>OY288278.1:72437253-74977606 GCA_958450335.1 Hibiscus tridactylites | reverse complement strand
TAAGCTTTGCGATAACCCCGGGAAAGTCAGAATAAAATTAGCCGAGACGAGGAATCTATCCAAACGTAGGAAGGTCGTCATTTCTCTATTATTACTCCATGTAAATCTGCCTCCATTAAGCGGAAGGTCCATTAATCCCGACTCTAACACAAAATTCTTGAACAGCGACATCGTTGATTTATTAAGAGCCAACCCAATCTTCTCGCCGGGATTTAAGATCATGTTCCAATCACCTCCTAGACACCACATGATATCCTTGCTTTTGATTAATTCTAAAACTTCCACCAAGAACCCTCGCTTCTCAGTGTCAATAGAGGGACCATAAACATTGACAAACCCACACTTGATATCACCAGCACCAACCGAACCAAACATAGCAATGAATCTAGAATTGGTCACCATACTGTCCACTCTTAAAAAATTTGAATCCCACAAACACACGAGTCCACCAATCGAACCCACAGCCGGAGAAACAGCAAATTTCACATCGTTGTTACTCTAGATTTTCTTCATATGCCCCTGATCAAAGCGTTCTAATTTAGTTTCCTGTATAAAAACCAAATTAGGAAGACACTTTCTAATTACTTTCTTCACTGCCCCCATTTTTTCCGGTTTCCTAATTCCCCTAATATTCCAAGATAGAACTGAAAAATTCATAATAAAGGCTTAAACCCAGAAAACCAACTTCTCTACTAATAGAAAATTCATCTTCTCAATATTTCCCCCTTCTCTAACTCACGGATTCTCTCCACAAAAGCTTCTTTGCCACCTTTGAAAGAAAATTCAAGAATACGACTCACCTCCCAAACTGCATCAGCCTCAATTCTTTCCAAAGAAATAACCTCCGTAGAATCCGATTACCTCTTGTTGTGTTGATCACCATCCAGAGAGTCCTGAATGAATCTTCTTAATTTGTGTCTATAGCTGGATCGAAATATTCCCCGACTGGCCATCTCACCCCGACATACTGATTTTGAAATTGAATTATTCTCACCATCTCTAGCATAACTATCAGGAACAAATGAATTAAAGCTAATTTCTCTGCCAGAAGAAACTGCCAGGGAATCACGGAATAAAAAATCCACCTTGTCTGTCTTGGAATTATTGGAAGCAACCCCTCGATGGCCCAGATTACGAGTAGGGTTAGACCTGGTAAATACAAGGACACTGGCCAAGTTGCAATCCACTAATAAATTAATATCTGAAGACCCAAGCCCAACTTCTCAGAGTCCACACTGTCACTTTGATTATTATCAGCCACTACGTTTTCCCTTCCAATTCTATTTTGGGGAAGATCATCATTAATGTTATTCAAAGCACCCTCGGTAAACTCACTGACATTCTCTTGGGATTTGGATGAGTAAGACACCTCCTCTGAAACCCTAGGACTAGAATTATTATCGTCAACTCTGGCATGGGATCCCACCGACCGGTCCTTTCTCTACTCTGGTAGCCTGACTTCTTCAGCCACAAAATCACGATGCCCCGCATCGTCAGCGCCGGTGTTCGAAACATAGCACTCCTTCTCAAGATCCTCCACCCTTCCATCGTCCTCATAGTGGATATACTCATCAAACAGAATATCAAACATGCCAACTTTGACTTTTATTTGATAACTAGTGCCCGCTACCACCACCTTGATCGAGTTTGGAATCTCCAGAAGACTTTTGGCTCTGATGGTCAATCTAGCCACATCCAACCGTGATTTTAACCTAGTTCCATCTTCAATAGATACAAACTTACCCCATCTAGAAGCTAGTTCTCTGAAAAAGTCTTCACACCAACAGCAAATCGGAACCCCACTGAGACAAATAGTGGCATATTGATAAGGGGTATTATCAATCGTTAATGGAGCAATGTAGTGGAACCAGAACGACAGCGCCTCTCGTTTACTCTCCCATGATTCCCTCATCTCAGATTTAGATTTGAATCAAATAATGAAAGAGTTGCACATAGAATCCCATCTGATGATTCTGGCTGGAATTTTCTCAAACTCGAACGCCTGTTGAACCACACCCAAATCGTAGGAGCTTTTTAATAAGCTCACCAAACAACCCTCAACCCATTCACCTTCACCCTGTTGTAGTTTAATAGTGAATATATTACCATCGTTGCAAAACACCTGAGCTTCCTCTTGGACAGGAACGTCCCTTGTTAACGTATCAACATTCAGATGGATATTTTTCATAAGAACATCCTTATAAGATAGGTTATCAACCTTTCTCCGGTTCATATCTATTGAAGTGGTTCTGAAATCCTTCAAACTATTCCCATCTTTTCCAGCCTTTCTCCATCTATTGACACCAAACGACTCTCGCCTAACCCCATTAGCTCCACCAGCATATCCACTATATTTTGGATATTTCGATTGCGAAACTGAGATTACTTCACCATCAACAATCGAACCATTTAGCTTGTTAATCACTTTCTTCATATCTTCCAAACAAGCCAACGCTACAATAGCGAAGGTCGTTTTCATATATCTAGCCCTCATATTCACTTCCGGGATAAATACCTTCAAGACTTTCCCATAATTACTGACTAGTTCTCTGACTGTTGAACGAGATACCCTTTTGCTGAGGTTATCGATAGACACAACCCAATCATTCACCTTAGTCTTCACGCTGGCCACCCCTTGCCCATGCTGATCGCCTCTTCCTCCTCTCATCCTCATTTTTTTAGAAAAATATTCTTTTACTAATCATGTCTTTTTTTTCGGGATAAATACTTTTTCCTCCTCCTGCCTCTGATTTGAAATATTTTTCTCCTCTGTTTAAGCTCGTTTGGGACCTCTCTTTGTATCCTTGTTTTCGTTCTTCTTCTTGTTCTAATGGAAAGTCGATTTTATTGTATAAAATGAAAAAGAAACAAATGGGAATGATACATTGAGTTATTTTACTTGGCTTTTTCGGTGCCTTTTATTTCATTCTTGTTCAAAAGTCTAAGCTAGAGCAATGAGATGATCGAAAAAGTAAGAATGGTTAACGAATTGAGTTCTCACATTTGTCATTGAATGGTGGCAGTTTACATGGTCTAGTAACGGGGGCGGAGTCAGAATTAAATATTAGGAGGGTGAAATATTGAATTTAAAAATATTATGACTTATTAAATATTTAAACTTAAAATTTAGAAGACAATATCTAATTTGTCTAATACTTAAACTTATACGACCAGAGCCAACTATTAGAGGAGTACCGTGAGAAACTGCTTAGGGTCCCAACCAGCCTATAGCCTCTAAAATTAATTATTTTTATTTTTTAATTTATCACATGAATTAACTAATCTAACATTAAAATTTAATTCTCTCTCTAAAATTCAATCCTCTTCTCTAAATCTCAAAATTTAAAATTTCCTAAATTTAATTTTTACTTTATTCTTCTCCAATCTAACGATAAAAATGATACAATATTTTTCATATGATTTGTATTTATTGTTCAAAATTAAGTTCTATATCATACTCACAATTCAATTCGTTCAATTTTTTAACAAAACAATAAAAATAATGTGTTTGACAAAGTTTAATCATGTCTTTTTTAACATATCATATTCCTTACCTAAAGAAAAGGGGAAATAAGACTAAGGGGAAGGGGTGCGAATAGTCCAGAACCTGTGATCTAAAGGAAGGGAGAGGGAGCGGATGAGAAACTTTGGGCACCTGAGCATCATTGTTTTCTCAAATTTAATCAGGCTTTTATGGTTTATTAATAAAATGTTGATTTAATTGTTCAAAGTAATAAGATATGTTTTCACTTTATAGTGGTATGCATTTTAGTTTTTGCTTAGGGTCTCAAAAATCTCTGAGACGATTATGATAAGGATCTATACTGTTATTAGATTAAGAAATTTGAAAACAAGAGCTCATCCTTCTTTGGTTCAACCATTACTTAATTAAATATTTAATAAATTATTATATTAAATATTTATTTTTACATGGTTAAAATATTATTAGACTAAAATTTATCGAATATATGAATTTTTTAACAAGAGTCATAGTTGAGGCCCCTTTAGACCCCAACAAAGCTCCGCCTCTGTCTGAATAAGTCGTAGTTGAGCTTAGGCAGCAGAAACACCTACTCAGTGAGCCCATAATTAAGAAGAAGCTCAAATATATAAAAAAATGCTTTTTATAACTATTATTTTCTCCAACTTTTTTTTATCATGAGCTAAATTTTTTAATACTCTTAAAATTTATTTATTTTTAATACATATTATTAGGGCTTTAATTTTTAAATTCTCTCTTAGATTACTGAGATCTCATAAACGAGCCTGTATCTAAACAATGTAATTATTGTACCAAAATTATATGTTAAAAATGATTTTAATGTATTCTAATTATTCATACCAATTTGTATAATGATTACTTATAACTGTAATTAATATTTATGGTCATAAAAAGTAAAATTGAACCTTAATTAAATCTTTTAAATTTTTTAATTACGATTAAATTGATATAATACATAAATTTTGAGGGTAAAATTTTAAAATTACGATTAAATTGAAATAAAATGTAAAGATTAAGGTCTTGTTTGGCAATTAGCGGATAGCTGATAGCGGATAGCAGATTGCATTAGCTGATAGCTGATTGCATTAGCTGATTTGACTAGAAGATTGTATTAGCTGATTGTATAAAAGTGTTTGGTAAAATTAACTGATAGCTGTTAGATTATTTAAACAAGCAAAATGACATATAAGGACATGATTATATTCAATACTTGTTTGAATAGTTTATTAGTTATCAATATTTTGTATTTAATTAATATTAATTAGATCTATAAAATTATTTTTAATATAATTTTTCTAAACATATTCGAATGATTTATATATTAATTTATTATTTATATAATTATTTTAATATAATTTAATTAATTAATATTTTAAAATACGCGTATAAATATGTGATAATAAAAAGAAAAAAGTAAATAGAATTAGCTTATAAATAGGGTGAGAAAATATTTAATTTAGGTTATTTTGATACTTTTGGTAACTAGTAAGGGTAAAAGAGTATTTACAACTCTAATATCAAACCTCTAATCTCAAAAAGCTCATATTATGAGTTTTTTCAAAATTAGCGGTTTCACCCCAATCCGCTCTTTCAATTCGCTATTCACCAAACAACAATATTAAGGGATTTGACTTGTCAAACCTCTAATTATGCCTCAAACCTCTAATTTTTGCCCAAACCTCTCTTTACTAAACAGGGACTAAGAGAAACTGTTTTTATTTTAATTTTAAAAATTGTAACAAAAAAGGAAAAACACCGTAAATTGGATGGACATTTTATATTTTTTCATAGTCGAGTGAAAAAAAAGTTACTAATAGTAGGGCGAGTACAAGCGTGGCTTACCCATTATTTTAATTATCAGAGGACTAAACTTGAAATTTTACCATTTATCAGGATAAGCTCCTTCACGGCTTCACCGCGCCTTCGTCCCTGCTTCCAAATGTAAACTACTTGGACACGTCACTGGATGGTCAAATAAGGAAACTTCCACGAAATGCTAAATACAGTAATTAAGTCAACAAAATACGCCATTTAATTTTTAATCATCTCTTATAATCATCATTAACGACCATTAAATTTTTTATAAAAATGGACTTATATCCTTTATAATAAAAATTAGTTAAGTTTGACCATCATATTATTTTTTATCTGAAAAAAAAAGTTTCATTAAAAGAAAAAAAAATACTACACAAATCAGACCACCCATACAACAAGAGAAAAACGTGCAATCCCATGCACTTGAAAACACAAAAAGCAAAGCGACACCACTAAAAAACGAACCTGGGAAGCAAAACAACAGACCGAAAACAAAGGTAAACATTGCCTTGGTACACAGATAAAACGTGAAAAACAAAACATAGCCTCGTAGGCGAACTTAGGGATGAATCCTAGCCGGAGGCAAAAACAAAAAAAAGAAACGATCTTCCTCGTCATCCTAGTACCTTGGATTGAGTCACGATTGCGGCGCCTAAGAGAGAGCTCTTTTCGGAGACAGGCTTCATTGTCGAAAGACTTGGGTCTTATCAACTTGAGCGAAGCGATCGAAAAGTCAGGTATGGCATTTGAAGTGGCAGAGATGCAAAAGTCAATAACAGACGCAACCTTCTGTCTGAAACTGAAAACAAAGAGAGCCGACAACGATGGCCATCCGAAATGGTACCTTGGATCAAAAATGGACAAAGAGCACTTTATGATCTTAGACGAAGGAAAAGGGTCAATAGCTATGCTTCGATCCTTCCACCATTCGAGCATAGCTGAAAATAAAGGAGTCATGAATATTGCGGATATCCATGGTTAAAGATATCCGCCATAATTTGATTTTCCTCCGTACCAAAATCATGTATAGAAATTACCTCGAAGGTTGGGAAAGTCGTTCTAAAATCGTTATATAAAAAAAATCTCGACTAGTCATATATTCTCACCTAAAATAAAATCGTGAACTTTAAAATATAAATGTCATTTTTCACGCAAACCAAGAAAACACCCATCAAGATATCCTTTGTTTCTTTCCTCTATCATCCAAGGAGGCCTCATTTTGAAAGTCAACTCTGCTAAACATAGGCTCATTAATAGACACTCTCTTTTGACCCAAGACAGACGACCACTGCCATTGCTGTAAATTAAGGTATAACCAATGGGTAAAAGGTTGTACTCTATCGACCTACTCAAAAACAGCCCGGCACACATCCCTAAATTTGCGTCACTTCTGAGACATATGACCGACCTACTTCCTTGGATGCAGCCGTCCGGGATAATGAGATCTCCAAAAACGATGATGCCGGTTGTCAAGAGCTCGAGGCTATGATCGGAAAACTCCTTCACCACCGTCACCTCGACCAAGCTTTCGACAGACATCACAACAAACTCCTTGGAGCGGTTGTCTCCTTGGTGGTCAGATCCACCACTGGTCAGCCTGAACTTCGTTGTTTTAGGGCCAAAATAGCCCTTTCTCTGGACGACGAAAGGATAGTTTTCACCGGAGCTCAGAGAGGATGGTCTAAAGACCAAAACCTGGACTTGTAGAGAACGTCGTACAGACCACCCTAATAACCGCTTTAGCGTGGGACTACCTTGCCAAACTCGTGCATGTGAAGTCCCAAAAACACACAGACCGGTCGAGCTGCTAAAAACCTTGAAACTGTGCCCTTCAATTGCCCTTGGCTGCCCTTCTTTTCCTCCCAAGGGAAAGTCGCGACCGTAGTTGATGAGTTCGAGGCTCACCAGAGAAACCTACAACATTTCGCTCCCTCGAGGAAGACAATCGTTTAACTCTGGACCCCCTGATGTTGTAACCGTCAAGGTCACTGGAAGAATAGAGGTGTCGACCTGTGGGGAGACCCAAACAACAGGAGCAAGAAACCAATCAACAACCCCCGTGCCATGACCGACTTGCACTGTCGAAAAACCAAGAGCATTGGGATTTTTTTCGGTAAGAGAGAGGAAAAACAGAAAAAACCATCCTCTTCTCTCAGTTCTTATCAAAGTTGTTAGACAATTATATTATTTAGAGTGCCGAGTTTATAAAAAATATATTTGATTCATTGTTACTGTAAGTTTTAGTTTATAAAGAGATTTTATTTTAGGATTTAAAGTTTAGCATCTTAAACTTAAATTTTAAGATTATAATTTAATATTTACAGATTTAGAGTTAGAGATTCAAATTTTAGATTTTAAAACTTAAATAGACATATTTATGAAAAGATATTTTCCAGCATCGCAATTTATTATAAGGTAAACTACATAAATAGACCCTCAATTATAGGGTGTTTTTTTGTTGAGTCTCCCAATTATGAAAAGTTACAAAATAGTTATTCAACTTAAAAAAAATAACAAGTTGGTTTGATGTTGTTAATTGAACGGTTGATGACGTGGTAATAAAAATTGGTATAATAACACATTTAGTCATCCATATTTACACATTCAATCAATTTAGTCGTAATTCGAAAAAAAATAAATAAATTTAGTTGTCTTTATTTACTCATTCTATCAATTTAACCCTTCACTCTGACACTACCTCCCTGCTTCGATAATCCTTCATTCGATCTCCGTTTCGTCGGCAACCCTTAGAAATACAATACGATATTGTATTATACGATATAAATGATTCGTTCAAAAACTTCCAGGAAAGTGGACTTAAGCTAATACAAATACAATACGCCAATTGAATTTTAAATTTTAGTCATCATCTAACAATTCTGTTGGTCAAAACGAATAGTTCAACGTATCATTTCTCTTGTAAAACACTCATCTTTCAAGAACGAGATTGTAAATTCCGGTTCCATTAAAGAGATCGCAAAGCATATAACAAAGAAGCCCGTATCAGGGCGGCAAAATCTTGGAAAATCGTGAAGATGTATGTAACAAGGCCTCTCTCTATGTATAAGCAGTCCCCTTCGTTACTTTCGTCGCCGCCGCCCGAGGGTCCGAACTCGGGCGTGCTGGTAATCCTCGACGAAGAAGCCGAGCCGACGTGCTGTTTCGGGTTGTGCAAAAGCCACGAGCTACACGACTTGTCATTCCCTCAAAACAAGAACCTAGAGCTTCGCTATACCACCGGCGGAGGCGAACATCGACATGTCCATCGGAATGATGTGGCATTCATTCCGGTTCTCGGTCAGCCGTTGTCTTCCAATCGGTACTACGCGTTACAGCCTCGAGGAAGACATAAAGGGTACGGTCTATTATCGTAAATTGAAATTCGGTTTTTGTTCATAGATTGGTTCTATGTATTATTTTTGGTCTAATTTTATTTTCAATCCCTCTAAAATATTTCTAAAATTTTGGATTTAATCCCTTTATTATAGTTTGTATTATTCAAAATTTTGAGTCAACTTGAATAAATAGTTTGTGTTAAATCAATCGTGGAACACAATGTTATTTATTGATGGTCCATTTAAAAAAAATTAAATTTATGGGATCAATAATGAATAATATATTTTTTGAGGAGTTCAATATCAATTTTACTATAGATTTTTAATACTTTGTGGGGTCATGACCCACTAGTCTCTATTGGTTTCCTCCCATGCGTTAAACAATGGGTAAATATAACTTTTTGATATCTAATTCGACATTTATGTGCAAAGTGATACATCATTTTTTATAATTAGATACCTAACTTTTTTAATGCTGCAATTGGGTACTAACCTCTTTTTGGTACAATTAAGTACCCGACTTTTATTTTTAGTGCAATTTTCTACCTAATGTTTTTCTAAATTACATGTGTTTATACTTAGATTTTTTTAATGCCCAACTGTTGAATATGTAACACATATTATCTTTTAACTAAATGACATTACAATTATAAATGTAAACCAATCAGAATTGAACGTGTGTAATTAAAAAGCAATATATATCTAACTGCCCCAAAAGAAAACAAGTTAAGTACCTAAATGCACTAAAAAGGTTAAACACCTAATTCACCTTTAAAAAAATCATGTACCTATTTGCAAAAAAAAGTTAGACGCCTATTTCATCATTAAAAATATTAGATATCACATTGTACATAAATGCCAGAAATAAATATAAAAAACATGTTTACCCTTAAATAAATTTAGCTTGAATTTGAAATATAAAACTTAAGATATTCCAACCAAATAATTCAAATAATCACTTTAATTCCAATAAATTTATTCTAGTCGATTTAGTTTTTGATTTGGTTGTGCAGTGAAGCATTCACAAATTCAACAAAGGAAGACGCTGTAACTTGCTGTTTCTGCCTGTGTTTTCCCGACATTGACCCGCAGCCAGCGGACCACCACGACATATACCAACAATTTGAGATCTGCAAGAGGAACTGGGGTGGCTTTGTCGCCAAATCAGTAGCCCCAGACGGTGTCCCTCCAGGATTCTTAAAACGAAAAGGCTGGCGAGCGAGCACTTCGACTCCTCGTAATTTCACCTTAGATGAAGCACCGGGGCTCGACGCCACCCTCCGAGCCCGACTACCGCCATTCGATTTCCCGTTGTCTCGCAAGAACTCGAAACCCGTCGTTGTCGGGATGTGGTACTGTCCATTCATTTTCATCACAGATGGAACACCAAAAGACCAGATGACTAAATCTATGTACTACAAAATGACACTTGAGCAAAGATGGGAACAAGTCTTTGCATGCAACAATGACAATACCAAAGGCAATGCGGTTGTCGAACTCGACGTGAGAGTTGAAAGGGAAGTGGTTCGGGTTAACGGGATGTCATGGGAGAGTTCGCTAGACAATCGAGAAGCCGTCGATGGAGTGACATGGTTCGGGGATTCGACGGAGGGTGTCGGATTAAGTTTGGCCATTGTTGAGAGAATGAAGTGGGAGGAAGAAAGGTTTGGGTGGAATGGAGGAAATAGAAAGGTTAAAACGACGGAGAAAATGGAAACGAATGGTGTGTGGAAATGGAATCAATTTGGGTGCTATGTGTTGGTGGAGAGGTTTGTGCTGAGAAGAATGGATGGGAGTTTGGTGTTGACATATGATTTCAAGCATACTCATGTTATTAGAAACAAATGGGAATAATTCGAATTCGAATAGTTTAAGAATTAAGTTCGAATGTAATATTAATCGAAGACTTATAAGATGATTAAAAGTTTTATCATTCTATTTCCAGTTAATTTTACCTTAATGTAATTTTATTTGTCTTATAATGATTTGTTATTGTACAATGTATAATATAAAGGAATGTCATCGACAAACATTAGGGATAATGCAAAAGAAAATTGGCCAAAATATGTTTTTATACCTCTTTTACCGTTTGATCCCAATTCTATCTCTCTCTCTCTATATATATATAAATTTTGTCAAATGTAGATTAATCCTACAATCTTGAATGGATTAAGAAATGTTATGGACGATCGCACCCATAAAAATTTTAAATTAATACATATTTTAATTTTTTTTAAATTTTATATTGATGATCTAATCGTATGTTTTCTAAAATTTAAAAATTTCATATATTTTATTAAGTATAAAAGTTTGAGCTCCTAACATAAAATTTTTCCTCCGCTCCTACAATACGTTTTCGCTTCAAATACAATAATAATTTTTACTTGCATTATTAAATGAATAAATGAAAAACACTCCTAATTCATAAAAAAAATCAATTACAGTAATAAGTCAATATCATGAAATGCAACCACACACGTCTTTTTTATATTTCTTTTAGTTTTAAAAAGTGAAAATCGCCATAAAATATAAAGGAGAAAAGAAAACATAACATATAATCATACAAAGAGATTGCGCATCAATCAATTACAATTTTTTTTAAAAAGTGCTAATAATTTAGACTTAGACAAAATTGATTATAGGAAAATTTTACCACGCTTAATTAGCACCGATAAATACGTTAATTTAATTTATAAAAATTAAAAATTTAAATGGCTCACCGTATAATTATAAATTATTTAAAAATCAAAAATTAAATTAATTAAAATATATTATTTTATTTTTAATTTTATTTTAAACATAATTAAAATCAAAAGACCTACCATAAATTACAAAACCTTAATTTTTGTTCATTTAAAATTTAAGTCACTACCGTCGCTGCTCTACCGCCACCCCTGTATGGCCACCGTCGAGCCCTACCGCGACCAGGAGTGGAAAGAAAATTAAACAACCATTCGAAAAGAGACAAGTGCTTGTGGAACCACACAAGTGCCCAAACAATAAACAAATCCCCATACGTAATATAAAATGGAAGGGCCGGGAGAATGATTGAATTATGTAACTCCTAGAATTTCAAATTCTGCAGCAACGGCTAAGATACCGGCGGCAGGAGGCTAGCGGTGGCGGTAAATGGCAGCCGCCCACACGCTTCCGAATATTGCGATATGTCGCTAAGTATTCTTCAATCAACGTATCATGCGGGGTCTGAACCCAGCAGAACACAAAATCATGACACAACCCCAATTATCATGAACGAACAGAAAATACATAAAAACTCCAACTTCAAAAACCAAGCAAAACACGAAATCATGAAACACCTTCACTGGTTACGAAAATCCATCGGCATGCAAATATATAGACCAACCTCGCTTTCTGAATAAAGTGATTTTGACAGAAATCACAGTGAACTCGCGTTCTGTATAACGCGAGTTTCAACAGACCTCGCGTCCTACAAAACGCGAGTTTGCCACGTCAGCATATCTACCTCCAACTATAAATAGCCAACTCTTGGGGAGGCAAGGACCACCCACCCATCAATTTTAACAATTTTCGATCGCATCTACTAATAGCAACATATCGCGTATCTGGGAAGTTTATTTTTAAACTAAGGGTAAAATACTGAAATCATCACTCAACTTTGGTCATTTGACCTATTTTAGTCACTCAACTTTAAAAACGCTCAAATTACTCATTAAACTTTACTTTTTGACCTATTTTGATCACTTTAGATTATTTTATTAATATTTAGGTATGACATGACATATTTTATTATTATTATTACGTATACTTAAAATAAAAATAAATAGTATTTTTTATTAATAAATAAAAAATAATTTAAAATAAAAACCCTAATCTCAAACACCCCAAATATCCCAAACACCCAAATTCTCAAACCCCTTACCGGTGTCACTCTCACCGGCGGCCACCACTCCCTCTACCGCCGCCGACAACATCACCTGCCGCCAACGGTAGAGAATCATCACTATGAGGAAACGACTCTGAAAGTAGGGAACCGGGAGGGAGATGGTACACAATCTCCACAGTCAGTGTTCCAAGCGGTGCAATGATTCCCGATTGAGGCTTGACATTGTACTGGCCCTTGCTAACCGACTGGATGCGGACCGCGACCGGCATGGTGTACATAACGTTGCGCAAAGTAAGCTCGCCGAAACATTTCTGCCCCGGCTCGACCCTGATCGCAACAAGGTTTGATGGCTCCATACAAATAAGCCTATCCATATCTCTTTCTTGACAAGTTAGCAGTGTTTTCTTGGTGGATTTTGATGGGAAAAAACCCTAAAAAAACATAATCTGATTGAGAGACAAAGGAAGTGAAGAAGAAGGGTTTTGTAGTTGTGGTTTTAGAGACAACAACGGCCGACTATAATGACCGATTGCCAACTGGTAGTGTTAGAAACAATAAAAGACTTGTTCTATTCTGCGTCCTGGCTATGTCACAGTTGTTTTAATTAAGTTCTATTTTGAGCTTCTATCACTCTGATGATGTTTACTATAAAAACATAATCGGGAATCATTGCACCGTCGGCGGCAGGTGATGTTGTCGTCGGCGGTAGAGGGAGTGGTGGCCGCCGGTGAGAGTGACATCGGTAAGGGGGGTTTGAGAATTTGGGTGTTTGGGATTTGGAATATTTGGGGTGTTTGGGATTAGGGTTTTTATTTTAAGTTACTTTTTTATTTATTAATAAAAAATATTATTTATTTTTATTTTAAATTATTTTTTATATATAATAATAATAAAATATGCCATGTCATACCTAAATATTAATAAAATAATCTAAAGTAACCAAAATAGGTCAAAAAGTAAAGTTTAATGAGTAATTTGAGCATTTTTAAAGTTGAACTAAAATAGGTCAAATGACCAAAGTTGAGTGATGATTTCAGTATTTTACCCTTAAACTAATTTCCCGGATATTGCGATATGTTGTTATTTATAGTTGCATATATATGTCACCATATCCACGTCAGCAATTTTCGATTGCAGCTACTAATGGCAACATATCGCGTATTTGGGAAGTTTATTTTCAATCTAATTTCCTGAATATTGCGATATGTTGTTATTTGTAGTTGCATATATACGTCATCTTGGGTTAATTATGCGTAATTTTTTTATCGCTCTTGATCGACATCAACAAATCACAATATTCGGGAATCTAAGAATTTGGAAGACAAGTACGGGTTTCACCAAAAGTTAAATACGGGTTTTTACGGTACCCCATAATACGCTGAAAGGCTAGGTTGCTTGTCATTCCAAACAAATATCATCAAGAATTCCACCTTCATGATGATCATCATCGTTAGAACAATTTGAGGATCTTTTAAGAAATGTTGGGTTCGGTGTAACTACGATTTTATAAATTCAATTGTTATGAAATACTGAAATTCGTTAAAATGTAAAAAATACTATTAATAAATAATAATATTTATAACATTATTTATTTACACTATATTTATTTATAACAATATTTTAATCGTAATATAAATTAGTATTATTATTGCTAATAAATTTATTATAAAATTATTTATTTATTTAATATATATATATATAATTAATAGGATATTAAATTTTTTATAACATTACTTATTTATTTAATAATAATAATAATAATAATAAATATATATTTAATATGATATTAAATGACTTTCCCGCCTTGAAAGTCTTCTTTTAAAAAACCCACGACCTCGCGTCTTGTAGTAAGCGAGTTCTTTGGAAACTCGCGTTCTGTAGAACGCGAGGTCACTTCTGCCCGTTCAGTTCACGCGTCTTTTCAATGAACCTCGCGTCCTGTGGAACGCGAGGTCTTTAAAATATCGTGTTTCCCAGAACGCGAGGTTAACATCGCTTCCCAAAGGACGCGGGCTCTTCTATAAATTGGTGGCCCTACCCCCCATATCAACCACAGAACGCGGGTTCTTTTGTTTTTTACACTATATTTACCTAATTTTCATTCGATATAATGGCGAGTTTACTACGCAACGAAGTGAATCACTGTTGTCACTATTTCAGATCAACGCAAGAGGTATTATTTTTTTTCTTTTTTTCTTTTTTTTTTAATTTTACATGCATTTTGCCAACTATTTTAATTTTTGTTTTTTTATTTTTGAAGGCATACGAACGTCGGTTAACTTGTTACCTTAACCGTATAAACAACGAACCTGATCCTACTGTTATGACGTGGATTGAGCGAGCTGGTTTTGGCCACGTAGCGAGGATCATATAGGGGGTGAAGTGTAACCCATCGTTGATTAGCGCGCTAATAGAACGATGGAGGCCAGAGACGCACACTTTTCATTTCCCGATAGGCGAGGCAACAATAACACTGGAGGATGTTGCCTATTATCTGGGGTTGCCTACAGACGGCAACCTTATTACGGGTGTAGCGTTGGGGCATTGGCCAACTGTATTTGCTAAACAAATGGGAGTGGAGCCCCCAGAGGATGCGTGGAACGGTGGGAAAATAGAACTATCTTATTTGGAGGCTGGATTTGAAAACCCTCCCCCAATGCGGATGAAGTTACACTCCAAGTATTTTTTTTTCGATTTTTTTACTATTTTATATATATATATATAATATTTAATTTATTAAATATTAGGATGCCTTTATTAAATATTTAGGATGCCTTTATAAAATATTTAAGATGCCTTTATTAAATTTAGGATGAAGTTACAAATATTTATTTGAAAATTAGGATGTCTTTATTAAATATTTAGGATACCTTTATTAAATTTAGGATGAAGTTACAAATATTTATTTAAAAATTAGGATGCCTTTATTAAATATTTAGTTTTTTAATATCCATATTTCTTTACTATTAAAATTTGTTTTATTTATTATTTTCACAGCGGTTTGCGCGTGCCCACATCTTGCACATTATCGGCGGGATATTAATGCCAGACAAATCCTGCACCAAGGTGCACGTGATGTGGCTTCATCATCTTACTAATTTCGATGAAGCTAGAGGAAAATGTTGGGGAGTAGCTATCTTGGCGTTTCTTTATAGAGAGCTCTGCAGAAACGTCGACCATTCTAGAGCAGCAATTGGAGGATGTTGTTTACTCCTTCAGTCTTGGGCTTGGTTTCGGATGCCTTTTTTAAGCTCGCAGCCTAGACAGCCCGCCGCCAATTTATTTCCATTTCTACGTAGGTACTATTTAATCTATTATATTTATTTTATTTTTAAATTATTTTATTTAACAAATTGTTTTTATTTTCCATTACTGATAGGTGGAGCGAAACACTGACCCACCACGGCCTGCCAAAAAACCAAAGAGAATACAGACTTGTTTTGGATAAGTTGAGGCACGAGCAGGTAATTCGAAAATTAATTTGAATTTTTTCATACTATTTTTTCCAATAATATTTCATATAACCGTTAGAAACGTTATCATTTTTTTAGTTCGTGTGGAGGCCCTATGCTTTAGAGGATATTCAGTAGATTGCTCCACCCGAGATTCAGCGTCACCAGCAAGTATGGCTTTCCCTAGTGCCGCTGATCAACTATGAAATTCTCGTGTGGCATCCTACGTATCGGGTTCTTCGACAGTTCGGGTACGTCCAAAATATTCCGCTCGTCAATCCACCAAATTTGGACCAATTCCACCTTCTGACGCGCCAGGGGAAGACGGAGATTGACTGGGCCCTTTACCACGCAGACTGGATAGAGATTTGGGATAATCGATTTGCCCGCCGCCCACTCATTCTCCGACCCATTGTGGATGAGGTCGATTCGGTCACTTTCGATTACTTTCAGTGGTATGAGGTCAATGGGAAGCAGTATACCCTTACTGACGAGAAGCGCGAGGAAGAGCTTCCCCAGGCTCCCCGAAACCGCCCACGCCCCACACGTCGAGCGAGCCAGAGCCAGAGCCATTCGAGGCAGCGCGGTCCGAGACCGCGAACTGACACCGCAAGGGCCTCATCTTCTGGCACATCATTTCATAATTTTAGCGGTCCTTCGACTTTCCAACAGATGAGGCCTCCACCCGAGTTCGGCTTCTCCGATGCCTACTGTCCCCATATGCCGACGAGTGGTCTTCCGCTGATCGATATTCCACCATTGGCATCTCAATTTGACTATAGCATTGTGGAGAAAACGCCGCCGGGTAGCTTGTTTTACTCCCCGCCCGGGCCCAGCAGAGGTCCGCGTATCGCAGACGACGATGATGATGATGAGGACCAAGGCCCATCACATTTTGTTCGGAGGAATCCATATCGGGATCGTCATCCACCCGACTGCGGAACGGGTGGACATAGACATCATTAGTCTTTTTTTAATGGATATGTACTTATGTTTCTAATATTTTTATTCTAGACATTTGTTTTTTTAATACTGTATTTTAATTTTGTTTATCTATTATAATTAAACTTTTAAATGTTTATTTAATTTCAGTTTTTAATTACTTTTATGGGATTACTAAACCGAAATTATCAATTGTTCTTCAAAGGAAATTTCATTCAAATAAGGATGATAGCATAGGGTTTTGGAATCCATTTTAAACCATTTTAGAATGGATGAAAATTGACCATGTTCGTGTCATACGATAGAGAATTTCCAGTACTACGAACCTAAACTCGATGTTCGCTAAAAATATACGATTTACAAGCCCGAAATTGGGCTCGAACGGGCCTACCCACCCTTGTTTTTCCTAGTTTTTCAACCCATATTTGCACAGACCTCGCGGTCTGCAAAACGCGATGTCAAGCCTCGCTTCCCACAGAACGCGAGATTTAACGACGTGGCAAGTTTGGGGGTCATTTTCCCAAATATTTGTTGGAGGGAGCCAAAAGTCTATATATTTATTAAAAAGGGGTTTTTGCCCCAAATTAGCCCTTGCACATGGTTCTTTTTACATGGTCCTGAAGGTTGTAAATATCTTAACTTTCTATAGAAGATTTTGATGACAAAGCAACGAGAATTTGATGTTGGGAGGTATTTCTGTCCTTGTACTATTTCATCATGCCTATTTGAGAGGAATTGTATTTTATTTATTTTTTATTTGAGCCCTTGCACAATTGAGTACTATTAAGAGGTAAGTTTTCATTTTAATTATTATTTTTTCTTATATATAAGGAAAATAGTGTCAATGGGATTTGAATCATAAACGTACTCTAACCATTTGACTATTTCGACTATATTATTGAGACTTGTTTCCAAGGAACCACAAATCATATGTGTTTATGTAGTTTTGTATTAGTTTGCTTAACGGTACATGATCGATAGTTTATGATTAGTTATTTGCTACTTAATATTTATTTAATAAGATTTGTGTTTTAACAGTGTTTTAAGTTTTACATGATATGTTTAAATGGCTTGGAAAGAGACAGAACATAAAGAGATTATAAAAAGTTGTTCTTAAGAGGAAAATCAATATCGGTAAACTCTATTTTTATTTTCATTCTTTAAATTATAATTTTAAGGTATAATAAATTATGGTGATTTATGATCTACAAGAAGATTGTTATAAATTATGGTGATTTATGTTCTTTATTTTAATGGTTTAATCCGAGTATATTGGCTGGACATCCCGTTCTACGAGGCTACTGGTCTCAAAGGAGGTTTTTTTAAAAGACCTCGTTGACTGGTTTAACAGTGTTGCGTATGAGGATTAAATCTTTGTTCTATGTAAGTATAGTATATATATTGGTTGATCAATTATTCTTTAATTGTATGACTATTATAAAGTCTATATTTTCTTGAAAGCAATAATTCTTTTGTGTCGAATAACTCGACTATAGACTTATCTCAAGTTCAAGTTATGAAAATTCGTCTTGATCCAAGAATTTTTATGGGAGGCATTCCCTGAAGTGAATGCAAACATGATGTTTATTCTATGCGATCATTAGACTTATTTCATTTCCTAAAGTGAATGCAAACATGATAATTCACTATATGGTTAATGAATAAAACTCAGTTATGTGAATACTTCACACAATTAATGTTGTCATGTAGACACAATATCATGAAAAGGTTTTAAAGACCTATTGGCTCTGCTCCATTCCCTGAAGTGAATATGACATTTTATAGCGGAAAGAATAAATGCCACGTTAGCAATTGTGGTCGTGATTGAAGCCATGAACATAGACATTGGCAAGATGATCATTTTAAGAATATTTATAACCACTAGAAGTGAGTTTATAAAGATGACAAGAATATATTAAGAAAGTGAATTTTTTATACAATTGTACAAACCATTGATCTCGTACTTGTCATACGCCAAAGCATTATGGACATGTGTCCACAATCATGAATGATAAAGGAAAGAAAATATAAACTAATTTTGTTTACGAAAATGGCGAAAATAATTATGGCGTTGTTGGTTCAACTAAATTGGATATTGTTAATTTCCTCATAATCCTTGAAGGGAATAATTCGCCATTTATCTTATTTTCTTATAATCTCTAAAAGAAATTATTGATATTTTAATTCATTTTGCTTTATGTTGATTTATTTTACATATGATTTATTTATGTTTTATATTATATACTTAAATATATCAAAACATTTATTTATTTTGCTTTATGTGAATTTGTTTTACATATTCTCCTTTGAAGAATATGTTTATTTTCGGAATAAAAATATGCCATAAATTGTGACGATTTATGCTTAGCAGACAATGCAAGTACTCATACTATACTTAAGCATAAGAAATATTTTTCTCATTTAAATGCAAGAGGAAAATGTGAGTACTATATCTCAAAGTACTGAAATATCAATGCTTCGGAAGAGTAATAAATTCTTGTGACATTATCTTTGATAGATAATTGATTTGATGTGTTATATTTAATATTTTTCATTCCTTGAAGTGAATGGTACAAGGCACATATTTTCATTCCCTGAAGTGAATAAAACAAAGCACATATTGAAAGGTGCATAATTATGCATATTTTCCCATTTAACAATACAAGGGAATAATGCGAGTACTATATCTGGAAGTACTAATACCATTGAAGGCTTCGGATGAACAAATATATTATTGCCAAATGAAACTCAAATCTATATTCACATTGCGTTATACTCGTCAAAGTCGCACAGAGACTTATTAAATTTTTAAAGATATTCGCAGAAATGAATATCATATTGAGACTATTAGTCAAGGGGGTGCTGACTATCTCCATATACGAGTATAACCAAGGCAATAAAAAAATTTAACAAAATTACATGCACTGTCATCCGAATTGTACTACACAAGAATTAGTACAAATTGAAGCTTATGTTACTATAAACCAGAAGATTACTGATAATTTTATTTGGCATGACCAGTTAGGTCATCCCGGTTCAATTATGATGTGAAAAACTATTGATACTTCATGTGGTTATTCATTAAAGAACTGACAGATTCTTCAAAGTAATAGTTTTCAGATGATGTTTGCTCTCAAGGCAAATTAATTATTCAACAATCACCAGCTAAGATAAATTATGAATCTATTAATTTTTTTAGAATGGATATAGGGTGATATATGTAACAAGGATATCAACCTGCAACTTGGCGTTTGCGAGGTTGCTTGCTTAGTTAATAAAATTACGAGCACATTTTTTAAATTACCATATAAAGACAATTCTTCTTGATAATGCTAGTGACATGCCATTTTATATGCAGCATCGCTAATTCGCATCAAGCCAACAAATTATCATAAGTTCTCCCCATTACATATGATTTTTTGGGTCATAAACTAAATATTTCTCATTTTAAAATTTTTTTTGGTGTGCAATATATGTTCTAATTGCTCCACCACAATGCACAAAGATGAGTCTTCAAAGGAGGCTGAGAATATATGTCATATTTGAATCCCCATCGATAATTAAATGTATGAGCTTTTGATGGTCAATTCATTTACGGTTCGATTTGTTGACTGTCATTTTAATCAGTTACTTTTCCCAACATTAGGGGGAGAAAATAAATAGCTAGGTAAAGAAATAAGTTGGAATGAATCATCATTATGATCCACGTACTCAACAATGTGAACTATAAGTCCAAAGGATAATTCATTTATAATACTTAGCAAAGCAATTGCCAGGTGATTTTGTTGATCTTAAAAGAGTGACTAAGTCACATATACCAGCTATGAATGCTCCGATTAAATTTGATGTCCTGGAAGGACAAACTCTAGATGCTAATGAGTCTAACTTACGCCTGTAGCGTGGTAGACAAGTAGGTTCTAAAGATAAAAATCCTCAAAAAATAAAAAAAGCTATATTTTATGATGGTCTGATCGAAGAATCAACATATTATGAAAATCTCTAGAAGATATTAAAAGGTCCCCAACAGAAACATTGACATGACTCAAGTACCTGATAATAAAGAAATCTCAATAGATTATGTAATGTCTGGTAATAAGTGGAACCGAAATCAAATCGACATCGATATTACATTTGCATGCAATATAGCACTAGAAATTTTGATATGAATCATGAACTATTGTCAATTGGACAATGTAAACAAAGAAATAATTGGCCAAAATAGAAAGAGGTAATTGAGGCGAAACTAAAATCTCTTTTAAGAGAGAAATATTTGTGAGATATAAATGGGTCTTTGTGAGAAAGAGAAATCAAAAAGGAAAAATCACGAGATATAAGCTCGTTTGATTGCACAAGAAATCTCACAAAGACATGAAATCGATTATGAGGAAACATATTCCTCGATGATGGATGCAACTACTTTTAAATTTTGATTAGTCTGGTAATAAATAAAATGACTTAATTTCCACCTAATAGATGTTTGGGTAAAGTACACAGACGGTCACTGAACTTTGGTAAAAAGAACAAAATGGTAATCAAACTTTCAAAAATCACAAAATGGTAATTAAACTTTATGTTTTATAATAAAATGGTAACTAGACGTGAAATGCCGTTAAGTGACTGTTATAAAATTTGGTATAATAACACATTTAGTCCTTCATATTTATACATTCAATTAATTTAGTCCTAATTCGAAACAATTCACTAAATTTAGCCCTCGTTATTTACGAATTCTTTCAATTTGGTCCTTAAAGCAAACTTCTAAAGTATGGTACCATGATAAATAATTACAATTAAATTTTTATAGGAACTCGAAAACTCGACTCGACTCGAATCGAAAAAAATTTAAATAAAGTTTGAGTTGTAAAATATGACGAGTCAACTCGAATAACTCGAAATTTTTTGACTCGACTCGATCGAACACTCATCTCTATCTTAAGATATGACGCGCCAACTCAAAATGTTCGAATATTTTAAATCATTTTTTCTTTTAAATAGAATATTTTTAAAATATAATATTTAATATTTTCATATTTAAATCACATCGATTATTTAATAACAACTTTAAATATTTGATTTAAAAGAAAAAAATTGATTTAAAATATTCGAATATTTAATTAAATTTTTATAGAAACTCGATTCGACTCGAATCGAAAAAATTTCAAATAAAGTTTTAGTTGTAAAATATGACGCGTCAACTCGAATAACTCGAAATTTTTTAACTCGACTCGATCGAACGTCATCTCTATCAGAAGATATGACGCGTCAACTCGAAATATTCGAATATTTTAAATCATTTTTTCCTTTTAAATCGAATATTTTTTAAAATAGAATATTTATATTTTCATATTTAAATCACATCGAATATTTAATAACTACTTTAAATATTGAATTTAATTTAAAAATATTCAATTTAAAAGAAAAAATGATTTAAAATATTCGAATATTTGATAACTATTTTAAATATTTTTATTTTAAATATTCGAATATTTAATAACTACTTTAAATATTCGAATATTTTAAATCATTTTTTCTTGTAAATCAAATATTTTTAAATTAAATCGAATATTTAAAGTAGTTATTAAATATTCGATGTGATTTAAAAGAAAAAATGATTTAAAATATTCGAATATTTCGAGTTATTCGAGTTGATGCGTCATATCTTAAGATAGAGGTGAGCGTTCAATCGAGTCGAGTCAAAAAATTTCGAGTTATCCGAGTTGACGCGTCATATTTTACAACTCAAACTTTATTTGAAATTTTTTCGATTCGAGTTGAGTTTTTGAGTTCCAATAAAAATTTAATTAAATATTTGAATATTTTAAATCAATTTTTTCTTTTGAGTCGAATATTTTTAAATTAAGTCGAATATTTAAAGTAGTTATTAAATATTCGATGTGATTAAATATGAAATTAAAAAATATTTGATTTAAAAGAAAAATTTGATTTAAAATATTCGAATATTTCGAGTTATTCGAGTTGACGCGTCATATCTTAAGATACAGGTGAGTATTCGATCTAGTCGAGTCAAAAAATTTCGAGTTATTCGAGTTTACACATCATATTTTACAACTCAAACTTTATTTAAATTTTTTTCGATTTGAGTCGAGTCGAGTTTTCGAGTTCCTATAAAATTTTAATTAAATATTCGAATATTTTAAATAATTTTTTAAACCAAATATTTAAAGTTGTTATTAAATAATCGATGTGATTTAAATTTGAAAATATTAAATAGTCTATTTTAAAAAATATTCGATTTAAAAGAAAAATGATTTAAAATATTCGAATATTTCGAGTTATTCAAGTTGACGCGTCATATCTTAAGATAAAGATGAGCGTTCGATCGAGTCGAGTCAAAAAAAAATTCGAGTTATTCGAGTTGACGCGTCATATTTTACAACTCAAACTTTATTTGAATTTTTTCGATTTGATTCGAGTCGAGTTTTCGAGTTACTATAAAAATTTAATTGTAATTATTTATCATGTTACCATACTTTAGAATTTTGCTTTAAGGACCAAATTGAAAGAATTCGTAAATAACGATGGCTAAATTTAGTGAATTGTTTCGAATTAGGAATAAATTAATTGAATGTATAAATATGATGGACTAAATGTGTTATTATACCAAATTTTATAACAGTCACTTAACGGCATTTCACGTCTAGTTACCATTTTGTTATAAAACATAAAGTTTAATTACCATTTTGTAATTTTTGAAAGTTTGGTTACCATTTTGTTCTTTTTACCAAAGTTTAGTGATCGTCTGTGTACTTTACCCTAGATGTTGTTACATCCTATTAGAATGAGCCTCTTGATATTAACACTTACATGAAACTTCCGGAAAGATTTATACTGCAGAAACAATTAATTCAAGTTCTCGAGAACGTTATTCAATCAAATTGAACATATCTATTTATGGATTACACAATTTGGGCGCATGTTGGATAATTGCCTCAGTGAATACTTATTAGCGAAAAGACTATAAGAATGATTCAATTTTCCCGAGCATTTTTATTAAGAGGTTTAGCTCCGGATTTGTTATTATTGTGTATGTTGATTATTTGATTATCATTGGGGCTCATGAAGAGATCTCCCTGACAATAAAATCCTTGTGCATCATTCAACATACATAGAAAAGTGCTTAAAGAGACTTTACATGCATAACGCACATTCATTGAGCACGAGGCATAGCCGAAAAATAATTGCTACGAGATCATTACCTTTAGATCTTTCAAAACTACGTGCCTCTCCAAATCATGTAAATAACTGTTATGCACGAGGCAAAGCTGAAATATGTGTTTGGCTAAACATATCCAGAAGATATATGAATTGATTTCACAAGATACGAGCTATCTTGTGTAGAGATAATGCAAAATTTATATCTCAAGGTGGATACATCAAATGTGAAAGGGAAACATATTTCTTCAAAGTTTCGTCATTCATGGTCTTCAAAAGAATAGTATTCAATGAATCATTTCAAGCAGTAATTGAAAGATCTATTCTCTAGAGCATAGTCTACTTCAACATTTAAAGATTATATTCAAAATTGAATTATGAAGATTTAAAAATCTTATGTGATATTTTCATGAGGGGGGTAAATACGAGTTGCACTCTTTTTCCTTTAACCGAGGTTTTGTCCCAATGAGTTTTCCTGGTAAGGTTTTTAATGAGGCAACATGCTATGCATATCAAAGATGTGTGTACTCTTTTTCCTTCACTAAGAATTTTTTTCCCACGGGATTTTTATCTTAGTAAGGTTTTAACGAGGCACATTATCTTCATGGATATCCAAAGGAGAGTGTTATGAATATCTTTATTTATGGTGGATATCCATATATTAAATGAGACTTTAATGTACCCATTGGAATTAAGGTTTTCACCTTATGCCTATAAATATAGAGTTTGAAGAAAGCATTGTATACAACCCTATATTAATAATATAATACAAACCTCTCTCTTTGTCTCTCATCTTGTTCTTGTTCATCTATTTTGTCCTTACCCTTTACTTTATTCACAACATATTTGTGTTATTACAAAAAAAAATATTTATTTTAGTTTTAATTTCAAATAGTATATTTAAAAAGGTTGGTGAACATGTCCACTTACAGGTTATTTTGGGATCACTACCGATTTCACTTAGAATTTTATTTCATTTTTCATTGTTATTATATTTGCAAACAATGTAGTTAAAAATAAATATAAAAATAATACATGATTTTTTATTGAATGTATGAAATTAAACATAAATTTTGATTTGTTCAATTATACATATAAAATTTTGATTCTATAACTTGTAGAGTGGTCTCAGTGGTAAAGGATAATGTATTTTATTCAGGTGACCCAAGTTCGAGTACCACGTGTGCACAATGTGTGTGCGTTATTAAAGGGCTAAGAAATTGAATATATAATATCTTGTAATCACACCAACATATTCAAAAAAAAAACTTTGATTCTAGTTTAATTATATACATAAAATTTCGATTTTGATAATACATTGAGAATGTGATGTTGATAATATTTTGTAATTTATAAAAAATTGAATATAATCAAAACTCCGTGTATTCTACAAAATTAAAGTTCATATATAACATTTTACATGTGATGAAAGTTCATGTGTAGTTCTGATATTTATCCTTTAAAATTTTTTTCATAGTTTTTTAATTAACAACTATATTATATTAAATAATATTATTACATTTTACAAATAAAATATAATTATTATGTAATACATTTAGTTTTTTTTACTATTGTAATACATTTAGTTTTTTTATATAACTATGAATATCCGAATTATTGATCGACTAATCTGAATCATGTACTGCACATATTCATTATGAGACGACCATTTAATTTAAAGGTAAATTACACTGTTCATCACTTAACTATCTTCTCACTCCTATTTTGGTCACTCAACTTTCAAAAATTTTAATTTACTAACTGAACTTTCAACATCGAACATTTTTTGTCACTCCTTCGTTAAATTTATAACGTTGTTATGACGTGGCCTAATAAAATAATTTTTTAATCTTTAAAACCCAGGTCACATATTTTTTAACATTTACAATGTCCACGTCAAAAAAGGACATTAAAGAAAAGTCAAAGTGGCTATCTTCCCCCCCCCCCCCCCCCCCCCAATTTCTAAAATAGCCTTCTTTCTTCTCAAATCACCATGGATACTGACTATGCTTCAAATCATCATGGCTGCCGTCGATGAGAGGCTGAGCAAAGAAAAAAACGATGGTGCTTTCCTTCAATATCCAAATGTTCATTATTCATATCTATAAATTCAGTTGGCAGTCAAGATTTGGTGCTTCCAAGAGGGGATTATATTTATTTTTTTGTTGATGGTGATAGGGGTTGCTTTTTTTTTTAACCAATTTGAAATCTTGGCAGTCAAGAAAACTTTACTTTCTTGTGTTCTTTTTCTCCTTTAGGAATTGAATTTTTGGGAAATTTTATTTCTTGTAATGGTGTCCTGGAAGGCTGGAATAGTTTATGTGGAATGCAGTAACTTTTTCTTCTGATTCTTATGCAAAAAATACAATGACTTATGAGAAACTTTTGTTCTCTTTTTCTTTCATTCACGCATTTTGTGATTTTTCTGATTATAAGGATAAATCACATAAATCTGTTAATTTTTTTGCCACTCCTCTTCTGTTCTCTTTCTCTCTCATTCACTCACTGTTTTCTTAAATTTTCTCAGAAATTTTGGTAAAAGCTTGTGAGATGTGAAACAAAACATGTGTTGGGTACTTGGGTCCTTTGTTTTTTACACCAAAAATGGCGTCTTTATGCTACAATAATCAAGATTGCATAATCCATCGAGAACACCAAAAATGGGTTCTTTGTTCTTGACACTAAAAACCACTTCAATTCCCTCGCTCGCATTCTCAAATCTATCGACAACAACATAATCCGAAACCAAAGGTTTTGAATGAACTCCAACATTGAGCTTTCTTCAAAACAAAGGAAATTTAAGAGGCACCTAACACCACCAGATTAGGAGAAAGAAGGAAGAGATGAGTCAAAACAGGCAAGTCAAACTCAAATCTTATGCGGCTAAAAAAATATTAAAATAAGTCACGTCTGTTATAGAATTAACACAGGAGTGACAAAAAAATATTCGATGTTGAAAGTTCAGTAAATTAAAAAAATTTAAAAGTTGAGTGATCAAAATAAGAATGAGAAGATAGTTGAGTGATGAACGTTATGTTTTACCCTTAATTTAATTTATTCCATTTAGAATTATTATTCGAAAATTTTCAGATCTAACGTCACCACCCTCTACGCGTACTAATGTTTCAGTCTAATGCTTGTTAAACTGAAGAAGAGAGAAATGAAAAATACAAAAACTGTATTTATTGAGGCGTACTAATGCTAATAAAGCTCCTCGGACTAAAAACTAGTGGAGGGACTTCAAAGTGGAAGTTTCAGCTAAAGCTTAGCGCAGCCACCAGTTATCACTGCGGTGGTCCGAGTCGAAACCGAAACAGTTAAACACCAGCACTTCAACACCGGCAACTAGTTTAGCCGGAGTTATCAGCGTACGACAAACGGGACAAGTCGACAAAAAGCTATAACCAATCCATCTATCCAAGCAAACCTTGTGAAAAAGATGGTCACATCTCAATTCTCTCATCTCATCGTCTTCTTCGACTTTGCATAGGCAAACGGCACAAATAACGTTTTCGTCTTCATCGATGCCGCCGTTGTATCGAACGACACCAAGTTGATCCACAAACGGTGGAAATGGCTGCATGGTGTAAATGTTGGGGCACAAGCAAAGGTTAAGCAACAAGTTCCAGGCAAATTTCAAATGGTTTAGGACCAAAGTAATGTAATAATACAACATGGTGTGGGACTGTGGGGGTGATGAAACAAAGGATAATAATGCCTGCAAATTTTTGATACTATAGCAATAATTTAAGATAGATAAAGAGAGGATGAATATATGGGTATTTATAGACTTAAATTGGACCAACACTTCCCATCCCAAAATTAATTATAGTACCTAATAACTAATTAGACTAATTCGACATTGGCCTAAACCATAGGTGTTTATGGATCAGATTAGATTCGTTTTGTTTCAGGTTTATGTAATTAATACACTTTAATTTTGCTTAAGCTTGAACTCAACTAGTGAATCTAGTGGTAAAGAAGATGATATTCATCCTATGAGAGTTAAGTTCGAGTAACTTTGTTTACAAGTTGTTTGTACCTTGTTAAAGGGTTAAGAAAAAAATATAACAGATGCAATCTTGAAATCACCTTAAAACTATTCAAAAAAATTATATGTAAGCTTATCACAGTCTCAAATATAGGTTTGGACAGTACTAACAAGTGTTGGGTAAATTGATAAGACACATTGCACTCCCAAGACGAGTACCTCGTCACGAGTTCAAACCTTGTTAAAAGAGACAACCTCATACTCCGAACATGTACTATAAAATGAACATGCATATTACGAAACATGAAACATATATATATATAGGTCTGGACAGTTGTTCAAGCATAACCAATCATCAAATCATAATTTGACCCGATATTCTAATTCATGATTTAAATTATTCTTATCCTTAATGAAATTTGATTTATTTCAAAAAAAAAAAAGAATGTCATTTGTGGGAGAAAGTATATCATAGGCTTGGCTCGTCATGTCATCCATGGTCCCAACTAATAAAAAGTATATATTTCATTAAATTTTTTCATGTCATCTTTTTACTAAGTAAATCTACAATTGATAAAAAGTGATTTTTAATTTAATTTACAGTAACTCTGAGTAAAGATTCACTTAGTAAAAAGATGACATGGAAAAATTTAATGAAATAAATACTTTTTATTGGTTAGGACCATTAAAGACGTGGCGAGCCAAACTTATGATATAATTTTTCTATTTGTAGTGTGTAATGCGTGGATCTAATAAAAATACATCATAATGGATTTCTTTTATTAAACACAATTCCCATTTATGGTTGATTTTAACGTTTGTGGACGAAATAGACCACATTTGGTCAAGCAAATGCGTACAAGGCTTCGCCATGATATTATTTATATCATTAAAACGTGTTTCACGTCCCTCTACTCCTAATGATCAGTAATCATGAATGCCTAATATTTTTTAAATATGGTTTATTTTTATTAAATATAGATGTATTATATTCTTATGCCGAGATATGAACTCATATAAAATAAACTTTTTTAGCCACTAAATTTATTTATGAGTCTCTTTAAATATTGTTTATTAATGGCCTAATAAAATATTTGATATCAGAATTTGAGACTTTGTTCTAATTTGGGGGTGGCTTGTCATGTTTAGAGATTAAATTAGGAGAAAGTATCAAAGTTCAAATACTAAAGTGTCAATTCAGATAATAAATATTATATTGAACATTTATTAATTCTCCTGTTTATATATGTCTACTCCTAAAAAATTGAGATTTAATATCATGAATATTTTCATTTAGATATGAAAATATTTCGAATATCAATTAACTTATTTATATACCGTAATAATCTTCTCGATCACAAAATACTCGAGTAATCGATTGTAAATAATCCATGTGTATGAACTGCATGGGCAGTGTCTTATTACTAGCAACAATCAAATTAACATTTTAATCTTTTATGTAAATCATATGATCTTTTAATAGAGCATTTAATGAATTCAATGAGTGGTCCTAGTGAAAAAGAGGATGATGTTCATCCTAAGACATTTAAGTTCGAGCAATTCTGTCTGTAAAGTGTGTTATCAAAAAATTAAAAAAATATAAAATGAACAAATACTACCTTATAATCACTTTATAACTATTAAAAAGATAGAGTAGATAACGTTTAATCTCAAGTTTTAATTTAAGGATAATAATTGGTCTGAAAGAGAGAAGAAAAACCAGATTCTAAGTTGAATTTAAGGACCCTGTGAAGTTCAAGTCATGAAACACATGCAACACAAAACTTGGGGCTTGTACGAGTCCACCGGTCTCCATCCGAGCATTCCACTATTTCAGTGTGAATCTATTTTTGTATGATAAAAATATCTCGTTCTCATGAAAGAGGTGGTCAATGCCGTGACCAACTAACCTCAAGCATTACAAACCTAAACTAGACAACCGAGATATTTGGAACAGGATTTAGAGGTGGAGGTTTCTTTTGGTATTCTTTTTATGATATGTATCTGAAATCCATGTCCGTTTGTTTGGTCTTATTGCCGAGACTCATGCCCGTTTGTTTGGTCTTATTATCGAGATTAGGGGTGATCCTTTGATCGAATCGAGTCGAGTTATTCGAGTTGACGTATCATATTTTATAACTCCAATTTTATTTGAAATTTTTTTTATTCGTATCGAGTTTATAAAATTTGAGTCGAGTTTTCAAGTTCCTATACAAATTTAATTGTAATTATTTATCACATTATAATACAGTTTGATTCTATTTTAAACGACTTTCTCTAATAATATAAGATATGCATATATATTTCTTCATATTTTTTTTATATGTGACATATATTTCTTCATATTTTTTTTATATTGTTATATATATATATGTTAGGAAAAATTAAAGGACTCATTTCAAACTTAAAAATTAATTCACTAATTACTTAAAATTTCGAGTTATTCGAATTTCTATTTTACAACTCAAACTTTATTTGAATTTTTTTAAGTTGAGTCAATTTTTTTACCTCGAGTCGAGTCAAAAAAATTTATTTTTTCAAATCGAGTCAATACGCGATTCATGCCCGTTTGTTTTTTTGCTTATGATTTTTCTATGTCAGTTTGGCAGAGAATTTTCTGCTTATGTCGAATTAATAGGGTAGCAGGTGCATGGGAGGATGAATTGGCTTGGGCTATTCGATATATGAAGGGTAAATCCTTGCTGACATATATCTTAAAGCTCTCTTGGAATGCTGTGATTTATTTAATATGGGAAGAAAAGAATAAAAGACAATTTTGTGGGGATCAGCAAGCTTTCTCTTCTCTCCAATTTGCTTCCACCTTCTTGAGCCTCTGCTCTTCTCGCTGGTTTAAAGCGGTTTGAAGACTCGGTCTGTAAGGTGTGATCTCTCTTGGTTGAGGAGCTGGTTTTTAGCCTCTGTTGTTTGTTGGTTCCCCACTATTTGCCTCCTTTCCTCTTTGCCTCCCTTTTTTCCCACACTTTCCGGTCCCCCAGTCGTTTTATAACTACCTCTCCTCTCTAAAACTTTCTGCTACTACCTTTTTCTGTTTCGTATTTACTCCTTACCTACCCCATGGATCTGATGCATCACTGTCATGCTTTAAGTACTGGGGTCGTTAATAACGACTTTCCTACCAACCCCGCTGATCCAAATCTATTGAGCCATGACTTCATTGACGAGCTGGAGCTAAATGAAGATAATGAGGTGAACTTCACTCTCAAAACCTTTCCATGTTAGGTAAGCTCTTGACGCCATCATCTATAAATATCTTGGCCTTAACGACCATTCTACGAAAAGCCTGGAAGTGCGAGAATCTCAAATGCCATGATCTCGGTAGAAATTTCTTTCTGTTTATATTCAAATTGATTGACGACCGACATTGTATTCTCGGTCGCAAGCCCTGGGCGGTGCAAGACTCTCTTTTGGTGCTGAAAGAATGGCAACCGGATAAGACACTCGAGGAAATCGATTTTTCGACGGAGTAGTTCTGGGTGCAGGTTCACAACCTCCCCATGGGCCTAATCACAGCCGATAATGTTAGAAGGATTGGTAAACTCTTCCTCGTCTACTTTGGCTCGTCGCTGGAAACAGAAAACAAAATCGTCTGGCAATGCTCGGTGAGCATACGCGTGGCCATAAGAGTGGAAGACCCTCTAAAAACTGGTTTTGTTCTAAACAGGAAAAAAGATAAACCCTTTGAAGTTGCTTTCAAGTATGAAGGTCTTCCGAAGTTTTGTTTTCGCAGTGAAAGAATAGGGCATGTAGAGAGGGAATGCAAACACGACGTTGTGATGTTCAAACTTGCCAAAAAATTTGGTCCAAGGCTACGAGCATCCTTCAGGGGTAGACCTAAAACAATCCAGCACCATTTTGCGGGTAGTAGCAGTGCAACGCCTCCACCACTTGTAACACCCGGGTTTAGGGGTTAGGTGAAAATAATATTTTAATATTATTTTAGGCTCGGTTTTATAATTAAAATGATTCCTTAAAATTTCGAGTTTCGTTTCCAAACTAATTCATTTAATGTTTGACCGTGTTTTGAAATTTAGTCCCAAATAGCCATAGATGGTGTGCCCTTGTGAATACCCCATTTCATTAAGGGCAATGTGGTCTTTTAGCCTTTAAATTTAAACAAACAATTAAAAACACTCATTTCTCACCATCTTCCACTATTCATCTTCTTCTCTAACGTGAAAAGAGCTCCCCTCTTCAAGCCACTATTCCATCCAAAAAGCTCCCTCATTTCAACTCCATTTTGAAAGGTAAGGACGTTTTTGACTTCCCCTCATCTTCCCCTCTTTAAAAGTACCTTCTATTTTCATTTTCATGGAGGTTTTAGAAAATGGAATTTTGGGAAGTTTGGATTAAAAATGAAAGCTTTAGGTTGTTAAAGTAAATGTTTTGATTTAATATGTTTAGTTATGATATATAGAGGTCAAATGGTATAACATATGTGAAATTCAAATGGTTTTGAGCAATTTTCGGATTTGGGTTTCAAAGAGGTTTTTGGAGGGTTTTAAAGTGGTTTTTAGGTTTGTTTAATGTTGGATTTTAGGGGCTGTTGGTAGTATGATATATGAGGGTCACTTTGGGTGTGTTTGATGGTTGATTGGATGTTTGAAATGGAAGAATTCAGTGGGTGTTAGGGGCTGCTCGAAAATTCTGTTTTGGGGTTGATTTTGAGTGTTGGATGCTTGATAATGTTAATCCGGGTTAGTTCCGATGATGAGTTATTGATTTCAAATGTTTTGTTTGTGTTTGAGATTGATTAGAATCGAGTTTGGGCATCGGTGAAGCATCGGAAGTGAATCCGGGAAATTGAAGACGGTTGCTTGCTTGGTCTTTGAGCTTGGAAGCTTAGGTGAGTGGTTAATTGTTTTATATGGATTTAAAATGGTTGGTTCGAGTATATGGACTAGGTTGGGATTGGTAGACCCACCTAGAGTTAGGATTAGGGTGGTAGCCTAATCCTAAGCTTGATCTAGAGCCTTTGGATGAACTCATTTATGTGGTTGCGTATGTCTCGTATGAAATGTGATATGTGTGCTTATGTATATTGTATTATACATGTGAGATGAGATATGACTTGTGATGCTTGAGACATGCATGATGATGGTTGTTGGTGAGTGCGTGCTAAGCACGGAAATGATTGGAATGAGTAATGTGAAATGAGTAAATGTTGGCACTAGTATACTTGAATACAAATGATCGATCATTAGGATGTTAGTGTGTACACATGAGTCAAAAGTCGCACGTGGCCTTGGTGGTGCTGAGTCACCAAGGAGGAGTACGGGTTCGCCCGGAAATTGTATTTATATATAGTCGGTGATGAGTGGAATCCCATCGACGGGGCGTGAGGATGAGTGGAATCTCCTCCGCGAGACCGGTGATGAGTGTAATCCCACCGTGAGGTAATGTGGTTGTTGGATGTGAGTTCCAACGAGTTTATCCGCGTATTCGGGTCATAGCTAGGTGCCAATGTTGGGTGATAAATGTATCAATGTGTTGAGATTAATGATCCTTATTTGGATGTTTAATGTGACTACTTGTGTTGAGGATTTAGAGCTTGTTGATCATGACATTTACTTGTATATTGCTCTTGCATCTTTATCTTGTGGCTCTTGTGGATCCTTGGTTTATATGTGATTTGCCTTGGCTAGATCGTGCTCGGACCCTACAATGTTGAGGTTTGTTTTTAGAGCTTACCCTCACTAAGCATCATTGCTTATGCTCTCTTTGTTCAACATTGCAGATCCTTAGTTCGTGGGTTGCTTGAGCAAGTGGAGGGCCTCCAAGCATGGTTGTTGGCTTGAGTACATCAAGTATGACTTTTAAATGTTGAACATGTAATAGTTTAAGCAATGGGACATGTGTCTTTTGATGGATGATTGTTGGTTGTTTAGGAGCTTGTTTAGACTCCATGTTATGTTGCTTTTGTATGGCTTGTGATGCCATGTTTGAGTTGAGATCCATGCCTAAATTGCTTATCTTGAATGTTGGTTATGTGCCTTTGAGTTTGCCCTTATGTTGAATGTTGAAGTATGAGCTTTTGGATGCTTAAGTGTCATCTTTGATTCAATTGCATGTTCCCTTGATGTATGTTCATGTTGGGTGTCTGTATGGCTAAGCAATGACCTTTAGGTGTTGTGTGAATGCTTGTTGGGGTCTAGGAAGGTCCTAAATTGCATCTAGGTCCGAGTCTTGTTCGTTTTAGCTGAGTTTGGAAGTTTTTGCTGTGCAGGGGTATCGATACGGTTGGTATGGTATCGATACCACCTTCTTGTTCAGGCCTCGTGTATCGATACACTTGAGAGGTGTATCGATACTATTTTGGTCACTGGAACTACTGTCCAGTTCGGTATCGATACCGGCCTCTGGTGTATCGATACCGTCATCTTGCGTTGACCGTGGGAAGTCAACCGTTGGGGAGGGTATCGATACACTCCATAGGTGTATCGATACGGTCTCGACGGGTTGACTTTGACCAGTTGACCTAGTCAAGGGGGTATCGATACACCCCTTAAGGGTATCGATACTGCCTGCAGTTTAAGTTTAAAATTGGGCTGTAACATGATTGTTTGAGTTCGTTTGATTGTTTTGTATATGTTGTTCCGCTGTATGATCACTTAGGGTTTAATATCCATCTAGACAAGTTTTAAAATGAAAAATAAATATTAGGGTTGCTAACCGAGGGGGAATTCCTTAGGGGGTTCTCACTCGGTTTTCCCCGTGTGACCCACTCGGACCGGTCATTCGGCCAGACCGGGACGAGGGGGTTACACTTGTTGGTATCAGAGCCTAAGGTTACCGAGACCTTGGGCAGGTAAGTGAGGTAAGTTCAAGTTTTTGAATTAAATTGCACGGTGTTTGCTTGTTTTGCAAGAATGATTGCTTGTGTGACAAGTATGTTGATTGTTTTATTTTAAAGCATGTGTGTAAGAGTCCCATTGCTACTATTACATTGGAAAAATGATTTTAAGTGAGGGAACGTACTTGAACACTTGGAAGCCTTGCCTTGCTAACCCAGCTTGTATGTTTTGTTGTTGTGGTTGTAGTTGATATCTGTGAGAGCGATGTCTAGACCGAGAGGTAGACCGAGAGTGGTTCGTCAGGAACCACGGGTTGCGGCTCCTGTTGAGCCGGCAGTTGGTGTGGAGGCTCACCTAGAAGAGCCGGTGGCCGCGGGAGTTGGCGCTCCTCCACCACCTCCACCACCACCACCTCCTCCACCTGGAGTTGGGGGCGAGGATGGAGCCGGAGGAGATGGACCTCAAGGTGGCCAAGGTGGCCAAGGTCCAGCTGGAATTGAGATGACTCCGCTTGTGCAAGCAATAGCGGGAGCATTTCAGGCCGCAGTTGCGGGAGCTCAGGCTGCAGCTCAGCCTAGGTGTGACGATGTCAGTCTACCTTTGGAGAGGCTCCGTAGCTTTGGGGCCGAGGAGTTTAGAGGATCTACTCCGGAGAGATCGGAGTTATGGTTGGAGAAGACAGTTCGTATCTTGGCTCAGATGGGTTGTGCGGGCGCACGTAGATTGGGTTGTGTGATCTCGTTGCTTCAGGGTGATGCCTACACCTGGTGGGTCACCATTACTACCGGGGTTCCAGAGACAGAGATTGACAGGGAATTCTTTGAGACCGCTTTCCGGAATAGGTACTTGGGACCGAGGTACTTAGACGAGAAGAAGCGAGAGTTCATGGCTCTTACTCAAGGAGAGGCTTCTGTGACTGATTATGAGATCCGCTTTGTTCGCTTGAGTAAGTATGCCCCAGAGTTGGTTCCTACGGAAGTGGAACGCTGTAACCGATTCCGCTACGGATTGAATGAAGAGGTTAAGAGGTATACACTAGCTTCTGACTACTCTGACTTTGATGTACTGGTCGCGAGGGCCAAGGATTTGGAGCATAGTTTGGGTTCGGCCAAACGATCTGGTGGTTCTAGTTCTGGCAAGAGGCATAACCACTTTGATGGTAGGGATGCCAAGAGGCACAGAGGTGGCGGACATCAGTTTGACCATAGACGTGGCGGTGGCCATCATGGTAGGGGCCATAAGGGCCATAGAGGAGGAGGGCGTTTGCCCGAGTGTACCCGTTGTGGGAGACAGCACGCTGGTAAGTGTTGGGGTAATTTCCATGCTTGTTGGAACTGTGGTTCGAGGGACCACTTTAGGAGGGATTGTCCGCATCAGGCGGCTCAGGCACCGAACATTTCTCAGGCTCCTGCGAGAGTGAATGATTTTCAGAGAGGCCGTGGGCGCGGTCGTGGCTACTTCCAGCCTAGGGCTGATGCACCTAGGGTAGATGCTCAGAGGAACCTTGCTCATGTTGTGGCTGTGCAGCCAGAGGCGGGAGGACCAGCGAGAGTTTATGCTCAGAGAGAGGCCGGGAACGACACCGATGTGATAGCAGGTAATTTCGAGTTACAGTCTATGTCTTTGCTTTCTTTGGTTGATTCGGGTTCTACGCATTCCTACATTTTGAGTGAGCATGCACGGAAGTTAGATATCCCTGTTGAGATCTTAGATGTAGGTATGCATGTTACTAGTTCTTTTGGTGAGACAGTTGTGGTTAGACGTATGTATAGGAGATGTCCACTGAAGATTCAGGGTCATGTGTTCTCAGTCGATATGATGGAACTTCCTTTCTATGGTTTTGATATTATTCTGGGTATGGACTGGTTGGTTGAGCATCGGGCTAGTGTGGATTTTGAGACAAAGAGAATTTCTTTGAAGCTTTCTGATGACTACGAGGTAGTAGTAGTAGGCGAGAACATTAAGTTCTTGTCTAATGTGGTGTCAGCTTTAGAGGCTCATAGGTTGATGGACTCTGGATGTGGGGCTTATTTAGCTTATGTTATGAATCCGGATATGAGTGAAGCTAGACCGAAAGATATCAGAACAGTGTGTGACTTTCCAGATGTGTTTCCTGAAGAGTTGACGGGTTTGCCTCCCGACAAAGATGTTGAGTTTGTGATTGAGACAATTTCAGGGTCTAATCCAGTTTCGATAGCTCCGTACCGCATGGCTCCGAAAGAGTTGAAAGAATTGAAGAGTCGGTTGCAAGAATTATTAGACCGTGGTTTCATTAGGCCTAGTAGTTCTCCGTGGGGTGCTCCAGTGTTGTTTGTGAAAAAGAAAGATGGTAGCATGCGCATGTGTATTGACTATAGACAGTTGAATCAGTTGACTGTGAAGAACAAGTATCCGTTGCCTCGTATAGATGATTTGTTTGATCAGTTGAGAGGTGCTTCAGTGTTCTCGAAGATAGATTTGAGATCCGGGTACTATCAGTTAAAGGTGAAGGAGTGTGATGTTCCGAAGACAGCTTTTAGGACTAGATATGGTCACTATGAGTTTCTTGTGATGCCATTTGGGCTCACGAATGCACCTGCAGCATTCATGGACATGATGAACAGAATTTTTAGAGACTATCTAGACCTATTTGTAGTTGTTTTCATTGATGATATACTTGTGTACTCGAAGACAGAAGAAGAGCATGATGAGCACTTGAGATTTGTTTTACAGAGGTTGTTGAGCAATCAGTTGTATGCGAAGCTTAGTAAATGTGAGTTCTGGATTCGAGAGGTTGTATTTCTTGGCCATGTTGTTTCGGCCGAAGGCATCCGAGTTGATCCATCGAAGGTTGAGGCTATTGTTGAGTGGAAACAACCTAAGTCCGTGACCGAGATTAGGAGTTTCCTAGGATTAGCCGGTTACTATATGAGATTTGTTGATGGTTTCTCTAGGGTAGCTGCTCCTTTGACTAAATTGTTGCAAAAAGGAGTTAAATTTGAATGGTCAGATGCAAGACAGAAGGCCTTCGAGAAATTGAAAGAAGCTTTGACGAATGCTCCAGTGTTAGTGCAACCTGTTTCTGGTAAGGAGTTTGTAATTTACAGTGATGCTTCCTACGTAGGCTTAGGATGTGTTTTGATGCAAGATAGGAGAGTGGTTACTTATGCTTCTAGACAGTTAAAGATTCATGAGAAGAACTATCCTACTCATGATATAGAACTAGCCGCAGTTGTGTTCGCATTGAAGATTTGGCGTCATTACTTGTATGGTGAGAAGTGTATTGTTTACACCGATCACAAGAGCTTGAAGTATCTGATGACACAGAAAGAGTTGAACTTGAGATAGAGAAGATGGCTAGAGTTGCTAAAAGATTACGATTTGACCATTGAGTATCATCCGGGTAAAGCAAATGTAGTAGCCGATGCTTTGAGTAGAAAAGTGGCCGTCGAGTTGAGAGCTATATTTGCTAGATTGAGTGTGTTCGCTGATGGTGGTTTAATCACCGAGTTGCAAGTGAAGCCTTCTTTGATTCAGTTGATTAGAGAGAAGCAGTTGCAAGATGTGAGTTTAGTTCCTCATGTTCAGGACATAGCCGAAGGAAGACCGACTGAGTATAGTTTCAGTGGTGAGAGCTTGTTATGCTTTAGAGATAGAATTGTTGTACCAGAAGATGTTGAGTTGAGACGTCAGATTCTGGGTGAAGCACATTCGAGTCCCTTTGCTATGCATCCAGGTAGTACCAAAATGTACCGAGATTTGAAGAATGATTACTTCTGGGTTGGTTTGAAGAGAGATGTAGCCGAATATGTGAGCCGTTGTATTGTTTGTCAGAGAGTGAAGGCAGAACATCAGGTTCCTTCAGGTTTACTACAGCCTTTGAAGATTCCGGAATGGAAATGGGAGAGGATCACCATAGATTTTTTGTCGGGGTTGCCCTTGTCTCCTTCGAAGAAGAACTCTGTTTGGGTGATCGTTGATAGGTTCACTAAGTGTGCTCACTTCTTAGCAGTGAACACTACGGATTCCTTAGACAAGTTGGCAAACTTGTACATCCGTGAGATTGTGAGACTTCATGGAGTTCCGAAGTCTATTGATTCAGATAGGGATCCTAGATTTACTTCGAGGTTCTGGGGTTGCTTACATAGTGCCTTGGGTAGCCGTTTGCATTTCAGCACATCTTATCATCCACAGTCCGATGGACAATCAGAGCGAGTGATACAGATTCTTGAGGATATGCTTCGTTGTTGTGTGATTGACTTCCAGGGTTCTTGGGAGAAGCGCTTACCGTTGGTTGAGTTTGCCTACAACAATAGTTATCAGTCTAGTATTCAGATGGCACCTTATGAGGCTTTGTATGGTAGACGATGTAGGACTCCGATTTGTTGGGCTGAGACAGGTCAGAGATTGTTACCTATGCCAGACTTGCTTAAGGGAACTACCGAAAAAGTGAAGTTGATTTGTGACCGTTTGAAAGCAGCTTCCGATCGCCAGAAGTCTTATGCAGATTTGAAGAGAAAAGAGATTGAGTACTCAGTGGGTGAGAAAGTGTTTCTGAAAGTATCTCCGTGGAAGAAGGTAATGAGATTTGGACGGAAGGGAAAGTTGAGTCTGAGGTTCATTGGTCCGTATGAGATAGCTGAGCGGATTGGGCCTGTAGCTTATCGTTTGAGGTTACCTTTGAGTTAGAAAAGATCCATGATGTCTTTCATGTGTCTATGCTTAGGAGATATAGATCGGATCCTTCTCATGTGATGCCCGTTGAGGAGATAGAGTTGAATCCGGATTTGTCCTATAATGAAGAACCCGTTGAGATACTTGCTTCGATAGCAAGGTGTTGCGTGGCAAGACCATAGAGTTGGTCAAGGTGTTATGGAGGCATAGAGGTGTGGAAGAGGCCACGTGGGAGAGGAAAGCGGATATGGTTGAGCAGTTTCCGTATTTGTTTCCACCAGGTAATTTCGGGGACGAAATTCCTTAAGTGGGGGAGAGTAGTAACACCCGGGTTTAGGGGTTAGGTGAAAATAATATTTTAATATTATTTTGGGCTCGGTTTTATAATTAAAATGATTCCTTAAAATTTCGGGTTTCGTTTCCAAACTAATTGATTTAATGTTTGACCGTGTTTTAAAATTTAGTCCCAAATAGCCATAGATGGTGTGCCCTTGTGAATACCCCATTTCATTAAGGGCAATATGGTCTTTTAGCCTTTAAATTTAAACAAACAATTAAAAACACCCATTTCTCACCATCTTCCACTATTCATCTTCTTCTCTAACGTGAAAAGAGCTCCCCTCTTCAAGCCACTATTCCATCCAAAAAGCTCCCTCATTTCAACTCCATTTTGAAAGGTAAGGACGTTTTTGACTTCCCCTTATCTTCCCCTCTTTAAAAGTACCTTCTATTTTCATTTTCATGGAGGTTTTAGAAAATGGAATTTTGGGAAGTTTGGATTAAAAATGAAAGCTTTAGGTTGTTAAAGTAAATGTTTTGATTTAATATGTTTAGTTATGATATATAGAGGTCAAATGGTATAACATATGTGAAATTCAAATGGTTTTGAGCAATTTTCGGATTTGGGTTTCAAAGAGGTTTTTGGAGGGTTTTAAAGTGGTTTTTGGGTTTGTTTAATGTTGGATTTTAGGGGCTGTTGGTAGTATGATATATGAGGGTCACTTTGGGTGTGTTTGATGGTTGATTGGATGTTTGAAATGGAAGAATTCAGTGGGTGTTAGGGGCTGCTCGAAAATTCTGTTTTGGGGTTGATTTTGAGTGTTGGATGCTTGATAATGTTAATCCGGGTTAGTTCCGATGATGAGTTATTGATTTCAAATGTTTTGTTTGTGTTTGAGATTGATTAGAATCGAGTTTGGGCATCGGCGAAGCATCGGAAGTGAATCCGGGAAATTGAAGACGGTTGCTTGCTTGGTCTTTGAGCTTGGAAGCTTAGGTGAGTGGTTAACTGTTTTATATGGATTTAAAATGGTTGGTTCGAGTATATGGACTAGGTTGGGATTGGTAGACCTACCTAGAGTTAGGATTAGGGTGGTAGCCTAATCCTAAGCTTGATCTAGAGCCTTTGGATGAACTCATTTATGTGGTTGCGTATGTCTCGTATGAAATGTGATATGCGTGCTTATGTATATTGTATTATACATGTGAGATGAGATATGACTTGTGATGCTTGAGACATGCATGATGATGGTTGTTGGTGAGTGCGTGCTAAGCACGGAAATGATTGGAATGAGTAATGTGAAATGAGTAAATGTTGGCACTAGTATACTTGAATACAAATGATCGATCATTAGGATGTTAGTGTGTACACATGAGTCAAAAGTCGCGCGTGGCCTTGGTGGCGCTGAGTCACCAAGGAGGAGTACGGGTTCGCCCGGAAATTGTATTTATATATAGTCGGTGATGAGTGGAATCCCATCGACGGGGCGTGAGGATGAGTGGAATCCCCTCCGCGAGACCGGTGATGAGTGTAATCCCACCGTGAGGTAATGTGGTTGTTGGATGTGAGTTCCAACGAGTTTATCCGCGTATTCGGGTCATAGCTAGGTGACAATGTTGGGTGATAAATGTATCAATGTGTTGAGATTAATGATCCTTATTTGGATGTTTAATGTGACTACTTTTGTTGAGGATTTAGAGCTTGTTGATCATGACATTTACTTGTATATTGCTCTTGCATCTTTATCTTGTGGCTCTTGTGGATCCTTGGTTTATATGTGATTTGCCTTGGCTAGATCGTGCTCGGACCCTGCAATGTTGAGGTTTGTTTTTAGAGCTTACCCTCACTAAGCATCATTGCTTACGCTCTCTTTGTTCAACATTGCAGATCCTTAGTTCGTGGGTTGCTTGAGCAAGTGGAGGGCCTCCAAGCGTGGTTGTTGGCTTGAGTACATCAAGTATGACTTTTAAATGTTGAACATGTAATAGTTTAAGCAATGGGACATGTGTCTTTTGATGGATGATTGTTGGTTGTTTAGGAGCTTGTTTAGACTTCATGTTATGTTGCTTTTGTATGGCTTGTGATGCCATGTTTGAGTTGTGATCCATGCCTAAATTGCTTATCTTGAATGTTGGTTATGTGCCTTTGAGTTTGCCCTTATGTTGAATGTTGAAGTATGAGCTTTTGGATGCTTAAGTGTCATCTTTGATTCAATTGCATGTTCCCTTGATGTATGTTCATGTTGGGTGTCTGTATGGCTAAGCAATGACCTTTAGGTGTTGTGTGAATGCTTGTTGGGGTCTAGGAAGGTCCTAAATTGCATCTAAGTCCGAGTCTTGTTCGTTTTAGCTGAGTTTGGAAGTTTTTGTTGTGCAGGGGTATCGATACGGTTGGTATGGTATTGATACCACCTTCTTGTTCAGGCCTCGTGAATCGATACACTTGAGAGGTGTATCGATACTATTTTGGTCACTGGAACTACTGTCCAATTCGGTATCGATACCGGCCTCTGGTGTATCGATACCGTCATCTTGCGTTGACCGTGGGAAGTCAACCGTTGGGGAGGGTATCGATACACTCCATAGGTGTATCGATACGGTCTTGACGGGTTGACTTTGACCAGTTGACCTAGTCAAGGGGGTATCGATACACCCCTTAAGGGTATCGATACCGCCTGCAGTTTAAGTTTAAAATTGGGCTGTAACATGATTGTTTGAGTTCGTTTGATTGTTTTGTATATGTTGTTCCGTTGTATGACCACTTAGGGTTTAATATCCATCTAGACAAGTTTTAAAATGAAAAATAAATATTAGGGTTGCTAACTGAGGGGGAATTCCTTAGGGGGTTCTCACTCGGTTTTCCCCGTGTGACCCACTCGGACCGGTCATTCAGCCAGACCGGGACGAGGGGGTTACACCACTACACGACAAAGAAAGTGGCAGTAAAGACAAAAATCCTAGGCACACTGTACAAACCATATCTAAGGAAAATCAAGAGTGCAAGCTTGTCTCTTTTAAGGATTCAAGTGCTGTTAAATCAGCCCTTTGTAAAGTCAACGCAGAATTACCTCTTTTGGAAGCGGGGGAGTCTAGTTGGAGCAGTGATAACCTAGGACTAAGCATCGAAATGGCGTCTGCACAAGGTGATCTCCCAAGCTCGATTATGACCCTAGCCTTCAATCAATTTCAAATCTTATCCCGCCAGGAAGTAACCTTAACTTTTCCTGGGAAAACCTGTTAGCTTATGGATTTGATAAAATGAAAGTTTCGACCCAAAAGAAAAGGAAAAGAGAGGAGGATGACATCGAATATTTCGGGCCTGCTAAACGAAGGGAACTCTGGAAACAAGTTTCAAAAGCCATTGTCCAGGTCAGTCCACAGAACCGGTGCCTCTTAGAAAACAACTTTTCGGCAAGCGAGGAGATGCTTAAGGCGGCCTTGTTCCCAATTTCTTTCCTTTCTTCTTCGACCATCATTCAGAACATAGAGAGAAAGAATAGAGGGAGGACTTTTGGATCCAAAAGACTCACCCTTATCAGGAAAGCTGCGCAGCGCAAGTACGCCATGGAATGTACAAGGGTGATGGTGGATGAAGCTGGTCTCATTGAACTAGGGATTGACCCTTTCGGGAAAAACATTACCAGAGTCTCATCTATGTGCATGGATGATAACTTTTCTCTTAACGAAGAAATTCATATTAGCGATGGAGAGGATATGGACCCCCCTCGTCTTCAAAATCTACTGCTTTTTCGATTTTTGAACCTGCTCTCGACACGGATAACTCGAACAGGAGTTATCCGGAATCGCCTTGAGGATTTTCAGCTACGTAGCCTATGACGGGAAGGATCATAGGCTCTCTCTGCGATCCCTTCCTTTCCCTCGGATCATAGATTCTGTTTTGCCGTCGGATGATCCAAGGTCTAGGTTTTATCGGGTCTTTTACTTAGGTTTGCATGTTCTCTGTGTTCGCGATAAACCAGGGTTGGGAGGAGGTTCGGTGAGTTCATGCTCTCCTCATATCTGGGGTACTGTCGAGGATATATTAAATTTAGTGAAAGAGATCGTTCGAATTAAATTTCCATATATGAGTATAGATAGATTTACTCATGTATTTTTTTTTGAGTAGTTTCAGTGAAAATCGAGTGTTTTAATTTTTAGGAGATATAAATTTGAGTAATTTATCCGTACGGTTTGTTTGTCTTGCATAATTTAAGAGGTTGTTTAGGGATTTTTTTACGCTATTGTAAATATGCTAAAGGGGTTATTTTGCCCTCGAGTTCGATTTAAATTAATAATATTACCTCTCGCATGAAAACGTGTTTAATTAGGTCCCTTAATTCGCAAATTGCAGCAAATTAGTCCATTGATAATGTTGATTGAGGGAACCGTTAACTTTTACGTGACTGTTCACTCTTTCCAAATTAACCCTTTGACCTAACTAATGTGCCATGTCACGTGTGATGTGTAAAAAATAATGGCGTGGCGTAATTTTTTTAATATTTAAATTAATTAAATCAATATTTTTTTTCAATCGTGTCTTCTTCTTCTTCTTTCGTTGTCGTCTCCTTCATATCATTTCTTCTCCTTCTTCTATTGTCGTCTTCATCACTGTTTCTTCTTTTTACTCTTCTTCCATTGCCATGTCACGTGTGATGAAAAATTTTACCATTATTATATTTTATGTTCTTTAATGGTGTCGGTGAACACCATTGTTGAATTTCTGAGCTCTTTAAGAAAGGGTACTGGTGTAATGACCCGAAGTAAAACCCGAGTTCCGCCATGGACGAGCTAGCTGCTGGTATGGTCTATAAAAGGGTACTGATCTGTATTGGGGATAAATATTTCTTGAGAGAATGGAGAATGACTTAGTACACCACTACTGATAATTTGAACATAGAGAGGTAATAAGTAGGGAGAGATGTCAGAATATATTTAATTAATACAATTCAGCCACTAGTTGAAAGATTCTTCCCCTTCCAACCAGTTAAATGTTTATAAAACTTAGCAAGAACTGGTTCCCATTGAGCCAACGAATTCTTCTTTGGACCCAACGACAATTCTAAATATTCGGAAGGAAATTGACCCTTAGTACAACCAGCTTTACAGGCCCAAACGGACAGAGAAGAGTAGTCTACATTAATACCAAGCAATCGGCTTTTGCTAAGGTTAATTGAAGACCCGAGACTACTTCAAATACTCACAATGTACGTTTAACATTTAAAATATCTTTAGACGAGGCTCCACAAAAGACCATGAGGTTGTCCGTGAATTGTAAATGAAATAAGGAATAAGATTTTACCTCCCGCCCAATCAAAAATCCACTGAACAGTCCAGAACAAGTAGCCTTTTCAATCATCAGAGAACAAGCGCTTCTCCTACTAAGTTGAATAACATAGGAGAAAGAGAACAACCTTGTCGTAAGCCTCTAGCGATGGAAAAGCATGAAGTCGGGACTCCATTTACCAGAACCGAGATTAAGGCAGATGATATACAACAAAAAATCCATTTGCACCATAGCTCATCAATGCCCATTTCTTTCATTACCCGGATTAGGAACTGCCAATCCACCATATCATATGCCCGCTTAAAGTTAATTTTGAAGACTGCGCCTTGCCGACCAGACTTTGCCATGAAATCGATACCCTCGTTAGCAATGAGTGAGCAGTCCAAAATTTATTTTCCTTGGATGAATGCAAACTGTGATTTGCTAACAATTGCATCCATACATAGTTTCAACCTCTTAGATGATACTTTGAAAAAAAAATTGTAGATGCCGTTAACGAAGGTAATCGGACGGAAGTCCTCAATTGAATCTGCACTATGTTTTTTAGGAATAAGCGTGATAAAGGAGTGATTCACTCTATTTTGCCATTGTTTTTCTTGGTAAAAGTCACTGAAAAATTTCAGTAAGTCTTGTTTTAGGACTGTCCAATATTTTTTGAAAAATTTAGGATTGAATCCGTCAGGACCAAGAGCTCAAAAGAGGAGATAGCTTCCCATACTTCCTCCTTACCAAAACTCCTTTCGAGCAACCTTTTTGAGTTACTGAGATTTGTTTGAAATTTAACGCGAAACCCTCCACTTCTAAAGTAACTTTGGAATTGTAAGCCAAAGAGAAAAAGTCAAAGATATACTTCTTAATTCTGGAAGAGTCTGAAACCATTTCACCTTCAATATTGATGGAGTGGATAGAGTTGCTTCTTCTTCGGTTGGATGCCACCAAATGGAAAAAACAAGTGTTTTTGTCCTCTTCTGAAAACCACCTTAAACGAGAATTTTGAAGCCAAATTCGTTCTTCTCTACGCGTTTGATCCCATAATTCTTTTCTCAAGGCTGTCAGCATAATTCCCGAGTTAGCATCAGCTATACCAAGCCTCAGCTCATCCTCCAAAGTATTGATTTTTGCTTCCAAATAAGTGCAAACATCCTTACGACCAAACTATCTTTCACCGGACCAGTTTTTATTGCCATTTTACAGCCTTTCAGGAGACTAAGTAAACCTATTCTCCGATTACCTTCTTTCGACTTTCTCAGGGAGTTTGTTATTAATTCATCGAAACCAGATTCATCCATAAGATAATTATACAGATTGAACGGCCTAGCACCCCAATCACAACCTTTGTTATCCAATAAAATTGCATTATGATACATAAATAAATATATTTTGTATGTGCATTATTATAAAAATGGATTTTTTTAATATTTTTTGTATTTCATTTCTCAAGAGCAAGAAAATTGTTACATATTTACAAAGTTAAAGGGGTTAGTTTGCCCTTGAGTTCAACTTAGATTAACAATGTTGTTTATCACACGAAAATGCGTTTAATTAGGTCTTTTGATTTGCATATTGCAGCAAATTAACCTTTGACTAACGTTGATCGACGGAATCGTTAATCTGACCGTTACAATTTAACACGTCAGCCGTATGCGCCACATAACATGCTATGTTAGCATTGAAAAGTTAAAATGCTGACGTGGCAAATAAATTTAAAAAATAAAAAAAATTATTTTTTTATCTTATTTATTTTTATATTAAAAAATTTAAAATTACTATTGATATGAAATTGTTGAAAATCGAACCTAAGTGTGGTCAGGGATGGACCGAAGGGTGCTGAGGGGGGCAACCGCCCCACCTTAAAATTTTGAAAATCATACATGATTTAGAAAAATTTTAGAATTTTTCTATGTATTTTCTATTAAAAATGTATCTTCGCCCCCCCCCTAAACTTTTATAAGTTCGCCCCCTAGAAATTTATAGGTTCGCCCCCCTAGAAATTTATAGGTTCGCCCCCCTAATCTAGCTCCGTCCCTGAGTGTGGTGGGGGATAGCATAACGCTTCACCACCAAACCAATCATTTATCCTATAATGTATGTTGCTATTATAAAGTTTAAACACGAAAAATTAAAGCGACCAATTATGTTACACGTGTTATAGGTATTAAATTGTCATGGAATTAAAAGTGTAGATACCGTAAGTTATATTTATAACTCAATGAGGGGCAGAGTTGTAAATATTAATAAATTGATTTTAATTCAGTTTATATAAAGGGTAGTGGTCCCCGAGATCTAGGTTAACTTGCATATCTCTCCTTCCCCGTCAGAGAGTTGTGTGGCAAGAGGTAACCTATCATCTTGAAAGATCAAACCCTCTTTGGAAAATCTCAATCAATGGATTCAGGTACGCTTCCGCAAATCTAATCTTTATTCTTAATGATTTGGCATGTATGGATCTTGGATTTAAATATTCGTATAAATATTTTTTGGTTCTAACAACTGGCATCGAGCCAGGTTTTGTCGAATCATTAAGATCGTAATCGAAATTTTGATTATGTATTAGGGTTTGATCTCTCGCATATTGTAAAATTTCCCGATTTCTTTTATGCGATATATGTTCTCTGCAATCGTGCTTTTATAATCGAGTATTTTGTTTTCGATGTTGCTGTGCGATTACAAGATTTGCCAATTTCATTGGATTCATATTGATTTCATGTTTGCCGATTTCAATTTGTATAATTATGGTTTTTTGTTTGCTTCTGTTTCTATCAACATTTGTTTTGGGCGGCAACAATTCACGGCAATCATGATTTAGGTTAATGTTTTTTTTTAATTTAATTTACATTGTTATAAACCTATGGAATATATATTTTATTTAAAATATGTATTTAATTTTGGTTGGATCAAAATTTTAGTTTTGATCATCAGGTATAAAGATAAATTTTTAGAAACGAATAAAATTCATGTTTTGGCTATGTCTAATATTTTAGTGGGTTAATTGAAACACAATGTCACCAAAGTGACCGCTTCTGCGTAGATTAACTTATTTAAAATATCAAGATGTTTGTATTTTTGTAATTCATGCGTTTATTAATTGGCCCAAAGGAAAATTAATATTTAGCCGAATTTCAACGACACCTGTGGTAATAAACGTGTGAAAATTATAAGGTATTTTATGTGTGCAATACATTAGTCCAAAGATTAATCTGTTGTTCGACATAGTTTATTGTCAATGTTCGATTACTACAACAAGAGTACCGCTTACTGTTAATATTACTGTCCAAAGACTTGATATTAATGTTGTGTTTGGTATCTTGAGGGGAATTAGTCACTTCTTTGAATTTATTTGTTTACTTATGAAATATTGATGTGAGCCTGTTTTATTTATTTATTTTTTATTTTGTTCTATATTCAGCTAGTTCTTTTGCTGCCACAATATCTGCTAATATCAGTTCTATACCCATGCTTAATGGGACAAATTTCAAGGAATGGAAAAGACATGTACTTATAGTACTTGGTTGTATGGACATAGATCTTGCATTAAGGCAAGAACAACCTGCACCTCTCACTGCGGATAGCACCCCTGATGCCAAAAGGGATTTTGAGAGGTGGGATCGTTCTAATCGCATGAGTCTGATGATCATGAAACACAGCATTCCGGAAGCCTTTAGGGGCACTGAATCTGAAGAGATTACTCAGGCTAAGTCTTTCCTTGACGATCTTGAGCAACGTTTTGCTAAAAACGATAAGGTTGAAATGACATCACTTCTAAATTCTTTGATGTCTATGAAGTATAAGGGTCAAGGAAATATAAGGGAGTACATTATGGAGATGTTCCATCTCGCTTCAAAACTTAAGGCACTTAAAATCGAGCTTTCTGAAGACTTGCTCGTTCTTATGGTTTTGGTATCGCTTCCTGCACAGTTTAGCCAATTTAAAATTAGTTATAACTGTCAAAAGGAGAAATGGACTCTAAATGAGCTCATTTCTCATTGTGTTCAAGAGGAAGATAGGTTGAAACGTGATAAAACTGAAAGTGCTCATTTGGCCAGTGCCTCTAAGGATAAGGGCAAGAAAAGAATGTATCAGAATGATGCTGCTAAGGGTCCAGCTCAAAAGAAACAAGAGCGAGTTCCAATTAATTGTTACTTTTGTGAGAAGCCTGGACACTTGAAGAAAGATTGTACCAAGTATCACGCATGGCGTGCTAAGAAAGGTATGAATCTTATTTTGGTCTGTTCTGAGGTTAATTTAGCTTCAGTACCTAGAAACACTTGGTGATTAGATTCTGGTGCTACTACTCACATAAGTGTTTCTATGCAGGGTTGCCTGAGCTACCGAAAGCCAAGTGGTGGTGAAAGAAACATCTTTGTGGGCGATGGGAAATCGGTAGAAGTTGAAGCAATTGGGCATTTTAGGTTGTTATTAGGAACTGGTTTTTATTTGGATTTGAAAGACACTTTTGTTGTTCCGTCTTTTAGGCGGAATTTAGTTTCAGTTTCTTTATTGGACAAATTTGGATATTCTTGTTCATTTGGAAACAATCAATTTACTTTGTCTTTAAATTCAAGTATTGTCGGAACTGGTTATTTAAATGCTTATGACAACCTTTATTTGCTAGATACAGTTGCATCATATAATGAAACCTTGCACGTGGAATCACGTGGTACTAAACGCAAATTAAATAAAGAAAATTCGGCATCATTATGGCATAAGCGCTTAGGTCATATCTCAAAAGGTAGGATTGAGCGGCTTATATCTAATGGTATTTTGGAGTCCCTTGACTTTTCAGACTTTAATGTTTGTGTTGACTGTATCAAGGGAAAACAGACCAAAACTAAGAGATTAGGTGCCAACAAATCTACAGACGTCTTAGAATTAATTCACACTGATATTTGTGGGCCATTCCCTACGGCATCTTGGAATGGTCAACAATATTTCATAACATTCATAGACGATTACTCACGTTATGGGTATCTATATCTCATTCATGAGAAATCTCAGTCTTTGGACGTGTTCAAATCTTATAAGACTGAAGTTGAGAATCAACTCAACAAAAGAATTAAGAAAGTTAGATCTGATCGTGGTGGTGAGTACTACGGTAGATATGATGGCTCAGGTGAACAACGTCCAGGACCATTTGCGAAATTCCTAGAGGAATGTGGTATTGTCCCACAATACACCATGCCAGGATCACCTAGTATGAATGGTGTAGCTGAGAGACGTAATAGGACTCTTAAGGATATGGTAAGGAGTATGATTGCTCATTCTACCTTACCCGAGTCCCTCTGGGGAGAAGCATTAAAGACAGCAGCGTACATTCTGAATAGAGTACCAACTAAAGGAGCTGAAAAGACACCTTATGACCTTTGGATGGGTCAAAAACCCAGTCTAAAGCACTTTCACATTTGGGGATGTCCAGCTGAGGCAAGGCCTTATAGGCCACATGAAAAGAAATTAGACTCCAAAACTGTGAGCAGCTACTTTATTGGATATTCTGAGCGATCTAGGGGCTATAAATTTTATGATCCCACAATTAAGAATATTTTTGAGACGGGAACTGCAACATTTTTTGAGGATGTTGAATTTGGAGGGAGAAATAAGGTTAGAGACATTACTTTTGAGGAGGAATTGAGTTCCAACTCAATTCCTACTATCACTTTTGATAATATTCAGGTTCCCATACCTGTCATTAATCAAGAAGTGAATCCGGAACCTCAACAAGATAATGTTGAACAACTTCCTCTTATTCAGGATGAGGTAATTGTTCCAGAAGAACAAATTCAACAACCTCAACAACAAGTGTCATTAAGGAGATCCACGAGAGAAAGGAGAAATGCTATTCCGGATGATTATATTGTATTTCTCCTTGAAAATGAGGATGATAATGGAATGATGGAAGATGACCCAATCAACTTTCATCATGCCATGCAAAGTGTTAACTCTCAAAAGTGGATTGATGCCATGCAGGAAGAGTATAAATTCATGCAAGACAATAAAGTTTGGGAACTTGTCCCATTACCTGAAGGTGCAAAACCAATTGGTTGTAAATGGATATTTAAAACCAAGAGATGCAAATGGTAATGTGGAGAGGTATAAGGCACGTCTTGTAGCTAAAGGATATACTCAAAAAGAAGGCATTGACTTTACAGAGACTTTCTCTCCGGTTTCATCGAAAGACTCTTTTAGGATAATCATGGCACTTGTAGCTCATTTTGATCTTGAGTTACATCAGATGGATGTTAAGACTGCGTTTCTCAATGGAGACATTGAAGAAACAATTTATATGGTGCAACCGGAAAACTTTGAGTCGGGAGACCCAAAGCGTATAGTTTGCAAATTAACAAAATCCATCTATGGACTCAAGCAAGCTTCTCGTCAATGGTACCACAAGTTTCATCAAGTAATTGTCTCATTCGGTTTTGAGATGAATATCGTTGATGATTGTGTGTATCACAAGTTCAGTGGGAGTAAGCATATATTTTTGGTTTTATATGTCGATGACATTTTGCTTGCCACGAATGATATAGGCTTATTGCACGAAACCAAGAGATTTCTATCTAAGCATTTTGAAATGAAAGATCTTGAGGACACTTCTTTTGTTTTAGGAATTCAGATACATCGAGATCGATCTCGAGGTATTCTTGGATTGTCACAAAAGAACTATATCGATAAAGTACTTAAAAGGTTTGGCATGCAAAATTGTAAACCAATGGACACCCCTGTCGCTAAAGGAGACAAGTTTTGTCTTGCCCAATGCCCTAAAAGTAACCTTGAAATTCAAGAAATGCAAAAGATTCCCTATAGATCAGCTATTGGGAGTTTAATGTATTCTCAGGTTTGTACGCGTCCGGATATTGCGTACATTGTTGGGATGTTAGGCAGATATTCAAGCAACCCTGGTATGGACCATTGGATAGCAGCCAAGAGGGTTATGAGGTATCTTCAGAGAACAAAAGATTACATGCTCACTTATAGAAAATCAGATCATTTGGAGGTCGTAGGGTATTCAGATTCTGATTTTGCTGGGTGCCAAGATAGCAGAAAGTCTACATCAGGCTATATTTATCTATTAGCCGGAGGAGCTATATCCTGGAAAAGTGCTAAACAAACACTTGTAGCTTCTTCCACTATGGCAGCAGAGTTTGTAGCATGCTATGAGGCATCTAATCATGGAATATGGTTGCGGAACTTTGTCACTGGGCTGCGTATTTTGGAGAACATAGAAAGACCGCTTAAATTGTTTTGTGACAATAAGTCAGCAGTACTATATTCCAACAACAATAGGAGCTCGTCTAAGTCAAAGCACATAGACATAAAGTTCCTAGTTGTAAAAGAAAGAGTGCAAAGTGGACAAATATCCATAGAACACATTGGGACAAACTCTATGATAGCGGATCCGCTCACAAAAGGTTTACCACCCAAGGTCTTTCATGAGCACACTGCTCATATGGGTGTTGTATCATTTGAGGATATTATTGTTTGAGTGGGAGTTTGTTATTTGTTTGCTTTATGTTTTATTTTGGACATTTATGTATTCGGTTATTTTTCTGATCAGAAATTAAGTATTCAGTTTATTCACTCTTTTCTTATTTTGATAAGGACCTCACTTAAGTTTAAAGAGGACCAGTTGGAAATAGGCATGTTCGGTTCACATTTACATGTAATTTCCATGCTACGCATCCATGATTGATCTATGTCATTTGATTGTGTTTGTATACGTGACCATTGATGGGTCCAGTCATGATTGATATGGCGAAGATCGCTTTGATCCTATATAGATATAGTTGATGGACGAGATTGTTAAAGAATACCTATTGTATGATAGCAAATTTTGAGCTCATAAGGTTATACATTTGTCAGGAAACATATGTTGCCCAAGTGGGAGATTGTTGGGTTATCCAATAATAATGGGCACATATGTATAATGTATGTTGCTATTATAAAGTTTAAACACGAAAAATTAAAGTGACCAATTATGTTACACGTGTTATAGGTATTAAATTGTCATAGAATTAAAAGTGTAGATACCGTAAGTTATATTTATAACTCAATGAGGGGCAGAGTTGTAAATATTAATAAACTGATTTTAATTCAGTTTATATAAAGGATAGTGGTCCCCGAGATCTAGGTTAACTTGCATATCTCTCCTTCCCCGTCAGAGAGTTGTGTGGCAAGAGGTAACCTATCATCTTGGAAGATCAAACCCTTTTTGGAAAATCTCCATCAATGGATTCAGGTACGCTTCCGCAAATCTAATCTTTATTCTTAATGATTTGGCATGTATGGATCTTGAATTTAAATATTCGTATGAATATTTTTTGGTTCTAACAGCTGCTGCTTCTTCTTCATCGATCCTCCACACTGTATAAAACCCGACAACATGGCATTATAGCTGACAATGTTCCTCTCAGACATAATTTCAAACAGAATTTTGGCTTCACTAACAAAGCCATTTCTTGGGAAATTTGAGATGAGAGAAGTTAAGTGAATAACGCGGCCATGGTTGCTTTTTTGAGGCATTCTGTCAAGCTGGTTAAGAGCTTCTCGAATAACAAGCAGGAACAAAAAAGAAGCCTATATCAAAACACTTTTCCAGTTGGGTTCCAATTTCCAGTCCCCAACATGCATAGCTCATTCCAATTTTCTTGGCCAAACGAATTTCTCAATATTTTTTATTTTTAGTTTTCAACGACTGATTAATGGTTGAATTTCCAGTTTTTACGATTCTAAAATGAAGAAACAATGTTCATCAAATCCACAGCTTTATCGCAAACTAGTTTCAACAAGAAAAAAACATGTCCCTCTCCTTGAATCAACATTCCACTCACTCTTCTTCACCATTTCATAGTAAGTCACAGGGATTTAAATAGCGTTCGCGGTCGCGTTTTCGGTCGCGTCGCGGTTATCGACATAACGGAGGCTATTGCGGTCATTGCGGGTGTCTAGGAAACTAAATAGCATTATGGCTGGATTTTTGTGGAAGATTCTGATGAGAAGAAAAGATTACATTGGGTAAATTGACAATCCGTATGCAGGCCTATCGAAATGGGTGGTTTGAGAATCAGGGATCTGGACTCTCACAATCGAGCCTTGATGGGTAAATGGTTCTGGAATTTTGCTAATAATAGAGAATGTGAATGGAAGAAAATTATCTGCAGTAAACTCAATTGGGACTCGCCTTCGCTTATTTCGGAGAGTTCTCACCATCGGTTTCTCTCTTGGATTTGGAAAGGCATTTCTAATTCTTTTTATAATTCAGACGACATTGGTGAATCCATTCGTAATAACATGCTTCTACAAGTCGGTTTCGCTTATTTCGGAGAGTTCTCACCATCGGTTTCTCTCTGTTGCACCTTTGCAAGTTTTGTTTCCTCGGATTTTTACGTTAGCCATTAATAGATCCGGAAGAGTACAAGAGTTGGGATCAAAGTCTGGGAATCGTTGGATCTCTTTGATTGGGAATGGCAACAATGGAATTCGCTAATGGCATGTTTATCGGCCTTCAGCTCGGACGGTTATCCTCGTGACTGTATTGTGTGGAAAGGATCAGGAGAAGGTGAGTTTTCGATCAAGACCATGAATCTTAATCTCACTTCGAATTATGATTGGAAAATTTTGGTTTGGATGAGTTTGGCTCCCCCTAGAGTTGAAGTCTTCATATGGCAAGTTGTGTTGAATAAAATTGATGTTAGGAATAAATTACTTAAACGAGGAGTAGCAATAGGTATTGATACTTGTTGCCCTTTATGTAAAACAGCTCCCGAAACTATTTCTTCATTGTCAGTTTGCGTGGGCGTTATGGACGCTTTTTGCATCCTTTTGGAATACTTGGTTTGTCATACTTTATTGGTGTGGAAACATTTGCGTCCGAAGCAAGGTGATATTCTATCTGAGCTTTTATTCCTGCAGTAATCATTTGGTCGCTGTGGCTAATAAGAAATGAGATTGTTTTCCAAAAGTGTTTATTGGATTTTCGACAACTAGTATTTGTGACAAAGTTCAGACTGGCGTGCCAAGTTTCAATCGTCCCCTGCATCTCTAGATGGCATTCTGCAGAATTCTTCAATTGCCGACCTTGGATGCTTAAAGGCTGGATCTCGACCTGCCAGTGTCCTGGAAGCCTCCACCACCTGGCTTCATAAAACTTAACATTGATGGTGTCATGCGCCAAGATCGTAGTGCGGGTGGAATTGGTGGACTGGTTAGAAACGATCAAGGTCAGGTATTATTTTCTTTTTCGAATGCAGTTGGTTCAGGCCCCCCGATACTTGCTCAGCTTCTAGCAGCCAAATATGATATTTCTAAGGTGTATACGGATGATAGATGTAAGAACTTTCGGCTAATTGTGAAAAGTGACAGCTACACTTTGCTAAAGTGGGTCGTGAATCATGAGAGTTGTTCTGGTTTGTTCGCGGATCTAGTTCGTGACATTGCAGATTTAGGGGCTAAAAGGAATTGTATCTTTAGGAAGATAAGTATATTAGGTAATATAGAGGTTGATGGTTTAGCTAAAAGTGGGATTGGATAATTGGTAGTTATGCTCTTGTGCTAGGGAAGGTGGTTGTGTTTTGCTTCGAAGGGCAGGGTTACTTTCTTGTAATGGTTTCGTTTCTTATTCTCATCTATGTAATGTTTCATCTGAGCTAATAAAAGTTCTTGTGACACTCTTTTCCTCCTTCGCTATTGATCGATATTCCTTATAGAACATTGCTCAATATGAAAGAGGTTTTTAACGAGGTCACCAAATTTTATCAAAAAAAGACAAATCGTGCATACAAACTATTCAAACTCATATCTCCTAAAAATTACAATATACAAACTATACAAATTCATATCTCCTAAAAATTACAACACTCAATTTTCACTGAATTACTCAATAAATTAAAAAAATCTTTTCTTCTTTAGATAATAGTGACAATATTATAAACAAATAAAGTTGAAATAGTGACATTTGTCTTATATATTTATCAATTTAAATTTTAAAGTAAATATAAAAGAATACTTGGTGTGATTTTAGAAAACTATTTTTCACTAATAATACACCAAATAATAATCCTTAGAATAATGCATATTTATATCTGATAATTATTATAACATTCGCCCAAAACCCTAAATATTCCATCATCATTTCCTCTCTTTTTCAACCAAAATATTCCACTAATTTTGCCTTCAAATGGTGAAATAGCTTTAAAATATTAAATAAGCATACATAATTTTTTTATCTACTTGAAATTATGTTCCGTTGAACATAGTAATATTTCAATACCTTGTTAAATTTATAAACCGAACAAATCCGATATTTCAGGCTGGCCCGAGCCAACTTGAACCAAACTTGGATAAGGAAGCCATATCTAATTTGCAAACAAAAGCTGGACACAGCACACATCCATATCAAAGATAAGTTCATATAGAGGATGCTGATCTAATAATAGAAGCAAGAAAACGTCCAAACTAGAACACACAGAGCAACGGAGGATTTAGGATTTACATCTTAAATCTAATTCCCTTTTTTTCGCAACCCGTACTCACACGAGTATCCCTTGATCATATTCCTCGACAATCCCAAATGTGTTCTCGCCGCTGTAAGTCATGTAGAGGAAACAATCTTCGTCCTTGTTTTCCTCATATATGGCAGACAACATAGCAGCTGTATCGATGTTGGCAGAAAAATGGTGAACATGGAAATTATACAAGAGTGGGAGATCTACGAGATTCACCGGTTGGGGGTAGGATGTTCTTCACAAAAATAAATATAGCCTTCTCAGGACTCGGCTTAATCCTCTTCCGAACAACATAGACAAATTGACCAACAGTTAGATCAGCATGAACTAGATATCTGCATTAATCCCGAGGGAGAAACATTAGTTTCAGATGAAGCTAAGGAATGGCGAATCAGTGTTCACAAAACTTGAATCAGGTTCGAACATGAAAACATCAAAGCAATGAACCTACTAAAAATAAAGGCATCCGCTTTATTTGGCAGAACATAGCAGCCACATCATACTGAACAAAAATATATGAACAAAGGGTCGGATAGTAGCAGAACATAGACTAGACAACCTTCAAAACTAGTACTATAAGAATAGATTCAGCGGATCAGACCAAAAGCATATAAATTCATGCGCATAATAAGATTCTCTCTATGATATATTTCCTTCCTCGAAAACCAAATCTAGAAACGGCTATGAACTCCTTCAGATAAGAATCCTCACTCCACATTCGTTAGTATCCACAACTCAAAAGTCAAGAGAATTCAAGAACCAAAATCAAAACCTTAATACAGAAAAAGATAACAATTTCGGACAGTGAGCAATGGAACTACTAGAAGAGAATACTTGCATTTCAAAGCATCGATTATCTAATATTCAGCAGCAACACTACATATTTCAACAAATGTAAAACATATTAACGACACAAATCACATATACGATCGAATTAAAATTGATAGTAACTAAAGCTCTTAAAGAAAACAGTCAGAGATAATAACCAACTTTTTCTTATCAATTTCAGGCACATCACTCTTCTCCGCCCTTTCGACAATCACCTACATCAAACAATCAAACACAGACATAACATTCTAATCATCGCAAAAAAAAAAAAAAAAAAACACAGGTTTCATAAAAAGAAACAGCAGCCGAACATTACATACCGGGATACTTTTCCATAATGCGAGCAGCTTCAGCCTGCCTCCTCTCCGATACCCAAAAATAAGAATTAAAAAACAACAAACACTCTAACATCACAAATAAAACATGATAAACTCTCACTTATTCAAAACCCTAATTAACTAGTCGGTCTTTTCCCTAAATTGGGTGTTCAAAATTGTTTCTTTTCATGGAAAAACAACAGCACTATAAAGTCTGAGAATTTCAACAAAAAACCCAGATATAAAGAATGAAAATTTCAAGATATAAAATTAGGGTTTCACAACTAGATCAAAATCAACAGCGTAAATAGGAAAATATTTAAACGATAAGAACGAACCGAGGGGGTGTTCCAACTTAAAGGAGCTCTTCGCCATAGCAACAAAAAATGAAAAGAAACAATTCAATCAACCAAACATAGTACAAATTACTGAATCAAGCTTTATAAGAACAAAAAAACCCCACAAATCATGAAATAAGAAGAGGGTGATTGTCGCATACCGATCGAGAGAGAAAGGATGAGAGTGGTAGAGTGAATCTGGGTTTCTAAATAAAGAAAGAAAAGTTTTTATTTTTTTGAAATAAAACAAAGACATTATAACTTAAACAATGAAGAAGATATAGCATATAGCAGCAGTCAATAGTCATAAGAGGGAATTGGCATCTAAAACCACAGCAACAGAGTTGTTTTAACCCCAATCAACGAAGGGAAGCGACGGATAACCAGTCTCGGGAGGAGGCTGCAAGGATGGCGGCAGATTGCCCCAGGACATTGGCATACCATTACCAGTTCCCTCCACACCAGCTGCTGCAGGTTGAGGAATAGCGATCCGGGAATCGTTGCTGGGATGGAAGTATTTGCAGTTATCTCCGTAGTGGCAAAATCCGGTTTTGAGGAAGCGGTTGCAGACGCCTTTTGAGAAGGGCTGCGATGAAGTTTGATAGAGATCGGGGGCGTTGAGGGAGTGGAACCATTGAGCTTTGGCGCGGAGGTGTTGGAGGCCCTGCAGGTGGCGTTTCCGAGCACCTGGGGTGTCTTGAAACTGCTTATCGCAGTAGTCGCAGTAGTACTTCCCTATCGGCATTTCCCCCTCTCTCAAGAAAGAAGAGTTTGATAATAATGATCCAGTAATTTAGTTTCGGTGGTATTGTAAACCTAAATCCAACACGACCAAATTTTTATTAAATATGAGATTTTATATTTTTATTTAATTTAAATGAACTTTTGTTTAATATAAGTGCTAATTTTATTAAAAAGATAAAATATTTCAAATTATAATAAGGATTTATAACTATGAGAGTAAACTAAATATATTATTCAGACAATTTTTTATAACTATTGAAACAAAAACTAGCCACTTAAAATTTATAAAAGGACCATACAAGAAAAAGAATAAATATTTAACCAAAAGACTTTAATCGACGATGAAGGATAAAAACATCAATAGTAATATAAGATGCATATAACGTTGAGGCACGTTCACAAAACGGTCAATATCACAACTCAATCACGAATAAGAAACGATGATTGTGAACGCATATTCAAACCCATCTCGAGGGTCTAAAACATGGAAGATGAACATGCTACCAAATAAGTCTCATATTGATCAGTCAAGGCGATGTTAAAAAGAGAGAAAATCAGTCAAACAATCAAAAAAAAAGATAGAAAATGTGTCAAAAGGATAAAATTGAAATGTTCAAAAGTTTAGAGACTAATTTAAAATGAAAGTCATAATTTAGGATGAAATTGAAATGTTCAAAGATATGGACCAATTTATAATGAAAATCATATTGAGGATGAAATTGAAATGTTCAAAGATTTAAGGACCAATTTAAAATGAGGATAATAGTTTGAGACATATGGTGCAATTAACTTTATAAAATTTAAAATATTAATGAATTATAGGGACTTGAACGGTGCGTTTTGATCCCCATCCCTGCGGTTGGGAACGTGCCCCGTTAGTTATAAAGACAAAGTAACGGCTCTATAGGAATATGTTTGAGAATCTGGATTCTGGGATCTATCTAAAGGAAAACTTCCATAAAACCAGAAGAATCTTTGCAGATCAATGCTTTCAACACAATGGTTGCCATGGAAATAAATGCTTCAAAGAGAACCAAAGCATACCAAGTTTGGCCAGGGAAAAATGTACAACCTTTATCCTGAAATCGAACTCGAGATTAATGTCAACCGAAGACTCGAACTAATCATTTGTCTATCCATGCGTGGTTCTGTCAACCATTCTCTCTTCTTACTCGTTTGATACTTACATACGCAGGTGTTTTTCTTCCACGGTCGACTCGTATGCGGTCCGGATCCAAGAGGGTTGCTCCTCACATCAATTTCCATCCTGGTTTCAACTTGGATTTTCACAATTTTCATTGCAGATGATTTACAAAACACTAACCTCACTGTTGTAATCACCATATGTTCCATTCTAACTCTAATGGTCAGTCCCCCATGATCCATATATGGTTTAAAACATACCACAACAGTTACAAAATGATGTTCATCATATTGCAGGTTATTGTCAACTTGATTCTGGTTACTGCAATTGACCCTGGAATCATTCCTAGAAGTACTGAACAACAATCATCTGTCGAAGATGTCGGAAGTAGCAGTAAGAAGGTAACTGTTAATGGGGTTCAACTGAAACTGAAATATTGTCGGATTTGTAGGATCTTTAGGCCCCCGAGAAGTTGTCATTGCGCGGTATGTGACAATTGCGTCGAAAACTTCGATCACCACTGTCCGTGGATCGGTCAGTGTATTGCGTTGGTATGTATGGTGGACTCGAGCAAAAATCATATTGCCTTTTTCAAGTACATTTTGACAATATTTGATTGGAATTTGATTGTTTTATGCAGAGAAACTATAGGTTCTATTTGGCATTCTTGATAACAGCACTGGTGTTCTTTGTCTACATTTTCGGTTTCTCTTGTCGGAGGATCGGGGAAAGGATGTCGAAAAGCGGTGTCGGGTTGTTTGGAATGCTGAGGAGCTTCCCTGAAACGCTGGCTTTGACATTGTTTAGCTTTTCTGCCATTTGGTTCCTAGGTTGCCTTGCTATCTTCCACTCCTATTTAACTGCAATCAATCAGGTAATCTATGTCTTAAACGCAATTCAATCAAAAACATGTCAGCCACAACAATTTAAACACTGAACCGAGACTACACCGAAATATATGCATATATTCTCTTAACTGGTTCATTATATTTCCTTGAATCTTTATTTAATGGAAGCAGACAGCATACGAGAATTTTCGGAACCGGTACGAGGGCTCTCCGAATCCATATGACAAAGGAATAATAAGTAACATCAAGGAAGTGTTGTTTGCACCTTTGCCTCCTTCAAGAGTTGATTTTAGGGCTGAAGTGATGCCAAGGTGGGACATGGAAGATCATGAGATGCCTCCTCATTGGCTAAGCATTTAAATTTGCAGACTATATTACTCGAACTCTATGGTTCTTCAATGAATGGAGGAAGTGCAGTGGAACTAATACAACAATGCCAATCGATATCAGTGCTGGTGGCCCTCTTAGCATTAGATCCGTTTATGATACCAATTGAAGTATCGGATACTATTTATGTTCAAAAAGGATAGCATTGGTTTCTTACAAGGTTTATCAGTTTGAGTATTTGTGGTTTAAAAGTTAATCTAATAACTGTATGTAAAGCCAAGTACAGAGAGTACCTTAGCTTTGGCATGCACTGTAAGTACTGCATCAACAAGATTTTGCAGGTTTGCAACATTAAGGGGGCCCTTCCAAATGATCTGCAAATCCGAAAGAGCCTCCAACTGCAATGCCCCCAAATCCGAACATATAATTCTCGGCTTTTGTCTCCAATGGGGGCCAACTATGTTTGTCAACTGATTGTTTTTGCCCACCTTAGATAGTCAATCTCTGTAATACAAACACATGTAGCACCCTAGACCTTAGTGAAGTGTTGCAATGCTTGTGGAATTGTACTCCATAAGTGTGGTTCATTGGGTAAAATAAGAAGAAACACTACTTAATTCGATAATGAAATGATGCGATCGTAGGGAAGTACCTTTAGTCGAGATTGCTGAACCGTAGAATGTGTCAGATACGGACATCTGCATAAAAACTAGTCAAGCTTGTTAAATTTGCAAGCACTAAAGACTGCAACCAAGGGAGCACAGAAGACTGCCTTGGCTCTGCAATAATATTTCACCTTGATCTGCTATGCCATCGACATTCCGCTCTAGCCTCGAACAGTGACTTATCTCGAGCTTTTCTAAATGAACCAAACTTCGAGCCAGGGAACATGTAACAGACATGTCAACATATTGCAGTACTGGATTCAAACCTTCTTTAGACTCTGGAAACTTAAATGACGGATCGGACATGTCCATATGCTTCTCAATTCGGGTTAGACGTCGAAGTACTCTAAGTATGTTAAGTCTGAGAGAAGTTGCACGGAATTCCCTTCCTTCAAACACATATGTCCATCTCCTTGAAAAACCACCTGCAACTTATCACGTTCTTCGACCTTCACTTGTTTCACATTTCGAAGTCCCGGGACTATCGAGATCGCCTTCACCTCTTGTAACTCCGGCAGAAAGATGTCTGGAGTTGACCATTGCACTGCTCTTTCAGACAAACCATTTCCATTATGGTTAATTTCACCAAATTAGAGAATGCAAACATATTTCCAAGTACTTTGTGTTGTGTCGTATCAATCAGGCATTCAACGTCCTTGCAATCTTGAAGTTGAAGAGCAGTCAAGTTGTTCAGTCCCCGGCCATGATCATCTGAGATCGGAATTATAAGATTCTTTCAACCGTTGATGCCATCGAAAGTAAGATCTTCCACGTTAAGAGAAAAGCCTAAATTTAATTAGAAAACATATTCACATTAATAAATTTTAAATAACAATACGGATTTTCGAATAGAATCAGATTTGGGTCATGATCCACGATAGTGTTGCAGGGTGTATGGTCAGGTATGGTTAGTGGCACAACCATGCAAACCCTAATCTTGATTTGGGTCACATTTAGAACAGATTGGAAAAAGTAGTTAACATTTTCCATCAAAACAAACATAATTTTATTGCTTGCTCAATTTCTGTTATCTTTCCCAGCTGAAATTAGTTTCTGTATGAAGAAGAAATATGTATTACTAAGATCGAAAGTGTCAAATGCAGATATACTCAATTATTTTGAAGTTTTTTCATACATTCAAATGATCATATATCTACACTCATATTCGAATATATGTTGAAAATAGGTGTCAAACTCGAATACTTCGGAAAAATGAGTCCGAGTAACAGAAGAAGAAATCGCAACAAAGCGAGATTCTCTTTTGTTATGGTAGAAAACAATGTATAACAGGCAAAAAGAATCAAGTCTTCATTAATGGTGAAACAGCTTCTAGTAGCAACATGAGAGTGTATGTTTCATTACAGATTCATAGTTAAAAACTAGAGGATAAATGAGAAACAAGATAACATCACCATTTACTTCTTCTTCCCTGCTTTTCCCTCTTTTCTTCTGACAACCTCGTCCGCATATTTCACTCCCTTTCCTTTATATGGTTCCGGGGGTCTCCATTTTCTAATGGATGCAGCAAACTGACCAATGTTGCTTTTGTCATACCCGCTTACAATGATTCTCGTGTTTTCTTCCACCTTCACTTTAAGGTCGTCGGGGATTGCCATCCTGACCGGATGGGAAAAGCCGAGATTCAACACTATGTCTTTTCCTTCTACTGTTGCACGATATCCGACACCCACTAGTTGAAGTCTCTTCTCGAAACCCTTCGACACTCCCACCACCATGTTGTCGGTAAGAGTCCTGGCAATTTTGTTTAGGTAGAAACACGAATGAAGCATCGTTAAGTGATAAATTAACAACGTTACAAGACTTTCCAAGTTAAACTTCCATCATATGACTGATTGACATGAAAATTTGAAGACGGAAGGACGAGGGAGACATGTGCATAGAAATTAAATCACTGTAGATTCAAGTAGTGGCTATTTTGTCTCATAAACAAAACGAAGAAGAAGAAAAAAAGAACATTTAGAAACCTAAATTTCTACCTTCACGAGAACCGTTTAACGAAGAGGGTCATGTTAATCAAAGGGGACCCGGTGTGCATCCATGTACATGACCCAGATCATTTTAGAATATACACATCCATGAAAAGTCCTTAAAGAACCACCACAAGAATCGGAGGACCATATGTCACAAACAGCAAGTGGAATTTAGGCATATAAAGGAGCATTCTAGCAAGCCAAAAATCAATTGTACTTGTTATAAAGTAAAATAAATGACAAGGACCAGATTATAAGATCCAAAATCAGAAGGAATTCCGGACATTCGTTCCTAACCTTTGACGGTAAAGATTAGAAAATGCATAACCAAATACCATTTTCGTTAGAAGATAATGTCAAACTATTGATCATAGATTGCTAATTCTAGGCGTGGAAAGTTTTCAAACTTGATCTTGATTTCCCGGAATCAATATAGTTCCTCAGTAAAATCCGTAAAATGGTATTAAGATAAAAACTATGAAGTAGGAACAATTAAGAAATCAACTTTAAGATAAAGTTAGAACAAGCAAACAAGTAGGATCAATTACCTGAAAAGTCCATGCATTTGGTTGGCTCTCCTAGTCTCCTCCGACTTTCTGACCCTTAGGGCTCCGGATTCCTCGCGATCAACCTTTACTTCCCGCGGATAGGTCAATGCCATCTCCCCCAAAGGACCCTTTACTTTCAAGTCCTGACCCTCCAAGGTAATCGTCACATTGGACGGAATCAGTATCGGCTGCTTCCCTATTCTCGATTCCTTACACTCAACAGCTTTCCTCACAAAAGAAACTCGAGTTACACGAACGTTCGGAACACAGTTCCCGTTTTTCTCTCCCAAAAACGCAGACCTCAAATTGCTGAAACGCCAGAATAAAGTAATCCCATCAAATTACAATCCATGAGTAACTATAACTCAAAGGAAACCTATAAGCTGTATTCAGCCAATGCACTAGTTTTTAAAGTTTCCCCCTTTTTCACTAAAAGGGATTCCCAGCATTAACGTATACAAATTCCAGAGCACCATAGCTGCACAAAATAGTAGAATTCCACACTAAAAATGAAGTGAATAAAACAAACCCATTTCAAAACACGGCTCCATTAACAATTTAAAAGTCGAAACATATCCTTAAATCCAACAAAAAAAAACCAACATTTTGGTCAAAAACAAAAAAAAAAACAACATTAAAACAAAGATAAATTAGCTAAAAATACCATCTTTCAACAACCAATTGTGTCTAAATACCATAAAAATTTAATGGTTGGAGAGTTAACCTGGTTTGTAAAGATAATATTGAAGAAGCCATTCCTCTAAGAGCTTCTCTATCATCAGCTTTGGACCTTCACCGGTGAAAGAAATTTGAAGCCCCCTATCCAAAACTATGGTTATTAAGGATGAGATGGTGGGTTTTGTGAAATGACACTTTTACCCTTCTTTGAAAGATTGAATTTCTGAGGGTTTTTTTGTTCAGGATTAAATACGCTAAAATGTCCTTATTCTATATTAAAATTTAGTTTTTTTTTTGAATGAATAAGTTGGTTGTATTAATAGGGTTTAAAAGCAATTTACAATTATAAACAAAACTGACAACAACTGTAAGACCAAACGACAAAAAATCTTTTTAACAAACTAAATTAACAAATTTTTAAATTAAAAAATATCAGAGAGCATCTAAATAATCGTATAAAGGAATACTCTGAAAAAAAAAGTCGAAATACAAGTCTTAAAACAACAAACATGACATAACCACCTAAGGCTTTTTCACTTTCAAAATTCAAATTTAGTTTTTTGCATCCAATATTGTTGCCTCTGTTGTCTTTGGTGGAACTTCTTCAATCCAGAAACACTCATCTCGTTGTCCTTTACCTTCTTTAGCTAGGTTATGAGTAGCGTTATTACTCAATCTCTGGACAAACTGAAAACTAACACTCTCAAATTGCCTAGCAACAAATTTGATGTCATGAATTACTGGACTAATCAATGATTCATCTACTGATGAAGAACAAACTTTATTTATCATTGTGAGATTATCGCCCTCAATGATAACCCTTCGAAAATCAAGCTCTTTTGCATAAATAACAGTCTGCATACACGCAAGAGCTTCAGCCACAAAAGCATTCAAAACATGACTATGAGGAATTGTGCATGAAATCATAATGAGTCCTGCATGATTACGCCCAATAACTGCAGATATAGATTCTTTTGTATTTATATCAAACGCCGAATCAAAATTAAACTTAATAATACTCATTGCAGGAGCCTGCCACTTATCCACCCTTTCCACTAATACTTGAGTACAAAGTGAATTAATTGTTTCATATTCTCGAATAAAAGACTTGAATTCGTTCACGAAAGCTACAGTTCCATCGTGAATCAACTTGTTACGCTCATACCAAACCGCCCACAAAGTCACCATCATCACAACTTTGTGCTTAGCATTTGAGCTACAGAAAATTCTAACCAACCATTCAAACCAGTCAAGGTCAAAAGGACATCGAGTGAAACAAACATCTTGTTCTATTAACAACTGTCTTACAAAGTTACAATCCCTCATTAAATGTTCAACACTTTTGCCGGAGACACAACAGAACGGACACACTTTATTCACATTCAACCTACGAACTTGAAGATTAAAAAAAGTTGAAACAAAATTATTTGTAATTCTCCAAAAATTAATCTTCACTTTAGCATGTAAACAGATAGCCCACATTTCATTATAGAATTGCGCTACCAGGTTAGAAAGTGATGGAGCAGTCATACCATTGGAAGCAAGAAGATCATCATGCAATAGCCTATATCCTTTTTTTCATAGAATATTCTTTAGAACCATCTAGCCTCCAAATAACATCATCACTTGTAATCACTAATTTTGTCTCAAAATTTTAATTATTTTTGTTCGCATTATGGGCTTGTATTGGGCTAAAATAATAGTAATAATAATAATTAAAAATAAAATGAAAAAAAGAAGAAAAAAAATAATAGTAGCTTTATTGTTAACATTATTACTATATATGTGTATTATCTTTACCACTATTATTACTTGTTATAGGAATCAATATTACTATCATCATCATTATTATTATTGTTATTATTATTAATATTATGGTATTATTACTATTATTACCTCTAGTATTAGTAACTATTAATTATCTTATTTTATTACATTTATATTTATTGGTATTATTAATTACAATACATTAATAATAATATTATTATTACTAATTACTAGAGATATTATTATTATTGTTATTGTTATTATTATAATAATTACTATTATTATTATTATTATTATTATTATTATTATTATTATTATTGTATTATCATTACTATTAAAATAACTAAGACACATAAAATAAATAAATAAATAAAAATTTAATGGTTGGGGGTTAACCTGGTTTGTAAAAATTTGTTAGTAATATTTTTTCTTTCACCTACTAATTTCCTTACCATTTACATCCCTACTATACAACCAACACAGATAATTATTTGTTTATTTGTATTTATATACGTTTTAGAAGCAAATATATATATATATATATATATATATATATATATATATATATATATATATATATATATATAAACATCTTTATATTCTCTCCCAGGCTCTCAGCTTATTTCCATATGCTACATTGGTACCCAAAGCACCAAACTTTTCTCTGGAATCCTCTAGTCAGGTTAGTTTCCTGCATTTTTCACTTGTCAGCTCTCATTGTAATTTTCCTTTTGTTAAAGTTCCATTTGATGTATAATGTGTCATCTTCTTTTCATTTTTCTCATTTTTTTGTTCTTGAAGATCTTACTTTACTTGGATTTTATTTTTGAAAAATTTATACCGAGAAAAAATAAAGTTGAGTTCAAACCATATTAGTAAATTCAAGGTGTAATTCCATAGTTTTGATCTGGAAGTTGATTGCAATGGGCTAATCAAGATTTGGTTTTTAATTACTTCACATTCCAGCAGAAAATTGTAGATTTGGTTTCATTTATAATGTTTACTTTTTTTTAAAGTGAGCCTTTTCGGCATTATCAGGCAACACTGCTGGCTTCTCACACTGAATCTTATATGCATAATCAGGTAATAATTAGGTTGATCTCGCTCACTTAGGGCTAGTTTAGCATTGCTGTTAAAAAGTGATTTTTAAAAGTACTGTTAGAAAGAGATTTTGAAAAGTGATTTTAAAAAGTTTGTTGTAAGATTTTAGTGTTTATCATTGCTGTCAAAAAGTACTTTTAAGAAGATAAATGACCATTTTGGACATGATATTGTTAGTTATATATATTTGTATGTATAGATATATAAAATTGATATTCAAATTTTCTAATGTTATAATATATAAAATATATCAGGTTAAATTATTATAAAAATATTTTTATTAATAAATATATTTTTTTAACAGTTATACGTGTTCTATGAAATTATAACAAAATTGACATATTTTATTTTAAAAATTTGACATAAATAAATATATTATTTAAAATTAAAAAATAATTATTAATTATATAACTATAACTTCGTAAAGAATTATAAATTTATAAATTATAAATAAACATAATAGCAAATGAAGGTTAAAATTGTAATTTGTCTTTCAAAATCACTTTTACAACCGCAAAAGCTAAAAATTTTAGCTTTTGCGTTGGGTTGAAAATCACTTTTCAAAAGCAGTTTTTCTTTCAAAAGCTAGCTGTTTAGCACAGCTTTTGCCCTCAGACCAGCTTTTAGAACCAAAAGTTGATTTGAAAAGCAATGCTAAACAAAGCCTTATAGTTTGGTTATTTTGAAAGATGGTGGAGGGGAGAATAATATGGAAGATGGTGGATGGAAAAAGAAATAAAAAATTATAAATATGGAGGATTAAATGTGAAATTATACAAATTGTTTTTATTTCGGTGGTCAAAATAAAAATAAAGTAATAGTTTAGGGACTATTTAGAGAATTCATCTTTTCTATTGTGTCACATCACCCCGCATTTAAGATTAATTGCAATAAATGTTTAGTGACCAAAAGTTTACAGATAAAAATATAAGTGTTCTTACTGGTCGTTTTTAAAAATCAGTGACCAATTCTGTACTGGAAAAAATATAAGTGACTATTCTAGTAGTTAACCTTATTTTTTTTATAAAAATAATGTTAAAAATTTATGTTTTAAATATTTTACAAGAGTGTATTCTTACTTGCATTATGCCTTTCTTTTATTGTGAATGAGTGATGGGCATAATTATTATATATAAAAACTTTTTTTAAATAGTTATTTATATAATTGAATTTTAGCCAATGTTATTTGAAAAAAAAAGTCTTAAATTGTCCATATAGGGTGAACTTATTTTTTATAAAGTGAGTTTGAACCTCGCTTTCTACGAACGTAAATTCGAATCTCGTTTTTTGCAAAACACAAATTTGAACTTCGCTTTCTACAAAACGCGAGTTCGAGCCTCGCTTTCTACAAAACGCGAGTTTAAACCTCGCTTTCTACTAAACGCGAGTTCGAACTTCGCTTTCTACAAAACGTAAATTCGAACCTCGCTTTCTACAAAACGTGAGTTATGTGTTGTGTAAGTTAGTAAAAAAAAATAATAATAATAATTTTCTACGTTTTTTGACATAGAATTTGCACTTTGTATAACGCGAATTCGCTTTAAATAGATTATTTAAGAGTTATTTTTCTGAATAACATTAAATGTGAGTATTTTTGTAAATAATTATTTATACCGAAATTTTTTATATAATAATGTAGTGATGTCCATTTGAAGTTTAAAGCAAAAGAAAATTAAAAATTGTAAAGTATAAAAGCTGCTTCTTTCAACACACCATATAAAGATGCTCCTTTAATTAATTAGGTTTTTTTTCAGACTTTTTTTATTGGGAAAGGGGAGTATTATCTAAAGCCTAGATAAAATTAATTAGGTTAGACAACAATGTCTTCCCCTTTTTTTAATTATAGAATTAGATGCTCCAGCCTCCATGTATAAGTCCATGAAAATCAATCTAGTTGGACGCTAAAGAAAAATCCAATTAAACATAATTTTACTGGTTTGTATTAATAGAATAATTAAACAACTAATTCAGATTGAATATTATAAAAAATAAATTTTTCTATAAAAATTAGTATACTATAAAAAATTTTAAGTTTTCATAATTTTTATTGTCTCCTTGCCAAACGAGACGCTTTATGGGATGAAAAAGGAGTAGTGAGCGAATCAAACTATCAGGCAGATTATTCCGCTACACAATTTTGGTTACCTCGACTAACAAATTATCAAACGAGTGAAGCTAAATCTTCTCTATGACCACCGACAAAATCAAATAAAAAAGCTAGCATCGTGAAGATTTCTATACAAGCATCAAACGACTGCTAAAATATGCTGAAATCGTGTCAAACGACGGATAAAACGAACCATAAAAGTCAATGAAACGTGTGCCACAAAAGCAGAGCAAACACCATAAGAGCATATATTTTTATTAAAATTAAAAAAAACATAAAAACAAGAAAAATGATAAATACCGGTAATTGATAACTAATAATAAAATTGATTACCGTCACGGTTAAGTAAAAAAAAATAAGAAAAACTTGCCAAGGCTATGAAGAAAAAATAGTTTTTAAGGATTAAAATTTGGATTACAATTAATTTAATCTTTAAATAGATTTTAAATTTAATTAAGACACTTATGATTTCCAGAGGTCAAAGATAAAATAAAAAACAATGATTCAATGAAGTTACCGTCTCTCGAATCTCGATTATCCAAAGGAAAGTACTGTAATCAATTTTGCTTCCATTGAAAATGACCAAACCCCTCTAAAAAGCTTTAACACTAGGGGCCTTATTTTACTCCCTAGTCCCTAGCCTCTGTTCTTCCCAGCCAGCAGTTTCACACCCTTCGTTTTAAAAACATGATTTCCACAATTTCCAACTCTCCAAAAATCACATTTCTCTACTTTTCAATTCACTCCCAAGTTACTATTTCTTTGCAGCCATTGAATTTTATCTCTTCTTATAGTTGTTGGCACTGCATGGTATAGTTGGCTAGTAGCTTTAATACCCTTACTGTACTCCAAAGTTATCTTTTTTTTTTCTTTTTAATTGTTATTCAACTGTGAATTTCATTCTGCAAGTTGAGTTTTCTGACTGATTTTATAATCTGGGTGTTGGAAAAAATTCATGCTTGACTTACTATTATCAAGATTCTTTCACCCCATGAATCCTTAGACTGTGTAGAATCTGTAGATTAAGGGCAAAAGGGGGGGCTCATTTTTTTCTCTGAAGTTGTTGCCTTTTGTTAGCTTTTCAACAATGAAACATCTTGGGTTTTTGTCATCGTTGATGATATGGGTGGTTTCCCAGAGTTGTCTTGTGAGTTGTAAGAAGCCTGTTTCTGTAAATGTTGGTGTTATTTTCACTTTTGATTCTGTTATTGGTAGAGCTGCAAAGCCAGCAATGGAAGCTGCAATTTCTGATATCAATGGAACTCCCACAATTCTTAATGGAACTCGGCTTAATTTGATTATGGCCGATGCTAATTGCAATGCCTTCTTGGGTTCTATTGAAGGTAACTTGAATCCTGTTCTTTAATTCTTCCGTTTTAGTGCTAATTAATCTGTTGTAATTATTCGATTTTAGCTGTTGTTTTAGGTTGTTGAATCTTTGTTTTTTATGTTAGCTTATCAAGTAATTGAACAAGAGGTTGTGGCTTTTATTGGTCCACAATCATCTTCACTTGCTCATATGATTTCCTCAATTGCCAATGGCCTTCAAGTTCCACTCGTTTCGTACGCGGCCACCGATCCGAGTCTCTCGGCTAAGCAATTCCCCTTCTTTGTCCGAACCGTGCAAAGCGACTCGAACCAAATGAATGTCATGGCTTCTTTAGTTGATTTCTATGGGTGGAAAGAGGTCATTGCTATCTATGTGGATGATGATTATGGGAGGAATGGGATATCTGTGCTAAATGATGAACTCGATAAGAGAATGGCGAAAGCTTTCCATAAATTTCCTTTGCCTTTGAATTTTACACAAAGTGACATCGTGACTTTGCTCAAAGAGTCTAGATTGTTAGGTCCTCGTGTGTATATCGTTCATGTTAATCCCGATCCTCAGTTAAGAATTTTTTCCACTGCCGAAAAACTTCAGATGATGACCGGTGACTATGTATGGTTCGCAACGGATTGGCTTTCTACTACCATAGATTCGTTCACTCCTGTGAATAGAACGGCACTTCGTGTGCTTCAAGGGGTAGTTGGACTTCGCCAACATATTCCCGAGTCCGGCCAGAAGAAGGATTTTATGTCTCGATGGAGAAAGATGCAACAGAAAGGGTTGTTAAAATCCGAATTGAACACCTATGGCCTTTGTGCTTATGACACGGTTTGGACAGTTGCACACTCGATCGACAAGTACATAAATGATGGCAACAATTTCACGTTTTCATCCAGAGGTAAGTTAAACGATACAAAAATGTCTGAAATGCATTTGGAGAAGCTTAAAGTTTTCGATGGTGGTGCTATACTGCTCGAGCATATTATGAACACAAGCTTCTCTGGTTTAACTGGTCAAGTTCATTTTAGTTCGGATCGGAACATTGTAACTTATGGTTATGATGTCATTAATATTGGCAAGATGGCTGTTCATACGGTTGGTTACTGGTCTGATATTTTTGGTTTCTCGGTTTCTCCTCCGGAAACCCTCCGAGGGACAAAAAAAAGCCATTCTGAGTCAGATCAGAAGCTTGGCAGTGTTATTTGGCCCAGTGGAAAGATCACAAGGCCTCGTGGTTGGGTGATTGCAGATGATGAACGCCCGTTGAGAGTTGGAGTGCCCCGTAGAGCCAGTTTTGTTGATTTCGTTACAGAACTGAATGGCACCCATGAAATCGCTGGATACTGTATCGATGTGTTCACTGAAGCACTGAAATTTATCCCTTATAATGTTCCTTACAAATTTGAGCTTTTTGGGGATGGTCGGTCAAATCCTAATTATAATCGTCTCGTAAAGATGATTGCAGATGATGTAAGTATGACCTTTTCCTACTTTTTGCACAAAAAAATGTCATAAATCTGTAGGGGCAAACACATCCCCCACCCCCACCCTTTTTTTTTACATATATTGCATGTGTTAGATGTTACTTGCATGGTTGAACCTCGGTCCAATAAGTGATAAACAGCATGTTGTAAAGATGATTGCAGATGATCTAAGTCTTGCATCGTGAAGAAGAGGCATGTTTGTTTATAGATAGAGCTTATTCCTCATAGTCCTTTTGTGAAATTATGGTAGCAGGTGTTTGATGCAGCTGTTGGAGACATTGCGATCGTGAAAAACCGGACAAAAGTGGTGGATTTTTCTCAGCCTTATATAACGACCGGTCTTGTCATACTAGCTCCGATCCACAATACAAAATCAAGTGCTTGGGTATTTCTAAAACCGTTTACGGCGGACATGTGGTGCATGACTGCAGGTGCCTTTTTTATAATTGCAGTCGTTATTTGGATTCTTGAGCATCGGGTCAACGATGCTTTTCGTGGTCCTCCTAGGAGGCAACTCATGACAATGTGTATGTAAGTCATTGCAATGTTTCAAAGAATTTCTTTTGGCACTCAACAAGTCCATGCATGCCTACCTCTAATGATATTCTTCCAATTGTTTACCATTGCAGGTTCAGCCTCTCGACGCTGTTTAAAACAAACCGTAAGGGCACTTTGGATCGCTAACTTATTATATTCGAGATTTCTTTTCACTGAGTTTAAATGTGATGGTATTCGTTTTAACAATACAGAGGAAGTAACTGTGAGCACACTTGGGCGATTGGTAATGGTGGTATGGCTTTTCCTATTGATGGTGATCACATCTAGTTATACAGCAAACTTGACTTCGATCCTTACGGTTCAGCAACTTTCGTCTCCTATCACTGGAATCGACAGCTTGATTGCTGGCAGTTGGCCAATTGGTTACCAAGTCGGTTCGTTTGCATATGGTTATCTATGTGAGACCCTTAACATCCATAAGTCGCGGCTTGTTAAACTACACTCCCCAGAAGAGTATGAAACTGCTCTACGACTAGGGCCGGAAAACGGAGGGGTGGCAGCCATAGTTGATGAGCTTCCTTACGTGGAATTATTTCTGTCGAAGCGAACCGATTTCGGGATTATTGGTCAACCATTTACAAAGAGTGGATGGGGATTTGTAAGTACTTCAACTCTACATATATGAAAATGCATTCATGCACGTATAGTTGGAATGCCGCCATTTCTGATCGAATATTAACCTCATCGTAACAGGCTTTTCAGAGAGATTCCGTGCTAGCCGTTGACATGTCGACCGCAATCTTGAAACTTTCTGAAAACGGAAAGCTTCAGGAAATCCATGCACGGTGGTTCTGTAAGATGGGATGTCCGGGCGAGAGGAGAGGAAAATCCGAACCGAATCAACTCCACTTGGTCAGCTTCTGGGGCTTATATCTTCTATGTGGTGCGATCACTCTCGCGGCACTTCTAATCTTTATTCTACGAATGGTTCGTCAATACGCCCGCTACAAGCGGAGGCAAAGGAAACTTTGTCGACCTACATCCTCGGTTCAAACTTCCACTCGTTGCTCTCATGCCATTTTCAACTTTTTCGACTTCATCGACGAGAAAGAGGAAGCAATCAAGAAAATGTTCATGCAGTGTGAGATTAATCCAGTCCCAGAAACTCCAACCAGCTCAACTACATGAAACAATCTGTCTTGTTAGAATAATGGTAGGAAATATATTAGCTTTTAGTGCTCAACCTATAAATCTACTCATACAACATGTGTAGAATTTATGATGCTTGTAAATATCATATTTATTGATATATAAATTACTGTCATAATCGCAATTACGACAACATATTACTTATCAAAGTAGGTTGGCTTACCGTTGTAACACTCACTAAAAAATTGAAAGTACAACAAAAAAAATGTTGGCTTAGTTTGTTGATTTTATTTTGAATTTCGTAACAATCTTATTCGATGAATGATCTATAAATACGGAGAAAAATTTGTTGCCCCTTTTCGGTACTCCTATACTAAAAAATACAACAAAATTAAATTTCAAACCTTAACCCTAAATTTTAAATCTAAACCCTACACCCTATACCCTAAAAATACATCTTACCTTAAAGTTTCTAAACTCTATCCATAACCCCTAACTTAAAACCTTAAACCTAATTTTGAGTGTATGGACATAAGTAGGGGCACCGAAAAGGAATAGAGGATTTCCATCCTATAAATACCACTTTTAGTTCTTTACGAGTAGGGTGAGTAATCTATAAACTACATCAATGCTAAATCCTTTAAACAACCTATACATATTATTTTATCAAGAATTATCATAGTTGAATTTGTGTCTTTCATCAATTAAATCTAAGGACGGAATCAAGATATCAACTTGATGAGATTGAGAATAAACTATACTTTTTTGAAGAAAAAAAGAGAGAAGCAATTCATAATTAATCCATATAATTTTTTAAATTAATGAATCAAAAGGAAAAAATAAATTTGAGGTGAAAAGGGCTCCTACCTTGTAAATAGTTTTGTCTACTAGGGATATAAAAAGTTGATCCGACCTACAAAACTGACTGAATTCGACTTAAGTTAGAACTGGTTGTAATCTGAGGTGGTGGTAATTCAAAATTAATTTGAGTTTAAATTGATGTTGACCTGAACCCGAGTTGCACCTAGAACTTTTGGATCTGAACCCGACCTGAGAACGGTCTGAACTCGAATTCAACCTGATAATGTGATAACCGAGCCCGACTTGCATCCGACCTGATATGAACCTGAACCAAAATTAACCTAGTAAATAACTGATATTGCCCGACCTGTTATCAACCTGACCTGTTATGAACATGATCTGTAATTGACTCAACCTGTAAATAACCTGACTTGTTATTGAACTAATTTGATATTTACCCTACTTAGTATTTATCTGACTTGTAATAACTAATAAGTGTCAATTGATGAATTTGTGAGATTATGAATTTATTATATTATAGTGTGACAAAATGCATCTTCACAATTTAAGGTATACGATTAATTATGACCATTAAATTAATATATTTACTTTTTATATTTATAAATTATAGTACATAAAAACATTTAAAAGTTTTATTAAAAATCTAAACATAATTCCTTAAGCTTTATGATTTATGGTTTAATATTAACAGTTTATGGTTTAGTTTAATATTATTGGTTTATGAGATTAATTCTGATTCTTTAAGATTTATGGCTTAGTTCAATGTTTAGTTTATGGTTATTGGTTTATGTGATTAATTTAGATTCCTTAAAGTTTAGGGTTTAGTATCAATGGTTTATGATTTAGCTTATGATTATTTGTTTATGAGATTAATTTTGATTCTGTAAGGTTTACAGTTTTGAGTTTAGTATTAATGGCTTATGTTTAGTATATGGTTATTGATTTACGAGATTAATTCCGATTCAACTTGCTAATTTATGCATTTGAATCTGACTAAATATTTAAATCAAAGCTTCATGTGTAGAATTGAACTAAATTAAAGTTTCAACTTTCACGTGTACAATTACATATTTACATCCAAATAAAATATTTGTGTATAATTATATTGAATCAAAATTTATATGGTAGAATAATAATGTTCGAATTGAATTGACTTATTAAACTTAGGATCTAATTGAGCTAAATTAAAACTTAGAAACATATATTACAGACATAATTAAAAGAATTCTAAAACTAAATGTGAAATTTCAATAAAATTAATTTAAATCAGGAATCAATTGAATTAAATTAAAATCTAAAAGAGAAAACTCGAGACTTAAATGAAAAACATCGAAAGTTAGAAGGGCTAAAAAAATAATCTATCCTAACCAAAAAACCTATGCGGGTGGAAAACTTTTCCTCCCACCGTTTCACTTTAATTAAAATCATGAAAAAGAATAATTGGTATAGGAGAAGGACAAATTTTGGAGGGAATTAAACCCCCTAATTTTTAAGTTCTTTCCCTCCAAAATCCAGATGAAATCTTTTTAAATTTGATTCAATAATTAATTCCTCATTTGATATTTGCCTCTTAATTTTTTGCTTAGTAATTAATTACCTTTTAGGTCCTCACTTGTTTAAAATTTTCATTTTAGTCCTAACATTCACTTTTAAATTTTAGTTTAATTCAATTTAGTCATAATTATATATATATATATATATATATATATTTAAATTGTAAAATATTTAGGCATCCTAAGAGATATTTTGGTTCATATTAATCCCTAAAATTTTATTTTTATCTGAAATTTACTCACAATTACTCTATTTGTACACGGTAAGACCCAACTTGAACTTCAACCGAAATCGATATTCCTGACCTAAATTTTATCCGTCAACGACGTGACCCGACCTGAACGTGGTCCGACCTAAAGTCCAACCGAACCTGAATTAACCCGTTAATTAACTGATTTGGACCCGAACCGTTTTAGCCTAAACTGAAACTTATCCGACCTGAACCTGAATTCAATCTAATTTAAAATCAACCTAATAATGACATGAATTTGAGTCGACCCGAACCCAACTTGATCCAAGTCGAACTATTAAATTGACATGACATAGTTCGTATCTGGTTTAATCTGACCTGACATGACTTGACTTGAAACTTAGACGATTATCTGATTTCACATCCATCCTTGCGCCAATTAAACCTACATTATAATAATAAAGAATAGTATCACTTTAGATGTGTTTCATATTAAATTTTAGTTCAGAATCCGAACAATTCTTGCTTTTTTCTTATATATAAGGGTAAACTACATAAATGATTACCAAATTTTTAGGCCGAATTTATTTTGGTCACTATACTTTAAAAATATTTGATAAGATCACCTAATTTTTAGTTTGATTTCAATATGGTCCCTTTAATTACCTTCCATTAGAAGTTGACGTTAGGTTTTATTTTTCCTTAATAAAAAATTGGTAAACTACGCCAATCATCACTCAACTTTCTTCTCACAATTATTTTGGTCACTAGAGTTTAACACAATTTAATAACTTAACTTTTAAATTGTTGATATTTTGGCAACTCTCAAATGACATGGTTATACAAATAGAAAATTTTGATTAATCCTTAAAAAAATCAGGTAATGATTTTTTTTACTTTTCTTATTAAATCTACCATATTATTATATTTGATATTTTAATAAGCAAAGTAAAAAAATTATTACTCGAATCAAATATTTCAATTAATCGGTCAATCGATTATCCGATTTAATTGGTACAATATATGATCGAGAATTGAATAATCTAAATTTAGAAATTAACCAAAATAATTTTTAAGGATTAATCGAACCCGATTTCGGTACAAAATTTTAAAATAAATTATTTCGATTCGGTTACGGTTCACGGTTTTAAACAAAATTGATTAACCGATATGATCTATTACATACAATATTTCTAAATTTGATGCATTATAATATCTTATAATCTAGTGATTTTGAGACTTCTGATTTTTTTAAAAAAAAATTTGGCTTTGGGTATGATTAATATGTGTGAACTTTCAATTTTTGACTTTCTAGTTGTTTTTACACTTATATTACAGACGAACAATTATTAAATTTACTATATTATCACATTTGATATTTTAATAAACAAAGTCAAAAAATCATTTCCAAAATCAAATATTTCAGTTAACTGGTTAATCGATTATCTAATTTAACTAGCACAATATAAGATTGAGAATTGAATAATCTGAATTTACCAATTAACCAAAATATTTTTTAAGGATTAATCAAATTTTTCTATTTGTATAAACATGTCATTTGAGAGTGGCCAAAATATGAACAATCGAAAATCAAGTTATTAAATTGATTTTTTTAAACTCTAGTGATCAAAATAGGAGTGAGAATAAAGTTGAGTGATGATTGATGTAGTTTACCCATTTTTTATTAGGGAATAACAAATACTAACGTCAGCTTCTAACGGAATGGAGCATATTGAAAGCGAACTAAAAGTTCGGTGACTATATTAAAATCGAACTAAAAGTTGAGTGATCATATCGAATATTTTAAAAATAAGATGACCAAAATGAATCCGCACTAAAAGTTCGGTGGCCATTTATGTAGTTTACCCTATATATAAACTCACATGTCACATCTCACGTTAAATAAAAAGTTAAAAGGGTAAATTACATAAATGATTGCTGAATTTTATTCTCAAAATTATTTTGGTCATTAAAGTTTTGAAATATTTAATTTACCCACTGAAGTTTAGTAATTGCACTTTTTTTATCACTTACCTGTTAACTTTTTGAAGGCGTCCATTTACAAGAGAATGAAAAATTTTCTTCAAGATCCGAACGGCATGAAGCTTTATCGGCACGAGAAAAATAATATACTGAAAAACGAGCTTCATCTGATGGCGAAAGAGAGAAATTAGTGAGAAAATTTGAAATGTTTTTTTTTCGAATTCGTGGACTTTTGAGAACTTTCTAACAAAATGAAAGTCAAATTCGAACTTAATGGGCCGAGACAAAGTGACTAGTATATTTTGGGGTCGAATGACCACCATCTACTGTCAATATTTAAACTTCAATGGTCAAAATAAATTTAAGAGTAAAGTTCAATGATAAAAAGATTCAGTGACATTAAAATAACTTTAAAAATTATGTTTAGTGATAATTTAGACTTACCTAAAATAAAAACATGGATGGAGCTCGGAGGACAATGATGATAACATCATAGTTTAAGAAAACGTGGATTTTATATTTTTCTTTTGAAAATGATTGAAGTAAACTTCTCCAATTCCAATCAAAATCTGAACCACACAGATGTACGTTGAGAAAATCAGGTAGCCCCCGTAATTATAGTTAGCTTTCATTTCATCCAACTACATCTTTACAAATAATATATACGATTTTAAATGAATCTATTATCTATTTTAAATCATTTTCACTGTGTTAATTAATAATCACCAATTACTATATAAAATGAAAAATATAATAATGAACAAAAATGTTCGGAAAACATTCGTCAAATACTTAGAGAACAGCATGTTTCCACGTCTGCTTCGTGGAATTTAATATTCATCTAGTTAAATAATAAAAAAGTGATGAATTAATAATTTAAAGACAACTTTGTGTTTAAAAAATAAATAAAATATCCCCGACAGTTATCACCAACCAAATATATTTGGGTTCTGTCACCGACCGACCACCTTTGTTTCGGTCATTGAAAATAGACAATGACGTGTAAGATGCTTATCCTACTCATAAGGACGGAACCTGGATTTTGGAAGGGGATAAAATATTAGTGTACGTTTAGTTCTAAAAAATATTTTTTATTTTTAGTTTTTTATAAATTAAAAAATATATTTGGTTAATAAAGATGAAAATATGTTTTTAAAAATAAAAATAGTAAAAATGTGTTTGATATCTATCTCTTCAAAATAGAAATGAAAAAAATAATTATTAAGTAATTAAAATAAAATATAGTTAGAAAAATATTATTATTATAATAATAAATAAAATATAAATAAATAAATTAAAGTTCTAAAAATGGCATTAGAAAGATGAAGTTAAGATTAAAAAAACCCTTATTTTCGTATTTTCAATTTTCTACAACATTTTCAATGAAAATAATAAAAAGATTTTTTTTATGTTTTCACATTTTCACATATTTTTATTTTTATTTTCTATTTAAAAAATATTTCCTTCACTATTTTCCATTTTTCAAGAAAATAAAAATAAAAATGAACCCTAAATATTTAAAAGTGAAAGTAAATTCATAAATAACCTAAGGTTTTTTTAATATATATATATAGGTAAAAAAATTTGAGGTGGGGGCATTTTCCCCTCCTATCCCCGTGTAGCTATGTCCCTGCTAGGCTGTTACTCATCAAATCCCATGCTCTTTAATTAATTTATAGTCATCTCTACTCATATGTTTTCTAAAATTATTTTTATTTAAATTTATTTATAAATATAAATATAAATATTAAATTTAACTATTGGTACCCGACTTATTAGCTTATTAATTCAGATCAGATTTTACATATACTCAATATGGGATGATCCTTTCAACCATTGCCTTTACTTAAGAGACCCGTTAAACCAACTAATTATTAATAAATATAAATGATTTTTAATATACAATAATAAAATATTAAATTATGATACCAGTTTTTAAATCAATTTGAACTGGAAAAAAAGTAATATGGTTTTCATGTTTCCTTCGCAAAACTCGGAAAACATCAACCCTAATGTGGGCGCTAGGGATCAGCCGCGTGATGTTGGTTTCAACGATACCGGGGGACGACCACCGGGGGACGACCACCGGGAGATGAGACTCGAATCCTCGCTGAACGCCCTAGAACCTTGGCTTCTGTGGAGCCTCGTGTTGCCCTCGAGGACCCTTGTTCTGAAAGGAAACCAGTACCTGTTATTCCAGTGATCAACATTGGGTCTTCACTAGAGCGTCCTGGGTCACCGATGGCAATTTTAGAGCAGCGGGATATCAAGAAAATGAAGAGTGGCATACCGAGTAATAGTGCAGGGCATGTGAGTGTGGATGGATCGGCTGTGTCGGGTTTGTGCGGCGATACTATGTGTATTGAAGATGGACATGGTATGAAAGTGAATGATGGTTCTAGAGCCTGTGTTGGCGGCACTTCCACTGTGTTGGAGGGTGTTAAGCCAAGATCGTATGTGGATATTGTTGTTGGAATGAAGGTTAATTTTAGTGAGGGGTTCCATGGGGTTACAGATGAGGAAATTGTTGTCAAGGATGAGGATGTGCTGATTAATAAAACATGACCATTTCATGTGACCTGTTTCTCTCATCGTGTCCATGATTTAATTGACCGTAGTATGAGTCGAGCTCTAATTGTGCGATTACTCAGACGATCTATTAGTTATCGCGTTCTTTGGAATCATATCCAGTCTTTGTGGCAGCCACTTGGTCAATTTCAGCTTGTCGACCTTGATAATGAGTATTTTAAGGTTAAGTTTGAAAAAGAAGATGATTATAATAAGGTTTTAATAGATGGCCCATGGACAATCTTTGGTAGCTACCTTACTGTCCAGCCATGGAGCATAGAATTCTCGACGTCGCAACTTCATCTTGCATATGTTGTTGTTTGGGTACGGCTGCCAGGCTTGCCAATTCGCTATTATACGAAAAATCTCTTTCGATGTATAGTAGATGTCATTGGAAAGGTTATCAAGGCCGATTACAACACAAATGTTGGCGAGATAGGTAAATTTGTCCCCTTTGCAGTTATGGTGGATCTAAATAAGCCTTTACTCCCTTGTGTTGGGATTGACGATTTTACTCAAAGGTTGGAATATGAGGGACTTCACCAGATATGTTTTCATTGTGGCATATATGGACATTCACAGGATCTTTGTGGAAGTAAAGTACACTCTTTGGATGGCAATCCAGCCACGGAGACTAAGGATCCACTGCAACCCGTGCGTACCACCGCTTCGTCCGACCTTTTATGGCCCATGAATGGTTGTTGATAACTGGAAAAAAAGACCACGTAATCAGCCTGGTGCCTCTCAGTATACAAAGGTTGTTTTGGGTGGAGTCATGCCTTCTCGTTTTGCTGTGCTCTAAGAGAATGATAGGGTACTTGCGGAGGAAGGGAGAGACAAAGGGAATGGTATCTTGATAGAACTTGACACCAATGATGTTCTGCATGATAAGGGTAAAAGTTTGGGTTATAAAAATAAGAGTGCATTAGGTGGCCCAAGTGGCTCAAAGGCTAATGCTCACGGTAGTAATGCTCCAGCAAAACCAGCTTCTCCGATAATTATTGATTCTATATCTGTTACCCTAGTGATTCTCGGTTCCCAACCCATAGTTATTGACCATGAGGCTCGTGATGCTAATTCAAGGCATATGGTGATAGCAATTGTGAATGACGGACGGGATGTCCATTCGATTAGAAAAGGAAATGCAAAGGTTCGATTGTAGGGTGTTCAGAAAAGTAGTAAAGGGTTGGTGAAGTGTTCGCAATCTGGAAAGAAACGTACGGATTCTGTATCCTTACTATGCCTCTTCTATCAAAATGGGTTCAATCTGCGCCAAATAAGTTGGATGAATTGCGACCTAAGCCCCCTTGCCCTAAACCACCTTATTCAGATGCTCTCGTCGAGCTGAATGTATGCTCTCATCCTCTTGCTGCACATAATAGTGAGGAATGTGATCTTGTTGTGGGTGGTGATAAGCTTGTGCAGTCTACAAAACCGACCTCTTCCTCCCTCATGTTGGAAGATTAGGTATTGTTTATTCCTCTATTCCATTTTCTAATGATTAATATTATGATATGGAGTTGTCAAGAAGCAACTAGCTCTTCTTTTAGGGATCATTTTCGTAGAGTTACTACTGCGATGAATCCTTCTCTTGTTGCTCTTTTGGAGCCTCGGGTTAGTGACTTGCACGCTGATTGGATTGTTAGTAGACTAGGTTTTCCTTCTTCTTTCTGAGTAGAGGCTTAGGATTTTAGTAGGGGTATTTAGATCCTTTGGAATTCGTCGCTGCGAGTTGATATCATGTCTATTTCCAATCAGTTTGTTCATGTGGTTATTCAATCGGATTTTCTTCCAAGACCTATCTATGTTTCAGTGGTTTATGCCAACCTAAACATCTTGTACATGAAGCATTTGTGGTCACAACTTGCTTAGCTCAATCCAGGTAGCGATCAACCATGGTTAGTCGATGGAGATTTTAACGCTATCTCAAATATAGAGGACTAGAGGGGAGGAGTTGTGAACATGTACTGTGTGAGTAGACAATTTTCTGATTTTGTTTTTGATGAAGGGCTTTAGGAAGTGGATTTTAAAAGGCCAAAGTTTCCATGGTCTAGAAGGGATTTGTTGGAACGTTTGGATCGCTATCTTATGAATGCATCATGGTTTGATGTTTTTCCTGATTCTTTGGTCCATCGTCTTCATAGGATTGGTTTGGATCATTGACCAATCCTCCCTACTCCCATGCATACTATACCATGGGTGGGGGAAAAGCCATTTCGTTTCATCTTTGTTTGTCAGGAGAGTGCTGACTTTGATGAGTTGTTGCAAAGCTCGTGGGATCTGATGCTTACATATGAGGATAATCTTGTGAAGCTTCAGGGGATTTTGTCTCATTGGAATGAAACCAGTTTTGGTCATATTGGGAAAAAGAAACGTCGGATCCTTGCTCGCCTTAGGGGGATTGACAAGGCTTTAAATAACTGACACTCATTTTTCCTTTGTGATTTAGTGAAGAAGTTAAAATGGGAACTTGATGAGGTTATTCCTATTGAAGAGAGTACTTGGAGACAAAAGGCACGATCTAATTGGTTTCTCTATGGTGACCGTAACATGCGTCACTACCATGCTACAACGAAGATTCGAAGGAAGCAAAATTCGATTGTTATGCTGAAAGATGCTAATGGCAATTGGTGTTCGAATCAGGAAGACCTTAAACAAATGGCCATTGATTATTTTTCTCACATTTTTTCTTCTGAAGGTGATTTTGGGTACACATATGATATTCGTGGTGCTTTTCGCCAACTTGACATAAACTCTAAGTCTTTGTTAGACTTGCACATTACCGTGGATAAGGTGAAAAATGCCCTCTTTCAAATGCAACCTTCGAAGGCCCCATGAGTTGATGGGTTTCATGCTTTTTTCTATCAACACAACTGGGTGTTGTGGGTGAGACGATTTGTAAGGTTATGCAACATATGTTTGAGACTGGAGAGGTGGATCCGAATTTAAACAAAACCATTTTGGTGCTTATTCCTAAGGTAGATGCGCCTGAATCGATATCTCAGTTTCGCCCGATCAGTTTTGTGTACTGTCATGTACAAGATTTTTAGCAAGGTAATTGTTAACCATCTTAAACCCCTAATGGCAGCCTGGGTGTCTGATAACTAGACCAGTTTTGTACTTGGACGTCCTATCACTGATAATGTGGTCATTGCACAGGAAATTATACATTCTATGAGGCAGAAAAAAGGAAGTAGAAACTGATTTTCCATAAAAGTAGACCTAGAAAAGGCTTACGACCGCATGGAATGGTCGTTTATTGATGATACTTTATCTAAGCTCGGTCTTTCTACTCACTTGAGGAAAGTAATTATGAGTTGTGTTTCCTTGATGTCCATACAGGTCTTGTAGGATGGCTCTAAATCCTTGGAATTTAGACCTTCTCGAGGTATTCGCCAAGGTGACCCCAAATCACCTTATATTTTTGTTCTTTGCATGGAGCGTCTGGCTCATGCAATTCTGCATGAAGTTGATCTAGGCAATTGGAAAGCTTTTAATTTTGCTCGAAGGGGGCCTCTCATTTCACATCTTTTTTTCATGGATGATCTCGTGTTGTTTGCGGAAGCCTTCTTAGAACAACTTGATGTTATTCAGCTTGTTATTGGTGGCTTCTGTAATAGCTCCGGACATAAGGTGAGTATTGCAAAGATGAGTATTTTCTTTTCTCACAATGTATCAACGGAGCTTAAGAAGGATATCAGCTCTTTCTTTGGCTTTCAGTGTGTTACAAATTTAGGTAAGTACCTCGGTGTACCAATTCTCCATGGTCGGGTGACTAAAGCGACTTATAACTACCTCTTACAAAAGACAACAACTAAGTTGTCGGTATGGAATGTGAAGTCTTCCTTTGCAGGAAGAATTGTGTCGGCTAAATCTGTCTTTGTATCTATCTCAATGTATACAATGCAGTCTATAAGGCTTCCTAAGAACGTTTGTGATAAATTGGAACGCCTAATTCATAATTTTATGTGGGGCCATAATAGTGATACTCGAGGCTTACATCTTGTTAATTGGAATGTTATGTGCACACACGTTGGTAATGGAGGCATGAGCCTTAAAAACCTTACTAAACAAAACGAAGTTTTTTTAATGAAATTGGCTCTTCTGATGGTTTCTTGTCCGGAAAGGCTCTAGGTTAACGTGCTTCACTCGAAGTATCGTGTTCACGATCTAGTCCCTAATTCGATACTTACTAATAATGGTTCTTGGCTCTAAAGAGGCTTGGGTATTGTGTGGGAAGATGTTTGTTGTAATATTATGTGGAATCTTGGTGACGGTTCTTCAGTTGATTTCTGGAATGATGCTTGGGTTGGTAACCATGGCCCGCTCAGCAACTATAAAATCGAAGACGGCATGTTTGGTGCGCAACACACACCGATTAGTAATATGGTTAGTGAAAGCGGAGATTGGTTGTGGCATGAATTTGCAGATTTGTTACCTGTTCACATAGTTCTTCATATTTCTGCAATTAATCCCCCTATTCCTTTGGTTGCTAATGATCTCCATGGCTGGATGCTGGAACCTTCTCATAAGTTCTTGGTAAGCTTGGCATATCATTTACAGGCAGGTACTGGTGAGTTAGAAGAGGATATGTTCTGAGTTTTTCTATCAAAATACATAGGTCTTCCGCATATTAAGATGTTTCTTTGGACAACTTGTAATGATCAGCTTTTGACAAATGCGGAGCGCGTTCACCGCCATCTTTCAAACGATCTGTACTACTCTCGTTGTGGTACTGCTGTTGCGGATGTTTCACATATTCTAAGGGAATGTACGGAAATTAAAGCAACTTGGCTTCAATTGATCAAACCGGACAAGGTCCATGAATTTTTTGCCATGGATATACGGTTTTGGGTTCATAAGAACCTCAAGGAACCTGCGTATTTTGCTCGGGTGTCGGTTGTTTGAGACTTCACTTTTGGTGCTCTTGTGTGGCTGAATTGGTTGTGCAGAAACCAATTTATATTTGATCCAGCTCTTTGTCTGCATAAGGGCCTTCTCCAACATGCTTTGCGCCTGCGTGATGAAGTTGTGTGCGCTATTGTTGCACAGGGATCTGCTCAACGAGCTAGGCAGCCGGCACCTACATCGTGCCGCTGGTTGAAACCTCCTCCAGCCTGGATCAAAGTAAATACATATGGTTCTCGGATTCCTTCTACGAGTTTTGCTTCTTGTGGGGGAGTTGGAAGGGATGAGAATATGAAGTGGTGCTTCGGTTATTCAAAAAAGATAGGGTATGTTCTACTTTTGATGTTGAACAGTGGGCAGTTTATGAGGGTCTTGAAATTGCATGGTCCTTGGGTTATACCCGTTTAATCATTGATTTGAGACTGACAATAAAGATGTTTATGAGTGTTTAGCTTCAAAGAGTCTGTCTCTTATTCCTTCATCACTACGCTTGCGTCTAGCGGATATGCTTAACAAAGGTTGGAAGGTAAGTTTTAAGTGGGCAAGTGGAAATTGTAACCTTGTAGCCAATAGGCTTGCTAAAATGGCGTGTGATCTCCCAATGGATTATCATAGATTTCTTGAGCCCCGCTCGTTGTTATGGATGTGCTCAATGTCGATGTTATCGTCGAATCTTGATGTTTGTTTTTCTTTGTTTTTTCTTGTTCTTTGGCCAAGTTTGATCTTAGCTCGATTTGTAAATATAGTCGCGGACTCTCTTTTTTCTCCGTTTAGGTTTAGGGAAGTTTTTTAATGAGGTGCGTGACAATATTCTTCTTCATTCAAAAATCAATTTGAACTGACTTTTATCAAGCTTCATATTATATATATATATATATATATTGTATTTTAATTTAGTCAATTATAATATTTATATTCTTTAAGATTTAAATTTTCAGTGGTAATTCAAATCATACATAATAATACAACTAAATTATATGATTTAAAACTTTCAAATTATAAAATATAAACAAAACCTATAACTTAAATATAATATAAAAACTTGTTATAGAATTTGATTTAACATATTTTATTATGAATTGATGAGTATTTATTTTGGTTGTGTTTTTGGTCCTTATTTCGATTAAATATAAGTTTAAGGGACTTAATTGGGTTGTTTTATGATGTTTTCATGCAGGAGACATGATGCTGGAAATAAGCTGGAATTCTGTAGAAAATGCTGGAGTCATGGGCAGATTCATGTGCATGAATCAGAGCATGAATGCTGACTGGGCGCCACATCAGCATCTTCTAGAAGATGACGTCAGCAGCAGTGATAGCTTATCAGGCCCCTTATCAGATAGCTTATCTCTGGATTTTTAAATTTTAAATTTTAAACTTTGGATACTTATTTTGTTTAATTTTGATTATCATTTTAGGTTTACCTAGGTTATTTGAAACACTATAAATACCCCTTTTGGGGTAAGACTTGTCATCATTCAATTATCATTTGAATATCATTTCACCTTCTCTTAGAAATTCTTCTTAGTTTTACTTAAGTTTTTTTCTTATATTTCTTCTTTTAATTATTTCTTATATATCGAGCATGATTAATTTGATGATCATGCTCAGCCGGATTTTTTTAAGCCGAAGGCTTATGCGATGACGCGTTCTCAAGGCGAGGTTTGAAACTATGCTTCAAACATTTTGAAAACTTCTCCCAATTGCTTCAAACTTTATTTTTTAAATCAAAATGATTTTTAGAACCCAAAGATTGACTTTGGAGAAAAACAATTGTTTTGATCTATCAAGTGGGAGGGAGGATCGGTTATTGAAACAAATCTGACTTCCAAGGAACACACTTAGTAAATAGATTACTAAGTGAAATTGAGATCGAATCGTTTTTATAGAAATGACTTTTCGAGTTGGTTACGAGCTTAAGTAATTTGTTTTCTCAAACATTGAGTTGGTTTAGACAAATTATCAAAACTGAAACCAAAAATTAATTTTGGAAATTCAGTTTACAAACAAAAAACTCAATGATTGACTTTGAAGTAATTTTGCCAACAAGTTTTTCGAAATAAAAATCTTTACCAAGGAACCGAGTAGAACAAGTCAACGCGGAAGCCCGAGACTGATAATCTCATTTTTACTTTAAACTCTTTTAAAAGCTTTCTTTTAATTTCTTAAACAATTACATTTCATTACAACAAACCCCACCTAAATCACATCAACATAGCTCCATCAACAACTCTTTGTTCATAAACTACAAAAGTGCGACAAGGAAAGTTCTAAGTCCTTGTGGGTTCGACCCCTACTTCCCTATCTATACTTAATTTAATTTCTTTATTTATTTTATTTATTTGGAAGAAGGAAATTATTCTTGACACGTTATGACGCGTGTCAAAATTGGCGTTGTTGCCAGGGATTTCGACAACTTTTACTGTTTGTTTTTTATTGTGTTTTACCAAGAGAAATCCGGGAGAACAAGTTAAATACATCCCAAAAATCGAAGCCAAATGGGAAACAACGAACAGACGATCCAACAACTGATCAGGGCACTAGAGGACAATCAGCCCTTGTGTATAACCTTTCCGAATGGTGAAACGTCGTTCCAACTAAAAACGGGCTTGATTCATCTCTTACCAACCTTCCACGGTTTGCCCAACGAAAACCCACACAAACATTTGAAGGAATTTCACATGGTTTGTCTAAGCACAAAGCCTCAGGGAGTATCCGATGACCAAATTAAACTTAGAGTTTTTCCATTTTCTTTAGCAGATATAGCAAAAGATTGGTTATTTGATTTACCCCCAAACTCTATTACAACCTAGACTGACATGGCTAAACTCTTTCTTGATAGGTTCTTCCCCGCGGCAAAAGCGAGCGAAATAAGGCGCATCATCTTGAGCATTCAAAAAAAAAAGAATTCGAATCTTTATATGAATACTGAGAGAGGTTTAAAAATTTGTGTGCAAATTGTCCACAACATGGATTGTCGGAACAAGCCCTCCTTCAGTATTTTTATGAAGGATTGGCGCCAATGGATATGAAAGTAATAGATGCGACAAGTGGCGGAGCTCTAGTCAATATGACCCCATAAGCGGCTAAAACACTGATATCAACCATGGCTGCCAACTCACAAAAGTTTAATCAATCTACCGAACCATCTCGAAGTGTTCGCGAGGTAAGCATAGTTTCTTTAGAAAATAAGATTGATAAATTAGCTGAAATAGTGCAAACTCTTCTTGTAGGAAAAAAAGGGAACATCTAGACTTTGTGGGATCTGTACTAGCCTAGAACGTCCGACAGACTGTTGTCCGATGATTCAGGAAGATGATGTCGCCCAAGCCAATGCCATAGGAAATGCATACAATCCAAGGTGGAGAAACCAGTCAAACTTTGGATACGCAAACAACCAGAGACAAAATCAACCCTACCCACAACTAAAGACATCTCTAGAAACCTTAGTTGAGCGTTTAACGATTTCCCAAGAGAAATTCCAAATTCGTACCGAGGCCCACTTATAAGAGTTAGACAAACAAATGAGCCAGCTAGCAAGACATCTTGATTCCAAAGGTAAACTTCCTTCGTAAACCGAGACAAACCCTAGAGAAAATATAAGCGCCATCACACTCCGTAGTGGGACCGTTATAGCTCCAAAAGAACCATCAAAAAACAATAATCCCACTCCTGCCATGGAAGAAGGTAACGAAAACCAAGATAACCTTTTACCACCATCTTCTCCTTCGTCTCCACCTCTTGAAGTCACGCCTCCTTTCCCATCACGATTGGTAAAACATGACAAAAAGGCTGAAGAAAGAGAAATTATTGAAGTATTTAAAAAGGTCCAAGTGAACATTCCCCTATTGGAAGTCATTTGCCAAGTGCCAAGGTACGCTCGTTTCCTTAAAGAGCTTTGCACAACCAAGCGGAAACTCACCGGGCACGAAAAGGTAAATTTGGGAAAGCACGTTTCTGTAGTTTTTCAATGTAAGTTACCACCGAAAATGAAAGACAAAGGTATGTTTGTTATACCCTGTCAAATTGGTAACGTGTCTATTAAACGTGCTATGTGCGATCTTGTGGCTTCAATAAATGTAATGCCGCTTTCTGTTTATAAAATGATAACTAATGATACTTTGAAGGAAACCAGGATTACGATACAGTTGGTAGATCGACCAGTCATCTATCCAGAAGGAGTGTTGGAAAATGTTTTGGTAAAGGTAGATGTCTTATTTTTCCCTGCGGACTTCTATGTGATCGATATGGCTCATGATAGAACAAACACTTACTCCGAAGTGTTGTTGGGAAGACCATTCCTTAACACAGCAAACACGAAAATAGAAGTAAGGAGCGGTCTTTTATCCATGGAATTCGACGGTGAGGCAGTAGAATTCGATGTTTATAAGGCAATGAGGTATCCTGATCAGGTTGAATCTGTTAACTCAATTGATATTGTTGATCCATATATAGAAGAGTATGCGGATACTAATGATTTTAATAACTTTGATATGGACTATGAGCTTTGCGAAGATGAGGCAGAAAATGAGGACGAATATGTTTTCTTTATTAATTCTGATTTAGCTTTAACTCCATCAAAGACTAAACCTTTGTCATCTATTTTGCAGGCTCCAAAGTTAGAATTAAAGGAACTCCCATCTCACCTTAAGTACGCCTTCTTGGGAGACAATGATACCTTACCGGTCATCATTTCGAATGAATCAACCGGAGAGGAAGAAACTGATCTTGTCACAATCCTGCGAAAGTATAAGGAAGCAATCGGGTGGACGGTAGCAGACATCAAAGGACTTAGCCCCTCAACTTGTATGCACAAGATCAAAGTCGAAGAAGGGGCAAAGCTGTCACGACAAGGTCATCGACGCTTGAATGATCCCATGATGAAGGTAGTACAAGACGAAATTCAAAAACTTCTAGACGCCGATATTATATATCCAATCTCGAATAGCGAGTGGGTAAGTCCTATTCATGTTGTTCATAAAAAAACCGGCGTCACAATAATTAGAAATGACAAAGGTGAGTTAGTTCCAACTCGAGTTCAGAATGGATGGCGAGTTTGCATAGATTACAGAAAGTTGAATCCTCTAACCCGAAAAGATCACTTTCCTTTACCATACATTGATCAAATGATTGAAAGATTAGCTGGTAAATCTCACTATTGCTGTCTCGATGGTTTTTCAAGTTTCTTTCAAATTCCCGTAGCCCCTGAAGACCAAGAGAAGACCACGTTTACGTGCCCATTCGAAACCTTCGCTTATCAACAAATGCCGTTTGGACTCTGTAACGCTCCGACTACATTCCAACGATGTATGGTAAGTATATTTTCCGATTATGTTGAGAAGCAGATTGAAGTATTTATGAATGACTTCACTGTATATGGAAATTCTTCTGGTGAGTGCTTGCTTAATTTAACTAATATATTAAAATGTTGCATCGAGTTTAACCTTGTACTAAATTACGAAAAATGTCACTTCATGGTTAATAAAGGCTTAGTGTTAGGACATATTGTATCTTCTGAAGAAATTTCTGTTGATAAGGCTAAGACAGATATTATCCGCTCACTCCCATACCCCACAACTGTGAGGGATATTCGCTCTTTTCTTGGACATGCAGGTTTCTACAGGCGATTTATAAAAGACTTCTCAAAGATAGCACAACCACTATGTCAGTTACTGCGGAAAGATGTAGAGTTCGACTTTACATCTGAATGCAGGAAATCGTTTGATACAATTAAGGAGAAACTTGTATCCGCACCAATAGTGCAACCGCCCGATTGGAACTTGTCGTTCGAAATTATGTGCGACGCCTCAGATTTTAGTGTTGGAGCGATACTTGGACAAAGGAAAGGATGAGAGCCTCATGTCATCGCCTATGCATCGAAAACTCTTGATCCAGCGCAACGCAATTATTCAACTGCAGAAAAAGAACTGTTTGTTGTAGTTTTTGCTTTAGATAAGTTCCGCTCTTATTTACTTGGAACTAAAATTATTGTTTTTTCTGACCATGCAGCCTTGCGATATTTGATGAGCAAGAAGGAAGCAAAACCAAGGCTGATCCGATGGATTTTACTCCTCCAGGAGTTTGATCTCGAGATAAAGGACAAGAAGGAGAGTGAAAATCTGATGGCCGATCACCTCAGCCGAATCCCACTAACCAATTCGGATTCACCTATTAATGACGAATTCCTTGAAGAAAATTTGATGATGGCACAAACTTCAACACCTTGGTTTGCGGACATCGTGAACTATTTGGCTACAAGTGAATTACCCCTTGACTTGCCACGGTCAGAAATTACCCGAATCAAGAGGGAATACATGTTCTATATTTGGGATGATCCCTACCTTTGGAGACATTGTTCCGATCAGGTAATACGACGATGTGTATCCAAATACGAGGTAAAATCTATCCTTAATTTTTGTCATTTATATGCATGCGGTGGACATTATGGACCTAAAAGGACGACACATAAAATTCTTGAATGCAGATTCTATTGGCTTAATATTTTTCGAGACACATATTTATTTTGAAAATCATGTGATAAATGTCAAAGAGTTGGTAACTTAAGCCGACGTAATGAAATACCTCTAAATCCTATTCATGTTTGCGAAATATTTGATGTGTGGGGGATAGATTATATGGGGCCATTTGTATCATCATTCGGTAATTTTATATTATTTGAGTTGTTGATTATGTTTCGCGATGGGTTGAGGCGAAAGCTACAAAAAATAATGATGCTAAAATCACTGTCAAATTTCTAAAAGATTGTATTTTTTCCAGGTTTGGCACACCAAAAGCGTTGATATGCGACAGATGGAAACATTTTATCAATCGAGTCATCGACGTGCTAATGAAAAAATTTGGCGTCACCCAACGCATCGTGACATCGTACCATCCGCAAACGAATGGTCAGGCGGAGGTGTCAAACCGTGAAATCAAGACCATTCTTGAAAAGATCGTGAAACCCGATCGGAAGGATTGGAGCGTTAAGCTAAATGACGCATTATGGGCATATCGAACAACGTATAAGGGTCCTATCGGGATGTCTCATTGTCGCCTTGTTTTTGGTAAGCCGTGCCATTTACCGGTCGAATTGGAGCACCACGCGCTTTGGGCAGTCCAAAAATGCAACATGGAAATGAATCTAGTTGGCGAAACACGTAAACTAGATATCCAGGAGTTGGAAGAAATTTGAAAAAATACCTACGACTGTTCAAAAAAATTTAAGGAAAAAAATAAAGATTTTCACGATCGTAATATTGCATTTAAATCATTTTATATTGGTCAAAAGGTTTTATTATTTAACTCTAAATTAAAACTTTTTACAGGAAAATTACGATCAAAGTGGCTTGGATCATATACAGTGACTAATATTTTTCCACATGGAGCAGTGGAAATTAAAAGTAATTCCGGAGAGCCATTTAAAGTTAACGGTTAACGGCTTAAACCGTACTATGACAATGCTCCAGTTGGTCTAGTCGAGGAAATTCGTCTAATCGAACATGTCACTTGAATGTGGTCGTCAAGCTAGCGACGTTAAACAAGCGCTTAATGGGAGGCAACCCATTTATTTATTTATTATATTTTTTATTGTCTTTTCTTCATTTTACTTGATTTTTTTTATTTTTTATTGTCTTTTTATCTATTTATTTATTTTTGAATTTATTTTATTTTATTTTTAGAAAATAAAGATAGGCATATTCGAATGAAGGTGGCATAATTTATCCAGTCTCTACTTTAAATATATCTTTATCCTACCATTTTTTTAAAAATACAAAAACACACTTTTTATTTTAAAACAAAACACCACCTTATCCCTTATCACTTTGATTTTCTTGTTTAAACCCAAAATTCATTTTCTCTTAATTTTTTAAACCATGTCCCTTATGCTTATTTTTTTTATCACATTTGATAAAGGAAAAATTTAAAACAAATTTAAAAAATATGAGAAAATTTTTATCACGTTTTGGTATTTGACTTTCACCCATGTTTTGTTATTTTTTACTTTAAATTTTATTCCCTACCAAACGCGATTCTTTCTTTTCTTTCTTTTAAAATATTCCCACACCACAACACCCAGCCGTCCTCTACATCTCCCACCTTCAACCAAGCCTCCCAACCACCCGACACCATGCCACGCACCAGAGAGTCACGCCGCCGCAGTTTGTACCTCTGTCCATCAGCTCTGGTGGAGTTTCCGACTCGCGCCAGCAACTGTCCACGACACGACCGAGTGCAGCCGCAATTGATCAGGAGAGTCTCTCATTTCCTCTCTTTTCCTCTAATTTTCATTTTAGGACAAAATGCTTTAAGTGAAGGGGAGAAATATTTGTCAAATTTTTCTTTGCTTATCCGTTTAATTGCTCTCTTATTCTCTTAATTTTATTTAATCTAACTTCCTTGTTTAATCCTTAGTTTGGCCTTGTCTCATTGTTTCCGTATGATTTTTTATCTCTCTTGTTAGAAATTTTAAGTTGCATGATAGATTGTTGCATGGTTAATTTTTCCTTTAAATTCTTTTTATGGTTTTCCTTGCACTATTAATTGATATGATGCTTACCTAGGTACACAAGATAATTTTTGAGCATAATGAGCATGCATTATTTTTGCTCTTTGTTTCTTTGAGTGTGTCTAACTAAATTAGTTGCATTCTATAACTTGTGGTATAAATTCTTTTTGAGATAACATTGATTGAATATGATTCTTAAATATGATTAAGGCACTAGGTTTTAACCCTTTCTCTTATTATTTTTATTATTTTTGTCCCATTTTCAAGACAAAATTGTCTTAAAAAAATAGATTCGAATAAATGCAGTCCAGCAGAGCAGAAAATACTGTGTTCAGAAACTGTTCGAATATGCAGTGCAGAAAAAATTGTGCAGAAGATTATTCGAGTCTGCAGTAAAAAAAACAGAAAAAAAAGTAGTGCGGTTCGAAAAAAATATACACTGCAGAACAATTTTGATTCGAATGAAAAAAAAGAAGAAAGTTTTGAATAAATTTTTGGGATGATTTTTTCTTGAATTTTAACCCATATTTTTTAGCCTTTATCCTACCCGAACTTTAGCCTCATTACAACCCTTTTTAAGACCTCTTGATTTTCGCATCACATTCATGCTTAGTAGTGGAGATTAGATTTAACCACAAGCCTATGATAATGCTCTAATTAGTTTTGGCTCGAGTGATTTTCTCTACCCTTAAACACTTTGAGTGTCATGAGCGATTCCTTGTGAGGATACTTTGTTTGCATCATTGATGTTAGTAGGGTATTGGAATGTCGTTTTTGCTTAAATTTCTTAATCTTGTCATTTATCTATTTTGCTCCTCATTTTTCTTTCATGTTTAGATACTTAATCATATCGAAAACTTTGAGACTTCGTGAAATTAAGGATCGGATAAGTGAGGGGGAATTTGATGAGTATTTATTTTGGTTATGTTTTTGGTCCTTATTTCGATTAAATATAAGTTTAAAGGACTTAATTGGACTGTTTTATGATGTTTTCATGCATGAGACGTGATGTTGGATAAAAACTGGAATTCTGCAGAAAATGCTGAATTCATGGGCATGAATCAGGGCATAAATGCTGACTGGGCACCACGTCAGCGTCTTCTAGAAGATGACGTCATCAGTAGTGATAGCTTATCAGATAGCTTATCTCCAGTTTTTTAAATTTTAAAATTTAAACTTTGGATAATTATTTTGTTTAGTTTTCATTTTCATTTTAGGTTTACCTAGGTTATTTGAAACACTATAAATACTCTTTTTGGGTAAGACTTATCATTAATCTCATATTTACTTTAAATTCTTTTAAAAACTTTTTTTACTTTCTTAAACAATTACATTTCATTAACAAGGGAAGTTCTAAGTCTTTAATTAATTAATTAATTTTATTTATTTGGAAAAAGTAAATTATTCTTAACACGTTACGACGAGTGTCATGAATCATGACCTACATTTAAAATATTAAAAGTATTAATTGTTCTATTAAAACTAGAAGTGCTTTAGTAACGGAAATGGTATTTATTATTATATCAAAACTTAAAAAGTGAAAGCTCCACAACTTCAATTGCTTTATCTTTTAAGCTATTAAATTTCAAAATTTTGAACTTACTTCAATTGATAAATTATTAGAGTATGAACGCATCCATATTCAGCTTGAATAAATTAATGTCAAAGTATCTCAAATAATTATTTGGAATTTTCTTTTATAAACTTCGTGTGTCCTCCGTCTATTTATTTAATAAATTAAATAAAAAATAATTTTATCTAATCGAATAAGATTGTAAAAACAAGTATTTAACGTCATTATATTTTCAATAATTATTGTAAATATTAATCCTTATTTTCATTTTATTATTTAAGTTACATAAAAACAATAGGCTTATAAGAGAAAAATAATATATTTTAATTTATACAAGGGAAAATGAAAATACAAAAATAAAAATTATATAACTAAACAAATATAAACTTTGTAAATTAAATTGAAAGAAAAAGTAAAATATCTAAACATAATTATCGTGCAAATAGCTTATATCTCTGTACCTATTAGTTGGACGAAATGAATTCGTTTTAGATTGAATTAATTTGATTTTTTAAAAATATATTATAACTTTATAATATTTGAATTTGATTCATTCCAAGTTTGGGTTGAAAAGATTTCTCTTTATTATTTTTTAAATGGTTTAATGTTCTAGACCTATCTTAAATAACTTAATGTCCTAGACTTATTTAAGGGTTTAAATGATCAAAGCGTTCGGTGCATTATTTGTATAACGTTCGTTTATTAAGTTATATAAACAAAAATGAGCGAAACTTTTATGTTCGTTTAATAAACGAATAAACACGAACAAAATCGTTTATAAGATTGTTTATTGACTCGTTTATCGAATCGTTTACCTGGTTCTCATTTTCTTTTTTTATTTTAAATATTGGTGAAGATAGAGACTAAATTGAACACAAGGTGAAATTCGGAGTTCAAATTATGAAGCCTAACGAGCTTAAGGACTAGTGGCGTAATTTCACAATTTTGGCCATAAACAAATATGTTTGCGAACGTTAAACGAACATGTTCGCAAATGCTAAATAAACGAACACGAACACCTTAAAAATGAATACACGAACACGATATTGAAAAACCAAACAAACACGAACTGAACATGATCACTTTTAGAAATAAATAAATGAACACAAACAGAACCTTGTTCGTTCAAGCTCGGTTCATTTACATCCCTAAACTTATCATTTGGGCGAGTCAAATTGGTTTTAGGTCGAGTAACTTTGGGTTTTAAAATGTTTGGTTTGTTTGAGTTTTCGAGTTCGGGGCATTTCATGTTTAAGTTTAGTTTAAATTCATGCCCTTTTGAGTAATGAGTTAGAATTTTGAGTTTAAAGTCTAATTCAATTTTTTAGAACAATTACAATATGGTTCTACACATTATTTATTTATTTATTTATTAGTCTTACATATAAGCACACCTATGACCTAACAAACATATCATTTAAAACTCGAGTCACTTAAAAAAACATATTTAGCTTTTCCACCGGACAATCTCTTGGTTATTAGTTTAGAATTTTCATATGTGACTATAAAATGATTTGTTTTTTTTGAACAAAAAAATAAATAAAATGATTTGTTTTTGTGATGTGAAATGCAACCGTCCCGTTAAAGTAGTTCATTTTCGTAGCTAAAAACTCTCATCGTAAATTCGTCACTAAAAGAAATTTAAAGCTCACGTTCCAAAAGTATCAAGATTTTTTTTTTCTTTCTCAAAACTCTTCTCCAGGCTTCTTATTGTTTTTTTTCTTTATTTTCCCATAGCCAAAGTCATCGTAATTCTCATTGTTTTAGGCGAGAAAGACCATCAGATTATGACCCAATTTTGCCCCAAAATGGTTAAATTCAACCTCCGTCGCAGATTCCAGCGTCGCGTTTTGATTCTCCGACGCTGCATTCGTGGCTTTTGGGACCGACTCCTCAAGTGCTCCCTAGGGAAGCCGCGGTATCGAATTTTAACGGCCACCCCCTCCGCCTCTTCGCATCCTCCGCCGCATTCCGCTTCATCGAGAGGCGGAACGGCGCCTGTTTGTCATCACGGCCACCATGATCGAAAGGACTCGGATTTGGTTCAGCTGAAGATCAGTCTCTTGGGTGATGCTCAAACCGGGAAAACTAGTTTTCTGGTCAGCCCCATTAGCTTAATCAAATTCAAATCCCTCCTTTTTTTCTAATATCATATTTAAATTCACATATTCGTCATGTTTTTTTTGAAGATGAAATACATTGGAGATGAAAACGAGGATGAACAACATGACATTCATGAGAAAGGGTTGAATTTGATGGATAAAACATTTTTTGTAAGTGGAGCAAGAATCTATTACTGCATCTGGGAAGTTGACGGTAACCCCACTTTTTCTCTTTAATTTTCGTTTTGATTTTGCTTATATTTAACCAACAATCTGTTTATTCATTTGTTTTTCAATTGAAAAAAATGCAGGTGTTGATAAATCTCAGGATCATATTCCTCTGGCTTGCAAAGACTCTGTAGCAATTCTTTTCATGTTTGATCTCACAAGCAGGTGTACTTTAAACAAGTAAGAAATTCATCCACCCCAATATCTCCATTTTAATAGAAAATTAAAAACAATTGTTGTAATTTTGCTTAATGTCTTATCTTTGTTCTTTAAAATCTGGGTTAAAAATCAAAAGGGGTCTTTCTTCTTTGGTTGCAGTATCATAGACTGGTATCAAGAAGCCAGGAAATGGAATCAGGTTTCACTTTCTTAACCATATGATTAACATTGTTGAAAAAGTATACATATGTAGTTGTGAGATCCGTTATGTATGGTCAGTATTGTCTCAGCACACAAATCGGCATGGCTCTTTTCGGAAGGTTTTGTCGCCCTAAGGTTATTTTCTTGAACAATTTTTAGCTAGATCATATGGTATCAGAGTTGCAAAAGGGACTCATATAAGAATAGGAGATCTTGAGTCCGAATCTGGGGCGACACACCTAAGAGTGACAAGACCTTAAGAATGCCCATGGCATGCTAAGAGGACAATACCGATTTGTACACAGTGGTGATACCGTACCGACTGCAACATGGAGCTTCTCATCAACATATATGTGTGTGTTTAGAAAATGTTTAATTAATATGAAAACTTTGATTGTGCAGACAGCAATACCAATTTTAATAGGAACCAAATTTGATGATTTCATCGAACTTCCCCTAGATTTGCAGTGGACAATTGCTAGTCAGGTAAAGTTTACAATTCTAGTTGAAGCTTTGAATCATATCCTACATGTCTATGAAAGCATATTCCTCTTGCTTTGAGAATTAAAAACACCCTTTTTGAGAATATGCATATGTTTACCAAATCAATGTTTTAGAATTAGAAATGAAGAACAAATGGCAGATTGTGTCGTAGCTTGGTTCACATCGTTGCTTTTGCAGTAACCTGGTGGTTATAAGTTTGACTGTACTTATGCACATATTATCCTCTAAGTTAATTTGTTTAGGAAATGAACAAAAGCAACAAAAACACCCTTTTCAAGGAGATTGTAATCTCAGCACCTTTCATCGTATCCTGTTATCAAATATTTGGAGTATCATACGTTATACTCGTATTCGTATGTGTCTCTATGCTTGTTGTAGTTGGACTCTGTTAGAACCCTGGATTGTTGTCCTTATTGCAATGCACAATAAAGTTCATTATTGTCTGTAAGAGAATTGTCTCATTGTATGTTTCAATTGTGGTTCTTATTTATATGGCAATGGCAGGCAAGGGCATATGCGAAGGCCATAAACGCGACCCTATTCTTTTCAAGTGCTACATACAACATCAATGTGAGCAAGATTTTCAAGTTCATCACTGCAAAACTCTTTGACCTGCCATGGACAGTCGAACGCAACCTTACTATCGGAGAGCCCATCATCGATTTCTAGAAAGTTTCATGTTGTTTGTAATGTAGATAATAGAGACAATGTTTCCAAAGGGATCGATCCTCAGCCAACCGGTCACCAGATTTTATGTTTTTTTTCTTTGTCGGACGTCTGGTGATATTCGAGTTGTTTCACTGTGCGGGGAAAGCCCATGTTTATGAAAATTGCCGTTGGCATTTCTAAACAGAACTGTCATGGAAAAACTAGAAGGGAAAAGCTTAATAGAGAAAGGGAAGAAAGGAAAACATAATTAAACAAAGACTCTCTGGGGAAGTCAATTCCCGAACCTCTAGATTTGATGAATTTTCTTAGGACACTAGGAAATTTTCTTAGCCCCCAAACAAGGTGCGCTCTTGACTTCTCCCCATTTTCCTCTACGATCCCCAAATTCCCTTCTTTCGTTGATCACTGCATTAAAATATTTTCAAATTAGAAGTTAGGGTGTAAACTCCAAAACTGAACATAATAGAGGGACCAAAACCATAATTTGACTAAAAAACTAAATGTCAAAGAGCTTATGCATACCTTAGCCTAGTTAGTTTAACAGCAGAGGCAATTCATGCATTCTCGCATGACAAAGAAGCCTTTATCCTTTCAACGGTGCATGCAATCAAGTTGTTAACTGTTGCGACCGATCCGAGGGAGAGTTTTGCGGTAGGAACCGAGTCGACCAAAATCTGAAACGCGACTGTTAGAAGAGATCCGCCGGAGCTGCAGGCTGCATCAGCAGCAATGCCGCCATTGGCACTCGAGGTTGTTGCCGCAACAGCCGATCCATCGGGCAGGATAGCAAAGCCCGAAGGAAGAAGAGCGACGTAGTCCGGATCACCTCCATTTAAGACTACATTCATTGCAACGATATCAACCGGGGCATAGATCACGAAAGAGGCTGTCGGATTGGTGCAACTCTCTTGTAGAATCAGCATGTTGCTTTGGCTTGAATTCACATTCTACAAAAAAAAATTCTCGTGTTATGTATTATTAAACTGATTAATTGAATCGAATTATTGTCGAATAAAATCGAGAAAAATAACATTGGGGAATTACTTACGTTTACCCGAAATAGTGAAACACAATTGCCTGTGTCCCGACCATTGGCAATGTGTGCGATTTCTTGGACAACTCCACCATTTGAAAGAATATCCCACTGTTTTTTTGGACCATTTCTCATCGTTATGTAATTCAAAACATGTTAAATTACAAGTATGATCCCTTTACTTTATGAAAACTGAAAATTTGATCCTTCAACTTTAATTGATCGAGTTGTTTTAGAGTTCTGATGTACCTCACTTCGAGAATTCTCGTCTCTGAGAAAATCGAATACCCTCTTTGGTGAAACAGGAAGCCAAAACGATGTTGCAGCACTTAGCACAATGCCTGATGGTTTACCTGGATCATCCACACTTTTTCTGGTCATCACCCTAACATCATCAGCCCCCGTCCCCGATAAAGTCGTCCATGTGTGTGCGGTCGAGGCACTCACTCCGGCACAGAAACTTATCACCATTCTCTCAGCTAGCTTCAGCATACTCTTCCTCCCATCTTGATTTGTTATCACTAATATCACCAAATATCGCCATTGAAGAATATGGAGTAACAACTAATTATAGCTTAAAAGAGAGTTGTAATACTTTTGGGCTAATATGGTTTTAGTCCTTCTATGAAGCTCAAGTTTGTAATCTAATCTGTCTACTTTTAGTAGGTTAATTATTACCTCCGACGTCACCGGTGGGTACGTTAGTAGCCATAACACTGGCGAGCCTCTCGCACTGCCGGTCTAAAGTCGTGATCCACCGTCGAGCTCCGAAAGCATAGCCGGAGCTTACGAGCTGCTTGTAAAGATCGTGAACGCCACTATCATCCACTTCAACATGTTCAACCCATGTAACCTATATATAATATATATTTGCATTAAGCCATTCACATTATTGATTAGGCAAAATAATTGCATTACTTTTTATGTATACCTTTGAATACCCATTGGGAATTTCTTGAATCAGGCAACCAGAAGGTCTCCTCCGGCATCGAATTGTCGGACTTGGGCGAATATTATCACAAGAAACATCGACCACTGCCCAAGTTCCCTCTGCATGTTGCTTGCAATATCTTACGTAATAGCTCTCACGAGTGGGCACAAGTGGTGAAGGAACTTGGAATTCAGCCGCCATCTGAGAAATTAAATGGCATGGAAAATTGTAATTAAAATATGAAAAATGAGGATCGAATTATGGTTTTTGTCCTTCTATTACGTAGAAATTAAATTTGAGGTTTAGTCCCAAGTTCCCTATACATATTTGGTGAAGTTTAGCTCATTTCCTTTATCAATTTTGAAATTCCAATCCTAATCCAAATGCTACAAGGACAGTATGATTAGATTAGGACTAAAAATGATCAAGTAAGAGAATAATAACTAAATCTGCAACTTATGCATAGTATAAGACTGATAGAAATTGACCTAAGAAATTTAACAACTACCGTTTGCGTAAGACTAAAATTGTAAAATTTGAAAAGATACAAGACTAAAAGTGACCAAATTAAAGTATAGAGACTAAATCGGAACTTATGTATAACATACAATTAACATAGTTTGACCAAGTAATAACAATATAAAAATAAAAGGACCAAATTAAGCAAAATTAAAACATAAGAACCAAATTTTAAATCAACAAATTAGGAAGGGGTATTTTTTGGGTATAATCATTGATATACAACTCATTACCTAACTAATTCTGATAAGATACTATAGAGGCTCATTATGAGACATTCTCTCAATTCAATTACTCTAATCACAGTGTAAATCTTAAATTTTGCTTAGAAAATCTAATTTATGCTATTAGACCAATTAATTGTTGGTAACTAAAAAAAGCTATTGAATCCAAACAATTTGCCAAAGTAAAACATTGAATGTCTAGATTATTACCACTTGAAGGGCTCCATTATAATTGCCTGCTACACCAGTTGATAGAACATCCAAAGTTGAAGCCTTTGAAACAATTCCAGAAAACACAGTTGACCATTGGTGCTGAATTTCAAACACAAAAACATTAAAAAAAACAGTGCTTCAAACTCAAATTTATAATGTAAATTAGTCTAAAACATTACCACGTCCATGAAAATCTCGACAAGATCAATGTGGTTCATGATCACAACAGCTGTTTCTCTTGAAGCTTCACATTTGAAACCATTAGGTTTTGGTCCAATTCCTCTAGGGAATGTCCTAATATACTCTTCCTCATTGAGCACACAAGTTGTTCGGTCGAGGCTGGGCATCCATAAAGGCTCACCCATCTGAGCCATTCGAACTAGTTCCTCCATTGCAGCCACCGCGAGCTCGATGATCATCGGCTTCTCGGCCTTTGGAGGTGAACTTATCGACCTAAGGAGATCCCCGGCACTGTATATCTCACCGGTGTCCGGTTGTGCACCGACTTCGAAAGGTCGGGATGGCATGGGAGACGAAAGGAGAGGGTAGTCCACCACTGGCTTGCCTACAAACTTTGCAGCGATCGTGGATATACGATCGATCTGCATGGTACCCAAAAAAACAACTGTCTCAGAACTGAAAATTAGAGAATAGATTCATCAAAAACGCATAATACAGGGACCTTGTGTAGAATTCGACCAAAGAAATATAAGATAATTCTGGTACCTCTTCTCTTAATCGAGCATTTTCAAGCCCAAGTTGGTGTTCATCAAAGGACATTTGACCTACAGCAGTTGGCCCTCCGCAATTAGGGCAAGAAGCAGTGCTTAAAGCTTCCCCAAACCTCATGTTGTCGGCCCTCAGCTTCTCGTTCTCGGCTCGGAGTTGTGAGTTTTCTTGGCGATCATGTTGTGCCTACGGTAATACTCGATTCGAATTAATTTGTAAATTGATTATATAGATAGTTATACCATATATATACCTTCAATTGGGTGCGCTTGTTCTGGAACCAAAACTTCACTTGCAATGGCTCTAACCCTAACTCACGCCCAAGTTCCTTCCTTTGCTTGTCATCTGGGTGCGGACACTCCTTGAAGAAACTATCATCAAAGGTACAAATTTTACAACAAAATAAATATAGTTTGAATTCGAGCCTCGTGGATAAAAAAAAAGTGTTAAAGAGAATGTCTCTTGAAACAATGTCTGATTAGACTCGACTCGACTCTGAACTTAATCCATGTCCTGAAAGGAAAAAACATTACGCTTCCATTTCTTGGATCTGATGCTGGGTATGGCGATGGTAACGCTTCTTTTTATTCGGGCGAGGATTCTGATCATCGCCGGAGGCAACATCGTGGTTATCGCTACCGGATTTCGTTGCGCTGTCGAATTCGTCGTCCCTCAATCGAGCAAGTTCACTTTCGGAAGTGTGCTGTGTCATTTCAAGAGCATGGAGTTGACCTTGTCGGAACATTATATCAAGACCATGGAGTTGACCTTGCATCATGTGTGTCTCAAATATCGAGAAGGATTTTGAACACCAAATTCACTAAAAAAAAACATTTTTCTTAAAAACTCCAAAAGAGATCAATTAACCAAAACAAATATTATCAAAAGAATTACCTGAACAAGAGAGCATGTTCCAAAATCACCACTAACATTCCCGTTTCCACTTATCATCGGCGGGGTGTTTCTCGCCGGAATCATAACTCCGGCCAGCATATTTCAGAATCCCAAAATCCCCAAGCAATACTTGTTCATATACATACATACATACATATATATATATATATATATGTACGGAAGCTCAAAAGTTAACTCTCTCTCTATCTTCGAAGAGTCTTACGTAAATGTTGACAAATTTGGTACGACTTTTGACAGACAAAAAACAAGTTCCAGCGAAGATCACGGAGAATCCAACTATGCTTTCACTGTCTGTCTCTTGGACTTTGCCTGCATCATTAGAGAATAAAAAACGTAAAAATTTCAAGTTGAAAAACTTGAGAAAAACAAAGAGTGAAACAATGTACAAAAGCTTAGTGGTATAGAAATTTTTGACCTAATGAAGAAGAACCCTAGAGAAGTTGGAGGAAGAAGATAAGTTTTAGGGTTCTATTTAGGGGCAAGAAAGTGACTGAAACAAAGAAGAAAAAGAAGATGAAGATGAAGAAGAAGAAGAAAGGGGAGAGAGAAGGGAAAAGGGAAACAGACGGAGGAAATTGTGGCAGCGAAGAGTTATTGCAGAACGTATTGAGAGGGTGCAATTGCATTTAATGGAGGGGAGGAAGCTCTAAATGCTATTGAGAGAGAAAAGGAGAAATATTTAAAGTTTTTTTTAATCTTTTTCCACCCCCGGAAGAGTTTTCTTGTACATATGGATATGGTGCATTTTTTGTATCTTATCGAAATTTCATGTTGTAAAGATGAAGTTTATTTAGTATTTTTTAATAAAATGGAGTATAATTTTAAATTTAAATAAATTTCCGTATATATAAATTATATTGCTCAAATTCAATCAACTAAGAAGAAACTAGATCGATAGATTCTTATGATAAGCTTTTAAACAAAACAAAATATTGCAACTTTAAATCCTAATCATTTTGTGACAATTTCATCCCATGTTTTTTCTTTTGGATTTCTAGTTACTTTCATCAGGGTATTTTAGGCTTCAATTATTGTTCCAATGGTTAAGCCTTAAAATTAGGGTTATATTTTGATATACAAGTTGTATAAAAGAAATTTACACAATCTTTTATTTTTAAATTATAAATTCTAAAACTTAAATTCTTAACTCTAATACTCTAAAACTTAAACCCTAAACCCCAAGCTCTAAATTCTATTCATAAATTATAAATTCTACACCTACAACCTAAATTCTTAAACCTTAATCTAAATCCCTAAGCCTAAAATTAAAAGGTTTGTGTAGTTTACACAAGCTTACGTATCAAAATATTTTTCTTATTGTTGAGTTTTTTTATTTCATGATTGGGGTGATTTTCTTTTTATTTCACGAGCTAGGGTGATTGCTACAGTAAAGTTGAAAATCGGTGTGTCTTCACACCGATAATTTCAGGATATTTATTTTGCCACAACACCAATATTTCGTGAAATAAAAACTCGCACACCCCGTTTCATACTATAAAAATCCTTACAACATTATCCCATAAAAATGAAAACCATGTCATTTTATATATATGATATGAATTTAATGTTGAAGAAAATAAAAGGGAACGGTTGGCATTGATTATCATTCCATATAATTATTATTTATGCATTAAAAACGATAGCATGTTTCGATAGATAATGATATTAAACACGTCGACTGGTTGATGGCGTGATTATGAATTTTATCCTTTTAAAAAAAAAATAAAAATGGTATTTTTATATTAATTGTTAGAATTTGATCATCGTACTGTATAAAAACAGAGAAATTAATTTTGTTGTTGATAAACAAAAGAACTTGTTCAACTGTTGACTTCTATTAATTGTTACTAATAAAGTGCCAAACATTTTCAATAATTTTTAATCACTACTATCATATATATAATGGAATAAATTATTCAAATAATATTATTTGGAAATGATATTTGCTGAAGTGGTGTGTTATGTAAATTATTTGTTAATTTAAAATAAAGTTATAAAATCAATTGAGTTACTGATGCGACTTGTAATTGAATACATTTTTATACATGAAGTCGGTTTGTAGTGTTGTCGACTTCTCCTAAAGTCGGCATGTAATGCTACGGATTTACTCTAATATTATAGCAATTTTAGTGACGAAGCTAGATGGACAATGAGAAGGGCTCTTGCCCTCAGACATATAAATTTTTTACCTTTATTTTTTTATTTATATATATATATATATATATTAAAAATAAATTAATTTTGAATTCACCCTTCACTTTTCAAAAATTATATTTTGTTTCTTACTCTCATTCTTAAATTCGGACTCAAACACTAAACAATGCCCATAATTCAACAACAATTTCTAACACATTCTATTTGACCAGTTATTTTTTAACATCATTATTTAACTTGGAAAATCGTAATGAGTTAAATTTATTACTGAAAATGTTTATTTAAATGTGCAAGATTCTTGTGATCATATTTTCCGTGTGGATCTTTCATCCATCACTTATGGAATGACTTTCTGATCCAAAAATCTTTTATTAATTCAATTTGAGCCCAACCTACGTAGGGAATTTATTACTTTCGTGATATTAGGGTAACGCTTTTTATAAACTTTAAAATAAACCAAAACTTTCATTTTAATAAAATATTTTATCATTATATTATATGTTTAATTGACATCCAATCAGTTTATTTCATAATAAATAAATTTTGAAGAAAAAAAACCAATAATTAATTAATCTAATGAGATAAAAAATTAAATTTTTAAATAAAACTAAAAAAATAAAATTTAACATTGTGAATAAAATAAAATAGATTAAAAAAACCGTCTCTATATATAATAAATATATATAATATCCGAATCGGTTTAAGCTGCGAATAAATTAGATACATACAATTGTACCGAAAAATTGACTGAAATAAAAAAAGATGACGAAGGAGAAGAAGTAGGGTCGGTGGGCGCAGCTGGTGTCGGAGCAGCGACGATCATGGGGTCGGCCAAGTGGTTGGTGTCGCCTGTCAGGACCATCTATCCCCTCATTTACCTCTCCCGATGTACTTTTGAAATTTTCATAAGGGATTATATGGTTTTTTTTTCGAAATTATTTTCTCTTTAAAATACGATTTTTTTCTTCATATTTATATATTTTTCTGTAAATATTGCACTTTATAAAACTTTTCAGTTTCTTTATATTTCTAATATATGGTTTTTGTCTTTATTTGTTTGTCGTTTGGCATATGCAGACAGTGAATTACTAAGCCTCATTTATTAGAGAGAAGTCGAAATTTTGAATATCATAAATATCTATTATTATTATTATTATTATTATTATTATTATTATTATTATTATTATTATTATTATTAAGTAAAAAAACGAGTGGCACCACAAACAATGAAGAACTTTCAAGATGAAAGATATCTTTCAAATAGGGGCGAACGTTCGATCGAATCGAGTCAAAAAAATTGAATTATTCGAGTTGTTGCGTCATATTTTACAAATCAAATTTTATTTGAAATTTTTTCGATTTGAGTCGAGTTTTCGAGTTCTTATACACATTTAATTGTAATTATTTATCATGTTATAGTACGGTATGAATCTAATTTAAACAACTTTTTCTAATCATATAAGATATGCATACATATTTCTTCATATTTTTTCATATGTGGCATATATTTCTTCATATTTTTTTATATCGGTGTGTGTATATATATTTGAAATTTGAGGGACTCGACTCAAACATGAAAATCAATCTACTAATTATTAAAAATTTTGAGTTATTCGAATTTCTATTTTACAACTCAAAATTTATTTGAAATTTTTTCGAATCGAGTCGAGTTTATAAAATTTCGAGTTGAATTAAGACGAGTCGAATTAAAAAATGCATTTTTTTAGTCGAGTTTTGCTCACTTCTACTTTCAAATCAACTTGTAAATTTAAAGATAAAATTTTTACTTTTCTTAAAAATATTTTTGAGTACGAAATTATTAAATACTCTCATTAATATTTATATTTGTACTTTAAAAAAATATTTTTATAACTAATTGTATTTTTCTATATATATTTAAAATAAATATTTCAGTTTCACAAAACAGTTTTTAACAATAATGCCAAGCTCTAAAATTAATAAATCACATCGTTTCATTATGATAGATTTCATGTAAATCGTTAAACTATAAACAAATCTTAGATGAGGAATAAAGGGAGAAGGAGAAGACGAGAGAAAAGAGAAAATATGAGAAAAAAAATAATTTTATTAATCTGAATTTTTTTATACAATAATGAAATCTCCTTAATTTTTAATTTCTTGGAATGAGCTTATATAATGACTCACATAACAAACCCAAGCCTAATTCAACAGACTTAACTGCATGGTTGAATAACCGAATTGGTTATAATAAAGTGACAATCTATAACAATTCAATATTGATTAATAATACTATTACTATAACAATTTTTCGGTTCTTTCTTCTCATGTGGACTTCTTTAAGCACAATACTCCAAGATGACTCCTTATTGCATCAAATATTGATGGAGGTATAGGTTTAGTCAAGATATTTGCAACCTGCTTAGACGAGGGGATATAATTAACAAGCAATTGACCATTGAGAACCTTTTTCCGAACAAAATGGAGGTCAATCTCAACATGTTTAATATGTGCATGGTGAGTAAAATTTGCAACCATGGAAACAGAGCACGTATTGTCACACCAGACAACAGATTTTCCTACTAACTGAACATCAATCTCTTTTAGCAATTGCATAACCCACATAAGCCCAGAGACAAAATTTATAATGCTTCTATATCCAGCTTCTAAGGTGGAGCACGAAACAACATGTTGCTTTGTAGAACACCAGATAACAAGATTGGAGCCCAGAAAAATGTCATATTCAGATGTGGATCTTTTATCTTCAGTTGAGAAAGTCCAGTCCGCATCAGCATAGCATGCTAAACTAAGATTATCAAATGGGGACTAAAAAACAGTTCATAACCAAATGTGCATGTCAGGTATCTCAATATCCGTTTGACAGCCTTCCAATGCACCACTTGAGGAGCATTTTTATGTTGACTAACCTTGTTTACAACATAAGCGATATCAGGTCGAGTGAAGCAAGCACACTACAAACCTCCCACTAGGCTGTGATAGAGGTGACCATTACAAAACATCTAATCATCCCCTGGTGTAGCCTTGGTCGTGACGACCATAGGTGTTGGAGTAGGAGAAGAATCAAGCATATATGCTTTCACAAGCAGATCAGTGATGTATTTTTTTGACTTAGCTTAAGACCTTCATGACACTGAAGAATCTCTATACCAAGAAATAACCCAGGTTCTCCTAAGTCCTTAAGAGAAAAAAATTCATAAATAGCTTTTTATCAAATTATTTACCTCAGCAAGACAACTACTAGTAATGATATTGTCGTCTATATACACCATTAGAAGCAGTTTAAATGTCTTATTGTTTCTAATGTGTAGAGAGAAATCTTAATTGGATGAGGTAAACCCAAGTTTTGTGGTAAGATGTACTCTCAAGGTATCAAACCATACCCTAGGTCCTTGTCGAAGCCCACACAACGCTTTGTTGAGTTTGCACACCAGCTTCTCCCCACATTCTTCATGTGTTTCAAACCCATGTGGCTAGGACATGTAGATTTCTTCAGATAGTTGACCATTGAGGATAGCATTGTTGATATCAACTTATCGAACTGACAGTGGTCTGGATAATTCGGATGGTTGTAGCTTTTACCACATGACTAAAGGTCTCTTTAAAGTCATTGCCTACCTTTTAAGAGTGCTCTTTTGCAACCAGTTGGGCTTTGAATCTGTCAACTATTCCATTTAACTTGTTTTTAATTCTAAAGAGCCATTTACATCCAACAACCTTTTTGTTAGAGGGTAACAGTTGCAGCTCCCATGTGTTGTTCTTCATGAGAGCATTGTATTCATTAAAAACCGCTTCTCTCCAACCATGATGTTTCAGAGCTTTGAAAATAGTATCAGACACCATGTTTTCTACGTCAGTGGTGTACATTATGGGCTTGAATATTCTTGATTTTCCTCGAGTGACCATGAGATGATCATTTTGATCAGGTGCATGAGATGGAATTGTGGAGGAAGTTAGAGATGGAGGTGAATTTTCATGATGTATAGATATAGATAGAATTGTGGAGGAAGGTGGAGATGAAGGTGAAATCTTATGATATATAGATGAAGATGGAATCGTGGAGGAAGGTAGAGATAGAGGTGGATTCTCATGATATATAGATAGAGATAGAATTGTGGAAGAAAGTAGAGATGGAGGGGGATCCTCATGATATATAGGTGAAGATGGAATTGTGAAAGAAGGTAGAGATAGAGGTGAATTCTCATGATGTATAGATGAAGGTGACCCTGACTCACAAGGTAACACAGAAGGACCAATTGGTTAAGACAATATGAAAGACACTGTAGTGTAAGGTACAAGGGAGGAAGAGAAATTCTCAAAGGGAATGGGGCTAGACTTTTGTGACCTTAACTGAGTTTTCTCTTTAACAATAGAATGAGTGTTCTCTTTTACAATAAGAATAGAAAAAGTTTGTTGATAAGGAAAGATATGTTCATCAAATTTTACATGTCCCGAGATATAAATCCTACCATTATTGTCTAAGCATTTGTATCCTTTAAAAGTAGGAGAATATCCTAGAAAAATACAATGAGTTGACCTAAACTAAAGTTTATTTCTATTAAAAGGTCTTACATAAGGAAAGAAAAGGCAACAAAATACTTTTAAAAATTTGTAACGAGGAAGTTTGCTAAATAGCTTTTCATAAGGAGTGATACCTGCAAGAGCCACTGTGGGAACTCTCTTGATGAGAAAGACTGCATTAGCAAATGCCTCATTCCAAAGATGAAGTGGCATTGATGCTTGAGCCAATAGGGACAGTCCTACTTCTAAAATCTGCATGTGCTTGCGCTTTATAAGACCATTCTGCTCCGAGATGTGTAGACATGACAATCTGTGTACTATCCCTTGGTCCTTAAGATACTGTTGGAGGACTATGAACTCACCCCCTCCACCATATTGAAGAATTTTCAAATTTATGCTCAGTTGTTGTAGGGCGTGTAGGTGTTCCCTTTTTTTAAGAGCACAAGTGCACACTCCTGTCAAGTTATAGTATATAAGATGTCGAATCCCACGAGGACTGGACAACTTGTCTCGTTTCGTAGTTCTTGCACAATGGTAAAGTAAAAGCACAAGTGAATGAATGGTTGAGATAGAAAAGTAAATAAAAACACAAATAATAACGAAGAGGAGAATCAGGTTGATAGAGCAGGCATGATTATGCTGCCACTTAGTGTGAAAACTGCATTGTAATAGGTATGAGTTATTCTGTGCTGCCACGATATGCTTCCTCGGTGGGTATGGCAAGCGGCAAACTACGACCCTGTCACGCGGCCGCAACAAGTCATTTCCACTGCATGGGTGTGTACTGTCTCGGCAGGTGGAATGAAAAGAAGTCTCGTCGGCAAGTCTGGCAGATACTACAAGTTCAACAGGATAATCGATAGTGATCCCTCCTATTTCTAGGTTATGATGCTCGAGATTGCTAACTTGAGGACTAGTGTGGAACCAAGTCAGTCAACTCGCTTGGTGATCCCTTTTATCCGCTAAAACTTGTGGACTAGTGTGGAACAAAGTTAATCACGCCTCAGCACGTTGTGACCGTACTTAACCCTTTCGTGAGCCTTGCACTTTCGTGCCTGGCCAATGGATTCTCTCAAACGACTGGTGTAGAAAGATTGAAAGAATGAAGAACAATGGATTAAGGAAACTTGAAACATTTTATTGAAGAAATAACTCAAAAACCTAAAACAACTGTTTCACTCTAGTTACAACATAACCCTAACTCAAATAGAATTTAAAACATGGCGGCAGTGAAGAACATAAAAAGAGTCTATAAAAAGCCTAGGATGATTTAAACTAGAAGTACAATGGGTATTTATAGACTCAAGACTAGGTTAAGTTCTCCTCAAAGTAGAAGTCCTCTAAAGTAGCTTTCCTTCTTTAATATAGTTTTAACTGTCGACTTCTTTGCTTGGAATTTGGACTCTTCCTCGTTTGCCTTAGCCTGTAAGTAATCTCTGAGAATTTTGCTTTGGCAGTCATGGCCATTGCTACAAATGTCAAAAAATCACATGAACGCCGACGATAGATTCAAGAGTTTTTGCTCTACAAATCGCGCTCCAGTTCTCCCAACTTCCATAGTCAGCTGCCGAGGGCAACAAGGTCGGCGACAACTCTACTCGATAGGTGCTCGGCAGCAACTTGTCTTTAGCTGGAACTGCTTCAGTACAGCTCCTGGGTTTGCTCCTCAACATTGTGTCCTCTGTTTCTCGGTTTCCTCATTTAGCTGTTAGTACCTACATACAAGAATACACTAAAACACTATCTCTTGTTCACCAAATAAATGATAAGTTATAGAGTAAGGCAGAACAATGAAATATTGTAAAATGCTATGCATGACCCTACTTATGCCTAAAATGTGCTTAAAAATAGTAATAATAAGAGTTGGAATGTGTATTAAATATAGGACTTTTGGACACTTTACACATCCCCAAACTCGAATTATTGCTTGTCCTCAAGCAATGCAATCTAAAGTACTTGCTCTAATAATAGTAAGAAAGAAAAGCTTATTTTTAACCTGATTTTCTACCTCAAGGTCGTGGCACCTATATATAAAATTTAATGAAGGGAAATAAGCGAGAAAATAACTCAGAATTAAATCTCTCATACTTGTGTGATGTGTGCATGTCTGTAAACCAGCTGAATACGCAAAATAAGTAATTAAACAAAGATGCTGCTGTGATTTTTAAGGTTGTTGTCGAGGCAGCACAATTAAGCACATTATTTTTAATCATGGCAGTGAGGGCTTCAGCTTATCACAACTACTCTTCCAGGTCTGACGCTTAGACATGATCAAACTACAGAACCCTGAACCTTTGGAGTAGTGTCATCCCGTGAAGGCTTTCATTCACTCATGCTAATTTGGCCGTCACTTTTAAGCTTTCAGATTCATGGACTTTGATAGCAGCGGAGTGTCCTCACTATTGCGTGTAAAATAGTCTATCGCAATGGTAGTGCAAGTATACACGACGCAAGTAGTAAAGTGATACGAAGTATCGGATATCGTCTCCACAGGGATTGGGCTAATAGCTTCACCTTAATTCACTGCACGAAAGTAAAGGAAATATTTGAGAGTTGTCACGAAGATAATAAAGTAAACGTAAATAAAAGAGTAAAGATATCAAGATAGAGAGAATGGGCTGGTATTGAATTGCTCAGTGGTGTAGGTATTGCAGAGTTTAGGAAATCCAGTTCTGTCGTCGCGCCCGTCGCGACAGCACCTGTCGCGGCAGCAGTCCGTTGATCGTCGCGGCAGCAAACGCTCAACTCAGTACTTTCAAGTTTGGCAAGAATCCCAGATCTGCCTTAGCCTATCCCTAGGTACAAGTCTGTCGATGATCACGTCTTGATGATACCTCTCGGCGTGAATCGAAGGATGAACACCGATGTGTATGAATTCTTCTTTAGCCACTTAACCTCGCCCTATTCCTAGGCACGAGATAGTTCAACTATAAACTAGAGAACTTACTCTTATTTCTTTCGTATACTTAACTCTCCCGATGCTAAGTAAATAGATAACCTCACAATGCTCTCCCGATGCTCTTGCAAGATATTAATAACCAAAATAAGAGAACTTGAAGTTTATTTTATTGAACTGAAAATTCCTAAAACAAAACAACCCTTGCAACTACTTTACAAATCAACCCGTGGCCCTAGGAAGGATTTAGAACATATCGGCGGCGGGTAAACGGCTAGGGGTTTTTTGGTTGTCGGTTATGGGGTATTCGATATGCCCTAGGTTAAAATACACGCCCTTATATAAGCTTTGGGCTCAAGTTATCTAATTTAACAAGGATTACAACTTTAATTAAAAGTATGATTCTAATAAAGACTAAATCTTCAAGGAATCTACTTTCCAGCCGTCTTCCTTGTTTCTTGGGATTTTCTCTCCTTGAACTTTGGGCTTGACATATCTTTTGATCTGGGGCTTGGAAAAATATATGGTTTTCACACGACAGACGGGCTGAATTTTCTCTATCTGTCGAGGTCCACTTTGCTTTTTCTCCTCAAAATTGCTATCGTCCTCTGCTGTCACGGTAGCTCCATGGCAGCATCGTCCTCTTTGTCTGCTTGTCCAGTTCAGCTCTTCTGCTTCTCTGCCCAGCACCTGCCTTCTTCGTCTACAACGGCGACAACCTGCAAAATCAGCCATTTTTAGTAGAATCTGTGCCTTTAATATATTTGTGATGTTTTGCTGTAAACTAATCCTAAATGCAATAAATAATGCTTGAATGCAGCAGAAATATGGGTTAAAAGGGTGTAAATAATAGAACTTTTACACACTCAACACACCCCCAAACTCAAGCTTTTGCTTGCCCTCAAGCAATTAAGACCTAAAAGAAAAATGAAATATTTTTGTTTTGGCTTTCAAACAGTGAACTTTCCCTTACCCGTCGTTCGTTCCCTGTGACGGCAGAAACCTGTCAGATAAATTAGAATATGTCCGGAATCTCACTATAGTCCTCGTGTAGTGTGTGCATGCTTGTGAACAGTTATATGTCAAGACTCTCTTAGTTTCACTAGAATATTCAACTCTTAACTCGAATTTTTATGCCAAAGTTTATCTTTTTGAAGGCACATTTTCATGCTTCTTTGATTTTTTGTTTTGACTCGATTTCTCTATTTTTCAAGCTAAAGTTTTACTAGAGCCAGTTTTAGGCACCTCTAGTTAACTTCCTAGAGCCGGTTTCGGGCACCTCTAGGGTTGTTGAGTCTCTTTTGCTAAACTTCTTTCCTAGAGCCAGTGTTAGGCACCTCTAGGGGCTATTCAAGTGCTAAGCTTCCTATTCTAGTTTGGCTAAAAGAAATCTAAGCAGTATAACAGTCACAATGGTGTTTAAGTTTTCAGAACTATAGAAAGGCTCTAAACTTCTCCTTAAACTATCCTAAAGTTGCTGCCACGACAGATCTATCACGACAGGCAAGTTCAACTCAAAGTTTTAAGCCAAATTTTCAATCTTTTCAGTTTTTTTATAAGAAAAATACTAAGTAAAAGACACAAAATTTAACTAAGATGTACTTGGACTCCATTAATATGGAGGGTTGCCACCCCCAAACTCAAGGGTTGCATTGCCCTCAATGCAAATGACAAAAAATGAAAACATATTAAGGCAATACATCACAAAATATATAAAGAGCAGGTAGCAATAAGAAAATAAGAAACTTAAATTTTAAGCACTGTCTTCACTGCTGCTGCTGAGGCAGATTTGGCGGCGGATTCTGGTTCTTGGGGCGAGCTGGGGTGGTTGTTGTACAACCTAAATGTCAGAGCTGCTGCCGCTGCTGTCACTACTGCTACTGCTGCTTGCCTTTGGCAGAGTTTTCTTGTTTTCCATTCTTTTCTTCCTCTTGACCGGTGTAAATTCTTTCGACAGGTTCCTCTGAATAGAGGGTTCAACGTCGCTTTCTGCCCAGACGGATGAGGAAGAGAACCCAACAACAAAGGCAGCAAGGTCATCCGAGGGCACCGGTCGCTTTGTTCCTCGAGCGGATGTTTCGGCATAGGGGCTGCCGGCTGCCGTCGGGGCAGGTGATGGTACGGAGGCAGCAGATGGTGTATGTGGTGCAGCAGCAGGTGTTGGTGTGTGGGCAGGGGTGGGGACAGTGAAATAGTGGGCTGGGAAGGTGGGGAAAACAACATCAGGGAAATTTAAAGTATCGTGAATAAAATGTACCGTGGATGCGGCAAAATCCTTGATGAATGTCATGAGGCCCAATTGTCTGTCCTCCATCCTCTGAATGGCAGCTAGGATCTGATTGGAGGGGTCTGCCGGAGCGGCTGCGGCGGCAGGTTCAGAGTTGGCTGCTCTGATGATTCTGTTGGGGCGGCAGCGGGGTTGAAGGATGAGATAGGGGTTGCCACTGTCAGCTCCATGAGGCTGATGATATTTTTGTCTGTCCAGCCCCGTCCTTTCACTATGCGATCGGTGTTGGCTTCCGGCACATCATAACAGCGGCAGAGGGACGTGATGAGGTAGGGGAGGGAAAGGAGGGCCGTCGGTCTATGGGCACTTTCCAAAATACTCTCTCGCATATAACTTCCCACATTAATGGGTCGTTTATTAAGAATGGAGTGTATTAAGGCTAACCTCTGCTGGTCAACGGTGGTGTGATGTGATGACGGCAGGATCCTCTTTTTGATGAAGGCATTCCACAGTTTTGCCTCCGGCAGTAGCTGCCTTCTCTTCACTGTGTGAGGGTTTTTCCGGCTTGTGTTCCATTCAGTCCCTTCTTCCGTCACTTCTGCCATGACAGCGTCATAGGCAGCATGATCCAAAGTGTCAAGGAACTGCTGGTGAGCATCATCGTTGGGGCCTAGGTGGAGGCCATACAAAGAGTTAATGCGCTCGACTGTGAACTGTACCTCTTTCCCTCGGACAGTCACTGCTGTTGTCGTCTTGCTGCTGATGGCAGCATAAAATTCCCTCACCAGCGTCTCGTTCATCTCTGTTGGTTGCTCCGTAAATGATTCCCATAAAAGAGCTCTAATCGTCCTTGCGATGAAAGGCTTGAGGCCTAGATTAATTGCTTTTGGAGTGTAAATGAAGCCTCGTTCTTCCCATAGATCTTTGGTTGCAAAGGACTGTGTGGTAGGTGCTGCCGGTGAAGAAGTTGAAGCAGCACTGCGGCGGGTTCTTCTGGAAGACATGTTAGTGCAAGGGTTGTTGAAAGTAAAATAAAGCAAATGAAAACTGGATGGGGAGAGCAAGTAAGAAAAGCAGAAGTGAATGAAAATGAAAATGAAACGGGGTTTTATAGAAGAGGAGTTGCTGCCCGTTGAAGCTGTAACGGCAGGTGTGAATAACGGGGCGACTGTTGAGCTTTAGCGTGTATGACGCGTTAGACACGCGTTTCTGCGTCTGTTACGCGTCTGTCACACGTTTCCGCGTCTGTCGTGACAGTCTGGTGACAGCCTGTCTTTTCCGTGTCTGCCGCGACAGCTAGAACGACAGGCTTCAATAGTGGGCTTTGTTGGGCTGATGGTTGGATGGTGGGCTGGGTTCACTTCTCTTGTTCTTCTTGACTCCTTTATTTCCTAAAAACAATAAATATAAAAATATTATTCGAATAAAATAAACCTTATTACCTAATAAATAATAAATAATAAAAATAAAATTTAGGTTAAATTAGGGCTGTCGGGTGGGGCATCTCCTAAAGTAACCACTTCCTACATTCTTGGGGCTTCAGTCCCCTGATAATGCTTGAGGCCCTGTCCATTGACTTTGAATTAGTGCCCATCTTTTAATGATCGGATTGTGATGGCACCATGGGGAAAAACTTGTACGACTTGGAATGGGCTAGACCATCTAGATTTCAGTTTCCCTGGAAAAAGTTTCAGTCTAGAATTGAACAACAGTACAAGCTACCCAGGGCAGAACTGTCGTGGCAGCAACTTCCTGTCATGCCACTTCTTAGTTTTCTCCTTGTAAATTCTTGCATTGTCATAGGCCATTGTCCGTATTTCTTCAATCTCGTTCAGATCTAACAGCCTTTTCTGTCCTGCCCTGTCCAAGTCCATATTTACTGCCTTGATCGCCCAGTATGCTCTGTGCTCTATCTCGACAGGCAGATGACAGGTTTTCCCATAAATCAATCGATATGGAGACATGCCCAATGGAGTCTTAAAAGCTGTCCTATATGCCCATAATGCATCGTTAAGGAGTAAAGACCAATCCTTCCTAGTTGGCTTAACCATCTTCTCAAGAATGTTCTTAACTTCCCTATTAGATATTTCAGCTTGTCCATTGGTCTGTGGGTGGTATGCTGTCGCGATCCGATGCTTGACACCATATTTATTCAAGGCGGCAGCAATAACCCTATTGTCAAAATGTCTCCCTTCATCACTGATAATCGCCTTATGGATGCCAAACCTAGAAAAGATGTTTTTGTGTAAAAACCTTTAGACTGTCTTGGCATCATTCTTTTGAGTGGCGATGACTTCTACCCACTTAGAGACATAATCTACTGCTAAGAGGATGTATAAATTTTCACATGAAGATGGAAAAGGTCCCATAAAATCAATCCCCCAAGCGTCGAAGATCTCGACTTCTAGAATGTTCTGCAGTGGCATCTCATTTCTCCGTGAGATGTTACCTGTCCTTTGGCACCTGTCACAGTTCTTATAGAAGATTTGTGCATCTTTGTACAGTGACGGCCAGTAAAATCATGACTGCAGCACCTTGGCAGCAGTTTTGTTGCCTCCTAAGTGACCTCCATATTGTGAAGCATGGCAGTGATGAAATATGTCTTCTTGTTCTTCTTGTGGTACACACCTCCTTATAACCTGATCTGCACACATTTTGAAAAGAAGAGGTTCGTCCCAATAATAAGGCTTAACATCATTTTGGAACCTCTTCTTGGCTTGATAATTAAGATCAGAAGGAAGTATTTCGCTAACTATAAAATTAACGAAATCAGCATACCAGGGGGGTTCAGAAGACTTACCTACCGCCATGGCTGTCGCGGCGGTGATTGCGGCAGCAAAGAGCTGCTCGTCTGGGAAGGTCTCCAGTATGTGTGTCTCATCTGTTGGTAGACTCTGTCCCTTCGCCAATCTTGACAAGTGATCTGCCACCTGATTTTCTGTCCCTTTTTTGTCCTTGATTTCAAGGTCGAATTCTTGCAATAGCAGGATCCACCGTATCAATCGAGGCTTTGCATCTTTTTTTGTGAACAAATATTTCAGGGCAGAATGGTCTGTGTGCACTATTACCTTCGTCCCAAGTATGTAAGAACGAAACTTGTCAATGGAGAATACCACATCTAATATCTCCTTCTCTGTGGTGGTGTAGTTCACTTGGGCGTCATTCAGTGTCTTGCTGGCATAGTATATGACATGAAATAACTTATCTCTCCGCTGCCCAAGTGTTGCCCCGACAACATAGTCACTAGCATCACACATAATCTCAAATGGTTGTGTCCAGTCTGGTGGCTGTACTATTGGGGCTGTTACCAGTTTTTCCTTCAGAACCTTGAATGCTTCAGTACATTCTTCATTAAAGTCAAAGGGTCGGTTCTGCTCCAAAAGATGGCATAGGGGCTTGGTGATTTTTGAGAAATTTGCAATGAATCTCCGATAAAAACCAACATGCCCTAAGAAACTTCTAATACCCTTGACTGTGGTCGGCGGCGGCAGCTTCTCGATCACTTCTATTTTGGCCCTGTCGACTTCTATCCCACGGTAGCTAATCTTATGGCCAAGGACTATCCCTTCATCCACCATAAAGTGGCATTTTTCCCAATTCAAGACTATGTTTGCTTTTTCACATCTTTCAAGTACCTTTTGTAGATTGCCTAGGCAGCTCTCAAAATCGTCCCCAAAGACTGAAAAATCATCCATAAATATCTCAAGGAAGTCCTCTACCATATCGGAGAATATGGCCATCATGCACCTTTGGAAGGTGGCAGGTGCATTGCATAGTCCAAACGGCATCCTTCTAAAAGCATATGTTCCGTAGGGGCATGTGAAGGTTGTCTTTTCTTGATCCTCCGGTGCGATAGCAATTTGATTATAACCTGTATAACCATCAAGAAAACAATAGTAAGGTTTACCTGCTAATCTATCAAGCATTTGATTGATAAAGGGTAAAGGAAAGTGGTCCTTTCGGGTAGCTTTGTTAAGCTTCCGATAGTCCATACAAACTCTCCAACCGGTCACAGTCCTGGTTGGGATTAACTCATTATTTTCATTCGTCACCACGGTCATTCCTCCTTTCTTTGGAACACATTGCACCGGGCTCACCCATTTGCTGTCGGAGATGGCGTAAATAATACCAGCATCTAACCATTTGATTATCTCTTTACGAACCACCTCTTTCATCGCATGGTTTAGCCGCCTTTGGGCATCTATAGTCGGCTTATGATCTTCCTCTAAAAGGATTTTGTGCATGCATAACGCCGGACTAATGCCTTGAATGTCAGCTATCGTCCCACCAATTGCCTTTTTGTGCTGCCGCAACATCCCTATTAGCTTCTGTTCCTGTTCCTGTGGCAGCTTAGAAGAGATGATTACGGGCAACGTATCATTTGAACCAAGAAAAGCATATTTTAGCTGCCCTGGCAAGGGCTTCAATTCTAAGGCAGGTGGTTCAACAGTAGATGGCTTTTGGATTACATGGTTATCCGAAGTATAATTCAAAGGTTCGAATAACTTACCTGGACGATTGCCTATCCAGTTTACCTCCTCCTGATCTTCAGTATCAGATGTGTCGGAATCAGAGGAGTTGCTATCGTCGGTGCTGTCATCAGTGCTGTCGTGACAGTCCTGTAGGTGGTTGCCGAGGGAGTGACCAATTTTTATATCATGACAGCCCGACCTGATGCAGGGTTGATCAAGGGTAACTTTGGTGATAGCCTTGCATTCCTCGTCTGCATCAGCATGCTTCATAGCTTGGAGAACATTCAACTTAATCTCTTGATCATTCACTCTCATGGTGAGTTCTCCTTTCTCCACATCAATCAGTGATCTTCCCGTGGCTAAGAAGGGTTGCCCAAGGATGATTGGTGCGTTTTCGTCTGCTTCACAATCTAAAACAAGAAAGTCAACAGGAAAAATAAATTTATCCACTCTTACCAGAATATCTTCAATTTTTCCTTCCCGATGAACATAAGAGCGGTCTGCCAGCTGCAGAGTTACTGTCGTGGGCCGCGCCTTTCCAATACCTAATTTCTGAAAAACAGATTTTGGCATTAAATTAACACTAGCACCAAGATCACAAAGTGCCTTACCCACATATTTATTTCCGATTACACAGGGTATGATGAAGCTCCCCGGATCCTTCTTTTTCTGGGGTGGCTGCCGATGAAGAATACTCATGCAACCTTCTGTCATCTTAACCGTTTCAGATTCCCCAAGTTTAGATTTCTTTGACATGACATCCTTGAGAAACTTGGCATAACCGGGCATCTCCCTAACAGCATCTAACAGCGGAATATTAATATGAACCTGCTTAAAAATATCATAAATCTTTTTGAGTTGAGATTCTTGCTTAGCTTGCTGTATCCGTTGGGGAAAAGGTGGTGGGGACGATAATCAGCAATACGCCCTTCCCACTGCATACGAATCTGAGGAGGTTTGGGTTCATCGTTTTTCTCCTCTGTCGCTTCTGCTGTCGTGACATGCTCGTCGACAACAGTCTGTTTATTACCTGTCGGGGCAGCTTCCTCGACAGGTCTGTCCAAGGCTGGTTTCCTTACTGTTTCAGCTTCTTTTTCCGGCCCTGGTAGTTTCTTCCCACTCCTAGTAGTAATGGCCTTACATTGCTCATGTGTGGGCTGCCTAGCATTTTCAGTATTGCTAGGAAATCCTCCAGTCTGCCTCGGCTTAATATGTTGGGAAACCTGACCCATTTGTGTCTCCAAAGATTTCAGAGTAGCTTCATGATTTGTCATCCGCATGTCTGTTTTATCCATGAAATTCTTTGTCTTCTTGACAAACTGATTCATATTCTCAATATAAGTACCTGTCTGAGACATAAAAGTGGCCAGAGTCTGTTCCAGTATACTGCTCGTGGCAGCTGGTGGCTGCTGTTGCTGCTGCGGCGGCAGTTGCTGTCGCGTCAGCAATCTAGGTCCTCCCTGATTCTGATTGTGTGCTTGAGGATTCAGGGCATTATTAGGATTACTCCAAGAAAACTTGGGATCCTTCCTCCAATTGGGATTATAGTTGTTGGAATTGTAATTCGACTTGTAATTTCCAACATATTTTCCCCCTTCTAACTGTATAGGACACTCATCCGAACTATAATTTCCTTCACAGATTTCACATACCTCCTCAACAGCAAATTCATGTTGTCCATCATCATTCAATAACCGTTTCATTGCTTTAGTAAGGAATGCTACCTGTGATTTAATCGTGTTGTCGGCCTCATAATCCTTGACAGCTAGTACCTGTTTACCCCCTCTTCTTGCTGTCGGAAACTGCTCCTCATTCTTAGCCAGATTTTTCAATACTTGCATTGCCTCGTCCGGATCTTTATCCAATAATAGTCTGTTTGCTGCTGAATCAATTCGAATACGAGTTTGTAAGTTGGCAGCATTATAAAACTTAGTTACCTGATTCCAGACGGGGAATCCATGCATCGGGCAGTTCCGTAGAAGAGTAGTAAATTTGTCCCAGGCCTCGTGCATTGGCTCGTCATCTTCATGTTGAAAAGTAGCAATTTCATTACGTAATCGCTCAGATAAATGCGAAGGATTAAAACGAGATAAAAATTCACGAGATAAATTTGCCCAAGTTCTAATTGAACCCGGCGTAAGTTTATTCCACCAAGTCTTTGCTCTGTCCCTTAATGAATGGGGAAATAACCGAAGCCTCAATATCTCCGGATTAACTCCTGGCAGTCTAAACGAACCACAGATTTCCTGGAATGTTTTTAGATGCTCCCTAGCATCCTCTGTAACAGCACCACTGAATTGACCGTCATTGTTGATCATACTAAACATAACAGGTTTCAGCTCGAAGTTGTCAACATCAATGTCCGGCAGCGTGGTTTCCAGTTCTACATGATCGTTCAACATGTAGTCACGACAGGACCGTCGTCCGGCGGCGGCAGGGTTGCCGACAAGCGGTATAACATCACCGACAGGTGGGTCGTCTCTATTGTGGGCCATCTTCTCTAGCTGTTCCTCAAGGTACTCGTTCCTGGCTAGAAGGTGACGAAGTTGTTTCTTGAGATTGAATGAACGTTCGATTTCCGGATCTAATGGATACTCAGGATCTTTACCTCGATTCGATCTGCGCATAAACAAGTAACCTTGTGAAAAGCAAGAGTTGGATGCACCAAAGAAAAACTGAAAAATAAAAATAAAAACAAAAACGAAAATAAAAACGAAAAGTGCAATAAAAGAAAAGGTAGAGTTATGTTGCCAATCCCCGACAACGGCGCCAAAAACTTGTTGCGTGTAAAATAGTCTATCGCAATGGTAGTGCAAGTATACACGATGCAAGTAGTAAAGTGATACGAAGTATCGGATATCGTCTCCACAGGGATTGGGCTAATAGCTTCACCTTAATTCACTACACGAAAGTAAAGGAAATATTTGAGAGTTGTCACGAAGATAATAAAGTAAACGTAAATAAAAGAGTAAAGATATCAAGATAGAGAGAATGGGCTGGTACTGAATTGCTCAGTTGTGCAGGTATTGCAGAGTTTAGGAAATCCAGTTCTGTCGTCGCGCTCGTCGCGGCAGCACCTGTCGCGGCAGCAGTCCGTTGATCGTCGCAGCAGCAAACGCTCAACTCAGTACTTTCAAGTTTGGCAAGAATCCCAGATCTGCCTTAGCCTATCCCTAGGTCCAAGTCTGTCGATGATCACGTCTTGATGATACCTCCCGGCTGAATCGAAGGATGAACACCGATGTGTATGAATTCTTCTTTAGCCACTTAACCTCACCCTATCCCTAGGCACGAGATAGTTCAACTATAAACTAGAGAACTTGCTCTTATTTCTTTCGTATACTTAACTCTCCCGATGCTAAGTAAATAGATAACCTCACAATGCTCTCCCGATGCTCTTGCAAGATATTAATAACCAAAATAAGAGAACTTGAAGTTTATTTTATTGAACTGAAAATTCCTAAAACAAAACAACCCTTGCAACTACTTTACAAATCAACCCGTGGCCCTAGGAAGGATTTAGAACATGTCGGCGGCGGGTAAACGGCTAGGGTTTTTTTTGGTTGTTGGTTATGGGGTATTCGATATGCCCTAGGTTAAAATACATGCCCTTATATAAGCTTTGGGCTCAAGTTATCTAATTTAACAAGGATTACAACTTTAATTAAAAGTATGGTTCTAATAAAGACTAAATCTTCAAGGAATCTACTTTCCAGCCGTCTTCCTTGTTTCTTGGGATTTTCTCTCCTTGAACTTTGGGCTTGACATATCTTTTGATCTGGGGCTTGGAAAAATATATGGTTTTCACACGACATACGAGCTGAATTTTCTCTATCTGTCGAGGTCCACTTTGCTTTTTCTCCTCAAAATTGCTGTCGTCCTCTGCTGTCACGGCAGCTCCATGGCAGCATCGTCCTCTTTGTCTGCTTGTCTAGTTAAGCTCTTCTGCTTCTCTGCCCAGCACCTGCCTTCTTCGTCTGCAACGACGGCAACCTGCAAAATCAGCCATTTTTAGTAGAATCTGTGCCTTTAATATATTTGTGATGTTTTGCTGTAAACTAATCCTAAATGCAATGAATAATGCTTGAATGCAGCAGAAATATGAGTTAAAAATGGTGTAAATAATAGAACTTTTACACACTCAACACTCACACATGATTCTTCCTAGAGCCTATTGCGGGCACCTCTAAGGTAACACAACACTTTTCTTTGTTTTTGATTTTGCTGCCTTGGGAGTTCTGCATTTGTCTGTTTCTTTTGCCTACCTCGGCGGCTACCTGTAATTATCGTTAGAATTTTGCAAAGAGTTCTAAAAACAAACAGGCAATGTTCATCAAATATTCTAACACTTTCAGCAAGTAACATAGATGTTTAACATTTTCAGGCAAAAAGAAGAAAAACTCTAAGTCGTATTTCATGATTTTTCCCAAAATTAAGTTTAATTTTTAATTAGGTGCAAAATAAACTAACCGGCTATCCTATCATAGGAACAAGTCATAACAAACTTTTCTTTTCCGACTATTACTAAGGTAAGTACAATGTAACTAAGAATGCCTACAAATGATGCGAGAGCTATCCCCCCAAACTCGAGATGGGCATTGCCCTCGATGCACAAAACAGAAAAGTTAAGAAAATGAAACATACATGTTAAATATAACAAATAAGAAAACAGAATAAATAAAAATAAAAGAAAAGAAAATAAATTAGAAGATTGCTGAGGATGGAGAGGTGGTTGGATTCTAGTTAGCTGAGGAGGAGGAGGATGTTTGAATAACGAAGCGGTGGCTGGCAAAAGCCTTGGTGGCGGTTCTAGCAGGTGAGGTCTTTGTTTTCCACGACGACTAGACTCTCTTCGGTTTATGTTGTGTCTCTTCTTGAGGTTCGACAGGAGGAACGGCGAGAGATGTGTCGCTCTCCTCTAACTCGGTCTCAAGGTCCACAGGTTCTTCGGCTATTATATGCCGCTTCCTCTTCCTTGTTCCTTCCTCTGTGGGTGCTGTCGGGGGGATGAATGCCATTGGGATGAATTTTGTTGTTGCTACTACTACTGCTTCTGCCTCCAGTGGCGGCTGCTCAATTTCCTCTGATGTTGCCACTGTATTGGCTATGCAGGCTGGTGAGAGATTCTGCTGGTGTCTCTCAGGTGAGTCTGCCACTGTGTTTGATGGGGTGGCAGCTGAGTGATGCGAAGAATGCATAGGAGAGGGCACCTAGCGGTCTGTCTGGCGGGCAGTGGCGGTTGGTGGAGTTTTTGGTGCTTGTGTTGTTGCTGCAAGCTTCATAGGGAATGTTGGAATTGTGGGCACATCACCAGGGAATTTCTGCATGAAATAAGCCACCAAGGCTTCTTGGGTCTTCCCCACGTAGTTCATGAAGGCCAAATGCTGCTGCTCTTTCCGTTTTGTATGTTCTTAGAGTGTTTGCAGTAGCGGGAAGATCTCTTTGTCTGGGGCAGCATTAGTATTGCCGAGGGCGGCTGGCGTTTCAAATTGTGCGGCGGAGGGCTGACTGGGTGTTGCTGGTTCTTTCTCCACATCTTGCATCATCTGAATACGGACCTTTTTGGTCCAGCCCTCGTTGGAAGTTGTGAGCTCATCTGTGGGCTCTGTCGGGACTCGAAAGTTGGTGCAGAGACCTATGATGAGTGATGGAAAGTACAACCCGCCCTTCTTTTTCTTGGAGCAATTATATATTTCCGTGCAGATGATTTCCCCTACATTGATCGGTCAGTTCATTAGGGTACTGTGAATTAAGGCGAGGCGCGGCCGGTTAACTGTTGAGTTGTGGGATGTGGGCAGTATGCGCCTTTTCACAAACGTGTTCCATAACATAGCCTCAGGCAGCAAGTGGCGGCGTTGGACAAATCCCAAATGTTTGCCCCCCAGCCATTGTGTGTTAGGCTTGCAGATTCTGGCCTTGATCTCCTCATAGTAGGCAGCCGTCAGTGACTGCCTCCATTCCTCGTGTGGGTTTTCGTTCATATCGAGGCCGTAATAGTTGTTGATGACAACAAGGTTGAGCTTGACCCCCCCCCCCACGGACGTAGACGAATGCCTTGTCTGGGCAGATCTGATGGGAGTAGAATTCCCTGACTATAGTGATGTTCGCTATATCAGGCTGTTGAGCGAACATCTCTCATCCCTTGTAGTGGATGGTTCGGAACAAGGTGGGCTAAAGACCTCGGTTTCCCGTTTGCTTCGTGTAATGGAAGCCTTGTTCCTCCCAGACGGCCTACTTGTATATTTTTTCTTTATATCTCTTCTCATCCGCCTTGAAGCAAAACCTTGTATAGATGGGCTTTTGGGTTGATGCTGAGGCCATGTGAATGATTGTATTCTAACTGAAAATAGAAATGAAAGTTGTAAGAGAGCAAGAGAATCAGATAGCAAATAGCAAGAAGGTGAAAGTAAAGTAAAATGAAGTGAGTGAGAGGTGTATTTATAGGGGCTGCCGAGAGGTGCTGGGCGGCATTAAATGCTCAACAGTCTGATTTTCTCGCACACGTTACAGATTTTCTGCCCGTTATTTTCGGAGTTGTGGGCGGGCTTCTTGCTGGTCTTTCTTTGTAATCCTACTCTTTTATTCTTGATCCTAAAATAAAAATAAAATAGAAATAAAAATAATTAAATGACTTCTTATAAATAAAATGCTGAAATTTAATCTAATCCAAAAACAAAATAAACTCTAATCCGAATGCATAAAAATAAAAATAATAAAATTAAAATAAAAAATAAGTTATGTTGGGAGTGCATTTGGGTGCATCTCCCAGACATAACCACTTCCCGAGGTGGTTTAGCTTTTTCTCCCCTCCTGGGAGGTCCTCTTGTTCTTTCAGATGCTGCGTAATAAGGTCCTTCAATCTGCCCTTAAGTCTGTCGCGGCAGCTGCTGCACTGTCATGTTTCCACACTGATCTTGGCAGCTCTTGCATCTGGGCATTCCTTTCCTTCCTCTAAGGGTTGAAGCACGTTCATCCTTATGCTCTGATCCTCTACCCTCACTGTTAGCTCCCCAAGTTCCACATCTATCAGCGTTCTTCCCCTGGCCAAGAAGGGTCGCCCAAGAATGATAGGGGCTTTCTCGTCGGCCTCACAATCAAGGATGAGGAAGTCGGCGGGGAGAATTAGGTTACCCACCTTTACCAGTATGTCTTTGATCTTTCCCTCCGGTTGCACAAATGAGTGATAAACAAGTTTAAGCATGACAGAGGTTGGCTTGGCAGGTCCAATACCTAGTTTGTCGAAGACGGCCTTTGGCATCATGTTGATGCTGGCTCCTAGATCACACAGGGCTCTGGTTTTGTGCTTGCTGCCTAGCCTGCATGGTATAATAAAGCTGCTCGAATCTGTCTTCTTGGGCGACAGCTTGTTATGCAGCATAGCCATGCACTATTCAGTGACGACCACCGTCTCGAATTCCCCTATCCTCTTCTTCTTATAAACCATGTCTCTGAGATGCTTGACATAGTTTGGCATGCTTTGTATGGTTTATATCAGAGAGATGTTAATATGCATCTGTTTCAGAATATCCTAGAATTTTTTGAATTGGTGCTCCTGTTGCTTTTGGGGAAATTGTGCTGGCACGCGGATGTCTTCTATTTGCTCCTTGCTTAGGGGCTTAGTCTGGGGAGGATCATCCTTGTCAGGGCCGCTCTCCTATTTTGCTGCTGGGGCGGCTAGAGTATGTGGTGCTGCTGGGGCGGCTAGTATTGGTGCTGCTTAGGCAAGTTGTCTGTTCCGGCTGAGTTCCTAGTTGTTTTACCATCCTTGGCTCATCCAGTTGCTTCTCACTTCTTGTAGATATGGCCTTGCAATGTTCATAAGTGGGCTTGGTTGCTTCTAGCGGGCTGCTGGATGATGCTCCCATAGTCTGGTTGTGGTAGATTTCAGTGAACTTCCCAAATTGTGTCTCCAGGTTTTTAATGGCAGCTTCTTGGTTGTTCATCTTCATCTTTGTCCTGTCCATAAAAGACTCAGTTTTCTCAGTAAATTTATTTGTATAAACAATAAATTCACCAGTTTGTTTCATAAAGGTTTGCATAGTTGCTTCTAGTGAATTATTGTGTTGTGGTTGCTGAGTCTGCTGCCGGGACTGATTATGCTTGAAGTCTCCCTGTAGTTGTTGTGGATTCGCAACTGTCTTTGGGTTGCTCCAAGAGAAGTTGAGACGATTTCTCCAGTTAGGATTATAGGTGTTATAAGTAGGCCTGCTATCCCTCTCATAACCTCCCATGTAGTTTGCAGATGCAGTGCAGTAAGAGAAATCGTGGTCGCTTCCATATTCTGTAACCCCCTCGTCCCGATCTGGCCGAATGACCGGTCCAAGTGGGCCACACGGGGAAAACTGAAGCGAAACCTGTTAAGGTTCCCCCTCGGTTAGCAACCTTAATTTTTTTCTTTCATTTTAATCGTGTCTAGAGGAGTATTGAATCCTAAGTGATCACAATAGCGGAAGACAATACATGAGATAATCATTCGAACCCAAAACAACATTTGAACAACCCAATTTTAATCTTTTATACATGCCGTTTCGAAACACCCTTGAGGCGTATCGAAACGCCTTGACCAGGTCAACTGCCCCAGAGCCCTTATAAGAGGCCGTATCGAAACGGGGGTCAACCGTTTCGAAACGCCCTCAACGGTCAACTTCTCGTGGTTAACGAGATTTTGACCGTTTCGAAACCCTCAGACCCGTTTCGAAACGCCTTCATCTCGCCATTTTCTCAGAATTTAAGTGGCCAAAGCGTTCCGAAATGCGTATCGGAACATGGACTTCCAGAGGCCAAACCGTATCGAAACGCGTTCCGATACGGGGTCCCTGAAGCCTGCCCGTTCCGAAACGACCCAGCCCGTTTCGAAACACGGGCTGCCTACAACCTTTGAAAGACAGATTTAGGGAAATTTCTACAAGTCTAAAGGTCCCATAGGACCCCCTAAAGGCACACAACACCAACAAACATAGTCTAGAGGCATGCATCTTATGTCGAGCATACTCAAACGCACTCAAGGTATAAATATAAACCATCATACATACATGACAAATACTCATTAAAGACATATCATAAAAAGCATGCTTGAAGACTTTAATAGACAAAAGATACCAAATCATCACATATAGGTTACATGCCATCAAGCAATCTTAAGCATCCATAGGTCATACATCATTCAAGCATTTGGCAAGTTATATCATGCTTACAAACCAAGTTCCAACCATAAACATCAAAACCATATATGAGTCATACAAAGCTCATACAAACACACCTTCTTGCCACATTGCTTTACTACTACATAATTAATAACCGTACTTGAGCAACAAAACTTGGAAGCCCTTCTTGCTTTGCTCCGAGCTAACACCACGCTAGTGATCTGCATTGTTGAAAATGAGAGCGTAAGCTATAAGCTTAGTGAGGATGCTCTCAAACCGAAAACATCAACAATGCAGGGTTCAAGCATGTATTCCCTAAATTTCATATCTAACGTGCATAGATAATTTCACAAGTAGACCTAACTAGTCTTTCAAGAGTCATAATATGGCATCTCACATCACACTAAGCTCAATCATCATATAACAACCTCATATATCAACATCATATATGCAAGTTTAATTGGCCACTATTAGTTACCCGGATGTGCGGATTTAAACTCAACAATCACTTTACCTCGGTGAGATTACACTTATCATCGGACCTTGTATGGGCGGGATTCCACTCATCACCACATGCCCTACGGATGGGATTCCACTCATCATCCCGTAGAATATATACTATTTTCCGGTGGAATATTACATCACCGTACTCCTCCTTGATGACTTAACGCCATCAAGGACACGTACGTTTTGTCTCAATTTGTGTGCACACTAATCCTAATGATCGATCATTTACACCCGGTAAGTTAATTAGTGCCAATTTACATTTACCACATCACGTATCCATCAACCATATCTCATGCTCATCACATACACATATCATGGTATACATGTGCAAATCAACCACTTATCACAAGAGCATAAATAGGAAATACACATAGCATTTAATGGAAATCAATAGCTAAATTAACAACTTGAATTCATATAGAAATGGCCTACCAAGCACATTTCAACTCACACGCTACACACACTCGAACCAAACTTTAAAACATGTTTAAAATCACTCACCACCCTTCCTTAGCAACCAAAGCAATCTCCTACAAGCCCGGATTCGATTCCAATGCTTCTCCAACGCCTCCTCTTGCTTCTAGCCAATCAAAAACACAACCATTATTCCCAATCAATGCTAAAATTCAGTCAACACTCAACTCTTGAGCCCAATCTAACTTCAACCAAATTTCCAATCAAATTAATCCCCCAAATATACCCATTTTCGTGCTCCTTCAAACCCTAGCTGAAAATTCCATTTTCAATCATCCAAATGACCCCCAAATGGTCCCAAAACATCCTCCTAACATACATAAACCATTAGCCCTTTAATTCCAGCCTAAAACCCACCAAAAATCAAGTTTTAGACATCTCAAAAATTGCTTCAAGAACCCATTTCGGGTTTTTACCAAAACCCAACCATTTTAACATATTATGTTCATTATAAGGTAAATAAACTAAAACCCAACATTACATTTCAAAAAAACTTGAAAATCTCCATAAAAACTCAAACTTTTACCAAACCCTAACTTTTCAAAAGTGGGTAGTTTTAAAATCTATGACTATGAGTAGATAGAGGATGAAGAGAAGAGTTAGAAAATGTTTTTACCTCTCAAAATGGCCTTGGAATGGAGTTGAAAATCAATGAAATAGTAACTTTTGAGTTGGGAGAGTTTGAAAAGGGGATTTGGGGTTTCTAACGTTGGAAAGGGGAGTGGGGAGAGAAGATGACAACTTTTTAAAAGTTGTCTTGCTTTTAAAATTCTTTTGGGTCAAATTACCACATTGGTCCCTCCCCTTTTAATTTAAACCCAATTAGACCCTAATTAAGGATGAATTGATTTAATTTCATTTTACTGACTCGGACCCCTAACCTGACTAACTCCTAACCCCAAAACACGGGCGTTACAACTCTCTTCCACTTAAGGAATTTCGTCCTCGAAATTACCTGACTGAAAGAGATACGGAAACTGCTTTTCCATATCCTCCTTCCTCTCCCAAGTGGCCTCGTCCACACCTCGACGTTGCCACCGCACCTTCACTAACTCAATCGATCTACCCCGCAACACCTTACTGTCAAAAGCTAAGATCTCAACCGGTTATTCCTCATAAGTCAAATCTGGATTCAATTCAATCTCTTCTACGGGCATAACATGTGATGGATCGGACCTATACTTACGGAGCATTGAAACATGGAACACATCGTGTATCTTCTCTAGCTCGGATGGCAACCGCAACTGATAAGCAATCGGACCAACCCTCTTCACAATCTCATACGGTTCTATTTATCTCAGACTCAACTTCCCTTTTCGGCCAAATCTCATCACTTTCTTCCACGGAGACACTTTCAAGAATACCTTCTCACCCACTGAGAACTCAACTTCCTTTCTCTTCAAATCGGCATAAGACTTCTGCCTATCCGAAGCAGCTTTCAAACGATCATAAATCAATTTTACCTTGTCAGTTGTCCCCTTGAGCAAATCCGGCATAGGTAACAACTTCTGTCCTACTTCGGCCCAACAAATTGGAGTTCTACACTTTCGGCCATACAAGGCCTCATACGGAGCCATCTGAATGCTCGACTGGAAGCTATTATTGTAAGCAAACTCAACTAGAGGCAAGTGCTTCTCCCACGTGCCCTGGAAATCTATGATGCAACAACGCAACATGTCCTCTAAGATCTGAATAACTCTCTCTGACTGACCATCTAACTAAGGATGATAAGACGTGCTGAAGTTCAAACGGGTACCCAAAGCTGTATGTAGACACTCCCAAAATCGAGAAGTAAACCACGGATCTCTATCTAACACAATAAACTTCGGCACACTATGCAGTCTAATGATCTCACCAATGTACAAATCGACCAACCTATCTAGAGTGTACGTAGTATTGACTGCCAAGAAGTGAGCACACTTCGTAAAACGATCTACTATCACCCAAACTGAGTTCTTCTTCGTAGGAGTCAAAGGCAAACCCGGAACAAAATCCATGGTGATGTTTTCCCATTTCCATTCCGGAATCCTCAACGGCTGTAACAAACCTGAGGGAACCTGATGTTCCGCCTTCACTCTCTGACACACTAAGCACTTACTCACAAAGTCGGCTACATCTCTCTTCAAGCCAACCCAAAAGTACTCATTCTTCAAATCACGGTACATCTTCGTACTTTCAGGATGCATAGCAAACGAACTACTGTGGGCTTCAGTCAAGATCGTACATCTCAAGTCACCGTCCTTTGGCACAACTATCCTATCTTTGAAACACAAAACCCCATCAGTACTGAAATTGTAGTCTAAAGATCTACCTTCGGCTATATCTTGCACGTGTGGTGCCAAAGATCTATCTAAGAGCTGCTTTTCTCGAATCAACTGACCTAGAATAGGTATAACCTGAAGCTCGGCTACCAAGCCACCATCTCCGGACAAACTCAATCTAGCAAACATGGCTCTCAAATCCACGACTATCTTTCTACTCAATGCATCGGCCACTACATTGGCTTTACCCGGATGGTACTTAATGGTAAGATCGTAGTCTTTTAGCAACTCTAACCACCTACGCTGTCTGAGATTCAAATCTCGCTGAGTCATAATGTATTTCAAACTCTTGTGACCGGTATACATTGTGCATTTCTCACCGTACAAATAGTGCCTCCAAATCTTCAGAGCAAACACAACTGCAACTAACTCTATATCATGGGTCGGATAGTTGCGCTCATGGGTCTTCAACTGCCTTGAGGCATAAGCCACTACTCTCTTGTCTTGCATAAGAACACACCCTAGCCCTACATAAGAAGCATCACTGTAAACTACATAGTCCTTCCTGGACTCTGGCTGAATCAAGATCGGTGCTTGGGTCAAAGCTTCTTTCAATTTCTTAAAGGCTCTCTGTCTTGCATCTGTCCACTCAAACTGAACACTCTTCTGAAGTAAATGTGTCAATGGAGCGGCTAACTTAGAGAAACCCTCTACGAATCTTCTATAGTATCCGGCTAGGCCTAGGAAGCTACGTACCTCTGTCACAGACTTCGGTTGCTTCCATTCAATAATGGCCTCAATCTTCTTCGGATCAACTCTAATCCCATCAAGTGACACTACATGTCCTAGGAAGACTACCTCTCAGATCCAGAATTCACACTTGCTTAGCTTCGCATACAACTGATGATCTAGCAAAGTCTTCAAAACTAGTCTCAAGTGTCGGTCATGGTCTTCTTCAGTTCGCGAATACACCAAGATGTCATCTATAAAAACAACTACAAACTGATCTAGGTACTGATGAAAAATCCTGTTCATCATATCCATAAAAGCAGCCGGTGCATTAGTCAACCCAAAAGGCATGACTAAAAACTCATAGTGACCATACCTAGTCCTAAAAGCCGTCTTCGGTACATCAACCTCTCTTACCTTTAGCTGGTAGTAACCCGATCTCAAATCAATCTTCGAAAAGAATGATGCTCCTCTCAACTGATCAAACAAGTCATCAATTCTAGGCAACAGATATTTATTCTTCACTGTCAACTGATTCAACTGTCTGTAATCTATACACATTCTCATGCTTCCGTCCTTCTTCTTCACAAACAAAACTGGTGCACCCCAAGGTGAAGAACTAGGTCGAATGAAACCTCTATCTGTCAATTCTTGCAACTGAGTCTTCAACTCTTTCAGTTCTTTCGGTGCCATGCGATACGGAGCAATCGAAACAGGAGCTGAATCAGAATAAGTCTCAATGGTGAACTCTACCTCTTTGTCCGGTGGTAACCCTGGCAACTCTTTCGGAAACACACTAGGAAAGTCACATATTGTCCGGATGTCCTGAGGTCTAACCTCACTCATGTTAGGGTTCATCACATACGCCAAGTATGCTTCACACCCCAACTCAACTAGCCTCTTAGCCTCTAAAACTAAAACCACATTGGACTATAACTTCACGTTCTCACCCACCACTACAATCTCATAGTCATCTGTGAGCCTCAAAGAAATCCTCTTAGTTTCAAAGTCTATCCTAGCTCTATGCTCCGTGAGCCAGTCCATACCCAAAATCACATCAAAACCATAGAAATGAAGCTTCATCATATCCACTGGAAAGACATGTCCCTGAACCATCAGCGGACACCTTCGATACATCTTTCTAACTACTACTGTGTCCCCAAAGGAACTAGTCTCCTACCTATAACATTTCACAAGGCAAATTCAAAGACTGTGCATGCTCACTCAATATGTAGGAATGTGTAGACCCAGAGTCAATCAAAGAAAGCAAACCCAAAGACTGTATCGAGAAGTTACATACGATTACATCGGTGTCATGCTGATCCCCACGCTGAGCGTAAACTCTAGCCTGACCTCCGCCCTCCGGCTGAACCGCAACTACATATGCTATGTTCCTCTGACCATCGTTCCTCGGCTGGAAGTCACCTCTACCGCGTTCGCGGCCTCTCTGAAAGTCATTGGCTCTAGCAGGAGCCTGGGCTGGTGCCTGTCCCACCAGATGTGGACAGTCACGCCTAATGTGGTCTCTAGCTCCACAACTCCAACACGAGTGGAAATTTCCCCAACACTCACCGGTGTGGTTCCTCCCGCAAGTAGCACATGTGGGAAACTTCCCACCAGCTCTCTGGCCCTGTTGGCCCCTACCGTGGTTACCGCCACCACGTCTATGATCATAATGATGCCTGTTGTCCTGATGCCTCTTGGCATCACCTCTATCAAAGTTACTGGACCTCTTACCCGAACTAGATCCACCAGACCGCTTGGTCAAGCTCAAACTGTGCTCTAAGTCCTTGGCCCTCACGACCAAGACATCAAAATCAGTGTAGTCTGAAGCTAGAGTATACATCTTGATCTATTCACTCAGCCCATAACGAAAACGATTACAACGTTCCACCTCAGTAGGAACAAGCTCAGGTGCATACTGACTCAGTCTGACAAATAAGATCTCATAATCTGTCACAGACATACTCCCCTGAAGCAAGGCAATAAACTCCCTCTTCCTCTCATCGAGGTATCGCGGACCCAGATACTTCTTACGGAATGCTGACTCGAAGAACTCCCAAGTAATCTTGGCCTCATCGATACCCGTAGTAATGATGACCCACCAAGTGTAGGCATCACCTTGAAGCAAGGACTCAACACATCCCAACTTGCGCTCACCAGTACACCCCATCTGAGCAAGGATACAGACAGTCTTCTCAAACCACAACTCTAATCTCTCTAGAGTAGACCCTCTAAACTCTTCGGCCCCTAGGCCCCGAAGTCTCTCTAAAGGCAAACCAGTGCCCTCACCCTGATGGTGTGCTGCTGCCTGACCGCCAGCTACTGCAGCCTGAAACACCCCTGCTATCGCCTGAACCAAAGGAGCTAAGTCTATTCTGGCTTGTCCTTGGGCACCTTGGCCACCTTGGCCTCCCTGAGGTCCTTCTCCTTCGGCCCCGGCCTTGCCTCCTACTCCCAGTGGAGGAGGTGGTGGTGGAGGTGGTGGAGGAGCTCCAACTCCAACCACAGGCTCTCCCACTTGAGCCTCGACTCTAACTACCGGCTCAACTCCCGGAGCCGCTGCCCGTGGTTCCGGTCGAACCATCCTAGGCCTCCCACGTGGTCTCATGGTACAACTAGCAAGGTAATAACTACAACAACAAACAAATAGGGATTACGTTAGCCAAAGCAAGGGTCCAATAGTGCTCAAGTACTTCCTTTACCAAAAATCTTTTTAAATTAAGTAATAGTAGCAATGGGTACACACTCTACACCAGACACAATAACTCATGCTTCAAAACATCATACGAACAGTCAAATATTAAGAATCCATGCCAAGGCATGCATTGAACAACACAATCACTTAACATATCAAGCTTACCTCACTTACCTGCCCGAGGTCTCGGTAACCTCAGCCTCTGATACCAACAAATGTAAACCCCTCGTCCCGGTCTGGCCGAATGACCGGTCCAAGTGGGCCACACGGGGAAAACCGAAGCGAAACCCGTTAAGGTTCCCCCTCGGTTAGCAACCCTATTTTTTTCTTTCATTTTAATCTTGTCTAGAGAAGTATTGAATCCTAAGTGATCACAATAGCGGAAGACAATACATGAGATAATCATTCGAACCCAAAACAACATTTGAACAGCCCAATTTTAATCTTTTATACATGCCGTTTCGAAACACCCTTGAGGCGTATCGAAACGCCTTGACCAGATCAACTGCCCCAGAGCCCTTATAAGAGGCCGTATCGAAACGGGGGTCAACCGTTCCGAAACGCCCTCAACGGTCAACTTCTCGTGGTCAACGAGATTTTGACCGTTTCGAAACCCTCAGACCCGTTTCGAAACGCCTTCATCTCGCCATTTTCTTAGAATTCCAGTGGCCAAAGCGTTCCGAAACGCATATCAGAATAGGGGCTTCCAGAGGCCAAACTGTATCGAAACACGTTCCGATACGGGGTCCTTGAAGCCTGCCCGTTTCGAAACGACCCAGCCCGTTTCGAAACACGGGCTGCCTGCAACCTTTGAAAGACAGATTTAGGGGAATTTCTACAAGTCTAAAGGTCCCATAGGACCCCCTAAAGGCACACAACACCAACAAACATAGTCTAGAGGCATGCATCTTATGTCGAGCATACTCAAACGCACTCAAGGCATAAATATAAACCATCATACATACATGACAAATACTCATTAAAGACATATCATAAAAAGCATGCTTGAAGATTTTAATAGACAAAAGATACCAAATCATCACATATAGGTTACATGCCATCAAGCAATCTTAAGCATCCATAGGTCATACATCATTCAAGCATTTGGCAAGTTATATCATGCTTACAAACCAAGTTCCAACCATAAACATCAAAACCATATATGAGTCATACAAAGCTCATACAAACACACCCTCTTGCCACATTGCTTAACTACTACATAATTAACAACCGTACTTGAGCAACAAAACTTGGAAGCCCTTCTTGCCTTGCTCCGAGCTAACACCACGCTAGTGATCTGCATTGTTGAAAATGAGAGCGTAAGCTATAAGCTTAGTGAGGATGCTCTAAAACCGAAAACATCAACAATGCAGGGTTCAAGCATGTATTCCCTAAATTTCATATCTAACGTGCATAGATAATTTCACAAGTAGACCTAGCTAGTCTTTCAAGAGTCATAATATGGCATCTCACATCACACTAAGCTCAATCATCATATAACAACCTCATATATCAACATCATATATGCAAGTTTAATTGGCCACTATTAGTTACCCGGATGTACGGATTTAAACTCAACAATCACTTTACCTCGATGGGATTACACTCATCACCGGACCTTGTATGGGCGGGATTCCACTCATCACCACATGCCCTACGGATGGGATTCCACTCATCATCCCGTAGAATATATACTAGCTTCCGGTGGAATATTACATCACCGTACTCCTCCTTGATGACTTAACGCCATCAAGGCCACGTACGTTTTGACTCAATTTGTGTGCACACTAATCCTAATGATCGATCATTTACACCCGGTAAGTTAATTAGTGCCAATTTACATTTACCACATCACATATCCATCAACCATATCTCATGCTCATCACATACACATATCATGGTATACATGTGCAAATCAACCACATATCACAAGAGCATAAATAGGCAATACACATAGCATTTAATGGAAATCAATAGCTAAATTAACAACTTGAATTCATATAGAAATGGCCTACCAAGCACATTTCAACTCACACGCTACACACACTCGAACCAAACTTTAAAACATGTTTAAAATCACTCACCACCCTTCCTTAGCAACCAAAGCAATCTCCTACAAGCCCAGATTCGATTCCAATGCTTCTCCAACGCCTCCTCTTGCTTCTAGCCAATCAAAAACACAACCATTATTCCCAATCAATGCTAAAATTCAGTCAACACTCAACTCTTGAGCCCAATCTAACTTCAACCAAATTTCCAATCAAATTAATCCCCCAAATATACCCATTTTCGTGCTCCTTCAAACCCTAGCTGAAAATTCCATTTTCAATCATCCAAATGACCCCCAAATGGCCCCAAAACATCCTCCTAACATACATAAACCATCAGCCCTTTAATTTCAACCTAAAACCCACCAAAAATCAAGTTTTAGACATCTCAAAAATTGCTTCAAGAACCCATTTCGGGTTTTTACCAAAACCCAACCATTTTAACATATTATGTTCATTATAAGGTAAATAAACTAAAACCCAACATTACATTTCAAAACAACTTGAAAATCTCCATAAAAACTCAAACTTTTACCAAACCCTAACTTTTCAAAAGTGTGTAGTTTTAAAATCTATGACTATGAGTAGATAGAGGATGAAGAGAAGAGTTAGAAAATGTTTTTACCTCTCAAAATGGCCTTGGAATGGAGTTGAAAATCAATGGAATAGTAACTTTTGAGTTGGGAGAGTTTGAAAAGGGGATTTGGGGTTTCTAACGTTGGAAAGGGGAGTGGGGAGAGAAGATGACAACTTTTTAAAAGATGTCTTGCTTTTAAATTTCTTTTGGGTCAAATTATCACATTGGTCCCTCCCTTTTTAATTTAAACCCAATTAGACCCTAATTAAGGATGAATTGGTTTAATTTAATTTTACTGACTCGGACCCCTAACCCGACTAACTCCTAACCCCAAAACACGGGCGTTACACATTCGGCACAAAATGGCTCAACAACTTTTACTTCATGGACCTTCCCAGGGGATTGCACCATCTTCATCACTAGCTCCGTCAGAGTGTCGAGGCGGGCATTTACGGAGTCTGAGGCTTCTACCTCATTTGCAATTACTGGCCGTCTTGTGCCGCCTCGGCGGGCTGTCGGGTATTTATAATCATTTTAAGCTACTATGTTTAGCAGCCGCAGTGCTTTCTCTGGAGGTCTGTCTAGGATGATCCCGTTGATCGAGGCATCTATCAACATCCGAGTTGGGTAGTTAACCCCATTGTAAAATATAGATACCTGAGTCCAAGCCGGTAGACCATGTAGCGAATAGTTATTCAACATTTGTTGGTACCGCTCTCAGGCCTCATACATTGGCTCGTCATCCCCTTGTCTAAAGGTTGTAATCTCATTCCGCAGCCTATCAACGACGTTGGATGGGCTGAATCGGTCTAGAAAGTCCTTGCAGAGCTCCGCCTATGAATTGAAAGATTTGGCTGGTTGGTTATTCAACCACTGTTTCGCCCTATCCCTTAGTGAATAGGGGAATAGCCTCAGTCGTAATACGTCATTGTGTACCTCATGTATCTTGAATGCTCGTCAAATGTCCAGGAATCCTCGTAGATGCTGCCGAGCATCTTCTGTGGCAGTCCCTCCGAAGTTCCCTGGTGTATTTAGCGTGTTAAACATGACATGCTTTAGCTCAAAATGGTCTGCCCCTATCTCCGGTTCTGTCACTATTGGCTCGAACCTTTGAAAGTCATGTTCAAGGTTGTCCCTAGTTGTTCGCACTTGGGGTGGATCAGGGGGATCCTGCCTCTGATGTTCTTGTGGTCTTCTAGGCGCAAGTCATACTACCCACCCCTACTATTGATGACATCAATTGGGGGGGTCCTCGTTTACCATGGTCTCTTCCTTTGCTTTGCCAATGTCTTTGTTCTTTAAGGCTTCCCCGAGCTCCCTCTTAATCCTTCTAGTTTCACGCTCAAGATCGTCGTAAATAATGAAGTTTCCTTTAGGGTTAGCCCTGGTCATACACTTGCAAAGAACACAATATTTTTTCAATTAAATAAAATAAAAGATAAATAAAAGTGCATAAATTGAAAAATGAAATTCGCTGTTACCAATCCCCGACAACGATGCCAAAAACTTGTAGGGCGTGTAGGTGTTCCCTTTTTGTAAGAGCGCAAGTGCACACTCCTGTCAAGTTATAGTATATAAGATGTCGAATCTCACAAGGACTAAACATCTTGTCTCGTTTCGTAGTTCCAGTACAATGGTAAAGTAAAAGCACAAGTGAATAATTGGTTGAGATAGAAAAGTAAATAAAAACACAAATAATAACGAAAAGGAGAATCAGGTTGATAGAGCAGGCAGGGTTATGCTGCCATTTAGTGTGAAAACTACATTGTAATATGTATGATTTATTCTGTACTGCCACGATATGCTGCTTCGGCGGGTATGGCGGGCGGCAAACTACGACCTTGTCACGCGACCACAACAGGTCACTGCCACTACAAGGGTGTGTACTGTCTCGACAGGTGGAACAGAAAGAAGTCCTGGCGGAAAGTCTAGCAGATACTCCAAGTTTGGCAGGATAGTCGACAGTGATCCCTCCTATTTCTAGGTTAAGATGCTCGAGATTGCTAACTTGAGAACTAGTGTGGAACCAAGTCAGTCAACTCGGTTGGTGATCTCTTTTAGTCACTGAAACTTGTGAACTAGTGTGGAACCAAGTTAGTCACGCCTCGGCACGTTGTGACCGTACTTAACCCTTTCGTGAGCCTTGCACTTTCGTGCCCGACAAATGGATTCTCTCAAACGACTGGTGTAGAAAGATTGAAAGAATGAAGAACAATGGATTAAGTAAACTTGGAATATTTTATTGAAGAAATAACTCAAAAACCTAAAACAACTGTTTCACTCTAGTTACAACATAACCCTAACCCAAATAGAATTTAGAACATGGAGGCAGTGAAGAACACAAGAAGAGTCTATAGAAAACCTAGGATGATTTAAACTAGAAGTACAATTGGTATTTATAGACTCAAGACTAGGTTAAGTCCTCCTCAAACTATAAGTCCTCTAAAGTAGCTTTCCTTCTTTAATATAGCATTAAATGCCGACTTCTTTGCTTGGAATTTGGACTCTTCCTCATTTTCCTTAGCCCGCAAGTAATCTCTGATAATTTTGCTTTGGCAGCCCTGGCCGCTGCTACAGATGTCGGAAAATCATATGAACGCCGCAATAGATTTAGGAGATTTTGCTCTACAAATTGCGCTCCAGTTCTCCCAACTTCCATAGTAAGCTGCCGAGGGCAGCAAGGTCAGTGGAAACTCTACTCGGCATGTGCTCGGGAGCAACTTGTCTTTAGTTGGAACTGCTTCAGTACAGCTCCTAGGTTTGCTCCTTAGCATTGCGTCCTCTGTTCCTTAGTTCCCTCGTTCAGTTTTTAGTACCTACATACAAGAATACACTAAAACAATATCTCTTGTTCAGCAAATAAATGATAAGTTATAAAGTAAGGCAGAACAATGAAATACTGTAAAATGCTATGCATGGCCCTACTTATGCCTAAAATGTGCTTAAAAATAGTAATAATAAGAGTTGGAGTGTGTATGAAATATATGACTTTTGGACACTTTACACATCCCCAAACTCGAACTATTGTTTGTCCTCAAGCAATGCAATCTAAAGTACTTGCTCTAATAATAGTCAGAAAGAAAAGCTTGTTTTTAACCTGATTTTCTACCTCAATGCAATCTAAAGTATTTGCTCTAATAATAATCAGAAAGACAAGAGCAAATTCTTGGAGCTTAAACCAAAAAGTGGAGGATGTGTGACATTTGGTGACAACTCCAAAGGGCACATTGAAGACATAGGCTCCATTGGTAATCTCTCATCTATATTCATTGAAAATGTTTTATATGTCAATGGTCTAAAACATAATCTTTTGAGCATTAGTCAACTTTGTGATAAAGACTTTAATGTTCATTTTGTTAAAAATGGGTGTAAAATTGTGAACATTAAAACAAATAAAATAATGCTCATTGGTCATCACATAGGAAATATTTATATGGTGCATTTAGATGACATAAATTCATCCCATGCATGTTTAGTTGCACATGATGAGAATGATGCATGGTTGTGGCATAGGAAACTAGGGCATGCTAGCATAAGTGTTTTAGAAAAATTAGTTTCCCAAAATCTAGTTAGAGGTTTACCAAAACTAAAATTTTCATTAGATAAAATTAGTTTCTTGTATCGATACGGTATTCATCTGGGTAAGACTATAAGCTATAGTGTATCGATACGCATCAGGACAGTATCGATATGGTTTTTAAAAGTAAAATATTTTAATGCTATAGTGTACCGATACAGTATGTCACTGTATCGACATGATATGTTGACCATTGCAAAATCTTTATATTTAATATTCGAACATTCGCTTGTCAGTTATCGGAATCCTAAATTTTTAAATGGTCGTTGAACCGTATCGATACGTAGGAATAGCGTACCGATACACTTTTTGTCAAAACACAATTCAGGATTCCAGTGAGCAAAAACCGTATCGATACGACATTGCGTATTGATACACCCCTTTATACCGTACCGATACGCCCTTCTCGCGTATTGATACGCCCTTCTCGCGTATTGATACGCCCTTCTCGCGTATCGATACGCCCTTGTTTTCAGTCACAACGACTCTTTCTTCTTTGAGACAGGTACCGATACGGTGTGCAGTTGAGGAGCATTTATTACGGGAAAAATGCAGCTCAACGGCTAGTTTAATGACCTCAACCACCCAAACGACTAGAATTCAATGCAAGGGTATAAAAATAAGTCTCCAAAGCTACAACAACAACTATTGAACCTTCAAGCAACATCAAAGCGTCTATTCTAAACCCTTGAGCCAATTAGAGTCAAATTGTGTACCCTACTTGTGAAATTCTCAATTGTTTATCTTTCTTTCAAAGTTTGGGGAGTGTTGATTTGTAACTGGGCAATATATTAGTCTTGTGAGAGATACATTTCAAATTGCCTTTTATCCTTTGTAATTGAGAGTCTTGTAATTCAATCTTTGGGTAGAAAGATTGAATTTGTAAAGGTTGCCTCCTTAGCCTAGAAAAAGGGAAGAACAAATTAGTGAAAAGTTTGTTGAAAATCTTTAGTAGGAGCTGAGGTAGTGGATGTCGAGCTTGTTTAGAAGCTTGAACCACTATAAGTGCCTTGTTCTTCATTTTAATTGTTCCTTTTGCTCCCTTCATTTTTAAAAGTGTCAATTCACCCCCTCTTGGCCATATCGGTTAATTCGATCCACTCAACAGAAGCACAAGTGAAGAAGACGACCTACTAAAATTAATAAGAGGACTGGGAGTTTGTGGCATGACTTGAGAAATTATGAATAGAGTTGGCAGGCTGAGACTATGAATATCCTGAAGAAGGAGAGAACCCTGAAGTTGTAGTTAGAACAGGTGCAGCCAGGACAAAGGGGTGTGTATAGATCATTGAAGGACAGGGAAACGAGAAAGTTGTAGCAAAGACTAAAAAAGGAACAAAAGATGAGACTATAATAGTATTATCCTGAGCCTGGGCAGAGGTATAGTTCATGTTATTCTAATTATTTCTGGAAGCCTCATTCTTAAATACCATGTCAAACCTAAAGTAACACCTTTCTACCAAATAACCCATTCTGCCACACAACTGGCATTGAGGTCTAGAGGACCTTCCTCTTCCCCTGCCTCTATCAGCCTGGCCATTATTGTAAATGTACTAACTACCCTCATTATAATTACCATCAGAATTTTCAATAATCTCAATAGTAGGATTAGCATTTATAGGACTTTGCTGAGAGCCAGAACTTGCAGAAGTATAGGATTGAGATATAGTATTGTGAGCATATACAATAACAAAAGGAGATAACAGTATTAACAGAAGAAGGCATAGAACTAGCAATAAGAATATTGATAACAGACTCAAAACTAGGAGAAAGTCCATTAAGAATAGCAGTCACATGTTTATGTTTAGAAACTATCTTTCCACAATTTGCTAAATTATCACATATTGACTTGACTTTTAATAAACTCTCATGTTGAGCTATTCTTTTTTTTTTGAGTGTGCAATAACATCCTAAAATACATGATCCTGAACGTAGTCTTACCACTATAAGTTCTATAAAGAGTGTTCCAAATTTTAGATGCAATGTTTAGGCCAATAAGATGAGATAAGACACTTTCTCCTACTATAGAAGAAGACAAGATGCAAGAGTGCCACCCTGCTCTTCGAACAACTCAAAGTCAGGATTAATAGAAACCATATTGTCCTTCTTAACATACTCAGCCGAAAGAGAAACATTATTGTCTATGAATCTTAGTAATTTGCGAGTCTTTATAACAAATATACTTGTTGGTGCCACAATAGATATTTATTTATTTTTGTCAAGAACTATATTGATTTTTTTGTAGAGAAAACCTTAGCCGATCCTAATCTAGAGCAAGTACTGAAGTTTTTTTTTACAGGAGAAGGATATTATTTAACATGAGTATTATCATCAGAGTTATTTTCTGAATCAGACATACTAAAAACGAGCATTCAACATAGAGAGAACAATCCAACCAACATCATAGAGCCACACTAGAGGGAAATCAACAATAACGCAAAGCAATCAGATAGATTCAACAATTGACAATTAGAGAAAGGCAAAAAATCGAATAGAAGTCACACAAGAGTGAACCGCAAATCAATTGCAACAGTCTTTCACAAGATTAGGAAATAAGGAACTGAAAAAGGATGAATCGAATTGAGCAAGGAACAATCTCACCAGTCTAAGAAGTGTAATCAACCAAATTGAAGCTTTGCACATGCGAATAATTTTTCAGGATACAGATAGTCACTCAAACTTCCATAACCAACCTTTAGGTAAACGATTGCAGTGAAGACAAAGAGGATTACGACAGAAAAATAAGCAGAAATAGCTTCGATACTATGATAGATTCTATGTATATCGTTAAACTTTAAACAAATCTCAGATGAGGAACAAAGGGGAAGGAGAAGATGAGAGGAGAGAGAGAACATAAGAGAAAGAAAAAAAGTAATTTTATTATTATGAATCTCTTTTTGATACAATAATGAAATTTTTCTTAATTTCTGATTTCTTAGAATGAGCTTATATAATGATCCACATAACAAACTCAAGTCTGATTCTACAGACTTAACTGCATAGGCTGAATAACCGAATTGGTTATAAAAAACTGACAATCCATAACAATTCAATATTGATTAATAATACTATTACTCTAACACACTACAGTTAACTACGATATTTATTAAAAAATTCAAAAACCATTTTTTAACTCAACAATAATGAATTACTAATTCTTAGAGGTAAAATGATAAAGGGATTTGTATAAAATTTATTAGATGAGTTTACCACGCTCGACGAATACTGCTGAACACCACTAACGATGAACATTGCTGACACTTTTACAGTATTTGGATATTAAGCGTTCTGAAAATAATAATTTAAAATTTTTCCAAGAACAACGTGTTTGTTAGGACATGAAAATTTATTGTCTCTCAGCTTAAGCTTTTATATATTTTCTAAATTCTATATATTTAAAACATGGATAAATATTTTATACACGGGCGGTGAAAATTGAAAGTTTCCACAAGCACCTTTGTTTTAGGGTATATGAAGTTAGTTTAGGGTATAGGATTTAGGGGTTCAGGTGTAGGGGTAGAATTTAAGGATAATTGTTTCAATTTAAGGTTTAGGGTTATAATTTAGGGTTTATATGTTAAAACCTAAATCCTCACCATATACCCTAAAAACTAAACCCTAAATTATAACCCTAAATCTTAAATTGAAACAACTATCCATAAATTCTAAACCCCTACACCTCAACTCCTAAACTCTATACTCTAAACTAACTCCCTATACCCTAAAAATAAGGTGCTTGTGGAAACTTTCAGTTTTCATCGCCATTGTATAAGATATTAATCCTTAAAATATAATTGACATAATGATTATGAAAATACTTTATAATACTTTCCCATCAAGTTTTAGAAAGTATTTTGGATTAGGGTTTATGGATGGTTTTGGTTTTATAGTTTTAAGTTTAGGGTTTATAATTTAAGGTTTAAGGTTTAGGGATTTTATTTTTTAAATTAATTGCTGTTGATATTTGATTCAATTATTTAAAAAAATTTAAAAATATATTATATATATATATATATATATATATATATATATATGTGTGTGTGTGTGTGTGTGTGTGTGTGTGTGTTTTGTTGCGTCAGGTGGGTTAGAGTGGTGTTGTTTTACATGTTTTTCTTGGGTGGGTTGTGTGAGTGGGGCTTGGGACAATGTTGTAATCCTCTTTGGGTGTTATTTTTTTTTGGTTTTGTACATTTTGGTGTTATGTCCATTTCTTGTAACACTATCATGTTGTTGAAAAAAATAACACCCAAACAAAATTACAACGGTGTTTAAGCTGTATGATTTTGCACCTTTGAAAAAAATTATATGTTGTTGATTAATATATATATATATATATATATAGAAAATAATTTAATTAAAATTTTATTTAAAATAAATTTATAATTATATGTTAAGTCTTTGAGATTTTTAATTTTTATTAATTAATTTAATATGTTCAACGGTGTTCAATATTAGTGGTGTCCAATGTTGTTCGACGAGCATTGTAGAATTTTCCAAATTCATTAGTCACCTGTTTAATTTTTATGTGCTTGTTTTTATTTAAATAATATAAAATATGAAGAAAAAATCTTGTAATAAAAATATTTATAATTTAATATTTTTCGTTGAGTTATACTTAATTATCCGATGATATTAACTCAACAAGACTTTTAAATAATAATAGTAGTATAGATTAAACAGCAACGGAGGTAATTAATTAAATAAATAAAAGTTTGATTGACTGAAAACTTTGTAATTGTCGGTAGAAAATTGAAGGTTATAAATATTTAAGAAGCTTCTTTAAATACAACTTCGTACCATGATTATTGAAATTAGTTTGATTATTTCAAAATTTTCTCCGGATAATTTATATTTTAGATTACTAAACTTGATATCTATTTTATTTACATTACAAACTTTTAATTTAATCAAATTACATTATTTAACTTTTATTATTTATAAATTATATCATTTATATTAAGACCATTAAATAATTTTGATAAAAAAAACTGGAACTTACAGTTTTATCTAACATATTTTCACATATCATCAATAAATAATATTTATATACTAATTTGAATATTTTTTGTTGAGATTTATAGGAGATTTAATTATTTTTGTTTTGAATTCATTTCAATATAATGTTTCAGAAAATTCTCACAAAAATTATTAAAATTATCAATAAAACATTATTTGATGATGACATGTAAAATATATATTAAATAAAAGTGTCAATTTTAATTTTTTTTATTAAAATTATTTAATGATGTTAGCATAAATAACTTAGTTTATTAGTAATAAAAGTTGAATGATATAAATTGATTGAATTAAATGTTTGTGATGTCAGTTCAGTTTTTTAGTGTTTATAATGGAAATGGAGAAAATTATCTAGTCTAAATTTTACACAATTTGTGTATCAAATAATTTCCCTACAACAACTTTTATTTACTTATTTTTGTCAATAAAATTGGTAAAGGAAAATAAATTGAGCATGTAAATTGTGTGTGCTTAGGCAATTCACATTTTCCCATTTTTTTTCTAAGTTTAATTTAACATATAAACATTGTTAAACATAGATGGGGTTGTCCTCGGTAGTTATGGCAAAGCTGGTATTAGAGGCGTCTTGCGTGACGAACAATCGAAGTGCCTCATGATTTTCTCCAAGATGGTTGGGGTGACCGATGCAACAACAGCCGAGATCTTCGCTGTTATGAAATCCTATAAGTTGTTTAAAAAGTCTCTTTGGGCGCATAAGAAAAGGCTGATTCTAGAGTGCAATTGGTCTAATGTAGTGAACTGGCTACTAAACTCGAATCAATGCCCCGCTATCTTTAAGGATCTAATAAGGTTGTGTATGAAAAAATGTGATAGTTTTTCCTGGAGTATAAAACTGATTCTTAGAGAAAACAATATGTTGGCTGACAACCTGGCCAAAAAGGGCATCTCGAGACCTCTGAGTCGAGAGTAACCTGGGTAAGTGCAATTGTCTCTCTATTTATGGTTGAGGTTTCTACACTTGTGTATGATCTATGATGGCGTGTAAGTGGATATGTGGGTTGTGTGTAATTCGACCAGAGAAGCTTGTAACCCTTAAGCCACTAATCGTTGCACTCTTTTTCCCTAGTAGGTTTAGAATTTTTTTTAATGAGGCATGATTATGACTTTTATTCTAATAATATTTCTCTCTTTCAAAAAAGAATATTGTTGTTGTAACATTGACTAATTAAAATATTGATATCATTAAGTAGAATATGTCACGGTTTGATTGTTGTTAAAATGCAACGCTAACACCGGTTATTAATCTGAGATTTTTTTTTTCAGAACAAAATTGATCCAAAAAGAAATTAGGTACCAAACTAAATAAGTTACAAAACTTAAAGGACTAATTTGTATATTAGGCCAATAACAAAACCATAATTTCTTAGCATATATACGTTATAAATTAACTGGTCCAAACTCAATGAAGCACCTTTATTTCAGGGACTCGAACAATAAATCCCGAGCCCTTTTCATATGTGAGACTTGGTCGGACTATATTACGTTTGATTATTCGTGTCAGCAGCCCAATTGATATGCATGTACAAACAAATTAAAGCAATATGATTAATCAACTTTTTGTCGCGGACTAGATTTTAAACCCGAATTCATTTATGATAAATTATAAATTACAGAAATGTTTTACTCAATTATCATGTCTCAAGCAAATGAATAGTTCAAAGATTGAATAAATCTTAATGATTAAAGTTTTAAAGTTACTCGTACATAAAAAGCATGGGTCAATTTATTTTTTTAAAGTAGTGATTTAAATTAATTTTTATAAAAAGAAAACTAGAGAGTTTAATTTATAATTTTCAAAAATTGCGGTACACTATACTTTTAATAATTTTGAAAGGTTAATGAGAATTTTTAAAAATTATGAGAGGAGGTGTAAGTAAAAATGTACAAAATTTTTAATCTTAATATGAATTTATAAAATTTAGAAGGGCAAATTATTTTTTTTTTAATTTTGAGAGACTAAATTTTAATTTTTCAAAACTTTTAAAGTCCTTACTACCTTCAGCCAATGCGTATGAACTTAAGGAATGGTTCTAATAGAAAAGAGAATGTTATTCTCCTTAAGAGACACAAACTCGAACAACTTTATATGCATGATATACATAAATTTTAGGTTTAAAGGTATCATAAGCGCTTGAACTTTTGGAAAAGTTAAACTAAGCCTCTGAGTTTTTTTGTACCCAATTAAGCTCATGGAGTCCAAAAGTTCATCAATTTACGCCTTTGACCAACGTTGATTGTTAAATCTAATAATTTTTTATCAGTTTGTGTAATGTGTAATGTTACAGTATTATTACTTAGTATTTCTAGAATTTTATTATTTTATATTAAAAATTTAAAAAAACTTATAAAAATATATAAAATAATTTTCTAAAATATCTATAAATATCACGTGACAGAACTATAGTGTGTCACGTGACAATAATATCTCAATAAAAAACTGTTAAAAATTTATTGTTAAAATTGATAAAAAGATTAATTGATTAAATTTATTGGTTTAAAGACTTAATTAAAAATAAAAAAATTAAAAACTTAATTAATTTTTTTCGAAGCTTCAAAGACTTTAAACAGTCTTAAACTTAAAGTTTTATTATTTAAAAACTGAGACCAATACTAAAAAAATAAAATTACTCATACGTAACTATTATGCACATTTTAATCACGGGATGCTGTACACAAATCGTGACACTTTCTTCTCTATTTTTAGGTCAAACATCTAACCTTTTACATTGAATTTGTTCCTTTTTAATTATTTCAACTGATTAATTTATTGTTTTTTTCTTCTCTCTTTCACCCTTGTTTTTATCATTTTTCTCAAAACAGCCCAACGTTTTATAACAAGGTTTCCCTCTATATATATACGTATATTATTTCATATTATAAATCCCCCATTGTTAAGAGCTTCTTTCTTCTCTTTTAAGCTCAAAGAAAACCTAGTCCTTTTCTTCATTTATAGATTAATGGAGAATTACTCTACAAATTCAACAATGAAAAAATCAATTTCTTCCAAAGTAACGACAACAAGAAGCAATAGCTCGGCTGAAGAGAGTGGGTGGACTGCTTACTTTGAAGATTTTTATTATCAGCAGCAGAATGGTCAGTGCGATTCTAGCTTTAGTTGCAGCGGTTCTAATTTGATCTCCGATGCGGCAACCGCCGGCGTCGGTGGCGGCGCTTCGATCAAAGCTCCGAGTAAATTGAGGTTTCAAAAGACGAGAACCAAACATATTTGTGGGGATGATTCATTGGAGGATACTGCTACTTCTCCTGTCAATAGTCCAAAGGTAATTTGTATATATATATATATGTTTTTTGATGGTTAATTATGGATTTGATAATAATTTTTTTGGGTTTTTAATAGGTTCGTGACGTTAAATCAATTTATATAAATCCCAGAAAGAGAGAAGATCAAACCGGCCATTGTTATCTGGTAAACTCATATTAATCTGTGAGATCATGATAACTATTACGTTTAATTATGGTTTTAATCCCTGTGCTATTCTGAAATTTAAAATTTGATCTTTTACTTTAGTTTCTGCATAGTTTGATTCTCTATTTTGTTTAGCTTTAAAACCATAACATCATTAGTTATAGTTAAAGTGATGAACACAAAGTCATTTCATGTGAAAATTCAATCCACTATGTTCAATCAATAATAAATTTACATATGAATACATGGTTTCAAGTTGTCAACAACACCAACTAATGGTATTATCGATTCGAATGTACTATTGATATCATAAGAGTTAAAAGACCTAATTCTTATGCATTTGAAGTATATTGATTAATAAGTTAAAGTTGGTGATTCTATGTAGGGGAAGGAAGGTTCGTCAGAGAAATATTCAGAAAAGAGTGTTTAGTTCCTTCGACCATGTTAGTTTCGAATAAATGATCAATTCGGGAAATTAAGGGATCTAATGGAAGACCCCTTCCATGTGAAGGAGCATTGGGAATTTAGAATTTTTGATATTGTTTTACAGTTTATGTTTAAGTTTATAGTGGATTTCATTAAGATTTATTTTGATATTTTCTGATTCATCAATCGAATTGTACATTATAATGATCAATTCTAATTATAATCATTCGAATATTGTGATTGTAACCTATATATATATATATATATTGAGACCTTAATCGGATATATCTAAGGAAACTTTATAATAAGACTAAAGAAATAAACAAAAATCCTTTGCACCTAATCATGCCTCCTTCTATGCCTCACATTAAAAAATACTTAAAAATTAAATTTTAAATTCTAACCTTGATTTCCATATTCTAAACCCTAAACTCTAAAAAATACATCCTACCCTTAATTCCCTAAACCCTAACCACAACCTCTAATCATAAACTCTAAACCTCGAAATCCTAAACCCACTTTTTAAAAGTGGGGCAATGAAGGAGGCATGCATGCAATTTCCATCTTAAAGAAACATGCATGAATACTATTTAGTAATATATTTTTTTTGTCTTTTTTGTGTCTTTTTTATGCCTCAACACTAAAAACACTAAGAAATTAAATTTCAAGCCCTGACCCTAAATCCTACACCCTATACTCTAAAAAGTATACTCTACCCTAAATTTCCTAAACTTTAACCACAAACCCTAACTTTAAACTAAATTTTTAATATGAGTCATAAATAAAAACACTGAAAAGTAAAGAAGATTCCTATTGCGGGTAAGGATTTTGAAGACAAAGAACAGACATTTATAGTAATTATTTATTTTCTGATGAGATATTGAGGGACACATCTTATTTTCCATCCTTCGTAGGAAGAAGGTTCATGTGTTTAACATTAAATTGCATCTATTTTTTACATCTTGGTAGGAAATTTTACATTTTATACTCGAGAAGTATATTGTAAAAACATCATTTTTTACAACTATTCGTATCTGATTTGCTGACTAATTAATTCAGATTATGTATTACATAAGTTTATTACGGAAGCGATCCTTCTAGACTAATTTACTTCATTCACATTTCACAATTAGGAATGAGAACGGGTTGGGTTTTGGCCGACCAGGTCACATACTTTAAAACATTGATCAAATCCGACCCAAAAATTATATACCCAACTTGATTTATAAAAAAATTTAATTTTAGGACTTAATTGTAAAAATAATTTTAGAAACCAAATTGTAAAAAATATTAATTTTAAGGACCTAATTATAAAAAATATATAAATGGGGCATTATTACACTATTAGTCTCCAATCTAGTCAGATATTTTTTTACCCTAAACTCGAACCCAACCAGAGCTCACTCTTAAAAAATATCCAACCCGACCCAAATTCGTTTTTATTATAATAAAATATCTGACCGAATTGGTAGGGTCAAGTCGAAACCCGAACGAATCAAGTAAAATATTCATCTTTATTTACAACATCATAATTTAAAATTATGACCCTATTTAAAAAATCTAACGTTGAGTCTCGTTAAACCTATCGATAAATTAATAATCTAAAAACATCATTAACATTGAATGAAATAATTTGCAATCGAAGGTCCGTTTTTAAACTAGAAATAGAAACAAAGATTGAGCTGTAACATGCATAGAATTAAAGATCATATGGATCTCTTCCCTGCACATGGCCGGCAACTTTATAATTATGTATTAATATCACACACACACACACACACACACACATATATATATATATATATATATATATATATATATATATATATATTATAGTATAGTATACATGCATGCATGTATGTATGTTTGAAGTCAGCATCATGAATTATACGATAGGTACGGATGATGATGGGCGTAATGTTACGTGCCACAATCTGATAAAATCTTTTTGTTTGTTGTGCTAGACTGCTAGTCATGTAGAGATTATTGGATTAATAATACAATTCCAATTAGTATAATACAGACATTACTCGGTGTCTAATAATCAAATAGGCTTCTTTTTTTTGGGTCTATCCTTTGGCATTAAATGGATTAGGTCATCAATCAAATTGTTAACAACCACTAATAATGTGATTTGGGATTGTGAAACTGGTTGATCAAATGTCTAACTCAACACTTATGTCCTAATTTGTAAGTAATTATGTCACTTTTAATGTAGATTTGATCTGTTTATGAGTTTGGACCTTTGTGTTTTTAAAGGCAGAACTCCATGAATAAGTCTAATGGTCGCACAAGATATAAATAACATGAGATCAGTTAGTTCGAAACTTGATATTTGATGAATATAAGTCTTCTATCTCTTTTCGGTGTCTCTATTTATGTCTCATATTAAAATTTAGGTTTAGAGTTTAAAGTTTAAGGTTAGTGGTTGTTGTTAGGGTTTATAAAATTTAGGGTAGGGTATAGGGTTTAGGATTTAGAATTTAGGGTTAGGGCTTGGAATTTAATTTTGGGTAAACTACACAGATGACCACTTAACTATGGGGTTGGTGTCAATTTGACCACTATACTTTTAATTTTGACAAATATATCACTTAACTATTTAAGTTGTTCCAATATAACCACCAACCGCTAAAATATAACGGAAAGGCTGACGTGACTGTTAAACAAAATTAGTATAATTACACATTTGATCCTCCAGTCATATAATGACACGTGACACGCATGAAAATTTTAAACTAAACCTTGGGCTCAATGGGAATCGACTCTCTGATCTGATGTGGTGTGAATAGAGTTGATAGAGCACAATGAGTCAACCAGTGAGCCAAAGATTATTATCTGTTATGGTTTAACAACTTGTTTTATTTAAGGGGTAACGGTGACAAACTTTAACATCCACACTCATATTCATGCTTCCAACCTTATTCATGGCCGGGTTCAGTTGTACTGGTGGATGCTTTACTGTCATCCAAGAGCTATAGGACTAAACAAGTCATTTTTCCTTGAAAACATAAGCATCATGCCGTCTTTACCGCAATGCTTCTCGTAAAAATTGAGATCGACCATTCTTGGTGTTGCATCTGCTGCAAGTCAAGCTCTTGTTGCAGTGATGGTTTTAAGAGGCTGAAATTCTCTGTCATCCTTGTTACTCTTGTAATCCTAATTGTGTTGTCAAATTAGAGTGTTAATGAGCAGATGGGCCAAGGCCTGGTTTTAAAAAATCAAGACTTGGGCTCGAACCCCGGCTGACTTGATAGGTCCAAATTACCTATATTTATTACGTAAAAATAATAAAATATTAGAAATATAAATTTATATTAATATTTATATATTTTTCATAGATATATTTAAATAAATGTATAATTTAAAATATTTATCTCTCACATTGTCATTTAAACTAAGGTCTCATTTAGCATTGATCCCTTAGTTACCCTAAGTTCCGGATAGTAACTGAAGTGTAAGCTAATCCCCATCTAGCTTTCTCAAGGGAACGAATTCCCTAAGAAACTGCCCAACTTTAGAATTTTGGGGCTTTGATCCTATTAGCGCAATTCATTTTAAAACCATATTCAATTCATTATTTGATTGGATATTATAAAAGTTTATTATGAATACGATCTTTTAATATAATTTGTTCCATTTACAACGGCTGAATATAAATTTTTAATTTTATTTAAAAGATTTAATGCCTCTTCCAATCGAACTAATAAAATTTGATCCACAAATAGGTTTGGTTTTAGACATATTTAGTTTTCTATATGTTTTACATATTTGGATATATATTGAACATAAATATCAAATACAAATATCATAACAAAAGGAAGGTCAAGATTGCCATGCTCTTTTCACCACCTTATCCTACCACTTACTTTTTTTAATAGTTTTAAGGTAATTAGAAGGTAATATTTATTTAAATTTTTAAGCCTTTGATAATATGCACACACCTTGCAAATAAAGTTACTCGAATTCGTGTCTCACAGAATGAACATCATTCTCTTTTTTATTGATACTACTTTCAGGGGTGGTTTAAAGATTTAGAGACCATGTGAAAATGTATTAGGGCCAAGGGCGGAGCCACCCTTTGAATTGGGGTGTCTCACGACACTCCAAAATTTTTGGGAAACCTATTTTTTTATATAATTTGTATATAAAAAATTAAAAATATGGACAAATGACACCCCTTTTATGAATAAAATGACACTCCTTTATAAATAATTAAACCTCTTTAAACATTGTTGAAAAAATGACACCCCTTAAATATATTTCTAGCTCCGCTCCTGATTAGGGCCCTCGATTTAAAAAAAATTATTTGTTAACTTGTGTGTGCGATAGGCTGACTTTTTAATCGAAAATTAGTATAATATAACCTAAAATTTATGAAATACAACAACATTTTATTTTTCTCATATGTTTTTATCACTAATTGTAACTAATTTTTTATTTTTCTTTATAAAAAACTTATTTTATTTTTTCAAGACCTTGTACAACCATTTATATTATACATATCTAAAACCACCCATGTCACTAGTTGGTTCTTATCCTGTCACATATTTACATACTATTCTTGTCGTGTAAGTTTATTTTGTCCGAATTTACAAAACAGTTGCACGAACCAACTTGCTTTAGTGGTTAAGAGAACGGTTATTGTTCTTAGAGGTCACGGATTCGAGCACTAGCAGCTGCAGCAGGGTAATTGAGCATTCATCGTCAAATAGTTGAAAAAATATTTAGAACATATACTACTTGTAATCATCTTAGCTTTAAAAAATAATTTACAAAACAGTTTGGCACGCCACGCCAACCCAGTAGCAGCAGCAATTTACGACCAGAGTCAATAATAACCTTCAGACAAAACGACGCCGTTCAATGTCCCAAATCCCAAGTTGAAAGAACTCCTTTTACCCAACGTGATATATTGGGACACAAGTCACAACAACCCTGAAAATCTTATGCAATAAAAAGTATTTTCTAATACTCCTAAAATAAATATACTTAAAAATTCTGAATTTTCCAATCATCGCCTTTGATTTATCGAGAAACTTATTATTATTATTATTATTATTATTATTATTATTATTATTATTATTATTATTATTATTATTATTATTATTATTATTATTATTATTATTATTATTATTACAGCACCACCTTGCTTTGTCCATGACGTGTAACATCAATCCTTCAACAAATCTTACCCACTTGATATATAAAAAACCGACCAACATTTATAATCAACCGAACCGACCGTTAATATAAACTTAACATTTTGATTTTTATGCTTAATTAATTGTAAAATAATACTAACTTTGTATTGGATACTTGGGGTTTTGGAAATGGTTTATATTAAGGGTTGGGTTAAATATAAGTATTGGGATTAGGTATGTTGCGACCGTTTTTAAAATTAATTTGCAGAAAAATCATTCTGACTTAAGATTTTAGAAATCGAGATTTTTTATTTTAATTTAATATTAAAATTAGAGTTTTTTCATTTTAATTTAAATTTAACGTGTTTACCATTTAAAATTATTTTAGAGTTGCCGCCGGTCATTTTGATAGACCGAATACCATAAAAACAGACAACAGATTCTTTTAGTAAAATTCGAGTTCGGGAGTCGGTTTGCGTGTAGGGAATGGTTAGCACCCCTACAACGCCCGTTATATGTACCTTTCCACGTAGTATTTTGGCATTTCAAATATTAATCTGAATTTAATTAAATCTTTAATTGTTAAATGGATTCCATTTCGAATGGGGATATCTTTTTGTAAGAAAATACATTTTGGACGAATATAAGTCTTGAAACGTTCAAATACAATGGGACACTTCAATTTATATTCAAAATGTATCTCAACACAAAAGATTTAATGCATGTTCAATTATTGTATTGTCATTTTTAAGTAAAATCCTAATTAAGGTTCCATTGATTTAATTAATTAAAATTTATGAATATTATCAAGTTTAGGACTTATGTGATAACACCCAAAAATTTTGGGCACTACCCATATGTGCCCTAAATTAATAATATTCCTATTATTAATGTCACTAATTATTTAATCATAATTCCAATTTTATTAAACTAGCTACATATGATTTCTATTTTCTATATTCAAATGAAGTATTGAATCTCTTACCTAAATACCCCTCGATTAACATCACATTGTAATGTGATACTAATCAACTTAGGATATTCAAACTTTCATTTAATGTTCATTTATTTTCTATAATGCCCTATCTTATTAAATTAATTAAATTTAATTAAAAAACTTAATCCTAGAAGGCTCTAACTTTAATATACTAGAGGAATTAAATTCTCATAAACAAGTATATTATATGCTTAATTTAAAATCATGCAAGCATACAAATAAATTTATAGTTAAATTATTAAAGTTGTAATGGACTAAATTAAAAAGAATTAAAACTTAAAGTACATCTGAAAGGGATGAAATTGGATTAAATTTGAATTTAGATAGCCAAATTACAAAAGGTTGGTGACTAAAATGTGAAAGAAGTAAAACAAGGTTGCCCAAAGTAAGAAAGGCCCATAGGGCGCGGGTCATCTAACCCGACCCGAACCCAAACGCGAATTTCCCCCCTAAAACGGTGTCGTATAGGATAAGCTATATAATCCCCTTAAACCGAGTTAACTCACTCATTATTCATCCTCACACTCTCTCTCCTCACTCAGCCCTTTCTAATTTTCTCTTCAATAAACACCTTATTTCTGAGAACACCCAACTTTTTGGATCAAACTTGTACTTTTTCTCAAAATTCAAAACTGGTTAATCATTTTTTCACTTTTCGATCCGACTCTGACCCTCACCAGCCACCAAACACGTTATCCGGCCACCACGCGCACCCTCCGACCACCATCGTCATTTATCGGCCGTCGCTCTGCAATTTCTGACCACCGTGCCAGAAACCTAGAACTGCCTCGAAATTTTCCTCAAATTCAATCCTAAACCCTAAATCTACCCCCAATCCGACTAGATCTAACATATGCTTCCCCAAATCGTCCTAAATCTACCCAGATTTAAAAGAATCCTCCCAAGTTTTTTTCAATCTAGCCCTAACTAGCCGAAACCGATCCAAAATTCGAACGTCGACCACTGCAAATTACTCCGACCGCCGTTCTTTTATTTTCTGATTTGTTTTTCTCGATTTTATGTATGTCTATCTGCAATCTAACATTTGTTTCTAATTTTGCAAGGAATAAGAAATACGGAAGGGATTTTACCTTCGAACATACCGGTTAATGGTGATTCTGGTGGCGTTCACGACGTCAGTTCAAGTTTTTGGAATCTTTTCAGCTTCTCGGCGTCGTTTGAGCTCGCAGATGACCTTTTGGATTCCGGCGATTCAACTCCCATGTAACACCCGAGTTTGGAGGTTGGATGAAAATAATATTAAAATAATGGTTCGGGTTTCGGTTTTATAATTAAAATAATAAATTAATATTTGGGCTTCGTATTTTCAAAACAAATACTTTATGTTGGACTTAAATTGTTTTGGAAATCAAATGACATAGATTTTAGAATTTATGAGATTGCCATCTCATTAATGGCAAAGTTGTAATATTGGGGATTTTTGAAATAGCCAAATAAAATAAAACAAAAACAAACCCCATTTCAACATCTTCATCTCCTTTTCTTTTCTTCAAACGTGAACACCACCCCCTCCTCCCATCTTGCTTTTCCATCAATTTTGCCTCCATTTTTGGAGTTCTTGCAAAGGTAACAACAAATTTTTCTTGTCCTCAACTTCCTCTTTCTTCCCATGCTTTTAGTTTTCATTAAAATTCATTATTTAAAGTTTTGTGTTTTTGGGTTTTTGAAGAGAAAGATGCAAACTTTACCATCCATTGCTTGGGCTTTTAATTCTTTGTTAATAGATAAGTTAATACCAACCCAAGAGGTCCAACATACTAGATTTGTACATTGTTTTAAATGGATTTTCAGATTTGGGTATTGAAGGGTTCTTGGAAGGGTTTTAGGGTTAGTTGTGGGTGTGTTTGATGTTGGAATTTGGGGGTTGATGGTTATACTATGGTTGGGTAGTGTTTTGAACATGTTTAAGAGTGCTTTGGGTGACTACATTGCTGATTTTTGATGGGTCTTTGTGGAAGTACGAAAATGAGAAATTGAAGATTGAACTTAGCTTTGAATTGTGAGAATTGTAGTGGATTTGTGTGTTGGTGTTAAACTTTGGGTTTGTAGCTGATTTTGAGGTTAATATATTGTTTTTGAATGGTTAGAGGCAAGGGAAATCAATGGGGAAGCTTTGGGCTCGAATCCGAAATCTTGGATGCTTGGTAGGCTTGTCGGCTTGTGCTAATGGAGTGGTCGGTGAGTGGTTACTATTTTTAAATGGCTTTCAAATATCGGTTCAAGCATGTGAACCTAGGATGGGCTTGGTAGACCCACCAAGATTTGAGATTAGAGTGGTAGCCTAATCTCAAGCTTAGCTTAGGAAACCTTTGGTTGAACTCCTAGTTGTTTATTATGCCTCATGTCTATTTGTGTTTGTGTTGGCTATGTATAATGTGTTATGGATGTTGTTGAGGTTTGATATGATGCGTTGATATATGCATGTGGTTTGGTTTATGAATCGTGCATGATAGTGATCATGGTGAGTACGTGCTAAGCACGGAAGTTATGTTGAGTTGATGTTGTGGAAGGTTATGGAATTTGGTTAATATTGGCACTAGTATGCTTGGGTACAATGATCGATCATTAGGATGAGTGTGCACACGAGAGTCAAAACGCGCGTGGCCTTGGTGGCGTTAAGGCACCAAGGAGGAGTACGGGAACGCCCGGAAATATTTATATTAGTCGATGATGAGTGGAATCCCATCAACGGGGCGTGAGGATGAGTGGAATCCCCTCCGCGAGAACCGGTGATGAGTGTAATCCTACCGCAGGTAATGGATATGTTGGAAATGCGTTCCAACATGTTATCCGTGTATTCGAGTCATAGCTAGGTGCCAATATGAGACTGTATGTATATGCCAATATGAGATTATATGTGCCTTTATGATTCGAGATATGTTGTTAATAATACCTTGATATATATATGTATTATTGTAAGTTGAGCTCATGAGTTGTTGAGCATGGCATAATGTTCATTATATGTTCATGCATCATATTTAATTTGGCTCTCGTGGATCGGAGGTAAGATCACACATTTCATCATAGTAGTTGCTCGTGCTTGGACCCTGCATTGTCGAAGGTTTGTTTTATGAGCACACCCTCACTAAGCTTTTATGCTTACGCTCCTTTTTGTCCGACAATGCAGATCAGTAGCTTGTGGGTGGCAAGGGCAAGGAAAGGTCTCCAAGTGTTGCTTACGGTTAGCTCAAGTAGGATCTTTAAATTGAAAGATTGTAATAGTAAAGCAATGGGATAGGTGTCGTTGTTTGAGCCTTTGAAGTATGTTATGTTGGTTGTTAGGAGCATGCTAGACTCCTTTTATATGTTGTATTGATTGGCTTTTGGGTTGTATGCCTTGCTTGTAAACCATGTTGGATTTGCTTATCTTAATTTGTCTAAGTGTTGGTATTATTGAAGTTTGATGCCCTTTTTAAATGCCACGTTGGATGCCTCATCTCATGCCTTGTATGATTTGAATATGTTTCGCCATAGGATCCATGCCTCTAGTTCATATTTGTAAATGTTGAGTGCCTCTTGGGGGTCGTTTAGGGCCTTTAGAGTTGTTGAGAAATGTTTAAATCTGGTTTTTGAAGGTTACAGACAGCCAGTGTTTCAAAACGGGCTGAGTCGTTTCGGAACGGGTAAGGCTTCAGGGACCCCGTATCGGAACTCGTTTCGATACGGTTTGGCCACTGTGAACCCCTGTTTTGAAACGAGTATCGGAACACTTTGGCTACTGGAAATATGAGAAATTGCCGAGATGAAGGCGTTTCGAAACGGGTCTAAGGGTTTCGGAATGGTCAATATCTCGTTGACCACGAGAAGTTGACCGTTGAGGGTGTTTCAGAACGGTTGACCTCTGTTCCAATACGGCCTTCTCGTGTGGGCTTGGGGCAGTTGACTAGGTCAAGGCGTTTCGATACGCCTCAATGGTGTTTCAAAACGGCCTGCCTAATGGATTAAAATTGGACTGTTTATTTGTCGGTTTGAGTTCCGTTGCGTGTCTTTCTCGAATTCTTCCGTTGTTGAGTTCACATAGGATTTAAATGTGCATTTAGAGAAGATTAATTTTAAAAGGAATTTTTAGGGTTGCTAACCGAGGGGGAACCTTAAGGGGTTTCGCTTCGGTTTTCCCCGTGTGGCCTACTCGGATCGGTCATCCGGCCAGACTGGGACGAGGGGGTTACATTTGTTGGTATCAGAGCCTAAGGTTTCTGAGACCTTGGGCAAGTAAGTGAGGTAAGTTAAGTTGTTGTGTTGAAATCCCACGGTGGTTGTTTGCCATGTAAGCATGTTGCTTGTTATTCGAGTATGCTGTAATGAATGATTGTTTGATTGTGAACATATGTTGCTTGAAGAATGTTGAGTAGAGTCCCATTGCTTCTATTACGTCGGAAAAAGAGATTTTAAGTGAGGGAAACATACTTGAGCCACTTGGACCCTTTCCTTTGCTAACCCAGTTTGTATGTTAATTTTCCGTTGTTGTTGATTTATTGCTCTTTAGTAAGTTTGAGGCCAAGGAGTGGGTCGTGAATTGGTAAGTGGGAGTTGTGGTATCTGTGAATGTGGATGATGTTGAGGGAGTTCATTGCTATAGTCAGGGGAGTATGGTTGTACGTGAGTTGAGGTACGATTGGGTTGTCTGAGTCAGAGTGTAGGTGGGTTGGTTCCTGTTGGTAAAGAACGATGTGATCGATTCGGGTATTAGTTGGTAAAAAGAAGTGAAGACTTGTGAGTGGGAGTCAGAGTAGTATCGATGTTATAGTAGATAAGCCGTTGGTACAGTTATGGAGTTTGTCCCTTCTGGTTGATTCTGAATCCGTATTTTTGTATATTGTTAGCAAGCATGCAAGGTTTGAATGTGCCCGGAGAAGTGTTAGAGGTAGGTATGAGTACCTTAGTTCTTTAGGCGATATCAAGGTAAGGGTCTCGTGTGAGTAATCTGAAATTTAGAAACGCTAGTTGGTGATCGTTGGGATTCAGCCTGTGGTTTTCATACAAGACATCCGATCAGTATTCGGGAGTGGGAATCGATTTCTGTAATTAGGCCAGCGTGCGTTTGAGTTGTCTTCCAGCAAGAAGATGAGACGAAGTCGCTTCCGATGTAGTTGAGCCGAGAAGGAAGTCTTGAGCTTGGACTCTAGATTGTTTGGTAGTGGGATGTTTGAGCCGTCAGGACCAATGTTATAGAACAAGTCCAGCATGACTGTTTGAGTGTGATCAAAATTGAATTTTGAAGTTTCAAGATGCTCTAAGAACAGTCTAGAAGAGTCAGATTTTGTTGAAGAACCAGCCTGAAAACATGAGAACCGAAGACTATCAGCTGTGTACATGTGAAGTTGCAATTTCTGCAGATTCGTCCTTTTGTGTGTGAGCATGTAAGGAAGCTAGATATCTCTGTTGAGATTTTAGACTTAGGGACACATGTGACTAGACCTTTTGGGAGATAGTGGTGGTCAGAAAGATGTACGGAAGATGCTTGTTAGTTGTTCAGGGTTACGTGTTTCGAGTAGATGTGAAATATTTGTCTTTTACGGTTTTGATGTAACTTTTGACATGGTTTGGCTTGTAGAACACATAGTTAGGGTATACGTTGAGACAAAGCGAGAGTTGCCTTGAAGTTGCAGATTTTTGTGAGACTGTAGCGTTAGGTAGAGATGCGAACTTCTTATCGAATGCTGATCCAGCTTTAGAGGTCAAAGATTGATTGAGTTTGGTTGACGGGCTTGCCTAGCAAATGTGATGGATTTGATTTTTGAATGAAGATTAGACCAGAGAATGTTAGAATAGTCTGTGTTTTCCTAAAAGTGGTTGGAAGAATTGCCCGGATTGCCTCTTGTTAGGGAAGAAGAGCTTATTATTGATATCGTCTCCGAATTTGCTTCTGCTTTGATTTCTCTGTATCTTATGGTTCCCGAAAGAATTGAGAGTGTTGAAGAATCAACTATGAGTTTGTTAGACCTTAGATTCAGTAGGCCTAGTACATCATCTTAGAGTGTGACGGTGCAATTTGTGAAGAATAGAGAAGACGATTTGAAAAGGTGTTCAGATTGCATACAGTTGAACAATTGTCAGTGAATAGTTAGTATCCATTTCCGAGCGTCAGTGAATTGTTGATCAGTTGGGGAGTGCTTCAGTCTTTTCGAAGATTAGTTTGAGATCTGATTTCTTACCAGTTGAAAGTGAGAGAAGTTGAAGTACCGAAGACAGCTTTCGGGGCAAGATGTGACCGCTTTGAGTTCTGAGTTATGCCGTTTCGTTTGACTAGTGTGTTAGCTACTTTTATAGAGTTGTCGAGCAAAATGTTTCTTGAGTTCCTTAATTAGTTTGTAGTAGTTCTCATAGATGATATATGGATATGTTCGCGTACCGAAGAGGACCATGACAAGCTTTAGAGTTAGTGTTGTAGATCCTATTAGAAGAATTAATTGTATGCCAAGTTGAGCAAACGTGAACTCCGAGTTAAGGAAGATGTTCTCCTAGGACATGTAGATCAGCTGAGTGTATGCGAGTAAATCCCAAGTGGACAGAAGAAGATGTGAGTTGGGAGAAATTGAAGACTGTGGCAGGAATCTATAGTTCCTAGGTCTAGCATTGTTACTATCGAAAGTTTGTAAATAGTCTTTCGAAGATAGTTGCTCCTTTGACAGATTGCTACAGAAGAATGTTCAATTGTATGATTAGATGCGAGACATTGAGCCCTCGAGAAACCGAGAGAAACTTTGAAGTGAGCTTCGATCTTGATCCGGCCTATATCAGAGAAAGAATTTGTGAACCATAGTGAAGCGTTACATGTAGGGTTAGGTTGTGTGCTTATGCAAGACAGAAGATTGTGGCTTATTCATCGAGATAGTTGAAAGACCTTGAAAAGAATCATCCAACACTAGATATAGAGTTAATTACAGTTGTAATTGCTTCGAAGATTTTGAGACAAAGCTTGTATAGTAGGAAATGCACAGTATATACTTATCATCAGAACTTGAATTATTAGACAACTTAGGAAGGGTTGAAACTTGAACAATATGAGTTGTTAGAATTGCTTGAAGACTGTGATCTCAAGATTGAGTACCATCCGAAAAGAGTCAACGTAGTAACCGATGCTTCGAGTTGTTTTTACTGAGCTATATTTGAGTTGCAAGCTATATTTGCCGGATTCAGTTTATCAAATGATAGTGGTTTTGTGGCTGAGTTTCATGTTGCGCCTACATTGAGTCAGAATACCTAAAGAGAAACAATTGCAAGACAGGTTCTTGACACCTCACGTGCAAGACACAGCGGAAAGAAAACCTTCATAATACAGTTTCGAAGATGATAGAGCTTTACAGTTCATAGATAGAATAGTTGTGCCGATTGACATAGGGTTTTGAGATGTATTGTTTTGGCCGAAGCACGGAAGTTCATTGTATTGCATCAGAGTAGTATGAAGACATATTGTGGGTTGAGGATGAGTACTTCTAGATTGGGTTGATGGATGATGAGGTTCAGCATGAGAGTAAGTGTATGGTTTACCAGTGTGTCAAGACCGAGCATCAGTTTTCTTCTAGTTTGTTACATCCATGGTAGATCCTTAATGAAAGTGGGTAATAGAGATTCGAGATCCTAACTGGATTTTTGAAGACGTCTGCATAGTGTTTGGTTACATGTGAAGTCAGATGATCAGTCAGAGAAAGTTATGGGTCAAGTATTCAAACAGTGCGGCGTGAGATTGTGAATCGGGCTAGTCCTGTTATCTATTTGATGCGGTTACCACCAGAGTTAGAAAGAGGTCTGTGATGTGTTCCGTGAATATGTGATTCGAAAGTGTGAGTCAGATCTGTCCCGTGCTATGTTGTTGAAGAGATTGAGTTGAGTTTAAAATTAACATGCCTTGAAGGAACCGTTGAGATCTTAGCATCAGATAGCTAATGTTGCGTGGTTAGTCTACTGAGTTGGTTAGTATGTTGTGGTGAGAAGGTAAGTGTGGAGGAGTAGATTTCGTGGTATTTCTTGTCCGGTAAATTTCGGGGACGAAATTTCCTTAAGTGGGGGAGAGTTGTAACACTCGGGTTTGAGGGTTGGATGAAAATAATATTAAAATAATGGTTCAGGTTTCAGTTTTATAATTAAAATAATAAATTAATATTTGGGCTTCGTATTTTCAAAACAAATACTTTATGTTGGACATAAATTGTTTTGGAAATCAAATGCCATGGATTTTAGAATTTATGAGATTGCCATCTCATTAACGACAAAGTTGTAATATTGGGAATTTTTGAAATAGCCAAATAAAATAAAACAAAAACAAACCCCATTTCAACATCTTCATCTCATTTTCTTTTCTTCAAACGTGAACACCACCCCTCCTCCCATCTTGCTTTTCCATCAATCTTGCCTCCATTTTTGGAGCTCTTGCAAAGGTAACAACAAATTCTTCTCGTCCTCAACTTCCTCTTTCTTCCCATACTTTTAGTTTTCATTAAAATTTATCATTTAAAGTTTTGTGTTTTTGGGTTTTTGAAGAGAAAGATGCAAACTTTACCATCCATTGCTTTGGCTTTTGATTCTTTGTTAATAGATAAGTTAATACCAACCCAAGAGGTCCAACATACTAGATTTTTACATTGTTTTAAATGGATTTTCGGATTTGGGTTTTGAAGGGTTCTTGGAAGGGTTTTAGGGTTAGTTGTGGGTGTGTTTGATGTTGGAATTTGGGGGTTGATGGTTATACTACGGTTGGGTAGTGTTTTGAACATGTTTAAGAGTGCTTTGGGTGACTACATTGCTGATTTTTGAAGGGTCTTTGTGGAAGTACGAAAATGAGAAATTGAAGATTGAACTTGGCTTTGAATTGTGAAAATTGTAGTGGATTTGTGTGTTGGTGTTTAACTTTGGGTTTGTGGCTGATTTTGAGGTTAATATATTGTTTTTGAATAGTTAGAGGCAAGGGAAATCAATGGGGAAGCTTCGGGCTCGAATCCGGAATCTTGGATGCTTGGTAGGCTTGTCGGCTTGTGCTAATGGAGTGGTCGGTGAGTGGTTACTATTTTTAAATGGCTTTCAAATATCTGTTCAAGCATGTGAACCTAGGATGGGCTTGGTAGACCCACCTAGGTTGAGATTAGAGTGGTAGCCTAATCTCAAGCTTAGCTTAGTAAACCTTTGGTTGAACTCCTAGTTGTTTATTATGCCTCATGTCTATTTGTGTTTGTGTTGGCTATGTATAATGTGTTATGCATGTTGTTGAGGTTTGATATGATGCGTTGATATATGCATGTGGTTTGGTTTATGAATCGTGCATGATAGTGATCATGGTGAGTACGTGCTAAGCACGGAAGTTATGTTGAGTTGATGTTGTGGAAGGTTATAGAATTTGGTTAATATTGGCACTAGTATGCTTGGGTACAATGATCGATCATTAGGATGAGTGTGCACACGAGAGTCAAAACGCGCGTGGCCTTGGTGGCGTTAAGGCACCAAGGAGGAGTAAAGGTACGCCCGAAAATATTTATATTAGTCGATGATGAGTGGAATCCCATCGACGAGGCGTGAGGATGAGTGGAATCCCCTCCGCGAGAACCGGTGATGAGTGTAATCCCACCGCGTATTCGAGTCATAGCTAGGTGCCAATATGAGACTGTATGTATATGCCAATATGACATTATATGTGCCTTTATGATTCGAGATATGTTGTTAATAATACCTTGATATATATATATGTATTATTGTAAGTTGAGCTCATGAGTTGTTGAGCATGGCATAATGTTGATTTTATGTTCATGCATCATGTTTAATTTGGCTCTCGTGGATCGGAGGTAAGATCACGCATTTCATCATGGTAGTTGCTCGTGCTTGGACCTTGCATTGTCGAAGGTTTGTTTTATGAGCACACCCTCACTAAGCTTTTATGCTTACGCTCCTTTTTGTTCGACAATGCAGATCAGTAGCTTGTGGGTGGCAAGGGCAAGGAAAGGTCTCCAAGTGTTGCTTACGGTTAGCTCAAGTATGATCTTTAAATTGAAATATTGTAATAGTAAAGCAATGGGATAGGTGTCGTTGTTTGATCCTTTGAAGTATGTTATGTTGGTTGTTAGGAGAATGCTAGACTCCTTTTATATGTTGTATTGATTGGCTTTTGGGTTGTATGCCTTGCTTGTAAACCATGTTGGATTTGATTATCTTAATTTGTCTAAGTGTTGGTCTTGTTGAAGTTTGATGCCCTTTTTAAATGCCACGTTGGATGCCTCATCTCATGCCTTGTATGATTTGAATATGTTTCGCCATAGGATCCATGTCTCTAGTTCATATTTGTAAATGTTGAGTGCCTCTTGGGGTCGTTTAGGGCCTTTAGAGTTGTTGAGAAATGTTTAAATCTGGTTTTTGAAGGTTACAGCGGCCAGTGTTTCGAAACGGGCTGAGCCGTTTCGGAACGGGTAAGGCTTCAGGGACCCCGTATCGGAACTCGTTTCGATACGGTTTGGCCACTGTGAACCCCTGTTCCGAAACGAGTATCGGAACACTTTGGCTACTGGAAATCTGAGAAATTGCCGAGATGGAGGCGTTTCGAAACGGGTCTAAGGGTTTCGGAACGGTCAATATCTCGTTGACCACGAGAAGTTGACCGTTGAGGGTGTTTCGGAACGATTGACCTCCGTTCCGGTACGGCCTTCTCGTGTGGGCTTGGGGCAGTTGACCAGGTCAAGGCGTTTTGATACGCCCCAATGGTGTTTCGAAATGGCCTGCCTAATGGATTAAAATTGGACTGTTTATTTGTCGGTTTGAGTTCTGTTGCGTGTCTTTCTCGAATTCTTTCGCTGTTGAGTTCACATAGGATTTAAATGTGCATTTAGAGAAGATTAATTTTAAAAGGAATTTTTATGGTTGCTAACCGAGGGGGAACCTTAAGGGGTTTCGCTTCGGTTTTCCCCGTGTGGCCTACTCGGATCGGTCATCCGGCCAGACCGGGATGATGGGGTTACATCCCAACAGTTCGAATTCCAGCAACTGTTCATTTTCCGGTGACGGTTCGTGGCTCCGACGGCGGTTGAGCATCCACAACGACTCATCCTCTCTCGGCGTCCGTTCGATTCCCAAACGGCGACCCGGTTTCCAATAAAAGGTAAAATCCCCAAACTACCCCCTATCTCTCTAACTTTATTATTATTTTATTATTTTTATGGTATGTAATTATGATGATATTAATTGATCTAATATTGATTTCTCTCTCTACTTACAGGTAGGTGGGAGTTGATGCAATGGTTGATGTGACCAGATGCTTGATCCAAGTGAATTGGGTTTGAGCCAATGAGAAGACGTCACGTGGCTTTTTTAGGCGGGAAAAGGAAACACAAAATGTGTTTTGTGTTTGTTTGGCAAAACTGAATTGTAAACAACGTGCTTTAAGATTTATTTTGGGCCTAATGTATTTAGAGTGTAAAAAAATTAAAAATTTGGTGTATATGAACTTTTATTTATTATTTATTTGTTGGTCTTATTTATTATCTGTTTATTTATATTTTTAGTCTTATTTATAATGAAATATATATAGACATACCCAGACAAAATACATGTATTATAAGGTCATTAGGGGTGGGTACTTAAAAAATAGTGATGATTTAGGTTTGGGTAATACATAGTTTAGTCATAATTAATACTAATATTTGTTTAGTGTTTATTCGGTTTGAAAAGTTATATCAATATACATTAAGTTTACATAAACTTTTTTCACTAAAAATAATAAATTAGATTTTACGAAAATAAGAGAATGAACAACATCAACAATACAGAGATTAGTTGCAGCAGAAAATTTATACAAATAAAAGAACAATATAAAATCCAAAGGCGTAAAGAAAATTCTATATACTCCTTTGAAACAATATCATCTATAGTAATCTAACAATCGTCAATTAAATTTTTGTCTCTATCCAGCAACCACAAAAAGGAATCAAACTATTGAAGACCATTGACAATCCCAAATCAAATACGAGCGTCGTGAGAAGTTCTATACGAGTACAAATTTACCGAAAATGTAGGTGAAAATGTGTCATAAAGCATAAGCGTGCCACAAGACAGAGAAAAACATCGCAACAAGATGAGCGAAAAGTATGATTCCAAATAAAGAAATTCTAATTTAAAAAGTAAGAGGAAAATCAATGAAACAAACAAAAACAAAATATAAAAAAGAAAAAACGAATATCAACGATCGACAACTAGCATTAAGACTATTGTCACCGCTTAAGTTTACATCAATTTAATTTCTAAACATATTAAATAAAGGATAATTATTTGATACAATGGTGGCGAAAACTTTTAGTTTCTACGAGCGCCTCAGTTTTGGGTTTAGGAACTCAGTTTAAGGTGTAGGGTTTAGGGGGTTTAGGTTTAGTAGTTTAGAATTTAATGATTGTAAATAGAATTTAGGGTTTATAAGTTAAAACATAAATCCTCAACATATTACCCCTAAAACCTAAACCATAACCTCTAAATCCTAAATCCTAACAATTACCCTTAAACCCTAAACCTACACCTAAACCCCTAAGTACTACACCGTAAACTAAGTCTCTAAACTCTAAAAATAAGGTGTTTGTGGAATCTAAACCTTTCCGCCGCCAATATATTGTATATAAATCGATTAATTTGATTCTATTAATTGTTAGGTGATAATTTTATTAACCTTAATTTTTAAAAATAATTTATTAGAATCGATTGATAGACGTGTCGAGCATAGTGTGGGAGCGGGTAATGATGTTTGGCGTGCAATCTTTCGCTACCAAGGGCAGCAGCGTATTAGGATATTTTTTGGCTTGTGGCGAATGGTAAAATCCTCACTAATAGCGAGCGTGTTCGACATCACCTTGCGACTGATGGCCGCTACGAAAGTTGTGAAGTTGCGGATGAGTCGGCGGATCATTTGTTCCGTTGGTGCCCGATAGCAATTTCGGTGTGGTTAACGTTGGTTAGAGCTGATCGTTGGGCTGAGTTTTGTACGTTGAACTTCGACGAGTTGTTTGGTGGTAATTTGGTGTAGCCAACATATTTCGCGTGTGACCCATCAGAGTGGCACCTTATGTTTGGGATTGTTCTTTGGACGCTATGAACATCTCGGAACCGTAGGATCGTCAATCCAACCAATTGTTCTCAAGAGTCCGTTATTGATCATTGCAGCCGACTGGTAAGGGAGGCTCGACAAGCTCTGGATGTATGACCTCAGTTGAGTTGTGAAGCGAGGCGTCTAATCAGGGAGGAGGTTCGTTGGAAGTTGCCGCGACGTGGTTGGCATGTGCTAAATGTGGACAGGGTGTGTGTGCCGCCTTTGAGCATTGCTTCTTGTGGTAGAGTGTTATGAGATGATTGTGAGGAGTGGATTATTGGTTTCACTAAATCGGTGGGATCTTGCTCGGCATTGGATGTAGAATTGTGGGGGGGTGTACGAAGGGCTTCATCATGCTTGGCAACTTGTTATCTGGCGATTGCGAGTGAATTTAGATAACTTGGCCATTGTTAAAATGCTGCAAAAGAAGAATGATGCGGTTGATTTGCCTATGGTCCATAATACACGGGATTTACTTATACGTAATTGGGTTGTGGAGGTTGTGCATGTATTCCGAAAAGGCAATCAGGTAGCAGATAGTTTAGCTAAAGTTTTACGTGATGGTTCACTAGAGAGTCATATTTTCATGCAGGCTCCTGTGTTTGTGATGTTTTTTGTGATTGCGGATCGTGATGGTGAGATGAATAGTGTTAGAGGTGGGTGAAGTTTTGTAGAGTCTGAGATGTGTTCGTGTTGTTACATTTCTTGATTATCTTTGTTTATTTATATGGGTACTCTTTTCCTCCAATTAGATTTAGGGAGGTTTTTAACGAGGCCTATGGAAATACCTCTCTTGTATGACTTCTCATCAATGTAATCATACGCTTTGATAAAAAAAATTATAAAATTTAATTTTTTATATAACACCCTCAACCCGGATGTTATATTAGGGCCTCAAGCCCAACTCACTACCATAAGATTTCAACCTAGTTTAGCCCAAACCACAATTCATTTCTCATAAAATTCATTGAGTTTAAAATAGTTCAAACATAGTTGAATATTTAAAATATTTACAAGGGAGATCCATTTAAATTACAAGTTATTTTTTGATGCACAACCATTCTATAAAATTTAAAATCTAGCACCCTAAACCCTAAACTCTAAATTTTAACCATAAACCTTAAATCTACACCTTACACACTAAACCCCCTAAACCCTAACTTAAAACCCTAAACCCTAAAATTGAAAAGCTTGTGTATCAAAGTATTTTCCTTAAATATCAAATATAAAAGCATTCGACTTACGATTTAAATCCAAAATATGAGTTACAATACAAATCATAGGGTCCTACGAATACATAGCCTAGATAAATCTAAGTATTGCACTCTGAACAAGTTGATGTTGAAATCCTACATAAATGATGCTCCACTAATGCATGTGCCAACCTACTAACTTGCGAACGAAAACAATTATTCCGAACGTTGAGCTAACGAAGCTTATTGGATACACTTCCACTCTACTATGATTCATGCAAATCATAAATACGATTATATAACTTAAGATGATATCATGGCAATATAACGACATATGGCGCTACTTCTAGCCACCTCAACACATAGAAAAAAAAACAAATGCATTAATCCCACACAGCAACATGAGCATCATATCACAATCTTAGAGTGAGGCTCGATGTCACACAACCTCGAAAACGTACACTCTAAGCGAGGCTCGATGTCACACAACCTCGAGAACATACACTCTCTCTAGGTAAGGCCCAATGTCACACAACCTCGGGAACGTACACCAAGACTCGACATCTCTCCTCGAGTATGTTCGAATGAGGCATGGTGCCATACAACCTCAGGAACATACATTCGACATCTCTAACCATGATGTTGCTACACGCTCTCTAGGTATCCAGATCCAAACAATCAAATGTTACTTGACCAAAAAAGTGTCCACACAACACCCAACATCGACACAACCACCATAACCAATGGCGGATCCAAAAAAACTAAAATGGGGTCCAAAAAATTTAATTCCCTGCATATGTTGGCGGTATTGTCCTTGTGTAGTATGTGTCGATCTCATGCCAATTTCTTGAGTTATAGACATATTATGGGAAGGAGAAGAAAACTTTTGCTCCCCTTGAGTAGGGTGGAGTTTGTGATGCAGTACAACTTGACACTTTGGAAGAACTTGCATAATTTTTTTTAGCTTTTTGAACAAACCAATTTAAAATTACACTTTCTTCTTTTGAGGATGACTATTCATCTTCTTGCTACTACAATTTACAATTTATAAATTACAATAATTATTAAATATAATTCACTACTTAATAAGCATATCCTATAAATAAAGTGTCCAACCAAACTTCTAGAACTGAATATACAAAATTTGATATAACCTTTCCCCTTATTCTCAAACATACATATTCAACATTCAAATAGTCAATTCAACCATGAAATCACCCAAAATTCAAATTCCATCCTTCAATTTTAACTTAATCAAATTAAAAAAATTAAAATTTTAAAAATTAAAATCTGAATTAAATTAAATTAAAAAGGTTAAGAAAATAAGTAAATAAACTAAGAAAGGGATGATTAGTTGGTTTTTTATTTCAATGTCACAATTGAAATTTAAATTAGTACTATAAAGAGGAGAGAAGCTAAGAAAGGGGAGAGCAAGAAACCATTCCTAATATATAAGGGAAATACTTTGATACAATTTACACAAGTCTTTCAATTTTAGGGTTTAAGGGTTTAGACTATATGGTTTAAAATTTATGGTTTTTGGTTAGAATTTAGAGTTTATGGTTTAAGGGTTTATGCTATGTGGTTTAGAATTTATGGATTTGAGTTAAGGGTTTAGAGTTTTTAATTTATGGTGCTGGGGTTAAAGATTTAGATTTTAGATTTTATGCCTTTTTTGAACAATACATCAAAAAGAGAAAAAAATGAGACAAGTCCACTAAAAGTCTCTTACAATGGTGCAAAGAAAAGTAAACACTTCCATCGAGATTAACATACCAAAATCTCATTGTCTCTATCCAAAAGAGACGCTTTACGGGGTGAAAAAGGAGTGGTGAGCGAACCAAGATATCATGCATATTGCTACGCTACTTAGGTCTGATTACATTGGCAACTAACCATCAATCGAGTGGGGATCTATCTTTCTAAAACCACCAACAGAATCATAATCAGATATTAACGTCATGAAGATCTCTTTAGGAGCACTAACCGACCACTAAGGTATGTTGAAAATCATGCCACAAGGACATATGAAACGAACGACAAAAATTAAAAGAAAAACGTGTCACAAGGACAGAGGAAACGTGTTCCACAAAGGCATAGATTCCTATTAAAACATGAAAAAAAACGAAAAAGTTGACGAAATTATTAAAAAATAGGTATAATTACACATTTGGTCCTCTATATTTATATATATATCAATTTAGTCTTAATTTTAATCTAATAAAATAAATTAATTATTCAATAAGATGGTGACATGTGTCACCACCTTATTGGAAGTCTTTAATTATTTTTATTTAATTTATTTAATTAATTTTCCACCTCCAATTAGGTGGTGACACGTGTCACCCAATTGGAGGTGAAAAAATGAGAGCAACAAAATCACCCCCATTAAGAATCAAACCCAAGACCTTAGAGTATCCAAGGTGTGTACTTGCCACTGAACCAAGCACACTTGTGTGCTATGGGGTACAACACTTAATGTATGTCTTTAATGATTGTTAATGCCCAGAAAAATGAAAGAGAAGAAAATGCACTTGGACGGATTCAAACCAAGAACCTTATGGTGCAAAGCGCATGTGCTTGCCACTGCACCAAGTGTATGCTTTCTAATATGAAGTACAACATTTAATATATGTCTTTTATAGTTTTTAATGCTTGGAAAAAGGAAGGAAATGTGGTTTTAGGAAACTCGAACATAATATTCTTATGATGCATAAAAACATCTAAAACAATTAAATAAATCTAATAATTAAATTAATGTTAAAAATATTAAATTATGTTTGTGAGTTTGAATTCGCTAAATGAATTTAATATAATTATATATATAATAATTTAATTAATTATTAATAAATATTAAATTATTAATTAAGTTAAAAAAATCAATTCAATAATTATATACGTGAAATTGTAAAAATAAATCTGACACTGAAAAATATATTAAATTTAGTTTAAAATATAAAAAATTTAAAATGATTTTTCTATTAAAAAATTAAAAAATAATATTATATTTTTTATTTTAAATCGTGCACTAACTATAATTTAAAATATATACAAAATATTTTTAACTTTAATTTAGTTATTATATTTATTTAATTGGTTTAGATGTATAACCCCCTCGTCCCGGTCTGGCCAGATGACCGGTTCGAGTGGGCCACACGAGGAAAACTGAAGCGAAACCCGTTAAGGTTCCCCCTCGGTTAACAACCCTATATTTTTTCATTTTAAACCTTGTCTAGATGAGTGTTAAATCCTAACTGATCATACAGCGGAACAACATTCACGAAACAATCAAACGAACCCAAACTAACATGTTACAACCCAATTTTAAACTTACACTGCAGGCGGTATCGATACACCTAAGGGGTGTATCGATACACCTAAGGGGTGTATCGATACCCCTTGACTAGGTCAACAGGTCAGAGTCAACCCGTGAAGACCGTATCGATACCACCAAGGAGGGTATCGATACCCTCTCCAACGGTTGACTTCTCACGGTCAACGCTAAGATGACCGTATCGATACGCCGAAGACCCGTATCGATACCAAGATGGACAGTAGCTCCAGTGACCAAAAAGGTATCGATACGCCTCCTCGCGTATCGAAACACGGGGCCTGAAACAAGAGGGCCGTATCGATACGGGATCAACCGTATCGATACCCCCTGCACTGCAAGACTCCCACACTTAGCTAAAACGAACAAGACACGGACCTAGATGCAAATTAGGACTTCCCTAGACCCAAACAAGCATTCATACAACATTCAAAGGTCATTGTTTAGCCATACAAACATCCAACATGTACATGCATCAAGGGAATCATGCAATTGAGTCAAAGATGACATGTAAGCATTCAAGTCTCATACTTCAACATTCAAACATAAAGGCCACCTCAAAGGCACATAGCCAACATTCATGATAAGCAATTTAGGCATGGATTACAATTCAAACATGGCATCACAAGCCATACAAAAGCAAGATCACATGGAGTCTAAGCAAGCTCCTAAACAACCAACAATCATCCATCAAAATAACACATGTCCCATTGCTTAAACTATTACGTGTGCAACATTTAAAAGTCATACTTGATGTACTCAAGCCAACAACCACACTTGGAGGCCCTCCACTTGCTCAAGCAACCCACGAACTAAGGATCTGCAATGTTGAACAAAGAGAGCGTAAGCAATGATGCTTAGTGAGGGTAAGCTCTTAAAACAAACCTCAACATTGCAGGGTCCGAGCACGATCTAGCCAAGGCAAAACACATGTATACCAAGGATCCACAAGAGCCACAAGATAAAGATGCATGAGCAATATACAATTAAATGTCATGATCATGAGCTCTACTCCACAACACAAGTATTCACATTGAATCATCCAAATAAAGATCATAAAGCTCAACACATTGATACATTTATCAATCAACATTGGCACCTAGCTATGACCCGAATACGCGGATAGACACGTTGGAACTCACATCCAACAACCACATTACCTCACGGTGGGATTACACTCATCACCGGTCTCGTGGAGGGGATTCCACTCATCCTCACGCCCCGTCGATGGGATTCCACTCATCATCGACTATATATAAATACAATTCCCGGGCGAACCCGTACTCCTCCTTGGTGACTCAACGCCACCAAGGCCACGCGCGACTTTTGACTCATGTGTACACACTAACATCCTAATGATCGATCATTTGTACTCAAGCATACTAGTGCCAACATTTTACTCATTTCACATTACTCATTTCAACCACTTTCGTGCTTAGCACGTACTCACCAACAACCATCATTATGCATGCCTCAAGCATCACAAATCATGCCTCATCTCACATGTATAACACAATATACATAAGCATTCATATCACATTTCATACGAGACATACACAACCACATATATGAGTTCATCCAAAGGCTCTAGATCAAGCTTAGGATTAGGCTACCACCCTAATTCTAACTCTAGGTGGGTCTGCCAAGCCCGACCTAGTCTATATACTCGAACCAACCATTTTAAAACCAAGTAAAACAATTAAGCACTCACCTAAGCTCCTGTAATCACTAATTTTGTCCGGACCTCGAACTCCTTTAATTCGTGTCTACCTAAGACTTATTGGGCTATTAAATAATTTTTCTTAAAAAATAATAACAAGGAAAAGAGAGGAGAAAAAAAACAAAGCAAAAAGAAAAAAATTATTATATTATTATTATTACTACTAGGGTTAATATTAATATAATATTACTAATTATCATCTTTGTTTTTCATTATTATTATTATTATTGTATACATTACTATATTATTATCATTTGTATGTTATTTTATATATAATATATCACTATTATTATTTTAGTATTTATACTATTGTTAATTATTTGTTAATATTAGTATGCTTTTGTTTTTCATTATTAGTATTTATTATTATTATGATTATTAATATATGTCTTTATTATTATTATTATAATAAAATTTGAACATAATAAATAAAAAGCTCACTTTGATTGTATAAACAACAGTCCATTATGTTTAAATAAAATACAAGTCCATACTTAAATAAATTACATGTAGCCCGTGAGCCTAACAAGCCCAGCAGACAAAAAAACCCTAAGCTAACCCTAATTCCTATCTTATGTGCAGTCGCCGCACCATCTAAGACCGTTGGATCGAGGGCTTGATCAACGGCCCAGATCGCCTCAGGCCAAAAACCCTAAGGAGGGTGTCACCCTCACTCCAGCGCCGCCCTTCCTCACAGCAGATCTGACGGTCCAGACTGAATCCAGAAAAGAAGCCCTAGGGGAGGAGCCCCTTCAGTCTTGCGCCGCACCTTTCTAGGCCGTTAGATCTAGGAGGGTCATCCAAGGGTCGAGATTGCACCGGGGGATGAAACCCTAGCAGGCCTGTCATCGAGCCCCAGCGCCGCACAACGTCGACCGTTAGATCGACTCGATCTAACGATCCCAGATCGAAATGATGAAGCATCCGGATCGCCATGCCCGTGACCCCTCCTTTGACCTTCTGTCCCCGCCGCGCACCGCCTGCCGCATCTGACTCGATGTTCTCACCATTTCGGGAGTGACCAGCAAAAAAAACAGAGAAAATGCAGTCGTCAGGACCCAAAAACAGCAAAAAAAAAAGACAACAACGCAGAGGCAATTAAAACTCAACCAAACAAGATCAGAGAAGAATTCAACTTTATGATACATCTCGGTTATATAGGAAACCGAAAAACAAGATAGAGGTGGGGAGCATAGAGATATATCAGCGAGCACGAGAGAAATAAAAAAAACCATTGTAACGATTGGAATTTTCAGAGAGAAATAACAAGAAAAAAAACCTTCTTAGGTACTTTTCTTCGTCTTCTCATTGCATGCGAACCAAAACAGAAAAGAAAGCAAAAAAGTAGTTAGTTTTTTTTAAAAGGGTTTACCCTTGTCGGTCTTCTCTTCTCCTCCACTTCCCCGTTGCCGGCGATAAGCCTTTTGGCTCCCTCGGAAGCCACGCATGGTGAGCCGGTGACACGAAAAGGGAAGGGTTTGTGTTTTTTTCTTTTAGTTTCGGTTTTCTTTTTGGTTTTTACAAAAAAAGAGAAACGTTTTTGGTTTTTAAAAATAGGAAAGGGGCTCTCTGTTTTGGTTTCAAAAAAAAAGGTTTTTTAGGGTTCCGGCGCTGGCAACGGCGACCGAAACCCCTTTGCGGCGCCGGATCTTATAGAGAAGAAAGGGGGGATGGTTCTCGGTTTAGGGTTTACAAATGAAAAAAGGGGCTGAAATTTGTTTAAGTGGGTTTATATAGAGTTTTCACGAATTAAAATTGGGCTAATCATATTTTAAGTCCCTCCGTGCCGTTTTAATCGCGCGAGAGGGGTTTCCGCATTTCAAAACCACGCTAGGGGGGCTTCCATCTTTTCAAATGTTTTCGATTTCGTCCCCGGATTCATCCTGATAGATTTCTGAATGATAAAATTCCCCTTTGCGTCCTTTCAAGTTCCCGTTTCTTTTCAATTTAGTCCCATTTCGCATTTTTAGTTAATGTGTCAAATGGTTTTATTATCATTGTGGTCCCTGTCAGTTTGCATTTTATCTGTATACTTTGATTTTTTTTATTTATATTTGGTTACATTATATGTTGTTGCTCATGCATTTAGGCCCTTTTTTATATATATATATTCTGGCCATATTGTTTATGCTTGTTTAAATTTCAACTTACATATTGTTCCTGTTAACGTAACTTGTTTTTATTTTAATGTGAATATGATAGTATGTGTGTTGATCCGATGTTGTCGCTTTATATGCTTTTTCACTTAGGGTCGTTATGGCAATTTATGATTTTATAGGCTCATGCAATCACATTTGTGTTATATGTTGTTGCATTTGTTTTTTATGAGGCGTATAATTTGTGTATTGATTTTGCATATTTATCTCACTTATTTCTCCCTTTTATCGTGTGATTCTATGTCTCATTCGTATATTTATTTTTTTTTAGTTGCATCTCGAATTATTAAAATGCAATGCGAGCGCCTTTTCATTCGGGAACGAACGAGGCCAGTACCAGTCGTAGTGGTGGTGGTTTGGACGTTCTTTCTCGAATATTAAGGCCTTTAAAATTTACTCACTCGTATAACCAAATTTCGATACGACTCGTCACTTTAATTCGCACAATTTAATATTAATTAAGCGATAATGTTTTTTGGTACCGATTTCCGGGCACGACGGGGGTGCTCATCCTTCCCCGCGTGTAACCGACTCCCGAACCCTTTTAAATCTCTGGTTTCATTTCGGTGTCCGGTCTACCATTTTTAAATGGCCGGTGGTGACTCCTATTTTTTACAAACCCGATTAAATTTTCAAAAATTTTAAAACCCGGTTCTTCTAAGTGACACCGAGGAATTTTTTTTAGTCGCAACAGATGGCGACCCCGCTGGGGACAATTTTTTGTTTTCAAAAACAAAAAGAGAGTCAAGCCAAAAAAAACTTTACCGCTCAATTAATATTTGAAGTTGCGAATTAAAGTGACCGAATCGATCGATATTTGTTTATAAGTGCGATTTTATTTTAAACGCATTTAAAATTGGCATTTAAACCCGTTCGTTTAAGTGGGGGGGGGAACGCTAGTGCTTTCGTGTGGATATTGTTCCTCCGTGTGGGCCTAGCAAGTACCTTCGGGGCTCGAGTACCCTATATCTTCGTGAGAATATCGTTTCTCCGTGCGGATATAGCGAAAGGGTCCCCTCGAATTGAACTCGGTTGAGAGGAGCCTATAATGGGTGATGACCGGGGGCCTTGCTACCCTTAGTAGGGGACAGCGAGGACAGTTCGAGTACCTCCTAGAACCAAAACTGCATGTAGAGAACTAGAATGCCCACCCCTGTTAGAGCCATGCGGACAACCTAGGTTCATTAGACGGGATAAATAGGGTTGCTTGCTTTCATGCTTGCCTTTTCTATCTTACACTAACAATTATTCTGATGATCTTTTTGCATTTTTTCTCGCATGCATATCATGACATAAAGGTGTTGAGTCAAGGTGGTTTTACCCAATCAAGGGCTATCATTATGGACGAGAGGTTGCTAGAAAGAATGGTGTCAATTAGCAAGTCCGACATCGGTCAGAGTTGAGTTAGAAAGGATAGGGGAGCAGCTTACCGAGCGAACACACTGTGTCAGATCTGGTGACCACCATTGAAGAAAGCACAATCCTTCTCCATTCCGAGGAAGTGAATCAAGATCGGATCTACTTCAAACATCCAAAATCATGAAACTACCCGACCGAGTATAAAGAGGCGGCTGGAAAGAGCGGGGCAACCGGAAAGGGCATGGATTAGGTCAAGAGATGGATTCAGCTTCGAGGAAATAGCTTGTTTTCCGGGACTTGATACCAGCAATTTTAGAGGGTCTTGAATTGCTAGAGAAGAAAGCAAATCCGGCCCCGGCATTTTTGCCGAAGTTTTCATTTCCTTGAACATGATTCAGGGGCAAGAAGGGTACCCGTAGGACTTTTGCTATGACTATCTTGTAACGAGGATCCTCCTTTATGTTCAAATGAAAGTTGACCTAAGGAGAATCACCTATATGATCAACACCTTTGACTTGCATACATTCGTAACATTTGTTTCATACATCATTTCGAAGCATCATTAAAATTGTCAGCCATGCACCCATTTCATGAGCATGCATTTGTTGATTCGAGTCCATAATACATCCATCATTAAAACTTTCTTAAGGCCTTTCATCGCATCATTGCTAATTTGGGGAAAACGTCCACGTCAGAGAAAGAGAGAGAGAGAAAAGAGAGAAAAAAAATGGACAAAAGAACAGTTTCAGCCAGTATAGCGTGGGAAGTATGAATGACCTAGTGGCTAAGCTCGAACAGCTTCGAGAACATTTGGTTAAGAAATAAAAGCAGATAATATTGTATACGAGGAAAATAGATCATTTACAAAAATCCAATTTTCATTATTGGTGAAAACTGATTGTACCCAGGGGAATGGTACAACTAGCCCGGAGCAAACGGCTACTGGTAAAGGCATTTCAAATCCGTTAATCCTTGTGCATTTGGGAAAAATGCAAGTCTCGATTCAAGAAAAGTGAATTGAAGACATTACATCACTTCATGAAAGAAGAAGCGATGTTTGGGCAAGTCCGATAGAAATGTTGGCACAACGTGCTTAAATACGGTGAAGTTTAAGACAATGGATAATTCAAATGTCCATCGAAAATCCATTTTCACGAATGGTCGAAGGGAGATAAACCCTTTGCAAAAATCCAATCCTCATTATTGGTGAAAACTGATTGTACCCAGGGGAATGGTACAACTAGCCCGGAGCAAACGGCTACCGGTAAAGGCAAGTCAAATCCGTTGATCCCTGTGCATTTGGGAAAATGCAAAAGGAATAAGCTAAGCTGTAGATTTTTTTATCATAACGAAAGTTTCATTTTGTTATTTAGAAAATATTTTGGTATCCCTTAATTCTTTAAACATTTCATAAGCTTACTCTTGTTTTCCAATTACACACGTATATACTTTTTGAGATTAACTTTAATTTAATTTGAAAGAGAAAAGATTTTTTCTAAAAAACCGAATGTTGTGAGGACGCTATAAAAATGAAAACCCTATGCTCTACTTAGGCCAAGGGAGGAATGACAATGAGTGTTCAGGAAATAATGGGCCACTCCCATTGAGTGAATTTTGCCTCTCGGGCATTGTTGTCTAAGGTTCTTGAATGAAGTGATAACCCTAAAACTTCTACCACCTGAAGACCAATATTGATATCCGTGTATGGGAGGACATTTGGCATTCCTTCAATTCCGTTCACTTAAACAGAAAATAAAAAATGTACCCATTGTTGTCCCCGTTTGTGCCTTTTGAACTTTTTCCTCAAAATGAACCCAAACCAAGGATCACCCCTACACTGGGGGCAGAAAAAGATAGAAGTCTATGAACAAGTAAATGGCAGTGGACCCTGATTATGCTATGAGAATGATGTCTTGTGAACTAAGGGGCATTAAAAGAGAAAAGATTCATTGGATACACTTTCAGTTTGAGCAGCAAAAACATCAAAAGGAAACAGCGAAAGAAAAGTCGGTTCTCAAAGAGCTACCCAAATCAAGGCGAAAGCTACCGACATAAAGTTGAAGAAATCAAAAGCAAAGGCACTAAAGTGAAAAGTGCAATTTTGAAAAGAGAGAGAAGCGAATAAAGAAAAAGGGCAAGAGGATACCCTATCCAAATGAATCTCTGCTTAGATGAGCCTCGAAAGATTGTTCACCTTTGATCAAAAGCCTGCACTAATACAATGCGAAGGTGCAAATTGATCCAAAACTACACTTCATGAAAGGAAATGAACTCTAGGGTAAAAACCCCAACAAGAAGGGGCAGTCTAGAGCGATCCAAAGAAGCAAGAAAAGAAATAGCATTTCGTCGGAACACAATTGAGACTTCAGATTAGAAGAATTGATCCTTGGTTTCACCACCCTTAAACACTTGTTTGAGCCTTTTTACCCTTTCTTTCATAGCCGTGAGCCTTAGCCTACATTACAAGCCATAAAAGACCATTTGGACCATACGCGGAAGGATGAATTTGTCTTCAGATTACATTCCGCCTATCGGGGTTAACCTTTCTTCGAGGATTGCCACACTTCTAATGCCTGATTGAGATTAGAAAAGAGGGAAGGATGGGGCAAGGTGAGTTAGTGAGGTAAAGAGAGCCACCTTTAAATTGGGTAGAAACTAAGTATGGAAGTCGCTCCTCTTGGAAGCCTAATAGCCCAGAAAAGATTTCATATGTGCATACCTGCAACATTCGGAAAATTTCACTCGGGTCAACCTTTTTCAAAGACCCCAAACTTGATTTTCACTTGACATGATTTTTTTTTAAATGTATATCTACATAATAAAATTATTTTTACTCAATCACTTGCATAAGTCTTCTACATGGGAATGAACAAGCGGATTGACCGTGGCCCGAGGTGAAGCCATCAGTACCCAGAGGGGCACCCTCGGAGGTTCAAGCATTACTAATACCTCCAGTTGAAATATCAAGACCGTCTTCGGTGAAAATGTTGAGCTACGAATTCGACCTTCGCTAAGAAGGTTTGAAATAGAACATGAGGGTAGAAATTTTGACGTTGAGAATCGGGGAACAGAAGTTACCCTCAGAGCCTAGGCATCCTGCCGAAGAGGATGTCTTGAGAACAACCACGCGCGCCGCGTTGAGGGCACACACTGGGATGAGACAGTAACCAACTCGATAAAAGGCGACAGAAGTATGCCTAAGAAAAGGGGGAAGATAGAAAAGAAGAAGAAGAGAAGCCAAGACGAGGACCCCAAAGGCACTTTGGGGCAAATGAGCGAAATTCAAAAGAGGCGCTCTTGACCACGAATTTAGAGGAACAAGGGCCAAAAACTGGTGGCATCTTTGGACAGAAGACACCATTTAAAGCAGTCGACATTAACCAGAGGTCAGTTAGAAGGTACATAAGCCTAAACCAAGTGGGGGCAATGGGATTCTAATCAGTGTAAGTCCTCCCTTCAAGAAGAAGTGTTGCGTGTAAAAGTGTCTATCGCAATTGAGTGCAAGTGTACACGTCGCAAGTAATAAAGTGATACTAGAGTATCGGATATCGTCTCCACAGGGACTGGGCTAACCCTTTCCTTCGCTATCTGCACAAGGGGAAAAGAGTAGATTAAGATATTGTCACGAAAATAATAAAGAATACTGGAAAATAAAAGTAGAGAAATTAAGATAGAGAGAATGGGCTGGTATTGAATTGCTCAGTAGTGCAGGTATTGCAGTGTTTAGGGAATCCAGTCCTGTCGTCGCGCCTGTCGCCGACAGCACCTGTCGCGGCAGCTGTCCGTTGGCTGTCGCGGCAGCAGACACACCAACTCCGTACTTCAAGCTTGGCAAGAATCCCAGATCTGCCTTGCCCTATCCCTAGGCACAAGTCTGTCGATGATCACGTCTTTGATGATACCTCCCGGCGTGAATCGAAGGATGAACACCGATGTGTATGAATTCTTCTTTAGCCACTTAACCTCGCTCTATCCCTAGGCACGAGATAGTTCAACTATAAGATAGAGAACTTGCTCTTATTTCTTTCGTATACTTAACTCTCCCGATGCTAAGTAAATGGATAACCTCACAATGCTCTCTCGATGCTCTTGCAAGATATTAATAACCAAAATAAGAGAACTTGAAGTTTATTTTATTGAACTGAAAATTCCTAAAACAAAACAACCCTTGCAACTACTTTACAAATCAACCCGTGGCCCTAGGGGGTTTTAGAACATGTCGGTGACAGGTAAACGACGGGTAAACGGCGGAGGGGTTTTAGATGTCGGTTTTAGGGTAGAATGAGGGATGATCTCTCTAGGTTAAATCTATGCCCTTATATAAGCTTTGGGCTCAAGTATTCTAAGTTAACAAGGATTACAACTTTAATGAAAAGTAAGATTCTAATAAATGCTAAATCTCTAAGGATTCCTACTTTTCAGCCGCCTCCTTGTTTCATGGAAATTCTTCTCCTTGAGCTTTGGCTTGACATATCTTTTGATCCGGGGCTTGGAAAAATATTTGGCTTTCACACGACAGACGAGCAGATTTTTCTCTATCTATCGAGGTCCACTTTACTTTTCCTCTTCATGAAGTTGCTGTCGCCTTGCTGTCACGACAGGTCCATGACAGGTTCGTCTTCTTCATCTGCTTGTCCAGTTCAGCTTTCCTGCTTATCTGCCCTGCGCCTGCCTTCTTCGTCTACTATGGCAGCAACTTGCTGTCGTCCTCTGTTGTCACGGCAGTTCCATGGCAGCATTGTCCTCTTCGTCTGCTTGTCCGGTTCAGCTCTTCTGCTTATCTGCCCTGCGCCTGCCTTCTTCGTTCACGACGGCGGAAACCTGCCAAAAACAGCCATTTTTAGTAGAATCTGTGCCTTTTATATATTTGTGATGTTTTGCTGTAAACTGGCCTAAATGCAATGAAATGGTGCTTGAATGCATCAGAAATATGGGTTAAAAGGGTGTAAATAATAGAACTTTTACACACTCATCAAGAAGCGAGAAAGAGAGAAGTTGACTTCAAGATGAAAACTCAAAGGAGCGCCTAAGAAGAGAAAAAGAAGAAGAAAGAGGACAAAGAAAAGAGAAGACACAGTGAAAACCCAAAAGACACTTTGGGGATTGAGACGAAATTCAAGAGGAACGCTTCAGATCACAAACCCATGGCGAAGGAGACAGAAACTCAAAGCCAAAGGATTTTAGAGCAAAGGAGAGAGATACTCAAAGCTCGAGACAAAGATATATGACATCTGCTCATCTATTCGGGCATTTGGAGAATAGAACCTGCCTATCCGTTCAGGCACTTGGAGAATGGAAATCTGCTCATCTATTCGAGCATTTGGAGAATAGAACCCGCCTATCCGTTCGGGCACTTGGAGAATGGAAATATGTCTATCTATTCAGGCAATCAAAAGTCAGTAAAAAAAGAAAAAAAGAAAAGAAAGAAAAATTAGAAGAAAGAAAGAAAAAAGGAAAAAAGAAAAGAGAGAAAAAAGAGAAAAAAAGAAAAAAAACAGAAGAAAGAAAGAAAAAAACAAGAAAAAAGAACAAAAAAAGAGAAGGGTTCAAAGTGAAAACCCGAATGGGCACTTTGAGGCAAACAATTCCAGAAGGGGATGAGAAGAAGAAGAACAAGGGTCCAGTAGTACTCGAGAGGGGCATCATTGTCCGTGGGGTAACAAGGGTTTTGTACATAAGAGTTTGAATCAGAATGGATGAAAGATAGCACAAGGCTAGAAAGAGTGTAGATGAAGTTTCTAAATACGACCAAAGTCACTCGACTTGAATACTTGAGCGAAAAATGAGTGACAAGTTTGGGGGCCAGTTTTGTCGAGACACAAGACTAATGGATGGTTGTAGTCCCAAGACAATGACCACTAACCCTAAAAAACGAAGACAAACTAAATCCATGCATCTTTGCATTCTCGTAAACACATGCATCTTTGCATTCTCGTAAACACATGCATCTTTGCATTCTCGTAAACACATGCATCATTGCATCCTGAAATATGCTCATGCATCATCGATAGCTAGATGTCACCCATGCTAGGGGCATACTAAATCATATCATAGCATTTTGTTTTCTCTAAACAGACGTTTGAAGATTGGTAAAAGAACATATCTTCAGCTTCACGAGAGGAGAAGCAGATCTCACAAGAGTCAAGAGTCCTTCGACTTGCGTAATTCAGATTTCTAAAATCCTTCCAACCCCCGGTTTTAATCTTCCAGATGGTTTTCTTAAAATTCGATTTTATCCTTCCAAAAGATTTTTGAAAGACAACTTGAATACCTCTCGGGGCGAAGAGAAAACGATAAAGCGAGAACTAAAAGGATTTCAGGCGAAGCCCTTCAAGCCGCCGCTCCAGAATGCCAGGCGAAGTCTTCATATTCGCCACTCAAGGATTTCAGATGAAAGCTTTCAAGCTTGCTGATAGATTTCAATATAAAGGATCCTACTGAGAAAGGGTACAAACAAGCTCTATATAGGAGGAACTTGCGACTTCAGGATCTCGAAAGTGGAGGGTCCTACGGAGAGGGGACTTGTCGATCCTTGATTTCAGAGGGGAGTTTGGTAGAGAAGGAACTACTACTCGAAGAGTACGCTAAGGAAGAGGAGTTTAGTGGAGAAAAAACTCAGAATCCTAAGGCATCAGGATCTCAAAAGCTGAGGGTCCTACAGAGAGAGGACTTGGAGATCTTTAATTTCAGAAATACGAGGACGAGAGTTCTATATAGGAAGAACTGCCACTCGAAGAACACGCCAAGGAAATGAGTTCTATAGAGAGAGAACTCATATTCTTAGGGCTTAAGAGGAAATTACTCGGTGTAGCGCGTTGCAGCTCCAGGAGAGTAAATCGTCCAATAGGGAAGTTGGACAGATATAGTTATGACCAGTTTGCTTTACGGCCGTGAAGGGAAAGCAAATCCACTTGGACGCCCAAGATCGCCTTTCTGCCGCGAAGAGGAGGCAAAAATATTTAGAGTTTCAGCTTGCTTTTTGACCGCGAAATGGACAACTTGCTTTTAGACCGCGAAGGGAAGGCAGAGTTGTTTGGATGACCAGCTTGTTTTTTCGAAAAGAGAAGGCAAAGATATTTGGAATCTGCTCATCTATTCGGGCATGAGGAAAATAGAACCCGCCTATCCGTTCGGGCACTTGGAAAATGGAAATCTGCAAAAAAAAAAAAACTCTCTGTCTACCTGTTCGGGGCATCCGGAGGGAGAACTCACAATTGGAAGGCTTCGGGGGAGAAAATTACTTGGACGTGCGTGTGGCCGCTTCGGGGAGTAAATCGTGTGACAGGGAAGTAGGACAAAATTAGTGCTTATGGTATTTGCTTTATTCTTGTTCCACAAGTATAAGCAAAGAGGGGCATCTGTAATCACTAATTTTGTCCGGACCTCGAACTCCTTTAATTCGTGTCTACCTAAGACTTATTGGGCTATTAAATAATTTTTCTTAAAAAAATAATAACAAGGAAAAGAGTTGAGAAGAAAAAAAACAAAACAAAAAGAAAAAAAATTATTATATTATTATTATTACTACTAGGGTTAATATTAATATAATATTACTAATTATCATCTTTGTTTTTCATTATTATTATTATTATTATTATTATTATTATTATTATTATTATTATTGTATACATTACTATATTATTATCATTTGTATGTTATTTTATATATAATATATCACTATTATTATTTTAGTATTTATACTATTGTTAATTATTTGTTAATATTAGTATGCTTTTGTTTATCATTATTAGTATTTACTATTATTATGATTATTAATATATGTCTTTATTATTATTATAATAATAAAATTTGAACATAATAAATAAAAAGCCCACTTTGATTGTATAAACAACAGTCCATTATGTTTAAATAAAATACAAGTCCATACTTAAATAAATTACATGTAGCCCGTGAGCCCAACAAGCCCAGCAGACAAAAAAACCTAAGCTAACCCTAATTCCTATCTTATGTGCAGCCGCTGCACCATCTAAGACCGTTGGATCGAGGGCTTGATCAACGGCCCAGATCGCCTCAGGCCAAAAACCCTAAGGAGGGTGTCACCCTCACTCCAGCGCCGCCCTTCCTCACAGCCGTCAGATCTGCTGAGATCTGACGGTCCAGACTGAATCCAGAAAAGAAGCCCTAGGGGAGGAGCCCCTTCAGTCTTGCGCCGCACCTTTCTAGGCCGTTAGATCTAGGAGGGTCATCCAAGGGTCGAGATTGCACCGGGGGATGAAACCCTAGCAGGCCTGTCATCGAGCCCCAGCGCCGCACAATGTCGACCGTTAGATCGACTCGATCTAACGGTCCCAGATCGAAATGATGAAGCATCCGGATCGCCATGCCCGTGACCCCTCCTCTGACCTTCTGTCCCCGCCGCGCACCGCCTGCCGCATCTGACTCGATGTTCTCACCATTTCGGGAGTGACCAGCAAAAAAATAGAGAAAATGCAGTCGCCAGGACCCAAAAACAGCAAAAAAAAGACAACAACGCAGAGGCAATTAAAACTCAACCAAACAAGATCAGAGAAGAATTCAACTTTATGATACATCTCGGTTATATAGGAAACCGAAAAACAAGATAGAGGTGGGGAGCATAGAGATATATCAGCGAGCACGAGAGAAATAAAAAAAACCATTGTAAACGATTGGAATTTTCAGAGAGAAATAACAAGAAAAAAAAACCTTCTTAGGTACTTTTCTTCGTCTTCTCATTGCATGCGAACCAAAACAGAAAAGAAAGCAAAAAAGGAGTTAGTTTTTTTTAAAAGGGTTTACCCTCGTCGGTCTTCTCTTCTCCTCCACTTCCCCGTTGCCGGCGATAAGCCTTCTGGCTCCCTCGGAAGCCACGCATGGTGAGCCGGTGACACGAAAAGGGAAGGGTTTGTGTTTTTTCTTTTAGTTTCGGTTTTCTTTTTGGTTTTTACAAAAAAAAAAGAAATGTTTTTGGTTTTTAAAAATAGGAAAGGGGCTCTCTGTTTTGGTTTAAAAAAAAAGGTTTTTTAGGGTTCCGGCGCCGGCAACGGCGACCGGAACCCCTTTGCGGCGCCGGATCTTATAGAGAAGAAAGGGGGGATGGTTCTCGGTTTAGGGTTTACAAATGAAAAAAGGGGCTGAAATTTGTTTAAGTGGGTTTATATAGAGTTTTCACGAATTAAAATTGGGCTAATCATATTTTAAGTCCCTCCGTGCCGTTTTAATCGCGCGAGAGGGGCTTCCGCATTTCAAAACCACGCTAGGGGGGCTTCCATCTTTTCAAATGTTTTCGATTTCGTCCCCGGATTCATCCTGATAGATTTCCGAATGATAAAATTCCCCTTTGCGTCCTTTCAAGTTCCCGTTTCTTTTCAATTTAGTCCCATTTCGCATTTTTAGTTAATGTGTCAAATGGTTTTATTATCATTGTGGTCCCTGTCAGTTTGCATTTTATCTGTATACTTTGATTTTTTTATTTATATTTGGTTACATTATATGTTGTTGCTCATGCATTTAGGCCCTTTTTTATATATATTCTGGCTATATTGTTTATGCTTGTTTAAATTTCAACTTACATATTGTTCATGTTAACGTAACTTGTTTTTATTTTAATGTGAATATGATAGTATGTGTGTTGATCCGATGTTGTCGCTTTATATGCTTTTTCACTTAGGGTCGTTATGGCAATTTATGATTTTATAGGCTCATGCATTCACATTTGTGTTATATGTTGTTGCATTTGGTTTTTATGAGGCGTATAATTTGTGTATTGATTTTGCATATTTATCTCACTTATTTCTCCCTTTTATCGTGTGATTCTATGTCTCATTCGTATATTTATTTTTTTAGTTGCATCTCGAATTATTAAAATGCAATGCGAGCGCCTTTTCATTCGGGAACGAACGAGGCCAGTACCAGTCGTAGTGGTGGTGGTTTGGACGTTCTTTCTTGAATATTAAGGCCTTTAAAATTCACTCACTCGTATAACCAAATTTCGATACGACTCGTCACTTTAATTCGAGCAATTTAATATTAATTAAGCGGTAATGTTTTTTGGTACCGATTTCCGGGCACGACGGGGGTGCTCATCCTTCCCCGCGTGTAACCGACTCCCGAACCCTTTTAAATCTCTGGTTTCATTTCGGTGTCCGGTCTACTATTTTTAAATGGCCGGTGGCGACTCCTATTTTTTACAAACCCGATTAAATTTTCAAAAATTTTAAAACCCGGTTCTTCTAAGTGACACTGAGGAATTTTTTTTAGTCGCAACAGCTCCCAAGCTTAAAGACCAAGCAAGCGACCACCTTCAATTCCCCGGATTTACTTCCGATGCTCCACCGATGCTCAAACTCGATTCTAATCAATCCCAAACACAAAACAAAACATCCACAATCAAAAGCTCATCATCGGAACCAACCCGGATTAACATTTTCAAGCATCCAACACTCAAAAGCAAGCCCAAAACAGAATTCCCGAGCAACCCACAAAACCCACTGAAATCTTCCATTTCAAGCATCCAAACAACCATCAAATACACCCAAAGTGACCCTCATATATCATACTAACACTAGCCCTCAAAAACCAACGTTAAACCACCCCAAAAACCACTTTAAAACTTCCAAAAACCCCCTTGAAACACAATTCCGGAAATCATTATAAAACCTTGTAAAAATTAGATATATTGGACCTTTTGAACAACAAATGTCTCATTTAACATCACCAAAACAAAAGCTCAACTAAAAGCTAACAAAGTTAATATTTTTAATTTCAAACTCAAAAACTTCATAATACAAAAATAAGAGTTTTAATGAAAACTAAGGGTATGGGCATGTAGAGGGAAGTGAGGACAAGCTAGAAACATGTTTACCTTTCAAAAATCACCAAGGATGTGAGTGTATGGTGATGGAATAATGAACCCCCAAGGGAGAGAAGAAGAAGACGTTAGGTTTGAAAGAGGGAGGGGAAGAAGATGAGAAAGGTGGGTGTTTTATTTGCCATGTGTTATTTTTAAGGCTCAAAAGACTTGTTTACCCTTAATGAAATAGGACATTTACAAGGAAGGAAAATCCATGGCTAATTGGGGTTTAATCTTAAAACATGGTCAACTCAAATTAATTAATTTGAAAACAAAACCCGTAATATTATTTAAATTATAAAACCGAGCCCAAATAATATTAAAATATTATTTTCACCTAACCCCTAAACCCGGGTGTTACAACTCTCCCCCACTTAAGGAAATTTCGTCCCCAAAATTACCTAGTGGAAACAAATACGGGAACTGCTCAACCATATCTGCTTTCCTCTCCCACGTGGCCTCTTCCACGCCTCTATGTCTCCACAACACCTTGACCAACTCTATGGTCTTGCCACGCAACACCTTGCTATCAGAAGCAAGTATCTCAACGGGCTCCTCATTATAGGACAAATCCGGATTTAACTATATCTCCTCAACGGGCATCACATGAGAAGGATCCGATCTATATCTCCTAAGCATAGATACATGAAAGACATCATGGATCTTCTCTAACTCAGAAGGTAACCTCAAACGATAAGCTACAGGCCCAATCCGCTCAACTATCTCATACGGACCAATGAACCTCGGACTCAACTTTCCCTTTCGGCCAAATCTCATTACCTTCTTCCACGGAGATACTTTCAGGAACACTTTCTCATCCACTGAGTACTCAACCTCTTTCCTCTTCAAATCTGCATAAGACTTCTGACGATCGGAAGCTTCTTTCAAACGGTCGCAAATCAACTTCACTTTGTAGGTAGTCCCCTTAAGCAAGTCTGGCATAGGCATCAGCCTCTGACCTGTTTCAGCCCAACAAATCAGAGTCCTACACCGTCTACCATACAAAGCCTCATAAGGTGCCATCTGAATACTAGACTGATAACTGTTGTTGTAAGCAAACTCAACCAACGGTAAGTGCTTCTCCCAAGAACCCTGGAAGTCAATCACACAACAACGAAGCATATCCTCAAGAATCTGTATCACTCGCTCTGACTGCCCATCGGACTGAGGATGATAAGACGTGCTGAAATGCAAATGGCTACCTAAAGCACTATGCAAGCAACCCTAGAACCTCGAAGTAAATCTAGGATCCCTATCTTAAACAATGGACTTCGGAACACCATGAAGTCTCACAATCTCACGGATATACAAGTTTGCCAACTTGTCTAAGGAATCCGTAGTGTTCACTGCTAAGAAGTGAGCACACTTAGTGAACCTATCAACAATCACCCAAACAGAGTTCTTCTTCGAAGGGGGCAAGGGCAACCCCGACACAAAATCCATGATGATCCTCTCTCATTTCCATTCCGGAATCTTCAAAGGCTGTAGCAAACCTGAAGGAACCTGATGTTCTGCCTTCACTCTCTGACAAACCATACAACGGCTCACATACTCGGCTACATCTCTCTTCAAACCAACCCAGAAGTAATCATTCTTCAAATCTCGATACATTTTGGTACTACCCGGATGCATAGAAAAGGGACTCGAATGTGCTTCACTCAGAATCTGACGTCTCAACTCAACATCTTCTGGTACAACAATTCTATCTCTAAAGCACAACAAGTTCTCACCACTGAAATTGTAATCGGTCGGTCTTCCTTCGGCTATGTCCTGAACATGAGGAACTAAACTCACATCTTGCAACTGCTTCTCTCTAATCAACTGAATCAAGGAAGGCTTCACTTGCAACTCGGTGATCAAACCACCATCATCGGACACACTCAATCTAGCAAACATAGCTCTCAACTCAACGGCCACTTTTCTACCCAAAGCATCTGCTACTACATTTGCTTTACCCGGATGGTACTCAATGGTCAAATCATAATCTTTTAGCAACTCTAACCATCTTCTCTGTCTCAAGTTCAACTCTTTCTGTGTCATCAGATACTTCAAGCTCTTGTGATCGGTGTAAACTATACACTTCTCACTATACAAATAATGACGCCAAATCTTCAATGCAAACACAACTGCGGCTAGCTCTATATCACGAGTAGGATAGTTTTTCTCATGGATTTTCAACTGTCTAGAAGCATAAGCAACAACTCTCCTATCTTGCATCAAAACACATCCTAAGCCTACGTAGGAAGCATCACTGTAGATCACAAACTCCTTACCTGAAACAGGTTGCACTAACACTGGAGCATTTGTCAAAGTTTCTTTCAATTTCTCAAAGGCATTCTGTCTTGCATCTGACCATTCAAACTTAACTCCCTTTTGCAACAATTTAGTCAAAGGAGCCGCTACTCTAGAGAATCCATCAACAAATCTCCTATAATAACCGGCTAAACCTAGGAAACTCCTAATCTCGGTCACGGACTTAGGTTATTTCCACTCAACAATAGCCTCAATCTTCGATGGATCAACTCGGATACCTTCGGCTGAAACAACATGGCCAAGAAATACAACCTCTCGAATCCAGAACTCACATTTACTAAGCTTCGCATACAACTGATTGCTCAACAATCTCTGTAAAACAAATCTCAAGTGCTCATCATGCTCTTCTTCTGTCTTCGAGTACACAAGTATATCATCAATGAAAACAACTACAAAACGGTCTAGATAGTCTCTAAAAATTCTGTTCATCATGTCCATGAATGTTGCAGGTGCATTCGTGAGCCCAAATGGCATCACAAGAAACTCATAGTGACCATATCTAGTCCTAAAAGCTATCTTCAGAACATCACACTCTTTCACTTTCAACTGGTAGTACCCGGATCTCAAATCTATCTTCGAGAACACTGAAGCGCCTCTCAACTGATCAAACAAATCATCTATACGAGGCAACGGATACTTGTTCTTCACGGTCAACTGATTCAACTGTCTATAGTCAATACACATGCGCATGCTACCATCTTTCTTTTTCACAAACAACACGGGAGCACCCCACGGAGAACTACTAGGCCTAATGAAACCACGGTCTAATAATTCTTGCAACTGACTCTTCAATTCTTTCAATTCTTTCGGAGCCATACGATACGGAGCTATCGAAACTGGATTAGATCCTGAAACTGTCTCAATCACAAACTCAACATCTCTGTCAGGAGGCAAACCCGGCAACTCTTCAGGAAACACATCTGGAAAGTCACACACTGTTCTGATATCTTTCGGTCTAGCTTCACTCATATCCGGATTCATCACATAAGCTAAATAAACCCCATATCCAGAGTCCATCAACCTATGAGCCTCTAAAGCTGACACCACATTAGAAAAGAACTTAATGTTCTCGCCTACTACTACTACCTCGTAGTCATCAGAAAGCTTCAAAGAAATTCTCTTTGTTTCAAAATCCACACTAGCCCGATGCTCAACCAACCAGTCCATACCCAAAATAATATCAAAGCCATAGAAAGGAAGTTCCATCATATCAACAGAGAACACATGACCCTGAATCTTCAGTGGACATCTCCTATACATACGTCTAACCACAACTGTCTCACCAAAAGAATTAGTAACATGCATACCTACATCTAAGATCTCAACTGGGATATCTAACTTCTGTGCATGCTCACTCAAAATGTAGGAATGTGTAGAACCCGAATAACCCAAAGAAAGCAAAGACATAGACTGTAACTCGAAATTACCTGCTATCACATCTGTGTCGTTCCCGGCCTCTCTCTGAGCATAGACTTTCGCTGGTCCTCCCGCCTCTAGCTGCACTGCCACAACATGAGCAAGGTTCCTCTGAGCATCTACCCTAGGTGCATCAGCCCTAGGCTGGAAGTAGCCACGACCGCGCCCACGGCCTCTCTGAAAATCATTCGCTCTCGCAGGAGCCTGAGCAATGTTCGGTGCCTGAGCCGCCTGATGCGGACAATCCCTCCTAAAGTGGTCCCTCGAACCACAGTTCCAACAAGCATGGAAGTTACCCCAACACTCACCAGCATGCTGTCTCCCACAACGGGTACACTCGGGCAACCGCCCTCCTCCTCTATGGCCCTGATGGCCCCTACCATGGTGGCCACCGCCACGTCTATGGTCAAACTGATGTCCGCCACCTCTGTGCCTCTTGGCATCTCTACCATCAAAGTGGTTATGCCTCTTACCAGAACTGGAGCCACCAGATCGTTTGGCCGAACCCAAACTATGCTCTAAGTCCTTGGCCCTCGCGACCAACACATCAAAGTTTGAGTAGTCAGAAGCCAATGTGTACCTCTTAACCTCTTCATTCAATCCATAGCAGAAACAATTGCAGCGTTCCACCTCCGTAGGAACCAACTCCGGTGCATACTGACTCAAGCGAACAAAGCAGACCTCATAATCAGTCACAGAAGCCTCTCCCTGAGTAAGAGCCATAAACTCTCGCTTCCTTTCATCTAAGTACCTCGGTCCCAAGTACCTCTTCCGGAAAGCGGTCTCAAAGAAATCCCAATCTATCTCTACCTCTGGAACCCCAGTAGTAATGGTGACCCACCAGGTGTAGGCATCACCCTGAAGCAACGAGATCACACAACCCAATCTACGTGCGCCCGCACAACCCATCTGAGCCAAGATACGAACTGTCTTCTCCAACCATAGCTCCGACCTCTCCAGAGTAGATCCTCTAAACTCCTCGGCCCCCAAGCTACGGAGCCTCTCCAAAGGTAGACTGGCATCGTCACACCTAGGCTGAGTTGCAGCCTGAGCTCCCGCAACTGCGGCCTGAAATGCTCCCGCTATCGCTTGCACTAGCGGAGTCATATCAATTCCAGGTGGACCTTGGCCACCTTGGCCACCTTGAGGTCCATCTCCTCCGGCTCCATCCTCGCCCCCAACTCCAGGTGGAGGAGGTGGTGGTGGTGGAGGTGGTGGAGGAGCGCCAACTCCCGCGGCCACCGGCCTTTCTAGGTGAGCCTCCACACCAACTGCCGGCTCAACAGGAGCCGCAACCCGTGGTTCCTGATGAACCACCCTCGGCCTACCTCTCGGTCTAGACATCGCTCTTACAGATATCAACTACAACCACAACAACAAAACATACAAGCTGGGTTAGCAATGCAAGGCTTCCAAGTGTTCAAGTACGTTCCCTCACTTAAAAATCATTTTTCCAATGTAATAGTAGCAATGGGACTCTTACACACATGCTTTGGAACAAAAACAGTCAACATACTTGTCAAACAAGCAATCATACCTACAAAGCAAGCAAACATCGCGCAAATCAATTCAAAACTTAAACTTACCTCACTTACCTGCCCAAGGTCTCGGTAACCTTAGGCTCTGATACCAACAAGTGTAACCCCCTCGTCCCGGTCTGGCCGGATGACCGGTTCGAGTGGGCCACACGGGGAAAACTGAAGCGAAACCTGTTAAGGTTCCCCCTCGGTTAACAACCCTATATTTTTTCATTTTAAACCTTGTCTAGATGAGTGTTAAATCCTAAGTGATCATACAGCGGAACAACATTCACGAAACAATCAAACGAACTCAAACTAACATGTTACAGCCCAATTTTAAACTTACACTGCAGGCGGTATCGATACACCTAAGGGGTGTATCGATACCCCTTGACTAGGTCAACAGGTTAGAGTCAACCCGTGAAGACCGTATCGATACCACCAAGGAGGGTATCGATACCCTCTCCAACGGTTGACTTCTCACGGTCAACGCTAAGATGACCGTATCGATACACCGAAGACTCGTATCGATACCAAGATGGACAGTAGCTCCAGTGACCAAAAAGGTATCGATACGCCCCCTCGCGTATCGAAACACGGGGCCTGAAACAAGAGGGCCATATCGATACGGGATCAACCGTATCGATACCCCCTGCACTGCAAGACTCCCACACTTAGCTAAAACGAACAAGACACGGACCTAGATGCAAATTAGGACTTCCCTAGACCCAAACAAGCATTCATACAACATTCAAAGGTCATTGTTTAGCCATACAAACACCCAACATGTACATGCATCAAGGGAATCATGCAATTGAGTCAAAGATGACATGTAAGCATTCAAGTCTCATACTTCAACATTCAAACATAAAGGCCACCTCAAAGGCACATAGCCAACATTCATGATAAGCAATTTAGGCATGGATTACAATTCAAACATGGCATCACAAGCCATACAAAAGCAAGATCACATGGAGTCTAAGCAAGCTCCTAAACAACCAACAATCATCCATCAAAATAACACATGTCCCATTGCTTAAACTATTACATGTACAACATCTAAAAGTCATACTTGATGTACTCAAGCCAACAACCACACTTGGAGGCCCTCCACTTGCTCAAGCAACCCACGAACTAAGGATCTGCAATGTTGAACAAAGAGAGCGTAAGCAATGATGCTTAGTGAGGGTAAGCTCCTAAAACAAACCTCAACATTGCAGGGTCCGAGCACGATCTAGCCAAGGCAAAACACATGTATACCAAGGATCCATAAGAGCCACAAGATAAAGATGCATGAGCAATATACAATTAAATGTCATGATCATGAGCTCTACTCCACAACACAAGTATTCACATTGAATCATCCAAATAAAGATCATAAAGCTCAACACATTGATACATTTATCAATCAACATTGGCACCTAGCTATGACCCGAATACGCGGATAGACACGTTGGAACTCACATCCAACAACCACATTACCTCACGGTGGGATTACACTCATCACCGGTCTCTCGGAGGGGATTCCACTCATCCTCACGCCCCGTCGATGGGATTCCACTCATCATCGACTATATATAAATACAATTTCCGGGCGAACCCGTACTCCTCCTTGGTGACTCAACGCCACCAAGGCCACGCGCAACTTTTGACTCATGTGTACACACTAACATCCTAATGATCGATCATTTGTACTCAAGCATACTAGTGCCAACATTTTACTCATTTCACATTACTCATTTCAACCACTTTCGTGCTTAGCACGTACTCACCAACAACCATCATCATGCATGTCTCAAGCATCACAAATCATGCCTCATCTCACATGTATAACACAATATACATAAGCATTCATATCACATTTCATACGAGACATACACAACCACATATATGAGTTCATCCAAAGGCTCTAGATCAAGCTTAGGATTAGGCTACCACCCTAATCCTAACTCTAGGTGGGTCTGCCAAGCCCGACCTAGTCCATATACTCGAACCAACCATTTTAAAACCAATTAAAACAATTAACCACTCACCTAAGCTCCAAAGCTTAAAGACCAAGCAAACGACCACCTTCAATTCCCCGGATTTACTTCTGATGCTCCACCGATGCTCAAACTCGATTCTAATCAATCCCAAACACAAAACAAAACATCCATAATCAAAAGCTCATCATCGGAACCAACTCGGATTAACATTTTCAAGCATCCAACACTCAAAAGCAAGCCCAAAACAGAATTCCCGAGCAACCCACAAAACCCACTGAAATCTTCCATTTCAAGCATCCAAACAACCATCAAATACACCCAAAGTGACCATCATTTATCATACTAACACCAGCCCTCAAAAACCAACGTTAAACCACCCCAAAAACCACTTTAAAACCCTCCAAAAACCCCTTGAAACACAATTCCGGAAATCATTATAAAACCTTGTAAAAATTAGATATATTGGACCTTTTGAACAACAAATGTCTCATTTAACATCACCAAAACAAAAGCTCAACTAAAAGCTGACAAAGTTAACATTTTTAATTTCAAACTCAAAAACTTCATAGTACAAAAATAAGAGTTTTAATGAAAACTAAGGGTATGGGCATGTAGAGGGAAGTGAGGACAAGCTAGAAACATGTTTACCTTTCAAAAATCACCAAGGATGTGAGTGTATGGTGATGGATTAGTGAACCCCCAAGGGAGAGAAGAAGAAGACGTTAGGTTTGAAAGAGGGAGGGGAAGAAGATGAGAAAGGTGGGTGTTTTATTTGCCATGTGTTATTTTTAAGGCTCAAAAGACTTATTTACCCTTAATGAAATGGGACATTTACAAGGAAGGAAAATCCATGGCTAATTGGGGTTTAATCTTAAAACATGGTTAACTCAAATTAATTAATTTGAAAACAAAACCCGTAATATTATTTAAATTATAAAACCGAGCCCAAATAATATTAAAATATTATTTTCACCTAACCCCTAAACCCGGGTGTTACAAGATGTTTTTATGCATCATAATAATATTATGTTCGAGTTTCCTAAAATCACATTTCCTTTCTTTTTCCAAGCATTAAAAACTACATTAGACACATATTAACTGTTGTACTTTATATTAGAAAGCGTACACTTGGTGTAGTGGCAAGCACATGCGCTTTACACCAGAAGGTCCTTGGTTCAAATCTGTCCAAGTGCATTTTTTTCTCTTTCATTTTTCTGGGCATTAGCAATCTTTAAAGACATATATTAAGTGTTGTACCCCATAGCACAAAAGTGTGTTTGGTTCAGTGGCAAGCACACACCTTGGGTACTCTAAGGTCTTGGGTTCAATTCTTGATAGGGGTGATTTTATTGCTCTCATTTTTTCACCTCCAATTGGGTGACATGTGTCACCACCTGATTGGAGGTGAAAAAATAATTAAAGACTTCCAATAAGGTGGTGACACGTGTCACCATCTTATTGAATAATTAACTTATTTTATTAGATTAAAATTAGGACTAAATTAGTTTGTTGTATAAATATAGAGAATTAAATGTGTAATTATACCAATTTTTTAATGGATGGTGGTTTAATTAGAACCATTTAAATAGTTAAGTGGTATATTTGACACAATTAAAAATATAGTGGTCAAATCGACATCTACCCTATAGTTTAGTGGTCATTGGTATAATTTACCCTTATTTTTTTTACCACCGTATGTAGCCTTTGAAATTTTAACATTCTTTTTCTTTCCCCAAAAATGGATGTGCAAAATTTCTTAGTTTTTTTTTTCTTTTAACTTTATACACAACTATATTTTATAGTTTCCCCCCAAATAATGGGTGTGCAGTTGCTGTTATAAGGGCTTACAGATCCTCTACTGATCATAACTCTATGGTTTCTATTATTTACATGTCACCTTATGTAAATTATCAAGTTTTTATTTCTTAATTTCACATAAAAGGTTAAAATCTCGATTGTTAGCTTTACAATTCATTTTATCTTATTAGGGACTCATTAAATCATATTCTACAATTTTTCATCCTTTCGGGCTCTATTTCAATATTTTTGGGCAAAATACCAGTGAGTACTAGTACAGTACCCATGAGTATCGGTGCTCACAACGTACCGATACGAAAATAGCTCACTAAAATTTTTCAAGCCTTATTATACCGGTACAGGTCGACCTGTACTGGTACGGGTTAACATGAACTGATACTGCTCCACATGGCATACCAGTACAAGTTGAACACCATATCGGTACCCCTCCCATAGTTTGTGTTGAGTTGTGTGGTGCTCGATTCGTTCAACTGATAAGGCTGACCAAGTGGTGGAGAGGTGGATTTTTGGGTAGAAGGGTTGTGGAAGCTAAATAGAAAATTGACCCAATGAATTATAGTGGTTCAACCTTCTAACCAAGATCTACATCCACTACCTTAGCTCCCCACTAAGGATTTCCAAACAATTCCACTAATTGTTTCGTCCCCTTTTCTAGGATTAGGAGGAAACCCTTACAACCAATCAAACTTTCTACCCAAAGCCTTGATTGAAACCCTCTTTACAAAGAGACAATGTAAGCAAACTTAAAACCCTCTAATAGGTGTTTGTTTGCACAATTAAGCACTCACCCAAAACCTAAAAACACTTGAGCAAATTTGACAATTTAGGCTCACTAGTGTTTGTCTATACAAGAATTGACAATTTAAGCACTAAGACAATATTTGATAATTTGTTGTTTTACAATATGAGCATTAGTCTTTACTTGATGCTTGGAGGTCCCTTTTTTATACTCCCAATTGAGTTTGTAGCCGTTACTAGCCGTTGTGATCATATTGGAGCCGTTGAGGACTTTAATTCCCACCATAAATGCAGTTCTACAGCTCCCCGTTTCGAAACGCTCGAACCCGTTTCGAAACACCCTTTAAGTAGAAAGAGTCGTTGCAGTCTGTCAGGGCATCCGTATCGAAACACCCCCTTGCCGTTTCGAAACCCGTATCGAAATGCCATAGGCCCGTATCGAAACGCCTGCATTTAAAAGTTAGTTGGGAAAATAGCCGTTGGGGTTTATGACCGTTGTGATCAATGCCACGTAGGTGTATCGAAACGGCATAGCCCGTTTCGAAACGCTGGGCAAAAATCCTGTCCATGGAAAGCCCATTTCGAAACAAGTTTCGAAACGTTTTTGCTACTGTAAACCCCTGTTTCGAAACGCCCTAAGGTGTTTCGAAACACCTGGACGGTTTTGTGAAGTTTGGCTTTGAAAAACATGTAAAACCCTTTTGAAAGCTTCCCTAAACATAATTTCAAGTTGTTTGGACTTTGGAAATGTTTTAAATACTTTTTAAATCAGTCCAAAATATTTTTCAATTATTATATCAAAACATTAGTTCTACAATCTCCCCCTTTTTGATATAATAAAACTCACTTGAAAAATTGTTTGGGATTCTCCCCCTTTAACTTTAAAAATGTGAATAAGAGATTGAAGATATGAAATCAAATAAAGCTCCCCCTTATTCATTTGAAAATTCAATTTTTCAAATCATTTCTCCCCCTTTTTGTTATATCAAAAAGAATTTAAAACATTAAGTTCAAAATAACAATAGAGGTAAAATTTGACAAAAATACCAATTTGGTTTTAAAATGGCTCCCCCTTACTCAAAGCATCATCAAAAATGTTAGTCCAACATATATGATCATCTAGTTGAATAAAATAAAAATAAAACAAATTTAAATTAAAACAACTAGAATTTTTACCAACACTTGAATCCAAGGGAGGATGTGAAGCCGTCCTTCTTCAAGTGTTCTTCCTTGTGTGCGTGGAGCTCCCCCTCAATTTTTTACTTGTTGAACATCTCCATCACACCTAGCAAAAGACAATCAAGTGATTTTTGGTATCCAAATTGCTTTGGATCCATGAACATTAGTGACACAAATTTTAGTCCCCTTTGGAATCCATTTTTCAATGTCATCCTTTTTAATTGAAGTGGTTAGTCCTTTTGGGACCCAAACACTTCTAAAACATTTACCTTTTATAAATCTAGGGGCATTAGATTGTCTAACATAAAAATTTGATTTTCCAAAATTGTTTTTCTTCTCTAGCTCTATGGAAATCAAATCCTTTTCTTCTTGAACCTTTGGAAGCAATTTTTGTAAATCAAAACATTTTAATTCAAAATCTTCAAGTTTTGCTTCAAGTTCAAGTTTGGTTTTAGAAAGCAAATCATTTTGAATTTTTAACTTTGAAATCAATTTATTGTTTTTCAAAATGTGGCTTTTAAAATCTAAAACTAAATCATCGTAGGCATCTTGTAATTCATCAAAAGAATAAGAACATGAAGTAGATGAATTAGAAGTTACCCTTGAATCTTCTTCGATGGCCATAAGGCAAAGGTTGGCTTGTTCATCGTCGGTGGAGTCCTCATCACTCCAAGTAGCCACATGTGCCTTCTTCTTATGGCTTGAAGTGCTTGCTCTCTCCTTTCTTTTAGGTTCTCGTTCAAGCTCTCTCAAGGCTTTCTTCATGAACGAGGCACACTTCTTGAAGAGATGAACTATCTCTTCATCTTCATCCTCATCTTCACTTAAGTAGACATGCTGACAAGTGGGGGATTTGAGAGCCACGGCACTTGCATTGATGCCAAGCCCTTTGATTTTCTTCTCTCCCATAGCTCTAACTTCTTCCCTCTTCTTCTCATCCTCTTTGTTCTTCTTCATGATTTGATGAGTAAGGAGAGACCCCATGACTTCATCAAGCTTCAAAGTCTTCAAATTCTTTGCTTCGATGATGGCGGTCCTCTTTGAGTCCCAAGACTCGGGAAGTAAGTAGATGAGCTTTCGAACAAGCTTTTCCTCCAGGATGGCTTCTCCATATCCTTTGAGACCATTGGTGATAGTGGAGAACCTATCAAACATCTTCTCGATGTTCTCTTCCGGATCCATTTTGAAGTTCTCATACTCTAAGGTTAGGAGCCCAATCTTGGTCTCCTTGACTTCATTGGTTCCCTCGTATGTGACTTCAAGCTTGTCCCATACCTCCTTGGCACTCTCACAAGAAGACATCTTTTCATAGATGGATGGACCAAATGCACAAAATAGAATGTGCAAGGCTTTGCAATTTAGCTCCATCTTCTTGCGATCGTCGGTACTCCACTCCGCTTTACTTCTTTGAGGCACGAAAGGACCATCTTCAACCACATCCCATAGCTTGTAATCTCTTGATTTGATGAAGAATGTTGAGTGTGTAAAAGTTCTATTATTTACACCCTTTTTAACCCATATTTATGCTGCATTCAAGCATTATTCATTGCATTTAGGTTAGTTTACAGCAAAACATCACAAATATATTCAAAGGCACAGTTTCTACTAAAAATGGTTGTTTTTGCAGGTTGCTGCCGTAGCAGACGGAAAGGGCAGGCGCTGGGCAGTGAAGCAGAAGAGATAAACTGGACAAGCAGACAAAGAGGACGATGCTGCCATGGTTGCTGCCGTGACAGCAGAGGACGACAGTAGTTTTGAGGAGAAAAAACAAAGTGGACCTCGATAGATAGAGAAAATTCAGCCCGTCTGTCGTGTGAAAACCTTATATTTTTCCAAGCCCCAGATCAAAAGATATGTCAAGCCCAATGTTCAAGGAGAGAAAATCCCAAGCAAGAAGATGACGGCTGGAAAGTAGATTCCTTGAAGATTTAGTCTTTATTAGAATCATACTTTCAATTAAAGTTGTATTCTTGCTATTTTAGATAACTTGAGCCCAAAGCTTATATAAGGGCATGTATTTTAACCTAGAGGGGCATAACCGATTACCCTAGCTTCTTCCCAAAACTCTAGTCGTTTTCCTTCCCACATCATGTTCTAAATTCCCCCTAGGGCCACGGGTTGATTTGTAAAGTAGTTGCAAGGGTTGTTTTGTTTTAGGAATTTTCAGTTCAATAAAATAAACTTCAAGTTCTCTTATTTTGGTTATTAATATCTTGCAAGAGCATCGGGAGAGCATTGTGAGGTTATCTATTTACTTAGCATCGGGAGAGTTAAGTATACGAAAGAAATAAGTGCAAGTTCTCTAGTTTATAGTTGAACTATCTCGGGCCTAGGGATAGGACGAGGTTAAGTGGCTAAAGAAGAATTCATACACATCGGTGTTCATCCTTCGATTCACGCCGGGAGGTATCATCAAAGACGTGATCATCGACAGACTTGGACCTAGAGATAGGCCAAGGCACATCTGGGATTCTTGCCAAACTTGAAGTACTAAGTTGAGTGTTTGCTGCCGCGACAGGTGCTGCCGCGACGGGCGCGACGACAGAACTGGATTTCCTAAACTCTACAATACCTGCACTACTGAGCAATTCAATACCAGCCCATTCTCTCTATCTTGATATTTCTACTCTTTTATTTAAATTTACTTTATTATTTTCGTGACAACTTCTCAAATATTTCCTTTACTTTCGTGCAGTGAATTAAGGTGAAGCTATTAGCCCAATCCCTGTGGAGATGATATCTGATACTTCGTATCACTTTACTACTTGCGTCGTGTACACTTGCACTACCATTGCGATAGACTCTTTTACACGCAACAAGTTTTTGGCGCCGTTGCCGGGGATTGGCAACATAACTCTATCTTTTCTTTTACTGCATTTTTCGTTTTTGTTTTTATTTTTATTTTTCTATTTTTCTTTGGTGCATTCAACTCTTGCTTTTCACAAGGTTACTTGTTTATGCGCAGATCGAATCGAGGAAAAGATCTTGAGTATCAATTAGATCCGGAAATCGAACGATCATTCAACCTCAAGAAACAACTTCGTCACTTACTAGCCAGAAGCGAGTACCTTGAGGAACAGCTAGAGAAGATGGCCCACAATGGTAACGACCCGCCTGTCAGCGATATTATATCGCCAGCTGGCAACCCTGCTACCGCTACCGGACGACGGTCCTGTCGTGACTACATGTTGAACGATCATATAGAACTGGAAACCACGCTGTCGGATATTGATGTTGACAACTTTGAGCTGAAACCTGTTATGTTTAGCATGATCAACAATACTGGTCAATTTAGTGGTGCTGTTACAGAGGATGCTAGGGAGCATCTAAAAATGTTCCAGGAGATCTGTGGTTCGTTTAGATTGCCAGGAGTTAATCCGGAGATACTGAGGCTTCGGTTATTTCCCCATTCATTGAGGGACAGAGCAAAAACTTAGTGGAATAAACTTACGACGGGTTCAATTAGAACTTTGGCAGACTTATCTCGTGAATTTTTATCTCGTTTTAATCCTTTGCATTTATTTGAGCGATTACGTAATGAAATTGCTACGTTTCAACAGGAAGATGACGAGCCAATGCACGAGGCATGGGACAGATTTACTACTCTTCTACGGAACTGCCCAATGCATGGATTCCCCGTCTGGAATCAGGTAACAAAGTTTTATAATGCTGCCAACTTACAAACTCGTATTCGAATTGATTCAGCAGCAAACGGACTATTATTGGATAAAGATCCGGATGAGGCAATGCAAGTATTGAAAAATCTGGCTAAGAATGAGGTGCAGTTTCCGACAGTAAGAAGAGGGGGTAAACGGGTACTAGCTGTCAAGGATTATGAGGCCGACAGCATGATGAAATCACAGGTAACATTCCTTACTAAAGCAATGAAAAGGTTATTGAATGATGATGCACAACATGGATTTGCTGTTGAGGAGGTATGTGAAATCTGTGAGGGAAATCATAGTTCGGATGAGTGTCCTATACAGTTAGAAGAGGGAAAGTATGTTGGAAACTACAAGCCGAATTACAACTCCAACAACTATAATCCCAACTAGAGGAAGGATCCCAAGTTTTCTTGGAGTAATCCCAATAATGCCCTGAATCCTCAAGCACACAATCAGAATCAGGGAGGACCTAGATTGCTGACGCGACAGCAGCTGCCGCCGTAACAGCAGCAACAACAGCCACCAGCTGCCACGAGTAGTATACTGGAACAGACTCTGGCCACTTTTATGTCTCAGACAGGTACTTATATTGAGAATATGAATCAGTTTGTCAAGAAAACAGAGACTTTAATGGATAAAACAGAGATGCGGATGACGAATCATGAAGCTACTCTGAAATCTTTGGAGACACAAATGGGTCAGGTTTCCTAGCATATCAAGCCAAGGCAGACTGGAGGATTCCCTAGTAATACTGAAAATTCTAGGCAGCCCACACATGAGCAGTGTAAGGCAATTACTACTAGGAGTGGGAAGAAACTACCAGGGCCAGAGAAGGAAGCTGAATCAGTAAGAAAACTAGCCTTAGACAGACCTGCCGAGGAAGCTGCCCTGATAGGTAACAAACAGACTGCTGCTGATGAGCCTGTCACGACAGCAGAAGCGACAGAGGAGAAAAATGATGAACACAAACCTCCTCAGATTTGTATGCAGTGGGAAGAACGTATTGCTGATTACCGTCCCCCACCTCCTTTTCCTCAACGGTTATAGCAAGCTAAGCAAGAATCTCAGCTCAAAAAGATTTATGATATTTTTAAGCAGGTTCATATTAATATTCCGCTGTTAGATGTCGTTAGGGAGATGCCCAGTTACGCCAAATTTCTCAAGGATGTCATGTCAAAGAAATCTAAACTTGGGGAGTTTGAAACGGTTAAGATGACATAAGGATGCATGAGTATTCTTCATCGGCAGCCACCCCAAAAAAAGAAGGATCCGGGGAGCTTCATCATACCTTGTGTAATCGAAGATAAATATGTGGGTAAGGCACTTTGTGATCTTGGTGTTAGTATTAATTTAATGCCAAAATCTGTTTTTCAGAAATTAGGTATTGGAAAGGCGCGGCCCACGACAGTAATTCTGCAGCTGGCAGACCGCTCTTACGTTCATCCAGAAGGAAAAATCGAAGATATTCTGGTAAGAGTGGATAAATTTATATTTCCTGCTGACTTTCTTGTTTTAGATTGTGAAGCAGACGAAAACGCACCAATCATCCTTGGGCGACCCTTCTTAGCCACGGGAAGATCACTGATTGATGTGGAAAAAGGAGAACTCACAATGAGAGTGAACGACCAAGAGATTAAGTTGAATGTTCTCCAAGCTATGAAGCATGCTGATGCAGACAAGGAATGTAAGGTTATCACTGAAGTTACCTTTGATCAACCCTGCATCAGGTCGGGCTGTCACGACATCAGAATTGGTCACTGCCTCGGCAGCCACCTACAGAGTTGTCACGACAGCACTGACGACAGCAACTCCTCTGACTTCGATACATCTGATACTGACGATCAGGAGGAGGTAAACTGGATAGGCGATCGTCCAGGTAAGTTATTCGAACCTTTAAATTATACTTCGGATAACCATGCAATCCAAAAGCCATCTACTGTTGAACCCCCTGTTTTAGAACTGAAGCCCCTGCCAGGGCAGCTAAAATATGCTTTTCTTGGTTCAAATGATATGTTGCCCGTAATCATCTCCTCTAAGTTGCTGCAGGAACAGGAACAACAGCTAATAGGGATGTTGCGGCAGCACAAAAAGGCAATTGGATGGACGATAGTCGATATTCAGGGCATTAGTCCGGCGTTATGCATGCACAAAATCCTTCTAGAGGAAGATCATAAGCCGACTATAGATGCCCAAAGGCGGCTAAACCATGCGATGAAAGAGGTGGTGCGTGAAGAGGTAATCAAATGGTTAGATGCTGGTATTATTTACACCATCTCCGACAGCAAATGGGTGAGCCCGGTGCAATGCGTTCCCAAGAAAGGAGGAATGACCGTGGTGACCAATAAAAACAATGAGTTAATCCCAACCAGGACTGTGACCGGTTGGAGGGTTTGTATGGATTATCGGAAGCTTAACAAAGCTACCCGAAAAGACCACTTTCCTTTACCCTTTATTGATCAAATGCTTGATAGATTAGCAGGTAAACCTTACTATTGTTTTCTTGATGGTTATTCAGGTTATAATCAAATCGCTATCGCACCGGATGATCAAGAAAAGACGACTTTCACATGCCCCTACGGAACGTATGCTTTTAGGAGGATGCCTTTTGGATTATGTAATGCACCCGCCACCTTCCAAAGGTGCATGATGGCCATATTCTCCGATATGGTAGAGGACTTCATTGAAATATTTATGGATGATTTTTCAGTCTTTGGAGACGATTTTGAGAGCTGCCTAGGCAATCTACAAAAGGTACTTGAAAGATGTGAAAAAGCAAACCTAGTCTTAAATTGGGAAAAATGCCACTTTATGGTGGATGAAGGGATAGTCCTTGGCCATAAGATTAGCTGCCGTGGGATAGAAGTCGACAGGACCAAGATTGAAGTGATTGAAAAGCTGCCGTCGCCGACCACAGTCAAGGGTATTAGAAGTTTCTTGGGACATGCTGGTTTTTATCGGAGATTCATTGCAAATTTCTAAAAAATCACCAAGCCCCTATGCTATCTTTTGGAGCAGAACCGACCCTTTGACTTTAATGATGAATGTACTGAAGCATTCAAGGTTCTGAAGGAAAAACTGGTAACAGCCCCAATAGTACAGCCACCAGACTAGACACAGCCATTTGAGATCATGTGTGATGCTAGTGACTATGTTGTCGGGGCAGCACTTGGGCAGCGGAGAGATAAATTATTTCATGTCATATACTATGCCAGCAAGACACTGAATGACGCCCAAGTGAACTACACCACCACAGAAAAGGAGTTATTAGCTGTGGTATTCTCCATTGACAAGTTTCGTTCTTACATACTTGGAACGAAGGTAATAGTGCACACAGACCACTCTGCCCTGAAGTATTTGTTCACGAAAAAGGATGCAAAGCCTCGATTGATACGGTGGATCCTGCTATTGCAAGAATTCGACCTTGAAATCAAGGACAAAAAAGGGACAGAAAATCAGGTGGCAGATCACTTGTCAAGGTTGGAGAAGGGACAGAGTCTACCGACTGATGAGACAAACATACTGGAGACCTTCCCAGACGAGCAGCTCTTTGCTGCCGCAATCACTGCCGCGACAGCCATGGCGGCAGGTAAGTCTTCTGAACTCCCTTGGTATGCTGATTTCGTTAATTTCTTAGTTAGCAGAATAATTCCTTCTGATCTTAATTATCAAGCCAGGAAGAGGTTTCAAAATGATGTTAAGCATTATTATTGGGACGAACCTCTTCTTTTCAAAATTTGTGCAGATCAGGTTATAAGGAGGTGTGTACCACAAGAAGAGCAAGAAGACATACTTCATCACTGCCATTCTTCACAGTATGGAGGTCATTTAGAAGGCAACAAAACTGCTGCCAAGGTGCTGCAGTCAGGATTTTACTGGCCGTCACTATATAAAGATGCACAAATCTACTACAAGATCTGTGACAGGTGCCAAAGGACAGGAAACATCTCAAGGAGAAATGAGATGCCACTGCAGAACATTCTAGAAGTCGAAATCTTCGACGTTTGGGGATTGATTTTATGGGACCATTCCCATCTTCATGTGGGAATCTATACATCCTCCTAGCAGTAGATTATGTCTCTAAGTGGGTTGAAGCTATCACAACTCAAAAGAATGATGCCAAGACATTCCAAAGGTTTTTACACAAAAATATCTTTTCTAGGTTTGCCATCCCTAAGGCGATTATCAGTGATGAAGAGAGACATTTTGACAATAGGGTTATTGCTGCCGCCTTGAAGAAATATGGTGTCAAGCATCGGATCGCGACAGCATATCACCCACAGACCAATGGACAAGCTGAAATATCTAATAGGGAAGTTAAGAACATTCTTGAGAAGATGGTTAAGCCAACTAGGAAAGACCGGTCTTTACTCCTCAATGATGTGCTATGGGCATATAGGACAGCTTTTAAGACTCCATTGGGCATGTCTCTGTACCGATTGATTTATGGGAAAACATGTCATCTACCTATCGAGATAGAGCATAGAGCATACTGGGCAATTAAGGCAATGAATATGGACTTGGACAGGGCAGGACAGAAAAGGCTGTTAGATCTGAACGAGACTGAAAAAATACGGACAATGGCCTACGATAATGCAAGAATCTACAAGGAGAAAACTAAGAAGTGGCATGACAGAAAGTTGCTTCCACGACAGTTCTGCCCAGGGCAGCTTGTATTGTTGTTCAATTCTAGACTGAAACTTTTCCCAGGGAAACTGAAATCTAGATGGTCTGGCCCATTCCAAGTCGTACAGGTTTTTCCCCATGGTGCCATCACAATCCGATCATTAAAAGACGGGCACCAATTCAAAGTCAACGGATAGCGCCTCAAGCATTATCAAGGGACTGAAGCCCCAGGAATACAGGAAGTGGTTACCTTAGGAGATGCCCCACCTGGCATCCCTAATTTAACCTAAATTTTATTTTTCTTTATTTTTATTATTATTATTTATTAATTATTAGGAAATAAGGTTTATTTTATTCGAATAATGTTTTTATGTTTATTGTTTTTAGGAAATAAAGGAGTCAAGAAGAACAGGAGAAGTGAACTCAGCCCACCATCCATCCATCAGCCCAACAAAGCCCAATATTGAAGCCTGTCATTACAGCTGCTGCGACAGACGCGGAAAATACAGGCTGTCACCATGCTGTCACGATAGACGCGGAAACGTGTGTCAGACGCGTCAGACACGCTAAAGCTCAACAGCCGCCCCGTTATTCGCGACTATCGTTACAGCTTCAACGGGTAGCAATTCCTTTTCTATAAAACCCCGTTTCATTTTCATTTCACTCACTTCTGCCTTTCTTACTTGCTCTCAATCTTTAGTTTTCATTTGCTTTCATTTACTTTTCACAACCCTTGCACTAATATGTCTTCTAGAAAAACCCGACGCAATGCTACCTCTACTTTCTCACTGGCAGCAACTCCCCCACAGTCCTTTGCAACCAGAGACATGTGGGAAGAACGAGGCTTCATCTATACACCAAAGGCAAAGAATCTGGGCCTCAAGCCTTTCATAGCCAGGAAGATTAGAGCTTTATTATGGCAAACATTTGCGGAGCAACCGGAAGAGATGAACGTGTCGCTGGTGAGAGAATTTTATGCTGCCATCAGCAGCAAAACGGCGACAGCAGTGAGTGTTAGAGGGAAAGAAGTACCGTTTACAGCCGAGCACATGAACTCCTTATATGGCCTCTACATAGGCCACAATGATGATGCACACCAGCAGTTCCTCAACACATTGGACGATGCTGCCTATGACGCCGTCATGGCAGAACTGACGGAAGAGGGAACCGAATGGAATACCAGCCGGAAAAATCCACACACGGTGAAGCAGAGTCAGCTGCTGCCGGAGGCAAAACTATGGAATGCCTTCATCAAAAAGAGGATCATGCCGTCGTCACACCATACAACCGTTGACCAGCAAAGGTTAGCCTTAATACACTCTATTTTAAATGAATGACCCATTAATGTGGGTAGTTATATTCGAGAGAGTATTTTGGAAAGTGCACATCGACCGACGGGCCTCCTTTTCCTCCCCTACGTGTCGGAAGCCCACATCGATTTAATAGTCAAAGGACGAGGTTGGACGGAAAAGAATATCCTCAGCCTCATGGAGCTGACCGTGGCCACCCCTCTATCATCATTCAACCCCGCTGCCGCCACAGCTGAATCATCAGAGCAGCAAAATCCTGAACCTGCCGCTGCAGCAGCTGCTCCGAAAGACTCCTCCAATCAGATCCTAGCTGCCATTCAAAAGATGGAGGAAAGACAGTTGGGCCTCATGACATTCATCAGGGACTTTGTTGCCTCTACGGTAAATTTTATTCAAAATACTTTAAATTTCCCTGATGTTGTTTTCCCTACTTTCCCTACCCATTACTTCACTGTCACCACCCCTGTCCACACACCTACACATGCTGCTACCCCACAAACACCATCTGCCGCCTCTATACCATCGCCTGCCCCAACAGCAGCCGACAACACTCCTGCCGGACCATCTGCCCGAGGGACAAAGCGACCAATGCCATCGGATGACCTTGCTGCCTTTGTTGTTGGGTTCTCTTCCTCCTCTGTTTGGGCAGACAGTGACGATGAACCCTCTATTCAGAGGAATCTGTCGAAAGAGTTTTCATCGGTAAAGAGGCAGAAACGAATGGCAGATAAGAACACTCTGCCAAAGGCCAGCAGCAGCAGTGACAGCAGAGGCAGCAGCTCTGATGTTCAGGTTGTACAACAACCACCCCAGCCTGCCCCGAGAGCCAGAACTCGCCGCCAGATCCGCCTCAGCAGCAGCAGTGAAGACAACGCCTAAATTTAAGTTTCTTATCTTATTATTGTTGTCTGCCATATATATTTTGTGATGTACTGCCTTCATATGTTTTCATCTTTATTTTGTCATTTGCATTGAGGGCAATGCAACCCTCGAGTTTGGGGGTGGCAACCCTCCATATTAATGGAGTACATCTTAGTTAAATTTTGTGTCTTTTACTTAGTTATTTTTCTCTAAAAAAATCTGAAAATATTGAAAATTTTGGCTAAAAATTGTGAACTGAACTCGCCTGTCGTGACAGCTCTGTCGTGACAGTAACTTTAGGATAGTTTTAGGAGAAGTTTAGAGCTTTTCTATAGTTCTGAAAACTTAAAACACCATTGTGACTGTTATACTGTTTAGACTTCTTTTAGCCAAACTAGAATAGGAAGCTTAGCACTTGAATAGCCCCTAGAGGTGCCTAACACTGGCTCTAGGAAAGAAGTTTAGCAAAAGAGACTCAACAGCCCTAGAGGTGCCCGAAACTGGCTCTAGGAAGTTAACTAGAGGTGCCCGAAACTGGCTCTAGTAAAACTTTAGCTTGAAAAATAGAGAAATCGAGTCAAAACAAAAAAATCAAAGAAGCATGAAAAAGTGCCTTCAAAAGATAAACTTTGGCATAAAAATTCGAGTTAAGAGTTGAATATTCTAGTGAAACTAAGAGAGTCTTGGCATATAACTGTTCACAAGCATGCACACACTGCACGAGGACTATAGTGAGATTCCGGACAGATCCTAAATTATCCGACAGGTTGCTGCCGTCACAGGGAACGAACGACGGGTAAGGGAAAGTTCACCGTTTGAAAACCAAAACAAAAATATTTCATTTTTCTGTTAGGTCTTAGTTGCTTGAGGGCAAGCAAAAACTTGAGTTTGGGGGTGTGTTGAGTGTGAAAAGTTCTATTATTTACACCCTTTTTAACCCATATTTATGCTGTATTCAAGCATTATTCATTGCATTTAGGTTAGTTTACAGCAAAACATCACAAATATATTCAAAGGCACAGTTTCTACTAAAAATGGTTGTTTTTGCAGGTTGCTGCCGTAGTAGACGGAAAGGGCAGGCGCTGGGCAGTGAAGCAGAAGAGCTAAACTGGACAAGCAGACAAAGAGGACGATGCTGCCATGGTTGCTGCCGTGACAGTAGAGGACGACAGCAGTTTTGAGGAGAAAAAGCAAAGTGGACCTCGACAGATAGAGAAAATTCAGCCCGTCTGTCGTGTGAAAACCTTATATTTTTCCAAGCCCCAGATCAAAAGATATGACAAGCCCAAAGTTCAAGGAGAGAAAATCCCAAGCAAGAAGATGACGGCTGGAAAGTAGATTCCTTGAAGATTTAGTCTTTATTAGAATCATACTTTCAATTAAAGTTGTATTCTTGCTATTTTAGATAACTTGAGCCCAAAGCTTATATAAGGGCATGTATTTTAACCTAGAGGGGCATAACCGATTACCCTAGCTTCTTCCCAAAACTCTAGTTGTTTTCCTTCCCACATCATGTTCTAAATTCCCCCTAGGGCCACGGGTTGATTTGTAAAGTAGTTGCAAGGGTTGTTTTGTTTTGGGAATTTTCAGTTCAATAAAATAAACTTCAAGTTCTCTTATTTTGGTTATTAATATCTTGCAAGAGCATCAGGAGAGCATTGTGAGGTTATCTATTTACTTAGCATCGGGAGAGTTAAGTATACGAAAGAAATAAGAGCAAGTTCTCTAGTTTATAGTTGAACTATCTCGGGCCTAGGGATAGGACGAGGTTAAGTGGCTAAAGAAGAATTCATACACATCGGTGTTCATCCTTCGATTCACGCCGGGAGGTATCATCAAAGACGTGATCATCGACAGACTTGGACCTAGGGATAGACCAAGGCACATCTGGGATTCTTGCCAAACTTGAAGTACTGAGTTGAGTGTTTGTTGCCGCGACAATCAACGGACTGCTGCCGCGACGGGCGCGACGACATAACTGGATTTCCTAAACTCTGCAATACCTGCACTACTGAGCAATTCAATACTAGCTCATTCTCTCTATCTTGATATTTCTACTCTTTTATTTAAATTTACTTTATTATTTTCGTGACAACTTCTCAAATATTCCCTTTACTTTCGTGCAGTGAATTAAGGTGAAGCTATTAGCCCAATCCCTGTGGAGACAATATCCGATACTTTGTATCACTTTACTACTTGCGTCGTGTACACTTGCACTACCATTGCGATTGACTCTTTTACACGCAACAAAGAACTTCATCTTTGTCTTCCAATGGGCATAGTGAGTTCCGTCAAAGAAAGGCGGTTTGTCGATTGAATGTGCCATTGAGCCGGTTGAAGAAAACGTGATCGAGCTTGCCTGATCTTCTTAATAGGATGTGAATACCCTTCGATTGAGCCAAGCTCTGATACCAATTGTTGAGTTGTGTGGTGCTCGATTCGTTCAACCAATAAGGCTCACCAAGTGGTGGAGAGGTGGATTTTTGGGTGGAAGGGTTGTGGAAGCTAAATAGAAAATTGGCACAATGAATTATAGTGGTTCAACCTTCTAACCAAGGTCTACATCCACTACCTTAGCTCCCCACTAAGGATTTCCAAACAATTCCACTAATTGTTTCGTCTCCTTTTCTAGGATTAGGAGGAAACCCATACAACCAATCAAGCTTTCTACCCAAAGCCTTGATTGAAACCCTCTTTACAAAGAGACAATATAAGCAAACTTAAAACCCTCTAATAGGTATTTGTTTGCACAATTAAGCACTCACCCAAAACCTAAAAACACTTGAGCAAATTTGACAATTTAGGCTCACTAGTGTTTGTCTATACAAGAATTGACAATTTAAGCACTAAGACAATATTTGATCATTTGTTGTTTTACAATATGAGCATTAGCCTTTACTTGATGCTTGGAGGTCCCTTTTTTATACTCCCAATTGAGTTTGTAGCCGTTACTAGCCGTTGGGATCATATTGGAGCCGTTGAGGACTTTAATTCCCACCATAAATGCAGTTATGCAGCTCCCCGTTTCGAAACGCTCGAACCCGTTTCGAAACACCCTTTAAGTAGAAAGAGCTGTTGCAGTCTGTCAGGGCATCCGTATCGAAACACCCCCTTGCCGTTTCGAAACCCGTATCGAAATGCCATAGGCCCGTATCGAAACGCCTGCATTTAAAAGTTAGTTGGGAAAATAGCCGTTGGGGTTTATGACCGTTGTGGTCAATGCCACGTAGGCGTATCGAAACGGAATAGCCCGTTTCGAAACGCTGGGCAAAAATCTTGTCCATGGAAAGCCCGTTTCGAAACAAGTTTCGAAACGTTTTTGCTACTGTAAACCCCTGTTTCGAAACGCCCTAAGGTGTTTCGAAACACCTGGATAGTTTGTGAAGTTTGGCTTTGAAAAACATGTAAAACCCTTTTGAAAGCTTCCCTAAACATAATTTCAAGTTGTTTGTACTTTGGAAATGTTTTAAATACTTTTTAAATCAGTCCAAAATATTTTTCAATTATTATATCAAAACATTAGTTCTACAGTTTGTCTCAATCAAACAATATTTTTCAACCCAAAACACTAAGGTATCAATACGGGCTCCCTGTGTACCAGTATCAAAGCCTAGAAATAACATCCTAGGCTCGAGAATTCATCCCCATAGCCCCAAAATCATACACCACAACTTCATATCTCAAGCCTACATCTTATGGGAATTGTTTAGAGTGATTTTTTATATTTTTACATGTTATTAACATCAATCCCGAATTATACTATTAATGGGTCTCTAGCCCTTAGCACCCAAAAACAACAATACACATAAAAAATAAGCATACAAAGCATCATCCTTAAAATGTGCATGAAACGAGGAGTTAGTAGTGTACTAACTTCGATCTTACTACTGGAAACGAAACCTCTAACCAAACTTCCAAGCTTTCTTCTTTCTAAGCCATTTGAAAGAATCTCCAACCTCTTTCATTACAACCACATGTTGTAAAACAAATTACAACATTACTAGATGAAATAAGGATGATAAATGAAATATTTAACATCAAAAAATGATGTTAAATCTTCTATTCCCGACCATCCTTCCAACCCCCACCAAAACCCATAATTTTTTCTTTATTATAATGAATAATTATTACCTCAAAATTAGATCCCTAAAAACTGATAACAAAATTCTTAACTTAAATTTCGAGATTCTCACTCAAAACAACAAAAATTTGACCTTTGTACTTGGCTCTTTAGAAAAAAGATGAAGAAGAGAGATGAAAAAAATAGGGGACAAAAATGAGTCCACTCTCTAATTTTTCTGTGATCTATGGTTTTTTTATATATATAATCATACCTTTTTACAAAAAAAAAAACCATCCATATTCTTTTTAAAATAAGAATTTATCTACTTGCTCATTTTTCATCTTTTTATTCACTAACTAATCGAAGACCTTTAGTCCAACAACTAAAAGAAAGCCTACTAAGGTTTTATTGAGCACCCGAACTCTTGGCTCAACACGCAAGGTCTACAATTCATGTTAATCCGACCATAGATTTTGAAATACAAGCTGTTACATTTTAACTGTAAATATTAAAAATATTAAACTCTACATTCTAATTTTAAACTATAAATTTTAAATAGTACAATATAAATTAAATTTCTAAATTTTGAATCAAATTCGATAATGAAAAATAAATTTTACACGGACATGCATATAATCAAAAAAAAAAAATTCCAGTACCAATACATGAAATATTTCTTTTTCGGAAAAGCTTTCCTTTGAGTATGCTTGTTTTTCTCCATATAATAACTTTTTTTGTACATTAATTTTATTGATTTAGTTATTTTTATTGCATTATTTTTATTGATTTATTTAATATATGGATAGAATTGCCAAGTTGGGCAAGTGATAATTATTAAAATGGGAATGGAGAAATGAAGATAGGGCTATCTTCTTGATTGTCTTCCTCGGGAACCCCAATCTTCCAAATCATGCAACCTTTTTGTGTCGTCAGCCATCCTCAATGAATAATATCCCTAAAATGAATGGCAAATTGCCCGAAACTTCCAATGGATCCAACTCATAACGGTTTCGATTAAATATGGAATTGAATTTATTTTAAGAATTTAAAATTGATATCTTATTTAAAGAAAAACTTGAGGTTGTAATGGTTTTATTTTCATAACAAAGTTACTCGAACTTGAATTTTTTATAAAAAAAATAATTAATTAAATTGTCTAATAGTAAATTGTTGATTGAGCATTATTTCAATTAGTGCTGTTATGTTGTAATATCACGGAGATCGTAGTTCGAATGTAGTTAAATATACTTCATTCTTTTTTTCACTTCGAATTCGAGTAACATTTGCTTGCAACTAAAATACTAGTACGAGGGTAATGCATAACTCATTCTCATATTTGTTGAATCAAATGGTAAAAAAGTTTAATATTCTCTAAGTTAAAAAAAAAAGAAAATTGTTTTCCGAAAAAGAGTGTAATTAAAACCGATTCCGAACTTAATCAAAACTTTTGTGTCTATCGGACAATGAAAAAACTCAAAAGAAAAAACAAAAATCAGTTGAGGAAAAACGAAGAGTGACGTAAGTGGAAATGAACCAAAACAATATGAATTATACTACGTGCCTGTAAATGCAGGTCCCCTGGGACACTTTTCACTCCCTTTCTGCAGATAACTATTCAAAACCATGCAATTTTTCAAATTTTATATTTTTTAATTTTTCTATTTATCGGTTGTTGTCGTTTTGTACAGGGGGAGGTGATAACTGATGCCCAGTTTTGTCTTATAAATTGAGAGATTTGGAGGGGAAAAGAGCACAGCATGAACTTCTCCTAGTTGTTTTCCACAAAGTTTTTCTTCTTTTTTGCATACCAAAAGCTCAAAGTTCTAGCCATGGCTGCATCTTTCTCGGTGCCTTCAATGGTAAGTTTCCTAATTATGGATGACAAAAATAAATATTGATTTTTTATATATGGCCAACAAGGTTTATCCTTGGACAGATAATGGAAGAAGAAGGGAGATTCGAAGCTGAAGTTGCAGAGGTGCAAGCATGGTGGAGCTCGGAGAGGTTCAAGCTAACCCGACGACCGTACTCGGCTCGGGATGTGGTGGCTTTACGAGGCAACCTCAAGCAGAGCTACGGCTCGAACGAGATGGCGAAGAAGTTGTGGAGAAGTCTCAAGACACACCAAGCCAATGGCACTGCCTCTAGGACTTTTGGTGCACTTGACCCTGTCCAAGTGACCATGATGGCTAAGCATTTGGACTCAATTTATGTCTCTGGTTGGCAATGCTCCTCCACTCACACCTCCACCAATGAGCCAGGTCCGGACCTCGCCGACTACCCTTACGACACCGTCCCCAACAAAGTCGAACACCTTTTCTTTGCACAACAGTACCATGACCGGAAACAAAGAGAGGCGCGGATGAGTATGAGCCGGGAGGAACGGGCTCGAACCCCTTATGTTGATTACCTGAAGCCGATCATAGCTGATGGTGATACTGGCTTTGGCGGCACCACAGCAACTGTTAAGCTTTGCAAGCTTTTCGTCGAGCGTGGTGCTGCCGGTGTCCACATCGAGGACCAGTCGTCTGTAACCAAAAAATGTGGTCACATGGCTGGTAAAGTTCTTGTTGCTGTTAGTGAACACATTAACAGGCTTGTCGCTGCCAGGTTGCAGTTTGATGTCATGGGAGTCGAGACGGTGTTGGTGGCTCGAACCGATGCTGTTGCAGCTACTTTGATCCAAACCAATGTGGACACCAGGGATCATCAGTTTATCCTCGGTGTGACGAATCCGAGCCTTCGGGGGAAAAGTCTGGCCACTATGTTGGCTCAAGGAATGGCTGCTGGTAAAAATGGCCCTCAACTTCAAGCCATTGAAGACGACTGGCTAGCCGTGGCACAACTTAAGACATTCTCCGAATGTGTTATGGACGCCATCAAGAACATGAACATCACCGAAGATGAGAAGAGGAGGCGGACGAACGAATGGATGAACCATTCGAGTTACGATAAGTGCCTATCAAATGAACAAGCAAGGGAGATTGCCGATAGATTGGGTCTCACAAATCTTTTCTGGGACTGGGACTTGCCTAGAACCAGAGAAGGGTTCTACAGGTTCAAAGGATCCGTAATGGCCGCTGTTGTTCGCGGCCGCGCTTTCGCGCCTCATGCAGACCTTATTTGGATGGAGACATCGAGCCCCGACCTTGTGGAGTGCACCAAATTCGCCGAAGGGGTGAAGTCAATGCACCCAGAGCTCATGCTGGCTTACAATCTCTCCCCATCTTTCAATTGGGACGCATCGGGAATGACTGACGAACAGATGAGAGACTTCATTCCAAGAATAGCCAAGCTCGGTTTCTGTTGGCAGTTCATAACACTAGCCGGTTTCCACGCCGATGCATTGGTGACGGACACATTTGCGAGAGATTTTGCGAGGAGGGGGATGCTAGCATATGTGGAGAGGATCCAAAGGGAAGAAAGGAACAATGGAGTAGACACATTGGCTCATCAGAAATGGTCTGGTGCAAACTTTTACGACAAATATCTCAAGACCGTCCAAGGAGGCATATCATCCACAGCAGCCATGGGCAAAGGCAAGTCAAACAAATTAACCCCACACCCTAATGTTGTACAATTATCAACTTTCTGATGACATTTTGTGCAGGTGTGACTGAGGAGCAATTCAAAGAAACATGGACCAGACCAGGAGCAGCTGGCATTGGAACCGAAGGCAATGTGGTTGTGGCCAAGGCTAGAATGTGAGACAAAACCAAAAAATGAGTTCCGGACTTTGGAGCATTACCCAATTCTAGTATTTTTACAAGTGGGATGGAAATAATAAAATGTGGTAATAAAATCTTTCCACAATAGACCATTCTGGGTAATTTTATTTTTCTTTTTTTGTTGGCCCATATTGTGCCTTTTTTTTCAGAGCTTTGTAATGCTTTTGTTGGAGATGAAACTTTGTTCCTTTAATGGTGATGAAAAAAATGCTTTTGTTTATTTTGTTTCATTCCTTACTTGGATTCCTGTTTTTCTCAAAGATTATAGCACTAATATAGAGACCGGAAATTAAACCGATATCAGTTCCAATTCAACATTCAACATATCAAAAAACGATGTGAGATGAAAGGAACAAGTGCCAAGTACTCGAAACAAAATGTTAACCGAATCAAACGAAGTGGCACTTGCGTTCATTTACACAAGCAAAACTAGTGGTTCCGAAATAACAAGGTCAGACAAGAAAGAGGAACTAAGGCAAGTTTGTACCTTAGATGCTCTTCCAAGGTTGAAGGGCTCCAACAACTGTAACAGCAACTATGATTAGGAGAATTAAAATGGCAATGCACATCCACTTTCGTGTACTCGTCCATCGTTTCTTTGCATTTTGAAGTGCAGCCGTCCCAGACTGGACGTTACTGACTGCAGTTGAAACCTGAACAAGATTTCATCAACACACAATGCAGAACAAAAACACACCCTTTGACCTAATATGCATGTTAAAAAACACCCATTCTAAGAGATTTGAGAACACGAACGAACCTGACTTTCGATGTTGTCTAAAATTTCTCCTTGGGATTCAACGAGTACTGCCATATCAAGGTAAATCTGACAATGGCAAACCCGTTAGAAAAGTTAACTCGGTTAATATGTCATGCATGCCGAAGACTCGGTGCAGATATACCTGTTGCAAATCGAGAAGCTTTTTCTCAATCTGAATCACAGCATCATGCCTTTCTTGGATTTCCACCACTGTATTTATTATCTGCAACCATGACCCGATATCAAAATTGCAATAGCAGTGTCTTATCATCTTCCCATCCCAATATTTTTGCATGTCCACTTTTAATTCCCCGACTCATATTACGAATTTATATAACATATTGCACAGTGAACAAATCGTGACCGCACAAACAATGATAAATGTGGTTTCTTCAAAGTGAGTTAGTGTTAAATGTAAGCAGGTCCTACCTGTCCTCGACCTTGTTCTTGAATTGCCTTCTGGAAAATTTGTTCGCTATTTCCGGTTTCAATGAGACGGTCAATTGTCTAAGACAAGCACGTTTCAGAAAATTAAAATAACATCGATACATGTTAGAGCCAAAAGTTCCAGCATCAAACTTTGGCTCACCTGTTCATCTGCTCTGGCCCCGGTAACTGTTAAAACAGCCATAAAAAAGATGAAGTACAATGAACTGATAGTCTGATACAGGAAAAACAAATATCAGATTATTTTTTGAGTTCTGGCAATCGGTATACTCCATATTCTAACCTGTAATAAGCCTTCTTTCAATAACCTCCCGATACTCATCCTGAATCTTTTGCCTAAGAGTCTGAAACAGAATATAGAGGTAAAGAATATATGGTATAGAAAAGGCATAATACCCAAATACAACCTCAAACTTCAAAAAAAATGGAATTAAGCCCCCTTTCATTTCATGTAAATAAGGCTATAATCTTTTATTTTCCTATAATTGGAACCGCAAACTTCGTCATCAACTAAAAAATTCCCATTGGAACTACTTTTAAGTTGTTCTATAAAATATCTAATGGAATAATGGATGACTAGTTACGACTTGCAAAGTTTTTGCTAACAATGCCAGACTTCCATTATTTCAAATGCACTTTTCTTCATTGATTTTAAAATGTAACGGTTATATTAAAGAAAAAAAATTATGACTTTATTAAAAAAGAATTAGAGAGAGGGTCAGGGGCTTGATGCTATTTTGTACTAAACATTCGAAGATATATATACCTGAAACTCCATCATCAAATCCTTGAATTTTGTTGCCACAGCACTGCAAAAAAACACTCAATAGTGAAAAGGAGCAACTTTTTGCTAGATAATGAAAGAAAAAACAAACATTTGTAAAGCTCTAAAGTCTGAAACTATGACATTTAAAGAGAAAAAATCAGTAAATAGCTTCAATTGTCCTGGATCTGTCGATGCTTGTTCCCTTCTCACATCCAGGCATTCGCCGGTTGTCTAAGTTCTGCAGATGAAGTGACAAAATCAGTAAATAGCTTCAATTGTAAAGCTCTAAAGTCTGAAACTATGACATTTAAAGAGAAAAATGAACAAAGAGTTACGTCTTTATTTATTGCTTCTAATCTTGCTTTGACATTACGTGCTATCTTCCCAACCTCGTCAATATCTTTCTCCATGCGCTTCTTCATAGCTTCAATAAATTACTTTATGTTAGACAATATGGAACTTAAGTAAAGAGCATCATCTTGATAATGAAAAATCGAACAAAATGATTCCCTATAGTAAGACTTGATCACAAATTTGCTGCTGCTAATAAATATATGCATTTTTCTCATGTAACTCAATCGTTAACGGTTTAACAATGGGTGGGATGACTAGTTAGTAGTAAGATAAGCAGCCGAGTTACAAACTATAAAGTATTACCGTGCAATGCTCATATTCAATATGAAAAGGTTATTAATGGAAGGATAAAGCTTTCCACCTTTCATACCAGATGCCTTTGTAATAGATTTTGACTCCTCGTTAGCATCCTGTATAGGTTCCACGTTAGATATACATAATTTGTGAAAACAACAATTAATCGGCTAAACATTACACTTGAAACATTCTACATAGTACATACCTTGAGTTTCCCTAGTAATCCGGAGAGCTTCTCCACTTGTTTTTCAACCTCTTGTATCTATAAAGAAAATAATAGATAAAAAGTAAGTGCCAACAAAAAACAAAGACAATAGGAGGAAAGGGCAGATTTATATTCTTCAATTCGACTCGATGAAAAAATATATGAAATTTCAATAAATTTATTGATAATAAGTTTCAAGCTTTACATACAAGGTTACAAATAGACACTTATGCCATCACAATCAACTAGATGCAGCTAATTTGTTTTGCTTTAGTAAGTGCATTGCATACCTGCTTATTAAAAGCTTCCATTCCCATGTCCGAGGAGCTTCCGGGAGCTTGTCTTCCCATTTCAATATCGCCGCGGCCTCCGTCACCAACGAATGGATCCTGATCGAGGAACATAATAAAATCATTAGCTTCTAAAACAATGCCTAATGAACAAATGAAGCTATCACAATTAAATTGTCAAAGTGGGAAAAGAATTGAAAGAATCCAGGGAAGAAAGCAAACTAAACTAAGACCCAACCCAATTTTGTCCATGTTAAGCCATAACTTTACAATTGATTCCAGCTTAGCACTAAACAAAAACAAATACATTCCCAGGTAAATTCTCAGTAACCAAACAAAGACAGGAAAATCACTTAAAAAGGTAATAAACGTGAAGCTAAATCACTAAATTGAAAGCGAACATAATGTGAAAGAAAAAATAAAGCTTTAATAACAGAGAAGGACAGTCCAAACTAAGAAACACTAAACCCAGCTCCAAATCAATGCGGAAACCAAAATTAAGCATCCAATTCAGTATTAAATTCCAAAATGTGAAAAATTGATTGATCAATGAAAAGAAATAGAACCCAAGAAATTATTGATCTTTACTTGAATTAACTAACCAAAGTTACTACCGATGAGAACAATCAGAGAGCTTAATAATTACCGAGAGTAAATTGTTCATGTTGACGATTACAAAAGAAATGGTTTTGATGAGTTCAAACTTCAGAGTTTAGAGGAAGGAGGAAAAAGGTAAACTTTTTTTGTTACACAAAAATCTATTTATTCTTTTGTCGATCTATTTTTAGTTTTAAATGAAATTTGGTTTACTTGGTTAACTATTTTCTTTTTGTAAATGTAGATGTATAATTTTATCGTTTAATTTGGTTTTTATATATTTTTTAAATTATACACTTAAAATTAGTTTATGGGCTATTACAATCCATTCATAATACAAACATACATTGTAGATAAAGTAATTTGAATCTCAGTTTATTGTAATTTACTTAACTTATTAAAGTACATTTTAAAATCAATTTGAATAGAACAAGCTCATTCAACTGGTTGATAAAGCTGCTTATTTTTGGTCTCTCATATTTTTTATGTTATGGGTTCTAGACTCACTAAAATCACCCATTCCTTCTTCTTTTTCAAATTAGGATATTAAAATTAAGGTTCGTAAACAATTCAATTTAAAATAAGTGAATCAAGTTCAATTTTTAATTTGACTTAAAAAGTAAAGTTTAGATACTTAATTAGACAAAGAAAAACATAGCTTTAGATACTAACTTAAAATTTTTTAGACAAAAAAATTGTTTTCATTAAAAAAAATATATTGTGCAAACAAAGATAACACATCCAACGGATGCGAGGAAATAAAGAAAACAATTTTTTCCTTGAATACACTTTAGGCGCTATATAAATGTAAAAGTGAAAATTAAGTAAATCAGTTTTACATATTTTTCTACGAACAGTTCTGAACGCACCACTTGCTATGGAAAAAATCTAATCATAGAAAACAAACGACTTTCCCTGACGAGAGGTGTTATAAACAACGTATCACAAAAAAAATGTAAAATACTAAATATAAGCGAAGAGACATAAAAAAATGAGACGATTACATTAAATTACCGTTAAATATAATTTTTGAAGAAAAATTATTTAAAACTCAAATCACAAATGTAATTCATAAGTATATATACTAAACCTCTTAATAATTAATAAGAATTGAAGTTTAAGTTTTACCCGTAATCTCATTTAAGACTCAAATCACAAATGTATTTTATTTACAAGTTTTACTTACTTCTTTTAAAAATGTGTTAGTATATACGTATATTGTATACAATTCAATTATTTTTTATATTTTTTTGGACCGTTAGATGATGGTAATAAATGATTAATATTATTTTTTTATCTTATTTTCCAAGTGATAATTTTTACATTTTCTACTATTAATCTCATTTATCCATTTAACTTCATCCAACGGTTCAAAAATAAGTACAAAACTTTCAAGTTTTACATAGTATAAAAAATCCTATCCCTTTAAAAATGCTTTAGATTTGTATTTCAAGCCAACCTGATTGGTATTGATACAATAATAAAGCATTTAACATATGGTTCTATATTAATATTTGTGAGCAATCATGCTTTGTCGGTCGGTCATATTGTTTATCTTTGTTCTCTCATATTCTCTTAAGTTATGAGTTCTAGACTCACTTTTAGCCCTTACTTTCTTTCCTTAGAGTCTCATTGTAATTTATATTCTTAATACCGACGCTGATACGAAGCTTTCTAGCTGTTAGGCTGGTGTTGGCCATGGCTGACAGCAACTAGCAGAAGGACAAGAAAGGACAAACCAACCTCAATGCCAATGGCATCACGTAGGAATGAATGCATGAAATTTGCTCAACGATCCGACAAATAATGCTACAAAAGAAACCCTAAATAGAATACTCCCAAAAAACCAGACTACAAACAGCAACTTCTAAACAGCTGTTGGGTCGGGTTGTCCGAATGGGATATTATAAACAGCATGTGGTCGTAACACTAATGGATCGAAAGGGGACAATGCTGGTTTGGCCAATAATTGGAACATTCTTGTTGGCTTAGATCTGAAATGATGTTCATGCAAAATATATGCTATAATTCAACACTTAATTTGTCACTACATTTTTTTATTATTACTAATATTCCCCCATGGGTTAGATTCAAACAATATTTTGGCCTAGCCAGAGTGAACGATTCCAACAAACACATGGTTTAGAGACTTATCACCCAAATATTTTGTTTATTTATTCATTTGTTTTTAAACTGGCGTGCTAAAGTTTAAGTTGATATATAATGTCTAAATTATGTGAATTATTCTTAACATTTGAGAATAACATACGTGTTTAAACTCACGTCTTCTTATATGTTACAATAACAACAATGTCAACTAAACTATGACTCGACCAACATCTTACTAAAGCTGAGTTTAAACTAAAATGAATCGCGTGGTTTATATATATATAAGGTAATTCATGAGAGCACGTCATTAATCATTTTTATTGTCATGATCATATCTTTGTTGGTTTAGCTATAAATCAAAATGTTAAAAAGTTGAAGTTGATATATGCATTATAAATCAAGGTTATATTTTGATACACAAGTTATATAAAATAAATTTATACAACCCTTCATATTTAAACTATAAAATTTCAAAACTAAATTCCTAACCCTAACATTCTAAATCCTAAATCTTAAGCTCTAAATTCTAACATTAAACCCTCAAACTTAAACAACTAAACCCTAAACCATAACATAAACCCTTAAACCTTAAAATTAAAAAGTTTATGTATCAAAATATTTTACTGTATGAAATAATAGTAACATACAGCATGTTAACTAACATGTCACTTAATATATTTCATAATTATATGATTCCTTGTGCTAACATATATGATGCATGAAGCCATGCCCATATTTACTTATCAAATATGTCAAACCAATCTCTTTAAAGCTTTTAATTGCATTTTGATCCTTCTTTTTTTCTCCCTATTAAATTTGCAATTTGAGATTAGAGATTGAAGGAACCAGCAGTTTTGTATAGATGATATTTAACGTTTATAAATAGATAAATTAAAAAGATGCATTATATCTTAAGGTTAGTAGTTTGAAACTCGAATCACGACTAATAGATCAGATATCGATGATTATATAAAAATATTATGAGATGGGGATACCTAGAAAAGGCTTATGATCGCCTTGAGTGATCATTCATTGACGACACGCTACGGGAGATGGGGATACCGGATAGCATGCGGGGTTTAATTATGAGATGTGTGATGTCGGTCTTGATGCAAGTTCTTTGGAATGGTGTTCCCTTGCCTTCTTTCCGAACGACGAGAGGAATTAGACAAGGGGATCCTTTGTCTCCTTATCTTTTGTTTTATGTATGGAATGCCTTGCGAAGACTATTCAGAGAGAGGTGGAATCGGGGGCGTGTAAGCCTATTCGGCTAGCACGGAATGGACCAGGTATTTCCCACCTTTTTTCCCGATGATATAGTTTTATTTTCGGAAGCTTCGGTGTCACAACTTGATGTCATTAAACGTATTTTGGGAGATTTCTGTGAGTGTTCAGGGCACAAGGTAAATTTTCTCAAGACTGATATCTATTTCTCTAAGAACGTGGATGCGAGCTGCCGAAGCTTTATCAGTGGTAGTTTCGGCTTCACGGAGGTGTCAGATTTAGGCCGCTACTTAGGGATTCCCCTTCTACATAAAAGTGTTACGAAAGCAACTTGTCAGTTCCTCATACAAAAGGTGACTAACAGGCTCTCGGGTTGGGCTGCTAAATCTCTCTCGTTGGCTGGTCGAATTACTTTAGCGAAAGCAGTTTTGGAGGCAATTTCGTCTTATACTATGAAAACCACCCTCTTGCCAAAAGGAGTGTGTATGGAGATTGAGAAATTGATTCGTCGTTTCATCTGGGGTAATGGAAATGTTGAGCGTCATATACATTTGGATAATTGGGATCAGTTGTGTGAACCGGTAAGTAATGAGGGGATTGGTTTCAAACACTTGGAAGAGCAAAATGCAGCTTTTCTTATGAAACTTGCATATGGCTTGGTCACGAAACCGGATCATTTATGGGCTCAGGTGTTGCGCTCCAAGTATAAATGTGTTGATCGTGTGCCTTGTTCCTTATCGCGTAGCGGCTGTTCGCAGCTTTGGAGAGGTATGGTGATGGTTTGGGATGATGTGAGAGCTAACTTGATTTGGAATGTGGGTAATGGTGAGACTATTGATTTCTGAGATGATTTGTGGCTTGCGAATCTAGGGAAACTACGAGATTGGATCCAACTTGGGTTGCATCCTCCTTTTCGGTCGACACCTTTGATAACAATGGTTGACGATGGTGGTTCTTGGAGATGGGATTGCTTTGATTCTATTCTGCCATTGACGGTAAAGCTACATATTGCGGCGGTTCTCCCTCTCACGGCTGCTGCGCCAAAGGATACGGTGGGTTGGTTGGGTACTGAGACCCGAGCATTCACAGTGGTTAGCTTATAAAATCCGAGTTACACCTCCTGTTTTGGTTAAAGATCCGCTTTGAAATATTATATTGAGGTTTTACCGGCGATGGTGGTCTGGAAAAGTGTGGTTCGGTAGGACCGATGGTCGGCTTTTATTACTTTGGATTTTCGGGAATGGCTTGACACAAACCTAAGTAGGTCGAATTTTGCCCTGGGTGATGCAACTGAGTGACCGACGCTTTTGGGGACGATACTTTGAATGATGTGGAAGCATAGGAATCGCTGCGTCTTTGAACCGGATGACATGTTGCAGCAGGAGCCGATTCTCTTTGCGAGTCGCAGGCAGGTGTGCGATATTGCCATTGCCAAGGCTTTTCGCGCGAGGCAAGCAGGGCCTCATGGCTAGACTTCTGGAAGAGCGACGGTTTGGAAGAGTCTGGGAGCAGGTTGGTTTTCTCTGTGCACGGATGGGGCACACTGCCAAGGTGATGGTAAAGCGGCTTGTGGTGGCGTGATCCGGGACGAGCTAGGGATGTGGATGTTGGGTTACTCAAAATTCATTGGTATTTGCTCGGTTTTGGATGCGGAACTTTGGGGTATTTTGATAGGGCTTCGTCATGTATGGGACTTGGGGTTTCGTCGTGTTAAGGTGGAGGTGGACAATGGTGATGCGATACGGATTTTGACCAAAAATGTGAAAAATGGTAGTCTTTGCTCGCTTATTCATATGATTAAGGTTTTGCTAGACCGAGATTGGGAGGTGTCTTTTATACAGATTGTTCGTGAGGCTAATAGGGTGCCAGATGCAATGGTTAAGTATGGTTTTCAGTTGACCCAAGGGGATATGTGGTTTGTGCAACCACCGAATTTTGTTATCGACGCGTTACACGCTAATGTTAATAGTGCTATGGTGTGAATTGTATATCCAAGGTTTACAGGTATACTCTTTTTCCTCCATTTAGACTTAAATTTTTTAACGAGACACATATTTTTTTTTCTTATAAAAAAATCAAATAATTGAATTCTATCGAAAAAAAAAAAGAAAATCAGATAATTGATACAACATATAAAAAGGATTATACCAAATACTTAGCAATTAAATATTGAAAAAGGTGAATATCCCGAAACGTAAGGCATAAAAAACTGCACAGAATAAACAAAATGCTCAATATAAAATTATGGAAATATTGCATTATTAGACCCTACTTATCGTGCCACATATTGAGCTTGAATTATTTAAAAATAATGTGTGAAAAAACAATTATGTCCTTTTAAAGGTATTTTACCCACAGACAATGATTCATTTCTGAAGCAAGAATATTTGACTAACACATTTATTAATTAGTATTAATTACAACTAGTTTTAACCTTACAAGGCAAGCAGCACATGCAATTTCCCATGTGCATATAAGCGTGAAGGATGAGGTAAAATGGAGCAATCACTAATTGATCGATCAATAAATTAAATTGTCCAAGTGATAAGTAGTTTGGTATCGCTTAAGCAAGTCTCGAATTCGAGGCATTGTATATACAGAATATTCTCGCTGAGAGATTCACCCACTAAAACTATATTAATCAAGGTGAAACTTTAAAATTAAAAGTACAATAAAAAAGATAATGTCAAAGTTGTCCGGTAAAATAATTTGTGGTCTAACAGATTGTAAGATAATGAAAGCTCAAATTATATGAACTTAATTATTTTTGTATATTATGGGTTGTTCAAATAAAAGTTTAACCTTTTAAAACGATGGAATATCGATCTATATTTTTTTAATATGAAGATTAGACTCTTATTTGAGTAGATTCAAAAACATTAAGGCTTTGTTTGGTATGAATGTCGAAAAATTTATTAATCAAATGATTAAAATTCAAAATAAGATGGTGGTTATGAATCTCCTCCATTTTATTAACAAATTTTTCATCCTTCCACATTTCCATCCATCATACCAAACAAAGCTTAAATACTTATTCGACTATTAAGATCTCACAGAAATAAAGTTTAAAAAATAACGAACCTCTAGTAAGATCAATTCAGTTAGAAATATGAAGAAAAAAAACATCTTCAAACCTATAATAAGGAAAAACATTGTCACTTGAATTTTTTTAATATACATAATATTTGTTATATCAAAACTAAATTATGTCAAGTCAAACAAATTATCACTACATTTAATTATTACAAAGCACAATTGAATTTATAAGTGAAATTTATCTGATCATAAATTATAATAATTTAGGATATATTCACACATTATAAAATATAATCTACAAAATCTACACATTAATAATATTTATAAATTGTATAAGAACTTCAACGTTAGTTATTTGATTATGATGTTTATAAATGTCAAATTTAAATCTTTTTTCTTCTAAAAGATCAATTATTGCAATCCATCCTTAATCTTCTTGAACACAAAACAAATTAAATAATTATTATATTTGCTTATAAATGAAAATAATTACATCCATGATACATGCACCAGATTCCAAACATTTAAGATGGTCCAAATTTTACGTTTACAATATTAACATGATAAAAAAAACATAAAAAAGAAACTAATAATACACAAATTTATCTTATTAAAATTGACCCATTGTAGACCATAAAAAAGTGAACATGGTTCCAAATTATTGAAATTGAAAAGTAGATACATACAGCTTAACAGGAAAAAAAAGAAAATGTATATAATATATGTTAGCCATCGAGCAGGTGGACCAATTGATTTTATTCAATTATATTATCTTGTTCTTATCTCACATGGTTTTAGTGCACCGTTATCAAATCCACCAAATCTGGGTCCTTAACATGCTTGGCTTACCTGCCACTCTTATACTAATATAGTTAATCAAGTCTATTTGAGTCGGGTTCATATAGTTAGGGTGAAAATCATTTTAAATTTAGACCATTTCGAATTATCATTATGATTATAATTTTTCATTCGAAAATTTAAGGTTGAGTCGTTTCAAGTTTAGAGATCATTTCTAACTTAAGTCGTTTAATATTGGGTATGAGTCATTCCAAATTCGATTTTTCAAGTTTAGATCAAGATGGATAAGTCTAATTACAATAATAATTAAGCTTAGTTGTATAATTAATAAAACTATACTGTAATTTGTTTAACATGGTCCAACATAAGCTTAATCCCCGCATAGGAAATTGTTAGGTCATGAGAAATTACCACCAAGGGTGATTGGTGGGTATTCGAACAAGTCGAGTAGTAAAAAATTGAGTTAATCTAGTTGACGAGTCCTATTTTATAAATAATATTTTATTTGAGATTTTTTTGAGTTGTTCAAGTTTTTGTTCAAGTTAATTGTAAATATTTGAATGTTATGGTACCAATTGATTCTAAATTAAACAACATTTTATAATCATATATAATATACATGGACGGAACTAGGATCAAAGGTTAGGACGGGCAAGAGTCCATTAAACCTTTAAATCTAAAAATTGGGAGGTACAAATGTCTTATCTAATTAATATTTAAACCATAAAGGACCTAAAATGCTATTATACCCAAAATTTTGGAAGGGGCAACAACCCCTCCCATTCCCTATACACCTCCATCCCTAACAATATATATATATATATATATATATCGAACAGAGTTGATGAACTTAACTCTATCTTCAAAACGAATCCACTAATTACTAAAAAAATTTGAATTATTTGATTCTTTATAACTCAAATTTTATTTTAAAATTTTTTCGAGACGAGTAAAAAAATTCGATTTTTAATAGAGTGTTTTACTCACTTTTACCAACAACAATCAAGGGAGTTAGGAACTTTCTTGGACATGGGAGTTTTTACTCTAATTTGACTTATTTGCTCGAGCTTAATCCAACAATGACTAGATCGATTTAAATGAAACTTGAATCGAATCTGAATAATTTACGAGTACATATATCTCATTTAAACCATTAATCAAATCTCATTTGGGTTTAGTATATCTTAAGACGGGTAACGTGGACAAGAGGTTTCATTATGTTATGTGTAATTTTTTAATCATATAGTAGTTGAAATCAACGACTATAAAATGCTTCATTTGTGTTCCAAACCTTACACAACATCAAACTTTGGTGTCTTAAAAAAAACAGGAAGTGAAGATGGCACGAACAACAAGCTTTCTGGGGATTGTTGTTGTCTTTGGTGTTTTAGCATTCATTGGCTCAACTCATGCTCAATTGCAGATTAATTTTTATGCCACCAGCTGTCCTAAAGCTGAGCAGATTGTCCTAAACTATGTCAAAGAGCATATCCCTAATGCACCGTCTCTCGCTGCTGCTTTCTTGAGAATGCACTTCCATGATTGCTTTGTTAGGGTAACTATTTTTCTCGGATTCTTTGTTTTTCTTGAAATAGTATTTATGTTCGATATATTTGTTTCGAACAGAGATTTATTTATGTGTTTATTTAGGGATGTGATGCATCTGTCCTACTAAATTCGACAACCGGAGAGAAGAATGCGATCCCGAACCGAACACTGAGAGGTTTTGCTTTCATTGATACAGTGAAGAGCCTCATCGAAGCCGAATGCCCCGGCGTGGTCTCTTGTGCCGATATCCTCTCTTTGGTCGCGAGGGACTCGGTCTCGATCACCGTAAGTGAATCAATAACTTATCCGCATTTCATTTTCCACAATAAAAAAAATCAGAACACCGAAAACACTCGTTGTTGATCACATCACAGGGTGGACCATTCTGGCAAGTTCCAACGGGACGAAGAGATGGTGTGATCACTAATGTCACCGAAGCAAATAACCAAATCCCAGGACCCTTCAACAACTTCACCACCTTACTTACACTTTTCAATAACAAAGGACTTGATATAACCGACTTGGTCCTCCTCTCCGGTACGAAATGATGAATTACGTATCATTATTTTACGGTTTCGATTCATTGTTCGATGAATTGCTCCGTCTTTCAGGCGCTCACACCATCGGCATATCGCATTGTCCTGCTGTTTCTCGCCGATTGTACAACTCAAGTGGCCCCGGCGGAATCGACCCGACGATGGACAGCGAGTACGCGGAGAACCTAAAGGCGAACAAGTGTAGGACCCCAAATGATAACACTACAAGACTTGAGATGGACCCTGGAAGTAGGAAAACCTTTGATCTTAGCTACTACACTTTGTTACTCAAAAGAAGGGGACTTTTCCAATCCGACGCCGCTTTAACTACAAATTCGACTAGCTTGGCTCTTATAAGACAACTCCTTTCGAGTCCACCACAATTCTTCTTTGATCAGTTTGCTAGATCTATGGAGAAAATGGGTCGGATTAATGTCAATACCGGAACCGAAGGCGAGATTCGGAAGCAATGTGCACTTGTCAACAGTTAAACCGAAAAACAGTTTTCAGTTAACTAATTCATGAGCAGAGTGACAAAAGATTTCGTATTAAGTTTTCAGATGACATTAGTCTCGAATTTATTTTTCTTCTATGATTTGGAATTTATTTTATTTAGAGGAGGGGGTTGATGGAATAAAACAGGTGAAGAAAACTTTGTTGTTTCTTCAAATCTGTATAGAAAATGGGGGATGAGAATATTTTGTTGTTTATGTAGTTTCAGTCAGTGTGATGTTGTGAACAATTGAGCTCAATGTTATATTTTTGTGGAATAATAAAATATAAATTTAATCTTGTTGTTTTTTATATGACGATAATAAAATTACATTGTTATGGTTGCATGTCTCATGCATATTTTAAAAATTCGAATAGGAAGTTAAATTAGTTATATTTTCGATTAAGTTGATGGAATAAATTTTTTTCCCTTTTCGGTATCCCTATTTATGTCCCACATAAAAAAATAGGTTTAGTATTTAGGATTTAAGGTTAGAGTTGAGGAAATTAAGGTATGATATATATTTTAAGATGCAGAGTGTATGTTTTAAGATTTAGAATTTAGTGTTAGGAGTTGAATTTTTTTTAGTTTTGGGCATAAAAAAGTGAACTGAAAAGTGGCAGATGATTTTTATCCAAATTGTTGTCAAATTATTTAAAAATTACCATAAATTATCACTTAAATCTTGAATTATTTTTTAAAACTTTAAAATATATTTCTCGTTGTCCTCCTGATTCTCTAGTGCTTTATCCTGATTAATTTGAACCGACCCGCGTCGCACAACTAATAATGACGGGTGAATCTCTCAACGAAAATTTTCTACATGAACTCAAATTCGATACCTGCTTAAACGATACCAAACTACTTACCACTTGTACAAATAAATTAAATAAATAAATTGAACATTGGGTTTTAAAGGTAGCGCAATGCATCCAATCCAGCCCAATAGAGCTATAATGGTTGTGATCCTTTGAACCGGGTCAGGTTTCAGCCGCCAACTAATTCCCGACTCAGTCAAAACACCTAAACCCTGGCCCAAACGTAATAAGCTATTTGAAAAACCCTAATTTCAGCCTTCAATCTCCCTATATATTCTCCGTAAAACCTCTGTTATCATCATCAGTCTCACCTCTCTTTTCCTCCTATACGGCGATGTTTATTTCAATTCAAGTTTCTTCTTCAGATTTTGGTGTTTGTTGTTTTTGTATTTGTTTTCTTGAGATTTGAAAATAAAGAAGATTGCAGTGATGAAGCAATTTTATTGTGGACTAGAGTTTCTGATCTGGGCTTCTTCTCCCAGAAGTTGAAGACTAACCCTTGGCTGTCTGAGTAACCTTCTTTATTCCAATTTTTTATATATATTTTCCCAAATTATTGAGGCTAATGATGATAATTTAGAATTATCTTAGCGGATTTCAGTGAGATTTCAAAATCGATGATCTCATTGTTACACACACTGAGGCCTTACCATGTATTTAATCAGTTTTCAATTCATTTATTCGTTTTGTAGAAGTTAAGGGGATTTGGTATACGCTATGATGAGATTAAAGCACAACTGTGCTGATGGGCAGTGGATTTGGGTCTTTTCTTTTTGGAAGATCTGCCGTGAGCCCTATCTTTTTAACGACTTCTCCTTCCACTGAGCTCTAAATCCCCAATTTATCTTTGATTATTTTCGTATTTTAATTAATAGTGTTATTAGTAAATGCGTCTATTACCAATTCTGGGGGATGATTAGTTCCTCTTGGCATAATGGCTCAGACGCTAGATTGAAATCTGTGGTCATCCTGATCGTTGTCTTAGTTTTCGTGCCATTTGATCCTGGAAACGCCACAAATATTGTCTAATTATTTTTGTCGCACATAGTTCTTCCTGGGAATCTACTTTCCATGTAAATGGTTCTTAGGATTTTATCTGTGCGCAAAGCAATCGTTGATCCTTTCTGCTTGAGCTTTCTTCCTTTTCTTTTTATGGAGATGTGCTCCAATGTTACTGGATTACATTTTTCTTGTTGGAAAATCAATTAGTCTTTTGGTTTAGGTAAGTACTTTATGTTCCAAAGAATTTAAGTCTCTTTCTGGGTTTTTGTATTAAACTGTAGATTATTGAAACAGAAGATTGCAGTGATGAAGCAATTTTATTGTGGACTAGAGTTTCTGATCTGGGTTTTCCCCAGAAGTTGAGGTCTAGCCCTTGGCTGTCTGAGTTTCATTATCAATGGTATAATTGTTACACACACTGAGGACTTACCCTTATTTAAGCAACTTTAAATTAATTGTTTTAGTTTGTAGTAATTAAATTGGATTTTGATTTTTGTTCTTAATACACAAGTTTTTGATGATTATTTTCTTATTTCTTGAAAACTTTGTTCATAAATTTTGTAGTTTAATTAATGTGGTAATTAGTGACAAGTTGTAAAAATGGTGTTAAGTTACTGATCTTCAGGTTCACGGAGTTGGTATGGTGTTTGAGTTTGAACTTTGTATTTTCCAAAGAATTTTGACTAGAATACTTTTATTTCGAAGTATTTTGACTTTTTGATCAAGGATTTGAACATGCTCTTTTCCGTAAAAAAAAATTAGGATTGAGTTCAACTTTTTTAGGCTTAAGAACATGAGATTCATCAGATCGATATCTTTTGAGTATTGAGATGTGGAAAACATTGTGTATATTATCGAATTCTGGAGGAAGGCGAGTCGATAAGTTGTGTATATTATCAAATTGAGGACTTAGCTTGCTTCTTTTATTGTATCGGAATACTTTTTTTCACAAGGAAATTTTAGGAAACATTATCTCTGACTTGATGTTGAATGTCTTTACGTTTCAGATCGGTGTAAGACTTTTGGTTTCCTGAAGCAATTGTGGTTCTAAAATTTTATTCTCCGAGTTCAGACCAACATAGATGTTTTCGGTATCTTTTGTCATACAATGCTTCTAAAGGAGCCATTTGAATTGAAGATTAGAAGCTATTGTTGTAGTCGAATTCTACCAAAGGTAGCGATTTCTTGTAGTTCTTTTCGAATACAAACTTTGAGTAAGTCTTTGAGAATTTGAATTTCTCGTTCGGATTGATCATCTTTTTACGGATGGAAAGCTGTGCTAAGATTCAAATTGGTTTTGAGAGTTTTATGTAGTCTTTCAAAATCAAGCTGTGAATCGGGGATCTCGATCGGAGACTATTAAAATTGAAGCTCTATGTAAACGAATTACTTCTCGAATGTATAATTCGGCCAAGGCTTCAAGACTGAGATTCATTCTCATCGGAATGAAGTGTGCTGACTTGTTGAAACGTTTAACGATCACCGAGATAGCATCGCACTTTCTTGGCGAACAAGGAAGACTGGTTATGAAATTCATTGTGATCCATTTTCATTGCGGAAATTTGAGAGGTTGGAGCAAACCAGTATAAACTTGGTGCTCGGCTTTAACCCGTTGGCAGTTCAAACATTTTGCTACAAAGTTGTTGATAGCCGTTTTCATTATTGGCCACCAAAACAAGGACTTGAGATTCTTGTATATCTTAACTGATCCAGGGTGGATCGAAAAAAAACTTTGGTGTGTTTATTATAGGATTTCATCTTGTAATTCTTTGTTATTAGGGACACATATACGATCTTTGAAATATAGAAGATCGTTCGACTTAACAGAGAAGTCAGGATTAGACTCAAGCTTAAAATTGATTTTCTAAAATTTTGGATCAATTTGTTGAAGTTTTTTTATCCTGGTGATTAGAGTAGATTGAACTTGAATTTCATTCAGATAATTCCTAGCTTTGCATAGTCAGAAATGAGCCTTGATATCTAATGTACGAATAACAAAATTAGAGATATTACTTACAATTCAAGGTATGATTCCAAACTTTTACTTAATGATTAAGGAGGCTTTCGAATTGTTACTTAATAGGTAAGAAGAGTTTGAATTTATTCCTTAACTATTAAAAAAGAATTCGAATAAGTGTTTAAATCATAAGAATGGATTGTTCTCGGTTTTGAATAACATACCAAGATTTGGTTTTCGACTCAGAGCGTCGACAACGACGTTGACTTTTCCGGGATGATAATCTATGATCAAATTGTAGTCTTTGAGTAACTCTAACTATCTTTTTTGCCTAAGGTTCAAATCCTTTTGAGTGAGTAAATACTTCAGGCTTTTGTGATTGGTGAACAACTTGAATCTTTCACCGTACAGATAATGCCACCAAATTTTGAGTGCAAACACAATGGCTGCAAGCTCGAGGTCATTTGTAGGATAATTCAATTCGTGTGGTTTCAGTTGTCGAGAAGCATATGCAATCACGTTGCCTTCTTGCATCAGAACACAACCTAGGCCCGAGTGTGATGCATCACTGTATAAAATGAATTCTTTACCCGATTCAAGTTGAATAAGGATTGGAGCATGTGTCAGAGCTTGTTTGAGTTGGTCGAAGTTTCGTTGCTGCTTTTCCGACCATTCGAAGGTTACATCCTTTCGGAGAAGTTTAGTTAACGGTGCAGCAATCACAGAGAATCCCTTCACAAACCTTCGGTAATAATCGGTTAAGCCAAGAAAACTTCGGACATCACTCATATTTCTCGGAGGTCTCCAATCAAGAATAGCTTTTACTTTCGTTGAACTTGGTGAACTTGGCAAATAGTTGGTGTTCTCGAAGTATCTGAAGTATAATTCGTAATGTCCGTATCGAGTTCTAAAGGTGGTTTTGGGCACATCCTCTTCTTTTACCCTCATTTGATACTAACCGGACCAGAGATCAATTTTAGAGAATACAGCTGCATGTTTAAGTTGATCGAACAGATCCTCGATCCTTTGTAGTGGATACTTGTTCTTGATGGTTACTTTGTTAAGTTGTCGGTAATCGATACAGAGTCGCCCTACCATCCTTCTTCACGAACAAAACAGGAGCACCCAGGGAGACGTACTGGGTCGAATGAATCCTTTGTCTTCGAGTTCTTGGATTTGCTTCTTCAATTCTTTCAGTTCAACTGGCGCCATACGATAAGGCGCAATGGACACAGGATTTGTTCCGGGTTGAACTTCAATCTTGAATTCAACTTCATGAGTTGGAGGAAGACCATGGAGTTCCTCAAGAATGACATTAGAAAATTCAGATACAATCGGCATTTCAGGTAAACCGAAGTCAAGATCATCTTGTAATGTCATAGCAGCAAAAATGGAGGTTAGTTTCTTATCTATTAACATAATGGATTCTTTTCATAAACCCCTTAAATATAGCCTACGGTTTTGGCAATCTATCCAGGCTTCATGTTTTCCCAACCAATCTAGTCCTAGGATTAAATCGAATTCACATTTAGGTAGCACATAAAGGTTACAAGAAAAGGGTACATTTCGGGTTGTTATCTGACAATCCTTATAAAGCAAATTTATAGGCATACTACCCCTTGTAGGGTTTGAAACAATTAACCCAATTTGAACATGTTCAGGTTGCAATTTAAGTTCATCAATTAAGTAGAAAGCGATAAAAGAATGGGTTGACCTCAAATCTATTAAAGCATAAACAAATTTAAGGTTTAGCTCAATCGTGCTCGCAATAACATCAGGAAATTCTTCTTCCTCTCGACCGCGGATATGATAAACACGAGCTGGCGCTCGGGATTCCTGATGAGTAGGAGCTCTAGATTGGGCAGCCTTGCTTCTTCCCGGATTATTAGATTGAGCCTGCCTCAGATTTTTGTTTCGACCAGAAGGTGTCGGGCTCGGATTAGAGTGATGAGTAGAAGTTTGGTCATTCTTCTTCGGACAGTCACGGATATAATGATCATTGCCTTCACATGCGAAATAGAGACTAGACTGAAATCGACATTGGCCGAAGTGCTGTTTTTGACAGAATTTGCAAGTAGGTGCCCTTTCTGCTTTTCCAGTGCTGTTAACAGAAACCACCGGAATTGCCATCTTGTTTGAGGGCGGAGGTCGATAATCATTCTGAATGACAGGTGAATAAGTAGAGAAGGACTCATTTTGGTACTTCAGCATCTTCGACCACCGGGACTTACTGTCACCTTTCTTACCCTTGTCCGGACGATAACTACTCTTTCTCTTTTTTGCGACCCTCATTGTAGCTTCAGTAGAAATAGCCCGATTCACAAGAGTTTGAAAGTTTGTGAGACCAAGGGCAGTGAACATCGGTTTTAGCTCGATGTTCAGACCACTAACGAACTTACGACATTTCTCTTCTTCAGTCTTAATGTAAACGGCTTCGTATTTGCATTATTTGCAGAAATCAGCAACATATTGTTCAATCGGTCGATTGGCTTGCTTCAAGTAAAGGAATTTATTTCTGCAGTCGGCCATATATTGCTCGCTAATGAACTTCTTCTTAAACTCATCAACGAAGAAATCCCAAGTCACTGACTCAGCAGGGGTAGTCAGGATCGTGGTTTCCCACCAGCTTAAGGCGTCTTTTGTTAATAAGGAGACTGCACACTCGAGTTTATGTTCATCGGAACATTTGAGTTGCTTAGTCAAGATTTGGATAATTTTATCGAGCCACTACTCACCTTTTTCCGGTTTCTTGATATCAAGGCCACTAAAAGGAGTAGCTCGGTGTGAAACGAGCTTGTCGATCGGGGCTTGAGATGGTGCAACAACAACTGGGCTGCTCGTACACCCATTGCAAAGTGATCGAATATTTCTTTGACACTGATAAAACATTCTCGGCGAACAGTTTCGATGGTCGCATTGTCCAAAGGAGGAGGGACTTGTACTCGAGGTTGCTCTCGAGGTTGTTTAGGTTCAACCAAGGGTTGCATATCAACGCTATCCCTGTTCTTGGTAGAAGATCCTCGGGGACTCTTATTGTCCCGAGCTAAGTTGGTAGCAGACATTCTATAAGGAATTCAGAGGAAAGTTTGGAATTAGATAGCGAAGTCACAAATAATTCAATATAAGACTCATAGGTGGCATAGTGTAATCCTATATGATGCATGACATGTTTGGGGCAAATTTTAGGATCTATAACCTAAAGCTCTGATGCTAATTTATGTAACACCCCTCGCTTGGGAATGCGAGCGAGGAGCGTTACATTTGCAGCGTATTATTACATATTATATATATATTCATGACATACATAAGCAATTCATATTATCATAACATACTTGACATACAAGTTTCTCTATGAAACAAAATTTAGATTTATACTACCTATACATGCGGAAGCTTACTCTAACATTCAACCAAAAATGTAAACATACATATATGTGGGCTAACAAAAACCTTAACTATTACATACATGCAATCATGTTACAATCATAACAATTACATACATGTACTAACACAACAAGATAATCATTTAATCATGCGTATACATTCAACAACCATTACATAATCATGTTACCAAATCAATTTCTTAATCTACCCTATTCGAATCATACATATAAACAAAGCTCATTCCATAGGTACATTTGAACTAAGCATAGCAATACATTTTAATCTTCATTTTATATCATACATCCAGATGCATATTACAATCCTATAGTTCATGTCTCATTAACACAATCAATTTTCTAAGATCACATAATCATACAAGCACACTTTAAATCCCATAGCAACCATCATAACAAACTTAAAGTTAACAAACATCACTTATATACCTGCCAACATAAAGTTATTACAAAACAAGCTTACGCTTACATATAAATACAAAACCAAACCAAGTCTTAAACATAACAATTACATGACAAGCATCAAAAATACATGTATCATATGCATGTGACACTTATATACATATATGCCACCAACTATAATAACCAAAAGAGTCATACTTGTGCTTGGACTTCAAGATCAGCTCTCTAAGAGAATCATCTAGCTTTCGGGACTAGTACCTTAAATTTTTGGAAGAGGGGAATAGAAAAGTGATAAATACAAGGCATGTACTTAGTGAGGCAGCCCTAAACTTTACTAATCACTATCTTTTAGAGCATTATTCAATCTTTAAGGTTACCTAACTAGGCTTTAATCAAAGTTCACCTAGCTATTCCATCATACGTAAGTAGACTTAGCTAATCTTGTAACCATTTCAAGTAACCATTGATGCAACATAAACAACATACTTTTATGTTCATTCATACAGCAAGTATCAATCAAAACATTATCATATACAACAACAAGCATCATTTAAAAGCATTAGCATATACAAGGCAAGTAGGCATATCAATTTCATTTCATTGGTACTTATCATTTAGGTACTTATCTTTCAAGTCATGTAACTTTTAAATATGTTGCCTTGGATGATTAATGAACAAGGTAATCGAGTCTACGTGTGACATATGACTTTGGATGCCCAAATGTATCAATGCTTTGTAACCAACTTGTGACATATAATCAGAGGATGTCATAGTATTAAGGTGACTCACCACCTTAAGGTATATTGGTGACTAACCACCATCCTTTAACAATAATCAGAGGAGGTCAATGACTCTAAGGCATTCCCTTTTACCTATAGACAATAATCAAACCAAGGTTTTATATTATCTTATATGTTTAACAAAACCAATTCCTTGTTATTCAACAATTCACCAAACATGTAACAATATCGATCTTTATTTCAGAGCAATCATTTAATTCATGATAACATGAAAAATCAGCAAGCACATGTTGTCATTTTCATCATGTAAACATCAAAATACAGTAGCTAAATTCATCATATAAGTTCATGTCATATGATTTATTCAATCATCAACCCAATGTAACATATCTAGGCCAAAGTAAGCTTATCTAACTAGCATAGTCAACATATCATAAGTCTTTCCTTTAATCCTTCTTCCTTAGCATTTTAATTTTTACCAATCATTATTAGGTTCATTTCATGATTCCTTCATGTTATCTAATAATAAAAAATAACAAGGTTAGGATACTAATCCTAACACTTTAAACAAAACTACACTCGCAATACTCCAAGCTACTTGTTGTCCTTTATCACTATGCCTTTGTCTCTCTTTCTTGATTGTTCACTCCTTGTATCCTCTATTCCCTCTTCCTCAATAGGCTCTTAAATCATATTACAACATATATGTAAAACCTATGTTTGATTTTGATATAATTAGATCTTTAAGGATCAATTTGTAAAACTTAAAATTGTTTTTTATAAGTCCCTTAATAAGTTTCAAAACACCAACACTTTAAAACTGATTTGTAAAACTCAAACTCAAAATATTTTCTAAGTGTTCCAAGGCAAAACCATTGAAAATCGTCCAGGTGTATCGATACACTACCAAGCGTATCGATACCATTTTGCCAAACTTGGTTACTGTCGGAACACGTATCGAAACGGTAAACCCTCGTTTCGATACGCCCATGTGTTAAAATTCAAAGAGTTTGAATAGCGTACCGATACCCTAAACCCGCGTATCGATACGGGCTTTATATTTTTTTAATATTAAGTCGGTTTAAAAATATGACCGTTGGTGTCAGTTGGTTGGTAACCAAACTTTAAAAGGTCGTTGACCCGTATCGATACACGTAACCCCCGTACCGATACGGATATCGATAGTGAGCTAAATTCAGAAAATGGTATCGATACGGCTCTTACCGTTTTGATACCCCATACCGATACGCTTACGTGCGTATCGATACCCCTTATTTATTGCACACAACGACTCTTTCTTTTCTGAGACAGGTACCGATACACCTTCCCGCGTACCGATACTGGTAGCTGTAGAAGTGCATTTATGGTGGTAAGAAAGGGTTCCAACGGCTCAATTTATGTTCCCAACCACCCAAACGGCTAGAAATCAATGAGGAGGTATAAAAGACACATCTAAAAGCATCAGCAACAACTATTGATCTTCAAGAAAACACCTATTCATCAAATCCAAGCAATTGTGCCAAAATTCCTATTTGTCTAGAAACCCCAATTGTAATTTTCATTCATATCTTGTTCAATTGGGTTGAGTGCTTGTAATTGAGCTATCATTTGTATTAAGAGACACCTTATTAGCCAACAAATTTCTTTGTTCACTTGTGTGAGGATTGTGTTGAATTTTGGGTAGAAAATTCAACCGAAATTGTAAGGGTTGCCTCCTTAGCCTAGAAAAGGGGAAGAGCAATTAGTGGAATTGTTGCAAATCCTTAGTGAAGCTAAAGTAGTGGATGTAGAGTTTATTTGGAACTTGAACCACTCTAAATCCCTTGTCTATTATTTTTAATTTGCAATTTCCACCACAAAACTTTTAAATTTCCAATTCACCCCCTCTTGGTTTATATCGATCTTGCGATCCACTCAACAATTGGTATCAGAGCCTAACTCTTTGAGGATTAACAACCACAAGAGGAGTTCCTTGGAAGAGTGTGATCATCAAAATATCAAGAGATGACTTCAACCTCCAGTTCCGGCATGTACGAGTCACAATCCACTACAAAGCCTCCTTTCTTCAACGGTGATAACTATTCTTTTTGGAAGAATAGAATGCGTCTCTTCATCAAGTCAAATGACTATCTAGTGTGAGATGTCATTGAAGATGGGCCATATATTCCATTGAAGCAAGATGGTGAAGGCAAGATGGTTTTGAAGAAGAAAGTGGAGATGAGTGAAGAGGAGAGGAAAAAGATTCAAGTCAATGATAAAGCTCTCCACATGTTATTTTGTTCTTTCGGTCCGGACATCTATTCAAAGGTCTCATCCATCGAAAGTGCCAAAGAAGTGTGGGACACTCTTGAGACTACTTATGAAGGCACCAATGATGTTAAATAAACTAAGATTGGAATTCTTAATCTTAGTTATGAAAATTTCAAGATGGAGCCCGATGAGACGCTGTCAAAGATGTTTGATCGTTTCTCCACAATTGTCAATGGTCTAAAGGGCTTTGGAGAAATCATACCGGAAGACAAGCTTGTCCGGAAGCTTCTCTATTCACTTCCCGAGTCTTGGGATGGGAAGAGAACCGCTATCATCGAAGCAAAAAATTTGAAAACGTTGAAGCTTGATGAGCTTGTGGGTTCTCTCCTTACTCATGAGATCATGAAGCAAGGAAGGGAAGATGAGAATAAGAAATAAGAGAAAAGGGTAGAGAAGCTTGAGGTTGAGAAGAAGAATAAGATGGGAATAGCTCTCAAAGCTAAAGCTTCACAACATGATGAGAGCTCATCTAGTGAGGATGATGAACTTGAAGAATTGACTATGATAGCCAAACGATTCTCACGCTTTATGAGGTCCAACCGGGGAAGAAAAATTCAAAGGAAGATGGACATCAAAAGCAAGAACAAAGAGGAAGGAAGGGATCCTATCATTTGCTTTGAGTGCAAACAACCCGGCCACATACGTTCGGAGTGCCCTCAACTCAAGAAGAAGGGCTTTGAGAAGAAGAAGAAGCTCAAAGCCAAGCTTGCTACTTGGAGTGATGAGGAGTCATCGGAGGATGACGAACAAGAAGTGGATAATCTTTGCCTCATGGCACTTGAGGAAGATTCCTCCATGGTAACCTCTAACTTATCTATTTTAGATTATGAAGAATTAAATGATGCATATGATGAGTTGAAAGAGGTATATGATGAATTAGTTGAGAAATATAAGGAGTCGGTCATTAGGGATAAAAAGATTATTCTATAATTAAATGAGAAAAATGACTCACTTACTCAAGCTAATTCAAAATTTGAGAAAAAGATATTAGGATTAAAAGATGAACTAAAATTCTTTCAAGATGAAAATGTTGATCTTAATAATCTTTTATCCCAATGTAATTGTGAACACCAAAAGGTGTTGCGTGAGCTAAATGAGCTCAAAAAGTCTAAAAAATGTTGGTAGTGTCAAGCATGAAGTAGGAGAATCCTCTAGAACACACCAACCTAAGAAAAAGACTAATTACTACAAACAAGGTAGCTACCCAAGACATAATAGAGCTAAAAGAATTAGAAGTGTATGGGTTCCTAAGGAACTTGTAAAATCTAATAATATTATTGCTATGTCATCTTGGATTCCTAAGGGAACCAAGGTTTTGGGAGCTAACACTCATGGACCCAAAATGATTTGGGTACCAAAAACAAAAGCTTAATATCTTTGTTTGTAGGGGGAGCATTGCTACAAGGCCAAAGCATAGAGTCAAAACTCATGGTACCTTGATAGTGGATGCTCAAGGCACATGACCGGAGACAAGAGTAGATTCATGGATCTAAAGCCAAAAAGTGGAGGAGTAGTGACATTTGGTGACAACTCCAAAGGCCACATTAAAGGTATTGGCTCCATAGGTAATCACTCTACTATTCTCATTGAAAATGTCTTATATGTCGATGGTCTTAAACACAATTTATTTTGCATAAGTCAATTGTGTGATAAAGGATTTAATGTCTTATTTGATAAAAATGGATGCAAAATTGTGGACATTAAATCTAATAATATTATGCTCACAGGTCATCACATGGGAAACATATACATGGTGCATCTAGATGACATTCATACATCTCATGCATGCTTAGTTGCTCAAAATGAAAATGATGCATGGTTGTGGCATAGGAAACTAGGACATGCTAGCATAAGTGTTTTAGAAAAACTAGTCTCCCTAAATCTAGTTAGAGGTTTACCCAAGATAAAGTTTTCAAATGATAAAATTTGTGATGCATGCTCAAAGGGTAAACAACATAGGTCTTCTTTTAAATCCATTAATGATGTTTCTACTAGTAGATGCTTACATCTAATCCACATGGATTTATTTGGGCCAATTAGGACTATGAGCTTGAGTGGTAAGTCGTATGCTTTTGTACTTGTTGATGATTTTTCTAGATTTACTTGGGTTCTCTTTTTAAGTACTAAAGATGAGGCTTTGGAAAAATTCATCACATTTTCAAAATTAACCCAAAATGATCTTGAACTTAGAATTTCACATATTAGAAGTGATCATGGAACCAAATTTCAAAATTTAGGGTTTAAAGATTTTTTAAATGAAAATGGTATTAGCCATAAATTTTCGGCTCCTCGAACTCCTCAACAAAATGGGGTAGTTGAGAGGAAAAATAGAACTCTACAAGAAATGGCTAGAACTATGCTTTGTGAAAACAATTTACCTAAATATTTTTGGGCGGAAGCCACAAACACTGCTTGCTATATTGTAAATCGAGTAATGATTAGGCCAATTTTAAAGAAAACACCTTATGAGATTTTAAAATCTAAAAAGCCTAAGATTAGCTATTTTCACCCTTTTGGTTGCAAGTGTTTTGTTTTAAATAATGGAAAAGACAACTTAGGTAAATTTGATGCAAAAAGTGATGAAGCCATTTTTATAGGTTACTCTTTAACCTCTAAAGCCTATCGAGTATTTAACAAAAGAACTTTAGTAGTAGAAGAATCTATTCATGTTGTATTCGGTGATAACCTCCTTTATAGGAAGGATTCTTGTGATGATGATGATGTAGGAATCATAAATGCCTTTGATGAAGGTCAAACTTCAAAGGATGATGAGATTCCAACAAAAGAAGAGGACACACAAGATCCACCTCTTGAAGCCTTGAAGGACTTGGCTCTTAAGGAAAAGGAAGTGAGCTACCCAAGGGAGTTGAACTATGTCAAAGATGGTGAAATCTTGGGTGATCCATCCAAGGGGTAACCACTCGTTCTTCTCTTAGATTAATGAATCATGTTGCATTTATCTCATGCATAAAGCCTAAAAATATTAAAGAAGCATTGAAAGATGACTTTTGGATTATGGCTATGCAAGAAGAGTTAAAATCAATTTGAGAGAAGTAATGTTTGGACAATAGTTGATAGGCCTAGTAATCAATCTACAATAGGAACTAAATGGGTCTTTAGGAACAAGCTAGATGAGAGTGGTAACATTGTGAGAAATAAAGCTAGACCTGTAGCACAAGGTTATACTCAAGAAGAGGGAATAGATTTTGATGAAACCTATGCACTCGTAGCTAGAATGGAAGCCATTAGGATGTTGCTTGCATATGCATGCTATCATAATTTCAAGCTTTTTCAAATGGATGTTAAAAGCGTATTTTTAAATGGTTTTATAAATGAAGAAGTGTATATGGAACAACCACCGGGTTTTGAAGATTCAAAATTTCCAAATCATGTTTTCAAACTTACCAAAGCTCTTTATGGTTTAAAACAAGCTCCTAGAGCTTGGTATGAAAGGCTTTCAAATTTTTTGATTGAAAAAGGATTTGAAAAAGGTAATGTGGACACTACACTTTTTATAAAAATGTATAAAAATGACATCTTAGTAGTTCAAATTTATGTTGATGATATTATTTTTGGTTCTACTAATGAATGTCAATGTCAAGAGTTTGCTAAGTTAATGCAAGGAGAATTTGAGATGACCATGATGGGGGAACTCTCATTCTTTTTGGGACTCCAAATCAAGCAAAAGAAGGATGACACCTTCATCAACCAAGCAAAATACATTAAGGATATGCTCAAGAAGTTTGGCTTGGAGAATACAAAGCCTCAAGCCACTCATATGAGCTCATCTACAAAGCTTGACAAAGATGAAGGAGGTAAGTGTGTTGACTCTAAGCTTTATCGTTCTATGATTGGATCTCTGCTTTACCTTACCGCAAGTAGACCGAATATCTTGTTTAGTGTTTGCTTGTGTGCTAGGTTTCAAGCTAGTCCTAAAGAGTCTCACCTTATAGCCGTTAAGAGAATCTTTAGATACCTTAGAGATACTCCTTGTTTAGGTCTTTGGTATCCTAGAGACTCTACCTTCAACCTTCATGCTTACTCGAATGCGGATTATGGGGGTTGCAAAATTGATAGGAAAAGTACTTCAGGAACTTGTCAATTCTTAGGTAGTATGCTCATATCTTGGTTCTCTAAGAAACAAAATAGTGTAGCCTTATCTACCACCGAAGCCGAGTACATATCCTTAGGGAGTTGTTGTGCTCAAGTCCTTTGGATGAAGCAACAACTCTTAGATTATGGAATTAAAGTTGAAACCATACCCCTAAAATGTGACAACACTAGTGCAATTTGTTTAACAAAAAATCCCATCCAACACTCTAGAACCAAACACATAGAAATAAGACATCATTTCATTAGGGATCATGTCCTTAAGGAAGATGTGGTTATAGAGTATGTAGACACCTTGAATCAATTAGCGGACATATTTACAAAACCCTTAGACAAAGAGCGTTTTTGGTCCCTTAGGAGAGAGTTAGGTCTAGCTAGCCTATCTTGACCTTTTTGGACCTCTTTTGTGCTTAAATATGCTTGATCTTGTGAAATGCCATGTTTGTATGCTTAGACTCCTAATTTCATCCATGCCTATAGTTAGGGGGAGTATGCTTCTGTTGAAATATGCTTAGAACTGCTCATTCATCATTTGCATACCTTTAGGAGATGTTAAGTTCGAGCCTTTGGTTGTTCTTTGAACCAAATATGCATTTCTGGGCATCTAGTATCGATACGGCTCTACGCGTATCGATACATGGTCTTCATTCCGTTTCCCAGAATTCTCTTCGCTTCACGGGTATCGAAACGATTAACCTCGTATCGATACAGGTCGTTTTGATACGGACCCCTCCATTTCGATACGACTTTCTAACGGGCATTTTTGCGGAAAAGACAATTCTATCCCTGTATCGATACACCCTCTGGCGTATCGATACTCGACTGCGCTGATGGCATTAAATTAGCTTTTAATGAGTTCAACTTTTACCTAATTTCAAACTCTTCAAAACCTAATTAACCCTAGCCGTTTTTGCCTATAAAAAGGCCCTTCCTCCTTCATAGTTTTCACACCTCAACTCAAATCTAAAAGAGTTTTTGAATCAAGCAAGGCTTTGTGCTCTCTCTCTCATCTTTGTGCTAGTTTTTCTTCAATCTTCCAAGTTTCTATCAAGGTAATCTCTCTTTTTTCTTTTTCATTTTTTTGCTTTGTTTTGTTATTTTGTTTCATCTTTTTATCAAAACCTTTGTTTTCTTCAAAAAATTTCTTGAATTTTTTTTCAAATTTTTTTTCTTGATTTTCACTCAAAATTGAAGAAATCCTTTTTGCTTCATTCTCTTTTAGATCATGGCACCAAAAGAACCATCGAGGAAGCGTACAAGGGTTAATCAAGCCGGTGAATCTTCCACCCTTGGAGTGATTGCTCGTCCAAACTACTCAATCATCTATGAGCAATGCTTTGATGGCAATTCGGGTCTAACTCACTTTCGTCAATATGAGAATTATAAGATCTGTGCCGAAAGGGTAATCTCCGTTCCTTTTCTCAATTCGGAGCGTTTTAAGTTTGAATATCTTCCTTTGTTTCATCGTTGGAACTCCATGGAGTTCATCTCTATTCCCGGTGTTTTCTATCGCCTTTTGGTTTTGATTTTCTATGCTAATGCCAAATGTATTACTCAAAATGGGGAAGTTGTTGCCATTCGCTCTTATCTTATGGGGAAGAAAATCATCCTTGATGTCAAGTCTATTTGTGAGATTTTCAAGTTAGAGGATGAAGGCATTGATAATGAGCATGCTTTGGGGCATGTTCTTAGTGGATCCGTTACCGCCCTAAATGCTCAAGACCAGATCTTACATTTGATGGTGTCGTGGTGGTTCCGTCCCTCCGGAGGAAAATATTCCACCATCCGTCAAGTGGATGATTTTTGGATCCGTTGTTTCCGTGAGCAAAAGTGCCCAAATCTTGCTCGACTTATGTTCTAGGAGATCGTCTACCTCGTGCAAAATCGTCACACACCTCACGTCACCTCCTTTACATATGGTACGACTTTGAGTTATTTCTTTATTAAAAAGGATATTGATTGCTCTTATGACTATCCAACTCCCCTCACGATCCCATTGATGAGCGATCTCTTGCTCGGGCAAAGTTTTCATATTTTAATGGTGATTGGGTACGTCTTGCCGAGCTTCCTCCCGAAGCCGCCGCCGTATTTGAAGAGGCTCAAGCTCCTCAAGCTCCTCAAGTCCCACAACCCAACATGGATGCTCTCATGACCTATCTCAATGAGCAATTTACCGGGTTGCGCACGGACATGAATACTCGTCTTACTTCAATGGAAATTACCTTTGATACAAGGATGACGGGTATGGAGAATCGCCTCACATCCCTTGAAAGCGGGCACAATTCCTTGAATATTTCCCTTGCCGCTTTCCATTATGAGTGGCGCAATAGCATGCGAGATAATGAGCCATTGGGAGTTGATGATGAAGAGAATGAAGATGACGAAGACAATGCCTAGACGTTTCTTCTTGCATATCATTCATATCATTTAGGATTTTCTATTTTTATGCACCTTTGCTTTATGTTCTTAGGATTAAGGTTGTTTTAGGATTAAAACATATGCTTTGATTTCTTTTTGTTTTTGTTTGGATTTCAAGTATGTTGCTATGATGAATAAAATTTATGTTGCTTATTATACCTTTGATTTCTTTATGCACTAAATTGTCTCAAAGAATTTCTTTTGATCTAACAAAAAGGGGGAGAAGAAACTAGTTCACACTTCAAATATTTTAATTTTAATTCAAAGGTTACCAAGCTTATATTAAGGGGGAGTTAACTTTGTAAAGGTTTTTCAAAAATATCAAAAATTTTAAGTTTTAGTTTTGTTATATCAAAAAGGGGGAGATTTTAAAACCTATGTTTGATTTTGATATAATTAGATCTTTAAGGATCAATTTGTAAAACTTAAAATTGTTTTTATAAGTCCCTTAATAAGTTTCAAAACACCAACACTTTAAAACTAATTTGTAAAACTCAAACTCAAAATATTTTCTAAGTGTTCCAAGGCAAAACCATTGAAAATCGTTCAGGTGTATCGATACACTACCAAGTGTATCGATATCATTTTGCCAAACTTGGTTTCTGTCGGAACACGTATCGAAACGGTAAACCCTCGTTTCGATACGCCCCTGTGTTAAAATTCAAAGAGTTTGAATAGCGTACCGATACCCTAAACCCGCGTATCGATACGGGCTTTATATTTTTTTAATATTAAGTCAGTTTAAAAATATGACTATTGGTGTCAGTTGGTTGGTAACCAAACTTTAAAAGGTCGTTGACCCTATCGATACACCTAACCCCCGTACCGATACGGATATCGACAGTGAGTTAAGTTCAGAAAATGGTATCGATACGGCCCTTACTGTTTCGATACCCTGTACCGATACGCTTACGTGCGTATCGATACCCCTTATTTATTGCACACAATGACTCTGTAGAGATGTGTGGAGTTCTACAGACTCTTTCTTTTCTGAGACAGGTACCGATACACCTTCCCGCTTACCGATACTGGTAGCTACAGAAGTGCATTTATGGTGGTAAGAGAGGGTTCCAACGGCTCAATTTATGTTCCCAACCACCCAAACGGCTAGAAATCAATGAGGAGGTATAAAAGACACATCTAAAAGCATCAGCAACAACTATTGATCTTCAAGAAAACACCTATTCATCAAATCCAAGCAATTGTGCCAAAATTCCTATTTGTCTAGAAACCCCAATTGTATTTTCATTCATATCTTGTTCAATTGGGTTGAGTGCTTGTAATTGGGCTATCATTTGTATTGAGAGACACCTTATTAGCCAATAAATTTATTTGTTCACTTGTGTGAGGATTGGGTTGAATTTTGGGTAGAAAATTCAACCGAAATTGTAAGGGTTGCCTCCTTAGCCTAGAAAAGGGGAAGAGCAATTAGTGAAATTGTTGCAAATCCTTAGTGAAGCTAAGGTAGTGGATGTAGAGTTCATTTGGAACTTGAACCACTCTAAATCTCTTGTCTATTATTTTTAATTTGCAATTTCCACCACAAAACTTTTAAATTTCCAATTCACCCCCTCTTGGTTTATATCAATCTTGCGATCCACTCAACAATATAACATCCATTAATATCAACCTTAGCATAAAAAATTCAACCAAATCAAGCAAACAACAATAAACACACAAGTTGTCCCTAACATGGCAGTTTTGAGCAGTGTATATTAATATGTTCATAACTCTTTATTCCTTAATCCAAATAAAGCATATCATACCATTCTAGAAAGCTTATAAACACACTATTAAAATCATGTATGACACATATTTTTAGCATTTCCCAATCAGTACAGCTTTGTATTTGAAAACAGGTCAATTTCAGGATCGAATCTGTCCAAGCTAAACTTAGTGGATTTAAAGCATATAAATTATATGTTTCACAATTCATTTGGTTCTGATATTTTAACCATATTAACTTACATGTATTAGAATAATAATAAAGTTCTAACATATTCAAAATCAAAGCATTCAGGTCCTCAATTTATCAATTTTCACAAAACAGTCACATTTAATTCTTTTTTTAATCCTATATGTGATCTAAATGCATTTAACCTATCTATTGTAACTTAATTCAAGTTTGGCCATTTAATTTTTATTCATTTCATGACTCCCCTATTTCAAGCAAAAATTTTCAGAATTTTATTGGTATTATTTAAACCCCTATATTTTTTGAATTTTGCAATTTAATCCAGCAGATTCCAGATTCATCCAGTTTCAGTCCAGTAACTTCTAATAGCAATTCAGAGATCTATACTTAATATTTTCGTGCAATTCTTACCTCTGTCTCATGTAAAATTTTGTCCTCTACAACTTTGTATAAGAACACTTTTTTTCCAGAAATTACTCTAACATGCTCAATTTTCCAGATTTTCAAAAGGTGTCTAAAACTAACAATTCTGGGCAGATTCATTATTCAAGCTTCATATATATTAATTTTCTAGCATTTTAAGCAACCTAATGTAACATACAACCTATCAACACATCAATAATCATTCTCAAATCAAATTCACAGAACAAACAATTCAAGAAACACATCAATTCATCAGGAACATTTAAACAAAAACATAAGCAGAATTTTAGCTAGAACACTTACATGAATTGTTTGTGGATGTAAGAACCTATGTTTCTCCTAGCTTAAGTTCATTGACATAAATGCATTTTGGTTCCATAAATCTCCAGAATTTTTATATTTAAGCTTTCTCTCTCTTTATTTTCGGTTGGAAGAAGAAGGAAATGAAGAAGGAAAGTGATGAAGATGATAATTGAAGATAGTGGATTACACATGTAATGATGAAATAGTGTGGTGGCCGGTTCTCTCCTAGCTAAGGGACACATGGTTCCTTCTTTAACCATGTAAAAATTCCACTTAATCTTATAATTAATCATATTTTAATATATTATCAGCCCATTATACCAATATATATTTACTTATATACTTTAATTATTATTACTATCATGTATTATACATATACATATATACTATATGTATATAGTTACATAGTCTCATCGAAACATGTATATATGTGTGTGTACTCTAGTTTTCGTTTCATATCATCCAATTCATATATTAGTTACCATTAAATCTTCATTATTCTAAGTTTGCACATGAACTTACATATGTATAATTTTACATAATTTGTCCACCGAATGTAATAACATATATATGTTTCTTATTTATTTTCTTTTCATTTAACTTATATATATATATATAATTCATGTTATAGTTATTTTCAATATGAATTAAATGTGACATAGACTTTAATTTGATAGCTAATATTTCTTAATTCACTCTATTCTTTATTTAAGTGTAAAATGTTTACACTTTCCTTTTTATTTTTCTCGTGTTTTTTAACTAGGGTAGTTTTTGGGGTGTTACATGTCTGGAGGTCTCTTTAACGGTGGAGGTAAAATAGGTAGACATGATGATTCATGTGGAATCCATTGGTTAGGACCTCTCACTGGGTGGATCATATGTGAAAATATTGTTTGTTGAGTTTCTGTTTTATAACAGCTATTCACATAAAATTCAGGTCTCTCGTCCCTTATTAGTATCACTGAAATTGCATGAGAGCATGGAATCCCTACAAAAAACAAATCACAAACAAAATGTTATCACATATTGGTTGTGTGGGCTATATGTAACCTGATAAATGTTACCACCAGCATGGGTGGGCCAACACCTTCACAAATAAAATGCACAAATAAAAATCATATAAAAGTAATTTTAACATATAGATTGCTTTTAAATAATTTACCCTGAATTAAAAGATAATCAATACCTAATATACATTTCAATTGATGCATCTATTTTTTTGAATTTTTGGACACAAAAGTCCAGTTCAGTTGTCAGCTTCATCCTTCTTCTTTGCAAGCCTTTGTATTATCTTGGTTCGAATTCCCTCTATCATGGTTATGATTAGTCTTATTCTTGCTTGAAGTACACACTACATGGAAAAAAATATAAAATCAATTGTAAACAAAACATACTTAAAGTTTGAAAATATTGACATCAATTAAGATTTGAATTACCTTATTAAAAGACTCACATAAGTTGTTAACAACATGTCACATTTGTTTCTAGTTGAAAAATGAGACTTGCTCTAAAATTTTAGATCAATATCTGACAACCATAGAAAAGATTTTGATGATAATGACTCCATTTCAGACAATGCAACTTGAAATTCTCTAAAATAGGTAGATGTAGCATCTTTCCACAAACTGTCTTTTAATGCCTTTTCCTTATGTTTTGTCTTGAAATTGTTGTATAGATGCCTTACACAAAATTTATGCTCTGAATAGAAAAAGTATTCTGCCAATGCCTCTTTTAATCCCTACACACATGAGATGAATATTTAGAAACCATAAAAATAGTATAGTAGTTACAAGTTTATGGTTTAAGGTATTACATTTTGTTTGTCTAACATGAAAGTTATATGGCGTGAATTATTCAGGTCTAAATCTTCCCCAAATATTGAACAAACAAGCACCATGATGAGTGACACTCACTTTCAACAGTAACAAAAGCTATGGGATAGATGCAATCAGTTGCATCAATCCCAACATCAGTTAACAATTGCCCTCCATGGTAACCCTTTAGGTGACAACCTTCAAGACAGATAATAGGTCACATTCAGTTTTAAACCCATCTTTACAGGCTTGAATACAAATATACAAACACTAAATTTTTTTTCGTCTAACTGACATACAATGGTTGTTTCAGGATTGCTTAACCTCAGCTTCCCAAGATAATCATATATCATACCATATTGTTCTATGTGAATTCCTTCAACAATACTAATATCAATATCTCTAGCCCTATACAACTTGCTAGTATGGACATAAGCTATAAAAAATTTTCTGACAGCTTTATGCAAAGATTGAATTAAAATTTTTTTGTCACCCACAAAAAGTGTAAATACATCTCAGCAATAGTCCTAAATGAAAAATTAATTTTCCCATATTCTTTGGAACACTTATGTTCATCTTTCAATGTCTTAATTTGCCAAGTAAAATCTTAGGGAACACTAGAGTTCTGTCTTGATGCCCATAAAATGTATGAACATCCACGTTTACAGATGACATTTACCCTTCTAAGGTCATTTCTTTTAAACTTCAGATGATAATTAATCATTGTCTTCTTTAACACTTCTCTATCGGCAAAGATCATACTCATCTTCAACACATGATGTACCATGTCAGTTTTACTATTAAATTCTACAATTCTCTTCTTATTGTATTCACCATCTGAATCTGACTCCTCTACATATGTAGTGAGTCAGAATATTCAGTTTCATTATCACTTACTACCCTTGCCTCCTCAAAATGTGTTTCAAATTGACTAGCATGTCTAGTGAAATGTGATTTATCAGTTACTGGTTCAGTTTCATCATCAGACACTTCATCAGCAGAAAAATCATCCTCTTCAAAATCAGATACACACTTAGTTTCAAATTTACATTCAGAATCACTATCTACTAGTTCATGCTTATCATTTGGTTGAGGTTCAGGCTCTATATTTTAATCAGTATCACATGCAACATTTGGCTCATGAGAAGGTGGTTCAAAAATTGCTCAACCAAATATAAATGCACATTACGATTCCTAAGCAATTTAGATACCATGTTTAGAATATCATTATCAGTACTAAATGACAAAGTCTTAAATGACCCCTCGGGCACTGCCCTAAATATTTTTACTGCAGATTCAATTCCTAGAGTCTCAATCATATGGATTACTTCAAAAATAGACATTTCATCCACAACACAAAAATCAAAGTAATCAATTTATTTGCCACTATACCTCAAACTTTGTGCATTTAAAAAAGCTCTACCATGATGCATAACTATAGTAAAATATGTTGCATGTAGGCCTGTAAATTATATACAAAACAAATAAAGAACAATGTACAATATATTATTTTAATAATATTAAATCGGATAAGATAAATGAGGTCATGTGGACCTATAAATCATATACATAGTGCACCCCATGTGAGTTTAATCATTTTCACAAATAGAAGAATAATATAATTATAAACAAATGAAGACTAATAACAGTAAATAACATATTATAATTCTCAATAACATACACCATAATTAGTTCAGTAAATCAATATACAATATATTACTTTAGTCACATCATTTTCAGTAAACCAATTCTAAATTAGTTCACATATCATTTTCATAATTTATTAAAACAAAGAAACAATAATTCAATCTTAAATTAGTTCAATTCTAGTGAACCCCAAATAGGTACAAAATTAGTATTCTATTTAAAACTAATATTCTAGTAAACTCCTTAACATGTATGCTCAAATCACCTATCGTTTTTATAACTAAAAACAATAATATAATTTTTAATAAGAATTTAAGATTCAAGATTCTAGTAAACTAATAACAGTAATGTACATCCTCAAATCGCCTCAAGGATTCAAGATTTTATAATTGTTAATCCCATATTTTTTTTGTTATTAAAGGATTGAGTAAGCACGTATGACCTCAACTACGTATGCTTACATAAGACACAAAATATGAGCAAAATTCATTATGAAATACACAAAAAATCAGTATACATGAAATATGAGCAAAATCAGTATACAAGAAAAATTTGTGTAGCTGAATCGTTATCTTCAAAATTGAAGTAATTTTTTTGATTAATCAAAAGTTTTTTCAAAACCCATTATGAAGTACACAAAAATTATTGCAAATCGTAGAACATACCATAAAGAGGGCATGTCATCCCTTTCAGTCGAAGCTTCCAACCTCCCATTACATTTCAGATTGAAACAATCAGGATTAGCAATGTAATCGTCTGATTAAACACTAACCCATTGTGATTAAGTCTTAAACTCTAAGATTAATTCTTAAGAAACTCATTTGCGATTTAGAATAGAAGATTTTGGGAGTTTTTTCTTCTAAATGAAGGTCTGAGAAGTGAGAAAATTTTTTACCGTGAGAGCCCTAATCTAGATTAAAACTTCCTTCTATTTTACATCATGTGGTCTTTTAAGAAGACATGTGTGTGTGCTGACATGGAAAAAAAATAACGTGGAATTTTTGAAATATAGTCATTAATTCTAACTCAACAAACTCGTTAATTATTTAACAGAGGGTGACCAAATTAGGAGCAAAAATAAACGTTAGTGACATTTTTGCCAAAAAAATAGGTCGGTGATCAAAATAGGAATAAAACGATAGTTGGGTGACTGTCAGTGTAGTTTACCCTAATAAATATTAAGAAACTGGACAACTAATAACAAATATTTGAAAATAATTGGGCCATATAATTAATATAAAATTATTTTTTATAAGTGAAACACACAACAAAAATTCTTGTCCTTAGGTAATTGTCCCTAAAGCCCATGCCTATATACGACTTTGAAGTTAACGGCCTTGTTTGGCAATTAGCGGATAGTTGATAGCGGATTACATTAGCTGATAGCTGATAGCTAATTGTATTAGCTGATTGTATAAAAGTGTTTGGTAAAATTAACTGATAGCTGATAGTTGTTTGATTATTTAAACAAGCAAAATGACATATAAGGACATGATTATATTTAATAATTGTTTGAATAATTTATCAGTTATTAATATTTTTGTATCTAATAAATATTAATTAGATTTGTAAAAATTATTTTTTAATATAAATTTCCTAAACATATTTGAAAGATTTATATATTAATTTATTATTTATATAATTATTAAATTTTTTATATGCACATATAAATACGTGATGATAAAAAATAGAATTAACTTACAAATGTCACCATATAAATTAGTAGTAACAACAAATAAGTCCAATATTTGATATGTTATTATTTATATTAAAAATATTATTATTTAATTTAGGGTATTTGGAGATTTTTAGTAATTGTTAAGGGTAAAATAGTCATTACAACTCTAATATTAAACCTCTAATCTCAAAAAGCTCATATTATGAGCTTTTTCAAAATTAGCTTTTTCACCCAAATCCGCTCTTTCAATCCGCTATTTACCAAACATCAATATTAGCGGATTTGACTAGTCAAATCTCTAATTATACTTCAAACCTCTAATTTTTGCCCAAACCGCTATTTACCAAACAGGGCCAACGTGTTACTTCATATTTTTTAATAAGCCCTGGGCGGCTTCTTTTTTTGTCCAAACCCAAATACGACCCTGAGGTTAATATGGTACTTCATATTTTTTAAATGAAATTGACAGTAGTGATAGTAATTAAAGTCAATTATAAGTTTAATAATTGTAATGAAAGTTTTTAAAGTTTAGTGATTATATTAAAAATGTTATGAAGTTAAAGGGCCAATTGTATAATTTATTTTAAAATTTTATTATATGGATGTTTGATACAGTTAACTTTAAATTTTTTATCACATTCATTAAAAACGATTAAAAAAGTCTATATCCAATTAAAAATATTTTTATTATTATTTTTAAAAAAATTAACAGTTTAAAACTTTTATAAAATAGTCCCAAAATTCTTAAATTGGTGCCACTGTTAGGGATGAGCAAAACTCGACTCCACTTGAAAAAACTGAATTATTAGACTCCATTCAAGGCGAAAAAATTAACTCGTTTGACTTGACTCGTAATTTCATAAACTCGACTTGAAAACATTTCAAATGAAGTTTGAGTTATAAAATGGAAATTCGAATAACTCAAAATTTTTAGTAATTAGTTTATTAGTTTTCATATTCGAGTTGAGTCTGTCAATATATATATATATATATATATATATATATATATATATATATATATATATCATATATGCATATAGAAAGCTGTAAAAATTAGAATCAATATGCGCAACGCCCAAGCCCAACCCTAAAAATATGCATATAGAAATATATGTGTACACCATCACGAATATGCATATAGAAATATATATGTACACCGTTACGAATATGCATATAAAATATATTTATATATATATATATGTTAAATTAAATTTGTACAGAAACTCGAAAACTTGACTCGAATTTCATAAACTCGATTTAAATTTTTTCTAATAAAGATTGAATTGTAAAATAAGACATGCAAACTCGAATAACTCAAAAAAATTGACTCGTCTTAATCAAATGCCTAGCCCTAATCATTGTTGTTGTTTTTAACCTCGCCAAAGCCCACCACTATTGTCGTCGTGTGTCGACGTTAGGGACGGACACAAGATTTTATGTGAGAGGATCAAACTATCAGGAAACTAAATTAGGAATGTAGAGGTGCAAAATTACAAGAATTTAGGGGTGCAAAATTAAATTATCGATAGAAAATATAAAAAAATAATATAAAATATAATAGAACTTATAATTTTTGGGGAGTGCGACTGCCCCAGCACCCCTGTGTTCGTCCATGATAGTCGTCTATTTTTCTCCCACCCATCATCTACATTCGACAATATATGTGTTAATTGGCTTCTTTCCGAAGTCCGACTTACTTCAACGTTAGAAAGTCGATAGATATATCTACCATCAATTTCTGGTGATGTGAGGTTGGAAAAAATACACTACGATATCCGACGGCGATGGTGTTGGTCGGTGAGATCCAGTGAGACTATAGACAATAGCAACAACTGTATTTTTTGGGATCCAATAGAGCTATAATTATAATGGTTGTGATCCTTTAAACCGGGTTAGGTTTCATCCGCCAACTAATTTCAAAAGCTGTGCTAAACAACTAATTTTTGGAGGAAAAACTGATTTTGAAAAGTGATTTTCAACCCAAACGTAAAAGTTAAAATTTTTAGCTTTTGCGGTTGTAAAATTAATTTTTAAAGGCAAATTACAATTTTAACCTCCATTTGCTATTGTATTCATTTATAATTTATAAATTTATAATTATTTATGAAGATATAGTTATATAATTAATAATTATTTTTTTTAATTTTAAATGATATATATTTATTTATGTCAAGTTTTTAAAATAAAATATGTCAGTTTTGTTATATTTTCATAGAAACATGTATAATTGTTAAAAAATATATTTATTAATAAAAATATTTTTATAATAATTTAAGCTGATATATTTTATATATTATAACGTTAGAAAATTTGAATATCATTTTTATATATCTATACATACAAATATATATAACTAACAATATCATGTCTAAAATGGTCATTTATCTTCTTAAAAGCACTTTTTGACAACAATTATAAACACTAAAATCTTACAACAAACTTTTTAAAATCGCTTTTTAAAATCTCTTTCTAACTGCACTTTTAAAAATTACTTTTTAAAAACAATGCTAAACAGCTAAACCCTGACCCAAACGTAATAAGCTATTTGAAAAACCCTAATTTTCAGCCCTCAATCTCCCTATATATTCTCCGTAAAACCTCTCTTTTCATCAACAGTCTCACCCTTCTTTTCCTCCTATACGGCGATGTCTATTTCAATTCAAGTATCTTCTTCAGATTTTGGTGTTTGTTGTTTTTGTTTTCCTGAGATTTGAAAACAAAGAAGATTGCAGTGATGAAGCAATTTTATTGTGGACTAGAGTTTCTGATCTGGGTTTTCCCCAGAAGTTGAGGACTAACCCTTGGCTGTCTGAGTAACCTTCTTTATTCCATGTTTATTTACTTTCAATTTTTCAAAATTATTGAGGCTAATGATGATAATTTAAAATTATCTTAGCGGATTTCATTGAGATTTCATAATCAATGATCTAATTGTTACACACACTGAGGCCTTACCCTTATTTAAGCAACTTTAAATTAATTGTTTTTGTTTGTAGAAATTAAATTGGATTTTCATTTTTGCTCTTAATCCCCAAATTTTTTATGATTAATTTCTTGAAAACTTTGTTCATTAATTTTGTAGTTTAATTAATGTTGTTATTAGTGACAAGTTGTAAAGATGGTTTTAAGTTACTGATCTTCAGGTTCACGGAGTTGGTCTGGTGTTTGAGTTTGAACTTTCGGTGTATATGAGTAGCTTATGCAACATTGGAATATTTGTTCTATTTAGAGACCAATTGGAATGAATTGAAAACGGTATTTTTATTTGTTCTATCTCCTGTTTTTTATGAAGTGATGGATTAGGAAAAAGTGGTTTCAATCTCTTTCGGAAATATGTAGATTATATCTTAAATGTGTTTTTGTTTTAGGGGCTAGTATTCAGTTTAGAATTCAAATATTAGGGGATTGGATTTTGTTTTTATTATAAAAATAGTGTAGCTTATAGTGGTAGTCCTTGGATTTTTAAGATAGCTTAAATATTGGTTAAGTTAAGCTTTTACTAGTTTGTTAGGCCGCTGTTGAGCAGCGAAGCACAAGATGATCTAAGGCCCGTGTTAGATGGAAAAACCCCGATTCATGCTCTTTCAAGAATCTGGGTAGTGCATATAAAACGTCATTTGTACCAGAGAATTCCATTTTAGAAGAGAACAGGGATTCTCACCACATTGTGCATCGAGGCGTTTTGAAGAATCTCTTTGCCTAATAGTAGAAATGTTGTTTGATGGATCCCTGGACTTAGGCTTTATTAAGGTCAACTGTGACGCATCCTTTTCTATGGTTGGTGGACCTGCAGCTGCTGCTGCCGTAGCACATGATTCTTTTCGTGTTTTTGATGGTGCTGAGTTCTCCCTCATTTCTGCAGTCTCTTCCGAATCCCAAGTGATTAGTCTTTGTATTTTCTTTTCTGTTAGGGCGGCTTCTCTATCATTATCATTCTGCTTTACAAGCAAAATTAATGTTTTTTTCCACGTGTTTTATTCAATGCTGAATCAGAAGATTATAAAGAATGTACATTTTTGCTTCTTGTATATTTTTCGTAGTTGTGAATTTTTACTAACATTTTATATTGGACTATTATTTGGATAATTGCCTCTAAAATCAATGTTGAAAAAATTATATAGTAATAGTAGATCTAATAATATGTATTGAAAAGTCATTTTCTTAATAACAAATAAATGATAGAAAAGGAAACTTAATTTTAAAAATAGACTTGTAATAATAAATGTTAAAATTAAATTAAACTTTTAATAATAAATATTGAAAAATTAGGTCCCTATAACGTATGTAGAGGATAATTTGTACTCTTGATTTTAAATATTAGAAATAAAAAATAAACTTTAAACTGCCCTTAATAGTAATTGTTGAAAAAATTAAGCCTTTAATATTAAATATTAGGAAATTAGATTCATAATAACATATTTAAGGCAAAAAAATCATTTCGTTTTGACTCGAGTTGAAACATTTTAATAAATGAAGTTTGAGTTATGAAATGAAAATTTGAATAGCTTAAAATTTGAATAGCTTAAAATTTGAATAGCTTAACATTTTAAAAAAATATTACATGTGAAAATATGATAAAATATATATGCATATACAAAGCTCTAAAAATTAGAATCAATATGTGCACCGCCCAGACTCAGCCCTTAGAATATGCATATAGAAATACAAATGTACACCGTTACGAATATGCATATATATATAATATTAAATTTGTGCAAAAATTTGAAAATTTGACTTGAATTTCAAAAACTCGATTCAAAAAATAAATAAATAAAGATTGAATTGTAAAATAAGACTTGCAAACTTAAATAACTCAAAAAATTGAGTTAGGGATTTAGGGTTATTTAGTGTATTTTATGAAATTTATTTTTATTAAAATTAAGTTTAAAAAATAAATAAATAAATTAACGGTAGTTAATTTATTTTTATCTAGTCTTCTGCTTCGAATGTCCAGCCTTAACTATTGTTGTTGTTTTCAACCTCGCTAGAGCCCACTACTATTGTCGTCGTGTGTCACCGTCAAGGACGGATTTATAATTTCTAGGGGTCAGCGTTCGATCGAGTCCAGTCAAAAAAAAATTTGAGTTAAGGATTTAGGGTTATTTAGTGAATTTTATGAAATTTATTTTTATTAAAATTAAGTTTAAAAATAAATAAATAAATAAATAAATAAATTAACGGTAGTTAATTTACTTCAGTTTAATCACTCGTACAAAATCCAAATGCTCTAGGCTTCTGCTTGGAAACTGTAAATGGACTGTGCCCAAGCATTATGATCAACAACAGCTTTAATAATTCCCGAAGAATCTGGCAATTTTCATCCGAGAAAATGGGTTCGCATGCAAAAGCTTGGCTCGTTGAAGACGAGACTGCAAGCGAAATGCTAGAGAAGGTCCAAACGGAGCGACCCTTTTTGCTTCTTCCCCCACTTCACAGGGTTCCCATACGCGTCGGTAACGTTGTTGAGCTCGTAGGTCCGTCTTCTTCTTCCAAAACCCACATCTTAATCCAGGCCGCTATCACTTGTATACTCCCCAAACTGTGGAATGGGGTCAGCTATGGCGGATTGGGGCATTCCGCAATGTTCATTGACTTGGATTGTCGCTTTGATATTTCACGTTTCTCGGAATTGCTAAACCATAGAATCATGGAAGCAGGTAACTGTATGTTCTTGGTTTTTGATGAAAATTGTTAGCTTTTTCATGCCCCATGTTTTGTTTTGTTAATGAAGCTTTTGGTCATATCTGTTTAGGATCAAGCAGTAAAGTAGATTGTCACAAAATGGACTCTGAAGCTCAATTTGCAGGAATGAAACATTACAATGAGGAATTGTTTGCATTATGCATGGAACGGTTTTTGTACATCCGTTGTTATGATAGTTCTGAGTTTCTTGCCACTCTCAAGGTGCAAAGATTGAGTTCTTTCTGTGCTAATCTAGATTTCTGTCTTGGTTAAAGAAAAAGATATAAATTTGGTGGTTTTTTAATCTTCTTTTATTTATTTTTGACATTAGTTTAATATTTTGCTGGATGATAGACATTGCACTATCGGATTCGAAAGGAAAGGGAAGCTCGTGGTCTTAATGTTCATCTGTTGTTGATTGATAGGTTTGGCTTTGTTCCCCCTAATTCAATCCTCTACGCCGGTTACCTTTTATTTTCTTTGAATTTTAGCTTTATACTATTGATGTAACAGTTGGGAAATGTTTGTTAAAGGATATAGTTCGATTATGGATTGTCAAGTATTATAGATGTTGAACTCATCGGTGATGGTTTAGGGGAGAACATTCAGTTGTAACATTTATCCCGATAATTTAGTGAAAAAGATCTCCTTTGAAAGAATTAACTGAAACCTGAGGTAGTCTTGAGAGGCAGATGGAAAGTATCTAATGTAAAATCTTTCCGAATTAGTAACAGATAGGATAACCTAATTCCATAGCATCTGACATGTATGAACTGTCACCAGCATTGGAGCATTTCATTGGTTAGATCGCGGTTCATCATCTTTTCCGCAGGAGGGTGATAATAGGTACAATTTCAATATCTGTTGGATAGTTCTCTATCAATCTTTTGAAACTCTCCCACGTCTATTTTAATCATTCCCTCCCATAAGTTGTAGATATGCAATAAGGAAAGTTTTGGTTGACGTGTAGGAAAAGCTGGCATCTCCAAAATGTGTCCGAAGCAGTGGTTCAGGAGATTAGAAGGCTCCTATTAGTGCATCCCATGCTTGTGATGGCTACAAAAGCAGTTGTCTTAGGCAACAACTATTCAACAAATGAGTTAACACGGTAGGTTCCATTATACTTGTAGAAATGGTGTTTATGCAGTTGGTAGCTTCGCGTTACAGTCTAGCTTCTGGCAGAATATCATGCAATAATTGTGCTCTTTATATGTATAGTCATTGCAGTGTTTCTCTTTCATTTTATTTATCCTTTTTATGATACCGTGTGTCCTTTTCATGTTCTCGTTTTTATTAAGAGCAAGTATCTTTGTTTAAATCATGTATAGTCATTGCAGTGAATACAAAGGTGCATTCCAAAGCTTATAATGTTAATGTACATTTATTATTTCTTCTCTTATGGAAGTCTTAGTCCTAGTAAACTTTAAAGGTAATGATTTTTGTCAGGAATTATGGAAAATGGCCTGCAGCGGATAACCCATATTCAAGAAATGTAACAAGTAGTGATCGGCAACTTCCTTATCGGGAGTATATGCCTGCTGTTTGGCAGGTAATGCTGTATGACTAGGTTGTTTTATGTTTCATGAGGGTATTTTTGAAGACAATTGGACATATGCAAGAATCTTTTTTGAATAGATTGACTGTTGTTTAGCAATTCAAGTTTGCAAGTAGTCCCTGTACTTTCTTTAACGTTATTTCAAATTTTATGAACTCTAGATTACCTAAACATTTTAAAAGTATATGATTCGAAATTATTCCCTGTGCTTAAACATTGATAGTATACAGATAATTTTTTGTTTGTTGAATCGAGTTCATAGGCTTCTTAAATATGACTAGCCATAGGATTTTTACTTAATAATTCTTTCTGGTTGTTGCAGTCTTTTGTGACACACAGGACTCTCGTACGAGCTACAGGTTCCGATTTCTCTTTCAATACGTCACAAATTTGTTCACCATCATTACACATGCAATTGCTTTATTTCTTAATATAGAATATGTATATAAGTTGTCTTTGCTATGTTATAGATGATGATTTGGTTAATGAAGAGCGTCCAAACAACTCCGTATATCTATTAGAATGGCTGATGCCACCAGTGAATTCATTGGAAAAATTCACAGTGACAGACGTAAGAAAACACTTATGCTTCTCGTTATTTTTACGAAGAAAAGCTAAATATCAACATTTCCCATCTGTCACATTTGACATAACTCGTTTGCTAATGCTACCTGCAGACTGGTGTGTTCATCCTTTCTTGAACTTGTTTACCGGGTTACATAACTTCAGCAAATGGTTCCCATCAACCAGAGAGTAAAATGGGACTTATCATGTTCAGTCTTGAATTATATTGTATTATATGGGACTCAACTGTTTGTTCGAACCTGAAAAACGTGTACAATACTTTCTTTCGACCATCGAAGCAAAGCAGCCAAGAATTGAGGGTGTTGCAAGGAGCACATGCCCCTATGATTGTTTTCTGGGGCTGCATCCAACACCATTTTCACCAAGTGAGTTTGTCTTCCTTCCTGCTCATTCTCTCCCTCTCTCGAACCGCTTTTTCAGCAAGTATTTGAGGTTTTATGGTATCCCCCCCCCCCCCCCCCCCCCCCAAATGCAGGTCTATTTGATTGGTGGCTTAAGTTTTAAGACTACTGCTTTGATTTCAATGGAGAAATTGGTTTCCTCACGCATTCATGTTATGATAATTTGCAGTATAAATTCCTACACAAATGTTTTAATTGTATTTATAATCTCATTTGTGCATTGTATTAATTGGTTCTGATTATAATTATAAAATTTAATATATATATGAGAAAAGTAATTGGTTCTCATTTTTGGATCATGTGTAGATTAGGGATTGTATTAAAATAAATTATTTGAGCAACAAGTATTAGATGCAGTAATAAGTTACATTGTATTTCTGAGGAGAACTTAAATTCAAAGCTTAAAAACAGAACCTGAACAAGACTTTCTTTTTACAAGAATATGGCCCTACCAAAAAATATTTCTGAAAGTAGCATCCTCTTAAAACTATTTCTGAAAATAACATTCAAAACCAGATCATCATATAATATTATATATTTATTTAATCTCCAAATTCTAAATCTAAATAAAATAATATTAAAATGTTTTTCGTTTTCAACAGAGCAGGTGACGAAGGAAGAAGACATGTAGTTGAGTAAAATAAATATAATAGAAATGAATAAATTATTACAAACTCAAACTAAAAGGCAAAACAGAGCTCGGTAAACATGGCTGAGTCGAGCAAGGTCAAGGTCAGTTAATTATCACCCTTCCCTCTTAATGCTATGGTATTTTTATGTGCTAGGTAGGTATTAGGTAATGTGTCCGACATTCTGAAATGAAGTAAAGAACTATAGTCTTGCTCTTGCTCATATACATTTTACACTTATTTGCAGAACATCAAACAAGTCCTTTCTGCCCAACTGTTTTATCAGAACACCTCCAACCATAGTGTGGCCGGGGTAGCTATCCTGTCGTAGGGAAAGGTGACCTCGAAAACTATACCTTTTGCCACTATTGCTCGAAGCCGAAATCTCCAAGAGCACATCACTGCCGTTCGTGCGGATCATGTGTTTTGGACATGGATCACCACTGTCCTTTTGTAAGTATCAAGCATATTTTCAGTGTTTAAATGCTTTCAATTGTGCCAGAGCTAAGCTATATTCCTTTGTTGCATACAGATAGGGAATTGTGTTGGTACAGCAAATCATCGGCACTTCATCGCCTTCCTTTTCAGTACAATCTACATTTCGATCATGTCCGCGTATGCAGGGTTACATATCTGGCCTCCGGTAAAATACAGATCCCTCAGGCACTTGATCGGTTTCAGTAGCAACATCGCAATTCAAGCATTCAAGGAAGTTATGCTTGCTTTCGCGAGCTCGGCGGTTCAACTGTCGGCCAGGGGGCTCGTTCTCATCTATCTATTTATTTCGAGCGTTTCGCTGCAGATCGGTTTAGGTGTTCTTCTGTGGCAGCAGCTCAGTTATACATATGAAGGCAAAACTTACCTCGGCCATTTGAGTTCACAGGGAAGTGGAGGTGATCACTCATAAATTAATAAATTCTATTTACTCACTGAAATTCTCGAAACCTCACATGTTTGTTTCTTTATTGACAAATTGGACTTGTTATATAGTGTGTATTATCTTGAAAAGTAATATAGATAATTAGAAATGGTATGAAAAAACAGAATTTTGACCTTGAATACACTTGGACTGGCCCAAATCATATTTTATGAATTAAAAGAATGCCCTATTCAAATTTAACTCCTCCAAATAATTTTTTAATTTTTAATAGAAAAATATTTGATGCATTGCAAGTGTAAATTTTATTTTAAAGATTTAGTTTAGGGTTTAGATGTTAGTGGTTTATATTTTAAGGTGTTAAAGCGTTAGGATTTAGGTTATAGTGGATTCAAACTAGCGGGTTAGATCGAACCAAACCAAAAACAAGCTTCGACGAATATATATAATATTTTCGATAATTTCGAAGGCATCCATCTCCATGCTGGTGCAACAATCAACAAACGAAACTTAAAAAAAGAAAGCCTGCTCTACACTTCTTATTGTTGAAAGGTATTTTGGTGTGCATACCCAAAGATAACACGAAAAGGAAGCCTCTCATTCTCTTGGTCTATCCGAGAGAGGTAACCGATTAACCATAACCATTAACCGTTCAACAACATTAACCTAATTCATTGATGCTTAAACATATCCGATAACCTTGGTACGGACATACTAAGTTCGTTTAGAGAAATACTAAAATAAAGAAACAACAAGACGATGCAAAGATTCGTCGCAGAAAGCGATAAGTTCTACAGAAGATCATTACCTCAAAGTGAGTCCCCCTTCTATAGTGACTAATCAGCCTCTGCATATGCAGTTTCGAGATGGGCTTGCTCGGCTTCTTGCACCTCCTTTTCGGTCTTCCTTCCTTTCTTGGATTTGTAGTACACGCTCATGAAAGTTCCTACAGCTCCGTACTTCTTACGGACATGCTCGTAGAGATCAGCATCGAACATCTTCCAGAAATCCTTCTCATTCAGCTCGGAGACTGCATACTGCGGCTGGAAACTGTGGTTTTCGATCAGCCATTGCTCCATCTTACGAACTGCCTCTGCACCATCAAACACTTCACCCCTCAGCACAGGGCCTGGTGCATAATAGACCCCCACATCTGTGAACATCTGAGCGTAATGTGTGTCGCCCTGTCTGTGATGATGCTCAAAGCCTGGTTCGGGATACACCATTGTCTTGAATGGAAGCTTGAACAGTCGGTGCGGGCAGAGCCAAATGGGATAGATCTGGAGAACCAACAATTTACATAAGCAAAATCCTGACACTTGATTATAATGATCCTAATTCAGAAATGTAGATGAGTTAAATCATGAAATTATCCAAGCTCTCTTGCTTGTTCACGAGGCTGTGAACGACAAATCAGGATTCAGCCTTGGTATGGACAAGCTTCGTGATTTGTCATTCACAGCCATTACTTGATAGAACAAGCGTGTCAAAAGTCTTATAGGGAAGGACAAATCAGGATGATAGTAACATTAAACAATGATGAGGTAATGAAATGAAAACGAGTGCAAGAACATAAAATTTACCTCCATCTCTCGGTCAACCCACTCGAGGGCATCCCCAACCTTGTAAAGAGGAACAAGCATGTCTTGAATGACATGCATCTCATGGTAATAATTTCTTATAGCTTCTCCTTGAGTAGCCTTAAGCAAGGAAACCTTGGGTGGCATCAACCAGCCCAAGAGAAACCTAAACCAAAATTGATCACCGAATGGAAGGATGAGCTTCCCCTCCCAATACAAACATCTTGTGTGCCTGTGGTAATACTCCCTTGTCGGAATGTACTCTACAAACTCTCCCTTCTTTAATGCCGTCTGCGCGTGTTGGTAGAACCAGGGTTTAAACCACCAACCTACATTGTTAATCTTATTCCCTTTCTTCTTGGCCTCTTCTTTTGAGGCATATCTCCCGGTCATGAACACACCTTCAGTGGGTGAGTAGACCATGCCTTCTACAAAATCAGGAACTTTCGCGAGATTATCCTGATCACCATCTCTGGGTGCAACGGCATCCATATAACCCTGTGCAAGCTCTTTCAAATTCCCCACTACGGGAGTGTAGGTCAGCCTCATGTATTCTTTAATAGGAATAAGTTTGATCTCAGCAGCAACAAGAAAACCAAGGGTTCCTTGAGACCATGGAATAGCATAGAAGAGATCAGAATATTCATTGTCCTTGGTAGCTCTAACAACACGGCCATCAGCCAAAACTATCTCATAAGCTACAACTGTATCAGAAAACAGGCCATAAATGTGGGAGCTTCCTTCGATTCCGTAGCCATTGATGAGACCACCGACCGTAAGATCATCAAGCTCTGCAACCACAGCAAGGGAAAGATTCATTGGAACAGTGACTCGAGTGATCTGCCCCATGTTTACAAGAGGCTCAACCCTTGCAATCATTCTCTCCTTATCGATCTCAAGGATGTTACGGAAAGCAGACAAATCAACTTCATAATGGCGAGCTCTCTTATAGTCTACATTCCGCATTCCAACAGCAATCCATGGTTTACGGGCTGTGCACACAAGACCATCCTTTTTTGGATCCCTCTGCTTGAGACGCTTCACTACTTTCTTAACATTTTCATCATGTTCCTTCTGGCGCTGCTTGTAGGACTTCATCTCGGATCTAACATCTCCAAGATATATGAGAAAGTAATACAGTGAAGAAAAAGGAAGGACAACAAAAATAACAAAAATCCAACGGAACTGGACCAAGAAATCCACCAAGCCCTTCTTCCTCTTTGGGCGAAGGGGTGCTTGAAGATCTGACATTGTGGAAGTGAGAAAAGGCCTCTTCCTCTGCAACAATGAGGAGAGAAGTTTTAAGTAAATATAAAACGCTGCATACAACATTTACATTTCAGGGTTTTCAGGCTTCTAAAAGTAACAAATTAGCTTCACATGATCAAATGTGATAAATTACTAATAGCCAGAATGAAGAATGTTAACATGCAATTAGCTTAAGACCTCAGTTCTTCCCGTGTTTTCTTTTTTTTCTTTCAAAATAACACGAAAGCCGAACCGGCACAATTCTTTCCATGGACAAACAGAACCATCACCACAATAATCTAATAAGCACATAGAACAGAAAACCCTTGATCTCTGCAAAATCAAACAGTAAACCAAGTACATGTTTGGCTAGCAACTTACACTTACAGAAAAAAGAAATGGACAGATCAGACAATGCATTGACCATAAAATTACAGTTAAAGTTCTAGATCTACTATTACAAACTAAAAACAAGTGTGAAAAAATAGCTTTACTAAACATATATCTAGAAATAGCTAGTAAGCGACAATATCATATTCAAACAATTCAAAAAAATTTATAAGTAATATTTTGCTTTCCAAGAAAACAGTAAAACTTACTGAAGAAATAAAAAAATCTCTCGAATTCTAAGAGCAATAAACAAAGCATTATAAAGTAGCAGCAACAATAACTTCATTTTTTTCTCATTTCCTCTCTAAATCACCAGAGATCTAAAAACAACAGCAAAAGAGATGAGACGGGACAATCCGAAAGAAACAAAGAAAAATATAGTTCCAGTTCTAGTTCACTTCATTTTTCTCGGTAACCAAACAGATAAAAGAAATTTTCAAAACTAAAAAGACAGCGAAGAGAAAAACAAGAGAGGAAGGAGAGACCTTAAGCTCCGGTAGAGGCTAAATTGTGAAGAGCTTTTAATGGAGAGCAAAAGCAAAGCACAGTGTATAAATACTGAGAGAGTGAGCTCAGATTCACTGTGATTCGCTTGTACTGAATAGTGTACGGCCATTCGCTGGTAGTATTTGAATTTTTCGAATTTTATTTGGAAAATACGCGAAAAAAATGGAATTGTTTTGGATTAATTAATACTTCTTTTGCTTGAAAAAACCGAAGACTGTTCAGGTATTCAGAAATGGTGGGCCTATTGGATTCGCTGGCCTTGACAGATTCACATATGTAAATATCATGTGACAACGAGACGTGCCGAAGTGTGATTTACTTTACAAATAAAGTATTACTGTATTAGTGAATTTTACAGGCTTAATATTAAAATAAGTATTTAAACTCTATTTTTTTTAATTTTTTTTTATCTTTTTAAAGTGTTTAAATTATCATTTTTTATTTTTATTAAGGTCAATTGAGACACATATTTTAATTAAAAAAATGATAGTTTGAGACTTAAAAAGAAAAAATAAGATAGTTCGGGTACTTATTTTAATATTAAGCCATTTTTAAAATGTATAATATTAAAAAAATATTACGTTTGATTGAATAGTCATTTTATTTCATGTTTTTTTGAAGTACTTTAACGTCAACGTTTCGTTTTGGGCTAAAATGACCCTTTCGAGTATCGTTAGTCAACTAGTAGTCAACACCTTAAAATATTGTGAAAAAACTACATGCCATGTACACTGATGAGGTGTGTTATACAGACAAAAGTGATAACTTGACAGTATGTCGCATTAGTCAAAAATTAATTTTATAAAATATGAAATTATTTTTTTGACTGGCGTGTCATTTTGTCAAGTTATCTTCAAGACTTCATTGTTAGTTGACAAACACTTTTCATCCTTATAGGATTCATTTCGGCCCAAAATGAAATGTTGAGATTTAAAATGCTTCAGAAAAAAGATATAATTCAAAATGATCATTTAGTCAAACCAATGTTTACAACTTTTAGAGGAGAAATGACTTATTTGTTACTCTCTCTTTCTCTTTCTGACCTAATAAAATTGTCACTTTTATGTTTTAAAATAGTTCTACATAAATTGTCACTTTGGCAATAGTTTTTTTAGTTTCCTAACAAAAATAAAAGTTATATTTTTTAGGGCAAACTTGTCACTTAATTGTTTTATATTATTCAACACTTCTTCCTAAAACTCCGTAAAAAGTCAACAAGTGACAAAATAAGTGGGACAGATAAAGTATAAAACTCGTAATTAAATCACTTTGGGTGTAGTTTACCTTAGGGGAGTTTGGTTCGCGATCATTACATGGGGAATAATCTTTTTCAGAATCACATACCCATTTTAGTTAGGGAGCACTCCCTCCAAGGGGTAATATTGTATTTCAAACAGTAATGTTTTTTCATTAAATGGTGGAAATGTGATTCCTTTAAATTTCTTAGGTATTTATCAATTCTCACTCATTTGGACAATATTGCCCATAAGTTAATAAATTTTGTTCACATGGATTATTTATTGGATTTAACTAGATGGTTAAATATGTGTGGTGTAAGTTAATTAAATATTAATTCAACATTTAAATATTATTTTAATATTTAATATATTTTTATTAATATTATATTTATGTTGTTTATAGGTGATATATTGGGATTGCATATTGCTTGAAAATTAATAAGTTAAGGGTTGATATTTTTAATTTTATTCTTTGATGTATAAGATGTTTATCATCTTATAAAATATTTTAGTAGGTTAAGCTTATGATATAAATTCTTATCAGTATTATAAAATTTTTAGAATTATTTTATTATTTACTTTAATTTACTTGACAATTTATCACAGATAACAAAAAAAAATAAAAATTTGAACATATTAAAAAATTTTAGCATTTAAAATTTCACAAATATATTTTAATAAAGAGTAACGAGAATATGTAAATATAAATTATATTTTTTAAAAAATAGTTAATATAATAATTATATTAATAATATGATAAATATATACATTTTGCAAATTTTAGATAGTGTAATAAAAATAACTCTATTATTTTTTGTGCAAATATTTTTAATTTAATATTGAAAGTTTAACATGTTAAAAATTAAAGGGTTAACTACTGGGATAGTCACTTATGTTTTCCCCAGTACAAAGTTAGTCACCGATTTTGAAAAACGACCAATAAAGTCACTTACGTTTTTGGGTGTAAATATTTGGTCACTCTGCCGTTTGGGGCCGTTAGACGTTAACGGTAATTCGATCTGGCAGCTAAAAAAAATAAAAATCTTTCCACGTTTATTCCACGTAGGCTGTCTATTTGACTTCCGAATATGATTGACTAAAGTCATTTGTAAATTTTAATTAAGTCTAAAGGGTTAAGGGTTAAACGTCGCGATAATTTTAGGGTTTCTTCTCTGGGGGAAAAGAAAAGGCTTTGGGGGAAATCCAATCGATTGAGGTTTTAGGGGTCATTTTCCAGTGAAAATTGATAATCCAAGTGATTGTAGAACTCATTTTCTAGGGAAAATCGAAAGGGGTTGTTAACGATTCATTGTTTGGAAAAGAAAAATCTGAAGAACGCTTCGCGAAAGGGTAAGTCTCTGTTTTAATCCATTTTTTATTAGATTCAGTCTAAGATTATACAGTGGGTTTTGATCTTCTATTTTTGTTTTCGTCGGTTTGTGTTGTAGAAATATCTAGGGTTAGTTTTGTTTGTTCATTATTTTTGGTTTAAGTTTAGGGTTTTCGATGTTGGGCCTTATTTTGATATACTATTTATGTTTTGGTTGCTTTGTATTGTAGATAAACTCAAATCACTCACGATGATTGGAGGGAAACTTCGCCGGCAGAGAGATTATGCAGTGGAGTATTGTAAGTATTCCAGATTCAGCTTTGGGTTTAGGAATATTTTGCTTTGTGTTGATTGAAACCACTGTCTTGAAAAAGGCATGTATGTATGATTGTTTTGTGCTGAAAATGAATATTTTACATGTTTGACTGAATCCACTGAATATTTTTGCTTTATATTTTGCTTTGACCTTTATTATTCAATTTGAGTTGAAATTTTTTTGTTTATGTTTGACTGAATCCACTGTTTTAAAGTTTGTGGACTAAATTCAATATAGTTTTGCATGTAGATTAAAATATTGTTTATGTGGTCTACTGTGATAAATTTATTATGTAATGTATGTGGTCCAATGCGTTGAACTTCAGAATAAAACTTTAGAATAAAGACACTTTTGTTTGTTAGCTTATAAAGACACTTTTGTTTGTTAGCTTATAAAGACACGAACTCTAATTTTAGAATAAAACATTATAAAACAATAATGATACTCTACATTATAAAATACTAACTCTAACTTTAGAATAAAACATTATAAGACAGTAAAATATAATGATACTCTACATTATAAAACATTATAAAACACTAACTCTAACTTTAGAATAAAACATTATAAGACAGTAAAATATACACTTTATAGAATAGACTATATATTAAAACATTAAACATTATAATGTACTATGACAGTAAAATATACACTTTATAGAAGAGACAATAAACATTAAACATTAAACTGATACTCTACAGTAAACTCTATACTAAAACAATAAGCTCTATACTAAAACAATAAATTCTAACTTTAGAATAAAACATTATAAGACAGTAAAATATAATGATACTCTACATTATAAAACACTATCTCTAACTTTAGAATAAAACATTATAAGACAATAAAATATAAGACGGTAAAATATAATGATACTCTACATTATAAAACATTATAAGACAGTAAAATATAATGATACCCTACATTATGAAACACTATCTCTAACTTTAGAATAAAACATTATAAGACAATAAAATATAAGACGATAAAATATAATGATACTCTACATTATAAAATATTATAAAACACTAACTCTAACTTTAGAATAAAACATTATAAGACAGTAAAATATACACTTTATAGAAGAGACTATATACTAAAACATTAAACATTATGTAGAATATACACTTTATAGAAGAGATAGTAAACATTAAACATTAAACTGATATTCTACAGTAAACTCTATACTAAAACAATAAACTCTATACTAAAATAATAAACTCTAACTTTAAAATAAAACATTATAAGACATTAAAATATAATGATACTCTACATTATAAAATATTATAAAACACTAACTCTAACTTTAGAATAAAACATTATAAGACAGTAAAATATAAGACAATAAAATATAATGATACTCTACATTATAAAACATTATAAAACACTAACTTTAACTTTAGAATAAAACATTATAAGACAGTAAAATATACACTTTATAGAAGAGACTATATACTAAAACATTAAACATTATAATGTACTAAAACAGTGAAATATATACTTCATAGAAGAGACAGTAAATATTAAACATTAAACTGATACTCTATAGTAAACTCTATACTAAAACAATAAATTCTACAGTAAACTCTATAAAACATTAAACATTAAACTGATACTCTAAAAATTTATAGTAATAATTTTTATACTTTTTAACTTAAAATTATAGAATTATGAATAAAGACTTATTACTTTTATTTGTAGACTTTACAGCTTCTGATTCAAGTAGATTCACTTGTGTCATTCATTATGGTGGAGAGTTTATATTTTCAAAAATACTGAAATACAACTCATCGGTTGTAGCATATTTTGATCATGTTGGTTGTGACACTTTTTCCATGTTAAATGTATGTGGCATGATTGATAGGTTAGGCTTAAAGAGTTCTTATAGTTTGTACTGGAGAGTCCCAGGTGCTGCTTTATCTAGAGCATCTGTTATGTCATTGAGAACTGACTCTGATTGTATGGCATTAGTCAATAGCCTACCTAAAAATAGATACATTCATGTATATCTTCAGGAAAATGTAGAAGCCGAGGATGAAGTAGAAGTTGAGGATGAAATAGAAGAAGTTGAGAATGAAGTAGAAGCTGAGGATGAAGTAGAAGTTGAGGATGCGGTAGAAGCTGATGAAGAAGAGAAGGAATGTGTAGAAGAATTTGAGGTTAGTGATACTGAATATGGGTTTGATGATGGACTGCAGCAAAATAATATAAGAATAGGAATTAGAATTCAAAGACAAATGGATGGTTTTGGACTTGATGGTGTTAGGATGAACCCTGAGTTAGAATTTGACAGTGATAAATCTGATGAACTTTTAAGCGATCATGATTCAGATTCAGATGGACTTAGGTATAGTGAGTCTAATGCTGAAACTGACATGGTTAACCCTAAATTTGTTAAAAGTTTAATCTTCTCTGATAAGAAAGTTTTAAAAGAAGCAATAAAACACTATGGGAGAATCAATAGGGTTCAAGTTAAGCTTCAAAAGAATGATGTCAAAAGGATTCAGGTTGTGTGTCAGGGCAGCTGTCTATGAAAATTGTGGGCAGCCCAAATGAATCCCAAAGACATTACAAATCAGACTTGGCAGACAAAAACATTAATTGACACTCATAACTGTCCTAAGGTAACCAAAAATAGAAGTATCAGATCACCTTAGATAATAAAGTATTACATAAAAAAATTCATGGTTGATATTAATTACCCAGTAAAATTACTTCAAAGTGATGTATATGAAGAATTTGTTACTTGGGTGTCACGTGTTACTTGTAGTAGGGCAAGAGATTTGGCAATTGAAATGATTGAAGGGAATTACAAAGGGCAGTATGTAAAGATTTAAGAGTACTTACTGGAGTTAAGGACTACAAATCCTGAAACAACTACTATTTGTCATCTTGAGGGTAGATTATTTCAAAGGATGTATGTATGTCTGCAAGCTTGCAAAAATAGTTTCGTGGCAGGATGTAGGAGGATTATTTGTGTGGATGGTTGTTACTTAAAAGGCTATTTTTAAGGATACTTACTTGCAGCAGTAATTATAGATGCAAATGATCAGATCTACTCTATAGCATATGTAGCAATGGAGAGTGAAAACTATTCATCTTGGGCCTGATTTTTGGACATACTCATTGTAAAACCTATGTTTGATTTTGATATAATTAAATTATTGAGGATTATTTTGTAAAACTTAAAATTAGTTTTTAAGTCCCTTAATAAGTTTTTAAAAACACCAACACTTTGAAACTGATTTATAAAACTCAAACTCAAAATATTTTCTAAGTGTTCCAAGGCAAAACCACTCAAAAACGTCCAGGCGTATCGATACAGCACCTAGCGTATCGATACCATTTTGCCAAACTTGGTCACTGCCAAACCCTCGTATCGATACCCCAAACCCTAGTATCGATACTCCCCTGTGTTAAAATTCAATGAGTTTGAATACGGTACCGATACGTCTAACCCCGTATCGATACGTGCTTTATAATTTTTTAAAATAAGTCGGTTTAAAAAATATGACCGTTGGTGTCAGTTGGTTGGTAACCAATCTTTAAAAGTTAGTTGACCCGTATCGATACGCCTAAATTCCGTACCGATACGGAGGTTGGACAGTAAGCTAAGTTCACAAAATAGTATCGATACGGCCCTTGCTGTTTCGATACCCCGTACCGATACGCTTACGTGCGTATCGATACCCCTGTATTAAATGCACACAACGGCTCTTTCTTTTCTGAGACAGGTACCGATACTCCTTCCCGCGTACCGATACTGGAAGCTGCACAAGTGCATTTATGGTGGTAAGAGAGGGTTCCAACGGCTCTAATTAAGTCCCCAACCACCCAAACGGCTAGAATTCAATGAGAAGGTATAAAAGGGACATCCAAAAGCATCAGCAACAACTATTGAACTTCAAGCAAACATCCAAACATCAAATTCAAGCATTAGAGCAAAAATCCCAAATTTGTGTAAAATCCCAATTTGTGTTCTTCATTCTTATTTTGTAAAATTGGGTTGAGTGCTTGTATTGGGGCTATCATTTGTATTGAGAGATACCTAATTAGCCTACAAATTCCTTTGTTCTCTTGTGTGAGGGTTGGGTTGATTTTTGGGTAGAAAAATCAACCGATATTGTAAAGGGTTGCCTCCTTGTCCTAGAAAAGGGGAAGATCAATTTAGTGAAATTGTTGCAAATCCTTAGTGAGACTAAGGTAGTGGATGTAGAGTTCATTTGGAACTTGAACCACTCTAAATTCCTTGTCCTTCAATTTTAATTTGCCAATTTCCACTACAATCCTTCAAATTTCCAATTCACCCCCCCTCTTGGTAAATATCGATCTTTCGATCCACTCAACAATTGGTATCAGAGCTTAACTCTTTGAGGATTAACAACCACAAGAGGAGATCCTTGGAAGAGTGTGATCATCAAAATATCAAGAGATGGCTTCAACCTCCGGTTCCGGCATGTACGAGTCACAATCAACCACCAAGCCTCCTTTCTTCAATGGTGACAACTACTCCTTTTGGAAGAACAAAATGAGGCTATTCATCAAGTCAAGTGACTACCTTGTATGGGATGTCATTGAGGATGGGCCATACATTCCATTGAAGCAAGATGGTGAAGGCAAGATGGTGTTGAAGAAGAAAGCCGAAATGAGTGAAGAGGAGAGGAAGAAGATTCAAGTCAACGATAAAGCTCTCCACATGCTTTTTTGTGCTTTCGGTCCGGACATCTATTCAAAGGTCTCCTCCATTGAAAATGCCAAAGAAGTGTGGGACACACTTGAGACCACTTACGAAGGCACCAATGATGTCAAGGAAACTAAGATTGGACTTCTCAATCTTAGTTATGAAAATTTCAAGATGGAGCCCGATGAGACGGTGTCAAAGATGTTTGATCGATTCTCCACAATTGTCAACGGGCTAAAGGGCTATGGAGAGATCATACCGGAAGACAAGCTTGTCCGGAAGCTACTCTATTCACTTCCTGAAGCTTGGGATGGGAAGAGAACCGCCATCATCGAAGCAAAGAACTTGAAGACATTAAAGCTTGATGAGCTTGTGGGTTCTCTCCTTACTCATGAGATCATGAAGCAAGGAAGGGAAGATGAGAAAAAGAAAGAAGAGAAAAGAGTAGAGAAACTTGAAGTTGAAAAGAAGAAGAAGATGGGAATAGCTCTCAAGGCTAAAGCTTCACAACTTGATGAGAGCTCATCTAGTGATGAGGACGAACTTGAAGAATTGGCTATGATAGCCAAACGATTCTCACGATTCATGAGGTCCAACCGGGGTAGAAAAATCCAAAGAAAAATGGACTTCAAGAGCAAGAGCAAAGAAGAAGGAAAGGATCCCATCATTTGCTATGAGTGCAAACAACCCGGCCACATCCGTTCGGAGTGCCCTCAACTCAAGAAGAAGAGCTTTGAGAAGAAGAAGAAACTCAAAGCCAAACTTGCTACTTGGAGTGATGAGGAGTCATCGGGGATGACGAACAAGAAGTGGCCAACCTTTGTCTCATGGCACTTGAGGAAGATTCCTCCTTGGTAACCTCTAACTCATCTACTTTAGATTTTTCATATGAAGAATTAAATGATGCATATGATGAGTTGCAAGAGGTATATGATGAATTAGTTGAGAAGTTTAAAGAGTCGGTCATTAAAAACAAGAAAATCATTTTAGAGCTAAATGAGAAAAATGACTCACTCACTCAAGCTAATTCTAAATTTGAGAAAAAGATTTTAGGATTAAAAGATGAACTTAAATTCTTTCAAGATGAAAATGTTGATCTTAATAATCTTTTGTCTCAATGCAATAGTGAACACCAAAAGGTGTTAGGTGAGCTAAATGAGCTCAAAAAGTCCTTAAAAAATGTTGGTAGTGTCAAACATGAAGTAGGAGAATCCTCTAGAACGCACCAACCTAAGAAAAGGACTAATTACTACAAACAAAGTAGCTACCCTAGACATAGTAGAGCTAAAAGAATTAGAAGTGTATGGGTTCCTAAGGAACTTGTAAAATCTAATAATATTATTGCTATGTCATCTTGGATTCCTAAGGGAACCAAGGTTTTGGGAGCTAACACTCATGGACCCAAAATGATTTGGGTACCAAAAATCAAGGTTTAATATCTTTGTTTGTAGGGGGAGCATTGCTACAAGGCCAAAGCACAAAGTCAAAACTCATGGTACCTTGATAGTGGATGCTCGAGACACATGACCGGAGACAAGAGTCGATTCATGGATTTAAAGCCAAAAAGTGGAGGAGTAGTAACATTTGGTGACAACTCCAAAGGCCACATTAAAGGTATTGGCTCCATAGGTAATCACTCTACCATTCTCATTGAAAATGTCTTATATGTCGATGGTCTTAAACATAATTTATTGAGCATAAGTCAATTGTGTGATAAAGGATTTAATGTTTTATTTGATAAAAATGGATGCAAAATTGTTGACATTAAATCTAATAATATTATGCTCATAGGTCATCGCATAGGAAACATATACATGGTGCATTTAGATGACATACATACATCTCATGCATGTTTAGTTGCTCAAAATGAAAATGATGCATGGTTGTGGCATAGGAAGCTAGGACATGCTAGCATTAGTGTTTTGGAAAAACTAGTCTCTCTAAATCTAGTTAGAGGTTTGCCCAAAATTAAATTTTCAAATGACAAAATTTGTGATGCATGCTCTAAGGGTAAACAACATAAGTCTTCCTTTAAATCCATTAATGATGTTTCTACTAGTAGATGCTTACAATTAATTCACATGGATTTATTTGGGCCAATTAGGACTATGAGCTTGGGTGGTAAATCTTATGCATTCGTGTTAGTTGATGATTTTTCTAGATTTACTTGGGTTCTCTTTTTAAGTACTAAAGATGAGGCTTTGGAAAAATTCATCACATTTTCAAAATTAACCCAAAATGATCTTGAACTTAGAATTTCACACATTAGAAGTGATCATGGAACCGAGTTTCAAAATTTAGGGTTTGAAGAATTTTTGAATGAAAATGGTATTAGCCATAATTTTTCGGCTCCTCGAACTCCTCAACAAAATGGGGTAGTTGAGAGGAAAAATAGAACTTTACAAGAAATGGCTAGAACTATGCTTTGTGAAAATAATTTACCTAAATATTTTTGGGCGGAAGCCACAAACACCGCTTGTTATATTGTAAATCGAGTAATGATTAGGCCAATTTTAAAGAAAACACCTTATGAGATTTTAAAATCTAAAAAGCCTAACATTAGCTATTTTCACCCTTTTGGGTGTAAGTGTTTTGTTTTAAATAATGGAAAAGATAACTTAGGTAAATTTGATGCAAAAAGTGATGAAGCTATTTTTATAGGTTACTCTTTAACCTCTAAAGCCTATCGAGTATTTAACAAAAGAACTTTAGTAGTAGAAGAATCCATTCATGTTGTATTCGATGATAACCTCCTTCCTAGGAAGGATTCTTGTGATGATGATGATGTAGGAATCATAAATACCTTTGATGGAGGTCAAACTTCAAAGGAGGATGAGATTCAACCAAAAGAAGAAGACACACAAGATCCACCTCTTGAAGCCTTGAAGGACTTGGCTATTGAGGAAAAGGAAGTGAGCTACCCAAGGGAGTTGAACTATGTCAAAGATGGTGAAATCTTGGGTGATCCATCCAAGGGGGTAACCACTCGTTCTTCTCTTAAATTAATGAACCATGTTGCATTTATCTCATGCATAGAGCCTAAAAACATAAAAGAAGCATTGAAAGATGACTTTTGGATTATGGCTATGCAAGAAGAGTTAAATCAATTTGAGAGAAGTAATGTATGGACATTAGTTGATAGGCCTAGTAATCAATCTACAATAGGAACTAAATGGGTCTTTAGGAACAAACTAGATGAGAGTGGTAACATTGTGAGAAATAAAGCTAGACTTGTAGCACAAGGTTACACTCAAGAAGAGGGAATAGATTTTGATGAAACCTATGCACCCGTAGCTAGAATGGAAGCCATTAGGATGTTGCTTGCATATGCATGTTATCATAATTTCAAGCTTTTTCAAATGGATGTTAAAAGCGCATTTTTAAATGGTTTTATAAATGAAGAAGTGTATGTGGAACAACCACCGGGTTTTGAAGATTCAAAATTTCCAAATCATGTTTTCAAACTTACCAAAGCTCTTTATGGTTTAAAACAAGCTCCTAGAGCTTGGTATGAAAGGCTTTCAAACTTTTTAATTGAAAAAGGTTTTGAAAAAGGTAAGGTGGACACTACACTTTTCATAAAAATGTATAAAAATGACATTTTAGTAGTTCAAATTTATGTTGATGATATAATTTTTGGTTCTACTAATGAATGTCATTGTCAAGAGTTTGCTAAGCTAATGCAAGGTGAATTTGAGATGAGCATGATGGGGGAGCTCTCATTCTTTTTGGGACTCCAAATCAAGCAAAAGAAGGATGGCACCTTCATCAACCAAGCAAAATACATAAAGGATATGCTCAAGAAGTTTGGCTTGGAGAATGCAAAGCCTCAAGCCACTCCTATGAGCTCATCTACAAAGCTTGACAAAGATGAAGGAGGTAAGTGTGTTGACTCTAAACTTTATCGTTCTATGATTGGATCCTTGCTTTACCTTACCGCAAGTAGACCGGATATCTTGTTTAGTGTTTGCTTGTGTGCTAGGTTTCAAGCTAGTCCTAGAGAGTCTCACCTTATAGCCGTTAAGAGGATCTTTAGATACCTTAGAGACACTCCTTGTTTAGGCCTTTGGTATCCTAGAGACTCTACCTTCAACCTACATGCTTATTCGGATGCGGACTATGGGGGTTGCAAAATTGATAGGAAAAGTACTTCGGGAACTTGCCAATTCTTAGGTAGTATGCTCATATCTTGGTTCTCTAAGAAACAAAATAGTGTAGCCTTATCTACCACCGAAGCCGAGTACATATCCTTAGGGAGTTGTTGTGCTCAAGTCCTTTGGATGAAGCAACAACTCTTAGATTATGGAATTAAAGTTGGAACCATACCCCTAAAATGTGACAACACTAGTGCAATATGCTTAACTAAAAATCCCATCCAACACTCTAGAACCAAACATATAGAAATAAGGCATCATTTCATTAGAGATCATGTCCTTAAGGAAGATGTGGTTATAGAGTATGTAGACACCTTGAATCAATTAGCGGACATTTTTACAAAACCCTTAGACAAAGAGCGTTTTTGGTCCCTTAGGAGAGAGTTAGGTCTAGCTAGCCTATCTTGACCTTTTAGGACCTCTTTTGTGCTTAAATATGCTTGATCTTGTGAAATGTCATGTTTGTATGCTTAGACTCCAAAATTCTTCCATGCCTATAGTTAGGGGGAGTATGTTTCTGTCAAAATATGTTTAGAACTGCTCATACATCATTTGCATACTCATAGGAGAGATTAGGTTCGAGCCTTTGGTTGTTCTTTGTACCAAATATGCATTTCTGGGCTTGCAGTATCGATACAGGTATACGCGTATCGATACCTGTTCTTCATTTCGTTTCCCAGAATTCTTTTCGCTTCACGCGTATCGATACGGTTCATCCCGTACCGATACAGGTCGTTTCGATACGGACCCCTCCGTTTCGATACGACTGTTCCAACGGGCATATTTGCAAAAAGACATCTTTACCCCCGTATCGATACACCATCGGGCGTATCGATACCCGACTGCGCTGATGGCTTTAATTAGCCTTTAATGAGTTCAACTTTTACCTAAATTCAAACTTTTCAAAACCTAATTAACCCTAGCCGTTTTTGCCTATAAAAAGGCACTTCCTCCTTCATATTTTTCACATCTCAACTCAAACCTAAAAGAGTTTTTCAAATCAAGCAAGGCTTTGTGCTCTCTTTCTCATCTTTGTGCAAGTTTTCTTCAACTCTTCAAGTTTCTATCAAGGTAATCACCTTTCTTTTTTTTGTTTTTGTTTTTGTTTTAAATCTGCCTTTGTTTAAATTTTTTTTTCCTCTATTTTTTTTCTTGCCAAAATTTCTCTTTATTTTTTTTACCTTGATAATTACTCAAATTGAAGAAATCTCCCTTGCTTAATTTCTCTCTTAGATCATGGCACCAAAAGAGCCATCGAGGAAGCGACAAAGGGCTAATCAAGCCGGTGAATCCTCCAACCTTGGAGTGATTGCTCGTCCTAACTACTCGACTATCTACGAGCAATCCTTTGAAAGCAATTCGGGTCTCAATCACTTTCGTCAGTATGAGAATTACAAGATCCGTGCCGAAAGGGTAATATCCATCCCTTTTCTCAATTCGGAGCGTTTCAAGTTTGAATATCTCCCCTTGCTTCATCGTTGGAATTTCATCCATTTTCTCTCTATTCCCGGTATTTTTTATCGTCTCTTGGTTTTGATTTTCTATGCTAATGCGAGATGTGTTAGTCGAAATGGGGAAGTTGTTGCAATTAACTCCTATCTTATGGGGAAGAAAATAACCCTTGATGTCGAGTCTATTTGTGAGGTTTTCAAGTTGGATGATGAAGGCCTCGATGATGAGCACCATGGGGGGCATGTTCTAAGTGGATCCGTTACCGCCCTCAATGCTCATGACCGAATTCTACATTTGATGGTATCGTGGTGGTTTCGCCCCTCCGGAGGAAAATATTCCACCATCCGTCAAGTGGATGACTTTTGGATTCGGTGTTTCCGTGAAGCCAAACGACCAAATCTTGCTCGTCTTATGTTTGCGGAGATAGTCTATCTCGTTCAACATCGTCACACTCCTCATGTCACCTCCTTCACATACGGTACGGCTTTGAGCTATTTCTTTGTTAAAAAGGGAATTGATTGCTCATATGACATTGCAACTCCACTCACCGATCCTATTGATGAGCACTCCCTTGCTCGGGCAAAATTCTCTTTTGTTAATGGTGAATGGGTACGTCTTGCCGAGTTACCACCGGAAGTTGCCGCAATGCATGAAGCGGCTCAAGCGCCTCAAGCTCCTCAAGCCCCTCAAGTCCAACAACCCAATATGGATGCTCTCATGACCTATCTTAATGAGCAATTCACCGGATTACGTACGGACATGAATACTCGTCTCACATCCATGGAAACTACTTTTGACACGAGGATGACGGGTTTTGAGAATCGCCTCACATCTCTTGAAAGTGGGCAAAATTCCTTGAATATCTCCATTGCCGCTTTCCATGATGAGTGGCGTAATAGTATGCGCACCAATGAGCCTTTAGGAGATGATGATGAAGAAGATGAAGACGACGAAGACGATGCTTAGACGTTTTTCTCTTGTTTGTCATGCATATCATTTAGGACTTTATATTATTTTGCACCTATGCTTTATGTTTTTAGGATTAAGTTTGTCTTAGGATTAAAACCTATGCTTTGATTTCTATTTTTGCCTTTGTTTGGATTTTAAGTATGTTGCTTTAATGAATAAATACCTATGTTGCTTATTATACCTTTGATTTCTTTATGCACTTAATTGTCTCAAAGATTTTTTGATATAACAAAAAGGGGGAGAAGAAACTAGCTTACACTTTAAAATATTTTGATTTAAATTCAAAGGTTACCAAGCTTATATTAAGGGGGAGTTCTTCATGAAGATTTTTCAAAAATTTTAAGTTTTAGTTTTGTTATATCAAAAAGGGGGAGATTGTAAAACCTATGTTTGATTTTGATATAATTAAATTATTGAGGATTATTTTGTAAAACTTAAAATTAGTTTTTAAGTCCCTTAATAAGTTTTTAAAAACACCAACACTTTGAAACTGATTTATAAAACTCAAACTCAAAATATTTTCTAAGTGTTCCAAGGCAAAACCACTCAAAAACGTCCAGGCGTATCGATACAGCACCTAGCGTATCGATACCATTTTGCCAAACTTGGTCACTGCCAAACCCTCGTATCGATACCCCAAACCCTAGTATCGATACTCCCCTGTGTTAAAATTCAATGAGTTTGAATACGGTACCGATACGTCTAACCCCGTATCGATACGTGCTTTATAATTTTTTAAAATAAGTCGGTTTAAAAAATATGACCGTTGGTGTCAGTTGGTTGGTAACCAATCTTTAAAAGTTAGTTGACCCGTATCGATACGCCTAAATTCCGTACCGATACGGAGGTTGGACAGTAAGCTAAGTTCACAAAATAGTATCGATACGGCCCTTGCTGTTTCGATACCCCGTACCGATACGCTTACGTGCGTATCGATACCCCTGTATTAAATGCACACAACGGCTCTTTCTTTTCTGAGACAGGTACCGATACTCCTTCCCGCGTACCGATACTGGTAGCTGCACAAGTGCATTTATGGTGGTAAGAGAGGGTTCCAACGGCTCTAATTAAGTCCCCAACCACCCAAACGGCTAGAATTCAATGAGAAGGTATAAAAGGGACATCCAAAAGCATCAGCAACAACTATTGAACTTCAAGCAAACATCCAAACATCAAATTCAAGCATTAGAGCAAAAATCCCAATTTGTGTTCTTCATTCTTATTTTGTAAAATTGGGTTGAGTGCTTGTATTGGGGCTATCATTTGTATTGAGAGATACCTAATTAGCCTACAAATTCCTTTGTTCTCTTGTGTGAGGGTTGGGTTGATTTTTGGGTAGAAAAATCAACCGATATTGTAAAGGGTTGCCTCCTTGTCCTAGAAAAGGGGAAGATCAATTTAGTGAAATTGTTGCAAATCCTTAGTGAGACTAAGGTAGTGGATGTAGAGTTCATTTGGAACTTGAACCACTCTAAATTCCTTGTCCTTCAATTTTAATTTGCCAATTTCCACTACAATCCTTCAAATTTCCAATTCACCCCCCCTCTTGGTAAATATCGATCTTTCGATCCACTCAACAATGACTGACTTGGAGATTTATGATTCTTGTAATATTTGTTTCATGAATGATAAACAGAAGGTAACCCTCCAGCTTTTATCTATTTTAATCTATAGTTTTTAAGAGTTTTATTAATTTTTATCTATTGTTTCTAATGTAGGGACTTGTAGATGTTGTAGATGATGTTTTCCCTAATGCAAATGTTAGAAACTGTGTAAGGCATATATATAACAATTTCAAGGAGGTTCATAAAGGGAAAGCTCTTAAAAATGCTGTTTGGAAGGCTGCTCGAGCTGCTTACTTGCGAGAGTTTGAAGATGCAATGAAGCAGTTGAAAGCCCTTTCTACTGCTGCCTATAATTGGATCCAGAAGTTGAACCCTGCTCAATGGTCCAGATCACACTTTGATACCATAACTAAGTGTGATATGCTTCTCAACAACCTGTGTGAATCTTTCAAAAAGGTAAAATTGTCACTTTGAGTTAGTTAAATACTTCAGACATTTACTTTATTTGATTAATTATTAATATTATCTTTTTATTTTTTTATGTAGTCAATTTTAGAGGCTCGAGATAAGCCTATTCTGACAATGATGGAGGTTATTATCCAGCAAAAGGGAGGAAGCTGAAAAGTGGCCAGGTCCACTGTGTGATAAAATTTTAAAAAAAAAATTGGACATCATTATCCAGCAATCACACAGGTTTTCTTCTAATTGTTTACTTACTTTTATTTATTTACTTTTGTTTTTACTAATTGTGTAATTGACTTACTTCAGGTGCTGGACCTCACGTGCTGGTGGAGGAAGGTATCAAGTTCATGCTGAAGGCATCAACATTTGTATATCTTGTGCAGCATACATGTTCATGCAGAAAATGAGACCTCATTGACATCCCTTATGTTCATGCAGTCTCAGCCATTCAAGAAACCTATAGAAGCATTGAAGGTTATGTAATTGTGTGCTACAATAAGAGCACCCAAATTACCATTTACTCCAACATAATTTTACCCGTGAAAGGTATTGTTTGTCCCTAACTTATTAATTTCTTCAACTGTTGTTTTCCAGCTTATGCGATTTATTGTTTTTTTTATTTTTAAACAGGTCTTGAACAATGGATTCCAGTATCAGACATGAAACCTATATTTTTACCAACTATTAGGAGGTCATCGTGAAGGCCAAGTAAAAAGAGGAAAAAGGAAGCTGATGAAGTTAGCAAACCTAAGTTGACCAAAAGGGGACAGTAGGCCAACTGCACCAAGTGTGGTAAGCCTGGTCACAACAAACGGACCTGTAGAGGTGAGATTGGTGCAAACCAGCCTATAAGAAGACCCACTCCATTCAACTAACCACAAGCTCATCTTTCATCATCCCACCAACAACAACCTAGAAGCCATCCTTCATCATCCAACCAACAATAGCAACCTAGAAGCCATTCTTCATCATTCAATCAGCAACAACCACTTCGAAGGTAAAAATTACCAACCAGAAGATTTTTGGCTCCACCAACAATTGTTAGATGGATGCCTAATGAGCTTTTAAGTCAACAATCAACTGTTTTCAACCCTCCAAATCAAGAATCACAAGTTTCAACTAGAGACTGAAGTTGTACAACTGAAGCTGACTTATTTTGTAAATGACCTAATTTTATGACTCTTTTTTGTGATGTCTATTGTAATGGCATTTATTTTGTGAACTATGTTGAATCTGTCTAGGTATTTTCTTTAATGATGTTTAGGAAAATCTTACAAATTACTTTTGTTGAATTAGGTCATTATTTTTGTAGCTGATTTTATGGTTTATCAGCTTACAAACTACTTTTGTTAATCTATATTACTTACAATTGAATGCAAAATAAAAATTTGTTTACTTGTTTTGTTAAATTATTTATGTAACATGAATACAAAATGCTTACAATTTTCATTGAACAAAATGCTTATAATTTTCATTGAACTCCTAAAAACATTGCTTCAAGAAGCTTTAGTTACATTAAACAACCATAAATAAAAGATCACAAATAATTATCTTGCCCTAACAATACTTCAAAACTCACATTACATTACTGTAACATTGAGCAAAATGCTTACAATTTTATAAACCCTAACAATACTTCAACATCCACTCATCACACACATTACTTTACTTCAAAAACCACACAATCATCACACACATAACCATCTAACATATTCGTTCTAGTAATCCTGCCCTCTTTATTTTTTTCATTTTCTTTAAGAGCTCAGAAATGATCATCTTTGAACGCGGGTTGAGAGGAGCATCGTACCAAGAAAAAAATCACAGCCCTTCTAATTCTTATAATTTTTACACCCGAAAAACTTTCTACCTGGATTTTTATCGGTCCAAGAAGTGACCAGATTAGCTGGTTGTCTACAACGACAAATGGGTGCTTCACTCTTTGCTTTTATCTTCTTCTTCAATTTTTTGTTTCTCTTTTTCTTTTTTTTTCTATAGAGTAATTTTTAGGGTTAAGAAAAGGAAGATAATCACTTTGGAGGGCATCTTTATATTAATAATCTACCCTAAACCTACGTGGAATAAACGTAGAAAGATTTTTATTTTTTTAGCTACCAGATTAAATTGTCGTTAACGTCTAACGGCCCCAAACGCCAGAGTGACCAAATATTTACACCCCGAAAATATAAGTGACCTTACTGGTCGTTTTTCAAAATCGGTGACTAACTCTGTACTGGGAGGAAACATAAGTGACTATCCCAGTAGTTAACCCAAAATAAAAATATAACAGGTGACCAATTTAGTAAATTGTACTTCCAGATAATCTTATATACCTTCAATCAAACACAACAATCTTACATTCCTAACAAATAAACCAAACAAGATAATGTAACATTCCTAATAATATATCAGGTAATGCTACCTTTTAAAATTTTTATTCTCAAAAATAATCTTACATTCTGTGAACCAAACGCACCCTTAAAATTAAGGGAACACTACACCGGTGGTCCCCAAACTATTATTGTCTTCCTATTTTGGTCCCAAAACTATTTTTTTGGCAAAATCGTCCCTTCTGTTACATAGTTCTCCTGTTTTGGTCTCCGCCGTTAAAAACTAATGGAATTGCTGACGTGGAATTTTTTTCTTATTTTTTATTATTTTCTCTCTCCTATATATATATTATTTAAATTTTTTATTCAGACTAATGTGGTGGTGACACGTGTCACCACAATAACAAAGAAAATAAATTGAATGTGAGAGGGGGGACTGGGATTCGAACACACATCCCCCACGTCCCCAAGCCATTAAGCCAATGGGTTAACCATTGGGCTAAACTCCAACTATTGATATCTTTTAGCACAAATTAGATTTAAAACAATCAAATGAACCCCAAAAACCAAAAAAATAGTTGAAACAAATGACTTGCAATAAGATTCAAACCCATGTGCCATGGCATAAAAAAGACCAAGCATAAACCAAATGTGCCAAAGAATTATTTCGACTAAAATTTATATTTAACGTATAATAATTTACAAACAACACAAAATAAAATATTAAACCTAGGGAGGGATTCGAACACAAAACTTTATTGATAAATTAATATATGTTAAATATAAATTTTAGTATGCATTAAATATTTTATTCGAATACAAAACATTATTGGTAAATTAATAGAATATACGTTAAATATAAATTTTAGTATATGTTAAATATTTTATTCAAATACAAAACCTTATTGATAAATTAATATACCTTAAATATAAATTTTAGTATATGTTAAATATTTTATTCGAACACAAAACCTTATTGATAAATTAATAGAATATATGTTAAATATAAATTTTAGTATATGTTAAATATTTTATTCGAATACAAAACCTTATTGATAAATTAATATACCTAAAATATAAATTTTAGTATATGTTAAATATTTTATTCGAACACAAAACCTTATTGATAAATTAATAGAATATATGTTAAATATAAATTTTAGTATACGTTAAATATTTTATTCGAATACAAAACCTTATTGATAAATTAATATACCTTAAATATAAATTTTAGTATATTTTAAATATTTATTCAAACACAAAACCTTATTGATAAATTAATAGAATATACATTAAATATAAATTTTAGTATACGTTAAATATTTTATTCGAATACAAAACTTTATTGATAAATTAATATACCTTAAATATAAATTTTAGTATATGTTAAATATTTTATTGGAACACAAACCCAATTGATAAATTAATATGTGTTGTTGGTAAACTAATATACGTTAAATATAAATTTTAGTTGAAATAATTTCTTGGCACATTTGGTTTATGCTTGGTTTTTTTATACCATGGCACATGGGTTCGAATCTTATTGCAAGTCATTTGTTTCAACTATTTTTTTTGTTTTTGGGGTTCATTTGATTGCTTTAAAGATAATTTGTGCTAAAACATATTAGCACTTGGAGTTTAGCCTAGTGGTTAACTTAATGGCTTTAGAGTTAGGGGACATGGGTTCGAATATTAGCTCCCCCCCCCCTTACATTCAATTTATTTTCTTTGTTATGGTGGTGACACGTGTCACCACCACATTAGTCTGAATAAAAAATTTAAATAATATATATAGGAGAGAGAAAATAAAAAAATATTTAAAAATAAGAAAAAAATTCCACATCAGCAATTCTGTTAGTTTTTAACGACGGACCAAAACAGGAGAACTATATAACAGATGGGACGGTTTTGCCAGAAAAAATAGTTTTGGGACCAAAATAGGAAGACAGTAATAGTTTGTGGACCACATGTGTAGTTTTCCCTAAAATTAATAGAGTACGAAAGATTGGAATGCACGAGTGGGCAGCGGGGTTGGGGACTGTGAATGATAGATAAAGCAGTTCCATTCCATCACACAATCTTTACGGGCGATTCTGCCCGATCTTTAATGAGTGCTGCCGAGTTGTAAAACAAGTTGGGTTAGTATATTATATGACTATAAAAATTGGAAGCACTTTTGTTTTAGCACATGCTTTTTATTTATTTATTTATTTATTTATTTATTTATTTCCTATTATGAACCCACGTGATTTGTTTCTACTTTTTTAATCAACCAAATAAAAATAGATATTATTGCTGAAAAAATATATAATTCAAAATAAGATGGGGTGAATAATGAAGGAAGTAATTTATGAATGTGGACCCTTTTTTACATTTTGTGCATATTGTTTGGTGAAATGCAGGCAAGATTTATACGTTTTTTTAGCCCATTTTCAAGTAAATTCCAATCCTATGAAATTGAGAGGGGGACCGGCTACCTAAACTAACGAGCAGGAGTAGAGATGGGTCGAGCCCCTAGGCCTGAGTTGGTAGGATTTGTTGTTTCAGCCCATTTTTCTTGGCCTATGCTATGAGGGGACCAACTACCTGAACTAACCTAGTAGGCAGATTTATGATCCAAAAAAAAAACTAGTAGGCAGATAGTTAAGGGTGGGAATCGGGCGGTGTGGGAATGATTTTATATTTTTTACTCAGTTCTCAACACTTGTGGGAACGGTTTTGAAGAATCTCTATTACATGTTTTGGGAATTTTTTTGTCCCCATCATATCCTCACGATTTTCGGGGATTCTCATCCCTAACAACTCAAACAAAATTTATTATTTTACTAACCAAAATATATGGTCAATTTCAATTTACAAGTCATATATTCCATACACTTAAATATGTGATCGCAGTGGAATAAGATAAATTGGGAGATAAATAAATTATATACTCTTAATTAACAAAAAAAATGATAAATTACTAGAGAGGTCGCCAAAACTTAATAAGATTTAAACAAAAAGACACAAATATCTTGATAAATAAAAATATTGATAATATTTATACAGGTAAATGATAGTTAGTTATATATATTTTTAAAAAATTTGTAAAATATTGGGACCTTTGCGGATATTTTTTGGGATCCTCACAGTTACTTATACGATTATGGTTCGGTTATCCCTACGGTTCGGATATAGAAATCTCCGTCCCCATCCATATTTGAGCTTCGGTGATAAAACTTCCTCGTCCCCATGCCCGTGAGTGAAGATTTCAGTTATTCCCCATCCCGTCATTTCGGATTCTCACGATTTTCGAATATTTCTTGCCCAATTCCCACCCTATAGATGGTCGGACCCCTGTGATTTTTGTTGAGCCTTTAGTGTTGCTAAACGGAGACGAATGGTAGTTTTTATCCAATTTGCTCGATTTAAACGCCGGAATTTGAATCTCTAATTTTGTTTAAAAAATACAATATCTCATACCGTTAAATCAATTGGTTGTTGGCTAATGGACGTGAATCTAAATATATGTATAGTGTTTTTTATTTTAAAATTTGGGGTTTTGTCTAAGTTAGGTATTGTATTAATTAAACACGCCTTACATAACTATAATGACTGATTAGGAGATCTTTTTCATTCTGCATTACTATTTGCACCAAACTTTGTTTTTATGAATAAAACGAATTTAGGCAAGTGGTACATGACGATTTGTGAAACTAGAAAAATTCATCATTAATATATCAAATATATTTTTTAAAAAATAAAAGAGGCATTAAGGGTTCGTTTGGAAAATAACGTAATATACAGATTTAAATATAATTACATAAATAGTGTGTTTGGATAATAATTGTAGTTTATAAGTTCTGCTTATTAGGTGTAATTGCACTCTTTCATTCACAGGATTCAGGAAGGGGTGAAAATATGTATCCGTGTAATTACACTTTGTAATATCAAAGATGACATAAAAAATTAAAATAAAATTGTCTTATGTTAGCTAAACATATTTAGAGAATTAAAATTTCTTGTAGTTAAATTCACGTGTTTAAAAACTTATAATATATAACATTGTTTCAATAAAATATAATGAAAGAAATTATTTACAAATACCAATAATTCAATTTTTATTTACTTAATTTAAATAATATAGATTCAACATTAATTTTGTAATTAATTTCATTTTATTAAATATCTTACTGTCCATAGGAGAGCTAATTACCGAAGCCTAGCTTAGCCCATATATCCCATAGTAGTGACGGCGGGATATTAATTATCAATAAATATATATATTTATTTATGGTAATATGAACAATTAACATATATAAAAAGGTAAATAACATAATCCATTCTGGATTGTATAAAATAAAACCCAAAATTGAGAGTAAATATATATTCTAACCACATATGCTCAATATTGTAAGTTTTTACAGATATTTCAAAGAGCACATCCCTATCAAGGTTTAAATTAAGAAACAAGCAAAACGGTCGAATCGAGAACCGGGGATTCCCCTAGTTTGGTAACGGTATATAGTAAACCAGGGGGGGGATCTTTGAACCAGCAAAAAAGGGTTCTTGACGATGTCCCGAACTCATGTTCGAATATGTGCCGAACATGATTATTTTAAGAAGAAAAAGAATCGAGTAACGTAGGTGAAAAAACAGCATGCAGGCCACTATAATCACATTCTTTGTTTTTGGTAAATGCAACTATAATCATATTCAACAAAATAGGCTTTAGAAAATTACTTGTCAAGGATTGAAGAAACTTGAGCCACCCATATTGAGTGCAATTAGCACTAATGTACTTGTAATCACAGCAAACCATAATAAGGTTGAGCCTGCATAAGCCAAGATATTGAATGCAATCAATTAACACATACATATAATTGAAACAAACTGTTAGATACATATACTTATATCTCATACCTCCTGATGGTTCAGATCCTTTATCAGAATCGGACGGTGCAGATTCCGTGTTAACACCATTTAATCTTGTTTTCAAAGATCCTGTTCTTAACAAGTCATCGAAATTTTTGCTACCTGGTTCAGAAGATACTATCCCTTGAAATTCCTCACTTACAATTAAAGCTGCTAGAACATTCATAAATGATTCTTTGCTGGTTTCATCTATATTTTGCTTTACACCCTGCTCATAAGTCACATTTGGTTCATCGAAATCAGACAATTCGTCATCTGAAAAATCAGCACCGACGGATCCTGTGGCAGTTGTGTCATCTTCTTCATCCTCAACATAAGCTTTATATGTCAATCTAAGCAGTATTTCTCCACGAGATCTCTTTCTGAACAGTCCCCAACCTCCTTGCAAGGTCACAATCTTATCTGTTGGAACAGTGTCCTGGAGAGTCCCCAGATCAACCTGAAAGTTTCGATTCATCAGATAACCACATTCAAACAATTAGCAGCAGCAGCAGCACAATATTGACATCTAATCCATAGACTATCTTAGGATGGACCAAGTCTTCATCGCCATATTCATAAAATCAAAAGCAGTATCTAGAATATCATGTAAATTATACAGCACATTAACCTCAAATTGAAACTCTTGCTTCCTCACCACAAGAAATGCATATCAACTGCTACTTAAAAGATGGAACATTATGCCGATCGATTAATAAGTGCCTTGAACAACTCGCTAGCCTTGCCTTACTCCCTTACCACACATACCTGCTCTCAACTCTCTCCTCTCCACCAATTCTTAATTATTTCCGAATGTGTGTGTACATGTGTGTGTGTGTATCATATCTGTGTACTTTCTAATCCTTAAAAAATAAAATGACCAATACTGAAAGCATCAAATCACTAAGTTAAATACGCATGACCGTGCCCAAAGATGATCTCAGCAAATGTAAGGAATATTCTACAATGATATACAATGTTTCACAGATAAACAAGTTTACCTCTCCTGTACCGATTGTCCAATCAGTAAACCCAAGGGAGTCTTTCACTTGGATGCGTAGTTTTTCTTTTCCAGGGTTCCCCACAAGTAAATAAAAATCCTGGAGAAACGACAAAAAGAACCATTTAAATAAACTTTACAGCTTCAATTATAAGAGTTTCATACCATTTCGAAAGTTCCATTAGAGATGATAGACTTATATATTGGAAGAAGCTGCACCTGATTCCAAATTGGCTCACCAGGAGATCCAATCACAGTAGTTTGACTGTTCTTTTTACTGCGTATAACTTGATCCCCCAAGGTTAGAACAACATATGGATCAGTTTGGCCTGAAAAAGAGAAGGCATTATTGAACATGGTCAACACTCAACAGACGCGAAGCTAATGCATGCATACAAAAGACTCTTCTAAGATATAACCACGGGAAGAACGATATATTATATCCAAGTTCCAGAAATATAAACAGTAGGCAACATTGATAAGTAATTTATATCTCTGTTATTTGTTCTGTAATACTCATGTTGATAGAGTTCAAGATTTGGACAATGCTTTTGTTGTAAGCACTCTTACCATAAAATACATAAGAAAGTTTCCGGGCATCTACGAGAGTCACCGATAGTTCTCCAACAAAATCCTTGTTTTTCTCTTCTAGAATTTCCTCGGGTTTCAAAACATTTGGAACAGGACCAACTGCTTTACCTTTCTGAAAATCCAAAACAATCTTCTTTGGGCGTACAAATAGTCGAGGCAAGTCCTCAGTGAGAAGTTTTGTCAAAAACCTGAAAACAAATGTATTCAGCACCATATGAGAAATAAGAAACAGGCAATACAATGAAAGGAGTTGAACCCAGAAGATAACAAATAACACCTGAAATAAAAGGAAAATTTTAAATAGAAAGGAGCCAACAAAAACTCCTATGATCTACCACGGATAAAACATTTACATAAGAAGATTGATGCATAAAAATCTACAGTAACGGCGGCAGCAGCAGCACTAATAGTTGGAAGTACTAGTTACTTAATGCCCCGTTTTAATATCTAGGAAGCGAAGATTATGATAAATTCATAACAGATAGATTCTCACAGCATTGACAATGTTGAGGTACAACCGTACAAGTATAACTATACCAAGCGTATATAAAACTTGAATTGAAAGCAAACAAGTAGGTTCAAATAAAAAACAAATTTCGTCCATGAGCCGGTACAAATCTGGTTCCGACATAAAGAAATCTGTAATATGATGTCTCCAATGCTTACTGATTTGGTTTGCAAACATTTTGAAAATCTTAACCTTCAGACCGGTATGGAAAAAACATTAGAAAAATGTTTACAACCCAAATAAGTAAGCTTTCATAGATTACAACTGTGAAACAAATTGCACTTACATGGAAAGAACTGGAATTGCTGATATTGCCCGGTACATGCAAAAAAGAAGAGAAATAAACATGTAATCAGTCAACTCCAATAATCTTTTATTTTTTGACAAGAGAATTCACAGCAAGCTCCAAAGAAAATAAAACTTCAATGAACAAAATACCATAATTGGGTTTGTTTCTCTTGATTCCATATTTATATAATTAAAATCCAAAAACTATGTACTCTCTACTAGAGATTAGCATGCACAAATTAATAGGAAATGAGCAGAGGCAAGTCATTGGAGAACAATAAGTAAATCAAGCTATACTCAAATTTTTAAAAATTCTTCCTAGTTTCACTTGATATATCGACACAACATAATCTGTTAGCTTAAAGAAAAATATGTTTAAGAAGAGGGCCATCACCATTACATACCCATTAAGTTAAACAATCGAAATGGTGACAACTCGAACTTGATCTTTGGAAGAGAAACAAAAGCCCATGAAACAACTCCAACGAAAGGTTCCGTAGGTATCAATCGCAACTTAACCCAAAGTTCTCCATCAATATCAAAATCTCGAACACCAACTGGCACAACAAAAGGGATAATGCCAAATTTTAATGACAACATCAACAACATGCGAGCGCCGCCAGTATAACGAATTCCTATCTGATACCTATACCAAAGTAAATGGGAGTTAGTTAAACTGCACTCTTGAGTTTGCGAATGGAACCTCCAACAATAAGCATCAAATTTAACATCATGCTATATAAACTTGACAACTATAATTCCCATGCATAAACAAACATATGAATCAACAAACATAGACAGTCTAATTGCAATAAAAGAACAGAGTAACAAGAAATGTTCTAATAGTTCTTAAGTGGCGAAAAACTCACTGCAAATCGTTGTCTCTCCGGGAAGTCCGGCGCTCGACATTCCTAACAGATAAAGGCTCATCTCCTAAAGAAAACTGCTTAATTTCCACTCTCTGGACATAATCAGGCTTCTTAAGATTATCAATAACAGGTTGCAATAACCCAATGATCCAATTCTCAATCCCACCTCTATAAACTTTCCACAACTTCCCCAACACCATATTAACCCACTCAACCGACTCTTTCCTCTGCAAATCCTTTTCCAAGAACAATGAAAAACTCGTCGGGACTTGCGGCCAAACCCCACCTCCTCCCACTCTAACACCCTCCCCATTCGATTTTCCCCTCCTTTTCCTCGAAGTCCAGATTTTATCAAAAGCAACCCCAACAAAAAAGAAGAACACAAACAACCCAACAATGTTTCGGTTAATCGGAGGGGAAGGGATTGGGTGGATAACACCCAGCTGAGTCCTTAACTTGTCAACAATGGGGTCTTGTTGGAAATTAGTGAAATTCGATCCTATTTTGATAGAAGATTCTTGACTTTCCCCATTAACAAACTCGTTGTTAAACCCTTTGGCTACGAGGTTTTTAGCTACCTTTGCATTAAGCTTGTTTGGCTTGGAAGTGGGGATTGCACAAGCAAGGAGACAAAGTTTCCGATGTGGGATGAAAAGAGTGATGAGCCGAGCTTTGGGTGGTGGAGGAAGAAAAGGGTATTTGAAACTGAAAGAAGAAGATTGTGGAAAGATCATTTATTAGAGTTAATGAGAGGAAGATTTTCAGCGCCCCAGTTGAAAAGTGGGGATAAATGAAACCATAGCTGTTGTTGTTGGTGATAATAAACATGAATAAACTGCAGCATTATATGGAGAAATTAGGGAAAAACAAATCAATATGAGAGCTTGGTTTTCTTATCTTTTACATTGTTTTTTGTTGGTTTAAGTTGAGCTTCCAGGGTAAGAGAAAATGGTGGAAAGGGAGGGAACGAGTGGGATTGCGAAGATGTGATTCACAGCAAAAGAAGCAAAGAGACCGGGAAATTGCGTGTGCCGCTGCAATGGAAAACTGGTCACGTAACTTCTTCTTTTTTTCCCCTTGTGTGTATATATATTATGGGTAAACTACGTGATTAGTCCTTTTTATTTTCAGGTTGTTTAATTTTTGTCATCAGTTTGAAAAATGTAACGATTGATCACTTATCTTATCGGTCTCTTTTATTTTGGTCTAAGAGCCTTTAACTCGTGTTAGTTCAATGATGTTGTATGTATGTCAAGAAAAAAAAGATTAATTTTAAAATAACCCTTAAAGTTTAAAATTTTTAAACAAAAATTGATTTTGATTTTCACCCTATTTAAACAAAAAAATCTAAAACCTCCTTTTTTTCTCCCAAAAAAACCATATTCTCTAACTCTAATCCTCATCTTTATTACATTTTTCATGACATGACATCAATTTTTACAAGAACATAAGTACTATTTTAATCTCATTAACAATTCGAGGCTTGTTTTTGTCAAAGTGAATAAAAAAAGCACCAGACTTGCTCATTTTTGTCTATAAATTCTATCTTTAACCAGATGGTTTCCTAAACTATACACCAATGAGTGATTATTATTGTTTTATACAAGTTTTGTTGGTAAATTCTTTAGTAATGATATATCATTATTATATTCATAAAAACTAATTTATCATTTTAATTTCAACCGATTTTATGAACTTTAAAGTAATTATTTATCGTTGTTCAAAATAATTCTCTCTTTTGAAAGGAACATGATTCAAGATCTTTTGGTTGACTTGTAAGTGCAATGTCGACATTGTTATTTCATAGGCATATATTTTGCACTGAGATATCTTTATTCAACTTCTAGATTTGAGAATCATCATTTTATACCATATTTTTTTGTTGAATATTTTAATTTTTATGTTGCTAGAGAACTAGCTAGAATTGCAGGAGCTTCTTATTAACTTTGACAAAAGGCACACCTGCAATCACTAATAAAATTAAGGAAGCACTTGAAGGAAAATGATGTTCCTGCAAAGAGTTAAAAGAAGAGGGATTTTTTTGAGAGAAAAAATAGAGATTTTAGGTTTTTTGTTTGAATAAGGTGAAAAAATGAACTTTTAAAAGTTTACGTATTAAATTAAAATTAAATTTTTTGTTAATGTGTCACATCATCAAACTAATAAAAGTTAACGGTTCAATGAATAAAATAAGATAAACCGATAACGTAAGTGATCAAACTATTATTTTTTTAAAACTGGTGATCAAAATCAAACAACCCAAAAATAAAAGAGACCAATCATGTAGTTTACTCATATATTATCTACGTATTAGTTTAAGATTTAAAAAATTTATAAATATTATATTTTTAACTAAAAAATTTTAAACACGTTAATGAGAATGACGGTCACCTGACAGCCACGTAAGATCAATACACCCCCTATTATGCTTTTCTTTCTCTAACTGATTACCGCTTATTACCAGTACACTATACAAACAAAAATAAATGATTAAAGCAATAACAATAATTTGAAGAAAAAAAATATTTATCCATTTTTTTTATAAAAAAAAACCGCCCCCGTTCTTCCAAAATTCCCGTGCCTATCTTTGTTCGCCGCCGTTGTTTGCTTAAAAAGCATAAAGGAAAATTCCACCGCGGGAAATCATAAAAAGTTAAAAATTGATATATTTTTGTTTAATCAGGATTCTGAATCCTCTAATCCTTCTGTCATGTAAGAAGAAATATAAATCAAATTTAAATTCGGGAAAAGGAAGAAGAAAAAGCAGAGCGAGAGATGGAGGAGGGTTACGGCGTGGATGCGACGGCGATAGCGATCAAGCTGAAGAACACATCCAATTGGTGGCGTTGCATTAACGATTCACCGCTATGGCAGGATCGCATTTTTCACATTCTCGCTGCTCTTTTCGGTCTCGTCTCCGCCGTTGCTCTCGTATGCCTGTTCTCCTTCTTTTATTGTGTTTGTTTGTTTATTTGTTCGTAAGTAATAAGAGCTCGGCTGCGTTTGTTTGCGTTCAAATTTTAAAAGAACCTCCTTATTTGCTTTCACCATCTTTTTAATGCGATAAGAAAATCCTAATCAATGAAAGAAAATTTAGAAAGTAAAGTGAAATTAAGATTCTGTTTCAGTACTTTCACTTTATTAACGTTGTTGTCGTTAATTTGATATTTTTAGGTTCAATTGATTCGGATACAAATGAGAGTTCCCGAGTATGGCTGGACAACACAGAAGGTCTTCCATTTTCTAAATTTTCTGGTGAATGGAGGTTTGCATCTGAAATATACATTCATATTTTTTAAATTTCGGTTTCTGTATTTACCGCGCTTTTATCTGTATCGAAGTTCGCTCCCTGGTTTTTGTTTTCCGACGGAATGTACAGAATTTACATCCAGAGGTATGAGACAGCCATCGTGGTTTAGCGCGTTTCTTTTTAAATTTATAATCAGATTTGAATCATTCATGATTTGTTTCTTGGTTTTCTTATCTTTGCTAGATTGTGCAACATATCTTGCTTGACATGCCTAGTCTAGCTTTCTTCACGACATATGCACTTTTGATTTTGTTTTGGGCCGAGATTTACTACCAGGTTAGGTTATTTGAGCTTTATGAGTAGCCTCCGGCTCTCCAATTTTTTGAGACTTTATCTTAACTTTGTCTACCATGAACAGGCACGAGCCGAATCAACAGATGGATTGAGGCCTAGTTTCTTTACAATTAATGTGGTGGTTTATACTATTCAGGTGATATATATGTTCTATAATTTCAGTAAAAGTTCCCGCAGAAAGGAGAACTTTTAATTGGATTCTTTCTGTTTGAAAACTAGTAATGTTTCATCAAAAACAGTACAACAACATAACTTAGTTGGCTCATTTGTTGCACTATATATGTTTAGTGGGGAAGGATGTTTATTTCACTTGCAGATTTTAGTAGGTTAGAATATAATATTTCTTTTGCTATTAGTTGGTTGGATGAGGGCTAAACTATAAAATAAGTTTGAAGGTTAGAATATCTTATTTCTTTTGCTAGAACATCGCATGGATGTGTATAGCACTTGCAGATTTTTGTAGTAAATATGAACTTGCAAGCATATATTTTTCTTGTGCTAACAAGTTCGGTCATTCTGTCACCCTTGTTAGTGGTGTTGCATACTTGATTCCCTTCGAAGCTATTACTTTTGGTAATGTGTTTAATAAAGTCTCCCTAACATGGGGCGGGGTAACTGAATTCAGATTGCAGTATGGCTGGTATTGTGGAGGAAGTATATCCCAGTTTTGGTCATTCTATCTAAGATGTTCTTTGCAGGTAAATCTTTTATGTATCCTTATTAGATTTTTAATAGTTAACTGATGATTGACTTTGTGTGCTCTGTTGGTTTATCATGGATAATCACTTAGTTTAGATGCCTTATACAGTTATACTCTTATAGATATTAATCCCATTGTATTTTTTTCCAATAATGAATGAAATTGTTATTAGCAGGTGTGTCACTGTTTGCAGCCCTTGGGTTCTTATTATATGGTGGAAGGTAAGTGATTTGCCATTTATTTTGCACTTCTAACTGTTTTTTCAATGGCCTTGGAGTAAGCTTAGTGTGATATTTTGGTTTATGTTTAGGGAGCAGAGATTCTGAAACCTTATAAACATGTACTTGTACTGAATAATATGTCAGCATGTTGGATTTAAAAACAATATATCAATGCATTGTACACCAAAACACACGCATCTGTGTGCAATGAATATAAAATATAATGATGATGCAGATTAATTAATTTGTTTTAAGTTGGATATATTCAAACACGTGTGCACCACCAGTCATAGACACTTGTGCTTTGGTACATGTTTATACTTATCATTGATTATCTTGTATGCATCAATCTTGGAACAAATATTATTTGTATATTGAGAAATAAATACGTGGCTGTGTGGCTTTTTCAGAGAAAATTATTGATGGCAACTCTTTTCTGTCTTTGAATGTTGCTTTTATTATCTCCTAACTACATTCCCCCCCTCACTTTCCAAGAGATCCGGGATACCATATTGTAAATATACCTTATGTCTTGTGTATGCATGGGAAAGCTGTATGATGATAAATCCAATCCTTGCAGGCTTTTCATAATGTTGCAACGGTTCCCTGTAGAGTCCAAAGGACGGCGTAAGAAGTTACAAGAAGTATGTGTTTACTTTAATGTAGTTGTGGTTTTGAGTCCAACAATTTCACCTTTTATTTACAATTGTTGTTTGTCGCTCCCTTTCGGGTTGGCAGGTTGGTTATGTGACCACCATATGCTTCTCATGTTTCCTAGTCAGATGCATTATGGTAGACCCTTCATTTCCTTTCTAGCTTTACAACTACCTTTCATATTTCTGTCAAGAATGCTACAAGCATGTTTTATTAGTTCCTTGCGGAACTTCTAAATACGTGTAATGTTATAGCATTTTTGTTAATAAATGGAATTATTCGACTTGAACCCTGTTTAGATCATTTATCCAATTGATAAATCATTGGTTATTAGTCCAAAGTTTATCTAATTTGAATTTTTTCCCCTCTAGATGTGCTTTTGTGCATTTGACAAAGCTGCTGATCTTGATGTTTTGAACCATCCAATTCTAAACTTAATATATTACCTGGTAAGTTCGATGAATAGTTGTATTGGACTCGTATTCTTAACTCATCTTATTGCTGTATGGTTCTTTTAGGTTGACTAGGAATTCATATATGAAGAAACTGCAATTTTGATTTTACTAGTTTCTGCCATCAAATTGTTATGTTGAAGAACTTTCTAGCTGCAGTGATGACTAAATGTCTGCAGAGTAAAATGTTCAATGATTGTTTTTTCCTTTTTGTTTTGGGCAGTTGGTGGAAATATTACCTTCATCTTTGGTACTTTTCATTTTGAGGAAGTTGCCACCGAAGCGAGGTATCACCCAGTATCGTCCTATACGCTGAACAATCGAAAGAAATGGAAGGAATTACCGATTTTGGAAACGGGTCGTCGTGTACTGTACCCTACATAAAGAAAGAGCAGAAAACATCAATAGGGGGAAATGGCAAAAACTGTTAGTTTTCGTTGTGTTCGGACTCAAACGATCTACTCCGAGGCCATGGATTCTGAGCCTTTGAATGTGGCCAAAGTATGAAGTTTTGAGGGAGAGATTGTGGAATATGTAGAGTCTGTTTTGGTACCATACAACATGCATATCTAGGTAATGTTAAATTTCTGGTACAAGTGTTTTTATGATGAGTTCTCTTTTAACATAGGAATTCCAGGAAGAGATGAAAAGTACATACCACAAGTTTCTCTCTGGGTTCGAGTTTTATTGATGGAAAAGTACATACCATACAAGTATCGATAGAGTTCTGTTCTTTGTTTAGGGATTTGATCCGATTTTAATTCGAGTATAGTCGGAGTCAAAGTGACTATTTGACAGGTTTCAGACAGGAAAATATTGCATGTATAGCTCCAAGACTAGGAGGATTGCATTTGTTTGATACTTTGATAGCTGAAATCAACATTTTTTATGAATGGAATAGCTTAAAAGAACCTGAATCTACCATGTGCGACGAACATTGCTGAACACCACTAACAATGAATACCATTGAATTAATTAATAAAGATTTAAAATTTAAAGGACCCATCATACAATTAATAATTACTTTAAAAAATTCAAATAAATTATTTTATATATATATTTAAATTTTATTTTTTAATAAGGGTAAACTATATATTTAGTACCTTACTTATTTTCGTATTTTTATTGAACCTTTATTATTTAAATATTATTTCAATTTGACCATATTCTTTATAAAAAAAATAATTTAATCCTTAACCCTCAACCTAAAACCTAAACTGTTAAACCTTAAACCCTTAAACTATTAAACATATATGAAAATGAATATATATTTAAATATTATTTCAATTTGACCCTATTCTCTTAAACTTAAACCTCTATACTTTAAAAGATCTTTGAAGGATTTAAACATGTCGTTTAACCCTATCTTTATCTTTCTCTATGCAAATCTAAATCTAAATTTCAATTCTCAAAGGGCCCTATGAAAAAAGGAATGAATAGAGGAGATTGTGGGAAAACATGGAGGCTGACTTGATTAAGGTGAATAATAAAAAACGATCGTTGTATGAAAACGATGAGTTTTCAACTAATTCTGATTCTTTTTCAATAGCCAATATTGAATCAAAAGATAGTTCTGTAGAAGTAAATGAGTCGCAAACTTCATTTGTAGGAAGTTTAGAGACGAAAAAGGATGCAGCCCGGATATTTTTAAAAACAAAGTCAGCGATTAAAAAGAAAGTCAAGTTTAGGAAAATGATAGAGCAGCTTGATTCCTTGGACGATAGTGATCAAATTCAAATTGATAAGTATCTTGAGGAAGTTGGCCATACCAACACTGATCAAACGGATATTGTTTCAGGTCAAACTCAGTCGGATGAAGGAAATAGTGAAGAAAAGATTGATTCATTTAATGTAAATGAAACAAGTGATGCATCTCTTATTATTGTTATACCTCCTGTTAGTCAATCAAGGAAAAAACTTCTTGTTCTTGATTTGAATGGGTTACTTGTTGATATAGTCTATGTTACTCCTAATAATTACAGTCCATATGCATACATTTCAGGTCGGACAATTTTTAAGAGACTCTACTGTGATGATTTTTTGAAGTTTTGTTGTGACCGGTTTGAAGTTAGTATCTGGTCTTCAAGACACAGGAAAAATGTGGAAAGATTTATTGATTATCTGATGGGAGATATGAAACGTAAATTGTTGTTTTGTTGGAATTCATCGTAATGCACTGCAACACAATTCAATACTCTCGGGCATAAACATAAGCCCTTAGTTTTTTAAAAATTTGAGGAAATTTTGGGAAAAACACGATCCTGATGTTTCATGGGAGAATGGATATTGTAATGAATCAAACACGTTGTTGATAGATGATTCTCCCTACAAAGCACTGCTTAATCCTCCACATACTATAATATTTCCACATTCATTGAAGTTCGACATGAATGGTAATATATTAGGTGAAGCTAATTTTTAAAGAATAGGGTTTAAGGTTTTATAGTTTAGGGTTTAGGAGAATTGAGTATATTTGATTCAAATCTATTAAAAAATTATAAATTGATTTCTATTTTTTAAGAGATTGATTTTGTTAGGGTTTAGGAGAATTGGGTATATTTGATTCTAACCTATTAAAATAATATTATAAAGTAACTATTAAATTTGATTTTTATTTTTTAAGAGATAATTTTAATTATAATTTTAGTCCTTTAGATTTTTAAAATTTAAAAAAAAATTAATGGTGTTTATCGGTGTTCATCGTTAGTGATGTTCATCAATGTTCGTCGCCCGTGGTAGAATTTTCCTTTCCTAATCACACTATTTACTCTTCTACAACAATATCATCTATACCACGTTGAAATATCGAATGATTCTTAAGAAATAAATGGTTTAATCAAAACGGTGTTTTAATATCACTAATAAAAACAATTGGTTATAGAAATTATTTTAAAATTGCAATAAGTTTATCTACCAAAATATATGAATAAATAAATAATTCAAACACTATAAAAACATTTGCATGACTCAAAAAATAAAGATAATGTTTTTTTATTAATTTATCCACTAATTAGCCTATTGTCTAAAGATGTTTATTTTGCTCCATCTTGTATGAGATCGAATTCTAATATGAGTATATAATTATCTCTATTTAATCAAAAAAATTATTGAAAGATCATGAAACATAACAATAGACTAATGTGATAAAAAAATATTGGAACTAATACACTAAACCAAATCTAAAATATAATGACTTTTTATAATATATATTCGAAACCTTGTTATAATGCTATTAATTATTTAACAATGAACTAATCAAAACAGATGAAGGGACAAAGTATTGTACTAAGTGGGAGGACAGATTTTTTTTACCTTTTATTTATATAATTTTTTTTAAAAATGAATTAATTGTGATTTTTTCTCCCCTTCAAATATTTATGCTTTGTTCAACCAACCCCTAACTCTGACTTTATTCTTGAATAAATATAATTTAAACGTTTAGTGATCAAATTAAAATAAATTAAAGTTAAGTAGCAAAAGAAGGAATTTAGTAAAATTTAATTCATGAAAACCACAGTTCACCCCTTTTCTAAGACGTTTCCCCAATTCCCAGTCGCCATATATTCCATAGTAAAAGAAGAGAAACCAAAGCAAAACCTAAAATGGCGACAACACTCGCAAATAGAGCTGCCCAAAACCAAAGTATTGGTCTTTTGAGACTCTCATTCAACTTCTTGAGGGATCTCTCAACTGCCACTTCGACTCAAAACCCCGGCGCCGCCTCCTCCGCCTCCGCTTCCGCTTCCAAGAAACCCAAGAGAAAAAAGAAGAAGAACCTTTTCGAGGTAGCTCAGTTCTTACCCAACTGGGGACTCGGTTACCATATGGCTAAAACTCATTGGACTGATGTTTCTTACCAAATCACCAAGATCAATCTTTATAAGGTCCTCTTCTACTCGCACTCTCTTACTCCTGCAAGAAAAAAAATAAGAAATTTATGGTTTGGGTTTCTTACATTTGTGTTCATTTCCATCGGAAAAGAATGATTTTTGAATCATGGGTGTTTTGCTTTAACCGATATATGTGAAGGCTCATAGAGTTAAATGGTTCAATCCGGTTTTGTTTGCACAATGTTTTGGTTTTTGATCTTTGATTATATATATATATATATATATATATATATATATATATATATAGTTAATTTGTTGATGACAGAAATTGGGAATTTAGTTGATGATGCAATTCTTACTGTTGTCGGTGTGTTCTTAGGGTTTATTTGGTTTGTGTTTGTTTTCAGGATGGAAAGCATGGCAAGGCATGGGGACTGGTTCACAAAGACGGTTAGTAACTCATGGAAATAGTTTGTTTTGCTACATGGAGTAGGATATTTGTTAGAATTTAGGGTTAAGTTTTTGTCTTGTTATGCTCATTTGTTGTTGTCATTTAATGTTGGTGATATTCGCCTTTTTGATCAATTGATGCTCGGCATTTTCTTGCCTATCTCGGCGCTCAAATCTCAATGCTTCCGCAACTGTAGTTGTGTATGAACTTATGATTTTCTTTTCTAGTCTTGTTTGTTCTTTATTTGGCCTTCTCTTATGTAGTAGTTTATAATGTTTAGTCCCTTGACACTCCCGATTTCTTGCCGATTTTGCGCTGAGATTTGCTTGGTGTAGAAAGTGATAAAAGATTTTATAGGTTGGAAAACAAAGGTGCATCTGTTTACTTAAAAGGCAAACTTATCAGAAAACAGGGTGTTACTGAAACTTAAATGTTGTGCCAAATATTGGCTAGGATCAGAAGAAGTCGATTATATGGTTCATTACTGGTTTAAAGATCAAACAATGATTGCTATAGTAAGGTAGTCTTAATTCGATGTAGAAAGTGAGAAATGGTTAAAAAAGCACGCCGATTTTACTTGTACAAATGTGCATAAGGAGATTGAATGGACTATCGCACGGTATTTTGCTATACTTGATGAGCATTTGCAATGTCCTAGACCTGTGTTAGAAAAATGGTAATTCCTGAATTGATTTAACTACTGCGAATATAACTCGGATCTGCAATTAACTGTTAAATGTGGTTTAGTTGATTATTGATGCCTAATGCAGGTGTTCCAGCTGCAGAAGCTCCCAAAAAAATTAGTGGAGTTCACAAGCGCTGTTGGAGATACATCCCACATTTGTCCAAACCAGGAGATACCGATACCGCACCAACCTTGATGAAACCGACAGAAGATGCCCCAAAGCCTGATGCTCAACTAGCTTGATGCCGTTGCCTTGAATTATAGATGCTCTGGTAACATGCTATTGTATTGTTGGCTCATCGTTTGCATTCATTCAGTAGGTGTTTAGTTGTTTTCAGATTTGGTAGGGCCTTACAGTCCATTTCTGGATTCACTGGAGCTTTCATGCATCAAAAACAACTCAACTTTTTACTGGCACAATCATAAGACCTGTAATCAGACCTAAAAGTTTTGCGAACGAGTTGCATTTGTTTATTTAAAAGTTTTCTTTGTTTGACGAGGCACTCTGCTTTGTTTTCGATTTTGAAAGTGAATTAAGCTCGATGACATCACACTTATCTTTAATCAATCGGTAGATGCACAGGCGATTTTTCGATAATCGATATGCAGATCCCCGTGAAATCAAGCTCCACAAAGAAAGCTCCATTCTTGTAATCATCTTAAAATAGAAGGGATATTTGAAGGTGGAAAGTTGGGGTCCTATGTTAGTCCAGGGGCGATTGCACCATGGTGCAGGGTACCCACCATTAAAATATAGGATAAATTATTTTGATAATCACTAAATATTTAAGGTGTTTTAACTTTGATCATTGAAATTGAAAATCTTTCATTATAGTCATTAAGTTTTTAATTTAAAATTATTATGGCCACCATTGTAATGTTGTTAACTCCATAAAAAAAATGTTGATGTGGCATGTTAAAGTCTTGTTCTAAAAAAAATTACTTTTTTTAAAGTTAGATACTATAATTTTGATTAATAGAACAATGATCAATCAATCTCAACGGTGGAAAAATTTTATTTTGCTAAAAGTTTAACATAGTTTAGTTTTAAGTTCATCTAATGACTAATACAATTATATATGTATAAGATAGTTTCAATCTCTCAAACATATTTGGATGGAAATCGTTTGTCCCTTATTAAGTTATTATGCCCCTTTTATGCCCCATTTTAAAATAATGGGTTTAGTATTTAGAGTTTAACGTTTAAGGTTAGAGGTTGTGGTTAGGGTTTTGAGAATTGGGGTAGGGTGTATTTTTAGGGTTTAGGGTTTAAGATGGGGAAAATAGGGTTAAGATTTAGAATTTAATTTTAAGTGATTTTTAGTGTGGGACATAAAAGGGGGCATGATTAGGGGCAGAAGATTTTTACCCAACAGATTTACCTAGATCGGTTCTTCACTATCAACATGTTTGACTATAAATCATGTTTGATTGCACAACAAATACGACTAATTAATACATTATTATAATAGAGTAAATTTATTTTAAATTATTGCACTGGTCGATAAACTATCAAATTTAAATTTATGGATTCGCCTGGTATGTTATCATTTCTGAGGGTTTTCTGGCCATCTTTGTACATCTCAAGGCTAAGCAAAGCAGCAGCTTGAGATCAAGCACTTTTTTTTGGTTTAATCACTCGCATTAGATTTATTGGTCGATTAATTTAGATCGAAATTTGTAAATGTTCAATATAAAATTAAACTTATTGATCTATTAATTTAAATTGAATTTTATAGATGTCTAATATAAGAACAATTCTTCTAATCTATTTTTTTATTCATAATGTTAAAATTTGAAATTTAAAGTGATTGAAATCTGGAGGAACACTTTAGCCCCAGCTTGATACCTATGTGAATTGGAATTTTAATGATTTTTTTAATTTAAATAAAAAATTATATTTGAATCAAATAATCAAACTCAAGCCTATAGCCACCATTGGTTCATAAATATTTGACCTTTTCAAGCTTTTAAAAAAAACTCAAAATTCATTTTTGGTGGTGCTTTCCAAAATTTTCTCGTTGTCTATATTTTTTCACCGTTTTGATCGCTATGTTTCTCTTCGTTAAAATCTCATTTCTTCCTTTTTATATATATAAACTTGTTCCATTTCTATTAGTTAAATTCCTTTTAGAAAAATGAATCCAATTGGTATCCACTCTGAGCAAAACGAAGCCGATGACGCTGATCGGAAGACATTTTCTGACGGCGGAGTGGAAACAACCGTCGTGCCGGGCGGTCAGGATGGCGGGAAAGGAGCTTCAGATTCAAATTCTGAAGTTAATAAAACCTTAGATTCCAACGTAGCTAAGGAGGTTAATGATCAGACAAATGACAATGGAAGCGGCCATAATCAATACATACCAGCCATCAGATCTCAAGCTCATTTCTCGAAACCGGAGCCACCGAAGCAGAAAGTGGAGCGATCGCAGTCGTTATCGATCGCCGAAAACATGCCGTCGATAGGGAAATACATTATGGACCGGAGCACCAGTTTTTCGGCGGCGATCGTGAACGGTTTGTCGTCGTTAAAAGAAGATACCGGCGATATCGTGGTGAAAAACGATTCGTTAAACTTGGAGGTAACGGAGTTCAAAATCCCCGGCGTGAAAGTCATAGTGAAGCTAAAAAGCGAAGAAGAACGAGTCCGAGATCAATTAAGGGGTCGAATAACGTTGTTCACGAAGTCCAACTGTGAAAAGTGCATCGCCGCTCGCAAATTCTTCAAAGAAAGAGGGCTCCGATACGTTGAAATAAACATCGACGTGTTCACCAAAAAGGCCGAGGAGTTGATCGAAAGAGCGGGAGACGCCGAAGTGCCGAAGATATTCTTCAACAATTGCTTGATAGGCGGATTGGAGACATTGAAATCGTGGAGCGAGAGTGGGGAATTGGAAGATAAAATGAGGGATTTGCTGGGTCCGAGATGTCCCGAAGAAGCACCGAAAGCACCGGAGTACGGAATCAACGACGAGGAAGACGAAGGAGATGAATTGGTGGAAGTAGTGAATTATCTGAGACGGACTTTGCAGATTCAGGACCGTTTGATTAAGATGAAAATTGTCAAGAGTTGCTTTGCTGGTACTGATATGGTGGAAGCCATTATCAACCACCTTGACTGCGGCAGAAGAAAGGTACAAATCCAACTCCTAAACTTAATTCAGATTTGATTAAATTCAAAATCGATAATTCATCAGGATGTTGTTGCAGGGCATTGCAACTGCGAAGACGATGGCCCAGAAGCACTTCATCCACCATGTTTTTGGGTTAGTAACATTTCATTGATTAAATTAAAGAGTAAACTATCATATCACTTAACAATTTAAATTATATTATCAAGTCACTGATATGTGGACAAATATTTTTTATCCTTTTCTACGTGTCAACTCTTTAAGCTTAAATTTAAAATGTTAAAACATAAATTTTAGTTTTTTAAACGCTAATCTTGAACCCTGTCATTAAATCTTAAACTTAGTTCTTTAGCACGGGACATAAATAAGGGCATCGAAAAGAAGCGGAAAATTTCTATTTACACATTTGTTCTCCGTCTTACACATCCGTGAGATAAACTGTTAGAACCAAACAAAATTCGTCTATCATTTTTGGTGTCCTACGAATGATTTTATGTTATGTGTATTAATAGTTTTTTTTTATTGTTTATGTGGCATAAAATCATCGATGAACATATAAAGAACACATAAAAAAGACAAATGAATTCTAACTGTTCGAACTTAAGTCTTCTAATAATAACAATGCTTCCTCTTTCATTAGAACCACTTAGTAGATTTTAAATTAATTAATTAAATCACTTTTATATTTGGTGTAGGGAAAATGATTTTGAAAAGGGGAATCATTATTACCGTTTCCTTGAGCAGGAGCCGTTTATTATGGGATGCTTCAACTTTCGAACATTAACTAATGACAATGAACCAAAGTCTGCATCGTTTATAGCCGATAGGCTTTCCAAGTTGATGTTTGGCATTGTAGAAATGGATGGCTATGTATCCGATAACAGGCTCCATGTCGATTATCTTGCCATCAGCAAAACTGAAGAATTCCGCAGGTTTTTTTTCTAAACCAATTTTACTCCAACTCGAGTGTTAAATCTTTAACTTAAACTAAAATTCGACCCAACCTATTTTGATTAGAAAAAAACCAATAATCCAAATATAAATTTACCTGAATATGAAAAATATGCGGAGTTGAGAATAATATGAACCTCAAATGGTGATTTTATACGCACATAACGGGTAGTCGTAGAGTGCGGCAACTTAGGGTAAGGCTAATTTAAGGTTGTTTTCAACTTAAAATGTTATCAAGTTGATAAGAATTTAAGTTCTAACCTAAAATGTAACATGGGCTAGAATTCAACCTAAAATGTTACTCAATTGGTAAGAATTTCGATTATAAACTTAAAATATTACTTAATTGGTAAGAATTTAAGTTCTAACCTAGAATGTTAACTCAGTCCAACCTAAAATGCTACCCAGTTGATAAGAAGAATTTAAGTTCTAATAGAAATCAGTCGTTTTTTAGCCTTACCCTAAGTTGTTGCACCCTAACTTTAGCCACATATAACATCTAAAGATTTTTTTTTATAAATGACATGTCAATTTTTAAAAAACTTCGGATTAGTTTCGGATTTGAGTCAATTTCAAGTTTATCTTTCAATAGTAACTACATAAATCAAAGTAACTAGATCTGAATTATTGTTTTAATTGTTGACACAGGTACATTAAGTTGGCTCGAGATTTACAAAGGATAAATCTTAAATTATTCACTCCAAATGAGAGATTGGCTTTTTTCTTGAACTTATACAATGCAATGGTGATCCATGCTGTAATTAGCATCGGACACCCTGAAGGAATACTTGATAACAAAGCATTTTTCTTGGATTTCCAATATGTAATCGGAGGGTACCCTTATTCCCTCAGCATTATCGAGAATGGGATCCTAAGAAACAATCGAAGATCCCCTTATTCCTTGACCAAGCCTTTTTATGAAGGAGACCGACGTTTACATGTAAACCCTATTTTCACCTATTTAATTCTCTTCCCTAAAAGTTCAGCTCACATTATGATTTTCATACTCATAGTACATTGGGATTTAATCTTGGGTTAATACTAAAATTAAGTGTCCAAACTATCTTATTTTTCCCTTTTAGGTGCTTAAACTTTTTTTGCCCGTTTTAAGTGCTCAAACTATTATTTTTTGGTCAAAACATGTGCGTAAACAATCATTTTTGGTCAAAATAAAAAGTAATAATTTAAGCACTTAAAATAGGCAAAAAAAAAATTAAGCACCTGAAAGGAAAAAACATAATACTTTAGACACTTATTTGACATTGTGCCTTTAATATTTATATCTCCTATTGGTGGTAATATTATTCTTCTGTCCAAATCAGTTACTCCATATAAAAGGTGAAAGCATATTAGGTCGAGTAGTAAGGAATTCTTGATGTTTCTTAAGTAAGGTGTTGAGTTTAAATTTTGTGTATAGAGAAAATAATGTTGTCGGAACTTATCCTCTATTTAAGGAAGTGATTTGATTTGATAACATATATAGTCAAAAATAAATACTGACTATCGGGAAAATTTATATCATAGGCTCTCCTCACCACGTCATTTATGGTCTCAACCAATAAAAACCAACTATTTTATTGGTTTTTAACAATATTAGTTATATAGACTGAGAAATAAGAAAGCAGGATGGACAAAATATATAACATAAATCAAGTTAGATTTAGTAGTAGGGGATGAAAACTGTAATTTGACCTAAACTTTTGACTTTATAAATCGTGGAGCCTTGACTTTTTGTTTACTTCATTATAATTATAAATTTGGCAGCTGGTTCCTATGAGACTTAATCCACTGATTCATTTCGGATTATGCAATGGAACAAGATCAAGCCCGAAGCTGAGGTTTTTCACTGCCCAGAATGTGCAAGAAGAGCTCAAGACTGCAGCAATGGAGTACTTCCATAATGAAGGGATAGAGATTGATTGGGAGCTCAGAACAGTTTACTTAACTCGAATCATCAAGTGGTGAGTCCTCTCGTTATGCTACTTCCATAATGAAGGGATAGAGATTGGAAATGGCACATAATAACATTGGCATTTGAACAAACAGGTTCAGTGTAGATTTTGGAGAAAAGGACAGGGACATCTTGGAGTGGGTGTTGAATTACCTGGATGGAAGGAACGCCCAACTTTTGAAGAATCTTTTGGAGGATGGAGACATCATTATCATCATCTATCAGGATTATGATTGGTCCGGTAATTTATAATTATCCGTGTTATCGCTATCATTCAAATCATGACACGTGATCAATTTTTCTTTTAAAAAAAAAATCAAAATGCATGCATAATTTGAAAATGTTTCATATTGACATGCATTGGTAGGGAGATTTTTTATATGTATAATACCTCGAGGTCAAAGGCTAATGTATACACATTACAGAATCTTGTTTTGTTTCCCCCCCTTCTTTCTTGGGTGGATTCATGTATCTTTCATACCTTTAATGTAAAGTGTTATTTCCATATTATGAAATATTGATTCGATTTATTCGTACAATCGATTCATGTAATTGAAACTCTTAACAATTGATGTCAAACATAGATAAGATTCGAATTTCAACCCTTTCGGTTGTCATCGAACTGCAATATAAGCAATTACATAAATCAAAAGCACCAGATAAGGATATACTCCTAGATGTGTTTGAAAGTTACAAATTATACACATGGAAAAGCTTCAATGAAAATTCCACTAAACCTGTTAGAGATTTTTTTTCTTCATGGGTGAAGGAGATGATAAGTGGTCTGCAATTCTTATTAGCTAGTGCTTGGATTTGATACCGGGTGGGGAACCATTTCCAGGTTCCGAAAATGGGGGATCTCTACAAGTTTATCCATGGTGGCATCCTACCAGCTTCCGAAGGCATTTACAATCGAATTTTCTTCTGTAATTACACGAACCAGATATATCCAATCTCGATGGTTCCATATCAGCACCTTGGTTCCTGCTTGAGATGGATCCCGCTTGGCGAGCCAAAAACCATTGTCTGGGTAAACAAGGGAAAACAAAACAAGGTAACACAAATATGCACCATAGTGATTAGTTGATAGTATAACAGTATATGGGGTTGACCTCTAGGTGTAAATTCACCCACTCTCCATCTCAAGAGCAGTAGGATTCCATGATAAAGTTAAGTACTCGGTTTATGCGACCTAACTAACGACATGCAAAGATGACTACATACAGAGCTGAAAGTCATTAAGAATACCGAAGTCAACAAGCGCTCGAGCATGGTTCCATGATGAAATTTGAAATCTAAATGGACATTAATGAAGCCAAATAACAAGAACAGAGTGTAAGACCAAAAGAGGTTGATATTCAGATCAACCCAGAAAGGTTACACTTGCAACCGGCATAAAATAGGCTTTGCATGAAGCCTCAATTAAATAAATTTAATGACAGATTCCATTAATTGAACGAATGCTTTGGCTTCTGGTGTTTTATATGATTCCACCCTTTTGGCCATCAATCCCAGCACGTGCAACTAAATCAATTTAAATGCGAACCTACCTGAGGTAAGGCATTAGTTGCTCCAGGGAAGATGCTATTTGCTAAATCCTCATTAACAGATACAGGCAATGGTGGCATATGGCTCATTAAACCTGGTGTATCTCTCATGCTGCAAGAAGTCAGCTGAAAATTAATAATCCAACACGGGCGACAGCAAACCCAATGAATGATCAAAATGCTTGCCAGAGGGCACTAATCGTCGCTTGACAATTATAAAGAAAATCCGCGTACTTGTTTAGCATGGCAGTAATATTGTTCCTTGCGTGGCAAAATAGATCGATGTTATCCTGTAACTGTTTATAAAAAGCTTTATTCAATAAACCAACCTCGAAATAGAAGATTAAAAGAGCTTCTTGGAAAAGAAGCATAAATAGAATCCATGACACCTCCTTTGAAAGACATGAGGTTCACTTGCAACAATAAGCAATGACCAGCATGGATGGATGCAGAAATACATTTCTTATTTCTTGTCAAATAGGGTTTGCACCCATAAAAGTGAAGGAGCACAGAATAATAAAATAAAACTAGAGACTTACAGGTCAGATGGTTGCTGTGTCCTACAATGAAAAACCGGATTGGTTGAAATCACAGACATGATATATGCCACCTTATATCAGTTATGTATAATTTTCACACTCTCAATTTAAAGCCACCAACACTAATCAATTAATAAAGGAATCATTATCACCTTAGTTAACCTCCCGAATTTTACAGCAAACACTCTCAATCTAAAGAAATGTTATAAGCTAGGAAATGATACCTCGAATGCAGAAAGATTGGATGTGATTTGGCTAAGAGTTTGAGCATTTTGCTTCAAAAGATGTATAGTTGTACCACATATCCCTAAGAACATACAACAAACAAGCAGATTAAACATTAAAACAATACGTTTAACCGCAAGCCAGTACAGAGATATCAAAATCCTACTGCTGACATAGCACAAGCGGGCATAATTTACGGATTAAACACTAGGAATAACGTATAAAGTGAAAGAAAGAAATAAATAAACAGAATTAGTTTGATAATTTCAAGGGGAAATGGACACAAATGTCTAAAGCCCAAATTAGAATAAACTTACTTCAATGATGTAAATTGCAAACGACAAAGTTGGACGTACGTAACCATCAGAATAGAATTTATATACGCAAACAACAGTTGAACAAACTCTTAAGCTTTATAGTTAAATGCCACAGGTGTTTAGACTGTGCTATTATTTTGCAGATATTCACAGAGTACGTTCAGCTACTTGACTGAAGCAAGCTGCTAGATCCATTCTTTGACCTCATAAAAAAAATATCAATCTCTATTGTAGATTACAACTTTTGCAATGCTGTTAAATTTTCAAAGCTTATATTCTCTTGAAATAGAAAATTTTGTCCTACTACATTTCTAGAGATGATACAAATGGGAGATTCGGACAAATACTGATAGAAAGACGCTAATTAAAAGCAATCACAACCGAACGAAAGATATCAATACTTCTCGGTGTTAATATAAAATGCAAACCTTCATAATGCATTCTTTCATTCTGGTCCGGATGGTGCATCATCAGAGGATATGTAGCCATGGTCTGTGGCAGAGATGAAGGCATATTCATCTTCGAAGATGATTCCACCAGCTTATCCTGAAGAAGTATGATCTTTAGAGTAAGGGTTCTTCAATCACATTATATCATAAAAACATTAGTTGATTTCAGGAAATTAAAACAGGAAACCCAGTCATGGCATTCAACTTAGCAAATTGAGATAAATCGAATTTACTTACTGTTAATTTTTAGCCATAGTTATCAACTTTGTTTGTGATGTGACTTGAAAGAAAGAAGGCAATCAAGAAAAAACATAATTAAACTTGAAAAATGAAAAGTCAGAAATTGCTGTTCGTTGCCCAATTCAAGCCTTAAAATTATATTCCATCATCCGGATTCTATGTGCTTCGAGAAGTTTAAGTAACACATGTAAAATCATTTAGGGGCAAAAGTATCTAAGAAATCAAAAACTATTTCACAAAATTACAAAAATTCATCAGCACACCTTTTTATGGTTCACCTTTTTTCCCGAATTATGTTCTTCAGGCTTCCTTCGCTTTCTCTGCCAATTTCAGAAAAGTATAAGATAATTGGATAAGGAGATACATTTAGGTCCAATTTATCTTTAGTATAGATAATCCGGAACATGTTTCATTAATTGAACATTTCCAGTTTCCACCATCATATAAAAACTAGTAGTCTTATAAACCAATTTTTCGTATACAGACGTAGAATGAGAGCATAAATCACATGATACAAGACAGCAGAAATTAGTACAAACAATGGGAGAAATTCACCATTAAATAAAAAAAGAAGGGAGCTTACTTGCATCCACCTACACCTCAAAGCAACATCGCGTACGGTTTTATCACGCAAAGTAGCCGCAATCTTTATGTACTTCAAAATATTCGGCTCCTCTTTATATCTATATACATGTACATTGAAAAATTAAAATCAGCACTTAAATCTTAAGCTCAAAAACAAGTCATACCTAATAAGTACCTCTTCGGAAATAGTTCTATCGTACAATCAATTGCAAAAGCACAGAGCAATCCTACTAACACAACAAGTAGATCTTTTACTTATATTAATGGTTCAGGATTATAACACTATCATATACAATAAGCAACCGAATATGCCTCCAAAAGCTCTGAATAAAAAGCAAGAAGAAGCAATTATAAAAACATACTTTTCAAGGCCACCCTCCAATATATAATGTTCATCAACGGACCACTCGACGGCCAACCCTGTATCATGATTGAGCCCTGCAACAGAATCTAGAAGGAAGGAAGATCCGGAAGAGTTTCCCGGCTGGATTAAGGCAGGAGAGGTGGTAATAATACTGGAATTCCCCGGCATGAACATGGGTGGTGATGCAAAGTAACTGCCCATCGGAATCATGTCGGAACTACTGCTAAAAGCAACTGATTGGAACGGTAAAGCGTGCCGGTTCGTAATGGATGCTAAATCCTCTTCATGATGTCAAATTGTTCCTAATTTTCCACACAACTCAATAATCTACTTCACCCAGAAATCCAAACTAGAATTTAATGTGAAAAATGGAACAAAAAGATAGAAAAACTTATTTCCTTCTCCTCATCATCACACCCTGCCAACTTCCTTCAAAAGGGTATCAAACTATTTTTTGTTCATTTCAGCTAAACAAAACCCTACAATTGAAGCACTCGCATACTAGGGCAGATTACCAGAAGAAAAAATGTCATACCAATCTCGGAAACTCAACCCCAAATCGAATCCTAAAAACAAAAGAAATTCCATCAATTTGAATTGAATAACGAAGAATCTAAGGTCAAAAAACGACACAAAGAAAAAAATAATAAAAACAGAGAGGGGGGATGAAGAAGGAGTGAACTGCGAAGCTACCTTTTTGTGGGCAACTTTCCGACGAAACCCTAATTGATTATGCCTTTTTCCTTCTCGCTTACAAACTACTAAAATCTTTTATACTGCATTACTGCTACTTTCTTTTTTGAATATATATATACACACACACACACACACACACATATATATATATATATATAATTTTCTGGAAATGGGGTTCTTTGCTTTAGTTTAGTATCTCCATTTTTGTTGGAGTGACAAGAGATTAGCCTAGAGACCTTCACCCATAGAAAGTAGAAACTGAAGCTTTGCAATGCAAAACAATGAAGGAAATTAAAAAAAAAAAAAAAAAAAAAAAAGTTTGCGTTTTTCTTGGTTTAATTCCATCCAGATTATAATTTATATTATAAATTGATCCTCAAATTTAAAACATTATAATTGAGTCATCAGAGTATTACCATAGTGTCAACTAAATCTTTATGTCAACCTAACAATACGTTTGGACGTTAAATGTCAGCTCATATATGACACTGAGCACATTTAAAACGTGCTAATCAAAATTTAGATGAATGTGTTCTTTTGTTGGATCTTGCATGTTAAAAAAAACACAATTTTACATGAACTATTCATGCATTGATGTCTGTATTTTTTTTCTAGCAGATTCTAAACCAGTCAATGCAGTTGTAGAGTGTCGAGAATTTACTCTCCTCAACTCTTTCAATTTTAATAATAAACCCTAAATTTAATTAGTACAATATTAATGTTGTGATGGTTCAATTGTAACATTTTCAGATTTGAGGACCAAATTGAAATTTACATCATAATTAGGAGATGTTTTGATGAACTCAAGTTTTTTAAATTTGGGTAAACTACAACTGAAGTCACTCATTTATGGATAAGAATACATTTAGACCACTTAGTTATTAAAAGTTACACTTGGATCACTTTATTATGGTTAAAGTTACATTTGGGTCACTCTATTATTAGTAATGTTACATTTGGGTCACCCTTCATATTAAAAATATATCAATTTAGTCATTTTTTCAAATCACTTGCATACCCTCGCTAACACTAGTTATTGGTAGGGGTGTTCATTACCAGTACACGGGTTTTCGGGTACCCGGGTACTAGTTTCTTCGGCCCGCTCTAACTGGGTACTCGAAAATTTGGGTAACAGGTACCCACATTTTTGCTTTTAAAAATCATTTTATTTTATTAAAAAACTCAAAATTAATAAAAGTTCGAATTATATAATTTCATTATAGAGTTTGAGATCTAAAGTATGAAACCCAAACAATATAAATCCCATAATTCTTTGGAATTACATGCATAATTGAATTGTTTGATTTGGGAATGCAATGAATATAAGGGTATTTTGTTTAAGTAATAATTATATTTAATATATATATATATATATATATATATATATATATATATATATATATATATATATATATATATATATATATAAAAGTTAGGATCAATTTACACAATGTAAAACTTTTTAATTTTTACACGTTTTCTGGATCGTTAGATGGGGGAATGGATGGTTCAGATTAACTCCTTACTCTCTCTCTTTTTTCAAGTGATAATCTTCACATATTTACTGTTAATCTCATCCATTCATTTCACTCATCCAACGATCCAAAAACGTGTAAAACTTAAAGAGTTTTACACTGTGTAAAACGAATCCTATCCCTATATATAGGGAATGGGGTCATCGAGTCACCGAGTACCCGATAAAGGGTATTTTTGCAGCTCGAGTCTGACTCGAAAAAAATATACATTTTGTCGGGCCGATTACCCGACCCGAGTTAAAAAAATTCGGGTAATTACTCAATTATATATGTTCGGGTAGTCGGGTATTTTTGAACACCCCTAGTTATTGGTATCACATAATATTTTAGTTATTGCTACTACATAAATTACTGAATTTTTATTATAAAACATATTTCTTAAGTTCTTTGTAAGTATGTTTTATAATAAAAACATTATTACTATAAAATTTAGTGAAAATTTATACTTTTTAATGAAAATACATAGACTTGCGGAGAACTTAAGAAATCAGTTTTATAATACAAATGACTAAATTGATATATTTTTAAAATAAAAATGATTAAATTTATTGAATTGTTTTGAATTTAGACTAAATTGATCAAATATAAAACCTTCAATGACTAAAATTGCCAATATACCCCAATTAAATGACAATGTTTAATATTTGAGTGACACAAATATAATCATAATATTAATTGAGTGATTCAAATATAATTTTTGATAATTCCATGATGTTCGATGTAATTTACTCATCAAATTTTGATAAAATGTATAATTGAAAATTGCAGATCTTGGAATGCGAATCCCCATAAGAGCATTTGATGCCAATTATTGTGGACTCTCCACCTTTCCTTTTTTTGATTGCCTTTATTTTTATATATTTTTTTTGTCTTCTTTTAATTCTGTTTCTGTTTTTATGATTTGATTAAAAGATCTTCCAGCAAAAAATCAAACACCTTTAGTTGTTTATTTTTCTAAATTATCAGTATCTAATTTATTGATTGATTAATTTGAATTAAGATAAAAATTTGTTGTGGAGTTAATTTTTTAATTTAATTTACTCCATTCACAACATCAAAATTCGAGTATAGTATATAATTTCTCATTGATTTTTTGATTAAATAAAAAATATTACATTCTCGTCTCGAAATTCGAATTCATACAAGATAAAACAATATGAGCATCCTTAGGCACCACGTCACCACGTCAATTAGTGAATCTCGAAATTTTATTAATTTTAGTAATATTTATGTTCATTAAGCATGATATAATTGTTTGTTATATTGACAATGAATTGTTTTAATTTATAAATGAATTTAAAAATCGTCATGTTTTTATTTAGGATGAGTCTACCACGTGCGACGAATACCGACGAACACCACTAATGATGAACATCGTTAAATTAATTAATAGAGATTTAAAACTTAAAGGACCCATCATACAATTAATAATTATTTTAAAAATTCAATTAAGTTATTTTGTATATATATTAAAATTTTATTTTTTAATAAGGGTAAACTATATATTTAGTACCTCACCTATTTCCGTATTTCTATTGAACCCTCATTATTTAAATATTATTTCAATTTGACCCTATTCTTTATAAAAAATAATTTAACCCTTAACCCTCAACCTAAAACCCTAAACTATTAAACCTTAAACCCTTAAACTCTTAAACTTATACCCTAAACCATATAAATTGCAAAGAACAAAAAGCAATTGAATCCACGACTTTGGTTGGATAATGAAAACCGGACCGATGATATTACAATCATCATTGTACAGATTAAAAGCTTGTCAAATGTGTGCACTATTTAAATTTTCCTTTTGCTGTTCAAATTTTCAATGTATAAAAATACAAGCTTTCTTCACGACTAAATTTTTTCTGCTGCTGGTTTATTCTTTCATAGAAGTGATTGAAGTATGATCCTTTAGATCACTAAGTTCCCCTTTGCACTTAATTTGAAGCCTCTTGCCAAAATCCGGTTGAATTACGTGTACGAGTTACATTATTTTGATTCAGAAAAGAAAAAAAAGTGTAGATTCAATTGCTTTTTGTTCTTTGCAATTTATATAACTTGTAAAATTACCTTCTTCATCTAAAAAATATTTAAGTGGTCATAGTATAGGTATTGATTTCCTATTTCACTTACATTGTGAATTTGTGATTAACTAATTTTTTTGATTTGTCGCAGTAGGGTGCTAATGCCACAGCTGGTAGCGGAGTGGATTGCATGCCAATGGTTATGAGGCCGGTAAATGGAAGTCTCAATAATCAATATGTGCAGCGTCTCAGAGTCGGAAACATATGGTTCAATAAAAAGTGATTTTTCAGATAACAACTGTAACACCCGGGTTTGGGGGTCGGATGAAAATAATATTTAGATAATGGTTCAGATTTCGGTTTTAAAATTTAAAATAATAAAATATTATTTTGGGCTTCATATATTCGAAGCAAAAATTTATGTTGGACTAAAATTGTTTTGGGAACCAAATCCCATGGATTTTAGGATAAATGAGATTGCCATCTCATTAATGGCAAGATTGTAAATATGTGAACTTTCAAATTAAAACCCCTCTTTTATTTTAAAAGACAACTTTTATTTCATCTTCTTCTTCCTCCTTTTTCTCTCTTCACGTCAAAAACCCCCTCCCTCTCCAAATTTTTATTCCATCACCTCTCATGCTCTTTGTTGGTGATTTTTGAAAGGTAAAACCGTTTTTAACTTGTCCTCCTCTTCCTCTTCAAGATGGTACCATTAGTTTTCATAAAGCTCATAGATTTTGTAGTTTGGGGTTTTGAGTTTTTAGATTAAAAATGCAAACTTTATTGTCTTTAACTTGAGCTTTCGATTTGTTGAAGTTATATATGTTGTTTACTACCCATAAGGTCCAACATAGTTGATTTTTACATGGTTTTATGCCAATTCCCGAATTTGGGTTTTAATGGGATTTTTGAAGGGTTTAAAGGTTGGTTTTGGGGGTTCTTGATGTTGGAAATCATTGGCTGATGGTTATACTAGGTTTGGGTAGTGTTTTGAACATATTTAAGAGTGCTTTGAATGACTACATTGCTGATTTTTGATGGGTCTTTGTGGAAGTACGAAAATGAGAAATTGAAGAATGAAATTGGCTTTGAATTGTGAGAATTGTAGTGGATTTGTGTGTTGGTATTAAACTTTGGGTTTGTGACTGATTTTGAGGTTAATATATTGTTTTTGAATGGTTAGAAGCAAGGGAAATCATTGGGGAAGCTTCGGGCTCGGATCCGGAAACTTGGATGCTTGGTTAGCTTGTCGGCTTGTGCTAATGGAGTGGTCGGTGAGTGGTTACTATTTTTAAATGGCTTTCAAATATTGGTTCAAATATTGGTTCAAGCATGTATAATGTGTTATGCATGTTGTTGAGGCTTGATATGATGCGTTGACATATGCATGTAGTTTGGTTTATGAATCGTGCATGATAGTGATCATGGTGAGTACGTGCTAAGCACAGAAGTTATGTCGAGTTGATGTTGTGAAAGGTTATGAAATTTGATTAATATTGGCACTAGTATGCTTGGGTACAATGATCGATCATTAGGATGAGTGTGCACACGAGAGTCAAAGTCGCGCGTGACCTTGGTGGCGTTAAGGCACCAAGGAGGAGTACGGTGATGTAATATTCCACCAGAAATGTTTATATATTAGTCGGTGATGAGTGGAATCCCATCGACGGGGCGTGAGGATGAGTGGAATCCCCTCCGCGAGAACCGGTGATAAGTGTAATCCCACCGTAGGTAATGGTTATGTTGGAAATGCGTTCCAACATGTTATCCGCGTATTCGGGTCATAGCTAGGTGCCAATATGAGATTATATGTGCCTTTATGATTTAAGATGTGTTGCCAATATGATATGAAATGTGTTTCCAATATGCATTGAGATATGTTGTTAATAATACATTGATATATGTATCAATGTAAGTTGAACTTATGAGTTGTTGAGCATGGCATAATGTTGATTATATGTTCATGCATCATGTTTAATTTGGCTCTCGTGGATCGGAGGTAAGATCATGCATCTCATCATGGTAGTAGCTCGTGTTTGGACCCTGCATTGTCGAAGGTTTGTTTTATGATCTTACCCTCACTAAGTTTTTATGCTTACGCTCCTTTTTGTTCGACAATGCAGATTAGTAGCTTGTGGGTGGCAAGGGCAAGGAAAGGTCTCCAAGTGTCTCTTTTGGTTAGCTCAAGTATGAACTTTAAATTGAAAGATTGCAATAGTAAAGCAATGGGATAGGTGTCGTTGATTTGAGCTTTGATGTATGTTGATGTTGGCTTGGTTCTTGGATGCCTTGTTTGGTTTGTAAATATTGCGTACGTTACATGTCTTGAATGCTCATATGCTTTGGTTGTTAAGGCATGAACCTTAGGGTGCTTTGTACGCCATTTTTTGGTAAATGCATGAAATCTTTTGGATGAATGATGCTTGTTAGGTGTTGGTCAAATGTTTGTATTGAGATGATATGCTTTTGGTTGAGTGCATGTGTTTGTAAGCATGTAAACCTTATATGGGAGACATGTGTCTTTGACTTTTAAGCCTTCGAGCATGCTTTGAATGATATCTTAAATGGATGCCCTATCTTATGCCTTGTGAGTTTTGAGTACGTCTTGCCATATGATGCATGCCTCTAGAGTGTATGTGTAAGTTGTGTAGGCTTCTTAGGGTTGTTTAGGGCTTTTGGGGTCGATTAGAGATGTTTAAAGATGGTTTTGAGAAATTGCAGACAGCAGGTGTTTCGAAACGGGCTGAGCTGTTTCAGAACAGGTATAGCTCCAGGGACCCCGTATCGGAACCCGTTTCGATACGGTTTGGCCACTGTGAACCCCTGTTTCGAAACAAGTTTCGGAACACTTTGGCTACTGGAAGTGCCTGTTCCGAAACAAGTATCGAAACGCCTAGGCAAAATAGGACCCTGTTCCGAAACGGGGTGGATGCGTTTCGGTACGGGTACCTGGCTTTTTAAACTAGAGCCCGCGTTTCGAAATGGGTGACGTCTGTTTCGAAACGGGTGGCTCGAAATGGGCTTTTTGGACATCTCTAATGGGTCTCAAGAGTCAGGCTTAGGCCCGGTTTGCTGTAGGGCTTTTGTGGGCCTCGTTTTCCGCTATCGTGATCACTCAGGTAACTAAATGCCTCCAGACAAGATGTAAAATAAATGGAAAAAAAAATTAGGGTCGCTAACCGAAGTGGGACATTCACGGGTTTCGCGTCGGTTTTCCCCGTGTAGCCTACTCGAACCGGTCAGCCGACCAGACCGGGGCGAGGGAGTTACAACAACAGTCTTGCCAACATAGTGTTTCAATGAATCGAAGTGCTGCAATTGTTGTTCCATCACCGATGCGGAAGAGGCCTTCACAATTAGATGTGGGGTAGCCATAAGGAAACAGAGAAGTTGCTTTCTTGGTTCAAGATTCTCATGGTGAATGATCTCAAGGCCCTATGACATCTTGCTGATTTTGCTGATAACATTGTATTTGTCAAGCAAAAGTGTGCCCGTGGCGGTGATCTTGTATCTGGTAATCCAAACGTGCGTAGAGAAACCATTTTCCCGAGATTTCAAGGTAAATTCAAAAGATGAGCAGGGATTCAGAAAGACATTCTTTCCATGTTAATACGATTCCAAGGAAGAACTATCAGTCTATTTAATGGTATATGATTTAGGGTATATGTTTAAGAGTTTAAAGTTTAATAGTTTAGGGTTTTAGGTTGAAGGTTAAGGGTTAAATTATTTTTTACAAAAAAAATGTCAAATTGAAATAATATTTAAATAATGAGGGTTCAATAGAAATACGGAAATAGGTGAGGTACTAAATATATAGTTTACCCTTATTAAAAAAATAAAATTTTAATATGACCCTGTTTGGTAAATAGCGGTTTGGGCAAAAAAGAGAGGTTTGAGGTATAATTAGAGGTTTGACTAGTCAAATCCGCTAATATTGATGTTTGGTAAATAGCGGATTGAAAGAGCGGATTGGGGTGAAAAAGCTAATTTTGAAAAAGCTCCTAACATGAGCTTTTTGAGATTAGAGGTTTGATATTAGAGTTGTAATGACTCTTTTACCCTTAACAATTACCAAAAATCTCAAAAAAACCTAAATTAAATATTTGACTTATTTGTTGTTACTATTAATTTATATGGTGACATTTGTAAGTTAATTTTATTTTTTTATTATCACATATTTATATGTGCATATAAAAAATTTAATAATTATATAAATAATAAATTAATATATAAATCTTTCAAATATGTTTAGGAAATTTATATTAAAAAATATTTTTTATAAATCTAATTAATATTTATTAGATACAAAATATTAATAAATGATAAATTATTCAAACAAGTATTAAATATAATCATGTCCTTATATGTCATTTTGCTTGTTTAAATAATCAAACAGCTATCAGCTATTAGTTAATTTTACCAAACACTTTTATACAATCAGCTAATACAATCTGCTAGTCAAATCAGCTAATGCAATCAGCTATCAGCTATCAGCTAATGTAATCCGCTATCAGCTATCCGCTAATTGCCAAACAGGGCCTATATATAAAAAATAATTTAATTGAATTTTTAAAAATAATTATTAATTGTATGATGAGTCCTTAAAATTTTAAATCTTTATTAATTAATATAATGGTGTTCAATAATGTTTATCATTAGTGGTGTTCATCGGTGTTCGTCGCACGTTGTAAAATTTTCCTTTTATTTATTTATTTCACATTAATAATAGTTAGCGGATTCGTAACGTTAGTTATCGAGCTAAAATTGTCAATATCGATGTATCAATTATTTAATACATTTGAAGCTAATTATTATACCATATAAGCTTTAATTTTTATCCAATATTTCTTTATGTATATAATGAAAATACTATTTATAATTATATAATTAATTTGTTCTTTTATAGTTCACTTTCGAGGTGCATCAACCCTTTTGATTATATCGTATTTTCCTTAAGGATATAATTTACTTTACTATTATGTTAAACACTTACAAGTAATTAATTCATTATATTTTTTGATTAAATTGTAAATAATTTTGATTTAAAAAGTGCGTAAAAAAGGAAAAATTATATTATGGGTATTTCCCACCACGTCATTCATGGGACCAACCAATGGAAACCACCCACTTCACCATGATTTTTCCATGTCATTTTTTCCAACCAATGAATCTTCACTAAAGATATTTTCCATGTCATTTTAAAAACTGTTTTCTGGAAGTTATTCTATTATTAAACTAATGACATGAAAAAAAAAATGATGAAGTGGGTGGTTTTTAGTGGTTGGTCCCATGAATAACGTGGTGGGAATTACCCATGATATAATTTCTCGTAAAAAAGACTGAAACGTTGTTTATATTGTTAATTAAATTAGTTATTTAACTTTATTAATGTATTATTTATTATTTTATAATTCTTTCTATTTATATTTTATAATTAGTTAGTATAATTTTTTCTCCTATTTGAACGGATGCTCAAAAACTCTTAAGGCTAAACTTGAAAAGTTAATTTTAAATTAGTATAAATAAATATATAAATTTTATTTTATTAATTAAATACTAATACGATATAATTAAATTCGGTTATGTTTAAACTACCCTTTATAAAAAGTAAGATGTAATAAGTGAACAATTAGTAAATTTCTTTTTATAAAGAATAGTTGCCATTTTTGAAAATAAATCATTTATATTGGATTAATCATTGATTAAAGGACTTACAAACAATGCTATATTTGGTTAGTTCGAAAACATTATTGTATTGTACTATGGAAATAGACAAAAAAAAATCATGATTACCTGAAAAAAGTTATTTTTTATAAAGAAAACTCGAGTTTGAGCATTTGTGTGTAAGGTGTGTGCGTGTTGTTAAATAGTAAGAAAAATATGAACAAATATTACATGTAATCACACTAATATATTAAAAAAATTATCTAAGCTCTATATATTGTCAATAAGCAGTTTAAGAATTATCGCTCAAAAATCGATAAAATTTGTGAAATTAACAATACAATCTTGGGTTAATATTAATCCATTGATTCGAAAATTTGGATCATCACATGTACATTTCACGACTTGTGCCGCAACATCTTCGATTTGGATTTTTTTTGTTTATTTTATTGTATTTATAATTTAATTTAGGAAAATTTTACAACATGCAACGAACACCATTGAACATCACTAACGCTGAACATCGTTGAACATCATTAAATTAATTAATAAAAATTAAAAATTTCAAAGACTCAACATATAATTAATAATTATACCATCTATCAATTTAGTCCAAAATATTATCAATTTAAACATCATTTTTTATTTTTTTTTGAGATTAAAAATGTAAATTTATTCAACTTCTTCTATTTCTGTTTTGTTGACTCACGAGATTTAGGTTGTTGTGTTCTTTGAAACTTTCTTCAAGAAAAGCCGATTGTTCTGTTGCGTGTAAAAGAGTCCTATTAAATTGGAGCGCAAGTGTACACCCGTGTCAAGTTATAGTATAAAGGGTAAACTATACTAATGACCACCGAACTATGGGGTTGGTGTCGATTTGACCACTATATTTTCAATTGTGTTAAATATACCACATAACTATTTAATTGGTTCCAATGTAGCCACCCGCCGTTAAAAAAACGAAAAAGTTAACGGGACTGTTAAAATAATTGGTATAATTACACATTTAGTCCCGTTTATTTATACAATCATTCAATTTAGTCCTAATTTTAATCTAATAAAATAAATTAATTATTCAATTAGGTGGTGACACGTGTCACCACCTTATTTGAGGGATTTATCTATTTTTATTAGATTTATTAAATTTATTTTCTTTCCCCAATCAGGTGGTGACACGTGTCACCACCAATTGGAGTAAGAAAAATGAAATAGGGAAAATGGCCCCAAGGAGAATCGAACCTGGGTCTTTAGGGAAAAAGATCAAAGCTCTTGCCACTGCGCCAAAGTCGTCTCTAATGTATGGAATACCTACTATATTATATGTCGTATATGTTTTGTTTAATCATTACCAACAAATCTCGAATATATGTTTGGTTTTGTATCAGTCTTTCTTGGGGACGATGAATTGGGTATGCAACAAGAAATTTCAAGTTTTCCTTTTGAATGCAGAACAGCTTGTTGGCAGTTAGAAACACACTTCTATATGTTTTCATGCACAAGAAAGAGAACTTGTACACTGCAGACCGGAGACAGTTACCTGCATCATCTCAGGAGAAATCCACTGACCATGAAATTGAGAGTTTTGCGTCACTTCTCTTGGTTGAGAAATAGAGCCAACCAAGCTTTGAAGTTGAGGACTAAGACCAAGAACCTGGCCAATGGAAACGTCAGAAAGCAAAAATCTTTACCCAAACCCCACTTACAGGAGAATGCAAGATAAACTAAAACCTGGTTCATGTATTGCGGATTGGACGGGAGGCTTTGCGTCATTTGTGAAATAGCTGGATTTTGCATCAACTGATTCAGTGAATTAGTATCATGCATAGCACCAAACAAGCCTTTAAATGGTGGAAGACCAAGACCACCTAACCCAGCAGGTGCCTGTGGCCTAGAATCTGCACTAGGATCTGACCTTGTAGTGTTAGTTTGGCCACCTCCACCTGCAAGATTGCATTCAATCAGTAGTTTCTTGGTAATATTTCTCTACGTCACTTTTCAAAATGGTAACTAAAACTCATAAACCATCTTCAGAAAGTAAATCAACAGAACTAAAGTCCAGATAACTGCTTCAAAGATAAAACATTTTGCAGAATGGTTTGAGATGAAATGCAAAGAAGTTGCAAGAAAGCAAGAGCCTACCTGCAGAAGAAGACCAGGGGTTTGGTAGTCGATTCGTATTAGGAGCTGCAGAATGGTGATGCCCCCTCAAAACCCCATATTTAATCACCACAACAAGAAGAAATCTGTGCAGTTCATTGTCCCCAATAAAGACTGATACAAAACTAAACATATATTCGAGATTTGTTGGTAATGATTAAACAAAACATATACGACATATAATATAGTTGGTATTCCATACACCAGAGACAACTTTGGCGCAGTGGCAAGACCTTTGCTCTTTTTCCCTAAAGACCCAGGTTCGATTCTCTTTGGGGCCATTTTCCCTATTTATTTTTCTTACTCCAATTGGTGGTGACACGTGTCACCACCTTATTTGAGGGATTTATCTATTTTTATTATATTAAAATTAGGACTAAATTGAATGATTGTATAAATAAAGGGGACTAAATGTGTAATTATACCAATTATTTTAACAGTCCCGTTAACTTTTTCGTTTTTTTAACGGCAGGTGGCTACATTGGAACCAATTAAATAGTTATGTGGTATATTTAACACAATTGAAAATATAGTGGTCAAATCGACACCTACCCCATAGTTCGGTGGTCATTAGTATAGTTTACCCTAGTATAAAAGATATCGTCTCCACAAGGATTGTGACAACTTCAAAATTAATTTTCCTGCACAAGAAAATTAAAAACACAGATAATTGAGAATTGGTTGGATTAAAGATAAACTAAAATAGAGGAAGAAATCAGATTGATAAAGCAGGCAGCTATTGATTTGCTCAGTAGTGCAGGTATTGCACTGTTCAAAGGAACTTCTGTTGCGCCTGTCGCGGCAATGACCAACAACTCTGTACTTCAAGTTTGGCAAGAATCTCTGTTGTGACTTGTCATATCCCTAGGCTCAAGTTCTGTCGGCGAACACGTCTTGGATGATACATCCCGGCGTGAATCGAAGGATGAACACCGATGGTTATGAATTCTTCTTTAGCCACTTAACCTTGTACCTATCCCTAGGTCAAGATGGTTTAACCATAAATTGGAAAACTCGTATTTACTCCTTTCATATACCTAACTCTCCCGATATTAAGTAAATGAATAACCTCACAATGCCCCCGAAACTCTTATGAGATGTTGAGACCAGAGTAAATAAACTTGAAGCTTTTATTAATTGAACAGAAAAAATCCTAAGAAACGGTAAAACCCTTACAACTACCTTACAAGATCAACCCGTAGCCCTAGGGGAAGTTTAGAACATGATTGAGAAGGGAAACAACTAGGGTTTTTGGGGGAAGACGGCTATGAACTAGGTTTTTTTTCTCTAGGTCGAAATACAAGCATATATATAAGCCTTGGGTGTAAGTTTTCTTAATGGCCAAGAATACTAGTTCGAATTAAAGTACAATTTATTTAAAAACTAAATCTCTGAGTATACTTCCTTTAATTCGCCCTATCTTCTTGCTTTGACTTTTTCCAAAAACTTTGGGCAAGGCCTTCTTTGTGCTTCTGGACTCCAAAAATTATGCGAGTGGTCTCTAAAAATTAGGCTTGAAATCCTCTATCAGTCGAACTCCACTTCGCATTTTCCATCTCTTCTTCTTCACTGTCGCCACCTCTGTCACGACAAATGTCACGACAGCGAGTTATAAGGCAGTTTGCTTCAACACTGTCACCACTTCTGTCACGACAATTGTCACGGCAACTGTCACGACAGTGATTTATAAGGCAATTTTCTTCAACCCTTCACTCCAGCTCTACAATTATCTTCTGATCCTCTGCTGCCCTAGATGCTGCCACGACAGTTATCTTCAGTTCCTCTGCTGCCCTGGATGTTGCCACGACAATTATCTTCTGTTCCTCTACTACCCTAGATGCTGCCATGACAATTATCTTCTGTTCCTCTACTGCCCTGGATGCTGCCACGACAAGTACCTGCAAGAATTGACCGAAATCAACAATATCTGTGCAAAATTATCTATGTGTGATGTTTATGCAAATTTTATCCTAAAATGCAACAAAACATGCATGAGTGCATCAATAATATGGATAAATGAGGGTTAAAATATAGAACATTTATTCACTCAACACACCCACAAACTCGAATTATTGCTTGTCCTCAAGCAAATGCAATCTAACTAAGAATGAAACTTTTTGGTTTTGGCTTAACTCAATGAACAACCATTACCTACAACACCTTCACCATTAAGATCAATACCTTTTCGGATGCTTACGGATTTATCCGGAGCAATACTATAACTATCGTGTGAGTGTGTGCAGGTTTTGTGAACAAATATGAGCCTAGACTCTTTAGCAACCAAAATAGTTACTAACCTCACTTGAGTTTTACTTCAAAAATAATTCTTAACTAGAGCCAATTTCGGGCACCTCTAGTTTTCTTCCTAACTTAGATTGAAGTCTTTCTATTTCTACTAGAGCTGGTTTCGGGCACCTCTAGTTATCTTTCTAGAGCCAGTTTCGGGCACCTCTAGTTTTCTTCCTAGAGCCAGTGTTAGGCACCTCTAGGAGTAAATCTGATTCTAAGTTTTTTTCTAACTCAAGTGGCTAAGCTTCCTATTCTAAGCTTACTAATAGAGTCTTAACAACATATAAGTCACAAAAGTGTCTTAAGAGTTCAGAACTATAGTAAGGCTCTAGATACTTCCTAAAAAATTCTAAAGCTATTGTCACGACAGTGAAGACCGCGGTAGGTAAGAGAAGTTCAAAAACTTAAGCCAATTTTTTTAGACACAAAAATAAATAGTTATAAACACAAAATATAATTAGTCCATTAATAATAGGAGGACTGCCTACCCCCAAACACGAGGGTTGTATTGTCCTTAATGCATGACAAATAAAAACAGAAAGATAAAAACATTACAAATAGAAAAGAGAAACATGGAAAACAGAAGGAGCAAGAAACTTAATTTGTAGTGCCAACATTGCTGTCATCATTGCTTTCGCCTATACGGAGCTGTCGGCGGGCAATTACGTCTGATTTCTTCTGGGGAAGTTTGGGTGTTGCTTTCGTGGGTGGAGAGGATGAGGCTGCCTTTTTCTTTGCCTCTCGAGCCGACTGGATTCTGATAGTTGAAATTTTTGAAGCTTTGTCCAGAACCTCGAGCTTTGTCTGTTTGCTCTGCTTTCTTCCTTTCAGCTGCTGCCGAGTGGCGGGTGCAGGGCGGCAACATCAGTACTACCGGGTGGCGGGTGCCTAGGTTGCCGATCTTTCAAAGAATGCCTCCTCTGCTACCAGGGCAGCGAAACTAGATACTGCCGAGGCAAAGAACACCATATCTTGATGGCCTTGAGTTTTTAAGTTGCTGTGAGTTCTTTATTGGAAAAGACAAGAAAAACAAATAAAATAAAAACTTAAGAGCTCAAGAGGGAATTAATCCTTGAAACTCTTATCCTAAAATAACGAAATTAAAAAACAGAGACTAAATAAAATTTGAGGAGCGTCGTTTCTGATATTTCTTATGGTCCATCTGCACCCTTCATCGAGTTACAATTTTGCCCAAAAAGGGTTGGGCCAATGTGCTCATGGCTACTCCTTTTTGTTTTATCATGGTGGAGGTGACTTTCTTTCTGGTTCCTTTGTAGTCCATAAAGTCCTCCCATCTTGGCATTGTTCCTGAACACATGAACATATGTTTAGGAAAAATTATATCTATATCTAACCATGTACTTACCTCATTCTCGTCGAAGTTCGTTATGGTGGAAAGTAGCCTTTGTTGTCGTGTCTGCTACTGTGGCAGCCAGTTATTTTGCCAATCCTTTGTCAAGTTGCTTTGGAGGTCAAGGGGACATTGGAAAGTGCCATGACTCCCTATATCAATTTCTGTTGGCCACTCGTAGGTCTCCATTAATAGAGATGTCGATGATTCTAAATCCACCGACGTTGGTTCCTCAAATACCTGCAATGGAATTGGTGAGTTTTCAAAGAATTCAAAAGGTTCGTTTATTACCTGCTCATATTCCATTGGCGAGGCATTGTCATCGGGTTGCTCTTGCATGTGGTTGTGCGAGTGCCATGACGAAGGTGGATGTATGCAATCTTTGTTGAGCATAGCCGAGGCAGTGGGTTGAGGTTTTGCCTTGGCAGTGGTTGCTGCTTCAGCATCAGTCGCTGCCGAGGCGGCAGTTTCCGCTTCGATTGGGGTTTCTGCCTCAGAAGTGGTTGCCACTGTGACATTTTTCTCAACTTCACTAGGTGTTGTTGCGGCGTTGTTCCGTTTAGGCTCCTCGATCATTACCAAGGCAAGTTGCTGCTCAGGATCATCATATGTTGGGCAGTCTCTTTCACTGGCATCCTTGTTATCTTGCCTCGAGATTTCAGGTTCATCCGTGGCATGAATGAAGACCGGTGTGCTCAAGATTGCATCCACCTTTGCGATTCTTTTGTCCATAGAAGCCGACAATTCTTGAGTGAGTGACATGAAGGCTTGTAGTGTGTCTTCTAAGGATTTTGACTGCTCTTGAGGATGATGACATTGCTAGAGCATGTCGGGTTCTGCAGCAAAACTGTTATGCTACCAAAAATTTTGCGGGTTTTGATCATACCATAAAAATTTTTGCTGATGCGGCAACGGCATTTGTTGTCCTTGTTGCTACTGTGCTGGCATATCTTGTTCTTGTTGGTTCATCGTTGGTTTTCGATATATTCACCAAAAAAATGGGGACAACTTTCGAGTGCATGATTACCTTTACGGTAATTGTAAGAACTTTTCCACATTAGCTCTCGAATGATTTTTCCTAACATGTTGATGCCCTTGAACCTGTATTCCACCTGAGTTTTTTTACAAAAGAAAAAAACCGAATAAAGTAAGGCAAGAAAATAAATATAAGTGTAGAAAAAAACACGAAGTTGTGTGCCAGCCCCCGGCAACGACACCAAAAACTTGTTGCGTGTAAAAGAGTCCTATTAAATTGGAGTGCAAGTGTACACCTGTGTCAAGTTATAGTATAAAAGATATCGTCTCCACAAGGATTGGGACAACTTCAGAATTAATTTTCCTGCTCAAGAAGAATAAAAACACAGATAATTGAGAATTGGTTGGATTGAAGATAAACTAAAATAGAGGAAGAAATCATATTGATAAAGCCGGTTGGTATTGATTTGCTCAGTAGTCCATGTATTGCACTATTCAATGGAACTTCTGTTGCGCCTGTCGCGGCAGCACCTGTCGCGGCAACGGCCAACAACTCCGTACTTCAAGTTTGGCAAGAATCTCTGTTGTGACTTGTTCTATCCCTAGGCCCAAGTTCTGTCGGTGAACACGTCTTAGATGATACATCCCAGCGTGAATCGAAGGATGAACACCGATGGTTATGAAGTCTTCTTTAGCCACTTAACCTTGTACCTATCCCCAGGTCAAGATGGTTTAACCATAAACTGGAAAACTCGTATTTACTCCTTTCGTATACTTAACTCTCCCGATATTAAATAAATGAATAACCTCACAATGCTCTCCCGAAACTCTTATGAGATGTTGAGACCAGAGTAAATAAACTTGAAACTTTTATTAATTGAACAGAAAAAAATCCTAAGAAACAGTACAACCCTTACAACTACCTTACAAGATCGACCCTTAGCCCTAGGGGAAGTTTAGAACATGATTGAGAAAGGAAACGACTAGGGTTTTCGGGGGAAGACGGCTAGGAACTAGGTTTTTTTTCTCTAGGTCGAAATACAAGCATATATATAGGCCTTGGGTGTAAGTTTTCTTAATGGCCAAGAATACTAGTTCGAATTAAAGAACAATTTATTTAAAAACTAAATCTCTGAGTGGACTTCCTTTAATTCGCCCTATCTTCTTGCTTTGACTTTCTCCTCGAACTTTGGGCAAGGCCTTCTATGTGTTTCTGGACTCCAAAAATTGTGCGAGCGGTCTCTAAAAATTAGGCTTGAAATCCTCTATCAGTGGAACTCCACTTCGCATTTTCCATCTCTTCTTCTTCACTCTCGCCACCTCTGTCACGGAAAATGTCACGACAACGAGTTATAAGGCAGTTTGCTTCAACATTGTCGCCACTTCTGTCACAACAACTGTCACGACAACTATCACGATAGTGATTTATAAGGCAATTTTCTTCAACCTTTCACTCCAGCTCTACAATTATCTTCTGTTCCTCTGATGCCCTGGATGCTGCCACGACAGTTATCTTCTGTTCCTCTGCTGCCCTGGATGCTGCCACGACAATTATCTTATGTTCCTCTACTGCCCTAGATGCTTCCACGACAATTATCTTCTGTTCCTCTACTGCCCTGGATGCTACCACTACAGGTACCTGCAAGAATTGACCGAAATCAGCAATATCTGTGCAAAATTATCTATGTGTGATGTTTATGCAAATTCTATCCTAAAATGCAACTAAACATGCCTGAGTGCATCAATAATATGGATAAATGAGGGTTAAAATATAGAACATTTATTCACTCAACACACCCACAAACTCGAATTATTGCTTGTCCTCAAGCAAATGCAATCTAACTAAGAATGAAACTTTTTGGTTTTGGCTTAACTCAATGAACAACCATTACCTACAGCACCTTCACCATCAAGATCAATACCTTTTTGGATGCTTACGGATTTATCCGGAGCAATACTATAACTCTCATGTGAGTGTGTGCAGGTTTTGTGAACAAATATGAACCTAGACTCTTTAGCAACCAGAATAGTTACTCAATTCACTTGAGTTTTACTTCAAAAATAATTCTTAACTAGAGCCAATTTCGGGCACCTCTAGTTTTTTTCCTAACTTAGATTGAAGTCTTTCTATTTCTACTAGAGCCGGTTTCGGGCACCTCTAGTTATCTTTCTAGATCCAGTTTCGGGCACCTCTAGTTTTCTTCCTAGAGCCAGTGTTAGGCACCTCTAGGAGTAAACCTGAGTCTAAGTTTTTTTTCTAACTCAAGTGGCTAAGCTTCCTATTCTAAGCTTACTAATAAAGTCTTAACAACATATAAGTCACAAAAGTGTTTTAAGAGTTCAGAACTATAGTAAGGCTCTAGATACTTCCTAAAACATTCTAAAGCTACTTTCACGATAGTGAAGACCGCGGTAGGTAAGAGAAGTTCAAAAACTTAAGCCAATTTTTTAGACACAAAAATAAATAGTTATAAACAAAATATATAATTAGTCCATTAATAATAGAAGGACTGCCTACCCCCAAACTCGAGGGTTGCATTGTCCTCAATTCATGACAAATAAAAATAGAAAGATAAAAACATCACAAATAGAAAAGAGAAACACAGAAAACAGAAGGAGCAAGAAACTTAATTTGTAGTGCCAACATTGCTGTCATCATTGCTTTCGTCTATACGGAGCTGTCGGCGGGCAGTTACGTTTGATTTCTTCTGGGGAAGTTTGGGTGCTGCCTTCGTGGTTGGAGAGGGTGAGGCTGCCTTTTTCTTTACCTCTCGAGCCGACTGGATTCTGATAGTTGAAATTTTTGGAGCTTTGTCCGTTAGCTCTGCTTTCTTCCTTTCAGCTGCTGCCGGGTGGCGGGTGCAGGGCGGCAGCATCAGTACTGCCGGGTGGCGGGTGCCTAGGTTGCTGATCTTTCAAAGAATGCCTCCTCTGCTGCCAGGGCAGCGAAACTAGATACTGCCGAGGAAGAGAACACCATGTCTTGATGGCCTTGAGTTTTTATGTTGCTGTGAGTTCTTTATTGTAAAAGACAAGAAAAACAAATAAAATAAAAACTTAAGAGTTCAACAGAGAATAAATCCTTGAAACTCTTATCCTAAAATAACGAAATTAAAAACTGAGACTAAATAAAATTTGAGGAGCATTGTTTCCGATATTTCTTATGGTTCATCCCCACCCTCCATCGAGTTACAATTTTGCCCCAAAAGGGTTGGACCAATGTGCTCGTGGCTACTCCTTTTTGTTTTATCATGGTGGATGTGACTTTCTTTCTGGTTCCTTTGTAGTGCATAAAGTCCTCCCATCTTTGCATTGTTCCTGAACACATGAACATATGCTTAGGAAAAATTATATCTATATCTAACCATGTACTTACCTCATTCTCGTCGAAGTTCGTTATGGTGGAAGTAGCCTTTGTTGTCGTGTCTGCTACTACGGCAACCAGTTATTTTGACAGTCATTTGTCAAGTTGCTTTGGAGGTCAAGGGGACATTGGAAAATGCCATGACTCCCCATATCAATTTCTGTTGGCCACTCGTAGGTATCCATCAATAGAGATGTCGATGATTCTAAATCCACCGGCGTTGGTTCCTCAAATACCTGCAATGGAATTGGTGAGTTTTCAAAGAATTCAAAAGGTTTGTTTATTACTTGTTCATATTCCATTGGCGAGGCATTGTCATCGGGTTGCTCTTGCATGTGGTTGTGCGAGTGCCATGGCGAAGGTGGATGTATGCAATCTTTGTCGGGCATAGCCGAGGTAGTGAGTTGAGGTTTTGCCTCGACAGTGGTTGCTGCTTCAACATCAGTCGCTGCCGAGGCGGCAGTTTCCGCTTCGATTGGGGTTTCTACCTCGGAAGTGGTTGCCGCCGTGAAATTTTTCTCAACTTCACTAGGTTTTGTTGCGGCGTTGTTCCGTTCAGGCTCCTCGATCATTACCAAGGCAAGTTGCTGCTCAGGATCATCGTATGTTGGGCAGTCCCTTTCACTGGCATCCTTGTGATTTCCGGTTCATCCGTGGCATGAATGAAGATCGATGTGCTCAAGATTGCATCAACCTTGGTGATTCTTTTGTCCATAGAAGCTGACAATTCTTGAGTGAGTGCCATGAAGGCTTGCAGTGTGTCTTCTAAGGATTTTGACTGCTCTTGAGGATGATGACATTGCTAGAGCATGTCGGGTCTGCTGCAAAACTGTTATGGTACCAAAAATTTTGCGGGTTTTGATCATACCATAAAAAAAATTTGCTGATGCGGCAGCGACATCTGTTGTTCCTGTTGCTGCTCTGTCGGTATATGTTGTTCTTGTTGGTTCCATCGTTGGTTGTCCATATATTCACCGAAAAAATGGGGACAACTTTCGAGTGCATGTTTACCTTTACAGTAATTGTAAGAACTTTTCCACATTAGCTCTCGAATGATTTTTCTTGACATGTTGATGCCCTTGAACCTGTATTGTACCTGAGTTTTTTTTTACAAAAGAAAAAAACCCGAATAAAATAAGGCAAGAAAATAAATATAAGTGTAGAAAAAAAAACACGAAGTTGTGCGCCAATCCCCGAAAAAGACGCCAAAAACTTGTTGCGTATAAAAGAGTCCTATTAAATTGGAGCGCAAGTGTACATATGTGTCAAGTTGTAGTATAAAAGATATCGTCTCCACATGGATTGGGACAACTTCAGAATTAATTTTCCTGCACAAGAAAAATAAAAACACGGATAATTGAGAATTGGTTGGATTGAAGATAAACTAAAATAGAGGAAGAAATCGGATTGATAAAGCGGGTTGATATTGATTTGCTCAGTAGTGCATGTATTGCACTGTTCAAAGGAACTTATGTTGCTCCTGTCGTTGCACCTGTCGCTGCAGCACTTGTCGCGGAAATAGTCTGTTGTTGTCGCGGCAGCGGCTAACAACTCTGTACTTCAAGTTTGGCAAGAATCCCTGTTGTGACTTGTCCAATCCCTAGGCCCGAGTTTTGTCGGCGAACACGTCTTGGATGATACCTCCCGGCATGAATCGAAGGATGAACATTGATGGTTGTACATTCTTCTTTAGCCACTTAACCTTGTATATATCCCTAGGTCAAGATAGTTTAACCATAAACTGGAAAACTCGTATTTACTCCTTCCGTATACTTAACTCTCCCGATATTAAGTAAATGAATAACCTCACAATTGTAACCCCCTCGTCCCGGTCTGGACGGCTGACCGGTCCGAGTGGGCTACACGGGGAAAACCGAGGCGAAACTCGTTAAGGCTCCACTTCAGTTAATAACCCTAGAAAACTTTCTTTGATTTATTGTCTTGTCTATATATTTAGTTAGTCCTATGTGTGACAAACGGAAGCGGAAAACGAGTACAAGACTAAGCAAGAGAGCGTAAGTTAATTTAAATTTACCAATTGTCAAGTTAATCCGAATTCTTGCAAACGCGACCCAAACACATATAAATGGTCACGAACAAGGCTCACAAGAAAGCTAATATCATATAGGGCCTAAGCCCAACACTTGAGAACCTTTAGAGATGCCAAAATCCCACATTTCAGGCTTGTGTTTCGAAACAGGCTTGCCCGTTTCGATACACGAGCCCCAGTTTAAAAAGCCAGACCATCTGTACAGATACGCTCCACCCCATTTCAGTACAGGGGTCCATTTCGCCTAAACATTCCGAAACACATTCCGGAACAGGCCCTCACAGTAGCCAAAACGTTTCGATACGCGTATCGGAACAGGGGTTCACAGTAACCAAACCGAACCGGAATGCGTTCCAATACGGGTGTCCCTGGAACCACACCCGTTCCGAAACAACCTTACCCGTTCCGAAATGCCTGCAGCCTGTGTGTTACTAAAAACCAGATTTTTGCATCTCCAAAAGCTCCCAACAAGACTCAAACATCAAGAAACAAGATATAACATGCAACCACATACTCTAGAGGCATTTACCCTACTCCAAACATGATCAACACACAACATACATGATAAGGCATTAACAAGCCATAAACCAAAACATCAACATACTAAAGGAGTCTTAACAAGCTTCTTAACACAAAACAACATACTCAAATCCCATTGCTTATCTATTACATCTTTAGCTTAAAAGTTCATACTTGAAGATAGAAAATAACACACTTGGAGGCCCTTCTCCTTGCACAAGCAACCCACGAACTAAGGATCTACATTGTCGAACAAATGAGAGCGTAAGCGCAAAGCTTAGTGAAGGTAAGCTCATAAAACAAACCTCGACAATGCAGGGTCCAAGCACGAGCAACAAAACCAAGGATGAATGCATGTCTCCTTACCTTCGGAGCCACAAGAATCAAATATATGAAATGCATGAACATAACATCAATTATCATGCCATGCTCAACATGTCCATATCCATAACACAACCATATGAATCACATTTTAACAAACCGTATTGGCACCTAGCTATGCCCGAATACGCGGATAACAACCGTTGGAACTCACATCCAACAACTCAACCATTACATTACCTTACGGTGGGATTTCACTCATCATCGTTCCACGCGAAGGGGATTCCACTCATCCTCACGCCCCATCGATGGGATTCCACTCATCATCGACTAAAATATAAATGAAGATTTCCAGGCGTACTCGTACTCCATCTTGGTGACTACCATCACCAAGACCGCGCGCGAATTTCGACACTTGTGTACACACTAACATCCTAATGGTCGATCATTTGTACCCAAGCATACTAGTTCCAATACTATCTCATCACAAGCTCATCATAACACAATATCATTACCAATTCCCGTGCCTAGCACGTATCCACCATGATTTACAATCATGCAACCCACATTTCATCAAACACATGCATATCACAATGCATAAATAAATCATCATGCCTTATCACTACACATAGCCACAATATGCATAGCAACATCAATCACAATTAGCACATGAGACATAAACACAACATTCACAAGTTCAACCATAGTCTTCTAAACTAAAGCTTGAGATTATACTACCAATCAAATCCCAACTCTAGGTGGGTTTACCAAGCCCGACCTAGACATATGCTCGGACCAAGGTATTTGAAAACCAATTAAAATCGAAGAACCACTCACCAACTATCCAAGCCCAACAACTCAAGCCAATCAATCCACCAAGCTATCTGGATTCGTTCTCGAGGCTTCGCCAACACAAAACCTTGACTCTAATCATCCAACACAATCAAAACAATAACATTTCAGTCCACAATTCAATGGAGCAAATTCGAAATACAATCCAAGCATAAATCACACGAATTCAAGCTAGAGACAATCCCAAAAGTGCTAATTTCGAGCTGCCCAAAAGCCAAACCAGAAAACCATATTTCCAACCTTCAAAATATCATCTAACATCTTCAAATTAACCCTTAACCATGACACTATCATCAGCCCTCAATTTCTTATCCAAAACAACCCAAAAATCTAACTTTAAACCCCTCTAAAACCCCCCAATAAACCCATATCCGAAAATGTTGTTAAAACTTTGTAAAAATCATATATGTTGGACCTTTAATGATGCTAAGAACATGTCTAACATCAGAGAATCAAAAGCTTACTTAAAGGTTAATAAAGTTTAGATTTTTAACTTAAAACCCAAAAATCTCAAAGTACAAAGTAATGGGTTTCAATGAAAACTAAAAACATGAGTAGCAAGGGGAAGATGAGGACAACATGGGAGTATGCTTACCTTTTGAAAATCACCAAGGATGAAGGAGGATGGTGATGGAACAGTGGCTTCCAAAGGAGGGGAGGAGTTTACGTTGGTTTGTTTTGGAGGTAGAAGATGATAGGAATTTTGGGTATTTGAAATAAAAAGAGGTTTTATTTTACAAAGACCATTTAATTACAAAACTGCCATTAATGAAAAATGTCCATCATCCAACACTCTAAAACCCATGGAAATTCGAGCTTTAAATCAAAATCGGGTCCAACATATTAAATAATTTTTTTTTAAAAAGGGAAAACCCGAAACATTATTTTAATATTTTACTTCCACCCGACCCCCAAACCCGGGTGTTACAACTCTCCCCCACTTAAGGAATTTCGTCCTTGAAATTATCTGATGGAAACAGATACAGAAACTGCTCAAGCATATCCGTTTTCCTCTCCCGCGTGGCCTCTTCCACACCTCTATGTCGCCACAACACCTTGACCAACTCTATGGTCTTGCCACGCAACACCTTGATATCAGAAGCAAGTCTCTCAACTGGTTCTTCATTATACGACAAATCTAGATTCAGTTCTATTTCTTCAACGGGCATAACATGAGATGGATCTGATCTATATCTCCTGAGCATCGACACATGGAATACATCATGGATCTTCTCTAACTCTGAAGGCAATCTCAAACGGTAAGCTACTAGCCCAATCCGCTCAACTATCTCATACGGACCGATAAACCTCAGACTCAACTTGCCTTTCCGGCCAAATCGCATTACCTTCTTCCACGGAGACACTTTCAGAAACACTTTCTCACCCACCGAAAACTCAATCTCTTTTCTCTTCAAATCCGCGTAAGATTTTTGATGATCAGAAGCTGTTTTTAGTCGGTCACAAATCAACTTCACTTTATCGGTTGTCCCCTTAAGCAAATCTGACATAGGTAACAACTTCTGACCCACTTTGGCCTAACAGATCGGAGTCCTACATCGCCTACCATACAATGCCTCATAATGAGCCATCTAGATACTAGCATGGTAACTGTTGTTGTAAGCAAACTCGACTAAGGGTAAATGCTTCTCCCATGATCCCTAGAAGTCGATCACACAACAACGGAGCATATCCTCTAATACTTGTATCACTCGCTCTGACTGACCATCTGACTGAGGATGATATGAAGTACTGAAATGCAAACGACTACCTAGGGCACTATGCAAACAACTCCAGAACCTCGATGTGAATCTCGGATCTCTGTCTGATACAATAGACTTCAGAACTCTATGCAGTCACACAATCTCGCGGATGTGCAAATCTGCCAATTTATCTAGAGAATCAGTGGTGTTCACGGCTAAGAAATGGGCACGCTTAGTGAATCTGTACACGATCACCCAAACTTAGTTCTTCTTTGAAGGAGACAACGGTAACCCTGATACGAAGTCCATAGTGATTCTTTCCCACTTCCATTCCGGAATTTTCAAAGGTTGTAACAAACCTGAAGGAACCTGATGTTCTGCCTTTACTCTCTGACAAACCATGCAACGACTCACAAACTCAGCCATATCCTTCTTCAAACCAACCCAGAAATAATCATTCTTCAGATCTCGGTACATCTTAATACTGCTCGGATGCATAAAAAAGGACTCGAATGTGCTTCGCTCAGAATCATACGTCTCAACTCAACATCTTCAGGCACTACCACTCTGTCTCTGAAACACAACACATTCTCATCACTGAAACTGTACTTTGTCGACCTACCTTTAGCAATGTCCTGAACATGTGAAGCTAATGATACGTCTTGCAATTGTTTCTCTATGATCATATGAATCAACGAAGGCTTCACTTGCAACTCTATAATCAAACCACCGTCCTTTGATACACTCAGCCTAGCAAACATAGCTCGCAACTCAACTGCAACTTTTCTGCTCAACGCATTAGCCACTACATTTGCCTTACCCAGATGGTACTCAATAGTCAAATCATAGTCTTTCAACAGTTCAAGCCATCTTCTTTGCCTCAAGTTCAGCTTTCTCTGAGTCATTAGATACTTCAAGCTTTTATGATCAATGTAAACCGTGCAATTCTCACCATACAAGTAGTGACGCCAAATCTTCAACGCAACACAACTGCTGCTAACTCAATATCGTGAGTCGGGTAATTCTTCTCATGAATCTTCAATTGTCTCGAAGCATAAGCAACAACTCTCTTTTCTTGCATCAGGACACAACATAAACCTACGTAGGAAGCATCGCTAAAGATTACGAACTCTCTCCCCGAAACTAGATGTACCAACACTGGGCATTCGTCAAGGCTTCTTTTAATTTCTCAAATGTCTTTTGTCTCGCATCTGACCACTCAAACTTAACTCCTTTTTGCAAAAGTTTAGTCAACGGAGCAGCTACCCTAGAGAATCCGTCAATGAATCTCCTATAGTAACCAGCTAGTCCTAGGAAACTCCTAATCTCTGTCACTGACTTAGGTTGTTTCCACTCAACAATGGCTTCAATCTTCTTCGGATACCTTCAGCTGATACCACGTGGCCAAGAAACACAACCTCTCTAATCAAGAACTCGCATTTACTCAACTTAGCATACAATTGGTTGCTCATCAATCTCTGCAAAACGAGTCTCAAGTGTTCATCATGCTCTTCTTTTGATCTTGAGTACACAAGGATGTCGTCTATGAAAACAACTACAAATCGGTCTAGATAGTCTGGGAAAACTCTGTTCATCATGTCCATGAAAGTTGCCGGTGCATTCGTGAGCCTAAACGGTATCACAAGGAACTCATAATGACCGTATCTAGTCCTAAACGATGTCTTCGGTACATCACATTCTTTGACCTTCAACTGATAGTACCCCGATCTCAAATCTATCTTCAAAAACACTGAGGCACCTCTCAACTGATCAAACATGTCATCTATACTCGGCAACGAATACTTTTTCTTCACTGTCAACTGGTTCAACTGCCTATAGTCGATACACATCCTCATACTAACATCCTTCTTCTTCACAAACAACACGGGAGCACCCCCAAGGCGAACTACTAAGCCTAATAAAACCTCGGCCTAACAACTCCTGAAGCTGACTTTTCAATTCTTTCAACTCTTTCAGAGTCATACGGTACGGAGCAATAGAAACTGGAGTAGACCCTGAAACAGTCTCAATCACAAACTCTACATCTCTGTCAGGAGGCAAACCCGGTAACTCTTCTGGAAACACATCCGGATAATCACAAACTGTCATGATATCTTTTGGTCTAACCTCACTCATATTCTGATTCATCACGTACGCTAAATAAGCCCCACAACCGGAGTCCATCAACCTATGAGCCTCTAAAGCCGACACAATGTTCGACAAGAACTTAACGTTCTCGCCTACTACTACTACCTCGTAGTCATCAAAAAGCTTAAACGGAATTCTCATTGTCTCAAAATCTACACTAGCTCTGTGCTCAACCAACCAATTCATACCCAATATGATATCAAAACCGTAGAACAGAAGCTCCATCATATTACCAAGAAACACATGACCCTGAATCTTCAACGGACACCTCCTATACATCCGTCTAACTACAACTGTCTCACCGAAGGAACTAGTCACATGCATCCCTATGTCTAAAATCTCAACAGGTACGTCTAACTTCTTTGCATGCTCACTCAAAATATAAGAATGCGTAGAACCCGAATCGACTAAGAAAAGCAAAGACATGGACTGTAACTCGAAATTACCTGCTATCACATATGTTTCATTCCTTGCCTCTCTTTGTGCGTAGACTCTAGCTGGTCCACCGGCCTCTGGCTGAACTGCCACTACATGAGCAAGATTCTTCGGTGCCTCTATCCTAGGTGCAACAACCATCGGCTAGAAGTAACAACGACCGCGCCCACGACCTCTCAGATAGTCGATAGCTCTCGCAGAAGCTTGTGCCTGAATCGGTGCATGTCCCGCCTGATGCAGACACTCTCTCCTGAAGTGGTCTCTCAATTCACAGTTCCAACAAGCATGATAGTTTCCCCAACACTCTCCTGAATGTTGTCTCCCACATCGGGCGTACTCGGGCAATCGCCCTCTAGCTCTCTGGCCCTGATGGCCTCTATCGTGGTGGCCACCGCCACGCCTATGATCATATTGTTGTCCACTGCCCCGATGCCTCTTGGCATCACCACGATCAAAGTTTTTGTGCCTCTTCCCTAAATTGGATCCTCCCGAACGCTTGGTCAGCCCCAAGCTATGCTCGATGTCTTTGGCCCTAGCGACCAAGACATCGAAATCAGAATAATCTGTAGCCAAGGTGTACCTCTTAACCTCCTCATGAAGTCCATACGTGAACCGATCACAACGGTCCCTCTCAGTAGGAACCAACTCCAGAGCATACTGACACAATCGGACAAAGCGGATCTCGTAATTTGTCACTGATGTGTCTCCCTAAACAAGAGCCATGAACTCCATCTTCTTCTCATCTAAATATCTCGGGCCTAAATACCTCTTTCTGAAAGCAGTCTCAAAGAAATCCCAACTAATCTCGGCCTCAGGCACGCCGGAAGTAATGGTGACCCACCAGGTGTAGGCATCACCCTGAAGTAACGAAACCACACAGCCCAACTTACGAGCCCCAAGATATCTCATCTGAGCCAAAATACGAACTGTCTTCTCTATCCATAACTCTGATATCTCAGGTGTAGATCCACTGAACTCATCCGCTTCGAGGCTACGAAGCCTCTCTAAGGGTAAGCTAGCATCATCTCCTCTCAGCTGAGCTGCAGCCTGAGCTCTGGCAACTGCAGCCTGAAACGCTCCCGCTATAGCCTGAACTAGCAGAGCCATATCTATCCCTGCAAGACCTTGGCCACCCTGGCCAACTTGAGGTCTCGCTCCCTCTGCTCCAACCTCACCTTTCTCATCCGGCTGAGAAGGTGGTGGTGGTGAAGGAGGAGGAGCTCCGACTCCAACAACAGGCTCTACCACAGGAGCCTCTACCCCAACCCCCAGCTCAACAGCAGGAGCCGCAACTCTGGGTTCCTGACGATCCAGCATGGGTCTACCTCTAGGCCTCGACATAACAGCTCATAGATAACAACTACAACAACAACATACAAAATCGGGTTAGCAAGGGCAAGGGTCCAAGTGGCTCAAGTATGTTTCCCTCACTTAAAAATCTCTTTTTCCGATGTAATAGAAGCAATGAGACTCTACTCAACACTTAACGGACAAATCACACATCAACATGCTTCAAACAACGCACACATACGATCCATTAAACAAACATCAAAGCATACTTGGTAAGCAAGCGAACATACTTACATGGAAAGCAAACATCGTGCAATTACAATACAAGAATGTAACTTACCTCACTTACCTGCCCGAGGTCTCGGAAACCTCAGGCTCTGATACCAACAAGTGTAACCCCCTCATCCCGGTCTGGACGGCCGACCGGCCCGAGTGGGTTACACGGAGAAAACCGAGGCGAAACCCGTTAAGGCTCCACTTCGGTTAACGACCCTAGAAAACTTTCTTTGATTTATTGTCTTGTCTAGATATTTAGTTAGTCCTATGTGTGACAAACGGCAGCAGAAAACAAAGACAAGACTAAGCAAGAGAGCGTAAGTTAATTTAAATTTACCAATTGTCAAGTTAATCCGATTTCTTGCAAACGCGGCCCAAACACACATAAATGATCACGAACAAGGCTCACAAGAAATATAACATCAAATAGGGCTAAGCCCAACACTTGAGAACCTTTAGAGATGCCAAAAGCCCACATTTCAGGCATGTGTTTCGAAACAGGCTTGTCCGTTTCGATACACGGGCCCCAGTTTAAAAAGCCAGACCATCCGTACCGATACACTCCACCCCGTTTTGGTATAGGGGTCCATTTCGCCTAGACGTTCTGAAACACGTTCCAGAACAGGCCCTCAAAGTAGCCAAAACGTTTCGATATGTGTATCGGAACAGGGGTTCACAGTAGCCAAACCGTACCGGAACGCATTCCGTTACGGGTGTCCCTAGAACCACACCCGCTCCGAAACAGCCTTACCCGTTCTGAAACGCCTGCAGTCTGTGTGTTACTAAAAACCAGATTTTTGCATCTCCAAAAGCTCCCAACAAGCCTCAAACATCAAGAAACAAGATATAACATGCAACCACATACTCTAGAGGCATTTACCCTACTCCAAACATGACCAACACACAACATACATGAAAAGGCCATACATTTTAAGGAATCAAGCATTCACCATAAAGACATCGCAACGAGGTTTTCATGCCTTAAGACCAAACCCATAGGCATACATGATACGCAACACAAGCATGGTTTACAATCCAAAATAAGGCATTAACAAGCCATAAACCAAAACATCAACATACTAAAGGAGTCTTAACAAGCTCCTTAACACAAAACAACATACTTAAATCCCATTGCTTATCTATTACATCTTTAGCTTAAAAGTTCATACTTGAAGATAGAAAATAGCACACTTGGAGGCCCTTCTCCTCACACAAGCAACCCACGAACTAAGGATCTACATTGTCGAACAAAGTAAAGTGTAAGCGCAAAGCTTAGTGAGGGTAAGCTCATAAAACAAACATCGACAATGCAGGGTCCAAGCACGAGCAACAAAACCAAGGATGAATGCATGTCTCCTTACCTTCGGAGCCACAAGAATCAAATATATGAAATGCATGAACATAACATCAATTATCATGCCATGCTCAACATGTCCATATCCATAACACAACCATACGAATCACATTTTAACAAACCGTATTGGCACCTAGCTATGCCCGAATACGCGGATAACAACCGTTGGAACTCACATCCAACAACTCAACCATTACATTACCTTACGGTGGGATTTCACTTATCACCGTTCCATGCGGAGGGGATTCCACTCATCCTCACACCCTGTCGATGTGATTCCACTCTTCATCGACTAAAATATAAATGAAGATTTTCGGGCGTACCCGTACTCCATCTTGGTGACTACCAACACCAAGACCGCGCGCGCATTTCGACACTCGTGTGCACACTAACATCCTAATGATCGATCATTTGTACCCAAACATACTAGTGCCAATACTATCTCATCACAAGCTCACCATAACACAATAACCTTACCAATTCCTATGCCTAGCACGTATCCACCATGATTTACAATCATGCAACCCACATTTCATCAAACACATGCATATCACAATGCATAAATAAATCATCATGCTTCATCATTACACATAGCCACAATATGCATAGCAACATCAATCACAATTAGCACATGAGACATAAACACAACATTCACAAGTTCAACCATAGTCTTCTAAACTAAAGCTTATAATTAGACTACCAATCTAATCCCAACTCTAGGTGGGTTAACCAAGCCCGATCTAGGTCTATATGCTCGGACCAAGGTATTTGAAAACCAATTAAAACTGAAGAACCACTCACCGACTATCCAAACCCAATAACTCAAGCCAATCAATCCACCAAGCTATCCGGATTCGTTTTCGAGGGTTTTCCAACACAAAACCTTGACTCTAATCATCCAACACAATCAAAACAATCACATTTCAGTCCACAATTCAATGGAGCAAACCTGAAATACAACCCAAGCATAAATCACACGAATTCAAGCTAGAGACAATCCCAAAAGTGCTAATTTCGAGCTGCCCAAAAGCCAAACCAGAAAACCATATTTCCAACCACCAAAATGTCATCTTACATCTTCAAATTAACCTTCAACCATGACACTATCATCAGCCCTCAATTTCGTATCCAAAACAGCCCCAAAATCTAACTTTATTCCCCTCTAAAACCCCCAATAAACTCATATCCGAAAATGTTGTTAAAACTTTGTAAAAACCATATATGTTGGACCTTTAATGATGCTAAGAACATGTCTAACATCAGAGAGTCAAAAGCTTACTTAAAGGTTAATGAAGTTTATATTCTTAACTTAAAACCCAAAAATCTCAAAGTACAAAGTAATTGGTTTCAATGAAAACTAAAAACATGAGTAGCAAGGGGAAGATAAGGAAACATGGGAGTATGCTTACCTTTTGAAACTCACCAAGGATGAAGGAGGATGGTGATAGAACAGAGGCTTCCAAAGGAGGGGAGGAGTTCACGTTGGTTTGTTTTGGAGGTAGAAGATGATAGGAATTTTGGGTATTTGAAATAAAAAGAGGTTTTATTTTACAAAGACCATTTAATTACAAAACTGCCATTAATGAAAAATAGCCATCATACAAAACTCTAAAACCCATGGAAATTCGGGCTTTAAATCAAAATCGGGTCCAACATATTAAATAATTTTTTTAAAAAAGGGAAAACCCAAAACATTATTTTAATATTTTACTTCCACCCGACCCCCAAACCCGGGTGTTACAACAATGCTCTCCCGAAACTCTTATAAGATGTTGAGACCAGAGTAAATAAACTTGAAGCTTTTATTATTTGAACAGAAAAAAAAATCCTAAGAAACAGTACAACCCTTACAACTACCTTACAAGATCAACCCTTAGCCCTAGGGGAAGTTTAGAACATGATTGAGAAGGGAAACGACTAGGGTTTTGGGGGGAAGACAACTAGGAACTAGGGTTTTTTCTCTAGGTCAAAATACAAGCATATATATAGGCCTTGGGTGTAAGTTTTTTTAATGGCCAAGAGTACTAGTTCGAATTAAAGTACAATTTATTTAAAGACTAAATCTCTGAGTAGACTTCCTTTAATTCACCATATCTTCTTGCTTTGACTTTCTCCTCAAACTTTGGGCAAGGCCTTCTTTGTGCTTCTGGACTCCAAAAATTATGCGAGTGGTCTCTAAAAATTAGGCTTGAAATCCTCTATCAGTCGAACTCCACTTCGTATTTTCCATCTCTTCTTCTTCACTGTCGTCACCTGTGTCACGGCAGATGTCACGACAGCGAGTTATAAGGCAGTTTGCTTCAACATTGTCGCCACTTCTATCACGTCAACTGTCACGACAGTGATTTATAAGGCAGTTTTCTTCAACCTTTCACTCCAACTCTACAGTTATCTTATATTCCTCTGCTGCCCTGGATGCTGCCACGACAATTATCTTATGTTCCTCTACTGCCCTGGATGCTGCCACAACAGTTATCTTTTGTTCCTCTATTGCCCTGGATGATGCCACGAGGTACCTGCAAGAATTGACCGAAATCAGCAGTATCTGTGCAAAATTATCTATGTGTGATGTTTATGCAAATTCTATCCTAAAATGCAACTAAACATGCCTGAGTGCATCAATAATATGGATAAATGAGGGTTAAAATATAGAACATTTATTCACTCAACATGTTCTTTACAGGGCCGGAATTTCTTCCTGATTGAACTGTTGTCTTTATCGTCATTTGCTCTTGAGCCATCCCTTTCGGTTTCACCTTTCATGTCTCTCTTGTATCTGCTGCCTTTGTTTCTAATCGTAAAATCCATTTGAAAAGACGACATCGCGCTGTTCAGAGACGACTGCGCCGCCCTTTCTTTCGTGCAGTAATGTTACAGTAATAAAACAAGATAAAATCAAAATCCAAGACTACCCAGAAAGATCTAAATATTCCATAAAATCAGTAAAGGTTGAAAAAAGAAGTAAAAGAACAACAAACTTGAATATTTTATGTCCTACACCTTATTAGGAACCAGGAAGAAAACATGAAGCTCGAAATAAACAAATGGGAACATAAATGAATATATACATATACGATTATGAGTGAGCCAAGGAAGGTGAAGATGCTGAGAAGAAGGTGGCGTACGAGGAAGAAGATGAAGGTGAAGAGGTGGATCTGAAGATACCCTTTTGTTGTCCCCATTCAAAGTATGTAAATTAATTTAATTCAATTTTTGCGCTTCTTGCTTTCGTAGGTTTTAGTTGATTTTTACTTTTTCATACTTTGTTTTTGTTGTTGTTGTTGTTGTTGTTAAAGTCGATATTGTTTTTGAAAGAGTTAAAAAAAAGTAATCGAAGAAATTTTGCGGGAAATTATAGTGACAATGAAGAAGATGCTCGATACTTAGTTTTTCATACTTCGAATGGAAGAAGAAGAAAGAATAAATTTATATTTTTAATCTAAAAATTAAAATGGTGCTTAAATTAATAATATTTTGGACTAAATTGATAGATTGTATAAGTTTTAGTAACTAAAAATGTTATTTGACCAAGCAACGTCAAGGTTTCTGTTTATTTTTAACAGTCAGGGTACCAAAATAGAAATTATACGTAATATTAAGTATCATTTTGTTAAAAACAATTAGTTTGGGTACCAAAATAAAAATACAGAAATAGGTGAGGTACTAAATATGTAGTTTACCCATTTTTAAAAAATTCAAAAATTTAATATATATAAAAAATAATTTAATTGATTTTTTTAAAATAATTATTAATTGTATATTGAGTCCTCAAAACTTTAAATTTTTATTAATTAATTTAGTGGTGTTTAACGATATTCATCTTTAGTGTGTTTAGCTATGTTCGTTGTACGTGAAAGACTTAGGGATGGCAACGGGGCGGGGCAGGTTTTTAGCCGCCCTGAACCCGCCCCGACCTATAAGATATTATACCCGACCCCGCCCTGCCCCGAATTAAAATATTAATTTACCCGCCCCGCCTTGATACAATAACCATTAAACCCGACCCCGCCCCGAAAAATTTAAATTTTTTTAATCTTCGTCGACGGTAAATGTTAGATTCGACCAATTTTTCACCACAATCACAAATTATGGTTTCAAGGGACTTCAAACTTATATAAAAAATAGAATAAAACCAATTTTAAATTATCCACATGTTAAACTACATATTTAAAATAATAAACTTGAATCATTGACCGTTAGAATCGAATATATTAAAACTTGAACAACATCTAACAAATTTTACAATAAGTACGAACCAAAACAAAAACAAAAAGTAGCTTAAAACTCATAAAAGTGTTTAAATATAATGATATTTTTTATAAATATAATAAATATATATATTAAAATATAAAAATGTTCCGAGGCGGGGCGGGGCGGGAAATTTCTAGCAAATACCCGAACCTGCCCCGCTCCGACTTCATGCTTTTCACGCCCCGCCTCGCCCCGCCCCAATCCCCGAAATTTTAGAAAAAATATCCGGTCGGATCGATTCGGAGCCAGGTATTTTTGCCAGAAAGACTCATCCTTTAATTTAATTCCTAAAGGACAAAGAGACATCTGTGAGCTTAAAATTTGAGGTCTATTTTTGAGATATGGGCTAAAAGGATTGGACCAACACGTGGAAAATATCCAAATCAATTAAGGAGGCATAATGTTATGGAACTATTTGAAATTAAAAGAAGGAAACCTTTCAAAGGCCCAAATTTTATATGTTTTTTCTAAGTCAATGGCTCAAGGCCCAACAATGATATATCATTATCGAGTTCATATCATTTTTTTTATTTCGATTAGATTCGAATACTATTTTTGAACTCGTTTACCTCTTATAGAGATGAAGTTGGGCTGAATGTAGATTGTTTGAATTTCTAGGTTGGATCTAAATCACCAATGGATTTGTATGGGAATTTAGGTTCGAATTTAGCGTGTTTTATAAATAGTAAGTCATATTATATTTTTAGGAATTGAATTTAGATTTGAACATAAAAAACGATATTATTGAAAGAGTCAACCATAAACTCTGAGAATATACTAAAAGTAAACATAAAAGTTATATATTAAAAATATTGTTACATTTGAGACTTCGTCTTAAGAAATAGATTTGCATTTTCAAAATGAATGCAATAGTTGAAAATTTATTCAAGTAAAATAATAATAATAATCTAAAAAATATCAAAAAAACCAGTAAATATTAATGACATTGAAAAAGCTTCCACAAAAGTGTTCAAAAGTCAAAGGTTCGTTTAAAAAAATGGCATACCGAGTCAAACATATAGTAATTATTTAGGAATATTGCCTTTTTTTATTCATCTAAAATATTTTAATTCCAAATTATTTAGAGTAATCATGTGATTTAATTTTTTATTAAAATATAATTTTGGTTGCAGCATTGGCTCATTGGTTCCATATGCATGCATGCACCTTGAAACAAAGAATTGCCTCGTATGATATAAAATAAATATATATAATATATGGTGTTATATATTGAAACATGAATACTATTATCTATTTAGTATTATATTGTAAATTAAAAATAAATATGTATTTATATAAACCCTTTATCATTCTACCTATTACCATTTATTAAATATATTTTTAATAATTAAAAATTCACTCATATTATAGGTCTGACAAAAATTAATATATTTAATATTTATATTGATTTTTTATTTTACAATTTAATGATTTATTATGTATTCAATCAATGCAACCGACCCCAGACCAGAATGTTTTCCAAAATTAATATAATATAAGTTTTTGTTAATAAAGGTCAAACATCCCTGCATTGGCTTCAATTTACTATAATATAAATTAATAAACTCCTTTATTAATTTATTTTATGGTCTTCAAGAGCATCTGATACTCTGTTAATAATAGTATGCCGTGAGAATATTTTGTTTTATTTATTAGAATAGAAAATCCTCACGAATTCCGACATTTTTTTATATATTTGTGATGAATCATATATAAATAACTTGAATATATTTTTTTTTCAAAACTAGATCAACTAATTTAATATTTATTTGAATTTTTTTAAAGTCAAATTGAGTCGAGTTGAAATTACATTTTAAGTAAAATCGAATTAAATTTTTCATGTCGAGCTTTGCTCACCACTAACTTAAACATTATGTCAATCACGGACATAGCCATTTAGTGAATGGAATAGGTATTTATACATGATAATAACAGGAGACAAAGTCATTTAGTGAATAAGAATGGTTGTTGTCCCTCTCAAAAACTTTCAATATAATAACACTTTAGTTCATTTTACTTTAAATATTAGTTAAATAAAATTTTTATTTTTAAAATTTTTAAATTTAAAAATTTAATAAATTTTTTGTTTCTCTCGATATTCGACCTTAACTCTATTCTTGATAACAATAATGTTTGAACTGAAAAGTTTCGATGGGCGACAATTTGATTTCTCCATCATATCACATGGTGCTCGAACATACAATTGCATGTTCCCACATTCTTCTCCTATGACTTTAGGGATTACGAGACATCAGCTCTAGAGTCTATTCAGCTACAATAATTTTGATTTTTTTGAATATATATGTATAAAGATATTATAGTTTCAGTCAATAAATTGTTTAAGGTTCGGACTTTAAAACTTAAATTTAAATCTTAAATTTTACACTTAAACTTAAACTTAAACTTTAAACAAAACTATAAATATTAAAATTTGTTATGAATATTTATCTATGTGAATGTCTATCATGATTAGAACTTTATCAAAAGAGTTTGATTTATTTATTATTAGGAATATTATCTCTATGAATTAGAGTTTAATGTATTATGTACTTCTTATGCCTATAAATAGATGATTCATTGAAGGCATTGTATACAAGTCTATATTTGAGAATAATACAAATATCCATCTTTCTCTCATCTCTTTGTTCTTCTTGTTCTTATTCTTGTTCTTCTTTATTTTATTCACAACACGTTATCAGCACGATCTCGCTCGCTCAATTACTGTGATTATTGTTGGTGGTTCTCGAAAAGAATTTCAATTTGATATTGGTGACTACATCTATCATATATTCAGCTTACCTTGGAAAGTATGATATGTTTTACTTATTTATATACTAATATAATGATTGATTTATCATTCTCCAAAAGTTAGTATATTCATATCTATTATTTGGTTATTATTTTATTCATACTTGAAGTAACTCTTGAATTAACGAAAATTAAAATTATCGTCGTACTTCATTAGATGGATTGATAAAGCAAACCAAATTAAAGCCCTCAAGGATTTCGGCTAAATGCTATTGGGCGCACAAGTTGGAATATTTTATTACACAGTATATTAGTTTTATTCAAAGTTTTTATTATTCCATTCTAATTTATAATTGATTCAATTCAAGGATTGTGTTGTCATGTGATTGTTATATATTTGTTTTATCATTATTATTATTATTATGGTAATTTATATGAATAAATTCGAGATATAAAACAACTTTATTATTTGTATCAATTACTTTGTATGTGAATCAAAGGCAAAAGGAATACGTTACTTTGATGTGTTTATATATTCATCAAAATGTCGCTTGATTTTAACTATGGTTGTTTATAATTTGATCACATCAATTATAGTTATGTTTATTCAACTTGATCTATGACTACTTTTATACTTTTTGATCTAGTCTCAAATAAATTTTTTTTATTCTATTGATAAAAGTCGATGCTTTTAACCGTGTTTTGAGTTTTACATGTATTCAAATGAGTTGGAAAGAGACATGGTGTAAAAAAGATTATGAGAAGATGCCTTGGTTCATTTGCTACGTCATCATTGTCTTTGAGACGAAATTCAATATCGGTAAACTCTATTTTATTTTTATCTTTTAAAATACAATTTTAAAGTGCGATAAATCATGATGATTTTGGATTTACAAGAAGATTATTATAAAGTCTATATTTGCTTGAAAGCAATATTTCTTCTTCGTCGAAAAACTCGACCATAGACTTCTCCCAATTTCAAGTTACGAAAATTCGTCTTGATCCAAAAAGTTTTATGGGAGGCATTCCTTGAAGTGAATGCAAAGCATGATTTTTATTCCATGCGATTATCAATGATGGGCATTCCCTGAAGTGAATGCAAGCATGATGTTTATTCCATGCAATTATCAATGATGGGGCATTCCCTGAAGTGAATGCAAGCATGATGTTTATTCCATGCAATTATTGGATCTGTTTCATTCCCTGAAGTGAATGCAAACATGGTAAATCATTATTCAATTAGAGACATAATTTCGATATAATCCAAGTATAATTGGCTGGACATCCCGTTCTGCGAGGCTACTGGTCTCAAAGGAGGTTTTTAAAGGACCTTGTGGACAGGTTTAACAATGCCGCATACGAGGATTAAATCTTTGTTCTCTGTGATAAGGATATGTGAAAAAGGTTTTAAAGGCCCACTGGCTCCACTCCATTCCCTGAAGTGAATGTGAGATTATATTATGGAAGGAATAAAAAATCACATTAAAAGTTGTGGTCGTGGTCGAGGTTATGAATATACACATGAAAAATATAGTCATTTTAAGAATACTTCTACCCGCTGGTAGCGAAGTTATAAGGATGACAAGAGTGATAAAGATCATTCTAAGGAAGTGAAATCCTTTTACCAATGTGATGTTATAAACCATTAGTTTCGTACTTGTCAAACGCCAAAGTATTATGGACTTTATCCATAATCATGAATGATAAATGAAATAAAATATAAACAAAATTTGTTTATGGCGAAAATAATTATGGCGTTATTGGTCCAACTCAATTGGATATTGTTAATTTTCTCATAACCATTGAAGGGAATAATTTACCATTTATTTTATTTCCCTTATAACCTCTAACAGGAATAATTATTTTTTTATTTATTTTATTTTTTTAATGTTAATTCGTTTTATTTATTATTTATTTATGTTAGTTTGCTTTATCTTTATTTATTTCACATATTATTTATTTACGTTTTATGTTAATTTATTATTTGAAGAATATGATTACTTCCAGAATAAAATATACAATGAATTGTGGCTATTTATGCCTAGAATTGTGGCTATCTATGCCTATAATTGTGGCTATCTATGCCTAGCAGATAATGCAAGTACTCATATTGTACTTAAGCATAAGAAATATTTTTCCCATTTAAATGCAAGGGGAAATATGAGTAGTATTTCTCAAAGTACTAAAATATCAATACTTCGGAAGAGCACTTGAAAGTTTATCTCTGATAGATAATCGACTTGATATGATGTGCTATATTTTATATTTTTCATTCCTCGAAGTGAATGATACAAAGTACATATTTTCATTACCTGAAGTAAATGAAACAAAGCACATTTTGAAAGGTGCACAATTATGCATTTCTCAATTAAAATGCAAGGGAATAATGTGAGTACTATATCCGGAAGTACTAATATCACAAAAGGCTCTAGTTGAGCAAATATGTTATTGTCAAATGGAACTTTATTCCATATTCACAGTGCGTTATACTCGTCAAAGTCATAAAGAGAGCAATATGAGTTCGTAAACTATCCCTTTGGGAATTATAGATAACATATGTTATCAATTGGCATTTGAAATAAGCCAATATAGATATAAGTTTTGGTAGCCAAAAAGTCAGTTGAAAGCTCTAGAAGAGCTATATATTGCTACCAAAAGATAATTTCAATTGAAAGCTCCGAAAGAGCTAAATATATTCCTATTTAAAGGAACAATTTTGATGGTCGTACTAGACATGTACGAGTAAGATTGAATTACATATTATGGTAAACAAGAAGTTTACAAATTCAGAGATATATACACATATATATAGTTGGTATGATCGGTTAGACCATCCTAATCAATAATGGTGCAGAAATTATTGAGATTTACATGCACATGTATTAAAAGAACCTGTAGTTCTTGTGGTGCTTATTCTCAAAGGAATGGATTAAATTCCACTTATTAAAGAACGTGAAGTTCTTGTGTTGCTTAAAGGAATTGATTAAATTCCACTTACTAAAAGAACATGAAGTTCTTGTGTTGTTTGTTCTCAAAGAATATAGATGATCTCACTTACCAAAAGAATTAGAACTTAAAGTTCTTGTATTGAAGTTGAGACTGTATGTCTTGCATATCTGAACGAAATATGGGCCCATATATCCACAAATGTGGAAAGTTTTATATGATTTTAGTAGATGCATCTACATTATTTTATCGACTTGCAACCAGAAGTTTGTGAGATCGATTCTAAAAATATTCAGATTATGCAGTTAGACTATTCGTCTTGAAAAGCTAGTGGGTTTATATTTTAGGCTATATCAGTTGTTACAAAGCCTATTGATTATGAAAAATATAGTTTAGTAAAATTTCAATTGAATGCCTCTTATTTAATAGCTAAACTATGAGAACAAAAGAGTTATTATTTATATGGTGTTTCCATATAGCAACACTTATACGCATCAAGCCAACGAGTTATAATAAACTCCCCGTTATGATTGATTTTTGGTCAAAAACCATACATTTCCCATTTTATGATTTTTGAATGTGCGATATGAATTGCTCCACCACAACGCACAAAATGGGTAAATAAAAAGGGTTGAGAATATATATTGAGTACGGGTCTCCTTTTATGTTTAAATTCTTAAACATTAATTGGAGAATCATCTGTGACATGATTTTTCTCAACATCATGGGGAGATAATAATCAGCTGGATAGAGGAAAATGAAATATCATTATATAGATCCTCGTATATGAACTAGAAGTTCATAAGATAATTCATGTTATTACATGTCAACTGCCAGACATATTTACTGACCCAATGAGAGTAATTAAGTCTCATATACCAGCTGAAACGCTCTAAGTTTAAATTACATGTTAGAGCGAGAGAATGTAAATCATGCCTGAAGCATGATAGTTGAAATGGTTCCAATGATCAAAATTCTCGTAAATAGAAAGTAATATGAGATGGTCATATATTGGAGGCGGGTGCTCCTGAAGAGACCCAAGACATAACAAATAATAAAACTCTTGAAGAGTTTCAGGTACCTGGAATAAAGATTGAAATCTTGAAGAGATCTCGATGAGTTATGTCATTACGATAATGGAACTAGAAAAATTGAAAAGTTGTCGACAACGATTTTACAAATAATTTTACATAAAATACTTCTATAGAAGTAAAGAAAGAAATCGAGGATCTTGTATAAAATCTATCCAGAAGTATAGATATTGAATTGGCCAATGTTGAAAGACGCTTTGAACTTCTAAAATAGAAGTATTTGGACCACCAGTCCAAACACTTAAAGGTGTAATGCAAGTGAGGCACAAATAAGTAGTCGTAAATACGACTTGAACTGTGATTTATGAAAAGTTTTAATTACTTCATGGTGGATGCAATTACTTTGGCAGTTTTGAAAATTTTACATGCGTCTAATTATTTGTGGATCCATATTTATCCTTGAAGGATCTAAAATGCTATAATCATTTGGAAATTTCTGAGGAAATTTATTTAGACATGTCTCGTGAATATTTTTGGCGCATTTGATATAATCGCCTTAGTGAATACTAATTGAGAAAATACTATAAGAATGATCAGATTTTCTTATGTATTTTATAAAGGAGTTTGGATCAAGATCCATTATGATAATTTTAGAACTCCTAAAGAGCTTCAAATTGGAAACTCATGAAGTACTTTCAATACAAGTACTTGAATCTTGACATCAAGTTTATCTCGACCTGAAGATCGAGCATTTTTATATATTTCTTTTGTCTATGAATAGACATAAGCTGAAAGAATCTTAAAGAAGATTCAATATGAATAGAGCATATCTATTGAGTATCCCAATAGTTGTAAGATTGTTGGATGTGAATAAAGATAATTATATCTTTTCTTGGTCTTGAAGCACTATATATTAGTTGGTCAAGAAATATCTATGAATATACAAAGATCATTACATTTAGATCTTCAAACATTCGTTGATGCCTCCTCAAATGTCGTAGAAATAATTGTTATGCACGAGGCAAGTCAAAAAAATGTGTTTGGCTAAGATTATTGACCCAACATATCCAAAAGATATGTGGATTTACTTTTACAAGATATGATAAAAGCTATCTTGTGTGAAGATAAAGCAAGATGTATATCTCAGTTTGAAAGTTGATACATCATGGAACATATTACTCCAAAGTTTCATCCCTCACGATCTTTAGAAAAATGATATTCAAGATTAAATTATGAAGATTCAAAGATCTTCTGTGATGTTTTCATGAGGGGGAGTAAATACGCGTTGCACTTTTTTTCCCTTAACCGAGGTTTTGTCCCAATGAGTTTTCTTGGTAAGGTTTTTAATGAGGCAACATGTTATGCGTATCAAAGATGTGTGTACTCTTTTTCCTTCACTAAAGAATTTTTTTCCCTCTGGTTTTTTATCTTAGTAAGGTTTTAACGAGGCACATTATCTTCATAGACATCCAAGGGGGAGTGTTATGAATATTTATCTATGTGGATGTCTATCATGATTAGAACTTTATCAAAGGAGTTTGATTTATTTATTATTAGGAATATTATCTCTATGAATTAGAGTTTAATGTATTATGTACTTCTTATGCCTATAAATAGATAATTCATTGAAGGCATTGTATACAAGTCTATATTTGAGAATAATACAAATCTCCCTCTTTCTCTCATCTCTTTGTTCTTCTTGTTCTTATTCTTGTTCTTCTTTATTTTATTCACAACAAAATTGATATTTTTGTTTAAATTTTAGTTTACATAAACTCTATGTCATAATATTTTTTTCTTGGGTAATCTTCACTCGTGGTCCTTTTTATTTAAAATTTGTTCTATTTTAGTTACCCGGATTTAAAAAAGATCATTCTTGTTACTTACGTTTTGAATCATGTCTATTTTGGTCCCTTGACAGTTAACCTCCGTTAATAAAAAATAATTTCTAATTTAACCCTTAAAATTTCAAAACTTTATTTTTCACCATCTTTCTCAAAAATTTGAAAAATTTATTTCTCCACCCACCACCCAATCCCGACCCTCTTTCCACCGTCATAGTTCCGCCTCAAAGCGTTAAACTTTGTGTATTTGGTTTTACTATAAATGTGCAGCTAGTTTATGGATTATTGTATAAAAGTGGGGCAATTAGATCTAGATGTATAAAAAATTCGAAAAGGAAGTTTGCTGAAACCTCTTAATTACCATCTCTCTCAGTCTCTATCTGAAATGCATTTAATTCATCTGTACAATTGTAGCTTTAACAAATTATACTTCTAAATAGTCTAATTTTACTGATAATAGGAACTTTGTAACATGAGTAATCACAGTAACAAAAGCAATCACTATACAGATGATGTGTTTAAAACTAAGGAGCATGTTTATAGATTATTAAAGAATAACACACCGGCATAAATTCAGCTTCTGCGTGTCTTCATTACTCTTTTTTGCACATTAGAAGGCAAAAAGTATCAGACATGGTTAGATGAAAATATGAAATTCCATTGATGACTTAAACAGTAATTGTTTGTATTTTTTTCGTTTCAGACGCATGAACGGTGTATTATTAACATATCAACTAAAAGAAAATCATATAAATTTATTTTTATTTTTTTTAAGAAATGTGTGGAAACTTGTCGGTTGGACGGTTTGATTGTTTAACTTTGGACATCTAATTAGGAGTTAACCGATTTCTAGAATTGTCTAGGAATCATAGTCCACGGCTTTTCCAAAATTAAAATAATTATAAAAAATAAATGTATATATTAAAGAGCTTCTTTTCTGGAAATCAATGAAAGAGCAAAACAGAAAAGAACAAGTGTGAATGATGAGAAAATAATGATACAATCCACTGTTTTCCTGTCTCAGCTTGTGGTTTTTTATTTTATTTTTTGAAGCTGATTATTCGTTGGTTTTCATTATTTGTTTCGTAAATACTAAAATGGTTATTATTTATATATATTAGCGTTGAATTTTTTTCTACAAACGGAGTTATTTAAAGATGCTTTAGTTTATAAGTTATAAGTTTAAGAGGTATGCTTTATAATTTATAGTTTAATGTTATAATTAGGGTTTATGATTAAAATTTTAAAATTTTAAGATTAAATTTTTTGAATTTTAGCTTAAAAGTAGACATAATTATATAATTATTAATTATTTTTATATTGACAATGTATCAAATATTCACCATTCACAAAAATTTATAAAATTTTTATAAGGATCAAGTGCCCGTCACAAACAAGTTCATTTAGATTCTTTGAGAAAATACGAGTGAAGTGTTGTATACAAGTTCTTGAGTGCAACTTGCTCAATAACCGCATGAATGAACAAAACTACAAAAAAAACAATAATATAAATTGGTAATTATTTCATGCCCAGGCGATAGAAACAAAAAGTTTTCACAAGTCCCTCAATTTTAGGGTTTAAAGACTTTGTTTAGGTTTTAAGCGTGGGAGTTTTGAATTAGGGTGTGGTTAGAATTTAAAGTTAAAGGTTAAAATCTAGAGTTAAGGGTTAAAACTTAAATCCCTAGTCATATTACTTTAAAAACCTAAACACTAACATATAAACCCTAAATTCTAATTCAGCCTCATAAATTCTAACACTAAACTATAAATTCTAAACTCATAAACCATAAACTTTAAACTGTCTTAAAACTAGGGAGCATGTGAAATTTTTTCGTTCTCAGCATAAATGCGTGGTATATTTTCTGAATATAAATATGACTAATATTTTAAGTTCATTCAACATTTAGTATAAAAATTCCTTGTTTGATTCCAAGGAATTCCTCGTCAGGTCGATAATAAAAAATTCAGCTCCTTTTACTCATCAATTGGAATTCCCCCAAGTTGCCAAAGGAGGGAGAGAATGTTAAGAAATGCCACAAAGTCAATGAAATAGAACAAAAAGCCAAACAACCCAGTTTTTTTTTTGTGTGAAAACATTATGAAAAAGTCATTTAATTAAGTCGATCGGCAAGATTTTTATATCTTTGTATTTTGTAAATGAAAAAATGGGTTTTTATTAAAAAAATTTTTTTGATATAATCGAGACTAATATTATTATTCGACGTCACAAGTTTTAAGAGGAAATGAAAGAGCGGAGGAGTCTAACGTACAATAAGGTCTCGGTGTAGCACAAACCGAAAATGTTACAAAATACGAATTTTAAAACCGAAAATGTTACACTTTTTGATATTTTAGATGGGTGGTTAAGTATAAAAACTTAGCTCTAAATTTCGATACTTATAACTTCTGATAACATTTAGGTTTATATAAGTATCAAAACTTATCGTGAGATCACCAACTTAAAATGTTATAAAAAATGTAATATTTTCTGTTGGTATAATATTTTAACTTCCGTATTTTATAATATTTTCGGTTAATGTCGCACCGTAGCTATACAACGACCATACCGCACAAAGAATTTTCCATTTTCATTTCAGCAATTGCCAAAAGGGAAAAAACAAAGTCACCATCTTTAGTTGTTTACATCAAAAAGAGGACTTTGCCTATGTAATCAAAACTTTCAAAAAAGTCAAAAAATTGAAGGTAGGTTTGGATCTTTTCTTCCCATCATTTTCCCACCCTCCTGCACAATACTTATTTGTCTCAGACAATAAAAGAGTGAATCGCTCTCCTTTTGACATCTGTCAACATTTGGTGGCTTCTCGCCTGCTGTCTTTGCCATTGGACTCTTCTCCCAAACACTGTCCCCGAACCATATATAAACCGAGTTAACCCTCCAAGTTTCCACCCTGCAATTCACATACATTAGCAATGGTTCATTCAGATTCAGCCCCACCTCTGCTCGACCATTATGGAACACTTTTCTCATGCCACTCGACCCAATGCGACGAGCCCCAAAGTCGAGTCACCATGGAAGAATGTCAGCTTCCGTTGATTGACTTGTCCGCTCTAATGAGTGACGACGAAATGGTTCGTCGAGCTTGTGCCGTCGCGATTTGTAAAGCATCGTCGGAATGGGGTTTTTTCCAAGTGGTAAACCATGGCATTAGTCCTCAACTGGTCGAGAAGATGAGAAGGGAGCAAGTGAAATTGTTCCAAGCACCGTTTGAAACGAAAGCTAGAAGTGGAGTTTTGAATAATTCTTACAGGTGGGGAAGTCCTAGGGCTATTTGTCCTAATCAATTCTCCTGGTCTGAAGCCTTTCATGTCCCTCTTACCAAGGTCTCCGATGAAGCTTGTTATGGAGAGTTCACATCTTTAAGGTAAAAGACTAACCAAACACCATTAGTCTCTTGAGTTCGGATAGTATCGAATCCGAATCATTCGAGCTGGAACAATTGAGTTTTTCAAATAATTTTATTTCAGTTCATACTGTTTCAAGTTACTTCTTCGGATCAACCATTTCATGTGGGTTCATTTTTAGTTTGAATCATTTTCGATATAAATCATTTAAAATCCACAGGTTGAAATGACTTCGGGTAATTGACTTGTTACCACATTCCTCTGTTTTTTTACAGGGAAGTGATAACATGTTTCGCAGCAGCCATGTCGGAGCTGTCGAGGCTTCTAGCAAGGATCCTGACAGAAAACTTAGGCCATGGAAAACAGGCTCCGATCGACGATATATGCGACGAAACGACATGTTTCCTTCGCCTCAATCACTACCCAGCATGTCCAATATCACCGGAGATTACCGGCCTAGTCCCCCACACCGACAGCGATTTCCTAACGATTCTTTGTCAAGACCAAGTCGGAGGACTTCAACTCATGAAAGACTCCAAATGGGTGACTGTCAAACCTAACAAAGACGCTCTCATAGTCAACATTGGCGACCTTTTCCAGGTTGGAAAAAACAAAACAAAACAAACCCAGATTTCTTCTTTCACTGTCCCAACATATTAATTTGTCTGTAAATCTAAATCCCTGGTATAAAATTTTACAGGCATGGAGCAATGACGTTTACAAAAGCGTGGAACACAAGGTGGTGACCAATACAACAATGGAGAGATACTCCATTGCTTATTTCCTCTGCCCTTACTACGATTCTTCAATCGAGAGCTTCGTAAAACCTTCCATTTATAGAAGGTTTACTTTCAGGGAATACAGAGACCAAGTTCAAGAAGACCTGAGGAAAACAGGGTACAAGGTTGGCCTCCCGAGGTTTCTACTCAAGGGTTCAGAGGAAAACACCAGATTATACACACCGAGCATCACGGCCAAGAGTTAAACGAGCCTTTTACCAGATCTAATTATCATAATTTAACAAGTAAAAAGAAAAGAAACAGAAAAACCAATATGTTCACCGTATTCATAAGTGAGCATAATGAGTACTGGATTTAAACCCTAGACAACCCTACCTTTTCTTCTTATTAAAAGAATATATGTTCATTGTATTCTTCATTTGATTCAAAAAGGGAGAGATTGTATTTTTGTGGTATAATAATGTATATGGAATTTTATGACTGTTGATATGGAAACCGAATACAATCATTGAAAGAACTGCTCACCAAATATTCCAGCACTTATTCTAAAGAATGTGAACAAATGTGTGATTTCTTCTACAAAGATGCTCGGGTATAACCTACACTAGGACTGATGCCCCACCACTATATGTATTCTTTACTAATAAGCTGTGTATCTCAATGGCTTAAGGAAAGTGAATGCTCTAATATAGTGGAAAAAAGTACTCGAAACGAATAATGAAACCAACCGGTATTTCCTGCTAAAGAATCATTCTTTTCCAAAAATATCCTCAAAACATAAAATCACAAGATCAATCTGAAGCAACAAAATTGTTAAATTCAGACGCTTAATATCCATTTCACCATATAGAAATGACCATGTCTAGTGATAAATTAATGAAGGAAAAGCAACCCTTGAAAACTTTGACCAGACCTCACCATAGCTTCAGTAATTTTATAGAGGAAGAGCAGCTTCAATTTTGCCCCATGATTCTAAAGCATCCCCTTTGAGCCTCTTTTTCATCTTCTCGACAACTTGCTTAGCTTCCTCCGACCTCGACCTTTCAATCAATCCTTTAACCAGGCCCTCCATGGCCTCAAACGGCGGCACCCATTTCCTCTTTATGATTTCCTTACTCATTTCCAAAGCTGAATCCAGCTCCCCTTCAGTCACCATACTCCGAATCAAACTATAATAAGTAAACGAACAAGGTAAAACATACCCATCACTCAACATCTTATCCAAAACCTTCTTAGCCGATTCCGAATCTCCTATCCTACAAAACCCATCAATGATAGTATTATAGCTAGCTGCATTTGGCTTCAACCCTTTTGAAACCATCTCATCTAACAACTTCTTAGCCCTAGCACATTCTTTGCTCTTGCATAACCTCGAAATCCTATGGTTATAAGTAGTCAAATTACCTTCAATCCCTTTCTTTAAAACCTCTTTCATAACCCCATCAAATCCATTTTGGTCCCCAGTCTTCAAGTACTCTCCTAGCAATATGTTAAAAGAATCAATATTTGGACTTGCACCCATTTTCTCAACCCATTCCCGTGCTGATTCTATCTTATTCTCTTTCACAAACGCTTTCAGCACCAAGTTATGTGATACTACCGTTGGCTTAACGCCGAGCTTTGAGGGAAGAGTGTTGAAACAATCGTGTAATTTCTCAAACATCCCATTGTTAAGATAAACCGTAAGTATAGCACAGAGGGATTTTTCAGTTACATTGGAATACCTTTTCTCAGACAAATCGTCGAGCGTTTGGAGTGCTTGTTCGACCATCCCTGCATTTGAGTAAAGCATAATGAGACGAATCCAAAAGCCTTCTGATTTGAGGGCGGGTGTGTTTTGCGAATTGAGCTTTTGGGTCTCGAGGAGGCGGTCGACGAGATCGAGGCGGTTGGCCCGAGCTAGCTTGCGGATGGAGAGGTGGTAGATGGGGCGGTGGCGGAGGAAAGTCGGCAAATGGGAACATTGCTGGAAGATTTCTGCTAATTTTTCAGGGTTTTTTTCGGATATAATGGCTGATTTTGCTGCTTTGAAAGAAGGAAATGGTGGGTTTTGTTTTACAGTATGAGTAGAGAAGAATGATTTGGGGATTGCTAATTTCGAGTTCCTGAAGATGGAAGCCATTGCTGTTTCTGATGATAAAAACTGAAGCTTGAAAATGGGAGAGGGATTAGGGTTTTAGTATCTCTCTTAGAAAATGTAAGAGAATTTTCTAATAGGAGCATTTAACTTAAAGTAATTATAATTCAAAAATATACGAATTAAAAATTTAAAAGATATGATCTTAAAATATCAATTAAAATAGAAATTAAATCTATAACTTAAAATAATTATTAATTAATTATTTTTATAAAAGAAACCACTAGTTTTATTAAAAAAAATACTAAAATTATAATAAGAATTTACAAACTATCATTGTAAACTATACCGTTGATCACCAATTTTTAGGTAAAGTATTAAAATGACCACCTTAAAAAAATCGCGTCGATTGACTGCTCAAAGTCCAAACTATTAAAATGGGATCAATATGACCATCGGCCGTTAATGGGCTAACGGGAGGTGACGTGACAGTTAAAAAATTAAAGGTATAATTACACATTTGGTCCTTACTATTTACACATTCTTTCAATTTAGTCCTAATTTTAATCTAATAAAATAAATTAATTAGGTGGTGACACGTGTCAACACCTTATTGGAGGAATTTAATTATTTATATTTAATTTAATAAATTTATTTTCATCCCCAATCAGGTGGTGACACGTGTCACCTGATTGGAGGATGAAAATAAATGGAACCCCCAATCAGGTGGTGACATGTGTCACCTGATTAGAGATGAAAATAAATGGAACCCCAATCAGATGGTGACACGTGTCACCTGATTGGAGGATGAAAATAAATGGAACATTTGCACCCAGCATGAATCAAACCTAGATATCCTAGGGAAGGATGACATAACATGGCAAAGCCACTGGGCTAAAGTCATTTTTGTGATACAAAGTGCAAATAATTAATATAATTTTGAATATATTGAGGAAGCAGAAACTGTTGCAGAGGAATAAGCTCAAAATGTGGCTGTTGAAAATAAAAATACTATGAACAGTTCTGAAAGAACAAGTTACTGGGAAGAGTTGTTACGAGACAAATATGAAGTTCATAAAGTTGAGGAGTTTAATGCTCTGGGAAAAGGAAAGAGAAGCCGTAAGCAGGTATATTTCTATTTTCACCATTACATAGAATTTGATCAAGCCAGATATTTATTTTTGTTTAAGGTGACTTAGCTCCACCCTGGTTATTGTTTTGTTCTGGTTCTTAATGTTGTGGTGGTACTTAACTGATTTCCTTGTGGTATCTTTGGATGATTTATTTTCTTCTTCTTTGATGATTGAATTTAATTTCTGCTCTCTGAATTTCTTCAGATGGTTTCTGTTGAAGAAGATGACCTTGCTGGTTTGGAAGATGTAAGCTCTGATGGTGAGGATTTTGAAGCTGAACTGACTGATGGTGATACTTCATCCGGAAATCAATCTGGGAAAAGGCTTTACAGGAAAAGAGTTCGTGGTATGTTTTGCCTGTCCTTATAAGGTTTTAGTGCACCAGTTACAGAAATTCATTATATTTTGATCAATTTTCCGGTTTCTAACCAATTTTGTAGTGGACCTATTAATTATATTAATTATTTCCACTAAGGTGTTGACACGTGTCACCACCTAATTAATTTATTTTATTAGATTAAAATTAGGACTAAACTGAAAGAATGTGTAAATAGTAAGAACCAAATGTGTAATTATACTTTTAATTTTTTAACTGCCGCGTCACCTTCCGTTAGCCCCTTAACGGCCGGTGGTCACATTGATCCCATTTTAATAGTTTGGGTAGTCAATCGACGCGATTTTTTTAAGGTGGTCATTTTAATACTTTACCTAAAGATTGGTGGTCAACGGTATAGTTTACCCAATTTTCTAATAGGAGCATTTAACTTAAAGTAATTATAATTCAAAAATATACGAATTAAAAATTTAAAAGATAAGATCTTAAAATATCAATTAAAATAGAAATTAAATCTATAACTTAGAAAAATTATTAATTAATTATTTTTATAAAAGAAACCACTAGTTTTATTAACGAAAAAAATACCTAAAATTATAATAAGAATTTACAAACTATCATTGTAAACTAAATACATAATTTGAACTTTCTCTTAAAACTAGCCACTTTAGATCAGATATGAACCATACATAAAAAGGTTATAAACTCATTCAAATACTCGATCTAAAACTAGATATGAAACCTGACTGCATCGGCAAAACGAACCACAAAAGGGGATGAAACTATCAATAGACCACCGAAAAAACGTAAATCAGAGTCGAGCACCGCGAGAAACTCTTCACAAGCGCAAACCGCGTATCCAAATTTAAACTGAAAGTCCAGAGCAGAGGAGATCAACATGATTACAAATAAGCATGATCAGTTGTGGCGTCATCAAATCCAACCCTAATAAAAACATAAAATAAAAAAATAACCGAAGGAGTAGAAGAAAACATGCCAAAAGACAAAGATAAACATGTTAATAGACAGAGTTAAACATGCCAGTAGACAAAGATAAACGTGTCATGAATGCAGAAAAATTGTGTCACAAAGATATAATTATTTTATTAAAAACTAAAAAAAATAAACTTGGCGGCCGACAACCGGCAAAAAAATAGATATTGTCGCCGACTATAAAACAAAATTTGAGACGCTAAAGGGAAAAATATCGAGCAACTAGGAAAAAGATTAGAAAAAAATTTAGAGAGCCGCTAATAATTAAGTAATTGATATGAGATTAACCTTACAAAAGTATGATATATATATATATATAATTAATGTAACAGAAAAAGTATAAACAATTTTTTTGTCGGGGGCAGATGGATCAATTCAAGTCCATATATTATCGCATTGTGTCAAGTGTGTTTAGATTAAAATTTCAATTTTTTTAATAGTTTAAAGATGATTAGTATACGTTCATAGATGTTTTTAACGCTTTGACAATGCACATATATTATGTAGATAAAGCGTTTGAATCCGTATTTTCTAAAATGAATATCATCCGCTTTTTCACTGGGACACTTGTTGAGTTCTTAAGATTAGAAGTTTTATTTTCTCCTAATTTCTAATGGGCGCATTTAACTCAAACTAGTATAAAAATTATGAGAAACTATATCATGAGTCATTTTCACCACATTTATGGGACTAACCAATAAAATATATTTATTTTATTAATTTTTCATGTCATTATTTTACCAACTGAATTTTTATTTGGTAAAAATTGTTTTTAAATTTGATTTACAGTAAATATAAGTGAAGATTTACTTAGTAAAAAAATAAGATAAAACAATTAATAAAATAAATACATTTTATTAATTGGTCTCATAAATAATGTGATGTGAATGACCCATGATATAATTTTTTAAAAATTAAGACCAAAATAAGTTTTTTTATTTAGTGTGAAGAAGCTTTACTTTTTAAGCCAGAAATTTAAAATAACGATATTATTTGAGAGTGTATAATTGACCGACCAAAATGGCATTTTCTCAAATAACTCAAACTCTATTTTTTTTTCTTCGGTGATTGGCTTTCCTCCTCGTTTCTTTTTTTTTTTCTTTTCATCTTCAGTCGACTTTTTTATTTTGTTTTTTCTAAAATACATTTTTGTAGCTTTCTTTGTGATTTGATGGGTGTTTCCCTTCCCAACGTCAAATCTAGAAGTGTTCAAAAATACTCGATCGAAATGACCCAACCTACTGATTCGATCAAAAAAATCGAGTAATTTTATAATTTTTTCAACTCCCAAGTTGGGTACCAAACCCACTATTTTTCGGGTCAAGCTTAAGTCACAAAATTCCAATTTTTCAGATACTCGACTATCCGACTACCCAAATATATTTGAAATTAATTTTTTTATATTTAATAAATACATATTTTTATATTAAAATAATAAAACAACTTAATTTCTTTATATTTTTATATTTTTTAAATACATATTTTTATATTAAACTAATAAATACATTTTTATATTTTATATTAAACTAATAATATTTTTTATATTGAAAATACATATTTTTAGATCTAGGTACCCAAATACCCGATTTTGCAGGTAACCGCAACATTCGGGTACCTGACCAATCCGGGCTGACCGAACTACTATCCGAAGACCCAATACCCAGATTTAAACACCCCTAGTCAAAACCCAAGCTCAGACTCTGATTTTGAAAGAACGACGAACAATCGTTTATGTCAGCTCAAAAAAAAAAAAGAATGGGTGGAGAGGATCGTTTTCTCCTATTTGTCTCCAGTTTTGGTTGTATACTTTTTTCGTATATTTACTTTTTTAGGTTGGATGGAAATCAGTGGTGGTGGCGGCTCTTGCAACATTTTTCCTCCGACGTCACTCATGTAGGTGGCCTTTTGGTTCTCGATGTTGTGTCAAGCTTTCTTTTTAGGAAGCATCCCGATTTCAATGGTACCTCTTCCGCTGTCCTGGTCAACCCGGCGCTTGAAATTCACTTCAGTATCACAGGTGCTAGGCATGGTAAAATTACCCGGCCTTACCAGATGTGCCTGGGCCACGACCCGTTTGAGTATTTTTTCCTTGAATTTCAGGGATCGAGGTGGGCGGATTTTAGAAAATATTGAGTCGTGGCGGGATAGGTTTGAATATGTGCTAGAAATTTCACGCCCCGCCCTAATATATTTTTAATTATAAACATGTATTTTTTTATTATATTTATGAAAATACCACTATATATAAATATTTTTTATAGCTTTTAAACTATTCTTGTGGATTTATGACTATCGTAAATTTTATTAGATGTTGTTCAAGTTTTAACATACCTGGTTCTGATGGCCAGTTATTCAAGTTTATTCTTTTAAATATGTAATTTTTCATGTGGGCAATTTAAATGGTTTTATTTTATCTTTTTATATATGTTTATAGATCGGAGAGGCAAAAAATTCGCCATGTCCCGTTTCTATCACTAATGGTACCCGTCATTAAGATCGTCGCATACCCTTTTTAGGTACTGAAGTTTGACTGTCTTATCATTAACAATTACTGTAATCTATCTCTCCTCACTTCGTTTGTTCGCACGACGACTTCTTTCTCTATTTTTACGTTATAGGCATGCTTGCTGTCCCGATATTTGTTGTTTTGGATCTATGTTATTGGCTTCTATAGCTATGGTTGTATGAAGTTTTTATTTTAATGGAATTTATCCTATTTGGTAAAAAAAAAAAACCTTAAAGAAAATTGACATTGATACCCTAATATATATGCATTGCCATAAGTATTTCGTATAGAGAGACCTAAACAATTGAAGAAAAAAAATCTTGTTTTATGATCAGTTTTTGTTATTACTTTTTATACTACATAGTACAAGTTATGTAGTAGTTTGTGTACTATAATTTAATTAATTTTATTATGTACTTATTGAATTTAGAATTTTAATTATAATTCAAGACAATGCAAAAACAATATTACTAAATTACATGAATTTAAAATATCATATTAGAGAATAAAAATTACATATATAATTTTATCATTTTATGTATAATATGTTTTAGGTTTAAGGGTTCTTGAAGCCCTTGAATTTTTGAAAAGAATCAATTCTTTTTGAAAGGGAATTTGAGGCCTCGTTAAAAAACCCCCTAATCCTAGTGGGGGAAAAGAGTACCTCGTTTTATTAGAAAATGGTACGGATACAAACACAAACACAGCCTGGATTACAGGGATCCAAACATAATCTATCAAACATATGCTAATACACAGGAAAAAGACCCACAATCACCTAAAGCAAAACAATGAAACATTCCCCAAGTTGTCTTCAATACGTGAACCCATCAGCAAAGCTATGAAACTACACTTGCAGGCACAGTACATTGCTCCCCCCAGCGTCCTTTTCTTGCCGAGAAAACCAAAGCAAATGTTTGCTCCTTGAAACACCTTTGGAGGCCAATCTGTGTGCTACACCATTAGACTCCCTGTATACGAAGATAAATTTCCACTTGTGTTTCGATTGAAAATTCACAACATCCTTTATTCTATCAGCGAAAACCGCGGGACACTGTGGATAATACTCAATCCACTTAATGACTTGTTCACAATCGGACTCAATAGCCAAACTCGTCCTTCGACTATTCTTCAACTTGGCCGACAGTCTGCACGCCTCAAGAATTGCCTCTATCTCTGCTCCGGTAGGGTCCGACAAACCGATAGACTTTGAAAAAATGACAACTAGATTACCTTTATGATCTCTTAGTATCCTTCCAATTCCTGCCTCTCCGAAGCTTCCCATCGTGGCTGCATCAACATTAAACTTGAGACTTCCTTCCTGCGGCCGCTGCCATAATAAGACAACGGGACGCTCCACTCGAGTTTTCTCCACGGCAACAACAGCAGGCCTTGTTAATAAATCATGATAATGGAATAGTGAAGCCGGCCACTTACCTTTTAACCATTGGAACAGCCTCAAGACAGCAAGTTTGAAAATAGAGTCCTCATTCACTTTGGCTCTATTAAAAGTGATATCATTTCTGCAGCACCAAACAGACCAAGCAAAGACGAAAAGAGCCATTTTCCATACCGGTTGTGTCTTTGGATCTACCACCAGAGAGTTCCAATAAACAACAAAAGATTTGAAGGAGCGCGGTACAATCAGTGACACGTTCCACAGATTTGCCCATTTTTGCCAAACCCTCCATACTGAATTACAGTGAACAAGCAAGTGGTTCACTGATTCAAAGCACATTTTGCAGTAAACGCACACGGAGTTTGACGGTAGCTGGATACCTCTTTTACTGAGTTCGTCAAGAGTTGGGAGTCGTTCGTGGATTGCTCTCCAAACAAATGCCTCCACTTTTGGTGGAGCCAAATTAGACCACACTAATTTCCATACGGCATCCTTGGATTGACCGGTATATGATAACAACGAGCAGAAATTTTTCGCTTTGTAGGTACCGCTAGATGCACCGACCCACCTCACGCAATCATACTCGAGCTTTAACATAGATGCTTTCTTAATGGTATTTTGAAAGGCCTCCCATTGTTTCAATTCCCATTTCTTTTTTGCACTCAATTAAACCCTCCAACCAATAAATTAAATCAATTAAGCATTTTGACCATCAATTTTTGGCAATTTTTTCCTTGAGATATTACTACTACATGACGCACCATAATTTTGTCAGGTGACATTTACATTTTTTTGTAGAAAACTATTTTTATATAATTTTTACAAGTTTTTTAGAATCTTTAGAAATTTTTAAATTTTTTAAAATAAAATTAAAGAATTTTAAAATTGTCAAGTGGCAACATTTTAACACGACACATTGCACTAATTAATTTAGAAAAAATTGTTAAATTTAACAGTCAACGATGACCAAAGGGGTGAGTTGATAAAATTTTAGAGTATAAAAGCTTAATTGAGTAAAAAAATTTATGAACTTAACTAATTTTTTTTAAAAAACTTAGAGGGCTTATGATATACTTAAGCCTATGTTTTATGGTTATTTGGGCAAGACTGAAATTTGAAGATACGAAAACTACAGGACTAGAAATGTCTAAATTTGAGTTTGGAGACTAAATTACATCTAATACATCCTATAGGGACAAGTAAAAAGAAAAAAAATAGTCTTTTTTTTAACCATTGTTTTATTAAACCAATGGTCAAAAGTCCGCAGCCTGACCTACCGCCCCTGGTTCTTACAAAGTATCTTAACTTTTCCATTCTCTTATAAATCAGCATTTGAATACGATAGGAGCAGCAGCCAGTAGCCAGCACAGCAGCTTACAGCTAACATTGCCGCTGCTGTCGCCGCCGCCACCACCACCGCTTCCATACTATTTGCCCCCATTTCTCTCTCTCACCCGATAATGACTTCCCTCAGCCACCCTCTCAAACTCCATTTCCTCTCTACCCCAAAACCCAAATTCCAACAAATCAAACTCCCCACCAAGGTCCGGATGTCTTTCCAAGAATCGGGTCCATCCGTCGCCGTCGTCGGCGTCACCGGCGCCGTGGGCCAAGAATTCCTCTCCGTCCTCTCCGACCGTGACTTCCCTTACCGTTCCCTCAAGCTCCTCGCCTCCAAACGCTCCGCTGGCAAGCCCATTTCGTTCCAAGACCGTAACTTCACCGTCCAAGAACTCACTGCCGACAGCTTTGACGACGTCGACATCGCGCTCTTCAGTGCCGGTGGATCGATAAGCAAAGAGTTCGGTCCCATTGCAGTCGAAAAAGGCTCTATAGTGGTCGATAACAGCTCGGCCTTTCGAATGGTCGATGGGGTGCCTTTAGTTATTCCTGAAGTGAATCCGGAAGCAATGGATGGGATTAAAGTTGGGATGAAAAAGGGTGCTTTGATAGCAAACCCGAATTGTTCTACGATTATCTGCTTAATGGCTGCTACTCCTCTTCATCGCCGTGCTAAGGTTTTAGATAAAGTTTCCATTTTTATTATACAATCATTTTCTTAGTGGTTCATAGATATTTATACATTTTGATTGATATAGAATTTGGTTTTTCATTGCTTGTTTGTTGCTAAATTAGATGGATGATTATTTTGTTGTAAACGGTCAATATAAGGTAAACTAGGCAAGAAATTGAAGGCATATTGAGTTTGAATGAAGTATGATGAATAAGTGATTGCTTGAAGCTACTAGGAAATGAATAATTGTAGTTTAAAATAGTGTGATTTAATAATTTGAATGGTTTTAATTTTATAGTGGATTGATTTTCATGAGATATTGAGAAAAAAAACTTTGGTGTAGGATATCTATTGATCTTGTTCAAAGCTTTTGTTGGTTTTCAATGGTTAAGGTGTAACTATACTGCATTAAGCAGCTTAAAACATTTGATTCTTGCCTGTGGTGTGTTGCAGGTGACACGAATGGTGGTTAGTACATACCAGGCAGCTAGTGGTGCTGGTGCTGCTGCCATGCACGAGCTCGAGCTACAAACCCGTGAGGTTGTTTGATTAAGTTTTGTTTTCCCCTTTTTTGGTATTGCTGTTTACTTTTTATATGAGATTTCCTTCTAAATTGATTCCTTGCTGCATTTTATTTTAGGTCTTGGAAGGGAAACCGCCGACTTGTAATATCTTTAAGCAGCAAGTATGTCTATTTGTTCGACAGTATCTAGTAATTAATTTGTGAATATCTTTACATCTCACTAGGTTTCTTATGATTATTTCTTTTACTTTGCAGTATGCTTTTAATTTGTTCTCACATAATGCCCCTGTTCTTGAGAATGGATATAATGAAGAGGAAATGAAAATGGTAAAAGAGACCAGGAAAATCTGGGTAAGTAATTATGGTGTTGGATATATAAAATTATACAATGTCTTTTTCATCTAATATAATCATGTTTTGTCGTGTATGTTCGCCTCTCTCGTTTTTCTTAGAATGACAATAATGTTAAAGTCACTGCTACATGCATACGAGTCCCTGTGATGCGTGCACATGCTGAGAGCGTGAATCTTCAGTTTGAGAATCCCCTTGATGAGGTAAGATACAATTTTATCTTCTATATATGAAAGAAGAAAGTTACAAGCACTCAACCCTTTTTTGTCATTATAGCTATCCGATGCATTTACATACGCCACATTCATCTTTAAGTTTATGAGCATTGTTTAGGAGTTATTAGGCAATGGATTTTAGGGTTTCTTCTCATTATCCTTGTCTTTATGTGTTCTTTTGGCCTCTTCTTACGTTTTATCATTTTCATTTCTTGGGACAAAAGTTGTAAAGAGTGGGTTAGGTTTAAAGATAAATACAGATAAGTAGTTTTCTAACTACATTATATGTATGCATATTGATTTTGATGAAAAAATTGTACAATACTAGAAAAGCAGCCTACGACTCCGATTCATATCATCCCTAAACTGTTAATCATAGTGCTCTATACTGGAGAATAACAAGCACTCTGCAACACTAATAAGAGCGTTGATATTTGAAATCAGAAACCAAAAATGGGGATTTTCCATGTTTCGGAACAATGGCAATGCTGGTCAATACTTGGTATACCTTTTCCAAAATTGCACTCTTCATTTGGTAAATTATGTGTATCAGGATACAGCAAGAGAAATTTTGAAAAATGCTCCCGGGGTCGTAGTTATTGATGACCGGAGTGCTAATCACTTCCCTACACCGTTGGAAGTATCAAACAAAGACGATGTTGCAGTTGGCAGAATTCGCAAAGATTTGTCTCAAGAAGGAAATCATGGGTAAATCTCATCTTTTTCCTAGTTTTTTTTGTCCTTTTAGAGAATTTTCACGCTAATATGAAATCTTAAAACAGGTTGGACATCTTTGTTTGCGGTGACCAAGTACGTAAGGGAGCTGCACTTAACGCTGTTCAGATCGCCGAGTTGCTGTTATGATCTACTTCTGAGTTATGACCTTGCCCGGGTACATTCTTTCAGGCAATTTGTTTTGAACTTTAGTGGTGTTTAGTTTATTTAATTCGGTCCTCAAATGCGGATTTTTATTATCTTTGTGAGTTGAACAAAATTTTGGAAGTCTTTCATAGAATAAACAATTAGGTTTATATTTTGGAACACGATGTTTTCACTTCTGAGATTATACTTAGTTGCACCAACATTCCTCTTGGAAGTAAGTTTTGTTTAAATTGTCCCGGTTTTTGGCTCGGAATGCCTGGTTCACATGTCCCAAGCTTCGAGGGGCGGTAAGACAAGAGGAGAGAAAAAACCCCGAAGAATGTGGTAAATACAGAATGAGCTATTCTGTAGGCAGTCTTACTTCACCATGATTCTTTATTTTTCTTACTATCCATGTCCGACATCCGATGGAAGGCAAACTCGTCTGCCTTAAAAAGAAAATGGAAAATGTACTCGTATCAGCCAAATATCGTTTCATAAAAACTGAATATTTGTTTATAAAGAACTTATAACTGGATCTATCTCCTTAGGTTTATTTAGAGATGGACACGGGTCGGGTTGAATTTTTAGCCCACCCGAACCCGACCCGAAAATAAATACCATATACTCGCACTCGACCCGAACAGTTTTTTTAAAAACCTGACTCGACCCAAAAATAAACACACTAAACCCGACCCTGACCTATAGAAAAAAATTAATTTTTAGGGACTTAATTGTAAAAAAATAATTTTAGGGGACATAATCATAAAAAAATATAAATTTAAAGATTAAATTGTAAATAAAAATTCAATTTTAAGAATTTAATTATAAAATATATATATATATATAGAGTAGTATTATAAATATCCCAAAAAATTTAAAGAAAAATTATCAATTAGTCCCGGGTCAGGTAGGGTATTTTCACCTTAAACCCAAACTCGACCCGACTTTACCCTTAATAAAAATTTGACCCGACCCGAACTTGATTTTCATTAAAAAAATCCGAACCGATCGGGCCGGGTCGGGTAAAATGCCCATCCCTAATTTTATTTTAAAATAAATAAATAAATATAATTTTTGGTATTTTTCATGTTAATAATGTAACATAAAGTTTGGTCCTTGCTAACTAAGATCTTAACAATTAAATTGGTTGTTTTAGTTCATTAAATACTGTATTAAAATTTCGATGACAATTCTCGAAATTACTCTCGCTAATGAACACAAGTTTTTATTATTTTCAACTTTTTTTCAATGATATTAATAATATTAAATAAAAGTTGGTTTATACCAACATAGGTTGGTTCAAGTGGTAAGCAGTTTTGTATCATTTAAGTAAGTCTTGAGTTCGAGTCTTTGTGTATGTAAATAGCGAGATGCTCACTCACCAAAGTCAGGTGTGCGACACGGGTCGATTTGAATTAGTCAGGGTGAAACCTTGAAAACCGGAAGGACAACTAAAAATAAAAAATATAAAATAAAAGTTGGTTTATAATTAACAAACATGTAATTTAATTAATTTATTTTTAGTAAAATAAATTAATACATTTATCTCAAAATTGATGTATGGTTATTTTTAAAACAATTCCTAAGTATTTATGTGTTTAGACTATAATATAAATTAAACATTAAAATTACTTTTTTATCAATTAAATTATCTGAAAAACCTTCTATGTATAGTGACAATTTTCACAAAAAAAAAAAACACACACAATTGATTAAAAATGTTAATCGCTACATTTAACATTATAATTTTTCCTGTCAACAACTTTTTTACAAAAGCAAAAACACTATCAAAAAACAAAGAGGAGAAGGATGATTGGTTTTCTCATTTGGGGCTGGACCAGATTTTTGGTGAAGCACAAATTCAGCATAACAACATTCAACATGTTGCCATACCTCAACAAGATTATCAATAATTCCTGAAAAAATAAGAGCATTTTCAGATTTTCAGATAAACCGACACAAGAGTACAATCAACGAAAGGCCATCAGGTCCCGTAATGAGCTTAACGCGTTTTTATTACAATTTTTTTTTAGTTTTAATGGGAGTCACCACTAATCTTTTAATTTAGGTGATATTGAATTACTTGAAAACTCAGTTATTTTAATAAAACATGCTTTTTGTCATTTTACTAAAACAACGAGTTTTGGTCTGCGAAAACAGAAAATAGGTTCGAGAGTCGGTTATGTGTGGGGAATAATGAGCACCCCCACAACGCTCAAAATTGGCACATAGTCGATTATAAATTATTTTAACGATAGAAATTAAAAATTCGAATTTAATTTAGAATTTGTGATCCCTTAAAATATTTAAAAATATTTCTTTATACGAAAGAAATTTACGCCCTTAAGCTCGGGGCATAATTTCTGTTAAATTACCGACTGAAGAAAATCTATTTTGAAATTTATAATTTAGAATTAAAAATGATATTTTGTAATAGAGACTAACGGAAAGCGACACCTTTTACGCTCGAGGTATGTTTTTCACGATAATCCCTAATAAAAGAAAATCATTTAAATTCAATTAAACAATATATATAAATATATTTTATTCATGTAAATAATTCATACAACTTAAAACATACAAATATGACATACAAAATATATAAAAATTATACCAATAATTAAAAGAGCATTGTAAATAATTCATACAACTTAAAATATAAAAACATATCATACCAAATATATTTATTACAAAAACATGTTAGTAAATATATATTACCCCATATCTAAGCTAACATTAAAATAAATACAAAGATAAAAATCAAATTTACCCTACTAAAAGTTTGAATGTAGAACTTCAACCGGCTTCTAACAAGATATTCGCATCAACCCGAACGAATTTCAACAGTACTTCGATCAAATGATTGATCAAACCCTCGGGGCAACCCGGTAAAAGCACTGCTCTCACTACGAAATGGCACTGCCCTTGTCATTTATCTAATGGCTTGTGCCTTTTCATTCTTTGCCTCCCCCCCCTTCTATAGGCAATTGGGGGATGATGGTTGACATGGATACCTTGCATGACATCAACGACACTATACTTTTTTTATAATTATAATAATAAAATATAATAATACTATATAATATTATGGTTTTATTTTGATGCACAAGCTGTGTAATTTTTTTTACACAATTCTTTTATAAAATTTAAAATTTAAATCACAAATCCTAACAACCTAAAACCTAAACCTTAAGCCTTAAACCCTAAACTCTAAATTCTACTCATAAACCTTAAATTATATATCCTACATACTAAACCCCTAAACCCTAACCTAAAACCTAAAACCTAAAACCCTAAACCCTAAAATTAAAGGGCTTGTGTAAACTAAAGTTTACACAAACTTGTGCATCAAAGTATTTTCCATAATATTATCCGGACAAAATTGAGTAATTATAGTTCAGACATAAAATGAGTGTTATAACTAAAATTTCTTTTTGCCGATAACTCATATAACATGTACCACCAAGAACGAAATCTTAGTTAACTCATGAGAGAAGAACGATAACTAAAACCTGAAAATCTCCAGATAGCTCGTGTAAAAGAACCAAAATAGTATATGTTCAGTGGTAATATGTATTAAGCGTTTAAGTATGTATATTTTACATATCGATTGAATTAAACTCAATCGACTTAAAAGCATTAATCTTAAAAGTGAAATATATTGAAAAACATTTTTTATTTGAGGTGTGAATAAAAATGTAATTTTCTGATATAGCTATTGTTATCCAACACATTAACTGATTAATTTAAATTAATTTTTTTTAAATCAAAAAATTATGTACTTTAAAGACTCATTATAAAGTAATTATCCCACTTCAATTTGTTTCATCCATAATATTAGAACTCAAAACATATAATCTTACTAAAAAAATTAGTACCTCATTTTATTAAACTAATTAATTGTTGATAAAAATATACTATATTTCTTTTAGTTTTCTATTGTTTTCTTAAAAATATATATTTTTTGAGTTTTATATCATCATCATCATCATCGAGGACAAAGCCAAAACGGTGATAGATATCTATTACTAAGATTGAGCACAGCGGATCGCACAAACTCCTTCGTTAGCAAGTTTCAGAAAAAGTTGGGCCGTACCGGCAATACAAAACCGCGAAAATATCTAGTGAAAAACCTATGACGTGTCGAAAACCCATTGGCTGTTAGCTAAGAGAAAAGCAAAGGAATATTACAAATATAGGACATAATGTTAAAAAACACGGCCGAAGATTTTGGCGTTAAATTAAGGTTTAACTACAAAATAGGTACCTAAACTATATTTTTATGCAATAAATGTCTAAAGTATTTTTTAATTGAAATAAATGCCCAAAGTTTTATTTTTGGTTGAAATAAGTGCCCAAATAGGTGCCTCAATTGACTTTAAAACAAGTCAAAATAAAACTTTAGACACCTATTTTAGCCAAAAAATACTTCAGGCACATATTACAAAAAGACACAATTTAAGCACTTATTTTATAGTTTAGCCTTAAATTAACCTCGTGGAAGCCCACGTCTTCCCAAAATAATAAAACCAAAATGAAAGAAATTAGAAAAATCAAGGATCAAAGTTGTGATTTGATGTTTTTTAGAAGTTGAGAACTTAAAAAATATTCCCATGAACCAAAAAACAAAAGTGAAAAAAAATCTAATCAAGAATAATACATACAATATTAGAATTGGTGATTCCAATATATAAACCTTTTTCATTATGGTCCCTAACAGTAATACGGAAATTTGATAAAAAAAAAAACAGTAATGCGGAACAATGGAGGTTTGAAACTCACGTAAAATTTGGTTTCTAAAAATAAAAGATTAAATATACATTTGATATTTAAATTAAATATTTTATTCTAAATTAATATCTAAAGAAATTTTTACTCTTAAATTTGTATATGAATTAGATACCATCTTTTAAGTTGATATCTAAAGAATTTTCTCTCTCGAATTGATATCTAAACTTTAATTTTATCAACTGTTTTAGTACTCTTGTTAACAATAGTTTTAGTTCTCAAAATTTTAACATTCTATCAATTTGACCATAATTTGAAGCAATTCAATAAATTTAACCATTTTTGCGATACTGTCAAACCAAACAAGTCTATTAGATCAAAACAACAATTGGATAACCTCATTCTACCATAAAACGATAACACGTTGCTATTAAACTTTTATTATACTAGGAAAGTAATATATATTTATAGGACAAGAACAAACAATTTAAGAGAATAACAAAGAGTAAATTGATAAAATTTTTAAATATAAAAGGTTAAATTTATTGATTTGTTTTAAATTAGAACTAAATTGATAAAATATATAAATTTTAGTATTAACTAAGAGAAGATTTCTAGTTCAAGTTTCAATTTGAGAGTAAACATTATTTAAGTGTCAGCTTTAGAGAAAACGCCTAGTTCAAGCATTAATTTAAAAGTAAAATTTCTTAAGTGCCAATCTGTGAAAAAGCATCCGGTTTAGATATCAAACCTATATTTAAACCAAAAATAAATGTTGCGAAAAATTAATTTTGAAGATAGTCAAGAATTTGCCTATATAATAATTAATAAACAGTTGGAAACACCTTTAAAAATACCTATTTCCTTAATTGTTCAACATCCCTATTTCCTTATTAATAATTAATAAACAGTTGGAAACACCTTTAAAAATACCTATTTCCTTAATTGTTCAACATCCCTATTTCCTTATTATTTTCCTAAATAACCCGAAAAACACGGCCATTTTCTTCGTCTCCTTGTGTTTCGTCTATGGCTATATATAACTATACATATATTGACTAACAGAGTTGACGATCAAAGATTCCAAGCAAGCAAGCAGAGTAAAGCTGGAGTCTTTATTTACTTTCTCAATGATCAATGGAGTCTGGGTTTATTTATGTTCTGTGATCTCTCATCTTCTTCTCTCTGGTAACGCTTCTTTCTTTGTTCTCGTAATAATGGTGGGAAATTGAATGTGGTTCAAAATATTGAAAGTAAACTTCCAATTTGCTTTACTTCTGCTGTTATTTTCTTGGGAAATAGTATTTTCCAACTCTGGGAATGTTAAAAGGTGTTTGTTTGGGCGGAGGGAATGCTGATTCTCATTAGCATTGATGTTGAAACTCACCACTTATCTCTGCTATAAAATTCATCTTCTATTGAAAGTAGGAATGGTGTGAACAGTTAGGAGTTATATTAGAAATTTCAGGGGTTGTGAAATTACAAAAGTTTAGGAGTGCCAACTTAGATCATCCATAGAAAATATGAAATAGATACATAAATTACGTGAGAATTTGAAATTTTCAAGTTGCGACTGCCCCCTTAGCACCTCTCGGTCCATCCGTGTTTGCAAGTCTCACATGTGTTGGTTTGGGTCAGTTTTATGTTGGTTTAAGTCCACAGTGTTTGAAACCTCTCCAGTCATTTATTCTGGTGAATCTTGCCTGGATTCAAATATTCCAATCATATGCTTTTTAATCATTGATTCTAGCTGTAATTACTCGATGTATCGGTTATAATTGCAATTGTGAGTGGTCTTGTAATTTTCTTGTACCACTTTAAAAATATTCCAATATATATTAGGAAAACTGTAAAGTTTGGATAACATAGGCCATTACCATTTACCAGTAACAAGTATAGAATTTTTTTTGCTTCTTATGCTTTTTCTTTACGAAAGTGTGATTGTTTCATTGCACAGCTAGTTAATTTGTCTCCTATTTTGGTGTATTTTATAGTATTTATTTATATACTGGTTTCTGGTTGTTGCAGTTAATTGTATGTTTTAAAGTGGTAAGAGCATTGAGTGAATTGAGACTATGGGTAAGAGTAAGACAATTCAAGTTTCTGGGTTCCTTTCAGGCGTGTCTGTAGAAGAAGTAAGGACTTTTTTAGAGAGATATACAGGAAATGAAACTGTTTATGCTCTTAAGATAAGGCAGCAAAAAAAGGGTGGAAGAGCATATGCTATTGTGCAATTTACCAAAAGGGCTGATGCAAAGCTAATTGTAAGGTTGGCTAATCTAAGGCTATACTACGGGAGTTCATATCTTAAGGCTTGGGAAATGGAGACCGACATTGTGCCAAAGCCGAGAACCTTTATGCACACAATGGAACATGTTAAAGTTCATTTTGGCTGTCAGGTCTCGAAAGAAAAATTTTATGTTCTCTGGAAAGCGGATGATGTTACTGTGAATTTTGGCACAGGAATGCGGAAATTGCAATTTCTGCTATCACATGGTCGCTTACCATACAAGCTTGAGCTTTTCTACGAGAACATCTGGCAGATTGAGCTGCATCGTGCTCGTAATCAAACTTCTAAGCATCTTTTGATTCAGGTTGCTTTACTAAACTTTGAATGTGAATTCATCATTAGTTTCTATCGTATTATCCTAGCTTCCTAGAAATATGAGTCATTACTTGCATATAACTGGTGTCCTCAACTGCATATATCATGATTCTTTTGCTGATTTTAGTCTACTATGAAATCATTGAGATGCCATCTTGTTAATTTGGATGACATTGTCATTTCCATTGAAATTATAAAGTTTTCATTACTGTTGATCTAGGACAGACTGGACAGTAGAGCATTTTGGCAATTGTAAACTAATAAATGGTGCAAATCAATTACAGATCAGCCTAGATTGTACTTTTTAAGTCTGTAACATGAAGCTCAAAATGGGGGTTGATAGATGCAACTTGGCTCATGCAAGGTCCTTGATGGACTATTCAGAGCCAAACCTTTCATTGCAAGAAATTTGAGCTGTTTTATGATGCTAGAAAATAAAATTTCTAAAAGTTTTATCTTATTTATTAAAAAAGGTTATGATGCTTAGTGGATTCCTTTTAATTTTCAGTTATTTGGTGCTCCACGAATGTATGAGAAAGAAGTGCACTATTCTGGGCTTGTATTTGATGATCCCTTGCTTAACTACTTTATGGACGTGCCTGATGATCAATGGGTAAGGACAACTGATTTCACTCAAGCATACTGTATTGGGCAGTCTTCTGTATTATGTTTGGAGCTTCCTCGCAACCTCCAACTTCCAAATTTTCAGGAGAACTTCGCTTACTACAAAGAAAATGAAGGCAGATTGGTTTTGGAAAGTGGTTCTTCTTATTCCTGTAACCTTACTCTAGTTCCAATTGTACACCCTATGCGTGGAGTTAACTTGCCATTTGATATATTGTTCAAGGTTAATTTGTTGGTGCAAAATGGGTGCGTACCAGGACCAGCTCTTGATGATAATTTTTATCGATTGGTCGATCCTTCTAGAATGGACAAAGTCTACATAGACCATGCCCTGGAGAAACTTTATCATCTAAAAGAATGCTGCTATGAACCTTCGAGGTGGCTCTTTGAGGAGTACAAAGTTTACACCAAATCGAAGAAGCAACCAGTATCACCTGCTATATCCTTAGATGCTGGCTTGGTATATGTAAGAAGGGTTCAGATAACACCTTCTAGAGTCTACTTTTGTGGTCCTGAGATTAATGTTTCTAACCGTGTGCTACGCCAATTCCGTAATGATATTGATAATTTTCTTCGCATCACTTTTGTTGATGAAGAGTTGGAGAAGATCCATTCAATAAATGTGCAAGCAAAGGATAGGAGAACTGATATTTATGAAAGGATTCTTTCTACTCTTCAAAATGGGATAGTTATTGGGGACAAGAGATTTGAATTTCTTGCCTTTTCATCAAGTCAATTACGGGAAAATTCTGCCTGGATGTTTGCTTCGAGAAAGGGGCTCACTGCAGCAGATATAAGGTCATGGATGGGAAATTTTAGTAAAATAAGAAATGTGGCAAAATATGCTGCTAGACTGGGACAATCTTTCAGTTCATCAACTGAAACCCTTAGTGTTGCGAAAGATGAAATCAACCGTATTCCAGATGTAGAAATTGTGAAGGGCGGAAATAAATATGTTTTTTCTGATGGAATTGGAAAAATATCAGCTATATTTGCTAAGAAGGTGGCCTCTAAATGCCACTTGAATGGTCACACTCCATCGGCCTTTCAGATTCGGATTGGTGGATTCAAAGGTGTTGTGGCTGTTGACCCCACCTCATCTTGGAAATTATCCCTCCGAAGGAGTATGGAAAAGTATGAATCAGATAACACAAAACTCGATGTTTTGTCTTGGAGTAAGTATCAGCCATGCTTTCTGAATCGCCAATTGATTACTCTATTATCTACTCTTGGAGTTCCAGACCACGCTTTTGAGAAAAAACAGAGAGAAGTGGTAGATCAACTCAATGCACTCCTGACAGATCCCTTAAAGGCTCAAGAGGCTCTGGAGTTAATGTCTCCAGGAGAAAATACTAACATTCTAAAGGAAATGCTGTTGTGTGGTTATATGCCTGATGAAGAACCATTCCTTTCCATGATGTTGCATTCATTTCGAGCGTCAAAGTTACTGGAGTTGAGGACTAAAGCCAGGATATTCATTCAAAATGGAAGGTCTATGATGGGATGTCTAGACGAAACTAGAACATTGAATTATGGCCAAGTGTTTGTGCAGTTTTCTGGCTCTAGACCTGAGCAGCGTTTTCTTGTTCAGGGTAAGGTAGTTATTGCAAAAAACCCCTGCTTGCATCCTGGGGACGTGCGTGTCTTAAGGGCTATTGATGTTCCAGATTTGCACCATATGGTAGATTGTGTTGTTTTTCCACAGAAAGGAAGCAGGTACATCAAGGGCATACTCTACGTTCTCGTATACTGTTAGAAAGTGGTATTTCTTTGTTATAGTCTGCAGAAACTCTAATTCTAGATGGACTTGTTTTATGCACACATAGCCTACTTTGTTCGTCATCACATTTTGGCCAAATAACTGCATTTTTCTTACATTCAGGATGCGTGTATGCATTAGCATCTAATACTGAGTATAGAGTTTGGTTTAGAAGGCTAAGTATGGATTTGACCATAGTTTGGTTCAGAAGCATGCAATTGGGTTATGATGTCAATTTTTTGTCTCAAATCATTCTGTTTATCTCCTCTTTAGCAAACATTATTTACATGGACTCGAATATTGTTTTATGCTAACCGGAAAATTACTTCTATAACAATTACAATTTTGTTCAAGCACATTCATCTAGTTCATGATTTAGGTATGGATACATTTTTGTTGAGGAGTAATTACTGAATTACAGATTTGCTATACATGTATTTTTCAATGTATATTATTGTTCAATCCTGGACATAATAACAGGATGGTAGCTGTGATTGTATTATATAGAAATTTCATCATGTATAGCGATTTACTGACCCGAAGTTGAATCAAAAAAATTTAGACCTCATCCGAATGAATGTTCTGGAAGTGATCTGGATGGTGATATCTACTTTGTCTGTTGGGACCCTGATTTGATTCCATCTAAGCAAATCGAGCCTATGGATTACTCACCAGCTCCAAGTGCTACATTGGATCATGAAGTAACAATTGAGGTATTATTCTTTTAGGTATTCAAGTATTCAGTGATCCTGCATCATATTTTGAGAGTTGTTTTTAACATAATTTTTCTTAGGGTAGATTGTATGTGCATAAAAGTTTATTTGACTCTTGCTTACAGAAAGTAAATTCGCATTAGACAATCGGAATCTGAAGTAACAAATTGTAAATGACTTCTGAGTTCCAAGGCCCTAAATTTTGGTTTATCTGTTTTGTACCATGTAATCTGTAATCTGCTTTTGTACCATGTAATCTGTAATCTGCTTTTGTACCATGTAATCGCATTAGACTCTTTCGTGCAAGTTAATCTGTTTTTGTACCATGTAATCTGTTCTTGGTGGTTGCTTCTGTTTTTGAACTTATACCAATATTTTGGTTTATCTGTTGGGTTTTGGAGATTTGATTCTGAGATTATTGATAATTTCTGTATAATGTTTCGGTGCAGGAAATCGAAGAATATTTCACAAACTACATAGTCAATGACAGTTTAGGAATCATTTCAAATGCTCATACTGTTTACGCTGATAGAGAACCCGGCAAAGCAATGAGCCGTCCGTGTCTGGCACTTGCAAAGCTGTTCTCAATTGCAGTTGACTTTCCAAAAACGGGTGTACCAGCTGAAATACCACAAGAATTGAGGGTCAAAGAATATCCGGATTTCATGGAGAAGCCGGACAAACCAAGTTACCAATCACACAGTGTTATTGGAAAGCTTTTCCGAGAGGTGAAAAGCCTTGCACCTAATGGATGCTCGATCAATTCCTTAACTCGGGAAAAAATGCAGAGATTTTATGATCACGACATGGAAGTTGATGGCTTCGAGGATTACATTGATGATGCTTTCTTCCACAAAAGTAATTACGATTACAAACTGGGGAACTTGATGGACTATTACGGGATCGAAACCGAGGCCGAAATACTCGGCGGGGGTATCATGAAAATGTCGAGATCTTTCACGAAGAAAAGAGATGCGGAAGCCATCAGTATGGCCGTGAAGTCATTGAGGAAGGAAGCCAGGTCATGGTTTAATGAAAAGGGAAGTGGATCAGATGATGCATACGCAAAAGCCTCAGCTTGGTACCATGTCACATATCATCCAAGTTATTGGGGTCAGTATAATGAGGGAATGGACAGGGATCATTTTCTGAGCTTTGCATGGTGTGTTTATGACAAGCTGATCCATATCAAGCGAGATAAGGCGGCTATTCGGAGAGCATTGGATATGTCGTCTCTCGAATACAGGTTTCAACACGGATTGCATTTGCATTGAGGTGATTCGGCGAATGTTTCCCGTCTTCTGAAGTATGTAAATCTGTAAATCTTGGTAGCTTATGTTTCCTATTGTAAATATCCAGTGCTTATGTTTGAGAAAGACCATTGTTTAATATGCTACAAAATCATGTTGGTTTAGGCCCTCATAACCAGTGTTGTCAAAATTGGTAAATCGGGCGTCAATTCAGTTTTTTTTAATGTTTTATATATTCTTTAAATAAAATAACTAAAAATCAGAGATTAAATCTGTAGATATCTTATAATAAGATTGAACACAGCGGATCCCACGAACTCCTTCGTTAGCAAGTTTCACAAAAGCTTACTGCAAAACTGCCAAACACGTCCTTGTCGTCCTTCTTCCATTGATTTTTTTTCAGTTTTCCAATGCTACAAATTCTGCGAAAATCTTCGCCGAGAAAAAGAAAATGACTGACGTGTCGAAACCCCATTCGCTGTTAGCTAAAGGGAAAATCAATAGAAAATTATAAATATATAATTTTTAGTATATAATGCTGAAAGTCACTGCCTTTTTCTTCGTCTCCCTGTCTTCTGTATTGTCTCTTATAATTATACTTGACTCAGAGTTGAGGATCAAAGATCCCAAGTAAGTAAAGATGGAGTCTTTATTTGCACTCTCAATAAACCAATAGAGTCTGGGTTTAGTTCTGTTTTATGATCTGATCCTCACTTTCGTTTCTCTGGTAAAGGCTCTTTCTTTCTTTTATTACTAATGGTGGAAAGTTGGTTTCTTTTTCTATATGATTCAGAGTTTGATATTTAGGATTGTACTGCCTTTTCTTGCTGTTATTTTTCTGGGGGAAAGTATTTACTGACTTTGAAGATGTTAAAATCTTGATTTTCTTTTCCTTTTTTTATTATTTTTAAAGGTGTTTATTATGGTAGAGGGAATGTAGATTCTCCTTCTCCTTCTCATTCATGTTAAACTCACCACTTTGCTATAAATTTCATCTTCTTGTGGTTTAGTCATTACGAGACTACTATTTTAAGTCTTACCATGAGTAAATATTATATGAAGATTCGAGTTAAGCTTTTTGCTGTTTTTAGTCTCATCATATTGTAATGTTTGATTCTGATTATAGTTACTTGGACTGTGTTAATTGTAATTCTAATTGCAATTGTTCTTGAAATTTACTTGTAACACTTGAAAAGAAGTCTTGTTGAAAAAAGCTTGTTGAAGTTTCGTTTGTGTGTGTGTGTATATATATGACATGGATGTTTTAGGAAAAGTGACAAGTTTGGACAACATAGGCCATTATTTGAAAAAAGCATAAAATGTGTGTTGCTTCTTTTCCATTTTCTTTATTAAAGTTTGATTGTTTCTTTGAATGGATGCTTACTCTGTCTCCTATCTTGGTGCATTTTACAGTATTTATTGATATATTGGTGTCTGGTTTTTGCAGTAAATTGTATGTTTTAGAAGTGGTAAGAGCAAAGAGTGAATTGAGACCATGGGTAAGAGTAAGACAATTCAGGTCTATGGCTTCCTCTCAAACATTACTGCCGCAGAAGTGAAGACATTTCTAGAGGGATATACGGGCAAAGATACTGTTTTTGCCATAAAGATTAGGCAGACAAAAAACGGTGGAAGAGCGTATGCTGTTGTACAATTCACCAAAACGGCTGATGCTGAGCGAATCATAAGTTTGGCTAATCAAGGGCTATACTACCGGAGTTCGTATCTTAAGGCCCGAGAAATGGAGACCGACAGTGTGCCAAATCCGAGAACCTATTTGCACACGATGCAACGTATCACGGTGCATTTTGGCTGTCAGGTCTCGGAGGAAGAAATTTATGTTCTCTGGAAAGCCAATGATGTTACTGTGAAATTTGGGTTAGGAATGAGGAGATTGCTGTTTCTACTATCACACCGTAGATTAGAATACAAGCTTGAGCTTTTCTATGAGAACATATGGCAGATTGAGCTGCACCGTGCACGCAATCAAACCTCAGAGTATCTTCTAATTCAGGTTGGTTTGCTAATCTTTGATTATAAATTTGTTTTGATCATCAGTCTCTATTTTATTATCTTGTAGCTTCCGAGAAGTATGAGTCATTGCTTGCATATATAACAGGTCTCCTCAGCTGCATATATACGAGTCAAACCTTAAAAGTTTTATCTGTTATGTATGAAAAATTCTTATGATGATTTGTGGTTTCCTTTTAATTTTCAGTTATTAGGTTCTCCACGGATATACGAGAAAGAAGTGCGCTCTTCTGGACTTGTATTTGATGATCCCTTGCTTAACTACTATAGGGATGTGCCTGATGATCAATGGGTAAGGACAACTGATTTCACTCAATCATACTGTATCGGGCAGTCTTCTGTATTGTGTTTGCAGCTTCCACACAACCTCCAACTTCCAAATTTCCAGGAGAACTTTGCTTACTACAAAGAAAACGAAGGCAGATTGTTTTTGGAAAGTGGCTCTTCTTATTCATGCAATCTTACTCTTGTCCCAAGTGTATGCCCTATGCGGGGAGTTAACTTGCCATTTGAAATATTGTTCAAGGTTAATTTGTTGGTGCAAAATGGGTGCATCCCCGGACCAGCACTTGATGATAATTTTTATCGATTGGTTGATCCTTCTAGAATGGACAAAGTCTACATAGACCATGCACTGGAGAAACTTTATTATCTAAAAGAATGCTGCTATGAACCTTCGAGGTGGCTCTTTGAGGAGTACAAAGTTTACTGTAGATCTGAGAAACATCCAGTGTCACCTGCTATATCATTAGACTATGGTTTGGTATACGTAAGAAGGGTTCAGATAACACCTTCTAGGATTTACTTCTGTGGTCCTGAGATTAACGTTTCAAACCGTGTGCTACGCCAATTTCGTAATGATATTGATAATTTTCTGCGCATCACCTTTGTCGATGAAGAGTTGGAGAAGATCCATTCAATAAATGTGCAGGCAAGAGGCAGGAGAACTGATATTTATGAAAGGATTCTCTCTACTCTTCGAAATGGCATAGTGATTGGGGATAAGAAATTTGAATTTCTTGCCTTTTCATCAAGTCAATTACGGGAGAATTCGGCCTGGATGTTTGCTTCGAGAAGGGGGCTCACTGCAGCAGATATAAGGTCATGGATGGGAAATTTTAGTAAAATAAGAAATGTGGCAAAATATGCTGCTAGACTAGGTCAATCTTTCAGTTCATCAACCGAAACACTTAGTGTCACTAAAGATGAAATCAACCATATTCCAGATATAGAAATTGTGAAGGATGGAATTAAATACGTCTTTTCTGATGGAATTGGAAAAGTATCAGCTGAATTTGCTAAGAAGGTGGCCGCTAAATGCCACTTGAATGGTCACACTCCATCGGCCTTTCAAATTCGGATTGGTGGATTCAAAGGTGTTGTGGCTGTTGACCCTACCTCCTCTTGGAAGTTATCCCTCAGAAAGAGTATGGAAAAGTATGAATCAGAGAACACAAAACTTGATGTTTTGTCTTGGAGCAAGTATCAGCCATGTTTTCTGAATCGCCAGTTGATTACTCTGTTGTCTACTCTCGGAGTTCCAGACCGTGCTTTTGAGATAAAACAAAGAGAAGTAGTAGATCAGCTCAATGCTCTCCTGACAGATCCCTTAAAGGCTCAGGAGGCTCTGGAGTTAATGTCTCCAGGAGAAAATACCAACATTCTCAAGGAAATGCTCATGTGCGATTATAAGCCCGATGAAGAACCATTCCTTTCCATGATGTTGCAAACATTTCGGGCATCAAAGTTACTGGAATTGCGGACTAAAACCAGGATATTCGTTAAAAAGGGAAGGTCCATGATGGGATGTCTAGACGAAACTAGAACATTGGATTACGGCCAAGTGTTTGTGCAGTTTTCTGGATCTAGACCTGAGCAGCGTTTCCTTGTTCAGGGTAAGGTAGTTGTTGCGAAAAACCCCTGCTTGCATCCGGGAGATGTACGTGTCTTGAGGGCTGTCAACGTGCCTGATTTGCACCATATGGTAGATTGTGTTGTCTTTCCACAGAAAGGAAGCAGGTACATCAAGGGGGTACTCCACCTTTTCCTATACTGTTTATCCCCCCTCTGTGGCTAGCATTGTTTACAGGGACTTAAATTTTGTTATATGCTAGCCGGAAAATGAATTCTATAACAATTACAATTTTGTTCAAGCACGTTCATCTTGTTTGAGAATTTAGGTATAGTGGCATACATAGTTGTCCTGGGTTGCTATACCTCTATTCTTTTGCATGTTTGTGTTAAAGCCCTGCTCAATTTATGGAAGCTATCTGTATTTTTCAATTTAGCAGTGAATTGTATTCTATAGAAATTTTACCATGCATTAGTCGTTTACTGACCCGAAACTGAATCGACTTCTTAGGCCTCATCCGAATGAATGTTCTGGAAGTGATCTGGATGGTGATATTTACTTCGTCTGTTGGGACCCTGATTTGATTCCATCTCAGCAAATCGAGCCTATGGATTACTCACCAGCTCCAAGTACTACACTGGATCATGAAGTAACCATTGAGGTATTATTCTTTTAGGTATTCAAGTATTCAGTACATGCTGCCAATCATTTAATGATTGTACCTTGTAATCTGTGTTTGGTAATTGCTGTATAATGTTTCGGTGCAGGAAATAGAAGAATATTTCACAAACTACATTGTCAACGACAGTTTAGGTATCATTTCAAATGCTCATATTGCGTTTGCCGATAGAGAAAATGGCAAAGCAATGAGCCGCCCGTGTCTGGAGCTTGCAAAGCTGCATTCAATTGCAGTTGACTTTCCGAAAACAGGTGTACCAGCTGAAATACCACAAGAACTGAGAGTCAAACAATTTCCGGATTTCATGGAGAAGCCAGACAAGCCAAGTTATCAATCACACCGTGTTATTGGGAAGCTTTTCCGAGAGGTGAAAAGCCTTGCACCTAATGAATGCTCGATCGATTCCTTAACTCGGGAGAAAATGAGGAGGTTTTACGATCCCGACATGGAAGTTGATGGCTTTGAGGATTATGTCCCCGATGCTTTCTTCCACAAATCTAATTACGATTACAAACTGGGGAACTTGATGGACTACTACGGGATCAAAACCGAGGCTGAAATACTCAGTGGGGGTATCATGAAAATGTCGAGATCTTTCACGAAGAGAAGAGATGCCGATGCAATCGGTGTGGCTGTGAGGTCATTGAGGAAGGAAGCCAGGTCATGGTTTAATGAAAAGCGAAGTGGATCGGATGATGAAACAGATGATGCATATGCAAAAGCCTCAGCTTGGTACCGTGTTACTTATCATCCAAGTTATTGGGGTCAGTACAACGAGGGAATGAAAAGGGATCATTTTCTGAGCTTTGCTTGGTGTGTTTATGACAAGCTGATCCAAATCAAGCGAGAGAAGGCGGCGATTCGGAGAGCTTTGGATTTGTCATCGCTGGAACACCGGTTTCAACGCGGATTGCATTTGCATTGAGGTGATTCGGCGAATGTTTCCCGTTTTCTGAAGTTCTGTAGCTGTAAATCTTCGTAGCTTATGTTTCCTTTTTGTAAATATTCAGAGCTTATGTTTGTGAAAGACCATCGTTTAATATGCTACAAAATCACGTTGGTTTAGGCCCTCGTAACAGAACAAAAATTATCTTCTCGGTGTTTTCTTTTTTTTTTTTCGTCTCAACCCTAAAAAAATTAAATTATATAATTAATTTTAAATTTTAAACTTTAACCTTATAAAAAAATACACATAACTTAAATTCTCTAAACCATAAACTAAAATTTTAAACTTTTTTTAGTGTGTGGATAAATATGAAATAAAAAAACAGATAATTCTCATAATCAATGTTGTTAAATGGTTACAGTATTATTATAACTATTCATATATTTTTATATTTTATATAATTCCTGATCGTAAAAACTTCAATTTTCATCGTTAATGTATGAGATAATAGTTCACATATTAAATATGTATTTAATACAATTTTATATAAACTTAACATCTAACTACGATCATTATGAAATAAATTTCTAATTTATTTTCTCGATCGTGAAAAAGTTTAATCAAACATAATAATTTTCAAATTTATTCTTCGTTTTTAAATTTAGGCAATTTCATCGAAAAGATATCGTATTTTTTTTTTATTTTTTTTGGATATCTTATAATAAGATTAAACATACTAGGTAAATTGTTCAAATAATATTGTTTGGAAATGATATTTATTGTAATGATGTGTTCTATAAATTATTTGATTATCTAAAAATGAAGCTATAAAATCAATAGAATTTTTGAAATAACTTGTAATCGAATAGATTCGTATGCCTAAAATTGGCATGCAGTAGCAGCAGTACTATTGACTTCCCTTAAAGTCGGCCTATAGTGACGCTGACTTTCATTTGTAAAAAAAATGTCTCTAATTTAGTAAATAATTTCTGACTCTATTTTACCAATTAATTTTTGAATAAAGTACACAAATGACCACTAAACTATTTTAAAAAATATAAGATAGTCATTAAACTTTTAAAAATTATATAATGAGCATTAAACTTTAGTTTTTGTTACAAAATGGTCACTGAGCCGTTAACCGTCGTTAAGCGAATGACGTGATAGTTACAAAAATTTGAATAATAACATATTTAATCCTTCACATTTACACATTCAATCAATTTAGTCCTAATTTAACCCTCATTATTAATGTTTAAATTGATTGAATGTGTAAATATTAAAGATTAAATGTGATGTTATACAAATTTTCGTAACTGTTATATCACCCAGTTAACAACTCAGTTACCATTTTATAACAAAAACTAAAGTTTAATTCTCATAATGTAAATTTTAAAAGTTTAATGATTATTTTTTATTTTTGAAATAATTTAGTATTTATTTGTCTACATTACCATATTTTTTCAATATTATTATTTAGATCACACTGGACCCCACGAACTCCTTCGTTAGCAAGTTTCACAAAGCTTATTGCCAAACTGACAAACACGTCCTTGTCGTCCTTGTTCCATTGATTTTTCAGATTTGCAATGATACAAAATCCACGCAGATAAAGAAATTCACTGACGTATCGAAACCCTAATCGGCACTCGCTGTTAGCTAAAGGGAAAACCAATACAAAATTTATTATTAGTACTATATCTTTCTTTGCACTCTCAATAAATCAATAGAGTCTGGGTTTCACATTCTTCTCTCTGGTAACACCTCTTTCTTTCCTTTATTACTATCTATTTAGTAGGGTTGGAAAGTTGGTTCCTTTTTCTAGATTGTATTGCCATTTCTTGCCATACACACCGTGTATGAGAATATATAAATCACTAAGATTGTGTCTTGCTTTTTCTTTACTGTAATAATCTTCTCAGTTCCTACTATTAATCTTAACCATATGTTTACATTCATCCAACTTTCCAGAAAAGAGTAAAACATTGTCAACTTTCAACATGGATATTCTAGGAAAAGTGAAAAGTTTGGATAACATAGGCCATTAGTAAAACAATCATAAAATGTTAGTTGCTTCTTTTCCTTTTTCTTTATGAAAATTTGATTGTTTCTTTGAATGGCTGCTTAATCTGTCTCCTATCTCGGTTCATTTTACAGTATTTGGTGTCTGGTTCTTGCAGGGAATTGTATGTTTTAGAGTGGTAAGAGCAAAGAACCTTTTTGCACACAATGAATCGTATCACGGTGCATTTTGGCTGTCAGGTCTCCAAGGAAAAAATTTATGTTCTCTGGAAAGCAGATGATGTTACTGTGAATTTCGGGTCAGGAATGCGGAGATTGCTGTTTCTACTATCCCACCATGGATTAGAATACAGGCTTGAGCTCTTCTATGAGAACATCTGGCAGATTGAGCTGCACCGCTCTTGCAATCAAACCTCCAAGTATCTTCTGATTCAGGTTGCTTTCAGCCTTTGATTATAATTTTTTCATCACAAATCAGTCTCTATTTTATTATCCTAGCTTCCTGGAAGTATGAGTTATTTATGATGCTTAAAGTTTTATCTGAAAAATGCTTATGATGCTTTGTGGTTTCCTTTTCATTTTCAGTTATTCGGTGCTCCACGGATATACAAGAAAGAAGTGCGAAATTCTAGATTTGTATTTGGTGATCCCTTGCTTCACTCTTTGATGCATGTGCCTGATGATCAATGGGTAAGGACAACTGATTTCACTCAATCGTACTGTATCGGGCAGTCTTCTGTAATATGTTTGGAGCTTCCGCACAACCTCCAACTTCCAAATCTTCACAACTTTGCTTACTACAAAGAAACCGAAGGCAGATTGGTTTTGGAAAGTGGCTCTTCTTATTCATGCAATCTTACTCTTGTCCCAAGTGTATGCCCTATGCGGGGAGTTAACTTGCCATTTGAAATATTGTTCAAGGTTAATTTGTTGGTGCAAAATGGGTGCATCCCCGGACCAGCACTTGATGATAATTTTTATCGAATGGTTGATCCTTCTAGAATAGACAAAGTCTACATAGACCATGCACTGGATAAACTTTATTATCTAAAAGAATGCTGCTATGAACCTTCGATGTGGCTCTTTGAGGAGTATAGAGCTTACAGTAGATCCAACAAACATCCAGTGTCACCTGCTATATCGTTAGACTATGGTTTGGTATACGTAAGAAGGGTTCAGATAACACCTTCTAGGATTTTCTTCTGTGGTCCTGAGATTAATGTTTCAAACCGTGTGCTACGTCAATTTCGTAATGATATTGATAATTTTCTGCGCATCACCTTTGTCGATGAAGAGTTGGAGAAGATCCATTCAATAAATGTGCAGGCAAGGGGCAGGAGAACTGGTATTTATCAAAGGATTCTTTCTACTCTTCGAAATGGCATAGTGATTGGGGATAAGAAATTTGAATTTCTTGCCTTCTCATCAAGTCAATTACGGGAAAACTCAGCCTGGATGTTTGCTTCGAGAAGGGGGCTCACCGCAGCAGGTATAAGGTCATGGATGGGAAATTTTAGTAAAATAAGAAATGTGGCAAAATATGCTGCTAGACTAGGCCAATCTTTCAGTTCATCAACCGAAACTCTTACTGTCAGTAAAGATGAAATCAACCACATTCCAGATATAGAAGTGGTTAAGGCTGGAATTAAATATGTCTTTTCTGATGGAATTGGAAAAATATCAGCTGAATTTGCTAAGAGGGTGGCCGCTAAATGCCACTTGAATGGTCACACTCCATCGGCCTTTCAAATTCGGATTGGTGGATTCAAAGGTGTTGTGGCTGTTGACCCTACCTCGTCTTGGAAGTTATCCCTCAGAAAGAGTATGGAAAAGTATGAATCAGAGAACACAAAACTTGATGTTTTGTCTTGGAGTAAGTATCAGCCATGTTTTCTGAATCGCCAGTTGATTACTCTGTTGTCTACTCTCGGAGTTCCAGACCGTGCTTTTGAGATAAAACAAAGAGAAGTAGTAGATCAACTCAATGCTCTCCTGACAGATCCCTTAAAGGCTCAGGAGGCTCTGGAGTTGATGTCTCCAGGAGAAAATACCAACATTCTAAAGGAAATGCTTCTGTGTGGTTATAAGCCCAATGAAGAACCATTCCTTTCCATGATGTTGCAAACATTTCGGGCGTCAAAGTTACTGGAGTTGCGGACTAAAACCAGGATATTCATTAAAAATGGAAGGTCCATGATGGGATGTCTAGACGAAACTAGAACATTGGATTATGGCCAAGTGTTTGTGCAGTTTTCTGGATCTAGACCTGAGCAGCGTTTCCTTGTTCAGGATAAGGTAGTTGTTGCGAAAAACCCCTGCTTGCATCCGGGAGATGTACGTGTCTTGAGGGCTGTCAACGTGCCTGAATTGTACCATATGGTCGATTGTGTCGTCTTTCCTCAGAAAGGAAGCAGGTACATCAAGTGCATACTCCACCTCCCTCTGTAGCCAGCATTATTTACATGGACTTAAATATTGTTACATGCTAACCGAAAATTGACTTCTGTAACTTTTACAATTTTGGTCAAGCACGTTCATCTAGTTCTAGGGTTTAGGTATAGTGGCATACATAGTTGTCCTGGCCTCCTGCGTATTACTGAATTACAGATTTACTGACCCGAAACTGAATCAATTTCTTAGGCCTCATCCGAATGAATGTTCTGGAAGTGATCTGGATGGTGATATTTACTTCGTCTGTTGGGACCCTGATTTGATTCCATCTGAACAAATCGAGCCTATGGATTACTCACCAGCTCCAAGTACTACACTGGATCATGAAGTAACCATTGAGGTATTCAGTTCATGCTGTCAAACAAGTGTTCAAAATATTATGACTTCCTGCTGCCAATCATTTAATGATTGTACCATATAATCTGTTTTTGACGGCTGCTTCGGTTCTTCAACTGATAGCCTATTTTTATTTTATTTTGTTGATTTGTGGAGATTTAATTTTGAGATTATTGATAATCGCTGTGTAATGTTTCAATGCAGGAAGTAGAGGAATATTTCACAAACTACATTGTCAATGACAGTTTAGGAATCATTTCAAATGCTCATATTGCTCATGCTGATAGAGAAAGTGGCAAAGCAATGAGCCGCCCGTGTCTGGAGCTTGCAAAGCTGCATTCCATTGCAGTTGACTTTCCGAAAACGGGTGTACCTGCTGAAATACCCCGAGAACTGAGAGTCAAATATTTTCCGGATTTCATGGAGAAGCCAGACAAACCAAGTTATCAATCACACCGTGTTATTGGAAAGCTTTTCCGAGAGGTGAAAAGCCTTGCACCTAATGAATGCTCGATCAATTCCTTAACTCGGGAGAACATGGAGAGGTTTTATGATCCCGACATGGAAGTTGATGGATTTGAAGATTATGTCGCTGATGCTTTCTTCCACAAAAGTAATTACGATTACAAACTGGGGAACTTGATGGACTACTACGGGATCAAAACCGAGGCCGAGATACTCAGTGGGAGTATCATGAAAATGTCGAAATCTTTCACGAAGAGAAGAGATGCCGAAGCCATCGGTATGGCCGTGAAGTCATTGAGGAAAGAAGCCAGGTCATGGTTTAATGAAATGCAAAGTGGATCAGATGATGAAACAGATGATGCATATGCAAAAGCCTCAGCTTGGTACCATGTTACTTATCATCCAAGTTATTGGGGTCAGTATAACAAGGGAATGAAAAGGGATCATTTTCTGAGCTTTGCTTGGTGTGTTTATGATAAGCTGATCCAAACCAAGCGAGAGAAGGCGGCAATTCGGAGAGCTTCGGATTTGTCATCGCTGGAACTCCAGTTTGAAAGCGGATTGCATCTCCCGTTTTCTTAAGTATATAAGTCTGGTACTGGTAGATCATGTTCCCTAATGAACCTGCATGTTATATTTTGTAAAAATCCAGTAGTTATGATGTAGGAAGAACATTGTATAATATGCTACAAATCATGCAGGACTTAATGTGGAGAATTGTTAGGGATAAATCTTTTAAATCTATTTTGTTAAGTTTTATTTAGACAGCCTCTATCTACTAAGGGTCAAAGCCAAGAATTTTGATTTGAACGAGCGAGATTAAATTAAAAAAAAAAATTAACTAACAATATAGTTGAAATTAAGATCGAGATTATGTCAAATTAAAATAATAAAGATTAAACTACTATGAAATTAAGATTGAGCGACTATAAGTTTATTAAAATAATGTCCTTTAATTTATAATCTAAAAATATATAAAGTTTCTTTTATAGATATTTTTATCTTAGTAAAAAATATATTATGGGTCATTTTTAAAGTTATTTTTATTTTATAATTTATTAAATTAAAATATTTTGTTTTTTCTATATAAATATTTAATTCAATTCATTTGGGCTTCTCTTTTCTTGAAGGCAATATACGGTCACTCAACTCGCACATCTCGTACATGTTCAAAACCCAACCGAGTATATAGGGTAGAGGAGTACGTGAGTATCATTCGTTCATGCAAAATGAATTGGTCATTAACTTTATTTTTCTTAAAAAACAGTCTTTAGTTTTTTTTTTAATTGTAAATAGTTAAATAAATAAAATAAAAATGTTTTAAGTCATGGGTCCAATGTTACTTTAATGCCATTCAAGTTGGCTTAACCTAACGGTAGGGACGTTTCTAACAATAAGGTAAGAATTTAAAAGTTAAAGGGTAATAAGTATATTTCAAGAAGGTTGAATATAAACTTAAATCTTAACTTTCTCAATTCTTCTTCTTTAAACCTAGTTTTTTCTATGTACTATTGCTAGTGCCGTAGCTTTCTTAATTCTTTTGTTTTTAGTCGGTGATCGACAATTAGCATTAATATTAGTTGTCGACCATCAGATTTATTATTTTTTGTTTTTTTTTATATTTTTAATAAGAATCTATATTTTATGGTACGTTTTTTCTTTGGTATTGTGGTTTCATTTCATCTATCGTTTTCGCTTGATTTCAGCATATTTTAGTGGTCGTTTAGTGCTCGTACAGAGATCTTCATAGCACTAGTTTCTGATTATGATTCTTTCGGTGATCATAGAAAGATAGATCACCACTCGGTTGATGGTTGTTTCCCGATGTAATTAGTCTTGAGTAGCGGAGCAATCTACCTAATAATTTGACTCGCTCAACACTCATTTTCACATGCGTTTCGCTTGGATAGAGACAAGGAGATTCAGGAAGGCTTCTGAATTTTGATGGTATGATAATTTCTATGGAAATATTTACTTTTCTTTGCACTTTAATTTTTGTATGAGATTTCAGAGGACTAATTCTCATTATTCTCCATTCTGAATGCGTTGTATTTGTGGTATCTTCTATGATTTTTTAATAAAATTCAGTTGTCATGGTCAAAAAATCAAGGGTTAAATTTCTGAAAATATTTTATTTTGGATGGGCTCAAATTATTGTCCAATAAAAATAATTTTAATTTAATTATTTATAAAAATGTATAAAATATTAATATAAAGAAAAAAATCATTTAAACTATTTGAGAGTTGAGACATAATTCTTTTGTCACATAACTAAGTGCATTCGCGGATTTAAAATTTTTAGATTTAAAATAATGTGCACTATTCAATTAAAAATTTATATCTTCCATTTCGTATGCCGGAATTTCAAAAATGTTTACACTGTTAGAAAGCTGATTCAAATACCTTTCTAACCATATAAGCCTTGCATTTTTACTCTTTCTGAATTAATACAAATTTTAGTCTAAAGATACACCCAACTCTGCCACCTGGCAGATTACACTATCTTTGAAGAATCATCTCTATAAACTGTTATATAGCTCGAAATTCAGCTTCGTTTATTTTAAATGAAACTAGACATGATAAGCTTTTTAACTGTAACACCCCGAAAATCGGTCTAGTCAGAATTGGATTCTGATGATCAGAGTATTGATATTAAAATGTTCATGTATCGTATCTTTAATGCTTAAATTATAGATTATATTGTTAAAGGACCCTAATTGAACATATCCTTACTTAAGGATCTCCTTGGAAATGCCTAAAATGATGTTTTTGAGCTAGGCATTTAGATACAGTCAGACTCGTACAGAAACGACCTAGGTAAGGCGTTTCGAAATGATTACATAGCGTTTTGATACAGTTCTAACGACATTAACTAACTTTTGAATTTTTGCTTAGCCGTTTCGATATAGCTTCATGTGTTTTGAAACAAATCCCCTGATTCAAATCTGTTCAAAGGCAAATCGAAAGTAAATGAAGTAATGATGACTCATCTGCTTATTGTTGTTCCTTCCCACGTGAAAATAATATAAAGATATGACTTAGAGTCATCTTTATTGAAAAGATGTATAATATATATATATATATATATATATATATATATATATATATATTACAGCTTTCCCTTAGATGAGCGAAACCTTTTCATTAGCCATGAAGGAGGTGGGAAATAATTAAGTTTGAAAACTGAATTTTCAAATGAATAAGGAGAGCTTTAATTGATTTAAATCTTTTCATCTCTTATTCACATTTTTATAATTATAGGGGAGAATCCCTAACAAATTTTCAAATTAATTTTATTATATCAAAAAGAGGGAGATTGTAGAAATAATGTTTTGATATAATAATTGAAAAATATTTTTTTGAAAAGAATTCAAAACTTGTCTTTAAGTTCAAACAACTTAAATTTATGTTTGAGGGATCTTAAAAGGTTTTTGGCAATGTTTTTATTGATTTTAAATAGCCAAATTTAAGTTTTCAAGCTGCCCGTACCGATACGGTTCAACCCGTATCGATATTTTTTTGCCCAAATTTGGTCACTACCAAAATTCGTATCGAAACAGGCTTGGCCGTTTCGATACGGTAAGGGATCGTTTCGATATGCCTAGTAAGCGTACCGATCCCATTTTAACAACCCCAACGGTCATATTTCCTCACGATCATTAAAATGTTATACCGTACCGATACGCCCTGAAGCGTATCGATACGCCTAGGGTGGCAAGAGCCCAACAGCTAGTTTCTGATGAAGGTCGTACCGATACGGGTCCACGCGTATCAATACGGAAGGTTGTAGAACAGCATTAATGGCAGGAAATAAAGTCTCCAACGGCTCCAATTCATCCCCAACGGCTAGTAACGACTACAAACTCAAAGAGGAGTATAAAAGGGACCTCCAAGCATCAAGTAATGGCTAATGCTTCAATCGTCAAACAACAAATGATCAAGAAATTATCTTAGTACTTAATTGTCAGTTATTTGTATAGACAAACACTAGTGAGCCAAAATTGTTAGATTTGCTCAAATATTTTAGGTTTTGGGTGAGAGCTAAATTGTGCAAACAAACACATATTAGAGAGATTTGTGTTTGCTTATCTTTTTTCTTGTAAAGAGTGTTTGATCAAAGCTTTGGGTAGAAAGCTTGATCGGTGTATAATAGTTTCCTCCTAAACCTAAAAAACGGGACGAATCAATAGTGGATTGATTGGAAATTCTTAGTGGGAAGCTAAGATATTGGATGTAGACTTTGGTTAGAAGGTTGAACCACTATAATTCATTATGTCATTAATCTTTTTAGCTTCCTAACCACCTACACCCAAAATTTTATTTCTCTACTATTTAGCGAGCAAGAACGGTTGAAGGAATCGAGCTCCTAAATCCAACATTTTTCCATCTTTTGAATCAACCGATAACAAAGATTCGAATTTATTAAATAAAAAAACTCAAGTTTACCAATCTTATTACTGAACCGTTTATTTATTGTTTGGTTCTTACTTCCTATATGCTTCTTGCGCACACCCCCTATTTATAGCAATAGTCGGCCTCCCTCATTGCCTTCTCCCAACTCCACGTATGTTGGAGGGTGGCAAATTGTTGGTGCATAATGGCCTCACGCTTGGCCACGTGGTGCGCAAGGCTTACCACCTTGCGCCACAACATCTCCAATTCGCGGGATTGCCCACGGCAATTTCTTCAATTTGATGGAATTGGCCGTGGGTCCACGGCCTTTATAATTTTTAGGGCTAACTATACCATTCTCCACCGAATTAATTAGGAATTATTATTTTTATTACAGAACTAACGAACTCGGCAATCAGATTACCGAACTTATAAAATTAACCTATTTGTTCACCACCGTTAAAAACTTAACGATGGAATGGTAATACTGCCACGTGGCAATTAACGAGAAAATTTTAAAATTATACATTTGGTCACTGTTATTTACACATTCTTTCAATTTAATCTTAATTTTAAATTAATAAAATAATAAATTATTTAATTAGGTGGTGACACGTGTCAACACCTTATTGGAGAAATTTTATTATTTATATCTAATTTTATTAATTTATTTTCCTCCTCCAAAAAGGTGGTGACACGTGTCACCACCTTTTTGGAGGAGGAAAATAAAATCCCTCAACATGCGTTGGGGTGGATCAAACCTAGGCAATGCTTAGGTAAAGGCAGTGGCTTAGCCACTGCACCAAGCACATCTTTGTGCTTTAAATCACCAAATTTAATATATATCTCTTATTGGTTTCTATATTTATAAGCCAAAAGCTCAAACCTTAAATATTAATTTCACATATATAACCCTAAACCCTAAATATTTCAAATTAATTTTACACGCGTCACCACCTGATTGGAGGAGGAAAACGAATTAATAAAATCAAATATAAATAATTAAAGTCCTCCAATAAGGTGTTGATACGTGTTACCACCTAATTAAATAATTTATTGTTTTATTAATTTAAAATTAAGACTAAACTAAAAGAATGTGTAAATAACATGGACCAAATATGTAATTTTAAAATTTTCCCGTTAATTGCCACATGGCAGGTCCGTCACTCCACAGTTAGGTTCTTAACGGTGGTGGTCAAAATAGGTTGATTTTATAAGTTTGATGGTCTGATTGACGAGTTCGTTAGTTCGGTGGTCAAAATAGGAATCCTCAATTAGTTCGGTGGTCAATGGTATAGTTAACCCTAATTTTTAATTTTATTTTTATAAATTATTATGGTTAACTTGAATAACCGAATTTCAAATTTAATTTCGATTAGACCAGTTTTCGAGGTGTAACACTAATAATCATTTCGAAACAGCAAATTGGCCTTAAGCCTATCATGTAAATGCTTATAAGGTGTTTTATATGCCATCCTCAAGGCAACTTATTTAACAAATGCAAAAACTCATGTTTAACAAATCTGGCACATTTCGAGCCTTTATTACGGACTTATTGTCCAAATTTTCAAAGCAAGGGACTGTAGTCCTATTTTTCATTTTAGTTTAACAAAATTCATTGTTGTGAATATTTACACTATCTTGAGCGTTGATAAAGTTATTAAACACACGAATCCATAACATGTATAACAATAATAAGGGTACACATAGTACTAGAACAAGGGTACACTAAGTATCGAATCTCTTTCATTATTGACAAGGGTACCATTTGTACCATTAGATCACCAGATTTTAACAACAGGGGACCGTAGTCCAACTAACGAGCTCGATAGACTCTATGTCATGCCACTTATGTCTAACTAATTCAAATTAAAGCTTTATTAGGTATTTATTCAATCGAGAGATAATGTGTGTTTTAGAACATTAATTCAACTTATTCAATACATATCTATATCTATTTCCATAGTAACTTCAAGAGTGTAACATAAGCAATTCAAGTATGCTTAACTCAAGTACTCACCTTATACTAGCATTCATTCAAACTTTCATATGCACAATACAAAAGCATACCAAACATTATTACAATTTAATATTTAGAGCATTCGGGGCAGCTTTAAAGTTGTCCCTCATCTAAGTTCCACTTACTTTCATGGCTTTATAGCAAACTTTACATATGACAAATCATACATAGTTCCCTTGTATCTAATACATCAGACGTCCATTGTTATCATCATCAATACCAAACATGTATTCGATTTATACATCTTCCATTTAATTCATCCCTTAATTCGATTACTAGGGTATAATATCATTTCCTTTAAAGTTGTTCTAATTGATAACTGATTTTTTTTCATTTATATTGATATTTGAACTTGACTTATTAGTTCAAATTAATATTTATCATTTCCAATATATTGCATTTGAATTGTGATCAAATCAATTTCTAATATACGGTCACATTTTGTTATTATGTTAGTGTTGATAATGTTTATCTCCCGTCACCGTAAATAACATTAGAATTGATTAATCGGTTCTCTAAACCATTGGCTTATGTGGTGGTATTGTCTTATAATTTGAAGGAGTTAGATTAAAAATATAGAAATCGAGTTATATTAAATTAAAAAGGGACAACAATTAATGGTCTAAAATCATAATTAGACCACTTATTTTCGGATTAGAACAACAAGGAGCTGAGTTCGATCCTTGTACCCAGAATTCACTTGTTCGGAAAACATGAAAAGTTTTTTGGTCAATCGATCAAACATTTCATCGATAACATCACCGCCGAAGTGTTTGACGAACATTTCTTCATTTGCTGCCCTAACATGGCTGACCCAAGCTTTTATATCAATTCGGCCATCGACCAAAGCAGCAGCGTTGTTTAACTCCAAAATCTCGATGCTAAACTGCCCATTTTTCTCCACCGCCGCCTCCATCTCCTCCGGCGACGGAGTATATATCGGCAAGTTAAATGAATCCACCTCGTCTTCACTTATCAACCCTTCATGGGCCATGTCCATGAAGCTCGACGCCATGAACTCGTACATTGCACTAGCGGCCACTTGAGAATAAGACATTCCATTGGGAATGCCCGGCATGATGATAACCATCATGCCGCCGTTGACGATCTCCGCCGCTCTCGCAGACAAAAAGTTCGCCATGTCTTTGGCGAACTGAGCTGAGTAGGCTTGGATTACTTGGTCGGGAGCGTTGGTGTAGTGTATCCTCCCTTTGTTCCATGCACTTGAGTTTCTATCTTGTAGCTCTTCTGGTACCCTGGAAAGCCAATGGAGAGCGTAAGAGCAGTGCGCGAAGTGGATCGAAGATTCCGGGAATAACCGGCGGTGAAACGAGCCCGGAACACCGGCAGCAAAGTAGGGTGTTTCCCGAGGAAGGGATGTGAAGAGTGTGTTGAAATCGTTGGAGGGTTGGTCGTTGAAAAACACTAGGAACTGGAGTGTTCTGTCGGATCCTGGGCATTGGAGATTGTACTTGTGTTGTATGAAGTGTAGGATATCTTGCATGGAGTTGAAGGTATTTGGACCGACAGCACATCCCAAATCTGCTATGCAGATTATGTTGGATCTGGAACATAATTTCTCCACATCAAGCTTCATTGTTATTGCTCCCCTGATTCTTCCCTTAACCACATTTGCTGCAAATTTCTGTCACTTGTGACCCATATTATCCAAGTGAATAGATTGGGATGTAAGTACTGATATTATATAATAAGATATCGATTTATAAGTTAATATACATTTTGGTTCGGTTGGTATTTTAAATTTTTGGTTTTAATTGATGCATGAACCTGAGTTCTTGTTCAAATTGGTAAAAAAATTATAAGTACCTAATTGATGCATGAAGTGTGTCTCCGGTTTAAGTTCATATCTTCATTCTTGCTTTCATGGTTTAAAACAAAGACAGGTTTATCATAATTTTAGCCCAGCTTTGAGGCAGAAAACTGATTGCATGATTATAGTGGGGAAAAGAAATCTAATTCTTGAATCAAAAACTTGAAGAGATATATGGACCTGGAAGTAGGAGTTTCTGGTGTAGCTGTAAGCGCCATCGCCACCGTTGACATGAAGTGAATCTGTAAGTGGTCGCCTTACACTTTCACTTCCACCGCCGCTGCCGCTGCTGATGAGTGGAGTTGGATCTGAAGCTACCTCTGCCATAACTGTAGTTTGTAGAGATTATTGATTGAACACAGTTTAGTGAGAATCATTTCCATTATATAGAAATTAATGGAGAAAAAGGAAGGCGTATGAATGTTGTGGTACCATATGGCATCTAGCTTGTACCTACATCATGGAGGAATCAATACTAAATTGAATTTTGTATTACATTAATGTTAAAAAGAAAAATATTTATGTACTGACGGTGAAAATTTTATTTTATTTTCTCACAAATGTCTAATTTTTAGGGTTTAAAGATTAAAATTTAGGGTTAAAGTTTGAGAATAGATTTTAAGATTTAGAATTTAATGTTAAGGTTTAGGGCTCTTAAAGGGACAAATGATAATTTTAGAAGCTCGTTCGTGTAAAAAAAGCACTAATGATACATCAATTAAAAGGTTAGATTAAAAAGTATAATCAGATAGTTAATTCATACGCACCAAAAACAATAATTTATCTGGTGTTCCAACTATTATTAGCCTAAAAGCTTTAATGTTTTTTTTTTCTAATTCAATAACAACTCTATTTTATGATTAATTCAAGTGCTACCAAGCTAGCTAGAAAAGGGCTAGCAAGTCAAAACTTGGTAGATCAAAATTATAAATATCAAGCTACTATAAAGTTGAATATATAATTTTTTCAACATTAGTTAGATTGGTATCGTAATTATGTCAACATCCAAAAGAACAAATATATAGTTGATTCAACCTTAATTAGATTGATATTGTTATTATTGCATTATCTAGAAGATAGTGAGTTCAATTATGTTTAAACGTAATTGTTTTTGATTTAAGGGTTTGTAGATTATGAATAATTTAAGTATTATAATTTGTTACTTATATATATTACGTGTGTGTTAGGATCTATTTGCAATACGTAAAACTCAATTAGTTTTATATTGATTTTGAATTATTGGGTGAGTGAAAGATAAGATTAAAAGTAGACAATGAAGAGATTTTTAAGGGAAAAAAGAGATGAGTATTTAATCTTATCCATCCATTTCACTCATTTAATGGTCATTAATTAGAGTTTTACATAGTATAAGTGGATCCGCTTAAAAGTTTCACACATTTTTTAAATCGTTGGATTAATTGATTTTAATAGATGAGATTAAATTTTAGATAATTCACTTATTTTTTTCTTTGAAAGTCTTCTCACTACTCATTGTTCATCTCAACCATCGATTTTCAGTAATCTAATAATCCAAAAAACGTGTATTTTTAAAAATTTTACACTATATTAAGGATCATGACCCTATATATATAACCATAGTAAATAGAGGATTGCTAAGAATTTTTTACTGCCAAATTAAAAGGTCCTGAAGTGACCAATTACCAATTAGTCTAAAGAAATAAGACGTTGAATTTTTTAAGCGCAATTAAATATTATGAATGTAACTAAATAGGCTGAGAGAAACATTCTCGTAATGAGCCTCTGTAATACTCGATAGAAAACAACTAACCAATAAATCAAAAACCGATAATTATATATATAAAAGGTACAACCCCTAACGTTTGCAGGCCAACCAGAAAAACAATTCTCCGATTACTTTAATCTCCCTAAGATGTAAGCTATAGCATTGAAAAATGAAATTTCTATTAATTAGGGAATAACTAGTCCGGGACCATTATGCAGTCAACCTTAGCTAGCTAGCTAGGTTGTTCTTTTTTCGGTCCATAATATTCGAGATAGATGAGCTGCTACATTCGAGTTAAAATTAACAAAATTATCCGATGAATTTTGGTCAAGAAGATGAAATGAAAAACAATATATATATATATATATATATATATATATATATATATATATATATATATTCCTACTATTTATACGTGAATTAAAAAAATTAATATGGATTTTGAACTTATTTTACAGCTAATGTGGCTCTCAAACTAGGAAAAATTAAATATACTCATTTAATTACCAGAAGTATCGTTGATAGTATTAATCACGGTATTAATATAGTGATTCACATGTTGATGTGATAGTTCACAATATTAATGTGATAATCTACGATGATTTTCGTCGGACAAAAGTTGACATTTACTCTTTCCTCAAACTAAGAATGTTATTTGATGTAAAATAAGATTAAGACTTATATTAATTTTTTTCCTTCAAAAATACAAAAACTAGAAAAGTAAGAAGCATATTTCCTTTTCTTATTGCCTTTTGATTCCTTTCTTTTCTCTGTGTCCATGTAAGATGAAAAGCAACCTTTATAGAAAAAGTGAAAAAAGAAAGAAAAAAAAGTAATTACGGACGAACTTATACCCTAAAAACCAATGGAGAAAGACCCTTAAAAATAAATGAAGGAATAGTACAAAAGATTCTAAATGAGAGCATCTAGTTCATAAAAAAACTATGGAAATTTAGTGTTCAATCTTTTCATGAAGTATGCACAAGTAAAGTCAATTGATTCATTTTTTGGCATTAATTTATCCGGTAACCAATCTCAGTAAACCATTGCCATGTTCGAGAATATGGCCAACTGTTCACCAACATTTTAATAAACGAGCCTATATATCAACCCTAGCTAGCTATAAGCTAGGCACATAGCTATATATTAATATATATACATATATATAACTTTCACAAATATTAATGTGTTATAAAGTTAAAAAATGCCCATATAATAGTCATTTTAGTTCTTATTTTTAAAAGTAATTTAACTATTAATATTTTATTTTGGGACAAAATGGGATGAAAATTGTCTACCCCTAATTATGCCCCCATTGGTGCCTCCATTTTAAAATAGCGGGTCTAGAGTTTAGGATTTGGGGGTTTAAGGTTGGGGCTTAGGGTTAGGGTGTAGGGAAATAGGGGTAGGGTGTATTTTTAGGGTTTAGGATATGAAAATTAGGGTTAGGGCTTAGAATTTAATTTCTAGGTGTTTTTAGTAGGGGGCATATAAGGAGGCATGGTTAGGGGGCAGAAGATTTTTACTCGACAAAATAGCCTCTATGCGGATAAAAATTGTTAGTCAACTGACGATAAACAACTTGAAATGACACGTTATAAAAATATTTTATATTTTTATACAATTTTTTTAAAATTATTTTTTGACTCACGTGTAATTCTGTAAAGTCAGCATATTTGTCTATATAACATTGCTATCGCGGCGTGCACTGCCATATAAGTTTGTCACGCCATTTATCGTCAGTTGACTAACAATTTTCATCTGTAAAGAAATCATTTTGACCCAAATAAAATATTATGATTAAATTACTTCAAAAAACAGAGGCTAAAATGATTATTCAGTCAAACGTTAATGACATTTTTTTGACATTACGAGGATTGATACATTAAAGATTGATCTCTGTATAGAGATAGAAAAGGTGTTTTAGAGATGATAAATTTTGCATTACTTAATTCTTACTAGTTTGCTAAAATCATTTATCAACCAATTATAGTGGTGAACCCTTGTGGTTATATTTTTTTTAGGGTAAACTATACTGGTAGTCACTGAACTTTTAGGGTGCTTTTAATAAGGTCACCGAACTTTTAAAACTTTCATTACAGTCACCCAACTTTTAATTCGCTTTCAATAAGGTCACTGCCGTCAACCACCGTTAAAAAAGCTGACGTGGCATGTTAAATTTAAGGTTAAAATACACTATTAGTCACTAAACTTTTAAGAGGCTTTCAATATGGTCACCGAACTTTTAAAACTTTCATTACTATCACTCAACTTTTAATTCGCTTTCATTACCGTTAAAAAAACTGATGTGGCATGTTAAGTTTAAAAATAAACGTTTTCCCACCATATTTTTTATCATCTCTTATTTTCTTCGATCCAAACATGTCTCTTTCTTCCATATGAATTAAATTGTAATTTTTTGGTGAAGGTCGTTACTTCTCTAGTAACACATCAAGGAAAATATTAATGTATCTAGACATGCATGCGACATGTGTGAGAACAAGAAAAATATTGGGAGACATCCGATGATGAAATGATAAAGAAATAACTAAAATTTTGCTCATAAAAATCCTCTTTATGCTTCAGGCCCGACATTTACTGAGTCATGCACTAGATAATGAGGAGTTCAAAGGAAAATATTAATGTATCTAAAAGATAGACATGTTTGGATGGAAGAAAATAAGACATGGAGATAAAATAGGGTGTGAAAAAGTTTATTTTTAAACTTAACATGTCACATGAACTTTTTTAACGGTAATGAAAGCGAATTAAAAGTTGAGTGATAGTAATAAAAGTTTTAAAAGTTCGGTGACCATATTGAAAGCCTCTTAAAAGTCCAGTGACTAATAGTGTATTTTAACCTTAAAGTTAACATGCCACATCAACTTTTTTAACGGTGGTTGACGGCAGTGACCTTATTGAAAGCGAATTAAAAGTTGGGTGACTGTAATGAAAATTTTAAAAGTTCGGTGACCTTATTGAAAGCGCCCTAAAAGTTCGGTGACTACCAGTGTAGTTTACCCTTTTTATATACTAATGGAGTTTGAGATTGAGTTTAAAATATATTTTTAATTATTCTGCATTAATTGATTCTCTCTAACAGTGGAAAACTCATTTAATAACAAAGACGAATCCGAAGGAAAAAAAAGTTGTTCTCTAATTATGCTTTTTTTTATATGCCTTACATTAAAAAAAACACAAAAGAATAAATATTAAACTCTAACTCTAAATTTTACATCTTAAACTCTACACTTCAAAAAATACACTATACTCCTAATTCCCTAAGCCTTAAACATAAACCTCAAACTCATTTTTTTAAAGTGGGATATTAAAAGAGACATAATTTGGAGCAGACGATTTCTGTCCAAATTCGAAGGGATATAAGACTCAATTTTGAGATATTTTTCAAGGAACATCGAGCTTTTGTCACTTCAATGGAGAAATAATTACGGGTCAAAAAAGATTTTAAATATGATCTCAGCTGTTGATTTTTATTAATTCAATAATTACTATTTATTATAAAACTCGTTAGTTTTACATCATGAGAGTGAATTATATCTCTCTACACATACATATATTGTTAGAGTACATTTAAGAAGGGTAAACCTTTTAAATTTACGTGCGGTCAGTGACGAACTACCTTACAGGGGAGAGGGCCTACACCAACTTTCTTATCAGTTTTGAAACCTTTGAAATTGAGTTTTGACTTGTAACCCCTCGTCCCGGTCTGGTCGGATGACCGGTCCGAGTGGACCACACGGGAAAAACTGAAGCGAAACCCGTTAAGGTTTTCCCTCGGTTAACGACCCAGAAAAATTCTTTTAACTTTATCTTGTCTATAGGCATGATTAAATCCTATGTGAAGCACAACAACGGAAATACAAACAATCCAACATCGACCAACCAAGACAACACTTTAAACAACTCATTTTAACCTTTTACAGCAGGCCGTATCGAAACGCCCTTAGGGCGTTTCGATACGCCTTGACTTAGTCAACAGGCCAGAGTCAATCTGAGGAGACCGTTTCGAAACAGGGGTGACCCGTATCGAAACGACCCCAACGGTCAACTTCTCGTGGTCAACGAGATTTGACCGTTTCGAAACATCAAAGACCCGTTTCGGAATGCCTTTATCTCGCCAATTTCTCAAAATTCCAGTAGCAAAAATGTACCGAAACGGCCTCTTCGAGTTTCGAAACGCTTGGCCAAACACAAAGGGAGCGTATCAAAACAGGGTAGCTCGTTTCGAAACGCCCCCTGTCTGCAGACTCGTTTTGGCTGTTTTAAGGCACAAGGGTGCCCCAAAACACCACCAAAACCTCCAACAACACACTAACATATAACCCTAAGGCAAACCAACTTATAAGCATGCTTTAACATCATTAAAACGAGACTAAACACCAAGGCATAACATCACAAACCATGCTTTCATACATATCATTAAAGGAGTTAAGCATCCACATAGCCAACACTTAGACAAATTCTAGATAGCAAAATACCAACAAGGTTTCAAGCAAGGCATACATCTCAAGCCAATTAACAAGCACAACGAGGAGTCTAACATGCTCCTAAGCAACATCAACAACAACATAATCCAAAAATATCATAATACGATTACATGCCCCATTGCTTGACCATTACATCTTAATTTAAAAGTTCATACTTGGTAGCCCAACAAGCACCACAAGCACACTTGGAGGCCCCCTTCTGGCTCCTAACAACCCACGAACTAAGGATCTGTATTGTCGAACAAAGAGAGAGCGTAAGCAATAAAGCTTAGTGAGGGTAAGCTCTTTTAAAACAAACATCGACAATGCAGGGTCCGAGCACGATCTTAGCCAAGGCAAAAATGCATAATTACCAAGAATCCTAAGAGCCACAAGTTAAGATGCATGAACAATATCCAAATACATGGCATGCTCATAAAGCTCTATTTCACAACACATGTAAACACATATAAACATCCAAATAAGGATCACATTTCATAACACATTGATACACATATCAATCAATATTGGCACCTAGCTATGACCCGAATACGCGGATAAACACGTTGGAACTCACATCCAACAACCACTTTACCTCACGGTGGGATTACACTCATCACCGGTCTCGCGGAGGGGATTCCACTCATCCTCACGCCTCGTCGATGGGATTCCACTCATCATCGACTATATACAAATACAATTTCCGGGCGTACCCGTACTCCTCCTTGGTGACTCAACGCCACCAAGGCCACGCGCGACTTTAGACTCATGTGTGCCCACTAACATCCTAATGATCGATCATTTGTACTCAAGCATACTAGTGCCAACATTTAACTCATTCAACATTATTCATTTCAATCAATTCTGTCCTTAGCACGTACTCACCATGATCACAATCATGAACCATTACCATGCATGCCTTAAGCATCACAAATCATGCCTCAACTCACATGTATAACACAATATACATAAGCAATCATATCACAAATCATACGAGGCATAAACATCCATATACAAGTTCATCCAATGGCTCTAGATCAAGTTTAGGATTAGGCTACCACCCTAATCCTAACTCTAGGTGGGTCTACCAAGCCCAACCTAGTCCACATACTCGAACCAACCATTTAAAAACCACTTAAAACGTTTAACCACTCACCTAAGCTTCCAAGCTCCAAGCCAAGCAAGCAACCACTCTCACGTTCTCGGATTTCTTCCCGAAGCTTCTCCAACACAACTTCCCGCTTCTAAATAACCTCAATCACAATTCAAACAACCCCAAATCAGCCCAACATCAAAAGACCAATCAGGAACACAATTCAATCACAATTTACAATGTTGCAAGCCATGAACAAATCCCATAATTTGCAAACTCGGGCAGCCCCAAAACCACATTCAAAATCCATGTTTCCAACACCCATTACACCCACAAATGATCCCAATTCAACCCCTATCCATAGTACTATCAATAGCCTATCAAATTCCACCTAAAACAACCCCCAAAACTCACCCAAAACCCTCCAAAAACCCCATTTTTACCCAATTTCGGGAATTGCTCAAAATCATTCAAAATTCACATGTGTTGTACCATTTGGCTCCTATATTCCATAACTAACCATATTAAATCAAAATATTAAGTTTAGCTACACAAAGACACCATTTTTAATCAAATCTTTTGAAAACCCCAATTTCAAAACTTCAATGAAAATGAAAACAAATGGTACTTTTAAAGAGAGGGAGTTGAGGAGAGGTCAAAAACGATGTTACCTTTCGAAAATAAGTTGAAATGGATGAGCTTTTTGATGGAATAGTGATGAAGAGGAGAGAGCTCTTTTGTTCACGTTAAAAATGGATGAGGAAGAGAGTGAATAGTGTTTATTTTGTGGAAAGGGGGATTTAAATTGAAAAATGGGCAGATTACCAAAAGGCCATTAATGAATGGCTATCCCCTTTTTTCTTTAAAAGCTTTTCGATTTGCACTTTAATCAATTTGGTCCCATTTCAAATATTTATTTTTGAAACCCGAAACGTAAAGGATTATTTTAATTATAAACCCGAGCCCAAATAATATTAAAATATTATTTCTCCTAACCCCTAAACCCGGGTGTTACAACTCTCCCCCACTTAAGGAATTTTGTCCCCGAAATTACATGATGGAAACAAATACGGAAACTGCTCAACCATATCCGCTTTCCTCTCCCACGTGGTCTCTTCCACACCTCTATGTCTCCACAACACCTTGACCAACTCTATGGTCTTGCCACGCAACACCTTGCTATCAGAAGCAAGTATCTCAACAGGCTCTTCATTATAAGACAAATCCGGATTCAACTCTATCTCCTCAACGGGCATAACATGAGAAGGATCCGATCTATATCTCCTAAGTATAGACACATGAAAGACATCATAGATCTTCTCTAACTCAGAAGGTAACCTCAAACGGTAAGCTACAGGCCCAATCCGCTCAACTATCTCATACGGACCAATGAACCTCGGACTCAACTTGCCCTTCCGGCCAAATCTCATTACCTTTTTCCACGGAGATACTTTCAGAAACACTTTCTCACCCACAAAGTACTCAATCTTTTTTCTCTTCAAATCCGCATAAGACTTCTGACGATCGGAAGCTGCTTTCAAACGGTCACAAATCAACTTCACTTTGTCGGTAGTCCCCTTAAGCAAATATGGCATAGGTAACAATCTCTGGCCTGTTTCAGCCCAACAAATCGGAGTCCTACATCGTCTACCATACAAAGCCTCATAGGGAGCCATCTGAATACTAGACTGATAACTGTTGTTGTAAGCAAACTCAACTAACGGTAAGTGCTTCTCCCAAGAACCCTGAAAGTCAATCACACAACAACGAAGCATATCCTCTTGAATCTGTATCACTCGCTCTGACTGCCCATCGGACTGCGGATGATATGACGTACTGAAATGCAAACGGCTACCTAGAGCACTATGCAAGCAGCCCCAGAATCTAGAAGTAAATCTAGGATCCCTATCTGACACAATAGACTTCGGAACTCCATGAAGTCTCACAATCTCATGGATGTACAAGTTTGCCAACTTGTCTAAGGAATCCGTTGTGTTCACTGCTAAGAAGTGAGCACACTTCGTGAACCTATCAACAATCACCCAAACAGAATTCTTCTTCGAATGAGACAAAGGTAGCCCCGACACAAAATCCATGGTGATCTTCTCCCATTTCCATTCCAGAATCTTCAAAGGCTGTAACAAACCCGAAGGAACCTGATGTTCTGCCTTCACTCTCTGACAAACCATACAATGGCTCACATACTCGGCTACATCTTTCTTCAAACCAACCCAGAAATAACCATTCTTCAAATCACGATACATTTTGATACTACCCGGATGCATAGAAAAGGGACTCGAATGTGCTTCACTCAGAATCTGACGTCTCAACTCAACATCTTCTGGTACAACAATTTTATCTCTAAAGCACAACAAGCTCTCACCACTGAAACTATACTCGGTCTGTCTTCCTTCGGCTATGTCCTGAACATGAGGAACTAAGGCTACATCTTGCAACTGTTTCTCTCTAATCAACTGAATCAAGGAAGGCTTCACTTGCAGCTCGGTGATCAACCCACCATCATCGGACACACTCAATCTAGCAAACATAGCTCTCAACTCAACGACCACTTTTCTACTCAAAGCATGGGCTACTACATTTGCCTTACCCGGATGGTACTCAATGGTCAAGTCATAATCTTTTAACAACTCTAGCCATCTTCTCTATCTCAAGTTCAACTCTTTCTGTGCCATCAAATACTTCAAGCTCTTGTGATCGGTGTAAACTATACACTTCTCACCATACAAATAATGACGCCAAATCTTCAATGCAAACACAACTGCGGCTAGCTCTATATCATGAGTGGGATAGTTCTTCTCATGAATCTTCAACTGTCTAGAAGCATAAGCAACAACTCTTCTTTCTTGCATCAAAACATATCATAAACCTATGTAGGAAGCATCACTGTAAATCACAAACTCCTTACCTGAAATAGGTTGCACTAACACTGGAGCATTTGTCAAAGCTTCATTCAATTTCTCAAAGGCCTTCTGTCTTGCATCTGACCATTCAAACTTAACTCCTTTTTGCAACAATTTAGTCAAAGGAGCAGCTACTCTAGAGAAACCGTCAACAAATCTCCTATAGTAACCGGCTAATCCTAGGAAACTCATAATCTCGGTCACGGACTTAGGTTGTTTCCACTCAACAATAGCCTCAATCTTCGATGGATCAATACAGATACCTTCGGCCGAAACAACATGGCCAAGAAATACAACCTCTCGAATCCAGAACTCACATTTACTAAGCTTCGCATACAACTGATTGCTCAACAATCTCTGTAAAACAAATCTCAAGTGCTCATCATGCTCTTCTTCTGTCTTCGAGTACACAAGTATGTCATCAATGAAAACAACTACAAAACAGTCTAGATAGTCTCTAAAAATTCTGTTCATCATGTCCATGAATGTTGCAGGTGCATTCGTGAGCCCGAACGACATCACAAAAAACTCATAGTGACCATGTCTAGTCCTAAAAGTTGTCTTCGGAACATCACACTCTTTCACCTTCAACTGGTAGTACCCGGATCTCAAATCTATCTTCGAGAACACTGAAGCACCCCTCAACTGATCAAACAAATCATCTATGCGAGGCAACGGATACTTGTTCTTCACAGTCAACTGATTCAACTGCCTATAGTCAATACACATGCGCATACTACCATATTTCTTTTTCACAAACAACACGGGAGCACCCCAAAGAGAACTAGTAGGCCTAATGAAACCACGATCTAATAATTCTTGCAACTGACTCTTCAATTCTTTCAACTCTTTCGGAGCCATACGATACGGAGCTATCGAAACTGGATTAGACCCTGAAACAGTCTCAATCACAAACTCAACATCTCTGTCAGGAGGTAAACCCGGCAACTCTTCAGGAAACACATCCGGAAAGTCACAAACTGTTCTGATATCTTTTGGTCTAGCTTCACTCATATTCGGATTCATAACATAAGCTAAGTAAGCCCCACATCCGGAGTCCATCAACCTATGAGCCTCTAAAGCTGACACCACATTAGACAAGAACTTAATGTTCTCGCCTACTACTACTACCTCGTAGTCATCAGAAAGCTTCAAAGAAATTCTCTTCGTCTCAAAATCCACACTAGCTCGGTGCTCAACTAACCAGTCCATACCCAAAATAATATCAAAGCCATAGAAAGGAAGTTCCATCATATCAACTGAGAACACATGACCCTGAATCTTCAGTGGACATCTCCTATACATACGTCTAACCACAACTGTCTCACCAAAAGAACTAGTCACATGCATACCTACATCTAGAATCTCAACAGGTATATCTAACTTCCGTGCATGCTCACTCAAAATGTAGGAATGTGTAGAACCCGAATCAACCAAAGAAAGTAAAGACATAGACTGTAACTCAAAATTACCTACTATCACATCGGTGTCGTTCCCAGCCTCCCTCTGAGCATAAACTCTCGCTGGTCCTTCCGCTTCTAGCTGCACTGCCACAACATGAGCAAGGTTCCTCTGAGCATCTACCCTAGGTGCATCAGCCCTAGGCTGGAAGTAGCCACGACCGCGCCCACGGCCTCTCTGAAAATCATTCGCTCTCGCATGAGCCTGAGCAATGTTTGGTGCCTGTGCCACCTGATGCGGACAATCTCTCCTAAAGTGGTCCCTCGAACCACAGTTCCAACAAGCATGAAAGTTACCCCAACACTCACCATCGTGTTGTCTCCCACAATGTGTGCACTCGGGCAAACGCCCTCCTCCTCTATGGCCCTGATGGCCTCTACCATGATGGCCACCGCCACGTCTATGGTCAAACTGATGTCCGCCACCTCTGTGCCTCTTGGCATCTCTACCATCAAAGTGGTTATGCCTCTTCCCAAAACTAGAACCACCAGATCGTTTGGCCGAACCCAAACTGTGCTCTAAGTCCTTGGCCCTCGCGACCAATACATCAAAGTCTGAGTAGTCAGAAGCTAGTGTGTCCCTCTTGATCTCTTAACTCAACCCATAGCGGAAACGGTTACAGCGTTCCACTTCAGTAGGAACCAACTTTGGAGCGTACTGACTCAAGCGAACAAAACGGATCTCATAGTCAGCCACAGAAGCCTCTCCCTGAGTAAGGGCCATAAACTCTCGCTTCTTCTCATCTAAGTACCTCGGTCCCAAGTACCTCTTCCTGAAAGCGGACTCAAAGAAATCCCAATCAATCTCTACCTCTGGAACCCCAGTAGTAATGGTGACCCATCAGGTGTAGGCATCACCCTGAAGCAAGGAAATCACACAGCCCAATCTACGTGCGCCCACACAACCCATCTGAGCTAAGATACGAACTGTCTTCTCCAACCATAACTCCGACCTCTCTGGAGTAGATCTCCTGAACTCTTCGGCCCCCAAGCTACGGAGCCTCTCCAAAGGTAGACTAGCATCGTCACACCTAGGCTGAGCTGCAGCCTGAGCTCCCGCAACTGCGGCCTGAAATGCTCCCGCTATAGCTTGCACTAGCGGAGTCATATCAATTCCGGCCGGACCTTGGCCACCTTGAGGTCCCTCTCCTTCAGCTCCATCCTCGCCTCCAACTCCAGGCGGAAGAGGTGGTGGTGGTGGAGGTGGTGGAGTAGCTCCAACTCCCGCGGCCACCGGCCCTTCTATATGAGCCTCCACACCAATCACCGGCTCAACATGAGCCGCAACACGTGGTTCCTGACGAACCACTCTCGTCCTACCCCTCGGCCTAGACATCGCTCTCAAACGATAACTACAACCACAACAAACAAAAATATACAAGATCGGGTTAGCAAGGCAAGGCTTCCAAGTGCTCAAGTACGTTTCCCTCGCTTAAAATTCTTTTTCGATGTCATAGTAGCAATGGGACTCCCAAACCACATGCTTTTAAACAAACAATCAACATACTTGTCACACAAGCAATCATGCTTACAAAGCAAGCAAACACCGTGCATACCAATTCAAAACTTGAACTTACCTCACTTACCTGCCCAAGGTCTTGGTAACCTTAGGTTTTGATACCAACAAGTGTAACCCCCTCGTCCTGGTCTGGTCGGATGATCGGTCCGAGTGGGCCACACGGGGAAAACCGAAGCGAAACCCATTAAGATTCCCCCTCGGTTAACGACCCAGAAAAATTCTTTTAACTTTATCTTGTCTATAGGCATGATTAAATCCTATGTGAAGCACAATAACGAAAATACAAACAATCCAACATCGACCAACCAAGACAACACTTTAAAAAGCTCATTTTAACCCTTTACAGCAGGTCGTATCGAAACGCCCTTAGGGTGTTTCCATACGCCTTAACTTAGTCAACAAGCAAGGGTCAACCCGAGGAGACCGTTTCGAAACAGGGGTGACCCGTATCGAAACGACCCCAATGGTCAACTTCTCGTGGTCAACGAGATTTGACCGTTTCGAAACATCAAAGACCCGTTTCGGAACGCCTTTATCTCGCCAATTTCTCAAAATTCCAGTAGCAAAAATGTACCGAAACGGCCTCTTCGCGTTTCGAAACGCTTGGCCAAACACAAAGAGACCGTATCGAAACAGGGTAGCCCGTTTCGAAATGCCCCATGTCTGCAGACTCGTTTTGGCTGTTTTAAGGCACAAGGGTGCCCCAAAACACCACCAAAACCTCCAACAACACACTAACATATAACCCTAAGGCAAACCAACTTATAAGCATGCTTTAACATCATTAAAACGAGACTAAACACCAAGGCATAACATCACAAACCATGCTTTCATACATATCATTAAAGGAGTTAAGCATCCACATAGCCAACACTTAGACAAATTCTAGATAGCAAAATACCAACAAGGTTTCAAGCAAGGCATACATCTCAATCCAATTAACAAGCACAACGAGGAGTCTAACATGCTCCTAAGCAACATCAACAACAACATAATCCAAAAATATCATAATACGATTACATGCCCCATTGCTTGACCATTACATCTTAATTTAAAAGTTCATACTTGGTAGCCCAACAAGCACCACAAGCACACTTGGAGGCCCCCTTCTGGCTCCTAGCAACCCACGAACTAAGGATCTGTATTGTCGAACAAAGAGAGAGCGTAAGCAATAAAGCTTAGTGAGGGTAAGCTCTTTTAAAACAAACATCGACAATGCAGGGTCCGAGCACGATCTTAGCCAAGGCAAAAATGCATAATTACCAAGAATCCTCAAGAGCCACAAGTTAAGATGCATGAACAATATCCAAATACATGGCATGCTCATAAAGCTCTATTTCACAACACATGTAAACACATGTAAACATCCAAATAAGGATCACATTTCATAACACATTGATACGCATATCAATCAATATTGGCACCTAGCTATGACCTGAATACGCGGATAAATGCGTTGGAACTCACATCCAACAACCACTTTACCTCACGGTGGGATTACACTCATCACCGGTCTCGCGGAGGGGATACCACTCATCCTCACGCCCCGTCGATGGGATTCCACTCATCATCGACTATATACAAATACCATTTACGGGCGTACCCGTACTCCTCCTTGGTGACTCAACGCCACCAAGGCCACGCGCGACTTTAGACTCATGTGTGCACACTAACATCCTAATGATCGATCATTTGTACTCAAGCATACTAGTGCCAACATTTAACTCATTCCACATTATTCATTTCAATCAATTCCGTGCTTAGCTCGTACTCACCATGATCACAATCATGAACCATTACCATGCATGCCTTAAGCATCACAAATCATGCCTGAACTCACATGTATAACACAATATACATAAGCAATCATATCACAAATCATACGAGGCATAAACATCCATATACAAGTTCATCCAATGGCTCTAGATCAAGTTTAGGATTAGGCTACCACCCTAATCCTAACTCTAGGTGGGTCTATCAAGCCCAACCTAGCCCACATACTCGAACCAACCATTTAAAAACCACTTAAAACGTTTAACCACTCACCTAAGCTTCCAAGCTCCAAGCCAAGCAAGCAACCACTCTCACGTTCCCGGATTTCTTCCCGAAGCTTCTCCAACACAACTTCCCGCTTCTAAATAACCTCAATCACAATTCAAACAACCCCAAATCAGCCCAACATCAAAAGACCAATCAGGAACACAATTCAATCACAATTTACAATGTTGCAAGCCATGAACAAATCCCATAATTTGCAAACTCGGGCAGCCCCAAAACCACATTCAAAATCCATGTTTCCAACACCCATTACACCCACAAATGATCCCAATTCAACCCCTATCCATAGTACTATCAATAGCCTATCAAATTCCACCTAAAACAACCCCCAAAACTCACCCAAAACCCTCCAAAAACCCCATTTTTACCCAATTTCGGAAATTGCTCAAAATCATTCAAAATTCACATGTGTTGTACCATTTGGCTCCTATATTCCATAACTAACCATATTAAATCAAAATATTAAGTTTAGCTACACAAAGACACCATTTTTAATCAAATCTTTTGAAAACCCCAATTTCAAAACTTCAATGAAAATGAAAACAAATGGTACTTTTAAAGAGAGGGAGTTGAGGAGAGGTCAAAAACGATGTTACCTTTCGAAAATAAGTTGAAATGGATGAGCTTTTTGATGGAATAGTGATGAAGAGGAGAGAGCTCTTTTGTTCACGTTAAAAATGGATGAGGAAGAGAGTGAATAGTGTTTATTTTGTGGAAAGGGGGATTTAAATTGAAAAATGGGCAGATTACCAAAAGGCCATTAATGAATGGCTATCCCCTTTCTTCTTTAAAAACTCTTCGATTTGCACTTTAATCAATTTGGTCCCATTTCAAATATTTATTTTTGAAACCCGAAACGTAAAGGATTATTTTAATTATAAACCCGAGCCCAAATAATATTAAAATATTATTTCTCCTAACCCCTAAACCCGGGTGTTACATGACTGCAATTTTTTTTGATTTAATTGTTTTTCAAGTCCTTATCAGTTTAGAAGTCTTCGAAATCAAGTCTTAGCTCCTCAGTTTTCTTAGTTTAAGTATATTTTAGGTCTTTATCAATTTTAAAATAAGACAAATCAATTCATAATCTTCATTTTTATACAAAATACTTCATTAACTCCATGTCAATTTCGAAGCTAAAACATATCAATATTTAAGGAAGGATGTAGGATTTTATGTTAGGAGACGAAGCTATAAAATTTTAGGGGACGAAAATAAATTTTCAATAGAAAATACTTAAAAAATTTCTAAATTATATATGAATTCCAAATTTATAGAGGGACTAATCGTTTATCCAACCCCTCGATACATCCCTGATATCAATGGCAATGCAACAGTGCGGACTGCAGAATATCTCTTGAAACAAGTTAACATCGTATAAACCAAGTATTATTGGTAACAATTAAGTAGGAAAAAAAACAGAGGCTATGCCTATAGGCTATAGCCATATGCAGTGGGGGGTTTGGACAGACGCGACATGAGCGACCGCACAGGCCCCCCAAGAGAGAGGGGCCCCGAGAATAAGGAACCTAAATTAAATTAAATATTTTTTAAAAAATATGTAATTATATATATAATTATGTATATATAAAAACATTATCTAAAACGTAAAGCATGAAAAAAAGAATGATAATTTTGAAGTGAAAATATTTAATTTTTAGATGTTTATAAGTTAAGTTTTGTTGCTCAAGAGGACAATTTAATAATATTTTTTGTATTAAAGTATTTTTAAAAAAAATACTTATATCTCTTACTGATTATAAATTAAGAATCCTATTTTGATAAATTACACAGGGACCTCAAAATCTTTGAACAGCCCTGACCATATGTCCTAAGATACGAGTAAAGGGAGTTGAATAAAAATAGTAGATGTTGCAGGTCTACCCTATCAGCTGCATATAGAAGATGATAATCTACAAATAATATCGGTGTTAAAAAAGGTGGGAAATGGCGAGAAACGAGGCAACTCAACTGAGCTGGGAACCCCGGGTGGGAAACCATTAGCACGAAGGCATTAGGGTTGATGTTGGAGATGGGAAAGGATTCTTCTTTTTGTCTGCTAAAAGTCCCACTTGATTTCTTAAAGGAGACACCAATCAGTATGTATTATTCATTAATTAATGGTTTTGATTTCTGAATTCCCAGGCTTTATGTTTATAGCTCAGTCTTTTAATAAATCACGTAGGGCTGACCTGGACAACATGCACAACGTGATTCACCCTTCATAGTGGTAATATTATTATTTGTTTTCAAGAGTTGGGTTTTCAATATGTTTTTCAGTATCGGGTCGGATGTAGGTTTTCATAGAACATGCACAGCATGAACAGTGCTGACCCACCGACCACATCCCCAGGGATGGACTGAGGGGTGCTGAGGGGGGCAACCGCCCCCCCTAAAATTTTGAAAATCATATATGATTTAGAAAAATTTTAGAATTTTTCTATGTATTTTCTATTAAAAATCTATTTTCGCCCCCCCTAAACTTCTATAAGTTCGCCCCCTAGAAATTTATAAGTTCGCCCCCCTTAACTTAAAGTCCTGGGTCCGTCCCTGCACATCCCCATCCCAATTTAAAATTTGGTAAACTATTTTAAGGAATCATGAATATCTATATCCGACCAATCATCGGTGGATCAAATTTTTTGAACAAACTTAATTTAATCCTGTGATCTCAGTTAAAAATAATGTTGTTATTTACAAAAAAAAACTTGAATTTAAACAGTTTCTTTGCACGATATGTTTTTTTTTGTTGAAAAAGTTTGCACAAGTTGTTATCAAAAGCCCATGATTAACCAACAAATTATATTGGTTGCAGAAGCGGATCCAGAAATTTAAGCTTGATAGTTCACCGATCAGTATAATAATTTAGAATTAATTTACATTATTGTAATAATGTATTAATTAGCGATCATTGTGTGCAAGTAAATATGGTTTATAGTCAGAGACATATTGACATTGAAGAACCAATATGTGTAAGTATGGTTGAGAGATTAGAACTATCTTACACTGATGTAATTGTGTTTTAGAGAGTAGAAAAACTTACTCTAGTGAAATTAATTATTTGATAGTGACAATTGTTGTGCATTTAAGCATAAATTTTATATTTATACCCGATTTGGAGTTCTAAGTATTTTCAAAAAGATTACGAAATCAAAATCGTTTTAGGTTTCAAATACTCAAATCGATTATAATCTATCGAAAACAAAACAAAAATCGGAGAGGAATATAGGATTCAAAATGGTTTGAACCGGAAGAGATTTTCTAAATGAAGATGATTACACGATTAGAAAAAATATTTGTGGAGGTAAATGTGCTTATTTGAGAACCAAAACTTAGTTTAAGTATATGACATGAGTGTGTCAATGTATTTAACTAAGATTTTTAACGAGACTAATAAATATACTTAAAATAATTATATAATGACACTTCGGATAATTGTTAAGACCAAAATAATTTAGGAGCTCAAAGCAAAAAAAAAATAAAGGGCTAAGTTTTTATTTAAACAAAAAATACTTAATATATTTTAGGGTAAACTACACCAGTAGTTACTGAATTTTTAAGGCGCTTTCACTTTGTCATTAAAATCGAGAAACTTTCATTGTAGTCAGTAAACTTTTAATGGGTTTCATTACAACCGATGTCGCTAAAAAAATGTTCATGTAGGACATTAAAGTCTCATTCCCAAAATATCCTAATTTTTCAAGTTTACAAACACCACCAAGGCAAAAATTCTAATGAAAGGAGACATTGTCGATCAATACCAACGGTGGGAATTATTTATTTGGCCAAAAGATTAATATAGTTTGGTTTGAAGCTGATATGATGATTAACAATGGCATATTAAAGAGTTAATTTTTAATTTCAATTGAGATTTTTTAGTTTTGGTTCACCAATGTTAACCATCAAATCAACTTGAAACTAAAATGTGTTAAAACTTCTGGCAAAACGAATCTTTTCTACCGTTGGGATTGATCGACGACCAATCTGTTAATAGAAATTAAAACATTGGCAATAGTTGTAACTTTGAAAAGTTATGATGCTTTTTGAAAAGAAGACTTTAACGTGCTACATCAACCTTTCTTAACGGGGTTAATAACACTACAATAGTGACCATAATGAACTTAAATTAAAAGTTTAGTGACTATAATAAAAAAAATTAATTTTAGTGACCAAACTAAAAGCACCATAAAAAATTAGTGGCTACCAAAAATAGTTTATCCTATTTTTTAATGGTGGGTCAAGTAACCCACCATGCACCATGGTGCATCCCTTTATTGAGCGCATTGATAAGACACATTGCATTCTCAAAAAATAGGATACGAGTTTGAACTTTGAAGACGACATTATTAGGAGGAGCAATATCGCACCATAACATAGACCGTAAAACAAACATGCGTATTATAAAAAAACTATATTAACGAACAGATCTACCACTTAATCACACAAGAAAATTAACAAACATAATTTAATTTTCATCTGAAGGAAAAATATTGAATTGGCCGGGCCTATATTTGGCAAAAGCTTTGAATTTGGCCTATATTTGAAATGAAATTGTAGTTTGTGAAAAGAAAAATTGGTCAAAAATATTTTTAATTTTTTAGTACTTTTAAATTGGTTTTGTGATAGTGCCTTTCCAATTTTATTCTTTTATAAAGTTTACGTTTGTCTTATAGATAAAATTACTTAAACTTAAGCCTCCTTAATAGATCAACACTTCCTTGGTGAATTAGATATTCTAAAATATGGTGAAGTTAGGGAAATGATGATAGTCCAACTTCATCTAAGTTTTGGGGTGAATGTTGGAGGTTAAAGTCATTATCATATGCCGACGATTATGGTAATGTCGTCACCAGATGTTGATGATTTTGATAGTCATCATATGCTGCAGTTAAAATATTTTTAGACTAAAATTGTCGACATCTGATAATAATTTTGTCAAAATCATTAATATATGATAACGATTTTGGCTAAATAAAGTCTAACCATCATTATTGTTAAGTGTGTAAAAGTACTAAATTTTCTACCTTTTTCTTGTAATTATTGTTAGACTTAGGCTCATATTAGTCGCATTATTAGACATTCATGCATGATTTCATAGTTTCCTTCATGAGCAAGCTTGATAATACCTTTTTGGTTGGTTTTTGTGGAAAAGATACTACTGGTGTATGTGTTTTGGCGCGGGACTAGATTGTCGTAGCAAGCAGGGAATTGCCATAGAAATTGAAGCTGATTTTTGAAAGCCATGTCGAGCTGATTGCCGACGATGATTGGATAAGTCCATCTCATTCAAGATAAGCACGAAGGTCAAGGGATAAAACCCAAAAATCTGGATATCCAAGCAGAGTTTGAAGAAGATAAAAAGTCAGATTTGTAAGGAGTTTGAGGATAAAAGTAAAAGGGATTTAATATCTCTTTTTTTCCAACTTAAATTTATCCATATCAACAACAAACCTAACCTAATCCCCTATAAATAGAAGACCAAATTGCAGCCTCTGAGTGTCGATTGGGAGAGAGAGCAGATCGCACGCACCTTCTTCTTTTTCTTCTTCTTCTTCTTTTATGCAATCTATGGCTGGAAATTTGTAATCTCCTCGTCCCGGCCTGGCCGGATGACCGGTCCGAGTAGGCTACACGGGGAAAACCGAGTGAAAACCCCTTGAGGATTCCCCCTCGGTTAGCAACCCTATTTTTTTTTCATTTTAAATCTTTTCTAGATGAGTATTTAATCCTATGTGATCATACAGCGGAACAACATTCACGAGGCAAACAAACGAACTCAGCCCAACATCTTACAGCCCAATTTTAAGATTTAACTACAGGCGGTATCGATACCCTTAAGGGGTGTATCGATACCCCTTGACTAGGTTTAAGCTTTCTTTAAAATAAAGGTCAACGCATACAAATCATCCAACGACCTAATCCTTCTACTAACGTACAAGTTCAACCACAATCCAACAATATAGGCATTTAACATGGCATTACACTTCATGGTATGCATGAGGACGTAATCCTAGATTAAAGCAAGACTATAAAAGAGAATGATATAGTGAGATACAACATGAGCACACATGGTATACACAAGCATAACCGAAACACACACGGTGGGACTACACATCACCGTTTCGACTAGTAGTTTTCCAATGAGACTACACATCAAAGTACTCTTCTACTAGTCACTACCGGCGGGACTACATATCACCGGAGCAACGACAACCATCACGTGAGGTTCGACACCAACCATGCAACACAACATACAATCACAATCATGCGACATGTACTCACTATATCATGCACAACCAAAACAAGTTGCAAACAATATCCACAATTAGGCATCTCTTTCTACTTACAATCTTACCAATCGCAATGGTCTTACACACCATTTTCGTGCACAACTTGCACCAACTTACACACATCTTACAAGGTATAACAACGTCACCCTTATTACTATCATGCATCATTAACGATATAACATTAAGCAACATGCTTCTACTCAAAGTATTGGAATTTCATGTATAGCAAAATATCATTTCCAAGCAACGAAAAACAATGATAAAAGGGGAAATTTAAAGAGGCGTTTCATATCAACTTACTCTTTGAGTTTAAATCACTTTCAAGGCCAAATCTAAACCACTTTCAAAATCACCTTTGAACCAAAACGATTCTTGGAAACCATTTCCACATCCACGTACTTGAACCAACCTTAGAAAATCAAATTAAAACATTAACCACTCACCTTTCTTCCATAAGCAAGCCAAGCAAAGCCGACTCAAGCCTCCTCACTTCCGGATTCGATCCCAAAGCTTTACCATCGCAAATCCTTGCTTCTAGTCGCCCCAACACAAGTAAATTAACCTCAAATCAGTCCACAAACAATGTAGCAAACCCGTAATACAATTCAAACATCTAACACATGTTTTTCGAGCCAAGAACAACCTCAAAAAGCCATTCCCGAGCAGCCCTTTAGCACAGCCGAAAACCATTGATTCCAACTCTTTTAACACACCTAATAGCTTCCAAAACAACTCCTAACTATCATACAACCATCAGCCCTCATTTCCCAACATAAAACACACCCAAAATCAACCTTTAAACCCTTCAAAAACCTCGTTAAAACCCAAATTCGGGAAACTTAACAAAACCCTTTAAAAATCATATATGTTGAACCATTGGGGTTCATAAACTTCATATCTATCACTATTAAATCAAAACTTTAAGTTAAACACAATAAAGCTACCATTTTTATTCAAATCTCCCAAAAATCCAAATTCTAAAACATGGATGAAAATGAAAACTACTTGTACTTTTGAAGCGAGGAAGTTGAGAGCAAGTAAAAAACGTCATTACCTTTCAAAACCGAGCCAAAATGGGGGAGAAAGGAGATGGAATAGTGAAAGGGGGAGGGAGCTCTTCTTGGTCGTTCAAGGAATAAGATGAATAGTGGAAAAGTTGTCAAAATGGGTGTTTTAATTGAAAATGGGGCTTTTTAAAATGAAGTGCACTTTATTACAAAAATGCCATTAATGAAATGGCTATTGGGCTTGAGTTTAAAAATTGGGTCCAACAACTTTGTTTTATTTGCAAACAAAACCCGAACCATTATTTAATTTATTTAAATTATAAAACCGAACCCGAATAATATTAAAACATTATTTTCACCCGACCCCTAAACCCGGGTGTTACAACTCTCCCCTACTTAAGGAAATTTCATCCTCGAAATTTATCGAACAGGAAGAGTCACTGAAACATACTCCTCCACACTTTCTTTCTCACCACAGCATACTCACCAACTCGGTAGACTCACCACGCAACATTTGTTATCTGACATTAAGATCTCAACTGATTCTTCAAGGCATGTCGACTTCAAACTCAACTCGATCTCTCTTACAAACATATCGCAGAACAGGTCTGACTCACACACCCGTTTTATAGACACACAAGCACATCACAAATCTCTTTCTAATACTGGTGGTGACCGCAACAGATAAACAACAGGACTAGCCCGATTCACAATCTCATACAACACCGTTTGATTACCCAACCCATAACCTTCTCTGACTGATCATCAGACCTCAACATACAACCAAACACTATGCAGATGTCTTCAAAAATCTAGTCAAAACTCGAATCTCTATCGGCTGCTATCGATCTCAAGACACTGTACAACTCAAAATCTTGCTAAGGCACAACTCTGCCATCTTACTCACGGTAAAAGTAGCTTGAACATGTATAAAATGAGCACACTCGATGTAACTATCATTGCTTACTCGGCTAAACCCTCTCGTAAGAAATCAAAGGCGAACCGGGCACAAAGTTCCTCGAACCTATTTCCCACTTTCATTAAGAATCTTCCACGGATGTAACAAACTAGAAGAAACTGATGCTCTCTCTTGACACACTGGCAAATTACACCCTTACTTTCATACTGAACCACATCATCCATCAATTCAATTCAGAAGTACTCATCTTCAACCCACAATATGTCTTCATACTACTCTGATGCAATACCAATGAACTGTCGTATGCTTCAGCCAACACAATCCGTCACAAAACACTATTTCAATCGGTACAACAATTCTGTCTCTAACAATACAAATTCTATCATCTCTGAACTGTACCCTGAAGGTTTTCTTTCTGATATGCCTTGCACGTGAGGTGCCAAGAACCTGTCTTGCAACTGTTTCTCTTCAAGCATTCTGACTCAATGTAGGTTTAACATGTATCTCGGCCACAAGATTACTATCATTTGGTAAACTGAATCCGGCAATTACATCCCACAACTCAACTATTAATCCAACAACAAATACACTCGAAGCATTGGTTACTACGTTAATTATCTTCGGATGGTACTCAATCTTGATATTACAGTCTTCAAGCAGTTCTAACACTTATACTGTTCAAGTTTCAACCCTTCCTAAGTCTTCAAATATTTCAAGTTCTGACGATACGTACATACACACTGTGCATTTCTTACCATACAAGCTTTGTCTCTAAGTCTTCGAAGCAAATACAACTGTAACTAACTCTAAGTCTAGTGTCGGATAACTATTTTCTCGGTCTTTCAACTATCTCGATGATCAAGTCACAATATTCTGTCTTGCATAAGCACACAACCTAACCCTACATGTAACACATCACTACAGTTCACAAGTTCTTTCTCTAGTATGGGCTGAATCAAGGTCGAAGTCCTCTTCAAGGTTTCTCTCAGTTTCTCAAGGGTTCATTGTCTCGCATCTAACCACACAACTGAACATTCTTCTGTAGCACTTGTCAAAGGAGCAACTATCTTCAAAAGACTATTTACAATTCTTTGAAAGTAACAATGCTAAACCTAAGAACTATAGATATATGTCACAGTCTTCGATTTCTCCCCACTCACGTCTTCTTCTGTCTACTTGGGATTTACTCTAATACACTCGGCTGATCTACATGCCCTAGGAAAACGTTTTCATTAACTTGGAGTTCACGCTTGCTCAACTTGGCATACAACTGATTCTCTAAAAGGATCTACAACCCTAACTTCAAGGCTTGTCATGGTCTTCTTCGGTACGTGAATATACTCCCGTATCATCTAAGAGAGCTACTACAAACTAATCAAGGACTTAGGAAAACATCTTGCTCAACATCTCTATGAAAGTAACTAACACACTAGTCAATCAAAACAGCATAACTCAAAACCCAAAGTGATCACATCTGCCCCGAAAGCTGTCTTCAATACTTCAACTTCTCTCACCTTCAACTGGTAATAATCGGATCTCAAATTAATCTTCAAATAGACTGAAGCACACACTAACTGGCCAACAAATCACTGACACTCGAAAACGGATACTAATTATTCACTGTCACTTGTTTCAACTGTCTGAATTCTAAACACATTCTCGTACTGTCACTCTTTCTTCTTCACAAATTTTACTGTCATACTTTAAGATGACGTACTAAGCCAAACGAGTCTAAGGTCTAACAAATCTCAAAGTTGGTTCTTCAACATTCTCAATTCTTTCGGAAATCACAAGATATAGAGCAATCAAAACGGGAGCGAGCTCGAAGACGATCTCAAAAACAACATCTCCTTCTCTAACGGGAGACAAACCGGGAAATTCTTCCAAACACTTTTAGGAAAACACAAACTATTCTAACATTCTGCGATCTAATCCTCATTCAAAATCAAATCCATCACATTGGCTAGGCAAGCCTGTCAACCAACTTAATCAATCTTTGACCTCTAAAGCTGGATCAAATTCGATACGAAATCCACATTCCCACCTACCATTACAATCTCATAGTCATCCGTAAGCTTTAAGAAAACTCCCATTGTCTCAAAGTCTACCCTAACTCTATGTTCTACAAGCTAATCCATGCATAGTTTCACATCAAACCGTAAGAAGTAATTCCATCGCATCAACTGAAAACATGTGCCATTGAACCATCAACGGACATCCCTTGTACAACTTTCTGACCACGACTGTATCCCCGAAGGAGCTAGTAACACTAACACCTACCTCTAGTACCTCACAAGGTGGTTTTCAACAGCTTCGCAAACTCACTCAAAATACACGGACGCGTAGATCCAGAATTAATCAGAAAACAAGCCCAAGGACTGTATCGAGGAATTACTTGCTACAACATCGACATCCTTCCGAAGCCAACTCTTAAGTCTTCACTTCTATTACCATCTCATATCAAGATTGGTCACATTGTTCTCCCTCAACAGAAACCAACTCATGTGCCTGTTGACCCAAACAAACAAACTACACTCCAAACTCTGGTACGGTCATACTACCATGAACTAAAGCGACGTACTCTCTCATCGTTCACATCCTCCAAAACCTCAGATTCACGATTACCAGCTCTAGGCCCACCCCTCGGCCTCAAACTTACCAAAGACAACAATACAGTAATAAACAAAACACACAAACAAGAATAATTAGGGTTAGCAAGAGCAAGGGTCCAAGGTGCTCAAGTATATTCCTTTACAAAAATCTTTTCAAATAAGTAATAGTAGCAATGGGAACTCGACACTACGCTTCAACACAAGCATCATGCTAACACATGCTTTCAAACACCGTACTAACAAGCAAACATTAAGCATACATGGCAAAACATTCACCGAGACATAACAACAACATAACACATCAAACTTACCTCACTTACCTACCCGAGGTCTCGGAAACCTCAGGCTCTGATACCAACAAATGTAACCCCCTCATCCCGGCCAGGCCGGATGACCGGTCCGAGTAGGCTACACGGGGAAAACCGAGTGAAAACCCCTTGAGGATTCCCCCTCGGTTAGCAACCCTATTTTTTTCATTTTAAATCTTGTCTAGATGAGTATTTAATCCTATGTGATCATACAGCGGAACAACATTCACGAGGCAAACAAACGAACTCAGCCCAACATCTTACAGCCCAATTTTAAGATTTAACTACAGGCGGTATCGATACCCTTAAGGGGTGTATCGATACCCCTTGACTAGGTTTAAGCTTTGACTGCAGGCGGTATCGATACACTTAAGGGGTGTATCGATACCCTCTTGACTAGGTCATCTGGTCAAATTCAACCCGTAGAGACCGTATCGATACACCCAAGGAGTGTATCGATACCCTCCCCAACGGTTGACTTCCCACGGTCAACGCTAAGATGACGGTATTGATACACCAGAGGCCGGTATCGATACCGAAATGGACAGTAGCTCCAGTGACCAAAATGGTATCGATACACCCCTCAAGTGTATCGATACACGAGGCCTGAAACAAGAAGGTGGTATCGATACCGTGCCAACCGTATCGATACCCCTGCTACGAACTTACAGGTTTGAGCTGATTTAAGGCACAAGGAGGCCCTTAAATCCCTCTAAAACTTCAACCAACACACTAGCATCAATCCTAAGGCAAACCAACCATAAAAGCATGCTTTCACAAGGAGCCAAAGGACACTAATCAACACAAGGTGATGCACAATTCATTCAAGCATCTTAAGCATTCAAACATGAACAAGGCATCCATACTTGGCATTCCATCAATAGGCAATTTAGCGTTTAAGGTCACACATGGTGCTCAAAGACCTTGAAAGGCACAAGATGACACAAAAGAGGTTTACACCATAACAAGGCAACCTAAACATCTAAAGGCATGCCACCATACACAAACATTCATCATAGCATTCATGCATTACAAACCATGATCAATCCAAAACATCAACATAAGGCATTAATAACATGTGGCCAACACAAAGGAGTCTAGATACAAGCTCCTAAAACACGTAGCATTTCCCATTGCTAAACTACTACATTATTTAATAAACCATACTTGAGCAATTACCACATGCTTGGACGCCCTTTTCTTGCCCCTTGCTAACTCCAAGCTAAATATCTGCATTGTCGGAAAAAGGAGAGCGTAAGCATAAAGCTTAGTGAGCGGAGCTCAAAAACATAACTACGGCAATGCAGGGTTCAAAGCTTTCTTTAAAATAAAGGTCAACGCATACAAATCATCCAACAACCTAATCTTTCTACTAACGTACAAGTTCAACCACAATCCAACAATATAGGCATTTAACATGGCATTACACTTCATGGTATGCATGAGGACGTAATCCTAGATTAAAGCAAGACCATAAAAGAGAATGATATAGTGAGATACAACATGAGCACACATGGTATGCACAAGCATAACCGAAACACACACGGTGGGACTACACATCACCGTTTCGACTAGTAGTTTTCCAATGGGACTACACATCAAAGTACTCTTCTACTAGTCAATACCGGCGGGACTACACATCACCGGAGTCTTACACCACTCGCTACCGGCGGGACTACACATCACCGGAGCAACGACAACCATCACGTGAGGTTCGACACCAACCATGCAACACAACATACAATCATAATCATGCGACATGTACTCACTATATCATGCACAACCAAAACAAGTTGCAAACAATATCCACAATTAGGCATCTCTTTCTACTTACAATCTTACCAATCGCAATGGTCTTACACACCATTTTCGTGCACAACCTGCACCAACTTACACACATCTTACAAGGTATAACAACGTCACCCTTATTACTATCATGCATCATTAACGATATAGCATTAAGCAACATGCTTCTACTCAAAGTATTGGAATTTCATGTATAGCAAAATATCATTTCCAAGCAACGAAAAACAATGATAAAAGGGGAAATTTAAAGAGGCGTTTCACATCAACTTACTCTTTGAGTTTAAATCACTTTCAAGGCCAAATCTAAACCACTTTCAAAATCACCTTTGAACCAAAACGATTCTTGGAAACCATTTCCACATCCACGTACTTGAACCAACCTTAGAAAATCAAATTAAAACATTAACCACTCACCTTTCTTCCATAAGCAAGCCAAGCAAAGCCGACTCAAGCCTCCTCACTTCCGGATTCGATCCCAAAGCTTTACCATCGCAAATCCTTGCTTCTAGTCGCCCCAAAACAAGTAAATTAACCTCAAATCAGTCCACAATCAATGTAGCAAACCCGGAATACAATTCAAACATCTAACACATGTTTTTCGAGCCAAGAACAACCTCAAAAAGCCATTCCCGAGCAGCCCTTTAGCACAGCCGAAAACCATTGATTCCAACTCTTTTAACACACCTAATAGCTTCCAAAACAACTCCTAACTATCATACAACCATCAGCCCTCATTTCCCAACATAAAACACACCCAAAATCAACCTTTAAACCCTTCAAAAACCCCATTAAAACCCAAATTCGGGAAACTTAACAAAACCCTTTAAAAATCATATATGTTGAACCATTGGGGTTCATAAACTTCATATCTATCACTATTAAATCAAAACTTTAAGTTAAACACAATAAAGCTACCATTTTTATTCAAATCTCCCAAAAATTCAAATTCTAAAACATGGATGAAAATGAAAACTACTTGTACTTTTGAAGCGAGGAAGTTGAGAGCAAGTCAAAAACGTCATTACCTTTCAAAACCGAGCCAAAGTGGGGGAGAAAGGAGATGGAATAGTTAAAGGGGGAGGGAGCTCTTCTTGGTCGTTCAAGGAAGAAGATGAATAGTGGAAAAGTTGTCAAAATGGGTGTTTTAATTAAAAAGGGGGCTTTTTAAAATGAAGTGCACTTTATTACAAAAATGCCATTAATGAAATGGCTATTGGGCTTGGGTTTAAAAATTGGGTCCAACACCTTTGTTTTATTTACAAACAAAACCCGAACCATTATTTAATTTATTTAAATTATAAAACCGAACCCGAATAATATTAAAACATTATTTTCACCCGACCCCTAAACCCGGGTGTTACAAAATTTTTTCTTTGTATATCTTTGGAACCTGTAAAACCTATGTTTGATTTTGATATAATTAAATTGAAAACTTGAAATTTATTTCTAAGTCCCTTTAATAATTTATAAATCATCAACACTTTAAACTGATTTGAAAAACTCAATCTCTAAATATTTTCTAAGTGTTCCAAGGCCAAAGTATTGAAAATCGTCCAGGTGTATCGATATGTTTCCAGCCGTATCGATACCTTTTTTACAAAGTTGGCTACTGGAAAGACGCGTTTCGATACGCTCTTAACCATATCGAAACAACGTATCGAAACAGATTCAATCTGTATCGATACGCCCCTTTGCAAAACTGAAGGAGTTTGAATGGTGTACTGATACGGCTTGACCCGTATCGATACGATTTTAATTGAATTTTTAATTCGAAGTATTTTAAATGTTTTCGACCATCGGTGTCAGTCGTTAGGTAACTAACATTTAAAGTGGCAGTTGTCCCGTATCGATACGGTGTACCCCCGTATTGAAACGGAGACTTCAAGTGGGCTAAGTTGAGAAAAAGGTATCGATATGGTCTTATCCGTTTTGATACGGTCTCTGTCCCGTACCGATACGCTTACGTGCGTTTCGATACGCCCTCTTTATTATGTACAACAGCTCTTTCTGTTTTGAGACATGTATCGATACGGATAGCTATAGAAGTGCATTTATGGTGGAAAGAGAGGGTCCCAACGGCTACAATCAATACCCTAACCACCCAAACGGCTAGAATTGATAGAGAATGTATAAATTGAAGCTCTTTGAAGACCAGCAACAACTATTGCATTAAAGACAAACATCCAAGCAAAAATCCAACCTCAAGTGTGCCTATTTTCCAATTTCTTGTAAACCCCAAATTGAGTTGTATTCAATTCTTATTCTTTCTTCAAATTTGGGTTGAGTGTTGTACTTCAAGGGACAAAATTGTATTTGAGAGATATATTTCTTGTCCAATTTCTTCTTTGTTTATCCAAAATTTGACTGGTTGTGTAAAGGTTACCTCCTAAGCCTTGAAAAGGGGAAGAACAAATTAGTGAATTGTTGCAAATCCTTAGTGGTAGCTAAGGTAGTGGATGTAGAGTTCATTTGGAACTTGAACCACTCTAAAATCCTTTGTTCTTCATTTTTAATTGTCCATTCACTCCAACAAAGTTTTAAAATCCTAATTCACCCCCTCTTGGTCTTGATCAATCTATCGATCAACTCAACAGAACCCAACCATGAATTGATGTAAATTGGCTTGGATTATTTTGGGTTTGTGGTTTTGATAAACGATTAGATTGTTTAGGTTCTTGTTTGCAATTTAAATTTAAAGTTTGTTTATTCTTGATTCTTATTTTGTTTTCGAGTGAATTAGGAGAGGATCTCGAGAGATATCCATTTATTTAACATCGGGAGAGTTAGTTTCAAGAAACAAATGAGCATGATCTTTATTCAATAAATCGTTAATGAAGGTTAATCCATCTTAGGGATAAGATTCAGATTTCAACGGCTAAAAGGAGCGTAAGATCGGTTATTGTTCACTCAAAGTTAACGCAGGGATGTATCACCAAGGCATGCACAATTGACCAGTTCTTCGTGTTAGGGATTACAATGAGACATTGAAGAACACTTTGTTGAGCTTTGAATGAAGGAACCCAGTTGCTACGACAATTGAACAATTGCCACATCAATCAAGTTGTCTCAACAATCAATTTCTCAGACAATCCATTTGGACATCATACCAATACTCACGATAACTCGGCCTACTCTCTTCAATCGATTAATCTTTTCTTTCTTTCTATTTAGTACTTAAGTTTATTTTACTTATTATTCATCAGCTTTAATATTATTTATTTTATAGTGCAATAATTTAAGAAAAGTGGCCCAAACCAATCCCTGTGGAGACGATACTTGATACATATCAGTTTATTACTTGGGACATGTACACTTGCACCTTTTGCGTAGCACTCAAAACACGTAACAAGTTTTTGACGTTGTTGCCGGGGATTGACAATTGCTGTTAGTTGTTTTTGTTATTGCAATTTTTTTGTTATTTTTACTTACTTTTCTTTTTGTTTATTTTATAAAAAAACAAGTGCCTACAAAGTTAAGGGACATCAACATGTGGAGAAATAAAAGTCGATCTATTCGAGACTTGATGTGGGAAGATAGGAATCAATCCATTCCAGAATTTCTTACACCATTCGATGATTATCTATACCAACCGAGAAAAGCCAAAGAGCTTATACTGTGGAAAACTCTTGCACTTGTTGTGGAGAACATCATGTGTTTGAAAATTGCCCTCACAATCCCGAAACATATGGCTACAAGGAGGACCAAAGATAGAACCAGCGACAAAATTCTTCATGGTATGATCAAAAACCTCAATTTTTTTTACCATAACAATTTTGCCCCAGCAACAAACATGCATTGGCAATATAGTCCTTTTCAAAAGCATTCAAATTTCTTGGAGGAAATGTTCTCATCTTTCTTGGCTAGACTTGACAGATCAATTGAGGAGATTCGAGAGCTATCAAAGTCTATGGATGCGAGGAAAGCTAAGTTGGATACACCCTTGAGGGTTTCAAAAGATCAATTGAAGAGATCCACATATGCCATGAATAACATGTCCCAACAATCAATTCCTAGGGATACTGAAATTCTAAGGCAAGGTGAGAAGGAGCAATGCAAAGAGAGATCCTCAATGTGTGAAGCCCAACACCTGATGAGCTTATGCAACGAATTGCCACGACAATGATTAAGAAGCCTAAATAGAACAATATCGCGACAACATTCAGAGAGGCTGATAAGAGTAATGCTACATCAGATTTCAAGGAACTTGATGCCAAGCATATTACAACAATGCTGATGATGATGCAGAAATCTGTGGATTGCTCTCATCTATAGTTGCCATGACAATTGCACGACCATATGTAGGATCAACATGATGGAAACACCGTGTTAATGGAATATAAGCAAGTGATGACTGGACCATTTGAATTCTTTAAAATCTCACCTCATCCATTGCAGGTATTTCTTGAGAAATTGACACTGGTAGATTTGAAGTCATCGAAATCTTTACTGATGGAGATGTTAGAGAGGCCTAAAGAAAATGGTGTTTGGACTCGTGAAGCTTTTCAGAAAATTGGTTTTTTCCTTAATTTACATCGAATTTTGGTAGAAGATTACCATGACAATTGGCTGGCACGGCAATTGCCACGACAACGAAGGCTACATTCAACCATGATGGAAGCCGATGAGAGTGAGGTAATAAAATGGTTGAGTGTTGATATAATTTTTTCTATTAATATATCCATGTCTTCAGGAACAGTCGCAAGGTGGAGGGTATACATGGACTACAAGGGAACACGAAAGAAAGACACATCCACCATGGTAACGTAAAAGGGAGTAGCTGCGAGCACATTGGCCCAACTCTTTTTAGGCAATATTGTCACTCGATGGAAGGTGCAGATGGACTATAAGAAGTATCAGAAACGGTCCTCCTCAATCTTTCTCGGACATGTAGTAACCTTAGAAGATGCATGTTTCTTGGACATGTAGTAATCTTAAAAGATGCATGAAAATGCTCTTTCTAAGTATTTTAAATTTTCCAGTTCTTTTATTTTTATTTTTAACTTTATTTGGATATTTGTCTTTTATCTCTTTCATTTTATTTTGATCGTTGTTTTTACTTTTATTTTATTTAGATATTCATTTTTTATCTTTAATTTTATTTTATTTTTATTTTTATCTTCATCTTCATCTTTATCTATATTTTTATTTAATTTCGTTTTTATCTTTTATTTTATTTTAATATTTATTCTTTTATTTTTATTTTTTAGGAAAAAATATCAAAAGATAAAGAGTTGGGCTTAGGATAGAATTTCATCTGAATAAATTCCTATCCCATAGAAGGTGGACAGTCTGCTATTCTTCGGGGATTTAATCACCCTTTGAACTTTTGTTTCACCCATATTCACTCCACCATTAAACCAATTGCCCTTTTACTTTATCTTTCTTTACTTCCTTCGCCCCTTGAACTCTTAAGTTTTTCCAATCAATAACACATTAAGAATCAAAACCACCATGACTAAGAATCTCAAGACTATGTCCAAGCCGAGTTCCTTAAGAGAAGTAGAACCATCTTTTCAAATGCACCACCAGCTTCGCGACAACAACCACCACGAGCCGAAAAAAAGACCAAACAAATGGCTAAAAAAACTCTAGTCATTCGAGGTGACGGCCTCTCCGATGAACTCATTTTCATTTCATTTAGCTTCTTTTACTTTTGTTTTGTTTTTGCATGCATTGAGAACAATGTTTCTCTCGAGCTTGAGGGGTTGTTTTTCTTTTTCTTTTTAGTTGCATTCATGTTATTGTTTCATATAGTTTGCATATGTTACTTGTCATGTCTTTTACCGAATTAAATTGCCTAGACCTGTTGTGATGTCTTATGATGAATTTTGCCACTGCACTTACATGATAGAACCTTCAATTTTAGGACTCCTATGGAAAGTATTTAAAGTTTTATTATGATGCTGATTATTGGTTGACACTATTGTGACTTCTTGATTACGAGAAATTTAGTGAACTTAGGTTATTTATAATTGGGTAATTTGTGCTAGAGGTGTCTATCCGGCTCTAGCCTAAAATTGGATTAAAGATAATTTTTTACTAGAGGTGCCTATCCGGCTCTAGTTGTCACGCATTAAGAATCACTAGAGATGCCCAAAACCGGCTCTAGTTGATTATAATTAAACAAGAAATTACTTACTTTGCTAGAGGTGCCCGAAATTGGCTCTAGTGAACTAAAAATGCCACTGTAATTAAATTAGTAAAACCTACTGTTCACATATAATCTCATTAGTTAACTTGTACACAACTCCACACACACATTGTCACTAACAATATAGCTTGATTTTGGGTAATTTCTTCGCTATCCGAAAGATTGAAAGGTAATCAACTTTGTGCCACGGTTCTGAGGATTGAAGCCAAGTAATAAGCATATTTTTTGTGGTAAAGGCCTTGGCAGGTAATTGTTAGTGTTTTGCATTGCTTTAGGACAAGCAATAGTTCGAGTTTTGGGGTGTGATGAGTGTGTAAAAGTACTGTTTTTCTTACTCTTTTTACTCATATTATTGTTAGGCTTAGGCTCATTTTAGTTGCATTCATAGGCATTCATGAATAATTTTTTAGTTTTCTTGATTCAAGAACTTGGTGTTGCATTTTGTTGGTTTTTGTGGAGAATTCATTGTTGGTTTGCCTATTTTTTTGTAGGACGAATTGTCGTAGCAATTAAGGAGATTTCTGAAGGACTTGCCGAGCTGATTGCCGCAAAAATTTCTGGATAAACATGGTTTATCTGCAGGTTTATCCAAAATGCAGCAGATAAATTTCAAATTAAATCCCTAATCGCCGATCAAATAAGAATAAAACCTAAACGAATTTTAACTGCATTCAAACCCTACTTCTCATCTATTTAAAGGGATCAAATCAACATCAATAGGATAGAGTCGATTGAGGAGAGTCGAGACTGGGGAGAGCAGATCGCACAAGATCTATCACGCACATATCTTTTCTTCTTCATGCGATCCATGTCTGGTTTTTATTTCTTTGTATATCTTTCGAACCCAGTCATGAACTAATGTAATTTGGTTTGGGTTATTTTGGGTTTGTGGTTTTTGATAAACGATTAGATTGTTTAGGTTCTTGATTGTAATTGAATTTAAAGTTTGTTCATTCTTGGTTCTTATTTTGATTTCGAGTGAATTAGGAGAGGATCTCGAGAGTTATCCATTTATCTAACATTGAGAGAGTTAGATTCAAGAAACGAATGAGCATGATCTTCATTCAACAAATCGTTAATGGAGATTAATCCATCTTAGGGATAAGATTCAGATTTCAACGGTTAAAAAGAGCGTAAGATTAGTTATTGTTCACCCAAGGTTAACGTATGGATGTATCACCAAGGTATGCACAATTGACCGGTTCTTCGGGTTAGGGATAACAAGGAGACATTGAAGAATGCTCTGTCGAGCTTTGAAGGAAGTGACCCGGTTGCTACGGCAATTGAACAATTACCACAACAATCAAGTTTCCTCAGCAATCAATTGCCTCGACAATCCAATCGGACATTGCACCACCATTCACGATAACCCGGCCTACTCTCTTTAATCGATTACTCTTTCCTTTCTTCATATTTACTTAGTTTATTTTACTTATTATTCATCACCATCAGTCTATTTCTTTTACAACGCAGTAACTTAAATAAAGTGGCCCAAACCAATCCTTGAGGAGTTGATACTCGATACTTATCATTATTACTTGCGACGTGTTCACTTGCACCGTTTGCGTAGCACTCAAAACACGCAACAATTTTTTCATGCAACGTGTTCACTTGCACCATTTGCGTAGCACTCAAAACACACAACAATTATTTTCTTATTTTTCAACCTTGTCTCTATATATATATATATAGTTTTATACTAATTTAGGACTATTAGATGAAAATAAAATAAAGGTTAATATTAAAAGGTGTAATGTGGTGATTTTTAAGAAAAAAGTGTTTAATATCAACAATTAATTTACAATTATTCAATAGTTCTAAAATAATGTAAAACTATGTGAGTTTAGCATAGTGCAAGTGAATCTTAAGCCTATATATATATAAATAACTATTAATTAAAAATATTTCTACATTTTTATGTTACATTTTAAAAGACATTAAACAAAATGTTTCACGTTTACAAAAAAGTGAGGCTTTCCCCAAGATTTATAAATAAAAATAATAATAAAACTGAAATACAAATTTTTTCCCAAGTTAATAATTCTTTTTTCTTCAACAAATATTCACCAAAGAAAACTTTACATGTACACTTATTTTACCTTTCTCCAACTGCAGCCTAGCACCTGTAACCAGCCAATACCCCGGGCTATCTTGAGGTCCTTTGCACAACTGCGAAGTCTCCACGAACTTCAACAGCTTTGGTGTTTGAACTGGCACCGGCGGCCCGGTCGGATACACAGCGGAATCCACCACAACAGCCGCCGCCTCAGTTTCCTTAACAGGGTTTCCCGTTAAGGACTGACTGATAGCTGAAAGCAAACCCGACGACCTCTGTGAATACCCAGAGGCAGCATGTGCCCACCTTGATTGAACTAAGAAACAATCCGAGACCTTAGAAAACAACAGTCTAAGATGAAGAACACTCTTGGAATCGTGCTTCTTAACGTGGAGTTGAGCGCCTGTGACGATGAAGGCAGCATCTTTGCCTTCGGTGCTCCATTGCGGGTCATATTTGATCGGAGCCGTGCATATGTGAGAGAACTTTTTGCGGTGAATGGCTTCGAAGAATCGAATGTTGTTGGCTGTATCTTCAGATGCTTGCCAGTATTGTGTGTGGTCCTCCATTTTGTGTTCGAATGATTTTGGTAGAGTCGATAGATGTTGGAGATGAATAGCCAGCCTGGGATTAAGTTGAAAGTTCATAAGAAAAACACAGAATTTTACTAGAGGAAAATAATGTGGCTAAGGATGCTTATATTATTACATCTTGTATGAGTATGAGAATGTAATATTCTCTATTTAATAAAAGAAAAGTTTCATAAATAGATATACCTATTGTATTTCATTCCTTCAAGAAATAAGCGCATTCCAGTGACTGGTCTCATCCCTACTATAACCTGATATGGCACAATCATCAATCATTATGATAGAAAAGATCAATGGGACAAGGGAGCGTTGTTATTCTTAGAAGACCTGTGTTCAAGCAGTTTGTCTACTTGATATGTATGCATTTTCAAAGGGCTAAGAGTAAATAACAACTACTACCATGTAAAAAGAAAGGTGGAGAGTTGACGTACCTGAGATGTATTTACATAAAGCTTAGGACCCATTAAGTTGAAGTGAAGAATCGGAGAAGAAGAAGCCCTATTTGTTGAAGGACCTAAAGGGAGGTCATTGTGAATGGGAGCCCAAATCTTTTGTCCTTGGAAGTCAAGAAAGTATCGTAGATCGGCTATAGGAGGCTTGTCTGCAATTACATAAGGCTTGGGTTATATCTATATGTACACATGTTTATGAGTGTTTTCATTTTCTTAGATATACAATGCATATTAAAACATACACCGAAGATATAAATTGATGGCATGTGATAAGAAGCCATTGCCAGGAACATTTTTGAGGAGAGAAGTGATTGGAATGAAGTTGAAATGAATGGCATCTGGCTTTCCTGCAACTGTTGGAAGCCACTCACAATGGCTGCTAGCTTCAGGATCACCTCCTCTCTTTGAACATATAACAGTGATTCCCTGCAAAATCCAAAACCCTTAATTCAAAACCTTACTAATGCATTATACGATGTTCTACTCTTCATTTTTCTTAAAGTATTTGTATTCAATATTCAAGTCTGACATTTTTAGACATGACCATCTTAGAACTGTAGAAACAAGTGAAAACTTGAAAAAAATTAAACATGCACACGCAAAACATATACTACATATTCAATGATATTACCAGAAAAAAGATTCAAATATAGAAATTCTAGAGGGACCTACATTTTTGGCGTTGATGAAGGGGTAGCCATTGAAGGTAACAGGTTGTTGATCAAAGATGTTGAATGCTTCTGGTACCTGAATACAAAGCATAAATAGAAGGAAAAAGAAACAGTGAGAAACCTTCATGTAATTGTTATATAACATTTATCTAAAGGAATGAATGTATATAATAACCTTTTGCTTCTGATCTTTGGTTTTTGGGGTAAAACTGCAGTAGCCTGTGAAGACTTGGTCGCCAAGATCATAGAGATTTTTTTTGAGCAATGAAGAGTCCAGATTTGAAGATTTGTCTTGCCTGACCAAAATCACATCATGGCCACCAATGCTCAACCCCAAAATGACATGTGTCCCGTATTTCTCAATGAATCTGCACAGAAAAAAAGCCAGTTTTTGGATTAACATGCATGAACATTGTTCAAGTAATATATTATTGGTCATAAGTCTTCTGCAGTGATTCAAGTAGCGGCTGCTATCGACACTACTTGAAACCGCTATTGCGAAAAATAACAGTCCACAATAATTACAACAGCGTTTGTTATATCCGCAATTATGATTGAAAAAACGACCCCAACCGCAATTTAAATCCCTAATATTATGTACCAACTACCTCCACCAAGAAACTATTATTCAATGCATGAAACGGTCGAAACATGAAAAATATTATTGGATAATTGACTAACGTAATTGAAACTATATTTTAATAACTCCAATCAACTTCTTTGACAGTTTCATGCTTGATTTTTTAATTAATAAAAAAATCTATTGACATTTCTGGCCTATTGCTAACCTAAAAATACAATGGTCTAACTTTCAATTGTCAACCAAATGCTAGCCAATGTATAATTTCATGGAAAGAAAGGTACTGAACGAGACAGATATGAATTCTTTAGTTTTATCAATGGATTTTTTTATTTGTAATTTGAAACGGCAGATGTTTTTGACATTTTTCATATGTGTATATGAACTGTTTTATACGAAGGGACTTGACTGTTGGGATTTTCTAGCAGCTGATTTTGCTGACTATAGACAAAAAGCCAACTGGTTTTCTTGTCAGACAAGGAAGAAAAATGGCCATCTTTTAACACAATTTCTAATTTGACCATAGAAATAATGGAATTTAATTCTCATTTCTCCAAGCAATCTCTTGTTTTAAAGAGAAAGCACATGTGGCACTATAGTAAAATTTAAGGGGATTTCAATTTTTAGACTTCATCTCTTGAGAATAGGGTTTGAAAAATAGTTATTTTACAGCATTTTTACTTGTGTTAAATTCAAAGTTTTGTCGGTATTAAAAGGAATATGAAAGAAAAGGTCAAACTTAAAAAAAAATAGATTTAATCTCTTACAAAATTTAGCTGATATTTTAGTTGTTTGGAGATGTTCAACATAATAGACAAACTCATTAAAAATTATTCTTGTGATTTCGAACAAAATATTTTTAATTTTTCTCTTAATTTTATGCTACTAATCGGGATAGAAACATAACTTTAAGTTAAGGAATAAACTTATAAAATTCTAAAAGCATAAAAAAAAATTATATACAAATTTTCAGAAGCGACCTTCATCGATCTATCCCGCAACCGATGAATAACACAGTCAAAAGATTTTATTTTTAAAAAAAGTATTTTAGTAAGAAGAAAAAGTACGTACCTTGCTAGAGCAGAAGGGTCCCAAGTAGAAGGAACATCATTGAGAACTTGATCAGAGAGAAGGAGAGGAAAACGATGAATATGAAGATTGAACAAAGTGATATAATATCCATCAAGTCCCAAACATTTGGTATTCGCCGCGTCTTTCGCCCACGAACCGCTTTGAAAACCAAACATCGAATTGAATCGCCCCGACGGAATTTTCCCGGCAATGTTACATTTCTGGTTGAAAACCTCCACCATCTACACACAAACACACCAATCGTGAATAAATTTTATCGGATTTTTATCATAAATTAAAAAAAAGAGAGATGGGATCATATTAATATTATTACCTGATTGAAATCGAGAATATCAGATTGATAACGAGTACGATCGCCTTTATCGCATTTGATATCGACCGGAACGTCTCTGATTAAACCGAATCCGGGTACGGCGATCTCTCGTTTCTCGGTTTCATCCAGTAGAATCAACCGTTCCTTGCCTTTGCAGTACTTGAGTCGAAAATCCATTGTTAAATCGAATCCTTTCCCCAAGCTGCTAACAGCCTTCTCCACTATTCCATTACTGCTCATCTCGTTTCCTTTCCTCTTTCTTTTCTGGGAAAATTGGGAGGGAAAAAAAGTTTGGGGTTTTTAAGAGGAATGTTTAGTAAATGGAGGTATAAATTTTGGGGTGAGAAAGCGTTGAAAATCGTATGATTCTGATTGATGACTTAAGGAAGTTTCGTTTTCTTTTCCCAACGTTTCCATTTCTGTATTTGAGCTCAACTTTGACTGCTCTTTTATTATTTTTGGTTATTTTGTTCTACCTTCCTTTTTCTCCTCTGTTTTTGGATTTTCACACTAATTGCATTTAATAATGGGTTATGCTATTGACAGCCCTTAGGGCTGTCAATAAGAACACTATAGATTCCTGTAATTAATGTTTTTTAATTTTTTCAAAGTAATATAGTATAATGTAATTAATTACATTCCTAAAAATTTGTGTTTCATTAATTTAAATTTTTTAATTTAACTAAACAATAAAACCCTAAATTCAAACTATAAACCTCAAACTTAAACCCTAAATCATAAACCCCAAACCCTAAACCCTAAACATCAAACCCTAAAACTTAAACCATAAGCAATAAACTCTAAATCCTAACCTTAAATCTAAACCATAAATTCTAAACCATAAAATCTAACCCTAAACCCCAAACATCAAACCCTAAAACTTAAACCACAATACATAAACCCTAAACCCTAACCCTAAATCCAAACTCTCAAACCCTAAACCCTAAACAATAAACCATTTTAAGTGAGTATTAATTACATTAAACAGCCTAAAATTAATTAAACATGATTATTTAGGAATGTATTTAATTACATTTTACTAGATTTGATTACAAAGCAAAACAACCATTTATTATGAAGCAAAACAAACATTAATTACAAAGCAAAACAAGCATTAATTATAAGAATTTATTGAGTTCTTATTGACAGCCCTTAGGGCTGTCAATAGCAAAATCCTTTAATATTATACAAATATAAAAGATGACAAGTATAATAACAATTTTAATCCAAAATATATACATTATATTAATTTGGTCCTAATTTAAAAAATCAATAAATTTAACCATTCATATGTAAAAATTTTGACATTGCACCCTCCTAACACTCCCTTCAACCATTTGTCACACTATGCGTTACTGTTCATCGGCTCAATAATAGAAAAATGTGATAGTTCGACAGACAATCATTTTACTGCTAGAAAGCCGACAGGTTAATGTAACATACACATTATGACCTTAAAATTGCTTGCTAGTAGACATAATCACTTCACTAATGAAATTTTTAAATATGTGTTAACTTTATTTAATCATATCAAATTATAGCCAAGTTAATAGAATGTATAACGTTTATGGAGTAGAACTGTTATTATACCAAGTCGTCTGTTTAAATTTTAACGACATGGTGATGTATTTGTCATAAAATTTTAATTGAGTGACTAAAATTATTACTTTTAGAAGAAAAATGACTTGTTTGTCACATAAAATTAATTGAGTGACTAAAATTATTGTTTTAGAAGAAAAGTGATTTGTTTGTCACAAAACTTCAATTAAGGGACTAAATTGTTACTTTTAGAAGAAAAAATAGGTTTGTTACTAAACTATAATTAAGTGACTTGTGGTGTAATTTACCCTTATTTTTTAAGAGTTAATAGCACCATACATCCCCAAACTATAATCATTATTTTAAATTGGTCCCTAAACTTCTAAACATTCTAATTTCATCCTTAGGTTCCTATTCTTAATTGGTTCTAAACTTTTGAACATTCAAATTTCATCCATGAACAATGACCCTCATTCTAAATTAGTCCCCAGACTTTTGAACATTGTAGTTTCATCTCAAACTATCAATATATTAAAAATGAGAGTCATAATATGAGACATGTGATACTATTGTCTGTTTTTTTTTTTGTTATATGATAGACCAATGACTAGAATATTTTTGGATCTAAATTAAAATTATTTTAAAAATAAATATAAAATAAAATAAATCTTAAGTAAGAATACATACATAATATTCATGTGCGATAAAACTAAATCCGAACATTTGAAACATAAAAGAGACAAACCATTTTTTATGTTTCATTTTAAAAGGTATCTATTCATTAAAAAGGTATATATTTAATGACAAAATAAGATGTTTAAAAAATAATAGTCTTAAATATTGTATTAAAAAACTCGACTCTTAAAAGGAGTGGAAAACCCTAACCCTATCGTTAAGTCGTTAAAGCTATACTATGAAAATCCAGCCACCGGAGGGTGTGCCTCAGAGTAACATGCCTCCCGCATTAGCGCGTACTGGCCTTGTGGTACCGCAGGAGAGGAGTTTTACCTTGTTGACAACCCTAATGGAGATGAAGTGACGGTGGCTGTGAATAACACGGACGATGACTTGATGATTGACCATGAGCGAGCATCAAATCGTTTTGAGTTTTCTTCTATGCTTGAACGATCGGGGTCACCCATTCCGCCTGAAGATTTACGGGCAATAAAGAAAGTAAAAGATAAAGAAGATATATCATACATGGATGGGGATGTTTCCGATTAGAATAAAGACGTGTTAGAATCGTTTGTCGCTGCAATGAAGATGGTGGGAATGGATGTACGAATGTCCCTTACTGAGAACATCGAAGGAAAGTTAGTTGGGAATCAAGCTGATTGCAAAGCCTCTTATGTAGGAGTGCTAAAAAGGAGTGCAACGTTGGACACTAGTAAGCATGTTGCTCCACCAGAAGAGGAGATTGTCGTTCGTGACGGTGATGTTAAAGTTGATCCCTCTGGATTGGTCCCTTCAATCAAATTCTCTAAGAGAGTCCATACACTGATTGATTCTCGGATGAAGAATACGCTAATTATTCACTTACTTGGAAAGACTATTTGATATAAAGCTCTGCACGCTACTATCCCAACTCCATGGTCTCTTTTGGGCAGTTTTCAGTTAATAGACCTTGATAACGAATATTTCTTGGTTAAGTTGGATCAGGAAAGTGGTTATTTTAAAGTTCTGATAGGTGGTTTGTGGACTATTATCAGAAGCTATCTTACGATGCAACCTTAAAGTAGGTCTTTTTCGACTTCTGAAAAGCACCCTCCCAGGTTATAGCATGGGTCTGTCTTCCTGGACTTCCATTTCGATATTACACAAAGGCTTTGTTTCGGTGGATTGACAATCTAATTGGAAAAGTGGTGAAGGTAAATTATAATACAAATGCTGGCGAACGAGGTCGTTGTGCACGTCTAGCGGTTATAGTTGACTTAAATAAGCCACGCGTGCCTAGTCTTAACATAGATGGTTTTAACCAAAGGTTGGAATATAAAGGTTTGACTTTAATATGTTACGAGTGTGGATAGGGATGGGCACGAAACCCGAATCCGACGGGTTCCGATCCGATAGGGTCGGATTTTTTTAAAAAAAATTTGGGTTCGGGTCGAGTCGGGTCGGGTGGAGTGTGTGAAAAGTTCGGTTTCGGGTCGGAGTCGGGTTTAGGGTGAAAAACACCCTACCCGACCTGACCCGGGTACTTAAATAATATTTTTTTATTTTTATTTATATTATATTTTATCCTTTAGTATTTTACGATTTTCCCATTTCTTTTCATTTTCCCCAATTCCTCTAGTTTATGAATCGTGTCTGAAACTGAAACTCACAGCCCTAATTTTACCTTTCCCTAAATCACCCTCCCATCACAGACGGCAAATCGCACTATTTCCATTTGAGCAAATCACGCATCTTTTGTACACCTACTAATTTTCTTACTCTTCTCCTCCCTTCAATTTCTATTTTCTCTTTGTCTTTGTCTGTGCTTTTCAATATGGTTGAAACTTTGCATCTGAGTTATGAATATGTGGTATTTTATGGAGTTTAATTTCTAGTAGAAATCTTGTGATTGATGAACCCAAAGCAAAACATTTTGCTATGCCTATCGCTGCAAACAAATTTCAATGCTTTTGGAATGTTTTGATTTGTTTGTCAAGCAGTGCCATGGCAATTGGCATGTCTGGGAAGAAAACACCAGAATAGAAACTTGCCCTTATTTTTTCGTTTCTTGGATTCCTGAATAAATCAAAAACATTAACATTGTTTGCATTTCTTAATATTCCAGAAAAAAAGTAAAAAATAATCATATAATGCTCACTTAATCTCATTTGTACGAGTCAAAATAGTTGAATAAAATTAATTCGGGTCGGGTTTTGAGGCTTAAAATCGGGTCGGGTTCAGGTCGAGTGATATACTCTTTCACCCCGGGTCGGGTCGGGTGGCGGGTGTAAAATTTCAGGTCGGGTTCGGGTGGGCCGAAAATCCGACCCGTGCCCATCTCTAAGTGTGGACTTTATAGGCATACCAAGGATTGTTGTGGCAAATCAGTGGATTTTGATGAAGCAAGTACAGTGCCTACGAAATATGTTGTTACCAATAGTGACTTAGAAGTTTCTGGCCTTTAGATGCTAGCACCAAGTAGGAACCGTAGGCCAAGGAAGGAGACTACACCAAAGAAAACTGAACTTAGGGGACAAAGTGTTACGAGTACTTACAGATTTAACATACTACAGGACTTGGGGGAGGATACCCCACCTAAGGAGACTTTAGTGACTCAAGGGAAGGCTTCTGCTAGTGCAGTGAATGGACCGGCTCAAGATAAACATGTCGGGGTTAGCAAGTCGAGCAAGAGGCAGAAGCAATCCATGGCTCAATCAAGTCCGTTGTTGTGTCCGGGAATGATAATTTCCCCTGGAGTCGGGTCGAGCAAGGATGATGAAATTGTAGCACAACAACCTCACCATATCCCGAAAGTTGATGGTAAGGCAATTCAGAGTGTGGTGGTTCGATCGGAGATAAAAGAAGGGTAACCATACAATTGCTTTAATTGTGAAAGAGGGTAAGGACTTTCAGATGCAAAGTGGGGGAGATATAGTGACTATCTCCTCTCGGTAACAACTTGGACCATCGTTGGGCTGGAAAATGTTCCTTTCGGAAGTGAACCCTAACCCAATCACCAACATCGAAGGTAACTCGCCCATCTGTTGTTCGCTTGCTGCTCGTACTGCTGAGTTCTCCATTCAAGGTTCTTCTTAACTTGCTGATAAGGAAATAAACAACGTCGAAACAAAGAGCAAGCAAGTAAAGGATTGTGGATCCGAAAACCATCGATCTCGGAATGGTTGAGTAGCATTCCAAGGAAAGTTGGCAAAGGTGTGGAGTTGTTTGATTCTGCAGTGGGTAAGAGACAATAAGATGGTGTGAATGATACTCATTTGAAAGATAGTAACCAATATTTGGGGATAAAAAATAGCGAGAAACAGGTGGCGACAGGATGTAGTGAACATCAACAGGAGACGCCACATTCTCAGACGGAATTTAGGCATCATGGAGGAGAGACAACCATGACTATGGACACAGATTATGCCATGAGTGTGCAGTGAGTTTTTTATTTTGTTGTCCACCTTTTATAATGATTAATATTATGTGTTGGAATACTCAGGGTCTTGTAGACCCTACCTTTCAGTGTCATTTCAAGAGCTTTGTCAGATTTCATGATCCACGGCTAGTTGGGTTAGTAAAGCCTCGGATTAGTGATGTAAAGGCAAACACAGTTTTAGCGAAGCTTAGATTCCCAAACTCTATTCATGTTGAGGCTCATGGTTTTAGTGGGTGCGTTTGGCTTCTTTGAAGAGATCCGATATCGGTTACAATTGTGAGAATGTCTAATCAATTCATTCATTGTCATGTCAGTGTTATTGGATCGCTAGATTGGTTTTATTGTATAAAAATATATGTGAGTCCGAATGTTACCTCTAGACGAGTGTTATTGGACCATTTGGAAAATATCAATCCTGGTCATGATATTCATTGGGTCTTAGGCGGTGACTTCAACTCGACCCTGCGAAGTAACGAGAAAAGTGGTGGTGAATGCATTAGCTCAGGGATTAATTCTTTTTTTTGGAATTTGTTTTCAATACGAGTCTTATCGATGCAGGATTTTCTGGACCTCGGTTTACTTGGAACTGTGGGGATTTATACAAACGCTTGGATCGGTTTCTTGTAAATGAAGCTTGGCAGAACAAGGTACAAGGATATATTGTTTTTCATTTGGATCAACTATGGTCGGACCATAGACCAATCCTTATGAAGCCCCAGACCCATATTAGCCACCCTTATAATCGTCCATTTTGTTTCCTTGATTGCTAGCAGGAGCATTCGGGATTCCGAGAATTTTTCACGTCGTGTTGTGATAGTAATCAAGAAATATAAGCTAACATTAAGGATTTTAAAGTAAAAGTTGGGGAGTGGAATTGTAGTGTCTTTGGGCATATTGATCGGAGGAAACGCAGACTTATGGCCCGCATAAGAGGCATTGACCGTAAACTTAAAACTGAGGGTTCAATGTCTTTGTCTCGATTGTGTGGTAAGCTTATAACGCAATTGGAAAATACTTTAGAATATGAGAAGTCTCTTTGGTTCCAACGGGCACGAACACAATGGATCTCTTATGGGGATAGGAAAACACAATATTTTCATGCATGCACTATGAGCCATTGGAAACACAACTCTATCACAGTCCTGCAATTGCTGAATGGTAATTGGTGTACGGATCAAGCTGAATTACAACAACTAGTAGTTTCCTTCTTTCGGGATTTGTTCTCTTCACCCACGAAACACTTGTTGTTGTTATCCCATAGTAGGTCAGTTTCGACAATTAATGACTTTTGAGAAGCGATAGCTCTCCGCTCCTGTTTTGGATAATAAAGTTATGCAAGCAATTTTTGCTATGAGTCCTCTCAAGGCTCCAGGGATTGACGGGCTTCATGCTGCCTTCTATTAGAAGAATTGGACATTGGTAGGAGATGGAGTTTTCTCTCTAATTAAAAGGATTTTACGTCAGGTATGTTTGATAAGTCCTTAAACCGCACGTTACTTGTTCTTATTCCCAAGGTAGAAAATCCAAAATTTATAACCCAGTTCAGACCCATAAGTCTTTGTAATGTCCTCTATAAAGCAGTCACAAAGATTATTGTGAATCGCTTGAAGCCGTTCTTACCATCCTGGATCTCTAGAAATCAAACAAGTTTTGTTCCAAGAAGAGCCATTACGCATAATATTATCATTGCTCAAGAAGTCATACACTCAATGCGTAAGAAGAAAGGTAATTCGGGTTGGATGACACTAAAAATCGATCTAGAAAAAGCATATGACAGACTGGATTGAGGTTTCAATCAGGATACACTTGTTGACTTGGATATTCCTGATAAGTTGGTGTCATTGATTCTGTTTTGTGTTACATCGGTATCCACATAGATTTTGTGGAATAGAGCCATATCTTCTAGCTTCACGCCATCTAGGGGTATTTGACAATGTGATCCCTTATCTCCTTATTTATTTTTCTTGTGTATGGAACGTTTGGCTCATGCGATCCATGTTGGCATTGATTTGGGTGAATGGAGACCAATTCGACAATCTTGAGGTGGTCATCTCTTTTTTGCAAATGATTTGGTCATTTTCGTTGAAACATCACTTGATCAGGTTCAAATTGTACATAGAGTGCTTGAGGGATTATGCGCAAGTTCTGGTCACAAGGTTAGTTCATCTAAATCCCGTATATTTTTCTCGAATAATGTATCTATGGAAACAAGGAATGATATTTGCCGAGTCCTGGGGGTATGAAGAGGTTTCTGATATGGGGATGTATCTTGGTGTACCTCTCCTGTATAAAAGGGTTACGAATGCAACACATGGATATATTGTTCAGAAAGTTAAAAACAAGTTGTCTGGTTGGAAGGCAAAACATTTGTCACTGGGTGGACGCATCACACTTGTTAAATCAGTTTTATCAACCATCCCAGCTTATACTATACAATCGGTCTTATTGTCTAAAGGTGTTTACGCTGAAATTGAAAGTCTCATTCGTATATTTCTTTGAGGTGGATCGGATTAGAGACATGATCTCTCACTGGTAAAATGGGAAGATGTGTGTAAAGTACAGTCAGATGGAGGTCTTTGTATACGCCAAGTTTTCGCACATAACAAAACATTTTTTTATGAAGGTTGCGTTTAATTTACTTGCTTGCACCGATCAGTTATGGGTACAAGTACTCCGTGCTAAGTATAAGTGGAACTCGAAGGTACCAGAGTCAATTTCGTAGGGAGATAGTTCTAGACTATGGTAAGGCCTAACTAATATTTGAGAAGATGTCAAAGAGGGTGTCACCTGGGTTATGGGCAATGGCTGTAATTTTTGTTTTTGGTTAGACCTGTGGATTAGTACCATAGGGCCTTTGATTGAGCATGTCAAAGACTTGTCTTGTATGGGTAACTTGGATTGTGTTATTGATGATATGGTAACATCAGCAGGGGACTGGAATTGGCCGGAGTTTACTTCCTTGATCCCGCCCAATCTGATTCTACAAATCGTAGCAATTAAGCCCCCTTTAGCCTCGGCGTCAGCAGGAATACCGGCTTGGCGATGGGATCCTTTGCATTTGTTCTCAATAAGATCAGCTTATTCGGCCTTAACAGCGACACCATCCACTAATGAAGATAAAGGTTGGATGAGTATTGCTAAGTTTAAAGGCTCGCCTCGAGTACATACGTTTTTATGGTTGGTTTAGTGGGAAAAGATTTTTACGAACCGAAAAAGTGTCCGATGACACATTGCAGAGGATGAGAGTTGCGCATGCTATGGTGTCGGGGTAGAAGATACTCTTCATGTTTTAAGGGATTTCCCATCTGCACTCGCGGTATGGTCAAGTATTTTGAAGCCTGGAAAGTTAGGAGAATTCTGAATTTTACCTCTCCGACAATGAATAGTTTTGAACCTAAGTGATGATTGCCAATTCCCGTGTGTCTCTCGTAACCGGGACCTGATGTTTGTATATATTATTTGGACCCTATAGAAGTTAAGAAACAACAACATCTTTGACCCTGATGGATGTCTGCACGAGCCGATGTTAATCAGATGTCGTAGGTTGGTGGATGAGGTGCTACTAGCCAGGGCTCGCGATGTAACGCGTGATATTGTGATTGAAGGTCGCCATGGCCAAATCAGGTCTAGAACATTGTCACCCCTTCTTGAGGGCTGGGTGACGTGTAATATAGATGGCTCTTATTGGAATACAACAAAGGGTGTCACTTGTGGAGGTGTCTTTCGTAATTACGATAGAGAATGGATCATCGGCTTTGCGAAGAACATATGACTATGTCCGGAGATTGAAGTCGAACTTTGGGGTATATACGAAGGGTTATGTCTAGTGTGAGAACTTTGCATTGACATACTACAGCTAGAATCGTACTACAACCATGCTTTTTAGTCCATACGTGTTTGCCGCCATGCAAGTTGTACGATTTTGATAATCCAACATATTTGGAATTTACTCGACATATGCTGGGAGATTGAGTTGGTGTTGATAAGTAGAGACCAGAACATAGTGGCAGATAAATTGGCTCGGCTTGCTTGAGATCTTCCTCTTGGGTTACATTGAGTTTGTTGAACCACCGTGGGATGTGCTTTGTTGAATTAAGTGAAGGTGGTTTTTTCAGTTTGGGTGGTTGTAGTGGGGTGCTCTCTTTGGCTTGTTATTCTTTGTCTTTATCCAGTGATTGTGCTTTGTTGTTAGGTGTTTGACGCGTGTTATTTTTGTTCTGATTTTGTATTACCTTGTTGTGTTGTACTATTTTCCTCCAAATAGGATTAAGGAAGTTTTTAACGAGGCACACAATTAGGTCAAAGAGTTTGTAACCTTTTTATCTTAAATAAAATGATTTATGCCGATCAAATTTTTTTTAATAAAACTCATCAAATCAAGGATTTAAATTGTAGTTGCGGACTTGTTCTCAATCACATTGTTCTATCGCGGTTGTGGACATAATAAACACTATTACAATCATTGTCGGGGTGCTATTTTTCGCAACTACAGTTTCGGACGATATTGTTACCGCTATAAAGAGACTGTTATTGAGGTAGCATAAAACTAGGGATGGCAACGGGGCGGGGCGGGGCGGGTTTTTGGCCGCCCCGAACCCGCCCCGACATATAAGATACTATACCCGACCCCGCCCCGCCCCGAATTAAAATATTAATTTACCCGCCCCGACCCGCCCCGATACAATAACCCTTAAACCCGACCCCGCCCCGACCCGCCCCGAAAAATTAAAAAAAATTAATCTTCGTCGACGGTAAATGTTAGATTCGACCAATCTTTCACCACAATCACAAATTATGGTTTCAAAGGACTTCAAACTTATATAAGAAAATAAAATAAAACTAATTTTAAATTATCACGTGTTAAACTACATATTTAAAAGAATAAACTTGAATCATTGACCGTTAGAATCGAATATATTAAAACTTGAACAACATCTAACAAAATTTTACAAAATGTACGAACCAAAACAAAAACAAAAAACAACTTTAAAACACATAAAAATGTTTAAATATAATGATATTTTTTTATAAATATAATAAAAATATATATAAAAATATAAAAATATACCGGGGCGGGGCGGGGCGGGGAATTTCTAGCAAATACCCGAACCCGCCCCGCCCCGACTTCAAGCTTTTCCCGCCCCGCCCCGCCCCGCCCCGATCCCCGAAATTTTAGTAAAAATACCCGGTCGGGTCGGGTCGGGGCACCTCGGGTCGGGTCGGGGCCGGGTATTTTTGCCATCCCTACATAAAACTAACCAATCCTTCTACAAAGTGTAACACCGTCGCCTATAGAAACATGGCAAACCTCCATGGATTTATCGGAAGCCAAGCTGGTGTTCAGCTCCAGAATGGCCTTTCGTGCATCCCTAGCACCCTCTGGCACTTCCTCTTCGTTCTGAGCAACGTAACCGAGCCACAACGTGTTGTCGTATGCGATTATGCCGCCGATTCTCACGAGTTGTTTTATGTGTTCGTGGTATTTCATGTAACTGGTTTTGTCTGCGTCCACGAAGACGAAGTCGAATTCTTCTTTCTGTTGCTTCTGCAACAACATGAACTTGAAAATCTGGTTAAAATGTATTGTTAAAGAAGAAGAGTAAATGGAAGTTTTTGAGTTGAATTAAATTACTTACATTGCTACACATTTCACTTAGAACTTTGATGGCGTCTGACTCGATGAACTTGATTTTGTGCTCCATGCCTGCTTTTTTTATGAATGGCAATCCTACCTCGAAGTACTCTCGACTCGTGTCTATTGCTGTTATCTGGACGGTGAAAAAATTGAAGGGGGTGAAGTAACTTTTAGTCCTTAACTTCGTAATTCTTTTAATTTGGTCTTCCAACTTTTTTCATCCACATTTGTTTCCAAACTCGACAATTTTTTGTATTTATAAATTATAATTATTTTAATCATGTGATACTTTGATATTGTGGCAAATTTATTTTAATTTGTCTAATTTAGAATCAAAATATCATTCATCGAACTTTAAAATTGACAGAATTTTAAAGAGTATTTAAATAAAAAACAGGGAAAATTTTAATTTATCTAATGCTAAAACCGATAGAGATCTAAGAAGCATTTAAACCAAAAAAATAGGGCCAACACTTAATCTGCTTAGTTTCAAAATTATTAAGGACCTAAGAAGTAATTGAACTCAATTTTTTTTGGATAGGCCAAGGCTTAATTGAACCTAAAATTAGTATCATGGACCTAAAAAGTAATTGAACTCAAAAAATTTTGGGAGACCCCTCCCACCCTCAAGTAATTTCTTCCATGTTCACGATAATATTTAAATTTAACAATTTTTTCATGATGTGATATTTTTATATTGTGACACACGACATAACTTTAAATTTAAGTTCAGAAATTAATATTGACTAAAAAGAGTTCAACGATTAAAATAAAAAAATTACTGAATTTAGAGATTAAACATTATTTTATCCTAAACTAAAATTTGAACATATAAATTAAATTGGAATTCACACTCATATATGATTATAGTAGTTTTACATGCACTAGTAGGCTGAAATTATCAATATAATTATATTTATCCTACATTAAAATTCCGTCCATATCTCTATTTATATCGATCCAAAATATTATTTTTTTCAATATATATTTATTTTTAATGTAAAATAAACAATTAGATATTTAAAATTTACTAGTGTAGAATCTGCATAAATGGAATGTGAAATATGACAGACCTGGCCATCTTGAGGCAATGCAAGGGCAGTTGCAAGGAGAGAATAGCCTGTGAAAACGCCAATCTCCATTGTTTTCTTGGCATTCATCAGCCTCAAAAGCATTGATAGGAACAGTCCTTGGTCTACTGGTATACCCATTATGCTTCTGAAACCCCAAAACTTTCATTTTCCCGAATTAATTCTTTGTTTGTTTCCATAGAAAATCCATAAAAGAATGTAAACCAATAGTATAAATACATACATATATATATTGAACTTACAGGTTAGGGAGCTTCTCTGCAGTTGCATCTCTTATTGCTTTAAGCTGCTCATGCTCTCTAGGATATGCAAATGTCTTGAAGATGTACTGAAAAACACGAAAAATGTTCATTTAATTTGTTTAATTTTTCATATTTAAATATAATATTCGAATATGTATCGGAAACGAGTGTCTAAGAATCGAATAGGAAGATGGAGTTGCAACCTGTTGTAGGGCTTCGCTTTTGAGAATACCTTTAGGAGGTACGTTTGTGTTTGCCATTGAAAAAGTAGAGCTATGGCTTTAATGTTGTGGATTTCTTGTCAATCTGCCAACATGTTTATTTCTACTTATAATTCATTAATATCAACGAACTCCTCATATCATGCGGCTTCAATATAGACTGTTACTCGTTTTTTCCCACATCAAATTGAATAATTCAACTCGATTTAATTCGGTGTTGTTAGGCGGGTAATATGTCGATTAATTTTGACTCGTTTCGAACAATTTATATTTTTGTCCCGGTCCCCTATCTTCCCAAATGTGCTACAGTTCGACGAAAATGTTGGACTATGAAAGTTGAGAATTTGAAGACTGATAAGAATGCTCTTATGCAGTTCTAAAAAACACGGTAGAACAAGCTACAGAAGACGATGAACCCACGGCTTCCGATAATAAGGCATCGGCCACCGATGGATGGAACACCTTTTGTTCCACTGGATTTATATTCTTATTACGTTCGGATAATAATAGTGTTTGAGAACTTAAAGAGTACTGGTAAGAATGTTCTTATGCAGTTCCAAGCAACATGCTAGAACAAGTTACGGAAGACGATGAACCCAGGGATGGACATGGGTGTTGGGGGAACATCTGCATCCCTATAAATTTTAAGTTTCTCTATATTTTATATATTTTCTTTGTATTTTTTATTAATAATTTAATTTTTCATTCTTAAAATCTTGTAATTTTGCTTAACATTTCTAATATAGCTTCTTGAAAGTTTGCAACCTCTTACATGAAATGATGTGTCCACTCCGAAATGAACCAGCACTACACCAAACTTGGTATATAGCGGCGCTTTTTGTGGCGCTTTTTGAACAAACGCCGCGAATATTGTACTTATAACGGCGTTTGTATCATAATCGCCACAAAATAGTAACTTTTGTGGCGTTTTTATAAAAAAACGCCGCTAGAGAATATTATATACTGGCGTTTGCCGGTAAAACGCCGCAATAACTTTAGTTTTAGCGGCGTTTTTGGAATAAAACGCCGCAACAGGTAAGGTTTACCGACGTTTGGGTCTAGAAACGCCACAATAATTAAAGACACTTATATTCTCATTTTTCAAATACACTAATATCCCCAAATTCATCGCGATAAAATCCCTAAGTATTTCTCCTGCTCCCCCTCGCTGTCGCTGCTCGCCGGCGCTGCTCACTGTTGTTACTTGTCGTCGCTCCTCGCCGTCGAGGCATATAACTTTCTCCAAGAAAGCTCACGAGCCCTCCACCCTTTGTGACGCCGTCGAGTTAGACAATCTCTGTTTCAGCAAACAAGAAGAAAAAAAAATATTCTTCTCATTCTCTCTCAGGTTCCCCTCTATTCTCCCTCTCTCATTCTCTTTCATTTACTTAACCCGCCGCTGATTCTCTTTACATGCGTCAAATGAAACCCGCCTCTTGATTCAGTCGATTGACACCTCTTCTCCATTCAACCCAAATTTTCAAAATCACCATTCTCAAAATCCAGTCGGTTAGGGAAGAGGATGTTAGGGGGGTTATTAATCAGGTGGGATTTTTTAAATGGCATGTTTCGAATGATAGTTAGTATGCTAAAGAAGTGTTAAAACCACTTTCGTTTGCTGGATTCAAAGACATCGAGGCTGTTTTCATGTTACTTTTTATGGTATTTCCATTATCTTTGATCCAAAGTTGTAAGTTGTAACATTGTTTTTCGATGATTGTTAGTGTATTAGTTGGCATTTTTATAGTTCTACAGCAATACAAACTAGAGAAAACTAGGTCTAGGAGCCAGGAGGGAGGAGTTTCTTTTACAGCTTTATAACTTTAATGATAATGTCTGTTTATTTTACTTTCCCAGTTGTGAAATTTTGATGTCCACTTGAATTGAACTGTTAAAATTGTTGAATCACTTGTAGTTGATAAAAAAGATGTTTAAGCTGTTATTTATTTTGTCCATGTTATCTGAATAATTCAGTCGCAGAAGTCATTGGATTTATTGCACTGGTATTTTTAGAATAATGATTACCTCTGTCATCTTACTTTAAAGACTTGTGGCTGCTATACACACACAGTAGGAACATTATTGTCATAAATTGTATGCAGGCCTATATGTAAGGATTCTTTAAGAACAAGCGTATTGTCCTTTATGACACATTGATTCAGCAGGTATGGATCTAATGCCAAGTAAAAGTTTCTTCACCTCTCATGTTTGTGCTTTCCTTTCTTAAGATTTTTGTATTGAGAAAAGAATAGATGAAAACGTCTGTGTTTTTATGCAATGGAAGAGTTAATATTATTGTTTGTTTGCCTTGATCATTGTCTTCATTGTGAGCACACAGGACCTTCCAGTAAAATGCATTCAGTCTTCATTGTGTGCTTTTGGCTTAATGCATTTTTATTTGTATAATAGGCACATTGTCTGTTGATCTCTGGAGACTTTGATTTTGTGGCAAATATAGTCTAATATTATGCCAGTAAATTTCTCTCTTAGCAAACAATCTTATTGCTTATATAGAAAAACTTGTACATAAGTCCATTCTAGTTATCTTGAGTTTGAGGATGCATTTTGACTTAACATGAAAGTTGCCAAATACATAATTTTTGCCTTCTCTAAGTTATGAAAGGGGTTGGAAAGAATGATAAATGATCTCATTATTGTCTGTGTAGTGAAGGCCCCTTAACGTTTTGGAAAAGTCTTATTTATTCAGTTTTATTTTTGCAGTGCAAAAATGACGAGGAAATTGTTGCTGTTATTGCTCATGAACTGGGGCATTGGAAGCTAAACCATACCATGTACTCATTTATCGCTGTGCAGGTAAGCTGTGGTTGTTCTCTTGCAAGCTTTGTCTCTCTATCCTTTTATTTATTGTTGTCCTGTATCCTCCATCTGGCACTACAAAATATAAGTAAGAAGGTGAAACCAAAAGCACGTCAATAAGCCACACAAGCTGCCTAAGCCTGCTAAAATAGCGATGTATTCTTCTTAATATTTGGAGCACGATCCATGTTTGTCATCAACTCATCATATTATGCTATGCAGCGATTTCTTAAGTTGGAAGTGGATTTCTAATTTCTTGCTTCCGTAACTAGTTCCATGCCTTTATTTTGATGGCTGATTTGTTTTTCTTCCATATGCAGATTCTTACGTTTTTGCAATTTGGAGGTTATACACTGGTCAGGAACTCAACTGATCTTTTCTGAAGTTTTGGGTTTGACACACAGCCTGTACTAATTGGCCTCATCATATTTCAGGTACTAAAATATCAAAACAAAATACACCGGTTGAAATATGTAGTCTAATAATAGGACCTGCTATATAAGTACGACTAAGTTCTTATCAAGGGAACAAACATGTTGTAACATGTTTGATTATATATTGGATTGAAAACTATGGATGGTTGTTTGTCATTTTTTTATAATCTATGAAAAAAAACTGTTAAGTGATTAATCATTTTTTCTGACCTTGTTGTATGCAGCATACTGTAATACCACTTCAACACCTTAAAAGCTTTGCTCTCAATCTTGTAAGCAGATCATTTGAATTTCAGGTAATTTTTTTTTGCAGTGAATGCTGATTTTGAGTTTTGTCGCTTTCTCTTCTTGCCACTAATCCTTATATCGATATTCATGTATCGTATTTGTTGTTTTATGCAGGCTGATGCCTTTGCAAAGAAGCTTGGCTATGGATCTGTTGCGTGCACAACTTCTGTAAATATTTTGGAGTATTTATACTTTTTTTGGTATAGGGATTCGAGATGGTGGTCGGTAGTAGTATTGACCAAGAGCTAGTGGATCGGGAAAGAAAGGCATAGGAACGAAATATGTAGAGGGATTAAATTGTGACAAAATGTACTTTTTGTAATGAAATAAATATTTTGTTTAACCAATATTTTAAGTTAATTGTGACAGTATATTTTTTGATGAAATAAATATTTTATTTAACAAATATTTTGAATCTGTAATTTAAATTTTTGACGAAATAGAAATTGGGAAAATTTAATTTATTATTATTTTATTTTCCCCCTACAATCAAGCTTAGCGGCGTTTGTAAAATAAAACGCCATTAAAGGTCAGGCTTTCGCGGCGTTTGAAATATCAAACGCCGCAAAAGGTCACCCTTTCGCGGCGTTTGAGATGTCAAACGCCACTAAAGAACACTTATTCGCGGCGTTTGTAAACACAAACGCCGCTACAGAACTTGACTTTTTGTGGCGTTTTTAAAAATAAACGTCACTATAGAACACTTATTTGCGGCGTTTGTAGAAACAAACGCCGCTATAGATCTCGACTTTTTGCGGCGTTTTTACCGAAAAACGCCACGAACTATTGCGGCGCTACTTTAAGCGGCGTTTTTTGCGGCGCTTTTTTAAGCGCCGGGAAAGTTTTTAGCGGCGCAAAAAAACGCCGCTATAGGGTTAAAAAAACGCCGCAATAGAACTGTTTTGTTGTAGTGCAGCAGCTTCTGATAATAAGATAATATCACATCAGCCACCGATGGATAGAACACCTTTCGTTCCACCAGATTATATTCTCATTATATTCGTAAGATAATAACATCTTATTTGTGTCACATACATAATGTCATAGGGCCATTATCTTTTTTTAAAATATATAACGATGTGGGATTAATGTCCACGTCTTTTTTCATGCGTGATAATAAGCTGACATGAATCTTAGTGCTGAGCACGAGATCTCTGTGTTTTGAAAGGCACCTAGGAGCATGCGTGCTTTAGTTTTGTTTGTGTCCGAATCAATATGGGACCATTCAGCTTGCTTGTCTTATCTGCAAAATTTTGGTTGGATGAGATTATCACATGAACAGGAATGGGAGATTCCCGTTTAGTATTCAATATGTATAGTGTACATATCTTGTACTTATGCATCGAAACACGAACACGTTACAACCGTAGATTTAAATCTAAATACGAACATTAAACAGATTGAAGGAAATCCGGATATTCTGTTCTTAAAAACAAAGCATAGAACTTCTGCAAGGATAAACCATCTTGTTCTTCAAACATTAGTAAATAGTGACTAAGGGTGGATAACCTTAGCAATGCCGAAAGCTGCAGCGGATGCAATGGCGCCGATGAGAGCGGTTTCAAAGGCGCTTTTAATCGGTTTATTGCCGGTGAAGTAACCTTTGACGTAGCCAAAGATGAGTAAGGCGACTATGGTGATGGCCGCTGATGCAACCACAGCATCCTGGGCTCTTGGGATGAACATGTAGGGAAGGAGTGGCACTAATCCACCCAATATATAAGAAAATGCAATGTTGAATGCGCTTTGTAATGCTCTTCTTGGATCTGGCGTCTCTAATCCCAGCTCAAACCTGCATATTTTACCAGATGAATTTTGATTATATTTGAAGTTGAATTTGATTTGAACTCAAAAAATTCTGTAAGTATCTTAATTATAATGATTCTATTCCATTAAAAGAATAATGTGGGAAACTGGGAATGTACATATCCCAAAAAAGAATAATGAGAGATGAATGTGAGCAAGTTTACAGATCGACAACTTAATTTAAGTCTAAAAGATCATAAGAAACTTGTCCAAACGGATAAAAATCTCCTACCCCTAACCATGCTTCCTTCTGTGCCCCTGGCTAAAAATACTTAAAAATTAAATCTTGCCTCATAACCCTAATTTTCATATTCTAAATCTCAAACCATAAACTCTAAAAAATACACCCTACCTCTAATTCCCTACACCCTAACCCTAAGCCTCAACCTTAACCCCCAAACCCTAAACCTACTATTTTAAAATGGGGGCACAAATATAGATATACTTTGGGGCAGATGATTTCCATCCTTGTCCAAACTACCTAAAATGTTATATATTTTTTATAACAGGGTAGGTTGTATATTTTTTCAACAAGTTTCAAAATTTATTTTTTAAATTTTGAAAATTAAAAGAAAAAAAAAACTCTACTAAAATTAATCTAAAATATTATAAAAATATATATATAACATTTTACGTTGTTTAAATAAATTTCGAAACTTACTGTTCTCTTAGCTTTAAATTAAACTATTTTACTCCAGACCTACCCGTGAATGTATTAAAAAAATATGGAAATCTTGTCACCAAAGTTGCATGTCAGAACCTGTCCCAGTCTGAACACAGAGCACTTGTGGAATTTCTGAAAAGATTTGTTTTCTGAAAAGAAAAAAAAAAGAAAAAACAGCTTTGGCCGAATATTTGAAAAGCAAATTTGGCATTTTGTTCTACTTTTTTGGAGAGTGACAACTGACAATGGAGCCGGTACACTCATTCACTCAATTCCTCCGGCAACTCAATTATTCTTATTAATCTAATTAATTAATTCAAATATGATATGACAAAGGTTGATTATAAATCATCTTATTAATCTAATTTTAATATTTAAATTTATAAAATCATTTATAAATTTAATATTTCATCTTACTAGAGTATCTCACAAGATTGATTAATAACTAATTGATCTACTCTTAAATAAACAAACAATTATTTTACCGAACTGATGCAGTCAAGATGAGTCAATTCCTCACTAAAAACATCTACTTTGAATCTCTTTTCATGATCAAATTATTATGAGTGTATACGCTTCAGTTCTATAAACTTTTAATTGTTTATAGATTTTTTATTTAATTAGCCTCGATTTTTGATTTTTCATATTAACTATGAACTTGGAGATTTAATCATGGATCATCCAAACACTACCGTTTGAATAGATTTTCAATTTTTCAATTGTTATGGTTCAACCCTACTAATTATTTGATAATAAAAACTGAGAATAACTTTTAAAACAACAAAGTAATGATTGAAGATTTGGAATATAACACAAATACAAATAAGATTTGTGCAAATGATGTGTTTTTTATGTAATTATGGTAATATATTTATATATAATTGGGATAAGCAAACTTACTTCATCATGAAATCAAGCCAAGCCTCAGGCCTTTTTCTCAGAGCATTCACCACCGGTGCATATTCGTGCGGTTCTACTCCATACTCCGCCAGTATTTCAGCCACCTCCGCCGCCTCTGCATTTTCATCGGGAAAAGAAACCCAGTAATTTTAGTACAATTCTATCCATCCAAATACATCTCAATTCTTAATCAAATGACTCGATTATAATAATCTTAATAATTTGATTACTACCAATATCGGGCACACTGATTATTTCTTCTTGCTCTCTTTTCAACTCCCTCTCGTAATGATCCGCTTCACTTTTAGCAGAAAGATACCTGCAAAAAAAACGAACATCTTCACAATTTTTTTCTTGCATTTTCCTAGCAACCAAACAGTACCCGTATGAAAAATATACATGTGTTTACCCGCCAAGTCCCATGGAGATGGCTCCAGCGGCAACTTCAGCGATGCCGGCGGTGATAACAATGGAGGAAGTAGCATTGGCGCCAGATAAACCGGCGGCGAGAGCAAACGGCACCGTTAAACCATCGGAGACACCGATGATGATGTCACGGACGATCTCTCCGGCGGTGAAGTGTTTTTCCTTGTGGTGATTGAGAAGAGTTTGCTTCTCGGGTTCGATGCCTCCCCTGCAGATTTCGCCCGACATTTTTTCTCGTGGGTGTGCGTTGTTTTTCGGGAAGTGATCGGAGGTTGGAGATGGCAAAGCTCGAATTTCAAATGGGGAGTACACTACACAGGCGGTGTGTTTTATATAAGGAAGGTGGCGTGTGTCTCATTTTTTAATTGTATATTGGCGTGTGTTCGGCAACTGCCCTTCATTTTCCAAAATTGTATATACTTGGACTGTGTTTGGTAAGTGGTCTCATATCTATATTATTAATTTTATATTCACCCTATTTGGTAAAAATAGATTGGGCAAAAATCAGAAGTTTGACCAGTTAAATTGGTTATTGTTGTTGTTTGGTAAACAACGGATTGAAAGAACAAATTAGCGTAAAACCACTAATAGTGGGAATCGAACCCGCATATGAATGATTTAGAAGTCACTGCACCAAGCATATATTTGTGATAAAAATAACTCTTTTAAATATATGTTCTATTGTGTACAAAATAAATGACCACCCAAAAACACCCTATCAGCGGTGAATTCACCGAAGATGAGTATCTTTTGCCCCAGTCGGTTGCATAGTTTTTACCAACCAAGGGGGTAATTGAAATCGAATATTTCAGAAAAAACACTGCTATCAGAACACCTGTGAATTCAGAGAGGGTTCAACCATATGCAACTTTTCAACGTATATCATTATGATGCAAAACCTCAAAAAAGAAGTAAAGCATGTACAGAAATGAGCAATCTTTATATTCATTAACCTCACCAAGTTCTCAGTTCAATTCTAGCTTCTGGTTTACCCATAACATAACATAGACTGATATTTCTATGACATATGGTAACTCGAAAATTATAAACAACAAGAGGAGTTTCTTTCCTACATTTAAACTATATCTTAGACACAATAGTAACTAAAATATACTGTTGAAATTGCATGGCGATACGGGCGATCAAGCACGCATTCTAGTTGATGGTATGTACACCGGTGAATTCACCGTTGAGAGAGTGTTTTTGGGTGGTCATTCATTTTGTACACAATAGAACATATATTTAAAAGGGTTTTTTTTAGCATAAATACATGGTTGGTGTAGTGGCTAAGTCATTGCTTCTATATCACCTATACGCGGGTTTGATTCTCATTATTGGCATATTTGTGCAAATTAAATTTTTCTCCTCTAAATGGTGGTGACACATGTCACCTCCTGATTGGAGGAGAAAAATAAAATAATTTAATTAAATATAAATAATTAAATTGTTAACACCTAATTAAATAATTAATTTATTTTATTAAATTAAATTAAAATTATGACTAAATTAATAGAGTTTATAAGTAACGAGGACTAAATGTGTAATTATACCCTTATTTTTATAATTGTCACGTCACCCTTCCGTTAATCTTTAACGATTGGTGGTCACATTGATACTATTTAAATAGTTTGGTGGTTTAATTGTGACGAAAAAAAGTATTGTGGTCAGATCGCAACTTTTGCAATAGTAAGGTGGTCATTTATGTAATTTACCCTAAAAATAATTTTATAGATCAAATTAATATTAATTAGATACAAAATATTAATAACTAATAAACTATTTAAACAAGTATTGAATATAATCATGTTCTTATATATCATTTTACTTGTTTAAATAATTTAATAACTATCAGTTAATTTTACCAAACACTTTTACACAATCCGCTAGTCAAATCAGCTAATGCAATCGGCTATCAGCTAATGTAATTTGCTATCCGCTAATTGTCAAACATGGTCATTATGTTCTTATCGATGTGAGATTCAATTCCGAACGATTACATCAATTTTAATAATATATTATTATTTAGATGGGTAAACAACAATAGAGATAACTTAATTGTGGATAAGATTGTATTTAGGTCACCCAATTTTTAAAATTTACACTTGAATCATTTAATTATGAGTAAGGTTATATTTGCGTCACCTTTTATATTTAATATATATATATATATATATATATATATATATATATATATATATATATATATATATATATATATCAATTTAGTCATTTTTCTTCCAAATCACTTGTATACCCTCGTTAACACTAGAATACTTCATTTGAAATTATTAATTAATTTAATACACAATTGATATATATATATATATATATATATATATATATATATATATATATTTAAATATAAAAAATAAAGGGTGACTCAAATGTGACATTACCTATAACTAAGTGGCACAAGTGTAACTTTTAATAATTAAGTGACTTAACTGTAACTTTTATTTTACGTACAAGTATTTGATGACGTTTTCTTCTTTGCTTTTTTTATGAAGATTCTATTCTACTTCTACCTGTAGGGAAAAGAGAAATTTAAGTGAAAGCAATGCTTTTAAAGGATTTTGTACCCGAAACCTAAAGGAAAGAGAGTGAAGCATGTGAACGTTCTCTGACTATCAAACCGTCTTCGCATGCTCTCTACTTTGCTTATTAAATTGTGTGTAATGTTTATATGTCTTTTTATTTGTGTACGAACAACGTAGCAAACGAATTAAACTCAATTGTTATATATAAATAATTTATTAAAAGAAATGGAGGAAGAAGTCAAATACCATTTGAAAAATTGAATCAATCCAGGGTTTTTATTGTTGTTTCAGTCCTTCAACTTTTATTTCATGTAGTGTAATTTCTTTATTTTGTAATATTATCATGGGTGGTTCTGGGTATGTACAAGATGTTCGACCGCAAAGGGCTCGCGAAAAAAGAAGGCCCCAAAATAAATTATTGGGTAAACTATTTAGGTGACCACCAAACTATTTTGACGTACTTATTTTGACCACCGAACTAAGCAGCTTGTCAATCAGACTATCAAACTTTTAAATTAGTCCTATTTTGGCCACCGTCGTCAAAAACTAACAGAGGAGTAACATGGCAGTTAACGAAAATCTGTAAAATTACACATTTGATCTATATTATTTACATATTATATCAATTTTGGTAATATTTTGAGTTTCCAATTGATTTATGTAAATTTTCTCATTTTTTCTTCCACTTCAAAATAGTTCATATTCATTTGAGGTATGAGGATGGAAGGTTTAAGGGTCTGGGTTCATCTTCCCTCCCCAAGTTTTCTAACCACTGTTGTAGTTTCATCGGCTAGTCAACCGCCGCACACCATTCGACCCACTCAAACCATTTTTTTATAACCTAGACACACATATGTTAAACAACATGATACAATGATAAAGGAGACACATACATAAGGAAAAATCATTGATGATGTTTTTGAGATTCAAACAGAAAGAAGTGCACAACTAGTTGCAACATAAATTTTGGGTTGTAAAGTAATCGATTTGGATAGGGATTTTCATTTCCCAAGAGTAAATTGAGGATCATAAGTAATGCAAACATATTGTTCATTGAAACAAGCCCAGAACAACTTGGATTTAAAGAATATTTCACTGAGATCAACTTAAACTCAAGCTTTGTTAACGAAGAATGAAAGTTGAAGATCTTCGCTTATCATGATTTCACCAAGTGTTCCCATGGATGCAACCTCAATCTCTCCCATTCTCCAAATAAGTGCAAGAGTCATCATATCTTTGGGTTTTGCTCTATTTTATAACATAGAATGATTATGAAAAGGATTCAAGCTTCTTTAGAGGAAAAGAAAAAAAAACAAAAATCATTTATTTTGGAGATGGTATTGGTGATGGCTGCTCGACCCAAAAGCTCAGAAAGAGTGACTATATGATGACAAGCTAGAATTTTTCAATTTGAAAATTATTTTACAGGAACCCTTTGATTATTAAAGCTTCTTTAGTGGGTCAAATGGCGTGCAACGGCTGACTAATTGATAAAACTACGATATTGGTTAGGAAACTTGGGGAGGGAGGATGAACCAGAACCCTTAAATCTTCAATCCCTACCCAAATGAATATGAACAGTTTTGAGGGGAAGAAAAAAATGAGAAGTTTTTACGTAAATCAATTTGAAACTCAAAATATGGCCAAATTAATATAATATGTAAATAACAAAGACCAAATACGTAATTTTACAGATTTTCATAAACTGTCACGTCACCCTTCCGTTAGTTTTTTGAGAGTGATGGTCAAAATATGACCAATTTAAAAGTTTGGTGGTCTGATTGACGAGTTGCCTAATTCGGTGGTTAAAAAAGGCTCAAATAATTCAGTGGTCACCTGAGTAGTTTACCCTAAACCATTATACTTATAATTATTTTTAAAAAATACCAGCAAATCTTGATTTAAAAAATAGGTATTTTGGGAAATTAATAAGATGTGTGTCACTATATATGGTGGTAATTAGAAGAGTAATAAGATGGTTCCATTAATTTCTCATTTTCTAAAAGTTTGTGTGTGTACGTGTGCGTGCGTTCAGTTTTACTTAAAAATACACTTTCAATTTTCGGTTTGTAATTTCATATTTTTCAATTGGTAGTGAAATTTTTTTAAAATGAGATCACATTATTTGATGGTTTCTTGTTTTATTATGATAAATTACATTTATTGGATGACGTTAATCTCAAGTCTTATTGCAATACTTTTGAAAATACTCTTAGGAAAAATGTGTTATCTGATGTAGATGTAAATGAGTTATTTGTTGAGCTGAAATTACTTAGAGAGCTTTTACCTAAGGAAAAAATAAGAACAATGAATTTATTAAAGTTTTTAGAACATTTTAATTACTTCCAAATGCGACAATTGTATATAGAGTTTTACTGACTAATCTTATTATTGTTGCTTTTGCAGAGTGAAAATTTTTAAAATTAAAAGTTTTGAGTTCATACTTACAGACAACTATGTCACAAGAAAGACTAACTAGACTTGTTTTGATAGCAAACGAGACTGGTCTTTTCGAAGAAGTTGATATCAAAAACATTATAGATGATTTTGCTTCAAAATATGCAAGACTAACGTCACTTTTTAAGTGAAAATATTAGACTTTTAGATGTTTGTAAGTCATTTTTATGTTGCTTAAGAGTGCAATCCAACATTTTTTTTATTAATGAAACTTTATTTGATAAGAAATTATTATAAATTAAGAGCTTCATTTTATTAAATTGTATAAGGCCCCTTAAATCTTTAAACCGCCCTGAATATTACTAATTGGGATATGATTTGTTTATACAATGTAAGAGTTATTAAGTTTACACGTTTTTTTGTATTGTAAGATTATTGAATGGATGACTGAGATTAACAATAAGATATGTGAAGATTATCACTTGAAAAAAGAGACTAAAGAGTTAATCATAATCATCCATTTCACTCATCCAATCATCTAAAAAACGTGTAAAATTATGAGTATTACATTGTATGTGAATGTATCCTAACTTTAATTAATTAATTAATATAAATTATTAATACATTAAATGGTTTCAATTAAAATAATAATTTCTTTCTATAAAAACCATTTCAACTCAAAAGTACGTATAACACTAAACTTTTTAAAAGTTTTCTCCAACTTTCCTCTATAAAATACTTCTTTGGATCCACTCATCCAACTGCCACATCAACGGAGATTGATCATTATTATATACAACCGGAGAAATAGTAATTTATGATGTTTGTTATAAGATAACAGCAAATATAATAATCGTATAATAAAAAATACTATAATTTTAGGTGAAATTTCCTAAATGGGAAAAATTACATGGAATTTTTTTTTTCACAAATATAAAAAAAATTAACAAAGATGAAAACAAAAAACTTGCGTCACAAAAAGTTCCTAAACGAGAAGAATTTCAATATCACTTTATATATATAATTGCTTAATTAGAAAGAAAAATTGTGTAACAAAAACTCTATTTAAATTAGCTTTTTTTCTTTCTTTTAATCAATGTGTAATATATATATATATATATATATATATTCTCCTCATTACCTGATTTTTGATCTTGTGGCTCATCTTTTTCGCAAAAAAAAATATAAAAATTTTATACAATATGTGCATTGTCAAATGATTTAAAATATATATAGACAGATACTACCTTGTAACACCTTTAAACTATTTAAAAAAATTGTGTGACAAGTTTTTAATGATGCGTTGCATAACAAATTTATTAATGAAGGGATTTCATTGATACACTTTGATAGTTTAGAGATGAAATTTAAATATTTTAAAGTTTAAAATTATATTTAGGCCTGTAAACGAATCAAACGAACACGAACGAGAGTATGTTCATGTTCGTTCGTTTAATTTTAACCAAACAAACGAACGAACACAAGCAACTAAATGAACATAATTTCATGTTCTTTCATTAAAGAATGTAGCTTGTTCTTGTCGTTCGGCAAAATAGTAAACAAATGAACATAAACGGACACATGTGAATAAATTTAAATAAACATAAGCGAATGAACATAAATGAATAAAAGTAAATGAACTTCAACAAACAAACATAAACGAACGAATTACCGAACGTTCACGAACATAAATGAACGAACAAACCATTTATTCGTGTCCGTTCATTTAACTAAACGAACAAAAAATATTGTTCATGTTCGTTCATTCTATTCGTCCGTTTAATTAATAAACGAACTTTTCGTTGAACGATTTACAAATGGTTCGTTGAACGTTCAGTTCGTTTATAACCCTAACCGTATTAAAATGATGGTCTTAATTTGGAGATATCTTATACAATTAGTTTGTAATTTTTCTAATGAAATTAAATCTCAAATCAAATATCACTTGAATCAATCAAACCAATCTCTAAAATATCACTAGAATGGACCGAAAGAGTTTCTTAATGCTTCAGTCTTTTTCACCATACCATGAGCAAGAATACCATAAAATATATATGATTTAGGGTATTTGAAGCCCTTAAACTTGAGGGTTAATTAAGTTTTTGTATATTTTTTCACTCAATTAAGTATTTGAATCAATAAATTTAAATAATTAGGTTATTTTGACAAATTTTGACCATCATAATGCACTACAGTTTTGTCATTTGACATTTACAGATTTTTTAAAAAACTATTTTTATAGTTTTTATTTTTTTAGAACTTTTAAAAAAATTAATAAAAAAATTAAAAACTGCCAAATGACAACATTTTTATAACATGATATGTTACATCAATTGGTCCAAAAAAACTGTTAAATTTAAGAGTCAACATTAGTTAAAGGGGTAAATTGATAAAATTTTAAAGTATATGAACTTAATTGGGTACAAAAAAAGCTCAAGCTTAATTGATTATTTTTTAAAAGTTTAAGGGCTTATAATACCCCTAAGCTAATATATAAAAGAGAGGATATTATATTTAATATCCTGATTTTAATCCCATAGAATTACACGTATGGAAATAGTTTTTGGAATCTTTTATATTCATTCTACGTTCATATTGTTCACATTGGGAATGTATAATTGACATTATCAGCAATATTACATCTAAAATCTAAACCTGAATTCTCTCATTAAAACTTCCGGATACAAAATCGAAGTAAAAGGGTAATATTGTTGTCCTTGAGAGATCCGGATAACCGAATCAAGCAGTTTTGTCTACAACATAAGCGTGAACAAAAACTAGAACAGATACTACTGCAAGACCACGTAAAAAAATTAACTGCTAATAATACATCATAATTGTTGTAATTAGTGATTTACAAGGCAAAATAACTGCTAATAATACGTCATAATTGTTGTAATTAGTGATTTAAAAGGCAAAATAACTGCTCAATACAGATACAGTACTTCAGAAACTCAAATGAAGTGTCAATTATGATTCAAATCGCGGCATTTTCCCTGGTTGAACACAGAAAATGTGGGCACCGAATTCGCTTACATTTACATTACTTGGGATTTCTTAGAACAATAATAACAGAATCTCCTCTAAGGAACATCTTGCTGATGAATCTGTCCTTGTTAACCGGAAGAGCCTTCTTCTTGCCTTTTCCAGTCTTTGGTACCTATATCGAATGGAGAAACAATTTAGCCCTTTTTCATTCGACTGTAATGATTAACTTGTATATATAAGATGGAGGCATACAAAAGAAGGAAAAGAGAAACTACCTCAGTCCACATTTCCCTGACATTTTCCAAAACCATGTTACAATGACGGTCGAATGCTCTCACCCGGCCTAAGAGCTTTTTGTTGTTGCGACAGTTGATGAGAACCTGGTTCCATATAAATCAAATTCAGTTCCAAATAAGAACATTGTCATTAACATGTAGACAAGAATTGCTAGGGGATCAGAAGATTAGTGTATTACCTGAGTGTTATTTTTAACACTCATCATCAGAACCGAGAGTGGTCCGGTGTTAAATTCCTCTTCCTCGTTCTTCACGGTCTGCAAGCAGGTTAGCAAACAATATGCGGATATCAGCAAACATATAAAAAGAAGAATGAAAATAGGCATTCTTTTTGTTTGAATGAAGAGGAAATAGACGTTTAAGGCAACTTACATCTTCTTCCATAGGCCGACTGCAAAAAGCAAAGCAAACAAAAGAGAGGATCAGTATATGATAAATGAAATGCAACAAGTAAACCTTTTAATACTTCTAAATGAACAATTAGTACCTCATTTTCAACTACAAAAGCTTTCAGTGCTACCACTCAACAAACACAACAAAAATCCTGCAAAAAGGGAATGGAAATACCATCAAGGCACAGGAAACTCGAGACTCTCAGTACACGTGAACCTATATACGAGATGAATATATACTTATCAAAATAGCTGTTGAATAAGAATGCAAAACCAAACAAGCACTACAAAAATTGACCAAATGGATAACTTTTCTGCAAATTGCCTAATGAGCGAAAAAATTTAAATAGTTAACTTGAAATGAAAATGGAAACTACCAAAGCTACTTGAGTTTGAGTGTGAACGTCAGATATGGCTATGTTAAAAGATCATAACTCCATACCCATGTCCGAACAGGAATCAAACACGAGTGTCGGACAAGGGCATTTCAGGAAAATGAAGAGTAGGGGAACACTTGAAACAAAGGTAAAGCTAATAGTATATAGAAAAGTCTTCTGAAACTCTTCAGCTCAGGTCTCCATGAATTTTCAGCAATTATCAGCTCAGGAAAGTTTTTATAGTAAAACATCATCAGAGTGACAGAAGAACTTCAATTCCTAATAACAAAAAGACCAATTACAAAGCAAATTACTTTTCCAAAACCCTAATTGAACAACAAATATAAGCTAATTTATATCAACCTCTTCAGTTCAGGTCTCCAGAATTTTTCCGCATGGATTTTCTCGGAAGAACGAAAGTTTTCATTTTCAATCATCCTCAGAGGCATAATTAAAAAGAGAAAAAAAATCAATCAATAAAATATAGAACATACAAGAACGAAATCAAAATAGTGAGAAAAAAAACTACAAAGTCTCTTCAGCTCAGGTCTCCATATAGAATTCCGCACCGATTTTTCTCTCAGAAGAACGAAAGTTTTTCAAATTTAAATCATCATTAGAGACACTTTGCAAAATCATTACAAAATTGAAAACCCTAAACAGCAAAAACTAGCTGAAGAGAACAGTAAAGAAAGCAAAGTAAAGAGCGGAATGGAAGAAGAGATTTACCTGATTAGCGCTTTGAACGATGAGATCTGATTTGAAAAGAAGCAGAGTGGAGAGCCGTTTTATAGAGAAGTCCTTTCAGTCCGACGACGACCAAATAAAAACCCATGGACAAATCCAAATTAGGATTTTTGTTGTTGGGCTTGAAACTTCTAATACTGGATTACGAATGATTTGAGATTTGGGCCTGTAGTTGTTTTAGTTTAATGGGCCTTGGACTTTCAAGTAATCAAACCATGGATCACTTTTTTTTTCAATAAAGATCAACGTTCTTTAATAAAAACTTTGTACACACAAGTTTGTCAAATTTAAAGTTTAGTGTTTTAGTTTAGTGTTTATAATTTAAGATTTAAAGTTTAGAATTTAAGTTTTAGACTTAGAGTTTAGGATTAAATATAAGGATTGCGTAATTTTTTTACATATTATATATCAAAATATAGCTTGTATTCTTTTATCATCAGAATCTAAATATCAGTTTATTTGTACAATATCCATACATTATCAAAGGATTAAGATTAATGGACATATAATACCATATAATTATACTATAAGGAATGGCCATGGCTCGGGGTGGGTCGGGTTTTTAATTGATTCGTTACTCAATCTAAAAATGTATCACCTTCATTTAAGCCTGATCTTGCCCGACATTTTATGATGTTTCACACAACCTGAATCCGAACCCGACCTTGAATAAATAAAAAATTATCATTTTCATTATTATTTGATAAAATAGAGAGATAATTGAAAAAATACAAATAAAGATAGAGCATTATAATAATTATTTCATTTTTATTAGACAAAATAGAGAGATAATTGAAATATATATATAAAGCGAGGGGCATTGTAGCAATATACTTAAATATTTAGAATAAAACTGAACAATTATTTCGGGTCAAATCAGGTAGAGTATTTTTCATTTTAAACCAAAACTCGACCGACCCGACCTTATCCTTATAAAATCAGACTTGAACCCAACTTGAATCCGAAATTTTTTTTAAAAAAAAAACCCACTCTATAAAATCCGGTCGAATTGAGTCGAAATTCATTGGGATATGAGTCAAATGATCATCTCTAATATATATTGCAATGTATCTTTCAATACATATAATATAATGTGTAATTGTGTATAAACAATAGCATTAGCATTAGTAACCCATTGTGAAAGAGCGTCCCATGTTATTTTTGCACAATTTGCAACTTCCATGTGCTTATATTTGATACTCTCATATGGAGAGCAATTATACACCTTCTGTGAATAAAATAAAGGTATAATGATAAAAAAAATTTTAATGTTTGATTGAATAGTTACTTTGGCTCATATTCTTTATTTTGAAGTGTTTTAATCTTCAATGCTTCATTTTAGATTAAAATAGTTCATCCGTTGATTAAAATAAATGACGTGACAAGTCTACACGGAAATGCATGTTGAAATAGCAATGTCATATAAACAAAGGTGATAAATTTACATGATGATACATTAGTTAAAAATAATTTTATAAAATTATATAAATTATAAACTATAAATTTTTTTTCTGCTAATGTGTCATTCTGTCAAGTCATTTTAAATTGTTTATCGTCAGTTGACTAACCGTTGAATTTTCTTGTCTACATTGATTCTTGAACTTATATTTTAGTTTTTTATTGACGCGATACAATTTCATAGTGTCACGTCATTAAAATGACTAAAATAAAAAAAATATCAGATTCATAAACTAAAATAAATTTCATAAATTAGAAAGGATTGTCAAGTTCATGAATTAAAAGTTGTTTTATGCTACCTATCAACCATAATTTCTTTTATTTTATAAAAAATATTTAACTGCAGAAAATGCCCATATATTGGTTAAAAATATATGCTTAATGTCCCTAATGGAATTAATTGGTGGGCAGACAAATCCCTGCAGAAAATAGGGGGAAAAGGGTTTAGCCACACCATATGCACACATGCTGGCTGACCCTCCACTTTAATTTCCCTTTTTACCTCGTTGCTTACTTGCTTCGTAGGATTCTCCATTCCCTTCCTTTTTTTTTTCAGGTCTTTTTGTCTGCCACGTTCATATGAACCAAACATTACAAAATTAAACAAGACATTGTTCCCATAATGTAATAAGAATTTGAGGGTCACCCAATAATGATTCTAGTGGAATTGAGGGTGATTTTCATTCTAAAAGACTCGAGTTTAAGCACTTTTGTAAGGTGTGTGCGTTGTCAAAAGATTAAAAAAATATAAACAGATAACATTATGTAATCACACCAATATATTAAAAAGAAAAAAAAAAGAATTTGAGAGTTCCAAGGTCAGATTGTAACCAAAGATCAGACTAAAATAAAACACAACCCTTTACTTAAAACCCGACAATGATTGAGACAAAGCACACAATTTTTAAGGAGACTCCATATGCCAACTGGATTACAAACATTCCCTATCGAAAACTATAGTCCCCCATACTAATCAATTTATAGTAAATTGAAGATTATGTGTTCTACAATTTGAACTTCTGATCTTTGAAGTCGACATATAACAACTTTGTCGGTCTAATTGAGATTGTATAACGAAACGAAAACAAAATCATATAATAGGGGTGGATACAATAAATCTTTGAAAACATTGTTATTTGCTGCCCATCAACTTCAATTCAGTACCCATTTTTTCACATGCTGTACAAAAAAAAAATTATCACCCTTTCATGGCATTGTGGGACTGCCTTCTCAACTAAGTTCCAAAATGAGGGTCTAATCTTCAATTCATTGAGAAAACAAAATGTACGATTTGATCCATCTGTTAAAGGCTAGTTTTAAGTAGCCTTTGTTGAGTATCTACCAAAGAACCTTGAATCATTAACCGACCGGAGCTCTACGAGGAGTGCCTTTCCGTTTCGTCAATCGTTTCCTAGGCTTTAAGCTTTTGGTCACCGATGTTTTTGTCTCCTCGGAGACGTCGGTTGATGAAAGGGATGATTGCTTCTCTTCTGTGCTGATTTCTGGTGAATTTTTATTGTATTTCCATGGAAGATCGGCGAACTCTCGTATGGGAGACTCGAGTTTACCAGTTTGGTTTCTAGGCTTCACATGACCAACAGCTGAGACCTGAAATGTATGTTAAGATTAAGGTCTAAAGAACTGAGGAACTCAAGTGTTGAAAATGGGGTTGCTTTGCATACCTTGCATGCAATGGAACAAAATCTATTAGGAGGCTCTTGAAGGTATCTTCCGCAAGCTTTGCAGGCGGCACCAGTTTTCGATTTCGTAGACGGTTTGGCGTCTTTAGCTTGAGGCCGAGGGTTCAAATGCACAGCTTTTTCACCATTGATTTTGTATGTCTGTCAAATGATTATAAAACAATGACTATTTCCAATTGCTCATTCATGTATGCATATATCAGTAACAATCACAAGAAAGTTCGATACAGATTGTGCATTCGAATAAGTGATTTACCCCCAAAGCAACAAGGCAAATGAATTACATTGAATTCATTACAATTACAATGAACATTTTATGAACCAAAGACCAAAGAGTGGCATTGAAAAATTACCTGAATTTTGGAACAATCAATATGTTTCTGCATTTCCTGAAGGCGAACAACATCTTGGTAGACATATTTGCAGATCTGAAGTGAAAGATGTTGGCTATGAACCTTACAATGCCTACAAAACCCGAGGCTACAATCAATGCAGAAGACATTCTTCTCGTTTTTCCTAAGGTCTTGATGATCAGAACAAGGACCAAAGAACTGAGTTCGAAGAAGGGTACTTAGCCAATCAGTCTTTTCCTTTATGAACAACTCGCAACCCACCTGCAATAACCAGATTCTGAATTCATTCGAAAGAAAGATATGAACTTTCAAGCTTGTAGATTTACAATTCATTCCAAGATTACAGCTTTGATAGTTATTAAGTACTCAAAAGTAATGGAAACATGATAGTAAAGTTGATTTGGAATAGCAAGATTCAACATTTTGTGAATATACCACTTAGAATAAGTGTAATTTGTAAAAAAAAAATCAACAAAGACATTAAAAAATTCAAACACAACCTGTAACAGATGCTGAATTCATGAAAGGTTAAACTTTATTCAACAAAATTGAAAAGGATAGTACTTTTCTGTGTTTATCTAATAATTTCCTGGGAAACAAACAGACCATGATATCCAGAATCCAGATAACAACAATCACCAAAAAGAAAAGCAAGTACCCATCATTCAACACTATGCAAATTAGAGAAAAGAAGCAAAATTTCTCACCATTTCCTTTGCTTTGAACTTGAGATTATATAAATTCTTACTTGCTCTGCTCAATACTGAATAAATACACTTTGCAAATTAGATTTTGGGGAGAAAGTTCAAGAAAAAATGTTATTTAAAAAAAAGGGAGAGAAAAGAGAAGCCTACAGAATGTGGAAAGACTGGTGATATAAGGAATGTGCAGAGAAATATATTAATAAAATAAATAATAAAAAAATGGGAAATTTGAGAAAATTGTTTGTCAGCAAATGTTTGCTAAGGAAATGAAGTGACCTGCCCTAGGCGGGAAAGGTTAATAAATCATTCTGATTGGTGAGTTAAAACTTGATCGGACGGCTATTAATTTTTACATTGTTTTAAAAAAGAAGTAATTTTTTTTCTAGAAAATTCAGAGACTTTAGGTATTATTTAATGGCATTCTATAATGTAAAATATGTTTGATTTTCTAGAAAATTCAGATTTTTTAATGAGTGACATTAGATATTTTTAAAGTTATTACCTACTGAATTTTTCAAATTGTATTTTTAATGAAATAATATATTAAGGATGTGTTTTGATAAGAAATTTCAAGAACTTATGAAAAGATTTTTAGATTTTTTTAAAATAAAATGAAAATCATTATTAAAATTAAAATTATCTTGAAATATATAATATTGAATTTATAAAAAAATATTGATCCAAAACAGACAATTTTTAAATTGTATGTATATTTTTTAAAAAATTTTATAACTAATTTTTATTACAAGTAAAATGATAAAACACCCTGAAATTTATGTTTTTTCCCTTCAATTTTTAAACTACCGATAAGCCCTCCTATTTTTAATTTCACGATTTGAACCCTCAATCTAACTTAAATAATGTTTAATTTTATAATTTTAACTCTTAATTTAACTTAAATGATAATTTTTTTTATCGTCGCTAGATCAAACAACGAATTTTAATAAATTAAATTTGTTGATAGTTTCTTAAATATTTTATTTTTAAATTGAAATTTTTTAAATAATTTTTTATTAAATAGATATATTACATTCTCATGACGGGATTTAAACCCATATAAAATAGAATAAAATGAGCATCTTTAGTTACTCAGCTAAGTAGTGGATCTCAATTTCTTAAATAATTTGATTGGTTACTTGTTTGAATGAAAATCCATGAGGTTTTTTAAAATTAAATAACTACTGTATTTACTATTATAGGGGGTAAAAGGATTCAAAATTAAGAATAAAGTCACTAACTATTACTTATTTGCATAATATTACCAATAAGTCAATAACATATATGTTTTTACTTTTTATCAACACTATCAAAGAAATTATAATAAAAGCACCTTGTCAGGAGTGTAATTTTAAAAAAAAACTATTAATTAATTTTACTTGACATTTAGAAAATTGAAACCGAATACTATTAATTATTATCATTATAATTTATTTGTTACTATCAATTCAGATGCAATAATTTCGCAATTAATTGTCTTTTCCAATTCTCAGAAATCATTAAATTTCACTTTTTTTAAAAAAAAATAAATTTTTTAAGTACAGAGGTCAAGAAAAATAATATATACATATATTCTTAAAGAAAACCCTAAATCGAGTTATGATGAAATGACAAATTTGTCCTTTGAAATAATGAAGACCGATCGAAAAACATGAAGAAAATTGACATTTAGGCATGAACCAACTTACCTCAGCGGTTAAGGGGACGGTTGTTGTTCTAGAGGTCACGAGTTTGAACACCAGCAGCTGCAACAATGTGATTGAGCATGCTTTGTCAAATGATTGAAAGTATATTTAGAACATATACTATTTGTAATCACCTTAATTTTTTTTTTAAAAATTGACATTTAGTAGGGGTAATAAGAAATAAATAGGGTACAAAGAAAACGGAGAATTTTCTATATTTGATCCAAAGTTCTGAAAATGCAAATCTAAGATGAATGGTATCTTATCTGTTTCACCAAAACCCTGGCCTTTTTTCAAATCCATTAAATCTTTTGCAGTTTTTTCCTCACATTTATCATTTATATATCCAATTGTTTGTTTTTCAATGTCATTTTAATTAATTAATTAAGGTATACTAATAAACTTAGTCTATAATATTTACGCATTCTAAATAATTTGGCTTTTTATCTCCGTTGTCAATATTTGTAGTCAGATTATTATCTCTAACGAAATGCTAATTAAATTGTTAAAATTTTCATGACGCTGGCACGATAATTTGTGTGTAATTTGTTATTAATATGATATTATTTTATTAACATTACACACAAAAAGGGTTGTGAAGTATAAAAGACAACACAATATATGTATCGAATCATTTTTCATAAAATACTATGCAGTAAACTTGCAAGATACTTGTGCTAAAATCATTTGATAGAGAACAAAATCACATGAGCAGAAAAGCTGATCAATTACCTCCAAAGGCTAGCTTTTTTTTTTCTTTTTCTTTGTAAAGGATGCCTAATCGTTTCCCTTTTTACTTCTTCTCCTTGCTTTAGGCTTTGTTTTGGCAGTGAAAAATTTAATGTTTAAGACATAAATTCTAGCAAAAAAACAGCAGCAACGTGATTTTGTCGGACCATTTAACAATACTTCAGCGTTTTCGTTGTGACAACAATGAAAAACGAAGCCTTAGTCTCATAAAACTTATATTCTCTTCTTTTGTTACAAGTCAAATGCTGTTACGTTTAGGTGCAAAATCTGCACAATACTTGGGCCATTGTCCTCTTGGATTGAGTTCGCTCATTATTGAAGCATACTCGTTCAGAAAACGTTATTTAAAAAAAAGTTGATTAAGTTTGATTTGATTATTAACAAACTCCGACATCTCTTAACTATTCGGATCAGTTCACCTCAACTCGAAGGCCGACGTTGAATACACAAGCACGAGGTAACTCGGGGGACCATGCATTACTTCCGACGAAGCCAGTGTTGTCAAATCAACTGCCATTGCAAACACCTGGATGATAATATGTGGTCTCTGTTATAATAATTACTTTGTAAATTCTTAGGTCCACTTTCAAGATATGATTCCCACAATCCTTCCAAATCAATAGACTTGTAGGCTATACCCAGCTTTGTCAACATTAGAAAGCATTGTTCACGCTTTACTTACCATGGGAAATACACGTGATCACAAATAAGTAAATAAAAAAAACAATTAAAACATAAAATTCTAATATGATCATATGATAATAATATCAAAATTTATAAACATAATCATAATGCGAATACTCAAAAAGTGATGTAGAGACGAGGAATGCAGACTAGGGAGGGATAGAAATACTTTGAACCTTTGTATGATGAGCAGTAACTCTCTCGACAATTTATCATTTTTCTCTACAAAATTGGAGGGAAATCCGATGATCCCATGTACATGTGAATCCTCAGTATCAAGACTAGACAATATGCTCTTTCGGACTCGATTGCCGTACCTCAAATCTATGTTGCATCCTGCTACCTGTTCCACGAATAAATCTGAGCTTTGTTTTTCATATATTTCCCGTTGATTGGAACTTTCGTCGACCCGTGGAACCATAAAAATAATGGAACCGGAACTTTCTGATGATCTTCACCTTTTATTGTTTTGAATCAGTCAAAGTGAAGATGGTGTTTTCTTTTACGACACCTATTGACATACCAAGTTGCATGTTTTTGAAGGCCCATGCCTATCATCACTTTTAGGCTTGTAAGCATGACATAGGTTACTGATATCAAGAAAACGATCCAAAAGAGTCTCCACGGCAAAGGACTGTAAGGGAGGTGAGCAGCATATACCGGAGTCAGCACTCGAATGACCTTAAGAAAACAGAAAACATAACAGATTAAAATACTTGCAAGAAATTCAACATAGAGACGCTGGTTAACCAGAAACTGAAACCATTTTTTCCTGGAAACCATGTAAACCCTAAACAAAAGGAAGGAAAAGGGGGAGAGTGGGGTGAAGGAGCAAAGAAAACAATTGAACAAAGTATTAACAGGTTCTTACCACACAAGCTGGAGCAAGAGGAACAAAAGTGAGATATTTCTTGCTATCTTCTGTTTGGATATTTAAAGTCTGAAAGTGGGATAGTGTTACTTTAAAAGTTAATAATACATAAACAAGTGTGTTCCCTAAATGACAGTAGGGAGAGAATTATCAAATGAATACATCAATTAGAGAAGCATATACCTGTTTGCAAAGATCTTCAAGAAACTCCGAGTATTCAATGGGCTTAATACCATTGAACTTGGCAAGGAATGAATGTTTTATGATATCAATTAGCATTTCACAGAAGAAAACCACAAAAGCGTTCTGCAGAGTTCATACCAGAAATATGAGCAAGCCATCCAAATTCCTTTTAAGTATTTATGATAATAAAATATCTGAAAACAGAGTGCCATGATTTTTTATGGTGTACTTACATAAATAAAACTTTCAAACCAAGGACTCTGAGCTTCCAAGATATTTTGAGCTAATACAGATATGAGAAATGCTGAAATGTGGAATCGCTCTATTGAATCTGAGAGGAAAAATAATACAATAGATTATATTAGAACAAAAGGACCACAACAATTAGCAACACACACAAAAAATGGAAAAATAATGTAGATATAATATATTGTTTCTATTGATGGTTTTCCATGAATTCACATGTATTAGTATGTGCCCAAGTTTGTTCTTACGCACTAACTGATAAATGTATTGTCACTTCTTGCTCCTTCTAACTAATATTTCCATCAGTATGGCAGTAAAATAAACTTAACAGGAAAATATCTTCAGCATTCCCTTGAGCTATATAAAAATCATGATCCAGAAAATGAAACAGTGATGGTTCCATTTGCACTTTAAATACAGTAAATGTCCAAAAAAGTCATTAGACAGTCACAAACAAATACCATAAAATGAAATGTATAAAGAATCAACTCACCTGCGTATGCGAGATTGTGGATGTTATCCTTGCTAAAGCGCTTAAAGACATTGCTTTTAATCTCAGCAAAGTTATTGGATACCAGCAAAGCAAATAGTGCGTTATTATGGGCGACAATGCAAGTTGATAAAGTAATTGCCTGAGCTAATAAAATAAAAGAATGAAGAAGTAATGATAGTCAAAGAAACAAACGGAACAAGAATATTTAAGAAGAGGAGGACGGGTAAAGAGGGAGGGAAAACATTGCTTAAATATAAGGATATTTGAGAAAGCCACAGCCAATGCTTGGTCAGAAACAAATCTACGGATCCAGAATCTCATGTTTTCCTGAGAGCAATTTGCTAGTCCTTCTGCAGAATTAAACAGGGTTTGAAACACATCTCCACCAAAATTTTGGCATAATTTATCGAATATCTGCATACAGACATAAAAGACAATGTTATACAAAATTCAGCCAGAATACCAGCCAAAATATACAAAGTTCAGCGGAATCAACATGGATGATAAAAGAACACACACACAACAGTTTATTGTGGTAGAAAAAGATCCTACAACAGAGGCATAAAATAATGAAGCCACGAATGTCACTAATCCAGAAATATCCCTAAAGACTATCTAATATTTAATATATTCCAAACGAAAAATACTTAATTTTAAGCATAAGCAGCCATACTAAGCAACTCCATATCCATGGCATTAATCCTTTTCTTTGAGATATTCTTCACATAAAACTTAAAAGTTATCATGTCTCCCTCAGAAGAGAAATGTCCCGACTCACAACTTTAAAAGACATTGTTAAATAGAACTATTCTAATTAGAGGCCTTCAGCGGGATAGCAATTGTTTAGACAAAAATCAATTATCAAGTTCAATGATTAAAAGGCTGGGAGCTTAATTTCTCTTATTTCAATATATAAATTAAAGAATGTTTACTTCTAAACATGTAAAAACCTATCACTATTCACTCAGTTACCAAAAATTGCCGTCTCCTTACATTAGAAAAACCAATTTGAACTCCAATCATAGACACCACCAAGGTGTCACATTGTATCACCTTGAGTGTATTAGGTTCTAGCATCACTAGAGTGAAATATCAAAATCTAAATCTATGAAGCATCAAAAACTCAGGCAGTTAACATCTTTGTTCCTGGTAAATATTCAGCATCTGATATGAGCTCTTTAATGCATTTACAGTTCTCAGGTTCAGCTGTTTGTTCTCACCTCCAAGACATTGTAGACCACATAGAGTTTGATTGTTCCTTGCCCACGAATCATGTGATATATTAGGCTGATATCTGGGAAGACAAAAGCTAAAATTAGAAAAGAAAACCGCTTACGTAATCAGTATTAGTTGTTACTCTTTGCTTATTAGTGGTGGAGCAGTAATTATGTCTCAAAGTCTTAAAAAGCACCAATGACATGGTTATTTTTAATGATTGTATGTTACAAACATGTGTGCAGTGATATGTCCAGCTACCTGTTTGTCCCAGGAGAATGACTCCACATGACAGAATAACAAAGCAGCCAAAATCACACAGCTCTGCTGCAGAAAGCCTCTTGAACTGCCTGCCACAAACATGGTTGGGTTATTTTGCAAACATTACAAGTTGCAAAAAACTGCGCTATGTGCCAAAAAAGAAGAATATGATTTCATATATGGCCTAAAAGAAACAGAAGTAGATAAACTAAAAGAAGCAAAGGGATAAATAACAAATTTTGTAAACAAACTCTAATAATAGTTTCATTCTAAACTTCCTAATTTTTAGGAAATAGAATACATTTTTAATACAAGAAAAACTACTTTATTCTTATCTTTATATTGAGCAAAAAACAGTGAAAACATTTTCAAATTGTCTTCTTCAAGGTGCCAGGCATGATGCCGGCCTTACTGAAGTTTCTAAATGGAAGCATGAATCATAATTCTAAAGGAATCCTTTTACTACTTCTAGAGAAAAGCTTAAAAGAGAAAAAGCATAATTGTTTTGACATAAATTTGCTACAAGCATGACATCAAAACCATTTTGAATAAGAAATGAGATGTAAATTTGCATGGCACATTTGCATGCATGTATTCCCAACTAATCATACGTATCAAAGTGTGTATATATCAAAATATGTGTGTATACATATATCTACAATGTATATAAATAGCTAACCTTGTAGTCAGGAACCTCCAAAGCTTAATCAGAATCCTTGTTGGCATGATAGTTAACAAGGACAGAAATGAATCAAAGCAGACAAAGAAGCCAACATCTATAAGCTGAAATAAAATTCACTCTTGAGAATGTTTCATAAAAAATATAAGGTAAAGGTAATAAATCAATGTGATAATGCAACCCACCAGAAATAGAACAATAAATCAGCATTTCATCAAATAGAGTAGGCATAGTTACCAGATAAGGCAAAATGCAAATCCAAGAAATAATGAATAGTAAGTGCAATCAAACTTTTTACTAATAAAGTGATGAGGTATGGGGAGAGACTACCAACAAAATCATCTTATCTTTTCCATTTTATGTTCTCTCTTTTTAATTTTATCCCAATCAAAGCGTAGAAAGGGAAAGCTAATATTACCACTTCACATCTCCATGGCAAGCGGAAGATGGTGTCATACACTCTCTCTCGTTCTTTCTCACTACCAAATGTTGTTGTCCTCCGCAATGAATTTCCACTATACATTTCATCCAAAAAGTATTTCGCCGGGGATTTCTCTACCGAATAAAGGTCTGAAACGTGTCATGTCAAAAAATAAATTATATAGCTTAAATTTACATTTCCAAATTCCAAGAAACATAACTGAAATAAACCAGAGAATGCAGAAAAAATGTTCAGTTTCCCTAAATATTCCCTCAAGCAGCAAATTATGGTCAGAATCCTTTCATATCTTAATAACAATAGAACATTTTTCTTGAAACCATCTACTATAATCATATTAATAACTAGTCATAGTAACATAAGAGTGAAACTCTACTATCAACCATGATCGTTGTTATAGCCAATACATTCTAATAACAGTTTTCTTGAATTCCTAATTGCCTGTAATTGATTCGAAAACACTTATTAACAGTTTTCATTTATATTCGTCCCTACATTTCTTCTACCATGTTCCATGCGCCAACATAGGTTTCCATTAAATTTTCAATCGAAAGATATTCTAGAAGAACGGAATTTTCATAAAAGCTCACAATTAGGATCCTCTGACATAAGCCGCTTCCAATCCAACGACTCAGCTGTCTCCAGCTTCTTAGCCACATTCCCATTAGGCACTGGCTGAGGCGATGCCGACGGCAACGGCTCCTTCGCACTACTCATATCCACACGCCCCTCATCCGTCCTGGACGCCACCGTCGCCATCTCCTCACCTCCGCCAACGACATTCCTCTGCCTCAATTCCGCAAAACCACACACATTCTGACAAACGCTCTCTTCCAAAACCACGACGCTCCCGCCGCCAACATAACTGATCTTGTTGACATCTCCATTGTCTCTGATCCCAAAATTCTCGGAATCCAATACATAGCCGCCGCCGCTACTTCCCCCGCACTGTTCCGCGACCGGATCTTCCGGAATTACCACGGAATCGGACGAGAACTCCTTCCTCTTCTTCTGTTTCTTCTTCTTCCGACTACTCCGGGACGATTTAGCGACGCCGTTTTGGAGTTCGGTCGGATCTGAACTCGATCGATAAAGCGAAGATCGGACTCCTCCTTCTAAATGACTACTCTGGCTTAAAATCTCGAATGAGAGGTGCTTTCTACTGCCGGAGGAGCTCAACGCCATCGCTAATCCAACATTAGAGAGAAATCTAGAAAAATAAAATAAATAATTTTATGTATAGAACGTAGATTGGAATTCGGATTTTGTTTTGATTTGTCGTTACGTTGAAGGGAAAAAATGAGGTTCTAGTGGGAACTCAAAGTTTTTGGGTTTTCTATTTGGTTTCAACTTTCAAGGAAGTGTGCTCGATTGTGTTTTCACCCCATGAGCTATTGGCGCGAGTGACGACGCTGGACCAATCAGGTTTTTACACGTAATACTTTTTAATACTATAACCTTCCAATAAAAAATGGATGGTTGATTATTATTAGAACGGTTCATAATTCGTTATGATAGCGAAATTCATGATATCTTTTTCTATTTATTAGTTTAAATTAATAATAGAAAAATAAACTTAACAAGTATAGATTATGTTTATTTTAAGAGATACTAGTCTTAAGAGACGAGTTTAAATTTTTTTTGTCTACAAGATGTATGTACATTGTCAAAGGATTAAGAATATATATGAACAGAAAATATCTTGTAATCACCTAGCCCACAAAATTAAAGAATAATTTATAAATAATAATAATAATAATAACAATAATAATAAAAATAAAAATAAATAAAAAAATTAAGTTGAGATGTCGTTTCATATTTGTGCTTCGTTTAGAAATTAGATATAAAATACTTTTCTCTTTAACCCTACTTTTTCTCTCCTAGCCTAAGTGCAACACTGCAACCAATTTTGCTTTCCCTTTTAGCCGGTAATCGACTATCAATTTTAATATTAATTATTGATCACTAGATTTATTATGTTTTATATTTTTTTATTTTTAATATTTTAATAAAAAAATTTACCTTCGTGGCACACATTTTTTCTATTATTGTGATACGTTTTTTTATTGTTTTGTGCTTCGTTTCATCTGTCATTGTGGTATGATTATAGCATACTTTGGCAGCCGGTTGGTACTCGTACAGAGACCTTCATTGTGTTAATCTCTGATTTTGATTCTGTCGGTGGTCTTAGAAAGATGAATCCCCACTCGGTTGATGGTTGGTTGTCAATGTAATCAGACCTGGGTAGCGGAGCAAAATCTGCATGATAGCTTGGTTCGTTCACCATTTCTTTTACACCATTTTAAAACGTCTCGTTTGGATAGAGACAATGGGATTCAGGAAGGTTTTTTGAATTTTGATATGCTAATCTCGATAAAAGTGTCTGTTTTTCTTTGCACCATTGTAACAGACTTTTAGTGGACTTGTCTCTTTTTTTTTCTCTTGTTAATGCATTGGATTGTATTATCTTCTATGGTGATTAATAAAATTCAGATGTCATTGTTAAAAAAAAAGGTAAGTTGAAAGGATGTTTGCATATTAGGTCTAAAAATTTTGATTCGAATAACCAATGAATGAGATACCGATAATTAAATCAAAGAAAAAATAATAGACAATTCGAAATACTTATCCTAAAATCATCATAGATTCAAACTAGACACTAAAACTAAAAAAAAAAAACAAGAAATAGTTATAATCCAATCAAACAACTCAACAAACGATAAATATATACAATCACGATAAAAAAATATCATCAATACAATTATAAAAAAGTATATAACAATAATAATTAGTTGACATACTACCGTTACTGCAATTAAAAGTGATGAAATTATTGTTCTTTTGACATCATAAATTAAGTTTAAGTTCTCTATTACTCGCTTTTGCTCTAAATTGATAATGATTAAAATAATGACAAATATAAAAAATACATACAAATTTTGATCAAATATGTATTATGATACACAAATTAAAATTTAGTGCAATTATACATATAAAATTTTAATTTTAATTTAATTGTTTATATGAAATTTTTATTTTTTCAATTATATACAGTTTTAAAATAAATTATTCTATTTATTTTTGTATTGAATAATATATATTTATGTAATTAATATTTAAACGTAAATGATGTCGTGTTGATAATTTTCGAAAATTGAAAGAAACATTCATAATTTCATGTATATATAATCTCATAAAATCAAAGTTCATATAACAAAAATTTACAAAACCAAACCTTCATTTTTGTTATATCGTGTTCACAAGTGTTAACATCCGTTCAGATAGGGGCGGAACGTGGTGGAGCCCTGTGCCCCCCCCCCCCCCCCCCCTAAATTATAAAATTTCAAAATTTAGCCCTTTAAATTTTTAAAATTTTTATTTTGACCCCACAATTTTTTTTAAAATTCATATTGAACTTTAATTTTTTAAAAATATTTTTAATTAAACACCTTCCATAATATTTAAAATTTATTATTAAGTCTCTCAAATTTCCAAAAATTCTAATTAGACCTCAATTTTTTTTAAAAAAATGCAAATTAAATCATTTAATATTTTTTAAAAAAAATCAGTTTAAAACTTTAACTTAAAAGGATTTAATTTGACATCCAAAATCTATTACCAAGTTTCAATATTGCGTTTAGAAAATTGACCTGAATACGATACTGTTTAGAAAATTTGGCATGAGCCATAAAATTCTTTCACAGAATCTGAAAAATTGAAGGTAACCAAGTCAAGTGTGAAGCAATTTGTAACCACCCAGGCCCGCCTATGCGTTTCACCTGACTCCAGGCGGTCACAACCTATAATTAAACTTCCTATAAAATATCTCTGCCAAAATATCAAACTAATATAGTTCCACCTAGTGGTGACTTACAATTCATACTTTAGAAACCTGGTGATGAAGATGAATCATATAGAATTCTCAAGAGGATTGTGAGACCCATCAGTGTTTGCTTTCAAATTCATACCCAAAATAATAAGTAATAGTTTAGTAACATGCAGTTACAAAATATGTGATATGAAAGCATAATGTGTTTAGTTGTAAACTAAAGTCATCATCCGACAAAATTCATAAGATATATGGTATCAAAATATAAGCATAATTCACCCAAATATAGACAGTTTGGAAGATAAGAACACTACAACAATCTAAAATGCTAAATGTGCCGATCCTCCAATTGCCGAGTCCGAAGGGTAGCCTATCACAAGTTATCTGAAAGGGAAAAGAGGTGGGCATGAGCTAGAGAGCTCAGTGTGTTCTAATAAGTTTAAATCATACAGGCATAAATACATATCATTCATATCATAAGAACGCATAACAATTCAATGCAAATGTTCAAGTACATACAAGAGTTTACTAGTAACTACCCTCCAACCTTACATCAAATATGCAGTCCTCAGAACTGCATCCATAAGGACTTACCCTAGGCCTGATGGGCATAGGTGCCACCTAAGGGGCTGCCTTAGGTCCATAAGGATTTACCCGTACCAAAGCATCAGAACCTACCTAAGGGGAGACCTTGAGTCCATAAGGATTTACCAGCTGGATCAGGGTTGTACCAACAAAGACTTCATAACATAACCCAACAGTATACCCAGATAATAATCGGTATTCAGATTTCAGACATGAGTAGCAGAATACACATAGCAGAAATATTCCATTCGAGGCATCAGAAACAGAAGTTCATGCTCTTTAGACACATATATGGGCATACCATTAAGCAGACGCTATCATCATTCATCATACAAATAGAGTGTATCATCATAGGTCAAGCTAACAGATTATATTATTACTTACATCAGGCAGACATACAATATTATCACAGATCAAATAACCACATAGCACAATCATATACTAAGTATACAGATCAAACGGACTTACAACGAGTAGACAGAAAATGTTATCATATGTCCAGTTCATCATTTCATCAAGCAAATCATCGTTCATAATTAAGTCATTAGATTGTTTACTAACATGTAATAATCATACAACACATTTAACTGAATGTAGCGCACATGGAACACACCTCAAAAGCTGGTCGGAGAAGGGTCAAACAGACACCTGCCTCAATACGCTCGGATACAGAATCGAATCCTAGATCATGAAAGAGTAACGGTCATAATGTGAAATAAGAGTTAAGCTTGTTCTTATACACAGATTTTAAATTCATACTGATATTGTAACGCTCGGGTTTGGGGCCCGAAAGATACTCGGGTTGGTTAAGCTAGTTCAGGTTAAGTTGAATCTTGGGAAGATGATTTAAATTATACCATTATATGGCTTTAGGAGAAAAAGGGGTTTTTTAAAAGGGGTCTTTTGGTAAAATGTGGTCAAATGGATTTTTGAGATAAGTTTTGAGTTAAAATAAAATACATTATTTCAAAATTTGCTATCTCTTCTTCTTCCCCAAGAGCTTTTCACGTTAAAATACTCAAACCATAGCCGCCACCCATTTTTTAACCAAGCTCCACCATTTTTAGAGTTTTTAAGAGGTAAGAAACTTGGTATTATTCCTCTATTCCTCCTAATCTTGTTCTTAGCATCTACTCTTCAAGGTTTTAAAGATTTCTCAAGTTTCAACATTTTGGGTAAAAATGGGGTTTTTGAGGGGTTTAAGATTTTGATGAAAATGGTGGTTTGGGCGAGTTTTAAAGAAAGTTTTGAGAGTAAAATGTTGTTAAGATATTGAGTTTAGCATTGAAATCCCAGATTCAGTGAAAATGACTGATTTTGATAAATGGGTATTTGGGTTTTTTTAGCTTGGAAATGGTGGAGAAGGGTTCCTAATGCTTTGGAGTTGTTGGGTTGATGTTTTTGGAGTGTTTGAATATGGTTTGGATGTTAAATTGATAGGGATATGAATGACTTGAGGTTAGAGTAGGTTTGAGGATAGTTTAGGTTAGTTTGGAGTAGAAATGAGATGCTTGTTGTTGTCGGATTTTGATGCTAATGATTTCAGCAAGTTAGAATGTTGAAAGATGTATTAATTCCCTGCTTTGATTTGGGTAGACGTAATGGATAATGATTTGGGTCCTTCAGACGTCACACCGAGAGTTGCGGAAGCTTGAAGGAGAACCGTTAGCTTGTTTCGAGTTTTGAGCTGGTGAGTGAAATGTTTTGAAGTTTAAAATGATTCAAAGAGGTTTTCTTGGGGGTTTGGGTGGAGCCTTAGAGGCTAACCTAAACCCAAGTGTAAGTTTGCCTATACTTGCCTTGCTTGGTTGTTTGTTGGTGTACGTGTTTATGCGTGTTGTGATGTTGATTTTGGAATGCTTTTATTCTCGTTTTAATGTTGTTGTGTTGTCGTAGTGGATGTCAAGCCTCACATGATGGTTAGATGTTGTATACGGTGATGTGTATTCCCACCGGTAGTGACTAGTAGATGAGTACGGTGATGTGTAGTCCCATCAGAAAAATGCTAGTTGTTGTGTACGGTGATGTGTAGTCCCACCGGGGATGGTTGTGCATGTACAAACCATGTTTTCGTTTATGCTCTCATTTCATTGTACCTCCTTCTTAAATGGTTTTGTTTTTAAATCCAAGATTTTGTTTTAAATTGCATTGTTGTGTGTTAGAGCTCCACTCACTAAGCTTTTAAGCTTACGCTCTCTTTTCCAACAATTCAATTCGTTAAAGGCTCCGAGAGGCAAGTACGCAATGGAGGAGTTCTTGCTAAGCTCAAAGTATGGTTTTGTGGTTGTAATAATGCTTAGACATTAGGAATATTAGACTTTTATGTTAGGGAGTCGGTGCTCAAACTCCTATGTTTGGCCTTGTTTAAGTTGCTAGCATGTTTAAAATATTGATATCATGTTATGTTGTGGTTTGTTATGGCTTTTGGTAGATTACCTTGCATTTTGACTTGTTGGTGTTTTTGAAGCTAAGTGTTCTTATGTGTTTTGGGTTGAGATCCATTTATTGCATGTTTGAAGTCGTGTTTTAGGGTGTTTTGCCTTTAGATTGTTTGTATGATAAGTTGATATGTGGTTTGTGATGGTTCAAGGTAAGTTTGGGAACGTTTGGAGATGGCGAAATGTGTTTTCGGGCCAAACTGTGTCCAGGTGTTTCGGAACGCCTGGTATGGTTTCGGAACGGTCGAGCTCCAGGGGTACCCGTATCAGAACGGGGGTGTTGTCGTTTCGGTACGATTTTCCACTAAAGGTTCCTGTTTCGGAACCATGTAGGGTCGTTCCGGCATGTTTGGCCACTTGAGGCTCTCGTTCTGGAATGACTTGGTACTACTTTTTGAATGAAACCCGCGTTTCGGAACGGGCAAGCCTGTTTCGAAACGCATGCAGTTAAAATGGCTAAAAGGCATCTTCGGGGGTTTCCAAATGTTACATTTTAGTCCCTAATGCTTGTATGCTTCCTAAATGAGTTATATGTGCCCCTTTGTGATGGTTTTGCCTCGTAAGCATGCAATTTGACAAATAAGCTACTTGGTAAGTTTAAGTTATCGTATGCCCCCTGATTTGGTTCGTATTCCGTTTTCGCTTTTCTGTTGTTGCCGCGGATAGATGACTTGCTTGATCAGTTGAGAGATGCTTCAGTGTTTTTGAAGATTGATTTGAGATCCGGTTACTATCAGTTGAAGGTAAAGGTTGTGGACATACCGAAGACCGCTTTCCATACACGTTATGGGCACTTTGAGTTCTTGGTAATGCCTTTCGGGTTGACTAATGCACCAGCTGCATTTATGGATATGATGAACCGAGTGTTCCACTAGTTTTTAGATAGGTTTATAGTGGTGTTCATAGATGATATCTTAGTGTACTCTAGGACCGAGGAAGAGCATGATGAGCATTTGCGACTAGTGCTTCAGACTTTGCTTGAAAATCAATTGTATGCCAAGTTGAGTAAGTGCGAGATTTGGATTAAGGAGGTAGTCTACCTAGGTCATGTGATCTCTGCCAATGAAATTAGTGTGGACCCCAAGGAGATAGAAGCCATAGTGAGTTGGAAACAACCGAAGTCAGTGACAGAAATTTGTAGTTTCCTAGGCTTGGCGGGGTATTATTGAAGATTTGTCGAGGGGTTTTCGAAGATTGCGGCACCCTTGACTAAATTCAATCGTGTACCCAAAGCATTATGCAAGGCCGACCAGAAATGAGAAGTGAACCTCGTATCTCGATCAGATATGATAGAAAAGGGCACACCATGCAATCTGACGATCTCTGAGATATACAGTCTAGCCAGCTTCTCTAGAGAATAAGTAACTCGTACAGGAATGCAGTGAGCTGACTTGGTGAGTCGATCAACAATAACCCAAACAGAATCCTTTTTAGAGAGAGTTAGAGGTAACCCTGTAATGAAATCCATCGCGATACGCTCTCATTTCCACTTGAGGATCTTAATGGGCTGTAATAAACCACATGGATGCTGAAGTTCCACTTTGACTTGTTAACAAGTCAAACACCTCTACACATAGTCCGATATATTCTTCTTCATACCCTCCCAACGGTACCTTTGCTTCAGGTTCTGGTACATCTTGTCTCCACCAGGATGCATAACATAAGGGTTGTTATGAGCCCCACTAAGTATGGCTCGCTTCAGGTCGGCATCGTCGGGGACACAATAACGACCCTTGAAGCACAGAACGTCATCCTGGTTGAAGGCATAAACAGATATGGATCCCTGCTCAACTTGTTGTATGACTGGAAGTAAGGAACTATCTAAGAATTGCTTGGCCTTAATCTCTTCGGCCAAAGTTAGTTTAACTTGCAACTCCGTTAGTAAACTGCCATCACTATAAATGCTCATCATAGCAAACAAAGACCTTAAGTCTGAGATAGCCTTGCGGCTTAAGGCATCGGTAGCAACATTAGCCTTCCCCGGATGATACTCGATCTCACAATCATAGTCCTTAAGAAGCTCAAGCTAACGACGTTGCCTCATATTTAAATCCCTCTGAGTGAGGATATACTTCAAGCTCTTGTTATCAGTAAAGATATAGCACTTCTCTCCGTAGAGGTCGTACCTCAAGATTTTTAAAGCAAAGACCACTGTAGCTAACTCGAGGTTGTAACCCCCTCGTCCCGGTCTGGATGACTGACCGGTCCGAGTAGGCTACACGGGGAAAACCGAAGTGAAACCCGCTAAGGCTCCCATTCGGTTAGCAACCCTATAAAATTCCTTTTTATTATTATCTTATCTAAAAGGTTTTATTGAATCCTATATGAAAGGTCAACAACAGGAGAAACAAACGAGACAAGCAATTCAACAACATTACAAAACAGTCCATTTTTAGCTTGGTAAGCAGGCCGTTTCGAAACACCCGAGAGGTGTATCGAAACGCCTTGACTTAGTCAACAGGCCTAAGTCAATTTGAGAGGACCGTACCGAAACGGTGGTCAACCGTTCCGAAACACCCCCAATGGTCAACTTCTCGTGGTCAACGACATATTGACCGTTTCGAAACACCAAGACCCGTTTCGGTACCCCAATTTATCGGCAAATTCTCAAATTTCCAGTGGCAAAATTGTACCGAAACGACCCCTATGTGTATCGAAACGCCTGGCCTGAAACAAGAGGTCGTATCGAAACGGGACCAATCGTTTTGATACACGGGATGCAGAAAGACAAATTTTAGCTAGTTTTTTATTCGAGGCAACCCAAAACTCATCCAAAACCTCCAAGACTCATCATACATCAATTCTAGATGAAAGACACCCTATATAGACATGCCTAGCACACTACAAACATGAAGGAGCCATACATTAAATGAATCAATAAGCACAACAAGGATTCATGCATAACATTCAAGATTCAAGCTTTAGACAAACATACATATAGCATCAATAAAGGGATATAAGTTTCAACCACAAGACAAACATGCATCAAGTAAATATGGTTTACAAACCATAGCATAAAGGCATACACATGGCCAACATAAGTTCAACAATTTAGCATGCTCAACAAAACAAACATCAACCAAGGAGATTGACACCAACTCCTACAAGTCTACACCCCCATCGTCTAGGCATTATTACAATACATAAATCATACTTGAGCTAAAATGAGAACTCCAAAAGCTCCTTCCTTGCCCACTTGCCTCCCGAACTCTAACGATCTGCATGTTGGAAACAAAAGAGAGCGTAAGCTAACTAGCTTAGTGAGGGAAGCTCTACAATTCAACAAGCATGCAGTTTTCAAAACATTTTTCAAGATTGACAAATAAACCAATGGATGCACGAATGACTCTCTCAACGAAACTACACATGGTTTGCACATGCACAACCAACATACACACACGGTGGGACTACACATCACCGTTTCGACTAGTAGTTTTCCAATGGGACTACACATCAAAGTACTTTCCTACTAGTCACTACCGGTGGGATTACACATCATCGTAGTTAAGACAACCATCACGTGAGGCTCGACTTCACCCGACTACACAATAACAACTGTATAAGACAACCCAAGATGCACATGATAATCACAACACATAGTCATTCATCCACACATAATAAAGTATAAGAGTAGTAACTTACACTCGGGTTTAGGTGAACCCTCCAGGTCCCACCCAAACTCCCAAAGGTTCCATTTCGAGCACAAAACAAAGATTAACAATTCTACTCACCGTCGCTACTCAAGAGAAGACCAAAAACCAAGCTCAAGACTCCAAAATCTCCAGATTCGTCCCCGAAGCTTCACCAACCAAATTCCTTGCTTCTAAACAATCAAACACACTCTATTAATCACCAAAACAACCACAAACCACTGCTGTAACTCATAACACCAATTAAGCATCAAATCAAGCCAAGAACACCCACAAAACTCCTATTTTCGAGCAGCCATATTGCACAGACCAAATCCCTTGATTTCAACTCCTTTAACACACTTAAATGCTCCCAAAACAACCCCTAACTATCATACTAACATCAACCCTCAATCTCCAACACATAACAACCCTAAAACCAACCTTTAAACCCTCCTCAAACCCCTCAAAAACCCAAATCCGAGAAACTCCATAAAACCATGTAAAAATCTACTATGTTGGACCTCATAGATAGTAAACAACTCGTATATCATTAACAAATCAAAATATTTAGTTAAAGACAATAAATATAGCATTTAATCAAAAAACCCCAAAACTTCAAATTTCAAAATCATGAACACTAATGAAAACTAAGGGTACTAGCTTGTAGGGAATGGTGAGGACATGTCAAAAATGGTTTTACCTTCGAGAAATCTCCAACAATGAGCTTGTAAGGTGATGGAATAATGATTCTTAGGGGAAGGGGTTTTTGACGTTGGAATAGGATGGAAGAGGAGAGAAGAAGATGATAAATAGTTGGGTGTTTGAAATAAGAGAGTTTTATTTTAAAAGTCTTAATAATTACCACTTTGCCATTAATGAATGGCTAACACCAAAAGTCCATTTGATTTTGGGTTTTAATTAAATCTCAAAATTGGTCCAACATTTAAAATAAAATTTTAAAACAAAAAGGGAAACCCGAACATTATTTAAATATTATTTTCACCCGACCCCTGAACCTAGGTGTTACAACTCTCCCTCACTTAAGGAATCTCGTCGCCGAAATTTCCTTGACTAAAAGAGATAAGGAAACTGCCTTTCCATATCCACCTTTCTCTCCCAAGTGGTCTCGTCTACACCTCGACGTTGCCACCTCACTTTGACTAACTCAATTGATCTACCATGCAACACCTTGTTGTCTGAGGCTAAGATCTCCACTGGTTCCTTATCATAAGTCAAATCCGAATTCAATTCAATCTCTTCTACGGGCATTACATGGGACAGATCCGATCTATACTTTCGGAGCATCGATACGTGAAACACATCATGAATCTTCTCTAGTTCAGTCGGGAGTCTCAATCTATACGCAACGGGACCAATCCTCTCAACTATCTCATAAGGTCCAATGAATCTTGGGCTTAACTTGCCCTTCCTCCCAAACCTCATCACCTTCTTCCAAGGTGAGACTTTCAAAAACATTTTATCTCCCACAGAATACTCTACCTCTTTCCTCTTTAGATCAACGTAGGACTTCTATCGATCTGAAACTACCTTCAAACGATAACATATCAACTTCACCTTCTCAGTGGTACCATTAACCAGTTCAGGCATCGGTACAAGCTTCTGTCCGGCTTCAGCCCAACAAATCGGGGTCCTACACTTCCTACCATACAAAGCCTCATAAGGAGCCATCTGAATACTCAACTAAAAACTGTTGTTATACGCAAACTCCACCAACGATAGATGTTTCTCCCACGACCCCTAAAAATCAATGACACAACATCTCAACATATCCTCCAACACCTGAATCACTCTCTCAAACTGACCATCTGACTGCGGATGATACGAAGTGCTGCAGTTCAACCAAGTACCCAAAGCCCGGTGCAAACACTCCCAAAATGTAGTTGTAAATCTCAGATCTCGGTCTGAAACAATCGACTTCGATACCCCATGTAGTCTCACTATCTCACAGATATACAAGTCAGCTAACTTATCTAGGGTATAGGAGGTATGAACTGGTATGAAGTGGGCACACTTAGTAAATCTATCCACTATCACCCACACTAAGTTCTTCCTCGAAGGAGTCAACAGTAGCCCTGACACAAAGTCCATGGTGATACGTTCCCACATCCATTCCGGAATCTTCCACGGCTGTAACAAACCTGAGGGAAACTGATGCTCGGCCTTGACTCTCTGACAAACCATACATCTACTTACAAATTCGACCACGTCCTTTTTCAAACCAACCCAATAATACTCTTCTTTAACCCTCGATACATCTTCGTGCTACCCGGATGCATATCAAAAGGACTATTATAAGCTTCATTCAAGATCGTACACCTTAACTCGGCATCCTCCGGAACCACTATCCTATCCTTGTAACATAAAATTCCATTCTCACCAAAACAATACTCGGTAGGCCTATCTTCGGCTATGTCTTGCACGTGAGGCGCCAAGGACTTATCTCGCAACTGCTTCTCTCGAATTAACTGAACTAATGAAGGCTTAACCTGAAGCTCGGCTATCAACCCACCATCCTTAGACACACTCAACCTTGCAAACATTGCTCGTAACTCAACGACTACTTTTCTACTCAAGGCATCAGCCACTACGTTTGCCTTGCTCAGATGGTACTCTATAGTGAGGTCATAATCCTTAAGGAGCTCTAACCACCTACGTTGCCTGAGGTTCAACTCCATTTGAGACATCAAATACTTCAAACTCTTGTGGTCGGTAAACACGGTGCACTTCTCACCATAAAGATGGTGTCTCCAAATCCTCAATGCGAACACCACTACGGCTAGCTCTATGTCATGGGTGGGATAATTCTTCTCATGAACTTTCAACTGTCGCGAAGCATATGCTACCACCTTACCTTCTTGCATAAGCACACAACCTAGCCCTACGTAGGATGCATCACTATAAATCACAAACTCTCTTCCCGGCTCAGGCTGAATCAAGATAGGAGCTTCGGTCAAAGCTTCCTTCAATTTCTCAAACGCTTCTTGTCTTGCATCTGACCACTTATACGGAACATTTTTCTGTAGCAACTTAGTCAACGGAGCCGCTATTCTCAAGAACCCCTCAACAAACCTTCTATAGTATCCCGCCAAACCTAGGAAACTGCGGATTTTTATCACTGACTTCGGTTGTTTCCAATTTACTATGGCTTCTATCTTCTTGGGATCCACACTAATCCCACTAGCCGAGATCACGTGACCTAGGAAGACTACCTCCCTAATCTAAAACTCACATTTTCTTAGCTTGGCATACAACTGATTCTCTAGTAGAGTCTGAAGTACTAACTACAAGTGCTCATCGTGCTCCTCTTCGGCCCTAGAGTATACTAGGATGTTATCTATAAACACTACCACAAACCTGTCCAAGAACTCATGAAACACACGGTTCATCATATCCATGAAGGCTGTTGGAGCGTTAGTCAACCCAAAAGGCATTACCAAAAACTCATAATGTCCATAACGTGTACGAAAGGCTATCTTCGGTATGTCCACATCCTTTACCTTCAACTGATAGTATCCGAACCTCAAGTCAATCTTCGAAAACACAGAAACACCTCTCAACTGGTCTAGCAAGTCATCTATCCTAGGCAAATGATATTTATTCTTCATTGTCACCTTATTCAACTGCCTATAATTTATACACATCCTCATGCTACCATCTTTCTTTTTCACAAACAAGACCAAAGCACCCAACGAAGAAATACTAGGCCTAATGAAGCCTCTATCAGTCAACTCCTAAATCTGTGTCTTCAACTCTTTCAACTCTTTTGGTGTCATTCTACACGGAGCAATCGACACTGGTGCTGAATCAGAATACGTCTCAATAGCAAACTCAATTGCTCTGTCTGGAGGCAAACCTGGTAACTCTTCCGGAAAAACACTAGGGAAATCACATACTGTTCTGATGTCCTGAGGTCTCACCTGTTTCATATTAGGATTCATTACACATGCTAAGTAAGCCTGACACCCCGAACTCAACAACCTCTGAGCTTCCATAGCTGAAACCACATTGGACAAGAACCTGACGTTCTCATCAACTTCCACAACCTCAAAGTCATCGGTAAGCCTCAAGGAGACTCTCTTGGTCTCAAAGTCAACCCTAGTGTAGAACTAAATTTTTATATAATATTTGAAAAATGTTTTGGACTAAATTGCAAAGAATTTAAAATGTGTTTTTAGTCAAAAACAACTTGAAAATATGTTTAAGGGTTTTACAGGGCCTTGGAATGATTTAAAAGTACATTTAAAGTAGTCAAAACCAAGCTTTTTACTTACCCGTACCGATACGGTATAGGACCGTACCGATACGCCTTAGGGTTTCAAACTACCAGATTTTCTAGTGGCCAAAATCCGTACCGATACGCTTAGCCGTATCGATACAGTGTGCTTTGAAATAGCCCAACGGCTAGTCGCATACCGATACGGTTGTATCGCGTTCCGATACGCCTAACTACCCCAACAGTCATTTCCGAACAGTCATTTGAATTTGCAGGACCGTACCGATACGCTAGGCAAGCGTATCGATACGCATCAGCTGAAGAACACAACGACTAATTCCTCTTTGAGATCGTATCGATACGGTTTGACGAGTATCAATACGCCCAGCTGCAGAACTGCATTTATGGTGGGAAATAAAGGCTCCAACAGCTCCAATTGAATCCCAACGGCTTGTAACGGCTACAAACTCATCAAGGAGTATAAAAGGGACCTCCAAGCATCTTGTAATGGTTAATGCTTCAATTGTTACAACATTATGATGTCAAAATTTGTCTAGAGCTTAAATTGTAAATTCCTTGCTTAGACAACACTTGTGAGCTTACATTGTTATATTTGCTTGAGTGTTTAGGTTTTGGGTGAGGGCTTAGTTTTGCAAACACATACCTATTAGAGGGATTTCTAGTTTGCTAAGTCTTTCTTTTTGTAAGAGAGTGTTTGATCAAGCTTTGGGTAGAAAGCTTGATCGTTGTAACAGTTTCCTCCTAATCCGAGAAAAGGGGACGAAATTCTTAGTGAATTTGTTTGGAAATCCTTAGTGGGGAGTTAAGGTAGTGGATGTAGACCTTGGTTAGAAGGTTGAACCACTATAAATCCTTGTGTCAAATTGCCAATTTTTCACCTCCCACTAAAACACCCAATTATCCAACTTCTCCACACTTGGCGAGCAAGAACGATTGATCGAATCGAGCCCCTAAAATCTCAACACCTAGCTCTCTACAAGCCAATCCATGCCCAAAATCACATCAAAGCCGTAGAAGGGTAACTCCATCATGTCGACAGGAAATATGTGGCCCTGAACCATCAAGGGACACCTCCTATACACCTTCCTAACTACCACTGTATCACCAAAAGAGCTAGTAACATTTACACCTACCTCTAGCCAATCACATGGTAACCCTAAAGACCTTGCGTGCTCACCCAAAATATACGAATGTGTCGACCCCAAATCTATCAAAGAAAGAAAACTCAAGGACTATAATGAGAAATTACCTGCAATGACATCAGTGTCATTCCCAGCCTCTCGCTGAGCATACACCCTAGCCGGTCCTCCTCCCTTGGGCTAGACTACTACAACATGAGCCAAGTTCCTCTGACCCTCATTCCTTGGCTGAAAATTCTCGCGACCGCGCCCACGACCTCTCTGGTGCTCAAAACCCCTAGCTAGAGCCGGTCCGCCCCTAATCGGGTGTGGGCAGTCACGCCTCAAACGGTCTCGGGAGCTACAGTTCCAACACGCTCCGTAGTACCCATGCACTCGCCCAGATAGCGTCTCCCGCACCTAGTACACTCCGAAACGTGAACAACAGCTCCTTGGCCCTGACGGTCCTGACCATAGTTACCACCACTATGCCTCGTATCCGGCTGGTACCTCTTATCCCTATCCCTTTTGGCATGATCTCTGTCCCAGTTCGCATGTCACTTTCTAGAGTCGGATCCACTGGCACGTGCTCTAGAGCCTAGGTTCTACTCTATATCCTTGGCCCTAGAGACCAAGACATCAAACTTAGTGTAGCCGGAGGCTAGCATGTAAGTCTTCACATCTGTAGTCAACCCATATCTGAAACGTTCATACCGTTCTCTCTTATTCGAGACTAACTCTAGTGCATACAGGCTCAACCTAACAAACTGAACCTCGTATTTAGACACAGTCCTATTACCTTGAACCAAAGCCATAAACTCTCTTTTCTTTTCATCCAAGTACCGAACTCCAAGGTACTTCCTTTTGAAGGCATTCCTGAAGAACTCCCATGTGATATCCGCCTCAGCCATACCAGAGGTAATAGTGGTCCACCAAGTATAAGCGTCCTCCTGAAGCAAGGAGACAATGCAACCCAACTTACGGGCGTCTGAACACTCCATCTGACCCAGGATGCGAGTAGTACTCTCAAGCCACCTCTCTGAACCCTCAGAAGTCAATCCACGGAACTCAACTGCTCCCAAGTTGCGAAGCCTCTCTAGGGGTAATCTTGTCCCCGCACCCTGAGGTGGTGCTGCAGCTTGCATACCGGCCAAGGCTGTCTGAAAAGCCCCGGCTATGGTCTGAATCAAATGGTCCACATCTGCACCTGCCTGACCCTGGCCCGCTAGAGTCCCGTTACCTCCCACATTAGCATCAACCTGAGGCCCATTACCATCACCTCCAACATTTACCCCATTACCATCGGGAGCATGAGGAGCAGGAGGCACGTCCTCGGGTGCCTGGTCACCCGCTCTAGACCGTCCCCTCGGTCTCACCATAGCAAAACAAGATCTAAAACAATAAAAGACAACCAACAAGGAAAACGTTACGTTAACAAAAGGGAAAGGACTCCGGTTCTCAAGATCGTTAAACCAAAACAATTTTCTTTTTTGACAACAACACCTAACAATGGGGACATTTGACTAGCCCTTACCCAACCAGAAAAGCCACTGAAACATGCTTACAAACACCGTACTAGCAAGCAAACATTCGAGCATACATGATAAAACACTCATCATTACAAGGCAACATCATAACACATCAACTTACCTCACTTACCTACCCGAGGTCTCGGAAACCTCAGGCTCTGATACCACCAAATGTAACCCCTTCGTCCCGGTCTGGATGACTAACCGGTCCAAGTAGGCTACACAGATAAAACTGAAGTGAAACCCGCTAAGGCTCTCCTTCAGTTAGCAACCCTATAAAATTCCTTTTTATTATTATCTTATCTAAAAGGTTTTATTAAATCCTATATGAAAGGTCAACAACGGAAGCAACAAACGAGACAAGCAGTTCAACAACATTACAAAACAATCTATTTTTAGCTTGGTAAGCAGGCCGTTTCGAAACATCCGAGAGGTGTATCGAAACGCCTTGACTTGGTCAACGGGCCTAAGTCAACACGAGAGGACCGTACCGAAACGGTGGTCAACCGTTACGAAACACCCCCAACGGTCAACTTCTCGTGGTCAACGACAATTGACCGTTTTGAAACACCAAGACCCGTTTCGGTACCCCAATTTATCGGAAAATTCTCAGATTTCTAGTGGCAAAATTGTACTTTAACGACCCTATGCGTATCGAAATGCCTGGCCTGAAACAAGAGGCCGTATCGAAACGGGACCAACCGCTTCGATACACGAGCTGCGAAAAGATAGATTTTAGCTAGTTTTTGATTCGAGGCAGCCCTAAAACTCATCCAAAACCTCCAAGACTCATCATACATCAATTCTAGATGAAAGACACCCTATATAAACATGCCTAGCACACTACAAACATGAAGGAGCCATACATTAAATGAATCAATAAGCACAACAAGGATTCATGCATAACATTCAAGATTCAAGCTTTAGACAAACATACATATAGCATCAATAAAGGGATATAAGTTTCAACCACAAGACAAGCATGCATCAAGTAAATATGGTTTACAAACCATAGCATAAAGGCATACACATGGCTAACATAAGTTCAACAATTTAGCATGCTCAACAAAACAAACATCAACCAAGGAGTTTGACACCAACTCCTACAAGTCTACACCCTCATCGTCTAGGCATTATTACAATACATAAATCATACTTGAGCTAAAATGAGAACTCCAAAAGCTCATTTCTTGCCCACTTGCCTCCCGAACTCTAACGATCTGCATGTTGGAAACAAAAAAGAGCGTAAGCTAACTAGCTTAGTGAGGGAAGCTCTACAATTCAACAAGCATGCAGTTTTCAAAACATTTTTCAAGATTGACAAATAAACCAATGGATGCACGAATGACTCTCTCAACGAAACTACACATGGTTTGCACATGCACAACCAACATACACACACGGTGGGACTACACATCACCGTTCCGACTAGTAGTTTCCAATGGGACTACACATCAAAGTACTTTCCTACTAGTCACTACCGGTGGGACTACACGTCACCGTAGTTAAAGACAACCATCACGTGAGGCTCGACTTCACCCGACTACAAAATAACAACTGTATAAGACAACCCAAGATGCACATGATAATCACAACAAAGACAATAAAGATAGCATCTTTAGTTAAAGACAATAAAGATAGCATTTTTAATCAAAAAACCCTAAAACTTCAAATTTCAAAATCATGAACACTAATGAAAATTAAGGGTACTAACTTGTAGGGAATGGTGAGGACAAGTCAAAAATGATTTTACCTTCGAGAAATCTCCAACAATGAGCTTGTAAGGTGATGAAATAGTGATTCTTAGGGGAAGGGGGTTTTGACGTTGGAATAGGATGGAAGAGGAGAGAAGAAGATGATGAATAGTTGGGTGTTTGAAATAAGAGAGTTTTATTTTAAAAGTCTTAATAATTATCACTTTGCCATTAATGAATGGCTAACACCAAAAATCCTAAAATCCATTTGATTTTGGGTTTTAATTAAATCTCAAAATTGGTCCAACATTTAAAATAAATTTTTAAAACAAAAAGGGAAACTCGAACATTATTTAAATATTATTTTCACCCGACCCCCGAACCCGAGTGTTACAAAGGTCTTGGGTGGGATAGTTGCACTCATGTGGCCGTAATTTACGTGAGGCATACACAATTACCTTCCCCTCCTGCATCAGTACACAACCAAACCAAGAGTGTGAAGCATCACTGTAGATTGAGAAGTCCTTACCCGGCTTGGGTTGGGTCAGAACCGGGGCTTGGGTCAGAACCATCTTTAATTATCAAAACTAGCCTGTTGGGCCTCAGTCCAAATAAAAGGAACATTCTTCTTCAGAAGCTTCGTCAAAAGGGCATCAATGATGGAGATACCCTCGACAAAGCGGCGATAATAACTAGTTAAACCCAGAAAGCTACGGATCTCAAAGACATTCTTGGGTTGCTTTCAACTAGTGATAGCCTCGATCTTGTTGGGATCAACCTGAATACCTCGAGCAGATATAACATGCCCAAAAAATGTCACTTCTCTGAGCCAAAATTCACACTTGCTCAGCTTAGCATACAGACGATGCTCTCTCAAGGTTTGCAGAACAATCTTCAAATGCTCAACATGCTCAAATTATGTCCGAGAATAAACCAAGATATCATCAATAAACACCACAACAAACTGGTCTATATAGGGTCGGAACACGAGGTTCATCATGTCCATAAAGGCTGCAGGTGCATTGGTCAAACCAAAAGGCATCACAAGAAACTCATAGTGCCCATATCTAGTGCGGATAGTTGTCTTCGTAACATCAGATCCCTTTATCTTTCGTTGATAGTATCTAGAATGAAGATCAATCTTTGAGAAAACTATGGCTCCCCGAAATTGATCAAACAAATCGTCGATCCTGGGTAACGGGTAATTGTTCTTAACTGTCAGTTTGTTCAACTTCTGATAATCAATGTATAATCGGAGTGAACCATCTTTCTTTTTAACAAAGAGGAATGGAGCTCCCCAAGGAGAGGAGCTAGGTCAGATAAAGCCTCGGTCAAGAAGCTCTTGCAACTAGACTTTTAACTCCTTAATCCCTTTAGGGGTCATACGATAAGGATTCGTGGATACAGATGCAGACCCCAAATAAGTCTCAATCTCAAACTCAACATCCCTATCCAGAGGTAACCCGAGCAACTCTTCGAGAAAGACATCAGGAAATTCGCTAATAGTGCGAATTTTTTCAATCTTGGATAGAGAACCCTTCGTATTCAGGAGACAAGTAATGAATGTCTCGTATCCTTTCTGAATCATTCTGTCGACGGTCAGTGCAGATACTACATTAGACAAATAACCTCGACGTTCACCGATTAGAACCACTGATTGACCATCAAAAGTCTTCAGAGTTGCCATTTTCAATTCACAATCAAGGTTAACTCGGTGCTCGATCAACCAATCCATACCCAAGATCAGATCGAACTCCTCCATTAGAAGCTCCATAAGATCGGCTAGAAAGATTTCCTCTTGGATAGCAAGAGGGCAACGCTTAAACATCTTATCCACACACACATATTGACCAACAGGGGTCATGACTGTAAGAACATTTCCTGTGGCTTCAACTGGAATCGGAAGGTCTCGAGAAATAGATCTTGAAATGTAGGAGTGGGTAGAACCATTATCGAGCAATACAAAGTATGGGATAAAGAAGATGGTAAATGTACCTGCTATAACATCCGGCTCATCCCTATCATCACGTCGTCTGGTGGCATATACAAGTGTTGGCTGCCTAGCCTCAAACAAAACTAGTCTCTCACTCTAATGGGACTGTGCTCTAGAGTCTATCCTAGCAGCAGATGTAGAGGGCCTACTCTGACTACGACCCTTGGCCGGAGTCTGTACGAAAGTTTGTGAGCGTGTAAGGGTCTATGAGGATGCCCGAGGTGCAGAAAATAGAACATGGGAATTCTTCAAAAAATGGTCTTTTGATCCACATCGAAAACATGTACCGATCTTCCTTCAACACTCGCTCCCATGTCGCTTGTCATAGTGTACACAAAGGGGAATATGGGTGAAACTAGACGAATCACCTCTACTAGCAGCTGGGGTCGAAGAAGCATCAGGCCTGGATCCAAAATTACCTCTATGATAACCAGAATTGCGATTCCTCTTACCAGGACGCGAGGAAGGCTCAGGAATGGGAGGACTCTTAGACCGCTCTCAATCAACTCTACCTCCACTAGAGGCTGCTAGCTCGACTTCTTCTAGGTATTTAGCTTTCTCAACTATAGTATCGAAGTCCTTATCCAGATGACCAACAACATGTACACATAGCTCATATCTCATCCCCATTGCAAATTTACGACACTTTTCCCTCTCGGTAGGCACCAAACTAGCCCCAAATCTGAGCAAGCCCAAGAATTTTGTCTCATACTCGAATATGAACATATCTCCAAGAGTCAAGGTCCTGAATCGTTCTTGCATCTGCCTCATGTAGCGCTCGCCAACAAAGTGGCTCTTGAAGCGCTCCTTGAAGAAGTCCCAAGTCAAACGGGCCATAGGAACACTACTAACCATAGATTCCCACCAAGTGCGAGCATTTTCATACAACATAGAGACGGCTCCCAAATATCTCTTGGGTGGCTCAAGACCCAAAAAATCCATACGCCTCTCCAGATCACGGAGCCATTCCTCTACCTCGGTTGGGGCTCCACCAGTAGGGCCATCAAAAGTTCTCGCCCCATTCGTAATCAAGGTCTAAGAGATGGGAACCTCAGGGATAATATCAGCTGCTCTAACCGCATAAAATATCAATTGCAGAAAATGTATCCTAAGGGCTTCGTCAGACACAGATTTGGGAGGCTCAAAAGAAGACGGTGCTCCTCTAACCGGAGTAGACATATCAATCCCAAAGGCAGACTGAGGAGCAATCACCACAGTAGGACCAGATGGTGCGAGAGGCTCGATAAAACCAATGACAGAAGCTGGAGTAGGTGGCTCAACCATCGGATTATTCATAGCGTCGGCAAACCAGATAGGTCTACCGCGTCTCCGAATAGATCGACGTCCTCTTATAGCACTCATAGCAGAGGATCTCTATAAGGAATAAGCTTAGGGTCAGTTCATAGCAATGGAGAATCAAACACAATTAAGCAGACAAAATTGGGGTGACTTAGCTCATTTCAAATCACCTTTTTGTAAAACTTTTCAAACATTGTATAAAATGGACTCATACCCAGTCTGAGGTTTTTAAAACCAAAGGCTCTAATACCACTAAATGTAACCACCCGGACCCGCCTATGCGTTTCACCTGACTCCAGACGGTCACAACCTAAAATAAGAGTTAAGCTTGTTCTTATACACATAGTTTAAATTCATATTGATATTCACTGAAGCATGAGGGTGAGCGGATCGAGAGGAGCTAGGCTGAGCTGGAGAGTGGTTACACGAGTCTCGAGTAACTTTACACAAATAATACATTATATTAGTCCTTTGGTCGATTCAGTCTCAATTTAAATTGCTCAAGTCAAAATATGCATGTTTCGGTTTTAAAGTAAGATCCAGAGATCTTAGAGTCAGAATTTCACAAAAGGCTTCAAAATCGGGCTTAGAACGTCGAAAAACATAAAATGGGGTTTTTCAGAAATTTTGACTTTGGGGTCAAAGTCAACACTGACGTCAACATGACGTCATCAATCAAGGTCAACTGAGTTGACTCGGCGAGGTGACTTAGTCGGGTCGGATGCGGGTTAGAGGCGAGTCGGGTCAGACTCCGGTCGGAACGATTCGAGTCTGGGTCCTGGGTCGACCGGTTTAACCGGTCTAGCCGGTTCAGACCAGTTCACTTACCTAAAATTTCAGGTCACCGAAAAATGGTCACCAAAGATCTCAACAGATGTGATTCTGTCGGAAAAACATAGATCGTTAAACCACGGTTTCAACCTATACATTACTAACGCAAAACAAGCCAGAAATATTGTCGTATCTTACCTTTAAGGTTCGAAACGGCCGGAAAAAGAACAGTGCTCCAATGAAGCCTTTCCCGGTATTTAAACGATAATCGGCTGAGTGGGTTTTGCTCGCCTCGACCTAAGGAGTTCAAAGGTGACGGCGGGGCGGCGAACGGAGGATAGGGTGGCTGAATACTGAGGGAAAACAGAGAGGCGGCGTTTGAGATCTCGACGAAGCTTCGATCGGCTCTCACGGGCGGACGATGGCATGGCTACGCGCGTGACCTGCGGCTGGTGGTTCAGAGCAAGGCGGCGCACACGGTGGTGGTGGTGGTGTACGCCGCAGAGCAACGATGATGGTAGTCGTTGGTTCGCCAGAGATTCGGAGAGAGGAGGATTTTTTGGGGTTCAAAGAGATGGCTGACATAGAAAATGAGGTAGGTGAACAGACGTGTTTTTTATTAAATGTAGATATAAAATGATCTCGCGTTAACCTTAAAGGGCAAAAGAAGGAGACAATATTAGAAGTGAGCCTTTGGTTTAATGGCTTGCACGTTGAATGGTGAGAGCTGAGATCGCAGGTTCGAGCTTCCACACCCTTACCTTCATTTGCTTTCTTTTTTTATATAACTTTAGGGTGTTACACAATTTGCACCAAATCGATGAATGTGAGCATTATACCTCAAAAATTTATCTATACGTTCAATCACCCTTCAAATTTTAAATATGGGTAAATTACATAAATAATCAACGATTTTTAGGGTACTTTTATTTTGGTCACTAAACTTTTAAAATGTGTGTTATAATCACCGATCATTTTGTACGGTTTCAGTACAGTCCCTCACGTTACCTTATGTTAGAAGCCAGTTGACATGATACGTTAGTTTTCGTTTTCCTCAACAAAATAGTGGGGTAAACTAAATTGTTCATCACTTAACTTTCTTCTCACTCTTATTTTGGTCACTAAAGTTTAAAATCTTTCAATTTAATAACTCAACTTTTGAATCGTTCTTATTTTGGTCACTCTCGAATGACATGGTTATACAAATAGAAAAAATCGATTTTGGTACAAATTTTTTAAATAAATTACTTCAATTCGGTTGCGGTTCATAGTTTTAAGAAAAATTGATTAACCGATTTGATCAATTATATACAATAGTTATAAATTTTATGCATTATAATATCTTATAGCCTAGTGATTGTGATGCATTTATGATTTTTTAAAGATGTTTTTGCCTCTAGGTAGGATTACTAGGTGTGAACTCTCAATTTTTAGTTTTTTTAGTTTTTACACTATCACAACGAAACAATTATTAAATTTATCATATTATCATATTTTATATTTCAGTAAGCAAAGTAAAAAATTTATTACTCGAATCAAATATTTCAGTTAATCAGTCAATTGATTATCTGATTTAACTGATGAGATACAAGATCAAGAATTAAATAATTCAAAATTACTAATTAACCAAAATATTTTTAAGAATTAATTGAAATATATTTTATACCCCTTAATCATAACAATAAAAAAATACAAACCCAATGAGAATTTCAAGATAACAAAATCCAACAATCACACATAGTCTTTACATGTTTTCACCAACAAATCCACTTAAACTATACTGATTGTTTTTGGTGTTGTATTATATTAGACAACAGCGCAAAGTTTGAACAACAACAAAAATTATTTCTTTGCTTATTGTATTTTTTATTTGTTTTTCTCATAATACTCTCCCACCCAAGAAAAATAAATTAAAAAACATAGATTTATATTTATCATCTCCCGTGATAAAAATTATGTCATTCGAGAGTGACCGAAATATAAACAATTCGAAAATTGAGTTATTAAATTAAAAATTTTAAATTTCAATAACCAAAATAGGAGTGAAAAAAAAGTTGAATGATAAATAATATAGTTTACCTATTATTTTATTCAAAAAAAATAAAAACTATTATGCTACTTCAACACCTTCTGACGGAAGGTAACATGAGGAATTATAGTTCATACAATAAACGGATAAAAATTTTCGTAATTATAATGCAATATTTAAAAGTTTAGTAACTAAAAAAATGTCTAAAAATGTTGGTGACTATTTATCGTTATACAAGCAAGTGGATAAGACCAAGTCACCGGTGCTCGATAGCTGCCACACCTTTCATGGGGGCGGCTTCACGTTCATATCTATGCCTTAAGACTCGATTAAATTAAGAAAATGACTCACCATCTTTGAACACTTTTCTATAGGCCTTGTATTGACCAGTTTTCAATTTCGTCATGAAAAAAATTTATGAAAACTATTTACTTTAATCTATGTTTTTGTACATTGAATTGTATAATCTGCAAAATTGCAACAATTTTTTTTCCCCCTAGAAAGGTCTTTTGAGACCCCTGAACTGGTCCACGGGATCAACACAGTCTACTTTGTTCCTGTGAAGATTCAACATTTTCAACAACTCCGAAACCCTCTCCTTTGTCTTCTCAACACACCCGAGCTGCAACAACAGCAAAAGCTTCTGAAAAGCACCGACTTGAAGAGCTTCGACGAGGACGCCGCCGTCTTCCCTTTGCTCGTTCTTGCATAGCTTGTACAAAATGGAGACGGAGAACTCGGTCGCCGTGTTCGAAACTCGGAGGATTTTCTTAACCAGAACCGGCATCGTCAATGCATTGTTGTAGGCTATTTCCCTTCCTTGTTCGTTCTCGACGATGCCGTCAAGAACGCCCAAGGCTTTCTCGCTCGTTGATCTTTCGGTGTCGACGAGTGTTTCTAACAGCAATGGGATTATGCCCAGGTTTACGAGTTTAGTGACTTGTTTTTGGATTGTTGAGCTCGAGTTTGAAGACGATGCGATCATGTGGTAAATGATGGTTAATGATGCTTTTGTTGATGTTGAGCAAATTGGGTTTTTGATAAGCTTGAACAATGCTTCAATGGCGGATTCGATTTGTGATAATATATTCAGTGTTTTCCTTTGATCTTCCATTGATGAAACGAGCTCCTTTAAGGCCAAAACTGCGTTTCTTCGTCTAGATAAGTCTCCGCTGCTTAAGAACCATATCAAGCAATGCATGGCTGGAGTTGATACTAAGTAGTTCTTAGCTTCTCCGTCGAGAGGGAACATTGTAATCAAAGCCGACAATATCTCCTCCAATACTCCGACGTTTTCATCGAAAGACGCCGCTGCGGAAAACGCCGCGAAAGCTTCCGATAAAGCGCCGCCCGCCCCATTGGTCGCAATGCACCGCTTGTTACGTTCGCTTTCTTTGGCTAATGACTTGAGTTTCGTCACCAAAGCTCGACACCCTTTGACGTCTTGCTTCTTGCAAGCGACGTCGAGCTTCGAAAGGATCCCCGAAACCTCCACGGAACTTATAGGAACACGAGGAGTGGGGATCCTTTCGATGCCGTGAGACCGATTCTCGACACACCAATCTTGTATCTTTCTCCTAATGACGTGATTCGGTATCGGTTCGAGACTCCTCAGGACTTGATTCGTGAGAGGACAAGTGATATTCCCGGCCTCGATCCACTTCTCGATGCTCTCTCGATCGTACGTTATCCCCGACGACAACAAGACCGGATCGTTCATCAAGTCTAGCGATATCGGACACCGGAAACCTCTTGGAATCGTTAGCTCCATCACGCCATTCTCGTCCCTTTGCTGCTCTTTTCCTGCACGCTTTGCAGCTCTTCTCTTTCTCCAGGAAGAAATCATCTCCGGGAAACAAAAACACTTCTTGTTTGGGGTTCAAGGAACACGAATTGTTGGTTTTTTAGAGGTTTGTTGAATGGATTTGAAATTTGATTGTGTGTGTATATAACTATATATATATAATGAAGATGACATGGGATTGTTCAACGTTTAAGACCCTGAGAAAATGTTTAAAAAATTTTTGGAGAAAGAAGAATGGGAAAAGGTTTGAATATTTGACCTTTGAATTTGATAATTTCTAATTTGAAATGGTAAAGGCAAATAATGTTGGCGGATTTCAGAATAAAATCAAAAACTTTGACGCAAAAATGCCCCGTCGATGTACTGACTCACTCTAGTGGTCGGTCCAGGTCTTGCCAATGTGATGGAGAATTTTCCATTTTCTTTTACATATTAGTAAATTTAATAATATGTATTAGTGGTAAGAAATTTGATATGTTTAAATATTTTAATTTTAATTTTTGTGAATAAGAAAAATAATATTGAAATAATTTATCTTTCTTCACTTCATTTTGATTGAAACTCTGGTAACTAACTGTAAGACAGTATGAGATTTTTTTTTGAATAGCAGTACGAGATTTTAGACAATAAAAGTTTGTAAATTGATATTATATCAATATGCTATATTATATTATAGTAGTATTAAGTATATTAATTTTTTTATAAGTTGAATCTAATATTTTTCACATTTGCATGCATCTAACGCGTCCCAAACGCGCAAGCAAAATTTTATTTTAGGCCGAGGAAATCGGCGTCGTTTATAATATGTGCATGACTGTGGATGAAGTTAAACGCGTAGCGGTGTAGGCTAGCAAATTCGGAAACACGGAGTTGAGTTTGCAATGAATTGAGGAGTGTTAAAAGAAAATAATTTACTATTTTATTTTCAATTTTTTTTTTAAAATTAGGGTAAACTACACTGGTAGTCTCTCAACTTTTAAGATGCTTTTAATATGATCACTAAACTTTTAAAAATTTCACTACGGTCACTGAACTTTTAATTCGCTTTCATTACGGTCACTGCCGTCCGTTGCTGTTAAAAAAATGATGTGACGGTTAACTTTTTAAAAACTATCGTTACTCCTTCTCTCTCCTCTCCCACGTTTCTTCTTCTTCTTCTTCTTCTTCTTCTTCTTCTTCTTCTTCTTCTTCTTCTTCTTCTTCTTCGATTTTTCTTCTTCTTTCAAAAATCACCTTTCCACCACTACAATTAATGGGAAACCACTTCCCAACCCTCAAACTTCATAACAACAAGCATCTACATCTCTTTAAACGAAAAACCATCTTCAACAACAATCACAACTAAATGCAAACAACTATTATGAAGACTCATCATTATCACCAACAGAGCTTCCTCAACACCTGCACCACTTTAAAAGTTTTCACCTTCAAAAATCATATCAAGATGTCCGATCTAAGTAGAAACTTAAGACTTTAATTTTAAAACAAAAGTGTTTAGCTTTAGTCTGATCGGAAGGCATCAAAAACAGTTCACTGTTATGAAAGGCTAATGATGTATTACATGTTAATATTAGTTTCAACTTATATAGGTTTTTGTATGCTCTGTAAAAAGTAACTTTGTTTTAAGGAGGACGAGATGTATATTCACTCCAAGATTTTGCATAACCAGTTGTTTCTGGTGCAATTAATAGCTCATACAAGTTTATAACTGTGATGGTTCATTAACACTTTTATATTCGTATCGTCTTCTTGTTATTTTGTGTGTGAAAACTGTGTTGACTGCAACTCTTTTTTTTCATAAAATGTGAGCTGTTGATAACTAATTCCATAGATGATAGAACACAAATGAAATGAGATGCACATGTTTGTTGCTTTGGAGTTTTGAGGGTTGGGAAGTGGTTTTACGTTAATTGCAGTGGTGGAAGGGTAATTTTTGGAAGAAGAAGAAGAATAAAGAAATGTGGGAGAGGAGAGAGAAGGAGTAACGCTAGTTTTTAAAAAATTAACTGTCACGTCATCTTTTTTAACGGCAAGTGTCGGCGGTGACAATAATAAAAGCGTATCAAAAGTTCAATGATCGTAGTGAAACTTTTAAAAGTTCAGTGATCATATTGAAACTGCCTTAAAAGTTGAGGGACTACTAGTGTAATTTACCCTAAAAATTAAAGAGGATAAAGTTCACAAATAATCACTAAATTTTGATAATTATCTAATTTGGTAATTAAACTTTTAATTGCTTCAATGTTACTATTACATTTTTAGTTTTGCTTCAAGTTAGTCATTCGTCTGTTCATCCATCCGTTTGTAAGTCGGTCGGTCGGTCGAACTGTATGTTCATCGATTGGTCGGTCAGTCGGTCGTCTATCCATTCGTAGGTCTGTCGATCTATCCGTTTATGGGTTTGTCAACATGTCGATCCGTCCATCTATTGGCCTGTCTGTTTGTTTACATGTTCGTTCGTATGTCCATCCGTCAGACTGTCGGTCCATCCATCTATCGATCCTTTCACTCGTTCGTCCATCTGTGGGTCCGTCCTTCTATCAGTTATATCAAATATGAAGAAATATAAATGTTTATTGTATATAGTTATAGAAAATCGTTTAAATTTGAACTGATTAGTACCATAATATTATAAATGTTTAGAATTAAATTTTAACAGAAATTCAAAAACTCAAAAAAAATTTCAATTAAAGTTTGATTTATAAAATATGACTCTTTAACTCATTACCTCGAATTTTTTTTACTCGACTTAATCAAATGCCCACTCCTACGATTAATGCAATTAAAAACTTTTTTCCAGTTTCGCTTAGTATATTTTGTTGTCAGTCATTTAATAGATGTAGGAGCTAAGAGTAATAATTAAGCGATTTTGAGATTTTTGGGACCTGAGTTCAAATCTCATTAAACAGATGTTACCAAATTTCGATAGTTTTTGTATATGTTTTCGGTCTTAAGTCTGGATAAATTTATAGGTATTTGCAGATTAAACTACTTTAACTCAGTTCACTTAAGCCATCTCTTATCATTAAGGATTCAGCAAGACCTTTATTTAAATCTTCATCCTTGAAAAGTATGGAGTTATGGCTTGTATGACATGAAAGCAAAAATCCAACACTACCCATATATGTAGATGTAGCCCAAGTTTATAAGACAAGACCACAACACTAACCCAAACCCACTTATTTTATGTCTTAAATCTTATCCAAACCCACTCAATTCTCGTAATCTCGATTGTTCAATAATTCGGTATGCTTATTAACATCGTAATAAGCCTTTGATAACCATTTATTGTGCCATAATCTACTCAGAATGCACCCCCCCTATATTTTAAGATTTTGATGTTTTGACAGTGCAATTATCGATAACCAACAGTTTACCAAATACTACCAACCGATGCTTTTGGCTATTTTATCATAGGATAATTTTTACCGGATGTCCATTTCGTTTAAAATGTGTTTTATTTTGGTCACCAAAACTTAAAAAAAATTATTCTAGTCACTTATGTTTAGAATCGTTTTTATTTTGATATTTTGGTCGTTAGTTTCCGTTACTTAAAAAATTAGTTTCTAATTCAACCCCTAAACTTTCAAAATTTTATTTTTCACCATCTTCCCTAAAAATTATAAAACTAAAACCCAAAAAATATATCTTCCTAGTGATTGCTGTTGGACTTGGTTAATTCTTTTCAATTTTACCGTGGATAGACATGATATTATCTACATTAGTTCGTCTGATAAATCCTCCAGCATAGAGTGGCCCTTCTTTGAAAAGCGCTTCAATACATCTCAAAATGATCCAGGGCCCTCTACTCAGTGGTTGGGTCATCATGAACCAAGTTTTAAAATTAGAAGTGTTTCTATGAATGCTAATCGTTTACTAAAAATGAGAATCCATTCTTACTTGGCCATCACATGTAATGGGAATTCAGGAAGTTCATATGATGAATTGCCTGTAACAAGCAATTAATGGCTTGGGTCCTCTTTCTTAGAGACCTGATAGTTCAAAGAACGACAAATGGCAACTTTTAGATTGTTGTCAGGATTTTTTACATTTGATGAAGAAGAATTTGTGCCTTCAAAATAAGAATTACTATCTGGGAGAAAAAAGACATCCCAAACTTAAATTAATCGAAAATGTAGGCCTCAAAATAAAGAAATTCAAGTTGAGCATTAATGCCAATTTACAATGAGCCAAAAGGAATAAACTAGTGAGAAAAATTTTCAGAGAACATCTATCAATGAAGAATATAATCATTTAAATGCAACTTTTAGTTCTCAGTATGCCAAAGAAAAATATTTCAGCCTTCTTTCGGACTGACTTCTTGCTGCCATCAAGTTATTCTAAAATATGTAGTTCACATTTTATCCATCCTTTGAGTACTTGTTTTTGGCTTCGAAATGTTATAATATGCATGATTACAATGAGGCAGAAAGTTACCTTTTTTTTGTATGTTTGAGACTCCTTTAATGGTATTGATAGGATTAATGGTCTCTGTTTAATGAACTGCATAGATCTGATATTGTTGCGTATAACATTTTCATCTTCTGTATGTTTACTCTTAGACTAGTGGTTTAGAAAGGTTGGTATTGTCTATATATTTTCAGTGCTCGGTTTCCTTGTTTTCTTACTAAACTGTTTTTACACTGTCATGGACAGTAAGAGTACACGCAATGCAATTGCCAATTGTTTCTCAAAGTGCAGCCTGTCGGTTCTGGTACTTGTGGTTGAGATAGGCTTGTAAACGAACCAAACGAACATGAACGAGGGTGTGTTCATGTTCGTTCGTTTAACTTTAACCGAACAAATGAACGAACACGAATATAAACGAACACAAAATTTCTTGTTCGTGTTCGTTCTTTAAGGAATGTAGCTTGTTCATGTTCATTAATGTTTGTTCGATTAAATGGTAAACGAACATAAATGAACATAAACGAACACAAACGAACACAAACGAACATATATAATTTGTTAAATATTTAATATTTTTTGTTAGTTCGATTAATTCAATTAATTAACCGATTTTAAACCGAATTAATCGATAATTGAAATTTAAAAAAAAAAACTCTTAATCATTAGCAGAAACCTAAAGTTATCTAATAGATTAACCAATTTTATTTTGCTTCGGTCGGTTAGTTCGGATTAACAAAATAATGAACACCCCTAGACATATGTGAATAAATTTAAATGAACTTAAACGAACGGATTACCGAACGTTCACAAACATAAATGAACAAACAAGCTCTTTGTTCGTGTTCGTTCATTTAATTAAACGAACAAAAAATTTTGTTCATATTCGTTCATTTAATAAATAAACGAACTCTCCGTCGAACGGTTCGCTGAACGTTTGGTTCGTTTACAGCCCTAGTTAGAGAGATTTGTGGTATGTGTAATCCAAGTACCAAATCTGTTGACTGCAAAGCAATTTACTGCATTTAGTCCTTGAGAGTTGGGAAGTCATCGGTTGTAGTGTTGAATTACAGTCATTGATTTAATTTTCTGGAGTTTTAGTTTTATAATTTTTGGGGAAGATGATGAAAAATAAAATTTTGAAAGTTTGAGGGTTAAATTAGAAACTAATTTTTTAAGTAACGGAGACTAACGATCAAGGGACCAAAATGGAAACGATTCTAAACGTAAGTGACCAGAATAATTTTTTTGAGTTTTGGTGACCAAAATAAAACACATCCTAAACGAAAAGGACCACTAGTGAAGATTACCCTTTATCAAATATATTGGTTTTTAACATTATTTACGGAGTTGACATCTTAAAAAAATCAATTATCGATCTAGTATTTTTTTTTTTGCAAGAACTCGCCGTACCACTCTAACGAGTTCTCTGCATTTTTGTGTCTTTTAAAGTTTAAAGGCTCCATTGTTCGGTAAAAAAATTAAAAATTCATGGAACTCGCCGTACTAGTCAGACGAGTTCCTGAATTGAAAAAACTTTGATACACATATTGTGTAAACTTTAGTTTACACATGCCTTTTAGTTTTAAGGGTTAAAGTTTTAGTTTAGGGGTTTAAGTTGTAGGGTTTAGAATTTAAGGCTATTGTTTAGAATTTAGAGTTTAGGGTTACAAGTTTTATAATGTAAATATACAAATTTGTGTAAAATTAGTTTTACACAACCCGACTATTCAAAAAAAAAGTTTTACACAACCCGTGTATCAAAAGTTTACTTTGCTTGTGTATCAACGTATTCAGGTGAAATATCCCATATTTTTTTTCTCTCTATATTGTTACTTACACGTATAGTTATTTGCATTAAAGAGGAGTCAAATACAGGGAACGAAGTCTGACAGAGTAAAAACAGGTATGAATCCAACATGCTGATTTCCCATTGCAAGAAAAAGAAACAGCTGAAAATGCATTAAAAAAGTTTGGTGTTTGATTCAAACTTAGTTGGCTACAGCAAGTGATATGTAATACATCATTCAATTTCAAACACCATCTTCCACCGCTCACACTGTATGGTTTTTTATGAAAAATTCTACCAATAATGCATCCCAACGTTATTCACTGATTCCACAGCCAAAGGGAATTTAAAAACAACAAAAAAACACGCCAATGACAAATAATTATATTAAAGAGTTTTTAATTTTACTTTTGTCATTGTATATTAGTGAAAAAACTTTAATACATAAGCTTGTTAGATATAGGGCTTAAAGGTTAGGAATTTATGGTTTATAGTTTAAAATTTTAAGGTTAAAAAAAGTTTAAGGTTTAGATTTTAGGATTAGCAATTTAGAATTTAGAATTCAAAGAAGTGTTGTGTAATATTTTAAGAATTTTTACATAGTTTGTGTATCAAAATATAACCAACGAGTGTTGGTCCTAGTGGTAAGCAACTTGATATCGCTTAAACATGTCACAACTTCAAGGCGTTACGTATGCAGAAAATTCCCGCTGAAGACTCTTCCACCAAAGCTAGGTGTGCGACACCGGTCAATTCGAACTAGTCAGAGCGAAGCTCTGAAAACCAGAGGAAAAAAAGTATAACTTTTGACAACATCTTATTAAAAATCCTTAAAAATTAATATAGAAAATATTTTTTAACAGTTAACAAAAAAATTAATATATGAAGATTTTATTAATTGGCTTAATAACTAAAGATATTCATATTGTTCCATCTTGTATGAGTTCAAATTACGGTATAAAAATATAACTCATCTCTATTTAATAAAAAAAATTAGATGATATCATGTAGTTTGTGTCATTGTATAATATTAATTTATGCATCGATAGTGAATTACTTAGATATCATATTAAAAATCCTTAAGAATTAATGTTGAAAATAAAAGTTCTTAACCCTTAACAAAAAAGAAGAAGCAAATTCTATTATAGGATATTATATTAGGCATAAATTGTAAATCTAATCCTTGTATTTTCATCTGGTCAATCTTAGTCCATGGAGACATAAAAAAAGGAGTAAATGTATTAATTCCACCACACATTTTTTATGATTTTTTTTCTTATTTATGGATAGAATTCAACTAAACAAAAAAGCATAGAAATTAGGAAAAAAAATCGGTAGAATTGATTTAGAACCGAAGTTGATTGGAAAGCGAAAAAGAAGTTCGAACCAACTAGGAGAACATTGGAGCATGTATGTGTGAATTTTTGCACGGATTAAAAAAGAAGTTCGACACCGGCCAGCCGGTTGCTGACAAAGAACAGTCTCCGACGGCAATGGAAGGGATCCAATCTTCACCAACTGCCCCACCGAATGCCTCACCAATAAACCCTGCTCCTATATCCCCGGCCCCTCCTTCATATAAAGATTCGCTCATTGGAAACCAATCACCGCCTACCCCTATTGAAACCGACTTCCTTGATGAAGAAGACCTTGAGATAATCGAAGGCGACGTTACTCGCTCCACGGTTGATGGTGTGATCGCGATTGATTTCTCTGACAGAATTCAAAATCTGGCTGCTAAAAGCTTGGATCACACTGTGGTAGTGAAGTTACTTGGCCGGAAAATCGGTTACACCACCCTCCGCACTCGGCTGTATGACCTCTGGAAACCGAAACAATCCTTTTGCCTTATGGACATTGAAAATGACTACTTCCTAGTCTCCTTCAGAACCAATGCCGATTATCTCGAAGCAATCGCGGGGGGTCCTTGGACGATCTTTGGACATTATCTTACTGTTGAGCCTTGGTCCATTGATTTTTCAACATCGAACCCGCACCCCAATCGTATTGTGGCTTGGATTCGCTTGCCCGGATTGCCGGTCCTTCTATACAAACCCAACATCATCTCTGAAATTGGACAAAGCATTGGTAAGGTTGTGAAACTTGACTATCAAACCGAGCATGGTTGTCGCGGTCGTTTTGCGAGAATGGCCGTTGCGCTTGACCTTGGGAAGCCTCTCGTTTCAAAGTTACTCATCAATGGACGTTTACAATTAGTTGAGTATGAATCCTTGCCGACTATATGTTTTGAATGCGGCAAATACGGCCATGTGCAGGATATTTGCCCGCTAGTGCACAACCCAGTCGGAGAGATGTGCTGTGAACCAACCGCTCTGCCGCCCCCCCTTGCCATCACCTACATCATCTTCCTTTGGCCCTTGGATGAAAGTTGAGCGTCGCCCCCGTCGGACTCCACGCAAGGACTCGCCTAACAATGTCAGCCACTCTACAACGCCGAAAACAGGCTCCCGTTTCAACCCAATCTTTGAAGATGATTCTTTGCCCAATGCTGTATCCGAGGACTTTCCTGCAGACCACATCTCTGACAATATGGTTACCTAAGATTCCCTCCCAGTTCCGCCTGTTTCTCTGCCAAGTACATCTCCTTCGGGGTCATCCGCCTTAGACGCGAGTCGCGCGAAAGGCAAAGCTGCAGCAGATCCTCGCCTTTCCAAGACTCGTGCTCCTGTGATTATCAAGAAGTCGCTTAAAGTACAGCAACTCGCTGCTCCCGCCTCTTCTAAACTGAATGCTACATTAGCTCGGACTTCCCACGGTTCCTCCCGCCCCATATCGACCGCCCGCGTTCCACCCAAGTTTGACAAATCGAAGCATACATCCATTGTGATCAGCGAGAATGCTGACCCCAACATTCATGTTCAGCAAAATCAACCAACTCCCCCCACTCCTAGACAACGGAAACCGCCTGACTCCTTGCCTCTCAAGCAGCATATTGAACAGGCTTCGTTGGTAACCATCCCTGTGAAGAGCGTTGCTTCAAGCGCACAGACAGTTAATCCGTCCTTGTCAATTGCTACTGCTTCTCCCTCGATTGCTGCCATTGCGCCGTCTTCTACCCCTGCGGCTTCTTCGTAGAATTGAGCTGCCATCCTCCACATTTTATTTTAATGGATATTAGAGCTATGTGTTGGAACGTCCAAGGCTCTGGACATCCTAAGTTTTTGACAGCCGCAAAACAGTATCTTCGAGACAATCGCCCTGATTTCCTAGGCATAGTTGAGCCGCGCATCAGTGGGTCACGTGCTGACTCGGTTATCAGTTCTCTAGGTTTCGCTTTTTCTCATCGGATTGAATCCCTGGGTTTCTCAGGTGGAATATGGCTATGTTGGCACCACTCGGTTAGTGTTACTGTCCTCGTACATCACTTTCAATTTCTCCATTGTGAAGTTACTAGTCTACACTCGGGGCACTCCTTCTTGACTACTGTTGTTTATGCTAGCCCCAGCTCTTCTAAGAGAAAATCCCTCTGGCCGCATCTTATGAATTTAGCTTCAACAATCTCTAAACCTTGGCTCCTTATGGGCGATTTTAATGCCACTCTTGATGCTTCGGAAAGAAAAGGTGGTAAAGGTTCTACTCCCGCTAGCCGTGATTTTCAAGATTTTATTTTTAAAAGCGGCCTTCGAGACTTGGGATTTCAAGGACCTGAATTTACTTGGTCGCGTGGGATGACTTATGCACGATTAGATCGTATGCTTTGTAATGATCTTTGGGATGAGCATTTTCCCGAAACATGCGTGACTCATTTATTCCGCATGAAATCGGACCATAGGCCACTCCTCCTTCATGTTGGCTATGATCGTCATGCACCTAGACAGCGTCATTTCCGCTATTTCACCGGATGGCAGCGACATGATGATTTTGATCGTATGGTAGCGGACAATTGGCAATCTTCTGCTTCGTTGTCTAACACCATTCACCGCTTTGCAGCAGCCGCGGATGTCTGGAATACCACTGTTTTTGGATACATTGGTGCCAAAAAAAGGTCCATTATGGCTCGTTTGCGAGGTGCTCAAAAGGCTCTTGAGAGGAAACATTCTGGTTTTCTTATTTCTCTGGAGCATGATTTGCGTCTCGAACTTGAATCCATCCTTGATCAGGAGGAGCTTCTTTGGCAACAGAAGTCACGGTCAGAATGGATTAGCTCTGGGGATCGGAACACAGCTTACTTCCACCGTATAGCATCTCAGCGTAAGGCTAAAAATAACATTCACACTGTACAACTCTCTGACGGCAGTTGGTGCGACAATGAGGCTATTCTTTGCAACGAAGCTGCCAATTTTTTCCGCGCGCTCTACACGTCTGGACCCACACCTGTAGGCAGCTATAGCATTGCTGGTATGTTTCCCGCTGTTGATTCTCTGGTTATGGAAAATCTGTGTGTCGTCCCACCAAACCAAGAAATTCATGAGGCCTTACAAGCAATGGCCCCTCTCAAGGCACCCGGTCTTGATGGCTTACACGCTGAGTTTTTTCAAAAGCAGTGGCATATAGTTGGATCCGACGTTTGCCGCGCCATTCAAAATATCTTCCGCGGCGGTAATATTGAATCCTCCTTGAACCGCACTGCTCTTATTCTTATCCCCAAGAAAGATGCCCCCCAATCCTTTGCCGATTTTAGACCGATTGGGCTCTGTTCGGTCATATACAAGCTACTCACCAAAATCATTGTTCGCCGGTTGACGTCGGTCATGCCACAACTCATACATCCGACGCAAACTGGGTTTATCTCTGGCAGATCAATAAACGATAACGTCATCTTGAATCAAGAGATTATCCACTCAATGCGCGGGAAGAAAACTAAACAAGGATGGATGGCCCTTAAAATCGATCTCGAAAAGGCCTTTGATAAAGTGCGATGGGATTTTCTTCGTTCTACTCTACTCGACGCAGGCTTTCCCATGGACCATATTCGTATTATTATGCATTGTGTGACATCTGCTACTATGCAAGTGCAATGGAATGGGGTACCTTCGGAGGCTTTTTCTCCGGAATGCGGGGTTCGCCAAGGCGATCCGCTTTCGCCCTACCTGTTTGTCCTTACCATGGAGAAACTAGGACAAGCCATCCGTCGATCAGTTGATCGTGGTTCTTGGCAGCCTTTTCGGATGATCCGTAATGGCACACCTCTGTCGCATTTGTTCTTCGCTGACGATCTAATTCTCTACGCGAAGGCGGATTGTTTGCAAGCTTAGAATATTGCGAGCATTCTTCAGGAGTTTGGGAAGTATTCGGGGCACAAAGTTAGTGCTCGCAAGTCACAGGTCTATTTTTCTCCTAACACTGATCCATGTCTCCAAGATCAGATTTGTGAGCTTTTAGGCTATCAGAAAACTTTATCGCTTGGCACGTATTTAGGTGTTCCGGTTCGACATGAAAGGGTGCGTCTATCTGATTACAACTTCATTATTGACCGTATCCGATCGAAGCTCAATGGCTGGGCATCCCGTTATCTTTCTCTTGCGGGACGTATTACCCTTGCCAAGTCTGTCTTATGCGCCATCCCATCTTATTTCATGCAGACAGCGAAGCTCCCCGTGGGGGTTTGTGACACGATTGATAAATTGATCCGTGGCTTTGTTTGGGGCTCTTCCCGCACATCTCGTCCCATCTCCCTTGTCAATTGGGAGGCAATCACTCGCCCCATGTGTTTCGGAGGCCTTGGAATTCCACGTTCATTTGAACGTAATTTGGCGCATATGTCCAAGCTCGCATGGTTTTTGGTTAGCCGGCCTGATGATTTGTGGGTTCGAGCTCTTCGCGAAAAGTATCGAATCGTCACATTGTGTCCCCTTTCGATTGCTCGTCCCAATTGCTCACCTCTTTGGCGTGGAATTGCTAGTGTATGGGATTCGATTCGTGGGAATATACATTGGCTTATAGGTGACGGCAATTCTACGGATACTTTGAACGACATTTGGGTGCCAACTCTAGGGCCTTTGAGAGATTGGCGTCGTGCCCCCTCCACAGCCCCCACTGTGCTGAACTTTGCTGACTTGTTGATCGACAGCAATCAGTGGGACGGTGAGCATCTTGCATCTTTATTTCTGCCGGAAGCAGTGTCGCACATTATGGGCATCTTGCCGCCCAGTTCTGATGCTGATTGTGACACAGCCGCGTGGGCCTTATCGCCTAATGGGGAATTCACCCTTAGCTCGGCGTATAAAAGTTTTGTTGAAGCGCATTGGGGTGTTGCGGATAAAAATTGGTCTACGGTTTGGTCCATGCCGATACCTCAACGCATCCGGGCTTTCTTATGGCTTGTACTTTATTCACGTCTTCTCACCAATGAAGAAAGATTGCGTCGCGGCTTGACTTCGGACCCCTCTTGCCCCTGCTGTGGCGCTGCGTCGGAGACAATTCTACACATTTTACGCGATTGCTCAGCCACACGAGCTCTCTGGACGTCAATTGTCTCGGCTGAACACCAAGCTACTTTCTTCTCTTTGCCGCTTCTCCATTGGGTTATTGCAAATATCTCATCTCCGACAAACATCGGTAATGTGTCTGCTCCTTGGTGATTGTTTTTTGCATCTTTTATTTGGCAAATATGGAAACGGCGTAACGAATTCTTATTTGCGGATTCGTGTTTGACTTTGAGTGATGTGTTTCGAATAAGCCTTGTATGGGCTATGCATTTTGAAGGGCAAAGTTGCATCTCTTCCCCTCCGCATGCTTCTGCTGCTCCGAATATCGCATGGCAGCCTCCTCCCCTTGGCTGGTTATGCTTGAACACCGATGCGGCAGTCTCACGCGCAACAAATACAGGGATTATTGGTGGCGTGATCCGTGACCACGAGGGTGCTTGGGTGACCGGGTACTCCAAGCAAATTGGCTCGGTATCTCCTCTTCAAGCTGAACTTTGGAGTATTCTTGTTGGCATGCAAGTCGCCTGGTCCATCGGCGCTGAACGGCTCCAACTTCAATCGGATTGCAAGCAAGTTGTCAGTCTTGCCCTCTCCACCTCTGTTTCCCGGGCCTCCTCACTTGTTCATGCAATTCGCAAGCTGCGTGATAGAGCCTGGTACGTTGATTTCACTTGGATACCGCGGGAATGCAATCACGTTGCCGACGCCTTGTCGAAGCTCACTGCTCCTACGGCCTATCAGTTTCATCTCCATTCGCAGCCCCCGGCACCTGTCCTGCCTCTGCTTGAGCGCGACATCAATGCCCCCCCCCCCTATGCTCGTGGTGATCCTTATTAGTTCCTTTGTTTAGGACTCCCTCAATTCAAAAAAAAAGGAGACTAGACAAAAAAACGAGAGAGTAGAAAACAAAGAAAATGTACCACTTTTGATTGACAATCAAGATTGATGGATTTTGATTATTTTTAAAACTATAATATATTTTTTAATACATTAATTTAATTACATAGTAGTATTTATTTATATTCTTTTAATCTTTTAACAATACGCAGTAGTATTCGAACCCGAATTTTTTAAGACGAACATATTCACCATTTTTTCAACCTCGATGTGTATTTTTAATGATTAAATCAAAATTATAGAATAAAAAATAATTAATATAGATTCAAGAACATAAAAAATCTAACAATCAAAAGAGAGAATTAAGAGGAATAAAAAAACTAAGAACATGAAGAAAAAACGTTCTAAACTTATCGTTCAAGTAGTATCTCTTAAACATATATTAACAAACTTGTAAAACACTAATCAAACGTGAGATCCAACCAATCCACCACTAAAAGTCTATAATATGTGTGGGGGGATAGGATATATATATATATATATATAGGGATAGGATCCAGTTACACAGTGTAAAATTCTTTAAGCTTTACACGTTTTTTTTATCGTTGGATGAGTGAAACGGATCACTGTGATTAACAGTAGAATATGTAAAGATTATCACTTGGGGAAAAAAAGTAAGGAGTTAATCTCAATCATCTATTTTCCTCATCCAACGATCCAAAAAACATGTAAAACTTAAAGAGTTATACACTGTGTAAGTTGATCCTAACCATATATATATATCAAATTATTTTCTAAAAAGGCTTAATAGTCAAAAAGGGCCCAACCTATACCCGTTTTTCCAGTTTGGTGTCTAATGTTTCTTTTGGGCCACTTTGGGGCCTAACGTTTCATTCCGTAATTTATTTTGGGTTTTTTCGTCAACGGCCGTTAAAATTGTTGGGATGTGTGGGGCTCGATTCGATCAACCAATTATGCTCACCAAGTGGTGGAGAGGTGGATGTTTGGGTGGAAGGGTTGTGGAAGCTAGAAAGATTAAAGACACAATGATTTATAGTGGTTCGGCCTTCTAACAAGCACCTACATCCACTACCTTAGCTTCCCACTAAGGATTTCTCAACCAATTCACTAATTGATTCGTCCCCTTTTCTAGGATTAGGAGGAAACCCTTACAACCGATCAAGCTTCTACCCAAGCCTTGATCAAAACCCTCTTTTACAAGAGACAAATGAAAGCAAACTTAAACCCTCTAATAGGTGTTTGTTTGCACACTTAAGCACTCACCCAAAACCTAAAACACTTGAGCAAATTTAACAATTTTGGCTCACTAGTGTTTGTCTATACAAGAATTGACAATTTAAGAGCTAAGACATTTTCTTGATCAATTGGTGTTTGACAATATGAGCATTAGTCTTCTCTTGATGCTTGGAGGTCCCTTTTATACTCCCAATTGAGTTTATAGTCGTTTAGGACCGTTGGGGATGAATTGGAGCCGTTGAGGACTTTATTTCCCTTCATAAATGCTGTTCTGCAGCTACCAGTATCGATACCCGTGGAACGGTATCGATACGGCCTTCATGAAGAAATAGCCGTTGGGCTTTTGCCAGCACAGGGGTATCGATACACGTAGGACGGTATCGATACGGCCTTCATAGGAACTAGCCGTTGAGCTCTTGCCAGCTGAGGCGTATCGATACGCTTGAGGGCGTATCGGTACGGCTGCATATTTGAATAGCCGTTGGGAAATAGCCGTTGGGGTAGTTGAACAGGGATCGGTACGCTGACGTGGCGTATCGAAACGACCCCGGTCCGTATCGATACGCTAAACCCTCGTATCGATACGGGTTTTGACAGTGGCCAAACTGGGCCAAAAAGGTATCGATACGGGTACAACCGTATCGATACTGGTGACTTGAAAACACAAGTTTGGCTGTTTAAAACATGAAAAATCTTTGCCAAAAACCTCTTAAAATACCTCAAACATAAATTCAAGTTGTTTGGACTTAAAACCAAGTTTTAAATTCTTTTCAAATTAGTCCAAAACATTTTTCAATTATTATATCAAAACATAAGTTCTACAAAAATTTTCCGTTATCCATTAAACATGTGACACATGGCATATTCTAATAATTTCTTTAATTTTTATTTTTCTAAAAATCAAAATATTTTAAATTTTATAAAAAACTTCCAAAATTTTTAATTTTTCTAAAACTTCTAAGTCCAAACCCTATATCCCTAAATTATCCCCTTCCACCACCGACCACCTTTGCCTTCATCGGCCCCTCACTATGAAAACCCCCCATCATCTCGCCGTCGAAAACATGCGAATGAACCGGTGATTGCTTCGTCGAAGAACATCCAAAAATAAAGAAAAAAGACCGGTTGAGCTTCTAATCGACGGCTAGAGGGTGGGAGATGTTGAACAGTGAGGTACCAAACGCTTGGGGGTGAACGATGAACCGCCGGCGTGTGTGGAATGCCGGACGATGAAAGAGATGTGATTTGAGAGTTTGATTGAAAGAAATTAAAACTTCAGGGTTTTTTAAAAAGTTTATATTTTTAAAGAAATTCAGAAATTAAATAAATAGATAAAATAGGCCACGTGGCATGTTTTTATTAGATAACATAAAGTTTTTAACGGTCATTGACGAAAAAACCTAAATTGAGTTACGAAATGAAACGTTAGGCCCCAAAATGGCCCAAAAAGATTAGGCACCAAATTGGAAAAATGGTATAGGTTGAGCCCCTTTTTGACTATTAAGCCTTCTGAAAATATCATATGGTTATTAACCAACTGGTTGGTTTAAGGGCGAGTCAAAAAAATTAATATGGTGTCAAAATTTTGAGTATTAACTCATATTTTATTAAAAAATGGGTTGAATTAAATGGTGGATGTCAATTTCTTTCAAAATATTTAAATTATTTTTTAAACTGGTATCATTTTTTTCAAAATGATGTCAATTTCCCTAATATATATTTCATAATATATATTAAAGATTTTTTCTCAAATTTTTTTGGGTGTCAACTGACACTTTATTTTGATTGATAATCAATAGAGAAAGTCTGAATTGTCTACTCCGGTACATCTATCTCGGTTTGTCGATGAAGTCAGGTATGCTATCAGGATGAACAAATGCCTTATAAAGTGGATACCCCGATGCTGCAACACGAGAGCCGATGCCCTGGCGAAGTCAGGTATTGGGTAAACAAGGTTGATGTTATCTCAGGCATGTTAATATCAGATAGTAGAAAATTTAGATATATGCCCCTGAGAGGTAATGTTATAGAAACGGTTACCCTGATAGTACACAAGGATGTATTTGGCGCCCTTGAAAAGTCTGTTACTGATTGTTGTTAAGTCCTAGTGCTGAGTTTTGATGCAGGGGCGTTGGAAAATCTTGGTCTCTTGACCGAGCTTAGGAAGGTGGTCTATTGTGCAGCTATAAGGGCTGCGTTTGAAGCTGCCTGTGCAGTATGGTGATGAGAAAGTTTTGCACTATTTTTGTTTCAGCTTAGTTTGTGTGTTTCGCATGGCGTCTGTAAGCTAGATTTGTGGTATGGTTGTATAAACATTAACGTCGTGCACTCTTTTTCCTCCATAGGCTTTAGGGAGGTTTTTTAACGAGGCCGATGGTAATGTATTTATCTAATAAAATCTCTACTTTTCAAAAAAAGGCTTAATACAACTTTTTCTCCCTAAAGTATACATGATTTCCCAACTTGCCCCCTAAACTTTATTTTGCCCACTTTTTCCCCTTAAACAATTCGCCGTTACCCATTTTGCCCCATTCCGTTAAAAAAAATTTCGGCCAATAACATCCTGCCACGTCATCAACGGGTTGACTAAGTCAATCCGTCTGGTTTTATTTAAAGGGTAAATTACATGTCAAGTCTGTCAGGTTTGTTTTTTGTTCAATTTAATCACTGAAAAGTATATTTTTACCTTAAATTGACCCCTATTTGTTTCTAATTTTTATAATTTAGTCTATTATTTGTTATTATTACTAATATTATTTTATTAAAATGTTAATATTTAATAAAAATAAATAAAAACAAATATTTTAATACTAAATTAGTCATTTTTTTAGATTCGAATTCCAATTAAATTATAATTATTAATTCTAATTTCACTATATTTGAATTATAGTTTTTGAGTAAAATTTAAATTATATTCGAATCATGTTCATATTATATTCGAATCATATTCAAATTATATTTGAATCATCTTCTAATTATATTCGAATTATTAGTTCGAATTTTGCTATATTCAAAATATATTTTTTGAGCAAAATTCAAATTATATTAGAATTATATTTGAACCATGTCTATATTATATTCGAATCATATTCAAATTATTTTCGAAATATAATTTGAATATGATTCGAATATAATATGAACATGATTCGAATATAATTCTAATATAATTACATGTTTTTTCAACTATTATATTCGAATTATGTTCATACTATATTCGAATCACGTTTAACGGGTAATTATATTCGTATTATGTTCATATTATATTCGAATCATATTAAAATTATTTTCGAAATATAATTTGAATATGATATTTCGAATGTAATTCGAATATGATTCAAATATAATATGAACATGATTCGAATATAATTCTAATATAATTACATGTTTTTTCAACTATTATATTCAAATTATGTTCATAGTATATTCGAATCATGTTTAACATGTAATTATATTCGAATCATGTTTAACATGTAATTATATTCGTATTATGTTCATATTATATTCAAATCATATTAAAATTATTTTCGAAATATAATTTGAATATGATATTTCGAATGTAATTTGAATATGATTCGAATATAATATGAACATGATTCGAATATAATTCTAATATAATTACATGTTTTTTGAACTATTATATTCGAATCATGTTTAACATGTAATTATATTCGAATCATGTTTGACAGGTAAATTATATTCGAATCATGTTTAACAGGTAATTATGTTCGTATCATGTTTAATAGGTAGTTATAATCGTATCATGTTCATATTATATTCGAATCATATTCAAATTATATTCTAAATATGATTCGAATATAATACGAGCATGATTTGAATATAATACGAACATGATACGAATATAATTACCTGTTAAACACGATTCAAATATAATTTGAATATGATTCAAATATAATAGTTGAAAAAACATGTAATTATATTAGAATTATATTCGTAACATGTTCATATTATATTCGAATCATATTCAAATTACATTCGAAATATCATATTCAAATTATATTTTGAAAATAATTTTAATATGATTCGAATATAATATAGACATGGTTCAAATATAATTCTAATACAATTTGAATTTTGCTTAAAAATATATTTCGAATATAGCAAAATTTGAATTAATAATTCGAATATAATTAGAAGATGATTCAAATATAATTTGAATATGATTAGAATATAATACGAACATGATTCGAATATAATTTGAATTTTACTCAAAAACTATAATTCAAATATAGTGAAATAGAATTAATAATTAGAATTTAATTAGAATTCGAATCTAAAAAATTACTAATTTAGTATTAAAATATTTGTTTTTATTTATTTTTATTAAATATTAACATTTTAATAAAATAATATTATTAATAATAACAAATAATGGACTAAATTATAAAAATTAGAAACAAATAGGGGTCAATTTAAGGTAAAAATAGACTTTTCAGTGACTAAATTGAACAAAAAAACAAACCTGACAGACTTGACATGTAATTTACCCTTTAAATAAAACCAGACGGATTGACTTAGTCAACCCGTTGTTGACGTGGCAGGATGTTATTGGCCGAAATTTTTTTAACGGAAAAGGGTAACGGAATGGGGCAAAATGAGTAACGGCGAATTGTTTAAGGGGGAAAAGTGGGCAAAATGAAGTTCAGGGGGCAAGTTGGGAAATCGAGTATACTTTAGGGGGAAAAAGTTGTATTAAGCCAAAAAAAACTGACACTTTATTTTTTCATGTAGCTCCACTAATAGGTTGGTTTAAGTAATAAGCAACTTGATATTACTGAAATAAGTTTTGAGTTCGAGACCTTATGTATGTACAAAATTCATGTTAAAAGATTCACCCACCAAAATTTAAATAAAAGATATAAATTAATCAAAATTAATTAGGACAAAGTTCTGAAAAACTAAAAAAACGAAAGAAAAATTATATCATTATTGAGTCCATCTTTGACTAAAAGATAGAGGTTACAACAAAAAAAAAAGGTAGCATATAGAATAAGTCCAAATCACATCACATTGAAGAATCCTTAGATAGAGATTGAGAGCACATAATTAAACGTGAGCACAAATATGCCAAATTATAATACAGCTAAGATTTAGACCCACAACACACATCACATGGACTATCTTTAATCACAATTTTTGTACTTCCATCCACTCTTTTAATGTAACATCCTCCCCCACGTTATCTTTTCATGTTGAAAATACCCACACCCTCTAATAGGATGAACCGAGGAAGTGTAAGATCTCTTAAAATTTTCATATTTTTATATAAATTATTTTCTATATATTTTTTAACAATTTAATTATATATCGTACAATTTTATAATTTCATACTCTCTATATTTTTAACTCGCACTTTTAATATAAAATAATGTCTCTAGTTCTGCTGCTAATACTCCAAGATCCCTTAATCATTTAGTCGGATAAGCTTGGTCACCTCCTTATATCATTTATATTGGGCATCCACTATTCTTTGCCTTCTACTATTTTCTCCCATTTTGGGATGCCAAAATCGAATAATTGCATGCCCGTGCTTTATCTAAAAGGACTCGAATCTCATTGTTTTTTTGGTACAAAGATTGTAGGGTTACATGTGGAATATGTAATATTATCGAATAAATACGGTTAATGAGGTTTTGATTTAATGATAAAGAACAGATTTTAAAATTTTGAGATCGGATTAATCTGAAATAAATAAATTATTTAATTCAATACTTATAATGATTAATTCGACAAAATGGAAACATTACTTCTTTTGTTGGTTTCTTAGAGTTGAAGGGTTGTGAATTGTTCAAGTTATAATAGAAATTCTATATCAATAATGTTTATCTTTGCTTGTTTCCAATAACTATTTGGTTCAAATAATATCATTATTTTATTTTGATTTAAGTGATGAAGTTAAAGATGTGTGCATACAAGAAACATAATTTTTCAAAATAATCATAAGTGTTCATTAAAATGAATTTGTGAAATTAAAAATAATATTTCATTTTTAAATTTATATATGTAAGTGCATAATAATTCAAGGAGATAAGATCTATGGTGTAAAAATCGGACTGAATCAATCAATTGAACTAGATAAATTAAAAATAAAAAACTTGAACAATTTGATCTTCGATTTAATTTTTTAATCACTGGATAAAAAAAGTTTCAATAAGGCCTAAAAATATAGATCGGATTATTATGATAAAATTTTATTTATATAGTAAGACAAGAAAAAGCTTTTAAAAGAAAAATGAACTATGAATTTTATCCTTTACTTTATGAAATATGATCGGTTTTTTTGGACTATGAAATCTGATAAGTTAATACATCTACTCCTTTTTTGGTAGATAAATTCAATTTAATAAATTTGATTCTCATACTTAAAAAATGAATTCAATTAGGTAACCTATTAAATATTACATTAAATTGAGATTTTCTTAACAGCAACAAAATTTGTAATCCTTTAGATCAATCCAGCTAATTAAGATAAAGAAATTGGGTCAACATCATTATAGTACACTACAAAATAATGCTAATGATTGGCTTTTCTTTAAAAAAAAATTAAAGAATTTCTTAAGACTTTGTAAATGGAGTAAGTTAGAACGAGAGAGTTATTAATCTAAATTATTTGATTAGTAGATTAAATACTGATAGTTATAAAAAAATATTTAGTTCATTATTTCTTTTTTATATTCGGATTTAGTATTTAATGTAATAATATTTTTAAAATAAAGACATTGAGGGATGTAGTGCAACCACTGCCCACGTTAACAGTATCTGTCTGAAAGTGGAGAATATTGTAGACATTATACAGCTGGCATGCATTTCCACGTAGGCATAAAACCACTTTGTCTGCGACACGTGTCATGTCATTAGGCAATCAGACAAGTGGAACGACATAAATTGTTTAGACATTTCTGTCTGGGTGAGGAATGAGGATTAGCTGTTTGCCTCAATCTCCTCACAATCATCATTCATTCTTTTAGACATTCGGTGGGTTTTTTTTACTTATTTTATAGAGTGCTAAAAATTTGAATTTTTATATACAACTGTACATTTAAATTATATAAATAAATAATATTAAGAGAATTCATCTTCTATTCATAATCGAACATAAGTTAATTTTCAATTTGAAATTTTATCAGAATCCAACGTAAACGTAAATCTGAAAATAAAATAAAAAAGCCCGGCGGTGAGAGTTTAAAAAACAACTCCCTTAATTTAAGCATTTGATTAGATTAATGCCTTAATGGGGTTTGTTGACTAATTATATTCAATTAAAATCATTACAAGGTGGAGCCCCCTTCTCTCTTGCAGCCAATACAGTAATGACACATGGCACTCTCATATAAAAGCTCTTCAAATGGCTTCATATCGTTTTCAATGTTTTTGTCAGTAAATGTATTAAATACACATTTATAATTATATTAAAAATAATAAATATGTTAAATATATTGCAAAAGTAATGAATAAGATTTAAACCTAACAAAAGCAGCTGCATGTGGCTGAAGTAAAGGAATCGTGTAGAATAAACAAAGCAAGTTTTAAAACTCCATTCTCATTCCTTCATTTGAGAAAAAAATGAAGGGACTAAAGTGAGAATTTTGCAATGGTTGATAGGTCAAAATAGGTATTAAGCCAAAAATAATGTTATAAAAATGATCACGACAGATAATAAGGTTTTTCTAACATGCAACAAACAATACTTAAATGTTTTTCTTGTCTACCAAAATGAACATCCATCAGCATAAGGTTTTTCTTGATTGTATATCGAAAACTTGTACAGACACTTGAAAATTTTTAGTTGTTCAAACTACGGGGATATAAATAAATGGGAAAAAGAAATCGACTCCGACTCCAATGAACTATAGCTGAAGAGAGCAAAGCCGACGATTAGAAAATGAACATTTAGAAGGAATGGACAAACTCAAACATCTTGGAGAAATATTGTTCAACACTAGAACTTGAGTTGTTCTTTGTGTCTTTCATCGAGCATCTGTTGATGCGAATGAATCTGCAAACCCGGGCGGTCGGCATGGTATACTGGTCTGTGTAGTGTCTGTACTGGCTAGAAACGATGAAGAGTCGTCCACATTGCTGTTCCCTTCGAATGCTTGCCACTTTTTCAATGCTTGTGGTAAGGTTAATTCAAGGTCGATGCCGTACATGTCGTCAGAGTCGGGTTCTGAAGGTTTCCAGAGCTCTGCTAGTGATGACAGCACGTTGACCACATGACTCATATCTGGTCTCTGGTAGGGTTCCCTTGCAGAACAGTGGCCAGCCAGCTCGGATACTGTGCTAACACTGGCTAGTGTTTCCTCATCGAGCTCGATGGTTGGATCAATGGCCTTCCGGAATGTGTCCTTGTTCATGCACATCCTACGGAACCATGTCACAAGGTGCATACTCTCCTCGGGCTGAGTTTCATCAAGTGCCTTTCGGCCTGAGATCAATTCCATGAGGATCACACCAAAGCTAAATACATCTACCTTTGTGGTTACTCGTCCCGTAACTGCGAAAATGTAAGTAATATCATTTCTTATGCCAGAAAATTTATCACATGCATATGTAATGAAATCAGCCAAATTCACAAATAACTTTCAAAAAATTCTAGTAACAGTGTTGACACAAAAAGTGCCAATTACCTGCATACTCTGGTGCCAAATACCCAAATGTTCCTGCGAGTCTTGTTTCGATAGACTGTTTGCCATCCACAGGAGCAAGACGAACCAAGCCGAAATCTGCAACCTTGGCACGCATGTCGTCTCCAAGGAGAATATTAGATGGCTTAAGATCTCGATGAATAAAACTCTGTTGCGCCAGACCATGTAGATACTCAACACCTCGAGCAACATCAAGGGCAATTGTAAGTCGTCTGGTCCATTCAAGTGGTTTCAATCCTTCATCCTTCCAGTTGAATAGGTGTCTACTAAGGGTCCCTTGAGGCATATATTCATAAACAAGAAGCCTCTCATTTCCATCCAAGCAATATCCAAGAAGTGTGACCAAATGGCGGTGACGAACCTTAGTAAGAACTGCAATCTCAGACTTAAACTCGGCCAAACCCTTCTCGCTCACGACACCAGACTCCATCCTTTTCACTGCAATCTTTGTACCATCATGCAATTCACCTTTGTAAACTGTACCAAAACCACCTCTACCTAACACATTTTCCTCGCTGAAATTATTTGTCACTTCTCTCAAAACTTGAATTGAAATCACCATGCTGCCAACCTCAACCAAGTGAACATCACTCGGTCCACTGCTCACGTGGCTGAAAGTTTCACTTCCACCAGTGATGCTCGATCCAGCAACAGTGATTTTAACTCCATCTTGGTCACCGGAATTATGAGGATGTATGACCACAGTAGTTGGACTCTGCACCCTACCAGTACGCTTTCCTTTTTTAGCATACAAAAAGACACCCAAAACAACAAGACCCAAGCCACCAACTGCACCGATTACAGAACCAACAACAGTCCCCGTATTCGATTTCTTGTCTCCATTTCCAGATAAACTACCACCACCACCACCACTGGGAGATCCACCAGGGGACCTACCTTCTGGTGTAGGAGCCCTTTCTTTTCCAATATCAGGGTTACCAGCAGCTAGTAGAGTCACATTTTGTCTAAAAGGCGGTATTTTCCCATACAAGTTGTTGTTTGAAACATCTAATCGTGTGAGCTTCGGCAATGTAGTGAGCTCTGCCGGTATTGTGCCGGTGAGATTATTGCCAGAAAGATCCAAAGTTGTCAATGAAGTAAGCTTCGCAAAATTACTTGAAATTGTACCAGTAAGCCCTTTTTTCGCAAAGAGAACAGACACAATACTTCCTTGAGCACAAGAGATACCCAACCAATTATCACAAGGATCATTCCCTTTCCAATTATCAGCGAAATTCTCCGGATAACCGACGGCTTCCATTACCGACAACAATACATTAACCCGTTCATCACAAGCAACACCAGGATCATCCAAGCAAAATCTATTACTACCAGGAGTCATATCTACAAACACACCATCAGCAAACTTAGGGGTTGGCCCTTGAAGTTCATTATTAGTCAAATTCACTATATATAGCGTCTTCAAGTTAATCAAAGACATAGGAACAACACCAGTGAACTGATTGTCTCTCAGACTCAAATTCTGCAACCCAGTTAACATCGAAAAATCGGGCAAGGGACCGGAAAACCGGTTCCCGTGCAACCACACCTCTTGCAAAGAAGACATGTTTTGTATCACATCGATTGTTCCATTCAAACTCTGCCCATTAACCCACAGAGACATAATACCGGAGCCGGCTAACCCGGCAGGCAATTCTCCTTGGAGATTGTTCATGGCCACATGCAATTCTTGCAAACTTGGGAAAGTAACAGAGTCAAACAAACCTGGAAAACTCCCTTTGAGATTAGCCTTGTTGGCAGAGAAAGTTATCAAGGTAGTTGCTTCCTTTATGCTCTCCGGAATCTCCCATGGCTCGAAAGGGTTGTAATCGAGATAAATATGAGACAATGAACTCAATCCGGTGAAAAAATCTGGAGGGAAAGACGAGAAATTGTTGTTGTGAAAGTTTACTTCTTGCAATTGGCTTAAACCAGCAAAGCTTGGGATTGGACCACTGATTTGGTTGTTCATAACTTCAAAGATTATAAGCTCAGACAAATCTTTGACATCAGAAGAAAGGGTTCCACCAACACTTTGGCTGGGAATTTGAATCCTGGTCACCCTCTGGTTTTCACAGCCAACATGAACCCATTTGCAAGGATCAGAGTCTGACCAATCAAGGGAAGATGGGATCTTCAGGCTTGCTTTAAGCTTTTCCATGGCTGGAGAGTCCGGGCTAGTTTGAGAAGAAACCAGTGAAGTAAACAAGCAAAAAACTAAAAGAAAACGACCCAAGGTCTGGGGTTTCTCCATTGCTGTTTTTTTTCTCGGGAAAATTGAGAGAGAATGTGAAGGAATGTGAAGGTAAAGTTGAAAACTTTATGTCACTAAGGGTTTATGAGGCATTGATGATATGATCATCAAAAGGAGCGAAGCAGAAGAGAGAAATTAAAAAAGAAGGAAAGGAAGAAAGAGAAAGAGCGGTGATTGAGGGAGAATGAAACGGCGGGGAGACAAACCAAAGAGAGAAAGAGAAAAAACAAAATATAATATAATATAATAAAACAAAACAAATCCAAAAAAATCAATCCTTTAATAACTTTCTAAATTTTCTATAGGTTAGAAATATATTGAAATTTTTATCTAAGTATCTCATTTTTTATATTATTAACGTATTTGATATTTTAAAAAAATATATTTTTTTAATTTAGCATCTTTTACGAGAATTCGTCTGACTATTAGAACGAGTTTTATATGTTTTTATTTTTTTTAATAAAATTCATTTAGTTGGTATAAAGAGTTTTATAATTTTTTAATAATTTTTATAAATATTCGTTATCAGCTCTCATTAAAAAATAAAAATATATGAAACTTGCTATGCTAGTCGGGCGTTTATTAAAAATAAAAATACATGAAAATTGTCCTACCAATCAGCAAGTAATAAAAAAATGCTAGAGTGAGAATTAATTTTTTAAAGATGTGTTTGGTTCGTAAGATATATAAATAATATAAAAACAATATATTTAATAAAATAGCCTAATATATTACTTTTACTAAATTTAAAACAAACCCATTAATTATGTATAAAATTTATCGTTACCATAATAAATGTCTTGTCATATCAGTTACCATTTTTGACTACATTTGAGAACTTCAGCATTATAAAAAAGGATAAACTATATAAATGGTCATTGAACGTTTAGGGTATATTTATTTGGGTCACTATACTTTTAAAATATTTGATAAGGTCACTAAACTTTTAGTTTGATTTCAATATAGTCACCTAACTTTTTGGGTGGATTCATTTTGGTCATCATACTTTTAAAATATTTGATAAGGTCACCAAACTTTTAGTTAAATTTCAATATAGTCACCAAACTTTTAGTTCGCTTTCAATATGGTCCCTCCCATTACCTTCTGTTAAAAGATGATGCTATTTTTCGTTTTTCCTTAATAAAAAATGGGTAAATTATACCAATCATCACTCAACATTCTTCTCACTCCTATTTTGGTCACTAGAGTTAAAAAAATTCAATTTAATAACTTAACTTCCGAATTGTTTATATTTTGGTCACTCTCAAATGACATGTTTATACAAATAGAAAAATTCGATTAATCTTTAAAAGATTTAAGGTGCGTTTGGTTCTTGAGAACATAGGTCATTTTCATTTTCTTGGAAATTAAAAAAGCGTTGATGAAAACGTGTGTGTTTCTAAAAATAGAAAATGACTTTTAGAAATAGAAAATAAAAATAAGTGAAATTTAGAAAACATAAAAAAATGTTTTCATTGAAAATATTTTAAGAAAATAGAAAATATGAAAACAAGGGTTTTTTTTTTAATTTTAACCTCATTTTAACCCGGATTCGAATCATTCTAATGCCATTTTTTAAACTTTAGTTTATTTACTCATATTTTATTTATTATTATAATATTATTATCTAACTATATTTTATTTTAATTATTTAATAATTTTTTCATTTCTATTTTAAAAAGATATATACCAAACACATTTCTACTATTTTCATTTTTTAAAATATCTTTTCATCTCTGTTAACCAAACATGTTTTTTAATTTTTAAAAAACTAAAACTAAAAATTATTTTTTAAAATAAAAACAGAAAACAAAAAGAAAAAATATTTTCTAAAACCAAGCAGACCTTTATTTTGGTTAATTAGTAAATTTAGATTATTCAATTCTCGATTTTATATTGTATCAATTAAATCAGATAATCGATTAACTAAAATATTTGATTATGGAAAAAAATTTATCTTGTTGATTAAAATATCAAATATGATAATATGTTAGATTTAGTAAATTTTCAGTTGTGATAAAAGTGTAAAAATAACTAGAAAGTTAAAAATTGAAAGTTCACACCTGTTAATTCTACCCAGAGCCAAAACTTAAAAAATCAGAAAGATATTAAAATCATTAGACTATAAGATATTGCATACATAAAATTTAGAAATATTATATATACTAGATCATATTAGTTAATCAATTTTGCTTAAAACTGTGAACCATAATCGAATCGAAATAATTTATTTTAAAAATTTGTACCTAAATCGGGTTCAATTAATCCTTAAAAATTATTCTGGTTATTTTTTAAATTCAAATTATTCAATTATCAATCTTATATTGTACCAATTAAATTGGATAATCGGTTGACCGGTTAATTAGAATATTTGATTCGAGTAATAATTTTGTATTTTGCTTATTAAAATATCAAATATGATAATATGGTAAATTTAATAAGCAAAGTAAAAAAATCATTACCCGATTTTTTTAAGGATTAATCAATTTTTGTATTTGTATAACCATGTCATTTGGGAATGACCAAAATATGAACGATTCAAAAGTTAAGTTATTAAATTGAAATTTTTTTAACTCTAGTGACCAAACTAGGAGTGAGAAGAATGTTGAGCGGTGATTAGTGTAGTTTACCCATTTTTTATTAAAGAAAAACAAAAATTAACGCCAGGTTTTAACAGAAGGTAACGAGAGAGACCATATTGAAAGCGAACTAAAAGTTCAGTGACTATATTGAAATTGAACTAAAAGTTGGATGATGTAAAGTGTCTACAGGTTCTATATTTTATGCAAATTACGTCTCATATTATTGTTGTTTTTGAGTACATTCTAAGCATAATTAGGATCATGCATTGCATTTTACAAAATTTCTTTACCTTGCCATACATTTATAGGTTATTTGTTATTTGGTGAAGAAAATGTACTATTTTAGTATATACTTTTGGTTTCAGGTACTAGAGGCTGACAGAGAAAAAGAGGAACTGAGGATATGATGCTGAGGCATCAAACCAAGGAGATGTACTGTTACCGTTTCAGATAGAGACAACAGCTGTCGAGTAGCTGCTACCGCCCTACCTGCCGCCCAAGATAGCAGACTATGGAGTTGGAGAACCAGAGTGTGGCCTGTAGAGCAGAAAATCTTGATTCTATCGATGTTGTCCACTCAATTTTTCGACGTCTGTAGCAGCGGGCAGAGCCGCCGAAGAAAAATCTCAAGATTACTTGCGGAGCAAGGCAACGTGATAAAGTCCACATTCAATTCAAAGAAGTCAGAGTTTAAAGTCACATTTAATGTAAAAAGCTACTTTGAAGACTTCTACTTCAAGAATGACTAGACCTAGCTAATGCCTATATATACCCATTGTAACTCTAATTTAAAATAGCTTAGGTTTTATCTTAGACATAGTTTAGGTTTTCTTGCCGCCGACATGTTCTAAGTTTCTCCTTGAGTTTGGGTTCTGTTGTAATTAGTTGTGAGAACGGTTGTTTAAGATTTTAAGTTCGTTTTTGCAAATAAAATTATAAGGTTTACTTATTCCATGTTCTTCATAGTTTTCAATTAAGGCGAAAGATTAGTTGAATTCTATCCATTTGTTCAGTATCGAGAGAGTCGAACTCACGAAAGGAGTAAGTACGATTTCATCTATAAACGGTGCAATCAATCCGGCCTAGACATAGGTTAAGAGTTTAAGGCGGCTAAAAGAGGATGAATCAACATTGTTGTCTTTTCACGATTCACGTTGCGACTGGCATTATCTGCAGTGGGCATTAACATCACTCTGACTTAGACATAAGCGGAGTCACCTTCAAAGCGTTGTGCCGAGCCTTGTAGTTCTGCCCAGTTTGCCGTCGAGACACAGTTTCATTCCCTGCCGAGGCAGCGAGAGGGTCTCAACAGTCTACCTGCCATCCACCGCCGAGGAAACAGAGTCTGGCAGCACAAAACGACTTGTCCTATTCAACGCAGTTTCACACTAAGCAGCAACATAACCCTGCCCTCTCTATCAATCTGATCACTTCTTTTTCAATTACTTGTGTTTTTATTTTACTTTCTTCTTCAACATCCAATTTAATTGTGCATTTACTTTTCTTGCGCAGGACTTACAACTCGAATCAAGCTGTCCAATCCCTGTGGGAGACGATATCTTTTATACTATAACTTAACAGGAGTGTGCACTTGCGCTCATAAATAGAGAACACCCTAACGCTCTACAAGTTTTTGGCGCCGTTGCTGGGGATTGGTAACAACGAAATTTGTCTTTAATTTTTACACTTTAATTTCTTTACATTTTATTTTTATTTTTATTCTTATTCGAAAAAAAGAATTTTACAGTTTCCTTTGCTAGTGTATGACCAGGGCAAACCCAAAAGAAGAAATCTTTTATTACGACGATATCGAACGAAGAGTAAGAGAGCTCAAGAAGGAAATCAGAGTAGCCCTAGGGAAAACTAAAGAAGAAAAAGGAAAAGCAAAGGCAAACATGGAGAACGACAACCCAGCCAACAATGCTGCGAATGACATGGATGGGCAGTAACATCCGCCGCCCAGAGAACAACAAGATCCACCAAGGCAACAACTCCATCTTTCGCCCAGACAACCACAATATGTTCGAACCACTAGGAATTATCTAGAACATAACTTTAGAGGGTTCAATCCAACAGTGATAGAACCTGAGATTGAGGCAGACCACTTCGAGTTGAAGCCCGTTATGTTTTACATGATAAACATGTTATGGCAATTTGGAGAGACTGCCACAGAAGATGCTCGACAACACTTAAGAGGATTCCTAGACATTTTTAGAGCATTCAAAATACACGGGGTCCATCAAGACGTACTGGGATAGAGATTATTTCCCTATTCACTGAGGGATAGGGCAAAATAGTGGTTAAACAACCAGCCATCAGGATCATTCAACACATGAACAGAGCTGTGTAAGGATTTTCTGGACTGTTTCAGCCCATTCAATGTCACAGATAGACTGCGAAACAAAATAACATCCTTCCGACAAGGGGATGACGAGCCGATGTGAGAAGCATGGGAGCGGTACCAACAGATGCTGAACAATTGTCCGTTACGTGGTTTCCCGGCTTGGACACATGTATCAATGTTCTATAACGGGGTGAACTACCCAACACGGATGGTGATTGATGCCTCAGACAACGGAATCATCCTCGACAGACCACCAAAAGAGACACTACGAATCCTAAACCAAGCCGCCAAGAACGACTACAAGTACCCAACAGCCGCCGATGCGGCGTTAGGCGTCCAACCATTGTGAATGAAGTACAAGACTCAGAATCTGTCAATGCTCAGCTCGACAAGCTGACAAAGCTGGTCATGAGCATAATGAAACCCGCTAGGAAAGTCTATGAGGCCAAAGCTGTGGAGCCATTCTTTGAAGATTGTGGGGGCAACCATAATTCCTCTAAGTGCACCACATTTGCCAACTTTATGAGAGGATACGAGAGGAACATCAGACTTGCCTAGAACACCTACAACCCTGGATGGAAGAACCATCCCAACATCTTCTGGAGCAACCTGTAACACCCCATTCCCGACCTAGTAGAGAACCGGGTCGGATAATGTTATCAGAAAATATTTAGAGATCAAAACTTAATTCAGAGTTCAAAAAATCATTTCGGAGTATTTTGTTAATCTCTTTTAAGACTTAGCACATTAACTTATTAACAACTTATTCAAATTGGGGTCAATTTTAAACCTTTTCAAATTTAGGGACTAAATCGTAATTTTTATAAATTAGGGGTCTTTATCTAAATTCGTGTTACCATACTGAAATTAAACTTACTAATTATTAGCTTGTGAAATGTCATTACCAACGGAGGTCATTTACCTATCTGATGAGGCGATACAATATTTATTGACTCTTTTGTAAATTATTCAAATATATTTTTATTCGGGTTAGCCTATCAAACAGTTGCCAAACCTTACCAAGTTTTACCAGAAAGTCTAAAATCTATATTTATGATAGCATGTCAAATTTTAAGGCATTTCGAATCGATTTACCTAATTTTCACCTTTTAGCACGTATAAGTTCATTTTACTAGTTTTAACCATTCTCGAACATGATAAATACCATATTTAACTCTTGCACAACATTATTCTATCAAAAAGCACACATATGACATGTCTAGACCATATGCCACCATACTAGGAGTTCATGGCAGAAATTAACTTACATGTGATTCGTAAGAGTGACTTGCAACCGTAACAACACGATCGAAGGTCGAAATTCATTATGGTCCTGAAATGCATGAGACACACGAATGTTAGGCTTACATAACCTAGTGAGGTAGTTTCAACAAATGAATGTCCACAATTATGAATGACATGATGAACAAATGCATATCATAGATATAATCCAATAGACATATCATCATGCTTATTCCACAATTCACATGCTTTCATATTCACATATACATTTCACATAATCATATTGTCATAACAAAATTCATAGGCACATATCATATTAGGTACCATTGGATACGCGAATTCCCTGTACACCATATCATAAATCGAAAAATGAGCCGTAACTCTGAGCCGTAGCTCCATATATACCTTACACATCCATCCTTTTATCTCCCACATATAGGCCGTAGCCCTGGATCGTAGTCCTTCCTTACATGGTGAGCTCAAATAATCCTATGGCATGCCAATTGTATCCAATGTCCATAAATACACACAAATTCACATAGTCCATGATTTTCAGATCACATCATATCAAATAACAATATGAGCCATAGCTCCATATCATGTAGCATTTCATATTATTTTCACAAACATGTAGCATATCATAGTCATATTCGAACATATCAAAGTAATGCACGGTACTTACCAAAATTATCATTCGAACATAGTTGCTCTACGTGAGCCCTTAACAGATGCAAACGTAATCATAAATAATGCAACGAGACGACACCGAGCCTATCCCTTGACACAACTACAATCACCTCGATATTAGGATTCCCGTATAATGACGTCTTTTCCCTTGGTTGACGGTTGTTCTCTATCGACTTCTTGAACCCGACGTCGGCAGAGATTCGATATTACTATATCAAATTTATCGGATCACCAATTTAATACTGAACAACTTAATTATTATTATTTTCCACTATTCGAATGCTTCGTTGGTTTCTTGCCGTGACTCCCCAGAAAACTCACCCCTATTTATACTCAAAATGATCTGCACCTCTCATAAATTCACTGAAATTTGGCAAAATTTTAAAGCAATTTGGCCTTGTAATTGTCCACGTAAGGGCACTATTTTGCCACCTTTATTTCTTTGTTTGCCACGCATCGTGGCAATTGCCACATGAAATGCCCCTTGGCCACGTTTGTGGCATTTGCCACTTTCCTCCAAATTGGCCGAGTGGCCTGGTGCAAAGATTGCGTGGAATTGTTTTGTGCAATTCCTTTAAAAATGAAGGAATTGTACGGCAAGTCCTCCTATATTTTTAATAATAATAATAATAATAATAATAATAATAATAATAATAATAATAATAATAATAAACCGAATAAATAGGTTTCGAACCTAATTTTTACTAGACCCGAATAATCTAATAATAATAAACCCGAATAATTAATAAGATCAAATAATTTATAGAATCGATATAAAATACTCAGTCATCGGAACCTAATTCCGACTAGACCGGTTTTTGGGATGTGACACAACCCAAAAACTGCTACCAACCCACAACAGCAACAGAGAGGCTACCAGCAGTACCAGTTGCGACAGCTGCCTCAACAGTAATAGAATATGAACACTTCTTCCTTAGAATATACTCTGCATACTTTCATATCTCGTACTAATGATTTTATTTCTAATACGAATAAATTTATTGACAAAACTGAATCTTTCATGGACAGGACTGAAAGCAGGATGAATAACCAAGAGGCAGCGATAAGAAATCTGGAGATCCAGTTCGGAAGGTTTGCCCAGGTTATCAATACTAGGCCAATGGGTGGATTACCTAGTGACACTAAAATCACGAAAGGGAAATCTCATGAACATTGCAAAGCTATAACAACCAGAAGTGGGATAACACTATAAGAGCTATCCATGCCTACCGCGAGGGAAACATCACATGCCGAACTAGTTCAAGACGTCGGGCAACCTGCCGCGACAGCACCGAAAAAAACAATGAGGAACCAAAACAAGAACCGACAGATGACACTAGAAATGAACAGTCAGATTCTGGACCAGTTACCTCCTCCCAAGATAGGATACCCCTCAAAGCAAAAACTGTCACCCCGGCACCTCCACCACCATTCCTACAAAGATTGAAAAAGCAGAAACAAGATATGCAATATAAAAAATTCATGGATGTTCTGAAGAAAGTCAAAATCAATCTTCCACTGGTAGAGTTGATCAAACAGATGCCCATCTATGCCAAGTTCTTAAAAGATATGGTATCCAAAAGAACAAGGATCGAGGAATTTGAAACAGTGGCAGTGACAGAAGGATGCGTGACCTTGTTACACAATAAGGCACCACCCAAACAGAAAGATCCGGGCAGCTTCATAATTCCTTGCAAAATAGGCAGCAACCACTCCGTACGAGCCCTATGTGACTTAGGGGCAAGCATCAACTTAATGCCCAAATTCGTCTTCCAGAAACTAGGAATAAGAGACGACCGCCCAACAACAGTAATGCTCCAACTGGCCGACAGAACATACGTACAACCGGAAGGAAAAATTGAGAACATCCTGGTGAAGGTGGACAAATTTATTTTCCCTGCCGATTTCCTAGTACTAGACTGTGAAGAAGATGAAAAGGCACCAATAATCCTGGAACGACCATTCCTTGTTACGGGCAGAACACTAATTGATGTGAAAAAAGATGAACTTACGATGAGGGTAAACGATCAGCAAGTAAAATTGAATGTCTTCCAAACCATGAGGCAGGCTGATGATCTGGAAGAATGCCAGTTAATAGAAGCCATCTCAGAGTTCAACTTTGTAGCCAACAGACCCTGCCTACAGCAAGACTGCCCGAGCAGAGACCTCGACAGCTGTTTCGGCAGCCATTTAAAAGCCTACCCAGACGATGAGCAACGCAGTGAGTGGACAGAACAGGAATTGGAGGAACAAGAAGAAGCATACTGGGTAGCAAACAAGCCAAGTAAGTACTTCGAACCATTGAATTACACAGAAAATGGAGGTAAAATGTTCAAACCATCTATCGAACAACCTCCAACTCTTGAATTAAAAGCCTTACCTGCACAACTTAAGTATGTTTACTTGGGACCTAATGATACACTGTCAGTAATAATTTCTTCCAAGTTGCAGCCTAGACATGAACAACAACTGACATCACTACAACAACAACATAAGAAGGCAATAGGTTGGACCATTGCAAATATAAAGGGAATAAGCTCGACCATTTGCATGCACAAAATTAAGCTCGAGCAGGACCAAAAACCAACAATAGATGCATAGAGGAGATTAAACGATGCCATGAGAGAAGTTTTCAAAAAGAAGATAATCAAATGGCTAGACACTGGTATCATATATCATATCTCGGGTAGCGAATGAGTAAGCCCAGTACAATGTGTACCAAAGAAAGGTGGCATAATTGTGGTAAGTAATGACAATAACGAGTTAATACCAACTAGAACAGTAACTGGTTGGAGAATATGCACGGATTATCGCAAGTTAAATAAAGCAATAAAAAATGATCATTTTTGTTATATTTTATTGATCAAATGCTTGACTGCCTTGCTGGAAAACCTTTCTATTGTTTTTTGGATGGATATTCAGGTTAAAACCAGATCGCCATCACACCGGAGGACCAAGCCAAAACAACATTCACCTTCCCATATGACATTTATGCCTTTCGAAGAATGCCATTCGGATTATGCAACGCCCCTGTCACATTCTAGCAATGCATGATGGCTATTTTCTCTGACATGATAGAAGACTTCATGGAAATATTCATGGATGACTTCTCTGTCTTCGGCAACAACTTTGACAGCTACCTCGGCAACCTTGAAAAAGTACTCACCAGATGAGAGGAAACATACCTGATACTTAATTGGGAAAATGCCACTTTATGGTCGATGAAGGCATAGTCTTGGGGCATAAAATTTCCGCACAGGGAATAGAGGTAGGCAAAGCCAAGATCGAATTGATTGCCAATTTGCCGCTACCAACCACTGTCAAGGGCATTTGGAGTTTCCTAAGACACGCATGTTTTTATCGCAGTTTCATTAAAAAATTTCTAAAATCTCTAAACCACTGTGTACATTGCTAGAATAGGACAAATCATTCAACTTCGATGAGGCATGCCTGAAAGCATTCAAAACCTTAAAGGAGAAGCTAGTGACAACACCTGTGGTAATCCCACCTGATTAGAGCCAACCCTTTGAGCTAATGTGTGATGCTAGCGATACTATCGTTGGTGCCGCCCTAGGACAACGCATAGACAAAATCTTCCATGTAATCTACTACGCCAGTAAAACATTGAATCCTGCCCAAACCAACTACACAACTACAAAGAAAGAGTTACTTGCAGTATTGTTCGCCTTTGATAAGTTTCGGCCATACCTTATTGGAACAAAAGTAATAGTCCACACAAATCATTTTGCCTTGAGGTACCTGTTCGCAGAGAAGGATGCAAAGCCTCGCCTGATTCGTTGGATTCTACTGCTGTAAGAGTTTGACCTAGAAATTTGAGACTGGAATGGCACAGAAAATCAAATGGCATACCATCTCTCTCGGCTTGAGAATGAACAAGAAAAGACTTCCAACAGCGAAATTCAGGATGCATTCCCAGATGAACAACTGATTCTAGCCTCTGCTCTGGTAGCTGCCATGAAAGCTGAAGGCATCTCACTCGCCGCCCACGAAGAGGCCGCGGTAGCAACATCGACAGCCACACCCTGGTACGCAGACATTGTGAATTATTTGGTATTTGGTGTTTTACCATATGAACTTAACTTCCAAGGAAAGAAACGATTCCAACATGATGCTAAGCATTATTTTTTGGACGAGCCTTTCTTGTTTAAAAACTGTACAGATCAGGTTATTAGACTGTGTGTACAGAGGATGAACAACAAGCCATACTATCGCAGTGCCACACAGCACCATATGGAGGCCAATTTGGAGGGCATGTAACCCCCTCGTCCCGGTCTGGCTGGATGACCGGTCCGAGTGGGCCACACGGGGAAAACCGAGTGAAAACCCCTTAAGGATTCCCCCTCGGTTAGCAACCCTATTTTTTGTTTTAAATCTTGTCTAGATGAGTATTTAATCCTATGTGATCATACAGCGGAACAACATACACGAGGCAAACAAACGAACTCAACCCAACATCTTACAGCCCAAATTTTAGCTTAAACTGCACCTAAGGGGTGTATCGATACCCCTTGACTAGGTCAACTGGTCAAAGTCAACCCGTGGAGACTGTATCGATACACCCAAGGAGTGTATCGATACCCTCCCCAACGGTTGACTTTCCACGGTCAACGCTAAGATGACGGTATCGATACACTAGAGGCCCATATCGATGCCGAAATGGACAGTAGCTCCAGTGACCAAAAAGGTATCGATACGCCCCCTCGCGTATCGATACACGAGACCTGAAACAAGAAGGCGGTATCGATACGGGACCAACCGTATCGATACCCCTACACTGCAAAACCTCCCAAACTCAGCAAAACGATCAAGATTCGAATCTAAATGCAATTTAAGACTTCCCTAGCCCCAACCAAACATTCACACAACATTTACATACCACTATATAGCCATACAAGCACCCAACATGTATAAACATCAAGGAAATCATGCAATAGACCAAAGATGGCATTTAAGCATTCAAAGATCACACTTCAACATTCAAACATAAAGGCAACCTCTAAGGCATAAAGCCAAAATTCATACTAAGCAATCTAGGCATGGGATACAATTCAAACATGGCATCACAAGCCATGCAAAAGCAAGATAACATGGAGTCTAAGCAAGCTCCTAAACAACCAACAATCATCCATCAAAATAACACGTGTCCCATTGCCTAAATTATTACATGTTTAACATTTAAAAGTCATACTTGATGCACTCAAGCCAACAACCACACTTGGAGGCCCTCCACTTGCTCAAGCAACCCACGAACTAAGGATCTGCAATGTTGAACAAAGAGAGCGTAAGCAATGATGCTTAGTGAGGGTAAGCTCTTAAAAACAAACCTCAACATTGCAGGGTCCGAGCACGATCTAGCCAAGGCATTACACATATATACCAAGGATCCAGAAGAGCCACAAGATAATGATGCATGAGCAATATACAATTAAATGTCATGATCATGAGCTCTACTCCACAACACAAGTATTCACATTGAATCATCCAAATAAAGATCGTAAATCTCAACACATTGATACACATATCATTCAACATTGGCACCTAGCTATGACCCGAATACGCGGATAAACTCGTTGGAACTCACATCCAACAACCACATTACCTCACGGTGGGATTACACTCATCACCGGTCTCGCGGAGGGGATTCCACTCATCTTCACGCCCCGTCGATGGGATTCCACTCATCATCGACTATATATAAATACAATTTCCTGGCGAACCCGTACTCCTCCTTGGTGACTCAACGCCACCAAGGCCACGCGCGACTTTTGACTCATGTGTACACACTAACATCCTACTGATCGATCATTTGTACTCAAGCATACTAGTGACAACATTTTACTCATTTCACATTACTCATTTCAACCAAATTCCGTGCTTAGCACGTACTCACCAACAACCACCATCATGTATGTCTCAAGCATCACAAGTCATGTCTCATCTCACATGTATAACACAATATACATAAGCATTCATATCACATTTCATACGAGACATACACAACCACATAAATGAGTTCATCCAAAGGCTCTAGATCAAGCTTAGGATTAGGCAACCACCCTAATCCTAACTCTAGGTGGGTTTACCAAGCCCGACCTAGTCCATATACTCGAACCAACCATTTTAAAACCAAGTAAAACAATTAACCACTCACCTAAGCTCCCAAGCTTAAAGACCAAGCAAACGACCACCTTAAATTTCCCGGATTTACTTCCGATGCTTCACCGATGCCCAAACTCGATTCTAATCAATCCCAAACACAAACAAAACATCCACAATCAATAACTCATCATCGGAACTAACCCGGATTAACATTTTCAAACAACCAACACTCAAAATCAAGCCCAAAACAGAATTCCCGAGCAGCCCCTAAAACCCACTGAAATCTTCCATTTCAAGCATCCAAACAACCATCAAATACACCCAAAGTGACCCTCATATATCATACTAACACCAGCCCTCAAAAACCCACATTAAGCCACCCCAAAAACCACTTTAAAACCCTCCAAAAACCCACTTGAAACCCAAATCCGAAAATTGCTCAAAATCATTTGAAATTCACATATGTTATACCATTTGACCTCTATACATCATAACTAAACATATTAAATCAAAACATTTCACTTAACATCATAAAGCTTTCATTTTTAATCCAAACTTTCCAAAATGCCATTTTCTAAAACCTCCATGGAAATGAAAATAAAAGGTACTTTTAAGGAGAGGGAGATGAGGGGAAGTCAAAAATGTCCATACCTTTCAAAATAGAGGTGAAATGAGGGAGCTTTGAAATGGAATAGTAGCTTGAAGAGGGGAACCCCTTTTCACGTTAGAGAGGAAGAAGGTGAATAGTAGAAGATGGTGAGAAATGGGTATTTTTAATTGTTTGTTTAAATTTAGAGGCTAAAAGACCATATTGCCCTTAATGAATTGGACTATTCACAAGAAGGTGATCCATGGCTATTTAGGCTAAAATCAAAATATGTTCAACACCATTTATTTTGAAATTAAAACCCGAATATTATTTAAATTATAAAACCGAGCCCGAATAGTATTAAAATATTATTTTCACCTAACCCCTAAACCCGGGTGTTACAGGGCATCACACGGCAGCAAAAGTACTCCAATCAGGTTTCTTTTGCCCGACATTGTAGAAAGACGCCCAAGCATTCTACAAACAGTTTGACAACGGCCAAAGAACATGAAACATATCAAGAAGAAACGAAATGCCCCTACAAACCATCTTGGAGGTTGAGTTATTCGATGTTTGGGGAATAGATTTTATGGGACCATTCCCATCTTCGTGTGGTAATATGTACATCCTTCTAGTAGTGAACTATGTTTCCAAGTGGGTAGAAGCCATTGCCACCCCTCACAATGATGCAAAGATCGTCTATATATTCTTACACAAGAACATATTCACAAGGTTCGGAGTTCCATGAGCCATCATTAGTGACGAGGGCACCCATTTCGATAACAAGCTCATTGCCAAGGCACTCCAAAAAGTTGGTGTAAAGCACAAGATTGCCGCGGCATATCATCCACAAACAAATGGGCATACAAAGATTTCGAACAGGGAAGTCAAGACGATCTTGGAGAAAGTTGTAAACCCAAGTAGGAAAGATTGGTCGTTGAAACTAGACGATGCTCTTTGGGCATACCGAACAACATACAAAACACCACTCAGAATGTCCCCATATCGCCTAGTATACGGAAAGGCCTGCCACCTCCCTATCGAAATAGAACACAAGGTGTATTGGGCAGTCAAAGCAGTGAACATGGAATAGAAACAAGTCGGCGAAAAAAGATTACTAAATCTGACAGAAATGGAAGAATTTCAGAGGGAGGCATACGAGAACGCCAAGTTGTACAAGGAAAAAGTCAAAAAATGGCATGACAGCAAGATCCAGCAAAGGTAGTTCCTGTTCGGGCAGCAAGTGCTGCTGTTCAATTCCCGCCTCAAGCTGTTTCCTGGGAAGTTAAAATTCAGTTGGTCAGGACCGTTCGAAGTAGTCCAAGCCTTCCCACATGGTGCCGTGACAGTAAAACCAGTAAATGGAGGGACATAATTCAAAGTTAACGAGCAACGATTAAAGTACTATACAAGAGATTCTATCCCGAAAGAACAGGAAGTATTCACATTGGGGAATGCCCACCCCAATGTGACATAATTTTATCTTTTCACATCTTTACCGCTTTATTAGGAGTAGATTTTAGGACTAGATTTTATCTTTTTCATTTTTTTACCATTTATTCCCGTCTCACAATTAATTATACATATTCAGACCCTTAAGAATCGAGCCGCCGAGCACAGCATAGGGCGGCATTACTATGCCTGCTGCTGCAACCCACAGATAATGTCAGAGCAGATAACTCCTTCAAATCCTCAACACCATCTGACTAAGCCTAAGTCTTCTTCCCTTTCTCTTGTATTTATTTTTCTGTTTTTATTTTGTGCATTGAGGGCAATGCCCATCTCGAGTTTGGGGGGATAGCTCTCGCATCTTTTTGTCTAGGCATACTTAGTAGCATATAGGTTGCATTGTACTTGCCTTAATATTAATCAGAACAAAAAATTTATTATATAACTTGTGCCTATGATAGTTAGCCGATTAATTATTTTCGCACCATTAAATAAATTGACCTTAATATGGGAAAACATGCAAAATGACAGATTTTTTTAAATTGCCAAAACTATCAAACACTTCTGTTACTTGCTGAATTTGTTAGAATATCTAATGAACATTGCCTGCTTTGTTTTTAGAATTCTTTGAAAAGTTCTAACAATGGTTGCAGGTAATTGTCGAGGCAGGAAACAAAAACCTGAAAATAAAGCTCTGCTACGGCAGCAGAAAAAAAAAAGAAAACAAAGAAACATTGTTGTTTTACCCTAGAAGTGCCCGAAACAGGCTCTAGGAAGAATCATGTGCGAGGACATTCCGCTGCTATCAAAGTCCATGAATCTGAAAATTTTGAAGTGACGGAAAAATTAGCATGAGTGAATGAAAGTCTTCACGGGATGACTCTACTCCATGGGTTCGGGGTTTAGTAGTTTGATCCTATCTTAATTTCAGACTTATAAGAATAGTTGTGATAAGCTGAAGTTCTCATTGTCGTGATAAATAATTGTGCTTAACCGTGCTGTCTCGGCAGCAACCTTATATATCATCACAACTTCTTTGTTTATCTAGTTATTCTGTATATTCAGCCTGCACACACTGCACTGGCATTAGAAATTAATTCGGAGTTATTTTCTTGCTAAGTTCCCTTCACTAATCTAATATAGGTGCTACGGCCTTGAGGTACTGAATCAAGTTGAAAACATGTTTTTCTTTCTGGTTAATATAAGGGCAAGTATGTTTAGGTTGCATTGCTTGAGGACAAGCAATAGTTCGAGTTTTGGGGTGTGTAAAGTGTCTACAAGTTCTATATTTCATGCACATTCCATCTCATATTATTGCTGTTTTTGAGTACATTCTAGGCATAATTAAGATCATGTATTGCATTTTACAGTATTTCTTTACTTTGCCATGCCTTTATAGATTATCTGTTATTTGGTGAAGAAAAGGTACTATTTTAGTATATTTTTAGTTTTAGGTACTAGAGGCTGACAGAGGGAAAGAGGAGCTGAGGATATGATGCTGAGGTAGCAGACCAAGGAGTTGTACTGATGTAGTTCCAAACAGAGACAACAGCTACCGAGTAGCTGCTGCTGCGCAACCTGCCGCCCAAGACAGCAAACTTTGGAGTTGGAGAACCAGAATGCGATCTGTAGAGCAAAAAATCATGATTCTATCGATCTTGTCCACTCAATTTTCCGTCGTCTGTAGTAGCGGGCAGAGCTGCCGAATGAGAATCTCAACATTACTTACGGAGCAAGGCAACATGATAAAGTCCACATTCAACTCAAAGAAGTCAGAGTTTAAAGTCACATTTAATGTAAAAAGCTATTTTGAAGACTTCTACTTCAAGAATGACTAGACCTAGCTAATGCCTATATATACTCATTGTAACTCTAATTCAAAATAGCACCTTAGGCATAGTTTAGGTTTTCTTGCCGCCGACATGTTCTAAGTTTCTCCTTGGGTTTTTGTTATGTTGTAATTAGTTGTGAGAACGGTTGTTTAGGATTTCAAGTTCGTTTTGCAAATAAAATTACAAGGTTTACTTATTCCATGTTCTTCATAGTTTTCAATTAAGGCGAAAGATTAGTTGAATTCTATCCATTTGTTCGGTATCGAGAGAGTCGAACTCACGAAAAGAGTAAGTACGACTTCATGTATAAACGGTGCAATCAATCCAGCCTAGACATAAGTTAAGGGTTTAAGGCGGCTAAAAGAGGACGAATCAACATTGCTGTCTTTGCACGATTCACGCCGCGACTGGTATTATCTGCAATGGGCATCAACAACACTCTGACTTAAACATAAGCGGAGTCACCTTCGAAGCGTTCTGCCGAGCCTTGTAGTTCTGTTGAGTTTGTCACCGAGACACAGTTCCATTCCCCTGCCGAGACAGCGAGAGGGTCTCAGCAGTCTACCTGCCATCTACCACCGAGGCAGCAGAGTCTGGCATCGCAAAATGACTTTTCCTATTCAACATAGTTTCACACTAAGCAACAACATAAACCAGCCCTCTCTATCAATCTGATCACTTCATTTTCAATTACTTGTGTTTTTATTTTACTTTATTCTTCAACATCCAATTTAATTGTGCATTTACTTTTCTTGTGCAGGACTTACAACTCGAATCAAGTTGTCCAATCCCTGTGGGAGACGATATCTTTTATAATATAACTTGACAGGAGTGTGCACTTGCGATCATAAATAGAGAACACCCTAACGCTCTACAAATGACCTTATCGAATATTTTAAAAGTACGGTGACCAAAATGAATCTGCCCTAAAAGTTTGGTGACTATATTGAAATCAAACTAAAAGTTGAGTGACCTTATCGAATATTTTAAAGTACGATAACCAAAATAAATATGCCCTAAAAGTTTAAAGACTATTTATGTAATTTACCCAAAAAATTACTATAAAATAATGGATACACTTGATTTGTTTGATATGTGAGTATGTTTAGTAAAAATAATTGGCACCTTAATTTTAAAAAAAAAGTTTATAGAAAAAAATTAATATTTTGTGCACATAATTTTATATGTCGACGATGTATTAGATGATAATATATTTAAATTTATTTAGTTTTAATAAATAAATTTCATCTGACTAATTGATGATATAATATTATATAGTTTGTTATAAATAAAATTATAGGATATAATGTACGGATGGTACAGTGGCAATTAATATGGAGTATTTCGCTTTAGGTATAGTAGGAAATTAACATTATGATTCACATCTTAAGACTCAAATTTATAAAATTTAGGTATACCATAAATACTTTTTAATTTGCTGTTGTATAGGACGAGAAGAAAAGAAAGGGTTGGTTGGTGATTTTAATTATATATTTTTTAAATATGTAATTATGCCGAATCTTAGTTGATTTGCAAATTTTATTATCATAATTTATATAGCAAATTAAAATAATGGTCATATATATGAAGACATTCTCAATCCATATTATTTGACATATAATGATAATAAAAGAGTTAATTTCAATTAGATTGAATTTTAATTTCCTAATTCTTATTTTATTTTATAATGGAAGAAATATCATAAAATTACTATTATTTAAGATGGTTTACCTTCCAATTTTGCGCTTTTGTTATTTACTTTTATTAGAGTGAAAGTTGAATCGAGTCGAGTAAAACAAATTGAGTTATTCGAGTTGACATGTTATATTTTATAACTTAAACTTTATTTGAATTTTTTTCGATTCGATTCAAGTGTATAAATTCGAGTCGAGTTTCGAGTTCTTATACAAATTTAATTTAATTATTTATTATGTTATAGTACATTTTGATTCTAATTTAAACGACTTTCTCTAATAATATATATATATATATATATATATATATATATATATATATATATATATATATATATATATATATATATATATATATATAAGGAAAAATTGAGGGACTCAACTCAAACTTAAAAACCAATCTACTAATTACTAAAATTTTCGAGTTATTCAAGTTTTTATTTTACAATTCAAACTTTATTTAAAAAAATTTAGAGTCGAGTTTATATTTTTTTAATCTAGTCGAATTTTGTTCCCCTAACTTTTATCATGGGTTGACATATAAATTATAATAATATCAATAAAATAAATGCAAATTACTTGAGTGGTTAGTGGCAAATGTATCATGTGAATGCGATAAATCAGCGCGTTTTTTTAATGGCTCGCTGTTAAGCATTTTTGTCCCTAAAATCAGCTATATTAACAATGTTAAAATAATAATTTTATGCAAATAAGATAATTTCCGAATAAAACTAGTAACACCCATTATCATTAGGGATAGGTATGAGTCGATTTTTTAACTATCCAGAAAATAATTATAATAATCATAATCATGAATCTGATTTGGTTTGACCTAAAAAATATACACTTAAATTTGAACTCGAAATCAACCCGAACTGATATGATTTATATAAAAAAACAATTTTAGAGATTTAATTGTAAAAAATATATATAATGAGAGGACATTACTGTAAATATTCCTATAAAATATATAGAAAAATTATATTATTAGTCCAGGGTAGGGTTCAATAAGCTATTTTTCACCCTACCCAACCCAAAATCACTATTAATAAAAACCCGACATGATCACGATGTTCACACACACAAACCTAACCCGATCGGGTCAGGTGAAATGCACATCCCTAATTACTATAAATTTAAAGAAAAAGATTTGGGCCTATCATTTAGTTTAAGCCTATAATTATTAAATTTTTATTTATTTGAACTTTTTATATATTTTGGTGTGATTACATTGTAGCATATATATTTTAGTTTTTAGTTTTTGAAAATGTACACACTGTGTAGACAATATTACTTGAACCCAGATTACCTAGAAGAAATAACACAATCTTTTATCATTGAAACCATTCAATGAGTTCATTTGTTTGACATTGTTATTATTATAGAAATTAGATTTTGTGATTTCGTGTGTAAAAATTTGGTAATATCTTTTAATTTAATTAACTAGGACGAAATATTTATAAGTAGTAGATTATATATATATATATATATATATATATATATGTATATGAAAATGATTGTTAACCAAATCATTAATACAAAGGCACCGAAACAGATACATTTGGCCTTTGATGAATAGGCTGGACTTATTTTTGGTGCCGTCCTTCCATATCAAACAATATCAAAGTTTTGATGAAAATATAATTCATTACCACATATAGAAATACATGTTGTTTAACTCAACAAGTTGTTACACTGAAAAAAAAATAATATTTATTATAAGAGGTTCAAATTTAAATTATTTTATCTGCAAGCAGTGGCGGATCTATATGGTCCATTGGGTGGGCCTGTGCCCACCCTGAATTTTCCAAACCTTACACATTTGGCTTCAATTTTTATAATTTTTATGAATTGGTCCTTAAATTTTATGACTTGTGCCCACCCTAAAATTTTGAGATTTTTATGATTTGTACTCATCCTAAAAAATGTTTTTATTTGTGCCAACTCTCAAAAAAAATTCTGGATCCGCCACTGTCTGCAAGGTATGTATTTGGACGAACCGAAATTTATTTGAAACATCATGCATGCATGTATAGTTTATGTGATGTTTTGCACATCAACAAATTATATTCAATACTTTATCATGTTACTATGTTATGCTTTGCACATCAACATTTGTTCGATATTGTTTTTTTTAACTAATTAATTATACCAATTTTATACAAATAATTTTTTTTCTTGACACAGTTGTTGGAATCACGAAAATGGATTTAAAAAATAGTTGGATTTGAAGGGAACAAAGTATGCATGGAATTTTTATATATATATATTATTAGCCGTAAGAAATGTGAATACGTGTGACGTGAATCCCTCAAACAACAGTGTATTATTTTGTATATTATAATATTGAATAAAAAATTAAGTAGACAGTTGAAATAAAATTATATACTTTTAAATTAGTAAAATATAAACAATGAGTCTGGTCCAAGTAGTAAGCAACTTGGTGTGGCTTAAGTAAGATATCGAGTTCGACGTGTTGTGTATGCAGAAAATTTCCGCTGAGAGATTCACCCACCAAAATCAAATATGTGACGCGGGTTAGTCTGAATTAATTATGACGGAGCCTTGAAAGCGGAAGTACAACAAAAAAAAATTGAGCAAAATATAATTTGTAATTTGTTGATATCATGTTTCAAACATTGTTTGGTTTTATTAGATTCAAATTATTGGCATCCAAATTAATTAATTATGCCTCGACTAAATTGAAGGCATGCCATATGAAGAAATAATTTTAGGATATAATAATAAAAAAGTTTTTGAGAATAATTGTAATCGTTCATGTTTAAAATCAACTCCATTTTAAAGATAAACCCGAATAACGGAGCAGATTTACGTTAGTTGGATTTAATTATTTTTGTTAAATGTTAATGGATTTGTGTTTGAAATTTTGGCCAGGTCTGAGTTTTGAATAATGGGTCTATTTAATTGGGCTTGAGAAATACTATAATGTATTTGGGTTTAAAAATATGATTTTAAAGCACGAAAGGTTTTATTAACTGGGTTGTTTGAATTGATGGATGATCACTTCTTGTAATATATATATGGGATATGATCCAGTTACACAATGTAAAATTCTTTAAGTTGTACACATTTTTTAGATCGTTGGATTTAAGAAATTGATGGTTGAGATTAACTCCTTATTTTTTCCCAAGTGATAATCTTCACATATTCTACTGTTAATCTCAGTCATCCGTTTCACTCATCCAACGATCCAAAAAATGTGTAAAACTTAAAGAGTTTTACACTATGTAACTGGATTCTATCCTATATATATATTGATACACAAGCTGTGTAATAAAAATTAAACAACCCTTCATATTTAAACTATAAAATCTGAAACCTAAATTCCTAACCCTAACACCTAAACCTTAAACTCTAAATTCTAACTATAAACCTTAAATTCTACACATTACACACTAAATCTCTAAATCCTAACCTAAAACCCTAAACCCTAAAATTGAAAGGCTTGTATATCAAAGTATTTTTCACACACGCGCGCGTTATATATATAGAGAGAGAAGATCCAGTTACACATTGTAAGAGTTTTTAACTTTTACAGTTTTTTGAATCGTTGGATGAGTGAAATGGATGGAAGATTAACATTGGGTTATGTGAAATTATCACTTGAGAAAAAATAAGAAGTTAATCTCTATCATCTATTTCACCCATCCAACATTAAAAAAAAAACATGTAAAACTATGAGTTTTACATTCTGTGTAAGTGGATCCTATCCCTATATAGGGATTTTGAATACAATGACATGTTAATAATGCGGTTCATTGGCTTGTTAGGGTAACATTATTTTGAGCATATTGCTTTATTTGGTAAGTTATTTTCACAATATATTTTTATTAAGTAGAGAGATACTACATGCTAAATGTAAATGTCGGGATTCGAATTCATACGAGATGAGTAGGAGTGGTTCAAAGAGAAAGGGTCTTGTACAATTTGTTAAAATGAGGTTATTAATTGCAATTATTTGATATACGAGATGTATAAAAAGTTTACACATGTCTTCATGTTTAAATTATAAAATCTAAAATATAAATCTTTAATAATAAAATCATAAACCTTAAACCTAAACTCTTAATTCTAAATCCTAAAACCTAAACCCCTAAATTTAAACCTTAAACTAAACCCATAAACCCTAAAATAGACATGCTTGAGTATGTATCAAATAAGTTTCTTTAAAACATATAATAAAATAAGAGTAATTTTTATACAAATGCTTTGTAAAAAAATTACACAAACTTGCTGCTTGCATGATTAATTTAAAAAAACTTTTAACCCTAAATTATAATTCTAGGTCATAAATTATAACCCCTAAAAATTAAACTCCTAAGTTCTAAATTTTAAACACAACCTAAACCTCTACCATTTTGCCGCATTCCACATGTTCGATGAAATATCTCGATGAGTTATCAGCGTTCAATTGAGAAAGGGATGTGGCAATGCTTCGATCGGCATGGTCAAGTGATGGACATGTTCATCCCAAATAAGCGAACAAGGGATGGTTTCCGTTTCGAATTTGTCAGAATGCGTTCGGAAGAAGAGGCGAAAAGAGTGATAGAGCGTCTGGATTGATTTACACTTTATGGATAGACGATACGAGTGTCGTTTGCAAGGAGAGAAAGGAGACGAGAGGTGTGAAGACGAACATCTAAAAGAAGGGTGAGTTTGGAAGGCAAGGTCGAATCTAAAATGTCGACATAGATTAGGATTAATTCGATAGCGATGAATAGAAAGGTTCAAGGTGTGATAGATGAGGAGAAGATCGCGATTCTAAAGAACTGTGTGTTGGGGTGGTGTCGATAACCAATGGGTACAATTGCATTGGCACAGAAAGCGAATACGACAGGAATCACAGGATGTTCGATCATGCACATTTCCGGCACCAAAGTGTTATTAATGATTCCTAATTTGGAATTAAGGGAGGTAACACTCAAGAAAGGGAAATGGAATGCTTGTTTCGAATGATATGAGGTATGGACGCCAGATGTAGATCGGGGCAATCGATGGGTGTAGCTATCGATTTTTGGTTTACCAGTACATGTGTGGTCCAGAGACATTTTTGAAAATATAGCATCAATATAGGGCACATTGGTTCGTTTAGAGGAAGGAACTTTGGAATCCATATCATTTCATCGGGGTCGAATGTTGATAGAGACAGATTGTATGTAGCATATAAATGAATTTGTGGACATGGATATTAGAGGATTAATGTTTCGTTTTAGAGTTTGTGAAATGGAAGTGAGACGGGAGAAGTGTGACCAATGCTGGCGAGATGACAGTACCGACTCGGGAGAAGAAGAGGACCGAGAGGGAAAGAAAGACTCAGTTATAAAGGATGAGTTGAGCGGGTGGCGGGCGGAGAGCATGGACCATCATGTTAGCGAAAGTAACATGAAACTGAATGTTGAGGTGTAGGGTAGTTTGGCCATTAACAAGGAGGCACGTTTTGTTAATTTGGGATATGGTGAAGGCGATTTTCAGAGATTGGAAGTGGAGCAACGAGTGGATGAATGTGTGCGAGAGGTCCCGTTGGAATAAGGTGATTGGATGTCGGATGAGGAGGTAGGATTGGTGAACCGTGTTGAGGAAATTCAGTCACGTCCATTGGTTCTTTTCGATGAGAATCTAATCGACTGTCCTGTGGGCCGACTTTCAATCACGACATCGTGTGATAAGCCGAGAATTAGATCGTGTGTCGTCGAGCCTGTGGAATTAGAGGTGGAAGTTATGAACTCTAAGGAGTCTAATAGGATAAGCGGTCAGGTAGCAGAGGTACTGTTAAATGTTGTATCACCAGGAGATCGAGGGTACGCAGCAAGTAACGGGAGAAAGGGCCATAAAGTCTAGAGATCGAAGGTAAAATCTTATCATATAAAAAGACAACGAGCGATACTGCAAGAAGCAATGGAAACTGTGCATTTGGGCATGCTTATAGGAGTAAAGACAATTGGTAACGAGGACGCGATTGTGAATGACATTGCGAAATTAATTGAAGCAAGGGAGCGGCGAGTTTAGGGGGTTGATGAGGGTGTTGTCGTGGAATCTACGGTGGCTTGGTTCATCGACAAAGAGGAAATCGATGTAGAAGTTGTTGAGGAAACACCAATGCTAAATGGCCCTATTACAGGAGACTAAATTGGAAGACTTATTGGTTCATGTGATTCAGAAGGCATGGCATACATATAATTTTGATTTTCTTTTTTGCACCATTGGTGGGTAGGTCGGGTGAAATTGTTGTTGTATGAGAAACATTACGGTTTCAAATTTCAGCACCTTGGATTACAAGAAATTTCGTAGCAATTAAGGGAAATTGGGTAAGTGAGAGGTGGGATAGTGGAATGATAGCAATTTATGCACCTTGCAATCGTGAGGAACAAATGGTGGTTTGGGATGCGATTACTGTTGCGTGTAAAATAGGCTATCGCAATTGTAGTGCAAGTGTACACGACGCAAGTAGTAAGTGATACAAAGTATCGGATATCGTCTCCACAGGGATTGTGCTAATGACTTCACCTAAATTCACTGCACGAGATAAAGAGAATAGTTTAAGAAGATTGTCACGAGAATATCAAAGTAAACGTAAATAAAAAGAGTAGGAATATCAAGATAGAGAGAATGGGCTGGTATTGAGTTGCTCAGTAGTGCAGGTATTGAGAAGTTTAGGAAATCCAGTTATGTCGTCGCGCCCGTCGCCGACAGCACCTGTCGCGGCAGCTGTCCGTTAGCTGTCGCGACAGCGAACACACCAACTCCGTACTCCAAGTTTGGCAAGAATCCCAGACCTGCCTTGGCCTATCCCTAGGTCCAAGTCTGTCGATGATCACGTCTTTGATGATACCTCCCGACGTGAATCGAAGGATGAACACCGATGTGTATGAATTCTTCCTTAACCACTTAACCTCGCCCTATCCCTAGGCACGAGATAGTTCAACTATAAACTAGAGAACTCGCTCTTATCTCTTTCGTATACTTAACTCTCCCGATGCTAAGTAAATAGATAACCTCACAATGCTCTCCCGATGCTCTTGCAAGATATTAAAACCAAAATAAGAGAACTTGAAGTTTATTTTATTGAACTTGGAAAATCCTAAAACAAAACAACCCTTGCAACTACTTTACAAAACAACCCGTGGCCCTAGGGGGTTTTTAGAACATAACGATGGCGGGTAAACGGCAGGGGGATTTAGGTTATCGGTTATGGGGTATGATGCCTCTAGGTTAAAATCTATGCCCTTATATAAGCTTTGGGCTCAAGTATTCTAAGTTAACAAGGATTACAACTTTAATGAAAAGTAAGATTCTATTAAATGCTTAATCTCTAAGGATTCCTACTTTTCAGCCGCCTCCTTGTTTCATGGAAATTCCTCTCCTTGAGCTTTGGCTTGACATATCTTTTGATCCGGGGCTTGGAAAAATATTTGGCTTTCACACGATAGACGAGCAGATTTTTCTCTGTCTATCGAGGTCCATTTTACTTTTCCTCTTCATAAGGCTGCTGTCACCTTGCTGTCACGACAGGTCCATGGCAGCTTCGTCCTTATCATCCACTTGTCCAGTTCAGCTCTTCTACTTCTCTGCCCTGCGTCTGCCTTCTTCGTCAACCATGGCAGTAACCTGCAAAATTAGCCATCTTTTAGTAGAATCCGTGCCTTTAGTGAATTTATGATGTTTTACTGTAAACTGACCTAAATGCAATGCAATGATGCTTGAATGCAGCAGAAATATAGGTTAAAAAGGGTGTAAATAATAGAACTTTTACACACTCAACACACCCCCAAACTCAAGTTCTTGCTTGCCCTCAAGCAATTAAACCTAAAGGAAAAGAAAATATTTTTGTGTTGGCTTTCAAACAGTGAACTGTCCCTTACCCGTCGCTCATTCTCTGTGGCGGCAGCAACCTGTCGGAGGGTTTAGGGTCTGTCCGGAATCTCCCTATAGCTCTCGTGTAGTGTGTGCATGCTTGTGAACAGTTATATGCTAAGACTCTCTTAGTTTCACTAGAATATTCAACTTTTTAACTCGAATTTTTATGCCAAAGTTTATTTTTGAAGGCACATTTTCATGCTTCTTTTCTTTTATTTTCAAGCTAAGTTTTACTAGAGCCAGTTTTGGGCACCTCTAGTTAGCTTCCTAGAGCCGGTTTCGGGCACCTCTAGGTTATTTTCTTTTGCTAAACTTCTTTCCTAGAGCCAGTGTTAGGCACCTCTAGGGGCTATTCAAGTACTAAGCATCCTACTCTAGTTTGGCTAAAAGAAATCTAAGCAATATAACAGCCACAATGGTGTTTAAGTTTTCAGAACTATAGAAAGGCTCTAAACTTCTCCTTAAACTGTTCTAAAGATGCTGCCACGACAGAGCTATCATGACAGGTAAGTTAACTTTCACAGTTTTAAGCCAACAATTTTATATTTTCTGATTTTTTTAAGAGAACTTAATTAAATAAAAGACAAAACAATAATAAAAAGATGTACTAAGACTCCATTACTATGGAGGGTGCCACCCCCAAACTCGAGGGTTGCATTGCCCTCAATGCAAAATGACAGATAAAATGACAGCAGGTACATCACAAAATAAATATAAGCAGGCAGCAGGAAAAAAAAGAAAAGAAAAGACTTAAATTTAATCGCTGTCTTCACTGTTGCTGCTGACACGGATCTGACGGCGGCGTCTGGGCTGCGGAGGAGGCTGGGCAGGTTGCTCCACAAGCTGGATGTCGGAGCTGCTGCCGCTATCCCACGTGCTGGTGGTGGTGGTGCTAGCCTTGGGCATTAATTTCCTGTCTGCCACGTGTTTCAGCCTCTTGACAGGCGTAAACTCCCTCTCCAAATTCCTCCTGATTAGAGGTTCCTCCTCGCTGTCGGCCGTGGCTGGCCGCTTCGTTCCACGTGCGGGGCTGTCGGCCGGAGGACTTGCAGCTGCCATCGGGGCAGGTGATGGGGTGGAGGCAGTTGAATGGGAATGTGGGGAAGCAAGTGGTGTTGGTGTGTGAACAGGGGTGGGAATGCGGAAATAATGGGCAGGAAAAGTAGGGAAATTGACATCGGGATAATTCAAAGTGTTGGTAATGAAGTTTACTGTGGAGTTCGTGAAATCCCGGATGAAAGTCATGAGTCCCATTTGTCTCTCTTCCACCCGTTGTATCGCAGCAAGGATGAGGGCAGACTGGTCTGTCGGGGCGGTGGTGGCGGCAGGTTCAGGGGCAGGATCCTCATCTGAGTCTGCGGGGGAGGCAGCTGGGTTGAAGGAGTTGATAGGTGTTGCCACTACCAGCTCCATGAGGCTGTTGATGTTGTTGTCTGTCCAGCCTCTGCCCTTGATTAGTTTGTCGGTAGGGGCCTCTGGCACAGCAGCACAGCGGCAAAGGAGAGTGATTGTGAACGGTAGGCAGAGACGGGAGGCGAAGCGGAATGTGCAGTCCAATATGCTGTCCCTCATATAGTGGCCCACGTTGATAGGCCGGTCGTGCATGATCGAGTGAATGAGAGCCAGCCGCTGCTGGTTCACCGTCGTGTGATGGGAGGACGGCAGGATACGCTTCTTGATGAAAGCGTTCCACAACTTTGCTTCTGGGAGCAACTGCCCCCGTTTGACAGAGTTGGGGTTCTTTTTGCTGGTAGCCCATGTTGTTCCTTCCTCTGTCACCTCCGTCATGACAGCTCCATAGACGGCAGCATCGAGGGTCTCTAAGAATTGCTGGTGGGCGTCATCGTCGGGGCCAAAATATAGGCCGTACATGTGATTGATGTTGTCAGCTGTGAATGGCACCTCTACTCCTCGGACGGTGACGGAGGTTGCCGTTCTGCTGTCGATGGCAGCATAAAACTCCCTCACCAACGTGTCGTTGAGTTCTGCCGGTTGTTCGGCGAACTGCTCCCATAGCAAGTTTCTTATGGCCTTCGCTATGAACGGTCGGAGCCCCATATTTGGTGCTTTGCGGATGTAGATGAAGCCTCGTTCCTCCCATAACTCCTTGGTTTCGAAGGGCGTTGCAGCTGCTGAAGAAGAGGCTGAGGCAGCACTGCTGCGGGTCTGTCTAGATGACATATTAGTTGCAAGGGTTGTGAAAATAAAGAAAGCAAATGAAAACGGGAGGAGAAAGCAAGTAAGAATAAGCAGAAGTGAGGAAAAATGAAAGTGCAAACGGGGTTTTATAGCGGTCGAGGAGCTGCCCATTTAATGCCGTAACGGCAGGCGGGAATAACGGAGCGACTGTTGAGTGTTAGCGTGTCTGACGCGTCTGACACGCATTTATGCGTCTGCCGCACGCTTCTGCGTCTGCCGTGTCAGTCTGTTGACAACCTGTCTTATCCGTCTACGGCGGCAGCTGAAACGACAGGCGTCAATAATTGGGCTCTGTTGGGCTGATGGATGGATGGTGGGCTTGGGTCACTTCTCCTTTTCTTCTTGACTCCTTTATTTCCTAAAGACAGAAAAAATAAAAACATTATTCGAATAATTTAAACCTAATTTCCTAATAAATAATAAATAATAAAAATAAATAAAAATAAAATTTAGGTTAAATTAGGGATGCCTTGTGGGGCATCTCCTAAAGTAACCACTTCCTGTATTCCTGGGGCTTCAGTCCCCTGATAATGCTTGAGGCGCTGTCCGTTGACTTTGAATTGGTGCCCGTCTTTTAATGATTGAATTGTTATGGCACCATGGGGAAAAACTTGAACCACTTGGAACGGGCCGGACCATCTAGATTTTAGCTTCCCTGGGAAGAGTTTCAACCTAGAATTAAATAACAACACAAGCTGCCCTGGGCAGAACTGTCGTGGCAGCAACTTCCTGTCATGCCACTTCTTAGTCTTTTCCTTGTAAATTCTTGCATTGTCGTAGGCCATTGTCCGTAATTCCTCAATCTCATTCAGATCTAACAGCCTCTTCTGGCCTGCCTTGTCCAAGTCCATATTCACTGCCTTGATTGCCCAATATGCTTTGTGTTCGATCTCGACAGGCAAGTGACATGTTTTCCCATAAATCAAACGGTATGGAGACATGCCCAATGGAGTCTTAAAAGCTGTCTGATATGCCCATAATGCATCAGTCAGAAGTAAAGACCAATCTTTCCTAGTTGGTTTAACCATCTTCTCAAGAATGTTCTTTACTTCCCTATTGGAAATCTCAGCCTGTCCATTGGTCTGTGGGTGGTATGCTGTCGCGATCCTGTGCTTGACACCGTATTTCTTCAAGGCGGCAGCAATTACCCTATTATCAAAATGTCTCCCTTCATCACTGATAATCGCCTTAGGAATGCCAAATCTCGAAAAAATGTTTTTGTGTAAAAACTTTTGAACCGTCTTGGCATCATTCTTTTGAGTGGCGATAGCTTCAACCCACTTGGAGACATAATCCACTGCTAGGAGGATGTATAAATTTCCACATGAAGATGGAAAGGGTCCCATAAAATCAATCCCCCAAACGTCGAAGATCTCGACTTCTAGAATGTTCTGCAGTGGCATCTCGTTTCTCCTCGAGATGTTACCTGTCCGCTGGCACCTGGCACAATTCTTGTAAAAATCCTGTGCGTCTTTATACAGTGTCGGCCAGTAGAACCCTGACTGCAGCACCTTGGCAGCAATTTTATTGCCTCCTAAGTGACCTCCATATTGTGAAGCATGGCAGTGATGGAGAATGTCTTCTTGCTCTTCTTGTGGTACACATCTCCTTATAACCTGATCTGCGCACATTTTGAAAAGAAGAGGTTCGTCCCAATAATAATGCTTAACATCATTTTGGAACCTCTTCCTGGCTTGATAATTAAGATCAGAAGGCAATATTCCGCTAACTATATAATTAACGAAATCAGCATACTAGGGAAGTTCAGAAGACTTACCTGCCGCCATGGCTGTCGCGGCAGTGATTGCGGCAGCAAAGAGCTGCTCATCTGGGAAGGTCTCCAGTATGTGTGTCTCATCTATTGGCAGACTCTGTCCCGTCTCCAACCTTGACAAGTGGTCTGCCACTTGATTTTCTGTCCCTTTCTTGTCCTTGATCTCAAGGTCGAATTCTTGCAATAGCAGGATCCACCGTATCAGTCTAGGCTTTGCATCCTTCTTTGCGAACAAATACTTAAGGGCAGAATGGTCTGTGTGCACTATTACTTTCGTCCCAAGTATGTAAGAACGAAACTTGTCAATGGAGAACACCACAGCTAACAACTCCTTTTCTGTGGTGGTATAGTTCACTTGGGCGTCATTCAATGTCTTGCTGGCATAATATATAACATGAAACAACTTGTCTTTGCGCTGCCCAAGTGCTGCCCCGACAACATAGTCACTAGCATCACACATGATTTCAAATGGCTGCGTCCAGTCTGGTAGCTGTACTATGGGGGCTGTTACTAACTTTTCTTTCAGAACCTTGAATGCTTCAGTACATTCATCATTAAAGTCAAAGGGTCGGTTCTGCTCCAAGAGATGGCATATGGGCTTCGTGATTTTTGAGAAATTTGCAATAAATCTCCGATAAAACCCAGCATGCCCTAAAAAACTCCTTATGCCCTTGACTGTGGTCGGCGGTGGCAGCTTCTCGATCACTTCTATTTTTGCCCTGTCGACTTCTATCCCACGGCAGCTAATCTTATGGCCTAGGACTATCCCCTCATCCACCATAAAGTGGCATTTTTCCCAATTTAAAACCAAGTTTGCCTTTTCACATCTTTCAAGCACCTTTTGTAAATTGCCTAAGCAACTCTCAAAATCGTCTCCAAAGACGGAAAAATCATCCATAAAAATCTCGAGAAAGTCCTCTACCATATCGGAGAATATAGCCATCATGTACCTTTGGAAGGTGGCGGGTGCGTTGCATAATCCGAATGGCATTCTCCTAAATGCGTACGTTCCGTAGGGGCATGTGAAAGTCGTCTTTTCTTGGTCCTCCGGTGTGATAGCGATTTGATTGTAACCTGAGTAACCATCAAGAAAACAATAGTAAGGTTTACCCGCTAATCTATCAAGCATTTGATCAATAAAGGGTAAAGGAAAGTGGTCCTTTCGGGTAGCTTTGTTAAGCTTCCGATAGTCCATACAAACCCTCCAACCGGTCACAGTCCTGGTTGGGATTAACTTATTGTTCTCATTGGTCACCACGGTCATTCCTCCTTTCTTGGGAACGCATTGCACCGGGCTCACCCATTTGCTGTCGGAGATGGCGTAAATAATACCAGCATCTAACCATTTGATTATCTCTTTACGCACTACCTCCTTCATCGCATGGTTAAGCCGCCTTTGGGCATCAATAGTCGGCTTATGATCTTCCTCTAGAAGGATTTTGTGCATGCATAACGCCGGACTAATGCCTTGAATGTCAGCGATCGTCCATCCAATTGCCTTTTTGTGCTGCCGTAACATGTCAATTAGCTGTCGTTCCTGTTCCTGCGGCAGCTTAGAAGAGATGATTACGGGCAACGTATCATTGGAACCAAGAAAAGCATATTTAAGTTGCCCTGGCAGGGGCTTCAGTTCTAAAGCAGGTGGTTCAACAATAGATGGCTTTTGGATTAAATGGTTATCCGAAGTATAATTCAAAGGTTCGAATAACTTACCTGGACGATTTCCAATCTAGTTCACCTCCCCCTGATCTTCAGTATCAGATGAATCGGATTCAGAGGAGTTGCTGTCGTCGTCACTGTCGTGACAGGCCTGTAGGTGGCTGCCGTGGCAGTGACCAAATTTAATATCGTGACAGCCCGACCTGATGCAGGGTTGATCAAGGGTAACATCAGTGATAGCCTTGCATTCCTCGTCCACATCAGCGTGTTTCATTGCTTGGAGAACATTCAACTTAATCTCTTGATCGTTTACTCGCATGGTGAGTTCTCCTTTCTCTACATCAATCAATGATCTTCCCGTGGCTAAGAAGGGTCGCCCAAGGATGATTGGTGCATTTTCATCTGCTTCACAATCTAAAACAAGAAAGTCAGCAGAAAAAATAAACTTATCCACTCTTACCAAAATATCTTCGATTTTTCCTTCTGGATGAACGTAAGAGCGGTCTGCCAGCTGCAGAGTTACTGTCGTGGGCCGCGCCTTCCCAATACCTAATTTCTGAAAAACAGACTTTGGCATTAGATTAACACTAGCACCAAGATCACAAAGTGCCTTACCCACGAATTTATTTCCGATTATGCAAGGTATGATGAAGCTCCCCGGATCCTTCTTTTTCTGGGGTGGCTGCCGATGAAGAATGCTTATGCAACCTTCTGTCATCTTTACCGTTTCAAATTCCCCAAGTTTAGATTTTTTCGACATAACATCCTTGAGAAATTTAGCATAACCGGGCATCTCCCTAACGGCATCTAATAATGGAATATTAATATGAACCTGCTTAAAAATATCATAAATCTTTTTAAGTTGAGATTCATGCTTAGCTTGCTGTATCCGTTGAGGGAAGGGTGGTGGGGGACGGTAATCAGCAATGCGTCCTTCCCACTGCATGCGAATCTGAGGACGATATTCATCTTTTTTCTCCTCTGTCGCTTCTGCTGTCGTGACAGGCTCATCAGCAGCAGTCTATTTATCACCTGTCGGGGCCGCTTCCTCGGCAGGTTTTTCTAAGGCAGGATCCTTTTCTGTTTCAGCTTTTTCTGGCCCTGGTAGCTTCTTCCCACTCCTAGTAGTAATCGCCTTACATTGCTCATGTGTGGGTGGTCTAGCATTTTCAGTATTGCTAGGAAATCCTCCATTATGTCTTGGCTTAATATGTTGTGACACCTGACCCATTTGTGTCTCCAGAGATTTCAAAGTAGCCTCATGATTTGTCATCCACATCTCCGTCTTATCCATGAAATTCTCTGTCTTTTTGACAAACTGATTCATATTCTCAATATAAGTACCGGTCTGAGACATAAAAGTAGCCAGAGTCTGTTCCAATATACTACTCGTGACAGCTGTTGCTGCGGCGGCGGCAGGTTCTGCGGCAGCTGCTGTCGCGTCAACAGTCTAGGACCTCCATGATTCTGATTATGTGCTTGCGGATTCAGGGCATTATTAGGATTACTCCATGAAAACTTAGGATCCTTCCTCCAATTGGGATTATAGTTGTTGGAATTATAATTTGGCTTGTAATTTCCAACATATTTCCCCTCTTCTACATTTATTGGGCACTCATCCCTACTATGGTTTCCCTCACAGATATCGCATACTTCCTCAACAGCAAATCCTTGTAAACCATCATCATTCAATAATCTTTTCATTGCTTTAGTAAGGAATGCTACCTGTGATTTCATAGTGCTGTCGGCCTCGTAGTCCTTGACAGTAAGTACCCGTTTACCCTCTCTTCTTGCAGTCGGAAACTGCTCCTCATTCTTAGCCAGATTTTTCAGAACTTGCAACGCCTCGTCTGGATCTTTATCCAATAATAACCCATTTGCTGCAGAATCAATTCGAATGCGAGTCTGTAGGTTGGCAGCATTATAAAACTTTGTGACCTGATTCCAGACGGGGAATCCATGCATTGGGCAGTTTCGAAGAAGAGTAGTAAATCTGTCCCAGGCCTCGTGCATTGGCTCGTCATCTTCCTGTTGAAAAGTAGCAATTTCGTTACGTAACCGCTCAGCTAAATGCGAAGGATTAAAACGAGATAAGAATTCACGAGTTAAATCTGCCCAAGTCATAATTGAACCCGGTGTTAGTTTATTCCACCAAGTTTTAGCTCTGTCCCTCAATGAATGAGGAAATAACCGAAGCCTCAGTATCTCCGGACTAACTCCTGACAGTCTAAACGAACCACAGATCTCCTAGAACGTTTTGAGATGCTCCCTAGCATCTTCTGTCGCAGCACCACTAAACTGCCCGGCGTTGTTGATCATACTAAACATGACATGCTTAAGCTCGAAGTTGTCAACATCAATATCCGGCAGCGTGGTCTCCAGCTCTACATGATCGTTCAGCATGTAATTACGACATGACCGTCGTCCATCTGCGGCGGGCGGATCGCCGACAGGCGGCATACCATCACCAGCGGGCAGATTACGGGCCATCTTTTCTAGCTGTTCCTCAAGGTATTCGTTCCTGTCTAAGAGGTGGCGAAGTTGTTTCTTGAGATTGAAGGAACGTTCAACTTCTGGATCTAATGGATACTCAGGATCTTCACCTCTTTTCGATCTGTGCATAAACAAGAAAACCTCGTGAAAAGCGAGAGTTGAAAGCACAAAAGAAAGTAAAAATAAAAATAAAAATAAAAACAAAAAGTGCAATAAAAGAAAGGTGTAGTTATGTTGCCAATCCTAGGCAACGACGCCAAAAACTTGTTGCGTGTAAAATAGGCTATCGCAATTGTAGTGCAAGTGTACACGACGCAAGTAGTAAGTGATACGAAGTGTTGCGTGTAAAAGATTCTATCGCAATTGAGTGCAAGTGTACACGTCGCAAGTAATAAAGTGATACTAGAGTATCAGATATCGTCTCCACAGGGAATGGGCTAACCCTTTCCTTCGCTATCTGCACAAGGGGAAAAGAATAGATTAAGATATTTGTCACGAAAATAATGAAGTAAACGTAAATAAAAAGAATAAAGATATCAAGATAGAGAGAATGGGCTGGTATTGAATTGCTTAGTAGTGCAGGTATTGCAGAGTTTAGGAAATCCAGTCCTGTCGTCGCGCCTGTCGCCGACAGCACCTGTCGCGGCAGCTGTCCGTTGGCTGTCGCGGCAGCAAACACACCAACTCCGTACTTCAAGTTTGGCAAGAATCCCAGATCTGCCTTGGCCTATCCCTAGGTCCAAGTCTGTCGATGATCACGTCTTTGATGATACCTCCCGGCGTGAATCGAAGGATGAACACCGATGTGTATGAATTCTTCTTTAGCCACTTAACCTCGCCCTATCCCTAGGCACGAGATAGTTCAACTATAAACTAGAGAACTTGCTCTTACTTCTTTCGTATACTTAACTCTCCCGATGCTAAGTAAATGGATAACCTCACAATGCTCTCCCGATGCTCTTGCAAGATATTAATAACCAAAATAAGAGAACTTGAAGTTTATTTTATTGAACTGAAAATTCCTAAAACAAAACAATCCTTGCAACTACTTTACAAAACAACCCGTAGCCCTAGGGGGTTTTAGAATATGTCGGTGACGGGTAAACGACAGGGGGGTTTTGGGTTATCGGTTATGGGGTATGATCTGGGGGTTATCTCTCTAGGTTAAATATATGCCCTTATATAAGCTTTGGGCTCAAGTATTCTAAGTTAACAAGGATTACAACTTTAATGAAAAGTAAGATTCTAATAAATGCTAAATCTCTAAGGATTCCTACTTTTCAGCCGCCTCCTTGTTTCATGGAAATTCTTCTCCTTGAGCTTTGGCTTGACATATCTTTTGATCCGGGGGTTGGAAAAATATTTGGCTTTCACACGACAGACGAGCAGATTTTTCTCTATCTATCGAGGTCCACTTTACTTTTCCTCTTCATGAAGTTGCTGTCGCCTTGCTGTCACGACAGGTCCATGACAGGTTCGTCTTCTTCGTCTGCTTGTCCAGTTCAGCTTTCCTGCTTATCTGCCCTGCGCCCGCCTTCTTCGTCTACTATGGCAGCAACTTGCTGTCGTCCTCTGTTGTCACGGCAGTTCCATGGCAGCATTGTCCTCTTCGTCTGCTTGTCCGGTTCAGCTCTTCTGCTTATCTGCCCTGCGCCTGCCTTCTTCGTTCACGACGGCGGAAACCTGCCAAAAACAGCCATTTTTAGTAGAATCTGTGTCTTTTATATATTTGTGATGTTTTGCTGTAAACTGGCCTAAATGCAATGAAATGGTGCTTGAATGCAGCAGAAATATGGGTTAAAAGGGTGTAAATAATAGAACTTTTACACACTCAACACGAAGTATCGGATATCGTCTCCACAGGGATTGGGCTAATGACTTCACCTAAATTCACTGCACGAGATAAAGAGAATAGTTTAAGAAGATTGTCACGAGAATATCAAAGTAAACGTAAATAAAAAGAGTAGGAATATCAAGATAGAGAGAATGGGCTGGTATTGAGTTGCTCAGTAGTGCAGGTATTGAGAAGTTTAGGAAATCCAGTTCTGTCGTCGCGCCCGTCGCCGACAGCACCTGTCGCGGCGGCTGTCCGTTAGCTGTCGCGGCAACGAACACACCAACTCCGTACTCCAAGTTTGGCAAGAATCCCAGATCTGCCTTGGCCTATCCCTAGGTCCAAGTCTGTCGATGATCACGTCTTTGATGATACCTCCCGGCGTGAATCGAAGGATGAACACCGATGTGTATGAATTCTTCCTTAGCCACTTAACCTCGCCCTATCCCTAGGCACGAGATAGTTCAACTATAAACTAGAGAACTCGCTCTTATCTCTTTCGTATACTTAACTCTCCCGATGCTAAGTAAATAGATAACCTCACAATGCTCTCCCGATGCTCTTGCAAGATATTAAAACCAAAATAAGAGAACTTGAAGTTTATTTTATTGAACTTGGAAAATCCTAAAACAAAACAACCCTTGCAACTACTTTACAAAACAACCCGTGGCCCTAGGGGGTTTTTTAGAACATAACGACGGCGGGTAAACGGCAGGGGGATTTAGGTTATCGGTTATGGGGTATGATGCCTCTAGGTTAAAATCTATGCCCTTATATAAGCTTTGGGCTCAAGTATTCTAAGTTAACAAGTATTACAACTTTAATGAAAAGTAAGATTCTATTAAATGCTTAATCTCTAAGGATTCCTACTTTTCAGCCGCCTCCTTGTTTCATGGAAATTCCTCTCCTTGAGCTTTGGCTTGACATATCTTTTGATCCGGGGCTTGGAAAAATATTTGGCTTTCACACGATAGACGAGCAGATTTTTCTCTGTCTATCGAGGTCCATTTTACTTTTCCTCTTCATAAGGCTGCTGTCACCTTGCTGTCACGACAGGTCCATGGCAGCTTCATCCTTATCATCCGCTTGTCCAGTTCAGCTCTTCTGCTTCTCTGCCCTGCGCCTGCCTTCTTCGTCAACCATGGCAGTAACCTGCAAAATTAGCCATCTTTTAGTAGAATCCGTGCCTTTAGTGAATTTGTGATGTTTTACTGTAAACTGACCTAAATGCAATGCAATGATGCTTGAATGCAGCAGAAATATGGGTTAAAAAGGGTGTAAATAATAGAACTTTTACACACTCAACAATTACAGATATTACTATGAATAATCCAGAGCCGTGGTGTTTGGCCGGTGATTTTTATGTAGTTCGATCACCTCACGAGGTTAGAGGGTACGTGGGTGAGCCTCAAGGGATTTAGGTTTTTATGGTTTTGTCCTCGTGCTGCTATGTTAGGTGGTTTCTAGTTTTGATGCTCTTTTATAAGTTAGGTGTGTCCTTTGTGAGATATTCTTGGTTGTTGAGCTCGATGGTCACAATCGAGATGCTTGCCAAGTGTGGAGAAGAGTAGATTTTTGGGTGTTTTTGTGAAAGCTAAAAATGTAAGATTTGAACACAAAGATTTAGAGTGGTTCGACTTTCTAACCCAAAGCCAACATCCACTACCTTAGCTTCCTACGATGATTTCAACCAAATTCACTAAGAATTTCGTCCCCTTTTCTCGGATTAGGAGGAAATCGTTACAACGATCAAGCTTTCTACCCAAAGCTTGATCAAGTACTCTCTTACAAGAGAAATTCAAAGCAAACTAGAAATCCCTCTAATAGGTATATGTTTGCAATTCTAAGCACTCACTCAAAACCTATACACTTGAGTAAATTTGACAATTAAGCTCACACGTGTTGTCTATACAAGAAATATACAAATTAACTCTAAAGACAATTTGACAGCATAATGTTGTTACAATTGAAGCATTGACCACTCTTGATGCTCGGAGGTCCCTTTTATACTCCTAATTGAGTTTGTAGTCGTTGAGGTTGAATTAGAGCCGTTGGAGCCTTTATTTCCTACCATAAATGCAGTTCTTCAGCTTGGCGTATCGATACTCCTCAAACCGTATCAATGCGGTTTCGATGAGGAAATAACCGTTGAGCACTTCAAGTTGGTGCGTATCGATACACATAGTAAGCGTATCGGTACGGTCTTGTAATTTAAAAGACTGTTGGGGGTAGTTGGGCGTATCGGTACGCGAACTAGCCGTTGGCTATTTTTAAAGCACACCGTATCGATACGGCTAAGCGTATCGGTACGGGTTTTGGCTACTGAAAAATCAATGTAGTTAAAACCCTAAAGGGTTATAGATACATTACCATACCGTATCAGCACGATTACAGTTAAAACATGGTTTTGACTACTTTAAATACACTTTAAATCATTCCAAAGCCTTGTAAAACCCTTAAACATATTTTCAAGTTGTTTTTGACTAAAAACATATTTTAAATTCTTTTCAATTTAGTCCAAAATATTTTTCAATTATTATATCAAAACAATTAGTTCTACATTGTTGGTTCCTTGTTTTCAACGTCGAGGGTATTTTTTTTCCAATTTAAATTTGGGAGGTTTTTAATGAAATCTTTGGTGGTGATTCGCGTGTGTGATTTCGCCTAAATAAAACCAAATATGTTTCGGATAAAAAAAAAAGATATTCTTAAAAACGAAAGTCAGCCTTAACTCTCAAAGTAAACCCACCCAAGTCTTTCCATGCTACACCTCCGATTTTTCAAATACCAATTTTTCTAAATTAGTAGGTTTCGAATTCGAGACGTTGTAGATTTAAAAAATCTCTGTTAAGAGACTCACCTATTAAAATTAAGTGTGCGGCGCGAGTCAATTCAAATTAATCAAGATAAAATTTCAAAAATCGCAACCCAAAAAACGTACAATGATATCTTATGTCTTGAAAATTTATTAAATTCATGCCTACAAACCTTAGCTTTTAGGATGATCCTAAAATAAGTTATTTCCTAACCATCGCGGTTATGGTTAATACTATAAATGTTGATGTGCGAAAATAAAATATTGGTTGCTATTAAATTACGAATAAATATTTATATATTTTAAAAGTTGCACTTGGGTCGCCCGATTATGAGTAAGGTTACATTTGGGTCACTCAATTATTAAAAGTTACACTTGAATCACTTAATCATGGATAAGGTTACATTTAGGTCACCCTTTATATTAAAAAGATACATCAATTTCATCATTTTTTCTTCCAAATTACTTGTATACCCTTGTTAACACTAGAGTACTTCATTTGAAATCATTAATTAATCTAATACATAAATTGATATACATTTTTTAAATATAAAGGCTGACCTAAATGTAACCTTACCCATAATTGAGTGACTCAAGTGTAACTTTTAATAATTAGGTGACCCAAATGTAACCTTACCCATAACTGAGTGACCCAAAAATAACTTTTAATAATTGGGGTGATCCAAATATAACCTTAACCATAATTGAGTGACCCAAAAATAACTTTTAATAATTGTGGTGATCCAAATATAACCTTAACCATAATTGAGTGACCTCCATTGTATTTTACCGTTAATCTTATGCAACAACATTAGATGTGTTGTGATTAATAAAAAAATTTAAATTATATAACGGTATTTTAAAGTTTTTCTTTTGTTTTTAGATTAAGTAGTATTACAATTATATTCTCCAGGTAAATGTCGAGGTTCGAACTCACAAAAGGATGAAATGGATGAGTATCCATGACCACTAGGCCAATTAACGGATCTCTAAAGTTGTTGCTTTTATTATAACATATAACAACTTTTTTTTTGTTACCCTTCCGGTTTTCAAGGCTTTACCCTAACTAATCATGACCGGTCCGGGTCGTACACCTTACTTTGGTGGGTGAGTCTTTTAACGAGAATTTTTTGTATACATAAAGACTCGAACTCGAGTCCTACTTAAACGATACCAAGCTGTTTATCACTTGAACCAACTTATATAACAACTTACTTTATTATTATGTATAAAATTCTTTGGCATTTGTGTAATAAGGTTTAGAATAAAAAGTTTGGTTGACAAGAGCCAAGTTAAAAAAAATTCATTTGAGGAAGACCGAAGACAAATTCTATCGTTTTACTAATCGAAAATTATAAACCCTACATATTAAATTCCTAAATTTTAAACACAAATTTACGTAATTATCGTATTACGGATATTCGTATAAACAAAAAGTCAAAATCAGCCTTAACTCTCAAAGTAAACCCACCCAGTCTGGCCATGCTACTTCTCCGAATTTTCAAATACTAAATTTTCCAAGTCAGCTTCAGCATTACGGTCACATCAGAGTAAATGATGAAAAATATTAAATATGAATGAATGTACAATGATATTTTATGTCTTGAAAATTTGATAAATTAATGCCTACAAACTTTCCGTTTTAGGATGATCCTAAAATAAGTTATCTCCAAGTCACAAATATGAAATAGAATCACAATTATAAATAATACACATTCGAATGGATTATAATCAAAAATAAAATATATATCCTGGAAATTTTGAATCGTTTATTCTATTTTGGATATATTTTAACCCTTTTTGCTCCATGAAGGTTTAACAGCTTTGTATGTTTTGTTTTGTGTGGACAATTTGGTTATACAAGAACGAAGTAATAACCAAAATTTTAATCTATATATGTCTTTCTCGGTTAGGATGGTCTTTGTCCGTGACTTTCACTGATAATATTATCAGATGCCCTCAAAGTCTTAAATCTTTGAATATGGATCGACCCAGAAGCTCTATTGTTTGGAAAGCCCCGTGCTAAGGATTGGTACATGGACATTGCTGATACTGATGAACACGTTGTTGTTTGCCTGGAATTGTCTCTGAAGGTATGAATGTGAGTGCTGCAGGATGGTACTGTAAAGTGCTAATGTCATGGGACCTGTGTTACAAGGTATATTCTCCCAGTTGGAAGTTGAAATAGGCAGGTTGGTTCTTAGTTTGTAATATGCTAATGACAACGTCTGTGTTGTAAGGATTTTATCCCATTAGTAAGGTGCACTCATTTCCCTCCATTTAGGATTAGGAATGTTTTTTTAATGGTTTCCTTGCTAATGGTTATTTTATATATATAAGATTCTATAACTTAGAAGTGTAGCTAGAAAAAAACCAATGGAAATAAAATCTATAATCTCGAGATAACTTACTCATGATTTTAGGAGTTTTTTTTTTAAAAATCTATTTAGACACTAAATTTTTAATTTATTTAAACTTTGTTTTTTTTTTGTCTTCTCGGTTCTAGGATTTGGCCCTAACTATTTCGGGCTGACCCACGTCCCACACCAGGCTTTGGTGGGTGAGTCTCCTAGTATGATTTTCTGCATGCACAACAGCATAAAACTTCAAACTCGAAACTTACTTGAGCAATGTCAACCTACTTACCACTTAGATCAATCCGTTAATTTTGTTGTTCCTATTTTTATAATTAATTATACATGGTTCCCTCGATCTTGATTCAAAGAGAAAAGACGGAGGCAACTTTCATTTCATTGGCATGGAGAAATTTATTTTCCAATAAATGCTTTAAATATTGGTTCAAAGAAAGTGAACCTCATTTATGGAGCCTAATCTTTGTGGAGATTCAAAGCTATTTCCCCCTTTGTTTTACACTTGACTCTAGAGGCATTGCCTCCATGGTGTTTGAGTGAGCGTGTGTTGAATTGTAGAATTTATAAGCAGCTAAATTATGGTAATCACCAAACCCACCATTTCCATCCAAAATATTAGCAGAGAAGCAATAGTTATGGTAATAATCATCAAACCTCCATTTTCTCTCATCTTTTGCTGCTTCCTCTTCGCATTCTTCCTGCATGGAGTAGTCTCTCATAGAGGGCCGGATTCAAGTATGTAATCAAACATATATGCAACAGTTAAATTCAAGTTTTATTTTCATCATTATTATTATTTTTAATATTCACCAACAGGACCTGGTTGGAGGTGTGAAGATTTGATTTTTACTAGAAATATAAATTTGAGATAAAACTCATTTCATTCATCATAATAATCTGTTTACAAAGGAAACCATGCACGTTAATATATAGTGCAAGGGCTTAACAGATTAGGGTTTGTTTGTCAGCTCATGCACAGCCAGCTCATACAAACAAGGTTGTTACAACAACCATTCCCGCGCTTTGTATAGCTGGAGAGTTCTTCTCGAATACTCTCTTTTGCTAACATTTCCCTTGCTGTCTGAGGTCTTCAGGATCTCTAAAAAATAGTTGATGGCGATAGAGTGCAAAGGCTTGAATGGAGATGGGTTTTGTGAGTATATCAGCTACTTGAGCATTGGCAGGAACATAATTGACTTGAAGTTGCTGAGAAAGAACCTTTTCACGAACAAAGAATAGATCCAACTCTACGTGTTTAGTCTTGGCATGCATTACTGGATTTGCAGCCATGGCTACTGCACTAGTATTGTCATTCCAAATGACAGGTATGGAAGGTAAGGAGATGAACATGTCACCAAGAACCTCTTGAAACCAAAGGTTGTCAGCAGCAGCATCAGCAAGGCTTCTGAACTCAGCCTCAGCTGTAGATCGTGAGACGGATCGTTGCTTACGGGAGCTCCAAGAGAGAAGATGCTCACCAAGAAAAGTGCAGTAGCCAGAAATGGATCTTCGATCGTCAGGATCACTACCCCAATCGACATCTGCAAAGGAGTAAAGAGCAGTGCTAGGGTTCTGACGAGGTGTGAACCACAAGCCAAATTCCAAGGTCCCTTTCAAGTATCGTAAAATGCGTTTAACAGGTTGATCAGTAGGTTGATGCATAAACTGTGCAACTTTATTCACAGAAAATGCAATGGCTGGTCGAGTATGACAGACGTATTGTAGGGAGCCTACAATACTCCTGTATAATTGAGGATCTGCAAGAGGGATCCCATCATCCTTTAAGAGTTTTGAAGATGCTACCATGGGTGTTTGCACACTGCTTGTGTCCCCTAAGTCAGTTTTGACAAGAAGCTCAATAATATATTTCTTTTGAGACAAGAGTAGGCCACCATGAATGTGTAAAACTTCAATGCCAAGAAAGAAATGAAGCTGACCTAAATCCTTGAGAGAAAATTGAGTGTCCAAATGAGCAATAACAGATGCAACACGAGAGGGAGAAGCACCTGTGATCAGTATGTCATCCACATAAACTATAACATATGTTTGTAAACCATCATGTTGTGAAACAAACAGAGAAGCATCTACACTGGAAGATCGAAAGCCCAAATTTTCAAGAGAAGCTTTGAGTTTTGTGAACCAATTTTGAGGGGCATGTCGAAGGCCATAGAGAGAGCGCTTGATCTTGCAAACTAGAGTGGAGCCAGTAGGTGAGTGTTGAGCAAAACCATCCGGTTGAACCATATATACATCTTCAGTGAGATCACCTTTTAGAAAGGCATTATTCACATCGACTTGGTGAATATGCCAGCCATGAGAGGTTGCCAAAGATAAGACTAGGTTGACAGTAAAAGATTTGACAACCGGGCTGAAAGTTTCATGAAAATTAGAGCCAGCAAATTGAGAGTATCCTTTGGCTACTAAGCGAGCCTTGTAACGTTCCACAGAGCCATCAGCATTATATTTAATGCGAAAAATCCATTTGCATCCAATTGCACGTTTGTCAGGTGGAAGGGGAACAAGATCCCATGTGTCATTCTCAAGAAGAGCATTATATTCAGCTAAAACAGCTGATTGCCAATGAGGATCTTGCATAGCATGATGAACATCAAGATGTGTATCGTGCACTTGAAGATGGTAGACCTTTGGTTTAAAGATCCCCGACTTGCTTCTGGTAACCATGGTATGACCAGGAATAGTAGTGGAGTGAGGTTCTGATGAAGAAGAATCATGAATGATAGAAGGATGAGGTGAAGGTGGAGGGGATGTAATAGGTTGGGATGTTTCTGTTGGTGAGGTAGTTGTAGGAAGTGGTGGAGTAGGGAATGTAGTATGAGGAGTAGTAGGAACTGATGGAGGAGTGGTAATAGGTGATGATGGTTGAGAGGAACTTGGATGTGCAGCGGAGGATGAAGGGAAGGTAGTAGGGGGAGTAGATGTATTTGGGAAAGTATGAGGGGTTGAAGTAGATGGATGAACATGTAATGGAGGAGAAGTTGTTTGTATAGGAGGGGATGTAGATGGAGGTTGTTGGTTTTGACAGGGGAAGATGGATTCATTGAATGTGACATTTCGAGAGATGAACTTTTTGTTTGAGGAAGGGTCAAGACAGACATACCCTCGATGTGTAGGAGAGTATCCCAGGAAAATACATGGTTTTGTGTGGTAATCAAATTTGTGTCGTTGAAAGGGGCGTAGGTGAGGGTAACAGAGGCAACCAAATACTTTGAGAAACGTATAATTAGGTGAAAGATTATAAAGTTTCTGAAAGGGTGAGATATTACCAAGAGATTTGGATGGCATCCGGTTGATTAAATACATCGCACTTAAGTCAGCATGAGACCAATGATGAAATAGAACTGAGGCATGAGCAAGGAGAGTGAGAGCCGTTTCAATTATATGCCTGTGCTTCCTCTCAACAACACCATTCTGTGGTGAAGAATGAGGGCAAGTGACACGCAACTGTATTCCTAATTGTGCAAGAAGAGTCTCAAGAAATCTGAATTCCCCACCTCCATCGACTTGAACTGCCAGAAGTTTAGTAGAGAATTGAGTTTCAATAAACTTATAGAACATTTCAAAAGCTGTGCATACATCAGACTTTTTCCTTAGAAGATAAACCCATGTAACACGTGAATACATATCAACGCAAGCCCTATAATAAGAAAAACCATCAGATTGAATAGGTGCAGGACCCCAAAGATCAATTTCCACTAACTGAAATGGTGTTGAATACACTGTTGTAGAATCATGATAAGGAAGTGTATGATGTTTTCCTAATTGACACGCATGACAAAGATCTGATTTATTTACAACAAGCCTTTTATTTAAAGCAAGATTAATAACATCAACAGTAGGGTGACCCATCCTATTGTGCCATAACTAATAGTCATTGCTGGTGGTGGTCAAGGAAACACTTGGTGATGGAGATGGAAGTGAAGAAGTAAACTCGTACAAACCATTCCTCTGAGTGCCTCGTAGTAGAACATTCCCTGTCAGCTCATCCTTGATGACACAATGATTAGGATGAAATTCAAAGAACACATCATTGTCAGTAGCAAATTTAGAAACTGAGAGAAGATTGCGAGTAATACCAGGGACATGAAGAAGATGATCAATAATCAAAGGCTTAGTCGAAGTGTGAAGTATAGAGTGACCAGCATGTGAAATAGAAAGAGAGGATCCATCACCGATGTGAACATTACCCTGACCTGAGTATGGTTGCACCTTGGTAAACTGAGATGGATCATTTGTCACGCGGTGAGTAGCACCTGAGTCGAGGAACCAGCTGGAGAAATTGCCAACAAGAGCATTGACCTGAGGAGAATCAGAGGAAGAAGTAGCAGGAGCTTCAGTAGTAACAAAAGGAGTATAACCAGCTTCAGCAGAATCAGGAGAACATCCACAGTTGTGAGCTTCGATAGAGGAGGAAGACTGAACTTTGAAATTCTGATTGAAACGGTGCCAACATCGATCCGCAAGATGGCCAAGTTTGCCACAGATCTGACACTGAATGCGTGGCCTCCCTTTGAAACGACCACCAGTGAAAGATGTGTTGGAAAATCTGCCACCACGAGATCTAGATCGAGGGGAGTATCCTGACTTAGTATCAGATTCAGATCCAGAGGAACAAGTAGTCGTATGAACACCAATGGGCAATCGTAAAGGATCACCCAGGCGAGATTCAGCATCAGTAAGTAGAGAAACAACTCCATCAAAGGAGTAAGGTTCTTTGCTAGCTGTGATCACAGCAATCACAGATTCAAAATCTGAAGGTAAGCCATTAAGGATAGTTGCTACCTGTTCAATTTCAGAAATGGGACTTCCACAAATAGCTAAGAGGTCACAAATTTCTTTGATTTGACCAGAAAATTCACTAATGGAGAGTGAACCTTTCTTGAGTGTTCGAAGGCGACAATGCAAATGCATGACACGAGTTGTGGAAAGTTTGGAGTAACGAAGAACGAGAGTGCTCCAAATGGATGCAGTTGTTTCAGATCCAACAAGGTGAGGCAAGATGGAAGTGCTCACAGTAGAGAGGAGCCAAGAAGCAAGAGAACTATCCTGTTTAAAGAAGTGTTGATAGGCTGGATTTGGTGATTTTGTACCATCAGCAGCTACCAGGAACTTTGCTGGAGGAGTGTAATCGGAATCGAGATAGTGCTCTAAACCTTGGCCACGAATCATCAATAGAACCTGCTGACGCCATAACAGAAAGTTAGTGTCATCCAAACGGACACTAATTTGTTTGTTGAAGAAACCAGATGAAGAGGATGAATCATCGACATCGGCAGTGGAGGAATCGGCAGGAGCATCGATGGCCATGACGAGAAAGAATTAAAAGACCAGGATCGGAAAGAGAAGAGATACCATGTGAAGATTTGATTTTTACTAGAAATATAAATTTGAGATAAAACTCATTTCATTCATCATAATAATCTGTTTACAAAGGAAACTATGCACGTTAATATATAGTGCAAGGGCTTAACAGATTAGGGTTTGTTTGCCAGCTCATGCACAGCCAGCTCATACAAACAAGGTTGTTACAACAACCATTCCCGCGCTTTGTATAGCTGGAGAGTTCTTCTCGAATACTCTCTTTTGCTAACAGGAGGGCCATCGGAAAACCAGATCCTCGCTCCCAATGTAAGGTCACTTCAATCACATCTTAATAATAATTAAAATAATACGAATCTAACATTAAAATTAGAAAGAGGAGAAAAAACTTAACTCCTAAAATAACCCATCTTCGTAACAATTAAAATATTTTGACTGTGAAATATGTGCTTAAAGTTTTATTTTTGGCTGAAATACGTACTTAAAATATTTTTTTGACTAAAATAGGTGTCAAAGTATGTCCCTCAGTTCACTTTAAAACAAGACAAAAATGAAACTTTAAGCACATATTTCAGCAAAAAAAAATACTTTAAGCACTAATTTCAACTAAAAACAAAACTTTAGGCACATATTTCAACAAAAAATACTTTAAGCATTTATTGCAGAAAAAATACATAATTTAGACACTTATTTTATAGTTAAGCTAAATATTTTCCTTCCATTTATTTAAATCAAACTATACGAGCTTGTGGTCGGATAAAATTAATATTATGTGCAACACACAGTCCGACAAGGGCCAATTTCAATTTTTATATAGGGTGATAAACTACATCCACAATCACTGTATTATTAGTAAACCTATCAATATATATATATATATATATAGGAGTGGAGTTAAGTTTTTCGTATAGTGTGGTCAAAGTATGGTATAAGATATGAAGGGTTTTTATACCACTACAATAAGTATTGTTGACCTTATATTCTAACAAATCAAGTGAGGTTAATTTTAAAATTTTCTATGAAAAAATCTAATACAATTTTAACATTTTTTATGTAATGGGTATTTTTTAGTAGAATCAATTACATCCCTAATTTACCATATACATTTGCCCATGTATATACATGTAACAACTAAATTTATTTTTTATTTAATCATTTTTAAATCACAAACTTAGGAAAACAATACTTTTAAATATGCAAATATTACTTTTGAATTTTTTAATTTCAAAAGTAGGGATCCCAAAAATTATTTACAGATCTAGGAATGTTCACTGTGCAGATTCAGAAGACCACCAGTGCACAGCCCGTTTTTGAACAGTGATTTCCAAGCTAGAACACTATTCAAAATAGGACTCCTTCCCCCCTGAAGAAACCACGATGCCACGTGGCGCAATCTGGGAGAGTCGGGCACTATTCAAAATCGGACTGCCCACCCCCGATTTTGAACAGTGCACCGAATAATATTTGGTGCGGGTGCCAGGCGGGTGACAAGCTCATGGCAGGCGACAGCTTTATGTGTTTTTTTTTGTTTTTTTTATTGGTTGATTGGGAGGTGTAATTTTTGTGGTCCCTTAAGAAGAATTTGACTAAAATTAATCTGTTTATAAATCGAATATAGGTGATTAAAAAAATAATGAAGTATCCAAATGTAAATTAATATAGGTGATTATAAATCGAATCTGATTTTTTTTAATTGGGTTTGCAGGCTTTTAAGTTTGAATCTGATTTTTTTTAATTGGGTGAATGGGAGGTGTAGGTGTAGGTGTAGGTGCATAGGTTGACTGAATTTGGGGGTTTGATTGGATGAATAAGAGGTGGTATTTTTTTATTTTAATTTTGGATCGAATATAAAATAATAAGTAATTATTATTTGAATATTAAATATTATAAATATGAGATCTTAATTTTTATTTATATTTGAAAAAATATTTTACACTAATTATGTACTAAAATATAACTTAATTTTTAATCCAGCGATCAATCTTTTCAGACTGAAAAAAATATTCGAATAATTATTTTAATTAATATTTTTTAATATGATTTAAAATATTTTTAATTGATATAGGTGCAGGTGTAGGGTTTCAGTGATGTGAAATAATAGTGGTGTAGGTGCAGGTGTAGGGTTTCAGTGATGTGATATAGGTGCAGGTGTAGGTGCAGATGTAGGTTTCAGTGATGTGAAATAATAGTGCTGTAGGTGCAGGTGTAGGGTTTCATTGATGTGATATATGTGCAGGTGTAGGTGCAGATGTAGGTTTCAGTGATGTGAAATAATAGTGATGTGGGTGCAGGTGTAGGGTTTCAGTGATGTGATATAGGTGCAGGTGTAGGTTTCAGTGATGTGAAATAATAGTGGTGTAGGTGCAGCTGTAGGTTAGTAAAAAAATTAATTGTTAAATAATTTTAAATTATGTAGGGGTAGTGTAGTTTTTTTATTGTAAATCTGTTAGTGAATATTAAATTTCGTATAGGGGTATTATAGGGAAATATTCAAGTTGGATTTTATTTTAAATAGGTTCATTTAGTGTTGAAGAATGTAGTTTGATAGAAAATCGTTTAAGTTATATTTGAGTAAAGAGAGAGAAGAAGAAGAAGAAGAAGAAGAAGAAGAAGAAGAAGAAGAAGAAGAAGAAGAAGAAGAAGAAGAAAGTTGGAAGAAAAAAATGTAAGTTGTTTTGAAATATTTTTTTTATATATTTTTTAAGTTATTTGAAAATTAATTGTAAAATATTTTTTCGAATATGCAGAGAAAATGAGCAACATGTAACACTCGGGTTTAGGGGTTAGGTGAAAATAATATTTTAATATTATTTGGGCTCGGTTTTATACTCTAAATAATATTTGAGTTTGTTTTCAAAATTAATTAATTTTGGGTGAGCCATGTTTTAAGATTAAAACTCCAATTAACCATGGATTTCCCCTCCTTGTGAATAGCCAAATTCATTAAGGGTAAATGAGTCTTTTGATTTTTAAAAGAATAAAACAAAAACAACTAAAATACCAAAATTTCACTCATCTTCTCCCTCTCCCAACAAAACCCACGACAAACTCTCCCCTCCATTGTAGAGCACTATTCCATCACCTTGCCTCCCCATTTCAACCCCAAATTGAAAGGTAATGGTATTTTTGACTTCTCCTCATCTCTCTCTCCATGAAAGTACCTTTTATTTTAATTTTCATGAAGTTTTTAGAAAATGGAAGTTTTGAATATTTTGATTAAAAATGAGATTTTTATGTTGATAAATGAAGTATTTTGATTTGTTATGCTTAGTTATGGTATATAGAAGTCAAAGGGTGTATCATATGTGAATATCAAATGATTTTGAACAATTTTCGGAATTGGGTTTTAAGAGGGTTTTGGAGGGTTTTAAAGTGGGTATTGGGGTTGTTTAATGTTGGATTTTGGGGGCTGTTGGTAGTATGATATATGAGGATCACTTTGGGTGTAATTGATGCTTGTTTGGATGCTTGAAATGGAAGATTTTGGTGGGTTTTAGGGGCAGCTCGAAAATTCTGTTTTGGACTTGTTTTGGGTGTTGGATGCTTGCAAATGTTGATCCGGGTTAGTTTCGATGATGAGATATTGATTGTGAATGTTTTTTTTGTGTTTGAGATTGATTAGAATCGAGTTTGGGCATCGGTGAAGCATCGGAAGTGAATCCGGGAAGTTGAAGGTTGTTGCTTGCTTGGTCTTTGAGCTTGGAAGCTTAGGTGAGTGGTTAATTGTTTAAAATGGTTTTAAAATAGTTGGTTCGAGTATATGGACTAGGTTGGGCTTGGTAGACCCACCTAGAGTTAGGATTAGGGTGGTAGCCTAATCCTAAGCTTGATCTAGAGCCTTTGTATGAACTCTTTTATGTGGATGTGTATGACTCGTATGAAATGTGACATGAATGATTATGTATATTGTATTATACATGTGGGTTGAGATATGACTTGTGATGCTTGAGACATGCATGATTATGGTTGTTGGTAAGTACGTGCTAAGCACGAGATTGATTGAAATGAGTAATGTGAAGTGAGTAAATATTGGCACTAGTTTACTTGAATACAAATGATCGATCATTAGGATGTTAGTGTGTACACATGAGTCAAAAGTCGCGCGTGGCCTTGGTGGCGTTGAGTCACCAATGAGGAGTACGGGTTCGCCCGGAAATTGTTTTTAAATGTAGTCGGTGATGAGTGGAATCCCATCGACGGGGCGTGAGGATGAGTGGAATCCCCTCCGCGAGACCGGTGATGAGTGAAATATCACCGTGAGGTAATGTGGTTGTTGGATGTGAGTTCCAACATATCTATCCGCGTATTCGGGTCTTAGCTAGGTGCTAATGTTGTTTGATATGTATATCAATGTGTTGAGGTTTATGGTCATTGATGAGATGCTTGAATGTGATTACATGTAATGTGGAGTTGAGCTTATGATCATGGCATTTATAATGTACATTGCCCATGCATCTTTATCTTATGACTCATGTGGATCCTTGGTATGTTTGTGAAATGCCTTGGCTAGATCGTGCTCGGACCCTGCAATGTTGAGGTTTGTTTTTAGAGCTTACCCTCACTAAGCATCATTGCTTACGCTCTCTTTGTTCAACATTGCAGATCCTTAGTTCGCGGGTTGCTCGAGCAAGTGGAGGGCCTCCAAGTGTGGTTGTTAGCCTTGAGTGCTTCAAGTATGGATTTTTAATGTTGGACATGTAATAGTTTGAGCAATGGGACATGTGTTGTTTTGTTGGGTAGTTGTTGGTTGTTTAGGAGCATGTATAGACTCCTTGATACCTTGCTTTTGTATGGTTGGTGTTGCCATGTTGACTTGTAATCCATGCCTAAATTGCTTATTTTGAATGTTAGCCATATGCCTTAGAGTTTACCATTATGCTTGAATGATGTTGAATGAATGTATGTCTTGTGAGGTCTTGCCTTAGTGTTAAACTTGTCTTAATCTTGTTGAAGCATGCTAATATAGTTGGGATGCCTTAAGTTTAATTTATATGGTGTTGTAGGGTGTTTTGGGACACCCTTGTGCCTTAAAACAGCCAAAACGAGTCTGCAGACAGGGGGCGTTTCAGAACGGGTCACCCTGTTCCGATACGGTTCCTTTGCAAATGACCTGCCGTTTCGAAACGGATAAGGGTCGTTTCGGAACATTTTTGCTACTGGAATTTTGAGAAATTGACGAGATAAAGGCGTTCCGAAACGGGCCTTTGATGTTTCGAAACGGTCAAATCTCGTTGACCACGAGATATTGACCGTCAAGGTCGTTTCGATACGGGTCACCCCTGTTTCAAAACGGTCACCCTATGGCTGACCCTGGCCTGTTGACTAAGTCAAGGCGTTTCGGAACACCCAAAGGGCGTTTCGAAACGGCCTGCTGTAAAAGACTAAAATGAGCTATTTAATGTTTTGGTTGGTCGGAGTATGTTGCATTGTTTGTACTTTTCCGCTGCTGTGCTTCACATAGGTTTAATTATGCCTATAGACAAGATAAAATAAAAAGAAAATTTTAGGGTCGTTAACCGAGAGGAAACCTTAACGGGTTTCGCTTCGGTTTTCCCCGTGTGGCCCACTCGGACCGGTCATCCGACCAGACCGGGACGAGAGGGTTACACAACAACAGTTTTTTAGTGATTGTCCATTACAACGGACAAATGGTAAAATCTGATGTTGGTGTCGTATTTCATTCGGAGAGGCCTACGAAGATGAGAATTAACAAAGAAATCACACTTCGAGTATTAAAAGAGGAGATATCGGAAAAAATTGGAGCTCTGATTCATAGTTTGCAGTACCGGTGGATGACATGTTCGAATCTAGTCATACATTCCGCGATTGCTCTCGAAGATAATGAAGATGTGGAAGTTATGATCGCAGAGCATGAGTCAATGGGAATTCGAAATGTCGAGATGTTTGCCACGATGCTTGATATTCCCGGCCCCTCTAGAAATGCAACCGGGGAATCTAGTCAAATGGGTGTCGGTAACGAAATTGATATGTCTGGAAGCAGTTTTGTTGCAATGTTGGCAACTAGGAAATCTAGTGGATTTCATGAAGGTGGGCCGTCAACATATGATCCATCGTACGGACCGACTGTTGATGTTGATGCTAATATTGCACTTGGACGTGGCCGGTGGGGAGAATCATTAGAAGATTCCAGCGAAGATGAAAATATTGGGGATCCTGATTTGTTCCCGAATAACGATGGTCAAGCCCCTGACTTCGGTGTTGGAGAATTTGTTCCGACCGGGGGCGACATTACATTATACGAAGCTCCTGCTCATATGCACTCGATGGATTTTGATGCGATGAGGGCGCCACAATTTCCAGATATCCCCCAAATTAGTTCTAGTCAGAATGGCGACTTGGCTGAGGGGCTGGAAATTAAGGCAAAGGACGAAGCTATATTGGCAATTAAAGAGTATAATATCAGACAACATGTAGATTATGCGGTTGCTGAATCCAACACAAAAACTTTTCTTGCATAGTGTGTGAAGTACGGAGCAGGGTGCAACTGGAAGATTCGTGTAACGAAGCTTAAGAAGAGTGGTCGTTGGGAGGTCACGAAGTACAATGACGATCACACATGTTTACGAACAGCCATCGACCAGGACCACAAGAAATTGGACTCCAGCGTAATAAGCCATCACGCGATGAAGTTGGTCGAAGAAAATCCAAGGGTTCCAGTTTCAACCATTCAAGCAACCGTTGCACAACTATTTCAATATCAAATACAATACATGAAGGGGTGGCGTGCAAGGGAAAAGGCATTGAATTCAGTGTACGGTGATTATGACAGATCGTATAATGAGTTACCAGCATTGTTGATGGCAATGACACAGTTCATCCCAGGCACCATAGTCAGGTATCAAACAAAAGATGCGTACGACCGACAAGGGCAATTGCTGCAAGGGTATAAATTTTTCCGTCGACTGTTCTGGGCTTTCAAGCCATGCATTGACAGCTTTCCGTATTGTAAGCGTATGATCCAAGTGGATGGAATGTGGCTTTACGGGAAATACTCTCACATACTACTGGTTGTCGTTATGCAAGATGGTGAGAACAATGTCATTCCGATTGCATTCGCAATTGTTGAAGGGGAAACTGCTGAAGCTTGGGATTTCTTTTTGACAAATTTGCGTGAGCATGTGGTCCGCCAAGACGGGGTTTGTATTATCTTTGATCGAGGGACAGGTATCAAAGCAACAATTAATCGAGAGGGAAGTCGTTGGACACCTCCCTATGCATACCCTGCATACTGTGTTCGTCACATTGGAAAGAATGCCGTTGAAAAATTCAAAAATCAGTACCTTCGCAGTGAGATTATGATGATGGGTAAGTATCATTCTTTCAAATTAAGTTATATATGTGTATGCAGTGATGTGTTTTGATTTATGTCAATGCTAAGTCAAACAATAATTATGGCACAGGGTATCAATTACTACAGCCAGAATTTGAAAGGAAGATGGCGGGGTTAATGAAATATGGCGAGCGTGTTTGAAGTTGGGCCAACAGCATCAAGAGAGAGAGATGGGCCCAATCATATGATGAAGGTGGTAGACGATACGGGCAAATGACTACCAACCTTGTGGAGTGCATTAATGGAGTACTCAAAGAGTCGCGTCATCTTCCAATAGCCAGCTTGGTAACTGAGACATACTACCGTTTGGCTAAGGTTTGGGCCGTCAAAGGGAAGAAGGTGCAGTCATTAATAAATAGTGGACAACTATTTCCGGAGAAAATGGTTGAAAAAATGGATGCAAATGTGACGAGGGCAACGACGTTGGTGGTTCACGCATTCGACCGCCATAATCAGACTTTCGATGTTGTTGCTTCCAGATCCTGACACGGAGCCCCCCACTCGAACGTATTTCGAGTAGATTTCAGACGTAACTGGTGTGACTGTGACGAGTTCCAAGTGTGGCGATATCCATGTGCTCATGCAGTTGCAGCATGTTTGTTCGTTAACGTTGACCCGTACACATTTGTTGACCCATGCTTCAGACTCAGCCAGATATTAGAAATTTACAAAATTGAGTTCCCACCTATCTCGAATTCTATGTATTAGTCGCCAGTGGAGCATGATAAATGGTTACCGGACCCGACACTACGTAGAAAGCCAACTAGGCGACCTAGATTGACTCGGATCTACACGAGTATGGATCTTCCTGACAGAGAGAAAGGCCAACGCAAGAGATGCAGCATATGTAGGGGTGAAGGCCATTCGAAATCAAAATGTCCCAATGAACCAAGATATGTGGCCATGCCTCACTGATTATTTGCGGATTGTACTTGAATTCAGGAAATATAATGTTTGCATTTAAAATATTGTCTGAATTGATTTACTACGCTTTTCACTATTTAGTGACCATTTCGTAAAGTATTAAAAAAAATTTTATTCGAATTCATCTACCAAACGATATTCAAAAATTACCAAATTTTAACAGAAACCTTAAAAACAATATTTCTAATAGCATACAAAATTTTAGAACGTTTCAAATTCATTTACTACGTTTTTAACTATTTAGTGACCATTTCGTAAAGTATTAAAAACTGTTTTTATTCGAATTCATGTACCAAACGATTTCCAAAAATTACCAAATTTTAATAGAAACCTTAACAATATTTCTAATAGAATACAAAATTTTAGAACGTTTCAAATTCATTTACTACGTTTTCACTATTTAGTTACCATTTCGTAAAGTATTAAAAACTGTTTTTATTCGAATTCATGTACCAAACGATTTCAAAAAATTACCAAATTTTAACAGAAACCTTAAAAACAATATTTCTAATAGCATACAAATTTTAGAACGTTTCAAATTCATTTACTACGTTTTCACTATTTTACCGAAAATATACCATTTATATCATATTTTAACCAAACAACGAATGAATAATAAATAAAAAACAAAACACATAGTGAAAATTCAATATTCAAATTCAATCAGTACTCTAAGTTATTACACAAATAAATAACATCATTTTTTCTTTTGCATCCGCGTACGTAATTTTTGACAATGAGCGGATATGGTCGAAAAATATGTGTGTTTTTTGGTCCTCTTACGTTGTGGCCTCAATTCTTCCTCAAGAACCTTTTCACCTTCCTTTTCTTCAGCATCCACCTCTCCAGCATCCTCCTCATTCACCGAGGGCATAGGAGGCGGTGTTGTGTACGTGTCCACGCAACCCGTGGAGTAACGAGGTAAAAACTCTGTTGAATTCAGGAAATCTTGTATTTCCTGAAAATCCATGCTCCGTTCAAAGTTTGAGTAACGAGGTAACTGTTGAGGAATAAACTCGGGTGTATATAAATCAACATCAGCAAACTCGTGAGTATCGGAAGAGCTCTGGCCCACTTCTCCTGCATGATGTGTTGGGGTCGGTTCTTTTTCCCAAATAACTGGCGAGCGCACTGAATGTTCCCAAGTTGTTGGCCAACCTTCGGAATTTTGAGACCAAACGGGATTTTGAGATGCGGCTGCTGCTGCTGTCTTGGAAGACTCAGCTTTACCGCCATATTTTTCTTCAAAGTTTGACATTGTTCCCGTTCTTCGACTGAAGTTAAGTAAGGCTTTCCATTATTAAAAAAGTAAATCAGGTACTCTGACCTCTGAAAATCAAAATCGTCATCTTCGATTTCGGCGCGAATTGGTATCGTTGAATTTCTGTGGTTCCACATCGTAACGTACTCAGCGTGTATGACTTCCCACAGAACATCTGCCCTACCGCGTCCATCATAATTGTGCAAATAATCATGCTGAGTGTGGGGATACGGAATAGGCTGGTGGAAGCCAAATTGCCTAAGTACCCTGTCGGCAAAGTGAAACTCGACAATCGCAAAGTGGATCAACGGTGTAACCGTACACCACATGCTATAATCCTTCAACAGTTCATCTGGTACAAATATGCGATCATCGTAGTACGCCATCCAAATAAACTGTAAATTAATGATTATTATAATAAGACCTAACTATAATGTAAAAAACTATTAATGTAAAAAATATAGTTAACCACATACCCGCTCCTGACAATACAAATCAATTTCCGCTCTAAACACTTTCAAGTTGTTGTTCGTCAATCCTGTGTGCGCTTTTTTTCTCGCACCATCTGCATACAATTCACAATTAATGTTTTAATTAATAAAAAATAATTTAATATTAACAAAAAATTAAAATTACAATCAAGATAATTATCTGGCGACAAGAGGAAACTGTACCGGTGTTCGAGTAATCGGTGTCCAGAACGGAAGTCGCTGCCAAGCCCATGCTTGCAGCAACAACAAACATCCACCAATACCTCGAACCTTACGACCATTATCTATTTTAGCGCCCTTGCACAACTCACGATACAAGAACGCTAATATGGTCGATCCCCAACTATATTGAGCAGCTTCCCACGGGTACCTCAAAAAGCGTAGATACCGTGTATGTACAAGATTGCCAGATTTATCCGGCATCAATATACCGCTAATGAGCTGCAGAATATAAGCTCGACTGGCATTATAAACCGCATCAATCGAACTATATTCATTGAGATTGAATTCTTTTTGCAACCAACTCAATTTCATGCGACTTCCTGACAAATTTGATTTGTCCGGCACCTTCCCGAGAAAATAATCGCAAAGTGCTTCAGGTCTAACTTTAGTCTGGTCGATCGAAAGTTCCCCGGTCAATGGTGCCCCGTTTACCGGCACCTCAATAAGCGTGACCACGTCTTCAAGTGTGATCGTGCATTCCCCACACGGCATATGGAACGTATGGGTTTCCGGCCTCCAACGCTCAATCAGAGCAGCAATCAACTCGGGCACCAACTTGTACCCTCGAAGGAATGTCGCATAATAAAATCCAAATTATTGCAACCATTCAGTGATTCGACCGTGCGGAGGATTTTTTGCCATGGTCAGGTGATGTTTAAATGTATCCTCAAAATCCTGTAATTAACACATCAATAAATAAAGGGATAAACCAAACAAAATATTATTAACATAATTGAATTGAATTTCTAATAAATCAATTATTAACAAAATTGTACCATCTCAGGAACCGACAAACTACTAATGTGTTCATCCTGAAATCTCAACAGAGGAGCTTGCTCAGCCATCCTACATGACAAGTATGAATATATTATAACCCGACACTCAATTTTGTAAAATTCTACGCAATTAAAATTTTCATTCTAATACATTTATTACACTACTACTACTACTAAATAACTAAATAAATGCTTAGAATTTGAATTTTGCTGAATTTTACGGAATTAAAAATAATACTAGATATTATAAATTAAAAACTGTTTAGTGACCATTTCGTAAAGTATTAAAAACTGTTTTTATTCGAATTCATGTACCAAACGATTTCCAAAAATTACCAAATTTTAACATAAACCTTAAAAATAATATTTCTAATAGCATAAAAAATTTTAGAACGTTTTAAATTCATTTACTACATTTTTCACTATTTAGTGACCATTTCGTAAAGTATTAAAAACAGTTTTTATTCGAATTCATGTACCAAACGATTTCCAAAAATTACCAAATTTTAACAGAAACCTTAAAATTAATATTTCTAATAGCATACAAAATTTTAGAACGTTTCAAATTCATTTACTACGTTTTTAACTATTTAGTGACCATTTCGTAAAGTATTAAAAACTGTTTTTATTCGAATTCATGTACCAAACGATTTCCAAAAATTACCAAATTTTAACAGAAACCTTAAAAACAATATTTCTAATAGCATACAAAATTTTAGAACGTTTCAAATTCATTTACTACGTTTTTCACTATTTAGTGACCATTTCATAAAGTATTAAACATTGTTTTTATAAATTCTAAGTAACATAAAATTAATGTTATAAATTCTAACATAAAATTAACAACAATAGAAATATTCAAAAATTAAAATTTTCAAATATCAACTCCAAAATTATAAAAAACAACAAATTAATCTCTTCATAAATTTATAAAATTTAACCACCAAATTAAAATTACATTATACTTACTATATTTCTTCAAATCTCTATTTCTCAAACTCTTCACAAAATATCATCTTCTCCTCTTCAACAACCTATTTAACACAACAATTTCAATATTTCAAACATCAACTTCAAAATTCTAACATCTATAAACTACTTTTGAAACTAATCTGAAAAAATAAAAAAAATGTAACTACAAAAAAATACATACATTACAAATATAAATTTAACATAATTTTCTCAAATAAAATATAAATACTCACAAATTTTCTTCAAAATCTTTCTCTTCTTTCTTCAACCTTCTTTCTTCAACCTTCAACCTTCAACACAACCCCTATTTATCTTCACCTCCTTTCAATTTCAACCACAAAAATTACACCTCTCAATCAACCAATAAAAAAACAAATAAAAAAAAAGACATTTACTACGGCCTGCCATGAGCCTGCCACCCGCCTGCCACCCGCACCAAATATTATTCGGTGCACTGTTCAAAATCGGGGGGTGGGCAGTTCGATTTTGAACAGTGCCCGACTCTCCCAGATTGCGCCATGTGGCAGCGTGGTTTCTTCAAAGGGGGGGGGGGAGGAGTCCGATTTTGAACAGTGTTCCAGCTTGGAAAACACTGTTCAAAAACGGGCTGTGCACTGGTGGCCTTTTGAATTTCAACAGTAAACATCCCTAGATCTGTAAATAATTTTTGGGGTCCCTACTTTTAAAATTAAAAAATTCAAAAGTAATATTTAAAAGTAATATTTGTGTAAATATTCCTTTTAAATATACTCTACGTTTTTTGTTCTAGATTATGTACCCCCAAGTGACTCGAGAAGAGCACCAGGAGCTCGGATTTCCAGGAGAAGCCCTCCAACCTGAGGTGATCAACAATAGGGGTATTTATAGTTACCAAAATATTAAAATGGTTAATTTGTAAGTTATGTTTTTAATATACGTAGAACACATTAGTTTTGGATATTATTTCTGTCGTTTTTTAGAATAAAGTTTTGATGCAGAAGATTAGTGTTTTGTGTTATTTAGCCTTTTGTTATTAGGGTTATGTTTCATACAGCAACAACTAGTAAACCAAATAATGTTATATAATTATAGGTTTTTATAAATAAAGTGAAGCATATTTGTTTCCGAAGTTATATGCTATCAATGATCATATTCACTACTCAAAAGTTACAATTAAATTTAATTTCAGAAGTTGTCACCGTTCGATTTTACATGATTTTTTTACTTAAAAAATAATTAAGTAGAATGGATGGTATAATTTTAAAAGGATGAATAATTGATGCATTAACGATATACAAATTAGACGATATAATTTTAAAAATAAACCTAAATCAATTTAATTTTAAAACCTTTTAGATCCGAGAAAGCCTCCAAACTAATGGATATTCAAGGTAATCTAATCAATTATAAATATAATAGGTTTACAGTGCCGGAATATTAATATTTAGTAATAGGTATTGTATTTTCAAGGTGTCTATTTTCAGTTTACAGAGTCGAAAGTATGGACGATTTTCGATTGTTAGAACTGATACGAGCTTCTGGTCGGGTTTATATTACCTGCGACTAATACTTCGATGAAGTCCAACAAAGACAGCCCCCATCTTGGTCTGGCCAGACATCACCTTCAACCATGTTTTAAATAAACCAACAAGCTCATGATTGTTTATTGTTTAATAAGAAAGACTTTATTTAATTTGAGTTTCAAATATATTTATAAGTAATAAAATTAGAATAGGTTAATATTTTAACAATTTCATCATTGTATTTCATATTCTATTTATTATTTTGATAAAAAAAATACTGATAAAAATTTCCTATAGTCGATATCCTATTGACTTTTTTTAAATAATTCTAAAGTGATTATAAGTTAGTATATGTTTATATTAAGGGTAATCTTCACCAGTGGTCCCTTTCGTTTAGAGTGTGTTCTATTTTGGTCACCAAAATTCAAAAACGGTTATTCTGGTCACATACATTTAAAATCGTTTCTATTTTGGTCCCTTGGTCGTTAGTCTCCGTTACTTCAAAAATTAATTTCTAATTTAACCCCCAAACTTTCAAAATTTTATTTTTCACCATCTTCCCCAAAAATTATAAAACTAAAACACAGAAAATTAATTCAAAACCCCAAAAATTAATTCAAACCCCCCGGTAGCCATGCCAGCAGACCCCACGATGCGAGCGGTCTCGGCAATCACACGCAAGAGGCGAGATTCGAGAACGAGTCTGGGAGGCGTATACATGACAATATGGCGGAAGCCAAGATGGAAGAATGCATCACCAGCAAGGATTGCCATGTCAACACCAAAGGCTTTATGGTTCGAGGGTTGGCCTCTACGTTCTGAAGCATCATCCATACACGGAAGGTCATCATGAATGAGTGAAGCAGCGTGAACCTGTGAAATAGACCGAGATCAATTAAAACCTGCACTTATTTCGTTAAAGTTTCGATAAAATATCACGCCATTTGGTACTGGTTTAGACTACATACAAACAACACAAAAGACAACTTCAGTTTAAATAGAAGAGCTTGCACACAACAAACCAAAAGCATCTCTTAGATTGCAAAGCTTTCACTTTAACATCGAGATTGGTTATCGTGGCAGCCTTCTTTCATATTCGGATGTTTAATTACTTAGCAAAGGATGATATACTAGTAAAACAAACTAAAAGATGGAGTTAAATTGGAGTCTGAATTCCATGGCCAGTGAATCTTAAAGAGTGTAGTAAGAAAGCAACGAACTATAAGGTTCTTATAGCAAATAATCGGTTAAACTAAATTAATCGAATAAATCGGACTGTAAATACCAAAAATAAAGAACAGAATAACTAGAGAGTCATTATAAATAATCCAGCGATATATTCTCATTCCATTTATGACTTCATGTTAATTTGAACACTAATATAATTATTCAAAAGAAATCCAGAAATCATTTGAAAAAAGACCATCTTTTTCCATAATCAACGACAATTCTAGCTGAAAATATGATAAAATCAACTTTGATTCTCTAAAAAAATGAAAGTAATCCAAGCTGCATCTAAAAGAATTTATACCATAAATTTAAACATAAACCCAAGTGATCATATCATATAAACAGAGGAAAATGGATAAAAAGGGATCAACCCAAGTGATTCTCATTCCATTTATGACTTCACTGGGATTGCTTCTTTAAGCTTTTGAGTGATTTCTGCATAAAGGGTAGCCCGGTAAGCCTTTAAATTGAATTGGGTCGAATTTTCTAGGGTTTTAGTTTTATAATTTTTGGGGAAGATGGTGAAAAATAAAATTTTGAAAGTTTGGGGGTTAAATTAGAAATTAATTTTTTTAAGTAACGAAGACTAACGGCCAAGGGACCAAAATAGAAACGATTCTAAACGTAAGTGACCAGAATAATCGTTTTTGAATTTTGGTGACCAAAATAGAACACACCCTAAACGAAAGGGACCACTGGTGAAGATTACCCTTATATTAATAAAACGTATGCATCTTACATATAAAATTGCTCGAATCTGAATCTTTTAAAATGAACATCATTTTTTTCAGTGGAATCACTCGATAGGTTCCAATATCCAGTCGACTTGAACTAATTAGATTGATTAAAAAATAATATGACAAAGATCTAGTCAAAGGGGGAATTTTAGAATAATTAAACAATCGAGAAAAATATGGTGACTTTTGGCGTGTTCATAAGATGGTCAATAGCATGTGCAGGAGAGTTGACAATCTTGTTTAGAGTATTTACAATTCGGTTAAAATTAAAATAATTGATTAAATCAAACTTTAGTTTAGTTAATCAAATCATTAATTAAAATTTATCGGTTAACAGTTTATTTTTTAAAAATAAATTATCGATAATTTCAGTTTGAAACTAATCAATTAACTGGAACTTTAATATATATTAATATTTTTTAATACTAGGTTCAAATCTCATGATGACTCATAATATTTAAAACTCAATATTTAATATTAAATTCATCCCGGGAGCGGGAAAAATAAAAAATTCTAACAAAAAACCAACTTCAATTTATTATTACTTAAATTTCTAGTTTGAATCAAAATTAAAAACTAATAAAAAATCCAATTTATTTAAAAATCAACTGAATTAATTGAATTTAGTTTGATTCGATTAATTATTTTCGAAAAATCAATTTGTTCAACAATTAAAATTTTTTAAAAGTTCAATTATTAACTGAACCGACCATTTGAACACTCATAATCTTGTTAGAGGTTTTTGTTAATATAGGGCTTAAGTGACAAATAAGTGCCCAAAGTATACATTTTTTCCAGATAGGTGCCTAAAGTATTTTTCGGGCCAAATAGGTGTCTAACGTATTCAAAGTTACTCAAATAGGTGCCCACCGTGACTATCCGTTAAAAAAAATTTTGTTAACCAATAAAAGCATTACACATGGCAATATTAAACATTATTTTATTTTAACCAAAAAATCACAATTTTTAAAATATCCTAAAATTTTAAAATAATCCCAAAATAGTCCCCAATCTCTAACCCCCAAATTCGGCCACTACCACCGGCGTTGGTCGCGTTTTCGGCGACGGAATGAAGCACTCTCCCCTTGTCAAACGACCTACACACCGTTCGTCGCCCGTTATGTCGTCGTTCGTCGCGAAATATTCGAATGAACCCTTCGACGATTTTAGCGTTTAGCACGGTGTCGGTCGATTTTCGGCGACGAGGTGATGGGGTAAATGCTCGTGATGGTCCGACGACGAATGTTGTGGGTGGCGGAGTGACAATCGGCAATGAAATCATGTCAAATCGGGATTTAGGTTTTTGGTGTTAGGGATTTCAAATTTTGGGGCTATTTGTGAAATAAAGAAAATATTTTATTTTTATTAATTTTTAAATATAATTTTGGAATTTTAAGAAGCTGACACGTGTCATTTAATGGTAAAAATTAACGGACGTTTACGGCAGACACCTATTTGAGTAACGTTGAAAACGTTAGGCACTTATTTGGCCCGAAAATACTTTAAGCACCTATATAGAAAAAAAGTATAGTTTAGGCACTTATTTGCCACTTAAGCCTTAATATAATAAACTTTTTCTTGCAAAAAAAATCTATACCAAATTAAATCTCATTAATTTTCTTAACCGTGGTTAACAAACAAACAAGATTTAACGTTAAATTTTTTTGAACAACTTTTACCTAGGGGAGGAGATGTGGAATTTTTTAACATCCCAAAACCTAGCCTAAATTATTATGAGTTAATTGAATGATTATTGACTCGATTAGGTTAACATTTTAAGCAATTGGATTAGATTAAATACATTAAGGACTCAATTGAAAATTAAGAAATTAATTATTTAGAGAAAGTGACCAAATCAGATGAGGAAAAAATAACAAGGATTGCATGCAACAATTAAGGGACTACCTAAAATACCCTCATTAATAGAATAATTAATAGATAAATCAAAGATAAATTAAACTTTAAAGAGGAAATTAGGTGACTATCATGTCACCCTATTATTACCCTCCATGGTCGGCTCCCTTAGTGAGAAAGGGAGTGACTTGTTGGAAATCAAAATCAAGAAAAATTTGGAGAAGAGAAGGAGGCATTCGGCCATTGATAAGGAAGAAAGAAGAAAGTGAGCTTTCATGTCCATTAATTTGATCTAGAATCAACAATCAAAAAGTACAAGTAAGCTAATTCCTTCATCCTCTATTCAAGTATGTAAAAATATTAGAGAGTTAGTGCGCTTTGCAATTTCGATATTTCATAGGAGTTGATCAAATAAATGTTGTAATGTTGCTGGAAAAATTTAAAGACAAGGTTGTCAAGTTGAGATAAATTTTTTTTTTGAAAGTGAGAGTCTTGTAACAAGAAATTTAGAGCTAAAAAATACTCTAGAATTGAAGAACTCAAATCTGTCCAGCAATGTCTTAACTTAGATGATCAACTTTGAAAATCTGTAAAAAAGAAAATACTTAGAATTAGGACCTACAATTTTAACACAACCTACTTTGGTATGTCTATTTTAATAGGAAACCAACGAAATCCAATTTCGAGCTTTGTAGAAAAATCTGGAGTGAAATTGAATAAGGTACTCAATACTGCCCAGTATGGTTTAAGTATTGATAGTGAACTTTGAACATTTACATATAATTGTACACTTGAAAATTTGGTCTAAAATTTTTTATAGATGATAATTGAGTATGTTAATTGAACCTAGAAACAAACAGAACTTAATTCTGAATGGCATAGTAAAATCTGGAGCTAAATTTGTAGAGGTGGTCAAAACTGTCCGATTAAAGAAATATTGAACTTTAAATAATTTTTTTTAAATGGAATCAAAAAGAATTGATAAGGAGATTAATTAACATGAATGAAAAATTCAGTAGCTCTAACTTGGCATAAGTAATTGAAAAGTTGAGATACGAATAAAGAAATATAAGAAGATTTGTAAACTAGTTCGAGTATATCGATAATTTGAATTAGTTCGGGGACTAAAATGAAATTGTAAAATTTAATAGTAAATGTGGTTGATTGATTCTGAATTTTTGTTTTATATGATGGTGAATGATTTATTAGAACCTAGAGGAGAAGGTATCGAAGAGGGTCCAATAGCTGGATTGGCAAAGGAGCGTGAGAAGAACATCCGAATTCTGAACTAGCACGACGACTGTGAGTGAAACGCAATTAGAGTTGAGATTAGAGTCTCAACTACTTTAATTATAAATTTTGTTAAAAAGTTGCATGCAATATAACTTAAAATTCAGATTGACTTTATTAATAAGGGAAGGAAGTTAATGGAATTGGATTTTGATTGCTTGTGGTTTATTTGAATGAATTGCTTGATTGATGAGTGGTGATTGTATGTGCTACATATGCAGATTGTTTATATGCTTAGGTTGATCAATTCATTGAAGTATGATCTATTGATGAAATGTGATTTACGGCTATGTATATATGTATATGAATTGAGAATTGAATAATTGTTTGAGAGATTCAATTCATCGAACCAATTGGGTTGAGTTAGTCTAAATTGATTCTGATTTCTTTGTTGAATTGCATTAATCGAGTGATGATCTAATTGGTATGTATGATGAATTTGTTATGAAATTTTATAGAGGTGATTGAGCTTGCGATATGCAATTTGAAAATTAAGTTTGGTATGAGGACCGAACCATGTACTCGATAAGTGATATATGTATGACATGTTTTGTAATTGGAATTATATGTGTTATGATTGGAATGAAAATTATATGTAAAATAAATGAAAGGATTGATTGATAAATTCTGGAAATTTATTGTTAAATTATCGAATTAAATTCAATACATAATTGATAAAGTCTTTGGTTATATGGTCAGTTCAGGTAGTACGGCATACCTAGAGTCTAGAGCTCGTTAAAAATCGGTACATGAGTCTATCGGATTGCTATGGTACGTAAGTGTACTTATTCGCTTAGTGTAATTTTGGCACTAAGATGACATGTAATACGATAATATGAAAGTGGTACTTAGGTACCTATAATATGGTGATATGATTCACATCTCTGTAACATGTGACACGAATACCTAGCTAACTATAGCTGATGCTTGTATTAAATCGTAATTTTAGTGATTGTGAAATTGATTATAGGCATGAGACATGTTGTATTTGATATGCTGTTGCTTTGTAAATTTTAATTGTGGATTAAAGAACCATTCGAATTACATGGAGTAATTATACTTGCATTAGAGATTGAATTAATTGTATGTTCATCTAAGCAAGAAATGCTAAAATAGTTAAACTAAGATTTTCTCACTAAGTACTGTAAGTACTTATCACTCGTGTTTTCTTTCTTCTCCAAACCATAAGAAGTTGAGTATTGATCCACCCACTGACCTTGTTAGCTGTTGAAGATTAGAAGTATGCCTTTTATTATCTTTGTTGTGCTTATGATGGGTGGCCTAACCGTCAGCATGCTAGTTCAATTTGCACTTATGGTTATGTTTATGAATTATTACTTAAATAATATTTAAACTCTTAAGTTAAGTTTCCCTCATTTTGTATGTAAGTATGTGGTATATATGTGGTATAGATTAGCCCTCGGTATATGTTTTGGGCTGGTTTCTTTTTTATCACTTTTTGTATAGGCAACCATTAGGTTATAGCCAATGTTATTTACCCCGAAATATCTTTTGTATAAGGGAAACAAATACTATGGATGTTTGATGCATATAAAAATATAAGAATATAATGTTGATCTTTAAAAAATGAAATTCTCTAGTTGAAACATGGTTGTATTAACCTTCCTTATTAAATTGAATCTTGTTCGAATTTGATAATACAAGGATCAAAATATATGTATGTTTAAACGTCGTTTAAAAGAGATCAAGAAATTTAACGATAGATCATATGTGTGAATTAAACGAATTGAAATTAAAGCTTAGGTTCACCTTGTTAGCATTCGAATAAAAAAACATTATATGTTTTTCGCTGCTTAATTGTAACAAACTAATACGAATTTGTTTAACGCTCCTTACTCCTAACCGGGTGAGGGGTGTTATAAATTTACTCTTAATGGGTTACGAACTCATAACCTAGGGAAGAAAGGAGGGTGTCAACTGAGAATTTTAATCACTTGCACCGGAGATTGTTGACATCCAATCCTAAGTTTTAAAATAGGATGAGTCTACCACGTGCGACGAACACCGATGAACACCACTAATGATGAACACCGATGAACACCATTAAATTAATTAATAAAAATTTAAAATTTTAAGGACCCATCATACAATTAAGAATTATTTTTAAAAATTCAATTAAATTATTTTTTATATATATTAAAATTTTATTTTTTAATAAGGGTAAACTATATATTTAGTACCTCACCTATTTTCGTATTTCAATTGAACCCTCATTATTTAAATATTATTTTAATTTGACCTTATTCTTTATAAAAAATAATTTAACCCTTAACCATCAACCTAAAACCCTAAACTATTAAACCTTAAACCCTTAAACTCTTAAACATATACCCTAAACCATATACCATTAAAAATAATTTCACCATCATCAATTCAATTCAATTCAATGAATTGTTGAATTCTTCTAAACACAATCATTTTATTAAAAATAATTTCACCTCAAATACAAATGACACGCATCTTTTCTTCAATTTCCTCAAGCTATCAACAGGGCTACTCGTCCGATGCTCTGCATGAAGGATAAAAGGTCAGAGCTGCCACGATTTTAATTGAAAAAAAATAGAATCAATCACTTATTGTCACTAAATAAAAAACGAAACTCAACTACTTAAATACTGAAAACTAAGAGCCAAATGAACACTGCACCGAAAGTCATATAGTTTTTTTTCATACAGCTTACCGTTAATTCAACTTAAAAGGAACCCCAAATTTTTGGGAACTTGTATTATACCTTTAAAATATTTTTGAAATTACAATTAGGCTCTCTCAAAATTTATAAAAATTTCTCATAAAGTTCTAAAAGTTTTCTATATTTTTAATTTTGCCATCAAAATTGTTAAAATATTTCATTAAACTCAACCTAGGATAGGGAGGTTTTTTAACGAGGCACGGGGCAACGGATTATCAATAAAATCTTCCACCTTTCAAAAAAAAAATATTTCATTAAACTTTTCAAAAAAATCGATTAGACCCTCACATTTTAAAAGTAAATTTCTCACATGGGCGAAATTGAAGGGTGAGTTTTGTCAATGAGACTCTTCTCCTAGGTTTGCGTGTTTGTCTGATATTACTGCTTCGGTTAGGACTGTAAATGGTATTTGAATCGGTGACTTTTATTGTATCCGATGTTGTATCCGCCTTTGATCCTGTTCACTCGGTTGTTGAGTACTATTTTCCTCCATTTAAGTGTAGGGAAGTTTTTAACGAGACTCACAATCGGATTAATTTTTAATTTCCAATAATAAACAATTTGCCGAGCAAAAAAATAATACAAATAAGAAAATGCACAAATAAAATTGAGACAATAACATGTATCTAACATAATTTTTTTAAAAAAAATAGATATGTTGTTATTCCAATTTTCAACCCTATATGGTTCCACACTATACTTTAAAAAACTCAAAAAGCTAAAAAATTGATTTCCTTTCTGATCTGCTACATGCGAAATTCTTAAATATGTACTGGACAAGTCTATATCACCTTAGTGGAACCGATAAAATTAGACAATCTAGTATTAGAAGATTATCGTAGAATGGTGTGACTCACATCCGACTTAAAAATTTTAAACTTTCAAATAAATTTAATTTGATCCGATTCGACATAAATAAAAAAAATAATTTTTTTCATTTTAATTTAGTAAAAGAAAGAAGTAATTGAAACAAAAATCAAGAATTTACTGGAAAATTGGAGGAGGCATTATGGAAACAAAAATCAAGAATAGACTGGAAAATTGTTGGAAGAACAGTTCACTTTGGAAGAAATTAAGGAAGCAATTTGGGACTGCGAGGAGTCGAAAACCCTCGGACCAGATGGATCGAATATGGGAGCGAAATTGTATACAGGGCAGGAAGATCGAATCTCCTAGAAAAGATTCGAGTTTAATTAATTTTGATATATAAAAAAATAATTTAATTAAATTTTTAGAAGATTTCAACAATTCATTGAATTAAATTGAATCGATGATGGTGAAATTATTTTTAATGGTATATGGTTTAAGGTATAGGTTTAAGGTTTAATAGTTTAGGGTTTTAGGTTGATGGTTAAGGGTTAAATTATTTTTTATAACGAATAGGGTCAAATTAAAATAATATTTAAATAATGAGAGTTCAATTGAAATACGAAAATATGTGAGGTACTAAATATATAGTTTACCCTTATTAAAAAAATAAAATTTTAATATATATAAAAAATAATTTAATTGAATTTTTAAAAATAATTCTTAATTGTATGATGGGTCCTTAAAATGTTAAATCTTTATTAATTAATTTAATGGTGTTCATTAGTGTTCATCATTAGTAGTGTTCATCGGTGTTCGTCGCACGTTGTAGAATTTTCCTTTAAAATATTACTAAATACATACTAACTTTGACATTAAAATCCTAACTCTAAATCTTAACCCTTAACATTAAACCTTAAAAATATTGTTTTACTAATTTCATTGGTTAATTTTATTTAATTAATGAAAAAATTAGGATACTCCAGTTTAAAATATTGTTTAAGGGAATTTATTTAATATTGTAGAGTGCATGGTATTAATTAAATGGGGGTAACTACAATGGAGGTCACCCAATTATAGATAATGTTATATTTAGATCACCTATTTATTAAAAGTTACATTTGAGCCACTCAATTATAGACCAGGTTACATTTGCGTCACCCATTATTAAAGATTATACTTGGCTCACTCAATAATGGGCGAGGTTAAATTTGAGTCACTTTTCATATTTAAAAAAAATATATATCAATTTGTATAGTAGATTAATCAATGATTTCAAATGAAATACTCTAGTGTTAAGGACGGTATACAAGTGATTTGGAAGGAAAAAATACTAAGTTGATGTATTTTTTTTAAATATGAAGGGTGACCCAAATGTAACCTTACGCATAATTGAGTGACCCAAGTGTAACCTTTAATAATTGGGTGACCCAAATATAACCTTACCCATAATTAGGTGATCCAAATGTAACTTTTAATAATTAGGTGACCCAAATGTAACATTACCCATAATTGAGTGACATCCATTGTAGTTTACCCTTATTAAGAGTTTTTTTTTTTGAACCTGTGAAGTAGTCCCAATGGTTAAAGATGTTGTACTTCATCCAGTGACCCGAGTTCAAGCACAATTATGTGCACGGTGTGTGAACTTTACTTAAAGGGATAAGAAAATTAAACATATATTATATTTAATTACACCAACATATAAAAAACAGTAGGATGATTCTAATATGATTATAATATATTTAATTTTTTTATAAATATTATTAAAATTATTTTTGTATTATATTAAAAATTCAACATCACGTGCATGGCTAGCGTGAAGGCAAGGGCAGTCCGACAACGGCGTATCTGTGTTTTATGTGTGGAATTGACTCAAAACCACCCATTTTGCACTGCAAGTATGGCCGTATTTAAGACTCCCAATCCAAGGGAATCGTTTTAGTCCTTTTCAATTATTCCCTTCTCATTCTCTACAAATTGTACTACACAAACTTGAACCGTTTAAGAAAAAAAAAACATTGGAGTTAAGGTGATCTAGGTTCAAGCAGCTTACCTGCAAGGTGTGTGTTGTTAAAGAGCTAAGATTATTAACAGATAATATCCCGTAAGCACACCAAACAACTGAAAAGAAAAACACCATTATCATTAATAATATATAAACTTCTTTAAATATTGTCTTGATCGACTATATAACCATCATTTTTTTGTTTTAATAGCAAGAAACTTAGAATATTGACAAAAAGGGAAACTACCCAAACATTGGGGTTGATTGAGACCATCAACTTAGACATAGCATTTATAAGAAGACACACATACTAAAATTGCTTAAATAATAGTGTTTGCCACTTTGATAATTAGATATTAGAGAAGCAAATTATGGAAAACAAACCTTCATTTTCTCTCATCCTTTGCTGCTTTCTCTTGGCATCGTTTTTGTTCTGCCCTCATGGAACTGGCACACGTATACTACTGCAGGATTATGAAGGTAACGTAATCAAGTTTACATATGTAAAAACTTTCGATGTCGAAAAGTCACTATGCTTCTGCTTAAGTTTTGAGTCGAGTTGGATCCGATTACGGGAAAGCTATGGTGACATTGTTTTTTTTTTTGGACCTTCATTTTTTTATTTCTAGATTCGCCACCACCAGAAGGTGACAATGGACAAACCAAAGCGGGTGTGAGAAGAAGTCAGGTACACACAGCACCATCTTGGGGGAATTCTCCTCCGACGCCGACTAGCTCGCAGTCGTGGAAGAGGGCATACGAGGATCAAGTCCGGCAAGAAGCGGAGCAAGAAGCGCAACGTGAAGCTTGCAATTGGACCCGTGGCGTTACGAATACTTATTGTGAGCCTTGAATCTTGATGTTAAAGTCTGTCATAGCCATCGACATAGCTCGAATAAAGAGCCTGTCTTGTGCTTTCGATTCTCCTGGACCAGAGTATCTGTGCTGCTGTCTACTCTATTTGTGGATGTGTGTTTTTACGTAATATTTAATTGAATTGTAAGAAATTAGTTGTGAACCAAGTATTAAATATGTTAAACTATGGTATTTTAAGTTAATTGTGAAAGGATAATATGCTATTTTTGGTTAATCTCACATGAAGAAACCAAACCAAAATAAAAACATCCCCAGGGAAGCAAATTATGGCAATCAAACATTCACTTCCTCTCATCATTTGCCCCTCTCTCTTGGCATCGCTCCTCTTCTTCTCATATGGAACTACTGCTGGTTCGAGGTAATGTAATCAATTGCATACATCCAGTTACGCTACTGTTTTTTTCCCCTCAAGATATCCACAGGGGCGATTCTAGTGACTAATCCTTTCGTATTCTGTTTGATGCAATGCTTGGAATTGCAGAAGATGGATATGGACAGGACAAAGCGGGACTAAAGGGACATCGTTCAAACACGGCACCGTCTTGGGTTGGCCAGGATTCACCTACGGCCGCAGTATCGGATCGCTTGACTTCAAAGACACTCTCGAGCCAAAGGAATACCTTCCGATTTTCGGTTTGTCCACCGTCAAAATCCTTGCGAAAGTCCTTCCAAAGTTTCTTCACGCCCATGAACATAAACATGTCTGTTCATGTGTTGGATTGTGTTGAATGAACCAACTCCCGTCACCTTTCTGTGTTGGATCCTCGTTTCCTAATGTTTATGGCTGTTTCAATGAATTCAATTTTTTTGTATATATAATGTCTAGAATATTCAGATAACTCTCCACTCTTGAAATCAAAGGATATTTATTTAACGCGTAAACATGTTTGATCCCACATCTTCATATATGTTACACCGAAATGGTATCAACCAAACTACACTCAATCAACTATCAAAGATCTACTAATATTTACCAAAACAAAACAGAGGTTTCAATAGTGTTCTGTAATAAGTTACCAGCAAAGGCGGATTACAGAGCATTGCAATTGATATGCAGTTATCTTTAGAGACGTTGATGGAGCGTCACAGGTTGAAGCTGCTGGTTGTGAGGGTGTTCTAAGAACTTTATCTAACGACATAAAAGCTATGTTCTCGTAGGAGTGTTCAAAACCGACTCAATGGATATTTAAAAGTCCAATAAATTTAATATCAGTACTATGTTTCATCCTTTCTTCATTTTTATAGCTTATATTATGAACTCATTGGGCCTTCGGGTACCCATTACGCTGATTTTGAACACCCTTATATTCTCGGGTCCAATACCTTGTCACGGATCTGATTTCGCAAAACTGATTGCAATCAAAACACCCCTCAATTTTTTTTTTTATCAAATGTGACCTTTTGGGTTAAAAGCCCGTAAGAAATCTCTATTATATTTAAAAATTTATTTTGATCAGGCTACTGTAAAAAGTAACATTATAATTAATGTATTATACCTAACAATTCATTTTAGAAAATTTTAAAACGAGTTTGACGTAGACTTTACGTTGAGAAGAGAGGTCAAGAGTAAACGGCATTATTAAATGCGTGGAATGAATGGAGTCAGTCGACACATTTTGCACTCACATGATAAATATTTGCCCAAATCTTATGAAAATAATGGGTCGACGAAGAATCGGAATTCCCGTGTTTATAAGCAGCAGGATTCTCCCTTGAACAAACATACTAAAGAATTTGCTTTTGGAATCTGAAAACACCCAAACAACAATTAAAATATTCCAATAGAAGCAAATTATGGACATCAAACGTTCACTTTCTCTCGTCCTTTGCTGCTCCCTCTTGTCAATTGTCATCGATCCTCCTCGTCTCATACGGAACGATCTCTCATAAACTACGGGTGATTCAAGGTAATGTATTATACTGTTGGAGTCGAACTCAGATAACTTATGAGGATATGTACCCCTATTTGGAATTGCAGAAGATAGCAATGGACAAAGCAAAGCCGGAGCAAGGGGAAGTTACTCAAAACCAGCACAATCTTCGAGTACTAGAAAGGAAACTCTGAGAACCTTCAATGCGAACAAGCCGGCGGCGAATTGCGGAAAGGGTAAACGTTATAGTGCCTGTATTGCTGACACTAATAATTATGAAAGGCCTTGTACTGAGACTTACAACAGAAGATGTTTGGGGCAGCAGATACTGAGCCCAAGGCATGCGACACTTATGCGTGTGTGTATATATATATATATATAGAAAATATTTTGATAATAAGCTTTTGTAAACTTTTATTTTTTTACTCAACAAAGATTACTCTTTTTTTTATTAAAATAAAATAATTTGAATTGTGTACCTCGTTAAAAAAACTTTCCTAGACCTGAATTGTGTAAACCACAAGTCTTTCATTTTTAGGGTTTAAGATTTAGGGATTTAGTGTGTAGGGCGTAAAATTTAAAGTTTATGATTAGAATTTAGAGTTTACAGTTTAAGGTTTTAGGGTGTTAGGGATTTAAGTTTTAAATTTTATAATATATATATATATAATTTCTTTCATAAGAACTCTCAATTCTAAATATATTTAAAGGAACATACTATTAATCCGCGATTTAGTATATGAATCATTATATGCTAGTCTAATTTTTAATGTCATTTTTTAAAACATAATATATCTTGTGTATCTGTCGCATGATGTTTATTTAAGACCTACGAAGGTATGAATACTATATTAGAACTAATATTAACACTATGCCACCAACTAAGAACATAAACAACTAAACCGAAAGCATACTCACAAAAATGTCTCAAAGAACGTGTACAGTTGAATTGAACAAAATGCGGTAACTCGTCGGCCTTAGAGTCGATACCTGAACACGAGAATAACTCGGATCATCCAATATTCAATTTATCTGAAATTACTAAGTAAAATTAATTGTAAAAAGAAAAACAGAGCATTCGAGTTTAAATTAGACAAAACGAGCATCGAATTTAAATTCAGAGCGTCGAAAAAGGTCAAGAAAAGCGATGTCCAAAAAGTCAACTCTTAGTCAACTCTAGTCAAAGTCAACTGGTTAAACTGGTCAACGATCAAACAGATCAAAGGTCAACTGGTCAAAGTGTACTTCAATTAACGGTCAAATAGTCCGGTCAAAATAAGTCATCTTTATGGTCAAACCGATTTAGTCAAGGTTCAATTAGGGTTAACATAATTCGATCAAATCCGATCAACAAACCTGATTCAAGATTCATGGTTCAGTTCATGGTTCAATCTAGTTTAGTCAAATTTTTAGTTCCTGTCCAATACAGTTTCAATTCAAAACTCTGGTTCAGTCCAAAACAGGTTACTTGGTTCACTTAATTTGGGCTCACTTCTAACCGGCCACATTCAAGAGAACACAAGGATGGGCTCAACACTACCCATTGGTTTCACTTACACTTGGGCTCATCATATCACACACACACACACACACACAACCCAAACTCTATCTCCTTACAATAGATTAAGCGATTAGGGTTTCTAAACGCAACTAACGGCGTGACTGGTGCACGAACGGCGGCGGTAGCAATTCAACGCGATGGCGACAAAGATTTCTGATGGCTTAACGCCAGCGGCGACTGATGAACGAACGTCGGCGGTAGCATAACAACGTTATGGCAGAGGCAACAAAGCAAGATGGCAACTGCATGGGACCAAACGACACTTCTCCGACAATGCCAAACGAAAACCCGCACGGTCATTCTGGCCAAACAACAAACAAATATGGGAGATTAGCAACCAATCCAAGGAGAAAAGATGAAACAAAACCGACTCGAGGCTTACCCAACACGAAGATGATGGAGGAGACGATGGTTGCGCAAGGTGAATCACAAGGAAACCGAAACGAGAATCTAATTCTTACCCAAACACACACACGGAAAATAGAGCGGTAGAGCACACGACGGAGGGAGGTGGCGCAAAAGAAAACCGAAGGTTTTTTTCACAGATTTCGTGCAAACAACGGGGAACGATGGTGAACGGACGAGTGGGTTATGGTCGGACGGCGAAGGGGATTCAAACGACGGTGGCGGCGCTCTGAACGGGCGATGCTATCTCCCTCGCCGGAGCTTGATCGGAGCAAGGGTGAGAGGTGATAGAGAAAACTGAGAGATGGGTATTTGGGAGAGTGCGGCTGCTGGAGTAAAAAAAAACTCAAGAGTCTGAATAACACAAATATTAGGGTTTAAACTTAAAAGTTGGGTAAATCGCAAGAGGACGGCCCCAACTTTTCTCACTTAACATATTAGCTCCGAAGTTCTAATTTTAACACACAAAGGTCACTAAATTTGAATTATGCTCAATTAGACCACAACTAAAAATTAGGGTTCCATGCTAGAAATTCCCAAATGTTAGGGTTTTTGAATTAGGGATTTCAAATTTTAGGTTTTTTCAAATTAGGCGAAATTTAGGGTGTTACAATTTTTACCATAAACACCATGAAATTTTGCAATCACAAAAAATGTGATTTAAGGTTTATACTTCTTCATTGCAAAGCACACACATCCTAGAGGCCGAAATCGAGACGTATCTCTTATATAATTCATCCATTGTGGGAATTCTACCATGTATAATTTTCCAAACAAAAGCGCTGACTTTTGTAGGCACATGCTTCGACCAAACCTGCCTCCAAAAAGTACCCTCTTCCGAGTCCGGAAGGAATGACTGCTCACAGTAGTCTTTGACATTGTAGTAACCCGATGTTGATCCATCCCACACTATTCTGTCATTTTGATAAGCGCTCACACAAAATATGTTTATCGCAACCATAAAATTGTTCCAAATTTCAACTTCCCATCCAAACAAAGGCCTTCTCAGATCAAAGTGCCAATGTCAAACACCATTCGATAATGATCCAAATTCACTAATTTTACCTCTCTTTTTCAGAGACAAAGCATAAATTCTTAGGGAATGATATTCTGAGAAGAGATACTTTCTTCCAAGGATCTTCCCAAAAATCTATGAAATTTTCATCTCCCATAACGAATCTGTTCTTCTTAGTGAAACTGTCCTCTGGATCGGAGAGAGGTCGAATGATGTTTCTCCACACCCTTGACCCAGTTCTACTGTTTACCTTCTTCGGCAGCAAACATCTAGTGTCATAGCCATATTTCGCGTCAATCACCCTCTTCCACAAAGACTCAGCTTCCGATCCATAACTCTACAACTATTTATTCAACATCGCTCTATTTTTCATTTTTAAATCAGTGATACCTAAGCCTCCAAGTTGTTTCGATTTGCAAACTTTATTCCATTTGATCCAGTGGATGGGTCTTGGAGAACTTGGACCACAAATGAACTTTGCAATCTTTTTATTAATGGACTCCGCAACTGCATTAAGCATTAGAAACATGTACATAATAAATTGGTACATTGACAAGAACCGACCTTATCAACGTGATGCGTCCACCAAAGGATAACATTAGTCCTTTCCATGATTCGAGCCTAGAAAATACCTTGTCTATGATTGGCTTCCATAATGTCAGAGAGTTGCGCGAATGACCAAGCGGAAGGCCCAAATAAGTGGTTGGAAGGTGATCCTCCTGGCACTTGATTTTTCTAGCCCACTCATTCACTTGGGAGCTATCAACATGCACCCCGTACAACTTTGTCTTCTTCAAGTTCAATTTAAGACCGGACATTAATTCGAAAATTCTGAGAATCCTCTTGATATTTACTACATAGTCTTTTGAAGGCTCTAAAAGTAGTATAAGGTCGTCAGCGAATTGAAGATGAGTGATTCTCCAATTGCTTTGCCCTACTCGAACACCATTAATGAACCCCAAATCGGCCGCTTTATACATTAGAGAGCTGAGTGCTTCGTCAATTATGTTGAATAAAAGAGAGGAGAGCGGACAACCTTATCTTAAGCCCCTGCTTATTTTAAACGGTTTTGTTGGTTTACCGTTGACAAGTACTGAGATTGAAGATGTTGACAAACATAACATAATCCATTCTCTCCACTTAGATCCGAAATCCATTTTCTGCATAATAAGATCAAGAAAGGACCAATTGACAGTTTCATATGCCTTGGAGAAGTCAGCTTTAAAAACAATAGCTTGCCTTTTCCATTGCTTTAAGTCATCTAGTATTTCGTTGGCTATAAGGACACTTTATGAGATTTGTTTCCTAGGAGTGAACGCAAATTGGTTGTCGCCTACAACCTCACTGATGCACGCTGACAATCGCCTCAATAGTACTCTCGCCATGATTTTATATAAACTCCCCACTAGAGAAATAGGTCTGTATGAAATCATCTAAACCCGTAGGAACATCATTCTTGGGAATTAAAGTAATGAATGACTGATTAAAAGATCTGTATGAAATTCTTCCATCATGAAAGTCATCGAAGAATCTCATAATTTCATGTTTCAAAACCAACCAGAACTTCTTGAAGAATTCTAAATTGAACTCGTCCGGTCTAGGAGCACGCGAACCATCTGCCGAATCGATAGCACTCCACACTTCCTCCGATGAAAATGGAGCTTCAAGCATGATTGCTGATCCCTTACTAATCTGCTTGAAAGGAATGTCCAGTGAAGCTAAAATAATGGTGGTCTTTTTGTTATAAGTACCCTCAAAGTGATTAAAGATAGCCTCAACAATATCCTCATGTCTTTCAAATGTTATGTCTCCAACCTTAATCACTTCAATGTGGTTCACTTTGTTTCTAATGGAAGCTGAAATATAAAAGAACTTAGTGTTCTTATTTCTTTCTTTAAACCATCTTAACTGCGACTTTTAGATCCATTCCCTTTCATCAATTTTGTATCTACTCCATAGCCCACCTTGCAACACTCTGATTTCCCTTAGGATGTCTTGATTATCCCTATCATTCAAAAACATACCTTCCAAACTTGCGATCTTTTCCTCGATCTCATTTATGCTACTACTGCTCCTTGATTTCTCCTTGGCTACTCAATCTTTAGTTGCCACTTTGATTTGTTTCAAACAATTATCCACACCTCGATTTTGAGCCTCGCTAACTGTCCGCTTTACTATTTCCACATAATTAGGATTGCCTGCCAAATAACTGAACCACTTGAATGGCCTACTAGTTGTAACATATTTGCTCTCTTGAAGAATAATCGAATGATGATCGGACAAGCTTCTAGGCAGGGATTTCTGAATGATGTTTGGCATCCACGACAAAACTTTCGGTGGTACTAAAAATCTGTCTAACCTGCTCTCGGCACTTCTGATTCCACTTCTAACCCAAGTGAATGAGAAACCTTTTAAAGGTAAGTCAATTAACCCGTTGTGCTGGATAAATTTAAAAAAATTCACCAAGGATCTAGGATCAGCATCAACTCCCAATCTTTCCTCGCTTGCCTTTACTGTATTGAAGTCTCCCGCAAGTAACACTGATAGTTTCAGGGATGAAATGATACCTGAAATTGACTTCAAAAAGTTTATTCTTTCTTGCATATTGTTTGGTGCGTATACATTTATAAGAGCGATTCTTTCCTTTACTTGCATCAGGATGCATGTGGAAGCTATAAAACAATCCGAAATCATTGAGTTCTCCTCCCGAAATGCACATGGATTCTAAATTATTATCAGTCCTCCCGAGGCTCCATTGGAGGAAGAGTAAACCAGTTTGAACCTTGATCTTGTCAGACGCTTAGCTTGTTGGGGATTAATTTTTTGAACTTTAGATTCTTGGATAAACACTACAAAAGCCTTGCTTTTTGCCATTATTGTTAACACAACGCGAATTTTTTCGGATTTATCCAATCCCCTCACATTCCAAGACAAGAAGGTACAATTCATTTAAAAACGATAAACACGACATATAAATTCACATACCAGAGTGATGGGGATTACTCCTCAGCCTCCAATTTCTCGAATGAGTCATCACTATCGAGTTCGATTAAGCAAATTTAGCCCCAAGTTTGTGTGCGAGTTGTAAAATATTTTTAGCTTTGACCCTAAGAGTAGATTCCCCGGATTCTAATGGCACTTCTCCCACGATTCGATGCACAAAGGGGGATGTTGCTGCTTTGCCGTTCACGATTTTAATAAAATCTCCAGAGAGTTTTCTAGAAACAATTGCTTTCCTTTTTAGAGCTCCCAAAATTGCTTTCAATACTTGGGATGCCAAATGTAGAGCATCTTTGGACTTTATCCAGCCTGGATTTAAAAGACGCTCGACTCATATTTTTACCATACTTTACTTACTTGGGCTTGATACTAAAAAGACATGTTTCCTTCTCCAATATAGGGCCCTGATATCACTAGATTCAGATGAAGTTTTGGATGCTAAGGATGTGCAACAAATGGGTACATCAAATAAACCCTCTTGGTTGATCCTATTACACGTGGCGTGACCAACTGAGCCTGATGGCTGATCATAAGGTCCTTGATAAACTTCCCGTCCAGCATTATTAATGATGGCTCCCGAACCGCCATTTGTCAGACCCACATCAAGAACGTGAACCATATTACCATCCCCAATGTTCTTGGAATTGTAAATAGCCACATCACCTTTATACTCGAAAACCATATCGTCCAGTCGACAACTGTCTTCTTCTTCCCTTTGATCGACTACCTTCTCATTGGAAAGTGATTTTTTAACATCACCACAAATCCATGCTTTCACATCTTCATAGTCTTCGACTGATATGCTTATTTGGTGGCTATAACCATTAATAAAGATACTAATGAACGACGAAACATCTGATCTTTGTTAACACCAGCAAGGATCCTAGTATAATCAAACCGATTTTTGTTGGAAGTTTCATCATCAATCTTTATAACAGAAGCCCATCTATTTACGATAGTTTTGAACATGCCGTCATTCCATGCAATTAAGATGACGTTTTAAGGACTATTCATTTAATATTGAGATTACATTAATTGTAATCGTCATAAGAAAATTAATTTTTTTGGTGTAGTACATGTCCATTTTATGATTCATGTTTAAGATTCGTGGCTCTCCCTCCTAACTCCCAACAATGTCATCTTTAAAGTTTAAACTTAAATTCTCTCTTTCGGTGAGTAATGTGGGTTGTCATTGCACCCAACTTATTTTATAATAAAACAACATTATTAATAATATATTAACTTATTTTAAAATTAAAGTTATTATATAATAATATTTTCTTTAATGCATTAAAAATTAAATAAAAAGATTAATTTTTTCATAAAACATCGTTATTAATAATATATTAAATTGTTTTAAATATTATCTTAATCGACTATATAGCCGGTTTCCATTTTTGTTTTGGATGTCAGTTTCCTTTAAAGGATATCAATTATTTTTTAAATTGGCGTCAAATTTTATTTTAAAATAGTATTGATTTATTATTTTTATATATTTCCCCCAAAATTTTTAGGTTGTAAACTGACAACTCCATTGATCTAGCTAATTAGAAGTTTAGAATATTGACAAAAAGGCAAACAACCCAAACATTGGGTTGATTGAGATCACTAACTTAAGCATAGTATTTATAAGAAGGATGTCTTCGAGTGAAAACTCATACTAAAACAGCTAAAATAAGAGTGTTCGCTGCTTTGATAATTAGGTATTAGAGAAGAATATTATGGGAAACAAACCATTTTCTCTCATCCTTTGCTGCTTTCTCTTGGCATTTGCCCTGTTCTTCCCTTGTGGAACCTGCACTCGATTAGTACTGCAGGATTATGAATGTAACATAATGAATTTTACATATGTCACAGCTTTCTTTTGGTTCTATACTTTCGATATCTAATAGTTTAAACTCGAAACATTATTTAAAATACGTTCGTATTTTTTTTACTAATAAGGTGGTGACATGTGCCACCATCTTATTGAAAGGTTCTGAATCATTAATGAAAATGATATGCGACTAAAATAAAATGAAAACATTTCTTACGGACAACTATTTTGCATTTTTTTCGATTTGGGCCACCAAAGTGCAAGCGGCAAGTGCCCTTAGAGCGTCCATTTGAAAACCTACCGTACAATTAGATTTTGGTGTAATTAGACAATTTGACATGTTTGGATAACCATTACAATCTATAGGTCTCGCTAAATTGGTTGTAAGTGAAGGTCTCCGATTACACTATTCTACTTTTAGGGATGAATGTGAGAATTGATGTGATTGCACATACAATCATACTCTTCAATTTTATAATTATTTTAAAATTTAAACTTTTGTAACAATATAATTACAATTTGTATAAAAATACAATATAATTGTACATTTACACTCTATCAGACACACGTCTAACGAACTAAAATTCATTTGTAATTAAACGAGAGTGTAATTACTATGTTAGTAATTATTTTTCATGCAATTATACTATAATCATAACAATAGTATTTACAAGAAGTAAGAACTAAGTCTCGATTAAACTCACCTACGATTATTTTATTTTTCATTCACAAAATGTGAATGCAGTACTTTATTTACGATACATTAAATATGTTGGTAATGTAATAATATTTTTTAAATTTAAGTCTTATAAAAAATATCACCGTGGGTAAATATCAAATATTTTATATCTAATGGTTGGAATTGCAGAAGGTGGCAATGGACAAAATAAAGCGGGAGTAAGAAGAAGTCACGCAGATACAACACCATCTTGGGTTGGTCAGAATCCTCCTCCGGCACAACCCCAAGTGTCGGGTTCGAATAGCAATGCGGAAGAACAAATTCGGGAAGCGAACCGTGAAGTACAAGAAGCGATGCACGAAGCCATTGAAGCAATGCGTGAAGCGCAAGAAGCCCGCCGTGAAGCTTGCAACTGGAACAACAATTGTAATCCTTAATGTTGCCGGAATAAAAACTTTGTCCGGCTCTTCAGGTCTCCTGGTCCTGGAGCAGGGTATTAAAGTTATTTACTTTATTTGTTTATTGTTTTTTGGAATCGTAATTTATTGAAGAAAATAATTAATAACGACTCACTATTTTATTTTATTTTAACATATAATTTTAGCAATAATTATACTACCCAAACATTCCTTCTTAAGGGTAGAGATTGTCTGCATCTTTGCACGTTGTTGTCTGAATCTTTGCACGCTTGTCCTCTTATTATTTCCTTGATCATTCTTCAAGAACAAGTTTATTCTGTGTCGCCTGCTGATGGATGCTAGTTTAGCAAACATTTCTATAGAAGGTGGGGAGGAAGAAGCTATTGAACTGTCGCCTGACATTGTTGAAGTTGCATACGAGTTTGAGTTGTGTTTGGTGGGTCGGTTTCTCACTTCCAGTGTCATCCATTTCTTATCAATGCGAAACACCATTGCAGATGTTTGGCATCCTCTAGGGGGTATCACTATTACAGACATTGGCCAGAAACGGTTTTGTTTTCGTTTTTACCATGAAGTTGATCTAGAACGGGTTCTTCTTGGTAATCCATGGTTCTTTAATGGTCATCTTCTTTTACTGCATCAGTTACAGAAAGAGGAAGATCCGTTGCTAGTCACATTGGACATAGCAACGCTTTGGGTTCAAATACATGACTTGGCACCTGTGTTAATGTCGGAACCAATGGCTCGTCAACTGGGAAACTTCATTGGAGAATTTGTTGACTATGATACAAAGTTGGTGGTTAGAGGGAGAAAACAACACATGCGAGTAAGAGTCAACTTGAACGTGAATTTACCACTGAAGAGGAAGAAGAAAATCTCGCTGGGCAAGGATCAAAGCATTTACGTTCAATTTTAGTATGAAAAACTATCCCTTTTCTGCTTTATTTGTGGAAGACTTGGGCATGGTGAGAGTTTTTGCCCACTACGTTTATCCTTGGACCCGAAGAAGGTGGTGTTTGGCTGAGATTTTTCAATTAGAGCCCTGTCGCGAAGAGGGCCGTCGTTGCCAAGCATATGGTTACGCGAGGAAGAGGCAAGTTCATCTACTCCGGGAATTAAGGGCACGACTGCTATGCATGGGCAGTCACATGTGCATGAGAAACTGCCAATTGCCAATAGTAATTCACGTGGCCTTCTAGTTAATGAAAAAAACTGCCTTTGCTTAGGATGATCCAATGACCGAGGGACAATTGGATATGATTTTGGATGCTGAGGAAAATCCATTGGCACCTACAGATGGTAAAAAACGACAACGCGTGTTTGGTGAGGGGTTGACGGTTTCTGGTGATTCTGATTCTGCAGCTCTTGTTGAAGACCATAATGTATCGGCTAGCTCTGTTCAACAGGGCAGCCGGCAGTCATGAGTTTCATATGCTGGAACGTTCGTGGATTGGGGAAGCCACGGGCGGTGAACCACCTCAGGAATTCTCTAAGGGGTATTCATCCCCAGTTTCTGTTTTTAATGGAAACTAAACTAAGTGTAAAGAGGATGGAGAAGGTGCGTCACAAGTGTGGTTTTAATTTTGGTATTGATGTTGCTGCTGTTGGTTCGAGTGGGGGGCTTTCCTTTGGCTGGAGACCAGATTCTAACGTTCATTTAAGAAGTTATTCCAGGTATCATATTGATGTTGAAATTAAGGATGAGGATAACAGCCCTTGGAGATTCACCGGGTTTTATGGGAATCCTATAGAGCACCTAAGATCATCGTCCTGGGATCTTTTGCGTCACTTGGCAAAGGACCAATCATTGTCATGGATTGTTGTCGGTGACTTCAATGAGATTTTGTATTCCTTTGAGAATAAGGGGGGACGACAAAGATCGAATCGGAACATGACTTTATTCTGTGACACCCTGAATGACTGTGACTTAACAAACTTGGGATTCAAAGGAGCTTGGTATACTTGGGAGCATGGTCGTTTGGCAGGAAACAACATCCAAGAGCGTTTGGAAAGGGTTGTGGCTAATCTTAGCTAGTGGGAAAGATTTCCGAGATACTCAATAACTCATTTATCGCACACTATTTCATATCATTCTCCATTAAGAGTTGAAACAACTAGTTGCAATAGATGTGGTCGTAGGGTCCTGGATAATATTTTTCGATTTGATGCCAACTTGGTTCTTGAAGATGATATTGATCATATTGTCCAACAATTCTGGATTACTAACAAGCAAACGATCCCCACCAAGTTAGTAGAATTGGGCAAACACTTATTGTGATGGGGTAAGGATAAAAGAGCAAATAATTCCCACTGTAAACGAAGGCTACAACAACGGCTGAAGGAACTCTCAACGTTGGATCCTGAGGATGATACTCTCCTTGAACTTACAGAAGTTAAATTAGGATTGAACCTAGAAGCTGATAAAGAGGAACTGTTTTGGGAGCAAAGAGCAAGATCGAACTGGCTAAGGTACGGTGATAGAAATACATCCTTCTTTCACAATTTTGCATCTTACAGGAAAAGAAAGACCACTATTAAAGGAATGTATAATGAGCATGGGGACTGGATATGTGATGATAACAGTCTTGTGTCGTTAGCCACTGATTACTTTAAGGATTTGTTTCTTTCATCCGATCCTGTAGATGGGAGGATAATTTTTGAGAATGTTGCTCCACGAGTTACAACTGTGATGAATGAAAAACTGCTTGCTCTATTTAAATCAGAGGAAGTCTGGGAGGCAGTAAAACAAATGGAACCAATGAAGGCATCAATTTTAGATGGATTTCCGACTTTATTTTATCATAAATTTTGGCACGTTATTGGTAAAGAAACAACCTCGTATTGCCTATCGATTCTTAATGGTAACTCAAGTTTGGAAGCCATTAACGATACCCAAATTGTTTTGGTGCCAAAAGTTAAGAATCCTCACAACATGACTCAATTTAGGCCAATTAGCCTATGTAACGTGTTATACAAGATAATAGCAAAGGTGTTGGCAATTCGATTTGCTCAGGTCCTTGATAACTGTATAGATCAGGCTCAGGGTGCACTTATCCCAAGGAGACACATTTCGGACAACATTATTGTTGCGTTTGAAGTTCTCCATTCGATGAGGCAGAAACGTGGAGGAAACAAAGGTTCATTTGCGTTAAAAGCCGATCTAAGCAAAGCTTATGATCGAGTGAAGTAGGGTTTCTTGGAAGGTATGATGCTGAAGCTTGGGTTTGCAGCTTCATGGGTGAATCTCATAATGGAATGTGTGAAGTCCATCTCCTATTCAGTGAGTCTAAATGGTGTATTAGGAGATAGTTTCAAGCCTACACGTGGGATAAGGCAAGGGTGCCCTCTAAGCCTTTACTTATTTTTGGTTTGTGCTGAAGGGCTGTCCACTCTAATGAATGTTTCTAATCAAACCAATATGGTTAAAGGAGTAACAATCGGTCAACAGAGACTTGAAGTAGGTCATCTCTTATTTGCAGACAACATCATGCTTTTTAGTGAAGCTACAGTTACAGGAGCAATGCATTTAAAGGACATCTTAATCACATTTGGAAATGTTTCTGGTCAGAGAGTTAATTTTGACAAGTCTTTGATCTTCTTTAGTTACAATGTAGACAACTCCCTTCGAGATCAAATAGTGGCTATACTTGGGCTTAGGGTCTTATCTAACCCGTAAAAATACCTCAGACTGCCCACGATAGTTGGAAGAAACAAGTGTGAAGCTCTTAACTATTACTTTGACAGATTCAATGAGAAGACTGATAATTGGGGTGTTCGATTTCTGCCTATGGGTGGAAAAGAGGTGATGATCATGAGTGTTCTTTAAGCTTTACCAACATACGCGATGCAATGTTTTTTTTTCTACCTACATCCCTTTGCTCATCTATGGAGAGGCTAATGGCTAAGTTTTTGTGGAGGCATAATGGTATGAAGAATGTCATTCATTGGTGTTCTTGGACACATTTATCACGTCCGAAACGGCTTGGTGGTCTCGAGTTTAGAAGCCTATCTCAGTTTAACATAGCTATGTTAGCAAAGCAATGTTGGAAGTTGATAACCAAGCCTCAGTCTCTTCTTGCGAGGGTGTTGAAAGCTTGATACTACCCTAGTATTGATTTTCTAAACTCAACCTTATGCTCCAAGCCTTCATACATTTGGATGAGCATTTGGACGGCTAGGGGGCTAATTGAGAAGGATATAGGCTGGCGTATTGGAATGGGACAATCTATAAATATTTGGAACGAGCCTTGGCTCCTAGGGAAGGGTGAGAGATTTATAAGGAACCGGCAGATTAACATCAGTTATACAAGTTTTGTGGATCTTATTGATGCAAGCAACGTATCGTGGAAAACTGAAGCTTTACAGGAATTATTTGATCAAAACCAGGCTGAATGTATTGCTGCAATTCCACTTTCCAAGTCAGGTTGTCCAGATAGTCGTGTTTGGCGAATAGATAAATCTGGGGAGTATACAGTCCGAAGTGGATACAAGCTACTATGTCTGGACTCTAACACGAGTAATGATCCCATCTCTCCTTTTTCAGTGTTGGTTAAACAATTTTTTACAGACTTACGGGACGCTAAGGTGCCAGCAAAAATAAGATCAATATGTGGAGAGTTGCGAATAATTTCCTACCAACATTGTCCAATCTACACGTCCGCCGTATAGAGGTGCTAAATACATGTCCTATTTGTCAACAATATGAAGAGAATATTGAGCATATTATGCGTGATTGTTATTTTGTGAACCAATTACTTGAAGTACATGGAGTAAACCTTCAGAATGCCCCACATGATGTTAGTTGGTTGAATTGGTTAGCTTCATCTTTCACCATGCTACACACCAAGCAAAGGGAGGTGTTAATGATCTCGTACTAGGCTATTTGGTTCGCACGAAATAAGGTAGTGCATGAAATATTGCTCCTTCTTTACATGATGCACGTACATTTGTGGCTGCAAAACTGATGGAATATGGTTCAGATGACCCGGTTGCGTGTGTTTCCATTGCGAGGTCCCATGCAACATGGCAAGCTCCATTGAACAACGTTTATAAAATTAATTTCGATGTAGCTTATAATCAGGAATCAAAGGAGTCCTTTTCGGGCGTTGTTTGCAGAAACAATGAGGGCTATATAATGGCTACTGGGCTTGTACAACACTATAATGTGGGTGATGCTTTCATTGCGGAAGCCATGGCCTGTTATCAAGCAGTGCAGTTGTCGATGGATGCAGGATTCTTCAATGTTATTGTGGAAGGTGACTCTTTAACAGTGATTAAGAAGATGAAATCTCCTATCCAAGACAACTCCATTATTAGCCCAATCATTTTTTATATCAAAGAGGTTTCAAAGGGTTTCTCCTCAGTTTCATACAATCATGTCAAGCGTGAAGCCAATAATGTGGCTCATACCTTAGCACGTGAAGGAAGAAACTTCCACTGCCCCCGATTTTGGATCGAGAAAGCTCGACGAGTTGTGATGGCTGCAGCTGATAGGGAAAGACTTCATACTCTCATGCCCTAGACGGGAACTCTGATGAGGCTTGTCGTTGGTATTAGTATCCCATGATTTTTAGCTGTTGTTTTATATGTTTCTTGGTCGGTTAATTTGTTATTTGCATTTTTGGATGCACACCGACTTAATCTAGATTGGTCGTTCTGATTTTAAGTTGTATTGTAGGGTTGTAACCCCCTCGTCCCGGTCTGGCTGGACGACCGGTCTGAGTGGGCCACACAGGGAAAACCGAAGCGAAACCCAAAGGGTTCCTCCTCGGTTAGCAACCCTAAATTTTTTTTTTCATTTTAATCTTGTCACATTCGAACCCCAAACCACATTCAAACACCCAATTTTTAATCTTGACTAGAAGTATATTAATTCCTATGTGTTTACCCCTTCCAAAAAGGCCAACAAGAAAAAACAGTGCAGTTTTAAGCAAAGGTTTCGAAACCTCCCCAAAAGGTTTCGAAACTTAGACTGGTAGTAAGGTCTGGAACCCAAATCTCACCCAAAGTTTCGAAACCTTGGGGAAGGTTTCGAAACCTTGGACCTTAGTTTCGAAACCTTGCCCAAAGGTCTCGAAACTTTGGTTGGCAGAATGCCCTGGGACCAAGTTTTCACCAAAGGTTTCGAAACCTTGGGGAAGGTTTCGGAACCTTTGACCATAGTTTCGAAACCTACCCCAAAGGTTTCGAAACTTTGGCTGGCAGTGACCCCTGGAACCAAATTTTCACCAAAGGTTTCAAAACTTTACCCATGGTTTCGAAACCTTAGTGCAAGGGATCACTTACTGCCCAACCTAAGGACTTCCTAACTTTGAAAAACACCAAGATCAAGCATAGACACAAATAGAGGCTTAAAAAGGACCAAAGGCATGAATTAACACCCATAATACTTGCACATACTATCATTTAAACAACCATACATGAGCCATACATAGCAATTAACATGAATCAATGCATCCATACTTAACATTCATACAAAAAGCAATTCATGCATATATGGACATACAAGCATTACATGGAACTCAAAGGCTATAAAGGGCACAAGGAAAGCACATGAGGTTTGCACCATGACAAGGCAATCTAAACATCTAAAGGCATGCCACCATACCCAAACATTCATCATAGCATTCATGCATTAGAAACCATAATCAATCCAAAGCATCAACATGAGGCCTTAACAACATGTGGCCAACACAAAGGAGTCTAGATACAAGCTCCTAAAACACGTAGCATTTCCCATTGCTAGACTACTACATTATTTAATAAACCATACTTGAGCAATTACCACACGCTTGGACGCCCTTTTCTTGCTCCTTGCTAACTCCAAGCTAAAGATCTGCATTGTCGAAAAAAGGAGAGCGTAAGCATAAAGCTTAGTGAGCGGAGCTCTAAAACATAACTACGATAATGCAGGGTTCAAAGCTTTCTTTAAAATAAAGGTCAATGCATACAAATCATCCAACGACCTAATCCTTCTACTAACATACAAGTTCAACCACAATTCAACAATATAGGCATTTAACATAGCATTACACTATATGGTATGCATGAGGACATAATCCTAGATTAAAGCAAAACAATAAGAAGACAATGATATAGTGAGATACAACATGAACGTTACATGGCATGCACAAGCATAACCAAAACACACACGGTGGGACTACACATCACCGTTTCGACTAGTAGTTTTCCAATGGGACTACACATCAAAGTACTCTTCTACTAGTCACTACCGGCGGGACTACACATCACCGGAGTCTTACACCACTCGCTACCGGCGGGACTACACATCACCGGAGCAACGACAACCATCACGTGAGGTTCGACACCAACCATGCAACACGATATACAATCACTACCATACGACATGTACTCACTATATCATGCACAACCAAATCAAGAAGTAACAAAATCCACAATTAGGCATCACTTACTACTTGGAATCTTACCAAACCACAAATGGTCTTACTCACCATTTTCGCGCACAACTTGCACCAACTTACTCACACCTTACAAGGCATATCAACAACATCATTATTACCATCAAACAAATCATCGATTTAATAAATAGCCACATGCTTCCTCCCAAAGAATTTGAATTTCATGCATATCAACATAACATTTCAAGCAATGAAAAAAACAATGGTAAAAAGGGGATTTAAAGAGGCATTTCACATCACTTACTCTTAGAGTTTAAATCATTTTCAAGGCCAAATCTAAACCACTTTCAAAATCACCTTTGAACCAAAACTATTCTTGAAAACCATTTCCACATCCACGTACTCGAACCAACCTTAGAAAATCAAATTAAAGCATTAACCACTCACCTAAGCTTCCAAGCTCCAAGCCAAGCAAGCAACCATTCCCACAAACCCGGATTTCCTCGCGAAGCTTCTCCAACACCAATTACCGCTTTTAGACAACCTCAAACACATTTCAAACAATTCCAATCAGCCCAACATCAAAAGACCAACCCGGAATACAATTCAATCATAATTTACCATGTTGCAAGCTATGAACATATCCCATTTTTAACCAATTCGGACAGCCCCAAAACCATGCCCAAAAGCCATGTTTCCAACCTCCATTACATCCACAATCGATCCCAATTCAACCCCTATCCATAGTACTAACAATAGCCTATCAAAACCCACCTAAAACAACCCCCAAAACTCACCCAAATCCTCCAAAAACCTCATGTTTACCCAAATCCGAAAATTGCTCAAAATCATTCAAAATTCACATATGTTATACCATTTAACTTCTATACATCACAACTAACCATATTAAATCAAAACATTAGGCTTAACAACACAAAGTTTCCATTTTTAATCAAAATCTTTCAAAACTCTATTTTCCAAAACTTCCATGAAAATGAAAATAAGTGGTACTTTTAAAGAGAGGGAGTTGAGGGGAAGTCAAAAACGTAATTACCTTTCAAAATGGAGTTGAAATGGAAGAGAAATGAGATGAAATAGTGATAGAGGAGGAAGAGCTCTTCAACCCGTTGCTTTCTCTTTGAAGAAGAGAATGAATAGTAAGAGAGAGGTGTTTTATTTTGTTTTAAATTTAAAGGCCCAAAGACCATTTTTCCCTTAATGAAATAGAATATTCACAAGGGTATATAATCCATGGCCATTTGGGGTTTAATCCCAAAGCATAGTCAACATCAAATTAATTAATTTGAAAACGAAACCCGAACCATTATTTAATTTATTTAAATTATAAAACCGGACCCGAATAATATTTTAATATTATTTTCACCCGGCCCCTAAACCCGGGTGTTACAACTCTCCCCTACTTAAGGAAATTTCGTCCCCGAAATTTATCGGACATGAACCCACTTTCTTTCACACCACAACACACTAACCAATCTCGGTGGACTTACCACACAACAATAGATATCTGATGCTAAGATCTCAACTGATTCTTCGTTGCACGCAATTTCAAACTCAACTCAATCTCTTCAACAACATAGCACGACACAGATCTGACTCACATTCCCGAATCATAGATACACAAATCACATCACAAACCCCTTTCTAACTCTGGTGGTAACTGGAACAAACAAACAACAGAACTAGCCCGATTCACAAACTCATACGGCATTGTTTTGAACACTTGACTCATAACTTTCTCTAACTGATCCTCTGTCTTCAACGAGTAATCAAACACTATGCAGACGTCTTCAAAAATCTAGCAGAAAACTCGAATCTCTACTGGCCACTATCAAACACAAGACACTGTACATCTCACAATTCTTGCTAAGGCACAACTCCGCCATCTTACTTACGGTACAAGTAACGTAAACGTGTATAAAAGGCCACATACAGTGCAACTAACATTGATTACCCAACTAAGCTCTCACTGAGGAAATCGAAGGCGGATCAGACACAAGATCTCTCGAATCTATTACTCACTTCTAATACGGATCTCCCACAGATGTAACAAGCTAGAAAAAAACTGAAGCTCGGTCTTGACTCGCTGGCAAATTACACACTTACTCTCATACTAAACCACATCATTCATCAACTCAACCCAGAAGTACTCATCTTCGACCCACAATACCTCTTCATACTATTCTGATGCCATACAAATAAATTGCCGTATGCTTCGGCCAACACAATACGTCTCAAAATACTATGTCAATCGGTACAACAATTCTGTCTCTAACAATACAAATTCTATCATCTCTGAACTGTACTCTGAAGGTTTTCTTTATGATATGCCTTGCACGTGAGGTGCCAAGAATCTATCTTGCAACTGTTTTTCTTCAAACATTCTGACTCAATGTAGGTTCAACATGAAATGCGGCAATTACAACTCACAACTCAACTACTAATCTAACAACAAATACAGCTCGGAACATCGATTACTACATTAACTCTCTTCGGATGGTACTCAATCCTGAGATTGTAGTCTTCAAGCAGTTCTACACTTTATGCTATTCAAGTTTCAACCCTTCCTAAGTCTTCAAATATTTCAAGTTCTGATGATATGTACAGACACACTGTGCATTTCTTACTATACAAGCTTTGTCTCTAAGTCTTCGAAGCAAACACAACTGTAATTAACTCTATGTCTCATATCGGATAACTCTTCTCACGGTCTTTCAACTATCTCGATGAACTAGCCGGAAACTTCTGCATTGTATAAGCACACAACCTAACTCTACAATGTGACACATCACTATGGTTCACAAACTCTTTCTTTGATATAAGCTGATTCAAGGTCGAAGTTCCCTTCAAGGTTTCTTTCGGTTTCTCAAGGGCTCATTGTCTCGCATCTAACCACACAAACTGAACATTTTTCTGTAGCAATCTATCAATGGAGCAACTATCTTCAACTGATTATTTACAATTCTCTGAAAGTAACAATGCTAGACCTAGGAACTATAGTTACATGTCACAGTCTTCAAATTTCTTCCAACTCACATCTTCTTCTGACTACTTGGGATTTACCCTAATACACTCGGCTAATCCACATGTCTTAGGAGAACATCTTCTTTAACTCGGAGCTCACGCTTGCACAACTTAGCATACAACTGATTTTCTAATAGAATCTACAACTCTACTTCAAGGCTTGTCATGGTCATCTTCGGTACATGAATATACCCACGTATCATCTAAGAGAGCTACTACAAGCTGATCAAGGACTTAGGAAAACATCCTACTCAACATTTCCCTGAAAGTAACTAACACACTAGTCAATCAAACGACATAACTCCAAATCCAAAGTGATCACATCTGCCCCGAAAGCTGTCTTCGATACTTCAACTTCTCTCACTTTCAACTGGTAGTAATCGGTTCTCAAATTAATCTTCAAATAAACTGAAGCACACACTAACTGACTAACAAACCACTGATGCTTAGAAACGGATATCAACTACTCACTGTCAATTGTTTCAACTGTCTGAATTCTAAACATATTCTCGTACTGTCACTCTTTCTTCTTCACAAATTGTACTGTCATACTCTAAGATGATGTACTAGGCCTAATGAATCTAAGGTCCAACAAACTCGTAGTTGATTCTTCAACACTCTCAAGTCGGTCGAGAATCATAAGGTACAGAGCAACCAAAACACGAGTAAACTCGAAGACGATCTCAAAAACAAACTCTTCTTCTCTAATAGGAGACAAACCGGGAAGTTCTTCCAAACACTTTTAGGAAACACAACTTTTCTAACAGTCCACGGTCTAATCCCCATTCAAAAATCAAACCCATAACATTGGCTAGGCAGGTATGTCAACTAACTCAATCAGTCTTTGACCGCTAACGCTGGATCAACATTCGATACAAAATCCACATTCCTACCTACCATTACAATCTCATAGTCATCCGTAAGCTTTAAGAAAACTCCCATTGTCTCAAAGTCTACCCTAACTCTATGTTCTTTTAGCCAAACCATGCATAGCTTCACGTCAAGACCGAAAAAGGCAATTCCATCGCATCAACTGAAAACACGTGCCACTGAACTATCAACGGACATTTCTTGTACAACTTTCTGACCACGACTGTATCCCCGAAGGAGCTAGTAACACTAACACCTACCTCTAGTACTTCACAAGGTGGATTTCAACAACTTCACATGCTCACTCCAAATACACAGACACGTAGATCCAGAATTAATCAGAAAACAAGCCCAATGACTTTATCGAGGAATTACTTGCTATAGCATCGACATCATTCCGAAGCCAACTCTTAGTTCATCACTTCTCTTACCATCTCATGTCAAGATCGGTCACATTGTTCTCCCTCAACAGAAACCAACTCACATACACGTTGCCCCAAACAAACAAACTGCACTCCCAACTCTGGTACGGTCATACTACCTTGAACTAAAGCGATGAGCTCTATCATCGTTCACATCCTCTAAAACCTCAGGTTCACGATTTCTAGCACTAGGCCCACGCCTCGGCCTCAAACTTACCAAAGACAACAATACAATAATAAACAAAACACACAAGCAAGATTATTTAGGGTTAGCAAGAGCAAGGGTCCACGGTGCTCAAGTATATTCCTTTACAAAAATCTTTTTAAATAAGTAATAGAAGCAATGGGATCTCGACACTACGCTTCAACACAAGCATCATGCTAACACATGCTCTCAAACACCGTACTAACAAGCAAACATTAAGCATACATGGTAAAACATTCACCGAGACATAACAACAACATAACACATCAAACATACCTCACTTACCTACCCGAGGTCTCGGAAACCTCAGGCTCTGATACCAATAAATGTAACCCCCTCGTCCCGGTCTGGCTGGACGACCGGTCCGAGTGGGCCACACGGGGAAAACCGAAGCGAAACCCAAAAGGTTCCTTCTCGGTTAGCAACCCTAAATTTTTTTTTCATTTTAATCTTGTCACATTCGAACCCCAAACCACATTCAAACACCCAATTTTTAATCTTGACTAGAAGTATATTAATTCCTATGTGTTTACCCCTTCCAAAAAGGCCAACAAGACAAAACAGTGCAGTTTTAAGCAAAGGTTTCGAAACCTCCCTAAAAGGTTTCGAAACTTAGACTAGCAGTAAGGTCTGGAACCCAAATCTCACCCAAAGTTTCGAAACCTTGGGGAAGGTTTCGAAACCTTGGACCTTAGTTTCGAAACCTTGCCCAAAGGTCTCGAAACTTTGGTTGGCAGAATGCCCTGGGACCAAGTTTTCACCAAAGGTTTCGAAACCTTGAGGAAGGTTTCAGAACCTTTGACCATAGTTTCGAAACCTACCCCAAAGGTTTCGAAACTTTGGCTGGCAGTGACCCCTGGAACCAAATTTTCACCAAAGGTTTCGAAACTTTACCCATGGTTTCGAAACCTTAGTGCAGGGGATCACTTACTACCCAACCTAAGGACTTCCTAACTTTGAAAAACACCAAGATCAAGCATAGACACAAATAGAGGCTTAAAAAGGACCAAAGGCATGAATTAACACCCATAAGACTTGCACATACTATCATTTAAACAACCATACATGAGCCATACATAGCAATTAACATGAATCAAGGCATCCATACTTAACATTCATACAAAAAGCAATTCATGCATATATGGACATACAAGCATTACATGGAACTCAAAGGCCATAAAGGGCACAAGGAAAGCACATGAGGTTTGCACCATGACAAGGCAATCTAAACATCTAAAGGCATGCCACCATACCCAAACATTCATCATAGCATTCATGCATTACAAACCATAATCAATCCAAAGCATCAACATGAGGCATTAGCAACATGTGGCCAACACAAAGGAGTCTAGATACAAGCTCCTAAAACACGTAGCATTTCCCATTGCTAGACTACTACATTATTTAATAAACCATACTTGAGCAATTACCACACCCTTGGACGCCCTTTTCTTGCTCCTTGCTAACTCCAAGCTAAAGATCTGCATTGTCGGAAAAATGAGAGCGTAAGCATAAAGCTTAGTGAGCGGAGCTCTAAAACATAACTACGATAATGCATGGTTCAAAGCTTTCTTTAAAATAAAGGTCAATGCATACAAATCATCCAACGACCTAATCCTTCTACTAACATACAAGTTCAACCACAATTCAACAATATAGGCATTTAACATAGCATTACACTTTATGGTATGCATGAGGACATAATCCTAGATTAAAGCAAAACAATAAGAAGACAATGATATAGTGAGATACAACATGAACGTTACATGGCATGCACAAGCATAACCAAAACACACACGGTGGGACTACACATCACCGTTTCGACTAGTAGTTTTCCAATGGGACTACACATCAAAGTACTCTTCTACTAGTCACTACCGGCGGGACTACACATCACCGGAGTCTTACACCACTCGCTACCGGCGGGACTACACATCACCGGAGCAACGACAACCATCACGTGAGGTTCGACACCAACCATGCAACACGATATACAATCACTACCATACGACATGTACTCACTATATCATGCACAACCAAATCAAGAAGTAACAAAATCCACAATTAGGCATCACTTACTACTTGGAATCTTACCAAACCACAAATGGTCTTACTCACCATTTTCGCGCACAACTTGCACCAACTTACTCGCACCTTACAAGGCATATCAACAACATCATTATTACCATCAAACAAATCATCGATTTAATAAATAGCCACATGCTTCCTCCCAAAGAATTTGAATTTCATGCATATCAACATAACATTTCAAGCAATGAAAAAAACAATGGTAAAAAGGGGATTTAAAAAGGCATTTCACATCACTTACTCTTAGAGTTTAAATCATTTTCAAGGCTAAATCTAAACCACTTTCAAAATCACCTTTGAACCAAAACTATTCTTGAAAACCATTTCCACATCCACGTACTCGAACCAACCTTAGAAAATCAAATTAAAGCATTAACCACTCACCTAAGCTTCCAAGCTCCAAGCCAAGCAAGCAACCATTCCCACAAACCCGGATTTCCTCGCGAAGCTTCTCCAACACCAATTACCGCTTTTAGACAACCTCAAACACATTTCAAACAATTCCAATCAGCCCAACATCAAAAGACCAACCCGGAATACAATTCAATCATAATTTACCATGTTGCAAGCTATGAACATATCCCATTTTTAACCAATTCGGACAGCCCCAAAACCATGCCCAAAAGCCATGTTTCCAACCTCCATTACATCCACAATCGATCCCAATTCAACCTCTATCCATAGTACTAACAATAGCCTATCAAAACCCACCTAAAACAACCCCCAAAACTCACCCAAAACCCTCCAAAAACCTCATGTTTACCCAAATCCGAAAATTGCTCAAAATCATTCAAAATTCACATATGTTATACCATTTAACTTCTATAAATCACAACTAACCATATTAAATCAAAACATTAGGCTTAACAACACAAAGTTTCCATTTTTAATCAAAATCTTTCAAAACTCTATTTTCCAAAACTTCCATGAAAATGAAAATAAGTGATACTTTTAAAGAAAGGGAGTTGAGGGGAAGTCAAAAACGTAATTACCTTTCAAAATGGAGTTGAAATGAAAGAGAAATGAGATGAAATAGTGATAGAGGAGGAAGAGCTCTTCAACCCGTTGCTTTCTCTTTGAAGAAGAGAATGAATAGTAAGAGAGATGTGTTTTATTTTGTTTTAAATTTAAAGGCCCAAAGACCATTTTGCCCTTAATGAAATAGAATATTCACAAGGGTATATAATCCATGGCCATTTGGGGTTTAATCCCAAAGCATAGTCAACATCAAATTAATTAATTTGAAAACGAAACCCGAACCATTATTTAATTTATTTAAATTATAAAATCGGACCCGAATAATATTTTAATATTATTTTCACCCGGCCCCTAAACCCGGGTGTTACAAGGGTTGGGTTTATATTGCTATCCTGTTGTAAGTTTGTAACTCATCCTTTTATTAATACAAAACTAGCTACTTCTAAAAAAACATTCCTTCTTTCATAATTCGAAAAGTATTAAACACATAATATGCACGATTTCACTTACAGATCCGTGTGTAGTTTAAGATGGACACATATAAATTTAATGTTTATAAAAATTAATTAAGTTATTTTAATTTAACCATTTAATTCAATTATGACCGAATTATGCTCCTTTTAAGAAGTGGTCTGTCAATTGTAACATTGTCTTATTTTCCTTTATTATAGGAGAAAATTTTCTCTGTCCGGTGGGTAATCTATCCACTTGATTTTATTTAATAGTTTTATAGAAATCATACATTTTAATTAATGTGTTAGTTAATGTTTATTTTTTTGTCAATTGGAACATTTTTAATAACATTTTCAATTATTAATTTTATTTATATAATATAAATTTTAGGAAATACTCATAATCTCATTTTTACGTTGATTTATTTTTAAATAATTTAAAAAATATTTTTTTCATAGATTATTATATAATTTTATTTTTAAATTTAGAAAAAAAAATTATTATCTAGAAAAAAAATCAAATACTCTTACATTTATATACAAAAGATAGGGGGTGAGCGTTCGATCGAGTCAAGTCGAGTAAAAATATTTCAAGTTACTCGAGTTGATGCGTCATATTTTACAGCTCAAACTTTAATTTAAATTTTTACGATTCGAGTCGAGTTTATGAAATTCGAGTCGGGTTCGAGTCAAGTCAAGTTTTCGAGTTCCTATACAAATTTAATTGTAATTATTTATCATGTTATAGTAAAATTTGAATATAATTTAAACGACTTTCTCTAATCATATAAAATATGCATATATATATATATTTCATTGTATTTTTCATATGCCACATATTTCTTCATTTTTCTCTAATCATATAAGATATGCATATATTTGATTCTAATTCGAGGAAGTTGACTCGAACTTAAAAATCAATCAACTAATTATTAACAATTTGGAGGTATTCGAATTCCATTTTACAACTCAAACTTTATTTAATTTTTTTTTGAGTCGAGTCGAGTTTTGCTCAACTCTAATAAAAGGAATTCGTCTATCCTCACTTTCTATCCTATTGTCCTGTTCACGGATTATTGCCACATAACTTTAATTAATTAGGTTTTTTTAACATTATGCCCTATTTACATTTAATAAAATCTAATTTTTATTGTAAAATAATTATGAAATCTATTAAATTAAAATGTTTCATATACTATATATTACTTAAAGATTAGTTCTTGTTCTCTAATTTGGTAATTTTAAGTTATATAATTTAGTTATATTGTCTTGGTATCATGAGCCAATTAAAAATTCCAAATTTAAAAAGTACATGAATCGAACTCAATCAGTGATCTCATTCTCCAATTTGATAATTTTAAGTTATATGATTTAATTATAATGTCTTGGCATTATGAGTGAATTGAAATTTTAAAAATTAAAACGAGTGATGTTAATGGAAAGAGATTGTATTATACTTATCTTAAGGGACCTGGGTTCGAGCAGCTTTGTTCGCAAAATACATAAATCAAAACTATCAAAATTAGAATACATGAACTATTGTTTTTTTTTGTTCTAAAAGAAAAAAAATCAACTATTTCATCTTAATTTTGAAATATTATATTTATTCAAGGGCTATTATTTGAAGTAAAATATTTTTTATGAGGTAAAAATATGACGAGTCAAACTATTTTTTTAGTTAGCTTAATTTTTCTTCTTATTATATTAAAAAAATAAAATATTTTATTAAAAATAAAAATATTAATTATATTACGTTTATAGTTACAAAAAATCTTTATGGGATAAAAATGTATTAATTATATTTTAGTTATAATTTTTAAAATTATTTATTGATGAAACTTAAAAGTAATATTAATTACACTGTCTTTATTACTTATTAAAATATATATTATATTATATTTAAAAATTAACAAATTATGTGTCACGTCACCTAGGTAATCTATCCAGTAGGTAAATGTAGTATTGCCATTGTCAATTGTAATATCGTCTTATTTTCCTTTATTTTAGGGTAAATATGTTATATTTGACAGCAACATTTATAAGAATTTATCCATTGACGTCACATCGTAAGTCGTATCACCTCATTTAAAAAACTCTTAAAGACAATAAATGGTAAGAGAGTTTATTTTAATTGTCAGTAATGATTCACATTTCACCTTACCCTAGGGGCGGTTCAAGAATTTTGGGGGCCCTGTGTAACACCCTTAAAATAATAATAATAATAAATAAAAGGAAGAGAAAAAAAAGAAAGAAAGGAGGAGGAAGTGAGGGTTGTGGGAATCGAACCCACAACCTCAAGGGGTTTTAGCCGGGTGCACAGCCAATTGAGCTGTTAGAGCTCTTGGTTATAAGCCACCATTATTAAATTTTATTAGATTCAAAAAAATAATATAATAATAAAATAATGAAAATATCCTACCTACCCTGATGAATGTGAATTAATTGGGATCAATTTGTTTCCCAAAATTTCCAGAAACGTCCCTCCTCCTATCGTGTTTTCTTTTGTTTTTCTTCCCTAACCAAATCGGCCACCGTCCGTCCATCGTCACCGCCGCGCCGTGTTTTCCACCGCCACCGCCATACGAACCACCTTGACGTCCCGATCAAAACCCATAAGGTCACTCGCGTAACCGTAGCCGCAATCGCCGGCAATCACGCGTTGAACGTTCGACGAACCGAGGGTTTGAGGCTGATCGGTTTTTCGTCGATTACAGTCGTTGTTGACATCGGTTCACTACGCCACCACCGTCGTTGGGTTCCCCGTCCCGAGCTGAGCAAAACCCCTAAAACTTCTCGTCCTATCGGCGCCGGGAAGAGCTTGGTCGGAGTTACGTAGTTTTCCTGCGACATCGAAGCTTTAAGGTAAGATTTCATCGAATTTCGGCTTCGTTTTCGTGTTAAATCGTGTGAGTTAAACTGCTTGTCTAAAAATCCATGTTTTTCCGGCAGAAACGACGCGAAAGGAGTTTTCCGGCGATGTTCCGGTGACCGTCCGGTGACCTTCGGGTTCTTTAAAGGTAAGAGCCGGTCCGTGTAGACCGAACCGGTCTGAACCGATTGAACCGGTCAACTCGGTCAAACCCGTTGACCCGACCCATTGACCCGACCCGTTGACCCGATCCGTTGACTGACCCGACCCGTTGACCGAGTCAACTCAGTGAGTCAACTCGTCCGAGTCAACTCGCCGAGTCAGCCTTGGACCAGTGACGTCAGCATGACGCCAACGTTGACTTTGACCGCTAACGTCAGCGTTGACTTTGACCAAAAAGTCAACTTTTCCCGAAAAGCTCTATTTTATGTTTTTCAACGTCCTGAGTCCGATTTTGAAGCCCGTTTCGCGAAATTCTAACCCAAAAGCCTCCAAATTAGACGTTGAACCCTAACATGCATATGTATAAGTTATGTCTTTCAAGAGAAATTGATGATTGAGGACTGATGTTCATCTTCTGATCTAATAGGTACTCGTGGATCTCCCGACCGTGCCTACGCCCAGCCCAGCTCGTCTCGATCTGTACCGCCTCGTGATCCTATCGTCACTCGTACGACCCGAAAACTTAGTATTTTTTATGATTAAGGTGTAAATCTGTTAGTAACCATAATCCCTGTCTATTTAGGTTCCAATACTGTAGCGGAGCGTGATCTTGGTGCTCGATAGATCTTCTGACCGATCTCATCTTTTGAGGTGTGTTCCTTGTGTGCTATATAACCGTTTTAATATTGTTTTACATGATGAAAGTATGTTATTAAGCTAAATACATGCTCATGATTGATAAAGTGTTTTTGCATGATTATGATATGATTTCTGAAATAAGCATGATTATATTATATGTGTGATACATCGTAGTTTGATTAAACAATATGCTCTCTGATTACTGTTTTATGGAAAATACATGTCCATTTTGCATTTACCGAAATTACAGTTGTTATTGATAATCGAACTATTACATAGGTTGTTACTGGGGTACTTGGGATAGAATATGAAGTGACCGCAGGTTCAACCCTGATCCAGCTGGTAATTCCTTACCGTTACAGGTTCCTATGCTTCGTCTAGGGTAATTCCTACCGTACCGTACCGTTCCTAAGGTATTCTCTTAGGTTGGCACCTATGCCCAATGGGCACTGGTTAATGCCTTTGACGCAGTTTCGGGAAACTGCCTCATGGAGTATGGTTGGAGGGTAGAGAAAAGATTAAACCGAACCGTACTGTTACTTGAACTTTATGTTTTTGAACTAGAAATGTATATTATACTGTTGTTGTACATGTTTTACTTGCAATGTTGGAACACACTGAGCTTTCTAGCTCACGCCCCAAATTCTTTCCCCTTTCAGATATTTTGGATAGGTCACCCCGTAGCCGACACTTGGAGGATCGACACATTTGGTATTCTTTTTGAATGTAATGTTTCTATCCACCGTTTGTACTTTCAGGGTGACATGTGCCTATATTTTGTTATGTATGGTATTAAACTATAAGTATTTTGATATGCTAACTGATACTTATTTTGTAACCATCCTATGATGGGTTTATTTAAGTAATCATGGCTGCCTATATTATTTATGATGTCTATGTTGTGAGTGACTTTGAAAAATATTATTGTTTGACGTGTTAAACATGTTTATTTAACTTGATGGTTTTCACTAAGTTCTGCCGTTATGCTGTCGAAATTAACGCTTAGTTTGCAAACATGTTTTCTACTTGAGTTTTAAATTTTAATGTGCCTTACTAGACTTGGTCTTTCCGCGTAGGCCGGTCTAGGGGGTTACATTTAGTTGGTATTAGAGCTTTTGGTTTTAAACCCTCGGACTGTGGAAAAGCCCTTATAAAGTACTATTTTAAAAATGTTTTTCAAAGTATTGTGAAAAGAGGCCATGTCACCCAATTTTACATGCTTAATTGTGTTCGATTCTCCGGTGTCAAACTGATCCTAAGTTTTATCTTTGTAGAGATTCTCTGAGATGAGCACCAGCAGGGGTCGACGACCCGCTCGTAGGCGAGGTCGACCCGTTAGATTTGCAGACTCGATGGACGATCCAGTGATTGCTCCATCTGCTCGTGTTGATGCTCCTGCCCCCGTAGATCCTCCACCTTCTACCGAGCCTTCTGTCCCTCGTGGTCCTTCAGTTTCGACCACCTCGACTGCTCTGACATCTGTCCCGTCTGCTCCATCATCTGCTCCTGATATTGATGTGGCTACTCCGGTTAGAGGAGCGACGATTTCTGGGCCCGAGCCTACGACTGGGGTTACTGATGAGGGTTTGAGTAGACAGTTTCTTCAGCTGATTCAGGGTGTAGTTAGAGCATCGGGTGGCGTTCCAGAAGTCCCTATCTCCCAGACTTTGTTTGCTAACGGGATCAAGACTTTTTCTGGATCTCTTAGTGGAGCACCGACCGAGGCTGAGGAGTGGTTGTATGATATCGAGTGACGTATGATAGAGATGGGTTTTGAGCCATCGAAGAAATACTTGGGTGCTGTATCTATGCTGAACGGGAATGCCCGCACCTGATGGGAGTCTATTATGAGTAGCGTTCCCTCTGATCGGTTGACATGGGATTTCTTTAAGGAGCGTTTTAGGAACCGTTATCTGGGCGAGCGGTTCTTGAGGGGGAGACGTCAGGCATTCAAGGACTTGGTGCAGGGTTCTATGACAGTGGCCGAGTACGAGATACAGTTTCTGGAGCTACAAAAGTATGGTCCTGGTTTGGTTCCTACCGAGAAGGACATATGCGAAAAGTTCTCAGAGGGCCTTCGTATTGGGATACGTGACAGAGTGGCTACACATCACGATGAGGTATTTGAGAATTTAGTAGATCGGGCTAAGACTGCAGAACATATGGAGATTTTGGCAGCTAGTCAAGGTGGCAGGGATAGAGACCGAGATCGGGGTCGAGATCGAGGCCGAGATTGGGATCGATCTAGGAGACCTAGTCAGGGCGAGTCCTACGGACGTCCAGATAAGAGAACCCGCATCGCCGACTCTCAGAAGAGTAATACGAGTTCTAGGCCTTTAGCGCCTTCTGTCCCAGCTGCCAGTCGAGGTGATTCTTTGGGTTTCTCATATATGCCTGCTTGTGAGCACTGTGGTAGGAAACACGGAGGAGAGTGTTGGAAGATGATTGGTGCTTGCTTCCGGTGTGGGTCTATGGATCATTTCCTCAAGGATTGCCCACGTTCACCTTCCACGGGGGTGTCCACTCAGACTCCTGCCCGTACTCAGACACTTGCTCGTTCACAGACATCTGTTCAGACTCCGGCAAGAGGCCGTAATCAGGGTAGAGCTTCTGGGTCTGCTGTTAGATCTGAGAGTAGAGGCCGATCCTATCAGAGTGGGGGACCAGCTATGACCGAGGCTAGGCAGCCTGCACTTGTTTATGCCACCAGACGTCGAGATGACAGAGATGAGCCAGACGTCATTGCAGGTACATTTACTATGTTTTTTGTTCCATATTTTGCATTGCTCGACAATGGTTCTACCCATTCCTATGTATTGAGATCCGTGTCCCGAGACCTCCAGATTCCTGATGAGACCATCGAGAATACAATTACTGTTATGAGTCCAGTGGGCCAGTCTGTTGTTGTAAATAAGGTTTTCAGGCGATGTCCCCTCGAGGTGCAAGGGGAAATCTTTCTAGCTGACCTTATGGAACTACCCTTAGAAGAGTTTGATCTAATTCTTGGCATGGATTGGTTGACTGAACACCGGGTTAACTTAGATTGTGAGTCCAAGAGAGCAGTTTTGAAGACTTCTGATGATCGTACAGTGGTTCTTATTGGTGAGCGCCGAGGGTATCTGTCCAATGTGATATCTGCTTTGGCTACCGACAGGATGATCCGAAAAGGCTATCAGACTTTCATCGCCTGTTTCTTGAATACCAAGGGTTCCTTGTCAAAGATTGACGAGATTCGCACTGTTAGCGAGTTCCCTGATGTCTTTCTTGAGGAATTACCTGGATTACCTCCGGATAGAGATGTTGAGTTGAAATTGAGACTTATCCTGGATCTGCACCAATCTCTATGAACCCTTACCGTATGGCCCCAAAGGAACTTAAAGAGCTGAAGATTCAGTTGCAAGAGCTCCTTGACTGAGGTTTCATCCGACCTAGCTCTTCACCTTGGGGAGCTCCGGTCTTGTTTGTGAAAAAGAAGGATGGTTCCCTTCGGTTGTGTATTGACTACCGTAAGCTGAACAAGCTGACAGTAAAGAACAAGTATCCTCTACCCAAGATCGATGACTTGTTTGATCAGTTTCGAGGAGCCACAGTTTTCTCGAAGATTGATCTTCGCTCCGGGTACTATCAGCTAAAGATAAAAGGGTCTGATGTAGCAAAGACGGCCATTCGCACCAGATATGGGCATTACGAGTTTTTAGTGATGCCGTTTGGTCTAACTAATGCTCCTGCCGCTTTTATGGATCTGATGAACCGTGTGTTTCGGCCCTATTTGGATCAGTTTGTGGTGGTGTTTATTGATGACATCCTAGTCTACTCCCGGACTGAAGCAAAACATGTTGAGCATTTGAGGATTGTTCTGCAGACTCTTAGAGAGCACAAATTGTATGTCAAGTTGAGCAAATGTGAATTTTGGCTCAACGAGGTGACATTTCTGGGGCATGTGGTATCGGCTCGGGGTATTCAGGTTGATCCAAGCAAGATAGAGGCCATTGTGAGTTGGAAGCAACCCAAGAATGTTTCCGAGATCCGTAGTTTCTTGGGTTTAGCTGGTATTACAGACGTTTCGTCGAGGGTTTTTCCATCATTGCCGCTCCCTTGACGAAGCTGTTGAGGAAGGATGTTCCATTCATTTGGACAGATGCTCAGCAGGATAGTTTTGAGAAGTTGAAGACAGCTCTATCACAAGCTCCAGTCTTGACGCAGCCTGAATCTGGGAAGGATTTTGCAGTTTATAGTGATGCATCACGTTCTGGGCTTGGATGTGTTTTGATGCAGGATGGCAGAGTAATAGCTTATGCGTCTCGTCAGTTGAGACCGCATGAGTGTAATTATCCTACCCATGATCTAGAGCTGGCCGTTGTGGTCTTTGCCCTGAAGACTTGGAGACACTATCTCTACGGAGAGAAATGTTATATCTACACAGATCAAAAGAGCCTAAAGTACATTCTTACACAGAGAGAGCTTAATCTGAGACAACGTCGTTGGATTGAGCTTCTTAAGGACTACGATTGCGTGATTGAGTACCACCCGAGGAAGGCTAATGTTGTTGCTGATGCTTTGAGTCGTAAGGCTATATCAGACCTGAGATCCTTGTTTGCTAGGATGAGTATATACAGTGATGGCAGTTTATTAGCCGAGCTACAGGTTAAACCGACCTTGGCCGAGGAAATTAAGGCCAAACAGCTTCTAGACAGTTCCTTACTCCCTGTCATGCAGCAGGTTGAGCAGGGATCTACGTCTATCTATGTCTTTGATTAGGATGGAGTCTTGTGCTTCAAGGGTCGTTATTGTGTACCAGACGATGTCGAGTTGAAGCGGGCCATTCTCAGTGAGACTCATAACAGCCCTTATGCTATGCATCCCGGTGGAGACAAGATGTATCAAAACCTGAGGCAGAGATATCGTTGGGAAGGTATGAAGAAGGACATTTCAGATTATGTATCTCGGTGTTTGACTTGCCAGCAGGTTAAGGCAGAACACCAGCATCCTTCTAGTTTGTTGCAGCCTATTAAGATCCCCGAGTGGAAATGGGAACATGTCACGATGGATTTCGTTACAGGGCTTCCTCTGACACCTTCTAAAAAGGATTCGATATGGGTGATTGTTGACCGACTCACCAAGTCAGCTCATTTTATTCCAGTTCGAGTCATCTACTCTTTGGAGAAGCTGGCTAAACTGTACATCTCTGAGATCGTCAGACTACATGGGGTACCTTTATCTATCATCTCTGATCGGGATCCGAGGTTCACTTCTCGATTCTGGTTGGCCTTGCACAGTGCTTTAGGTACCCGTCTGAATTTCAGTACGTCCTTCCATCCGCAGATAGATGGACAGTCAGAGAGGGTGATTCAAATTCTTGAGGACATGTTACGGGGATGTGTGATTGATTTCCGTGGTAGTTGGGAGGATTTCTTGCCCTTGGCTGAGTTTGCATACAACAACAGCTATCAGGCCAGCATCCGCATGGCACCGTATGAGGCTCTGTATAGCCGTAAGTGTCGTACTCCCATCTGTTGGACAGAGTTGTATGAGAAGAAGACTTTGGGCCCTGAGTTGGTTCGAGAGACCGAGGAGACCGTCAGATTGATCCGCAGCCGTCTGAAAGAGGCTTTTGATAGACAGAAGTCCTATGCTGATCGGAGGAGGAAAGACATTGAGTTCGAGGTTGGTGATCAGGTTTTTCTGAAGGTGTCTCCATGGAAGAAAGTTTTGAGATTTGGGCGCAAAGGCAAATTGAGTCCAAGATTTATCGGACCGTACCGTATTCGGAGGAGAGTCGGGCCTGTTGCTTATTAGCTTGAGTTACCTCCTCAGCTTAGCCGTATTCATGATGTATTTTATGTATCTATGTTGAGGCAGTACCACCCAGATCCGAGCCATGTTATTCAGGTACACGATGTAGAGTTGAGACCAGATTTGTCTTATGAGGAGGAACCTTGAGTCAATGGAGGAGTAATCGTGGTCCAGAAGAGGCTACTTGGGAGACCCTTGAGTCAATGGAGGAGCAGTTTCCGCATCTGTTCAATTCAGGTAAATTTCGAGGCCGAAATTTCTTTTAGGGGGGAGAGTTGTAACACCCTTAAATAATAATAATAATAAATAAAAGGAAGAGAAAAAAGAAAGAAAAGAGGAGGAAGTGAGGGTTGTGGGAATCGAACCCACAACCTCAAGGGGTTTTAGCCAAGTGCCCAGCCAATTGAGCTATTAGAGCTCTTGGTTATAAGCCACCATTATTAAATTTTATTAGATTCAAAAAATAATATAATAATAAAATAATGAAAATATCCTACCTACCATGATGAATGTGAATTAATTGGGATCAATTTGTTTCCCAAAATTTCCAGAAACGTCCCTCCTCCTATCGTGTTTTCTTTTGTTTTTCTTCCCTAACCAAACCGGCCATCGTCCGTCCATCGTCACTGCCGCGCCGTGTTTTCCACCGCCACCGCCATACGAACCACCTCGACGTCCCGATCAAAACCCCTAAGGTCACTCGCGTAACCATAGCCGCAATCGCCGGCAATCACACGTTGAACGTTCGACGAACCGAGGGTTTGAGGCCGATCGGTTTTCCGTCGATTACAGTCGTTGTTGACATCGGTTCACTACGCCACCACCGTCGTTGGGTTCCCCGTCCCGAGCTGAGCAAACCCCCTAAAACTTCTCGTCCTATCGGCGCCGGGAAGAGCTTGGTCGGAGTTACGTAGTTTTTCGGCGACATCGAAGCTTTAAGGTAAGATTTCATCGAATTCCGGCTTCGTTTTCGTGTTAAATCGTGTGAGTTAAACTGCTTGTCTGAAAATCCATGTTTTTTCCGGCAGAAACGACGCGAAAGGAGTTTTCCGGCGATGTTCCGGTGACCGTCCAGCGACCTTCGAGTTCTTTAAAGGTAAGAGCCGGTCCGTGTAGACCGAACCGGTCTGAACCGATTGAACCGATCAACTCGGTCAAACCCGTTGACCCGACCTATTGACCCATTGACCCGACCCGTTGACCCGTTGACCCGATCCGTTGACCGACCCGACCCGTTGACCGAGTCAACTCAGTGAGTCAACTCGTCTGAGTCAACTCATCCGAGTCAACCCAGTGAGTCAACTCGCCGAGTCAGCCTTGGACCAGTGACGTCAGCATTGACTTTGACCGCTGACGTCAGCGTTGACTTTGACCAAAAAGTCAACTTTTCCCGAAAAGCTCTATTTTATGTTTTTCGACGTCCTGAGTCCGATTTTGAAGCCCGTTTCGCAAAATTCTAACCCGAAAGCCTCCAAATTATACGTTGAACCCTAACATGCATATGTATAAGTTATGTCTTTCAAGAGAAATTGATGATTGAGGACTGATGTTCATCTTCTGATCTAATAGGTACTCGTGGATCTCCCGACCGTGCCTACGCCCAGCCCAGCTCGTCTCGATCTGTACCGCCTCGTGATCCTATCGTCACTCGTACGACCCGAAAACTTAGTATTTTTTTATGATTAAGGTGTAAATCTGTTAGTAACCATAATCCCTGTCTATTTAGGTTCCAATACTGTAGCGGAACTTGATCTTGGTGCTCGATAGATCTTCTGACCGATCTCATCTTTTGAGGTGTGTTCCTTGTGTGCTATATAACCGTTTTAATATTGTTTTACATGATGAAAGTATGTTATTAAGCTAAATACATGCTCATGATTGATAAAGTGTTTTTGCATGATTATGATATGATTTCTGAAATAAGCATGATTATATTATATGTGTGATACATCGTAGTTTGATTGAACAGTATGCTCTCTGGTTACTGTTTTATGGAAAATACATGTCCATTTTGCATTTACCGAAATTACAGTTGTTATTGATAATCGAACTATTACATAGGTTGTTACTGGGGTACTTGGGATAGAATATGAAGTGACCGCAGGTTCAGCCCTGATCCAGCTGGTAATTCCTTACCATTACAGGTTCCTATGCTTCGGCTAGGGTAATTCCTACCGTACCGTACCGTTCCTAAGGTATTCCCTTAGGTTGGCACCTATGCCCAATGGGCACTGGTTAATGCCTTTGACGCAGTTTTGGGGAACTGCCCCATGGAGTATGGTTGGAGGGTAGAGAAAAGATTAAACCGAACCGTACTGTTACTTGAACTTTATGTTTTTGAACTAGAAATGTATATTATACTGTTGTTGTACATGTTTTACTTGCAATGTTGCGCCCCAAATTCTTTCCCCTTTCAGATATTTTGGATAGGCCACCCCGTAGCCGACACTTGGAGGATCGACACATTTGGTATTCTTTTTGAATGTAATGTTTCTATCTACCGTTTGTACTTTCAGGGTGACATGTGCCTATATTTTGTTATGTATGGTATTAAACTATAAGTATTTTGATATGCTAACTGATACTTATTTTGTAACCATCTTATGATGGGTTTATTTAAGTAATCATGGCTGCCTATATTATTTATGATGTCTATGTTGTGAGTGACTTTGAAAAATATTATTGTTTGACGTGTTAAACAGGTTTATTTAACTTGATGGTTTTCACTAAGTTCTGTCGTTATGCTGTCGAAATTAACGCTTAGTTTGCAAACATGTTTTCTACTTGAGTTTTAAATTTTAATGTGCCTTACTAGACTTGGTCTTTCCGCGTAGGCCGGTCTAGGGGGTTACACCCTGTGCAATATATTAAAATGGGGCCCTTAATTTATAATTAATAATAGATATAAGTTGTTGTTTTTTTAAAAAAACATTAATACAAAAAATTAACTTATATACACACATAATTATATATATAAATATATAATTTTTTATAAATATTTAATTTAATTTAATTTAGGTTCTCCATTTTGGGTCCTCTCTATTGGGGGCCCTGTGCGGTCGCTCCTATCGCGCCTGTCCAGAACCCCCACTGCCTGACCCGGTCGGGTTTCAACTCGACTCGATCAGGTAAGATATTTTTAATAAAAAATTAGGTTCATGTCGAGTTAGGTTTATATTTAGGGTAAAAATATCGATCCAATTTAAAACTAATGTGTAATTTTCTCTTAAATTTTTAAGAATATTTTCTTGTCGGGTCGGATTTGGTGTATTTATTTTCGGGTCGATTTTTTAAGAATACATTTGGATCGGGTCAAGTTCATATTTATAGTATTTATTTTCGGGTTGAGTTTTGGTGGGCCAAAAACCCGACTCTTCCCCGTCCCTAATACTAATGATTAATATTAATGTAATGATATTTTTAATTTTATTTTTTTTAATGAAATAACTAAAATGCGTGGAATATATTTTTTGCTTGATAATAAAAAATGTTAAAATAATTAATGAAGTTGGTCCAAGTAGTAAGCACCTTGGTATTACTTAAGTATTGTGTATATAGAAAATCTACTCTAAAAGAAATCACTCATCAAAATTAATTGTACGACGCGAACCTGGTCAATTTTTTTTTTGAATATGCTGGTGCGATGCAAGGGTAGCATATGTTCAACTTTTTTAGTCTTTTCAAAGACGGCACACACAACATGGTATAACTGGTGCTCGAACCCGAGTCCCAAGGGATGATAAACATCTACCTTTGCCACCAGGACACAAGGGGATGAGCCGAACCTGGTCAAATTTAGTAAGGAAAAAAGTTTAAGAATCGTGAGGCTAACCAAATAAATATTCAAATACAAAGTAGCAGAAACTGCCAATACAAAATACAAACTGAATCCAACCAGCATAATGCACAAGACAGCCCACACACAACCCCCCGCCGTTTTTCCAGGCAATGAATTCTCACACAAATATATTGTTTTCTTATATTGATAGATCTAACTATTTATTATAGGGTAATTATTTCGTACACATGTGATAGAAACAACAAGTTTATATAAGTGCTTTAGTTTTGAGGTTTATAATTAGATTTTAAGGTTTATATTTAGTGGTTTAAAATTGATGGATTGTGTTTAATATTTAAGGCTTGGAGTTACAATTTAGAGTTTATAGGTTAAAACATTAATCTCTAACCATATCAACCTAAATTCTAAAGCCTAACTTATAAGTACTAAATTATAACCCTAAAGTTTAAAACTTATGCGTATATAGAAACTTTTTATTTCCACCGATGTGTAGTAAATATAAATCCTTTATTATATTGATTCTGTTTGGTAAAGAGCATGGGTAAAAATTAGAGGTTTGACTAGTCAAATCCACTAATATTGTTATTTGGTGAACATCGAATTGAAAGAACGGATTGAGGTGAAACCACTAATTTTGAAAAAGCTCATAATAGTAGCTTTTTGATATTAGAGGTTTGATATTAAAGTTGTAAAGGCTCTTTTACCCTTATTAATTACCAAAAATCTCCAAATAACCTAAATTAAATATTTTCTCACCATATTTATAAGCTAATCTTATTTATTTTTTCTTTTTATTATCGCATATTTATATGTGTATTTAAATTTATTAATTAATTTAATTATATTAAAATAATTATATAAATAATAAATTAATATATAAATCATTCGAATATGTTTAAAAAAGTTATATTAAAAATAATTTTTATAAATCTAATTAATATTAATTAGATACAAAATATTGATAACTAATAAACTATTCAAACAAATATTGAATATAATCATGTCCTTATATGTCATATTGTTTGTTTTAATAATTTAACATCTATCAACTATTAATTAATTTTACCAAACACTTTTATACAATCAGCTAATACAATTCGCTAGTCAAATAAGCTAATATAATCTGCTATCAGCTAATGTAATCCGCTAATTACCAAATACTGCTATTAACTTTTTATTTCCGTAGTAAATATAAATCCTTTATTATATTTCCATATTTGTCATAGGGGACTCTGACGTGCATATATATATTGAAAACCTCAGGAAATGAACTCAAATCTTATTTCATATCAACAAAATAGCAACCAAACTAATGGCGGTTCGTTTAACTTTTCTTTTGTTGGTGTTTGCCTCCCTTCTAGCTTTCAATGAATGTATGTATTCATCGATTACAAGTTAAATAATGTGTTCTCCAAATTTTTAATATATCTCGTTGATCATCACATACTTGATTTTCTGTTTTCATTTGAATAGGTAGCAGAAGCATCGGCATCGGCATCAATGGCAACGACCTTGATCGGAGCGTAACAGACAGCAAACTAACAATCTCACCATGCATTCGCGACTTTTTACATGGTTGGTGTTGTATTATTAAGGGTTCTTTCTTTGACACAAATGAGAAGTGCCTAGCCCATTGCCCACCCTTACCACCCACAGCTGCACTTCCATGACTCCATCACTTTTGCTTTTGAAATACCTCAGTTGTTGAGATTAGCATGTGCAACTTGTTTCCTATAATTATTAATAAGGGGTGACCAAAATAAATTTTATTTTTCTATTATGTTCTATTTTTTATATAACTTTTGGTATTCGGTTCATTAGTTGACTAATTCGAATTAATTATCGTCGTGGCATATTATGAAGGTAATCCTATTAATTTGGTTTGTTCAATTCATAATGTCGTGATTAATTTTTTTTCCCACAAAACAATCATTTTATTAATAATAAAAGTCACTATATATAAAGTCGATACAAGTATTCTAAGAAGGGAAACTGAGACAACAAAGCTAGACTCTAAAACTCAAAATACACAAAAACGTTCCAAAGAAAATCATCAAACCAAAATTATCACCTTAATTCTAGCCCAAGGATACTCACCTAATATACATTACAGGAAAATAGCGCATAGGCAATACTCACCGATCTAAACTTAGCAGTTTGAACAATTTATGGTTTACAATTTTACGAATGTGGTTACCCAAATAATATTGTATTTGATATTTTTGTTTATAATTAGTTTTATAATGTAAAAATAAGTATTTATACTTAAAATACTATAGATGCATTGAACAAGCACACTTGGCCGGTTGGTCAAGCTGCTCATCTTTATTCCTTCATATTCCTTTAAGTCATGAGTTCTAGACCCACTAGGAGCACCCTCTTTCTTCTCCTAGAGTTTCCCTCCCATCTAAGTAGGATTAAAATTAGATGTAAAATTTGTAAAAGAAAAAATACTATAGATGCATTATTATGGAAAAACCGAAACTGAAGTTAACTGAATCAAAATCTGGTGATTATACTAAAATAGCATACCGAATTAAACATAAACCGAACCGCATACACATGTGCTCTATATTAGTTGTATTAGCATTACTCATAGCAGAGACTAGATTAAAACATCTCGGTTGCCCCAAACTATTAATGTCCCTCTAAACTTAAAAAATATAATATTTCATATCACTAGACCAGACGATAATTAATTTGATTATCTTATAATAACTCAAATAAAATTAAGAGAGCTTTTTTTGGTTTCATTAGGACCCTAAGCAGTGAACTGGTAGTATAAACATTGTATCAAATTATATATTAAAAAATATAATGTTTTATAAACATTAGAATATTGCTACGAGTCTCCTTAAAAATATTCTTAATCTTAGTCAGAAAAAAATAGTACTTATAGTAATATTTACAATACGGCACTACGAGAGGACCTCGACATTATTCATAACACAAGCTCAAAATAAGAGGCAAACAAAAAAGAAAGCGAAGCAAATGAACTATTCAGGTCGGGCCAAATCCTCCAAGACAAGCGATGCCACCTCGGGAGGAGGATATGCATAAAGAAAACGGCGGCAATGGAGCCATCACAGCTCAACTTAGCTAATCTATCTTCAATATTTTTCCTCTCACGATTGATATGACGAAGCACCGTACACCTCATTAAATTATTTTAATTTAATTGTAACATTGTTTTATTTTCCTTTATTATAGAGTTAATATGTTGTATTTGACAGTAATGTTTGTAAGAATTTTTACATTAACATCACATAGTAACACCTCATTAAAAAGCCTTTAAGATTATAAATTTTAAGAGACTTGATTTTTTATTTATGGAAATGGTGTGATTTCATTGATTTAGAAAATCAAACACCGAGATATTATCACATGACTCGTTAAAAATTTCTCTAAATTTAGATGGAGAAAAATAGTACATGTGATAATATTCGAAATCATAGCATTACAAGAGAGAAATCATCCCACTCCAAACGAAATTATAAAGATCCTACTGCCTCCTTATTAAGCAAAGGAATGATCTTGCTCGGTGGTAGATTTTAGAAAATAATACCCAGACAATCGAATTGCACCATCTTGATAAGAGCTTCATCGTTCAAGGCTGTTGCTGCAACTACATAAAATTTTGAGCCGTCGGACACGATTCAAAAGACGAGGAACCCATTCGAAGCAATTGTACCGCCTTAAGAGAGTTGATTTTAATTGTTACATAGTTGATAATAATTAATATTAATATAATAATAATTTTTTAATATTTTCTTGTTTTTAAATGAAATAACTAAAATGGGTGGAATATGGAAATTGGAAACCACTATTTTTTTCAGGCAATGAATCCTCTCACATATATTGGAAACATAAGTCCAGTAGCTCTTGGGCATTAACCACTCGTCTCATTGGAAGCTTCAACCACTAAAAAAACAGTTGCCAAAACGAGTCAACAAAGTTGCATTCCACAAAAAGGTGTATTGAATCTTCGATATTCCGCCCATACCAACAACATAAGCACTGCTCATCTTCTAGTGACACCACATGTTCTTAAGAAAGCTTTATTTGGAATCATGTATAACTTTAACAGCCACAAGAAAGATCTAACTCTAGGTGGCACATTCATCTTCCAAATGTTGTTAAAACTAAAGCTTGGAATTTCAAGATCTGCATTCACCATCAAAGAAGAAAGTTTCTTCACCGAAAAAAGACCCAACTTATTATGGATCCAAACGATTCTACCAGGTTCATTGTAACGCAATTGGAATTCACCAATTATTTTCTTTACTTCTTTCACCAAGTTTATTTATCTGTCCATAATGTCACGCCCCGCCAGGTCGCGACACAGCCAACCGAGGGGCACACCCGCCAGGGTGCACCGAGCAGCACCGAGGTGTGCCACCCAGGTGCGCAATGCGCACCCACAAAGCTTCATCCAAGGGCACTCGGGCCAACATGGAGGAAATGAGATGCCTTAGAGATTTTAAGGCCATGGTTGATCCCAAAGAAGGATCTAGAATGACTCGGGGTGCTCCAAACGTTTCCACAAAAGACCAAGGGGTTCCAGACGCTTCCACAACCATCTAGGCTCACCCGGAGGAACCTAGAAGGCTCAAGACAAGTTGGAAAGGCTCAAGACAAGTCCGGAAGGCTCGGGACAACTCCGGACATCTACGGAACTTTCTAGAAATCTATAGATATATGTAGAACTATAGAGTAATCTAGAATGGTAGAGATGTATGTAGATAAGTATGAACTTATCTAGAAATATCTAGGCTTAGTAGATATTTTGGGAGGCAAACTCTCAACCGTTGGATTAAGTAAATCCTAGTCGTCCGTTGAGGAGGTTGGTGCCTATAAATAGGGCCACCCCTCTCATTTGTAATCCATCCAAGAAGTCCTTCACTTCATACTTGTAAAGCTCTTGTAAAGCTTCCGTTGTGCAATACAAGGACCTTTCCTTGTAAATCCGTCTTGCTCCTTCGTTTTGCCATAGCGTTGCGACATTAAGGCTTACTAGCAATCGTGCCGAGAGTGCTAGTGCCGCACGAATTTGAGCTTGAAGAATTAAGTCCGTGACAGTTGGTATCAGAGCAAGTTCCGATCGCTCGGGAGCATGGCCAAGACCAGCAAGAACCAAGTTGCTAGCCCGTCCGAGACCGAGGTCACGCATGACCAAGGTGGGCAAGAAGTAAAAGCTGATCCTGCCGAGACAAGGCCTCGTGCCAAATCCAAAGACATACTCTCTAGCTTGGAGTCGCGCCTAACTCGCGTGGAGGAAGGCATATCGGGTATGGGTACCCAAGTGGACGACCTTCAAGAGCGGATTGAAGGCCTCGAGGCGGAGGATGCCGAGATCCACACAGCCGTGAGAGCAATGAAGATCAAGCTAGAAGAGTCTCTGCGCACGGAAATGGGTGAAGTACGCGACGCACTCGTGGCAGAACTCACAAAGGTGCGTGAGTCATTCCAACATGAACTTATCAACGTGTATGCTCAACTAGAGTCATTGCAAGGCGACCTTGCCTTGTGCAAACATGCTATAGCAGCCGGGCCAAGCACCACCGTGGAGGCTAGAAAGGTGGAGGTGCCCAAGCCTCAATCCTTTTCAGGGACCCGCAACGCAAAAGAAGTCGACAACTTCTTGTATGGCTTGGAGCAATACCTAGAAGCCGTTGGCATCAGGGAGGATGCCTCTAGGATCCAAACCGCGACCTTATACCTCACTGACACCGCCATGCTTTGGTGGAGGAGAAGGCGTCTCGATGTCGAGAGAGGTACGTGCACCATCTCTACCTTCAATGATTTCAAAAGGGAGCTCAAAAGGCAATTCTATCCTGAGAATGTCGAGGATGAGGCAAGAGCTCGCCTACGAAGGTTGAAGCAGTCGGGGAGCATCCAAGATTACGTGAGGGAGTTCACTAGTTTGGTGCTCGAGATCCCCGACCTGTCCGAGAAAGACTCGTTCTTCTACTTCTTAGATGGTCTCCAAAGTTGGGCCAAAACCGAGCTAAGGCGAAGAGGAGTCCAAACCCTTGCCGATGCCATCGCCGTGGCCGAGAGCCTCATCGACTACTCGAGCCACAAGGAGACCACCCCTAAGCCGAGGGATGAGAAGAGCAGTCATGCCAAAGGTGGGGGAGACAAGGGCTATCCCAGGGAGGGCCGTCAGGAAGGCCACTCACCAAGGCACCGAGACTCGTCCCCTTGGAAGAGCAAGGACAAGGGTAAGTCCAAGGAGTTCCAAGGTGCGAGGAAGTCACCACCGAGCAATTGCTTCATTTGTGATGGTGACCATTGGACGCGTGAATGCCCAAAACGCCAAGTCCTTAATTCACTCCTAGCCAAGCACCGAGAAGGTAGTGACACCGATAGTGGCGACGAGGGTGCACAAATGGGGTCCTTGCAACTGATTTCATCACTCCGATCGATTGACAACACCGAGAAGAACGAGGGAAGTTCCACTCATAAGAGGCATTGCGACAAGGGACTTAAGTCAGGGTCAAGGCTCGCCGTGGAGCACAAGGGCGACCCATTATCTCCAAAGGCCGAGGGTAAGGCCAAGTCACCGACCAAGCTTGCACGGGGTAAGCAAGGTGGCGTCACCAAAGACAAGCCCACGAGAGGGAATCGTGGCAACATGAAGGCTAAGTCCGCACCAAAGGCCAGCACGAGGGTGAAGTGCTACCTATGCGAAGGACCTCATGTGATGAGGTCGTGTCCGATACGAAAGCGACTTGTTGCCTACATCAAGAGGGTTGATGGCGAGGCACAACCTGATTCGATAGCCCAGGATCGAGCTGCTAAGCCGAGGGTGAAGACGAGGAAAGCTAGGAGCCAAGGGAGGCACACCAGCACTACCACAGCAGCTCTATCGAGATGCGACGAGGGCGTCGCGAGATCAGGTGGGGGAGGATGTCACGCCCCGCCAGGTCGCGACACAGCCAACCGAGGGGCACACCCGCCAGGGTGCACCGAGCAGCACCGAGGTGTGCCACCCAGGTGCGCAATGCGCGCCCACAAAGCTTCATCCAAGGGCACTCGGGCCAACATGGAGGAAATGAGATGCCTTAGAGATTTTAAGGCCATGGTTGATCCCAAAGAAGGATCTAGAATGACCTGGGGTGCTCCAAACGTTTCCACAAAAGACCAAGGGGTTCCAGACGCTTCCACAACCATCTAGGCTCACCTGGAGGAACCTAGAAGGCTCAAGACAAGTTGGAAAGGCTCAAGACAAGTCCGGAAGGCTCGGGACAACTCCGGATATCTCCGGAACTTTCTAGAAATCTATAGATATATGTAGAACTATAGAGTAATCTAGAATGGTAGAGATGTATGTAGATAAGTATGAACTTATCTAGAAATATCTAGGCTTAGTAGATATTTTGGGAGGTAAACTCTCAACCGTTGGATTAAGTAAATCCTAGTCGTCCGTTGAGGAGGTTGGTGCCTATAAATAGGGCCACCCCTCTCATTTGTAATCCATCCAAGAAGTCCTTCACTTCATACTTGTAAAGCTCTTGTAAAGCTTCCGTTGTGCAATACAAGGACCTTTCTTTGTAAATCCGTCTTGCTCCTACGTTTTGCCATAGCGTTGCGACATTAAGGCTTACTAGCAATCGTGCCGAGAGTGCTAGTGCCGCACGGATTTGAGCTTGAAGAATTAAGTCTGTGACAATAAGCTTTCTTGAGAAAATATTTGGCCACCGAATTTCAGAAAAATCTCCTCTATTTACCACATCAGCCACCAGCACCCCTTTTAGAATTACTAATATGTATAATATTCTAAAGATTTTGCATAAAAGTCGATCCCCGCACCACCAATCTTTCTAGAAAAGCACAGACTTACCATCACCCAAAATCCATTTAAAAGATTCAAACTTCATCCATTTTTTTACCTCCACCTTTGACCAGTTTCTCACTATACCTCATCATATTAACGAGCTGTTATTTGAGTTGGATAACTTTATTTTCCAATTCTTTTGAGATTCACCATATTTAAAGCTAACGATTCTCTTCCAAATGGCATCTTTCTTAGTTGCAAATCTCCATCCCCACTTGGCTAAGAGTGCTTTATTTTTCAATTGTAGATTAACAATACCAACCCTTTCTTTTTTCTTTCGGTAAACAAACTCTATGCCAAGCCACCTTTGCAATCTTCTTCTTTACAACTGTTCCACTCCACAAAAACCTTATTTTGATTATATCAATTTTTAGGATCACTGATTTTAGGACTTCAAATATTGACATGTAATACAAAGGGAAAGCTGGTAATACTGAATTTATTAAAGTCACCCTACCAACAAAGGACAAATGAGAAGCTTTCCAACCCTTCAGTTTCGATAAAAAATTCTCCACAAATGGGTCCCAAGTCCTCACCCTTCTTGGATCAGCTCCTAACGGTACTCCTATGTAGTTTAAAAGGAGTTTTCCTACTTTGCATTCACACAATTTTGCTGAATCAGTGACCATTTCATCCTCCACTCCAACCCCTACCAAGCAAGACTTTTTGAAGTTTATCCTCAGACCCTAGCACGCTTCAAAGCAAAATAAACCGCTTTAGGTTTGAAAAGAATTCCACTTCTAGTCTTAGGAAAAGAATTGTATCATCTGCAAATTGCAGATGTGATATTTCCTGATCTTGTATGATACCTTTAATTCCCCCAATCATCATCTTTTCTTCTACAGCTACAAATAACAAATGTAACGCTTCTGTTATCATTATGAACAGAAAAGGGACATCAGATCCCCCTATTTCAGCCCTTTTTTTCATTCTTAATTCACATGTTGGGCATCCATTCACTAAAACTGAAACTGAAGTTGTCGAGATACAGCTCCAAACTCATTGCCTCCATTTGAAACCAAAGCCCATTCTAATAAGAATTGTCTCTAGAAACTCCCATCTAATAGTGTCACAGGCCTTTGAGAAATCTAATTTGACAATAACACCTCATTTGTCCTCCTTTTTCATCTTCATGGTGTGTAGAACTTCATTAGCAATCAAAATCCCATCAAAGATCTGACGACCTCCCACAAATGCACATTGTGTGGCACTGATTACTTTTTCCATCACCCTTCTTAATCTCATGGATAAAACTTTTGCAATAATACTGTAGATAGAGCTGATCAAGCTAATAGGACGAAATTCTGATATTTCTGTGGGGTTCACTACTTTCGGTGTGAGAGTAATAAAAGAACAATTCACCCTCCTTGGTAGCTTGCTGGATTAATGGAACACATCGAACATCTGCTTCAGATCACTCTTGACATAGTTCCAACACTGTTTAAAAAAATTTAAACTGAAACCGTCAGGTCCTAGGGACTTGTTTTCATTACAGTTCCACACATTCTCGTAGATCTCCTCAATGGAGAAGGGTTCTTCTAATTTATCAGCTTTTGTTTTCATTAACTTTTTGAACTTCAACTTAAAATTACTTTCCCACCTTCTTTCTTTTGAGTCGAAGTGATCCTTGAAATGCTTAAAAATATGTTGTCTAAGCTCACTCGGTTCACTGCACCATTTATCACCAAATTTCAATCCATTAATCAGCTTTTTCCTCACTCTAATTTTAACAGCTTTATGAAAGAAAGTTGTGTTCAAATCACCTCTAGCAAGCCAATTCATACGAGCTTTTTGTCTCCAGCAATCCTCTTGTAACTTCAAATTTTCTCAAAGCTCCATTCTATACTTCTTAATTCTCCCTTCCTTATACTTCTTAATTCTCCCTTCCTTCTCCTCTTGAGTGAGAATCTAGTGTCATCTTCTTCAAGATCACCAATCGTCTTCTCTAGTTCTTTTACCTTCTTATCAAAATTATTTGAAGACTCTTAATTCTACTTTTTTAGAGATCCTTTAATTCTTCTTAATGTCACTGTTAACTCTGATCGGTTTGAAGTTTCCTCCCCAAAAATCTTCTTCATGATCTCTTTACAATCTTCTTGTTGTAGTCAAGCACTTTAGAGCTTAAATAACCTTGGACCCCAATCTACTTCCTCATGAGCCAACATAACTGAGCATAATTTGGTACAGATCGTGGGAGTCTCTTTTGGATCGTTTCCCCTGAATCAACCGACCACATATCATCCAACAAAAATCTGTCTAACCTACTCTTCCTATTCCTTGGTCCAAACCAAGTGAATTTCTTTCCCACCATAGGTATATCTATTAAACCACAATTTTCTATGAATTGATTAAATTTAGTAGTTCATGTCAACAGATTTATACAACCTCTTCGTTCTTATTTTTTTCTCACCGCATTAAAATCCCCTCCTAACATCCATTTCAAATTCCTTTTCCCTGACAGCTTTCTCAACACTAACTCATTCCATCGCCTAGTTTGTTCTTGAACAGAACATGAAGCATACACATTTACTATAATACCATTTAGATCTTCTACCAACCATTTCCCTTCTAGTAAAATGAAACTCAAGTTAATAGAGGAACTCACCAACTGGAATTTTGCTCTGTCCCATATTGTCACAAGTCCTCCCGATCTACCATCGGCATCCACCACTCTATTATCTGCCTTATCATCATACCACATTTTGTTGATTTCTTCTTTTTCTAAAGCATGTTTTTTCGTTTCCTAGAGCATTACCATATCAACCTTCTCGGTCCCCACCAAATTTTTCACTTTGTTCATTTTTGAAAACGATCCAAGTCCTCTGATGTTCCACGTGATCACCCTCGTATTGTTTGATTTATACTCAATTGAGCAATATCCTCAGCCGCCTGTTCTTCATCCCCAATAATCTGGATACCCAATTTCTTTCCTACTTTAAAAGCTTTTCTTGCTTCCCTTGTTGCCAATTCCCATCGTGTCACCATATTTGAGTCTGATAAGGATCTTCCTGATAGTACTGATTCTTCATTTGTCCTGACGTTCTTCTTAGATCTCCCGAAAACGTGACCCTTCTTTCTTTTCTGTCTTAGCTTGGTCTTTATTGTGGCAAACATCCAGTGATATGTACCTTTTCCCCTTTTGTTTCTTCTTTCCCAAATCTAGAAACAAAGCCCTCGATTCTGCTCCTTCCTCTAGATCCACAACAATGGCCGATTTGGTCCCATTAGTCACTCTTTCGAAATTCATGTTTTCTTTCTATTTGTCCACTTGTGTTTCCTATGTTGACTTTTGTCTATTAGGTTTCTCTGAGACGGGTTTATTGGATATAGGCCCATATCATGAATATCCTCTAATTCCTGGGTTAACAACCCACTATCTCCTAATTGATCCAGATCAGCTGTATCCTTTTCTTTTTCTCCTTCTAACCGAATTTCAGTTTCTATCCCTTGTGGTACCACCTTGTCCTTCTCTTTGATGACGCGTGTAGCTCCATGTCTTAAATTAATCTCTAGCTGTATTGTCTCCTTGCCTTTAATTTCCTCTCATTTCATGTCACTCTCCCCTAAGTGCCTGTTAGGTTTAAGAGATTCCCTGCTGTTGCACCGACCATTGTAGTTTCCCATGCAGACTTCATTTAATTCTTCTCTTTCCTTCTCCAAGTGGCTTTCTGACTTCATCTCCGGTGACCTGTTCCGATTCCTTTCCATGTAAATTCTAAGCTGATATCACAATCCCTTTGTCCTATTTTCAACTCAGCTCCATTACTTGTTGATACCGTATACACCAACTCATCTTTACATCCAACTTCCGTTGCTCTTATATCATGGATTACATTCCCCACTTCTATTTCATTTTTTTTCAAATCCCCTTTCCTGATTTGTAGTGATCAGAACCAAAACACTTTCACAGTCAAAGGATTGATTTACATTATCCCCAATCCCTTCAAACATGCCCCATAATTATGCAATTTTTAAGGTTTTCCAGGTTCCAACAATGCAATGGTGTTCTATAAACTCTTATCCAAGTTGCTCTATCACCAATCTTCTCATTTTCTGACCATGGATGAACCTCTACAAAAATCTCTTTGAGGTATGACCAATTAACATCTAGCATCATATACGTTTCGTCATCTTCAAAAGATAACAAATAGGTTTTCCCACTAATTCTCTTAACCTTTATGCTGGTTAGACCTCATTGCTATAATCGCTGAATAATGCTGCTCACACCGCATACTGTTGACATCGATCCAACTAAGAACCGTTTAAACTTCCAAATTATTTCATCGTCTACCTTTCCCACTCTATTCTTTTACATTTCACCAAAAATTTTGAAATGTTTTCACCTTTTGCTCCCCTCACATCTCCCTTCCTTATCTCTAGTCATCTCCCTCTATCTTCTTCTGTTGTTACATCCCTCATTTGATCCCTACTTCCTCCAGTGTCCTTATCTATTTTTCGAACCTTCCTTCAAAAAGCTTGCCTAGGTTTGAATCTCACAATTGATACTCTGATCCTACTACCATAAAATACAAACCCATCCAGTCTTTCTATTTCTCTTTCCGCATCTATTCTTATCCCAAACCTTACAAAACCGAATATCGTACCTCTTTTATCTCTTTTCCTTTCTATGAAAGCATCCACAACGTCGTCATGTCTCCCAAAGGCGTGCCAGAGTCTTTTCCAATGGAGTTCTTCTGAAAGGTTCCCAATGTACATAATGTAGATTTGTTGTCACCGCCGATTGTCTCCCATAGTTGAGGCTTTTCTACTCATGTTACTTCCCACATACAAGATCAGATTGCAACCCTAACGACATATGTAATCACTGTTTAAACTGTAAAATCTAAGATAGACATGTGGATGGCATAAAATTAAGACTCGTCATCATAAATAGAGTGCAACCTAGCATGTTTACTGGATTCTTTGAAGCAATTTTCTCCTAGGGAGTATGAAGAATGACAATCTTAAAATGACTAAAAACAATACATATATTTTTTATATCGATAGATCTAAATATTTATTATATTTCCATATTTTTCATACGGATTATGGTATATATTTATAAAACCTCATGAAATGAACTCAGATCATATTTCATATCAACAAAGTAGCAACCAAGCTAATGTCAGTTTAGTTAACTTTTCTTTTGATGGTGTTTGCCTCCCTTCTAGCTTTCAATGAATGTATGTATTCATCGATTACAATTTAAGAATTTTTTTTTCTATATTTCGGTGTATCAACAGAATCATCACATATTTGATCTTCCGTTTTCATTCGAATAGGCAACAGAAGCATCAGAATCGATGGTAACGAGCTTGATCGGAGCGTAACAACAGACAACAAAATAACACTTTCGCCATGCATTCGTGGCTTTATACGTGGTTGATGTTGTCTTATTATAGAAACATATACTTGCTTTAAAGTAGAGAAGCGATGCTTAATTTGCTACCCACCCTTACCAACGAAAGTAGAAAGCAGGCTAATGGCGGTTCGTTCAACTTTTCTTTTGCTGGTGTTGCCTCTCTTCTAGCTTTCAATGAATGCATGTTTTCATCAATTACAATTCAAACAACGTATTTTTCTTCTAATTTTTGGTACTTGTTTATCATTGCATTTTTGATCTTCTGTTTCCATTCGAATAGGTAGCAGAAACATCAGCGTCGGTGACAACGAGCTCGATCGAAGTGTGACAATAGGCAGCAAAATAACTCTCTCAAAATGCATTCATGACTTCTTTGGTAAATGGTGTTGTACAATGAAGGTTAATTCGAAATAAAAGTATATAAACGAAATAAAAAGGATACAACAAATATTCCAAAATGAGATTGATTCATAGGGGAGTGGCGTGGGAAACAAATATTCCAAAATGAGATTGATTCATACCCCTCATAGGGGTAGAGCATAGTTTCAATTCAAGTCATTCATGATATCAAAGTGGGTAAGAGTATATAAACACTTTCTATGACTTTTGTCCCATCCATGTGGGATAATGGGGTTTCTTCATTCCTTACTCAATTCACAATTACCTTACATTTGAATATCAATTTCTCATTCAATACTCGACCATTTTAAACATATGAGATTTTGTTGTAAAGGTCTCATGGATTAGAATAGAAACCAATAAAATTTTTGTTCACATCTCCACTTTTACCTTCTCAAATTTTGGCTGAAAGTTATCATTTCCTCACAGCTTTTCCAACAAATGGTGTTGTCTTTTGGTAGAACCAAATTCTTGCTTTCGCACAGAGGCGCAATGCCTATCCTATTGCCCAGCCTTGTGCTTCTTTTTCTCATAGTTCTTTTTCTTCAATTGGGGATAATCGAACTTGATATGTCCCAGCTTTTTGCACTCATAGAAAATGATAGGATCCTTCTCTTTGATGTCACTCTTGAAGCCATCTTCTCTTTGGAATCTTCTTACTTTGTTGGACCTCATGAATCTTTTGAATCTCTTGGCAAACATAACCATCTCTTTATCTTCATTTTTCCACTAGAATCGATCTCTTCTTTTGTTACTTTGAGAGCAACTCCAAATTTCTTTTTCTCTACTTCTTTCTTCTTTTCTCCCTTCCTTTTTGACACCATTTCATGTGTAAGAAATGAACCAATTAGCTCATCCAACTTGAGAGTCCTGAGGTCCTTTGCTTCTATGATCATTATTTTCTTTGAGTCTCATGAATTAAGAAGAGAGTAGATCATCTTCCTCACAAGTTTATCTTTCGGGATCACTTCTCCATAGCCCTTCAATCCATTGATGATCACGGAGAATCGATCGGACATAGTTTTGATGTCTTCTTCGGGGTTCATCTTGAAGTTCTCATAATTGAGATTAAGAAGCCCGATTTTGGTCTCCTTTACTTGGTTGGTTCCTTCATGAGTTACTTCAAGTTTGTTCCCAATTTCTTTGGTATTGGAACATGATGACACCCTTCCATATTTGTCTGGGCCAAGAGCACAAAAAAAGATGCATAACATTTGCATTTGTGGAGAATTTCTTGTTCTCATCATTGCTCCACGTTTCCATGCCACTAGTTGGTGCGGTGTAACTACTCATGATGATCTTCCAAGATTTAAGATCAAAAGCTTGAATGAATAACTTCATGTGGTTCTTCCAATAAGCATAATTAACTCCATTGAAGTAGGGAGGCTTGTTGGTGGGTTGAGAATCATCTCAAGCTTCAATGGTGGAGGAGGAAGCCCTGGATGACCTTGTAGATGATTGCATACTTCTTGGATCTTCTCAAGAGGTTGTAAGACCTTCCAATGAGCCAAGCTCTGATACCAATTATTGAGAGTTGCAATCGATCGAATTAAACCAAGAGGTGGTGAATTGGATTTTTAAAGATTGGTGGACACTAATTGCAAAGGTAGAAATTGCAAGGTGATTTAGAGTGGTTCAACTCTCTTAATGGAGTCTACATTCACTACCTTAGTGACCACACTAAAGATTTTCCACAAATCCATTAATTTGTCTTTTCTTTAAGGATAAGAAGTAACCTTACACAATTCAATAGACTTATACCTCATAGTCTATTGAATCCTTTCCCCAAAACAAATATAAAGAAGCAAACTAGGAAATCCCCACAATGAAAGTGTTTGCACAATATAAGCTCTCTCACACACCCAAAGAAACACTAGCAAATGAATTACAATGAAGAACACTCTAGTGTTTACAAGAAAGATGGAAAATTAAGCACAAATTGGATTCTTGATTGCTTGAATGTTTTGATAGACTTTCTTATTGTTGTTGAGATGGTTTTGCCTTGTTTTTGTATCCTCTCTATCAATACTAGCCGTTTGGAGCTGTTGGGGATGACATCAAGCTGTCACCTACAAAAAAAAAACAGAGCATTTATAACACGAGTGATCGATTCTTTTAAAAAAGGGATCGATCCTTTTGCATAAAATATGACCGTTACAATAAAGGGATCGATTCCATACACAAGGGATCGTTCCTTTTGCACTTGGAGGCTGGAAACAAAAATATAAGTGAAACTGTCCATAAAGGGATCGATCCCTTTCATTAGGGGATCAATCATTTTTGCCTTGGAGTTTGGAAAACAATTTTTGTAGTGCAAAATGGATCATACTTATTTTGAAAAAGATCGTTTAAGTTGGAAAACATTCAAAACGATTTTTTTCAAGTTTTTTTGACTTTGAATTGTTTTTGAAAGATTTAATAAATTCGATTAAGTCCAAAAACATTTTTCTTTTAATTTGTTATATCAAAATATTAGTTCAACACAATTTAGTCCCAATTCAAAATAATTCAATAAATTTAACCCTTAATATTTATAAAAGACATCAATTTAGTCATTTTCTTCTCTCAAATCGCATGTATACCCTCGTTAACACTAGAGTATTTCATTTAAAATCATTAAGTAATTTGATATACAAATTTATAAATATAAATATATTTATATTTATTTTTTAATGTTAGATCTGTAATTAGTATCTATATTAAAATAAAGCTATTTGAAATCTATTTAAAATTATTTATGAAATCCTTTCGTTTTAGTTATTGCTACCCATATAATTTTCTACAAAATTTAAAGGTTTCATATTATTATACAATTTTTTTAGCAATTTCATATTTTTAATGACTGCATTGTTTCTCTTTTATTTTAAATGAAATAATAATTAAAAATTTTAAGCTACTAAATTTTTATTATTAAACAAATTTTTTAAATTCTTAGCAAGTATGTGTATTTTTATTAAAAAAGTTGTCTGATTTTTACAATAATTTTATATTTTTTGTTAATATTTACAAATTTACAAATTTTTAAAGAAATTTTTATTATTATGAAAATTATTAAGAAAAGTTATTATTCGATACCTTACTATCTTCTCTTTGACTGCACTTGTAAAAAGAGTAAAGAAACCTCTTAACCAATAAAAATTAAAGGTTTTATCGCTAATTTACTTATAAAGAATGATGGTTATGCAAAAGGTAAAAATGAGAGCTTTCTCTCTCAAAAATTAACTATATAATAATAATAATAATAATAATAATAATAATAATAATAATAATAATAATAATAATAATAATAATAATAATAATAATAATAATAATAACCTCTTGCATATACATTTAGGTGTAATTGAAGGATCTTTTATCATATCAGTTATGAACATCTTAAATAATTTTGATGACTTATTCAATTTACTCTTATCATACATATTATTGTATTTATTGTCGGTGAGTGAACTACCAAATTTTAATTTTTAGATCCGCCCCTGGCTGTCTAAGGCCGTTGCCACAACTCCAAAAAATGTTGAGCCATGGACATGATTTAAAAGACGAGGAACTCATTCGAAGCAACTGTACCGCCTTAAGAGAGTTGATTTTAATAGTTGCCTAGTTGATAATAATTAATATTGATGTAATAATCGTTAAGAGTACATGTGATAATATTTAAAATCATAGCATTGCAAGAGATAAATCATCCCGCTCCAAACGAAATTATAAAGATCCTACTGTCTTCTTATTATGCAAAGGAATGATCCTGCTCGGTGATAGATTTCAAAAAATAATATCCAGATAATCGAATTGCACCATCTTGATAAGAGCATCTGCCACTTTATTACCCTCTCTCCGTACATGTTGTAGCTTCACCGTCTAAGTCCGTTGCCACAACTCCATAAAATGTTGAGCCAGCGGACATGATTCAAAAGACGAGGAACCCATTCAAAGCAATTGTACCGCCTTAAGAGAGTTGATTTTAATAGTTGCATAGTTGATAATAATTAATATTAATATAATACTTTTTAAAAATATTTTCATATATTTTTAAATGAAAAAAACTAAAATGGGTGGAATATGGAAATTTAAAACCACTATTTTTTTCAGGCAATGAATCCTCTCACATAAATACATATATTTTTTATATTGATAGATCTAACTATTTATTATATTCCATATTTTTCGTACATGATAAGAGTAAATTAAGATAGACATGGGGATGGCAACCCTAACGTACATATGTAATCACTGTTTAAACTGTAAAATCAGATCTTAAAGTTATTGTTCGAATGAAATGAACTCAGATCATATTTCATATCAACAAAAGTAGCAACCAAGCTAATGGCGGTTCGGTTAACTTTTCTTTTGCTGGTGTTTGCCTCCCTTCTAGCTTTCAATGAATGTATGTATTCATCGATTACAATTTAAGCAATTTATTTTTTCTAATTTTCGGTGCATCAATAGAAACATCACAGATTTTATCTTCCGTTTTCATTCGAACAGGTAGCAGAAGCATCGGCATCGATGATAACCAGCTTGATCGGAGCGTAACAACAGGCAGCAAAATAACACTCTCGCCATGCATTCGTGGCCTATGAAGCACGGGGATGGCCCTAAGGTGGCGTCCCACGTCCCCAATACGTCCCCGTCACGGGGACAATGCGGGGACGGCTGGGGGACGTCCCGAGGACGTCCCAATATTACCAGAGACGGTCAAACCTATATCGGGTACGGTCAACACTTATTGGGTACGTACCCAGGGACGTATCTGAATATATTTACTTAAAAAAATGGAAAATAAAACCTCCATCTTCTTTGTGAGCAAGGTTTTAAAAACCATTAAACTTATCCGAACTTAAAAAGCTCAAGGATAATTAAACTAAAAAATTATCCTTAAAATACTACTAAATTAAACACTCCACCTAAAAATTATAAACTTAACACTTAATCTCAACCAAAAGGCTAAGACTAGATTGCTTCCTTGTTCAATCTGATAAATGCCTATTTATAGGCTGCTTTCTCTCCTTGCTTTATGTATCTTAAGGATGTGAGATATTAGGTGTGTATTGTTTTTATAACCTGTTTTAACGTTTAATCACCCTAGCTTTAAATAGGAATGAATAAATATATATTTCAGCCATGTCATCTTTTAATTTTATTATTTTAGTCATTCATTTTTTCTTTATTTAGAATGTAAAGTTAAATTTTCGTTCAATTTAGTCATTTAATTTTAGTAATCTCTTAATCTAAGTGTTAAAAAGTAATTTAAAATTATTAGAAGTGGATTTAAATAACTACAATTATAATTATTGTTTAATACAATTATAATTTTAGTCCTTATTGTATTATAAATTTTAATATTTTTTATTATATATATTAAATTTTATTTTATATTTGCCGTACCCTCGGCGTACCCGTACCCTCTAATTTTGAAAATTGTCGTTTTCTGTCCCCGCCCCCGTCCCCGTATCTGTCCCCGTATCTGTATCTGTGCAACTTAGTTCGTGGCTTTATACGTGGTTGGTGTTGCCTTATTATAGAAACGGGTACTTGCTTTAACGAAGAGAAGCAGTGCTTAATTTACTGCCCACCCTTACCACCCACAGCTGCACTTCCATGACTTGATCACTTTTGTTTTTGATATACCTCAGTTGTTGAGATTATCACGTGCTAACTTGTTTCCTATAATCATTTAAAAGGAGTGTCTAAAATAAATTTTATATTTTTTATTGTGTTTCATTTTTTTATAATTTTTGGTATCTGATTTCTTAGTTAACTAATCTGAATTGATTGTTGTGGAGGTATATTATGAAAATGATCCTATCAATTTAATTTGTTCTGTTCATAATGTCATGATCAAAGTATTGCCCTCCCTTTTGAAAGGAAGATCAAAGTATCAATTGTTATTGTTTTGTTCTTGAAAATCATTTTTAACTCTATAAAAAGGATTATATTCAAAAATAGAAAAGATTTACTTACACTATTGTATGATTAAAATAATTTTCATATATATTCCTGATTTACATGTATGTCAAATTTTGAATAAATGAAAAATATTTAATTATTTGTTCTGTAAAAAAAACTTTCTATCAAATGTTTATTAAGGAGGGCAAAAGACACTTAGTCATGAGGTTTAGTATAAAACAAACTTAGACCCCCTATAATTTTGAAAATATTCATTCAGACTCCTCATGTAAGAAATTTGTGACAATGAGCGTGACATGAAAGTCAAAATTGAAGTACCAAATTGTTAAAAAATGAAATAACACATATCAACCTGATAAAAGTGACCAGTTTTAAGTACCATAGTGTCTATTATACCAAAAATCTGATTCGTTTATAAAAAAAAGACTTAAATTTCCAAAAACAACTTGCTAAAGAAAAACCGCGATACCATTAATCGGTAAAGTTATTTGGAGAAATTTGGTCAGTTATCCCATTTAATTAGGATAGAGGCAAAATTTTATGTTAAAAGTAAAAAAAAAATTAAGAAGTAATATTAAAATTTTAGGGGTTAGAAATAGTAAAATTTTAGAAGCACAAAATTAAACTATCAATAAAAAATACAAAAAAAATACTTCAATTATATAAGATTTTAATTGTTCAGGAGTTTGATGCACCCTCCAACACTTTCTCGATCTATTAAGATCTATTAATAGACGTGTTTTTGTTGTTGTTGTTGAATGTTTAATTTATTTGACTTTGGAGAATATTGGAATTTTAATTAAATTTAGATTTTGAATCAAGACTATATTTACTTGGGAAGGAAATATTGAGTTTGTTCCGCGTTAAAAATATATATGAATTTAATATTATTTTTAACAATTTTTACCTAGGAGAGGAGGAATGTGATATTTGCACTTACTGAGTTTTGAACTCATACCTTAAAGGACCAGAAAAAATATAAACTAAAAGCTTTAATCTCTTATTCTAAATATTTTGACATAAATTTAATACTTTTACATCAACTATAAATTAATTGAACCAAATTAATTATGTTAATTTAATAATTTAATTCAATTTTAACCTCTCATTCTAAGAAGTCAACTGTCAATTGTAACATTGTCTTCTTTCCCTTTGTTATAGAGATTTTTTTTTGAATATGCCTTTATTGTAGAGTTAAAACGTTATATTTGACTTCATCAAAAAAAAAAAAACGTTATATTTGACAGCAACGTTTGTAAGAATTTGCACATTAACGTCACATGGTAAGGTCTCCTTGAAAAACCTTAAAAGATTATAAATTGTAAGAAAGTTGGTTTCAATAGCTATTAATGATAGGATAATTCAGCAATACTCAACAAGCACCGATGAACACTACTAACGACGATCACTATTAATTCAATTTATAAAGATTAAAAATTTAAAGAATTCACTGTATAATCATAAATTATTTAAAAACTAAAAGATAAATTAATTAAAATATATTATTTTATTTTTAATTTTCTTTTAAACATAGATCAAAATTCATATTTACCCTTAAATTACAAAATTATAATTTTTATTCATTTGAAATTCCCGCCGCCGCCGCTGCCTCTTGCTGCTAGCCTCTATTGGTTGAGTCAAAGACGATTTTGAAAACAGAGTTTGGAGAGCTAACCTTGAATATACGATTATGCATAGGCACTATTTAACCTTCCTCTCTATTTTCAAAATCTAACCTTGAATATACGATTAAAATATATACTTAAACTATAAAATTGTTGTGAGATTTAACAGAGGCTAGCGACATGCAACGTTGGTGAAGGCGGCAGCAATAGCAGCGACGGTGGATTGAATTTCAAATGAGCAAAATTTAGGATTTTCTAATTTAGGGGTAGATGATATTTTGATCTATTTTTAAAAGAAAATTAAAAATAAAATAATATATTTTAATTAATTTACCTTTTGATTTTTAAATAATTTATAATTATACGGTGAGTCCTTTAGATTTTAAATCTTTATAAATTGAATTAATAGTGCTCATCAGTGCTCATTGTTAGTGATACTCATTAGTGCTCGTCGAGCGTGACAAACTCATTTTTAATGATATTGATAGATTTAACTATTTATTTTTCTTTTCAAAAAAACTATTTATTATATTTTCATATATATATATATATATAGAGAGAGAGAGAAATCTCAAGAAAAGAACTCAATTCATATTTCATACCAACGAAAGTAGAAAGCAAGCTAATGGCGGTTCGTTCAACTTTTCTTTTGCTGATGCCTCTCTTTTAGCTTTCAATGAATGTATGTATTCATCAATTACAATTCAAACAACACATTTTTCTTCTAGTTTTTGGTACAACTTGTTTATCATCGCATATTTGATCTTTCGTTTTCATTTGAACAGGTAGCAGAAACATCAACGTCGATGACAACAAGCTCGATCGAAGTGTGACAGCAGGCAGCAAAATAACTCTCTCAAAATGCATTCATGACTTCTTTGGTAAATGGTGTTGTACAATGAAAGTTAATTTGAAATAAAAATATGTAAACGAAATACAATAATTTTAAAAAACGAACATATTCGAAATAAACAAAAATTAGATTGTTGAGGCCTGGAAAAACACAGTTTGACAGATTCAACCACTCCTCAGTGCTTGAGATCTTAAGTCGTCAGACTCTCAAGATACAACAACAAATGATCTTCGAACGTAGCACTTCTGAAGAGGTCATGAACAAAATTTGTTGCGTGTAAATAGTGCTCCGCAAATTGTGCAAGTATACATGACCCAAGTAATATAGGGATAAGTATAAGAGTATCGTCTCCACAAGGATTGGTACTCAACCTTCGGTTCTACTCCCTTGCACTGCAAAATAGAGAAAGTAAAAATATAGATTTAGTTGAGTGATTTGACATAATCTAATAATAACTGAACTAAAAGAATCCAATAAAAATAAAAAAGTAATCAAGATAAGAAGATGGGCCGGATTAGAGTGTTTCGTAGTGTGAAATCCTTTTGACTTCGTTTCTGTCTTGAATGCAGCAACGCACTACTGCTGTGGCAGTTACCTAAATCCCTGCTGCGGCCACAGTGATTGAATCCCTTTCGCGGCAATCCCTTGCTCGTGGGCAGAAGCAGTTAAGGTTCGACAAATTGTCCTTGGATTGTTCCGCCTTATCCCTAAGCACGGAACGCTGGTTGATGACTGAACTTTAATGATACCTCCCGACGTGAATCAAAGGCAAACACCAACTGTTCATACACTTCTCTTAGCCGCTGAAACTCTAACATATCCCTAGGCCGAGTTAGTTAACACCACGTGGGGCGAAAACCGTGATTATTCCTTTCGTGAGCTCAACTCTCCCGATATTGAACAAATGGATGATCTCACAAACCTTCACCCGAGTAGAATGCGAAAATAATTAAAGCCAAATAAACAAACCTTAACTTTTATTGCATTAAGAACAAAAACTAAGTACAAAGAGTTTTCACACAACTACTAAACAAACTAATCATAACCCTAAGAAAATTAGAACATAATGAAACTAATCCTAAGCTCAATCTCTCTTCTCTCTTTGATGTGTTGTCTTCATGGTGGCAAGCCTTTATATAGGGGAAGGTGTAGGCACGAATCCTTCTTGGAGAGGAAGTTAAGTTGGACTTAGACTAGACTTTATTAAAGAAGAAAAACTCTTTAATTTATTACAATATACACTTTTGTCCAAGAGTCCAACTTTATACTTTCTTCCACGTTTTCCTCCTCTTCTCGAGCTCTATGTAACACCCTAAAACGTACCCTAGTTCGAACGATTGAAAAACGACGATGATAACGTAAACATCTATAATCTAACTAAGATTGAATTGGTAACTAATATATTCATATGTTAAATAATATGAGATGTAAATTAGTGTACACATAAATACATGTACAATTCGATGAGATGATGAAAATATATATGTACAAGCTATGAATATATATATATATATATATAAGATTAAAATGTGATAAACTAATGATTAAAATATGTATATTATATGATATATGGTTGGTAATTAATTATAATGTTATATTAATATAAATATAAGACTTAGTGGGTTTGCACAAGTGTCCCACTACACATCTAAAGGGGACACATGGCCAAGGGGTAATCCCCCATCAAATGAATCATCAATTTTCATCATCTCCCTCATTCTCCATTCCCACGAAACCAAGAGAGAATTAGTGAGAGAGAGTGAACTGAAGATTAATGATAAGTGATGGAAAACTAAAGAAAGCTTGCATGCATTTGAAATCATAGTTCAAGTAAGTATGTTTAAATTATCGGTTGTATATTCATGATTTATAGTTGTTCTGTTGAATTGGATTGAGTATTGTTGCTGGAAATGTGCTTAAAATTCAGTTAATAAGTTGTTTGGTAGATGGGTTTAAGAAAATAGAGATGAATTTCTGGAAATAAAGCATGAACAATAGCCTAAGTTTGAATCTGCCCAGAATTGTGAGTTTTAGACACTTTTTGGAAATCTGAAAAATTGAGCATGTTAGAGTTGTTTCTGGAAAAGATGTCCTTGTACAAAGTTGTAGAGGACAAAATTTTACATGAGATAGAGCTAATAATTGCACGAAAAAGTTAAGTATAGGTCTCTAAATTGTTATTGGAAGTTACTGAACTGAAACTGAATGAATCTGGAATCTGCTGTACTAAATTGTAAAATTCAAAAATTATAGGGGCTTAAATAATGCCTATAAAAATCTGAAAATTTTTGCTTGAAATAGAGTATTCATGAAATGAATGAAATTAAATGGCCAAGCTTGAATTAAGTCTCAATTGGTAGGTTAAATGCATTTAGATCACATATAGGATTATTAAAGGATTAAAGGGGACTGTTTTGTGGAAATTGATAAATTGAGAACTTGAATGTTTTGATTTTGAATATGTTAGAACTTCATTATTATTATTATTATAACCCATGTAAGTTAATATGGCTAAAATATCAGAACCAAATGAATTGTGAAACATATGATTTATATGCTTTAAATCCACTAAGCTTAGCTTGGACAGATTCGATCCTGGAATTGACCTGTTTTCAAATGAAAAACTGTACTGATTGGGAAATGCTAAAAATATGTGCCATACATGATTTTAATGGTGTGTTTATAAGCTTTCCAGAATGGTATGATATGCTTTATTTGGATTTAGGAATAAAGAGTTATGAACAGATTAATGGACACTGCTCAAAACTGTCATGTTAGGGACAACTTGTGTGTTTATTGTTGTTTGCTTGATTTGGTTGGATTTTTATGCTAAGGTTGATACTAATGGATGTTATATATGTTGTATTATGATTCAAGAGCCTATTGAGGAAGAGGCAATAGAGGATACAAGGAGTGAACAATCAATAAGGAGAGACAAGGGCATAGTGATAAAGGACAACAAGTAGCTTGGAGTATTGTGAGTGTAGTTTTGTTTAAAGTGTTAGGATTAGTATCCTAACCTTGTTATTTTTTATTATTAGATATCATGAAGGAAGCATGAAATGAACCTAATAATAGTTGGTAAAAAATAAAATGCTAAGGAAGAAGGATTAAAGGAAAGACTTATGATATATTGACTATGCTAGTTAGATAAGCTTACTTTGGCCTAGATATGTTACATTGGGTTGATGATTGAATAAACCATATGACATGAACTTATATGATGAGTTTAGCTACTGTATTTTGATGTTTACATAATGAAAATGACAATATGTGCTTGCTGATTTTTAATGTTATCATGAATTGAATGATTGCTTTAAAATAAAGATCGATATTGTTACATGTTTGGTGAATTGTTGAATAACAAGCAATTGGTTTTGTTAAACATATAAGATAAGATAAGACCTTGGTTTGATTATTGTCTATAGGTAGAAGGGCATGACTTAGAGTCATTGAGCTCCTCTGATTATTGTTAAAGGATGGTGGTTAGTCACCAATATACCTTAAGGTGGTAAGTCACCTTGATGCTATGACATCCTTTGATTACATGTCACAAGTTGGTTACAAAGCATTGATACCTTTGGGTATCCAAAGTCATATGTCACGCGTAGATTCCATTACCTTATTCATTAATCATCCAAGGCAACATATTTAAAAGTTACATGACTTGAAAGGTAAGTAACTAAATGATAAGTACCAATGAAATGAAATTGATATGCCTACTTGCCTTGTATATGCTAATGCTTTTAAATGATGCTTGCTGATGTATATGATAATGTTTTGATTGATACTTGCTGTATGAATGAACATAAAAGTATGTTGTTTATGTTGCATCAATGGTTACTTGAAATGGTTACAAGATTAGCTAAGTCTACTTATGTATGATGGACTAGCTAGGTGAACTTTGATTAAAGCCTAGTTAGGTAACCTTAAAGATTGAATAATGCTCTAAAAGATATAGATTAGTAAAGTTTAGGGCTGCCTCACTAAGTACATACTTTGTACTTATTACTCTTCTGTTCCCTTCTTCCAAAAATTTTAGGTACTAGTCCCGAAAGCTAGTCGATTGTCTTAAAGAGCTGACCTTGAAAACCAAGCACAATTATGACTCTTTTGGTTATTATAGTTGGTGACATAGATGTATATAAGTGTCACATGCATATGATACATGTATTTTGGGTGCTTGACATGTAAATGTTATGTTTAAAAACTTGGTTATGTAATATGTATTTTAACATGCTTAATGTTTCCGTTGTGTAATTAAGTACTAAAGAACCATGGTATATATATATATATATAGGGATGATGGTTGCTGTGGAATTTAAAGTATGCTTGTATGATTTGCTTATATGACCAAATGATCATGTGATTGAATTAGAGTTGTATAATAATTTAGCTGAACCTTGAATGTTCCTATTGAGACCGGATATGATTAAAGTATGCTTGTATGATTTGTTTACATGATCAAATGATTTTATGGTTAATTTAGGAATATATATGCTTTAGTCGAATGATGATATGAATGATTTAGGATTGTAATAAGGTTAGCCAAATTATGTATGCACATAATAGGATTCGAATATGAGATTTCAATCATGTATAGTGTAAATAAGATGTATGTATGCTCTTGTATGAATCATTCTAATGGTTGTTTATGTTTAAGGTTAATATACATAATGAATTTAGGATCTTCATCTAGTTAAGTTGTTAATTAAAAGTTTTTTTAGCCCACCTATAAGCATGTTTGATTGTATACTTTAATATGTATGATTGAATGTTGAATTAAGCTTCTGCATATATTTGTAATGTATGACCAATGTATGTTATGATATTAAGACTTGTAAGTATATGTTTAAATGAATCCGATTAAAACGACAACGAAATGTAACGTTTCTCGCTCGTATCCCGAGCGAGGGGTGTTATATAATAATTGGTATCTGAGCTTTAGGTTATAGATCCTAAATTTTGTCCGAACATGTCATGCATCATATAGGATTACACTATGCCACCTAGGAGTCTTATATTGAATTATTTGTGACTTCGCTCTCTAATTCCGAACTTTCCTCTGAATTCCTTATAGAATGTCTGCAACCAACTTAGCTCGGGACGATGAGAGTCCCCAAGGATCTCCTACTAAGAACAGGGATAGCGTTGCTATGCGACCCCCAGTTGAACCTGAACAACCTCGAGAGCAACCTCGAGTACAAGTCCCTCCTCCTTTGGACAATGCGACCATCGAAACTGTTCGTTAGGAATGTTTTATCAATGTCAAAGAAATATTTGATCACTTTGCAACGGGTGTACGAGCAGCCCCGGTTGTTATTGCACCATCTCAATCCCCGATTGACAAGCTTGCTTCACACCGAGCTACTCCTTTTAGTGGCCTTGATATCGAGAAACCGAAAAAAGGTGAGCAGTGGCTAGATAAAACTATCCAAATCTTGACTAAGCAACTCAAATGTTCCGATGAAAACAAACTCGAGTGTGCAGTCTCCTTATTAACAGAAGACGCCTTAAGCTGGTAGGAAACCATGATCCTGACTACCCCTGCTGAGTCAGTGACTTGGGACTTCTTCGTTGATGAGTTTAAGAAGAAGTTCATTAGCGAGCAATATCTGGCCGACTGCAGAAATAAATTCCTTTACTTGAAGCAGGTTAATCGACCGATTGAACAATATGTTGTTGATTTCTGCAAATACTGCAAATACGGAGCTGCTTACATTAAGACTGAAGAAGAGAAATGTTGTAAGTTCGTCGGTGGTCTGAACAACGAGCTAAAACCGATGTTCACTGCCCTTGGTCTCACAAACTTTCAAACTCTTGTGAACCGAGCTATTTCTACTGAAGCTACGATGAGGGTCGCAGAAAAGCGAAATAGTAGTTATCGTCCGGACAAGGGTAAGAAAGGTGACAGTAAGTCCCGGTGGTCGAAGAGGCCGAAGCACCAGAATGAGTCTTTCTCTACTTATTCACCTGTCACTCAGAATGATTATCGACCTCCGCCCTCAAACAAGATGGCAATTCTGGTGGTTTCTGTTAACAACATTGGAAAATCAGAAAGGGCACCTACTTGCAAATTCTGTCAAAAACAACACTTCGACCAATGCCAATTTCTTTCTAATCTCTGTTTCGCATGTGGAGGCAATGATCATTATATTGGTGACTGTCCGAAGAAGAATGACCAAACTTCTACTCGTCACTCTAATTCGAGCCCGTCACCTTCTGGTCGGAACAAAAATCTGAGGCATGCTTAATCTAATAATCCGGGGAAAAGCAAGGCTGCCCAATCTAGAGCTCCTACTCATCAAGAATCCCGAGTGCCAGCTCGTGTTTATCATATCCACGGCCGAGAGGAAGAAGAATTTCCTGATGTTATTGCGGGTACGATTGAGCTAAACCTTAAATATGTTTATGCTTTAATAGATTCGGGGTCAACCCATTCTTTTATCGCTTCCTACTTAATTGATGAACTTAAATTGCAACCCGAACATGAAACTGGGTTAATTGTTTCAAACCCTATAGGGGTAGTATGCCTATAAATTTGCTTTGTAAGGATTGTTAGATAACAATCCGAAATGTACCCTTTTCTTGTAACCTTTATGTGCTACCTAAATGTGAATTCGATTTAGTCCTAGGACTAGATTGGTTGGGAAAACATGAAGCCTGGATAGATTGCCAAAACCGTAGGCTATATTTAAGGGGTTTAGGAAAAGAATCCATTCTGTTAATAGATAAGAAACCAACCTCCATTTTTGCTGCTATGGCATTACAAGATGATATTGACTTCGGTTTACCTGAAATGCCGATTGTATCTGAATTTTCTAATGTCTTTCCCGAGGAACTCCCTGGTCTTCCTCCAACTTGGGAAGTTGAATTCAAGATTGAAGTTCAACCCAGAACCAATCCTGTGTCCATTGTGCCTTATCGTGTGGCACCAGTTGAACTGAAAGAATTAAAGAAGCAAATCCAAGAACTCGAAAACAAAGGATTCATTCGACCCAGTATGTCTCCCTGGGGTGCTCATGTTTTGCTCGTGAAGAAGAATGACGGTACGATGCGACTCTATATCGATTACCGACAACTCAACAAAGTAACCATCAAGAACAAGTATCCACTACCAAGAATCGAGGATCTGTTCAATCAACTTAAACATGCAGCCGTATTCTCTAAAATTGATCTTCGGTCTGGTTACTATCAAATGAGGGTAAAAGAAGAAGATATGCCCAAAACAGTCTTTAAAACTCGATACGGACATTAAGAATTTTTAGTAATGTCGTTCGGTCTTACAAATGCCCCTGATGCATTCATGGATCTGATGAATCGGGTATTTAAGCCTTATATTGATAAGTTCGTTGTCGTATTCTTCGATGACATCCTTGTTTACTCCCGGAACAAGGAAGAACATGCTAATCATCTTCGAATTGTACTTCAGACACTTTGAGAACACCAACTATTTGCCAAGTTCACTAAGTGCGAATTTTGATTGTCTAAAATTTCCTTCCTTGGACATGTCATTTCGTCCGATGGAATCAAAGTAGACTCTAAGAAAGTACAAGCTATTCTTGATTGAAGACCTCCGAGAAATGTGAGTGAGATCCGAAGTTTTCTTGGCTTAGCCGGTTATTACTGAAGATTCGTGAAGGGATTCTCGATGATTGCTGCACCGTTAACTAAACTTCTCCGAAAGGATGTAATCTTCGAATGGTCGGAAAAGCAGCAACGAAGCTTTGACCAACTCAAACAAGCTCTGACACATACTCCAGTCCTTATTCAACCTGAATCGGGTAAAGAATTCGTTGTGTACAGTGATGCATCACACTCGGGCCTAGGTTGTGTTCTGATGCAAGAAGGCAACGTGATTGCATACGCCCCTCGACAACTGAAACCACACGAATTGAATTATCCTACGCATGACCTCGAGCTTGCAGCCATTGTGTTTGCACTCAAAATTTGGCGGCACTATCTGTACGGTGATGTTGAGAAATATTTTGATATAACAATTATTGTGAAAAATGTTTTTGGACTTGTTTAAAGACTTCAAAAATAATTCAAAAGTCCTTAAAACGTGACAAAATGTTTTGAAAGAGTTCGACTTAATACCTATATCGAACTATACTTTTAAAAGTCGAAAAATGCCCGAAATACATGTTTTTAGATGAAAGTTTCGAAACCTCAAACAAAGGTATCGAAACTTATCTGGGCAGTAGCTGATTTTTTAGAAACCTGAGCAAAGGTTTCGAAACCTCTACAAGGTCTCGAAACTTTGGCTCAAAGGTTTCGAAACCTTGTAAAGGTTTCGAAACTTTGGCCCTGTAACGGCTACAAACGGCTATAAAACGGCTAGTTTTTCTAAACCCCTCTTAAGGTTTCGAAACCTTTATAAGGTTTCGAAACTATAGTGCAGGAGAGCATTTAAAGCTCGACTTTAATGGCTTCCAACGGCTCCGAAACATCCCAACAACCATAAACGGCTACAAACTCAATTTGGAGTATAAAAGGGACCTCCAAGCATCAAGATTGAAAAAAATGCTTCAATTGTCAATCAACAAATGATCAAGAAATTGTCTTAGTGCTTTAAGTGTCATTTCTTGTATAGACAAACACTAGTGAGCCAAAATTGTCAAATTTGCTCAAGTATTTTAGGTTTTGGGTGAGTTCTTTATTGTGCAAACAAACACCTAATAGAGGGTTTAAGTTTGCTTTTATTTATCTCTTTGTAAAGAGGGTTTTGATCAAGGCTTTGGGTAGAAGCTTGATCGGTTGTAAGGGTTTCCTCCTAATCCTAGAAAAGGGGACGAATCAATTAGTGGATTGATTGTGAAATCCTTAGTGGGAAGCTAAGGTAGTGGATGTAGGTGCTTGTTAGAAGGCCGAACCACTATAAATCATTGTGTCTTTTTACATTCTAGCTTCCACAACCCTTCCACCCAAAAATCCATCTCTCCACCACTTGGCGAGCAAGAACGGTTGATCGAATCGAGCATCGAAAAACCCAACAATTGGTATCAGAGCTTGGTTCAATCGAAGGGGATTCACATCCTATTGAAAAGATCCAGCAAGCTCGATCAACATTTCACCAACCGGCTCAAATGTCGCAATCCATCAACATACCGCCTTTCTTCGACGGAGATCACTATGCCTATTGGAAGACAAAGATGAAATTCTTCTTGAAGTCAAAAGATTACAAGCTATGGGACATAGTTGAAGATGGTCCGTTCGTGCCTCAAGGAAGCAAAGCGGAATGGAGTGCCGACGATCGCAAGAAGATGGAGCTTAATTGTAGAGCCTTGCACATGCTCTTTTGTGTTTTTGGCCCAACCATCTATGAGAAGATGTCTTCTTGTGAAAGTGCCAAAGAGGTATGGGACAAGCTTGAAGTCACATACGAGGGGACTAATGAAGTCAAGGAGACCAAGATTGGGCTCCTAACCTTAGAGTATGAGAACTTCAAAATGGATCCGGAGGAAAACATCGAGAAGATGTTTGATAGGTTCTCCACCATCACCAATGGTCTTAAAGGCTATGGAGAAGCCATCCCGGAGGAGAAGCTTGTTTGAAAGCTCATCTACTCACTTCCCGAGTCTTGGGACTCAAAGAGGACCGCCATCATCGAAGCCAAAAATTTGAAAATTTTGAAGCTTGATGAACTTATGGGGTCTCTTCTCACTCATCAAATTATGAAGAAGAACAAGAAAGAGGAGAAGAAAAGGGAAGAAATTAGAGCTATGGGAGAGAAGAAAATCAAAGGGCTTGGCATCAATGTAAATGCCATAGCTCTCAAATCCTCCACATGTCATCATGTAGATTCAAGTGAGGAGGATAGTGAAGATGAAGAGATAGCAAATCTCTTCAACAAATTCACCCGGTTCATGAAGAGCAAAGTGGAAAAATCCAAGCATGAATCGATGAAGAAGATGAAGGACTCCCACAAATCCAAAAAGAAGGGATCATCTTCTAAACAAGCATATGTGGCCACATGGAGTGATGAAGACTCCACCGATGATGAAGTAGCCCACCTATGCATGATGGCCCTCAATGAGGGGGAGGTAACTTCTAACTCATCTATTTCAAATTCTTATACATTTGATGAGTTACAAGAAGCCTACGATGAATTGGTTTTTGAATTCAAGGCTTCATTTTCGAAAAATAAAAAAGTGATTTCAAAGTTGAAAACCGAAAATGATTTGCTTTCTAAAACCAATTTAGAGTTTGAAGCAAAAATTAAAGATTTTGAGCTTAAAGTTTTAAACCTACAAAACTTGCTTCAAACGATGGAAAGAGATCATCAAAAGGAAGTTGATGATCTCAAAAAGGAAAAAGATTTGATTTTCAAAGAGCTTGAAAAGAAAAACAATTTTGGAAAATCAAATTTTTATGTAAGACAATCTAGTGCCCCTAGATTTTTGAATGGAAAATGTTTTAGAAGTGTTTGGGTCCCAAAAGGTCTAACCACTTCAACTAAAAAGGATGAAATTGAAAAATGGATTCCTAAGGGGACTAAATTTTGTGCTACTAACGTCTATGGATCCAAAGCAATTTGGATACCAAAAATTACTTGATTGTCTTTTGCTAGGTGTGATGGAGAATGATCAACAAGTCAAAAATTGAGGGGGAGCTCCATGCACACAAAGGAAGAACACTTGAAGAAGGAAGGCTTCACATCCTCCCTTGAGTTCAAGTGTGGTAAAATCTAGTTGTTTTAGTGTTTATTTGATTTATTTTCTTTTATGTCAACTAGATATTCATATATGTTGAACTAACATTCTCATGATGCTTTGAGTAAGGGGGAGCCAAATTTTAAAATAATTTTTTTTTAAAATCAAAATTTTTAAACCTCCATTGTTATTTTGAACTTAAAGTATTTTAAATTATTTTTGATATAACAAAAAGGGGGAGAAATAAGTGAAAAATTAAGGGGGAGCATTTTGTCAAAAACAACATTTCAAAGAAGTTTTGTTATATCAAAAAGGGGGAGATTGTTGAGAAATATTTTGATATAACAATTATTGTGAAAAATGTTTTTGGACTTGTTTAAAGACTTCAAAAATAATTCAAAAGTCCTTAAAACGTGACAAAATGTTTTGAAAGAGTTCGACTTAATACCTATATCGAACTATACTTTTAAAAGTCGAAAAATGCCCGAAATACATGTTTTTAGATGAAAGTTTCGAAACCTCAAACAAAGGTATCGAAACTTATCTGGGCAGTAGCTGATTTTTTAGAAACCTGAGCAAAGGTTTCGAAACCTCTACAAGGTCTCGAAACTTTGGCTCAAAGGTTTCGAAACCTTGTAAAGGTTTCGAAACTTTGGCCCTGTAACGGCTACAAACGGCTATAAAACGGCTAGTTTTTCTAAACCCCTCTTAAGGTTTCGAAACCTTTATAAGGTTTCGAAACTATAGTGCAGGAGAGCATTTAAAGCTCGACTTTAATGGCTTCCAACGGCTCTGAAACATCCCAACGACCATAAACGGCTACAAACTCAATTTGGAGTATAAAAGGGACCTCCAAGCATCAAGATTGAAAAAAATGCTTCAATTGTCAATCAACAAATGATCAAGAAATTGTCTTAGTGCTTTAAGTGTCATTTCTTGTATAGACAAACACTAGTGAGCCAAAATTGTCAAATTTGCTCAAGTATTTTAGGTTTTGGGTGAGTTCTTTATTGTGCAAACAAACACCTAATAGAGGGTTTAAGTTTGCTTTTATTTATCTCTTTGTAAAGAGGGTTTTGATCAAGGCTTTGGGTAGAAGCTTGATCGGTTGTAAGGGTTTCCTCCTAATCCTAGAAAAGGGGACGAATCAATTAGTGGATTGATTGTGAAATCCTTAGTGGGAAGCTAAGGTAGTGGATGTAGGTGCTTGTTAGAAGGCCGAACCACTATAAATCATTGTGTCTTTTTACATTCTAGCTTCCACAACCCTTCCACCCAAAAATCCATCTCTCCACCACTTGGCGAGCAAGAACGGTTGATCGAATCGAGCATCGAAAAACCCAACAGGTGAAAGATGCAAGTTGTTCACCGATGACAAAAGCCTGAAGTATTTACTCACTCAAAAGGATTTGAACCTTAGGCAAAGAAGATGGTTAGAGTTACCCAAAGACTACGATTTGATCATAGATTATCATCTTGGAAAAGCCAACGTCGTTGTCGACGCTCTGAGTCAAAAACCGAATCTTGGTATGTTATTCAAATCTGAGAACAATCCATTCTTATGATTTAAGCACTTGTTCGAATTCTTTCTTAATAGTTAAGGAAGAAATTCGAACTCTTCTTACCTATTAAGTAACAATTCGAAAGCCTCCTTAATCATTAAGTAAAGGTTTGGAATCATACCTTGAATTGTAAGTAACATCTCTAATTTTTGTTATTCGTAGCTACCTTGGCTATCAACGCTCATTTCCGGCTATGCAAAGCTCGGAATCATCTTAATGAACTTCAAGTTCAATCTACTCTGATCACCAGGATCAAAGAACTTCAACAAATTGATCCAGAACTTCAGAAAATCAATTCTAAGCTTGAGTTTAATCCTGACTTCTCTCTTAAGTCAAACGGTATTCTATACTTCAAAGATCGTATATGTGTCCCTAATAACAAAGAATTACAAGATGAAATCCTACAAGAAGCGCACCAAAGTTCTTTTTCGATCTACCCCGGACCAGTTAAGATGTACAAGGATCTCAAGCCCTTGTATTGGTGGCCAGGAACGAAAACGACTATCAACGACTCTGTAGCGAAATGTTTGAACTTCCAACGGGTTAAAGCCAAGCACCAAGTCCCTACTGGTTTACTTCAACCTCTCAAATTTCCGCAATGGAAATGGGAACGGATCACAATGGATTTCGTAACCGGTCTTCCTTGTTCGCCAAGAAAGTGCGACGCTATCTGGGTGATCGTTGATCGTTTCACCAAGTCAGCACACTTCATTCCAGTGAGAATGAATCTCAGTCTTGAAGCCTTGGCTAAATTATACACCCAAGAAGTAATTCGTTTACATGGAGTTCCAATCTCAATAGTCTCCTATCGAGATCCCCGATTCACAGCTCGATTTCGGAAGACTCCACATAAAGCTCTCGGAACCAAACTGAATCTTAGCACAACTTTCCATCCGCAAAGCGATGGTCAATCGGAACGAGTAATTCAAATTCTCGAAGATATGCTCAGAGTTTGTATCATTGACTTCGGAAAGAACTGGGAGAAATCGCTACCTTTGGTAGAATTCGCCTACAACAATAGCTTCCAATCTTCGATTCAAATGGCTCCTTTCGAAGTGTTGTATGGCAGAAGATGTCGAACACCTCTATGTTTGTCCGAACTCGGTGATAATAAAGTTTTGGGACCACAATTGCTTCGGGAAACCGAAGAACAAGTTCAAATCATTCATTCTCGATTGAAGCAAGCTTTCGATCGCCAAAAGTCTTATGTCGATCTGAAACGTAGAGACATTCAACATCAAGTCGGAGATAAAGTGTTTCTTAAAGTCTCCCCGTGGAAGAAAGTATTCCGATTCGGCAAAAGAGGCAAGCTAAGTCCTCGGTTTATCGGACCATTTAAAGTAGTTGAAAGAATTGGTCATGTAGCTTATCGACTCGCTCTTCCTCCCGAGTTCGATAAAATACACAATGTCTTCCACGTCTCAATGCTCAGAAGATATCGATCTGATCCGTCTCACGTTCTTGAGCCTGAAGAAATTGAACTCAATCCTGATCTTTCATGCGAAGAAGAGCCTGTTCAAATCCTTGATCGAGAAGTCAAAAGACTTCAAATAAAAATGTTCCTCTTGTCAAAGTTCTTTGGAGGAATCACAACGTCAAAGAAGCGACGTGGGAACCTGAGGACACGATGAAGAAGCAATATCCTCATCTGTTCGATTCAGGTAAAATTCGAGGACGAATTTTCTTTAAGGGAGGGGGAATTGTAACACCCTGAAACGTACCCTAGTTTGAACGATTGAAAAACGACGATGATAACGTAAACAATTATAATCTAACTAAGATTGATTTGGTAACTAATATATTCATATGTTAAATAATATAGGATGTAAATTAGTGTACACATAAATACATGTACAATTCGGTGAGATGATGAAAATATATATGTACAAGCTATGTATATATATATATATATATATATATAAGACTAAAATGTGATAAATTAATGATTAAAATATGTATATTATATGATATATGGTTGGTAATTAATTATAATGTTATATTAATATAAATATAAGACTTAGTGGGTTTGCACAAGTGTCCCACTACACATCTAAAGGGGACACATGGCCAAGGGGTAATCACCCACCAAATGAATCATCAATTTTCATCATCTCCCTAATTCTCCATTCCCACGAAACCAAGAGAGAATTAGTGAGAGAGATTGAACTGAAAATTAATGATAAGTGATGGAAAACTAAAGAAAGCCTGCATGCATTTGAAATTATAGTTCAAGTAAGTATGTTTAAATTACCAGTTGTATATTCATTATTTATAGCTATTCTGTTGAATTGAATTGAGTATTGTTACTGGAAATGTGTTTAGAATTGAGTTAATAAGTTGTTTGATAGCTGTGTTTAAGAAAATAGAGATGAATTTCTGGAAATAAAGCATGAACAATAGCCTAAGTTTGAATCTGCCCAGAATTGTTAGTTTTAGACACTTTTCGGAAATCAGGAAAATTGAGCATGTTAGAGTTGTTTCTGAAAAAAAGTGTCCTTGTACAAAGTTGTAGAGGACAAAACTTTACATGAGATACAACTAAGAATTGCACGAAAACGTTAAGTATAGGTCTCTGAATTGTTATTAGAAGTTACTAGACTGAATTTGAACGAATCTGGAATCTACCGTACTAAATTGTAAAATTCGAAAATTATAGGGGCTTAAATAATGCCAATAAAATTCTGGAAATTTTTGCTTGAAACAGGGGATTCATGAAATGAATGAAATTAAATGGCCAAGCTTGAATTAAGTCTCAATTGGTAGGTTAAATGCATTTAGATCACATATAGGATTATTAAAGGATTAAAGGGGACTATTTTGTGGAAATTGATAAATTGAGGACTTGAATGTTTTGATTTTGAATATGTTAGAACTTCATTATCATGCTAATACATGTAAGTTAATATGGTTAAAATATCAGAACCAAATGAATTGTGAAACATATAATTTATTTGCTTTAAATCTACTAAGCTTAGCTTGGACAGATTCGATCCTGGAATTGACCTATTTCCAAATGCAAAACTGTAATGATTGGAAAATGCTAAAAATATGTGCCATACATGATTTTAATGGTGTGTTTATAAGATTTCCAGAATGGTATGATATGCTTTATTTGGATTTGGGAATAAAGAGTTATGAACAGATTAATGGACACTGCTCAAAACTGTCATGTTAGGGACAACTTGTGTGTTTATTGTTGTTTGCTTGATTTGGTTGGATTTTTATGCTAAGGTTGATACTAATGGATGTAATATATGTTGTATTATAATTCAAGAGCCTATTGAGGAAGAGGCAATAGAAGATACAAGGAGTGAACAATCAAGAATGAGAGACAAGGGCATAGTGATAAAGGACAACAAGTAGCTTGGAGTATTGTGAGTGTAGTTTTGTTTAAAGTGTTAGGATTAGTATCCTAATCTTGTTATTTTTTATTATTAGATATCATGAAGGAAGCATGAAATGAACCTAATAATGGTTGGTAAAAATTAAAATGCTAAGGAAGAAGGATTAAAGGAAAGACTTATGATATGTTGACTATGCTAGTTTGATAAGCTTACTTTGGCCTAGATATGTTACATTGGGTTGATGATTGAATAAACCATATGACATGAACTTATATGATGAGTTTAGCTACTGTATTTTGATGTTTACATGATGAAAATAACAATAAGTGCTTGCTGATTTTTCATGTTATCATGAATTGAATGATTGCTCTGAAATAAAGATCGATATTGTTACATGTTTGGTGAATTGTTGAATAACAAGCAATTGGTTTTGTTAAACATATAAGATAAGATAAGATAAGACCTTGTTTTGATTATTGTCTATAGGTAGAAGGGCATGCCTTAGAGTCATTGAGCTCCTCTGATTATTGTTAAAGGATGGTGGTTAGTCACCAATATACCTTAAGGTGGTAAGTCACATTGATGCTATGACATCCTCTGATTACATGTCACAAGTTGGTTACAAAGCATTGATACCTTTGTGTATCCAAAGTCATATGTCACACGTAGACTCGATTACCTTGTTCATTAATTATCCAAGGCAGCATATTTAAAAGTTACATGACTTGAAAGATAAGTACCTAAATGATAAGTACCAATGAAATGAAATTGATATGCCTACTTGCCTTGTATATCCTAATGCTTTTAAATGATGCTTGCTGTTGTATATGATAATATTTTGATTGATACTTGTTGTATGAATGAACATAAAAGTATGTTGTTTATGTTGCATCAATGGTTACTTAAAATGGTTACAAGATTAGCTAAGTCTACTTATGTATGATGGACTAGCTAGGTGAACTTTGATTAAAGCCTAGTTAGGTAACCTTAAAGATTGAATAATGCTCTAATAAATAGAAATTAGTAAAGTTTAGGGCTGCCTCACTAAGTACATACCTTGTACTTATCACTCTTATGTTCCCTTCTTCTAATAATTTCAGGTACTAGTCACGAAAGCTAGTCGATTGTCTTAGAGAGCTGACCTTGAAGTCCAAGCACAAGTATGACTCTTTTGATTATTATAGTTGGTGGCATATTGTATATAAGTTCCACATGCATATGATACATGTATTTTGGGTGCTTGACATGTAAATGTTATGTTTAAAAACTTGGTTATGTAATATGTATTTTAACATGCTTAAAGTTTCCGTTGTGTAATTAAGTACTAAAGAACCATGGTATATATATATATATATATATAGAGAGAGAGAGAGAGAGAAAGAGAGAGAGAGGGGGGGGGGATGATGGTTGCTATTAAATTTAAAGTATGCTTGTATGATTTGCTTATATGACCAAATGATCATATGATCAAATTAGAGTTGTATAATAATTTAGCCGAACCTTGAATGTTCCTATTGAGACCGAATATGATTAAAGTATGCTTGTATGATTTGTTTACATGATCAAATGATTTTATGATTAATTTAGGAATATATATGTGCTTTAGTCGAATGATGATATGAATGATTTATGATTGTAATAAGGTTAGCCAAATTATGTATGCACATAATAAGATTCGAATATGAGATTTCAATCATGTATAGTGTAAATGAGATGTATGTATGCTCTTGTATGAATCATTCTAATGGTTGCTTATGTTTAAGGTTAATATAGATAATGAATTTAGGATTTGCATCTAGTTAAGATGTTAATTAAAAGTTTTTTTAGTCCACCTATAAGCATGTTTGGTTGTATACTTTGATATGTATGATTGAATGTTGAATTAAGCTTCCGCATATATTTGTAATGTATGACCAATGTATGTTATGATAATAAGACTTGTAAGTATATGTTTAAATGAATCCGATTAAAACGACAACGAAATGTAACGTTTCTCACTCATATCCCGGGCAAGGGTGTTATACTCTAGCTGCCACGTAAAGTGTGTAGAAAAATCCAGCGTTAAAGGCTCTACAAGTCGGCTACGACTTTGCTCATTTTTCCCTCTGGCGAAATGCTGTCGCGGCCTGGTTTTTGCTGCCTCGGTAGCGGTCTGCTCTACTCAGCAAGGCTTCCCCAGCTTCCCTCAATAGAAGATGTCATGTGGCTTGGCTCAATTAGGGTCTTTTGTCTGCTAATTCTGCCTCATCTTCCTTCATGCTTTTTGTGCTGCGGCAACATCCTGCAAGAATACTAATCATGCATTAAATAGTACATTTTTCATATGATAAACATAATATAAAGCTCAAAGGCATAAATGATGAAATCTATGCATGAAAGGACATAATGCAGCTCAAATAGGTGTAGGTTGAGTGATAATTGTCATGTAAAAGAGAAATCTAAGACTTTTAGGCACTTTCAGTGTGCTTGCAATTTTTGAAGAGTAAAAAATTTTCGAGTTATTTTTAAACCAAAGGAACGATTTTTCCTTTATAAGGGAGTGGTGTGGGAAACAAATATTTTTGAAATAAGATTAATTTATACCCTTTATTAGGGTAGAGCATAGTTTCAATTCAAGTCATTCATAATATCAAAGTGGTAAGAGCATATAAACACTTTCTATGACATTTGTCCCATCCTCGTGGGATAAGAGTGTTTCTTCTTTTCTTACTCAATTCACAACTACCTTACATTTGAGCATCAATTTCTCATTCAATACTCGACTATTTTAAACATATGAGATACTGTTGTAAAAGTTTCATAACTAAAATAGAACCCAATAAAATTCGTATTCGCATCTCCACCTTTACCTTCTCAAATTTTGGCCGAAAGTTACCATTTCTTCACAGCTTTTCAACAAATGGTGCTGTCTTTTGATAGAACCAGATTCTTGCTTTCGCACAGAGGCGCAATGCATATCCTATTGCCCAGCCTTACCACCAGTCCACCACCACCTGCACGTCCATGACTTGATCACTCGGTTGTTGAAATTAACATGTGCCACTTGTTTCAAATAATAATTAATAAGGTGTCAAAATAACTTTTTTTTATTGCGGTATATTTTTTTATATAACTTTTAGTATCTAATTCATTAATTGACTAAGTCGAATTGATTATTGTGAAGGTATGTTATGAAGGTGATCCTATCAAGTTAGTTTGTTACATTCATAATGTCATAATTTGAACTTCTAAAGTTCATTAGGAGACCATAATATTAAATAAAATTCAATCAATTTAGCAAAACAAATATCATGATTTTAACTTCTAAACTTGCTTAGCAGACTTCATATTTTGCCTCACTACACTAACAGATAAATAATTCGATTAGATTTATAGTAAACGGTGGGAAATTAAGAGTGTCGTTTTTAATGAAAAATGAGAGAAACTTAAAAATAGGGAAAAACCAAAGTATACCACTTTTGACATTACTTTTAAAAAAATTTATAAACCAAGGAGGATTTGGATTTGTACGTGGTGATCTATCGAATCTAATTTATATTTTTTAGTGTAAATATAATAATTGGTTAGAGTTTAAACTTCATACTACTAATTTTTAAGTCAACAATCAAGATTAAATTCAAAATTGAATAGATTCATTTACAAAAATATATCATCTAAATAATTTATACACTTCCATAATATTTATATATTAGGAAAATTCTACAACGGGCGACGAACATTGATGAACACCACTAACGATGAACACCACTAACGATGAACACCATTAATTTTTTTAAAAAAATTTAAAAATCTAAAGGACTAAAATTATAATTAAAATTATCTCTTAAAAAAATAAAAATCAAATTTAATAGTTACTTTATAATATTTTTTTAATAGGTTAGAATCAAATATACCTAGTTCTCCTAAACCCTAACAAAATCAATCTCTTAAAAAATAGAAATCAGTTTATAATTTTTTAATAGATTAGAATCAAATATATCCAACTCTCCTAAACCTAAACCCTAACAATTTTGATTCTAATCTAAACCTAAACCCTAACAATTTTGATTCTAATACCGTATAATAAATGTTCCACTTGAAATCTTAATTATTGGAAGAAATAGATTTCTCGATATGAACTATGGGATGAGATTCTCTGGGATTTCCCTTCGATTTGAAGGCATTGGTCGACATGTTCATCAAATTTGTTAGAGTTTAGGTTTAGGAGAATTGAATATATTTGATTCTAACTTATTAAAAAATATTATAAAGTAACTATTAAATTTGATTTTTATTTTTTTAAGAAATAATTTTAATTATAATTTTAGTCCTTTAGATTTTTAATTTTTTTAAAAAAATTAATGGTGTTCATCGGTGTTCATCGTTAGTAATGTTCATCAATGTTCGTCGCACGTGGTAGACTCATCCTATATATTAATATTAATTTGACAGTCATAACCAACATATTTCATATAATTTTTTGTAAATTATGCATGTCGAATTTTAAGTAATAAAAATCGTTTAACTATTCGTTTTGTGTAAAAGAAAATTTTTAACTATTAAATTTATACATGCGTGTGAAAAATATTTCACAAATTTGTAATTTTTAAAATTAAACCTTAAAATTTTAATCGACAAATTAAACTCTTAAACCCTAAACTACACAAAATGAATTTTCTTTATTAATGAGGACAAAAGACACTTAGCCTTGAGATTTGGTGTAAAATAGACTTAGACCCCTATAATTTGAAAATTATTCATTTACACTACTCTTGTTTAAGAAAATCCCATAAATCCCCTTGATTTCTATCCAGTAAGTAAACTTAACTCTGGTTAAAAAAAATTGACATTTCTCATTTATTTTTACATTTATGATTTAACTTTTTTTTTCTTCTTTCAAATGCTTTCTAAAACTACGTGTCACTATTTTTTATCTTGAAATCTAAAACAAAATCTAGAACTATGAATGTAAAAAATTTCCGCATCGGTTATTGCACTTAGATTGATTTATATCACAGACTATTGCAGGGTTTCAATAACATTTCATGTCAACAATGGTAGAAACCAAGTTAACGGCTGTTCGTCTGGCTTTCCTTTTTTTGATGTTTGCTTCTCTTCTAGCTTCCTATGAATGCACGTATACAACGTATTTTTCTTATTACTTTTGATATGCCCTTTTGATCTACACATATTTGATCTTTCATTTACACTCTAATAGGTAATAGAGGCAGCAATATCGACGTCAACGACAATGAACTCAATCGGAACGCAACGGCAGGCCACAAGATAACACTATTGCCGTGCAGTCATACCGCATTCATAAGCGGTTGGTGTTGTATAACATTACATCCAGAACTTTGCTGGGACACACAAGACGAGTGCCTAGCTCATTGCCCTTCTAGCTAAGTTGTTTCAAATGAATGTGTGTCACTTGTTTTCGATAATCGTTAATAAGAAGTGACTAAAATAAAATTTATCATTCGATTGTGTTGTTGTTAAATCATAAAAAGTTTTAACTTAAGAAGAAAAAGGTTTAGATGTGAATGCGGTACTTTATTTAAGAGACATTAACTATGTTGGTAATATAATAATATTTTTTAAAGGCTTTTGGTTCAATAAGCCTTTAAATTTTTACAAAAAATCAATTAAGCCCTAACATTTTTTGCACTCAATTAAGTCCTTAAACTCAAGAAAAAAATTAATTTGACTCTTTGATCAATGTTGACCGTTAACTTTAACTTTTTTTTAAATTCTTTTTGGCATGTGCCGCAATAAGATAATGCCACTTGTCATTTTTAAAATTTTAAAATTTTAATTTTTAAAAATATATAAAAAATCTATAAAAAATAAAAATTCTAGAAATTATTTTAAAAACATATAAAAATATTTTTAAATCTGAAATTTAATTAAAAATAATAAATAATAGTTTTTCAAAAAGATTAAAATTTTAAAAAATTAAAAAACTAAATATTATTATACAAATATAAAAAATAATTGAAAAAATATAAAACAATAAAAGTTATTTAAAAAACCAAAATAACTTTTATTGTTTTATATTTTAAAAATCAAAATAACTTTTATTGTTTAATATTTTTTTCAATTTTATTTATATAATTTTATAATAATATTTAATATTTTAATTTTTTTAAAATGTTTAATTTTTTGAAAAAATAATATTTTTATTTTTGAATAAATTTTGAACTTATAAATATTTTTTGTATTTTTAAATAATTTTTAGATTTTTCTAGATTTTTTTCTGATTTTTTAAATTTTAAAATTTAAAAATTCCTAGAAATGACAAGTGTCATTATCCTGTTGCAACATGTGTCAAAAAAATTAAAAAACCGTTAAAGTTAACTGTCAGCGTTGGGGGTAAATTGATTTTTTTTTTCTTGAGTTTGAGGGCTTAATTAGGTGCAAAAAAAAGTTTAGAGGCTTAATTGATTTTTTTTTTGGAAAAGTTTAGGGGCTTATTGAACCCTTAAGCCTTTTTTTTAATTTAAGTCTTATAAAAAATGGTCAACTTCACTGGAGGTCTCTTTTGTTTGGGTCGTGTTCTATTTTGGTCACTTATTTAAAAAAATTATTTCTTACACTTATGTTTTCGATATGTTTTATTTTAGTCATTGCATCATTAACATCCGTTAATTTGATGACGTGACACGTTAGTCAAAAAAATTAATTTTTAATTTGACCTCTAAACTTTAAACACAATGTTAATTTGACGCCTAAACTCTATCAACCTCACTTTTAGTCTAAAAAAGTTTTTCTTGTTTTTTCTTCTTCCTCAACAACAAAAATTAACGACAACCACTGGATGGTGCTAATGGCTGAGCCTCGAGAAGGTGTCAATTCCAAACCCCAAGTCATTGATTACTACGTCAACACTCTGGAAACAAATTTGGGATCTAAAAAAAGTGGTCAGATGTGTATATATGACGCTTCCTATGATACCCACTTTGGGTTTTGCTGCAATATTGATGAACATACCTCCCGTGAACTTGCTCGTCAGTGTTTTCTTCTTCATTTTTCACCTTGTTTTCTTAATCAAATGGTCTGCTGTTCCCTAATTTTGCATCTCTTTGTTTGTAGGTTTATCTGGGATTTTATCGGTTAAGCCAAACACATTACAATCCTAAGCAAAAAGATTTCACCGCTTCAAACATTGAATTTATTGCTAACATTAGGGATTTACAGTTGTTTTCTTCTGGGAACACAAAACACTATCTTGTTCGAATGGATAAGCATGGAATTGGGGTTGTCACAAAAGCACAAATGGTTGATTATTATACTCAAATTCTTACCAAAGTTTTGGGAAAATAAGTATAGTACTAAAACCTTTATAAATTAATAAATTCTATTAAATAATAAATTTTTCGGTCTCGATTTGAGTCAATGTAAAAAATTATCAAATTCGATAAGATAATAATATATTAATTTTTGGAGATCCCCTTTATAAATATAAAGGTCCCATCAAAACTATAAATTAATAATTCATAAATATTACAATTATTACTTTAGTAACTTACTAAAATATGAATCTATTGTAATATGTTTCTTTTTAAAATTCAAATCTAATTCAATTTTATCTCTAGCTTTTCTAATTGCACCCACAAGTTCCGGTGTTATGATCTTATTATTTTTCTTTTCATATTGAGATTTCTATAGTAATTTTTTTCACTTATCATGCATGAATATATTTAATTAGTTACATTAAATCAGTACAAAGTTTTTTAACTTATTATTTGATTAATTACAATGAACTTAATAGATACATGAAAATATTCAATTAATTTCAATGAATTCGTAAATTCATGAATACAATATTAAATTGAAACAATGAATTATTAAGTACATGCATTAGTCTAGTTAGATATAAATAATTTGATACATGAATATATTTAATAGCATATACTTGAATCTACTTATTTTTAATTAATTGGAATATTATGTACAATTTACAATTTATTTGCACACAATATCTTTAACAAAGTTATATTTGCTGAATTGAGAAATTTTTCTATTAATTAATAAATTATTAATTTATCGATATATATCTCTCTAAATAAATAAAATTTCATGGTCTCAAGGGTATTAATTTATAGAGTTCTTATTGTATTTTGTCCTTGTACACGAAAGAAGTTTGGTTTTTCCATCATAAAGTATATTCATTTTGGAGTGAAATGATTGTTTGCAGTGAGAAAGATGTTGCATATACCATGTATCTTGGCAATCCCAGTTTGGTTTCTGTTGTTGTCACGATCTAAAGGTTTTCTGTATATAGGAAAGAAAGGAAAAAAGAAGCAGATAGAAAAATAGAGTAAGAAAAAAGAAAATTTTGTTGTATTTTCTGCAAAGATGAAAATATCTGTTTACAACCAACCCTAATATTAAAATGGAAAGAAAATGGCTATCCAATGATCTAACGACACATGAATAACAGAATAACAAATTCTCCAGCTGTAATGAGGCATATTCCGACTTAATGGTCCTTCGTGGGTCCTCCTGTTTGGGCTTCACTCTCTCGGCATGCTATGTTGGTGATCCACTTCCCTGGTTCTCCCGCGGCAACATAACCCAATTCCTGAGCGACGTCGTTTCTCATAGAGTTGTAATTAGGCTGTAAACTCTGTTTATCAAACTCAATCCTTCTTTCAGACGCCAGACTTTCCAAAGCTTTTCGAAACCCTAAAATTTCTCCCAATTCTTCCATCAACATGACAATACCTTCCCCTGCACTAGATCCTTGTCCCCAAGGATCAAAATTCGAAAACTGAGATTTCAGAATAGAGTAATCCTCCCAAGTGGCATGTTCTTGTCCTAAGTTTGACCACTGAATCAGGAGCTGTGTCACCGCAACATTGTTCCGTTTCACCATCCATTTATCGAGGACCACTACAGGATAAACTTTCAACTGTCCATCATCCGTAATCTCAAGCGAATCGATTGAGGTAACGTGTTTGTCTCCAATTTTCTTCTTCAAGAGGCTCACGTGAAAAATAGGGTTAATTTTTGAGTGATTAGGGAGCTGCAGTTTATATGCCACTAACCCAATTTGTTTCTCGACTTTGTAAGGGCCAAAATAACGGGCAATAAGCTTCAAGTTTCGACGGAGAGCGACAGACGATTGACGATACGGCTGGAGCTTCAGGTAAACAAAATCCCCATCAGCAAATTCTCAATCAGTGCGCTTCTTATCTGCCATTTGCTTCATTCTATTTGTTGCTTTCTTGACTTGGTCTTTTAGTAACTTAGCAAGACTCTGTCTGTTGTCACTAAGTTCTTGTACTGCATTGTTAACTGAAGTATGTGACTAGTCGTAGAGTGATGGCTTGTAGCCATACAATGCCTCAAACGGGGTTGTGCTCAGGGAGGTGTAGTAGGTAGTATTGTACCACCATTCTGCCTGGGATAACCAATTAGCCCATGTGTTTGGTTTAAGAAAACACATACTGCGTAGATAATGTTCTAGGCACTGGTTTAGACGCTCGGATTGACCATCAGTTTCTGGATAGTATGATGTACTGAATAGGGTTGTAGTCCCAAGTTGGAGCATGAATTCCTTCCAAAAATGGCTAGTGAAGGTTCTATCCATATCTTAAATTGCAACCTTAGGCTGACCATGTAGTTTATAGACCTGGTCTAAATATAATTTGGCCACTTCTATACCTGTGTATGGGTGAGACAGGGCTATGAAGTGAGCATACTTAGTAAACTTGTCAATAATGACAAGAATACAATTAGCTTTCTTCGAGTGGGGCAACCCTTCAATGAAGTCCATTGTGATGACTTCCCAAGCTCCCTGAGGAATAGGAATTGGTTGTAACAAACCAGGTTTAGGAAGGTGTTCAACCTTAACCCTTTGACACACATCACAAGTGCTGACACAGGCAGAGACCATAGCTTTCATACCTGGCCAGAAAAAAATAAGAATGTAGCCTCTTAAATGTAGCTTGGACACCTGAATGTCCTCCTTGAGGAGAGTCATGTAGGGATTGTAGAAGTTGAAGCCTTAAGGCACCAGACTTGCCCACATAGACTTTTTTTTGAACCTGAGAATACACTTTGAAAAATCCCAATTCAATATTGCATCCTTATGGACAGTTAAAGTTGTAATCTTATCATGTGCCAAAGAATCATCCTTGTAGCTCTCTTCAATCTCAGTCAACCAAGTAGGAGTGATAACAGTAGCCCCTAGCTACTAAATTTTAGCTGAAGATTCTGGAATTCTGGACAATGCGTCTGCCACAATGTTGGTTTTCCCCTTTCTATATTGTATCTTGTAATTCAACCCTAGAAGTTTAGAAAGGTCTTTCTTCTGTATAGCTGTAGAAAATTTCTATTCTAAGAGATGTTTTAAGGGTTCATGGTCAGTCTTAATAATAAAGGATGCCCCTTCAAAGTAATGCTTCCACTTAGATACATCCATTAAGATTGCCAAAATATTCTTTCTCATAAATGGACAAGTCAGCATGCTTAGGTCTCAAGGCCTTGCTGAGATAAGCCAATAGTCTTCCTTCCTGTGTAAGAACAGCTCATATGCCCTTAGAACTTGCATATGTTTCCAAACAAAATGTTTTGGAAAAATCTGGTAGGGCAAGTACTGGGCATTACACATAGCTTCCTTTAGTTTATCAAATGCCTCTGTATATTCAGAAGTCCACTCAAAATTTCCTTTCTTAAGCATCTGAGTCAAGGGCCTGCTGATTTCTCTAAAGCCCCTAATAAATTTTCTGTAATAACCTATAAGGCCAAGAAAACCTCTCAAGGATTTGAGATTGTGAGGCAATGGCCATTCTTTCATAGCAGCAATTTTGGAGTAGTCTGTAGCAACTCCTTGGGTAGAGATGATGTAGCCCAAGTATTCAACTTTTTCTTGGCCAAAGAAACATTTACTGAGCTTAGCAAACAACTGGTGTGCCTTCAAAACTTCTAGCACAGTCCTGAGATGAACTAAGTGTGAGTGTCATGTAGGACTATAGACTAAGATGTCATCAAAAAATACCAATACAAATTTTTCGAGGAAGGGCTCAAAGACTTGGTTCATAAGGGATTGAAAAGTGGTAGGGGCATTTGTTAGACCAAATGGCATAACTTTGAATTCATAGTGTCCATGGTGAGTTCGAAAAGCAGTTTTAGGCACATCTTCCTGCTTGATTCTGATTTGCCAATATCCAGACCCCAGGTCTAACTTTGAAAAAAATTTAGCCCCAATAAGCTTATCTAATAAGTCTTTCACTATTGGGATAGGAAACTTGTTCTTCACTGTCATGAAGTTTAGCTATCTGTAGTCCACACAAAGTCTCCAAGTTCCATCCTTTTTTTAACTAGGAGGCATGGGGAGGCAAAAGGGCTTTGACTTGTTTGAATGATGGAGGAGGATAACATTTCTTTAATCTGTTTTTTCACTTCTGTCTTTTGATGATGGGGAAATCTATAAGGCCTCAAGTTGACTGGTTGGGCTCCAGGATGCAATTCAATTGCATGGTCTTGTAGTCTTGGGGGAGGTAAGCCTTTAGGTTCTTTAAAAACTGTCCTGAACTCATCCAACAAGGATTGTAACTCAGTTAGGACAGAGATTGTAGGAGTATCTACACTCATTAGGAATAGTTCACCAAGACAATCTAGATCATTAGCAGCCATCTTCTGTAGTTTGGATTCTGAAATAACTTTAAGCCTCTAAAGATTCTCTCCTCCTTTCAGTACTATTGGTTGTCCTTCACTGTTGAAACTGAGTGTCATTTGTTGAAATCTATCATAATTGGACTATATTTCTTCACCTAATCCACCCTCAGCACCATATCACTTCCACCCATTTGTAGGACTCTGAAATCATGTTGAAAGTTGCGTCCTTGCATTTTCCATGTTAATAGTTTACTCACTACATTGTTATACAACTTCTCACCATTGGCAACAATGACAGTCAATGGATATGTCTGTAATACTTCTAGTCCTTCCTTAGCCCATCTAGAGATGACAAAGCTGTGTGTACTCCCACTGTCTATTAAGATATTCAAGGGTCTCCCTTTGACAAAGCCTTGAATCCTTAGAGTGTTGTATCCAGTGTTACCAGTTAGGTCATTCATGGAGATCTCTAGATTATCTTAATCCTCCTCATTTCCAACTTGCACTAACTCTTCTTCTTGAATTGCTTCCACTGCAGGTTCAACATCTTCCTCCATGCAATTGAGTTGCTTCATTTTGCATTGGTGGCCAGGATTAAACTTTTCACCACACTTAAAGCACAAATTGTGAGCTCTTCTATACTCAAGTAGCAACTGTTTAGCACTATGATTTGTAGGGTTTTGCTTCTGGGTAGTGTTTTGTACTGTGGAATTGTTCTTCTGCATAACTGGTGTGTTGTTGTAGTTGTTGGTAATAGTAGGCTTAGAGGTATACTTTTGTTTCCTTGAATCTAGCTCCACAGCTAACTCATATAGTTTAGCTTGTCTACATGCATCAGTCACTGTCTTTGGTTGGAGAACCTTGACCTTATGCTTTAACTCATCTTTAAGGCCACTTATGAAACTGGACACAAAGTATTCTTCACTCAAGTGAGAATTCTGTTTAACCATAAAAGGTTGTAGTTCCTTAAATTTCTCCTGATAATTCTCTACCGAGCCTGTCTGTATCAACTTATTAAATTCCTCCACAATGTCAACATAAGTCTTGTCACAAAACCTATGACATAGGTCAGCTGCAAACTCCTGCTAAGTTAGTTTATGCTTTTGTGTAATGTAAGCATCAAACCATGTTCATGCCTTGCCGGTTAAGTACATAAATGCTATTTCTACTTTCTGATCTTCAGACACTGTATAAATGTGAAAGTATTTTTGACACCTTATAATCTATCCTCTCGAGTTCTGCCCCTCAAAAAAAAGGATCTCAATTTTTGGTTTATTGTCGAAGTTACCAAACCCTCCCATGGAACCATTTGTCTGATGTTTATCTAGTTTAGCAGTCTCTTGGCTAGCAGATTTCTCTCCAATATACCCAGTTTCACTTCTAGGAAAAAATCAGGTCTACCAGACAATATCCCAGGCTCATCCGTCTTAAAAGAATACTTTTCATGCTCATCTATTATTGTGACATATACATGTTGTTTTCCTTCTTGTTTTTCTGAGCTTGTAAAATTTACCTGGCTGAATCTCTGTTTGATTGGTGAAGGACTCGGCTCCCCTTCCTTTTCAGCTGCTATTGCTAGTAACTTCTCAAGAAGAAGGTTGTTCTTGTCCATTTTCGATGTGGTGTCTTCCGTCACGAATTCCAGTTTAGCCATACGTCTCTCCAGCTCAACTCGGGCTTCCATCCAATTCTTAGAACATGTCTCAGACTCACTGGATGTTTCTGTGTTGGTTTCTGCGGCTGACTTCGTTTCCACCATGATTTGATTCTTCTTTGGTTTTCCCAACTTGTTGGATGGTCAGTAACCTGGCTCTCGATACCAATTTGTCACGAGCTAAAGGTTTTTTGTATATAGGAAAGAAAGGGAATAAGAAGTAGATAAAAAATAGAGTAAGAAAAGAGAGAACTTTGTTGTATTTTCTGCAAAGATGAAAAGATTTGTTTACAACCAACCCTAATATTAAAATGGAAAGAAAACAGCTATGTTTGTGATCCACTTCCCTGGTTCTCCCGCAGCAACATAACCCAATTCTTGAGCGATGTCGTTTCCCATAGAGTTGTAATTAGGCTGTAAACTTTGTTTACCGAACTCAATCCTTCTTTCAGATGCCAAACTTTCCAAAGCCTTTCGAAATCCTAAAATTTCCCCCAATTCTTCCATCAACATGATAGTTGTGCATATACCATTCTGGTTTGGATCATTGTAAACTATTGAGCAAGTGTTGTCTTCCCAGTTCCCCCAATCCCAACGATTGGAATCACCCAAGTATCAACACTGGAGCTATCACCCACTAAAGAAGGTGGTCAAAACAGCCACATTATGAGATAAAAGTGAGGTTGAGAAATTTATGGGTTAAATTAATATTTTGTTTAAAGTCCAAGGGTCAAATTTAAAATTAACCTTTTTCACTAATGTGTCACGACTTCAAACTAACGGGTATTAACGGCACAATAATTAAAATAAAATAGATTGAAAACATAAGTAGTGGGAATAACCTCTTTTTTTTTAAAAATGGGTAATCAAAATAGAACACGGCCCAAACAAAAAAGACCTCCGTTTAAATTTACCCAAATAAATATCGCCATGAGTAAATATAAAATATTTTATGTCTAATGGTTGGAATTGCATAAGGTAGCGATGGACAAAATAAAGCGGGAGTAAGAGGAAGTCACGCAGATACAACACCATCTTGGGTTGGCAGGAATTCGCCTCCGGCACAACCCTAAGTGTCGGGTGCGAATAGCGATGCGGAAGAATAGATCCGTGAAGTGAACCGTGAAATTGCTGAAATGAAACATGAAGTCGTTGAAGCAATGCGCGAAGCGCAAAAAGCCCATTGTAAAGCTTGCAACTAGAGCAGCAATTGTAATCCTTAATGTTGCCGGAATAAAGACTATATGCGGCGCTAATATTAAATTGCAGGTGCGGTCATTGCGGTGTAATTTATTTTTAAAAATAATTATAATTTTAAATATAATTACAACTTATGGTATTGTGACAATCTTCAAAGCTGTTACGATGCAGCTGACACATTATGTTGCAGTTTAATACAATTGGCGCTTTAGATTTCTTGGTTCTGAAGCAGGGCATTGGTATTATCTACTTTATTTGTTTATTGCTTGTCGGAATCGTAATTTCTTGAAGAAAATAATTAGTAACAACTCACAACTTTATTTTATTTTAACATATAATTTTAGTACAATAACAATACTATTCAAGCGCTTTCCTTTTCGTAATTCAAAAAAATATTAAACACTTATGAGACCCACTAATTAGCCTAGTGGCTAAAGATGTTCATATTATTTTATTTTGTATGAGTTCGAATCTCAAAATAAAAATATATATCTTTCTATTTAATAAAAAAATTAAACACATAAAATATGTTGGATTCTATTGACGGATCCATGGTCTAAAATGGGCACCGGTAAATTTAATGTTTACAAGAATTAATCAAGTTATTTTAATTTAACCAGTTAATTCAATTTTAACCTCATTAAGAAAAACCTTAAACATAATAAATGGCAAGAGAGTTGATTTTAATTGTCCAGTAATAATTAATATTAATATAATGATATTTTATTTTTATATTTTTAATATATTTTTAAATGAAATAACTAAAATGGGTGGAATATTTTTTTCTCGGCAATAAAAAAATTAAAATATAAAGAGGCAGAAACTGCCAATACAAAATACAAACTGAATCCAACCAGCATAATGCACAAGACAGCCCACACACAATCACCCTCCATTTTTTCAGGCAATGAATCCTCTCACATGAATATGATGTTTTTTTAACGATGTTCTCAATCAAGTTTAGCGTTTATGATTATATTAATAATAAATTATATTTTGCCGAGCAATTATATATATGAGTTTAAATTTGATACACAAGTTGTATAAAATAAATTTTACACAAGTTTGTTTATTTACACTATAAATTAAAATTAAATATAAACCTTAAAAAATTAAACCCTAAACTTTAAATCTTAAACCATAAATTTTAAATATTAACTTTAAATTATAAACTCTAAAACTCAAACCCTAAAACTAAAAGGCTTGTGTAACCTTTAGTTTACACAACATGTGTATTGAAGTTCCTATATATATATAGGGATGAGATCAAGTTACATGGTGTAAAACTCATTTAATTTTACACTAATTTAGGATCATTGGATGAGTGAAGTAAATTGATGAGATTAACAGTAAAAAATGTGAAGATTATCACTTGGGAAAAAAAGATAAAGAAATAATCTGAGCCATTAATTATCATCATCCAACGGTCCAAAATCTGTGTAAAAGTAATTGAATTTTACACAATATAAGTTGATCCTAACCCATATGGGATTGGATCAAGTTACATGGTGTAAAACTCATTTAATTTTACACTAATCTAGGATCATTGGATGAGTGGAGTGGATTGATGAGATTAACAGTAAAAAATGTGATAATCTTCACATTTTCTACTGTTAATCTCATACATCCATTTCACTTATCTAATGACCATAAATTAGTGTAAAACTAAATGAATTTTACACAATGTAAATGAATATATATAAACTTCATATTTCATATAAAAAATAACAACTCAACTAATGGTGGGTCGTTTAACTTTCCTTTTTTATTGTCGTGATCAAAGTATTGCCCTCCCCTTTGAAAGGAACATCAAAGTATTCATGGTTATTGACTTATTGTTTTGTTATTGAAAATCATTTTTAACTCTATAAAAGGGTTATATTAAAAAATAGAAAAGATTTACTTACAGTATTGTATGATTAAAATAATTTTTCTATTTATTCATGTAAATTATGTATGCCAAATTTTAAATAAATGAAAAATATTTAACTATTTATTTTGTAAAAAAAATCTTTAACTATCAAATGTTTATTAATAAGGAGGGCAAAAGACACTTAGTCATGCGGTTTAGTATAAAATTAACTTTGACCCCTATAATTTAGAAAATATTCATTTAGACTCCTCATGTAAGAAATTTGTGGAGATGCACGTGACACGAAAGTTAAAATTGAAGTACCTAATCGTTAAAAAATGAAATAACACATATCAACCCGATAAAAGTGACCAATTTTAAGTACTATAGTGTTTATTATACCAAAAATATGAATCGTTTTTTTTAAAAGACTTAATGGACTTTCCAAAAACAACTTACTAAAGAAAAATCGTGATACCAACTTAACAAAAAAAAACCCATCAAATTATTTGGTTTTTAAGACTATTATTCGGTATAGTTATTTGGAGAAATTTGGTAAGTTATCCCGTTTAATCAGGATGAAGGTCAAATTTTATGTTGAAAGTACAAATTTTCAAAAAGTAATATTAAAATTTTAAGAGACGAGAAATTATAAAATTTTAAAAATATAAAATTAAATTCTCAATAAAAATATAAAAATCACTAATTATATAAGATTTTAATTGTTCAGGAGTGTGATGCACCCTCCAACACTTTCTCTCGATCTATCTCTCCGCTTAATCAAAAATAAAAAAATATTAATAGACGATTTTTTTAGTTTTTTTGTTGAATGTTTAATTTATTTGACTGTGGAAAATATTGGAATTTTAGTTAGATTTAGATTTAGAATCATGACGATATTTATTTGGGAAGGAAATATTAAGTTGGTTCAGTTAACATGTTGTTGGTATAACATATATAAGGACGTAAGATTAAGTTTGTTTAATTTGATAAATGCACTCCAATTAATGAGTGAAAAGGGATAGGTAATACATATATTGTATCAAATAGTAGTTAAAAATAAATGAATTTAATACTTTTATATCAAATATGAATTAATTGAACCAAATTAATTATATTAATTTAATTATTTAATTCAATTCTAACCTCTCATTCTAAACCCTTTGACAACATGCATACACCTTGTAGATCGAGAGAATTGAATTTGTGTCTCCTAAGATAAATATCATCCGCTTTTTCACTTAGTCACTTTAGCAAAGCTGCTCTAATTGTTAATATGGGTTTTAGCTTTCACAGGAGGCACTTTTTTCCTTCATTTAAGTTTAGGTAAATTTTTTAACGAATCTCATGTTATTGCCATATGTTTGTTGTTGGCCAAAATTTAATCCATAAAAATTTACACCTTTAAAAAAATTATAATTGTAAGAATGTGTACATTAACGTCACATGGTGACGTCTCCTTAACAAACCTTAAAAGATTATAATTGTAAGAAAGTTGGTTTCAATAGCTATTAATAATTAACATTAATATAATGATATTGATAGATTTAACTGTTTTTTTTTTTGTCAAAAAACTATCTATCTATCTCTCTCTATTTATACATACTCAAGAAATGAACTCAATTCATATTTCATACCAACGAAAGTAGAAAGCAAGCTAATGGCTGTTCGTTCAACTTTTCTTTTGTTGGTGTTTGCCTCCCTTCTAGCTTTCAATGAATGTATGTATTTATCAATTACAATTCAAACAACATATTTTTTTCGAATTTTCGGCACACTCTGTTTATCATTGCATATTTGATCTTTCGTTTTCTTTCGAACAGGTAGCAGAAGCATCGGCATCGGTATCGGCGACAACGAGCTCGATCGGAATGCGACAGCAGACAGCAAAAAAATAACTCTCTCAAAATGCATTAAAAGCTACTTTGGTAAATGGTGCTGTCTTTTGGTAGAACAAGATTCTTGCTTTCGCAGAGAGTCGAAGTGCCTATCCTATTGCCCAGACTTACCACCACCACGTGCACGTCCATGACTTGATCACTCGGTTGTTGAAATTAACATGTGCCACTTGTTTCAAATAATAATTAATAAGAAGCGGTCAAAATAAATTTTAGTTTTTATTGCGGTATATTTTTTATAAATAATTTTCGGTATTCGATTTATTAATCGATTAATCCGCAACGATTATTGTGAAGATAAGTTAAGAAGGTGATCCTACCAAGTTAGTTTGTTTTATTCATAATGTCGTGATTTGAACTTCTGGACTTCATTAACCGAAAAGCTTTAGGTCGTATATGAACGCCCGTAACGAAACGCTTTGGGCTGTATCGGAATTCCCATATCGAAACACTTAGTGTTGTATCGAAACAATCTGCAATTCAAATAGCCGTTGGATCTATAGACGTCAGTGACACATAATTTTGTCCCATTGGGAATCCATTTTTCAATTTCATCCTTTTTTGTTGAAATACTTAGTTCTTTTAGGGCTCAAATACTTCTAAAAATTTTACCATTTAAAAATCTAGGAGCACTAGATTGTCTAATGTAAAAATTTGATTTTCCCAAATTATTTTTCTTTTGAAGTTCATTGGAAATCAAATCTTTTTCCTTCTTAAGATCATCCAAGGCATTTTGATGATCTTTTTCCATCTTTTGAAGGAAATTTTAATAATCAAGAACTTTTTGCTCAAAATCTTTTAATTTTGCTTCAAAACCCAAATTGGTTTTAGAAAGAGTTTCATTTTCCTTTTTCAAATTTGAGATTAATTTTTTGTTTTTGGAAAATGATGCCTTGAATTCAAAAACCAATTCATCATAGCCATCTTTTAACTCATCAAAAGTATATGAATTTGAACTAGATGAGTTAGAAGTTACCTCCCCTCATTAAGGGCCATAAAGCATAGGTGAGATACCTCATCATCAGTGGAGTCTTCATCACTCCATGTCGCCACGTATGCTTTCTTTGAAGATGATCCCTTTTTGTTGGACTTGTGGGAATCCTTCATCTTCTTCTTCGATTCATGCTTGGACTTAGCCATATCGCTCTTCATGAATCGGGTGACTTTTCAAAGAGATAGACCATATCTTCTTCTTCACTTTCCTCCTCACTTGATTCAACATGGTTGCACTTGGAGGACTTGAGAGCCATGACATTAGTTTTGATGTCAAGCTCCAAGATTTTCTTCTTCCTCATCTTCTTTATCTCTTCCTTCTTTTCCTCTTCTTTTCCTTTCTTCATAATTTCATGAGTGAGAAGAGACCCCATGAGTTCATCAAGCTTTAAAGTATATAAATTTTTGGCTTCGATGATGGTGATCTTCTTTGAGTTCCATGAATCGGGAAGAGAATAGAGAAGCTTTCGGACAAGCTTGTCTTCCGGAATGATTTCTCTATAGCCTTTAAGTCCATTTGTTATGGTGGAGAATCTATCAAACATCTTTGTGATGTCTTCATCCGGTTCTATCTTCAAGTTATTATACTCGTGGTTGAGGAGGCCGATCTTGGTCTCATTTACTTCGTTTATTTCCTCGTATGTGACTTCAAGCTTGTACCACACTTCCTTGCATCTTCACAAGAGGACATCTTCTCATAGATGTTGGGGCCAAAAGTACAAAAGAGGATGTACAAAGCCTTGCAATTAAGCTCTATCTTCTTGTGATCATCTACACTCCATTCCGCATTTACTCTTTGAGGCACATAAAGGACCCTCTTCAACAATATCCCAAAGCTTGTAGTCTTTAGATTTGATGAAGAACTTCATTCTAATCTTCCAATGAGCGTAGTTGGTCCCGTCGAAGAAAGGTGGCTTGTTGATGGATTGCATCATTTGAACGGTTGATTGAATTGTTGTATCGAGCTTCCCGAATCGCCTAAATAGGATGTTAATCTCCTTCGATTGAGCCTCGCTTTGATACCAATTGTTAGGCTTGATAGGCTCGATTTACTTCAACCGTTATGGATTGCCAAGTGGTGGAGAAGTTGGATTTTTGGGCGATTGAGGTGTGGAAACTAAAAGATAAAAGACATGATAATTTAGAGTGATTCAGCATTCTAACAAGCACCTACATCCACTACCTTAGCTTCACACTAAGGATTTCACAACCAATTCACTAATTGATTCGTCCCCTTTTCTAGGATGGGGAGGAAACCCTTACAACGATCAAAGCTTTCTAGCCAAAAGCTTGATCAAACCCTCTCTACAAGAGATAAAGATAAGAAAACTAAGATCTCTCTTACAAGGTTGATGCTTGCACAGTAAAGCACTCACTCAAACTTAAACACTTGAGCAAATTTGACAATTTAGGCTCACAAGTGTTGTCTATACAAAGAATGAATAATTAAAGCCCAAGACAAATTTCTCATCATATGGTTGTTGACAATTGAAGCATTAACCTTTCCTTGATTCTTGGAGGTCTCTTTTATACTCCCAATTGAGTTTGTAAGCGTTGAGGATCGTTGGGGTTGAATTGGAGCCGTTGGAGACTTTATTTGTCACCATAAATGCAGTTCTGGTGATGTGTGTTTCGATACACGCGTAGCTGTATCGAAACGCCCTTCTTCAAAACTAGTCGTTGAAGTCTGATGTAGTATGTTGTATCGAAACGCTTTGGGTCATATCAGAATGCCCATATCGAAATGCTTTGGGCCGTAACAGAACACACGTATCAAAACGCTTAGTGTCATATCGAAACAGCTTGTGATTCAAATAGATGTTGGGGTCTTAGCCGTTGGGGTGTATGCCACGTAGGCGTATCGAAACGCAAAAGGGTGTTTCGAAACCACACCTATATGTATCGAAACATGTAACCACTGTATTGAAACGGGTTCTGGCAGTTTCAAAATGTATTGATACAGATTATGCTTGTATCGAAACGGGTTCATTAAAAGCACATGTTTGGCTTCTTAAAAACGTTTCAAACATTTCCAAAACCTTTTGGAAATACCTCAAACTTATTTTCAAGTTGTTTTCGACTTAGAGAATATTTTAAATTCTTTTCAATTAAGTCCAAAACATTTTTCAATTATTATATCAAAACATATATTTCTACATATTTAATAATCAACTATATAAAGAGGTAGTGGTCTCCAAGAAATAGGTTAACTTGTTTTTCTCTCCTTCCCCGTCAGAGAGTTTTAGGTCAATAGATAACCTATCTTCTTGGAAGATCAATACCAAAGATTAGGGATTTCAACATCAAAATTCAAGGTTTTTAGTTTATCGATTAATTCAGGTACACTTCCAAATTTAGTGTATTTGGTTTATGTTCTTGATGGTTTGAAATGATAGATCCTGGGTTTTAGGTTTCATATTAATTTATGATTTGGTTCTAACAGTCCCGACTTAGGTCCAAGGTTTAAATTAATATTTTTGATAAATTAATAAGATAATAATTTTTCGGAAGCTCCTTAAATAATTTTTTGGTTACATTTTTTTTCATTATATTATCCAAGAAGCAGCATCAAGCTGCTATAATTTTACAAAGGCAAACTTAGGGAGAAAGTTCTCAATTTACATCATCAAGTCTAGCAGATATACTCTGTAATTGTATCCTAACAACGTCTTTAATACATTTAATAATCTCTTGTGCAGATCTCATACTCATCCTAACGTGCTTATGGTTCCCCTCTTCTCGGATAAGATAGATGTATACATGTTAGCTATAGGGACACGTGTCCCATTACTGTTAATCATCTTTGTTAGCCGTTGGTTTGTTGAGGTTGTTAGGTGGTTAGGGTTCATCTGTTATCCCCTTGATAACTACCTTTACTTGTGTATATATTGAGAGCTTTGCCTCTCTTGTAGCTCAGCAAGAAATTAATGAAAAACTGAGTCTTTGTTTCCTACCTTTGTCTATGCTTTACATGGTATCTGATATGAACACGGCAATGTAACCCGAGTCATATAGATGTGCCCGATCGTGATTCTAGTAAGAAATATTCTTTGCTACGCTTTGAACTCTGAGATATCACAAAACATACATGTGAGATGAATAGCAATATAATAAAAAAATAATGAAGAAAGGAATTGGATAGGTAATTTGGGTAGTATGGTGGCTAAGGATGGAGGATGATAATCATGGAAATGTGTACATCAAAGAAGTGATGGGAGATGCTAAAGGCGGCGTGGATTTGTATGGTTGCAAGGATAGCGAATTGTGACCCGCTAGCTATAACGAGCTAGGAACCAACAATATATTTTGATGGAGTCGAGGTGGAGGAGTGTGGAACGTGACCCACAAGCTATAAGAGAGCTTGGAACCAACGCTATAGCAAAATGAAATGGATAGAAGACTACAAGCACAACTTGAAGCTGATAGAGTTCTCGCAAGAACAAGATGAAAGCAATCTTTCAAAGGTTTATATTCTCCAAAAAAAAGTGTTTACAAATGAACCTAAGGTGCCTATTTATAGTGTGGCTAGGCACCATATGAAAAGTCACACAAAAGAGAGATGAATGCTCATCTAAATGTTATTGAATACACATAAATGAAATGTTTCTTTCTTCTCCTTTGGATGGATGAATTTTGCTTTAAATTGAGATGAATTTAGCCTTAAATTCGTCCAAAAGGAGTGGTGACTCTTGGGCTGCTTCATTTTGCTTGCAAATGGATAAAAGAGAATAAATGTGGACATAGGATGAATGTAGACATCCCACACATCCAAATCAGCTTGTCTCTTTGAATTCCTTGATGATTTTATCACTTAATTTGATGATTAAATGATATTAAACCAGCCTTCATTGCTTGCCCATTTGTGGAATATGATCAGCCTTCAAAAATGATAAATAAAGGCCTTGAATGCATAATTTGAATGCTGATTATTGCATGTCCCTTCTCTTGAACGTGAATGACCATCATTGGTTCATAATTTCAACCTTGAATAGGTGAATTATGAAGCTTAAATGCTTTGTTCTCTAAGAAGATGAACATCCTTGAAAAGATGAAAAGAATTCAGCCTTGAATTGCCTTCAATTGCCTTGTTTGCATGAGTAAAGATGGTCATCAATGACTTGTTTCCAAGTTGAAGTTGAAAAGTCTCTTCTTTAATCCACATGTCACATGAACCTAGACACACACAAAGGATTTATTCAAACTTAAAATAATATATGCATGAAACAATTAAAGAGTTAGTTAATTGAGTGAACTAGTTAAATGAATGAACTAGTTTAATTAAAGAACTAACTTTATTGAATTTAACTAAATGCATGAATGAAGTTTGAAATACTTAAATTCTCATGCAAATGCATGCATGAGCAAGGTAAGGCATTCCTCCCTTATTATTTCTTCTTTCTCACGTTCATGGCTTGTTGTAAACAAGCTTTCCATGGCTGATTGAAACTCCTTGGCCCGTGCACGTGTAATGGGGCCACTTGGGTACTTCTCCGGGTCCTTGTTCTTGATGGTCATATCAGTATCAGTAGCTAGGTAGTTGTTCCTCTTCATTTCTTTCTTTGGTTGTTTCCTCAGAACTTCTTGTTCTTTGTTTCTCGCTCTCGTTCTTTTCTTTTTTCCTTTGAGAGTTTCTTGTTCTTGTTTCCTTCTCTCATGGCTCCTACAAACGATGTGCTTGCTGATGTTGCAGACGATCTCCTCTCTGAAATTCCAGTCTTTTCAAACAAAAGAGTGAATGTGTGTTTGAATGAGTCAAATTATCTATTATGGAAACAACATGTTGTGCTTACCATCCGAGGCCTTGGATTGGAAGGTTATCTTGATGGTTCTTTCGTTATACCTTCCAAGTTGGCTCGCAATTGTGCAGGGGAGCAGATTGTTAATCCTCTGTATCTTCAGTTTGTAAAACAAGATAGCTCTTTAGCGTCTTGGTTGTTGTCCACCGTAAGTCCCAATATTCTTCCTCATCTGGTTGGTTCAGAATCCACTGCAGCTATTTGAAGTTCTGTAACCAAGCATTACTCAAAATTGTCCACGACCAAACTCATGAATCTTCACTGTCGCCTGAGGTCTATGAAGAAAGGCACTCAATCCATGCAAGATTACACTATGTCCATTAAAGAATCTTGTGATCTTCTTGCAACCTGTGGCAGCTCGATTTCAGATCTTGAGCAAATTGCTACTATTTTGAATGGCTTGCCTCCGGAATTTGAGCCATCTATTGCTGCGAACATAGCAGTAAAGAACCCTATACTGTTGACAATGTGGTTTCCATATTGATTGATGTTGAGTCTCGTCTTGAAGACACATACAAGTTTCCAACTAGTATTCATTACACTCGTTATGCACATAAAAATTCTGCTTCAGTTTCTGAGGATTAAGAAGAAGCTTCTGAGGTGTCACGATCGAATGTAACTACCAACAATGGCCGGTTTAAAGGTCGACCCAAGATTAAGTGCCAACTATGTGGGAAGTTGGGTCACTTGGTTGACCGTTGCTGGAAAAGATTTGACCAAAATTTCAAGGGGGTGTTATCCCAGCAGTCCAGGCCTCTTGTTAAGGCTCAGGCCAACAATTGCTCGTGTTGCTCTCATGGCAATGAAGACACTTACAGTCCTTACCCTAGTGATGATCCTGAACCTGATGAAGAGAATGTTCAAGTTAATGCCTTGATGGCCAATGGTCCGTTGGCTCGCACCAAGTGGTTTCCCGATTATGGTGCTACGCATCATGTAGCAGGTGACCTAGCTGCTCTCCAGCACAAATCTTCCTACAAGGGTAAAGGTACAGTTCATTTGGGAGATGGTTCAGCTTTACAAATTAATGTTATTGGTGATTCTTACTTACCTACATCTAAAAGAATGTTGTGTTTAGATCAGGTGTTACATGTGCCACAGATAACTACGAATTTGTTATCTATTGCAAAATTTGCCAAAGATAATCGTATTTTCTTTGAGTTTCATGCCTCTTCTTGTTGTGTAAAGGATGCATGCACTAAGGAAATACTCTTGGATGGTGGTCTTGATGAAGGATTGTACAGTTTTGCATGTTCATTAGGATGTGGCTTGCCTGATACTGGTGCTGTGTTTCATACCTCGATCTCCAGTCCCGATGAATACATTTTGTGGCACAGAAGATTGGGGCACCCTGCTGCTGATGTTGTTAAGAAAGTAGTTAAGAACTTCTTAATTGTTGATTCTCATGCTTGTGAAGCCTGTCAAATGGGCAAGAGTCGTGTGTTACCTTTTGTTTCTTCTTCCACTACTCGACCATTTGAGCTTTTCGAAGTAGATGTATGGGGACCTGCCCCTATTAGTTCTAATGGTTTTCGTTACTTTGTAAGTTTTGTTGACATGTATAGTCGTAACACCTGGTTGTATCTGTTAAGAAATAAAAGTGAGGTTGCAGTTGCTTTTAACATGTTCTCAATGGTTGTTATGACTCAATTTGATCTCTCTATACTTGCTGTGCAATCTGATAATGGAGGGGAGTTTCGGTTTTTAGAACGTGTGGTTGCTCAGTCAGGCATACAATTGCGTCACTCTTGTCCCCACACATCCCAGCAAAATGGGGTGGTCGAAAGGAAGCATCGTCATGTTGTGGAAACTTCACTCACTCTTTTAGCTAAATCTCAGCTCCTGTTGAGTGTGTAAAAGTTCTATTATTTACACCCTTTTTAACCCATATTTCTGCTGCATTCAAGCATCATTGCATTGCATTTAGGTTAGTTTTCAGCAGAACATCACAAATATATAAAAGGCACAGATTCTACTAAAAGATGGCGTATTTTGCAGGTTGCTGCCATAGTCTACGAGGAAGGCAGGCGCAGGGCAGAGAAGCAGAAGAGCTGAACTGGACAAGCAGACGACGAGGACGAAGCTGCCATGGAGCTGTCGTGACAGCAAGGCGACAACAACCTTATGAAGAGGAAAAGTAAAGTGGACCTCGATAGATAGAGAAAAATCTGCTCGTCTGTCGTGTGAAAGCCAAATATTTTTCCAAGCCCCGGATCAAAAGATATGACAAGTCAAAGCTCAAGGAGAGGAAATCCCTAGAAACAAGGATGGCGGCTGCAAAGTAGGAACTTTAGAGATTAAGTCTTTATTAGAATCTTACTTTTCATTAAAGTTGTACTCCTTGTTACATTAGAATACTTGAGCCCAAAGCTTATATAAGGGCATAGATTTAACCTAGGAGGCATCATACCCCATAACCGATAATCTAAACCCCTCCGCCATTTACCCGTCGTCGACATGTTCTAAAAAACCCCTAGGGCCACGGGTTGTTTTGTAAAGTAGTTGCAAGGGTTGTTTTGTTTTAGGATTTTCCAAGTTCAATAAAATAAACTTCAAGTTCTCTTATTTCGGTTTTAATATCTTGCAAGAGCATCGAGAGAGCATTGTGAGGTTATCTATTTACTTAGCATCGGGAGAGTTAAGTATACGAAAGAGATAAGAGCAAGTTCTCTAGCTTATAGTTGAACTATCTTGTGCCTAGGGATAGGGCAAGGTTAAGTGGCTAAAGAAGAATTCATACACATCGGTGTTCATCCTTCGATTCACGCCGGGAGGTATCATCAAGACGTGATCATCGACAGACTTGGACCTAGGGATAGGCCAAGGCAGATCTGGAATTCTTGCCAAACTTGAAGTATGGAGTTGGTGTGTTCGCTGCCGCGACAGCCAACGGACAGCCGCCGCGACAGGTGCTGTCGGCGACGGGCGCAACGATAGAACTGGATTTCCTAAGCATAGCAATACCTGCACTACTGAGCAATTCAATACCAGCCCATTCTCTCTATCTGGATATTCCAACTCTTTTATTTACGTTTTCTTCAATATTTTCGTGATAACAATCTCAATTATTTTATTTACTTTCGTGCAGTAAACTAAGGTGAAGTCATTAGCCCAATCCCTGTGGAGACGATATCTGATACTTCGTATCACTTTACTACTTGCGTCGTGTACACTTGCACTACAATTGCGATAGACTATTTTACACGCAACAAGGTTTTGGCGCCGTTGCCGGGGATTGGCAACATAACTATACCTTTCTTTTATTGCACTTTTTGTTTTTGCTTTTGTTTTTGTTTTTCTTTTTCTTTTTCTTTTTCTATTTTTCGTTAATACTTTCAACTCTTGCTTTTCACGAGGTTTTCTTGTTTATGCGCAGATCTAAAAGAGGTGAAGATCCTGAATATAAATTAGATCCGGAAATCGAACGTTCCTTCAATCTCAAGAAACAACTTCGCCACCTTTTAGATCGGAACGAATACCTTGAGGAACAGCTAGAGCAGATGGCCCGTAACCAGCCCGCGGGTGGAGGTATACCGCCTGTTGGTGACCCGCCCGCGGCAGATGGACGACGGTCATGTCGTGACTATATGCTGAACGATCATGTAGAGCTGGAGACCACGCTGTCGGATATTGATGTTGATAACTTCGAGCTTAAACCTGTCATGTTTAGTATGATCAACAATGTCAGGCAGTTTAGTGGTGCTGTGATAGAAGATGCTAGGGAGCATCTCAAAACGTTCCAGGAGATATGTGGTTCGTTTAGAATGCCAGGAGTTAGTCTGGAGATACTGAGGCTTCGGTTATTTCCCCATTCATTGAGGGACAGAGCTAAAACTTGGTGGAATAAACTAACACCGGGTTCAATCGTAACTTGGGCAGATCTATCTCGTGAATTTTTATCTCATTTTAATCCTTCGCATTTATCTGAGCGATTACGTAATGAAATTGCTACTTTTCAACAGGAAGATGACGAGCCGATGCATGAGGCCTGGGACAGATTTACTACTCTTCTAAGGAACTGCCCAATGCATGGATTCCCCGTCTGGAATCAGGTTACAAAGTTCTATAATGCTGCCAACTTACAAACTCGCATTCGAATTGATTCTGCAGCAAATGGATTATTATTGGATAAAGATCCGGACGAGGCTTTGCAAGTTTTGAAAAATCTAGCCAAGAATGAGGAGCAGTTTCCGACAGCTAGAAGAGGGGGTAAACGGGTACTTGCTGTCAAGGATTATGAAGCCGACAGCACTATGAAATCACAGGTAGCCTTCCTTACTAAAGCAATGAAAAGGTTATTGAATGATGATGGTTTACAAGGATTTGCTGTTGAGGAAGTATGTGATATCTGTGAGGGAAATCATAGTAAGGATGAGTGCCCAATAAATGTAGATGAGGGAAAATATGTTGGAAACTACAAGCCGAATTACAGTTCCAACAACTATAATCCCAATTGGAGAAAGGATCATAAGTTTTCATGGAGTAATCCCAACAATGCCCTGAATCCTCAAGCACATAATCAGAATCAGGGAGGTCCTAGATTGCTGACGCGACAGCAACTGCCGCCGCACCTGCCGCCGCAGCAGCAACAGCAGCCACCACCTGCCACGAGCAATATTCTGGAGCAGACTCTGGCCACCTTTATGTCTCAGACCGGTACTTATATTGAGAATATGAATCAGTTTGTCAAGAAGACAGATAATTTCATGGATAAAACAGAGATGAGGATGACAAATCATGAAGCCACTTTGAAATCTCTGGAGACACAAATGGGTCAGGTTTCTCAACATATTAAGCCGAGGCAGAATGGAGGATTCCCTAGCAATACTGAAAATGCTAGACCGCCCCCCACATGAGCAATGTAAGGCAATTACTACTAGGAGTGGGAAGAAATTACCAGGACCGGAAAAAGAAGCTGAACCAGTAAAGGATCCAACCGTAGACAAACCTGTCGAGGAAGCTGCCCCGACAGGTGACAAACAGACTGCTGCCGATGAGCCTGTCACGACAGCAGAAGCGATATAGGAGAAAAAAGATGATTATCGTCCTCAGATTCGCATGCAGTGGGAAGGACGCATTGCTGATTACCGTCTCCCACCACCCTTCCCTCAACGGATACAACAAGCTAAGCATGAATCTCAACTTAAAAAGATTTATGATATTTTTAAGCAGGTTTATATTAATATTCCGCTGTTAGATGCCGTTAGGGAGATGCCCGGTTATGCTAAATTTCTCAAGGATGTTATGTCGAAAAAATCTAAACTTGGGGAATTTGAAACGGTAAAGATGACAGAAGGTTGCATGAGTATTCTTCACCGGCAGCCACCCCAGAAAAAGAAGGATCCGGGGAGCTTCATCATACCTTGCGTAATCGGAAATAAATTTGTAGGTAAAGCACTTTGTGATCTTGGTGCTAGTGTTAATTTAATGCCAAAGTCTGTTTTTCAGAAATTAGGTATTGGAAAGGCGCGGCCCACGACAGTAACTCTGCAGTTGGCAGACCGCTCTTACATTCACCCAGAGGGAAAAATTGAAGACATTCTGGTAAGAGTGGATAAGTTTATTTTTCCTGCTGGCTTTCTTGTTTTAGATTGTGAGGCAGACGAAAACGCACCAGTCATCCTTGGGCGACCCTTCTTAGCCACGGGAAGATCATTTATTGATGTGGAGAAAAGAGAACTCACTATGCGAGTGAATGATCAAGAGATTAAGTTGAATGTTCTCCAAGCGATGAAACATGCTGATGTGGACGAGGAATGCAAGGCTATCACTGATGTTACCCTTGATCAACCCTGCATCAGGTCGGGCTGTCACGATATTAAATTTGGGCACTGCCGCGGCAGCCACCTACAGGCCTGTCACGACAGCAACAATGACATCGACTCCTCTGATTCTGATACATCTGATACTGAAGGTCAAGAGGAGGTAAACTGGATAGGCAATCGTCTAGGTAAGTTATTCGAATCTTTGAATTATACTTCGGATAACCATTTAATCCAAAAGCCATCTGCTGTTGAACCACCTGCCTTAGAACTGAAGCCCCTGCCAGGGCAACTTAAATATGCCTTTCTTGGTTCAAATGATACATTGCCCGTAATCATCTCTGCTAAGCTGCCGCAGGAACAGGAATGGCAGCTCATCGACATGCTAAGGCAGCACAAGAAGGCGATTGGATGGACGATTGCTGATATACAAGGCATTAGTCCGGCGTTATGCATGCACAAAATCCTCCTCGAGGAAAATCATAAGCCGACTATTGATGCCCAAAGGCGGCTAAACCATGCGATGAAGGAGGTAGTGCGTAAGGGGATAATTAAGTGGTTAGATGTTGGTATTATTTACGCCATCTCCTACAGCAAATGGGTGAGCCCGGTGCAATGTGTTCCCAAGAAAGGAGGAATGATCGTGGTTACCAATGAGAACAATGAGCTAATCCCAACCAGGACTGTGACAGGCTGAAGGGTTTGTATGGACTATCGGAAGCTTAACAAAGCTACCCGAAAGGACCACTTTCCTTTACCCTTTATTGATCAAATGCTTGATAGATTAGCGGGTAAACCTTACTATTGTTTTCTTGATGGTTACTCAGGTTACAATCAAATTGCTATTGCACCAGAGGATCAAGAGAAAACGACTTTTACATGCCCCTACGGAACATACGCGTTTAGGAGGATGTCGTTTGGACTCTGTAATGCACCTGCCACCTTCCAAAGATGCATGATGGCCATATTCTCCGACATGGTAGAAGACTTCCTTGAGATTTTCATGGATGATTTTTCCGTCTTTGGAGACGATTTTGAGAGCTGCCTTGGCAATCTTCAAAAGGTACTTGAAAGATGTGAAAAAGCTAATCTTGTTCTAAATTGGGAAAAATGTCACTTTATGGTGGATGAAGGGATAGTCCTTGGCCATAAGATTAGCTGCTGTGGGATAGAAGTCGACAGGGCCAAAATAGAAGTAATCGAGAAGCTACCGCCGCCGACCACAGTCAAGGGCATTAGGAGTTTTTTAGGGCATGCTGGTTTTTATCGGAGATTTATTGCAAATTTCTCAAAAATCACGAAGCCCCTATGCCATCTCTTAGAGCAGAACCGACCCTTTGACTTTAATGAAGAATGTACTGAAGCATTCAAGATTCTGAAGGAAAAACTAGTAACAGCCCCCATAGTACAGCCACCAGACTGGACACAGCCATTTGAGATTATGTGTGATGCTAGTGACTATGCTGTCGGGGCAGCACTTGGGCAGCGCAGAGACAAGTTGTTTCACGTCATATATTTTGCCAGCAAAACATTAAATGACGCCCAAGTGAACTATACCACCACAGAAAAGGAGCTGTTAGCTGTGGTGTTCTCCATCGACAAGTTTCGTTCTTACATACTTGGGACGAAGGTAATAGTGCACACCGACCATTCTGCCCTTAAGTACTTGTTCGCAAAGAAGGATGTCAAGCCTAGATTGATACGGTGGATCTTGCTATTACAAGAGTTTGACCTTGAGATCAAGGACAAAAAGGGGACAGAAAATCAAGTGGCAGACCACTTATCAAGGTTGGAGAAGGGACAGAGTCTACCAATCGATGATACACACATACTGGAGACCTTCCCAGATGAGCAGCTCTTTGCTGCCGCAATCGCTGCCGCGACAGCCATGGCGGCAGGTAAGTCTTCTGAACTTCCCTGGTATGCTGATTTCGTTAATTTTATAGCTAGCGGAATACTTCCTTCTGATCTTAATTATCAAGCCAGGAAGAGGTTCCAAAATGATGTTAAGCATTATTATTGGGACGAACCTCTTCTTTTCAAAATGTGTGCAGATCAGGTTATAAGGAGGTGTGTACCACAAGAAGAACAAGAAGACATACTCCATCACTGACATGCTTCATAATATGGAGGTCACTTAGGAGGCAATAAAACTGCTGCCAAGGTGCTGCAGTTAGGGTTCTACTGGCCGACATTGTATAAAGATGCACAGGACTTCTACAAGAACTGTGACAGGTGCCAGCGGACAGGTAACATCTCGAGGAGAAACGAGATGCCACTGCAAAACATTCTAGAAGTCGAGATCTTCGACGTTTGGGGGATCGATTTTATGGGACCTTTTCCATCTTCATGTGGAAATCTATACATCCTCCTAGCAGTGGATTATGTCTCCAAGTAGGTAGAAGCAATTGCAACTCAAAAGAATGATGCCAAGACGGTCCAAAAGTTTTTACACAAAAACATTTTTTTCTAGATTTGGCATCCCTAAGGCGATTATCAGTGATGAAGGGAGACATTTTGACAATAGGGTAATTGCTGCCACCTTAAGGAAATATGGTGTCAAGCACAGGATAGCGACAGCATACCACCCACAGACCAATGGACAGGCTAAGATATCCAATAGGGAAGTGAAGAACATTCTTGAGAAGATGGTTAAGCCAACTAGGAAAGACTGGTCTTTACTTCTTAATGATGCACTATGGGCATATAGGACAGCTTTTAAGACTCCATTGGGAATGTCTCCATACCGTTTGATTTATGGGAAAACCTGTCACTTGCCTGTCGAGATAGAGCACAAGGCATATTGGGAAATCAAGGCAGTGAACATGGACTTGGACAAGGCAGGCCAGAAAAGGCTGTTAGATTTGAATGAGATCGAAGAAATACGGACAATGGCCTACGACAATGCAAGAATATACAAGGAGAAAACTAAGAAGTTGCTGCCACGACAGTTCTGCCCAGGGCAGCTTGTGTTGTTGTTCAATTCTAGACTGAAACTCTTCCCAAGGAAGCTAAAATCTAGATGGTCCGGCCCGTTCCAAGTGGTACAAGTTTTTCCCCATGGTGCCATCACAATCCAATCATTAAAAGACGGGCACCAATTCAAAGTCAACGGACATCGCCTCAAGCACTATCAGGGGACTGAAGCCCCAGGAATACAGGAAGTGGTTACCTTAGGAGATGCCCCACAAGGCATCCCTAATTTAACCTAAGTTTTATTTTTATTTATTATTTATTATGTATTAGGTAATAAGGTTTATTTTTATTCGAATAATGTTTTTTTATATATTTTCTGTTTTTTAGGTAATAAAGGAGTCAAGAAGAAAGGAAGAAGTGGCCCAAGCCCGCCATCCATCCATCAGCCCAACAGAGCCCCTTTATTGAAATCTGTCGTTTCGGCTGCCGCCGCAGACGGATAAGACAGGCTGTCAACAGACTGACACGGCAGACGTAGAAGCGTGTGATAGACGCGTAACAGACGCATAATTACGTGTCAGACGCGTCAGACACGCTAAAATACAACAGTCGCCCCGTTATTCCCGCCTGCCGTTGCAGCATTAAATGGGCAGCAACTCGACCGCTATAAAACCCCGTTTTCACTTTCATTTTTCATCACTTCTGCTTATTCTTACTTGCTTTCTCCTCTCGTTTTTTCTTTGCTTTCTTTATTTTCAAACCCTTGCAACTAATATGTCTTCTAGACAAACCCACCGCGGTGCTGCCTCCGCCTCTTCCTCAGCAGCCCAGTCGCCCTTCGAAACCAAGGAATTATAGGAGGAAAAGGGCTTCATCTACATCCGCAAGGCACCAAACATGGGGCTCCGACCATTCATTGCGAAGGCGATAAGGAATTTGCTATGGGAGCAGTTCGCTGAACAGCCGGCAGAACTAAACGACACGTTGGTGAGGGAATATTATGCTGCCATCGATAGCAAAATGGCAACCTCCGTCACCGTCCGGGGGGCTGAAGTGCCATTTACAGCTGACAGCATCAATCACATGGCCTATATTTTGGCCCCGACGATGATGCCCACCAGAAATTTTTGGAAACCCTCGATGCTACCGCCTACGGTGCTATCATGGCGGAAGTGACAGAGGAAGGAACAACATGGACCACATGCAAAAAGAATCCCAACTCAGTCAAAAGGGGGCAGCTGCTCCCAGAAGCTAAACTTTGGAACGCTTTCATCAAGAAGCGTATCCTGTCGTCCTCCCATCACACGACAGTCAACCAGCAGCGGTTAGCTCTCATCCACTCGATCATGCACGACCGACCTATCAACGTGGGCTGCTATATGAGGGAGAGCATCTTGGACTGCACTTTCCGCTCCTTTTTCCGTCTATGTATGTCGTTCACAATCACATTCCTTTGCTGCTGCGCTGCCGTCCCTGAGGCCACCACCGACAAGCTAATCAAGGGCAAAGGCTAGACAGACAATAACATCAACAGCCTCATGGAGCTCATAGTCGCAACATCTGTCAACTTCTTCAACCCTGCAGCAGGCCCAGCAGACTCAGATGAAGAACCTGCCACTGCCACCGCTCCGACGAACCAAGCTGCCCAGATCCTTGCCACCCTACAAAGGGTGGAAGACCGACAGATGGGTTTGATGACATTCATCCGGGACTTCACCAACTCGATGGTAAATATTATTACCCAAACTTTAAATTATCCCGATGTCATTTTCCCCACTTTTCCAGACCATTATTTCCACATCCCCTCCCCTGTTCACACACCTACACCACCAGCCTCCCCCCATGCAAACTCTGCCGCCTCCACCCCTTCACCTGCCCCGACGGCAGCTGGCAGTCCTCCGGCCGACACTTCCGCCAGAGGAACAAAGCGACAGCCCTCGGACGACCTCGAAGCATATGTGGCTGGTTTCTCCCCTTCTTCTGTCTGGGCTGACAGCGAAGCAGACCCTCCCATTCAGAGGAACTTGGAGAAGGAATTCACGCCTGTAAAGCGGCAGAAACATGTGGCAGACAGAAAACTGATGCCCAAGGCCAGCGCCACCATCAGCAGCACCTGGGATAGCGGTAGCAACTCCGATGTCCACGTTGTGGAGCAACCTGCCCAGCCTCCTCCACAGCCCAAACGCCGCCGCCAGATCCGTGTCAGCAGCAACAACGAGGACAACGATTAAATTTAAGTCTTTTATTTTTCTCCTCTTGCTGCCTGCTTTATCTTTATTTTGTGATGTACCTGCCATCATCTTTATATGTCATTTTGCATTGAGGGCAATACAACCCTCGAGTTTGGGGGTGGCAACCCTCCATTTTAATGGAGTCGTAGTACATCTTTATTTAATTGTGGTGTCTTTTATTTAAGTAAGTTCTCTTAAAAAAACTAAAACTGTTGGCTTAAAACTGTGAAGTTAACTTACCTGTCATGACAGCTCTGTCGTGGCAGCATCTTTAGGACAGTTTAAGGAGAAGTTTAGAGCCTTTCTATAGTTCTGAAAAACTTAAACACCTTTGTGACTGTTATATTGCTTAGATTTCTTTTAGCCAAACTAGAATAGGATGCTTAGAACTTGAATAGCCCCTAGAGGTGCCTAACACTGCTCTAGGAGAGAAGTTTAGCAAAAGAAACTCTAAAACCTAGAGGTGCCCGAAACTGGCTCTAGGAAGTTACCTAGAGGTGCCCGAAACTGGCTCTAGTAAAAACTTAGCTTGAAAATAGAAAAAAAAAGAAGCATGAAAATGTGTCTTCAAAAATAAACTTTGGCATAAAAATTCGAGTTAAAAAGTTGAATATTCTAGTGAAACTAAGAGAGTCTTAGCATATAACTGTTCACAAGCATGCACACACTGCACGAGAACTATAGGGAGATTCCGGACAGATCCTAATCTTTCCGACAGGTTTCTGCCGCCACAGAGAATGAGCGACGGGTAAGGGACAGTTCACTGTTTGAAGGCCAACACAAAAATTTTCATTTTTCTTTTAGGTCTTAATTGCTTGAGGGCAAGCAAAAACTTGAGTTTGGGGGTGTGTTGAGTGTGTAAAAGTTCTATTATTTACACCCTTTTTAACCCATATTTCTGCTGCATTCAAGCATCATTGCATTGCATTTAGGTTAGTTTTTCAGCAGAACATCACAAATATATAAAAGGCACGGATTCTACTAAAAGATGGCCTATTTTGCAGGTTGCTGCCATAGTCTACAAGGAAGGCAGGCGCAGGGCAGAGAAGCAGAAGAGCTGAACTGGACAAGAAGACGACGAGGACGAAGCTGCCATGGAGCTGTCGTGACAGCAAGGCGACAGCAACCTTATGAAGAGGAAAAGTAAAGTGGACCTCGATAGATAGAGAAAAATCTGCTCGTCTGTCGTGTGAAAGCCAAATATTTTTCCAAGCCCGGGATCAAAAGATATGACCAGTCAAAGCTCAAGGAGAGGAAATCCCTAGAAACAAGGATGGCGGCTGCAAAGTAGGAACTTTAGAGATTAAGTCTTTATTAGAATCTTACTTTTCATTAAAGTTGTACTCCTTGTTACATTAGAATACTTGAGCCCAAAGCTTATATAAGGGCATAGATTTAACCTAGGAGGCATCATACCCCATAACCGATAATCTAAACCCCTCCGCCATTTACCCGTCGTCGACATGTTCTAAAAACCCCCTAGGGCCACGGGTTGTTTTGTAAAGTAGTTGCAAGGGTTGTTTTGTTTTAGGATTTTCCAAGTTCAATAAAATAAACTTCAAGTTCTCTTATTTCGGTTTTAATATCTTGCAAGAGCATCGAGAGAGCATTGTGAGGTTATCTATTTACTTAGCATCGGGAGAGTTAAGTATACGAAAGAGATAAGAGCAAGTTCTCTAGCTTATAGTTGAACTATCTTGTGCCTAGGGATAGGGCAAGGTTAAGTGGCTAAAGAAGAATTCATACACATCGGTGTTCATCCTTCGATTCACGCCGGGAGGTATCATCAAGACGTGATCATCGACAGACTTGGACCTAGGGATAGGCCAAGGCAGATCTGGAATTCTTGCCAAACTTGAAGTACGGAGTTGGTGTGTTTGCTGCCGCAATAGCCAACGGACAGCCGCCGCGACAGGTGCTGTCGGCGACGGGTGCGACGACAGAACTGGATTTCCTAAGCATCGCAATACCTGCACTACTGAGCAATTCAATACCAGCCCATTCTCTCTATCTGGATATTCCAACTCTTTTATTTACGTTTTCTTCAATATTTTCGTGACAACAATCTCAATTATTTTATTTACTTTCGTGCAGTAAACTAAGGTGAAGTCATTAGCCCAATCCCTATGGAGACGATATCCGATACTTCGTATCACTTTACTACTTGCGTCGTGTACACTTGCACTACAATTGCGATAGACTATTTTACACACAACAGCTCCCTTTGACTTATTGGTCTTACGCTGTTCTCAGTGCAGTCTTCCTTATCAACCGTATGCCTACACGAACTCTTGGTGGTTTGTCACCCTTTCAAAAGTTGTATGATCGTGAACCAGATTATTCCTTCCTCAAGGTCTTTGGGTGCTAGTGTTTTCCACACCTACGGCCTTTCAACAAGCACAAATTTGATTTCAGATCCAAGCCATGCACTTTTCTCGGGTAAAGTCATTTACATAAAGGGTCATCCGGAAGGGTCTTTGTGTCATGCAGTGTTATATTCAATGAAGACATTTTTCCCTTTGCTTCTTTAAGTGACAAATCGAAGGGTGGTGAACCTTCCAAATTTCATTCAAATCTGGTTCCTATGGTGACTTCTCAGCGAGGCTTCAGACCTGCCTCTACTACTTCAGACCCAGCCCCTCAAAATCCTACCTTGAATTCAGCACATCCAGATGCTACCTCAGATTCCGGACCACCTGATGCTACTGGTCAAGACCTGGGCTACATTCCTGTTCAAGAGGAAGAGGTGGGACACGATCTTGAACCTACTAGTGTGCATGGAGATGATTCTGAACGTAACATTAGTGTGCATGGGGATGATTCTGAACGTACCATGAGCATGGAGGTTAATGACTCTCAAATCAGACAGTAGGATGATGATGAGGGGGCCAATTCCTTTGAATATGTTGAGCCCTCTGTTGAAATGCCCTCGTGTGTGGAACAACCAGCTTGCACTTCTTCTCTACAGGATTCACATGGTGTTGAGCATGGCTTTACTGAAGCTTCCATGTTTCCCACTACTTCTGATGGTCAGCCACCTCCACGACCAACTACATCTGCTACAAATATCCACCCCATGGTCACCAGACGCAAGAATGGTATTTTCAAACCTAAAATATTCCATGTTCAACTTCAGAAGGTCCCTGGTAATATTGATGAAGCTCTTGCGGACCCTGACTGGATAGCAGCAGTGATGCTAGAATATGAGGCTTTAATGTCCAATGGAACTTGGGATATTGTTGATTTACCTGTAGGTAGACGAGCCATAGGATGCAAATGGCTCTTCAAAATTAAACTTAAAGCTGATGGCACAGTGGAGAGGTTGAAAGCTCGTCTTGTAGCTAAAGGGTTTTCGTAGGTACCTGGGTTCGATTTTCTTGACACCTTCAACCCTGTTGTTCGATTCACCACTGTCAATGTTCTCATCTCTTTGGCAATTTCTTCTCATAGGCAAATAAGGCAAGTGGATGTTAACACTGTCTTTCTCAAAGGCGACCTTACAGAAGATGTATATATGCAACAAGTTTCAGGGTTTGAGTAAGCTTCTAGTCACGATGGTCACTTGGTTTGTAAGCTTCGCAAGGCATTGTACGGGCTTCAACATGCGCCCAGGAATTGGTTTCTCAAGCTTCGAGACTTTCTCTATGAGCTAGGGTTTCAATCTTCACGTGCTGATCCTTCATTATTTGTTCTTGTACGAGACAATGAGGTGGTGTATCTAGTAGTATATGTCGATGACATATTACTAACAGGAAGCTCACAGTCCCACATTGACACTGTAATTGATGCTCTTCATGTCAAATTCTCCCTCAAAGACCTTGGTCAGCTTCATTTCTTCCTTGGGATAGAGGCATTGTGATCTGATGGAGGTTTGTTTCTTACTCAACGCAAATTGGTGAGTTGCTTCAGAAAGCTCAGCTGACTGATTCCAATTTTACCACGACCCCCATGGCATCATCTCTTAAGCTCTTCAAGCACAGTGGTGATCCTCTTGACAATGTCCAGCTCTATCGAAGTACAGTTGGTGCCCTTCAGTATATATCTCATACTCGCCCTGACATTTCTCTTGCTGTCAACAAAACTGCCCAGTTTCTTCAAAACCCCACCTATGAACATTGGTCAGCAGTAAAACGTATTCTACGCTATCTTCGAGGCACCTCAGATTTTGGGTTATGGTTTCCCAGTCAACCCTCAGGAGGGATACATGGTGGTGCTCAACTCACTGTCTACTTCGATGCAGATTGGGGAGGGGATGTAGACGATAGAAGGTCCATCTCGGGTTATTGCGTCTTCAATGGGAATCATCTTCTTTCTTGGAGCTCGAAGAAACAATGTGTGGTTGCTCGGTCAACGGCAGAAGCTGAGTACCGTAGCTTAGCAGATGCTGTTGCTGAAACTACCTGGGTCACGGCTATATTCTCTGAATTAAATGTTCCTCAAGCTCAACTCCCCTGCATATGGTGTGACAATACGAGCACGGTGGCGATGGAAGCTAACCCTGTGCTTCAAGCGAAAACTAAACATTTTGAACTAGATCTTCACTATGTTCGTGAGAATGTGGCAGAAGGGCAGTTGCAAGTTAATTACATTCCTGCTGACAGTCAACTTGTCGATGCTCTTACCAAGCCCTTACCCTTGGCTCGTTTTTCCCTTCTACGCAGGAAGCTTTCAGTGGTAGCTCAACAAGAGGTGTTTCCATATGTCAGAAAGTAGGGTGAATGTTAGCTATAGGGACACGTGTCCCTTTACTGTTAAGCATCTTTGTTAGCCGTTGGTTTGTTGAGGTTGTTAGGTGGTTAGGGTTCATCTGTTATCCCCTGGATAACTACCTTTACTTGTGTATATATTGAGAGCTTTACCTCTCTTGTAGCTCAGCGAGAAATTGATGAAAAACTGAGTCTTTGTTTCCTACATTTGTCTATGCTTTACAATACACACCAAGATACTTTAAGAATGCAAACAATCAATGACTTCCCTTCAAGACAACTACTGCCCATGCAACCTCATCCACCTAACTCCCTATAGGCTTGATATTCTTGCATAAACAAAGAATTCCTTCCCACACTTCCTTTGAATATGAACTCTCAAAAAAAAATGTGATTCCGACTTTCTTGCATTACCCTATAGAACTTGCACAAACCTTCCACAGTGATTCCCATTTGATGTAGGTAATATATCAAGAATTTTCATCCAAGTAATTATGCCATGTTTTTGAATATGTAGGGGAACCAAACTAGCCTGTGCCATGGAACATTTTCTCTCTTCTCCCTTAGCTCTGACCACAACCATCTTGTTTTAACCACTGACCAATTACTTACAGCAGCAAACACTGGTTGTGTCTCATTTCGCAGCTTCAAAATCTTCCTCATACTCCAACTATAGTTAGCCTTGCAATCAACTTGCCAAAAATCAATGCCTTTAGTAACATACTCCTTAATTCAGGCTACCCACAGCGAGCCTTCCCCAGCAAGTATATTCCTTATCAAGTAGAACATACATGCCTTGTTCTAGCCTTTTATGCTCTTGACTCCAAGGCCACCCTCTGGTTTAGGCAAACAGATGTTCTCCCAACTGACACTAGCTCCTTTAACAGGGGCATCCCTATTTTTCCAAAAAAATCTGGTGCACATTCGCTCAATTTTCTTAACAACAGCAGCTGGAATAATGAGTTGCATACACCAATATTTTGTAATATTAAACAGCACTACCCTTATAAGTTGCAACCTCCCTGCATAACTAAGCCATCTATTAGCCCACTACCCTAGCTTGGCTTTTACTTTCTCCACAAGACCGGTGCAACCCTTCACTGTAAGCTTTCGTGTAACTAAAGGAACACCTAAATATCTTACAAGAAGTGTTCCAAGTTTGAACACGGTGCTTTATGAATCAAGGATAGTTGATCAGGGGAGACTCCTGATGAAAACAACTATGTTTTTGTTGTATTTAGCCTCAGCCCAGAGAACTCATAGAATTTTTCAAGAACACAAGTGACTCCCAGCACAGATTCTAAATTCTTCTTGCAAAAAATAAGCAAGTGATCTGCAAAAGCACATATGAGTCAGCTTAATTGTTTTGTATTTAGGGTGGAACTGAAATATCTTCTAAAGGGCAGCAGCATCCAACATGCAAGTCGAAACATTCATCTAGTTGTAAAATATGATTTTATAAAATTACAAATATAACTTAGTAAAATATAATTCTATTGTTGTTTGCTTATTTTTAGAATTTAAATCTAACTGTAATTCATCTCTAACTTTTCTTAATGCATCCAAAAGTTCTGGTGTTGCGTTCTCATACTGCACAAAAAATTGTGAAGAGTTGTTGTCGATATGAGTGCTTCCTTCCGCGTAATTGATTGCAAAGGCAATGTGTCATCGTCAGTTTCATTCAATTAGTCAATACAATGTATATGTTTTATTCATGAAGAATAATATGAGTTCGTTGAATAAGAAAAAATCTCTTTAAATTAATAAATTATTAATTTATTGATTAATTAATATATTTTTAAATTAATAAAATTGTGTGATCCCGACATTATTAATTTATAGAGGTTTTACAGTATAAACCCAAATCATACGAGCCCTCCCTATTTGGCAGTGAATCCAATTAAAAAAGGTAAAGATTACCTATTTATTAAACTTCCATATTCACGGAGGCAACTGTACTATATATTGGAAGCCTTGAGAAAATAACGAAAATCATATTTGATGTCAACAATGGTAGCAACCACATCAATGGCAGTTCGTTTAACTTTTGTTTTCCTGGTGTTTGCTTCTCTTCTAGCTTTTCATGAATGTACGTATCATAACGTAGTTTTTTTTTGTAATTTTTGATATATTCTTTTGATTTATATATGTTTGATCTTTCATTTTCAATCGAACAGGTAGCAGAAACATCGACATCAACAACAATGAACTCGATCTAAACGCAGCAACAGGCATCAAAAATATAACACAATCGCCATGCGTTTATGCCCCACTCGTAGATTGGTGTTGTAAAACATTACACCCAGAACGTTGTTTCCCCACAGAAGACGAGTGCCTATCCTTTTGCCGTAAAAGCTGAGTTGTTTCAAATGAACGTGTCACTTATTTTGATAATCGTTAATAAAAAGTGGCCAAAATAATTTTTATCATTCGACCGTGTTGTTATAAATTATAAAGATTTTAGTTTCGAAACTTATATGCAAAATTTATAATGACAAATGACTGAACAGCACATTCGAACCACCAATTAAGAGAAATTCAAAAGAAGAAGAAGATACTAATTTTTAAATAAACATGTGATTTTCTCTTTACATGGAAATTCCAGTCGTGCAATATGGAAACCAAAATCAATCCTCCAAAGTTGATTTATTTCATTTCATAGAAAGAAAGAAGAAAAAAAAAGCAGATATTTGGTCATTAAGAATACTCTGCATTTTCTACCATTAAACTTTGGGATAAACGAACCGAGTCGAGTTGGAGTATCGTTAAGTTTAACTCGAACTCGAAATGCTCAGACTTAAACACGAGCTTGATTGAAGTTCGAGCTCGAACTAAATCCTAATTTGCTTACCCTTATTCCCAAAAACCTATAAGCCATTATTAACCTAACATAACCTTAAATCTCAAACCAAACTATAAACACTAAATTAACCCCAAAACCCAAAATTAAATCCTAATTAATCAATGTAATATAATATATTATATTTTCGAGTAGCTCGGAGTTTTTCGAGTCGGGTATCGAGTAGCTTGTCTCGGCTCGTTAAGAACTCAAGTTGAGTTCAATCGAGTTGAACTTTGACCGAGTCAATCTCGAGTAACTCTCGATTTGTCTCGTCTCTTTTACGGCCCTAGTTGAACCGGATCCTGTCAAATAAATATAATATATTTTCCTAGGTATAACTATATATTGTATTTTTCACGTTTATCAAATTGACTATACTATATGTATTGAAAACCTCAAGGAAAGTAACACAAATCATAGTTCATATCGACAATGGTAGCAACGAAGTTAATGGTGGTTCGTTTGGCTATTCTCCCTTTTGTGTTTGCCTCTCTTCTGACTTTTCATGAATGTACTATACATCGATTTCTTTTAAGGTTCGATATGAACTTTTAATCTACGCATATCTGATCTTCCATTTTGGTTTGAATGGGTACCAAAAGCGACAACGGCGGCATCAATGGTGACGAGCTCGACCAGAGAGTAGCAGCAGTCATGAAAATAACAGTATCGCCGTGCAGTCATGGCCTAAGAGTCTGCCCTACACGGACAATATTTCAATACATGAGTAATTTAAGTTGAAATATATTAAATAAAAATAAAACAATCATTTGTTATATATATACATATAGTTGTGCTCTTATAGGTAGATTTATTTCATGTTGTTGTTTAGTGAGGTGTTTTCGTTTCGTTTACTGTTTCATTCTAGTATGGCTTCGGTTTCATGTGGTCTAAATATTAATATCAATAAATTTAATTTTGCAATAAAAAATACGACGTAAAAGATGATTAGATTTACATGGTTCAACATTTGTATATCTTCATGGAGGAAAGAAACAATAATTTATAGTAAATATAAAAATCGCAAAGAATATAAATATATGACACATCATGTATTCTCTAACACAATATATATGTTACAAAACTCGGTGTATCCTAAAAGACTCATCAAACGTTCTTATATAACTCTCTGCGGCTATTGTGTTATCATAAAAGAATAACATCTCTCCAAAATAATTTTCTCATAATCTATCAATGAATTGGTATATTCAATGTAGATTGGTCTATTACCATCTAATACCAAAGAGTAGAGATGTAACACCTCCGAACAAAAAAAAACATCAAATAGCAAAGTATTAGTTTTTTTGTTTAATAATCGGAATTGATCTATTGGCCGACTAGTTTAGATCGCGTTTTATAAAGAATTAATCCGGGGCGACCCTCCGAACTCAATTTTCTTCATTCACAACGTCAGAATTCGCACCTCTGATATTACTTAAGTGACCTAATGCCTCATTCTGTTAAAATCATTTTGATTATCCTTTAACTTAGGTTTGTAATTCAATTTTGAGTGATGTTTTTATTATTTATAAAATAATTGATATGTTAGAATATCAAATACAAACCCAAATCTCACAATCCCCTCCATATTTGACAGTGAATCTTCTCAAATAAGTATATATAGATCTAACTATTTATTGAATTTCCATATTCATAGAGGCAATTATAGTATATATACATATAGAAAGCCTCGAGAGAGCAATGCAAATCGCATTTCATGTCAAAAATGGTAGCAAACATGTCAATGCCAAATCGTTTAACTTTCGTTTTTCTAGTGTTTGCTTCTCTTCTAGCTTTCCACGAATGTACGTATCATAACACATTTTTTGTAACTTTTGATAGACCCTCTTGATCTACACATGTTTGATCTTTCATTTTCAATCGAACAGGTAGCAGAAGTATCGGCATCAACGGCAACGAGCTCGATCAGAACGCAACAGCAGGTAGCAAAATAACACTATCACCGTGTAGTCATACCTCATTCGTAAGTGGTTGGTGCTGTATAACATTACAACCAATACTTTGCTGGGACACACAAGCCGCGTGCTTAGCTAATTGCCCTAAAAACTGAGTTGTTGTTCCAGAGAAATGTGTGTCACTTGTTTCCGACAATCGTTAATAAAAAGTGACCAAAATAAATTTTATCGTTTGATTATGTTATTGGTGAATATAAAGACTTTTATTTAAAGAGTAAAAGGTTTACATTTGAAACAATATCAATGTAAAAATCTATACATCAACAATGGATTACTCAATTAAGAGAAAATCAAAAGAAGAAGGTACTAATTTTTAAATAACTATGAGATTTTCTCTTTGAATTCGAAGGACTACCCGTGCAATATGGAAACCAAAATCAATCCTCCAAAATTGATTTTTTTTATATAGAAAAGGGCAGATATTCAAGGGCGAAACCAGAAATTAAAATTTAATGAGGCCGATAATAAAATATTATTGTAAGAGTTAAAGGAAAATTCGGAATAAAAAACAAGACTAAAAATAACAATACTAAGATTTGATATATTGACCTCAAGTAAAACAAGTTTATTTTCACTTATATATTTTACCACTAAGACAAAAAAACTGTTTTATAATATCAAAGCTAATAAAATATATTATAATTTAAAAAATTTACATGGATCAAATTAAAATATAAAAATCCTATGAATGAAAAAATAAACCGAAAATGGTGAGCTGCCAGCCCCCATCTGGCTTTGCCACTGATATTCACGGTTCGTTTGGCTATTCCTTTTTTGGTGTCGGCCTCTCCTCTGACTTTTCATGAATGTACGTACTACGTATGCATCGATTTCTTTAAGTTAAACCCTCTGTCTGTATCTTCATTCATCTGTTCGTTTGCCTGACTATCCAGCATTCTAATTCGACGAGTTACCTCAAACCTGAAATATATGACAAATAAATAATCAGAAACTACCATGGGGGCAGCAGTTGATTGCGCTTAACCAAGGGTTTTTAATTAAAAATAAAGAAATGTTACCGATTACTGTTGAGGGCAGTGACAACACATTACTTTTTCAATTAGAGAATTTAAATTTGAATTTTATAAATAATATTGTTAGGAATAGAGCCTCAAATCTTGAATATGGATCATAAAACAAATATGTACTTTACTTAAAAAAAATTGACATCTTTTTTATTTTTGTTGAATGTTTAAATTATTTGAGTTGGGAGAATATATGAATTTTAATTAGATTTGGATTTTGAATCATTGATTATATTTATTTGCGATGAGATATATTGAGTTTAGTCTGGTTGACATGTTGCAAGTACAATATGAAGGAGGACATAAGATTGAGTTTAAGTGGTCAATATCCTCCAATTTATGGGTGAGAATGGATCCGGGTAATATAAACATTGTATGAAAATGTACGAATTAATTTTAAAATATATATATATGAATTTAATACATTTATGAAAAATACTTTGATACATAAGCTTGTGTAAAGCTTACCATCACATATTTAGATTTTTAATAGCTATTAATTAAATTAATATAATGACGATTGATATTTTAAATGGAATAACTAAAATCGGCTATTAATCCTCTCACATAAATGTAGATTTTTTTCCTGATATTGAATTATTGATAGATCTAACTATTTATTATATATATATATATAGAAAACCTCAAGAAATGAACTCAATTCATATTTCATACCAAGGAAAGAAGCAAGCAAGCTAATGGCGGTTCCTTCAACTTTTCTTTTGCTGGTGTTTGCCTCTCTTCTAGCTTTCAATGAATGTATGTATTCATCAATTACATTTTCTTCTAATTTTCGGCACATCTCACATATTTAGTCTTCCCTCATTTCGAACAGGTAGCAGAAGCATCGGCATCGGCAACAACGAGCTTGATCGGAGCATGGCAGCAGGCAGAAAAGAAATAACAATCTCACCATGCGTTGCTAGCCCGATTGTTGAAAGATGGTGTTGTATGTGGGTAGAACCAAATTCTTGCTTTCAGAAAAGGGAGGACTGCCTAGCTTATTGCCCAACCTTACCACCACCTGCACTTCCATGACTTATCACCCACATGTGCCACTTGATTCAAATAATAATTAATAACAAGTGGTCAAAATAATTTTTTATATAATTTTCGGGACCTGGTTCATTGGTTTATTAATCTAAATTTGATTATTGTGAAGGTTTATTATGAAGGCGATCTTGCCAAGTCTATGTTTTATTTATAATGTTATGATTTGAATTTTTAAATTTATTTAAGTGACTTAATGTTTCGTCTCACTACATTATTTGATTTGTACCAGTGTGATCTATCTAACATAATTTATATTTTTTTAGTGTAAATATAATTATGAGTCACGGTTTAAACTTCATAATACTAGTTTTTAACTCTATAATCAAGATTGAAAAGATTCACTTACAAAAATATATACTTGGAATAATTTTACACATTTCCATAACATTTGTATATTGATATTAATTCGACAGTCATAACAAACTTATTTCATATATATTCTTGTAAATTATGTGTCGAATTTTAAGCAAATAAAAATTGTTTAATGATTTGTTGTGTAAAAGAAAAGCTTAACAATCAAATATCTATTAACGGACTACTTTTTTATACACGCCGTGTAAAAAATTACATAAGTTTTACATATTTATTTTTTAAAAACTAAATATTAAATCTTTATTAAAAAGGGCAAAAGACACTTGGCCATAAGATTTTTTTCTCCACAATAATGATTTTATTAAAGAGGAATAATCCTGCCATAATCCCCAAACTATTATTGATCATTGTGTTCGACCCCTATAATTTGAAAAATATTCATTTATACTCCCATAAATCCCCAAACTATTATTGATCATAGTGCGTTGCTTTCTGTTACAATGGGGCAGTTTGATCTTCCATTTTGGTTTGAACAAGTAGCCGAAGCAGCGGCGGCGAGCTCAATCAGAGCGTAGCTGTAGTAAAGAAAATAACACTATCTCCCTGCAGTGGCGGCCCTTACCACATTGATTGGTGCTGCATAACGCAGAGCAGACATTTTCATACATGTTAGCTGCCTCTTTCTGATATTAAAACACTAAATAACAAATTGTTTACAACATAAAGGCCAATTCCAAACGGAAGTGAGATTTACACCTTTGATTCTAATGTGAAGATCTATACAAACTGTTGGGGATGGAGTTCCTGTGGTAGTATGCTGAGTACTGGGATTCTAATGAAGCTAAATTTGAAGTAGTGGTTAGAGACGGATGCCATAAGGGTCAAGAGTCAAGAGTCCACGTAAATCCAGCCGGTTTTACGAGGTGTCCCTACGAGTCCGAGATAGGTTTGGTTTTGAAGAACTTGGCCACAGCCTGATAGAGATTTTCTTCCTCAAAGGGCTTTGAGACATATCCATCCATCCCGCATTTCAGGCACTCATCGTAGGTGGCGTGAATTACATCGGCTGTCATGGCTAATATCGGCAAATGCCACTCATCCTTCCTGCCAGACCCTTTTTCTGTATCTCCATTCATCTCTTCATTTGCCTGACTCTCCAGCATTCGAATTCGACGAGTTGCCTCAAACCTGAAATATATAACAATAAATCATCAGAAACTACCATTGGGAAGCAGTTGATTGTGTGATGTTAAAGATATGGCATGCATACCCGTCCATTTCGGGCATCTGAATGTCCATGAAGCAAGCATCAAAACTGTGTGGAAGTTGAAGCAATTTTAGTGCAGCTTTTCCGCTTGCAGCACATTCTACGGCAGCTCCGAACTTCTTCAATGCACCTGCAGCTACTCTCCGATTTACCACATTGTCATCGACTACTAATATTCTCTTTCCACAGAGAAGACTCCCGAGGACGGAAGATCCGTTCGGCATGCCTTTCCCTGGCTGGCTCTTCCCTGTCTCAAGAACCTGCTGAAGACATGCAGCTACCATACTTGCCCTCAAAGGTTTCATAATCGTAGTATCTGCAAACCCCGCAGCCTTTGCTTTCTCAAGTTCTGCATTTGTAATATTTGTTGCAAGAAGAATCATATTAGGCAACTTAAACACGTCTCCATTTTGTTTCCGATCCAACATTCGTAAGCTCAAACAACTATACTCGCCAGAAAGCCATGAATCCTTCTCAACAAGAACTATATCGGGTTGGATTTTACTTCTGCAATGTTCAATGAAATAATTCAACAAAGTTAACATTATAAGACGGAACATCAAGCATATTCTAAACCGGAACTAAAACGTACCCGCATGAAGAACCGTTTTTCCCGCATGCAGAAGCTGCTATCTTGACATCATTTGCAACTTCAACAAGCATACCAAGCCTCTTCAAGTGGTATCGGGTTACAGCAGCTCTAACTGGTTTCCCGTCAACTACTATTGCTTTCAATCCTCTGAAACGAGAAGGAAGATCTTCAGCATTAGATTTTTTCATATCACTACGTGAAGCCTTTTTTAACCTTCCGAAAACAGTGGTGAACGAAAATGTGCTTCCAACTTGTGGCCGGCTAATGAAGCTTATGTGACCACCCATTAACTCGACCAAACACTTAGTAATGCTCAAGCCTATACCGGTCCCACCGTAATTTCTGGAGGTCGAGCTATCTGCCTGCATAAAGGGCGTGAAAACCCTGTCCTGAGCAATTAAAGGGATCCCAATGCCAGTATCCTCCACAGATACCATCAAAGTAACACTCCGAGAAGCTTCGTCCGCAACTGTCATTTTTTCCGAGGCGTCATTTTGCAATGCTTCAGCAGTAACTAAAAGCTGGAAGGAATCCCAACTGTTCCGCTCATCAGCTGCTTCATAGCCACTCAAGGTATTAAACTGGCGACCACCTGATATCAATGCAGCTTCATCTGACCCTCCATTCAAACATGATTCAGCTTTAGCATCATCTATAGGCTTCGGATTTTCAGCTACATGGACTTTAACAAATATGTGTCCCCGTTCTGTAAACTGTCAAAACGCTCATTTTTAAGTCATAGCTGGACTTGTTAAAAGAAGTTTTACAGACAATGATCAATTATATAGCAGGAAACAACTCAATAATGCAATCTACCTATACAAGTTCCAAAAAGGATGAAGGTTGAGCAACACACTTACTTTAACTGAGTTCCCAACAAGATTCGTAATTATCTGTCTGAATCTCCCCGGATCCCCCATAACCATTTCTGGAACTTCATCAGAAACAAAGACTGCCAGCTTCAGATCCCAAACAATTACATCGCATTTGAGTCGTAACGTATCAGGAATATCACCATTTATTGACATCAACAACGCACCGAGACAGGGAAAGAAAAAGGCCAAAAAGAAGGCACCAAATTAGTTCAGGCATTATAAACCATAACTTTTCTATTAATTTTATCTAGACTTACCTCAAGACCTTTGTTTCTAGACTTCTCAGAAAATAAAGAGAGCACATCATCTAGGATAGATCGAAGGTCAAAGGGGACAGTTTCAAGTTCCAACTTTCCGGCTTCAATTTTTGCACGGTCAAGCACCTCATTTATCAATGTTATCAGTGCCTTTCCACAGACTTGAGCAGTCTGAGCATAATCCCTTTGAGTTGAACTTAAATCCGTATCTAAAAGCAAAGCAAGCATCCCTGCAACCATTTAAAGAGTCATCAGAGCCTTGCCGTGTAAAATTCATCGATGACCTTGAATGCATATTTCACACAGAAAATCTTAAGGAGCAATCTCTAACATACCAAGGATGCCATTCATGGGTGTCCTAATTTCATGAGAAACTGTTGCCAAAAACTGCAACAAGAACGCATCATAATTGGTTTTTAGCTTGGAAGTCAATGGTCAACAATATGTTGATAGATACATCTTGAAACACATACCTGTGATTTGGCCACATCAGCGGCTTCTGCTCGAACCATCAGTTCTTGCATTCCATGGAAATCATCTTCAACTTTAACAATGTGTATCGCGGCACCATATAAGATATAGCCAACCAATAAGCAGATCACAAAGAACAAGAAAGCCGTTGTCAGCGCAGTCCACGATGTGGGTGCCTTTTGATGATATCTGTTAAAAATTGCCAAATAGTAAGTGCTTGCAAAAACAACTGCAGTCGTTCCATCAACCTCGTGAATAAGTAGCCATTGTTACACTTACCTACATATCATCTGATGCTTCCTAAATGGATCTCCAAAATCAAGCTTGCTTTCGTGCAACAAAGCCAAGTCACCATCTTGGTTTTGGTGACCATACATGATCAAGTGATCAGAAGAGTTGGTAACATCATAGACATTCACAAGAATCGCCTGATTACCAGCAAGTTGGCCAAGTAGATTCTCCACAAGAGACTCCACGTCAAAGGCCCCGCCAAGGTATCTGTGTTTATTTATACATAAGAAAATCAAAGATGCACAAACAAAGAAGTGCAGTAACTGAAGCAATTAGCCTCTTGTATTTATTTAGCCATCACATAACTGGAAGCCTAGTAAACCAGAAAAAAATAGAAATAGTATTTGTAAAAAGAAAAAAAAAGGATATGAATGTCAAAATCAAATTTGAGGAGAAAATATTAAAGTAAACAAGTGATGTAAATATGGTAAAGGTGCTTATGATGGCACCAATGGAAGTGCTTGTAACTGTATGTCATGGAGCACCATGTTGCTGGTAATGATCGTAATGACACAATATGTTTTTCACAGTGATAGCGCTGTCGTCAGCATAACCATGATAGAGTGTTAAAGCAACGACTACCCTACAAACATGTTGAAGTGGTAATAGGAGTCGTTTTGGTCCATTCTGGTGTCAATGGTCGGACTCGGGCAGTCAAACTCTCATTGGAGAAAAGGAGATGACAATTTCTCCATCAGCAGAAATCACATGAAGAAAAGCCTAAACCTTTTTCATTTAAGTTATGCATTCTAGTAGAACTGCAGTTGTTATATACTGCAAACTCTGATCATCATCACTCTCGGACAATATTGTATCAAACACATTCATTAACTCTCGATAGCAAAAGCTTAAAGACAAGACCAATCATAATTCATAAATAGGTTTCAAACAAAAACTTGAATTTTCAATTAGAAAGGTAAGGTGGAGGATTTACCCTGCAGTTGCTTCAATGCGCTCTTCCACAGTCGGCTTCGGTGGAAGCTTGGATTTGTACACAGGGAATGTCAACACAACACCAAGATGATGAGAACCCAGTAGCCTGAAGGGACTAGTTAGGACAGCTTTCCCAGTAGCCCTAGCCCTCAAGATGTTTTCCCGATCCTCCTGCGCATCGCAACATGAATATTACATTTACAACTACAATCCAACACTCTCAAAATTATAAGCAGATTGTAGATAGTAAATGACATACCTCCCCCGACATCATGTCGAGCGATTCGATGTAAGAAACAGTTTCCTGAGAGAAAATCACAGGAGCATATTCATCTCGAATAGGCGAAGGTTCCCTCTTCATTGTCTTTATAGTCCAGCCATGCTGCCTCTCAAATTTCTCCCTCTCTGAATGTTTTACTCTTTCTGCATAGGCCACTCCACTAAGCAATGGCCTCTCGAAAGCAGTTCTGGCAGTGTACTCAGCAAAAGTCTCCTGCATTTCTTGCAAAGGGAAAAAAAATAGCCCAAAGTGCACAATCAGAAACTCAGACAAAAGATCAACCAAACTAAGATTGCCAGAGGCCATATGTCTAACAAAATACATCAAATGTATAACTTCAAATTAAATGGAAATTTCAAAACTTGAGGAACAAGAAGCAGAAACCTGGTCAATAGCAGATGGATCCTTGTAGTAATGAAAAGTGGAGACAAGAATGGCCAGGGCATGAACATGGTTAACACTAACACTGAACTGGTCCTGCAACATCCTTGCCCTTTGATCACACATGCTACTCAACACCTCCTTCCTCCTCACTTTGTTGTCAGCATCCATTTTCTTGTAGATCCATGTGCTGAGAAAAGCCATCACCATTACCCAAAGCAACAAAAATTTGGGCAACCAAGCCCTGTTAGCTTGAATAAATGTGTACCCTCTTTTGGTCCCCATTTGTTCATTCACTTTCACAGTCACTGAGTGGTGGTAGCTTTGTTTCAACTTAAGACCCATCAGCAAAGGAACAACAAAATCAAAATCTCAACTTGTTTCTCCATGTCTTGTTATTCTTCTTCTTTCTTTGTTAACACACACTTTACATCTGAGAAAGAAAACAACATGCAATAGAACAAAGGAATGGACCCTTGAAGTACAAGCAATTTCAACAAACACCCTTCTTTCTGCAATAGAACATGATGGTGAGCTAAAACTCCATGTTTATGAACCATGGCAGCATTGTTTTGCGTGATGAAAACATGATTACAAGCTAGCACAAAGGAATGGACCAAAGCAATAAAATTTTCACATCACAGCAAGAGAAGAGAGACTCACAGAACTCAAGAAAGTGAAGAAAAAAAACTCAATTCTCAGGGACAAAGCATGGCTCTCAAAAGATGTAAAACAGCTCAAATTCCAAAGATATTTCACTATCTCACTCTACAAAAAGGGGGTTCTTTGCCCTTTTTTCTCTTGAAACATTTTAAAAAATGGAATTTTCACAGAGAATAAACACTAATCGTGTTCCCTCCCAAGCGTGAAAGTTTTGTTTTTTAAGACTAGAAAGACAAAAGAACAACACGTTCACTGTTTTACCTTGTATATTAAAATCAAATTCTGCAGATTGACCAACAAACACTTACTCAGAGCTCTCACAGCAAAGCACAACAAGGCAAAAACCAAAACAAAAACAACTGAAAGATCTTTGGAGAGAGAAATGGGGTTATTTTAGAGGGAACAATTTCTACCTATACACTATTTTTTTGAGGAATTCTACCTATACACTAGTATAGCTTGGTTTAGACTATAGTACATTGAATCATTTTTATTATTATTTTTCTTGGAAAAAAAAAATCGTCCTTTGATTAATGTTTTCACCATTCTTCTTTGCTTTTTAAAGTAAAAACTGAATCGAATTTTTCTGATTTTGGCAGATACGCTTTTGTCTCCCTCGACACAAAACCCACATAAACTTACACTCTCTCTCAGAACCCAACCCGTTCGTTCTCTGTGTTTTGTCTTGGAGTTTATTTATTTATTTTTAATCTCATTATATTATTCCATAAATTTTGGATTTTACATTATTATCATTATTCTTATAAAAAATAGGTATAATGTCAAAAAATGTCATTTAATTAAATAATTATTTTAATTTTCATGTTTTTTAAGTATTTTAACTTTTAATATTTTATTTTTAGTCAAAATAGTCTTTCTGTTGATGAAAATTGTTAAACAACTGACGATAAACAGTTTGAAATAATTTGACAAGATGTCATGTTATCAGAAAAAAATATATTTTATACAATTTTATAAAATTATTTTTTAGTTGATGTGTCATTCTATAAAGTAAGCACATTTGTCTATATGCAAGGACAGAGCCATTAGGTTTCGGGAGGTGCAATCCCCCCCTCTAAAGAAAAAAAATGACCTTTATCTTCTTATTTAAATTTTTTTAAAATTGATTTATTTATAAATTTGTCCCCAATTTCAAATATTTATAGTTTGCTTCCCCAATTCTAAATTTTGACTTTGTCTCTGTCTATATGACAATGTTATGTCAGCGTGTATCGCCGTGTAGGTTTGTCACATCATTTAATGTTAGTTAACTAACAGTTCTCATTTATAAATGGCCCAAAATAAAATATTGAGGGTTAAAATGCTTCAAAAAGAATATTTATCAAAATGACTAAACATTAAGGGCATTTTTAACACTATGCTAAAAAAATTATTACCAAGGTGACATGTATATTTTTTTAATTAAATAAAACATAGGATGATTTAACCAATGAATGGTATCGATGAGAAAATAATTCGTTTTTCTATGAGATTTAAGTACAATAAGTTTTATCTATGAAATTTATTAAGAGTTAAATTTTTTCTTTTGAACAAAATTAAAAGTTAGACATTGAACTTGTATGATCGTGAAATCATAAGAATATTGGGAAAAACGTATGATAATTTTCAAAATTCATTTGTGTAATATATATTTATCCCCTTGACTCTCATTTAATTTTTTTTATTTCTATACCTTCTAATCATAAATATATATTTTTAAAATTTATAATTATAATTAGAGTACATTAAAATTTATCTTTACAAACATTAATGGGCATGAACCTAGAATTGATTTTTTTTAACTTTCATTTAACATTAAGTTGATATTCCATTGGCATATATATATAAGTTTTAACTTTGGGATGGGGTCAAGGACCTTGCAAACTTATGTATTTAAAGACTTAAGAACTTAGCTATTGTATACCATACAATTACAAAAACCTCATTGATAAATAGTTGTTATCATTAAATTAACAATTTGATTATAAATATTTCCAAAAAAGAAACAATTTGATTATAAAATTTGCATGTTTGATGTAAAGTATTCAACAACCTTATTCAAAAAAAAAAGTATTCAACAACCTTTCGAAAAAAATATCCAAAACATAAATAAGTTTAGTAAAAGAAGAGTAGAGAAAGGGTCCAATAATCACAATCACATATCTTAGAGATAACGACATGGCGGCCAGCCAAGGATCTCATTCCTTCTTTTTTTTATTCACATCACACAGAGAAGGCAATTGTTCTGCTATTTTTATAATATTCAAATTTAAATTCATTTATTATTTGTGTTAAGTTTTTTTAATAGTTTAAAAGCGATTATACACTAGTATATGTTTATATATATTCTTAACCATCTTGATAATGAACTTACATCTTATAGATAAAGTGATTAGATTCGGATCTCTTATGATAAACATCATTTGCTTTTTTACTAAAATTATTTGTTAAGTTCAAATGAATGATGTTTAGTTTCTTATAATTAAAGTTTATCATTTGAAACATTACATTATTTTTGGTCAGCTGTACCTAAGACCCGTATATATGCAAGCTGGCTTTGATTTGATTTTTAATCGTGACCTACTTATGACAAAATTCTTAATTATAATTTTTTTTAATCGATTAATTATAAATTTTTAAATAATAATATCTGAATATTATTAATTACTATAAAAGATAATACAATAAAATGTATTAAAAAAAAGGACAATGTCACTAAAAATCTTTTACAATGGTGTAAAAAAAATATACATTTCCATCGAGATTAACATACCAAAATTCAGAAACCTTCTTAAATTTTCTTGTCTCTATCCAAACGAGACGTTTTACGGGATGAAAAATGAGTGGTGAGCGAACAAGCTATCAGGCAGATTGCTCCGCTACTCAGGTCTGATTACATCGGCAACCAACCATCAACCGAGTAAGAATCTATCTTTCTAAGACCACCGACAAAACCATAATCAGAGGTTGACGTCGTGAAGATCTCTGTGCGAGTACCAACCGATCGCTAAAGTATGTTGAAATTATGTCACATTGACAGAATAAAACAAACCACAACAAAACAAAAAAAAACGTGCCACAAGGACAGAAAAAACACATGCCACAAAAGCAAAACTTTTAATTAAAATATAAAAAAATAATAAATAATAAATTTAACGCTCAACAACTAATACTAAAATCAAAAGAATTGAACAAAATTCAGAGCAGTTAGGGTATGGCATCTTTACCTTAATTATAATTAATATATTATTAAGTTGATGCTTGTAAATTATTTTTACACATTCAAAATTTAATTTCAATCCTTTAATTTATGAGTTTGAGTCTATATACTTATTTTATCTTGACCCTTCCTGGCGACTATTCAATTTATTGCTAATCAATATCTAACCGTTATAAAAAATAATATTCCAGTCATCTATATTCAAATTTTTATCAACTTGACCTTTAAAAGTTGTAAATGTATATGATTGAAAATTTGTATTATTAAATTAATAATAATTTTTATTTAATAAGAAAGTTATTTTTTATAATTGTAGGCCAATAATTAACAATAAAATTAAACATGAATTAAGTTTAAATAAAAATATTACAAGAATTTACTACCATAAAATTAAAATTTTAAACCAAATGTTATATTTTAATACACAATCTGTGTAAAAAAAAATTAAACAACCCTTCCCATTTAAACTACAAAATCTAAATCTCTGATCCTAAAAAATTTAGACCCTGAATTATAAACTTAAATTATAACATTGAATTCTAATTTCTAAACCCTACAACCTAATCTCTAGACCTTAAACTTCAAACTAAACCTATAAACTCTAGAATTAACAAGCTTATGTAAAGTGAAATTTATACAAATTTTTTATTTATGTATTAAATTATTTACCTTAAACTAATACATGAATTCTTAACCTATTTAAACATTTTTTTGGGTGGGGGTAAAGTTTTCTTACTGCCCACTCAAAGAATGTGAATGACAACCATGTGGGTGGTGGGTAGTGATTAGAGAATCCCCCACAAAACCCATCACTTCCCCTAAAAGAAGTGTGAATTTGGGTTCAATAAATGATGAAAGTGTCCCTCCTCACATGGGGGCAGCTGGTTGCTTCCTCCAACACCATCCCTGGGGTCTCTGCCTCTCTCTTCTGCTTCATTGGCTGGGTTTGGATTTGTATTGCCATCCGCCGTGGTCCCTCTTTTCCCTCCTTTGCTAAATAAATATATGGGTGTTCATAATTAACCGTTGCAGTATATTGATTAATTATAATGAGATAAGCACGTAAATTTTAGATATTATTATTTAATTGTACTAAAAATAAAACCTATAGATTAATCATTATATTATGTTAGTTAACCATGAACACCCTTTTGTGCTACGCGATGCTCTCTTATGGGTAAATGTTTCTCTTTTGTACTTCGTAGTGATGGCAGTAGAACCAAAATTTGATATATCTTGACCCGATAAAAAATTGACAAATTGTAATCCTACCTATAGAGGGGACAGAAAGGGAAGGGGGACTATGAGAAAGAAAATGGTATTCTTAGTGGGTTTATAATCCGTGGCCTAAGGCAAATGAGAGAGCAAAAATGAACAGTTTGACCAACCGACCATTGCTCGATAAAACTTATTTTTTCAAATTGAAGTTCATGTGTAATTTTGAGATTTATATCCTTATCTTTTTCATTCCCACAATTATCTTACTTGTTAGCTTGATCCCCTCAATTTTTTCCTCACTCAAATTCAGATGGCCATCGTTGGATTCAGAATTTAATTCATATGATACAATTTTATATAATATCCACCGAATTTTGAATCAAATTTTAATAATCAATAAGTTTGTAGTCCAATTTTAAAATAAAGGAATACAAAGATGTGATGTTGGAGTGAGAAACTAGAGAAGTTGGAGCTTATTAAAGAAAAATTCTTCTATTCCTTTCATTTTCGTCCATAAAACCAGCTAAACTTCTAACTTCTCTTGTTTCTTTCTCCAGCATCACACCTTTTAGTTTCTTTCATGTTCATCCCTAAACCAGCTAAACTCGTCAAAAAAATCATAATAACTTTTGTGAAATTCTGAAATTCGTCGGAAAGGTACGATGACTACCTCAATATCGTCTGAAAATACGACGATTTCGACGATTGTTGTAAAATCGAAAACAAACTCCTAAATAAATTTTTAACTTTCCTACTTCCCCAACTTTTTTTTCTTCCAACTGTATTATCTCACTTAATTTGCCCCCAAGCATCTTTATGTTTGGAAAAAGAAAACATCTTGATTTTAATTTACCGATGGAAACACTGTTCCATTCCCAATTAATAATGAATGATACAACTTTGACCCTCACCCACTTGCATATACATACCATTACTTGATATCTTTATTTCTTTTCATGGAGAGGAGATATGAACAGCAAATCTAACCTATATTATTTTTTATTAATTCTTGTTACAAGCGGTTTTAAAATTTGGGGTTAAAATCTATTCTTTTATGAGACTATAGGTCAACAAAATGTGAAAGATCAACTATTGAGTTCACTACAGTGAGTACCATGGGAAACCAAAAAAAATATATCCAATATATATGAATTGTTTTTTATACATAACCTTTGTAAAAAGAAAATGCATGATCCTTCATATTGAAACTGTAGATTTAACCGATAATCAGTTAGTTTAGTGGGATGAAGCACTAGATCGCTTAAACAATGTTAGAAATTCAAATTCTGACGTTGTAATTGAAGAAAATTGAGTTGGATGATCGCCCTATAATGAATCTCTGCGGTGAATTGTTTAAAAAGTGGAAGGATGCATCTCATTATTATTGACAAAGCCTGCAAATCTTCCCAAACCCAATAGAACAAAGATACGACGACATAATTCTTTCTTTATAATGTATCCCTTTGTTTGATTACTTTGATTATCATAATTATTTGTAATCATTCCTCCAAGGGATGCAACAATGTAAGGGACCTTCTTGTAAAGTACCTTTCTTTTGACTCTAAAATCATTTCCCCCCACCTTTTTAGAACAAGAAGTTCTCCCCATGAAGAAGAGAACTAATGAATTGTGTAAACAAAATGGAATTACTTATATTCTTTATTAAGTAGAGCTTGGTTTTATAATTACCAATGATATCATTCTTGTGTTGGGAATATCAAATATGCTGGTAAGAGGTTTTGTTGATATAACATCTACTTCAATCTAAAGTTGTATTACATATTTAGTACGTTTTTGTATTAGGGATATATTAAATACGACTTAAGTACTTGCAAGTATTTCTTCTCTCTTATATATATTTTTCATTTATTTTTTCACCATTTTTTTCTCTACTTTATTTTGTTCACATGGTCCAACTATAAGTATATAAGTATGTGGGATGTCATGCTCAAATATTTTTTTATTACTTTTTTCAATATTTTTTTAGAATTTAAAATTTATTTTATATTTATCGTATCTTTGCCTTACTCGTACTCTATAATCATTGGTGGAGCCACGTATAGGTTAGGGGAGTCAATTGACTCAACTCGATTTGTTGTGGTATTGGATTTTCAAAGAGTTAAATGAGGATTTTTAAGTTCAGAAAAATATTAGAATTGACTCACTTAATTTGTTTGGGTATAGGGTCAACAATATTTTTATTGAGTGGTATAGAAATCCTCGTATCTCATACTTTACTATGACCCTACTATATGAAAATTCTGACTCCACCACTGTCAATAATTTAAAAATTGTCATTTTTCGTCTTTATTTTTTATCAGTGCAACATATGATAAAAGATGAAATGTGTCAAGTCTATTAAATTAAATGGTAAAAGAATTGACGTCTGTTAAATAAAGTTTCGAATTTAAATCTTACAAACAGAGAAACAATGTTAAAAAGAGAGATCAATTCAATCCAACTCTAAATATAATCGAAACCCCAAAAACGACCAAACGCCATTAGTTTTCAAGCCCCAAAAGAAGGGAATATTGTTAAAAAGCAAGTGGCCTAGAATGAATAAATAGCATTGTGCCAAAGGGAATGGGTCCAAGCCCAAAAAATGACAAGTTTTTCACTCATTAGAAACCCTTTTTCTTTGTTTCTATGAACTATATCTTTATTCTTTCAATTACAATCATCATTTTTTTCCCTCAAATTGGGTCATTACATTATTAAAATATTTTAAGACAATATAAAGATGGTTTACATTTTAATATATAAGTTGTGTAAAATATTTACACAACCTTTCATATTTAAGTTATAAAATCTAAAATTTAAATCTCTAACCCTAGCATCTTAAACCTTAAATCATAAACTCTAAATTATAATCATAAACCTTAAATTCTACACCACCACACCGACTTAACCCCTAAATTTTAAACTCTAAAATTAAAAGGCTTATATAAACTTTAGTGTTTACACAAACTTGTATATCAAAATATTTTCTATATAAAAATTATTAAAAATGACAAGTTTTTCCCTCGTTAGAAACCCTTAAATATCATGAAACCACATATCAAGTTGCTGGAAACAATCATAACGGATTTGAATCCACAACATGGATCAAACCATTCCCAACTTTTTTTTTTCTTTTGAAATTATTATCGGTATTTAATTTATTGGTTAATTAATTTAGATTAGATGCTGTATAGGTCTATTACAGAAATTATCCTTCTAACTCAATTTATTCTATTTACAACGTCATAATATGAATTCTTAATATTGAAATGTAGTGTCTCATCCATTAATGCAATTGAAGATAATTTTTGATCCAAATGTCCATATAAAAGCTTTAACCTGCATCATTCGAAGAAAAAATATATTATATATATAACAAATTTACACTCAAACAAAATAAAATTAAACATAAAGTTTAACTAACATGTGACTATATTTTGGGATTTGGATGTCCTTCATTATATTTGTAAGATTTCTATGATTTATAAAACATAAAATTAAATCAAAGAAATAAAACTTAAATAATGCACTATAACAGAATCATATATTACCTGTATGTTTGGTGCATAACCAAAGTTATGTACATAAAGCATGTTCGATTCATGCATTCTTCATTCACTAGATGTCTATATTAAAAATAATTAAAACCAATTACATCTATGATAGATAAGACAATGACTATATGTTTAGAGTTTAAAAAGTAACCTGACTCAAATTTAGTGTAGTAGCACCATTATTTTGTTGCACAATTCTATGAGGTAAGTTAGGAGCAGTAGAGTACCAACTGCTACCCAAACCTTAAAAAATAAAAAATAAAAAAATCATTCATTTAAATAGATTAATAAAAATACCATAAACAAGTATTATAAGTAAATACCATATTAGAAAATTGTACTGTGTTTTGGTACATAGGTCCATAAATATTGTTTAGCGGCAACATCATTGAAGGAATGATCTGCAATAATTTTTTTTTAAAAAAAGTAAAACAAAAAAATACTTGAACATAACATGTTACTAATTAATCTTATACATACAATATTCTCATGATTTGGAGCGGTACCAACAACAGTATCTAAAGATTGTCCTATTATTGATTGCTTTGCTTTTTCTGCAAAATATATGTATTTCTCAAAATAAATACAATCACAAAATAAAACACCAGGCAATAATCCAATTCCCTAGTTTAATAGGAAAATAGAGTACATGTTGATATTTTTAAATAAATGAAAAAAAATTAGGGTTTTGAGAAAAGATATAATTTAGAAGAAACTTGATGTGAACCCAAAACCTCATCTTCTTTATGCTCTTTCTTGTCCCAAATGTGGCATCGTGGAATCGTCAAACTGAGCGCCACCAAAGCCTGGTGGCGAGAGCCACACACACAGAGAGGGGGAGGGAGGCCGGGTTTATCTGCAAAAATTTTGCAGCTCCATAAAGCATATTGTTAATTAAAACAATTGGTTTGCCACTATATTAGTCTATTAAGGAAAAAATAACCATCGCTGTTGCATTTGCCTGCTAAGTGCTACCTGCTTGGTGGACATTCTCATAGCGCCTTAGGATTCATATCCAAGTACATCAACAACTTGTTCATATTATTCTTTTTTGCCTCCCAACAACTAGATTAACACAATTTTTTGCTTCAGAAATACATGACGTTAATAGCCCAGAAGACAAGTCAAAAGAGGTTGCATCAGCACAGATGCCCTCCTGCATTATATTTCCTATAAAATCAATAGTTAAGATCAATCTAACAAATGGGCTATGGTGAAGTGACCAAAGAATACCAACTAACAGCAGCAAATATGTTCTATCTTTAAGATTGACATCTCCAATGAAATCTCATTCACCACAACCTACACCATCAACAAGAAAAACTTTTAATTGAGAAAACGGAAGTATTTTTATAAAATATATAACATGCAATAGGATTACACTCACGTTGTTTTGAATTAATTTAGCTCGCTGAGTAAACTTTAGTGTTAAGTTATTTTCAGCAGCTGAAAAATGTAAGGTATTAGAAGTCAGAATCATACACACTTATGTTCAAGTTGAAATACTTGAAGTGTCAAAAATAAAAACTAACCAGATAGAAGGGCTAACATTGGCAATTATCATTGTTTTAGAATTTCCACCAAGTGAATCTTGTATCACATTTAAGATGAAATGTCGTCACTGCAATGCAATAAGGACAAAATAAAACAGAAAATTATCTTACCTGTCGTTCATCTCTGCCATTAGAGTTATAATGTCTTTCTCTAACACTTTTTTTAGGTCTTCTGTCAAAATCTCTACGTGTACCCATATGAGCCCTGAGTGTGGATACACCAGTTCTTAGCTTAGACAGCTTCTCCTGTGTCTTCAAAATGTCATTCTCCGCCATATCTTCATGCTTTTGTTCAATAAAAGCAGCACGCCGCTCCTCCTACAGAAGTCTCTGTTGGAATGTAGTGCAAGCTTCCTCTGCCTTTGCAACGTCAATCTCAAGGGAACAAATTATCGTACATGTCGTTCATCTCTGCCATTAGAGTTATAATGTCATTTCTCTAACACTTTTTTTAGGTCTTCTGTTAAAATCTCATCGTTCATTTTTGCTGAATCCTTACGGTGTCCCAAATTTCCAGCCAATGCTTCATTTAGATTAGGGAAAAGAAAAACAAAAGAATAACTTGTAAAACTTTTTCGTGAACCATGAGGTTCATAGAAAAAATGATGTTCATATGCCCATTTTCAATATTCACATTTGACAGCCAAAGAATCATAATGATCGCTTAACAATGTAAACTTGATTTGAATAGAGAATTAACTTGAACCACGCAAAGCAAATACACATGTAGAAGAAATTAAAGAACAAATAACAAATTCTAACAGTTTGGTCTTTGAGTTACCTTTGAAAATATATGTAGCATTCACCTACACCTCTTGAACGTGAACCTAAAATAACAGTTGAAAGTTAAAATAAGAAATGACTAGATTAGGGAGGAATTGTATGGAAAAATTGCCACTGTTAAAAAGGTAAAAAGAGCGACATCCACTATCATGAGTCCGTCAACTCAAGGCTCTGAGTTCCCTTTGAAATTATTTATAGCATTCACTTCCGCCTCTTGAAAATGAACCAGAGAAAACAGGTGAAAGTTGAAATACACATGTAGAAGAAATTAGAGAACAAATAACAAATTCTAACAGTAGTTTCGTGTCTGACTTACCTTTGAAAATATATGTAGCTTCAAACTTTTACATTGGAGTTTCTCCCATTTTCTCCCTTCTCAAGGCACCCGCAAGCACTGCATCCAAAGAGTTTAACTGCAAGAATTTCATAGCTCAAAAAGCATATTGTTAATTAAAACAATTGGTTTGACACTCTATTAAGGAAAATATAACCATCGTTGCAGCAGCTGCCTGCTACCTGCTTAGTGTACATTTTCACAGCACCTTTGGATTCATATCCAAGTACATCGTCAACTTGTTCTGGACACATTTCATATGCGTTATAATCAGGACTTCCTTCCGATTGCAATGTAGCAGTGATTGTTGAACCAAAAGACAAAGATCGGGATACGTTCTAACGTCTAAAAGCAGAAAGCTTTTCCTGTTCAAGGAAGTCAATTCAAATTACAAATTATTCAATTCACGTGAATTTACAAAAGAAAAAGCGAATAAACTATGATGAATGTGCCACAACTTTAGAAGTCGTATATGATTTTGTAGTGCAATGACATCTCCAGTGGAATCTTCATTTCACCACAGCCTACACCATCAACAAGAGAAACTTTTTAATTGAGAAAAATTGAAGTATTTTTATAAAATATATAACATGCGATAGGAGTAAACTCACGTTGTTTTGAATTAATTTAGCTCGCTGATCAAACTTTAGAGTGTTAAATGTTTCGATTGAGCAGCTGAAAAAATGAAAAAAAAATGTAAAGTAGTTGAAGTTAGTCAGAATCATACACATTTATGTTCAAGTTGAAATACTTGAAGTGTCACAAATAGACACCAACCAGATAAAAGGGCTAACATTGGCAATTATCATTGTTTTAGAATTTCCACCGAGTGAATCTTGTATCACATTTAAGATCCTACTAGTGGAACAAAGCTAGTTAACACCCCCTGCCCCCACAAATAAATCAACAAGATCCTACTAGTGGACAACCTCACATGGGATTAGGTACAAAGACAGGAAACCTGGGCACTGATACAAAGCATCAAACTTAGAGCCAATTAACAAGAGGCGGAAGGGCTAACTTGAATATAGGAACTCAAGTAAGTTCGATACTTAATAAATATAGGTTAATACCACCCAAGGGAATGTAAAGAGAAATGATGTGAAACATAAAGAGGGCTTATCTATTATATCAAAGAAACATTACTCGCAAGTTGAATCACTTTCTTCTTACATAGCAAAAATAACAAACCCAATAAGTTATAACAAGCTAATAGCTAGGTAAGGTTCACAACAAGGCTCCTACCAAACCAATGTGACAATGACAAAGGACTAAGGAGCAATGTGATAAACAACTGAAAAGTATGGTTGTATTTTCTTTAATGCTTATCGTTTTAGCGATTACTAATTAGTATATTTTTTCATTAATGAAAATGTTCAAGTAATTAAACCGCCCTAATTTATTAGTGTATTTTTCATTAATGTAAGATCCCCTATAAAATCATATCTTTCATGCAAAAAACAAAACAAAAAATCAATTCTATAATAAATTTTTTACACTTAAGTTTTCAGCATTCTATTTTACATCTTATCATATATTATATAAATAATATGAAGACCAATGGATGATGGACTTGTGAGTTGCTACAACAGAAAGAAAGCAGCCCAAAAATTGAGTCTAAAGAAGTTAAACATTAATGAGAACATGATCTACAGACCAAAAAACAGCATCCAAGGAATATGAACAGCTTTACTTTCATGTAAATAATGTTGAAAACAAAAATGATAAAAGAAGGCAAACATAACATGAAAATGGTTTAAAAATGATAAAAGAAGTAAAATTCCAAAAAAATTGTTCTTTTCAATCTTAGAATGCATGTCAACCAGACAAACATGGTACTTCAGTCTTACCTAAAGAAGTAAAATTCTACAACCAAAAGACCTGAAGAGAAACAAAAATGAAGTTGGTTTAAATGATAAAAGCAAGCACAGTTTCCAAAATAGAAAAGAAGGAACATAACATGCAATTAAATGCTTTCATGATTACCTAAGTTATATGGCACTTACAAGTAAAACTGGAAACAAAAAGCGCGAACTACCAGAAAAATGGGTCCGCAAACCCCAAGCAAGATTCCCAATGGCTTGGATGGATTCAACTGCAACAGCGGTGTTAACATCTGTAACAAGCTGCAAGCATAAACACAACTTAGGCAAATCATGATACCAAAGGCGTAAGCAGCATAGACATTCGAGTCACTGATGCTCCTAAATACAGCACATGATATACAGCTGCACTTACGTGAAAAAGAATTCCTGTGAAGCAAAGTTTATGCCACCACCAACTGTATCTCCTGTTGTATATGTTGGACCAAAAGTATCTCCCTTTCCTTGCCCACGATATAGCAATCCATCATCCCCGTGATACCCACAACTGTTTACTTCCCACCTGCCACAGTTAAGGATACTTTGAAATTAGTATGTACATATAAGAAGTTAAGAAAAAATAAAATCTTTCTTATTTTCCTACAAATTCTCAGAAAATTGATGAATCCTAACAAAAAAACACCGACTTAAAAGTTGTCATCCTGATTATATTTCTTTCATGCTTAGAAAAGCTTGCGTTTCCCACAATATTAAAAGAGAAAATTCATTCCCCTCTTTTTCTCCCCCTCCATTCCCAAGCACTAAAAGGAGATTGATTTCTCTAAATATCCAGGATCTCTCACCAAAACAAGACATAAACCCAATTGAACTGAAAGACCAAAAATAGAAACCCTCAACACAAAATCATTTCTTTTACATAGGACGGGATTCACTTCTCCCAGTATCCGGAACCTCTCATCAAAAAGAAACATAAAACCAGTTGAACTGAATGAACAACAAGCAAAACACAAGATCAGTTCTTATTCTTGACGCAACAAGGTTTCACCCATTCACTTCAACTAAGTCCACGTCCACATAATAAGAGTGAATCCATTTCCTCTTTTTTCCAGACTCGGAAAAAAAAACAGTTTGAATCAAAAAAGAATTGAAACAAGACAGTACCCTGGATTTAATATTCTTATGCATTGTTTTCCATTTTCAAGCAGCTATACATGATCATACATATTGTTAAACTAAAACAAGAAAGAGGGAAAAGAAAAACGACTTAAGTAGTAGAAAATTTATGTTTTCTAAGTTGCACCTAATAAACATGAACATTAAGTAGTGAACACATTTTCTTGCCCTTCATTTTTTGGCTTTTCAATTAACCTATTGGAGCAAAAAAAATCAACAGATAAAACTAGAAATCATCAAAAGAAATTAATTCTCACTCTATCCTTGCTTTTCTTTCTTTTTTGCTGCTTGGTTAAGCAATTGAAAAGCACTCAGTTATCTTTCTCTCTTGCTTTCCTTTTTTTCTTCATTTTCACTCTTTTTTCCCTCATTTCATCAACCAAATGCAAATTAATTCAAATGAAAAGTACTCTAACTAAAGCACGTTTTCGACAACAGTATCTTGAAACAAAGAAAAATAAAAGCCCTAGATTACCCCGGTTGCCTTCGCATCTTGAAGCCTTCACTAGTGAATCCAATAGCAATTTGTCTCTTGACTCCAGCGTCCTTCACATAAATCTCGAAGTAATAAACCAAATGCTTTACAAGAACCAGGTTATTGGCTTGAACCACACCGACATCATGGCCATGGAGGTTTACGCCCGTATACTTCACCGACAACTTATCAGGCGCCACCACCAAGAACCCTGCCGAGCTATTTATCGTGTTGAGCTCAGTCGGTGCCACCTCCTCATCCTCGTCAATCTCCATCGAAGCCTTAGACGAGCCGATTCAAACCAGCTCCAAGAAGTGTAAACCGAGATCTTGGCTTAAGCTATCGAAACTGTCGTTCTTCCCGTTGTTGTTGTGGCCGAAGTTCATTTCTACCAAAGATTAAAAGGGAAACTATAAAATTTCGTTATAAGTTATCCTGTTTTGGTTCTTCTCGGGTTTTTTCAAGTTTCGGTCTTTCTTGGAAACTAGATTTTCAGATGGAAGCAAAACAAAGGGGAGTTTTATTTTCATTTCATGGATTAAATTTTTGAACCGAACCGGGGGTTTATTTTATTTTTTCCCCTTTTACTCATTGATTAAAATATTAAGGGTAAACTAACCCAATGATCACCATACTATGGTAAATGTATTAAAAAGACCACATTAAAAAAATTGACTCAATTAAACCACCAAACTATTTAAATGGTATCAATGTGACCACCAGCCGTTAAAGGTTAACGGAAGGGTGACGTGGCAGTTAAAAAAAAATAGGGTATAATTACACATTTAGTCTTTATTACTTATACACTCTATCAATTTAGTCCTAATTTTATTTTAATAAAATAAATTAATTATTTAGTGACATGTGGAAATTACAGGAAAAGAAAATAAGTTTTAACCCAAAGAAAAACATTGATAACAACAAGAATGATCAAAAGTTTTAAATATTTACCTGAATGGCAAGCTCTCTTGTGGGACAAATAACGATAACACATGTTCCATTACGAGGAGTGAATCGAACATTAAATAACAACTCAATAGCAGTTACTAAAAAAGCAAGGGTTTTCCCAGAACCCGTCCTTGCAGCCCCAAGAACATCTTTGCCAATCATAAGTGGAATTGATTTGGCTTAAATCTGCGATTTTTAGATTGACAGGTCAATTTTAAGAAGATCATAAATCTTATATATAAAATAACCACATGGAAATAACATAGTAACATATAAATTCTAACAATAGCTTGATATATAGCCTAAAATCCATCAAATGCATTTGGGTAGAAAGAGATATTAAGGAAACTTAGCATACACACATTGATTTTGGGACATTTGTCGGAGACTTGATTGTTGAGGAAGATGCTAGCAGGTTCTTTTTAGGGATTTAATTTCTTTGAACTCTTAATCTGAAAACAAAATGACTTGTTTACAACTTAGGATGATTGAGATTTTAATTTCCTTTTTCTTGTTTGTAGTGATGATATATCGCTGGAGGGGCTTCAACAAGAATTGGAAGGATGCAAAGATGATGATGTAAGTAAAATTGATATTGTTTGCTTTTGTACATACTGTTTTTAGGCTGTCGTTAGACCAAACATCTAATGATTCAAAAGGAATTTTCTGCTTCTCAAGATTTAAAGGCTTATATGGTTTTACCCTCACATATATGATGTAGGTGGTTGCAAACATATTGTCTAAAGGTATAAAACTAAGGGAGTACACAAAGGGGGTTGAGAACAACCTGCGGAAAGTTGAGTTGGATTCAATTCAGGTTTGTAATTACTTAAAGTTATCCCACTGCGCCTATTGGATATGGTATTTTGTTTCTAGAGCATGTTGATTATTGGGTTGTACGTTAATTGTCTTTCTTAAAGTCATCATTAGAGGTTGTGTGCAATATAAAACGAATTCTACATTGTTTTCAAGTTTGTTCTAGGTTGAAGATAAATTTCGGTAAGAGTTCGTTATATGCTAATGGTGTAGACGATGAGCTCAGTGCTGATGTGGCCGAAGTGATGGGTTGTGGACAAGCAAATTTACTGTTTGTATATCTAGGCTTTTCGATAGGGGCGAATCCGAGATTGGTTGTTACATGGGAACCGATAATTGCAAACTTTAGGCGCAAGTTAGCGGGGTGGAAATGGTCGTCTTTATCTTTTGATGCTCGTGTCATCTTGGTGAATTCGGTACTTTCCTCTTTACCGATTTTTATATGGGATTATTTGTGGCTCCGAAGGGGGTGATTGAACGGCTGGATCGTATTCGGAGGGCATTCCTATGGGGTGGTGTTGGTTTAGAGATGCGAATGAGTAGGGTAGGGTGGGAGGTCGTATGTCGGCCAAAACAGTTTGGGGGATTGGGAGTGGCGGACCTACGGGTGAAGAATATGGCCTTATTGTCGAAATAGGTATGGAGGTACGCTCGCGATCGAGATTCATTATGGCGGAACTTGATAGTTACTAAGTATGGCGAGCATACGCAGTGGTGGCGTTTTAATACAGAAAAACTATCGTCGATGTCGATAGTCTGGAGGCAAATTGTAGCAAACTCGTGTGTAGCGCAAGTGGACAAGCACATGGGCATGTCGGGTTTCCTGTGGAAAGTTGGCAACGGGCGGTCAGTGCTATTTTGGTTTGACCTTTGGATTGAACAGCAAGCATTGAAGGATACTTTTCCGCGTCTATTTTCTTTGGCTATTAATAAGCTAGCTTGGGTGCGTGATTATGCGGAGGATGTTGGTTTTGATCATCAGCATTGGGACGGGTTTTTTAGGAGGCAATTGAGGGTGTTTGAGCACGAGCAATTGAGGGCGTTGTATGCCTTGGTGAGCAAAGTTCGAATATGGGAAGGTAGAATGGATACGCTAATTTGGAGGCCGGATGCTCATGGTGAATTTTCTGTTCAGGCTTTGTCGAAGTTGATGATGTTAGATAAGGTTGGGGATGTGGGTTTAGGCGAATGTTTCGCTTGGCAAGTGCTGGTACCGCCTAAAGTTCAAGCGTTCTTGTGGTTTATATGGCTAAGACGGTTGCCCACGGCTGACTTCTTACGCGCAAGAGGGGCCCCTTTGTCGGATGATCAGGGACGTTGTCCATGGTACGTATCGGAGGAGGAGAGTATCGCTCATCATTTGTATGAGTGTTCATATGTGCGACAAGTATGGGATTGGATGAGATAGTGGTGGGGTGTCGAAACAGCTTTCCCGGTAAGTTTTGAAGACTTCTTTGTTATTGATTTTCATTGTGTTTTTACTGGATGCATGAGAAAGTAGTGGGTGGCGAGCGATAGTGCATTGTTGTGGTCGTTATGGTTGGCGAGAAATGAGTTCGTCTTCCGTGGGAAATGTCTGTCGATGTCTGAATTGTGTTTTTTGGTTAAGTTGAGATCGTTCTACTGGATTAAGGTCGATAGGAGGGGTGAAATGATTCCGGAATCAATTTGGTGGTCATGTCCATCTAATTTTGTCGTTAGCGCGAAACCGCAAAAGCTAGGGGTGGGAATGAGCTGGCAGCCACCTTTAAAGGGTGTTTTAAAGTTTAATACGGATGGTTCGGCGCGTGGTAAACCGGGTCCAGCGGGGTTTGGCGGGGTGATGCGTGATGGGGATAGTCAGATATTGGGATTGTTTTCGGGCCCTTTAGGGGTGATGGAGTCGAATGAAGCCGAAGTGCGGGCGGTAGCTTTTGCATTGGGTTTGGTTTAGGAAAGGGAGTGGCGGGATAGTTGTGTCATTATAGAGTCGGACTCGCAAGTGGCTTTGAGCTGGGCTACACATTCGGCGAAACGCCCGTGGCGTTTATGGGAGGTTTTCTCAGCGATTGATCAGGCTTGTCAGGTGGCGTACGACATACAGTTTTGTTACGTGCCTAGGGAGGCGAATGGCTTTGCGGATGTGTTAGCGAAAGAAGGAGTGGATAGATGTTCGCTCTTTGTGGCATGTTTATGATTTGGTGTTTTGTTTCTTTGTTGTTCCGGCGGATCTTATCGTACTCTTTTCCTCCATTAGGTTAGGGAGGTTTTTAACGAGGCATAAGATCCGTCAGGCTGTATGTTTTCTTATTTTATAATAATAGCATACAGTTGCCGATCAAAAAAAATTGTTGCACAATTCTATGAGGTAAGTTAGGAGCAGTAGAGTACCAACTGCTACCCGAACCCTAAAAAATAAAAAATAAAAAAAAATCATCCATTTAAATAGATTAATAAAAATACCATAAATAAGTATTGTAAGTAAATACCATATTAGAAAATTGTACTGTGTTTTGGTACATAGGTCTATAAATATTGTTTAGCGGCAACATCATTGAAGGAATGATTTGCAATATTTTTTTTAATAAAAAAGTAAAACAAAAAAATAGTTGAACATAACATGTTACTAATTAATCTTATACATACAATATTCTCATGATTTGGAGCGGTACCAACAACAGTATCTAAAGACTGTCCAATTATTGATTGCTTTGCTTTTTCTGCAAAATATATGTATTTCCCAAAATAAATATAATCACAAAATAAAAATAAATTTAAACAAAAAATTATAATTACTTACTTTGTTTGGTCGACTTGGATACTTTTGATTTTCTTTTCTCAAGATGACCTTTAAATCTAGCATTAGAAATCTCTTTTGATCTAACGCATGGAGGATCTAAGACTGAAGAATTATTATTTTTTACATATTTTCTCAATCCATCGCCATTATCTAATAAATCTTCAATCAGTGACTTTCTCACATTGTCTGCACGAAAAAGAAAAATTATTACATATATTTTAAAGATTATAAAACTTTATTATATTTTATAACTATATATAACTTACTTGTTCGCGTCACTACTTTTGACGTTTTCGTCTTATCTTTTCCGAGCTTAAAATCTTTGTTGACACATAACTTTGTCAATTCTTTCTCAATTTTCAAGTCACCTTCATATACAATTTTTTGACAAAGTTCTCTTGTCTCTTTATTTTTTTTTTGACTTTTTATAATAAAGTCATAGGCAAAACGAATCATGTGATGCACTCCCAATGTCAGCATCAATAGTGTATCGTTGTGAGAACTCGCCAACATTATCACCATGCATATTCTTCTTAGCATCTTTAGTCCATCTTTTGAAGATGTACTGCTCAAAAATTCTTTTGACATTTGTAACACTAAGAATTCGCAAGGCATGAGAGCAAAGATATCCACAACAATCAAATTTTTTGCAAGTACAATAAATCTCCGTGGTAGATGTGTCAAATCTAACTGTTCGTTTTCTTGAAACATTTTCCTTCATCATCACTTCATATGTATAAATTGTGCCATCTTGATTAACTTCCCTCCAAGTCAATGGAATTCTGTCAAGAAATTATTTCTGAAAGCACTTGAATATTTCATGAGTATAAACTTTCGATGCATGAACCAAAATACCATAATTTTTAATTGCACATGTAACTGATCTATTTTTGCATTTAAAATCTTTCTCGCTTTCAGAAGATCGCCATCTTGCAACTAAATTCTCAAACTTTAAAACGAATTCCGTGAGAGAAGTAGTGGCCTTCAAAATACCATGTAAAACATTGTTTGTGACTTCAGCCCTCTGCGAAGATTTAATTTTAGAAGAAAAGATATCAATGCTAAAAGCAGTACTCTATTTTTCACGACATTTATATAAACCATTCAACCATCTATGATCTTGAAGTGTATGGTCACTTATCATTTTTCCCAAGTTTCCTCGAATTCTGTCTCTGATTCACAACTGTGCATGCATATATGAAACAAAGAATGGAATTCTGCATTTGCATTAAGACTACCAAGATGAGAAAGAGCATTCTTAGAAATATGCCATAAACATAATCTGTGACATGAATCAGGAAATACTTCTCCAATCGTTTTGCTAATTGCATGATCTTGATCTGTCATTATGGTCTTTGGTAATTGATTTTCCATTGACTGCAAGAAAGACTTGAACAACCATGTAAAAGAAGCAGTTGTCTCATCTAATAGAAAAGCACAACCAAACATTATAGTTTGTCGATGATGGTTACTCCCTACAAATGGAGCACAAATCAAATTATACCTATTGGTGCGGTAAGTTGTATCGAAAATTACAATATCTCTAAAACAATCATAATCAATTTTTGATCTACCATCTCTCCAAAAGAAATTTGTCAGTCGATTTTCTTGATCAACTTGAACTGTGTAAAAAAATATTGGATCTTCACTTGCCCTAACCTTGAAATGGTTAAGTAAGCTTTGGTCATCTCCCGCTTCAATAACCATCATCTTCTGTTTATTAATATAATTATAGCAATCTCGCCTTGTAAACGCAACATTTTCAGTTTCACACGCTTCATTCGACATGTAAGAATAAACATCTGTTAGACGTATCCCGGAACTAACCATTGAACTAATAACATTAGCTTTTTCTGTCGGAAGAGATCTCGCTGATCTAAGTAAATGTCTCTTAGAAGGAGTTGCCAACTCATGATTATGCTCTGAAATAAAATGAGTGATTGTCCAATGGTTGTCTTGTAGTGTAAAACGAATCACTGCTGGACATCCAGTTCTAGTTTCCAATTTATTATATTGTTTCGTATTGATGTCATCCTCAAATTCTTTGAAACCTTCCTTAAAACAGTAAAAGTCTTTGCAGCGAATAATATTGGTGCCAGAAACGTACATGTTTTTTTCTTTTCGAACACTAAAACTCATACCAAGACCATAATCTCTATACATATTGTAAGCTGCATCTTCACCATCTACCACAACTCCCATCAAATTATCGCTTCCATCTTTTTTTCTTTCCACACAATTCAATTTTAATGGATTTTCATTGTCGCTATTTTGAACCATCTCTGCAGAAAATTTGTTATGTATGTATAACAATAGATTCACTGAATCTTCATAATATGTCACTAATTTAATAGATTCACTAGATTTTCTTTCATAGTTAAATTTCTTTTTGATATTAACTAAATTAACAATAGAAATCTAAAATTTTAAAAGATAAAAAAAACCAGTGATGATAAATTTTTTATTAAACCAAGTGAAATTTGACAATTGGTGATAATTGCAATAGAAATTGATAATTTTTTTACTCTATAATTGCAGTTGCAATAGAAATTGATAAAAATTGCAATAAAAAGAAACCATTACATATATAAACGAATAAACAAAGTGTAAAAACCAATATATTACTTGTTAAAATTTACAAATTTCTTTGGAGTGGAAGTTGGCCAATCTTGGCCAATCAACGAGGAGCAACGGTAGGGTTGGAGAGACAAGTAAAATTTTCAAGTTTAGGAAGACGGTAGAATTTTCATATTTCTACAAAGTAGAATTAGCCAATCGACGATTAGCAGGGGAGGGTTTGGGAAGACGAGAAGAAATAGTTTTTTTTTTACATTTTGTGTTTTAATATTTAGGGTAAAGAATTAAAATATGATTTGGACAAATGTTGACATGTAAAATATGAATGACATATATTAATTATATTGGTTAGGACCATATCCTAGGTGGTAGGTAAGGCTCATGATATAATTTGTCCCGATGTCAGTTTTAATCATAAATACTTTGATGCTTGAACTATCATATCTTATTTTTTAAATAATTATTTTTAAATGAAAAAAAAAAGTGCATATTTTTAACAACTACACAATGTTTAGCCAAAAAGGAGTTTATTTTATATGGACTGAAACAAAATATTTTCTTACATAATCATTAATACTCTTACTTTTTTCAATTAATCCTCAAAAAGAGAATATTTTTTCAAATCAGCCGTGATATTGTATGTGAAAAATTAATAGAATAATTTTTTTAAGAAAATGGGAACGGACCATCTCCATTTCTTTTAACAGCAACACATGAACTGGGGTGGAGGAGATGGTGACGAGACCATATAAAACATAAAAAGAACCCCATTGACACGTACTATAGTTTTGTACCGGGTAAGATTAAAACCAATAAATTCAAATGCGATGAAATTAAAATATATGGATATCATATAAAAAATAATTAAATATAATACAACATAAAAGGAAAATATATAAACATATGAATGGATGGAAATCCTCTGTTTTTTCGGCGCCTCTACTTATGCCCCAATGCTCAAAAATAAGTTTATGATTATGATTTAAGGAAGTTAAACCATGGTGTATTCTTTAGGGTATAAGGTGTAGGGTTTAGGATTTAAAATTTAGGGTTAGGACTTGAAATTTAATTTTTTAGTGTTTTTTAGTGTTGGAATATAAGTAGAGGCATCGAAAAGAGGTAGAAAATTTTTATCCACATATAAACCTGATAATAATTTGTAAAGCTTAAATATGAAACAAATATTTGTTTAATTCGAACTGATTCACGTCATACAACTAGCTTTGGTGGGTGAACCTTCAACGAAAATTTTTGCAAACACAAAACCTCATACTCAAAATTTATTTAAAAGATATTAAATTACTTACCATGGAACAACCCGTTGATATTGTTATTTAGATTTAATTAGCTTTCTAAAATAACAACTGCTCTGCCACTATTTAAATATTTATTGGAAGGGAAAAGATTACAACAAAAGTATGGCCCAATTTACCACTTGTTTTGCATCATTCTTCTTGTCCCCCACAGCTGAATAGCAACGTCAAGCAAGCTTACGATATTATCTTGTAGCAGTAGATTTTATTATCTGAAACAGATTAATCATTTACATACATAATATATATACCCATCAACAAACATGAGATAATGTTGGTTCAAATGAGATACGAAATTCAAATCATAATATTTATCAGATGTTAATAAGCATTCAATCAACTGAATCAACTCAGATTGATCCATATATATACCTTTTTATTAATGTAATCTCATATATTGGGAATCAATTTCAAACAAACTTTTTCTGTATAAAAGTTGAAGCAGCAGAGAAGCATAAAGGCAAGTGTATGGGCTAGATTGGTATGATAGGTTCATATCCATGCAAGTTCCATAAACGAGCATGAGAATGAATCTGACAAGTGCTGTCGAGTATTATTAGATAGAAAGAATGTGACCCCAAGTAACTTTTTAAGGTAACAAAACTTATCTTAATCTAATAAGATTAAGGTATAGTGAATTTCTAATTTTTTTTGTGGAGTTACAACAAGTATTATGTTTTTATTTAATTACCTATTAATATCTGATTTATTAATGGACTAATTCAGATCGACTACAGTTCCTATAAGAACTTATGTCTATCTCTCTTTTCTCTCTCCACTTATTGAATTGTAGCTTTTGGAACACTGGAAGAGCCCAAAATTCAACAAACACTTGTTAGTGTATGTATCTTATATTTTTTTTCTTACTTTTCTGGATTTGTGAATTCTCTGACTTTGCTCCCTCATTCCCATTTCTATAAACCTCTGTTTTCCCATAATTGTAAACCTATTTTTCTCTCTCTTCTTAGTTCTTTCCATCTCCTGCTTAGCAATCTTATCCCCACTTATTAACTTCCTTTTCCATCTTGAACAATCACTGTACTTTCTGTGGTAGAAACTAGAAGAAGAAAAGGGAAAAGAAACACCCACAGATTACAGTGATTTTGTGTCTTGATACTTCAGCTCATAGCTTTCACAGCTTAAAAAAGTATTGTGTCATGCCAAGTAAGAATCTTTTTCACAACTATCTCATAGGTTATGGATTTGGTTTTCTTTCTGTTGTGTTACTAATTTTAAGCTTCAGTTTTTGCAGTTTTGTTATTGTTTTTTAATTTGCTGCTGTTTTCAGCTTGGGGTTTTAGCATAACTCAGTTTGATAGGTGTTCCTGTTGATTTTGGTTTCATCTTTTTGTTCTTTGGGGTTTTTTTCTTCTTTTTTGTGTTTCTTTTTTACTTGTTTGAGTGATTTTCTTTGCATTTTCCTTGGTGATTTTAGCTCTAATTATCAGTTGCTTGGTGTTAAATCTTTTTTTAACGACTTTCTTAGGCAATTCTGAATATCTTTCATCAGTTCCATGCATGTCAGCTAATTCACCCACACCCTTGTTCTTGAGAATTGGACCCACACTTAACTGAATATATATCTATGACAATATATATATATATGTGTATGTATATGTATGTGTGTGTATACACCTCACCTGTATTTTTGAATCACTTATATGTCCATTTCTGTCTTGCTTTCATCACCCTCTTTTACTTCTTAGTCATTAGTTCTAAGATTAGCCGAGTTAGAATCCAGGGTTTAGTTCGATGAGTGAGTTAAAACACTCAATTTAGTGACTAAATCCAGTTCCATTCAATGTAATGTTCGAAAAGGGAATGGATGTCATGTAATTTTTGATTCTAAGCATAGTGTTTGCTTTTGGCACTGTGTTTGTTTCACTCTTTCGGTTTCATTAAATCAAAGATCATCGAACTCGTTGCTCATTAATCTTTTAGTGGATGGTTGGATCGTTTTCGCCCTCATCTATACGGTTTGCTCGATTCGGATATGAAAACTCTGATAATACTCAAATATGTTTGCTTATTTACCATCTTATCAGAACTTTAGGACTAATGCAATTCTTTAGCATTTTGAATTTTTATGGCTAAGGAATGCAATTCTGTCTGTTTGTAAGCTTTGGCAAATGATCCATTTCTTTGGTATGTGCAGGTCTGGAAGAGCTAACTTATTAGTAGTGTAGCAATCCGAACCGGATATCGAACTGAATAGGCACAAAACTTGCTGCTTTACTTGAGAATGACACCACCAAACCCCGGGTTAGAATTCGAAAACGACTCCGAAGCAAGTAGCCAAGTGGCTTCCAACATATCTGCATCCCCAGATCCCTCGAAGGATACCACAACCACTGCTTCATGCCTCTCGAATCCTGTAAAGGTTCAACTGGATTCGGGGTCTGTTTCCCTCGACCTGACCCTGCACTTCAGTGCCACTGATGCTGAGATGAAGAGTTCCACCAGCGAGACTACAGCGACCAACACATTGTCGGCGAGAGTGTTCTCTTGTAATTACTGCAGGCGGAAATTCTATAGCTCACAAGCCCTGGGTGGACACCAAAATGCTCACAAGAGGGAGAGGACAATGGCAAAGCGCGCGGTGCGGATGGGGATATTATCTGAGAGGTATACAAGCTTAGCATCTCTGCCCCTCCAGGGTTCGACATTCCGATCCCTTGGGATCAAAGCTCATTCCGCTATGCACCAAGGGATCATGTCATCATCCCATGGGCCTATAGATACAAGAACCGGAGCGCGGTTCGATCAAGGGCATTTCGGAATGCCGATATTCATGGAAGATGATGATGTAGACTTGTTCTGGCCAGGGAGTTTCAGGCAGGTGGATGAAGATAAAAAAGTTGGCACTAACCAGGCATTGGACTTGGCTCAAAATTCGAATATAGGATTTATAGCAATGGCATCACCACCAAGAACAGATACATCTGCACTCGATCTTACTTTGAAGCTCTAATTTTCTTTTCAGGTTTCCTTTTCGATTTCATCGAAACAAAAATACTGATTATTTTATTGCTCACTCTGTACAGTGAGGAGCATTAGCAATGGCTGCTAGATCCGAAGATTGTTTTTGCTAGATTTCTTAATTTAATAACACTCTTTTTAATTGTGTTATTAATATCTCTCGCTTTTTTAGGGCGTGACATTCTTCCACATTTAACATCGTGACGTCTTCGTCACGACTCAGCTGACTTCGTGATGACCCACTATCACGGTTGTTCAGCTTGTCTACTCCACTCGTAGAGTGTTTTTCATAAAATTATGGGTAAATTATACTAATGGTCACTGAACTATGGGCTTGATATCGATTTGACCACTATATTTTTAATTGTGTTAAATATACCACATAACTATTTAATTTGTTCTAATGGGACTGTTAAAATAATTGGTATAATTACACATTTAGTCCCATTTATTTATACAAACATTCAATTTAGTCCTAATTTTAATCAAATAAAATAAATTAATTATTCAATTAGGTGGTGACACCACCTTATTTGAGAGATTTATCTATTTTTATTGAGTAAAAAAAATGAAATAATGGAAATTGACCCTAAGGGGAATTGAACCTAGGTCATTAAGAAAAGAAAGCAACACTCTTGCCAATGGGCTAAGCGTTTTTCTAGTATGTAAAATACCAAATATATTATATATCGTATATGTGTTATCCGAGAACAGCATCATCAGTTTCATCCTAAGGATATTTTTAAAATCGATGAACGTCCGATCGGCGATGTACAATCTGGATGGTGAGGAAAATCGCTGCGATTATCTCTCCGCTGGGAAACAATTCTCCCTAAGGTTTACTTCCTTCTCGCTCTCGTTTATTTCATTCTGGCGGGAATTTGGGTCTACGTGCTTCACCTAAAACGACTCACCGTTTTTAGGATCCATTTCTTTATGCTGGATGTGGTTATTTTAAAAGCAGTTAATTTGTTATGTGAAGCAGAGGATAAATCTCATACAAAACCTATGAAGCACGGGGACGCCACCCTAGGGCCATCCCGCGTCCCAATACGTCCCCAAGACAGGGACAATGCGAGGACGATCAAACTTATATCGGGTACGGTTAATACTTATTAGGGACATACCCGGAGACGTATCTGAATATATTTACTTAAAAAAAAAATAGCCATCAAACTAATCCGAACTTAAAAAATTCAAAGATAATTAAACTAAAAAATTATACTTAAAAAACTACTAAATTAAACACTACACCTAAAAACTATAAACTTAACACTTAATCTCAACCAAAAGGCCAAGACTAGATTGCTTTTTTGTTCTATCTGATAAATGTTTATTTATAGGCTGCTTTCTCTCCTTGCTTTATGTATCTTAAGGATGTGGGATATTAGGTGTGTATTATATTTGTAATCTGTTTTAACGTTTAATCATTCAAGCTTTAAATAGGAATGGATAAATATTTATTTCAGCCATGTCATCTTTTAATTTTATTATTTTAGTCATTGATTTTCTCTTTATTTAGAATTTAAAATTAAATTTTCGTTCAATTTAGTCATTTAATTTTAATAATCTCTTAATCTTAGTGTTAAAAAGTAATTTAAAATTATTAGAAGTGAATTTAAATAACTACAATTATAATTATTGTTTAATACAATTATAATTTTAGTCCTTTTTGTATTATAAATTTTAATATTTTCTATTATATATATTAAAATTTATTTTATATTTGATGTACCCTCGTCGTACCCGTACCCTCTAATTTTAAAAATTACCGTTTTCTGTCCCCGTCCCCGTATCTGTCCACGCATCTGTATCTGTGCAACTTAGTATAAAATGAACTAGGAGTGCTCATGGTTGGTATGTTTTGTTCTACATATTTTGTTTCTTGAAAGGGGTGATTTTTTTATGTTGATCATTTTGATTGGTATCGGCTGGTCGTTTCTGAAACCATACTTGCAGGACAAGGAAAAGAAGGTTTTGATGATTGTGATTCTGCTTCAGGTTATTGCTAATGTTGCTCAGGTTGTGTGAAACTTATGTTTGATTTTGATATAATTAAATCTTTAAGGATTAATTTGAAAAACTTAAAATTATTTTATAAGTCCCTTAATAAGTTTTAAGTCACCAACACTTTAAAACTGATTTGAAAAACTCAAACTCAAAATATTTTCTAAGTGTTCCAAGGCCAAACTAATGAAAAACGTCCAGGTGTACGTTTACAAAGTTGGCCACTGGAGGAACTTGTTTCGATACGACCTTAACCGTATCGAAACACCGTATCGAAACAGATTCAATATGTATCGATACGCCCCTTTGTAAAACTCTAAAAGAGTTTGAATGGTGTACCGATACGGCTTCACCCGTATCGATACGGTTTTAACGAATTTTTAATTCAGATCATTTTAAATGTTTCGACCGTTGGTGTCAGTTGTTAGGTAACCACATTTTAAATTGGTAGTTGACCCGTATCGATACGATAAATCCTCGTATCGAAACGGAAACTTACAGTGAGCTATGTCGAGAAAAAGGTATCGATACGGTCTTAGCCGTTTCGATACCCCGTATCAATACGCCTACGTGCAGAGACGGAGCCACAGCTCCAATGGGAGGGGCTGTGGCCCCCCCGGTAGGGGAAATTTTTTTTTTACCCTTTGATTCCTTATATTTTTTTGGAAAAAAAATGGGATAATTGTGAATTTGCCCCTTCCACCTTTCAAAATTTATGTTTTGCCCCCCCCCCCTCCAACTTCAAATCCTAGCTCCGTCCTTGCCTACGTGCGTTTCGATACCCCTATTTATTATGTACAACGACTCTTTCTTTTTTGAGACAGGTATCGATACGGCTCCCCGAGTACCGATACGGATAGCTGCAGAAGTGCATTTATGGTGGTAAGAGAGGGTTCCAACGGCTCTATTCATTTCCTCAACCACCCAAACGGCTAGAATTAATAGAGGATGTATAAATTGAAGCCCTTTGAAGGTCAGCAACAACTATTCAACCCACAAGCATCATCAAAGCAAAAATCCAAACCCTTATGCTCTTAAAAGTCAAATTCTTGTACCCAACTCTAGTGTTTTCATTATTATCTTGTATTGTGAGTTTGGGGTAATTGAAATTGTATTTGGGTAGACATTTATCCTTTGTGAGGAATTATTTGAGTTTACCAAAACCTTCTCTTTGTAAATTGAGTGGATTAAGCTTTGGGTAGAAAGCTTAAATAAATTTGTAAGGTTACCTCCTTATCCAAGAAAAGGGGAAGAATTCAAGTAGAGAATTAGTTGAAAATCCTTAGTGGGAACTAAAGTAGTGGATATAGAGTTCATTTGGAGAACTTGAACCACTCTAACTACTTGTGTCATCTTTTATTTTTTACTCATTCCTCCCACCAAAATTTTTATTGCCAATTCACCCCCCTTTTGGCCATTTGTAATTGTGTGATCAACTCAACAGGTTATCGATGAAACAGTACCTTTCGGTCACGATTGGATGGTGTGGAAACATGTGTTTTTGCTTGTTGATGTTGTTTGTTGTTGTGATGTGTTGTTCCCAATTGTTTGGTCGGTTAAGAACTTACGAGAGGCAGCTAAAACTAATGGGAAAGCTGCAGTGAATCTGATAAAGCTCACACTGTTCAGGCAGTATTACATTGTTGTTGTCCAGGTGTTTTAATTACTGTACGTTTTAAAAAATTAGTAAAATATATAATATATTTGGTATTCCATATACCAAAAACATGCTTTGCCTAGTGGCAAGGGTGTTGCTTTTTTTTCCTAAGGACCCAAGTTCGATTCCCCTTGGGGCCAATTTTCACTATTTCATTTTTCTTACTCCAATTGGTGGTGACACGTGTCATCACTTGATTGGGAAAGGAAAATAAATTTAATAAGTATAATAAAAATAGATAAATCTCTCAAATAAGGTGGTGACATGTGTCACCACCTAATTGAATAATTAATTTATTTTATTAGATTAAAATTAAGACTAAATTGAATGATTGTATAAATAAAGGGACTAAATGTGTAATTATATCAATTATTTTAACAGTCCCGTCAACTTTTTCGTTTTTTATCGACGGTTGGCTACATTGGAACCAATTAAATAGTTATGTCGTATATTTAACACAATTGAAAATATAGTGGTCAAATTGACACCAACCTCATAGTTCGGTGGTCATTAGTATAGTTTACCTTAAAATTATATAGTTAAAGGGTCACCACCTATCTTTTAAAAAATAATGATCCAGTGATATAAAGATATCTTACTAAATTAATTAATAGTCAGTACACTCTTTTTAGTCTTTAAGTTTGTCAATTTTTATTTGATTTTTCTGTATATAGCGGATGAAAAATTGTAACTACGAATATAAAAGTTAAAATTTACTAATTTAAAAATGAATTAAAAAAGTTTGACAACCAATATGACTAATTACTTCATAATTCTCCGAAGTAAAAGTATAATTAGAGTGGTCCAACTATATTGAATTTAATCATTGGATGGTTTTTAACACATAAATTACGCAAAATTAATAATCCCAAGAGTCCAACCATTGCATAAGCAAGTTATAGGATTGAAAATAACTACTAAATCAACTAGGCGAAAGTAATTGATTGACTTTCTTGTAAAAGTCAAATACAAGGAAAGATTCATTTTTTTTACCTTTGAATGGTTTTAAATTAAATTGATTCTCGTTTCATTGTATTTTTTTAATGAAACTCAAATTTATAAAAAAACACCGTATATAATAATAAATATTCGATACAAATTAATTAATAAATAAATCAAATATCAACAATTGTATAGAAAAAAATATCTACCAAGAATGTTCGGGTTGGCTGGAGTCAAATCTGTTCTCTAAAATCTGAGAGTGGTCTAGGCTTGAAGAACTTTTATTGCTAGAGTAATATTCATGGACAAAATTATATTTTTTTGAATCCAAAAAAAATCACGACAGGTAATATATTACTCATTAAAAACATATGCATTATGAATAATGTACAAAAAAGAAAAATAATTAATGTCAGAAAGCAACTTATAGCGGCAATGTAATGAAAACACCGTGTTGACTGTAAGATCTTCGACCAAGTCATTTGTTCATACTATGGTCGACAAATGGTGAGACAAACAGTAGAACTCGTAGGAACTTTGTAACCTCGAAAGAAGGAAAAATAAAATAATAAAAATGAAAACATTATAAGCAAATTTAAGATGCACTGTGTGTTTTATTAATTATTTTATTTATTTTAGTATATATCGATTTACTCTAAACTCATTCATTAAATTATTGGATAGTCCTGTTAATTGATTTTAATTTATTTAGCGTATTGTTGATGCAATATATAAAAGGATATACATTTGAGTATGTTTAAATGTTTATTATTTCTTAATTTATAGCTAATGAAAAATTTAGATAGCATAAATATTATATTAAATTGGATATTAAAAATATTTATAGTCTCATATTCAACATTATTATTTGTTTATTTAATTTTTATACGTGTAATATTGGTTATAAGACCTTTTTTTCTTACAAGATAATATGTAGTCTAATTAAATTCATTTTATTTGATAATGTTTGAATCGCCACTTAGGGTTCATGTCGTTGCTTTCTAAATCATTTTCTTTTTCTTTTATTAGGTTGCGGACATCAATATTATGTTGGTTACCGATCGCAAATGATTTTATTATTTCATTTAATTTTATTCTTTTATTTACTTTTTTATTTTAAATAAGAGTCTTATTTATTTTGGATTCCTTATTTTGTCTTTAATTTTTGTTGTCTGCCTTTTAAATACAATTTTTAATGTTTGTGCCATGTTTTTTATGTCTTATGACACGATTCTCATTTAACTTTGTGGTGTTTGATATTTGTGTAGCGATCATCATGAGACACATCCTTGATCAGAGAAGGTCGATTGTCATGTTGTAACCCCCTAGACCCGCCTATTCGTTAGCACGGATCCTAGGAAGTCACATTAGGGTCACCGGAGCGACCCACGTTAAAATTTCAAATAAACAAATTGTTAAACCATTTAAAATCATAAATCAAAATTTGAATTTAAATACAATTCCAGAAAACATTCAGACTACCAAATAGAAACTATGATACAAATTGCTAAAACAAGTTTCGGACTCGAATGTAAATCAATATGTGACATACATGCCCCCTAATTACACAGATACATACTTCGCGAGCAAGCCGAAGAAACTCTCATGCCGACGTTGGTAGCTGCAACAAAGTCGATCTTCTAACTTGTGATGGTAAAAACAACATGAGCTTCGGAAAGCTCAGTAATACAAACTACCAAGATATGCTAACAACACAAGCAGGTAAGTGGCAAGCTTTACATTGTCATGGAGAACTGGGCAACGGTAAGCTCAAATTACGATTCGATAATTCAATGAAGCATTATATTAGAAGGTGACAGAGTTGTTCTTTATTTGATCACCCGAATTTTAGGAGATGAGTCTAAAACCGAATATTCGAAAGATATTCAGATTCCAAAAGTTGAATCAAGAAGTTCAGAGTGGTTCATTAAGCGTGAATTGTAATTTTACTGAGATTTCAACTTTGATATGTTGATTTAGTAGGGTATGTTTCAGAAGGGGTCAGAAAGTTTTATTAATTTACTTAACTACCCTCTAACTGAACTACAAAATGCAAATCCCCCTGAACTACATACAAAAGGTCTTACCCTAGGCCTGAGGCGTAGGAGCCTACCTAAGGGAATACCTTAGGTCTAGAAAGACTTACCCTAGACCCATTGGGCGTAGGAGCTTAGGTCCAGAAGGGCTTACTAGCGTTGAGCCTACAGATCTTCATTTATATCCCAGATAAATATACTCCAGATGAAATTTAGTTTATATTCAGAAGATAGTAATATCAGAAAACAAATATCATATATATTTTTATATCAGAAGACATATATCAGATTTATTTTTGTATCAAAAGACGAATATCAAATATATATCTGTATCAGAAGACAAAAGCCAAGAGTTGAGCTTTCATTACGGGTAATAGAGTCATACTTTTAATTCAAAGCAGATAATCTTAGTTTAAAGCAGAGTGTACTCACGGACATAGGGTACACACTTTATGGTTTAATATATTTCTCAGAGACACTTGATAATTATTAAGAAGGGAGAATAGAACGTTTGACAATTTTGGACTGATTTCAGAACGAGGTCCCTAGGCGAGGGAGCTCGATACTAACAGCTCAAACTAACATTCGGAAATTGACACATTAAGAACATGGAGATTTTAGATGTATCAAGAGTGATTTAATCATTTAAGCTTACGAGGGCATTTTGGTCATTTCGACTTTCAAGGGTAGGTTGGTAATTAGACTATCGGGTAAAAGTAGTGACGTATGGAGTTCAGAAGTTCTGGTTACTTATCAGGTTTCCGAGTCCCTTTAAACTAATCGCAAACCACCACACAAGGTTTATTATTTAACTGGATCAGTACACCGCAAGTACTCACTTCTCAGAACTGGCCACATTGCACAAGAAAAGCTCGTCTACGCCAAGCAACCATTGAACATACCACGAGAAATCGAACATGTATTCAGATTGAAATTTCCAAGTGATCGGACATATACAATGCATCTGAACTCGATCCATAACATCGAATACACACGAAGAACATGTTGCTCTTACCAAAGACCTAGGCACTTTCTCCAAATAACTTGAACATGCCTTTATGTGGTATTCTTCCAACATCGCAATAGTTCTCGAAACGACCAACCAACAAGGGTCGTGAGTTACCGCTCTCAGAGCTATTGAATTCGCTTGGCTTCATTGATAATTTCTCATTCCAAAAATTAGAGGTATTTTCAATCACATTGGTGTCCGAAGGTGTTTCAATTATTCTAAGCCTTTCGGTTCTTCCAACTATCCATTCATTAACGTTCTCGAGGGTAATTCCATCATTTGATTAATTTGGCAATTGGTGTCGAGGATAGATTATTCTTTTTGGTCATTATGGATATTCTGATCGGTTCAACATTATCGGTATATCCAAACTTTTTAGTTATTTCAGTCGATTAAACAATTACGCAACTTTGACTAATTCAAACATACAAATACTTTCTCGCAAATGTCTTCAGAGATTTATTCAATTTCAAATAGAATCGGAAAAATTTACAACCTCAAAAGTGAAGTCTCGTTACTATAACTTCCCAAGCCAGTTTCAAAATTTTTAGAAGAATCAGTTGATATATCAAATCTAGTGTAGATTCTCAGACCACTTTCATTGATAGGGGTATTTTAGTCATTATCATACATCGAGAGCATTTTCATAATTCATTAGCCAACATAGTCAGATTTGGAGGTCAACTGTTTTTATTAATCATTTACTAAACTCGGAAGTCCTTTCGATTTATCAAACCTCTTATTCGAATGTATGCCTTGGCCATTAATATTCTTATTCCTTAATCGATCGACATTAGCAGAATTAATCACATGCTCAAAAATGGTTGTGCAAGCATTAATCGAATACCAACAAGTTTTGAAAGCATGTATAAGGTAGTAATGTATTACCTTGGCTCCGAGCTACAACGATCGATCTGTGAATGACATTCGAACACCCTTGAACCTGGATTTGACATCCCTCTATAATTCTTATTCCAAGAACTATGAGTACCTTCAATTACATAAATCCCAAGATCAGACCTCATTCACAAAGCTCTTAATCAATTAATTAAATACATAAGCACTCTCAGGTTCAAGGTCAGATTCGGAGGCCTTTGGGTTAGAATTTTGCAAAACGGGCTTCAAAATCGGACTCAGGACGTTGAAAAACATCAAATAGGTGTTTTCAGAAAATGTTGACTTTTTGGTCAACGGTCAAAGTCAACACTAACGTCAACAGGTCAACGGTCAACGGGGTCATAGTCAACTGGTTTGACTCGGATGAGTCAACACGGGCGAGCTGACTCAGTGAGTCAACTCGGGCGAGCTGACTCATTGAGTCGACTCCATAAACGGGTCGAGTCGGACTCAGGCAGACGAGTCGAGTCAGACTCATATGGGCCGGATCAGACACCAAACTGGGCTTGGTTTGGTTGGGCTCAAACCGGGTTTGGTTAATGGTTTTGGACCGGTAGGTTATCGGGCCAAGATTGGGCCAAACGGGTATGGGTTAAGGCCATTGGGCCTTATCAGGCCAGCCCACTTACCCAAAATAGTTCTGGTCACCGGACAGTCGCTAAAAAACTCGCCGAAGACGCTAAACGCCGTGATTCTGCCGGAAAACAAGAGCTCGTGAATCGCTTAGTTTATTCAAGCCGGGGAAACCATAAATTAAGTTGGAAAACAAATGGAACTTACCTAAAAAGATTCAAAATAGTCGGAATCTACGAAACTCCGATGAAGCCCCTCACGGCGTCGGAAAAACAATTTGTTACTTGAGTTTTTCTCCTCGCGGTGCGAGGACCTCAGATCTGGTGGCCGCGTGATGAATCGACGACGAAATCGGCCGAAATCGCTGAAAAACTGAGAAGCAAGCCCCCATTTTACGACAAAACTTCTAGACGCTCTCTACGGCCAACGACAAGGTGTTACGGTGAGTGCAGAACCGAGTTTTGGTCGGGTTGCGGTGACGAGCCCAACGGACACGGCGGTGCATGCCACGGACCGTCGGTGGGGGAGGATCGGACGGCAAAGCGGTGAGACCTTTGGTTTACTCTCTCCCGCTCTCTCTGTCTCGATGGAGAAGAAGCATTAATGATGGTAGAGAGTTTGACTGACTTATCCTATTCTGAATAGGAAACTGAGCATGACTTAAAATTTGTATCCGAGGCAAATAAAACTAACAATAGTCTCAGTTGAGTTGGCTAAGGTAATTGCTTAACGTGCCAAAGGGCACGGGCTCAACACCTTACAACAGCAAACTCTTTTTTTTTCTTTTACTTAAAACTTTAGAGGTGTTACACATGTATCATTAGACCCCTTTTTGACAGTTTGCTGATATCTCATATCTATTAGCAGAGCAAAGTACAAAATTAATTTTGTTAATCATCTCTCTTATATCACTATTCATATGTCTAGTTAAATATACATAGATATATTTACTAGCAATGGCGGGGCTATGTTGGGGCCCAAAGGGGCCCTGGCCAAAAAATTTATATATTAGATAAATTTTAGTTTAATAGTATTTTGGCTCTTGTAAAAATGAATATTTAAATTAAAATATACAATAATTTAATAAATATTTAATCAAGTAGGGCTGAACCAAAGACTGGTGGGTCTGTATTCTCAAATTTTTTAGTCTAATAACAATTTACATCTTTATCAGGATCGTCTAAGACATTTAAGGGACCCGAGCGAAAACTAAAAAAATAGACCCTTATAGAGCGAAAACATAATTCATTATTTTGAACAATTAATTTAATATTTCATTAATAAACCATAGAAACATTATTAAATTTAATTTGTCAAACACATTATTGTCAATGTTTTGTTAAGAAAATTTGAAGGAATTAAGTTGTGGGTATGGTATGGAGTTTAATTTTTAATAATAAATACAAAAAAAATTAAAAAATAATGTATAATTTTTTTGTCGTTAGATTGAAGAAGAATAAGGAGAGAACTAAATTTGACAAAAAAATAAATTTTGAGATTTGAAAAATATAATTAAATTTTAATGGTAGATTAATTTATTCATTTGATAAAATTTAAAAAATAAGAATAATTAATTTTAGGGGCCCTTGAGCAGTCGCTCATGGTGTTCCCTAATAGTCGACTTTAATCCTTATAAATTTAAATATTAGAAAAATTAAGCATTGCCTTATAAATTTTAAATTTAAATTTTTAATAAGTCATTTTTTTTAAAGATCAATATTTCGTTTCTTCCCAACATTTATTTTTGGCTCCGCCCTTATTTACTAGATTCTCATATACTATAAATGACATAGTTAAAAGAAATTATAAAGACTAAATTTTAAATTACAAACAGAAAGCAACATTAGATGAAAATAAACTATAATTAACTGATAATTTATAAAGAGAGTTATAATCTTAATCTCGGTTGTTGTTATTGTTATTATTATTTGTTTTTTTTTTCGGCGTTGTTTACGAATTTTGAGGTAAAGCTCGTTAGTACTTTACAACAAAGCATACTTTGTCATAAGATTCTTGTTATGAGCGATACTTTTTTCTTCACGAATAATAATGTATAGGGTTTAAAGTTTAAAGAGGGGTTTAGAGGTTTAAATTTATTGGTTTAAATTAAGAATTTTAAAATGAATTTTATAATATAAATATGTAATTTGTATAAAATTTATTTTACATAGGCCATGTTTGACAATTAGCGGATAGTTGATAGCTGATAGCGGATTACGTTAGCTGATAGCTGATTGTATTAGCTGGTTGTATAAAAGTGTTTGGTAAAATTAACTAATAGTTGTTAGCTGTTTGATTATTTAAACAAGCAAAATGAAATATAAGGACATGATTATATTAGATACTTATTTGAATATTTTATTAGTTATTAATATTTTGTATCTATTAATATTAATTAGATTATAAAAAATAATTTTTAATATAACATTATTAAGCATATTTGAAGGATCTATATATATTAATTTATTATTTATATAATTATTTTTAATACAATTTAATTAATTATTAAATTTCAATACAAGTATAAATGTGTGAGAATAAAAAGAAAAGAAAAAACAAAAGAGATTAATTTACAAATGTTACAATGTAAATTCGTGAGGTTGAAGAATTAAAATAAAAATAGTTAAGTTTAGGTTATTTGGAGATTTTTGGTAATTGTTAAGGGTAAAAAGTTTTTATAACTCTTATATCAAAACCTCTAATTTCAAAAAGCTCCTATTAGTAGCTTTTTCAAAATTAGAGGTTTCACTCCAATCCGCTATTTACCTAACAATGACATAGTTTATGTATCAAAATTTTACCTACATATTAATATAGTAATAATTTCATCACAATATGCAATAAGTGATCACTTGTTCACGAATAAAATAAAATTAACTTAAATTAGATCGGTAAGCATGTAAATGAACACAAACAATGATATGTTTATGTTCGTCTGTTTAATTTTAATCGAACAGATAAACGAACACGAACAACTAAACGAACATAATTTTTTGCCCGTGTTCGTTTGATAAGGAATGTAGCTTGTTCATGTCCATTCGTTAAAATGATAAACGAACACAAACGAATGAACATAAAATGATACGTGTGAATAAATTTAAACGAATATATGCGAATAAATTTACTTTTTTTAAAAATATATAATATTTTTGTTATAAAAATAAAAAATAAAAATGAATATATGTGAATAAATTTAAATGAACATAAATAAACGAATTGCCGAACGTAAACGAACGAGCCATTTGTTCATGTTTGTTCATTTAATTAAACTAACATAAAATCTTGTCTATGTTCATTTATTTAATAAATAAACGGGCATATGAACTTCGCGCCGAACCTAAACACCTATCTTACATTCTAATCTTAAATTTTAAATTTAATTTTTCAATAATTGATTATAAATAGGAACATAAAAAAATATGATTTATACTATGTCAGACAGCAAAAATTCTCTTTTCCGAAAAATAAGTTTCAACTTTATACTTGCAAGAATTTGAGTGGCTTGTTCCTAACCTAACCTAATCTAATATAGTGCTCGATTTGGGTTGGATTTGGACTGCCCAATAATAAATAATAACAATAATTTAATAAAACAGTAGCATCTTCCTTAATCCAAAAAGTCAATACACATTAACAATAAATTAATAATTTAAAAGTATAAAAGACAGGTAGACAGGACAGGACAGCCAAGCTCATTAGAACTTAGAAAATTTAATAAAACATATCTTATTTGGTAATGGTCCGACCATGTCCAAAGCCAATGTCTTTAGCCGGCATTACCTCTTAGTAGTACATGCTACATACACATTACACATGACATATATGGTGTTTAATCTTAGGGATCGAGGGGTTGTTAAAGTCTAAATTTTGATTATTTAAGTTAAAAAGATTGATATTCAGTTTTATCATGAGCTTTAACCGATTTTATCGAGATATATTTATATAATATATATTAAGAGTTATGATGTGACTCGATAAAATTGATACATCAACTTGATTTGAAAAACATAGTAAAGGTAAAAACTTTTATCAATCGCGAGCTTGAATCATTCTCTCAAGTTGGAACATCAATTTTGTTACATTTTGTGGTATTGAGCGAAAGTAGATAAAGTTCGAATCTTGATGTTATAAAAGGAAAAATTAAATTTTTAAGGATCGCTCCTATAATAAATTTTTACAAAATGCGATATGAATTAATTGGCTAATAAGTCGAAAATTATGGTTAAACAAAAAAATTCAAAGAAAATAATAACAAAACAAAAATTTGGGGATGGGGAAGTTCATTGGACCTATGCGATTTGTCGAGTGCAACTTGATACGGAATAACATGTGAATCAATTTGTATATAATTAAATTTGATATTATTATCATTTTTAAGAATTTATATTCATTTAAATTTTAACTTTGTCGACTGAACTATAGATAGAATGATAAAAATAAATATTTAATTTATAAAATAGGATTGGATTAATAATTTAAACACCAAATCTAAATTTAAGCACCACAACCTAAACTTTTAAAGTTCTAAAATCTAAAAATATTTAAATTATTTTTTAAGAGATAATTTTAATTATAATTTTAGTCTTTTAAATTTTTAAAATTTTAAAAAATAATTAATGGTGTTTATCGGTATTTATCGTTAGTGGTGTTCATTAATGTTCGTCGCACGTGATAGACTCTTCCTAAAAAAAAAATCCTATAATGAATGTCGAAAGAAATATCTTTCCTTCAAATAAATCTACTTAATTTATGTTATTGAATCTTAGACATGTAGCTTTAAATAGGAAACTTTCTACGTCTCTCTCACAAATTTCTTCTTTGACCAGTTCTCGGGGATTTATTGTTTTGTAATATGTAATAGCATTGACTTAAATTCTACATCAATTAATCAGAAAAAAAAATCGTATTAAAACATAGGAGGAGTCTACCACGTGCGACGAACACGCTAAACACTATTAATGTTAAACATCGTTGAACACCATTAAATTAATTAATAAAGATTTAACATTTTAAGAACATATCATACAATTAATAATTATTTTTAAAAATTTAATTAAATTATTTTATATATATATTAAAATTTTATTTTTTTAATAAGGGTAAATTATATATTTAGTACCTCACCTATTTCCGTATTTTTATTAAACCCTCATTATTTAAATATTATTTCAATTTGACCCTATTCTTTATAAAAAAAATAATAACCCTTAACCCTCAACCTAAAACCCTAAACTATTAAACCTTAAACCCTTAAACTCTTAAACCTATACCCTAAACCATATACCATTAAAAATAATTTCACCATCATCGATTCAATTCAATTCAATGAATTGTTGAATTCTCCTAAAAAATTTAATTAAATTATTTTTTATATATATCAAAATTAATTAAACTCGAATCTCCTAGAATTAACACTATCATCTTATTTGAGATGAAGAGACCATCACAATTATGATATATATAAATATCATAACAAATGTTATTATTGTCACTAAAAGTATTCTAATCATGAATTTTATAATAATAAATATTATTATGGACAAAACAATTGTGAGTACCATAGTTTTCGACGATACTAAAACCGTTATATAACATCGAAAAAACATAAAATTTTAATTTTCCACGAATTATTTAAGTTTTTCATTACAGATTAATCTGACTATTCCAGGGGGTAAAGCCCTTCCTTCTTGCACGTTTCCAGACTACGAAAGTCTGCTCAGGATAGACAGTTTTAGCAGAAGTCGCAACGTTAGCTCAAGTCGCCATTAATCTTTTTGCAGGTATACTGCGATTACAACCAAAACAATATATTCTAACTGTAGTTTTCCTATACACGCATCTACTGTTTTTGGTAGCTTAGTACAATGTTTCAATTATTGTTATTGTATATAAAGGTGTTGAGACTTGAGATCATATTACAGAAAGATATATGACCTATAAATTCATATAACTGTTTTTTTTGTAGTCTCAAGTAGACGAAAGACATTAGCTAACTTCAATCTTGCACCATAATCAGATATCACTGGTTAGTTTTTTTTCCCTACAAACAGAATACAAAACTTCCTTTGAGTAAATAAATAATCTAAGGTTAATACAAAATCTATTGGAGAAATAGCAATCCTCCCGACCCTCATATCCCTCAGAGTTCTTACAGACTCTGGTCGAGAATCAAGATTGAATATTTATTCGTAAGGCTCTAATTAGTAAAAATATGTTCAAGCTAGAAGGAGAAAGAAAACCTACAATGTACCCTAATGGTTTGCCTAGTGATTTCAATTTGTATACTATCATGCATTTAGTAATAAAAGGTGATTTATTCTCAAAAACGAAGAAAAAGTTCTAAAAGGTTTGCCTAGTGTTTATGCTACAATTAATTATGATTAATTGTGAGGGTCTCTTCGTCTCAAATAAGATGACAGTGTTAATTCTAAGATATTCGAGTTTAATTAATTTTGATATATATAAAAAATTTATTTAATTGATTTTTTTAGGAGAATTCAACAATTCATTGAATTGAATAGATGAGGGTGAAATTATTTGTAATGGTATATGATTTAAGGTATATGTTTAAGAGTTTAAGGGTTTAAAATTTAAGAGTTTATGGTTTTAGGTTGAGGGTTAAAGCTTAATTTTTTTATAAAGAATAGGGTCAAATTAAAATAATATTTAAATAATGGAGGTTCAATAGAAATACGAGAATAAGTGATGTACTAAATATATAGTTTAACCTTATTAAAAAAATAAAATTTTAATATGTATAAATAATTTAATTGAATTTTTAAAATAATTATTAATTGTGTGATGCGTCCTTAAAATTTTAAATATTTATTAATTAATTTAATGATATTTAACAGTATTTAATATTAGTGGTGTTCTGCGATATTCGTCGCACGATGTAAATTTTTTCCAAAACATAAAACTAGATATGTTATGTTTTAAAAAAAAAAAGTTTAAACAAATTTGAAATACAGAATGATATTAAAATTTTATTAATTTTGACTGTTATTCACCTCAATTATCAAGACAAGTTCATAAGTTTTAAAGGATTAATCTCTATAAATCATAAATATATGTATAAGTCGGTTGTATCACTTTAAGGAGTGGTGTCAATGATATTGATAAAGGTGATATGTGTTATTTTAATAATCCGAATTCTAACAATTTATTTTACATATATATAAATTTATTTAAATTTAAAATCAGAAATAGATACCAGTATATATATTCGAATAGAATTAGAAAAAATAAATAAGAGCATTTTATAGTGGATGGTGTGAACGCTTTGAAGTTTCGAAGCCTTGTTGCAGAGTCTAATGGCGTGCTAAATCAAAAGCCAAAAATAAAGCATCCTTCATATTCTTTTCAAAAATTTCCATTTCTCTCTGCTCTATCCCCTCCTTTCTCTCTGGTAAGTTAAGTTCATCTTCTTCTCTTTTTATTGTTTCCGTTTTTGCTTCTGATAAGGCCATGTTTGGAGAAAAAGATCTCTCGAGCAATCATCCTTGTGTAAGAGATGAAAGCTCCCAAAGCAAGCTTTCACGTATGTTTCAAAGCAAGGAGAGTCCAGTTGAAAAGATGAGTTTTTTACAAAAGGGTATTGATTTTCTCAGAGAACCAAGATCTTCCCAAGAACTCACCCTTAGCTACCTTTGTGAGAACCCCAAACTGGGTTCTGTTTCCGAGAAAGATTTTCCCGGAAAAACTTTCAAAGGGAAAGAAGTTGTTGATTCCGAGAATTCAAACCAAGACGAGAAATGGGTGGAAAGGGATTTCTTGAATTTGAGTGGAGGTAAAGGGATTTCTTCCAAACGAGATGTGGATGAAGATTTTCAAGAGAGAGAGAAAAGGCCAAAGGTTGAGACTTTGAATCTTTCTCTAGCTTTACCAGATGTGTCTCTGTCTTTAACTGCTTCAAATGCTTTGCAAAATGGCGATCCTTCGGCACAACTCCGGTCGAGGCCTAGTAGGAGTGTTCAGTCTTTGGCACCATCGGCCACCAATAACACGCACACCACTTGTTCGAATGATTTCACTGCTGCTTCATTGTCATACTCTTATTCTGTGCCCTTTTCGCATAATCCTAGCTGCTCGTTGACGCGGAATTCGACCGAGAATTACGAGTATTCTGTTGGGAAAGATGATCAGATTTGGTGTGGTGGTGAGGGTACTAATGGATCCGTTCATAGTCGGTTTAGGCCGATCGGTGATGGAGTTGCTTTGGCCGGTGCTGTTGCTAGTGGAGGTTTTTCCATGATGCAGGTTAACCGTCATGTGAATAAGGATTCGTGCAATAGTCTTCATAGGACTTGTAGTTCAGATAATCATTCCTTTTTCCCATCGGAATTGTTGGCTAAGCAGCGTGTAGATAATCATTCAGGGGATTCTAGGAGGAGGGATTCGGATAATTTGAGAGTTTTGGATAGTATGGATATAGGGAGATCCAGGAAGATTTCCAGACCGGAAAGAATTCTTCTCGAGATCATCTCCGAGTCGATTCCTGCAGTGGCTCAAATGATTCAGGAGCTGCCTGATGAAACACTCGAATTGACCAAAGAATACTTGAGGAATCTTATAGCAACCCCAGAAAGAAAGGAAGAATTGGTGAGACTTCAAACCCGGCTTGAGAGGAGATCTGATCTTACAAAGGAGACACTCTCAAAGTGCTATAAGGATCAGCTAGAAATCTTAGTTGCAGTGAAAATGGGACTTAAAAGCTTCTTGTCTGGCAAAGTAGGACTTCCCGTGACCGAGCTGGTCGAGATATTCTTGTTTACGAGATGTAGGAATCTGAATTGCAAGAGTGTACTGCCTGTTGATGACTGTGATTGCAAGATATGCTCAGGAAATAAAGGGTTTTGCAGTTCTTGTATGTGTCCTATCTGCTTGACTTTCGATTGTGCTAGCAATACTTGCAGTTGGGTCGGTTGCGACGTTTGTTCCCATTGGTGCCATGTTGCTTGTGGTATTCAGAGGAACCTTATAAAACCAGGTCCTAGCTTAAAGGGACCATCCGGGACTACTGAAATGCTATTTCATTGCATAGGATGCGGCCATGCTTCAGAAATGTTCGGGTTCGTTAAGGATGTGTTTCTGTACTGTGCTAAGGACTGGGGTCCTGAAACACTGATAAAGGAGCTAGATTGCGTGCGGAAGATTTTCAGGGGCAGTGATGATTCAAAGGGCAAGGAGCTGCACACCAAAGCTGATGGGCTGTGCAACCGGCTCCAGAACAAAGTGATGTCTACTTCAGACGCTTGCGGCATCATTCTTCAGTTCTTCAACCGTATGTATCATTTCGCCTGTCTATATTTTCTCTGCAAAGTTCTTGTTGTTACAAGCACATCATGCGAATTTCACGAATTCCTGATAACTAGTCGAACCTGATAGTTAAGTGATTTTTATGGTTGAGTGAAGTGGTTAGCAAAACAAAGTACCTATGAAATGCGCTATGCTTTGATTAGGACCATCCCTGATAACTAGTCTTGATTATGGTTTGCTGGTTGCTTTGAACTTATTCTTTCTCGAAAACATCTATCTTAGTAGTCACGCGTTTCGCTCTTTTTCCTTACGGAGTTGGTTATATTGCTGATAATTTACATGCACCTTTCAATTAATGATATTTGAGTCTCACTATTCTTCCTCGTTTTTCTTTCTGGCGTGCACAAAATAGACAACGATGGTTTGTCAGACTTTCCTCCAACCTCCGGTGCATGTTCGAAAGAGTTAACAGCAACTCAAGTTGACCTTCGAAAAGATGAATCATCTGTGACACCGGGAGCTTCTCGTCCTCAGAAGCTCGTGTTTTACAGCACGAGCTCTTCAAGCGGGCATGACCTCCATCAGAAAGATCTCAAACCTTCTCACATGAATGACCTAAAGAACGAAGACGAATACCGGTTCGGAAGGTCATCAAACACTGACGGATTCGACAGCATAGAGAGCATGGTAAGGATCAAGGAAGCAGAAGCAATATTGTTCCAAAGCAAGGCAGACGAAGCACGGAGAGAAGTCGAGAGTTACATGAGGATGATCCAGGCGAAGTCCGCAAAGTTGGAAGAAGAGTACACCGAGCAGCTATCAAAACTTTGCCTACAAGAGACCGAGGAAAGACGAAGGAAGAAAATGGAAGAACTAAAGGTTTTGGAACATTCACACTGTGATTACTACAAAATGAAACTGAGAATGCAAGCAGAGATTGCCGGTTTGTTGGAGAGAATGGAAGCTACAAAGCAACAATGGGCTTAACCCTTTTTTTTAATTTCTTTAAATTTTCTTCTGATTTATTGCTTAACAATTAATTAAATCTAAAACGTGTGTAGTTTGTTTAACCTTATGGATTCTGCTTTGTTCCTCCAAATGAGAAATGAATGATTGTTGGTTGTGAAAATTCTTTTGTTCCTCCGTTGATGAGAAAAAGTATCAAAATTGTAATGCTTGTTGCTATCATCATATAGAATAATATCTGTATATGTTCGGATAACTGATATCCATCAAAATATGTAATATTTACGGCCGATAAGCATGTATATTAAAATATTTAGAGATAATGGCTTTTCCCAAGCACCAAGGGGGAAAGAAGAAATGGTGATTGGTTGCCAAGAAAATGTTTTGATGGAGAATAAAGGTGAGGGTGGGCGGCATCAACCCACAAATTAAGAAGCTTGGGTTGGAACTTGGGACCATTGAAATTTTGAATTGTAATTTGTAAATGCCAAAAGATAACATAACACACCACACCATTGGTTTGTAGCTTCTGAATCTGGAGTGTCACTTTGAAATTTCAGCTCACTTGTGGACCCACCCACAAACACCCGTGATTCATGTGGATTTATACAACATGAAATCCCCATAAAAAATAATATCTTTAAACACAGTGATGGATCGAGGGGTGTTAGAGGCGATCGTACTTCTTAGAAATTGTATATATATATATATATATTTATATTTTATATTGGTGATTTCATTTCACACAATTTAAAATTTTTAAATTTGCTCAACCCCTTGTGTTCCATTGGCAAAGGATGATGTTCATTATCTTGGTGACTCGGGTTTGAACACCAGTGTTGCCATGTTATGTATGTCTTTTTAAAAATAAGACTAAGAAAGCTTGAACAGATACTACCCTTGCATCACACCAACATATTAAAAAAAATTCAAATTCTTTTATAATTTTATAAGTATAAAAGTTCACACCCTCTAACATTAAATTATGCGCAATGTCTTTATTTAAAAACTACCTAGATAAACATTCCATAGAATATAATCATTTACAATATAAGTATGATAATATAAACCAATAAGTAGTTCTAGTAGGAAATAAAATAATATTTATCTTAAGAGACTTGGATCTAAGTGTTTGTGTGTGTAAAATGTGTGTGCTTTATATTTTTTAAATTATTTATTGACGCGGCATATAAAATAAAATACACATAAATTATTACAAATATATTATTCCAAATTTAATCTCAATGTAAACACCCACGATATAAACACAAAATAAAAAGCTAAACTTAAGCATGTATTATTTGATATTAAGACTCAAATCCTAAAGTATAATTATGAAAAATGAATTACAACATCAATCCAATGTAAGATTCACAAAAATAAAATAGAAATGAAAATCACACACACCAAAAAAAAAAAGAGAAAAAAGATAATTAATTAAAAAAAATAATCAAACATAACGGGCAAGAGCAACACTGAGATCAACAAATATGCCGAACAAGAGGATACACAGTCCCAAGAAATTGACCAAACGAGATTCCCCGTTACTTTGCAGTTTCAGGAGCGTAGCTTTCTCCATCAGCCCCGTGAGCGCCGCCGCTATCGACATGTATAGCAACATCCGGCCACCGCAAATGTGCCACGGAAGCAGGCTGTGCTTTGTCACCTCTGGTTGAGGAGCCATGAACGAAATCAACCCTGCCAACCACTGCACCAATACAAACATATTTTTTTTAATATTCTGGTGCGATTACACGATAGTATATGTTCTTTGGAAAATTAAGCACTTAATTTACCTGTACTGCAAACAAAGAAACAGTACCGATACCGATCCATGAATGCAAACTGTAAACATCTTCAATGTTGTACATGTCATGGAACTTGAACACAGCACAGAGTCCGACCACACCGAGCACAAATGCCCCAAGCTGAAATATCATATGGACCACCTTTTGGACCATATGTGTCGCCTGCACTGTCTTGTACACCATCATCGCTGCATGTTTCCAACAATACGATTCGTGTTGTCAATACGACGCTCTAACCAAAACTCAATCCATTTTTCATCATTAACTGAATTACCTTCGCCGGAGAGAAATATGAATCCACAGAACATAAGAAATGGGTGAACCTGCATAGGCATGGCATGAAAACAACATTAAACATAAACTTGAAAGTTTGAAATTCATTTCACAATTAACATATAAAAATTGGTTTGAACTTACATTGAAAACACGATAACCGTCGTACGAATCGTACTCGATGCCTTCGCGATAATGCAGCAACCAAACCAGCATGAGGATGAAAGATAAAATCCCGAAAACGTGAGCAAATATCGTTAGCCGAGAGGCCGAGCGTCGATAATTGTGGGGGACGGTTACTTGGTGGCCGGAATGCATGGTGATTGAGAACTCGGTGAGTCGAGTCGATGATGTGCATGAAAGAACAAAGGATGAGGGCTTAAATATATAATGGTTACATTGATTCTACCATACTGGCATGGTTTCTTCCAGGTGTAACATTTTTCAAAAAGAAGAAATTAAAGAAGGAACATGCAACTTTTGGATTGCTTATTGCAGGGTTTTGGCACTTTCGATGTGGGAAAACTTTGAGATTTGGCAAAGCACAATCCGGACTAATATTACTATATATATACCTACGGTTATTACTTACTAGAAGTGTCACTAGTTCTTTCGTAGAGATTAACAATAACATTACTTGTGAAATATTGAGTAAAATCAGCATATAGCCAAAAGAAAATTAAAATAATAAGTTCATTGAGTTATCTCTGTAATAAAAGATAATATTATTGCTTTTAGATAATTCAAGTTTAAATAATATAGTCTGCATATGTGCGTAAACCGGTGAATTTATATATAGTCTAGAGTGAGCACTTAACTCTTAGAATATGAATTCTTCCGATTAGTTATTCATTTTATTGATTGCACCTAGAATTTAAATGTTGTTACGTTAATTATCTATTTTACATTATTGATTATGTGCAGAAGCATTGCTCGTCTATGTTTGAACATGATGAAGGAATGAAACAAAAATAACATGATATTGCCTGGTTATTTGGTTGGGGAAAGAGAATGAGCACTGCAGGCAGAAACAAGGAAGGCAGAGTACTGTTTATTGTTGTTGGGCTCATCAACAAAGCAACCCTTTAATTAGCTATGTTATAATTTTTTATCATAAAGATGCAGTTAGTCTAGTATTTATAATTTAAGCCTTGTAGCTAGTTGTTGTGAGTTCGACTCTTATTGCCTATAATACAACTTATTTTATTTCTTTTATTTGATTAGGTCCAATCAAATGGTGACACGTGTCACATGTCTCCATCTGGTTGGTTAATTAAAATTGTTAAACTTGGTGAGTTAATTTTTAATTAATTAAATTAAAATTATGACCAAATTTATTTAATAAGTAAATAATATGGACTAAATGTGTAATTTTACAAATTTACGTTAACTGCCACGTTACCTTTTCGTTAATATTTTTAGCGGTGGTGGTCAAAATAGGTTGACTTAATTAGTTTGATGGTCCGATTGACGAGTTTGATAGTTCAGTGGTTAAAATAGATACGCCCCAAAGTTCAGTGGTCACCGGAGTAGTTTTCAATTAAAAATTATAATGATAATCTCTAACTACACCAAATTCAACAAAATCGGAAATTATAATAATTGTCTAAATATGTCACAACTGTATAATTAAACCTAAATCAAATTGTAAAGCGACTTTCCGAACTTCTTATAATAGAATAAGTAATTTGTATTATATCAAACTAATTACTATATGAACAATTTCTGACATAGGCCATACAAAGCCCAGACCAGCCGGCCCACTAAATAACTTCCCTTCCGCTTATAAAAAAAATAGACCAATGACTAAATCGGTTAATTCAAACAGTTATCAATTCAACCGGTTCAACCATCGCTAAATTAAAATATGTAAATATAAGTCCATAAAAATTCAAAATCACATAAATAAAATATATATGTATGAACGGATACTACTTTGTAATCACTTTTAGTTTATTAGGAAAAAAAAATATAATGGGTTGAATTATTATATTTTAATTATAGTACATGGCATTTTATTGATTATTTCTTATAGAATCATTGATTAAATTGATTGATTCATTGATTTTTGGTCTAATTAATTTAAAAAATCAATTCCTTATAGAATCATTGATTAAATTGATTGATTCATTGATTTTTGGTCTAATTAATTTAAAAAATCAATTCAATCAGATTCTGATAACATTCTTGAGAATTTACTACTTATTATGGCCTATGAGAAGAAGAAAAAACAATCACCTTTTGGTTGGACAAGAAAAAACCATAAAGAGTGTCTTGCATTTACTACTTATTATGGCCTATGAGAAAACAATACTTGAATTAAAAGAGTTGGAATTCGAAGCAGATATTGATAGGCATGGTTTGATTGGACAATGATTCATATATAGTCCTTATATGTTCTGCAATAATGTTCTTATACCATTATCGATCATAATTCAGAATCATACAATTTTTGTCATTGGCGGCTTTTCCCCACGTCCATCCACCATAATTTTGACCAATCCATTTTAGAGCTTTCGGTTCATGACAAAATATATCAAAGCTGGATGATATGTATGTTTACAGTTGTGTAAGAAAAAGACTTGCAATGGAAATACATGCAAATATTGTAAAATTCTCAGATTTTGTATCATGAAAGATTGACCTTCAAAAAATAAAAAACATCTGAACAACTTCTGTTTCAAATCTTTACCCAATCCATATAAAAATGTTGGAAGCTCTGATCAAAAAAGGTGAGAACAAGAGAGGAAATTGCCTGGAAAATATACGTGTTCAAGTGACAAAATCAGCATAACATGGTAACAAAACTTGTGTTGGATACACCATTCTCTTAACTGTTAAGACAGCGACTTAAGAACCAAAGTGTAGGTTTTTCACTCTTGTAACCAAACACCCAACACTCCCCATCCCATGTTTTCAAGCTCAAAATCGAATTCTTTTGAACTAACCATTTGGTCTAGGGGATGAGGTGTTAGGTTCTTTTAAACAAGGTCAAGAGTTCGAATCTTGACGTTGTGAATTGAAAAAACTAGGTTGGAAGGATCGCCTTCTAATGGACATCTGCAAAACTTAATCTAGATTAGTCGACCAATAAGTCAGAAACCGGTTGCTAAACAAAAAAAAGTATTGAATTCTTTTGGTTCAGCCCCATTCTCCGAAGTGGCCGAAAGCCTAATAAGGCCAAGTTGCCAACACCTTGGCCATTGGCTCCTCCTATTTCCCACCACTGATTTTTCATGTGGGGGGACCTTAGTTCTCCTCCAATTTGCTTAAGGTAGACTATATTTGGCCCTTTTCTAGGTCCCCCCCCCCCCCCCCCCCCCCCAAGCAAGCATGGTTGAGTCATCTTTATCAGATATGCACACCCTCTCTCTTCATATTCCATATTATCCGAATATAAAGCTAAATTTACAGACATACGTTAAGTCGAGTGATAAGAAATTCAATACTCGTTAAATAAGATCTCGAGTTAAAGTTTGATGAATGAAAAATTCACTATTAAAAAATTTACTCTTGAAACAAAATTCAACCCAACTTGACTCCAAACTTAATTCGGACATATATAACCATCTTATCCCAAAATTTGAAGTACCCCATTGTCCCAAATCAATTCATTGGTCCACCCCCGCCAGAAAAATCATAAGCAATCATGGTACTTTCAGATTGTGACTTGACTAAAAATTACCCAAAATTATAATAAATAGGTCCCCACATTTTTTTTTCAAAAGGGCAAGTTTGAGCCATTTTCATGCCCCAACTTTTCTCTAGGGTTCCTTTGATAGTTCACCCCAAACGTGATGAGTGATTGCAATATGCTTGGAAAAGCAATTGGTCATGTGAGTTTACAAATGTGGAGCTAAACTTTTATTTGAAATATGGGTAATTATATGATGCATTGACAGTATATCATTTTATGTACTATCGGTGAGTTTCGACATATCATTGATAATAAATTACTTAAACGAATTTAATTTTAAAATTTTATAACGTATTTTATAATCGATGTTTTTTAGCGTCTCTCATTATTTTCGACAACCTTTGTCCGATTGCTTCGTAGTTGTTATGTCTAGTAGCATTTGTCTTTTACATTTGTTGCATGAACTTTACTTACTTTCAATATTCTCTCCACTTTCTGCTCATTTTAGAAATACTGTAAATATTCGTTGCTTAATGATCATGGTGCACTCCAATAATTCACCAAACTCCATTATCGAATAATATGTTCTTAGTTCTTACTGGTATAATATAAAGAAATGCGTAAAATTAAATATACTTAAACTCTTCATATCCTTCTATTTATAGGTGAGGAGGAATTTAAATTCATAATATAGGTATTGTACATTGAATATTCAAAAAAAAAATGTTAAACTTGCTACTTCTAATGATCGGAACTTAATTTTTAATATCATGCACTTTTACCTTCCAGCTTTCCCCTTTTCATTCTCTTCCACCACGGTTGCTTCCGCCTTCCCCGACCGGCAACTACCATTTTTTTTATATATTAAATTATGTGGTTATATCATATATGAGATATCATATATTTGTATTTTTCGTATTCTTTACATTGATAGTGAATTATCCGTTTCTCTCATCCATGAAGATCGACAAGACCAAACTAGAGATGCTTATTGAGTTGAGCAATTCGCAAACAACTCGAGTTCGACTCGGTCAAAACTCGGTTAACGCTCGACTCAAAATCTTAGCGAGTCGAGTCGAGCAAGACCCAACTCGACTTGATAAGTTCATGAGTAGCTCGTTATTTTTTCTATAAATTCTTTTATGATTTTTTGGTGGCTACCTTAAAAAATTATGCTACAAGAAGTTTAAATATTTAGTTGAAAACTCTAGAAAAATTCAATGAATTGTTAGGTAGTTTACCCATAAATTTTAGTTTGAAATTTTCAAAACATTTTGTATTTCTCAAGAATTAAAAAATTATTTTGTATTAATTATAAATTAAAGTATAATAATGAGTAGTTCTCTCTCTCTCTCTTTTCATCAAAGTCTTTCCTCTTACCTTTATATTACTCTACGTATAAAAGTGAAAAAAATGAAAAGTCTTAAGTTTTCACTTCTCATATAAAAAAATATTATTGAATGTTAGAACCCAAAATTTCTTAAGGCATTATCCTCTTTGGTGTTCATTGAAGATTGTTGAGAAACTAAAAAGAGTCTCACATTCAAATATCGACTTCATCTCTAACTCGGTCATGGTAGGTTTGTTTATTTATCTCCTCAGATCTCATGTTTTTCTCCGAATTTCTATATTTATATTAAACTCTAATATTAGTATCACAAGATTTTACCTATATTTAAAAAGGTAAAAATTTTGGCGAGCTTAACGAGCAACGAGTTGAGCAACGAGATTTTTTAACGAACATGAGTTGAGCAAAAATTTATTAAGCTTAACGAGTCGAATCAAGCAACAAAAATTTTTAACGAGCACGAGTCGATCACTACTCAACTCGCGATCGATTCGCTCGATAAGCACCACTAGGCCAAACCACATTAAATCTTATTTTTTTGTACATGTCGTAATTTATTTTTTTATTTATATTAATCTTATGTTAATCTCACTTTGGTTATTTAATGCATATTAAATTCCTTTGACACTTATCTTGTATAATAAATGCAATAATCAAATGAGGATTTGCCACCAAACCCACTAAACAAAGTATTGCATTTAACATACACTTAGTTGTTAAACATTAAACATCAGCCCACTATAAAAAGTGCAATGAAAAACAAAAAGGAAAAGCCCCCAGCATCCTAAACTTCCCTAAAAGCACATAATTTTAGTGCATAAAACACGGTAATTTAGTTCATAGACTTTTTTCACCACGCCACTAATGATTTTAGCTATAAAAAATCATTCATATTATCCATTTATAACTTTTAAATATTTATTTTTAATATGATGTGTAAAAAATATAATTATAAATTCACCCAAAAATAATGTGGAAAGAAAAACAATTATATAAATAATTTTAGTGGTTAAAATCATTGTTGACGCGGTAAAAAGAGTTCATAAAATAAATTTTCATAAAACACAGCTTAGCAGTTGATTAAGCCTAATTTCGGGTGGCGTTAGTTAAGAAACGGTCCACTTCCATCTGTACACTTAAATGCAATCACGTTTTCTTATTGCCACACACGCAAAAAAGGAACCGATTTTCGGACCGTTGATTTTGACCCCCTTTAAATTTAGCCACGTGGCAGGCCGAACTATGGGGCCCCACGCGATTCTCGTCTCTTTGGTGACGGGATTCAAGGTGGAGGGCTCAGCGGCCACCTTTCACGCTTTTGGTTTTGGCGTTCCAAAATTGCCCCCTCCAGGTCTTGAGAGCTTTTCAGTATGCAGCCATGGGAAAATCGTGATTTGGGGCAAATCAGTAATATGCGTATAACACTGAAGGGTATTTTAGGAATCATGTGACAACCAGTCAACCACTGCGCCGCCGCGACGGGGTGGTTTTCTAAAGCAAGGAAGTGTTCCGATCAAATAATAATAAAGTTATATATTCTAAAATTTTTAAGATTTTAAATTCGAATTTTGTATATCATATGTATGTTCAAATACAATAAATAAAAACATCTATAAATTAATAATATCGGGACCACATAATTTTAATAATTTAAAAATGTATTAATTAATCAATAAATTAATAATATATTAATTTAAAAAAATCAATTCAACGAGCCCACATTAATCTTCAGGAATAAAACATATTTATTGTATTGACCAATTGAACAATGTTAATGTACAATGTGATGAATTAAATATAATACATGCCCTACGAAAACAAAGGTCATTGTAGTACGTAGTACTAGTTAAAACTTAATGCAAGTTCATGTATGGTAAGAAAATCAACCACTATATAAACAACATTAAACATTTCTAATTAGTTAATCCAAATAAAAATCAACTAACCATGGATGCAGTATGAGAACGCAACATCGAATTAAATATAATACATGCCCCTACGAATAATAGAAGTCATTGCTCGCTTGTTCATCATATCGAGGCATTGGTGGCAAGGGATTGGGAGGTCCATTTTGCTCAGGTATATCGGGAAGCTAACAATGTGGCGAATAATCTGGCCAAGCATGGGTTCAGTCTAGTGTAGGGTGGTCAGATCTTTACACAACCACCGGATGTGGCCTTAGTCGCAGTTCATGCAGATTCTAGTGGTCTTTCAGTTTGATGTATAATGATTAGCTTGTCGGTTTTACCATATTTTTATAAGTTACTAGGTGTACCCTTTTTCTCCAACTAAGCTTAGTGAGGTTTAACAACAATAGAATCAAATTTTACTAAATTATCCTAGTTAAATTTGTAATTTTATAGAATTATTAATTTATAATATTGAAGGGACCACAAATTTATATAATGGTCTTTCAGAAAATTATTTTCTTATTAATTTATTGAAATTATTAATTTAGACATTGGGCCCAAATCGAGGCCAAAAAATAATTATTTTAGAGAAATTATTAATTTATTGAGTATTAATTTATAAAAGTTATATTGTATACGAGTCCAATTATTTGTTGATTAAATAATGCTAAATGTAGTTGTCCAGATGTTATATTATCAATTATACTCTACAATTGTACCTTTTTTTGAATTAAATTGTACTTTTTTAATTTTAAGTAATTTGATAAAATTATATTACGATTTTGTTTGGCAATTAGCAGATAACTGATAGTCGATAGCGGATTACATTAGCTGATAGCTGATTGCATTAGCTGATTTAACTAGTAAATTATATTAGCTGATTGCACAAAAGTGTTTGGTAAAATTAACTGATAGTTGATAGTTGTTTGATTATTTAAACAAGCAAAATGACATATAAGGACATAATTATATTCAATGCGTATTTGAATTGTTTATTAGTTATCAATATTTTGTATCTATTAATATTACTTAGATTATGAAAAATAATTTTTAATATAACATTACAAAGCATATTTAAAGGATTTATATATTAATTTATTGTTTATATAATTATTTTTAATATAATTTAATTAATTATTAAATTTAAATACAAATATAAATGTGTGAGAATAAAAAGAAGACTAAAGGGTCACTTTTACCCCTGTAGTAGCCTCAATTTATCGATTTCGTCCTTATGGTATATTCGCGTCAATTTAGCCCCTAAAGTAGTCCAATTGCATCACTGTTTGCCCCTTGACTGACGGAAGCCAACGTTAATCGTTACGATGCTGACTTGGTAGTTTACAATGACGCGACAAAGGGCAAAATTGATTTTTCAAGCGAGTTCGAGGGTAAAATTGATGTTCTAGTTGAGTACGATTTCAAAATTGATTTTTAAACAAATAAATATGAGTAAAATACTAAAATATTAAAATAACATAAAAAACAATAATAATATTTTTTATTAATATATGACTAAAATAAAATATCTAAAAATAAGTAAAATTATAAAATTGAAATATTATAAGCTAATAAATTATAAATTATTCAATAATTAAAATTTAAAATATTTATAAAGTATTAAAAAATATAAAAACCTTCATAAAAAATTTGGACGATTTTGGTTTTCTTTCTGTTTAAAAAATGTAAGGAAGAAAGAATCCTTTTAATCCCCTCGTCCCGGCCTAACCAACAAACCGAACCGAAGGGTCACACGGGGAAAACCGAAGCGAAACCCGTTAAGATCTCACTCCGATTAGCAACCCTATTTTTTATTAATTAAACTTCTCTAGATGCCATTTATATCCTATGTGATGCCACTAACAGCGGAAGAAACAAACACGAACGAGAACCAAACAATTCAGACAACATGGCCAAACCTGCAATTTTCTGCAGGCCGTATCGATACTCTCAAGGGTGGTAATGATACACCTCCCAACGGTCAACACTCTAAAGTCAACTTCAGAGGACCGTATTGATACACTTAGGCCCGCACTGATACCCTCAATTTCTCGTCAAATTCTCAGATTTTCATTAGTAAAAATGGTATCGGTACGCCTCCCCGTGTATCGATACGCTTGGCTTAAAGCATGAAGGTCGTATCGATACGACCCCAACCGTATCGATACCCTTGACTCGACAATGTAAAAATTTGTTGGTTTAAGCCAAAAAGCAACACCATAACACCAACTGAAGACCTCTAAACATGCATACAACATAAAGCAATCAAGGAACACTCATTTAAGGCACATCAAACTTACAACAAGGCTAAAATCATCAAACAAGGTTTAAAAAGCAACCAAACATGCTTAACATCCACCAAAAAGGTCAAAAGCCAAACCAAGCATACTTCAACACTTTAAACATGTTAATAACATTGACAATAACAAAACTTAGGAGTTTGGACACCAACTCCACAACAACAAGCCTAGCATTTCCATTACATAAGTATTATTACAACTATAAAAACTATACTTTACGCTAGCAAAGAACTTCAAGAATTCTTCCCTTGCCCACTTACCTCTCGGAGCCTTTGAAAAAGAGAGCGTAAGCTTAAAAGCTTAGTGAGCGGAGCTCTAAAGCACAACAACAATGCAGTTTAAAACATATATCTAGTTTTAAAAGCAAAACCATTTAAGGAGGAAATGCAATAAAACGGAAGCATAAACGAAACATGGTATGAACATGCACAACCATTCCCGGTGGGACTACACATCACCGTATACAACAACTAGCATATTTCTGGTGGGACTACACATCACCGTACACAACAACTAGCATATTTTCGGTGGGACTACACATCACCGTACTCATCTATTAGTCATTACCAGTGGGACTATACATCACCATATTCAACATCAACTAACCATCACGTGAGGCTTGACAACAACTACGACAACACAACAACATTAAAAGGTGATAAAAGCATATTGCACTTCAACCAACAATGTGTATAAACACATTCATCGACACTTAACGAAACAAGGCAATAAAACAACTACACTTACACTTGAGTTTAGGTTGGCCCCTAAGGCTCCACCCAAACCCCAAGAAACCTTCCTTGAACTTTATAAAGCTCCAAAACAATTTCCACTCACCAGCTCAAAAACCCCAAACAAGCTAACGATCCTCCTTCAAGCTTTCACAACTTCACAGATTCTCGTCCTGAACTCCCAAATTGATTTCCCATGTTTCTTACCAACCAAAAACAGAGTATTACTCCAACTTTCATCCATAAATTCACTGTCAAACATCATTTCACAAATCTACAACATTCTCTCAACGATTCAAAGCCGAAATCTACCAAAATACCATCAAATTCGTTCTTAAGCAAAGCCCAGCAATAACCCATCAATTTAAACATCCAAAACATTCCTAAATATACCTAAAAGCATCAAATCGAAGCTGATAAACCATCATATCTCATTTCCCCACATAGTTAAATCGAAAGCTTAAGAAATTTCACTCCAAACACTACTCCCAAGTATAGTTTCGGGTTTGATTGATTAAAACTTCATTTCAACACTTTATCGACACCAAAGTATGATTTACAACTAACTCAAAACGTTGTTTTCACCAAAAAGCTTAAACCCTTCAAAAACCCCATTTTTACCCAAATGTTAAAACTTGAGAAAATCTTCAAAACTTGAAAGAATAATGCTAAAAACAAGATTGAAGGGGAAAGAAGAATAAAACCAAGTTGCTTACCTCTTGAAACTTCCAAAAATGGTGAAGATTGGAGAAAAAGGTTGGTGGCTATGGCTTGGGAGAGTTTAACATGAAAAGGGCTTTGGAAGGGGGAAGAAGAAAAGGATGATAAACTTTTGAAATATATTATTTTATTTTAATTCAAAATTATCTAAAAAATCTATTTTTTTCCATTTTACCAAAAGACCCATTTTTAAAATTTCCTCTTTCCTCTAAAGATTTTAAAATTGGTACTTTTAAATTGTTTCCCCAAAATTGCTTAACCCGAACTGGCCTATCTAACCCGAATATCTCCCGGGCCCCAAACCCGGGCGTTACAACTCTCCCCCACTTAAGGAATTTCGTCCTCGAAATTACCTAACGGAAAGAGATACAGAAATTGTTTCTCCAAGTCTTCATTCCTCTCCCAAGTGCCCTCTTCCATACCTCGGTGTCTCCACAAAACCTTGACTAACTCGATAGATTTTCCACGCAACACTTTGCTATCCGTAGCAAGAATTTCAACCGGCTCTTTATCATACGAAAAATCTGGGTTCAACTTAATCTCTTCTACCGGCATTACATGAGACAGATTCCATCTATACTTTTGGAGCATCGAAACATGGAACAGATCGTGAACTCTATCGACAGTCTCAATCTATAAGCAACGAGACCAATCCTCTCAACTACCTCATAAGGACCAATGAACCTTAGGCTTAACTTACCCTTCTTATCAAACCTCATCACTTTTTTCCAAGGTAAGACTTTCAAAAACACTTTGTCGCCCACGACATACTCTATCTTTTTTCTCTTCAAATCGACATACGATTTCTGTCTGTTCGAAGCCGCCTTCAAGCGATCACAAATAAGTTTTACCTTCTCGGTAGTGCTCTTAAGAAAGTCGGGCATAGGTACAAGCTTCTACCCAGCCTAGGCCCAACAAATAGGTATTCTACACTTCCTACCATACAAAGCTTCATACAGTTCCATCTGAATACTAGCCTGATAACTGTTATTGTATGCAAACTCTACTAAAGGTAGGTGTTTCCCCAAGAACCTTGAAAGTCGATGATGCAGCATCTCAACATGTCCTCTCACACCTGAATCACTCTCTCTAATTGACCATCTGATTACGGGTGATACGAAGTACTGAAGTTCAACCATGTACCCAAGGCACGATGCAAACATTCCCAAAATCTAGCTGTAAACCTTGGATCTCGGTCTGATACAGTCGATTTCGGTACCCCATGCAACCTCACTATCTCACTGATGTACATATCGGCCAACTTATCTAAGGTGTAGGTAGTATGAACTGGTATGAAATGGGTACACTTAGTGAATCTGTCGACTATCACCCATACTGAATTCTTCTTCGACGGAGTCAACGGTAATCCCGACATAAAGTTATATTGAGTATTAATTATACTCTACAATTATTAATTTATTGAGTATTAATTTATAAAAGTTATATTGTATACGAGTCCAATTATTTGTTGATTAAATAATGCTAAACGTAGTTGTCCAGATGTTATAATATCAATTATACTCTACAATTGTACCTTTTTTGAATTAAATTGTACTTTTTTAATTTCAAGTAATTTGATAAAATTATATTACGGTTTTGTTTGGCAATTAGCAGATAACTGATAGTCGATAGCGGATTATATTAGCTGATAGCTGATTGCATTAGCTGATTTAACTAGTGAATTATATTAGCTGATTGCACAAAAGTGTTTGGAAAAATTAGCTGATAGTTGATAGTTGTTTGATTATTTAAACAAGCAAAATGACATATAAGGACATAATTATATTCGATGCGTATTTGAATTGTTTATTAGTTATCAATATTTTGTATCTATTAATATTACTTAGATTATGAAAAATAATTTTTAATATAACATTACAAAGCATATTTAAAGGATTTATATATTAATTTATTGTTTATATAATTATTTTTAATATAATTTAATTAATTATTAAATTTAAATACAAATATAAATGTGTGAGAATAAAAAGAAGACTAAAGGGTCACTTTTACCCCTGTAGTAGCCTCAATTTATCGATTTCGTCCTTATGGTATATTCGCGTCAATTTAGCCCCTAAAGTAGTCCAATTGCATCACTGTTTGCCCCTTGACTGACGGAAGCCAACGTTAATCGTTACGATGCTGACTTGGTAGTTTACAATGACGCGGCAAAGGGCAAAATTGATTTTTCAAGCGAGTTAGAGGGCAAAATTGATGTTCTGGTTGAGTACGATTTCAAAATTGATTTTTAAACAAATAAATATGAGTAAAATACTAAAATATTAAAATAACATAAAAAACAATAATTTTTACCGATTTGTAGTAATTGCTGGTGAGTGGAAATGATTTTTACCAATTTATCAAGGTTGAAAAGATGTTTTAAGGGTTTGGGTTGAGCCATTAGGCCAATCCAAGCTCAAGGGTAAGATTTGGTTTTGTTTCGGCTTTTCGCCTTCTTATTTTGATCATGTTTTGGATCATGTGCATATCATTTTTTAAATGATGTTCTTCTACTGTTGTTATGCATTAAATGCATGTGGTTGTTTTCCCGTATGAATGCCATGTTGTGTTTTGGATGTTGGTTGAGCTCATGCTATCCTTGAGCTTGTGATCATGGTTTTTGGGATGTGTTTTGGGGAGGTGGCTATCCTCGGTGAAAATCAATGGTTTATGATGTTGCGGTGAGTATATTGACACATGAGTTATATCGGATAGATTGATCGATCAATAGGTTGCGAAGTGCACTATAATTATAAAATCCGCGCGTGAGAAATCCTTCGGTTTCATAATAGGGGTTGTGCTATTGTGATGCGAGCGGTAGGGGTTGTGCTATCACCAACGGGCAATGCGGGTTGTGGCATCCCGGCCGAAGTGTGTTTGTGGTGAGGGTTGTTTCACCATGTGACGTGATAGGGGTTGTGCCATCAAGGTGTCCGCTTATCCGAGCAACGTGTCAATGATGCCGATATACTCAATCGCCCATGGTTCCATTATGAGCTTGGTAAACTCATATGGTTATGCTTATGTTTGAAGCATGTGCATGGTAAAAGAGCCGGTGGGCTTAATTTGCATTCATGGTTCATGTAAAGCTTATGCATGGTTGATGCACGTTCTTTACATATGACATGTATGGTTGCTTTGCTTAATCTTGTTTCAAGATATCATGTTGACAAGGAAATGGTTTTGGAAATGGTTTGTGAAAAGGGATTTCAAGAAACGGTTTTGATTTCCTAAATGATGGTTGTTTTCAAAACTGCATTGTTTCCTAAATGTTGGCAAGGGAGGTGATCCAAGTGTCCGCTCTTAGCTCAAGTATGCCTTTGCTTAGATAATAGTGTGTGTGGCAATGAGGGTGATCTTTGTTATGTCTTCGGAGTGTTTGTAAACTCTTGTTTGAGGACATGTTGATAGTTTTGGATGGTTGTTCTTACCTTTTGTCTTGTGATCTTGTTTTGGACCTTGTTTCCTCTTATGTTGGATCCTGAAGCTTCTTTATATATATATATATATATATATATATATATATATATATATATATATATATATATATATATATATATGTAAAGCATGTTTGTGTTCCTCTTGATCTTAAGCATGTTTGATGGTTGATGTTAGTGTGTGTATGTCGATCTTGCTGTTTACCTGTTGTATGTGGTGATTAGAACCAAGTAAAATATCTTAGAGATGCTTAAAACTGATGTTTTGCTGTTTCTGCAGCAGGGTGTTTCGGAACGGGCTCGACCGTTTCAGAACATCCCTTCATTTCCTTTAAATTTTGCCTTGGCATTTCGGAACGGGTACCAAAACGGGCTAAGTAGGGCCGGAACGGTCTCAAGCCATTTCAGAATGTTTTTGCTATTGTGAAGCACCGTTCCGATACCAGTTTCGAAATGGGGGTTGTTGGAGTTAGTTAAAGGCATCTTGGAAGTTATTTTTCTTGCGTTTTGGTCCTAGTTTATGCTATTATCAATTGTGGTCGATTGTGTGCATGTTTAAAGTTGTTTTTCATCATGGAAGCATGAAATGAACTAAATTTCTCAGAGGTCACTTTAATTGCATTTTAGGTCCTCATTTTTTTGCTAGTTTTGCATTTTGGTCCCTGGTTGCCCTTTCTGGTTCGAATCGATGCTTGTCTGTTGTTCTGTTTTCCACTGTGTGTTCGATAACTTAAGTTTAACTTTGAGCATCTAGAAAAGATATTAAGCAACGCGTCTTGGGTTGTTAATCGAAGGGAAATCTTCGGATATTTATTCAATTAATCCCGTGTAATCCACCTGATATGGTCTGGTGGCTAGGCCGGGTCGAGGGGGTTACACCCCAAACAAGCTAACGGTCCTCCTTTAAGCTTTCGCAACTTCACAGATTCTCATCCGAAACTCCCAAATTGATTTCCCATATTTCTAACCAACCAAAAATAGAGTATTACTCCCCTTTTCATCCTTAAATTTACTGTCAAACATCAGTTCACAAATCTACAACATTCTCTCAACGATTCAAATCCGAAATCCACCAAAATACCATCAAATTCGTTCTTAAGCAAAGCCCAGCAATAACTCATCAATTTAAACATCAAAAACACTCCTAAATATACCTAAAAGCATCTATTCGAAGCTGATAAACCATCAGATCTCATTTCTCCACATAGTTAAATCGAAAGCTTAAGAAATTTCACTCCAAACACTACTCCCAAGTATAGTTTCTGGTTTGATTGATTAAAGCTTCATTTCAACACTTTATCGGCGCTAAAGTATGATTTACAAGTAACCCAAAACGTTGTTTTCACCAAAAAGCTTAAACCCTTCAAAAAGCCCATTTTACCCCAAATGTTGAAACTTGGGAAATCTTCAAAACTTGAAAGAATAATGCTAAAAACAAGATTGGAAGGAAAATAAGAACAAAACCAAGTTGCTTACCTTTTGAAACCTCCAAAAATGGTGAAGATTGGTGAAAAAGGTTGGTGGCTATGGCTTGGGAGAGTTTAACGTGAAAAGGGCTTTTGTATGGGGAAGAAGAAAAAGATGATAAATTTTTTAAAATATATTATTTTATTTTAATTCAAAATTATCTCAAAAACTTATTTTTTTCATTTTACCAAAAGACCCATCTTTAAAAATTTTCCATTCCTTTAAAGCTTTTAAAATTGGTAATTTATATTGTTTCCTCAAAATTGCTTAACCCGAACCGGCCTATCTAACCCGGATATCTCCCGGACCCTGAACCCGGGCGTTACAATCCTAAAATAGGGTTGATGTGATTCTCTCAACCGAACAATTTTTTTATCCTTTTTGGTGTCACTAACTCTCAATACTAAAAAAATTAAAGTCTATATTTTAAGTCTAATTTCTAAATCACAAACTTGAAACCCTAAACTTGAAACCCTTTACTTGACAAAAAGTGAGTATGAATCATAAAAGTATGTGTATAAATTTAACCAAGTAAATGGTTTAATGTTTGTGATTTAGAAATTAAACTTAAAACGTAGAGTTTAATTTTTTAGTATTAAGAGATAGGGGCGCCAAAAAGAGTAAAACATTTTTATTCGATTGAGAGAATCACATTAATCCTATTTTAAGATTCTTTCTTCCTTACATTTTTTGAAGAGAAAGAAAATCAAAATCGTCCAAATTTTTTTGATGAAAGATTTTATATTTTTAATACTTTATAAATATTTCAAATTTTAATTATTGAATAATTTATAATTTATCAGCTTCTAATATATTAATTTTATATTTTATATTTTTAGATATTTTTAATTATTTTATTTTAATTTTTAGTCATATATTAATAAAAAAATATTTTTTAATATTTTAGTAGTTTACTCATATTATTTTGTCTAAAATTTAATTTTGCACTCGTACTCAACCGGAACATCAATTTTGCCACCGAACTTGCTTGAAAAAAATCAATTTTGTCATCTGCCATGTCATCGTAAACTGACACGTCAGCACCGTAACGGTCAACGTTGGCTTCCGTTAGTCAAGGGGCAAAATGTGATGGAATTGGACTACTTTAGGGGCTAAATTGTGTGAAAATCCATAGGGGCGAAATCGATAAATTGAGACTGCTACAGGGGCAAAAGTGACCCTTTAGCCTAAAAAGAAAAAAAACAAAAAGTATTAGTTTACGAATATCACAATGTAAATACATGAGGTTGAAGAATTAAAATAGATATGGTTAAATTTAGGTTATTTGGAGATTTTTTTATAATTGTCAAGGGTTAAAGGGTCTTTATAACTCTTATGTCAAAACCTATAATTTTAAAAATCTTCTATTAGCAGCTTTTTCAAAATTAAAAGTTTCACCTCAATCCGCTATTTCAATCCGCTCTTTACCAAACATTCAAATTAGAGGTTTCACCCAATCCGCTATTTCAAACCTCTAATTTTAGCTCAAACCTCTTTTTACCAAACAAGGCCTACATCTAAAATAATAATAATTAATCAAGGATGATGAAATTTAAATCCAAATAAAATCTGAAGATGATTCACGTATAATTTACATAGGTGTGAGTCAAACTTGAGTATTTAAGGTTTCCATACCATGTTTTTAATTAAAGGGTAATCTTCACCAGTGGTCCCTTTCGTTTAGGGTGTGTTCTATTTTGGTCACCAAAATTTAAAAAAAAAGGTCACTTACGTTTAGAATCGTTTCTATTTTGGTCCCTTGGCCGTTAGTCTCTGTTACTTAAAAAATTAGTTTTTAATTTAACCCCCAAACTTTCAAAATTTTATTTTTCACCATCTTCCCCAAAAATTATAAAACTAAAACCCAAAAAATTAGTTCAAAACCCTAACCTCTGCATATGATCTATAGAACAGGGTGGTGTCTAATTTTCGTTTACTTGTTGAGAGAAAAAAAATGTGTTTTGAGCGATTCTATAGCAGTTTATAATGGATCTTGAAGGTGAAGGTGTTATTCTCAAGAGTTCAGTCAAGGTAAGACAAGTGGAAATGATTAATTCTTTTGAATTGTTTCTCTCTTAAAAAAATCTCAACTTTTGTTGTTATTATTATTGCAGAAGAAGGAATCATGGAAGACAATGTTGAGTTTAGCTTATCAGAGCTTAGGTGTTGTTTATGGAGATTTGAGTACCTCGCTTTTATATGTATACAAAAGTACTTTTCTTGGGGATATTCATCACTCTGATACAAATAAAAAAAGATCTTGGGATTTTATCATTTGTGTTCTGGACAATGACATTAATGTCATTACTAAAATATGTCTTTATTGTGCTCAGAGCAGATGATAATGGTGAAGGTGAAATTTTTATTTTGTATCCATTGCTCTGCAGGAATTTAGTGTGTGTTCTTTGCCCAAATGTCAATTTGCAGATGATAAATTATCAGAGTACAAAAAAGATGAGATGGCATCTAATAATGAGAACTTTTTGGGTTCAAGTTTGAAATCCACTTTTAAGAAATACAAAATATTGCAAAAGTTGTTGTTTGTATTTGCTTTGATTGAAACATGCATGGTCATTGGAAACGGGGTTCTCACACCTGCAATTTTTGGTATGCTTTCAAATAGAAATCTGACCTTTATTTTTTTGAGTTTATACTTGAGATTTTTTGGAATTCTGTAGTTTTTTTAGCAGTTTCTGGTTTGGAGCTTTTCATGTCCAAGGAACAACATCGATGTAAATTCTTAGATTAGAAGCTTAATTCTCATATTTTCATTGCAGTACTTGAATATTTTGTTTGCAGAGACGATAAAACATCGATTTTTCGTATCCGACAATCGTCCAAATTCATATTTTTGTTGATGTGTAGAAGGATGATTAAGTGGTTATCAAAATTGTGATAAGTATATGCAATTAAGTGTTCCCTCAGATGAAATGTGGTTCGTTTTTTTACTAACCCCATTCAACTCCCTATAGCCACTGTACGGTTACAATGGTAGTATCTTCATGTTCATGTACTAGTATTAAATATTAATGTTACAAATGAGAAACATAGTAGAGTTGCAGGCTTTCGAATTTAGTTTTTTTTAGGGTAGGGGAGGCAGATGTTAAGGTTTTGAATTAATTTTCTAGGGTTTTAGTTTTATAATTTAGGGGGAAGATAGTGAAAAATAACATTTTGAAAGTTTGGGGGTTAAATTAGAAATTAATTTTTTAAGTAACGGAGACTAACAACCAAGGGACCAAAATAGAAACGATTCTAAACATAAGTGACTAGAATAATCTTTTTTGAATTTTGGTGACCAAAATAAAACACACCTTAAACGAAAGGGACCACTGGTGAAGATTGCCCTTAATTAAAATATTTCTTATTAGAAATAAAATTAATAATATAACCATATAACTAATTTAAAAATACCCTGCAAAGACAATGATTAATGTACTTTTTATTTACTAAATGTGCTACTAAGTACTGACCAATCACCATTAGCCAACTACTATCGTCCATCTCCTCTATCATTTCTGTATGATTAAATGAGACTTATTGCCGAAATATTGTGCTGCTATTTTTTATTTTAAGATTCTGGGTGTTTTAATTTTTTTCTACAATTTATAGTTGTTTGTACATAAAAGTAAAAGTCGTTTTGTTTTTATGACAATTGCTTGCGTGCCGACTTGAAGCTATATTCTAAAAAAAAATTCAAGTATGCTACCAGTAACTACATGCATAGAAAGGTGAAGCCAGCTTGCTCTTATGGTACCTTCTATTTTTACGGTAACAAATATAATAAATCATTAAAAAATAAAAAATTAATATATCAATAAATATTTGTTAAGGTTAATAGAGTCATTGTTATTAGGGTTTGTTTCATAAGTTAGTTATGTTAGTTAAACTTCTCTTAAGTCTATAAATCCATACCAGCCTTGTACTTCTTCTTCACTTGATTCATTCAATAAAGATTTCCTTTACATTTTACATGGTATCAGATGATTTTTCTTTAAGATTCGCCTTCTCTTTAATTCTTTCAAGAATCGCTTCTTTACTTTTCATTTCGATTCTTTTCAATTGTTTTCATCTCCTTTTTGATTCATTCTCTTGTTTAAACCTTCCAATCGTTTCTTCATTCTCTTCTTCTTTAGCTTCAATAGGGGAGATTTTGGTCTTATTGATCAGTTTAATAATAGAGCTAATCCATATTACTTACATCAATCCGATAGCCCTGGGATTACCTTGGTTACTCAGCCACTTTGCAACGATAACTACAACAGTTGGAGACGCTCTATGCTTATGGCATTGTCAGCCAAGAATAAGGTGGGCTTTGTAGATGGTTCGATTCTTTCTCCAGCTTCGACTCATCGGAATTTTAGAGCTTGGACGAGGGCAAACAATCTTGTCAGTTCTTGGTTGCTCAATTCAGTCTCTAAAGAGATTTCTGCTAGTCTTATATATCACTCGTCTGCTGCTGATATTTGGAAGGATCTTCAAGATCGTTTTCAACAAAATAATAGTCCAAGATTGTTTTCTTTGCGCAAGAAACTCAACGAGCTTGTTCAAGGACAATCCTCTATAAGTACTTACTGTACACAATTGAAGATTTTCTGGGATGAATTAATGTTTGTTAAGCCTGTTTGCACTTGCTCGCGTTGTAATTGTGATGGTGGTCGCAAGATGGTTGAAGAATAGCAAAAGGAACAAGTTTTACAGTTTCTCATGCGTCTTAATGAATCGTATGCACATGTTAGGGGTCAAATTATGCTTTTAGATCCTTTGCCTTCCATTAACAAGGTTTTTGCTTTAGTAACTCAAGAAGAAAGTTAGCGTGTCATTAAGCTAGCTAATCCCATCACTGACACTATTTGTGCTGTTAAAACTATGAATACTCAGTCTACTGTTAAATCTTTCAATAATCAATGTAAAAGTCGGTCACAATGCAGTCATTGTGGGTTGTTAGGTCATGTTAAGGACATGTGTTATAAACTTCATTGCTTCTCACCTGGGTATGTCTCTCGTTCAAAGCAAAATCCTAACAGTTTTGCTCGAGCAACTGCATCTGTAAATGTTTCCTCTCAAGATCAGGCTTCTACTGATTCTTTGAGTGCTACTTAATGTCAGCAGTTGATAGCTATGCTCACTAGCCAATTACATGTTGCATTAAATTTTGACAATTCTGCTCCTTCTGCTAATTTGAATTTCAATCTTGCCATGCAATGTATGTCTTTATTTTATGTTAATGGTTTTTCTTCTTCTGATTTAAATTGTTGGATCATCGACTCAGGTGCCTCTAAGCATGTTTTGTCGATCTCGAGATCAATTAGAATCTTTAAATCTTGTTTTTTGTGGAACAATTATGCTTCCAAACAAGACTATTGTACCAGTTCATTTTTTTGGTAACATTAGAATTTCTCCTAAGCTTGTTCTTCATGATGTTCTTTTTGTTCCTCAATTTAGTTTTAATCTAATTGCAGTTAGTTTTAAAAATGATTGGGAAGGGTGAGTTGCATCAAGGATTGTTTTTGCTTCAATCTTCTTGTTCCAAGTCCTTTGTTAACAATACTAGTTTTAGTTTTCATTCATGGCATGATCGCCTTGGCCATCTTAGTTATAGGATTTTACAGTCTTTGAAGGATGCTTTACATTTGTCTGTTTCCAAACAACAGTCTAATGAACCTTGTAAAATTTGTCCTATGGCTAAACAACAATGTCTTCCTTTTCCTTTATCTGTTTCCCGCACTTCTTTTCCTTTTGAATTGGTTCATGCTGATATTTGGGGACCTTTTAAGCATCCCACTTATAATAATTAATTTTTTTCTTAACCTTAGTAGATGATTATACAAGATGCACGTGGACTTATTTGTTAAAGCATAAATCTAATGTTCATACTATTGTTTCTAATTTCATTTCTATGGTTCATAGACAATTTGGCCATGAATTAAAGTCTTTTCGATCAGACAATGCCCCTGAACTCTCTTTTACAGAATTTTTTGCAAAGTTGGGGATCACTCATTAGTTCTCATGCGTTGAGACACCTCAACAAAATGCCATTGTAAAAAGGAAACATCAGCACCTATTGGCTGTTGCACGTGCTCTCTTCTTTCAATCTAAAGTGCTTATACGTTTTTGAGGTGACTGTATCTTAACTGCGACTTATCTCATAAATCATTTTCCATCTAGTGTATTAGACAACAAATCTCCCTATGAAATGCTACATAAGGCTCCTCCTGATTACATGCGATTAAGAGCTTTTGGATGTTTATGCTTTGTCTCTACTCTTAAAGCTCATAGGCCTAAGTTTTCTGAGCGTGCTCTTCCTGGCATTTTTCTTGGTTATGCCCCTGGTATGAAAGGCTACAAAGCTTATATTCTTCAGTCTCGATCCATTATTGTTTCAAGAAATGTGGTGTTTCATGAAAATCTTTTTCCTTTTCATTATATTTCTCCTAATGACCAAGTTATTGACCATTTTCCATCTTTTTCCTTACCTGCCAACATTTCTGATAATCTTTCCATTGCTTTTGACCCTTTAAATTCTCGAGATTCTCCACAATTTGTGTTTTCAAATTCTACTTCTCATGTTTCTCCTGAAACTGGACATTCTAATGGTGGTACTTCAGTTGCACCTGGTGAAGATGTTCCTGCTTCAACTAGGGATAATGATACTCATGCATGCAATGTACCCGTTGTGTTTACTACACCAACTGGTGCATGCAACACACCTGCTGAACCTGATGCACAAGCTGATTCATGACACTTGCCATATGTTTCATGCAACATGCCTGCTGAGCCATCTCAAGAACCTATTGGCACTGAGAATCCTCCACGTGTTCAAGTTGATGGTACTAGACGTTCCACACGCAATTCCAATAAGCCTTCTTATCTACAACAATATTATTGCAACACAGTGGCTTCCACTTCTCAGTATTCTATCGAAAGTCACCTTTCCACTTATCAGTTATCTTCCCCCTACAAAGTTTTTGTGGTCAATATTACTTTTTCCTATGAACCATCATTTTATCATCAAGCTGTGAAACATTTTGCATGGAGACAAGCAATGGCAGAAGAGCTCCAAGCTATGAAATCTAACAATACCTGGACAGTTGTTCCATTACCAGAAGGAAAGCAAGCAATTGACTGCAAGTGGGTCTTTTAAATTAAGTATAAAGCTGATGGTATGGTTGAGAGACACAAGGCACAATTGGTTGCGAAAGGGTTTACCCAAATTGAAGGCATATACTATGTTGACATCTTTTCTCCAGTTGCTAAGATGACTTCTTTCAAAGTTCTCCTTGCCCTTGCTGCTATGAACAACTGACATTTGTTGCAACTTGATGTACATAATTCCTTTCTCAATGGTATTCTTACTGAAGAAGTCTACATGAAATTGCCTTTGGAATATTCTTCTAATGTAGAACCAAATTTCGTTTTTCGTTTGAATAAATCTATCTATGGTCTGAAACAAACTTTCAGGCAATGATTTCTAACATTTTCTCAAGTGGTCCTTCAATTTGGCTTTGTGCAATCACCATCTGATCACTCTCTCTTCACAAAAGGAACTGGTGACGATTTAGTTGTTCTTCTTGTCTATGTCGATGACATAGTTCTAGCAGGGAAAGATTTTGTTCAGTTAGCACAAGTTAAAGACTTCTTACAACATCACTTCAAGTTACGCGACCTGGGTACATTACGTTATTTCCTTGATTTTGAAATAGCTAAGAATTCAGCTGGCATTTCTTTGTCTCAAAGGAAGTATGCACTTTAGTTACTTGAGGATACATGTCTCTTAGCCTCGAAACTAGCCACTACTCCACTTATTTCCCGCATAAATTAAGTTTGAATGAGGAAAAATTATTGACTGATCCACAACAATATCGAAGATTGATTGGCCGTTTACTTTACCTCACACACACAAGGCCTAATATCACATATTTTGTCCATCTTGTAAGTCAATTTGTGTCCACACCACGTCAACCTCATCTTCAAGCAGCTTACCATTTACTTTCATATATCAAAACTACACCTGGTTTTGGCTTGTTTTTCTCAGCTACATCAGACAAGCAACTCAGTGGCTTCGTTGACTCAGACTATGATGCTTGTCCTGATTCTCGACGATCTGTTACTAGATATTGCATGTACATTGGAAGCAGCCTTGTTTCTTGGAAATAAAAAAAACAACATACTGTCAGTCGTTCATCATGCGAAGCAGAATATATGGCAATGGCTTCAACAACTTGTGAATTCACCTAGCTTGCATCACTTCTATCTTCCTTCCAAGTTAAAGTTTCTTCTGCTTCCTTGTATTGTGACAATTAGTCTGCCATTCAGCTTGCATCAAATCAAATGTTTCACGAGCGCACAAAACATATAAAGGTGGATTGTCATTTTATCCGAGACAAGGTTCGCGAAGGTTTCCTCAAACTATTTCATGTTCGATCCACCAGCTAGCTTGCAAACATTTTAACTAAACCCTTATATACTCCTTCCTTTGACTCAATTGTAAACAAGATGGGGCTTGTCAATATTCACCAACCTCCATCTTGAGGGGAATATTAAGGTTAATAGAGTCATTGTCATTAGGGTTTATTTCATAAGTTAATTATGTTAGTTACATTTCTCTTAGGTCTATAAATCCATACGAGCCTTGTACTTCTTCTTCACTTGATTCATTCAATAAATATTTCCTTTACACTTTACAATTTTTTAACAATAATATTACTGTAATTTACCCTTAAATAAGAGTCCAAAGTAATGTTTTTGTGGATGAATAAATTGTTCACTATGAATAGCAATAAACACGAAATGCACACTAATATTATTTTAATATTTGAAATTTAAATATTATTGCACAATATATTTAATAATATATTGTCAATGTTTGACTTATATACATAATCTCATCGTTTGACTTTTATTTATAACGAAAATGAATAAGTTATCGAGGTTTAACTTTATGATTCAGCATTAACCAAAAATTTGATACCAACACAAATAATTTATCATTAAACCAATGTCTTAATTAACGATATATTTTTGTTTATATTTATACAATTAATACAAAAATTATGATTTGCATATCTCCCTAGTTTATATATAGGAGAAATATGAACACCCTTTTGAATATACACGAAATAATTATTTTCATGAGGATTAATTTTATAAATTTTCAACTCACCAATTAGTCCTCCCCCAGTGTATGATATACATTTGTGAATTTAAATGCATCACAAGAACCTTGTATCTCTTAAGGCTCTTCGTTTCAACTATTGGAGATTCAAAAATTCAAACAAGGGTACATTAATTAAAAGATATATTTAAATGATTTTCTTAATTTTTTATGTAAATATTTAATGTATAAACAAAATACATGTTTGGTAAAAAAAAAAAAAAATACAAGGGAATAAAAAAAATCAATTATTTATACAAACAACAGTTGGTCTAGTAAGATAAGTATTATATCTCTTAAGCAATGTTAGATGTTAGAATCATGTTCTTATGAATGGAGAAAACTGAGTTTGGAGGGGTCACCTTATAATGGGCCTCTACAAAATCCGACCTGAATTAGACGCCTAGTGGGTCTAAAACCAATGGTTAAACAAAAATAATAATAATTTATTAATTAACAAATATATGTATTCGAATCTGTCGAGTTATTCAACAAAAAAATGATGCTATTATTTTTAAGAGATCCAGGTTTGAGCAGTTTGTCTACACAATATGTGTACAAGATCAAACATCTAAGATTAATAAGTATATACTATCGTATAATCACACAAAAATAAGTTCATTGTTAAAAGTGATTTTTAATGGATAAATACAATAAATAAATAAATAATGGGGGAAAATTACCCAAAGCAAATTTTCTTTTAACTTTAATTGAAATTATCAATATAAAATTGTTTATTTACATTACATTATTACAAATTAATAAAAATATGATTAAGAATGATGATGAAAGGTAAATAAATAAATAAATAAAAGATATTTATGGCGGGTGGTGAAAATTAAAAGTTTTTACAACTGTCTTAGTTTTAGGGTTTAGAGACATAGTTTAAGGTGGATGGTTTAGATGTTTAGGTGTATGAGTTTTAAATTTAGGGATTATGGTTGAAATTTATAGTTTAGGGTTAGAATTTAGGATGTATAGATTAAAACATAAATCTTACCATATTACTCTAAAAAATAAACCCTGTATTCTAACCATTATCCTCAAATTCTAAAACCTTACAAAAACTCTAAAATTAAGTCGCTTGTTAAAAGTTTTAATTTCTACGGCCAGTATATAGGATAATAATCTATAAATAAATAAATAAATAAATAAAATTTAAAACCTGTCTACATATGAACAGCTCAACATCCGCTCGCTCTCCCCATAAAAATGATCTGCTATGTTTTCTTGCTTTTCAATTTCAATTAGCCTTTTTGGCTCTCTCCATCGCCTCTCATAGCTGTTGAGAGTTTATCAATATTATTCCTTTTTTCTCTTCTTCTTCCTTATTTATTCATTTCTTTCTCTTATATAATCTCTACTTTCAAAGACCCAAAATTTACAACCATATTCCAAGAAGAAGAAAAAACCCAAAAAACATGGTGATGAAGTTACCTTATCTGGGTTGTTCTTTGTTTTTGGTTTTGGCTCTGGTTTCTGCTCTTGCTTCTGGGTCTGAAAAAGGGCTCCCGATTCTTACATTCGATGAAGGGTACAATCAGTTGTTTGGAGATGATAATCTAGTTTTACATAGAGATGGTAAAGCTGTTCACTTGACTTTGAATGAGAGAACAGGTTTGTTTCTTTTTAGCTGTTTTATTTCCTGGGTTTGTTTCCCTTTTTGTTGTTTCATTGAAAAGGAAAGATTTTTGCTTTGTGGTGGTGGAAAAAAACAGGGTCTGGATTTGTTTCTCAAGACATTTACTTGCATGGTTACTTCAGTGCTTCCATCAAGTTGCCTGCCGATTATACTGCTGGAGTTGTGGTTGCATTCTATGTGAGTCCATCTGTGTTCTTGGTTAATCCTTTTTTATACTGATTAAAATTCTGATCAAACTAGTTAGACTCAGATGAGTTTGCCAATTGCCACTGTTTTTCTTAAAAAAATCCCAGACATGGTTGGTTATGAGTTATGCCTATGAATATGTTAAAGTTGTCTCAGGTTGATTAGAATATATGATGAATTACAGATAGTTTCCCCTTTTCCCAATTTGCATGTTGTTGCAGGGATTTTGATTTTCAAGGAGATGACTTTTAGAAAATGAATTTCCTGAAAATTGATTCTTTTTTTATGTGACAACAGATGTCGAATGGTGATTTATTCGAGAAGAACCACGACGAAATTGATTTTGAATTCTTGGGTAATATCAGAGGCAAAGATTGGAGAATTCAGACCAATGTTTATGGCAATGGAAGCACCAATGTTGGCAGAGAAGAAAGATACAATCTTTGGTTTGATCCTGCTGATGATTTCCATCAGTACACCCTTCTCTGGACTGATTCTCACATCATGTAAGTATCGAAAATCGATCCCAATTAACTCGCATTCAATAAAGATCCTCCGAATACATGTGTCGGGACTCATATCCTGAGTCCGAATATCTCTCCTATAATTCGTTGTCGCGTTGCTTTCCATTTTCCACTATAGGTTTAATCCTTTAGTTCTCATCTCTGCTTCAACCACAACAAGTTTTAACCATTGAAACATTGTATGATTAGCTCTTTTGAAGAGTTTCTGGTTTTGATGTTGATGTTTCTGTTGTAATGTAGGGTTGGATTTCTTATTTTGGTATGTTAATTATATAACACAATGTGAACTCTGGTTTTTGCTTCTAATAGTATAACTTAATTGTTCGTTTCTACGTTACTCGGACTTGTGAATGAGTGTCGGATACATGTATGTTCTGACATGGATATGTTTTTGTTTTTTCAGATTTTATGTAGACAATATCCCCATTAGAGAGTTCAAAAGAACAGCTGCAATGGGGGGAGATTTCCCCTCTAAGCCAATGTCTTTGTATGCTACAATATGGGATGGATCCAATTGGGCTACTAATGGTGGCAAATACAGAGTCAATTACAAATACGCTCCGTACGTAGCCGAATTCTCCGATTTAATCCTTCATGGCTGTGCGGTTGATCCGATCGAGTTTTCGTCAAAGAGGTGCGACAACATTCAAAGTCCGGAACAACTCACGACCGGTATCACCCCATCACAAAGAAGCAAGATGAATAGCTTTAGGAGGAAGCACATGACATACTCCTATTGCTATGACCAAACCAGATACAAAGTCCCTCCTCCCGAGTGCTTGGTCAATCCCCAAGAAGCCGAACGACTGAAGAAGTTCGATCCGGTAACATTTGGAGGAGGCAGGCGCCACCACGGGAAACGACACCACCGCAGCCGAGCAAGCATGTCCGAGGCTGATTCCATCTGATAAAGAGGGCTTTGCATCATTATTTAGTTGAGGGGGGGGATCAGCTTTGTGTATATACATATATAGAGAGAGAGTTGTTTTTATATGTTCCATTTCTATCATTTATGGTATCTTTCTATAGCTTTTACAGATTGGGTTCAATAAAATACTTTTCTTTTTCCTTTTTTTAATTAATTTTAATTTAAATATTCTGCTTTTATTCCTGGTGGTTCAAAGAAACATCTGCAGCACCCAAAATTGTGGCATTTAATGTCCAGAGTTTAGGGCAATCTTGTATGTGTGTCAGACCCAAAAGGAATTTGTACACATGGTCCAAGGGTAGTTGGAATCTATGGTCGGTTAGATGTGACAACTGACAAGTTGGGCAGCACGTTTGGGGACCTGAAACCATGGTTTCAACTTTGATGGGGATGTTCTTTAGGCTAAGAAACGACATTAACTTCAAGATTAAGGCACGTAATATATATGAAATCAATCTCAGTTTTGGTGTTGTGAATGGAGTAAGTCGAGAGTCTATAATATTTTTTTAAGAATAATCTTCACAAATAGTCACTTTCGTTTAGGGTTTGTTTTACTTTAGTCACCGGAATTCAAAATACATCATTCTCACCACGTACGTTTCAAATCGTTTCTGTTTTAACCACTGAACTGTTAGTCTCCGTTAGTGGCCTAACAGGCAGCTGACATGGCCGTGAAAAAATTAAAAAAAAATCCACGTGTATTATACACGTGAAATAGACATGTTTAAATTAAAACACCTTGTCTATATAACCCCTTTTACTTCAATACCTAACCCTGAATCAATTTGTTCCTCTTTTAACTCATACCTAACCCCTTTTATAGGGGAAAAAACCAAAACACAATATCCTTCTTCAATTAATCAAGGAACCCAGTTTGTCTCCAAACAGCATTCCTTACCTGCCTCAGATCCCTTCCTTTTAGGGTTCTCCCCACGTCTTCAAGCACTGAACAAGCCAATGCAGGGGACTGCGCTAAGCTCCTGGCCACAATCTCATGAGGTGGCAACATTTCCCCCTCTTCCTCCAGCTCCATGTCGTAGTAGTCGTCAAAATCTAGCTTTTTCCTCATCGGCTTCGCTAACATCGGCACGTTAACAGGCGCTGATTGATGAAACCTTCCTAAAGAAGAAGATGAAGACGAAACGACCGGGATTCGTTCTTGTGGAGGTTTAGGAATCGAAGGAATTGAACGAGCGGAAGAAGCTGCTGAAGTGACTGAGGAGGAAGACGATGCCGACGTGGAAATTGAGGGCTTTTGGTAGAAATGGGATTGGGGGCGTGAAGGGTCGCGGATGGCAGCATGGATTTCAAAGTTCTCGGAGTGAGGGAAGGATTTATGGTTAAAGGGAGTGGAGGAAGGAGACGTTTTTTGGGGGTGGGAATTCCGGAGGCCGGCGGCGGAATTGGAGCCATTGGATTAGTCGGAGAAGTCACCGGATAAGAAAATATCATCTTCACTGAGCTCTTCCGCGACGGAGGAAGATTGGGAAGGGTTGTTGGAGAGCGGCGAATGGGGGTAAACGCCGAGGAACCGGTCAGATGATTGGGCTGTTAGTCTCCGTTGATTTCGACAATAGGTAGAAAAAGATAAAAAATATGAGTTAAAAGAGGAACAAATTGATTTAGGGTTAGGTATTAAAGTAAAAGGGGTTATATAGACAAGGTGTTTTAATTTAAACATGTCTATTCCACGTGTATAATACACGTGGATTTATTTTTAATTTTTTCACGGCCATGTCAGCTGCCCGTTAGGCCACTAACGGAGACTAACAGCCCAGTGGTTAAAACAGAAAAGATTTGAAACGTACGTGGTGAGAATGATGTATTTTGAATTCCGGTGACTAAAGTAAAACAAACCCTAAACGAAAGTGACTATTTGTGAAGATTACCCTTTTTTTTAATTAAGTTTAAATCGCATGTTGAATATATGAAGCAAATAGATTCTTTATTCCATAATATGGAGTCAGATTCGAATATTTAAATTAAAATTTGCATCTGCATAAACAAAACCAATTCAAACAATGAATATATGAAAGCTGTCCATATTTGCTCCAAATCTATGACCATCCAAACTAACCCGCGTCGTATATTTAATTTTGGTGGGTGAATCTCTCAACAAAAAATTTTTAAATACACTAAGCTGCTTACTAGTTGGTATAATACATTTATTTCATTCAAAGTACATCACATATAAACCTTTTTGCACAAAAGGTAATGTGAATTGTGAAGGATAAGGGTCACAAATGTTTGAAACAACTTGCGGTTGACATCAATTATAATTTGACAGCCAATTTTGAACTGGAAATTGCAATCTGAATGAGTAGGATTGAAATGCAAAAAAGAAAGAGGAAGAAGACTTTCCCAGTATTTTAGACCACACAATCATTTATATAAGTTATCTGTAAGCATTCATGCAAAACTCATGGAAAAGCTATATCTCACAACCTTTTAAACCAGATAAGATTTCTTTGATATATGTATATCATATGGATGCATACATTAACATATACATGAGAAATAACATGTAAATCATTGAAATGATTCCATGGTTGTTGGTGACCAAGAATTTTCTACTTTTTTCCTATAAGAAACAAGTGTTAAGAAAAGTTTTGAGAGCTTACATGATGCTGAGGCGATTATTGGGTTTGCAGATCGGGGTATTTGTGTGAAGAACAAAACCTCTAATTCTTGGATTCAGCTGCCTCTTTTTTCTCCATCTCTCTGGATTTAGAAGTTTAAAGCGTGGAACCAGAGATGTATCGGAAAATCATGAGAGAAGAACATATACTTTGACAATCCCGTAAACAAACCATCTTCCGCCTTCTCATCGTAATATACAAGACAACTTTTTCCATGCATTTTGCGATTATGTTAAAATTCCAACCAGCTTCCATGCACAACTAGGGGTTAGCCTCCGATCTAACTAGCTTAGAATAAGTATTCAGAATTAAAACACTTAAAAGTATCCTAGGACACTCACCGATGCACTGCAAACCCATACAAAGGTACAACACCTCCAAGTTCCAAAATTGTTTGCAATGACCATCATGTTACTCAACTGGATTAACAAACAATATTGCAGTAGGCCAAAGGTAAATTTTTACCTTTTCAACTCTGAGGATTCTCTGTTATTAGTTAGTTTAGCAACTAAGAAAAGTAAAAGATGAATCAAACAAAAAAGTTCATAAGCCGACATTTCAAGCTCTGAAAATTATTTATCAACTCGTGTTACTCGTTTCATAAGGCGACAATCAAATGAAGCGTGTCCACAGATTAAAAGGAAAAAGACGAAGGAAGTAAGGCTGATTCTCGACATCACTCTATCCCCTAACAGTCAGTTTGCTCGGAGCTTATCATTGGTTGAGACCATTAAATCAAGTGACCAACAGTATCAAAGATACTGGATTAAGTTCACTGCACCGTACTGATATTCATTCAGCAGGAACCACTCTTGACTGTTAGTATGTATGGCTGTTATACCCGTTAGGCAGTTATGGAAAATTGATAGATAGCCGCCGTTAGGCTGTTAAGATGATAGTTAATCTTCTTGAAGCTTATAGCTTAAGCATTCTTTGTGTATAAATATCTTTGTTGCACTGATACAGATACGGTAACGAATACGGGGACTGGGACAGAAAACGATAATTTTTAAAATTATAAAGTACGGGGACGGCAAGGGTACGACATATAAAAATATTAAAATTATAAATATATGTAAAAAATCATAAATAAAATTCATACTTCATAGAAAATTAGAAAATAAAATACAATAAATAAATCACAACATTAAAGCATCAAATCTCAAGATTCAAACCACAATACTAAATCTAGAACAATACAATTCATAAACAAACAACAACATTAAAATGTCAAATGTCAAATCTCAAAATGCAAACCACGATATTAAGTCTAGAACAATAAAATTCATAAACAAACCATAATATTAAGTCTAGAATAATATTAAATAGTACAAATCAAACATTGTTAACATCTTTCGAGATTAACTCACTCTTTAATTTCGGCTCATCAAGTGAGAGTTCGGCAAGCTCTAAATATCCAACATCTCCCAATGAATCGAAAGCATCTCCACCAGCATCCCACATCTTGGTTTTCTCTTCCTCGTATTGACTAGAACTCCTTGATAAAAGACGAAGATTGTAGTGGATGTAAACTGAATCTTCGGCGCGACTTGGATTTAACTTATTCTTCCTAAGTGAGTGAATAAAGGATTACGTACTCCAATTTCTTTCACAACAAAAGGATGAAGTAGGTTGTCTAAGCACTTTGAAAGCCAAAGATTGGAGCAATGGAGTTTCAGCACCAAAGTTAGCCCACCAATTTTTCGGATCCGAAGAACACCTCTTTGTAAGAGAAGTCAAATCTTCAAAAGGCCCACTCTTAAGTGAGAAGCAAGCATATTCATCCAAGACTTTGTCATAATCATCATCATTTGAAAATAACCTACGAAAGCACTTCATTCTCTCTCAAGATATTTCACCATCTCTATGCGGAGCAACTCTACTAGGATCTTCGGTTAGCCAACCATCACTATAAAAATTTCAACATATTAAAAAGAAAATTACATATATATCAAAGAACTCAGATTTAAAAATATAAAATTCAAAACTAACAAAGCTATGTACCTTGGATTTAGTGAGTGAGCTAGACAATGAAGAGGAGTATAACTCTTTGTCCAACGAGCTATAAGAATCTCATAAACAACATGATAAAAAGGACTAAAGTTTGAAAGAGATCGCTTTTCCTTCTTGTAAATTTCACACTTCACTTTTTAAATCATGGAATCCCACATCTCATACACCAAATGAAGACATGGCTTATCAATGTCACGTACTCTAAGCATGTCATGATGGGTTTTGTAAAACCAATGATGTAAGCTATTTTATCCCACCAATCATCACTCACAAATTTCTCTTTCACAAAGTTTGCTTTCCCCATGTCATCCTCTCTATAGGAATTCCATTCATCACTTATGACCATTGCTTGAAGTCCATGCTTGATGAGCTTAAACCTCTTAAGCATCACAATGATCGATGCAAAACGAGTATCGTCAACTGAAAGTAATTTGATAGAACTAAATATTTGGAAGATTACCAATCTCATGTTGTGGTTCATGATGAAATTCTTGATTTGTACGGCATCCCCATGAATTTCAGTAATCCAATGGCACAAGTCATACGTTTCCTCATTTCCTTCGATATTTTTTGCCGAACAAATGTTCTTCAAGGCAAGATTAAGTGTATGGACAACACACGATGTCCAATAATAATGAGGATACATGCTCTCAATAATCTCTCCAGCCCTCTTGCAATTAGCTGCATTGTTAGTAATAATCTGCACCACATTTTGATGACCCACCTCATCAATCAGTTCTTTCATCAAATTAGCAATGAAAAACTTATCTTTGACTTCACCGAAGCAATTCACAGCTTTAAGAAACATAGGCTCATTTTCAGAAGTAGCCATAAAATTAATGAGAGGCTTCCTGTTGGATCACTCCAACCATCACACACAATAGTCAACCACTTTTCTTGCCATGTTGCTTTGATCGGTTGCAAGAGCTTCTCAACATTATTTTTTTCTTGTTGAAGCAATGTGGTTCCCAATTTATCATAACCAGGGGAACATAACCAAATATATTATGAGTTGCAGCAAAAGTGAAAGCCCTGTGATAATGAGGATTTCTAGCAAGATTAAAAGGCAAACCACCGATATAGAACATTCTTGCAATTTCTTCATCTAACTGGGCTCTAGTATTCATGTCGAATGATCTAGCAAGAGGTGAAAAGCTAGATTTTTTTCTTAGAAGAAGATTCAATCTCAACTCCAGCTCGAGATTGACAGGGCAAAGAAACTTCTCTAGTTACTCCTTCTTTCTTTTTCTTCTCCCACTTCTCTACCAACCTTACCATTTCAAGTTTCTGAATTTTAGTTATTTTTTTACAAATTGCAATTCCTTCACCAAAAATTTGAAGCAAATGTGCCTTTATCCTAGTATAGCTTCCACTACGAGTTTCACCACAAAGGTTATATCAAAAATTCCAAGTTCCTCCAATAGTCCCATGTTTTTCTATCTTTGTTACATAATCCCACAATGGAGAGAGATTCTCATTTTGGGACGATGAAATTGATACACTCCCACTAGCACTTCTAGTCCCACTATTACTTTGAGATGTCATACTTAAACTAAATTATGTAATAACATGTATAATGCCAAAAAGGGGTTACAATTAAGTAAATAAAAGACAAAAAGAAACAAATATATTATGAACACATTTTAAACGTTGAATATTGAGATTTTGGGGTTTGGAGATATACTTTTCAATTACTTAGGCCTAAGACCAGCCGAGAGAAGAAAATCTTTGTATTGTTAATAATCTAATTTGCAGCATCAATCATATAAAGGAACACACTAAGCAATGAAGAAACATTTGTTCCAATAATATCAAAACATCCAAAAACAAAACTAAGCTGGAAAACCACAACTACTTTTACACAACGGCAAATTAACATTGACTAGCACTGAATCATACATAACTGTTACACTCATCAGACAAGGGAAAAATCACAATAGACTTTCAAGGAAGAAGGATGAATCAATGTTTGGCCTGCTTTTACACAACGTTTCCTTTCCCTAAATTATTTTTTAGGCATTGGCTCGAGTCTTGACTTCTAAAACTGAATCCATTTCAATCAATCTCAAGGAACTACATTTGTCATTGTCATTTCTTTAAAAACATCAAAATTCAAATCCTTAAAATAAGGGAAAACCACAGACCAGCTCTGACCCAAATAGGGATATATGAAATTTGAAGTTAAGGGAAAAAGAAAAGAAAGCTTTTCGTCGGAGAAACATACCTATAGATTCGTCGGAGTAAGCTTTTTCGCCGGCGTCGGTCGTCTTTGGTTGCATGGTAACTCTGCTTCCTTCTCTCTCGTTCGTCAAAATGAAAATAACGAAAGCTAAGGATACAAAATTTGAAATTAGGTCATATTTGGGAAAATTTTAATTTTTTACACTAAATGGTCAAAAATAACCCTAGGGATGGCATGTGCAAGTCACATGCGTCCCCGAAGATTAAATATACGTCCCCTTTAATTTTCGGCCGTCCCCGAGATGTCCCTCGGTCGTCCCGGTTCTGGGGACGTATCGGGTACTTGAAACGTAGGTTTAGAGTCGTCCCCGTGCTTTATAGCTTTCTGTTATATTCACACATGGTATCATAGGGTTCAATGGCAGAAAATTCATCTGCAAAACCCTTCACCAAGAAATCCATGTCCATACGCCTAGACGATACGAACTACCTTCTCTGGAAGCAGCAAATTCGTTTCGCCATTGAAAGCCTTGCTCTTGCAGATCACATCGGCAGTTCATTTACTGTTCCTGATCAGTATCTTTCCAGTGATGGAAGTCGCAGAATCAATCCAGAATATGCTCGTTGAAAGCAAGAAGATAATGCCCTCTGTTCTTGGTTGCTATCTTCTATAGGGTCCTCGATTCTTCCTTCGCTGGTAAATTGCAAGAACGCTCTTCAGATTTGGGAAAAGATTCATCAAATCTTCTCTGTTACTTCTACAATGCGTGTGATGCATTTACATTGTTCTCTCAAGAACATTAGGAAGCGTGATCAAAGTATGCGAGAATACCTTGCTTAAATTCAGAGCGTTTGTGATAGTCTCGCGGTGTGTGGAAATCCTTTGACTGAAACGATGCACATCTCGGCTATTCTATCTGGCTTACCGCTGGAATATGAACCGGTGGTGGCCGTCATAACGTCGAGTCAACGGCCTTACAAGCTTGACGGTGTTGCAAGTGCCCTTCTTAACACAGAATCCAGACAACTTAAGATCTTGGCTCAAGATTCTATGGCTAATCTCGTTCAAAGTTCTTCCTCCGATGTTGTGTGTCATAACCCGTTTAATAACTCAAATATGGGTTATTCCAGCTCTGGCCCATTTTCTAATAACCCAAATATGGGTTACCCTAATTCTTTTGGATAACCTAATGTTCAGAGGTCAGCCGCGTCTGGTTTTCAGCAAGTAAATCCCAACTCTAATTGTGGAACTCTGTTTAGAGGCCGTGGTGGTAGATTTTTTGGCGAACGATCGCGCCTCCAATGCCAAATATGCGGAAAGATTGGTCACCTTGCTAGCCGATGTTTCTTTCGTTTTGATCAAGCTTATGAAGGCGTTGGGAACGCGATGAATGTCAATCAAGTTTCCTACTCTGATGATGATCAATCGTTTACTCAAGGGAGTGGGCAAACTGTGCAAGGTCAAGATCAGGTTCTGCAACCTTTTAGCGGGCAATAGTCTTTTAGCAGACAATAATCTTCTTCATATCCTTCATCTACCTCGGATCATGTAGTTGCTTCTGTTGCTGCCATAACTGAGGATTTCTCCTTCGGCGATGTTGCATGGTATCCTGACTCAGGAGCAACATCGCATCTAACACCTAATGCAGGTAATATCCTTACCCTTGTTCCTTATTATGGTTCAGGTAAAGTCTGTGTTGCTAATGGTTCTACAATTCCCATTTCTAGCATTGGTAATTCTACTATTAATACTTGTTTTAGACCTTTGCATCTTAATAATCTATTACATGTTCCCTCTGTCAAGAAAAACCTTCTTTCAGTTTCTAAATTTACTAGAGACAACAATGTAAGTATTAAGTTTTTTCCTAACTTTTTTGTTGTTAAGGATTTGACAAGTCAACAAGTGATGCTTCAAGGTTTTCAAAGTGATGGATTATACAAGCTTATGTCTCTCGATGATAATGGTGATTGTTCCTTGTTGACTAATGACTTTTTTAGTTCTATAGCTCTTAATGGAACTGCTAGTTCTTTAGACAGTATTAGGAATAAGGGTTTTACTTGTGTAGAAAGGCTTGTTTCTGAAACTTCTAGGGATGATGATGTTGCTCAATGCTTTAGTTCCTTTGATGTTCATACTTGGAACAAGAGGCTTGGGCACCCTTCTGTTAATGTTCTGCCTAAATTGTCCAAAATTTGTAACATTGTGAATATCAATAAAGAGAAGTTTGTTTTTTGTGAAGCTTGTAAGCTTGGTAAAAGACATAAGTTACCCTTTCGTGAATCTAATACTGTTTATGATAAACCATTGCAACATGTTCAAGTGGATGTGTGAGGGCACACACCTCTTATTTCCAACAATTATACCTACTATATTAGATGCAACTAGATATACCTAGATCTATTTTGCTGCTAGAAAATCTGATGTTTCTAATATAATGATTAATTTCCATAATATGGTTGAAAGACAAATTGATTGTAAACTAAAAATTGTGCAATCTGATTGTGGATCTAAGTTTAAACCATTAGAGAAATATTTTCTTCAACATGGCATTCAATTTCTGCATACTTGTCCATACACTTCTGAACAAAATGGCAGGATTGAAAGAAAACATAGGCATATTGTAGAATTTGGTTTAACTCTAATGGCACAAAGTGGAGTACCTTTTAAGCACTGATCAGATTCTTTTTATACAGATGTATATCTCATTAACAGATTGCCTTCTAGGGTTTTAGGAGGGTGTTCACCTTATGAAAAATTCTTTGGCAAGGTTCCTGATTACAATTTTTTAAGGGTATTTGGCTGTCAATGTTACCCTCTTACCAGGCCCTACAATCAGCATAAATTGCAGTTTAGGTCCAAGCCATGTCTCTTTTTGGGATACAATTCATCTCAGCGTGGCTACAAGTGCCTTGATGCTGAAGGTAAGCTTTATATTTCTAGACATGTACAATTTAATGAATGTCGTTTTTCTTGTTTGCAGGACAAATATAATACTTCAAAGGCATCCAATTCTCAAATCAGTACTAAATATGTTGCTCCTAGGAAAATCATCTTGGCTGAATCCTCTTCTCAGCATTCCAGTTCTCAAACCAGTGGGTCTGCTTCATATCAGTCTTCTATTGTTCCTTTTTCAGATCCATCAACTAGTTCAGCTAATTCTGACTCCTCTGAGCATCAAGAAATCACTTCTCAGCATGTTTTACCTAGCCCTACAGTTCGAGGTTCACCTGAAGCAGTTCATATTCAGAACTTACCTTCTTCACTTCAGCCATCTTCAATTCAACTATCTTCAGTTCAACCTTCTTCTGTTCAACCTTCTTCAATTCCATCATCTTTAGTTCAATCTTCTTCTCTTAAACCATCTTCACTCCAAGCTTTCTCTGTTGTTCCCACACACACCATGGTTACGAGGTCCAAAGCAGGGGTGTTTAAACCCAAGGCATTTCTTACTGAAGCTGAAGCTACTGTTCCTGTCAATATCCAACAAGCAATGTCCTCTGATATTTGGCGAGAAGCTGTTTTAAAGGAATATGAGGCTTTGATGACTAAAGGTACCTGAAATTTGGTTGAATTACCACCCGATAGAGAGCCTATAGGTTGTAAGTGGGTTTTCAAGGTAAAACACAACCCGGATGGAAGTGTGGCACGATATAAAGCCAGACTTGTTGCCAAAGGCTTCTCACAGCAAGCAGGGTTTGATTACTCTGAGACATTCAGCCCTGTTGTCAAACCTATCACAGTAAGAGTGTTTCTAAGTGTAGCTCTTAATAATGGTTGGTCATTAAGACAAATAGATATAGACAATGCATTCCTAAATGGTGATTTAAGTGAAGAAGTATATATGCAACAGCCTCCAAGGTTTGAGCAAGAAGGTTCAATTGGGAATAAATTGGTCTGCAAACTTCAAAAATCTTTGTATAGTCTCAAACAAGCTCAACGAGCTTGGTTTGAAAATTTTTGAGATCACTTAGTGACAAAAATGGGTTTTACATCTTTGCTTGCTGACTCTTCACTGTATTTTAGAAAATCTCGGGGCAACATAGTCTATGTCATGGTCTATGTTGATGACATCGTGATCACTGGAAGTAATGCTACTAAAGTTAACATGGTTATCAAAGAGATTAATCAAGTTTCTTCTTTGAAGGATCTAGGTCAGCTTACCTTCTTCCTTGGCATGAATGTTCAAGCTGTGGATCAAGGGATTATTCTCAGTCAAAAGAAGCATATTTTGGAGCTTTTGGATAAAACAAAAATGCTTGATGCAACTTCCACCCCAACCCTTATGGTAACATCCCCTCAACTTTCTTCATGTGATGGTGATCCTATTGAAGACAATACTTTGTATAGGCAAGTTGTAGGAACTTTGCAACATATCGGTACCACCAGACCTGACATACAGTTCTATGTTAATAAAGTAAGCTAGTGCATGCAAGCACCTCTTTACAAGCATTGGAAAGTTGTCAAAAGGATTATTCGATATTTGAAAGGAACCTTAGACCATGGCCTGTTCTTTAGTAATAATCAAGTACTTAATACCTTGGTTGGGTCACTAATTCTGACTGGGGTACAAGTGTTGATGATAAAAGGTCAACTGGAGGTCATTGTATTTTTTGGGAGGCAACTTAGTTTCTTGGAGCTCTAAGAAACAAAGTGTAATGTCTAGGTCCTCTACAGAAGCAGATTTTAGAAGTTTGGTTGATACAATGTGCGATGCCATATGGATTAAGTCCCTTTTGACTGAGCTAAGGATTACACTTTCACAAACTTCTACAATCTGGTGTGATAATACCAGTGCTATAACACATTTTGCTAACCATGTCCATCATGCTAAGCTTAAGCATGTTGAGTTGGATCTTAGCTTTGTTTGAGAAAAGATATCAGATGGTTTGTTTCAAGTCAATTATGTACCAGCTGCTGAACAAATTGTCGATGTTCTTACAAAACCTTAATCAACTGCGTTCTTTGTTCACCTTAAACAAAAACTTAGAGTGCTTTGCCTTGAGGAATTGAGATTACAAAATTTAAACTCTTTGAATTCAGACAAGATGACCAGTACTTAAGAAGATTGTAACAAATTTTTCTTCTTCAAAGAAAGAAGGTTTGGAAGATCTGGAAGCTCGTTTCATTAATTCAAAGTAGTAGGAATCATGATAGAGTGTTACAAGTATTTGTCTTCTTCAGCATAGCATAAGTTCATCTTCAACAAAACCAGGAGAGCAAGAAACATGTTAGTATATATGGTTGTTATAGTCGTTAGGCAGTTATGGAAAGTTTATAGATAGTCGTTAGGCTGTTAAGATGATAGTTAATCTTCTTGAAGCTTATAGCTTAAGCATTCTTTGTGTATAAATATCTAAGTACCCCTCTTTGTAATTCAAGTTTTGATTGACTCAAGATTTAATAAGAATAACCTTCTCTTTCTTTCTCAAATTCTTCTCATCTTTCTGCTATATTCACACATTGACATGTCAAGTTGTAACAATTTCATCGAGGTAAAAAGTTATGTTGTAACGCCCGTGTTTTGGGCCTAGGAGTTAGCCGGGTTATAATTCGAGTCAAATTAAATTTAATTAAAATAATTCAACTTCAAGTAGTGACCTAATTAAGCTTCAATTGAAAGGGGAGGGACCAATGTTGCAATTTTACCAAAAACTTTCAAAAAGCTAGACAACCTTTTATTAAGAGCAGAAAATTTTCTGCTCTCTCTCTCCACTCCTCCCCTTTTCACGTGGAAACCATCTCCCCCCCCCCAAACCCTCTCAAAAATATCAAGCTACTATTCCATCAATTTTCCACTCATTTCCAACACCATTTCAAGAGGTAATTATGTTTTCTAACTCTCCTCTTCAACCCCTATCTAACCATGGTCTTGGATTTCAAAAATAGTAGGTTTTGAAAATTAGGGTTCATATAAAATTTGGGGTTTTTGATGGGGCTTTTTAATTCGTTTTGTTAAATTAAGTTGGGGGTTTGTTTAAGCATGATAAAATACACCATATACTTTAATTTGGTTGAATTTTGATAGAAATTCGTAGAGATGTCTAAAGGCTAGATTTAAGATGTCAAAAATTGGGTTTTGGTAGGTTTAAGGGTGAAATTGATGGGCTGTTGGTTTACCTATGGTATGAGAGTGTTTTGGGATGGTTTGGAAGCCATTTGGATGTTGGGAAATTGATTTTTCAGCAAGTTCTTAGGGGAGCACGAAAATTGGGTTTTTAGGAGATTGTGTGATTTGAGAAATGGAAGAATTTGGGTTGTGATTTCAAAGTGGGATGAAGGTTGAATTAGCATTGAATTGAGAAGTAATATACGTGTTTTTGTTTGACTAGAAGCAAGAGGAAACGCGGAAGAGGCTTTGGGACCGAATCCGGGTGCGTAGGAGGATTGTTCGATTTGCTAAGGAAGGGCGGTGAGTGGTCTAAACTTGTTCTAAAGTTGGTTCGAGCATGAGTAGTGTGTGTGTGTGTGCAAGTGTGCTTGGTAGGCCACTTCCTTTTAATCCAAGTAGCTAACTTAGTCTAATTTCCTTAAATGCTATGTGCTTGATGACTATGCTCAAATGCTTGTGATTAGATGGTGCATGTATATGTATATCATGATGTGGATATATGTGTTGAGCATGAATGTGTTGATGATATGTGGTTGGTGATACATGTTGTGGTTATAATAATTGGCACTAAAAATTACCGGTTGTAAATGATCGATCATTAGGATAGTGTGCACACAAATTGAGTCAAAACGTACGTGGCCTTGATGGCGTTAAGTCATCAGGGAGGAGTACGGTGATGTAGCATTCCACCGGAAGCTTATTATATTTCTACGGGATGATGAGTGGAATCCCATCCGTAGGGCATGTGGCGATGAGTGGAATCCCGCACATGCAAGGTCCGGTGATGAGTGGAATCCCACCGAGGTAAAGTGTTGTCGAGGTTTTAATCCGCACAATCGGGGTAATTAAAGTGGCCAATTAAACTTGTTTAAGTAATGTGATATATGATGGTGATATGTGGTTTTGATATATGGTATTGCATGATGATATAATGATGCTTAATCTTGCTAGGATTGAGAGACCATATTTGCCACTCGAAAGACTAGCTAAGTCTACTTGGTTATGTGCAATGCTTGATATGTAGGAGTTTAGGATTACATGCTTGAGCCCTGCATTGTTGTTGTTTTTCGTTTTAGAGCACCCTCACTAAGCTTATAGCTTACGCTCTCAATGTTCAACAATGCAGATCATTAGCGTGGTGTTAGCTCGAGGCAAGGCAAGAAGGGCATCCAAGTTTGTAGCTCAAGTATGGTTACCGATTTTGTAATAGCTAGCAATGTGGCAAGTGTCTTTGTATGAGCATGTGTGACTCATTTGATGGATGTTGACTTTGGTTTGATTAGGGATTGTATGCATGTAATGCCTTGATGATGGTTGATGTGTATGATGGCATGCTTTAGGGTGTTTAGGTTGCCTTATGTATGGATGCAAACCTCTTGAGTTTGACTTGTGCTTTTAAGACCATTTGAGCCTTCAAGTATGCTTATTAATGCCTATATCGCTCATTAAATTGAATGCTATGTATGATTGCTTAAATCCATGTTTGATTGACTCCCTTGGCTTAAATATGCATGCTTTATGGTTGGCTTGCCTTAGGGATTGATGATAGTGTGTTGGTTGAAGGGTTGGAGGGATTTAGGGGCCTCCTTGTGCTCTAAATCAGCTCAAACCTGCAGTTTCGTAGCTGGGGTATCGATACCGTTGATCTGGTATCGATACTACCCTGTGGTTTCAGGCTTCGTGTATCGATACTCGAGGGGGAGTATCGATACCTTTTTGGCCACTGGTGCTACTGTCGATTTCGGTATCGATACTCCTCTCAAGGGTATCGATACCGTTGTCTTGGCTTTGACCGTGGGAAGTCAACTTTAGGGGAGGGTATCGATACCCTCATTTGGGGTATCGATACTGCCTCCTCAGGTTGACCAAACCTTGTTGACCTAGTCACAGGGGTATCGATACCCCTCTTAAGGGTATCGATACCGCCTGCAGTTTAACATTAAAAATGGGCTTTTAAGTGCTAGTTTGGGTTCGTTTGATTTCTTCGTAAATTTTGTTCCGCTGTATGATCACTTAGGATGTAATTCTCATCTAGACAATATTAAAATAAAAAAAAATAGGGTTGCTAACCGAGGGAGAGTTCCTTAGGGAGTTTTCACTCGGTTTTCCCCGTGTAGCTCACTCGGACCGGTCATCCGGCCAGACCGGGACGAGGGGGTTACATATGTCGAAGCCCTGCATTTGAAAAATATAATTCTTCACTCAAACAAAGAACTAAAATGATACCAAAAACAATAAAATTTCAACAATCAAAGATTTTCTTTCTAGATCATTTACAAGCATGAATCTATTATTTCACAAACAGGCACAATGAATTCCCTATGAACTTGCTAACCAGTAATTTTGTTTCATGTTCTTTTCCTAATGAATTTGTAAGCAACCAAACAATATTTGTAGAATCAAGTCCAAAACCAGAGCAATTAAGAGAAAAAGATACGAAATTTTGAACATGCAAGCCAACCTGACAAAGATTGTGAGTGAAACTGAAGAGGTTGAATCCGATGCAGTTGATGCCAATGATGCTTTTTGAACAATACCATTTCTTTTAGATAGCAAAAACCCAACTCCTGCAAAACAAAAACAAAAATGAATCTTCCTTTGAAGATTACATTGTACACCAAGAAAAAGATCCCAAAAAATGGAGGAGAGAGCATGGGTAGCTGAGACAAAGATGGGTTTTTGAAGGGTTTTAGCGAAAGTGAAGCTTTTGGTTGAACCATAGAAGATTGTATAATAAAATTAACATCCATTGGTCATGGGAACGGTCACGATGTCGTGGTCACGGATGTTGTATCTCTTTATTTTAAGGGTAAACTACACAAATAACAATCTGCCATTAAAACCTAACGGAAAATGACCTTTGTTAAAAAAATTATAATTACACATTTAGTCCCTGTTATTTACACATTTTATTAATTTGGTCTTAATTTTAATTTAATAAAATATATTTACACATTTAGTCCCTATTAATTCATTTAAAACATGTTACCACCTGATTGGAGGAAGAAAAATCAAAACAAACAATTGCTGCTAGAGGAAATTCGAACCAAGGACTCCTCTAATGCATGTTGAATATGCTTGCCACTGGGCCAAGCACAATTTAGATATGAAACCCCAAACTTTATATATGTGTTAGTTACTCGTTAATGCAAGGAAAAATCAAAACCAAACAACTGATGCTAAGGGGAGTCAAACAAAGGACTCCCCTAATGCATGTTGCATGTGCTTGCCACTGGGCTAAGCACAATTTAATGATATAAAACCCCAAATTTTATATATGTTTTAGTTACTTGTTAATGCAAGAAAAAAGGAAGTGTGATTTTAAGGGACTCGAACATGACACACTTATGATACATAAAAACATCTAACCTAATTAAATAAATATAATAAATAAATTAAACTTAACGATATTTTTTCTATATATTTTAAATTATAGATAGTGCACGATTTAAAATATTTTTTTTAAATTATAGCTTGGATTCACTAAATTAAATTAAAATTAAAATTAGGACAAAATTGATGTATTGTGTAAATAACGAGGACCAATGTGTGATTATACCAAATTTATTTAACAACCAAGTTAGTTTTTCCATTTTTAACAATTGGTGGCTTAATTGGAACCAATTAAATAATTTAATGGTATATTTGTCAAAATTAAAAGTATAGTGGTCATATCGACGCTAACCTTATAGTTAGTTGGTCATTTGTGTAGTTTACCCTATATTTATATATATATATATATATATATATATATATATATATATATATATATATATATATATTATTAAACAAATATACAAAATTAGAATTTTTACAACACAAAAGCTTGGACTAATACTCTCAACTTTGGTTTTTATTTTAACCAATGCGCTGCTTCCTTATTTTTCATTTTCTATATGGTCGGCGGCGGCACCAGCCTTAGTGCTGGTTGCCAATAGACGGTATCTTTTTCTGTTATTTTCTTATACTTTTTTACTTTTACATTTAGTTGGCTTAGTTCTAGACTCTATATTAGAATTTCGTTGTTTTCGGATTCTTACTTCTCACGCATATTGTTACGCTTATTTTTTGTCATTGTGGCACGTTTTTTCTCTATCTTATGACACGTTATTTGTCTACCATTATAGTAGATTTGTGTTCGTGTAGATTTCCTCACGACACTCGGTTTTGATGTGCGATTGTCGGTGATCGTTCAATAGTTTGATCTTCTATTGTGGTTGTTTGCCGATGCATTCAGATCTACTGAGCAAAGTAGCCTGCAAAACTGTTGGTTTCGCATCAAGCGTCCAGAGGATTCACTTTATATCTTGTATGTTGACACTCCTTGACCTTTTGCCATTCAGTTGAGCTTATGCTTATCCATCTGAGCAACGGTGAGAGCATCCTTTACTGGCGTGATTAAGTTTTCACTTTCTCATGAATGAGAGTTCTTTTATCATTTTTTTGGCTAAAAGGGTTATTTTTCCCCCAAGTTCGACTCAAATTAGCAATGTTGTCCCTCGCATGAAAACGCGTTCAGTTAGGTCCTCTAGTTCGTATATTATAGCACATTAGCCCCTTGAACAACGTTGACCGTTACGATGCTAATGTTGCAGTTAATGTTGTTGACATGGTAGTCCACGAAGCTAACGTGGCAAGACATGTGTGATAATGATGTGGCAGAAGAGGACTGAATTGATTTTTTAAATCGAATTCAAGGGCATAATTCATTTTTTGTCGAGTTCAGGGGCATAATTCATTTTAATTGAAAGCTTGATAACTTATTTAATATTTAAGCTAAAAATAATAATTTAAGAAATTATTAAATTTTAAAAATTGATAAATAATTTGTTTAAATTTTAAATTAATTTAATCAATTTATTTAGTTTTTGAATAAAATTAGATAAATAATTTGGTTTTTCAAGTTGAACTTTTTACAAATGGAATATACGAAAAATCGAATAACAAATTGATGCAAATATCCTTTAAGTTCTTGATAATTTTAAAATAAACAAAGTGAGAACTCTCACATAAAATCAAAATATTCTTTAATTTTAAAAAATTCATAAATTTAATAAAAATAAATAAATAAATAAAATTTAAAAATTATAAAAATAAATTAATATAAAAAATTAAAATGTATTTGAGATAAAAATGATAAAATATAAATATAAAAAATAAAAAATATTTACAAAGTATTAAAAATCAAACACTTTCATTAAAAAAGTCTTTGACTTCGTCAGCCTAAGTATTATTATTCGTTGAACAAATTTTCAGTAGAATCCACATTGTATTAAAGTAACAATACTACACCAAATTGATGCTCATTAATATTTAATGTAGAAAATGAAGGAAATTTTTGTTTTTTCTACTTTAACACAAGGATGATTCCATTGAAAATATGCTCAATGAATATTAGTAGGCTTAGAATAGCAAAAATCGTTGAAGACTTTTCCTATGGTTTATAAATATTTTAAAATTTTGAGTTTTTATATTTATAAATTTTCATATTTTTAATTTTATATTTTCACTTAATTTTTAAAATTCACTATAGTATTTTTATTTTTTAATATTTTATGAGTATTTAAATATTTTTAAATTTGTAGTAATTTATTATTTTTTAGTTTAAAGATTAAGTAAGTTATTGAACTTTCAATTAAAACGAATTATGCCCATGAACTCGGCAAAAAATTTAATTATGCCCTCGAATTCGGTTTAAAAAATCAATTCAGCCCCTCTGCCATGTCATCATCACACATGCACTACCACGTCAGCATCACGGACTGCCATGTTAGCACCGTTAACTGCCATGTCAGCATCGTAATGGTCAACGCTAGTTTAGGGGCTAATTTGCTGCAATGTACGAACTGGAGGACCTAATTGAATGTGTTTTCAAGCGAAGGGAGACATTGCTAATTTGGGTCGAACTCAGGGACAAAATAACCCCTTTAGCTTTTTTTTTTCAATTTTGTTGTTTTTGGTTATAGATATTTTCATGTTTGAATCTCTTTGTTTGGCTCTCTTTTTAAGTAATAAAAGTTACATGGTATTATCTTTAAAAAAAAGTTTAGACTAATAGAATACTGAAGTCTATTGTGAAGAACCAAAATATAGCACAAATAACATGTAAAATAACATTTCAATTGCCATAACAAATAAACAATATAAAAAGAATTAAAAAGAAAATAACAATGAAAAACAAGCTTTAAAAATAAACAATAATATGAAAAATAAAATTATTAGAAGTAGAAGAATAACATAAAATAAGACTTAAATGACAAACAACTGTAAATATGAAATAACAAACCTAAATATTATATATATGCCATGTTTGACAATTAGCGGATAGCTGATAGTGGATTACATTAGCTGATAGTTGATTGCATTAACTGATTTGACTAGCAGATTGTATTAGCTGATAGCTGATTACATTAACTGATTTGACTAGCGGATTGTATTAGCTGATGGTATAAAAGTGTTTGATAAAATTAACCGATAGTCGATGGTTGTTTGATTATTTAAACAATCAAAATGACATATAAGGACATGATTATATTTGATACTTATTTGTACAATTTATTAATTATCAATGTTTTGTATCTATTAATATTAATTAGATTATGAAAATAATTTTTATATAACATTACTTAGCATATTTGAAGAATCTATATATTAATTTGTTGAGTGGATTAATGGATTGATCAAAACCAAGAGGGGGTGAATTGGGCTTTTAAAAATTTGTTGGAGTAAAATGATAGCTAAAAATGAAGAACAAGAGATTTTAGAGTGGTTCAAGTTCCAAATGAACTCTACATCCACTACCTTAGCTACCACTAAGGTTTTCCAACAATTCACTAATTTGTTCTTCCCCTTTTCAAGACTTAGGAGGTAACCTTTACACAACCGGTCAAATTTTCTACCCAAAATTTGACCAAACCCTCACAAGAGTACAAAGAAGAATTTAGGCAAGAAAGATCTCTCAAATACGAGATTGCCTCTTTAAGTACAAACACTCAACTCAAATTTGATGATAAGATAGGAATTGAATACTACACAATTTGGGGTTTACAAGAAATTGGAAAATAAGCACAATGAGCATGAATTTTTTCTTGGATGTTTAACTTTGATGCAATAGTTATTGCTCGTCTTCAATTAGCTTCAATTTATACCTTCTCTATCAATTCTAGTCGTTTGGGTGGTTAGGGTATTGATTATAGCCGTTGGGACCCTCTCTTTCCACCATAAATGCACTTCTGCAGCTATCCGTATCGGTAAACGAAGACACGTATCGGTACCTGTCTAAAAATAAAAAGAGTCGTTGCACAATAATAAAGAGGGTGTATCGATACGCGTGTAAGCGTATCGGTACGGGACAGGGACCGTTTCAATACGGGTAAGACCGTATCGATACCTTTTTCTCAACTTAGCTCACTGGAAGTTTCTGTTTCGATACGGGGAACACCGTATCGATACGGAACAACTACCACTTTAAATATTAGTTACCTAACCAGCTAACACCAACGATCAAAAGATTTAAATTCTTTCGAATTTAAAAATTCATTAAATCTGTATCGATACGGGTGGAACCGTATCGGTACGCCATTCAAACTCCTTCAGTTTTTACAAAGGGCCGTATTGATACAGATTCAATCTGTTTCGATACGTTGTTTCGATACGGCGAGAGGTGTATCGGAACGCGTCTTTCCAGTAGCCAACTTTGTAAAAAAGATATCGACACGGCTGGAACCGTATCGATACGCCTTGACGTTTTTCAACACTTTGGCTTTGGAACACTTAGAAAATATTTAGAGTTTGAGTTTTTCAAATCAGATTAAAGTGTTGGTGATTTAAAATTCATTTGAGAGACTTAGAAATATATTTCAAGTTTTCAATTTAATTCTTAACATACTTAGTTATATCAAAATCAAACATAGGTTTTACAATCTCCCCTTTTTTGATATAACAAAACCAAAACTTGAAATTTTTTGACACTTTGAAAAACTTTGCAAAATAACTCCCCCTTAATATTAGCTAGGTAAACTTTAAGTTGAAAATCAAAATATTTTAAGTGTGAGCTTGTTCCCTCTCCCCCTTTTTGTTATATCAAAAATGATTGAGACATAATATAAAGTGCATAAATAGGCAAAAGGTATAATAACCAAGCAACATAATATTGATAAACATTAAGTTCAAATTAAAGATAACATCAACATAAAATCTAAATAACAGAAAGTCAAAGCATAAGTTTTAGAATAATGCAAAATTTATCCTAAAAACATAAATCAAAGGTGCATAAATAAATATCCTAAATGATATGAATGATATACAAAGATAGGCTACTATGCATCTCCATCTCCATCGCCATCTTCATCATCCTCCTCATTTGCATCATTATTCCTCCTAGTTTGATGCCACTCGTCATGGAAAGCGGTAAGGGATATGTTCATTGAGTTGTGGCCGCCTTCAAGGGAAGTGAGGCGCGTCTCCACATTCTTCATTCGATCTTCAAGGCTTGTAAACCTTATGTCAATAGCGGTAAACCCTGAATTCATCACTTGATCTATGGAGGCAATTCCCGTGCGCAAACCCGTGAATTGGTCGTTTAGAAAAGTCATGAGGGAATCCATAGAAGGTGGAGGAGGAGCTTGAGGAACTTGAGTGGCTTAAGGGTTAGCAATTTCTTTCGGAACGACATCAGTAGGGAGCTCGGATAGACGAAGCCAACTACCATTGAAGTAATGAAACTTACCCCTTGCAAGAGATCTTTCATCGATAGGATCGGTGAGGGGAGTTGGGTAGTCATGTAAGCAATCTATCTCCTTTTGTAGGAAGAAATAACTCAAAGTCGTACCATAGGTGAAGGAAGTGACGAGTGTAGTGTGGCGATGTTGCCACTACAAAAAAATGTACATATACCGACGCTTAGCTATACCGACGGACAAAAGTCGTCGGTATAGACAGTATATACTGACAGAAAATAAAACTGTAGGTAAAAGTTTTGATTTTTACCAACGAATATATTAATCGTCGGTATAAATTTAATGTATACCGACGGAAGATAAAAAATCGTCGGTATAGATGTAATTTATACCGACAAACTATAGTAACCGTCGGTATAGGTGAACCATATACCGATGGTTGATTCTGTGTGTCGGTATAAATATAGTTTTTACCGACGACAATTTATATCTATCGGTTTAGTTTATATTGTGTACCAAGTTGGATATGGGTATAATGACCCGTTCGGGTCAGTTACAAGGGCAAGGGTTTATTTTTTTTATTTCATCCATTCTTCATTCTCAACTAAACCCCTTTTTTCCTTTCAAACATAACCCACGCAGCCGCCGCTGGATTGAGTTGAGCTGGGCGTAGAATTTTCGGAGGTTTCTTTGCTTGCTCCCTCGCTCAGGTTTCCCCACTCGTTTGCAAACAATGGCCCGTTTCAAGTCAAAGTAACCATCGCTGGCGGCTGCCGAGAAACCAAAGAAGCCTCGAATGAGCAACGCCGAGAGGTCCTCTTACTTCGCAAGGAGGGAGGCGGTGAAGGTACTGCAGTCAGTTCTCCAAGGAGATGCTCATCGACGAGCCGTTGGCTCCATAAAGTCTCTCGTTTATTGCCCTTCTGTTAAGAACAAGAAGGCTACTTTCGCTCTCGTTTGTCAAACCCTCAAATGCAACTTATGCTTATTCTTCTCTTTATTTCTATGAGTATTTTTGTTTGATGATAAAAGCAAAATAATTTAAAGCTTTAGCATAGCTGATGTTGCTGCTTTTTTCACTTATGGATTTGATTTGTTTTCAGATCTTCCTATCATTAAGGATGTGTTAGAGGCTGCTAACATATTGAATAGTAGATGGAAGGTAAAAATTTATGAGCTTTTAGTAAAAGAAAATTACGGTTTTTGTTTATTTGAATTTGTTTTGCTTGCATTTTCTTTTATTGTTGTAGTATTGTCTTACTGGAGATGTACAATTGCAACTTAACCAAGTTCTTATTTTCTTAATTTATTTCTCATAGAGCTAGAAAAAATTTTTATTTCCTTCAATATATCTAGCTAAGTTATCATGAATGCAACATTGATGGTTGGATGCTTGACAAGTTTGTGTTAATTATAAGGTATAACTAAAATTGTTGAATTTAGAGATAAAGGAGTGGTCGGGGGTTATGTTTGGATCAATATTTTAACAGCATCTTTTTACATCCATTTTACATGATGAATCTTCTTTGGGTGTGGGTGTTTATAGAGTTGGTTCTGCATATTTCTGTCTATACTCTATAATAGTATCTAGTGAAGAAATCTTTTCGAAATGAAATCCTACTAAATAATTCCAGGGTACTTGTTCCGTTGGGCTGATTGCTTCAGAATTTCTAGGATATCTTATGAAGATTTGGCAAGAGATGGATATCACCTTTTGCCTGAGAGGCTGCGTGTTGAGGATGAAAAACATGTAGTTCAAGAAGTCTATGAGAGACATATCCATGTCAAATATGACTTTTATAATCTGGTATGTTGTCTTCTAAATCTAGATATTTGCACATCATTTGTTATTATTTTATTTTATTCAGCATTGCTGTTTGCATGCTCTTTGATTCTGGTGGGATTAGCATTTATTGATTGTATGGTTATTGGGGATTTCATGTATGCATGATGGACTAAGTTTCATATTTTATCAGAATGTGCCCAACATGATGTTACTTCTATTAGTAGCTTTTGAATTTCTAGAGGCCAAACGTTTCTTTATTTTGCTTATCCACCATGAATCATTTCAACATGATCCAATAGATTCATAATATATTGCTAAAGTGTAATATTATTTTGTAATGCGGGTATAATCACTAGATCTCAAGGGCCATTAGTACTTGCTAACTTAAATGAAGTTGATCATGCTAAGAACTATTCTTTCAAACTTTGCACCTAAGAATTTCTTAATGTGTTTTTATACCTCCATTTTTTTATTTGCAATTATAGAAGAATTTCTTTAAAAAGGTTCTAACATTTAATGCACATTTACTATTCTTTCTTTTCCTCTTCCAGGAGTTGCTTGGGGAGGAGCCTGTCCCTGAGAGTTTTGGAAAGTAAGGACTCGGCATGTTCTGTTTGATCTTGGTTCTTTAGCAATTTGATCGTGTTTATTTTGGAATGCAAATAGAAATGATCGAAGCACACAATGGAGGAGGATCTTCAATTATTTCTAGGTTTTATTATGTAGGTTATTCAGAAACAAAAATATTTGCTTGCATATTTCTTTTGCTTGTACTAGACTCGTACGTACATATTTTACTGATTATGTATTATATATATTTTTATTCGAACATTAGATCTAATATTTCCCTTTCAAAAAATGAAATCATTTTTGTTATAATAGTTTTAGTAATTTTAATATTTAAAATAAAAAATATTAAATAAAAATAATTGAATGTATTAATAATTATTAATATTAAAAAACAAATAAATACCAATTAAAGCTATACTGATGGACAAAACCGTCGGTATACATATTTTATACAGATCTTACATGATACATATACCGACGGATTTGTCCGTCGGTAAAGACAACAGATAATAGCTATACCGACGGATAAACCGTCGGTAAAGATAACAGCTATACCGACGGACAAAATTTGTCGGAATATATATACTAATTTGTCGGGGTAGTCCATACCTATACCTACGGTCTTGTCCGTCGGTAAAGGGTCAGAATATCTATACCAACGATTTTGTCCGTCGGTATAACTCTATACCGACAAGCATATTACCGACGGCTCTTTGTCTGTCGGAATTTCTCTTTTGTCCGTCGGTAAAAGGATTTAGACCATACACCGACGGATTATTAGTGTTTTAGTGACGGATTTGTGTCTGTCGGTATATGTTATTTTTTTTGTAGTGTGCACGAGATAGACAATCTCCGCAAACATAATTCGAGCAAGGTTTGGACGTTTTCTTTCACGGAAGCATCGAATCCAAAAATCATCAACTTGGCAGATAGTGGAATACTTCCCTCCCGAGGGCCTAAACCACCAAGAAACCATCAAATGTAAGATCCGATCTTGAGCATTACGGGCGGTGACGGAACCACTTAGGACATGGCCAAGAGCATTCTCATCATCAAGGCCTTCATCCTCCAACTTAAACACATCACAAATGGATTGAACATCGATAGTGATCTTTTTACCCATTAGATGAGAATTAACGGCCGTAACAACATCATCTTGATTGGCACAACACTTGGCATTAGCATAGAAGATCAAAACTAAGATGCGAAAGAAAAATTCGGGAATTTGGAGAAAATCCATAAACTTCCATTCTTGGAGCAAAGGTATCAAATTTGAAACACTCTGAGTTGAGAAAAGGAATGAAAATTACCCTCTCCGTACGGATTTTATAGTTTTGAAATTTTCGAAAATAGTTAAGATCTCTGGTGGTCTTAAAAGAGTGTTGATAGATAAGAGTGAGGTTCGGGCGAGTACCATCTCCGGCATTGGAACCTTCACCGGCTTCACTAGTACGTGCTCTCTTTTTAGGTGCCATTAACTAGAGAAAAGATTAAAAACAGTGTATGCATTAATTTTCTTCATTCAACTCATTGAAAACCAATAATCAAGGTTTTTGTTAAAAAAATTGTAAACAAAAACAAAAGGAAAAAGTTTAAAAAGAGATGTGTTTTTGATAAGACAAAACAAAAGAAAAGAAAAATTAAAACGAAAATCAAAAGAAAAATTAAAAGGAAAGAATGATTTTTACCTTGATATTGATAGAGATGAATGGGAGAAGAACTTAGCACCAAATTGATGAAAAGCTTGAAGAGTTTTGCTTGATTTTGAAAACCCTCAAGAGATTTTGAGTTGTGGTGTGAAAATATGAGGGATTGAGAGGCTATTTATAGAGTGAAAAACGACTAGGGTTTTTAGGGTTTTGAAAAATTCAATTTTAGTAAAAGTAAAACACTTTAAATGCCATTAAGAAGCTGTCTGCGCAATCGCGTATCGATACGCCAGAGGGTGTATCGATACAGTGGTAAAAATGTAATTCCATTTGAAACGTTCGTTGAAGGTCCGTATCGAAATTGATGCAATCTGTGTCGAAACGTTTGTTGCTCGTATCAAAACATGTTTAACCGTATCGATACCCGTTTTAGGTAAAATGTAGTCTGGAAAGCTAATACAATACTCGTATCGATACGCTTAAGGCCGTATCGATACCCTATACCCAGAAGTACATTTTAGGCTTTAAGAACAACCAAAGGCTCGATTTTAACACCTCCTAAATGAATGCAAATGATGAATGAGCAGTTCTAAGCATATTCTAACAGAAGCATACTCCCCCTAGCTATAAGCATGAATATTTTCAAGAGCAACAACACATAAACATGCAATTTCACAAGATCAAACAATTTTAACTTCAAAAAGGGTCCTAAAGGGTCAAGGAAGGCTAGTTAGACCTAACTCTCTCCTAAGAGACCAAAAACGCTCTTTATCTAAAGGTTGTAACACCCACATTTCCATCCTAGAATTTAAAGCCGTAGAATTTAATTATTTTATTTATTCTTAGAAGCAATTGAGTTTGAAAATTTGAGAATTATGCAATTTGGTCCCTAAAGTTCTTAATTGGGCAATTAGTGCACCAATTCGGATTAGAAAGAAAATTAGATTTGAATTAAGTAGTTTAGCGGATTGGTAAATTAGTGAAATTGAGTTAGTGATATCAAGATCTAAAGTGTGGTATTAAAAGAATACAAAAAGAAATTAAATAACATTATACTCCTTGAAAATCGGATGAAATTGATAAAATTCAATAAAGCATGTAACAAGGTAAATTGATGATCAAATTAAAAGGTTTATAAATAGTAAAAATTGCATGTTAAGGATAAAATATCCTTGGGGCTGCCCTTATTAAATTAAAAGTAAAAGAGTTAGACAAAAGGGCTCATAGGTAATTTAGGGAGCTATCAAATCACCTAAATGATGGAAGCTTGTCTTCCTTCCTCATTTTGCTCTCCTTTGCCGTGAAGAAAAGAAAATATGGGGGAGGAGAGAAGCTCAAAAGTCAGCCATTTTAAGAGCTAAAAATAGTGAGATTTTCGGTTGCATGGTGGAGGATTAAGCTAGGAAATTGAAGAAGGTAGCTAGTTATGTCAAGAAATTAAAGAAAGTAAGTTTCCTACTCCTTGTAGTTTTCGGTTGTGTTAAAAACCATGCATGCAAACCTAAAACTTGCAAGGACATGAAATTATATGAATCTTGAATGAAATAACAAGATAAAATATGGAAATATGTGAAAACTTATTAAGAAGATATGAATAGAGTGAAAAGGGGACTGTTTTGAAAGAAAATGTAAAATCTTGAACATTTGGAAAGTTTTTTAGGGATTAAAATCTGAAAATTCTCACTTGGAGAAAGTTGTGGAGAAATGAATATTTTGTTATAAATGATTATTGGTTGCTGGAAAAATAAGTTAAAAAGATGATATTTTGATTAGAACTAAAAATGGTCATGAAATCGAAAGTTATGGAGATTGGGGACTGATTTGGAGAAATCGGTAAATTGAATACTTAAATGTTGAAATTGGAAGTTTATATGGACTGTAAAATATCATGAAAAATAGTATAAGTCATACCATGAAGGAATTTTAGATTCAAGTATGTGATTAAGTGTATTTTTAAGCTAAAGTATAAGATAAGAAAACTGTCCAGTGGTGTTCAATTTAAAAACAGTAACTTTGGAAATTCACCAAAAATTAGATATAAGGTATTTAAAGCTTAAATTTATACTGTATAAACTTTGATATGTCTAGAATCATTGAGAGAAAACGGAACTCAATTTCAGTATGTAAATTAAAAGATATGAATTTTTAAAGTTGGGCAGTGCATGCTGTCCAGATTTACCGAAATAAGTGTAATTAAGTAATAAACTGTATTGATTCGAATAGGATAAAAATATTAGGTTCACATGACTGTAAAATTGAGTTTAATACCTTTCTAACGGTATATGATAAGTTAATTTTGGATTAGTAGTTAAAAAGTTATGATTAAAACGCTAACTAGTCCTCAAACTAGTTTAACGAAAAGTCAGAATTGAAATTAGGAGTTCATGCTTGAAATTGTGAAGTAATTATGGTTGAATTGCTTCCTAATATAGTGTGTATTTGTTTAATGTTGAGAGTTAATATCGGAATAGCGAAGAAATTTCGGAGGAAGCTAGGATCGATCGTTCGAAAGGAAGAAGTAAGGGCATCCCAATTCGAGGTCAAGCTTAAGGATCGTGAGTGTAATTTCGTGAGTGTAATTTTGTCTTAAGGTTGGGACTAGTGTCCGAACCACTTTATTATTTGTAATTTATGTTTTATATGCATGAAATTGGACTAATTGATATTCGGTAATGTGTTTAGTAAGGGAAGGAGATATAAAGGAAATTGGAGGCATGATTTGAAACTTGTGATTTATGTTTGATTGTGTGCAATATGTGGGTTGTTTATATGATGTTAATTGCCATGAATTGTATGTTCGATTTGGATTTTGATAATTGTTTGAGTATGCGCAAATGTGGACTTCCCGTGTGATTAATTGTATGATGAATATGCATGAAATGGATTCTTGATAATACTCGATAAAATGAATATGTGGACTGCCCTATGGTATGTTTATGCTATGCTTAAAAATGCATGCGATTATGTATGAATGATGTTACTGCCATGCATGATATTATGATCGAATGAGCATGCAAAGTAAATTCTGAAAAATGTACATGTTAAATGAAATAATGAACTAATCACTTAACAAGATTACGCCCTTGGTCGATTGGACGTTTTAGATAAGAACGGCATGCCTAGAGTCTCAGCTCACCGTTTGATATTGCTTTGTGCAATCTTTGATAGTACTTTGTGTACTCTTGATAAGATGTGTGTTCTTGATTGCCGTTCGAGACACATGATGCTATGGGCATCCCCTTTGATGTTGCTTTGTGCAATACTTGATGTTGCCACGGGCAACTATATGCATTACATGTTACCCTTCTGATGGCTCGAATTTCTGTTACGACTATTCTACCATGGGCAAAGATATTAAATAAAATGCTTGGGTTATGAAACCAAATTAAAGGTAACGAAATGAATGAATGTGACATGATTTATATGAATTCATTGGAACTTGCTAAGTAAATAAGCTTATGAAGTGGATAAAAGATTGTGTGACTTAGCATGCTATGATGTGATATGAAATGCTATGCTATGTGGACATTTGGTCCTTTCCGATTATGATATGAAATGAAGTGCTATGCTATGTGGACATTGATCCTTTCCGATTATGATATGAAATGTTATGATATGTGGATGTTGGCCCTTTCCGGTTATGATATGAAGCATTTGAATTGCTTATAAGTCCGATTATGTGAAATTTGGGTAATGACCCTATTCGAATTCGAATACATGTAATTAAGAAATGGGAAATTTCGATTTTTGAATGATATTTTGAGATCATTCGAATGACATGCAATGATGAAATTGTGATTCGATTTGATAAGTTAAAAATGATATGTATGGATTAGCATGAGATCTTGATTAATTCAATTGCTAAGCATGAGATTGAGTATGCTGAAAATGGATTGTATTATGCTATTGATCGAATTACGTGCAAGCATATGATAAATTATTGTGATATGTTATGTATTCGAGCATGTGCTATGAATGTTGATATGATATGTATGATGCTATGTGTATGAATTTTACATGAGCTTAGTTGGGTGCAAATGAATTGTTAATAAACCTAGCTAAGTAAACTCAATGCTTGAACACGCTAAAGCTCAAGAATGAATTAGTTTTAGCATTACCTCTCTAAGTACTTTTTGTACTTACCGCTCCGTTGTTTTCTTCTTCCCAACCTTAGCAGGATCGTTCAGACCTTAAAGCTAGCTTTCGTTGGATCAAAGTTATCAAGTTCTCAAGTCCACAGTTCTGAAATATGTACGATCTAAGTCTTATCTTTAAACTCCTAGATGGTGGCTTTGAAGTCTGTCTCAGGATTCGTTTTGTTGTGTTTGGTCGTAACTTAAGTTTGAAATGGTGTTTGAAATTATATGCTCCATGATGCTTGGTTAGGAGGCTAGAATCATATTTTGTATTTAAGTAGGTAGCCTCATTATTTTGTGTATAAAAATGTAAGTCAAGCTAGTTGTTGTGTCAATTCTTTTTGTTGTCCATAGTCGATAGCTTGACATGTTAGGGGCATATAAATCATGATATTTTGTAAGGCTCTAAGTAAAGGAAATCAAATGCCATGAAGTGGATATATATTATGTGTTCCATGAAATTGAATTGATTAATTATTGGTAATTTGGATTAATTCGAAAATCACCTAGACCATTTAGTTAAGTTTCGAATGGCATGTAATTGATTAAATAAGTATTTGGCTTGTTTGACCTAATTGTAATAGTATTATGAAAATAAAAATAAAAGTTTTAAATTGGTTTGTAATTTAGTAACAAGATTGAGAAGAAAGTATGTCTAAGTCTTTGTATGATCATAAGAATTAATAAAAGTTTTTGTTAGCACATCTTCCGCGTGCGCATTAATAAGAAATACTGTTTAAAAATGATATCATGTTTCACAAATGCTTCCGCTTTTGTCTGATAAGTTCTGGTATGTCCGCTTTTCCGCTTCCGATAACGCCCTCGGCTCTCGGCCCGGGTTGGGGGTGTTACAAAGGCTTTGTAAAGATGTCCGCTAGTTGGTTTAAGGTGTCAACGTACTCTATAACAACATCTTTCTTAAGGACATGATCTCTAATGAAATGATGTCTTATCTCTATATGTTTGGTTCTAGAGTGTTGAATGGGATATTTAGTTAAGTATATGGCACTAGTGTTATCAAACTTAAGGGGTATGGTTTCAACTTTAATATCATAATCTAAGAGTTGTTGCTTCATCCAAAGGACTTGAGCACAACAACTCCCTAAGGATATGTACTCGGCTTCAGTGGTAGAAAGAGCTACACTATTTTGTTTCTTAGAGAACCAAGATATGAACATACTACATAAGAATTGACAAGTTCCCGAAGTACTCTTCCTATCGATTTTACACCCCCCCATAATCCGCATCCGAATAAGCATGAAGGTTGAAGGTTGAGTCTCTAGGGTACCAAAGACCTAAACAAGGGGTATCTCTAAGGTACCTAAAGATTCTCTTAACGGCTATAAGGTGAGACTCTCTAGGACTAGCTTGAAACCTAGCACACAAGCAAACACTAAACAAAATATCCGGTCTACTTGCGGTAAGGTAAAGCAAAGATCCAATCATAGAGCGATAAAATTTAGAGTCAACACACTTACCTCCTTCATCTTTGTCAAGCTTTGTAGATGGGCTCATTGGTGTGGCTTGAGGATTTGCATTCTCCAAGCCAAACTTTTTGAGCACATCCTTGATGTACTTTGCTTGATTGATGAAGGTGTCATCCTTCCTTTGCTTGATTTGCAGTCCCAAAAAGAATGAGAGCTCCCCCATCATGCTCATCTCGAATTCACCTTGCATTAACTTAGCAAACTCTTTGAAATGACACTCATTAGTAGATCCAAAAATAATATCATCAACATATATTCGTACTACTAAGATGTCATTTTTATACTTTTTTATGAAAAGTGTAGTGTCCACCTTACCTTTTTCAAAACCTTTTTTAATCAAAAAGTTTGAAAGTCTTTCATACCAAGCTCTAGAAGCTTGTTTTAAACCATAAAGAGCTTTAGTTAGTTTGAAAGCATGATTTGGAAATTTTGAGTCTTCAAAACCTTGTGGTTGTTCCACATACACTTCCTCATTTATAAAACCATTTAAAATGTGCCTTTAACATCCATTTGAAAAAGCTTGAAGTCATGATAACATGCATATGCAAGCAACATTCTAATAGCCTCCATTCTAGCTACGGGTGCATAGGTTTCATCAAAATCTATTTCCTCTTCTTGAGTGTAACCTTGAGCAACTAATCTAGCTTTATTTCTCACAATGTTACCACTCTCATCTAGTTTGTTCCTAAATACCCATTTAGTTCCTATAGTAGATTGATTACTAGGCCTTTCAACTAATGTCCAAACATTACTTCTCTCAAATTGATTTAACTCTTCTTGCATAGCCATAATCCAAAAGTCATCTTTTAATGCTTCTTTTATATTCTTAGGCTCTATGCATGAGATAAATGCAACATGGTTCATAAGTTTAAGAGAAGATCTAGAATAGTCATCAACAAGTACAAATGCATAAGATTTACCACCCAAGCTCATAGTTCTAATAGGCCCAAATAAATCCATGTGAATAAGTTGTAAACACCTACTTGTAGAAATATCATTAATGGATTTAAAGGATGACTTATGTTGTTTACCCTTAGAGCATGCATCAAAAATTTTGTCATTTGAGAACTTAATCTTGGGTAAACCTCTAACTAGATCTAGGGAAACTAATTTTTCTAAAACACTAATGCTAGCATGTCCTAGTTTCCTATGTCATAGCCATGCATCATTTTCATTTTGAGCTACTAAACATGCATGAGATGTATGTATGTCATCTAAATGCACCATGTAAATATTACCTATGCGATGACCAATGAGCATAATATTATTTGATTTAATGTCAACAATTTTGCACCCATTTTTATCAAATAAGACATTAAACCCTTTATCACATAATTGGCTTATGCTCAACAAATTATGTTTTAGACTATCGACATATAAAACATTTTCAATGAGAATAGTAGAGTGATTACCTATGGAGCCAATACCTTTAATGTGGCCTTTGGAGTTGTCACAAAATGTCACTACTCCTCCACTTTTTAGCTTTAAGTCCATGAATCTACTCTTGTCTCTGGTCATATGCCTCGAGCATTCACTATCAAGGTACCATGAATTTTGACTTTGTGCTTTAGCCTTGTAGCAATGCTCCCCCATGGAGAAATCCTCCTCAAGTTTCATGAGGCAAAGGTTGGCCACTTCGTGTTCATCATCCTTGGATGACTCCTCGTCACTCCAAGTAGCAAACTTGGCTTTGAGCTTCTTCTTCTTCCCAAAGCCCTTCTTCTTGAGTTGAGGGCACTCCGAACGAATGTGATTGGGTTTTTTGCACTCGTAGCAAATGATTTGATCCCTCTCTTCTTCTTTGTTTTTGCCCTTGAAGTCCATTTTTCTTTGAATCTTCCTTCCTCGGTTGGACCTCATGAATCGTGAGAACCTTTTGGCTATCATAGTCAATTTTTCTAGGTCATCCTCCTTACTAGAAGTGCTCTCCTCATGTAATGAAGCTTTGAGAGTCACTCCTATCTTCTTCTTCTTTTCTACTTCTAGCTTTTCCACTCTTTTCTCTTCCTTTTTCTTTTCACCTTCCCATCCTTGCTTCATTATCTCACGAGTAAGGAGAGAACCCACTAGCTCATCAAGTTTGAGTGTCTTCGAGTTTTTGGCCTCAATGATGGTGGTTCTCTTCTCATCGCAAGATTCGGGAAGTGAGTAGAGTAGCTTCCAGACTAGTTTGTCTTCCAGGATTGTCTCTCCAAAACCCTTAAGCCTGTTGACGATTGTTGAGAAGCAATTGAACATCTTGGACAGGGTTTCGTCGGGCTCTATTTTAAAATTCTCATAGCTAAGATTGAGAATTCCAATCTTGGTCTCCTTTACATCACTAGTTCCTTCATAGGTGGTCTCTAGTGTATCCCACACTTTCTTGGCACTTCCAATGGAGGAGACTTTATAGTAGATGTCGGGATCGAAAGAGCAAAATAGCATGTGAAGAGCTTTATCATTGATTTGGATCTTCTTTCTCTCTTCTTCACTCATCTCAATCTTCTTCTTTAGAACCAATCTTCCTTCATCGTCTCTCTTCAATGGAATATAGAGACCATCTTCAATGACATCCCAAACTAGATAGTCATTGGATTTGATGAAGAGGCGCATCCGGTTCTTCCAAAATGGATAGTTATCACCGTTGAAGAATGACGATTTTGTGGTTGATTGAGACTCGTACATGCTTGACCCGGAGGTAGATGCCATGGCTTGATTTTTGGATGATCACACTCTTCCTAGGAACTCCTCTTGCGGTTGTTAATCCTTCAAAGAGATAGGCTCTAATACCAATTATTGAGTGGATCAATAGATTGATCAAAGCCAAGAGGAGGGTGAATTAGGCTTTTAAAATTTTGTTGGAGTAAAATGATAGCTAAAAATGAAGAACAAGAGATTTTAGAGTGGTTCAAGTTCCAAATGAACTCTACATCCACTACCTTAGCTACCACTAAGGATTTCCAACAATTCATTAATTTGTTCTTCCCCTTTCAAGGCTTAGGAGGTAACCTTTACACAACCGGTCAAATTTTCTACCCAAAATTTGACCAAACCCTCACAAGAATACAAAGAAGAATTTAGGCAAGAAAGATATCTCTCAAATACAAGATTTCCCCTTTAATTACAAACACTCAACCCAAATTTGATGATAAGATAGGAATTGAACACTACACAATTTGGGGTTTATAAGAAATTGGAAAATAAGCACAATGAGCTTGGATTTTTGCTTGGATGTTTAACTTTGATGCAATAGTTATTGATGGTCTTCAATTAGCTTCAATTTATACATTCTCTATCAATTCTAGTCGTTTGGGTGGTTAGGGTATTGATTATAGCCGTTGGGACCCTCTATTTCCACCATAAATGCACTTCTGCAGCTATCTGTATCGGTACACGAAGACCCGTATCGATATTTGTCTTAAAACAGAAAGAGCCATTGCACAATAATAAAGAGGGCGTATCGATACGCGTGTAAGCGTATCGGTACGGGACATGGACCGTTTCGATACGGGTAAGATTGTATCTATACTTTTTTCTCAACTTAGCTCACTGGAAGTTTCCGTTTCGATACGGGGAATACCGTATCGATACGGGACAACTACCACTTTAAATGTTAGTTACCTAACCAGTTGACACCAACAGTCAAAAGATTTAAATGCTTTCGAATTTAAAAATTGATTAAATCCGTATCGATACGGGCAGAACCGTATCGGTACGCCATTCAAACTCCTTCAGTTTTTACAGAGGGGCGTATCGATACAGGTTCAATCTGTTTCGATACGCTGTTTTGATACGGTGAGAGGCCTATTGAAACGCGTCTTTCCAGTAGCCAACTTTGTAAAAAAAGGTATCGATACGTCTGGAAGCGTATCGATATGTCTGGACGTTTTTCAACACTTTGGCTTTAGAATACTTAGAGTTTGAGTTTTTCAAATTAGATTAAAGTGTTGGTGATTTAAAATTCATTTGAGAGACTTAAAAATATATTTCAAATTTTCAATTTAATCCTTAACGTACTTAATTATATCAAAATAATGAGATAATACTAAAATAATGAGATAATATTAAAATATTGAGATGTAAATTGTAGTTGCTATCTCAATATAACATTGAAAACCTTTACGATTTAACCATTGTACAACGACTACGATTTAATACTAAAATAATGAGATAATACTAAAATAATGAGATAGCATTGTAGTTGGGACTTTCTATAAGAAAAGCATTTTAATTGGATTAAAAGGATATCTGATTGGGTTGAATATCAAAATTTATACCATCATTTTAAACGAGGGATATAGATAAGAATCCGACCTAGCTAAAACATTTCTTTTATCATTAAAAAAACATATTTTTATTAGAATTATTTCTAAAATCATTTATATATTTAAATTTTAATAAATGAAAAATAAACGAATAACATACGAACTATTCACAAATAATTTATCAAACTCGAAGTATATTCCATTAGGGTTAGAAGATGTATCGATTTCACACTTGAAAAAATATTTCTTCAATGAAAAAACCAAGTTTGTTTTGTCACCATTTAAGACCATACACATGTTTGCGTGATCTCAAAGCCATTTTTGTTCAGCTTCACTCTCTCATGCAACAAAGTCACCTAAAATACAATTTAAACCCAAACCCTAAATCTCTCAATTTTTTCTTTTAAAAAAGGTTTCTTTGGCACTCACGTCAGTGTGTTGAACCACTGTAGCTTCACACGCACAACACAACAAAAGCAAAGACTCAATTTTTTTTCCAGATCTGACTAAACTAGGCCAACCCCAATTTTCATATTTGATTTCGTCATTGCTTTCTCTCCTCAGTTAGCCATTTCCTTTTCCCATTGCGAATCTTTTATTAGATCGGGTTAAATCAAGTAAACAAGGAAATAAAAGAAACCCATTTGTTTTTTTTTTTTGTTTCAAGGAATTGTTTTTAAAGTTGAGTTATTTAAGAGTTAACGTGATCCGATTGGATTTTGTGGGATTTATATTAATTAGATCTGGTTTACGGGTATTTTAGCTCATATATGTTGTTTTAGTAATCTGGGTTTATTGTTTAATTGGTTTAGGGAGGTGTTTTCTCAATGGCAATGCCATCGGGAAATGTAGTTTTATCTGATAAAATGCAGTTTCCTGCGCCTGCAGCTGCCGGATCTGGCGGTGGCGGCGGTTCTGGTGGAGTCATGGTTGGTGTTGGTGGAGGTGCAGGAGGTGGAGAGATCCATCAGCACCAACACCGGCAATGGCTCCCCGATGAGCGTGACGGCTTTATCTATTGGTTGCGCGGGGAATTCGCCGCAGCCAATGCTATGATTGACTTCCTCTGTCAACATTTGCGTGAGGTTGGTGATGTTGGGGAGTATGAAGCCGTCATAGCTTGCATTCAACAAAGGAGGTGTCATTGGAACCCCGTGCTTCATATGCAGCAATACTTTTCGGTTGCTCAAGTTTCTCAGGCGCTTCAACAGGTTGTGTGGAGACGGAGGCAGAGGCATTATGATCAAGGGAAGGTTGGGGGAAAGGAATTTAGAAGATCCGGCTTCGGGTTTAAGGGGCATCGGATGGAAGTGGCTAAAGAAGTGCAGAATTCTGGGGTGGATAGTGATGGGAATTTGAATGTCACCGCAGTTTCGAACTGGAACGAGAAAGGGAGTGAGGAAGTTAAACCGAATGGTGAAGTTGCAAAGGCGGAGGCCGATAAAAAAGGTAACTACTTGGCTCATGTTTCTTTTGTTATGTTTTACTTACATTGTGGTGAAATTGAATGATATATTGTGTTGTTAGCTTGATATGTTTGGTCATCTATTTGTGATGGAGATGAGTGAAATTTGTATTTACCTGCTCAAAAAGCATGGTGTTTCTGTATGTGATGTATATGCCTTCTTTCTTGGATTATGCAAATTTATCCTAAACTAGAAAGTAACATTTTGTTTTTGGTAAACTTTCTATTAAAATTAAAGGATTTTAAAGCAATATATTTTAATTGGAAATTGCTATCACAATTCACATTCCATATTTGCCACTTTGACTTGAATATCCGTATACCTACATACCTAATTAACAGTTGGGGCATGCATTTAATAACTTGTTTACAATCTCGGAGAAGATGAAAACTCATACTTTATTACCAAATCTTGTAGAGGATAACCAACTTGGAGTGTCATATTGTGAAAAGTATTTGTTTGACATACTTTTATTTTTTAAGGTATCCCAATAGACTTTCTAAATTTGATTAGAATTGTGTTTTGGCATGGGGAAATTTATATCAGTTCCGGAGGCAATCATCCTGATTTTTCTTTCAATTACCAAGAAAAATTTCTTTTGTTCTTGGTGAAGGTTCTTTTGATTCTTTTTTAAGCTTCTTTGTGATACCGCATTAGCTATTTTTTTTTTCTTCAGAAAAGTTAATTCATACTCTTTCATCGAAATTATGTATTGTACACAGATGTTGGTTCCAAACCTCATGCTGATAATACAGAACCTGGAACTCTGGATGTAAATGGAGGATACACATCAAGCTATAAAGGTATCGCCTTTTACTTTTGTTAATGGTTGCTTTTAGCTCTTAGAAGGTCCTGAACTTGGAAACTTCTCTATGTTTGAGTGTCAAGTTCTGTACATTTAAGGTTCACTAAATTCTTTTTTGGGCCAAGACTTAAACTTTTCCAAATTTATTTATCTATTTTTAGAAAAAGAAAATCTTCTCTTTCTCATAGCCAGGAAGGGGGAGAGTTTACTGGGTAAGGTATTTAGCTATTGCACATTTGATTCAATGCCTGCACCATATGTTGAATGCTTGAACTCAAATATTTCAGGTTTTCTGAAGAATTCCTTACCGATTAACACTAATTTCACTATGTTCTGTTATATTAATAATTTTTCTATTAATGATCTTTTAGGGAAAGATCTTAATTCCTCCCAAAATCAGAATGGAAAGCAGAATGCTACTGGTCCAAAAACTTTTGTTTGCAACGAGATGTTTGACGGAAAAATGGTAATTCTTTATAATTGTTATGATGATATTATGTAAAATTCTGGATGAACTGATAGCTCCGTGCTTCTCTTTCCCTCCTACTGTTTCAACTTCTTATAAGCCTTTATTTTTATGTTAAGGTCAATGTGGTGGATGGACTAAAATTGTATGAGGAACTGTTTGATGATAAGGAAGTTTCAAATCTTGTCTCATTGGTAAATGATTTAAGGGCCGCAGGGAAAAGGGGACAATTTCAAGGCAAGTAATCTTACAAGTTCATTTTTTTTCTTGGTCTAGCTAGAAGGGAGTAACTTTCAAAATTTGCATTTGTTCCTTGGAAACTTCTACTTGTTTCCTTGGTTACTTTTATCTATAGACAAATTTTCAAATTTCTGATGCGATGAGGAAACGAAAAGAAATAGGAATGGTCAATTCCAAATAAAAGAAAAGTTCATATTTTGCTATATGATGTATGCTTTACTCGAGTTACCTATTTAGTGTGGAATGATATCTGAGCTGTTATTCCATTGGACTTGTGCTTTAAATGCATTCATGGGTTGACCTTATAAGTGGCTGGTCAAAAGGGCTCATAGCTTGGCTGTCCTATTGGCAAACCTGATCTTCTGACCTTTACGAATCTGTATCTTCTCACTAGCTTGTTACCAAGTAGAACTAGACCATGATCATTGAATGTAGGTCTGAATATTGAGGTATTTCTGGGTTGTGTCAATCTTGTGTTATGTAGTTAATATTACAGGCCTACAGCATCTCCTGCTCTAACCCACTTTATACGCGTACTACAAATCTTGGTTCTTTTTGTTTATTTATTATTTTTATTCTTGCATGCTATAACTTCTTGGAATGGGTAGAAATTGCAGGTTATTTTATTTTTGGCTCTTGTATAACATGTAGGTTTTTCCCTATTCTAGCACTTTCTAATGAGCATAAGATCAATTGCCTGGGGTTAATATGATGAGTACGTTGTTTATTCTAATGAGGTGACAAAAAATATGTTAGAAAATGGACAACATCTTGGTGACAGGCATTGGAAAACTCTCAGTTTCCTTGAACCACTTGTGAGGATATAGCTTAGCTTGCTTGTATCCGTAAGCTAGATTTGTAGGTTTATTTGTGATTGTATCTACTTTTTCACTGCAATCACTTGGCATTTTAAATATTATTATTTTACTTGCATTAAAATTTTTTTTTTTTTCAGCTAGGCTAATGTAGTGAAATAAATATCTTTTGAATCATAAGAGATATGCGAATAATCTACTACTTTTCACTATCATAGGTCTGCCTGCATGTAAATTGACCGGTGCATGTTTATTTTGTTGTATAAAGTTTAAACCTCAGCTTGGGACTTAGCTCTGCACTTTTGAGTCCCTATATGGATTCATATTGATATAAATGATTCTAGAGGAGGAAAGATTTACATTTATTAGAATGCTGTAGGGCAGTCACATTAATTAGCCTATAAAATTGCATTCGAGTCTTGCCTAGGTTGGAGATTTTTAATTGTTTAGAATGGTTTCCCTTCTTACTATGGTGCAACTGCAAGGAACTTAATCATGTGGAGTTAAGGTATCCTAACTGCACAAAAAAGTGAGTTATGTACTTATGTTATAGTGTGAAAGTAGCCAAAAGAAAAAAGGCGTTTACAACATGAGAATATTAGAAAATACGGCCTAGACAAGCAGAAATGTACGAACAAAATAGCGGGATACTGCTTTTCCTTTTTACTTCACATTTATTTGCATTCTGATATCATTAAAGCTGAATTGTTAAGTAATAATTTACGAGAAGCAGGTCAGACATATGTGGCTTCAAAAAAGCCAATGAAGGGACATGGTAGAGAGATGATCCAGTTGGGCCTTCCAATTGCAGATGCACCTCTAGATGATGAAACTCCCGCAGGGACTTCCAAAGGCATGTTTCTGTGAAGTGCCTTACCCTCCTAGACTCCTTCCCCCCACCCCCAAACACACATGCACACAGAAAGTAACGAAATATATATTTCTCTAAGTTGCAGTCTAATTTGATTGAGATTTAGCAGAGCGTAGAATCGAAGTGATTCCGTCCTTGCTGCAAGATGCTGTTGAACGTCTGGTCGACTCACAAGTTATAACTTCAAAGCCGGACTCTTGCATCATTGATGTCTATAATGAGGTAGGTAATGATGGTGGTTTTGCATGAAATGAGGCAAGTGTTAATACTAATACTGGGTTTTTCTTTTTATATTTAAATTTTCAAGGGGGATCACTCACCGCCTCACATGTTACCACCTTGGTATGGAAAACCCGTTTGCATCATGTTCTTGACTCAGTGCGATATTACTTTTGGAAGAGTAATTGCATTTGATCATCCTGGGGACTTTAGAGGCTCTCTAAAGCTTTCTCTTTCACCGGGGTAATTATTTAACTGTTTTCTCTCGATCCTATAACTTGCTTGGAGAATGGTGCATGTTTATAAATGAATGATATCAATTTCTTTTTTTTTCCAGATTACTAATTTTGATCATTTCCCTAATATTATGTGTTTCATAACTATCATGCAGTTCTGTCCTTATGATTCATGGAAAATCAGCTGATTTCGCCAAACATGCACTTCCCTCCATCCGAAAGCAACGCATACTTATCACGTTTACAAAGTATCAACCAAACAAATTCATGACTGACAACCAGAGGCTTCCTTCACCTTCGGTTACTCAGCCGTCAAAATGGGGTCCGCCACCTAGTAGATCACCCAATCATTTTCGCCCTTCCGCCGGTGCCAAGCCTTATACAGCAATACCAACAGCGGTTGTGCTCCCAGCCACACCAAATCGCCCACAAATTCCACCTCCAAATGGTGTTCAACATTTATTTGTGCCCGCTCCAGTTTCTCCTGCAATACCTTTTCATGCTCCGGTCCCTATTCCACCTGGTTCAACTGGATGGCCGGCTGCCCCTCCTCCAAGGCATCCTCCACCTCGCCTACCTATTCCTGGCACTGGAGTTTTCCTTCCTCCACCAGGCTGCAGTAATTCATCACCACAGGAATTAAATACTGCAACCGAACTCAACGTTCCGGCAGAGACGACTTCCCAACCGGAAAAGGAGAACTGCATTGGGAAAGCCAATCTTCATACAACTTCAACTAATGGGAGGATGGATGAAAAATCTCCGAAACAAGATTGCAATGGAAGCGTAGATGGAACCGGCAACGGGGTAGCCGCGAAGGAAGAACAACAATGTGCCAACAATAATGTGGAGCAAACCTGCTAGTAGTTCAGTTCAGAGAAGGAGAGGGAAGGCAGAGGATGTAGCCAGGTAGGCTCTAAACTGCAATGAGTTTAAAGAGCGGCAGCATTCGAGACTTTCATGTTTTTTTTTTGTTATCTTAATATATGAAAATCCGACGGTAGGTGGATTCTCCATTCTTAATTCAACTTTGGTTCTTATTAATATCGGGTTTACAAGTTCTGTTAAGAACTCATTTTTTATGGTAAATTATACTTCATGTTACTTAACTTTTAAGTTTTGTAACAATTAGGTTAATTTTCTTTCACACTTATAAACATACAACTCGATTAAAACATTATTACAAATAAGTCGACAATCATTAAAGAACATAGATAGTATCTCTTTAATATTCTTACTACAAACAAACTGTGTGAACTCGAGTTTTTTAAAAATAATTTGTCTGAACTAGAATCTTATAAAAATAACATCAAACCTAGAAACATAAATATAAATTTTGTAAGGATTAATCTGTTTCGTGATTCATGCTTCTGAATCTCTTTGTCTTATTTTAATTAACAAATGAAATCCAGTTATTAATTAATGATTTGCTGACTAATTTTCTCAACAATATTTCCTCATGAATCATGCTTGTGATATCATTGGTTAACCAAGTACGTAACGTTTAGAATCTTTATTCAATTGACATTCAACGAACTTAGATTTTAATAATCCACATTGTTTCATTTATTTTTTGAATTACGTTATCGTGAAGAAATGAATCACCCTTCGGCTGCAATAATTGAAGTGAGTTTTTTTTTTTTTTATTTCCGAAAACATTTATTGGAGTTTACTCAATTATTAATTTTCTACATTTTATTCGTTTATATTAGAGATAAATATTAACCACAAATTTTAAAATTGCTTCATATTTCGAAAGAAGATCGAATCTTTGACCACAATGAATCCATCTACTTTTATTTTCAGCAATTTAGACCATATATTATCATGAATAAAAAAATCAAAGTCCAATCCATAGCGCAATTAAAATTGTATGTGTTTTTTTAATATGAAGCAACAACTTGGGTTAACTTGCAAATCAATCTAATAATCTCAATTTCATAAAAGTTCAGTTAAAAAAAATTCAATTCATAAATTTAAGATTCGAATCTTAACATCAGTTGCTTCGTACTTTCGTCACATTCGGTGATGCCATGGCCAAAAGAAAGGTGGTTTAATGGGATAAACTTTTATGCTTAAATAGCCAAAGAAAGTAGCTTGGAAGTGCTCCATTTGTGCAAAACACTACCAAAAACATCATAGAATTTGATGTCAAGTTGTGTCTGAGTCATTTCCACAGACATGAAACCTTGTCCATCATGGTACAGTTTCATTTCCTGTGGATTATTCCAAGTACCAACATCTCCCCTCCATGCCTTTGAGCCCCCTCCACTTGTCATGAATTGAATCCCACTAGAACCATAATCACACACTTTTAGTATAACAATATATATACACATACCATGTACATGTACATATGTACACGGACGCATGTATGTATGTATGTATGTACCTTTGTCTGCTGCTTATATGCTGTAAGCAATGGTCATGTCCGTTGATGTAAAGATCAACTTCGTATGCCTGAAGAAGAGGAAGAAGATGAATGGCAAGCTCATGTGTGTTCCCATGTTGTCCGGCACTCTTGATTGTATGGTGTCCAACTACTATTTTCCACTTTGCTGTTGATTCTCTTAGACCTGATTCCACTTCCTATATAAAATGTCCCCAACTCTATCAAGCTTAATCCTTTATGATATTTACATTCAGATATGACATATTCAAAATATAAAAAAGAAATGCTGATTGAGTTTAGTTCGTTTGACATTGGCGTTTGAAATATAGGCGTAAAGACAGTTACCATCAAAAGATTGTTGAGGTAATTCTTTCTGGGTAATATGCCTTTCCAGTCATAAACATGTTCTTTTGGGTCAATGAAGTAGCTGGACACGAATGGTGTTGTGTCTACAAAGAAAAACTCAGCCATTTCTGCCAACAAATAATGGAAAATATATATTAAAATGTGTTATAAATAAAATAATATAAAAAAGATTAATTACCAGGTCCAGCATTAAGGATGAAAGATCTGAGACAAAGCCATCTGCTATCCATCTTTCTAAGAATGGGACTTAATTGAGCCTCAACGTTGCCCCTATAATCATGATTGCCCAACACTGCAACCATAACAAATAAATTAAGATTCGATTTCATGCGTACCAGCGACATGTCATCTGAACTAAACTTGATTGGAAGATTGAAGATTAATACCAGTGTACCACTGTTTTTGCAAGCTGGGAGCTGTATAAATATCAGTGAAGGATTCATGGAATGCTGGATCGTCGACGCCGGTCAATCCGTTGTCGTAGAAATTATCTCCCGTTGAGATTATGAAGTCTATATCTAATTTCTCTCCAATTATTCCCATCTGAAACACATAAATAAGTTGACATCTGTAGGTAGGATCATATGCTTGATTCGACTGTGTTAATCATGGATAGTTTTAAGAGAGAATGGAGAGTAGAAAACAAAGACCTGAAGTGCAACTTGAGATTGGTTGTAGAGTCCTCTTCTTCCCCAGTCTCCGACCACCAAGAAGCTCAGCGAACCATCCGGTTTCGCGGCGTGTTCAAAGCGTTGAAGCTCCGCCACCACACACGAGACTACGAGCAACTCGAGGATCAATGTGGAGACAACCGCTGGCTTCATAGCTTCTCTTGGTCGAAACTCGAAACAACAATTATTACTATGGGATGGAATGGAATGCAAGCAGGCTGCCTATTTATAATAGCGGTGTCCAAAACAAGTTAGAGCATGAAATATATATGTTAGGCAAAATACAAAAGATGTCTCCAACGTTTATATGTTTTGTCATTTGACTCCTTATTCTTTTTTGAGCAAACAATCTATAACGTTTCAATTTAATCTAAATATGCTCATGTTAGATGAAAATTGTGATGGAAATTGTCAGTCAACTGGCGATCAACGACTAGGGTTGACTGGACTTATCACGTGATAAGATCTGTTGACGTGTCAGCATCATATTCACCACGTGTCAACAACATATTCGCCATGTGTCATCATCCGGTCGGCCACATGTCAGCATGATAGTCAGCCACGTGTCACCATAAAGAAGGGTATAACAAAATATTTTTTTTTAAATCTGACGTGACATATGTCACATCAATCGATCTTAACGCGTGGCAAGTTCAGTTAGAATCAGCCGTTGACTGACATTTTCCATCCAATAGGGGCATATTTGGACTAAATTGAAACGTTGGGGGTTGTTTGTTCCAAAAAAATAAAGAATAGAGGGCCAAATGACAAAACATGCAAACGTTGATGGCATCTTTTGTCATTTTGCCTATATGTTATATAAAAAGTATACATATTTTTTTCTTTTAAAGTACGAAATTTATTGAATTTGAAACAAATTGATTGAAAATATAAATATGACAGGCTAAATGTGTTATTATACAAATTTCTTTTAACAATTCATTTACTATTTTATAACAAAAACCAAAACTTAACGATCATTTAGTAACATTTAAAAGTTGAATAACCAAAATAAACATTTTAAGATAGTTTAGTGATTAATGGACTTTACCTTAAAATTAGGGTCGGCTAATAGGAGAGCACAATGAGTGATCGCTCAATCCCCTAACTACTCTAGGGCCTCTAAAAATAATTAATTTATATTTTAATTTATTAAATTAATTAATTAATTTAACCATAAAAAATAATTATCAACAACCAATTAGTCTAGTGGGATGAGGCACTGGATCCCTTAAGAAAGGTCAAAAGTTTAAATTCCGACATTGTGAATGAAGCAAATTGGGTTGGGAGGGTCGTCTCCATAATGGTTCTCTGCAGTAGTCAATCTAGACTAGTTAATCAATGGGTTGGATACTGATGGTTAAACAAAACATAATACAAATAATACTATTTATTAACATTTAATTCTCTTTCTCAAATCTCAAAATTATTTTTTTCTAAAATTTAATTCTCTCTTTGTTCTTCTCCAATTTAACGATAAAAAATAGATAAATGATACAATATTATTTAATTTTGGGTAAAATACAAAAATAATGACTCAACTTTTACCTCTCTCCTATTTTACTCACTCATCTTTAAATTGAATCGATTTAATGACTCAACTTTTAACATTGGGTTTTTATCATCACCCAACCGTTATATTATGGATGCCGTTAATGATGTGGCATTTTTTATTGATTTGGCCGCCACGTAAACACACACGTGTTAAAAAACAGAATAAATACAAAATAAAAATAATGAGTGGTGGGCCCCAATTAAAATCGGAATAATAATCCCTTGTCTGAGTCGACCCTCCGGGGAACGAATCGTCATCATCGATGAAATTCATAGCAGTCGGATCCTCCACGGGGATCTGAGTATCGAATCGGACAACATGTGGAACAGGAGCATCTTCCAGAAGGGAAACCATTGTAGGCATCCTTGGAAACATTCTCCCAATCATATATCCATCCCAGGAAGCTCTGGGTTCATCGAAAGTATACCTCGGATCATCGTACGACATCCTTGTTGCATCAAACGACATCCTCCCAGCATCAAGAGAAAACCTTGGATCCGTGTCACAAGACCTTCTCCCGAACCCGTAATCCGCAATCTCAGACTGGGTTTCTCTGTACTGTCTCCTAATCGGCTTCTTCATTGCCAATCTCTCTGATCCACCGTCATTTCTCCTCTTAGTAAACAATAATAAAATTACATAATTAAAATAAAAGACAAATGTATCACTACCTTTCAATATAAGTTTGAAATCTATTAGTAAACAAAAACAAATTTTCTTTTTCTGATTTGCTATTTGTTGTTGGCCTCTCTTTTCTAGTTCTTAACCCTACCTCCAGTCCAGCTTACGGCTTACCTGTAAATCATAACCCCCATTTTATACCTCTCCCCTGGACCTCCATAGATCTCAAAAATCACAGCTTTCATGGGTTCCAGAAGAGCCAACGACAATGATGGTGCTAGCCCTGGGTATTACAAATTTATACCCTTTTTTGCTCTGTTTTATCTTCAGAAATATTTCTCGATATTGTAATAGTTTTCTCCCTCTTTTTCGTGCAGGAAAATATTCATTGGAGGCTTAGCTAAGGATACAACTCTAGGTGATCCGAGTTTTCCTTCTTTTTTTACACGTTTTGAGGTTTCTATTCGTTTTCCTTTGATGGGTGTTCTTCAATTACTGAACTTTGTTCTTTATTTTGGGGGTGGGGTTTCAGAGACATTTACAAGGGATTATTTTTTCGATTCTAATTGGGCCCACCACTCATTCTTTTTATTTTATATTTATTCTGTTTTTTAACACGTGTGTGTTTACATGGCGGCCAAATCAATAAAAAATGACACATCATTAACGGCATCCATAATATAACGGTTGGGTGATGATAAAAACCCAATGTTAAAAGTTGAGTCATTAAATCGATTCAATTTAAAGATGAGTGAGTAAAATAGGAGAGAGGTAAAAGTTGAGTCATTGTTTTTGTATTTTACCCTTTAATTTTTTATATTTATTGTTCAAAATCAAGCCCCGTATCATACTCAATTACCCACAATTCAATACTTTCAATTTTTCTTAACAAAACAATGAAAATAATATATTTGTCAAAGTTTAATCATGTTTCTATAGTTTATTAATGAAATATTAAATTAATTATTCAAAGTAATGAGACGTGCTTTTGTTCTATAAAACTCTAATTTTGAGTTTTCGTACATGTCCCAAAATATTCGAGACGACTTTAAAATATTTTATTTATCTTTGTTGGATTTTTGGGTGATTTGGTGAAAGCTAAAAAAATAAGAAATAAACACAAAGATTTAGAGTGGTTCGACTTTCTAACTCAAAGCCTACATCCACTACCTTAGCTTCCCACTAAGGATTTCTAAACAAATTCACTAAGAATTTCGTCCCCTTTTCTCGGCTTAGGAGGAAACCGTTACAACGATCAAGCTTTCTACCCAAAGCTTGATCAAACACTCTCTTACACAAGAAAAACTTCTCTTACACAAGAAAGACTTAGCAAACTAAAAATCTCTCTAGAAGGTATATGTTTGCACAATTAAAACGCTCACCTAAAACCTAAACACTTGAGCAAATTTGACAATTAGGCTCACAAGTGTTGTATATACAAGAAATTGAACAATAAAGCCCTAAGACAATTTTCTTATCATAGTGTTGTTGACAATTGACGCATTAGTCATCTCTTGATGCTTGGAGTTCCCTTTTATACTCCCAAATGAGTTTGTAGCTCTTGAGGACCGTTGGGGATGTTTTGAAGTTGTTGGAGCCTTTATTTCCCTTCATAAATGCAGTTCTGCACATTGACGTATCGATACTCCTCAAACCGTATCGATACGGTCCCGATAAGGATGTAGCCGTTGAGCACTTCTAGCTGGTGTGTATCGATACGCTTGGCTAGCGTATCAGTACGGTCCTGCAATTTAAAAGATCGTTGAGAAATTGACCGTTAGGATAGTTGAGCGTATCGGTACGCGATACAACCGTATCGGTACGCGAACTAGCCGTTGGGCTATTTTAAATCACACCGTATCAATACGGCTAAGCGTATCGGTACGAATTTTAGCTACTGAAAAAATATTGTAGTTGAAACTTTAGGGTGTATCGGTACAGTAACATACCGTATCGGTACGGATACTTGAAAAGTATGGTTTTGACTACTTTAAATGCACTTTAAATCATTTCAAAGCCTTGTAAAACCCTTAAACATATTTTCAAGTTGTATTTTTATTAAAAACATATTTTAAATTATTTTCAATTTAGTCCAAAACATTTTTCAAATATTATATCAAAACACTTAGTCCTACAATCTTAATCTAGTTGTTCATCCATCTTGTAAAATTATAGTAGAACTCAATTTCCAGGTATATTTCTCTTTATTTGTCTATTTTTTTTAGTTTTCATACTTGACACTGAAAAGTGGCAGAAGATTTTTATTCTTGATAACTATGCGTACAATCAATTTCCAGGTATATATCTTTTTCTTTGTCGATTAATTAATTAAAAAGTGCAATACAATAAAACTCAACTAGTATCTCAGTGAAAAAACGAATGATGTTCATCTTAGGAGACAAGAGTTAAAATCACTTTGTATGGTGTATGCGCATTGTCAAAAAAACTAAAAATATTTATAAACAAATATTATCATGTAATCACCTTTAAACTATTAAAAAATAAATACAATAATGAGCGACGAATTAAAAAATTATAAAATGAAAGTTTAGAATAATTTTTTCTCAATCTGACATGCATATTTTTATTTTTTTTCTCAGTTTAACACACACACACAAAATTCCCACAAAAATATGGTACAATTGCTCACCTCTAAAGGCATGTAGATCCATCCGCCTCTGATAGTCATTCAATTCAACTTTTTATTTAAGGAAAATTACTTAAATAGTACTCCACCTATTCTCGCATTACTATTTTAATATCTATTATTTTTTTGGTAAAATAATACTTAACGTTACGTTTTTATTTTGATACCACACTGCTAAAAAATTAACAGAGATAATAACGTGGCTTGGTATAATCACACTTTTAGTCTAAAACATTTATATATTTTATCAATTTAATCTAAAATTTTCAATTTGTCATCCAACCACCATTTACTCTTACCTCAAAGCCATTGTCGTCTACCTGGATTTTCAACACTCATTTTTGTTTTCTAATTTCTATTTGTTGGTCATAGCAGATCAGTGAAAATGTAAATTTTACTTATTTTCTTTGGAAAAAATCAAACCCAAGTAGAATCATGCATCCAAAGCAGTCGAAATTCTCAAAACAAAACTGAATATAAAATTTAACAAATATAAAAACAAATACTGCATGTGAAGCCCGACCTTAATGCCATCTTCTTTGGGGTAAAAAATTCATATTTTCCCGTGAAGAAGTTGAAAATCTTAGGGTTTAGAAAAAATTCAGAAATTACAATTTAACAGAAAAAACACAGTAAATAAAGATTGAAATCAATAGCGGTGTGAATAAATTTCACAGTGAAAAATGCAGAGGTGATAACAATCCGAGGGGTCAATGGGCGGTCGGTTTGCGGTGGCTTGGAGGTTGGTACTGTGGGGTGTTGGGGGGGAAAAGATGATAAATAATTGGAAAATTTGAGGTTTGATCCAAATTTTTGAGATGATTAAATTAGGTCAATTATTTTGAATTAGGACCTAATTGTTAAAATGTATAAGTTTTTGGACTAGAACTACTATTATACCATGCCGTTGACTTTGATGGAAGAATAAAAATGGGTAATTTGTAATTATACCCCCAAAACTAAGATGATGTTTTAAATGGATGGATTTTGGACTGAATCGATAAAATATATAAGTGTTTCAGACTAAAATTGTAATTATATCAAGCCATGTCATTATCTATGTTAATTTTTAACGGTCTGGGTACCAAAACAGAACAAAAATATAACGTTAGACATCATTTTGCCAAAAATAATAGTTGGGGTACCAAAACAGTAATACGAGAATAGTTAGGGTACTATTTATGTAGTTTTCCCTTTTATTTATAAAAATTTGTACAAAAGCTTGAAAATTTGACTTGATTCAACTTGAATTTCATAAACCCGACTCGATTCAAAAAAATTCAAATAAAGTTTAAATTGTAAAATATGACTTGCAAACTCGCGAAATTTTTTTAACTCGACTTGACTCGATCGAACGCCTAGCCCTATAATCATGTTGATTCGTCGGGATATATTAATTTCAATATAATTGCAAAACGAAAACGACATGCAAGATGAATCACATGCATGGAAATGAGTATAATAACAAGAGGTTGCAGGCACCAGGCAGGGCATAGTGTTATCCTATCCAGTATCAGTATCCACTTCCATTGAACCCTGTCTGAAACTCTCACCACTTTATCCAAATCTTGAGGAGCTCCAATTTCATCCCCATAGAATAGTTAAATATTGAACAATCATCACCCAACACTCTTGTTTTTATATATTATCATGCTGCTGAATTTGGATGGATATCACAAATTTCTTGTCTGCTTTTCCAAATAAAGTTGCTCCAATAATTTGACCACATGATTCTCCACTTTCATTGAGCTGTGCCCAATGCTCAATTATGTAAACATCAACATTATTGATGGGATATCACTATACATGTGTGATTCTAGCCTACTCATGAATGACTCTCACCATGTTGGTGTAATTCGGCGATACTCTCAACGGCGACAAAATTTAAGATTTTGAATTTTAAATTAAGGATTTCAGACTATTTTATAAAAAGAATTATATTTTTATTTAAATAAAAATTTAAAAAAAAAAACATGTCATGTGTATTTTTTAAGTTCTGTTGGCAACCAAACACCTAAAATTAATGAAATTAAACTTTGACACTTATTTTAAGCGAAAAATAGTTTAGGCACATAAAGTTAGCAACAAGTATAGTTTGAGCACATCTTTTACTATTAAGCCAAAAAAAAGAGTTTGAGTCTTTCTACATAAAGTTAAATCGAAAATTAATTTTTTTCAAAACGAGTTTTGCTCACACCTAACAACTTGTGTTTTATGTTTTTTTTGTTAAATCTCTAGTATCCAATTCATTGGCCGACTAATTTAGATCGAATATTGCAAAGGTCCATCATGGAGGAGACCCTCCCAACTCAATTTTTCTATTTACAATATCAAGATTTAAACTCTTAATTTTGCTTAAAAGATTGTCTCATTAGACCAACCGGTTGTTGGTTGTGTTTTATGCTTTCTAATGGATGATGTATGTTATTCCTTTGAGTGATCTCCACATGAATCTTGATGGGTATATATCCATGTTTTGATACATATGAGAAATTGGAGCCCATGTCCATGTTTTAATATCAGGAAACATTCTGGGCTCTTTAGGCTTAACCTTGGGGCACCCTGTTCCATGGGATTGGACCCATGGGACAAACTGGTTTTTTTAAGACCATTGCAATGGGACATGTTTACTGTTTTTCTTTTTTAACGAAAGGGACATGTTTACTGTTGATGCAACATTTTATTGATGAGGCATTTAAGGTAACAAAACATTGCTAGACTTAAACAACATCAGAACTCTAAAACAGCCTTAGGGAGGGGAATTCTTAGCTTCACATGCAGCAGTTGCGGTCCCTTTGAAGTAACACTTCTTGTTATTGTTCAACCACGTCTTGAAAATTAGCCTGCTAACCCCGATCCGCTCACAGAACCTGTCGACCTCATCGTGCCGACCTTTGTTCCGCATGCTCCACCCGAGGCTCTCCGCGAATTCCCTCATGGCCTCCCTCTGTCCCACACTAAACTTCGTCTTCCGCTGCTTGACTTTTGCTTCGGCGGAACAAGAGACGACGACACCGCCCTGCCGGGCCATCCTCTTAGCCTCTCTCAGGCTCATAAAGGGCTTGACATTAGGAGACTGATCCAAGTCTATCAAAAGGGCTTTCCTATGGTAGTTTCGATGGCAACCGCAGGCTTCACAGTGACTACTGTCACCGCTGTTACATCGGATGAACTCGGTGCAACCGTCGACCGCGTAGCCGCCGAGTGAGCACGCATGGTTTCTCTGGCAATCTCTGTAAATCTCCTTCACCATCTCTTCTTTCAAGTGCCAAAGGATTGATACGAAAAAGGGTGAAGTGATAAAAACAATAGTAATATTATATTGAGAGGAGGTTACAAAAGCAGGAGATTCCTCTCATGAATGTGTGCAAAGTGGCACATAGGACTTATATGGGATAAGTCTTTTGTTATACGTTCTCGATTTTCTCGTGAGTGAAAATTTTTTAGATGAATCCGATTCATTACGTTATTCGTGATTTCAGTCAATAAAATTTATCTATTCTATTTTTTTAAGTTGAATTTTCACATCTTTCTTACCAACAATAAAAAATAAGTAATTATTTAAAAGTTAAAATAAAATAAATAAACTTTATTGACCGGCCCAGATCATCTAATAATCTCTCCTCGTGAGGAGGCAAATGTTTGACAAAGATGGCAAGTATTAAACCATAGGATTTATATGGGATGAGTCTTATTGTTATACATTGTCACTTTCCTTATCACATCATTTTAACCACTATGTTTTGGTTTGGTAATAAATTTGAGAATTTCATAATTTTGTGATTTCAAATGTTTTTTTTTCATTCCATCTTAGGTTTACATTTCATTTTTTTATAAAACTGAGATGGATTCAAAATGAAACTTCAAAGGTCAAGCAATAAAATGGGTTTAAACGTCTAATTATTAGGTATCTATTTAAAATGGTTTAAGGAATAATTTTGTTTATGTAGTAATTCTAAATCAGCAATGTTGTTTTTCTTTTTTAATTGTATTAATTTAGCTTATGTAGAGTTCAAAAATAGTATTGTTGTTTCTCCTTTTTAATTTTATCAATTTAGCCCTCAAACTCTTGGATTACATTAATCTTACCCTTTGACCGTCGTCAAACTAATAAAATTGTTATCACCAGTCATCCTTTGCCATATCAGATATTCTTTCGTTAAATAATTAATATCGTCTGAGTTAATATGACTATATGTCGTTTTTTTCAATAAATTAATGTCCAACAATAAGATGATGACAAATCAAATTTAATGATATAGCAGTACAATTGGCGTGAATTTTTTTAAAAATATTATATAATTTTATAATAAATAATTAATTATAAAACTTCATTCGTACTATTGTTCAAAATTGACTTGTCATCGACATGGCAAGACAGCTGGTAATAACGACTGATGTGGAAACAAATAATGATCACATGCAATAGATTTAACGACTTTGTCGGTCAATAATAGTGAAATAACGACATTAATACAATTTAAGAGTTTGAGGACTAAACTGTTAAAATTAAAAGAGGAGATGACATTATTTATTTTAAAAGAATACGAAAGTTAAATTGATGAAATTAAAAAAAGAAAAATAACATGGTTGATTTGAAATTACTGTAGAAGTGAAATTACCCCTTAAACCATTTAAAATTTGAAAACTATGGATGAGGCCGTGGTCTAATTTACCTGAATTAGAAATTGATAATAAACAAAATTGTAATAAGTATTTATATTGGTGATTTAATTTTATATGTTTTTTAATTTAAAATTCTTGTACAAAAATTCACACGCCTAACCTAACGTAAATCATGTGTTGGTCCCCGGTCCAAGCTTGTTACCGAACTGTACTCAATGCTGCTATGAAATTATACATGCTAATAACAAATAGCAACGAGCCAATCGTCGCTAAATCATTAGCACCAATTAAAATAGCCGGTAATTTGGCTGCTTCTATGCTGTAACTCGTAACTGCAAGCTTCCAGTTATTGACGGCTGTTTTTTTCAATTTTGTGGAGAAATAAACAAACGAGCAAAGAACTAATTATCTTTGTTACAACTATCCTATAGCTAATGTAAGGAGATCCGTCACCTTAAATCCACTGCTTTGTCCTCACCCTCTTTCAGGACGGTTTTTCGACGCTAAAAAATGAGTACATTGAAGAAGGCCGTCGCTGCTATCAAAGACAAGAAAAGCCTAGTCGTCGCCTATTTTTCCGCCAGAAGTTCCCATAGGAATCTTGATTTCGAGGCAGCCATCATCAAGGCCACGAGTCACGATGAATACGACATCCGTAAAAGTCAGATAGTTTTCCAGTGGATTCTAGCTTCCCCGAATAACATATATCCTCTCGTCGGGGCTTTGTCGAAAAGGATGAGGAAGACACGGAGTTGGGTGGTTGCCATCAAAGGTTTGATGCTCATGCATGATCTTATTCATTGTAAGATCCCGGTGGTCGAAAAGATGGGCCGTTTACCGTTTGATTTGTCGACTTTCAGCGACGGGCATTCGAGGTTAGGCAAACCAAAGGGTTTCGACATTTTTATTCGTCGGTACTTTGTTTTTCTTGATGAAAGAGGTGCCATTTGGTTCGAGGAAGAAAACAAGAATGCGGAGGATAGTCCATTGATGGTTCAAAAGCTTTTGAAGCTTCAAAAATGGCAAATTTTGCTCGATATGTTGCTTAAAATCAAGCCTCTAGCAGATGATATGAAGGTCTACTTAATTTTCGAAGCCATGGATCGTGTTGTCATCGAGATCTTTGACGTTTATAGTAGAATATGCAGTGAGATTGCAGAGGTCTTATTGGAAGTACATTCAGTAGGTAAACTTCAAGCATCAATGGCACTCGAGATTCTCAGGACGGCAATGAGACAAAGCGAAGAACTTTCTCGATATTTCGAGTTCTGCAAGGAATTCTGTGTTCTAAAAGCCAATGAAGTTATCACGTTTACTGAGATTCCAGAAGAAGATGTCAAAGAACTCGAGAGAATAATCAGCGGGGCTTCAGACGACGGTTTTGAGGAAGAGAACCAAATGGCAGCGGTTGTAAGAGAAGAACACAATGCCACTGTTGAACATAGAGAAACAAAGGAAACCTTGAAGACAATAATAACATACAAATGGGAGGTTTTTGATGATGATATAAACATCCCCGGAGAAATCCCAGATCTTATTAGCTTCTAGAATTAGATGGAACAATTAGAATACATATGTATGTATGTATGTATATGTTAACATAGCAAATTAAATGACATGATATCAGTTCAAAGATTAGCCACCAAAAAGGAGATTATCAGTTGCCAAATCATAAATTTAAACACTTGCCAAGTGGATTAAGATTATCCAACAATGAAAAACCCATCCACAACTTAAACATAAGTTCTTGAAGCAAAAGCATAAATGAAGTACTAAATAGTCCGGAAAAAGAACCCATAATGTTCGAATTCTGAACCACAAAGGCAACATAGAACTCCAAGGAAGGCCAGAGAAATATGTACATGTGTGAAGCAGGGACCGTAAGCGATGGAGTCGTGATGGTAATGCCGCACTATTGTCACCGTCGATTTAAATCTATCTTATGGTGACAAACTTGTTGGTACCATGTCTAGCCCAATGAGTCCTCAAGTCGATTGGGTTACTGAAGTTATAGTTTTCAGCTGCGAGTTTCTCCAGCACCTTCTTGAATGCCCCTTGACTCATTTTTCGTCCGGCTATCCTTGCACCACGGCGCTTGGTGCTCATTGGCAAAGGATACATGGATACATTTGTGGTGCAACAAGCGGATTGCCAACCACCACAGCCCCATCGATAACATTGCTGAGGGGTTCCGGTACACGAGCAAACCGGAATCGGAATGCCAGAAATATCCATGTCATAACCATTGATTTTAATGTCCATACTCTTCTTTGCTGGCTTCACGCGTTCGACGGAAGAATTGGTATTATCCTTTGGCTTCCTAGGCTTTTTGGTCTTTGGCGTCTTCGGAGCAGCCTCGCTCTGCCTTTTCTTCAATTGAACACTTTCCTTACTAGCGTGTGGCTCTTCAACTCTGCCAACCACCCTCTCATCTCTTGTTGAAGAATTGAGCGGCGGCGGCAAAATTGGCAACGACTGAGCTGCCAAAGTTTCCGGAAGAATGCCAAAATTAGGTGAAATAGTCGGTAACATGTTGAAACTTTTTTCCCTCTGGTTAATCCAACCATCCCTAACATAATTCATTGGGATAGAAGCCTCTGAAACAACGCAGTCCCGTGGGTGAAAGGCAACATTGGGAGTAACCATGAGATTCGGATCACGCATCGGAATAAAAGACTTTGTGTCTCGATCCGTCATGCTTGACATAAGCTGCAGACCGAGTTGTCCTTTAAAGGAAGGCTCATAGTAACCCCAATTACGCATGCTCAACGCATCATCATCCATGAAGCTATACATGGTCACCAACAAACAACAGAAAGATAAACTTTTAACAATGATTCACATTAATCAACCCACAATTACGCATGGTATTCGAATTAAAACAATTCTTCAAATAAGCAATCTAACGCATTTAAATGAAGCAACTAGCAAGAGCCAGCCAGATCAAAATACATTCAAATTCAAATAAACACAACATTCACAATTCAAAGGAATGCCTAATAATCTGTTTGATTCCCGAGAAAATCCCCCAATGAGCTAAATTTCAATCGGCAGCTTTCACATTTCCGCAGATCCAATATATGGAAACGAAAGATCTCAAACCCCAGGCCCATAATAAACGTAGCAGAAATGGGGGGAAATCTAAGATTCCCAAAGTAGCATAAATGGAAAAAATCTAAAGGATCAAAACAGAAAAATGGAAACTTTCAGATTCAAACAAGTTTCCAATTCCCTACATTTCCCCAAAATCCAATCTTTGCATGCATCGAAAACCATAACCAGATCTACTAATACAGACCCCCCCCCCCCCACACACACACACACACACACACAAAACAGAAGCTTGAAAAGGGTGAAGATAAAGTTTGGGTTTTCTTATGGCAGTTTCAGGGCTTTCAAAAATGGAAACTTTATAAACATCCATAGATCTCCTTTCACAAATTTCACCTTCAAAAGCTCAAACAAACAATTTTTTTTCAAAAAATAAAACACATTTAATAGTAGTACAAGGAATAAGTAAAAGGACCCATATATTCAAAAACAATAGGAAAGAGAAAAGAGGGAAAAGGAAGTGAGAGGAGAGAGAAAACTTACTAAACTGTTCTTTAGGGTTTGCCCTTTCTGGAGAGAGGAGAGAGAAACCTGAGAATGCCAAAACATATAAAGCTATGAAAGAGAAAGAGATAGAGAAAGCCCCAAAGATTAAAAAACAAACAAACAGATAGATGTGGGAAAGCCTTAAAAATGTGTATCCATCAAAGGGGAGTTTCACTTTTAAAAAGTTATATATATATTAAGGGCTAATTGCACTATAGGTCCTCATTGACCACCTAAAATTTAATTTCATCTTTAAATTCAGACACTACATGTTAATTAAAATCTAATAAACAATATGTTTAAAACGAATGAAACAAACATTAAACCCGTGTATAACTACTACATAAATAATCTCGTCTTTGAGTGTTAGGAAATAAAACGTACCAAAAACATTTAGAATTGCTATACATTTTTTTAACATGCCATATCCAAATTGTTCTTATAATAATATATGTTTAATTGTTTATGGTTTACTTTAAGTATTTTGAATATGCTCCACGTTAGATTTAAGCTGTCATTTAATGCCCTAAACTAGTAGTTAAAACTTAAAACCATTGACAAAGACAAATGATACGATATTATACTTTAAGAATTCAATTGAAATGTTTTGAAGTTCAAAGATTAATTTGTAGTTAAAAGGTTAAAATCTAAATCATCATCATATTACCCTAGAAATTAAACACTAACCTATAAACTTAAAGTATAACTATAAACCTTAAATTAAAACAACTATTCCTAAATTCTAACTTCCTACACCTAAACTCTTAAATTTTATACTTAAACTAACTCTCTATACCCTAAACTAAGGTGCTTGTGAAAACTTTCAGTTTCCACTGTCTGGGTATAAAATATTTATCCATAAAATATTTGTATCTATTTATGCAACGGAAATGTATTGGTTGGTGTAGGCCATATGCCATTGTCACAATATATATTAATTCCATTTCCCCTTATTTTTTATATTAATTTTCCCTCGTCTCTTTGTGAACAAACAAACAAAAAGAAAAACTTCTTTTTTTATCATTTTATTTTATATTTACCTTTCGTTTTCCACTCATCATATATTTTATAGGTTTATGTGGACAAATATGTGATTTTATGTCCATGAAAAACAAAAGTATGATATTTTTTTTCAATTTAAAAGAGCTCTAAGTCAAGAATTAAGGTACACCATATATTTAATATGGTCTAATCACATCTTTATTAATAAGATCACAAATTATTTTAGGATAATAATGAGCTACTATATTATTTATATGGTAAATATGTTTATTTTATGTTATTCAACTTTTCACATATAATTTGAAAATTATATCGTCTTAATATGTTTAGATAATCGTCGAAATTGACTAGCTTTATTAATTTAAGTGTAGTTACAACGCTTCATATTTTGAGATTTTAAAATTAACATTCGCGTATGAATAGAATTCATATGTTATTTTTATAGACTTCATCAATAATTTTATAGCATGTGCATTATCAATAAAGCAGTAAAGTTATAATCATTAATACATATGTTAAAACATATAAAAGGACAAAGAAAAAAGATAAACAAAATTTGTTCTTCGCATTTTAATATTCTTTAAGTGAACCATTTTCTTGTAATTTCGGTTTTTATTTAATTTTTTGCTTTTTTTAATTTATATTTTTTGAAGTTTGACCTGATTTTGGCCCAATACCCAATACCTATTGTTTTATTAGTTGGGTTTGACCTGGTTTTGTGGACTTTTCCTGCCCACTTGAAATTAGGCTATTCAAAGAACAATGAAGCAACAATATAATGTAAAATAACTTTGGATTTAATAGTAAATTAGAATTTAATTTCGGATTTTACGAATGAGACCTTAATTTAATAGTAAATTAGACTTTGAATTTTTTTTAATGTCTTATTTGTATTGTTGATATTTTTTTCTAATTTGTAAATTGAGTATAGTTCGATAGACATATTCGTTGGTACAATATAAAAATGACCTGAGATCGAGCATGCTTAAGCACTCAATATCTTTCGACTTATAGGTGGGGAGAAGTTTGGATTGGAATGTTCAAAAACTTTTCCATATTTATCTTATTACAATATTATTTATAAGAAAAATATAACATGATGAAACTTATTTCCCCCCTTTAAAAGCTTTACATATGGGCCCAAACAGTAACTCTTATGGACCATTACCATTTTATTTCTATTTAAGGGTACAAGGCCCACAAACAATCAAAGATGGGAAATTGGCCTTTCCCAAGCTAAATTAGAATACAATAAAACCTTTATAAATAAATAATATCGGGATCATGTAATTTTATTAATTGAAAGATGTATTAAGTAATCGATAAATTAATAATTTATTAATTTAAAGATATTTTTTTCGATTCAACGAACCTATATTATTTTTCATGAATAAAACATATACATTGTATTGACTAATTGAATGATTTTCACGTATAATGCGACTAATCAAATATAATACATACCTCTAAAAAAGTTCATTGTAGTACGTAGTACTACTTAAAACTTAATGCAAGTTCATGTATAGTAAGGAAATTAACCACCGGAACTTTTGGATGCAGTAAGGAAAGTTAGAAATGAAATACAACATATTTAAATTTTAAGAATAAGCAAACAACAATAGAATCATATTTTACTAAGTTGTCCTAATCATATTTGTAATTTTATAGAATTATTAATTTATAATATTGAAGGACCATAAATTTATATAAGAGTCTTTCAGAAAATTATTGTCTTATTAATTTATTGAAATTATTAATTTAGATCTTGAGCCCAAGCAGGGACCGAAAAAAATTAATTATTATTTTAGAGAGATTATTAATTTATCGAGTATTTATTTATAGAACTATTGTATTATTATTTCACGATGATAAAATTATTCCATACATATCATAAAAAATCATTAAATAAAGATGTATTACATTCCTAAAACAAATGTTGAAATTTGAACTTACACAATATAAAGATAACATGAACATTCTTGACCATTTCATTAATTAGTAGATCCATCATCATCAAATCTATTGCGTATTAAAAAATATATTTTCTTTTTAAAATTCTTTTTTTTTAAATACTCCATAATTTGGGATGATATTGGTTTCGCCAAGTTTTTCTGGATTTTTTTTAAATCATTTAGGAATTAGGATAGTTCGATTTATTTAGTTTTCTATTTTTATATTAATTTTGGGTTTATTTTTTTTATCCTGACAAAATATTTTTTTAGGTAAAATTAGTAGCTGAACTTTGATTAATTATTTAATTTAATAATTAAATTTTCAATTGTTTTAAAGTTATTATTAAACTTTATATTTTGCTTCAATGCTACTACTTAAACGTGAACAACAATTCTCTGCCCCTAAGCGTGCCCCTTTTTTATGCCCCATGTTAAAAAACACTTAAAATTAAATTATGAACCCTAACCCTAAATTTTAAATCCCAAATCTTACACCTTACACACTAAAAATGTACCATGCCCTAAAGTCCCTATACCCTGACCATATACCATAAACTCTAATCTTAGTGTGGGGCAGAAATAGGGGCATGCTAAGGGGCCAGGCGATTTTCATCCCTCAAACGTTAACCGTTAACCACCGTTAAAATATTTAGTGTAATAACATATTTAATCCTCCACGTTTACACATTCAAACAATTTAATCATAATTTTAAAAAATAAAAAATTTAACCCTAAAACCTCAAAACTCTAACCCTAACTTCCATCGACACCAGTATTCTTCCAGCCACCCTCTAAGCATAGACTTCACCTTTCGGCGAACCTTCCATTCTCTTCCACACCTTCGTGTATCCTCACTTGTACTGTAGCTTCTTCTGTCGTGCCCTCCACCGCCATGTGAGATTCATCCTTTGTCGTTCGGGTTTTCTGTCGTCGCCCGCATCCACGCTTTTCGACCATTCAGTGGTATGGATGAGTTCACGTCACCACCCTCTTCTCATTCGGACCCCGATCGTGACATCTCCTCCGTCCAAAGCCAACCACGAATAGCCCCTATTTAGGTAGCCCAAGTCATATGGTTTCGGCCGTTTACCACCCTCCACGGTATGTCTCATGCCCAACCATCTAACGCCCATCATCCATTCGTTCTTTTCGATGCTTTAGCTAACCTGATCGGCCGTTGTTGAGCCAAATTGAAATATAGCTTGAGCATAGGATTTAAAGGTTTAAGGATTTAGTGCTAAATTATTATATTTAAGGGTGTAGGGTTAAATTATTATATATTTTAACCGTAATAGAATATTTATTAGAAAAAAAGGTAAAATTAGTTTTACAATCTATTCAAATTTTTTTAACTTTATTATAACCTTTTTCAATATTTTTAATCTTATTTTAGTCTCTTTTGTGAATTTCTAGTTTCGTCCCTGTATGTGACCACCAAATAATTAGAAGAAGAGTTTATGAAGATGCAGGAATGGAATTTGCTTTGAAACTCAAGTTGATTACGACTTTTAACCCACCAATATATACTACAAGTTGACAGTATGTAGGCTTAAAATTAGTAAAATTCTTGCCATCAAACTTGACAGCAATTGACAACTTAACTACTTTCTTCAAATCCATTCTTACATTAATCCAACGGTTCTAAAACATGAATGCAAAGTTTGATCACTTCGTTTGCAGTTGCATGCTCAATGAAATAATTGCAAATTTCACAATGTGGATTCTCCTTACAAACCTAATCTTCAATGTCAACATACAATAATCTTATCGCTCGAAATTCGAACAATTGATTCAATTCGCGAATTTGAGGTTGAATTCGGATTTTATTGTATTGTATCGATGTAACAATGTTTGTTAAAATATCTACTTGAAACTGTTTAGGGTCTTATCATATCCACACCAAAATCAAGCACTTAGTTGTTATAATCTATTGTCTTGGTTTATTTCGTTTGGACCAATTTGGAGAATAAAAATGATTACCTGGTCCTCCACAGGCCCTGATTGATGCCATAATCAAGCAAATAAAGTGCCATTTATTTTTTTAGGTTTTTTCTGGTCATGTTGAGCTGCTGCTGGTTCAAAGATTTTTCAACTCGATTTCCGTAATTTCGACCAATTGTTTAACAGACGACTTCTCTCAAAATGATTAAAAATGCCTCTCCATATGTTAATGTTAATTTCTTTTCTATATGATCATCAACATCAAATGAAAGGACTAACATATTTGACTTGGTGAGCTATTGCCCTCAATTATTAGTAGGCAAAGTCTCTTTCATTAATAATGCCTTCTGCAAACATACACACCACCATTTAGAACAATGTTTCCTTTCCTTTTTTTCTTCCAAGATTTTTTTTTCTGAAAACCCATACATGAAAATATCAGGCAGCTATTTTTTATGTGGTAGCTTCTTCAACTTCCATTCCCTGACACTTGCCAAACACAACAATAAATGTTGTGATTTCAGGCTTCCAAGCTCTACAATTTGTTAACAAACCATGATTTGAATCTTCAATGTCTATTAAGATATCAAACATATGTGTGTATGTATATACACACATGACTGATGTTCAAAAAAATTGAAATCACACAGAGTGGGGTTAAATCCATGGACTTCTGGAGACATAAAATTGACCTAACGACCACCCTAGTGATTACTGGCCACCATTCTTAGGATTTTGTCTTGAGATTTTTAAATTTGTTTTGGTTATATCCATTCATCTCGGCATACATCTATCAGGGTGAAAACAAGTGCATGGCGACAAGGAAAACTTTGGAAAAGAAAATTTTATTTATCAGACTGTAGCCATATATGTATAGGTTTTTGACTACACATTCATCCAAATTTATACATATATAGTCCCTGCAGTTGAGTCTCTTTAACTCCCTTACCATTAAAAGCTTTAAACCCAAGATTTTTCTATATGCCTTTTAAGGGAAAGTGTCGGTAAAATCAGTATTTATCTTCGACATAAGTTGGATCAGTTGATTAAATAGTTATTAACAACTAAACAAACGTCAGGCTCAAGTCTCACAAACCGTCTTCGTTGATGAGCTGAATAAAATGTTGGTGGTGGGGTCTTTAGACGGCTCGCTAGGCTGATGCAAGCGGAGAGACACAATCGATATCGATGAGAGAGAAGGAGAGAAATAGTGTTTGAATCGACCTTTTATGTGAGATTCAGTTTGAGAGAAGTTGATTGTCTCTCTCGTTTATGTGAGATTTAGTTTGAGAGAAGTTGACAGTCTCTCTCGTGTATATATTAAGAGGTCTGACGACGGTGTTAAGTCTAGTCCTCATAAAATATTACGGATCTATTTGACGGTTGATATGCTAAGCTGGAGGGTCGGTAGACTTGACGTTTGTCTTGTCGAAGTTAGAGTAGCCTTTGGTCAAGATTATTCCACATGATTTCAATATATCATGCTCTGAAAACCCGCTTAGCTGGTGCCTATTGAGCATAGCTAGATGAGTAGTTCCGAAAACCTAACATGTGGAGAAATATAACATGTAAAAGTTGTGACAAATATGATTATAGATGTAGGAAATTTTGTTTGCTAATGGTTTTATTAAGTCCTCGACGGATTATATTTCGAAGACTTCTAAATAAATGAAAAATCTGTGGACAGATAAGATATGACTTTAATGAGTAAAGAATGAATGAATGTTATGTAGGTCATTGTGAAGGGGAGTAAAGCTTAAGGAAGGGATTTTGTTGTTGTTGAGAAGGTAGTGAAGTTTTACAGACGTATTGTCTGCCATGGCGGTGGAGATGTGTCCGATTGTAAAGCCATAGATTTTGTGTTGTACGGACATCTTTTATATTTGCTGTAAACAGTGGTCGTATAGTAGCATTCAAAACTCTCCTTTTGTACTTGGATAACGTGTGGACCAACATCCAAATATATCTGCATTTTGAACACCCTAAGGTAAGTAATGTACATGGTCCCGTTATCGAATGGTAAAAAGATCGATATTCTTTTTTAAGTTAAGTTTTAAGTTTAAATTCTTTCAGTTTATTTTCTAAAACCGAGTTTAATGTGACTATCGAACATCGTATGATGGTGGAGGTAAAGAAACATGATCTCATTCTTATCTCTTTTTTCATCTCTTTCCCTTAATTGTATACAGACATACATTAGAGACAAGTTGACAGTTGCTTGAAAGAACAACCTTCATAAAGTATAGGGGTAAAAAGTGAAAACTTTAAAAGGTAGGGGTAAAAATGATATGTCCTAAATGTTGTGTGGGAGGTTAAATTGGTGTGGGACTGTTAAATTAGGGCCTGGAAATAGGTATATTTGTCTCTGAGGATGGGCCAAAGTTTTAGAAAAAAGTAGTACTTTATTGGCCTTAAGGGAACTGATTTAAGTCCCCCTAACAATCTTGTCTTACTTTAAGATTTACTTTTACCCTACTTTGTTTAATTTTTACTTTTTTTTTATTTTTTTAACGTTTTGGGTAACTTTTTCCCTATGTAATTGATATAATTACCAAAGGGCACGTTTTGCTTTTTAAAAACCTGACAGTACCCACCAAACAACTTGTCAGTCTCTCCTCACCTCACCTTTTTTCAAATGGTGTAAAATGTAAATGACTCCGGCGTGTGTTTTTATTTGTTTGTTTTATTTTTAAATGTGTGTATACGCAGGTTTTTTCTTTCAATTTTTTGATATTTTATGCGCGATCGTTTGTTTAATTCTGAATGTGTTTATCTTTGGTATGTTTAGCATTCGCGAACATGTTCATTTAATGTTCGCGAATATAGTTAAATTATATCACTAATCCTTAAACTCATCAAATTTTACAATTTAAACCCTAAAATTTATCATGTGTTCAATTTAGTCCATACTTTCATCGATATTTAAAATATAAAACAAAAATAAAAGGAAAGGGGAACCGGGTAAACGAGCCAATAAGCGAGTCGATAAACGAGCTTGTTCGAGAACGTAAACGAATTGAACACGCGTCAATTCTTGTTCGTTCGTTTATTAAATGAGCATAAAAATTTTGTTTATATTCATTTATTTAGTTTAATAAATAAACATTATACAAACGGTTCACGAACAGTTTATCGAAGTAAACTTATTTACACATTACCTTTCCCTTTCTTTCTCCCTCTATAATATACTATACAAATATGTAAACGATGTGATCGAACTTATGTTAATGCAGATTCAAAATTTAATATTTAGAATTTAAGTTTCTGAATAGATTAAGAAAATAACCAAAACCCAATGCACAGACAGACATAGGAAGGACATAAGATGAAACAAAAGTGCCAAGAAAACAAAAATGAAAGTTCCATGAAAATGAAAGAAAGAAAGAAACAAAATGTTGTATATTTATGCCTTAAAAGCGGGGGTTAAGGAGAGATAAGGTGCAATGGGATCCAGGATTCTTCTCTTTTTCTTTTAAATTTGGGTGTGATTTCTGGGTTTCAGTGTCTGCTAATACAAGAAGCCAATTCTGTGGATACCAACAAAACTAAACAAGACAAAAATCCTTAGGTTTCAGTGCATTAAAACGAGGAGGCCATTACCATTACCATTACCCTTGCCTCACCTTAGCTGTATGTTCATCTCCATTCAGGAACAGATGGAGAGACGGATGTTAAATTTTATGTTATAAACAAAAATAAATTTTTAATAGGAAATATATAAAAAAATATTAGAAATTATATAGAAATTTTAAAATTTTAGACCGACCCCTCTAACCCCACTCTCAGTTCATAGTCGTCATTAAATTATTGAACAATGCCTTATATACATCTGCTCTAGATTATAGCCCTGTTTGGAAATTAGCGGATATCTGATAGCGGATAACGAATTACATTAGCTGACAGCTGATAGTTGATTGCATTAGCTGATTTGACTAGCAGATTGTAATAGCTTATTGTATAAAAGTGTTTGGTAAAATTAACTTATAGCTGATAGCTGTTAGATTATTTAAACAAGCAAAATGACATATAAAATTATTTTCAATATAACATTTCTAAACATATTCGAATGATTTATATATTAATTTATTATTTATATAATTATTTTAATATAATTTAATTATTTAATAAATTTAAATACACATATAAATATGTGATAATAAAAAGAAAAGAAGTAAATAGAATTAGGTTATAAATAGGGTGAGAAAATATTTAATTTAGGTTATTTTAAGATTTTTGGTAACTGGTCAGGGTAAAAGAGTCTTTACAACTCTAATATCAAACATCTAATCTCAAAAGGCTTCTATTATGAGCTTTTTCAAAATTAGCGGTTTCACCCCAATCCGCTCTTTCAATTCGTTGTTTACCAAACAACAATATTAGCGGATTTGACTGGACAAACCTCTAATTTTTGCCAAGACCTCTCTTTACCAAATAGTACCTATGTTTTTCATATTCAACCCTCTTTGTTAGTTACCTTGTTTTTTTTTTCAAGTTCAGTTTATTATTCTGTATATACAGTGACGAAGTCAGAAAAAATTATGAACGATCAAGATTAAATTAAAGATTTGTGAGAGGTCACCAACAAGGATTTTTTTAGGGAGGTTACCAACAAGAATTGGGTGTAATGTCAAGGCACATTACTCTCCAAAGGAGAGAACCCGATTTTAAACATTGAAATTACACTCTTGAGAGGAGACCCACGAATCCCGAACATGTATTATATAAAAAAAATTGTGAGAGACTAAAATATAATTTTATTATTGTTGATTTGAATTTTATATTTTTTAAAAAAATGAACTATAAATTTATTATTTTAGTGGAGACAAAATACAATTGTGTTATTGTACTAATCTAAAATTTAACAATTACTAAAGTGGCTAAAATAGAAATTTTACCATTTTGGCATGTAAATCTATTATTAATGGTGTTTTTAGACATGCGTAATAGGAATGACCACACATGATCCTGAAAAAAAAAGTCGAAATGAGTTAAAGTTAAATGGTTGCAAGAGAAATGAAAAAGATTAGTTCCAAACATGTGTTAAAGCACACAAAGAAAAGTAAAATGTTGTTGTACTTCATAGATTTAAGTGATGGTAGTCTCATTTTATAAATGAAAAATACTTTCATACACAAGCTTGTGTTTAGTTTACACAAATCTTCCAATTTTAGGGTTTAGAGATTTAAATTGTGGTTTAGGGTCTATGAGTTTAGGTTGTAGGGTGTAGAATTTAAGGTTTATGGTTAGAATTTAAAGTTCAGGGTTTAGGGTTTAAGGTTTAGATTTTAGGGTGCTAAGGTTAGGGATTTATGTTTTAGATTTTATAGCTTAAATATTTTAATCACTAATTTTGTCCGAGTCGATTTTACTATTTTTTATATATCTAAATAAAAGGGCCTTTTCTTTTAGTATCTATATTAGGCTTTGTTAATACACTATTATTATAAGGTGATATATATATTATTACTTAAGTCCTAAGTGTCACTATATGTTAATTATTTCTAACCATATGATTATAGTTATCTTTGATATTGTCTTCCGTTCTTCATATATATATCAAGTTATATATTACTATTATATTTAATTATTATTGTCATGTGTTGTCGGTATTATTATTATTATCAATACAAGTTAAGTCTCGATGATATCACATGTTATTATTATAATTATTATTATTATAAATATCATTATATAAAACAAGAAAAGATAGACATAAATAAAACAACAGCCCAAAAATAATCATAATTAAATCAAAGCCCAAGTTAAATACAAAAAAGAAGCACAAGTCTTATATGATAATAACAATCCAATTACAGATTACACGGCCCGTTAGGCCTAACTCAGTCCAATTTGATTTGTGTAGATAACTTTTCACCGTCAGATCTGACGGCCCAGATGAGCACGGAGAAAACCCTAAGGAAGCCCTAATCTCTTCGCGCCGCACATCTTGCCAGCTGTCAAATTTGGATTTGATCCAATGGCCAGGATGCGACCAGATGGCCCCTGATGACGTTTCACTTATAGCCGTCGGATCAGAAGCATCGAACGGCTCAGATTGTTCCATCCGTGAAAACCCTAGAGCCTTTATGATGACCTCGCGCCACCCAAGATCTGGACCGTTAGATCGAGACGCGATCTAATGGCTCAAATGCCACGAAAACTTCACGTGCAACCCTTCCCCTTCCCACGCCCCCACGTGCGTCGTTCCGGATCATCACACGCGCGCGTATGATGCACTCCCGACCTTTAGAGTCGAGTCGAGAGCCAGTGGCATGTGGCAAAGTCGTCGTTCCCATACGATGATGGCCTCTCCAAAGGTCGTCTCAGCAGCCACGTCTACCTCTCGTCCGTCGTACAAGCCATGCACACCAAAAAGGCAGGGTCAGAACTGGTAAAATGATAGAAAAATAGCCGAAAATAAAAAAGCAAAACGGCAACAATGTTAGAAAGGACGAGCGCGACAAGGAGATGTATGAAGGATTTCAGAGCAAATGCAAACAAAAAATCATAACAACCAGAGGGGCATATTTCAATTTTCCTTTATGTAATTGAAAAATAAAGCATGTAAACTCTCGGGCTATAAAAGCTGAGAGCACTGTGATGTAAAAGGATCCTTTTTTCAAAATACAAAGAGAAATACAGAAGAGCAAGATTTTCAGAGGTAATAGTCTTTGTGTTTATCATTGCATGGCATAAAAAAGAGTTGCTTTTTTTACCTTTTCGTTTCACCTCGTTCTTTCACCGACAATAATTTCGGCCTCCCCATGGCTTTGAAAGGTGAGTCGGTTGAAGGAAAGGCGGAGCCTTTTCTCTGCAACTGTTTTCGGATAAAAAATGGGTTTCAGGGCTCTTTTTTTAGAAAACCGAAAGGGTTTTTGTTTGGGGTTGTCTCCTAGGCTAGTTAGGTTCGAAAGGTGGTCTTTTTTAGGGGTTTAGCGTGTTTGGTTTCTTTTCAGTGTCATTTTGAGGTCGTCGGACGGTGGATAGCACCGACCGACGTTTAGAGAGTCGAGAGAGGGAGAGGTCTTAGGACGGTTAGGGTTTTGAATTTGGGAAAATGAGGCTAAGGTCTGATTAGGTTAGGTTTTTATAATAGTTTTAGGAGTAGGTTTATGGGTAAATCCCGTGTTTAGTCCTTCTGTGTCGTGTCCTTAGCAGTTTAGGGTCTCCGTCTTCCTAAATAACGCTCTAGGTCCTTAAGGTTTTGAGTCCGTTTTCAACCTCATCCCAAATCGAGTCACCTGTGGTCTAATAGTCCGTCTCCTCTCCTGGGTTCCGTTTCCGTTTCAATTTGGTCCCTTTTTCAGTTCTGTTTTTTTAATGCTTTTGATTTGGTTGCTGTTTTTCTTTTGCATTTTATTCAATTTGGTACTATTTCTTGCTTGTTCCTATTCGTATGGTGATTAATGTATGTTTGTTCTTTAATGTATTTTTTTAATGTTTGTATGCATCGGGTATGTATGTTTTTTTTTGTTTTATGTGGCCATATTTCTTTGTGTTTGATGCCAATGATGTTGTGATGGTTTTTATAAATTGTGTTATGAGTTTGCTTAATATGTCTTGTAATCCGAAGCTTAATGTAAAGCATGAGCAAATGGCCTTTGTTAAAATACTTAATTTAATTTAATTTATTATTGGTGTTTTCAAAAATGACGTATATGAATATTTAGGGTATCTTTTATGAAATATGGTGAAAACATCAATTTTGCTTAATAAAATAATTTATGTTTTAAATGGTGTTAATCTTGGGCCTAGTTGTAAGTTTCTCTTAATATCCCTTAATTTGGGCTTTTTGGGCCTTAGGTTTTAAAGGAATAGGCTTAGATTCTTTTTGGGCTTGTTTTTTAGTTTAGGTGGGCTTGGGTTAGTTAAATTAGTTTTTTAGATTGGTTTAATCGGTTTAATTGTCCCGGATCGTGTGCCCGCCTCATAGGGTCATGGTTCGAATAATTAGGTCAGTTTAGGTTTAGAGCTTAAATTAGGTTTAGGGCTCTAGTCGGTTTAATTAACTTAAATTCATCCTTGGCTTATTAGGATGGATATTAGGTTCATTAACCCGGTTTAGTCACATTCACTTTAAAGATAAAATTAACATTATTTATAGATGGGATAAAACAAGATAACCCATAATTGATTCGAGTCCCTTAATTAGGATTTAAATGGTCTAGGATATAATATTAGAATCATATAATAAATAATTAGATTACTAACGAAATTTTCATAATTCGAGCCTTTAAGTTAGGGTCTTGGGTTGGCTTTTATTTGTTTATTTTCAAAGCACTTTTATGGCATGCATTTTACACTTGTCATTCATGAGACCGCTAATAATCGAACATGTTAAATGAATTTAAAGTATGCCCAAAGAGAGGTATCAATTAACTCCAATATTCGAGCTAAGACAGTCCAAGCTTAATGGATGTCGATCGAATATTTTGATTAATTTTCACAGTCTCTAGGTAAGCGGAAGCATAAAAATGAAAATACCACGCATCGTCCTTTACTTGCTTGCATCATGCATAAAAGGTGACGACCGGGATCCGAACCCTAAACTAACACGACAGTCAGTCTTATATGATGTCGGTTTAGTCTATGGTCCGGTGTACCGTCATCCTTTCTAATTAAATGTTCAATTAATTCTAAAGCCACAATTCGGTATAGCCCGTGCTATTTAAGTCACATTTTCATTTAAGAACCTTTTATTAAATTCACTTTGATTTTTAAATAATTTCTACCGATTAAAAAGGCAACAAGTAATTTGGTACCGATTTCCGGGCGTGATGGGGTGCTAACCCTTCCCCACACGTAACCAATTCTCGAACCCATTTTAAAGCGAATCTCTGACTTTGTGGTGTCCGGTGGCGACTCTAAATTTTTACCGTCTTCCAAAACACGAATTTTTAGAAAGAAATTCTCCTTTTAATAAATCTTTTTTCAAAAATTGACACGCCTAAAAGTTTTAGAAAAAAAAAGTTATCACAAATATAAAAGGTTGTGTAATTTTTTTTACACGGCTTGTGTATCAAAATATAACCCTTTTATTAAGTTTATACATGAACTTTTAAATCTTTGAACGTCCCTACTTAAAACTGATATGTATAACAATATAAAGTAGAAATTGATATTGTAGTGCTTAATAAATTATGCATGAACTCTTAAATCATGAATATGTTCTTCTTAGGATATTCCTATATTCTAGTGAAAATTACATTTTAATATCTATAGTTTTAAAATAACAAAGAGTATTTACATGTTAGAAAAATGTAAAACATTATTTTTTTAATAATTTTAAGGTATTATAAGATAATATTTATTCATATTTATTCTTAACTATTTAATAACACATACCTTATTGACAAAACTACTCGAACCTGAATCTCTTAAAATAAACATCATCATCTTTTTTACTGGACACTCGTTAAATTCTAAAATACTAATTTTTGACAACAAAGTAAACAAAACAAAACATTAATCTAAAACCATGGCATTGGCAATGGTTTTACTTGGATTGTTTTAATAAAAAAAATGCTTAAAGGATTTGGAATCCATGACACTTGGGGGAGATGATTGCCTTTGCAGCTCTGCCTTGCTTTATTGTAAGATTACAACATGTGTTGGGAATCAGTCTACCATCATCTCCCCTTTCTTTCCAACTCAACTTCAACAATTAAATAATCCTCTAATTCCTTTTTTGCTATTTTATTATTATACTAAATTAGCTTTTTAACTTTATTTTAGATACCATTCACTATTTTATTTTGTACGAACAATATTTTACTTTTGACTTTTTCCAACCTTTATTTAATTATTTGGTATTAACCTATACGAGCCATGATCAAGTCCACGTTAATCAAACTTAGACTGCCTAAGTAATCATCATCCATTTAAATAAAATAAAATTGCTTTTCATGTCCAATTTTCTCGTCCCAAATAATTAAACCCTCGTTTATGTAATTTTTGAGAATGTGAATTTGAACTTTTGGGTTTGGATTTGGATTTTAATTGTTATAATTAATTCCTAATTAACGATATTTAATTAGAATTCTATTAATGATTATAAATTAATGACAATTAAGTTTATTTAATGAAGTATATATTCTTAATAGGTAGATAATCTTGGTGATCAAGTAATAGACCATATAAATAAAGTCGGTTGTCTCATCTTTTATATTAAGGAGACGAAAAGAACATATGATGTTTATCCTAAAAGATTTTGATTTATTCATAAATATCTATAAGTTGTGTGTTGTGAAAATGTTAAAAATATTTATAAACAGATATTAATTTTAATTACCTTTTGACTGTTCAATAAAAGAAGACGAGAAGAGATGAAGTTCATAATGGATTCTTATGTGATGAAGTTTCTTAGTTTTATGTGTTCAAAAAGTTACACGTTATGGATATGATTTGTAGCTTTATTTGTGTAAAAATTATAAGTTAGTAGAGTAATATTGTATTGTTTTTGGGATCGTGGACGGATTACATAATATTTTTTCCTGTTAGTGTGGTTAGTTTTTTATTTTATGTTGATCTCGTTGTCTCACTGATTACATTTTGATCCCGTAAATTTAAAAAAAAAATATTAGAGCTACGATTTGATCGAAAAATGCAAAATTACACAAATAAAGCTACAAATTAACGGTAAAATTACACAAATAAAGCTACCAACTAATATAATACGCTACCCGCAATTAGCTTTTTCAAAATTAACGGTTTCACTCCAATCCGCTATTTCAATTCGCTGTTCACCAAACAACAATATTAGCGAATTTGACTGGTCAAACCTCTAATTATGCATCAAACTTCTAATTTCTGCCCAAATTTCTCTTTACCAAACATGGTCATGATTTTTATATCAATAACAATAATTAATTCAAATATTATACACCTTCCACTTAGAAATGGAATAATATCATAATGGCCTTTGGAGTTTATCAAATTTATTAGTATGGTCTTTTTCCTTTAATGTTATATTTTAAAATATTATATTGGCCCTGTTTGGCAATTAGCGGATAGCTGATAGCTGATAGCGGATTACATTAGCTGATAGCTGATTGCATTAGCTGATTTGACTAGCGGATTGTATTAGCTGATTGCATTAGCTGATTTGACTAGCGGATTGTATTAGCTGATTGTATAAAAGTGTTTGGTAAAATTAACTGACAGCTGATAGATGTTTGATTATTTAAACAAGCAAAATGACATATAAGGACATGATTATATTTAATACTTGTTTGAATAATTTATTAGTTATTAATATTTTGTATCTAATAAATATTAATTAGATTTGTAAAAATTATTTTTTAATATAAATTTCTTAAACATATTTGAAAGATTTATATATTAATTTATTATTTATATAATTATTAAAATTTTTATATGCACATATAAATATGTGATAATAAAAAAATAGAATTAACTTACAAATGTCGCCCTATAAATTAGTAGTAACAACAAATAAGTCTAATATTTAATATGTTATTATTTATTTTAAAAATATTATTATTTAATTTAGGTTATTCAGAGATTTTTGGTAATTGTTAAGGGTAAAAGAGTCATTACAACTCTAATATCAAACCTCTAATCTCAAAAAGTTCATATTATGAGCTTTTTCAAAATTAGCTTTTTCACCTCAATCCGCTCTTTCAATCCGCTATTTACCTAACATCAATATTAGCGGATTTGACTAGTCAAACCTTTAATTATACCTCAAACCTCTAATTTTTTCCCAAACCGCTATTTATCAAACATGGCCATTATATCCTGTAGACAAATAGTTCGGAGCTTTTTTTTTTCTTCTGGATTTGTGATTTTTAATATATATTATTATCATTATGATATTTTAGCCGTTGGCATTTAGTGATTTGTGATTTATAATAGTGTGAAATATACATTTGTTTAATATAATTTATTGAATTTTTAAGGCTAATTGTGAATATGGATTATTAATTTGTAATTGACGTTTATTTAACTTTTATTTGTTAAAAATGATAGTTGGATAATGTAGTCCTTTTTGAAATAAATGTGAATTTGTACTGACGAAAAAAAGTTAAAAATTGTGTGCAGTTTTGGTTTTTTATGTAAAAACAAAAAGAAACCAACAATTACTAATTGGGAGCAATATTTTTTTTATTTCACTATTGTGTTATATGAATCAAACACATAAATTATCAGATATATTTGAATCACATTTGTTGATATATTTACGGAAGCTTGAATGGTTATATAAATATATATTATACGTATTTTTATTATATAACAAGACAAAAATATGTTTATTATTTATTTAGTCATTAACATATTAATTAAATCTTAATTTATCATTTTAAGTTTACAAATTATTGAAACTTCCATCATATTATTTAATGATCTGTATGATAAAACAATATATACTATTTAGGACAAATTCATTCCAACATTATTATTTAACTCCTTATATTATTATATTTTTATACAATTAGTATTCTAATACTTTAATTATTAAATTTATTAGTATAATTTATTTCATGTAATTTTAGTTTTAGGTAGAATATTTTTGATTCAAAACCATTTTGACCAGACAAAATCACTACAAAAAGTACATCTACCACAATAATTTTTTCAACCCATTAGCACAGTGATACAACAGTAACTTTCTGGCAAGTAGAATCATTAGGGTTCCAATTTCCTTTTCCCTTTATTGAATAAAGAGTAAAATGACCAATTTTGAAGGGTTGGGGGTTAGAATGAAAATTTTCTAAAAAACAGAAAAAGGTAAGTAAATTCTCTAGTAGAAATGATTGCAACCTTCTTGACAGTGACAAATCTTGTTTCCTTCATCTCTAGAAAACGCAGTAGTAATTAGGTTTTTAGTCCACAGTTTCTTCTTAACCAAACAGAATAATCCAAGTTTCCCCAGATTTTTTTCTCAAGGAAAAGGTCAGCTTGAAGTAGAAGAAGAGGTATGGCCTGGCCTGCACATCATATAATATATATATATGAATTCATGCAAATTACACTGTGTGATTGAATAATGACTGTTTGTTTTCTTGTGGGGATGTTTTTTTGTTTCTGTCCAAATGCCTGTGTGGTCTCTCTTGATTCTCTTCTCTTCTCTTTCAAAGTAGCTTTATATAACCCAAAGACTCCTTTTTTATTTTATTTTTCAAACAAAGTTGATATATTTGCAGAAAGCAATAGCTTTTCTTCTTCTCCATGTTCCCTTTTTCTCTCTCTTTTTATCAGTAAAGGCTGATTTTCCCCCCTCCTCAATCCCCCACTATCTCAACCACCTGTACAGCTAAAGCAAAGATTGATTGATTTGTTTTTCACTTCGAAAATCCAGCACTGAAACAACACATACTTAATGTTGGACAACAACAGCACTTCAGTTTCAGTTGAAGCACTTCTGGTTCCATCTTCCTCCGAAAATGGGGCCACGCACAAAAGAAAAAGGAAACCAGCAGGCACACCAGGTTTTGGATTCTTGAATTCTTGATTGCCACTACCAAATTCACAATACACTATTATTTATAATCAGTATGTTATTTGTTGTTGTAGATCCGGATGCGGAGGTGGTTTCTTTGTCGCCAAAAACGTTGTTGGAATCCGACAGGTATGTTTGTGAGATCTGTAACCAAGGGTTTCAAAGGGACCAGAACCTCCAGATGCATCGGAGGAGACATAAGGTGCCATGGAAGTTGCTGAAAAGGGAATCACAGGAGGTGAAAAAGAGGGTTTTCGTTTGTCCCGAGCCTACATGCTTGCACCATGACCCTTGCCATGCTCTGGGAGATCTGGTCGGGATCAAGAAACATTTCAGGAGGAAACACAGCAACCAGAAACAATGGGTTTGCGAGAAATGTTCGAAAGGGTACGCTGTTCAGTCGGATTACAAGGCTCATCTCAAAACCTGTGGCACCCGAGGCCATTCTTGCGACTGTGGCCGTGTCTTTTCCAGGTTCGTTTTTCATAATCTGATGTTAAGTTCTTAACCCTAAAACATAATCTCATGTTGCCTCTCTTTTGCTGTTTCAGGGTGGAGAGTTTCATTGAACACCAAGATGCTTGCACCGTCCGACGAGTTCAACCTGACCACTTGCAGGCTTTGCAATTGCAACCCGCCTGCTCATCTCGAACAGCTTCCAGCGATGCACCCAACTTCCGCATCGCTCCGTTGCATGGATTGCCGATGCTGAAGTCGACCGAGCCTGTTTTCCTCTACGCATCCACTTCAGACCATCGGCAACAGCAGCACAATCTTGAACTCCAACTTCTCCCGACGAGGGATTCGGAACCGGATGAGAATTACGCTACTCGTTTGAAGCTATCAATAGGATCAAACGAAAACGGCGAAAAGAATGCAAGCAATGAAACAACATTGGAAGCTACTCGGATGAAAGAATTCGCAAGCGGACAGCTTAATTTAGCCATGGCCGAGAAGACCTATGCCGAGAAAGCTAGACAAGAAGCCAAGAGGCAGATCGAAATGGCCGAGCTCGAGTTCGCAAGTGCAAAGAGGATAAGACAACAAGCACAAACCGAACTCGAGAAAGCTCAAGCCTTGAAAGATCAAGCGACAAAGAAGATAAGCTCTACCATCATGCAAATCACTTGCCAAACTTGCAAACACCAGTTCCAAACATCCACATCCGCTGTCCCAGACGATGAAACCTCACTTGTTATGAGTTATATGTCTTCAGCCACAACAGAAGGTGAAGGAGAATGATAAAACAAAACTCCATTAGCCCTTACAAATATCATTGTTCTTGATCTGCATGTCGAGTTTTTCTTTGATTTGTCAAATGTCAAGTATTTTCACTTCTGAATTCTGATATTAAAAAAAGGGTCTTTTCAAACAGTTCTTAAATTGATTCCGTATACCTTCATTTGTTTAACATAAAAAAATAGACATTGCAATCTATACGAGATTCTGATATGAACAAATTAATCATGCCCTCTGAGATTTTCTCAACCTCTTATTGCAGCAGTGCTATAATACCTGCAGGTATGCCATGTGAATGTTTTAAAACATCTCTGTACTAGCCTAAAGCCCTAAACTATATATATTATATACATATGTATGTACATGTATTGAATTATCCTAATCTAGATTAGGCAGAATGCAAATTACAAAGAAAGACAGGTTCTCAAAAATTGTTAGTTTATAATAAAAACAAAAACAAATTAACAAAGGGTGTTGGATTTATCTTCCCCTGATACTATAGGCAGTTGATGTGGGTTCCTGTTTTAATTTTTTTTTCTTTACATTGTATAGAACTTCGACTATATCTAAACTCGAACCGAATCGAACCTGAACAAAGTATAAATGGATTTTCTTTACATTGGCTTGGGGGGCCAATTTAGCTAGAAAATAGGAACCATTCAAAGATGGTGACCCATAGATTCAAACACCAAAATTGAATGTTAGATGAGAGAGAGAGGTGGGGGGAAGGGGAAAGGAATGTCATTTTCATTGCATTTGTGTCCCTTTTAAATAAAAAAGAAAAATAAAAGCACCATGTTTTTCAGTGCCACAGTTGAAATGGTTATAGGCAGGCAATAGTCCTTCTCAATACATAAACAACACATGCAATTCACATAAAAACAAACAAACACACAGACAGACACACTCTCTCTCACACACACTTTATCAGTTGCAGAAAAGCTAGCAGAGTGGTCAGCCAACAGCAGCTATGGCAGACGGACACACAAACACCCACTGCCATTTCTTTTCATTAACTTCTTTTTAAGCCAAAACTTAAATGACTACCGGTTGAAAGCAAAAGAAACTAAACTTGCCTTCTTCAACAATCCAACTATAATTCAAGACAACAACAAATGAGGGAAATCACTATCTAAATTATGGATTTAAATTGTAGTTACAACCTCATTTTCAGTTACATTACGTTTATAACAATTGTAGACATAAAGAATGTTATTGCAACCACTGTGGGTATTGCGATAGAAATTTTTTAAAGAACAAATACTATTAAGGACATAACAATTGCGAGTAGCCGAATAGTGCAGTTTTAGACAATGTCAAAACCGTTGTATAAGGATTGTTATTATGAATGCGGACCGGTATTTAAAATTTTGATCTATATTTAAGGTTTGTTGTTTAACAAGTGCAACCAAAGGGTGAAGGTGGAGCTGAATTAAAAACTATAAAAGGGTTATCAATTGAGGTTGATACAAGTGGTAAATAATTTGGTATCGCTTAAATATGTTTTGTGTATGTAGAAAATTTCTGTTAAAAAACTCACCCGAAAGAATATCAGGTGTGCGACACGAATTAATTTAAAAAAAATTGGCATTCTTTTATTTTTAAGTTTGTGTGGTGTTCTTTACAGGGGATTCAAGGCTTATTAGGTGTTTGAGTTTGGGACCACGGGCAGCTCTTTCCCCACCTTTTAATGCAGTTTCTTTTTTGTTCATTGGATAGCAATTGAATGGTTCTTTCGTTATTTTCATTTGTTTTAGGAATAGAAGTGAAAAGGAAAGTATGGAGTGGTAAAAGACTAGAATCAAATGTTATTTTCATTTTATGGCTTAACTTGATTTTAAGGTTTAATTTGGTATTTAAGTTTTTTTTTTGTAACACCCGGGTTTAGGGGTTAGGTGAAAATAATATTTTAATATTATTTGGGTTCGGTTTTATGATTTAAATAATAGTTCGGGTTTTGTTTTCAAATTAATTAATTTAATGATTGACTATGTTTTGAAACTTAATCCCAAATAGCCATGGATAGTGTGCCCTTGTGAATATCCCATTTCATTAAGGGCAAAAGGGTCATTGGGCCTTTAAATTAAAACAAAACAAAAACACCCATTTTCTACTATTCACTTCCTTCTTCAAAACACACCAATGGGAAACAAAGAGCTCTCTACCCAATTCACTATTTTATTCAAAAGCTCCCTCATTTCAACTCCGTTTTGAAAGGTAATGGTATTTTTGACTTCCCCTCACCTCCCTCTCCATGAAAGTACCTTTTATTTTCGTTTTCATGAAGTTTTTAGAAAATGGAAGTTTTGAATATTTTGATTAAAAATGAGATCTTTATGTTGATAAATGAAATGTTTTGATTGGATATGCTTAGTTATGGTATATAGAGGTCAAATGGTATATCATATGTTAATTTCAAATGATTTTGGGCAAATTTTCGGAATTGGGTATCAAGGGGGTTTTTGGAGGGTTTTAAAGTAGTTTTTGGGGTGGTTTAATGTTGGTTTTGAGGGCTGGTGTTAGTATGATATATGAGGGCTACTTTGGGTGTATTTGATGGTTGATTAGATGCTTAAAATGGAAGATTTCAGTGGGTTTTGTGGGTTGCTCGAAAATTCTGTTTTGGACTTGTTTTGGGTGTTGGATGTTTGAAAATGTTAATCTGGGTTAGTTCCGATGATGAGTTATTGATTGTGGATGTTTTGTTTGTGTTTGGGATTGATTAGAATCGAGTTTGGGCATCGGTGAAGCATCGGAAGTAAATCCGGGGAATTGAAGGTGGTTGCTTGCTTGGTCTTTGAGCGTGGAAGCTTAGGTGAGTGGTTAATTGATTTAAATGGTTTTAAAATGGTTGGTTCGAGTATATGGACTAGGTTGGGCTTGGTAGACCCACCTAGAGTTAGGATTAGGGTGGTAGCCTAATCCTAAGCTTGATCTAGAGCCTTTGGATGAACTCATTTATGTGGTTGTGTATGTCTCGTATGAAATGTGATGTGAATGCTTATGTATATTATATTATACATGTGAGATGAGATATGACTTGTGATGCTTGAGACATGCATGATGATGGTTGTTGGTGGGTACGTGCTAAGCACGGAATTGATTGAAATGAGTAATGTGAAGTGAGTAAATGTTGGCACTAGTATACTTGAATACAAATGATCGATCATTAGGATGTTAGTGTGTACACATGAGTCAAAAGTCGCGCGTGGCCTTGGTGGTGTTGAGTCACCAAGTAGGAGTACGGGTTCGCCCGGAAATTGTATTTAAATATAGTCGGTGATGAGTGGAATCCCATCGACGGGGCGTGAGGATGAGTGGAATCCCCTCCACGAGACCGGTGATGAGTGTAATCCCACCGTGAGGTAATGTGGTTGTTGGATGTGAGTTCCAACAAGTCTATCCGCGTATTCGGGTCATAGCTAGGTGCCAATGTTGATTGATATGTGTATCAATGTGTTGAGATATATGAACTACAAATTGGATGTTAAATGTGATTACATGTATTGTGGAGTTGAGCTTTTGATCATGGCATTTATATTGTATATTGCTCATGCATCTTTATCTTGTGGCTCTTGTGGATCCTTGGTATAATTGTGTAATGCCTTGGCTAGATCGTGCTCGGACCCTGCAATGTTGAGGTTTGTTTTTAGAGCTTACCCTCACTAAGTATCATTGCTTACGCTCTCTTTGTTCAACATTGCAGATCCTTAGTTCGTGGGTTGCTTGAGCAAGCGGAGGGCCTCCAAGTGTGGTTGTTGTCTTGAGTACTTCAAGTATGAGTTTTTAATGTTGAACATGTAATAGTCTAAGCAATGGGACATGTGTTATTTTGATGGCTATGTTGTGGTTAATGTTGCTTGGGAGCATGTTAGACTCCTTGTATGTGTTGGCTATTTTGACTTGGGATGTATGCCTTGCTTGATACTTTGTTAGCATGTTACTATTTTGAAGTTGTCTAAGTGTTGACCTTTGAATGCTTAATTCCTTAAATGAATTGTATGTAAGCATGACTTGTGTTGTTGTGTCTTAGTGTTGTAACGCCTCTTACCCGGTTTAGGAGTAAGGAGTGTTACCAAACTAAACTAAGCAAGATTATTAAAAGTTTAAGACTTTATTTTAACTTTTCTATAATTACAAAATAAGGACCTAACAAATTTGGTTATCCAAATAACCAAGATAAGTCAAATTTCGGGACAATTTAAAATTTTGACTTAATAAATTTTTACTTGTAAACTTGATAACTTATATTACTTGGCATATAAGGAACTTAACCCATTTAAGTTCACATAAGATCTTACTTAACTTAACATATTGATTCATTTCACCATTACAAGACCATTTATACTTACATAGTATTACTCTAGTCCACTAAACATATTAGGTACCTAATGGTATTAAGCAATTAAAATTACCAACCCAATTACAAATACATTCTTACTTCCAATATCTTATAAGTCATTCGAATTCTATATTTATTCACATGCCATTCTACTACATACATTTAACCTGAACGAAAATATAAACCCTAAGCATACAAGTCATTCGAATTACTTAGCTTAAGTAGACATACCATCACATTCGAAATATATTCCTACATTCATTCTATTTAGTAATCAAATACAAGCACACGTAATCTAATTAACTTATCACATATATTTTATCATTACATAAGCCATTTTAACACATGTTTATGTCTAACATTTTCTAACAAATTTTCAAGTCAATTTCATGTTAACTAATTTAATCAAGGTTCTTACCTATCTTTGCATATCATGCTAACCATATTATCCATATGTATAACATATAACCATTCCTTATAATTCAAATCAACCATATAGCCATAACATATGCTTAAGCTACCATTAGCTACTTTAATTACAAGCCAAAACTTAACCCATTTATACAAAACGTCCCAAAATGCCAAAATGCATACTAGTATATACATCTATGCCACCCCTAGGAATTGCAACATCATCAAAATACCATACTTTGTTCTTGCTTGTGATGAACTAGCTAGATCAACGTTGAGATGGCTCAAAATCCAAGATACCTGAAATTTTGGGAAGAAGACAAATTCGAGTGATAAGTACATATGTACTTAGTGAGGTAACACCTAGACCTATCCATTTAATACCGACAAGATTTTGATTCAGGACTTAGCCGAACATATGACTCTATCGATTTTCACCTTCAAATGTTTCTTATTTATTTTACCTACTAACATACTTATCATAATCCAATTCCACCAAATCAACCAAGTCAATATAACTAATTTGAAACCAAGTTCAAACAAGCATGCTTCCTAATTCACATTATCATGCATGCTATAGCAACTTACTTAACTTATACATGTCATACCCAATTTCATAAGTCATGCTTTCATAGTAAAATCACATGTAAACATTTCATTCCATTCACTTATAATCATATCATGACAAATCACATAAATTTTCATGGAAATTACACGTACTCATGCTTTCATAGTAAAATCACATGTAAACATTTCATTCCATTCACTTATAATCATATCATGACAAATCACATAAATTTTCATGACAATTACAAGTACTCATGCTTTCGTATATATTTTCACATTTCATTCCATTCACTTATAATCATATCATGACAAATCACATAAATTTTCATGGCAATTACATGTACTCATGCTTTCATATATATATATAATATATATATATATTTTCACATGCTAAACATTCTTCATTTGATAAGTCTTATTAAATCATTATTGTCTCGGTATTTCGGTTGGATTAGGTAATCGAGTCACAAATTGGTACACGAAGTACCCGTATGAAGAGTTAGTATACTAAGTACTCGTATGAAATTGGCACCAATGTACCCGTATGAAAATTGGCACACATAGTACCCGTATGAACATTTTGGCACACAAAGTACCCGTATGAAAGATACCTAAAGTATCAAAGAGCTCTAGACTCTAAGGCATGCTGTTCTACCTAAACCAACTAGTAACCAAGGCATTATTAGCTTTCGTTTAACATTTGACTTCATGTAACAAACTTTTAGTACATATGATAAATTCATGTAATCAAATCTTTTAAAGCATATCAATCATGCTTCATGTCATATAGCAACATTCATATCATTCAAATCATGTAACCGAATTTTCTAAGGCATGGCAATCATACTTCCTATCGTATAACAAACATTAGTATCATGTGATCATCCAAATCCAACATATCACTCAAGGTACATGTTATATGCATGCAATTACGTACCTTGCATCCAGCAAGCAGCGTGCCGTAAACTTACCTCAGCATTTCCAAGCAATGCACATGAACTAGCCTAAGCCTAGTAATCTAGCAACCAATTCATGGCATCAAACAAGTTTTCAACCAATTTACTCTTCTTCCCTTATTATCAAATATAAATTTAGTCCAATTACATGATAATTATGAAATTAAAGGATGGTTAGGACCTAGGTCCTAACCCTAAGGGAAGTTACACTCACAGTACTCCAAGCTCTAGGTACTAAGGAGTGTGGATGACAATCCCTCTATTCCTCTTCTTGGATGGCTCTACCAATCTTTCCTCCTCAAGATCTTCAATATTTTGGTCCTCTAGTAAATCATACATGCATAACCATCCATTAGAATGCATTCAAATCATTCAATTCAAGTTTTTATATGCACTATAAATGCAAGATTGAAATCTGTCCCATACTAGACAGTTTAACAACCCTTTACTAAAAATTACATATCTTTTAATTCGTTTATCGGATTTTTGATTACTTTATACCATTGGAAAGCTAATGAAATTATGTATTTAATCATAACAAGCTTGAATTTTATTACTTAGCCATTTAATACAATATTTTTTTTAAAGACAACCCTACTTGCATTTTCGGACAGCTTAGACATCTCAAATTGATTCATTTCCAGATTTTTCTACGTAACTCCAAATTGAGTTCCGTTTTTTCCCAAGCCTTTCTAGACACATGGAAGATTAATCCTACCAATTTTTAGCTTAAAATACCAACCGTGTTACTCTCGGTGGACATTTAAAGTGATTGTTTCAGAACAGAATGTTCTGGACAGCTTACTTCAACTCACCCTACCAATTTAATTAGTAACCATTTCACCTATGGATGTACCTAAACTTTATATCGTACTCTTATTTAGTGCCTTAACTAGTTCCATGGTAAATATCATAGCCGTTTACCATATTTATCCACATGAAACAGTCTCTATCTCGAATGTACACAAAACAGATTCTAACCACTGCTCCATTACACTTTGCTAAATCAATTCTGTCCCAAGCCTATATTTATGTATTTTCCAGCATTTTACACACATAATTAGCATCATTTAATCCATTTTATAGCAGCCATTTACATGCTTACACCCTACTTATCCATTGACACATATTACACTTTTAAAATTATCACTAACATAACCTCAACATGCATGTTTATGTTCTTATCATATTCCCAACAACTGCTCAATGAATTTCCAGCAACTTAAACACAATTTTAGCCTCCATACTTCAAGTTTCCAGCAACCATTTTCATGTATACATATCCCTTAATCCATGACACAAATAATTTTCTCAATCCTAAACTAACATAGAAACCAACATGCACAATATGTCCTATTAACATGGCAGCAACATCTCAACAATTCAAGATGATTATATGCATTCCTAATGAAATAAAATCAAGTAATTACCTTACTAACAAAAGGCCATGCACAGACAAAACCAAGACTTGAGTTAAAACAGTCCCCAAACCCAAGCTTTATCTCACCATTCTCTTTCAAATTCGGCCAAGGGAGGAAGATGAAGCAAGGTTTCCTCAAGATCTTATTTTTCACTCAAACACTCTATTTTTCATGGATTTTCAGCTCACAAGATCAAGGAGTAAGAATCAAAGGGCTTCTCTCTTTTGTTCTCAGCAAAATAGGGTAAAGGAGGGATGAAGAAACAAACAACGATGGGGAAGAATCAAACTCTCTCTCTCTTCCTAGGAGTAACCATCCATATTCTCATCCTCTTTCATTATTATTATTATTATTCTTAATTAATGAGATATTATCTCATTATAAGCCTTTCTATTGGGTCATACATGCCACCTAGACTTTCCACTAAGAAGCTTTTAATAGTTTAGCATGCAACACTTTAGTTTTGTTTTAGTTTCATTTCAATTCTCTTAATTTAGCTTCTCATTTTTTTTTGTTTTCAATTGAGCCCAAATCTTATAATTAGCTTACTAATTATCAATTGCTTATTAATTGAGCTACCTCACTTCATTTTATTTCAATTAAATCCTAGTCCTAACTAGTTTAGAAGGATTAGTTCACATTGTTTTAATTTTACTCAAATCACTTATTCAATTTCTTTTAGCTTAATTTGGCACATAACTTGCTTAATCTATGACTTAATTGTAACATCCTCCTAAGCCCGGTTTAGGGTGTTACAAGTGTTTAGTTCGTTTTGTTGATGTTGAAGCATGCTTGAATGTTGGGTTGCCCTAGGTTTTATTGCTAGTGGGTTGTTAGAGGTTGTGGAGGTGTTTTGGGGCACCCTTGTGCCTTAAAACAACCAAAACGAGTCTACAGACAGGGGGCGTTTCGAAACGGGCCACCCTGTTTCGATACGATCCCTTTGTAATTGGCCCGCCGTTTCGAAACGGATGGGGGTCGTTTCGGAACATTTTTGCTACTGGAATTCTGAGAAATTGGCGAGATAAAGGCGTTCCGAAACGGGCCTTTGATGTTTCGAAACGGTCAGATCTCGTTGACCACGAGAAATTAACCGCCAGGGTCGTTTCAATACGGGTCACCCCTGTTTCGAAACGGTCACCCTATGGTTGACCCTGGCCTGTTGGCTAAGTCAAGGCGTATCGAAACACCCTAAGGGCGTTCCGATACGGCCTGCTGTAAAGGGGTAAAATGGGCTGTTTATTGTATAGTTTGTTTGGTCGATGCTGAATTGTTTGTATTTTCCGCTGTTGTGCTTCACATAGGATTTAATTATGCCTATAGACAAGATAAAGTAAAAAGGAATTTTTCTGGGTCGTTAACCGAGGGGGAACCTTAACGGGTTTCGCTTCGGTTTTCCCCGTGTGGCCCACTCGGATCGGTCATCCGACCAGACCGGGACGAGGGGGTTACATTTTTAGTTAGGTAACTAAACTTGATTTTAATGTTCAATTTGATATCTAGTCTATTTTTGTCCAATAAAATATTTAAATTTGATTTTTTTATTTAAATTGGTTAAAAATTATAAGTATCAACATGAATCGATAAGTCAAGTTTAAGTATCAATTTGAATCAAGAAATCAAGTTTAATGCCAAATTGAACCTTGGAGCCAAATTAAAATACCTAATTGGAAGGAAAAACTTAGATGTAAAATTAAACTTTAAAGCCAAATTCATGTACTGAAATGAAAATGTACCCATAAAAATTTGAATTCAAACTTATATTTATAAAAGTAAAAAGATACATATAATGAATATACAAGATTTAATATTTGTGATTGTTCTGAATCCGTTACGAATAGTAAATAAAATATTTGAACTAAAAATTAAGTTGGATGTTTACAAATATATGAATTTACACTTTGTATCACCATCCGTACTTTATTTCTTTACCAGCAAGCAGAGAAGGATGAGAGGAGCCATACCATTGTGTGTGTATATATATTAAAAAAATTAACATAACCAACAGTGTTGGTCTAAGTCGTAAGCAACTTGATATCGCTTAAGCAAGGTCTTGGGTTCGAGGCGTTGTGTATGCAGAAAATCTCCGTTGGGAGACTCACCCACCAAAGTCTAGTGTGCGACGCGGGTCAGTGGAAACCGGAAGGGCAGCCTTAAAGAAAAAAATATTAATTTACCCACCCTGCCCTACCCCGATGTATTAACTCAAAAATCCGTCCCGACCCGACCCGACCTATTAAAAAATAATAATTTTCGTCGACGATAAATGTTAGATTCAATCAATCCATCATCATAGTCACAAAATATAGGTTTCAAGTGACCTTTAAAACTATATGAAAAAATAAAATAAGATCAATTAAATTACCCACAAGAAAAAACACATATTTAAAAGAATAAACTAGAACCATTGATCGTCAAAATCAGATATATTAAAACTCGAATAATATCTAACAAAAATTTATGATAAAAACAAACTAAATAAATAGCTTAAACCCCTAAAAGTATTTATATATAGTGTTTTAGTCACAAATATAATAAAAAATAAATAAATAAAATTAAAAATATATCGGGGTGGGGCGGGGCGGAGAATTTCTACCTCATACTCGAACCCGCCCCGTCCCGACTCAAAGCTTTTCAATATCTGCCCCGACTCAAAGCTTTTCAATATCCGCCCCGTCCCGCCCCGATCTCTGAAATTTATGAATAAAAACTCGATCGGGTCGGGCACACCGAATCGAGTCGAGTTTGGGTATTTTTACCATCCCTACTCATATCAACAGCTTCGTCCTCGTAAATAAAAGGCTTAATACAACTTTTTCCCCCTAAAGTATACATTATTTCTCAGCTTGCCCCCTAAACTTCATTTTGCCCACTTTTTCCCCTTAAACAATTCGTTGTTACCCATTTTCCCCATTCCGTTACTCTTTTCTGTTAAAATTTTTTCGACCAATAACATCCTGCCACGTCATCAACGGATTGACTAAGTCAATCCGTTTGGTTTTATTTAAAGGCTAAATTATATGTCAAGTCTGCCAAGTTTGTTTTTTGTTCAATTTAGTCACTAAAAAATCTATTTTTACCTTAAATTGACCCATATTTGTTTCTAATTTTTATAATTTAGTCTATTATTTGTTATTATTAATAATATTATTTTATTAAAATGTTAATATTTAATAAAAATAAATAAAAACAAATATTTTAATACTAAATTAGTAATTTTTTAGATTCGAATTCCAATTAAATTCTAATTATTAATTCTAATTTCACTATATTTGAATTATAGTTTTTGAGTAAAATTTAAATTATATTCGAATCATGTTCGTATTATATTCGAATCACATTCAAATTATATTTGAATCATCTTCTAATTATATTCAAATTATTCATTCAAATTTTGCTATATTTGAAATATATTTTTGAGAAAAATTCAAATTATATTAGAATTATATTTGAACCATGTCTATATTATATTCGAGTCATATTCAAATTATTTTCGAAATATAATTTGAATATGATATTTCGAATGTAATTCGAATATGATTTGAATATAATATGAACATGATTAGAATATAATTCTAATATAATTACATGTTTTTTCAACTATTATATTCGAATCATGTTTATAGTATATTCGAATCATGTTTAACATGTAATTATATTCGAATCATGTTTAACAAGTAATTATATTCATATTATGTTCATATTATATTCGAATCATATTAAAATTATTTTTGAAATATAATTTGAATATGATTCGAGTACAATATGAACATGATTCGAATATAATTCTAATATAATTACATGTTTTTTGAACTATTATATTCGAATCATGTTTGACAGGTAATTATATTCGAATCATGTTTAACAAGTAATTATATTCGTATCATGTTTAACATGTAATTATATTCGTATCATGTCCATATTATATTCGAATCATATTCAAATTATATTCTAAATATGATTCGAATACATTACGAGCATGATTTGAATATAATACGAACATGATATGAATATAGTTACATGTTAAACATAATTCGAATATAATTTGAATATGATTCGAATATAATAGTTGAAAAACATGTAATTATATTAGAATTATATTCAAATCATGTTCATATTATATTCGAATCATATTCAAATTACATTCGAAAATAATTTTAATATGATTGGAATATAATATAGACATGGTTCAAATATAATTCTAATATAATTTGAATTTTGCTCAAAAAATATATTTCGAATATAGCAAAATTTGAATTAATAATTCGAATATAAGTAGAAGATGATTCAATATAATTTGAATATGATTCGAATATAATACGAACATGATCCGAATATAATTTGAATTTTACTCAAAAACTATAATTCAAATATAGTGAAATTAAAATTAATAATTAGAATTTAAGAATTCGAATCTAAAAAATTACTAATTTATTATTAAAATATTTGTTTTTATTTATTTTTATTAAATATTAACATTTTAATAAAATAATATTATTAATAATAACAAATAATTGACTAATTATAAAAATTAGAAACAAATAGGGGTCAATTTAAGGTAAAAATAGACTTTTCAGTGACTAAATTGAACAAAAAACAAACATGACATACTTGACATGTCATTTACCCTTTAAATAAAACCAGACGGATTGACTTAGTCAACCCGTTGATGACGTGGCAGGATGTTATTGGCCGAATTTTTTTAACGGAAAAGGGTAATGGAATGTGCTAAAATGAGTAACGACGAATTACTTAAGAGAAAAAGTGGGCAAAATAAAATTTAGGGGACAAGTTAAAAAATCGAGTATACTTTAGGAGAAAAATTGTATTAAGCCTAAATAAAATTTACAACTCATAGCCATCCCGTAAATGTCTTCTTTTAGATGACCATCATTTTGCACCTCGACACATTTATTTATGAGGATAGAGGAAACGGAAAGAAATAAACTAGGAGATAAAAGTACAAATCTTTAGCCAGCCAAAAAGAAAATGTAAAAACTTAAATAAAATAAAAATAAAGTGAAGCACTTTATTTATTTATTAAACAAATAAATATTGTTGAAAAAATTTGGTTTGTATCCTCCATGTCTCTATCTTTCTTATTTGATAGCATCTAAAATCTCTCCCACATGGAAATGATGGAATGTACGGGAAAAGGCTTACTCTTAGAATAAGTTATATATTTGGATAGTTTATATTTTAATTAAATTTGAACAATCTAATATTTTAATAATTTCTTTAAAAATTATATCAAATTCAATTTAGCTATACATACACAAAACTACTGTAGAGATGGTTCAGTTGATTGATTACTTATTGATAGGGTGAACAAATTTTAATTTGATTAGAAAAAATTATATTTCAATTCCATATATTAATATTATTATTATTTTTATATAAACACCGGTATCTAATTAATTGATTAGTTAATTTAATTCAAACTTTAAAAAAACTCGCTATGGAAACGATTATTTCATTCCAATTTAGACTATTCACAACCTACTGTATTTTTTCCACAAAAAGATATTTCCTTAAATTTTGTGAAGGTAACTTGTCATTTGATAAATGGCCTTGGATTTTCTAAAATCTAGCAAATATTTGGGCTTTGTTCGGTCAAGAATACAAGGTTTGGGCCAACTACTTGTTAGAAGCCTTTTTAACTTTGGATTTACACACTTATTTGAATTTGTAAGATTTAATTTAGTATCTAAATCTTTTTGGTTTAGTTAAGTCTTCTAAATTAGCTTTAATTTGGTATTTACTTTTTTGATATAATAAAATATGTAAACTTGACTTTTTGGTTCAAATTGGTAGCTAAACTCGACTTCTTAATTTAAATTGGTTTAAAAAATAAATATCAAATTAAATGTTGAAGCTAAATTCAAGTACCAAAATGTATATTTATCCAATAATAATTTCATCAATTTAGTTTTGGTAAATAGATAAGCAATGGATTGGCTCTATTATAAGGCCCAAATCCAGTCCATTTTAGCCCAAAATTCCATAGCTTTAACCATTTCAATAACAGGAAAAAGAACATAAAGGAAGTAAAGCTCATAAATTACATTATTGGCTTAATTTTGTACTAATTACCGGGTTATATAGAGATAATTAAAATTCAATTTAGATGTTGTTCTATAAGTTGAGGAAAATAAAGGGTTGGAAAAAAATATTAAAATTATAGTCCAAATTTTTATAAAATGAATTTAGAAAATAAAATGCTTCGAATGTTTTTAAAATTTATTTATTTTATAGTTTTAATATATAAAATTATATTTTTGTAGTTTATAGATGAAGTTTTGATTCAATTTATTCTTTTAAAAATATTAAAATCTTTATTGACGTAGCATCTTTTATGTCTACGTATTATGTACATAAATAATTATATTTTAAAAAAAATTATTAACTAAAACATTAATATGAAACATATTTAGAAAATTAAACGTTGAAATCTCTCAATGATTTATCAAATACAACCTAAATTATACCAACAAGTGTTGGGTGCATTGATAAGGCACATTGCACTCCCTTAAAGAGGACGTGAATTCAAGCCTCGGAGACGATATTATTGGGAGAGGCAGCCTTGCACGCTGAACATGGACCATAAAGCGGACATACATATTATCCAAAGAAAAATACAACCTAAATTATAAAGAGTTTTATTTTAATACACAAGACATGTAAAAAAATATTACAGAACCCTTCTTTAAAATTAATTTTTAAATTATCAAATCTAAAACCTTAAATTTTAAACCATAAATCATAAATTCTAAACACTACCACCTAAACTCTAAAACTATAAATATAACAAGCTTGTGTATCAATTTTTTTTTTCAATTATAAAACACTTTCTACATATTATATGGCAACGAAATTTATATAATAATTTTTCCCGGCCCAGGAGCAAATATGAAAAACGAAACTAGTTATTTAAAATAAACTTGAGTCAAATTAATGGGGTTGATTCAAGTGGTAAATAATTTGATATTGTTTAAATAAATTTCGAGTTCAAGGCTTTGTGTATGCAATAGATTTCTACTGAAAAATTTACCCACTAAAATCGATGTACGGTGTGAGTTAGTTTAAATTAATCATGATAAAATCATAGTAAACTCAAATTACAGGAAGAAGAAAAAATTGAGTCATGTGAAAGGAAAAAGATAGGCATTTAACTTTTACTCATTTTTCAATTAATTAGGATCTGATGGAGCTGGTCTGGGGGTGATCCCGCTTACAAATAAATTTACTGCAATTAAAGCAAAGTTAATGATGCTTTTTAAAAATATATATATTTTTTTACAGAAGAGTGGGGTATGGCATGTGGAAATGCCATCATAAGGGCTTCAACTTCATCTTCATCTTCATCCTCCACCTTCTGATGTAAATCCCTTTCAGAATACTCCCTTTTCTTGCTAATGGCGACTCACTCAGTGCTCTCTTCAACCGAGTCACCTATATTGGTAAAAATACCAGAACAAAATCCGTTTTTTTTTGTGCTCTTTTATGTTTATCAATGATTTTATGCCACGTATATTAAAGATTATTTTTTAATGTTTTATTTATAATACACGTGATATAAAACTATTGGTGAAACATATAAAGAGATACCGAAAAAAAACAGACTAATTCTTTTTGATTAATAAAGGATACCATAGTTGGCCTCATTAAAAACCTCCCTAACCTAAATGGAGGAAAAGAGTGCCAACCAAAGCATTACAGAAAAGCGGGATCATCCCGGCACATAAACACAAAAAAACTAAGACGGAGGACAAGCTAAGTCCTCGTGCAACAAAACAAACACCGCGTCCGGAGGGCTATCGAAATAACTCACACCATACCCATCCCAGGAAAAACAGACTAATTCTACTCAAAGGTAATGTACAAATCTCTAATTATATTAAGGGTAAATTACTCTAGTGACCACCGAATTTTGGGGGCGTACCTGTTTTGACCACCGAATTATCGAACTCGTCAATCAGACCGTTCAACTTTTTAAATTGACCTATTTTGACCACCGCAGTTAAAAAACTAATGGAGTGGTGACGTGGCCGTTAACAGAAATTTGTAAAATTATATATTTAGTCCATGTTATTTATTTATTATATAAATTTATTCATAATTTTAATTTAATTAAATTAAAATTAACAACCAACCAAATGACGACGTGTGTCCCATCTATTTATTAAATTTTAATTTATTTAATTTATAAATTTAACCAACCAACCAAATGATGGGATTTGATCCCTCACCACTAAGCCAACTTCACTTTAGTAATATAAAATACTAACATAGTTTATTAAAGGATTACTTTGTTGGTGTAAACTAAAGAGTATAAAACTAAAGTGAAATGCACCTGGGGGATTTAATCTCACGCCTAAATGCATGAAAGGATGCTACTTCAACCACAAAGACAACTTCATTAACTAATATAAAATACTAACATAGTTTATTAAAGGATTACTTTGTTGGCGTAAAGTATAAAAGGAATTAATAGGATTAGAACTCGGGACTAATTATACAAAACTAAAATACAAAACCACTAAATCAACCTTATAGCTGAGGAAAATGTGACTACATATAATATAGGAATTGAGTAACAATTAATGAAATAATTTTTTTAAATATAATGAAATAATAAATATGATTAATTATATTGATATTTTATTATAAAAAATTAAAATATTAATGAAAATAATAATTTTTAAATCATTAAAAATATTTGAAAATATATTAATAAATAGTATTTTAATAATATATTTTTAGTAAAATAATAAATATGCTTAATTAATATATTTATAATTATTGAGTTCATCAAATGATGGCTAAACACCAAGAGAGGGTGAATTGGTGGATTAAAAAATTGAAGGGTGCAAATAGATAATTTAAAATTGAAAACAAGGCAATTTTAGAGTGGTTCAAGCTTCGAACAAGCTTTACATCCACTACCTCAGCACCCTACTGAGGATTTCAACAATTCACTAACTTGAATTCGTCCCATTTTCTAGGCTAAGGAGGAAACCTTACAAATCGGCTAATCTCTCTACCCAAAGATTGACCCAATATCACTCTTTACAAAGGAAAGATAGACAAACTTTGTATGTACCTCTCAAAGGATAATTGTTTACCCCAATTACACATAAACACTCCCCAAACTTTAAAAATATTTACAATAAAAAATTTCAATTGAGTTGCGCACAAGAATTTGTCTCTAGAGGCACAAGGGTTTGGATTTAATGCTTTGATGTTGCTTGAAGGTTCAATAGTTGTTGTTGTAGCTTTGGAGACTTGTTTTTATACATTCTCATTGATTTCTAGCCGTTTTGGTGGTTGAGATCATCAATAGAGCCGTTGGGGCTCTCTCTTCCCTCCATAAATGTTGTTCTGCAACTACCCGTATCGGAACACGAAACTCCTATATCGAAACGGACACCAAAAAAAGAAAGAATTGTTGTGTGTAAAAAGGGGCCGTATCGAAACAACTATATGTTGTATCAAAACAGTAACATGCAACAAGAGGGTCGTACCGAAACGGAAACAGACTGTATTAAAACATTTTGAAACTGTAAACTTCTGTTTCGAAACAACATAGGGGTGTACCGAAACACTTAACCAAATTTTCAAAAGTTCTTTTCTGACAAGTAACAACTAGTTCATTTAACGCTCGATTTTGAAAATACTTAACCTTGTATCGAAACAGGTACGAGCCATTTCGAAACAACACTTAAAAATCAAAAGCCTAGATGCAGGCTGTATCGAAACGAGAATAGCTCGTATCGAAACGGATCCTTCCAGTGGCAAAACGTATCGAAACACTTTGCGGTGTTTCGAAACGCCTGGGCAATTTTGTGTATTTTGGCTTTGAAATACTTAGAAAAATTTATAGGGTTGAAGTTTTGACTTCAAAATATTTTAAGTATGAATTTTACTTGTCAGGTGTAAGTATTTTGATCACTTAAAAATTTATTTACTTTGCAATTTAGTCCTTAGATTATTTGTTATATCAACATCAAATATTGGTTTTACAATCTCTCTCTTTTTAATATAACAAAACCAAATCAAATTTTTAAGTAAACTCCCCCTAAATTGAAGTTAGGTTTTGAAAAAAAAATTGAAAAAAAAAATTAGCTTAATTCTTCTCCCCTTTTTGTTAGATCAAAATCAATGAAGGCAAAGATAAAGCAATATAGCACAAGGCAAAGCAAAATTAAAGCAACATAATTTCATTAAACATTCAAAACCAAAGCAAAATAAGTCCATAATCTCCAAACATAATATCCAAACCTTAAAACTTAAAACATAATATCCAAACATAAATCAAAGCAAAAGTCTTAAAGTAAAAACATGAATACTTACTTAAAAAGGGAAATCTTAAATTGGATGATATGCAATAGAATGCAAAGATCTAAGGCTCATCATCTTCATCTTCATCATTGGCAGAGCTCCTTCGGAATCCATGTGGGTGCGCAAGCCATTAAATTGCTCGGTAAGAAAAGTCATGGGGCTTCGTTATTTGGTGGAGTAACTTGAGGTTGAGGTTCAGGGGACGCAACTTGATGAGGATTTTCGACACGAATCCACTCTCCATCAATGAAATGAAATTTACACCGGAGAAGTGTGCGCTCATTGATGGGATCCTTGAAAGGTTCCAGAAAGTCAAGAGAGCGGTCAATCCCTAACTTTGAGAGTGAGTAGCTCAAGGCGGTGCCATAGTTGAAGGAGGTGACAAGATTCGAGTTGCAGTTTTGGACAAGATACACCATTTCGGCAAACATGATTTGACAAAGATTTGGTAGATATCCCTCACGAAAGCATTGAATCTAAAAATCGTCCACTTGTCGAATGTGGGAGAATGTTCCTCCGGAAGGACGAAACCACCACGAGATCAAGAGATGAAGGATACGATCATGAGCATCAAGGACGGTGACAGAGCCACCAAGGGTATGTCCCAACGAGTTCTCATCCGAAATACCCTCATCTTCAAACCCGAAAGCATTGGCTAAGGTTTTCGGATCAACCTTAAACTTCTTCCCCATTAGATAGGACTCAATGGCAACCACTTGACAGGCATTGGAGATACAACAAGAATTGGCATAAAAGAGAATAACCATGTTACGGTACAAAGTACCGGGTAAGCCCAAAAAAGACATGAAATTCCAACGCCTCAATAAATCAAGATAACGAAATTGAAATCGTTCGGAATCCAAAAAGGGTATAGAGACGATACGCTCACGACGGATAGCATGATCTTGAAAAAGCTTGATGTTGGTATAAGCGTCTTTGTTTCGAAGACACCTTTTGTAGAGTAGAGTGAGGTTGGGACGTTTAGAATCGTCATCGATGTTAGAGCTTCCACCATCCTCATTGGTTCGTACTCTCTTCCTAGAACCCATATTCAAAATCTGGAAGGAAATCAAGACACAAAAACATATGTATACGTAAATCAACCAAATTCAATCCAATATGCAATCCGATAATCAAGGTGTTGATAAAAATTATACAATGTAATTTTAAAACATATATAAATATAAAACAAATTTTTGGTAAAAAGAATTTCAAAAAAATATTAAAAAAACATACGGTATAATTTTATATTCGAATAAATTTTTTTAGATTTTGAAGAATTTTTTGCAAAAAATTGAAAATCCATACTATATGTATACGTTTAATAAAAAAATTAATTAAAAGAAACCAATAAAATTAAACTAAAATTTAAAATAAAAAAAAAATAAAGGGTTTATACCTTGAAATATGATAATGGATGAATGACGGATGATTAATGCACCAAATTACTTGCAAAGCTCTAGCCTTGATATGTAGATTGAAACCTTAAAAAAATTTAGGTTTTGATGTGAAAAATCAAGGGATTTGAGGAGTTTATATAAGAGTTTTCGGTTAGTATTTGAGAGAAAAGAGAGTTGGTATTTTAATTAAAGTTTGATACTCTTTTAATGCTATTTAAAGCAATCTGCACAATCGTGTTTCGATACGCCACTTGGCATATCAGAACAGGCATTTCGAAACGATATCGAGCCGTTTTGATACCATACTCGTTTTGATACAGGTTGACCCTGTTTCGAAACAACACCACTAACCCATATCGAAACGCAAAGAGCCCGTTTCGATACGATTCAATCTCTTGCATATCCAATATCCAAAAATCATCTTTTAGTGCTTATTTGATTTTTTAGGCTCTATGCATGAGATAAATGCAACATGATTCATAAGTTTGAGAGATGATCTAGTAGTTACCCCCTTGGATGGATCACCCAAGATTTCACCACCTTTGACATAGTTGAACTCTATTGGGTATGTCACCTCCTTTTCCTCAAAAGCCAAGTCTTTTAAGGCTTTAAGAGGTGGATCCTATGCTTCATCTTCTTTAGTTGAAGTCTCATCCACCTTTGATGTTTGTCCTCCATCAATGTCTTCAATGATCCCTACATCATCGTAATCACAAGATTTCTTCCTCGGAAGGATGTTATCATCGAAAACAACATGTATAGACTCTTCAACAACCAAAGTTCTTTTATTAATTACTCGGTAGGCTTTAGAATTTAATGAATAACCCAAAAATATTGCTTCATCACTTTTAGCATCAATTTTACCTAAGTTGTCTTTTCCATTGTTTAAAATAAAACATTTACAACTAAAAGGGTAGAAATAGCTAATGTTAGGCTTTTTGAATTTTAAAATCTCATAAGGTGTTTTCTTTAAAATATGCCTAATCATTACTCTATTAATAATATAACATGTCGTATTAGTGGCTTCCGCTCAAAAATACTTAGGTAAGTTGTTTTCACAAAATATTGTCCTAGCCATCTTTTCTAAAGTTCTATTTTTCCTCTCAACTACCTCATTTTGTTGAGAAATGTGAGGAGCCGGAAAATTATGGCTAATACCATTTTCATTACAAAAATCTTCAAAACCTATATTTTGAAACTTGGTTCTATGACCACTTCTAATATGTTAAATTTTAAGGTTAAGATAATTTTGAGTAATTTTTGTAAATGTAACAAAATTTTCTAAAGCCTCATCCTTAGTACTTAGGATTTGAACTAGGGATGTCAATTTGATCCGAATTCGATTCGAATCCGATTCGGTCTGAAGGAATTTATCTGATCCATATTCGATTGAAAAAAATCTGAATCCGAGGAAAATGTCTGAGTCCTAATAGAAGATGGGTTGGATATGGATCATGCCAAGATCTGATCCGAATCCGATCCAAATCTATGTCCGATCCGAATTCGACGCATCCGATCCATATCCGAGTCCCAATCAAAACATTTAGAACTTTTAATTCCTTAAAACAAAATATCATGTATAATATTTACATTAAAACAAGAAGACAACATAAATAAAGTAAAAAATTAAACTAAATATATTAAAAGAAGGGTAAACTACATAAATGACCATTATACTATTGCAAAAGTCGCGATTTGACCACCTTACTTTTTTTGAAGCAATTAAACCATTATACTATTAAATTGGGTGCAATGTGACCACCAGCCGTTAGAGGTTAACGGTAGGGTGATGTGGCAGTTAAAAAATTAAGGGCGTAATTACATATTTGGTCCTTACTATTTACACATTCTTTCAATTTAGTCTTAATTTTAAACTAATAAAACAAATTAATTAGATGATGACACGTGTCAACACCTTATTGGAGGAATTTAATTATTTATATTTGATTAATAAATTATTTTCCTCCTCCAATTAGGTAGTGACACGTGTCACCACCTATTTAGAGGAGAAAAACAAAACCCCAAATCTGCTTTAAATGAGAATTGAACCTAGGTAAAATAGGAATAAAAACAACACCTTAACCACTACACCAAGCACATATTTGTACTATAGATCACCAATTGTATTATATGTATTATTGTTTGTTGCCATTCAAACTCATCTTCTTCCTCATCATATACCGCTTCTCCAACTATATCATCATCACTGTCAAAGTCTGCCTCATTGTCTGAAACGACTTCAACAAACTCCTTCACTGAATATCGTTGAGGTTTCTGTCTCCGTCAATTGCTACAAGGGATGATATAAAAATTTGATAAAGTTCATAACAACAATAGGACCAATTCAGCGATGAAGTTTATCATACCTACGATCCAATTCCCTAAATTTATTACCATCAGAATCATCATATTCAGATGATTTGGGGGAAGGTAGATTGTAATTGTCCTGTTCAGAGCCATATGAAGGACCACTCAATTTACCATTTGCAGAATGTTCAAGTTTCACAACATCTCTTCCATTGTGAGGATCCAGTAATGGTGCTTTCTTCCTGACACACGGTTAACAGTGAAACCATTTTTAAGGCAGAAAAACAAGTACATATGATCTAAAGGAAATATATGGTGTGGCCTTGGGTAAAAGTGATGAGGAAGAAGATGAGTTTGAATGGTAACAAACAATAATACATATATTACAATTGGTGATTTATAGCACAAATATGTGCTTGGTGCGGTGGTTAAGGTGTTGCTTTTATTCTTATTTTACCCAGGTTCGATTCTCACCTAAAGCAAATTTGGGGTTTTTTTCTCCTCTAAATAGGTGGTGACACGTGTCACTACCTAATTGGAGGAGGAAAATAATTTATTAATCAAATATAAATAATTAAATTCCTCCAATAAGGTGTTGACACGTGTCATCATCTAATTAATTTGTTTTATTAGTTTAAAATTAGGACTAAATTGAAAGAATGTGTAAATAGTAAGGACCAAATATATAATTATGCCCTTAATTTTTAAACTGCCACGTCACCCTACCGTTAACCTCTAACGGCTAGTGGTCACATTGCACCCAATTTAATAGTATGATGGTTTAATTGCTTCGAAAAAAAGTAAGGTGGTCAAATCGCGACTTTTGCAATAGTATAGTGGTCATGTATGTAGTTTACCCTTAAAAGAAACATAACTACATATATTTTTTTAAACGAGAACATAAATGTATATATTAGGTAATTTGGAATAATGGTAAAAACAAAATTAACTTATATATATATATTAAAAGTGATAATAAAAATATAAATGTCTTAAGAATGTAAGTTAAATAATAATAATATTTATTATGATTTATATATATTAATTAACCTTAATATAATGTAATATATCTATTTATACCATATGCATGTATAAATAAATATGAACAAAATAAATGCAAGATCAAGTCATAGATAAACAAACAATAAAATAAATACAATGGAGAAACAAATAAATGTAAATATCAATGAATTACTAAAAAGTAAGGAAATTAGTGAATGAAATAGTAAGTAATGTGCAATCGATAGATAAAGTTATTATATATTATACTAAAATTATGAATTAAAATAGAAAGCAAATTAAAAGCATAAACAATAAACACAAAAAATGAAATGTAGTCAACAAATAAGGGATAAAAACGAACAAATGTAGAATTGAATAGCATAAATTAAATGTATAAGAAATTAAATATACAAAATTATGGACTAGTTTGCACTAAAATAAAATTATTAGAGCGCCAAAACACAATATACCCTAAAGATGCTAAAATTTGTGAATCTACCCCTCAGACTTGGGTCAAGACTAGGGATGAAAATTTAATCTAAATCCAAAAACTCTGATCTAAATGCGGTTAAAACAAATATGAATTCGATCCGAAAAAATCCGATCCAAAAACAATCTGATCCAAATCCGTTTGAAAAAAAATCCAAATCCAAATCCGAAAAAAATATCCAAGTCTGATTGTAACGGATTAAGACTTGGATTTTATACAATCCGATCTAAATCTGATCCATTGCCATCCCTAAATAGAACCCAAGTGTATCTATAAAAGTCATCTACCAATACAAATGCATGACTTACCACCCAAGCTCATAGTTCCAATAGGCCCAAATAAATTCATGTGGATTAGTTGTAACACTTACTAGTCGAAACATCATTAATGGATTTAAATGAGGTTCTCTTTTGTTTACCCCCAGCACAAGCATCACATATTTTATCTAATAAAAATTTTAGTTTGGGTAAACCTCTAACTACATTTTGGGAAGTCAATTTTTCTAAAACACTTATGCTAGCATGTCCAAGTTTCTTATGCCACAACCATGCATCATTCTCATCATGTGCAACTAAACATGCATTGGGTGAATGTATGTCATATAAACGCACCATATAAATATTTCCTATCCGATGACCAATGAGCTTTATTTTATTTGTTTTAATGTTCACAATTTTACACTCATTTTTATCAAAATGAACATTAAAGTCTTTATCACAAAGTTGAACAATGCTCAAAAGATTATGTTTTAGACCATTGACATATAAAACATTTTCCATGAATGTAGATGAGAGATTGTTGGGTTTGTAGATGCTCGATTTCCTTCAACCAATGTGTTTGCCAAGTTCGGAGAAGTTGGATTTTTGGGTGTTTTAGTGGAAGCTAAAATATTGAAATTGGACACAAGGATTTATAGTGGTTTGGCCTTCTAACAAGCACCTACATCCACTACCTTAGCTCTCCACTAAGGATTTCAACCAAATTCACTAAGAATTTCATCCCCTTTTCCCGGTTTAGGAGGAAACCGTTACAACCCTCAAAGCTTTCTACCCAAAGCTTGAGTAAACCCTCTTTACAAGAGAAATTCTAAGCAAACTTGAAATCCCTCTAATAGGTCATTGTTTGCACTAATTAGCTCATTACCCAAAACCTAAACACTTGAGCAAATTTAACAATGTTTAGCTCACAAGTGTTGTCTATACAAGAAATGGACAATTTAAGCTCTAAGAGAATTTTTTGATCATAGTGTTGTTGACAATTGAAGCATTAGTCTTCTCTTGATGCTTGGAGGTCCCTTTTATACTCTTAATTGAGTTTGTAGCCGTTGAGGACCGTTGGGGATGTTTTGGAGCCGTTAGGGTCTTTATTTCTCACATTAATTGCAGTTCTGGTGCCTATCATATCTGTATACGGGGGCCCGTATTGGTACGCCCTTCTTTAGAACTAACCGTTGGGCTCATGCCAACCCTAGCGTATCGATACGCTAGGGAGCGTATCGGTACGGTCTTTACTTTAAAAGTCCATTGGGAAATAACTGTTGGAGTTAGTTAAAACAGGGATCAATATGCTTAAAAGGCATATCGGTACGACCACTATCTGTATCGTTACGGGCAAGCTTGTATCGGTACGTGTTTTGGCAGAATCAAAACTGGGGAAAACGGTATCGATACGGGGTATACCGTATTAGTACGGTAGAGCTGAAAAGTCAGTTTTGAGTACTTTAAAACATTCCAAACTTTTCCATAAACCTTTTTAAATACCTCAAACATATTTTCAAGTTGTTTGGACTTAAAGACATGTTTTAAATTCTTTTCAAATTAGTCCAAAACATTTTTCAATTATTATATCAAAACATTAGTATTACATAGATTACCAATGGAGCATATGCCTTCAATGTGCCATTTGGAGTTATCACCAAATGTCACACATCCTCCACTTTTTGGTTTAAGCTCCAAGAATCTACTCTTGTCTTCGGTCATGTGTCTCGAACAACCACTATCAAGGTACCACGTGTTCTTACTTGAAGTTTTCACCTTGAAGCATTGCTCCTCCTACAAACAAAGAGATTAAGCTTTGATTTTTGGTACCCAAAATGATTAGGGTCCATGAGAGTTAGCTCCCAAAAGCTTGGTCCCCTTAGAAATTCAAGAAGCAATTGCATTTACATTATTAGAAACAATGAGTTCCTTAGGAACCCATACACTTATAATTCTTTTAACTTTAGATTGCTTTTGAAAATCTCTTTGTTTGGGGTAAAATGGTTTTCTCTTAACATATTGGGTTTTTGAAGAATTTCCCTTTTTAAGAGCATGTTTCCTAATAGTAAGAGAAGTTTTAAGATTATCCACTTCCTTAGTGTGATAATCTTGGAAATCGGAAAGAAGTTTTTCAACATCAAGATTTTTCTTTTTAAGCCCATTTGAAAGATTTATCATGTACAAAACCTTCTTTTCTAATTCGGAATTGGTTTTTAAAAGAGACTCATTTTTAGATTTCAAATCGGAAATGATTTTCTTATTTTGCAAAATAGACTCTTTATATTTTTCAACCAATTCATCATAAACATTTTTTAACTCATCATATAATTCATTATAAGTAAGAGATGAGTTAGAGTTTACCATGTGATCCTCCTCAAAGTCCACGAGGCAAAGATTGGCCACTTCCTCTTCTTTCTCGGATGACTCCTCGTCACTCCAAGTTGCCATTTGAGCCTTGAGCTTGTTCTTCTTCCCAAAGCTCTTCTTCCTCAATTGAGGGCAATTAGTTCGGATATGGTCAGGCTTCTTGCACTCATAACAAGTGAGTTGATCCTTTTCTTCCTCTTTTCCTTTATTCTTGAAGTCCCCTCTTCTATTGAATTTTCTTTCTCAATTGGACTTCATGAATCGAGTGAATCATTTAGCCAACATGGCCATCTCTTCGTCCTCCTCCTCACTAGAATCGCTTTCGTTGTATGACGCTTTGAGTGTGATTCCTAGCTTCTTCTTTTCAATCTTTTTCTTCTCTACCTTTTTCTCTTCTTTCCTCTTCTATTCTTCTCTCCCTTGCTTCATGATTTCATGGATGAGTAGAGATCCAACAAGGGCGTCTAGCTTGAGAGTCTTCAAATCTCGAGCTTCAATGATGGTCGTCCTCTTGCTATCCCAAGACTCCGAAAGAGAGTAGAGTAGCTTTCGGACTAGCTTTTCTTCGGGAATAACTTCACTGAAGCCCTTTAGTTCATTGACAATGACCGAGAATCGATCAAACATCTTGGAGACACTTTCGTCGGCTTCCATTTTGAAGTTTTCATAACTCAAATTGAGTAACCTGATCTTCATCTCCTTGACGTCACTTGTTCCTTCATATGTAGTCTCTAGGGTGTCCCACACTTCTTTAGCACTTTCGATTGAAGACACTTTTGAGTATATGTCGGGACCGAGAGCACAAAAGATTATGTGCAATGCTTTGTCATTGACTTGCAAACGTCTTCTATCTACATCGGTCATTTCAGCTTTGGTCTTCGGAATAAGCCTTCATTCACCATCTCTATTCATTGGAATTGTAAGACCGTCTTCTACCACGTCCCACACCATGTAATCGTTTGATTTGATGAAGAGTCGCATCCGGTTCTTCCAATAAGGATAGTTATCCCCATTGAAGAATGGTGATTTGGTGATGCATAGAGACTCGTAAAGGTTTTGGTCAGAGGTGGATGCCATAGCACGATGTTGATTGAAGTGCAATTGATCAAACTCTTCTAAGATCTACTCAAAGGGTGTTAATCCTTCCAATAAGTGTAGCTCTGATACCAATTGTTGAGTTGATCAAATGATGGCTAAACACCAAGAAAGATGAATTGGTGGATTAAAAAATTAAAGGGTGCAAATAAATTATTTAAAATTGAAGACAAGGCGATTTTAGAGTGGTTCAAGCTTCGAAAAAGCTCTACATCCGCTACCTCAACACCCTACTTAGGATTTAAAAAATTCACTAACTTGAATTCGTCCCCTTTTCTCGGCTAAGGAGGAAACCTTACAAATAGGTCAATCTTTCTACCTAAAGATTGGCCCAATATCACTCTTTACAAAGGAAAGATAGGCAAACTTTTTATATACCCCTCAAAGGCTAATTGTTTACCCAATTACACATAAACACTCCCCAAACTCTAAAAAGATTTACAATAAAAAATTTTAAATTAGTTGGGTAAAATAATTTGACTCTAAAGGCACAAGGGTTTGGAATTAATGCTTTGATGTTGCTTGAAGGTTCAATAGTTGTTGTAGCTTTGGAGACTTGTTTTTATACCTTCTCATTGATTTCTAATCGTTTGGGTGGTTGAGATCATCAATAGAGCCATTGGGGCTTTCTGTTCCCTCTGTAAATGATGTTCCGCAACTACCCAAATCGAAACACGAGACCCTTGTATCGATATCGAAATAGACACCAAAAAAAAGAAAGAGCTGTTGTGTGTAAAAAGGGGCCGCATCGAAACAACTATAGGCTGTATCGAAACAGTAACATGCAACAAGAGGGTCGTATCGAAACGAAAACAGACTGTATTAAAACGTTTTGAAACTGTAAACTTCTGTTTTGAAACAACATATGGGTGTATGAAACACTTAACCAAATTTTCAAAAGTTCGTTTCTGACAAGTAACAACTAGTTCATTTAATGCTCGATTTTGAAAATACTTAACCCTGTATCGAAACAGGTATGAGCCGTTTCGAAACAACACTTAAAAATCAAAAGCCCAGATGAAGGCTGTATCGAAACGGGAATAGCCTGTATCAAAATGAATCCTTCCAGTGGCAAAACGTATCGAAACACTTTGGGGTGTTTCGAAATTCCTTGGCAATTTTGTGTATTTTGACTTTGAAACACTTAGAAAAATTTATGGGGTTTAAGTTTTAAGTTCAAAACATTTTAAGTATGAATTTTACTTGTTAGATGTAAGTATTTTGATTACTTAATGTTGAAAGAGTAGAAAATATAATACTTTTTCTATTATTCGATGATTTAGAAAGATACAACATAAGACTCTTTTATAGAGTCGCGTAGGAGTTCAACTAGGATAAGGATTCCTAGAACTACAAAACTTCTAACTCTATACAAGGCTTAGGACTCTTTAGGAGTTTTAATCTTAATCTATTTACATAAAACAATAATTACATATAATAACAAACTCCTAAGGGGGCGTTTGGTTCATGGAAAAGATTATTACCAAAGATAATAATCTTTTCCGGAATAATATTCCCATGTTTGGTTTGAGAGCATTCCCTCTATGGGGTAATAATCTTTTCCCAATAGTGCCACTTTTCCCCTTAAATGGTGAGAATGTCATTCCCACTGATTTCTTAGGTATTTGTTAATTCCCACCCATATGGACTATTTTGTCCTTAAGTTAATAAATTTTGTTCATATAGATCCTTTATTTAATCTTTTAAATATTGTTCATATAATGTATTTTTACACAATATTAATATAATATTAATTTAATATTTAAATGACGTTACACTTATGTTAGTAGCTGATGTTTTTAATTTTATTCTTTAATTTATAAGATGTTTATCATATTAATAAAACATTTTAGTAGGCTAAATTTATGATCTAAAATTTTTATCATTGTTTAAAAAATTTTAAATTTATTTTATTATTTATTTTAATTTATTTGACAATCTATCATAAGAAATAAAAAAATTAAAAATTTGAACATGTTAAAAGTTTAACATTTGAAAATTCACAAAATTATGTTAATAGAGAGTAACGAAGATATGAAAATATAAAAATTATATTTTTAATTTTTAAATCTAATAGTTATATTAATGATATGATAAATATATAATTTTTGCAAATTTTATATAGTATAACAAAAATAGTTATATGACTTTTTATGTAGATATTTTTAATTTAATATTGAAAGTTTAACATGTTAGAAAGAAAATATAACACATAGATAATTTGGTAAATTTTACTTCTAAGTAATCTTATATTTCTCCAACCAAACACAGTAACCTTATATTCCTGCCAAATAAACCAAACAAGGTAATGTAAAATTCCCAAGGTAATGTTATATTCCGGGAATCTCATTCCCAGAAGTAATTATATATTCCGTGAACCAAACGCACCCTAAGAGTTTAATCCTAATCCAAATACAAGTCCAATATCCTACACTTAAAAATTTATTTACTTTACAATTTTATCCTTAGATTATTTGTTATATCAAAATCAAATATTAGTTTTACAATTATTTTATTTTTTTGAATAGATATTTATCATTTTATTTTTTGAATAGATATTTATTATTTTTAATAATTAATCTCGAGTTTGAATCTTATTAATTTTTTTTTATACTCTTTAGTTTACACCAACAAAGTAATCCTTTAATAAACTATGTTAGTATTTTATATTAGCTAAGTGAAGTTGGTTTAGTGGCTGAAGTAGCGTCCTTTCATGTGTTTCGTTGAGAGATCAAATCCCCCAAGTGCATTTTGCTTCAGTTGTTATACTCTTTAGTTTACACCAACAAAGTAATCATTTAATAAACTATGTTAGTATTTATATCAATGAAGTAAAGTTGACTTAGTGGTTAGAGTAGTTGCCTTTTATTCATTTGGGTGTGTGATCAAATCCCCCTAAGCACATTTTACTTCAGTTTTAATTCTTCCCATTATTTACGACCAATCGAATGGTTCAAGTGGATCACTTAGACGGAAAAATTACATCTGAATGGATTCATCCATTCAAGAACAAGTTTGGACAACCTTTGGATCAAACTCATTTTCAAGATCGAACCTCGTCATCGAAACGAGCCATATCTATCAATAAAAATAACCTTTGGATCAAAACAACATCAGAGAAAAGAATCAAAAAATTTCTTTTTATTCAATGAACTATCCAAAGATTATAATTCAATTTTATTAATAAAATTTATTTGATTTACTCTGAGTCTTCGGACCACATATTCGACTCAAAATTATATATGCAATAATATTAACAATATTTTTTTGAATAAGTCTAAAGCTAATTACAAGTAGTGTTTGTTCATACATATTCTTAACCCTTTGACAATACACATACACATTGTAAACAAAGCGAATTGAACCTGTATCCAGGGATGGACCGAGGGGTGTTGGTGGGGGCAACCGCGCCCCCTAAAATTTTGAAAATCATATATGATTTAGAAAAATTTTAAAATTTTTCTATGTATTTTTTATTAAAAATCTATTTTCTCCCCCTAAAAATTTATAGGTTCGCCCTCCTAACCTAAAGTCCTGGGTCCGTCCCTACCTGTATCTCCCAAAATAAACATCATCCGCATTTTTACTGAGACACTTGTTAGGTTCATAATCATAACAACATTAACTAAATTAATAGGTAACCTCTATCTTACAAGTCACAAATAGTATAGTCCGGCAAGAATTAGCACGCCAAGGGAATCGTTCTCCATCATTTGAAAAGACCCATGATGCTCTCTCAAAATTTTAATTACTTGACCCAATAACACTAATTTAATTGAGAATTGATATTTAAAATAGGATTCAAAAGTATTTTTAGTGATAGACGTGATTTATCTAAGTAATTTAAATTCAAATAATTTATTTTATATGTGTATAGATTTATTCATATTTAAATTAAACGCAAAAATTAATATATTGTACTAAAATAGATGTTTTTTTTTTATAAAATTTCAAAAATACATTACTTTTACTATTTTTTGTCCACAGTCCACACACATGACTGACTATAACTTGTGAATATATATGAAAAAATATAATTTGAAAATATAATTAAATAATTTTTAATCATTAAATGGTCATGAGTCATAACCAATCATTTTGAATTCTCCGATAAAAATCGGATCAGTGGGAAGCGGTTCAAAGTTTCTTTCTTTTTTACTTTTTGGTCCATTTGGCGTGCAATCCACGACAATTTGGTCTTCATTTCCTCCCATTTCTAACCCTTTCTTTTTGCATAAAAAGTAACACCCATATATATATATAGGATAGGATATACACACGGTTTTACATATTTATTTGAATTATTGGAAGGGTGAAATAGATAATTGAGATTAATTTCTAATTTTTTTTAAGTAATAATCTTCACCCACTGTTAATCTCAATCATCTATTTCACCCATTCAACGATCTAAAAGATGTGTAAAAGTTAAAAAATTTACATTGTGTAAGTGGATTATATTCCTATATATATACCCATCATCAAAATTTGAGAGAAAATTCTACAACACTCGACGAGCACCGATGAGCACCACTAACGATGAGCACTATTAATTTAATTTATAAAGATTTAAAATTTAAAGGACTCAACGTATAATTATACATTATTTAAAAATTAAGAGGTAAATTAATTAAAATATATTTTTTATGTTTAATTTTTTTAAACATAATTAGATCAAAATGCCTACCTCTAAATCACAAAACCTTAATTTTTTTGAAATTCAATCCGCCACCGCCATCACTAGCCACCGCCGTCGGGTGGTCCGTGGCCGCCGTTGAACCCGATCACATTTGCAAGAAATGTTGGTAAAAGTACGAAATATAATTCGCATTCAAAGGCACATTTGCAATTGAGTTCAATTGCCATGGTTATCGCACCTCTGTTTCATTAATATATTTCAATTCTATTTTACTATTTTACTATTTTATCAAACTTTAAGTACAATTAGTTTAAAAATGGAGATTCTAGAGGCACATATGTCAATTGCTATGGTTATCGCAAACAGAATTTTACAACAACAAACACTATAACAACCTTTGTGGCCGCAGGGCTCAAAAGCGGCCACGATGGTGCGGCGGCGACGAAGAATTAAATTTTAAAGAAAAAATTAGGGTTTGTGATTTATCGGTAAGTATTTTGATATAATTATGTTTAAAAAAATTAAAAAATATATTTTAATTAATTTATTTTTTAATTTTTAAATAATTTATAATTATACGTTGAGTCCTTTAGATTTTAAATCTTTATAAAGTAAACTAATAGTGCTCGTCGTTAGTAGTGCTCGTCGAGCGTGACAGACTCATCCAAATTTGAGTATGTGTAGTATGATTTGAATTCACTCTAGTAAATTAGTTTAAGTTGAATTTGTTATTTAACTCAGCACTTATAATTATTAATTTATAACAATGAATAAGAATCAAGAAAATTCTCTTTTATTCATTGTGTGTTTGATACATGAAGAAGCAGCTATTAAATAGCCAAAATGAAGAACCGCCAAAACTAATAGAATTGAATAACTAATTAACCTACACTCTAACTATATTAACAACAATGGTTACATTTAATAGCCCCCCTCAAGATGGAGACGAGTAGATGTTCAGGAGACCCATCTTGAGAACAAGAGAGTTGAAGGCTGGTGAGTGAAGGGCTTTCGTGAAAATGTCAGCAAGTTGGTTGGCGGATCGAACATGAAAGAGCTTTATGAAACCATCGCGGACCTTGTCGCGAATGAAGTGACAGTCGACTTCGACATGCTTGGTGCGTTCGTGAAACACCTGGTTGGTTGCAAGATGTATGGCAGACTGATTATCACAATATAATGAAGCAGTGGAAACATCAATCTGGAAGGAAGATAACAGTGATCGAAGCCAAATAAGTTCACAAACAACTGCAGCCATGGAACGATACTCGGCCTCACAGGAGGATCGGCTGACAATTTGTTGCTTTTTAGCTTTCCAAGCGACCAAGTTATCGCCAATGAAGATGCAAAAACCCGTGGCAGATCGTCTGGTATCTGGACAAGCCCCGTAATCAGCATCGACAAAACCACTTAGCTGTAGGTTGGATGCTGAGGAAAAAAACAAACCAAGAGCAGGAGTCCGTTTGATATATGCAAGAAGATGATGAACAGCCGTGAGATGAGGACAACATGGAGAAGCAACAAACTGACTCAAGTGATGGACAATGTAGGCAATGTCTGGTCTGCTGTGTGTAAGATACAACAATCGACCAACTAGCCTTCGATAAACCTGAGGATCAGGAAGCAAATCACCTTCAGTTGCACTCAACTTATGAGAAGGGACCATAGGCAATTCAGCAGGCTTCTTGGCTAAGGACCCCGTGTCTTCCAAGAGCTGCAAAGCATATCACCTCTGAGATAAAGAAATGCCAGAAAAATTACGAGCAATCTCAAATCCAAGAAAATATCGCAAAGTACCAAGATCCTTGAGCTTGAAATGTTGCTGAAGAAAAGTTTTCACAACCGCCAAATTGTCTAAATATTTTCCTGCAAGAACAATATCATCGACGTATACTAGAAGGGCTACCATGTTCACCAGAACCCTTAACAAAAAGGGAATGATCAAAAGGTGACTGTATAAAACCAAACTGAAGAACAACACTCGAAAAAGCAGTGAACCATTGGCGTGAAGCTTGCTTAAGCCCGTAAATGGACTTATTTAACTTGCACACTAAATTCTAACCTTGAGTAGGAGAAGTATAACCAAGGGGAAGCCGCATGTAAACCTCGTCATCGAGAAACCCATTGAGGAAAGCGTTATTAACATTGAGCTGCAAAAGGTGCCAACCATGAATAGTAGCAAGAGCTAGAAGAACCTTAAATGAATTCATTTTAGCCCCAGGAGAGAAGGTATCCATGTAGTCAATGCCTTCAATCTGAGTGAATCCCTTTGCCACCAATCGGGCATTGTAACAATCAACAGATCCATCAGCGTTGTATTTTATACGATACACCCACTTACAATCAATGGGGTGTTTGCCATCGGGTAAGGAAACAACCGTCCAAGTGTTGTTCAAATCCATTGCCTGCAACTCTTCATGCATGGCATGTCTCCAATCAGAAGAAGTCACAGCTTGGTGATAAAACATAGGCTCTTTAATGGTAGAAACATTTGCAATAAAAGCAGCATAGTCGAGTGACAATTTCATGCTAGAGATACAATCTTCAATAGGATAAGAGCATGAAGCAATGCCATTTAAATGATACTCCTGAAGATAAGTAGGTCTTTGAACATTACGAGATGATCGTCGAAGAGAAACCACGGGCTGACTTGCTGAAGAAGCAGGATTCGGAGCAGCATCTTGTGGCACAAGTTGTTCATGGCCATGCACAACGTCAGACATAGCACGTGGTAAAACAGTGTCAGGAAACAAGTCAACACCAATATCTGAGGAAGAAATCGAATGAATAGGAAATATGCTCTCATGAAATACAACATTCCTTGAGACAACAATCGAACGGGTCTTTAAAACATAGACCTTGTGTCCCTTAACTCCTGGAGAATATCCAATGAAAATGTCAGGCAATGCACACTCAGAAAACTTGTTCATGTGTGCTTGTAGTGTCGAAACAAAACAAATACAACCAAAAACTTTGAGAAACAAGTAATTGGGAGCCGATTTGTGTAATACCTCATAAGGAGATTGATTCCATAAGACCGGAGAAGGCAACTGATTAATCAGATATGTGGCAGTGAGCACACATTCACCCCAAAACCGAAGAGGAACCTTGGACTGGAAAAACAAAGCCCTAGCAACACTAAGGATGTAACACCCGGCTAAAATGTAAAAAAAAAGTTAAATTGCTTTGTGGGGGACTCGAACCCGTGCCTTTGGCATGGAAGTGGAGGACCTAACCATTTGAGCCAAGTGCTCTATTCTGTCAAGTATTACCAACGGTAATATTTGTTTGTTAATTGAGGAGTCAGATTGAGTTAGCTTTAATTTAACTCTGACTCCTCACCTACCAACTTTAATGTCGTATCGTGCACCCTCATTCTCTCTCTCTTTCATCTCGTTTCTCTGCCGTCCCTGATCTCTGTCCATCTCCGACACCACCGCGCCGTGAGCTCCACCGTCGGTGCCAAGGCATTCCCCGTCGAGCCCCGACCAAAACCCTCATCTCCATGCGCCGTCTGCCGTCCCCGATCACCGTGAAACACCATTGAAAGCTTCGTCAGAGACCCTTGCTCCGCCGCTCTGGTTTACCGTCGTTTTAGCCGCCGTCTGTCGTCCGTCAGCGACACGACCACCAGATCTGGTTTCCTCACGTCAAGACAGATAAAACCCAGTCAACCGATCATCCGTTCGACGCCGGTAAGACGTTCATCGGAGCTTCAAGCTTTCCGACGAGATTTTGACATTTTCGGTAATTTCCGACATGATTCCGGCCTATTTTTTTATGTTTCTGATATGGGTTTTGTTAGGGGTCTGATAAATGCTCTTTTTCCGGCAGATTCGACGAAAAAAGGGTGTCTCCGATGACCGTCCGACGACCGTCCAGCGACCCATTTCGTTTTGGGTAAGTAAATCGGTCTGAACCCGGTCCAAACCGGTCCAACCCGAGTTTGACCCAACCCGTACCCGTACTTGAACCAAACCCGTATTCGACCCGACCCGTATCCGAGCCCAACCCATCTACCGAGTCAACTCAACCCGAGTCAGCTCAGTGAGTCAACCGAGTCAACTCAGTTGACCTCTGCCCGTTGACTGCTGACGTCAGCGTTGACCTGCTGACGTCAGCATTGACTCTGACCATGTTGACCGTTGACCTGCTGACGTCAGCGTTGACTCTGACCGTTGACCAAAAAGTCAAATTTTCCAAAAACTCTTATTTTATGTTTTTCGACGTCCTGAGTCCGTTTTTAAAGCCCGTTTCGCAAAATTCTAACCTGAAAGCCTCCAAATCTGACTTTGAACTAGAGAGTGCATAAGTTAAATATTCAGTATAAGAGCAATGTAAAGGATGTCTGATTAAGGGTTTTTTTTATTGAAGGTATCCATGTATCTCTGTATCCGAAATGTTATGGGACGTCGAATTCGGGTTCGTGTGCAATCAAATGGGGTATCATGAATCGATCGTTGCAGCTCGGAGTTAAGGTAATACATTACTACCTTCTGAATGTTTTCAAAACTTGTTGGTATTCGGTTAATGCTTGCACGACCATGTTTGAGCATATGATTAATTTCGCTAATGTCGATCAATTAAGAAATAAGAATATTAATGGCCAAGGCTTATATTCGATTAAGAGGTTTGATAAATCGAAAAGATTTTCGAGTTCAATAAGTGATTAACAAAAACAGTTGATTTCTAAATCTGATTATGTTGGCTAATGAATTACGAAAATGCCCCGATGTATGAAAATGACTAAAATACCCCTATCAATGAAAGTGGTATGAGAATTTACACTAGATTCGGTATATCAACTAATTCTTCTGAAAATCTTGAACTGGCTTGGGAAGTTATCGTAACGAGGCTTCACCTTTGAGATTGTAAATTGCTCAGATTCTATTTGAAACTGAATAAATATTTGAAGACATATTTGCGAGAAAATATTTGTATGTTTGAATTAGTCAAAGTTGTGTAAATTGCTGAATCGTTGGAAATGACTAAAATGTTTGGAAATACTGATAATGCTGAACTGATCAGAATATCCATAACGACCAAAAAGAATAATCTATCCTCGGCAGCAAGTGCGAAATTGATCAAAATGATGGTTTTACCCTCGAGAACTTAAATGAAAGAATAGTTGGAAGGACTGAAAGACTCTGAACAATCGCAACACCTTCGAGCATCGAATTGTTTGAAATACCCTCAGATATTATAATGATTGAGAATGTTTCTAAGACATGGAATCGAGAACTCCATATAAGGCCAACCATGTAATGGATCAAACAAGAAGTGGTAATATACGACCTGTGTCTGTTGGTCGTTTATGATACTAAGAGGATATTGGAGGAATACCATATGAAGGCGTACAATTTTGGGAGAAAGTACATAGCTAATAGTAAGAGAGATCTGTTCTTATAAGGTACATTCGATGTTTTGGAATGAGTTCAAGTGCAATGCACATGTTTGAATACTTGGAAAATACCATCCGAATATATGCTTGATTTCTAGAATAAGTTCAGTGAACGATTGGTGAAGGTGAACTATTGATGTTATGCTCCGTAGTCAGTTTTGAGAAATGAATGGTTGAAGTGTACCTATTCGGAGAGATATTAAACACGGTGTTAATGGGTTCCGATTAGTTCAAAGGGGCTCGGAAACTTGACGAGCAACTAGAAGTCATAAATTCTGTACATCACCGTTTATACCTTGTTGGTTCAATTACCAGTTTACCCCTCCCGAAGGTCAAAATGACCTTAATACCCTCATAGGTTGTAACATTTAATTCTGCTCGTGATATATTTAAAATCTCAATGATTCTGATGCATCAACTTCTGATGTTGATTCGATCTGTCTTATTGAACTCCCCTATTTGTAGGGACCTTGTTCTGAAATCAGTCCAAAATTGTCCAATGTCATCTTTCTGATATCTATCAAGTACCTCTAAGAAATGAATTGGGCCATAAAGCGCGTACCATGTATATGTAAATACTTTCTGTTCTAAACCAAGTCCATATGCTAGAAATTTAGAAGTATGATATTGTAATACGAAAGGAAAGCAATTCTCTAATTTTTGACCTATGATATGAAAAATATATTTGATATCTGACATTTGAATACGAAATAATAATAATAATAATAATAATAATAATATAATAATAATAATAATAATAATAATAATAATAATAATAATAATAATAATAATAATAATAATAATAATAATAATAAATTTGATATCTGTCTTCTGGTATAAAAATAGATTTGATATCTATTTTCTGTAATATTGTCTTCTGAATATAAACTGAAATCATTTGGGGTATATTATCTGGGATGTAAATGATGATCTGTAGGCTCAGTGCTGGTAAGTCCTTCTAGACCTAAGCTCCTATGCCCAATGGGCCTAGGGTAAGTCTTTCTGGACCTAAGGCATCCCCTTAGGTAGGCTCCTACGCCTCAGGCCTAGGGTAAGACCTTCTGTATGCAGTTCAGGGCGAATTGCATTTTAGAGTTCGGTTGAGGGTAGTTAAGTTAATTAATAGAACTTTCTGACCTCTTCTGAAACATACCCTACTAAATTAATGTATCAATGTTGAACCCTCAGTAAACCTACAATTCGCACTTAATGGACCACTCTGAACTCTGTGATTCAACCTTTGAAATCTGAACCTCTTTTGAATCTCTGGCTTTAGACCACCTCTTACGGTTCGGGTGATCAAAATAGAACAGCTCTGTGACCTCCTAACAATGCTTCGCTAAATTATCGAATTGTAATTTGAGCTTACCGTTGTTTAATTCTTCATGAAAATGTTAAGTTACCATATACCTACTTGCACCTTTAGCATCTCCTGGTAGTTTGTATTACTGAGCTTTCCGAAGCTCACGTTGTTTTTACCATCACAGGTTAGAAGATCGACTTTGTCGAAGCTGTCAACGTCGATATGAGAGTTTCTTTGGCTTGCTTGCGGAGTATGGTATCTATATAATTAGGGGGCGTGTATGTCATGTTTTTATTTATATTCGGATTTGAAACTTGTATTAATAATTTGTATCAGAGTTTTGTTTCATTGTCTAAATGTTTTTCTGAAACTATATTTTAATTCAAAATTTTGATTTATGATTTCAAATGATTCAACAAATTCGTTTATTTGAAATTTTATCGTGGGTCGCTCCGGTGACCCTAATGTGACTTCCTAGGATCCGTATTAACGCATAGGCGGGTCAAGGGGGTTACAGAGGTGATGTTGATGCTTGTGTTCAACCACTGAGTTCTGTTGAGGTGTCTCAACACAAGAAAATTGATGCACGATACCCAACTTGCTGAACAACTCAGTAAACTTCAAATCTGGAGCATTATCTGACCGGAAAACTTTAATATCGAACTCAAACTGTCTTTTGACCATGGAAATAAGATGAGGAATAATAGTGGACACATCGAACTTATGTGTCATGAGATAGGTCCATGTAGAACTTGTATGATCATCGACCAATGTTAAGAAATAACGTTGGTTTCCATAGGTAGGTTCTTTGAAGGGGCCCCAAACATCACAATGGATCAAAGCAAAAGGAAGTTCAGCACGAGTAGAAGAAGAAGGAAAAGAGAGACGATGTTGTTTTGCTAATGGACAAACAGAACAAACATCATCTTTATTAAATTGCAAAGAAGGTAATACATTCTTCAGTGATTTCAACACTGGAATACTAGGGTGGCCAAGCCTATCGTGCCAAGAGACACTATTTACATGATTTTGGACAAGTTACCTATCATTCTTGACATGTGTAATAGGAGAAGGATCAGGCAGACGCAACAAGTCCAATCCCTTATGCAATTCACCCTTCCCAATCACACGGCAGTGGTCCTGGATTGAGCAATCATCAGGAGAAAACAAAACATTAAACATGGAATCTCGAATCAAACAGCTGACAGCCAAAAGATTAAAGTTGAATTCTGGCACATAAAGGACATCCTTGAAAACTATTTGACGAGAAAGACAAACAGTCCCAGAAAATTGCACCTTGACAATAGAGTTATTAGGAAGCAAAATATCACTCGTATTGATAAGCTTCAAAGATTCAAACATGTCCTTAGAAGAGCAAACGTGTCTGGAAGCTCCAGAATCAATAACCCAACAATGTGCATCATTAAAGGAGCTAAAATGATTAACAAAAGAAGGAACCTTGCCTTGCATCGCCAGATTGACAGAAGAGGAAGAAAGATCAGCTACTGAGGCTGCCTGCAACTGATTGGTCAACATGGAGATAAGCTGTTGACACTGTTGCGTAGTCAATGAATCATTGACAAATGCAGAAGAAGAACCATGAAGAGAATCATAAGATAAGACCTCTGGAACATCATTAGCAACATTCACATGAGATTGCTTGGAACGAACTGTATAACCAGGGGGATATCCATGCAATTTATAACATTTATCCTTGATATGCCCTAACAAACCGCAATGACTACATTGAGGGCGACCTTTCTTATCACCATTGTAGGTTTTGACAGCAAAAGTTACTTCACCAATTGGATTAGATAAACAAATAGATCTTTGACTTTCTTCCTGTGCCACTAAAGAAAAGACTTTTGTAATCGAAGGTAATGGATCAAGCAACAAAATCTGGCCACGAGCATGGGAAAAGACTCATTCATTCCCATAAGAAACTGCATTGTTAATTCTTTTTGCCGTTCTTCAATCATCTTGCGTACACCCTCACATGTGCAAGTCGAACATGTACAAACAGATTTCAGCGAGGCAAGTTTATCCCAAATTATTTTCAGTTAAGTATAATAAGCACTCACAGTTAAAGATCCTTGAGTTAATTCATGTAATTTCTTTTTCAAATGAAAGACTCGAGGTGCATTCTTCTGTTGAAAACTATCTTCAAGATCTTTCTGGATATCCACAACACAAGATTGAAAAATTAAACTTGCAGCAATGTCCTTCGATACTGAATTAAGAAGCCAAGAATTGACTAGATTGTTTGCCCGCTTCCAAGATCCGTAGCGTACCTGATCTGTAAGTGCAGGAGCAGTAATGGAGCCATCCACGAACCTAAATTTGTTCTTAGCAGATAACGCCATCGCCATGGAACGCTTCCAAGAATTGTAGTTGTCATTCGTCAAAGGCTGTGTCACCAAACTCATGCCAGGGTTATCGGATTGATGAAGATAATAAGGATTATTACCATTGTTGAAATCATCGTTGGAATTGGCCATGAAAGATGAAGAATAGAAAGAAAAGAGAAGAAAAGCCTGAGAAAAGCTCGAGAAAATCTTTTAGAAGAGAAAAAAATATGCTCAGGGAAGCTAAAATATCATCTGATACCATATAACAGTGAATAAGAATCAAGAAAATTCTCTTTTATTCATTGTGTGTTTGATACATGAAGAAACAACTATTAAATAGCTAAAATGAAGAACCGCCAAAACTAACATAATTGAGTAACTAACTAACCTACACTCTAACTATCTTAACAGCAATAGTTACATATAATACTTATAATTATTAATTTTACTTGTAAAATCTAAATAATATTTTGTAAAACATAATCTATAAAGTCTTAAAGAAATTGTTCGTTCTTTTTTCTTTTTGCCATGAATTATTGAAAAGCACATTTATCATTGGGTAGCAATGTTGAATTTGCTTTTTCACATTATTGGTACGTCTGGTTTAGTCAATTTTATTGACTTTTTTACTGCTAATTTAAAATGTGAACAACTGTGGAGGGTAATTAATTACAAGACTAAAGGGAGAGGTTTAATTGGGATTTGGGATTGCGTTCCCAACAATATCTAGGTAGGGCCCAATTCAATGATAAATTGAGCACGTTCATGAGTTGTAACTTCAAGCATTTTAACCAACGAATATATAATTTTTTGAGCACGTTAATGAGGTCTATGTATATTTTTTTAACTTTTTATAATAAGATTTTTTTAGTAAAGTATATGTCAATTTTATGGTCCATATTTAAGATTCATTATTGTTATACGATTTCAAATATATTTCGATCATGTTTTTATAATGGTTAATACAAATTATTGTTGGGTATCGATTGAAAATATGAATGGAAGAATTTTACATGGCTTAGAAAAATAAAGGAGATCAAACTTTATGATTCATAAAGAATATAAGAGATTGGTTTTAAAATATCTCGAATTAAGAATCCAACGAGTGATTTCAGTGGAAAAATAGAATGATGTTTATCTTATGAGACCTGAATTCAAGCTCATATGTGTGCAAGATGTGTGTACGTTGTAAAAATGTTAGAAAAAAATGTGAACGAGCACCACCATACAATCACACCAGTATATTAGAAAAACACGCCAAATCAAAGTACCGAGTTTTCCATTTAACTCCTTTTAAGTTTTTCTTTTTCACTTGAATTAGAATGTTTGGAAATGAAAAAATAATTATGATTGAAATTGAGAGAATAATTTTTTTTGACAAATCTTAAATCATTCGAATCTTACATAGATAGGAGGGAAAATGGACTCTGTGGGAAGGAAAGAGAGTGTTCCTAGTGGGTCTAGAGCTAATGATCTAAGAGAATGTGAGAGAACAAAGATGAGCAGTTTGACCAACCAACCAAATATACTTGCTCGATTAAAAGAATAATTAATCATTCATCCGGAACAAAAATTACTTAGAAAATGAAATTGTTTACAACTCTTATAATGTTTTAGTCAGGCAAAATAGTTATATATATGTTGGAATTTATTGAAGTTATCAAAATTTTGGTATGCAATATAGAAAATCATATAACTCGCGAGAGTTAGCAGTTAATTGTAGGTTTAATAGGGTCAAATTATACTTTTGAATGCCAGCCTAGTTTAATCCATGCGTGTGCAATTAATTAGCAAAAGTAAAAGAAAAGCAATCACGGGTTTAAAATGGTATGATAAAAAAATTCATCTTAATCGGTAGTTGAAGGTTTATTTTTTATCGTGATTAGAGACAGATTTATTTGTGAGGTAGGGAACAAAAATCTTCTAATCTCTTTTCAGTATCTTTTTTATGCTTTAATACTAAAAATTTAAATTTTAAGCTTAAATTTTAAATTTTAAATCTTAAACTCTAAAAATATATCTTACTCCAATTCTATAAACTTTAACCATTAATCCTAACCTTAAACCTTAATTCTAAATCTCAAATCTAATTTTTTTAATGTGAGACATTATTAGAAAATGTCAAATTTCTAAATCTCAAACTCTTTTCAGTATTTTTTTTTACATTTATTTTATATATTAAATTGATAGCTTTTATTGGATAATTAAGAATTGTCCTGATTTTTTTTTTATTTTACCCCAGTTAATGTCAAAGTTTGGCTCCTAGGAGTAACAACACTAACCTTTAGCTTTAGGACCTCTCAATAAGTTTAAGTGTATATTATTTTAATTTAATTACAATATAATGCGTGAATAAAGCATGAATTAACCTAGCTAAACTAAACACATTAACAAATTAAGCGGCTGCTCAGTGCTCAAGGCAAACCGATTATTTTTGCAATAAATTTCTGCTCCCATGGCCATGAGGGCTGAGGCATCATCTACAAGAATAAAAATTTCAAATGGTTGAACTCAACAAGTGATTTTAATGAAAAAATATATAATATTTATTATAAGAGACTTGAGTTCAATCGCTTTGTTCGTAATATGTATGTATATATAAATTAAAAATATCTTTAAACAAATGCTACCTTATAAATACTTTTAAATTATTAAAAAAAATTCAAATGGCAGGCAATATTTGTAGACAAACTACTCCAATACCCTAAAACTTTATCCATTTGCCATATATAAATAGGCCCCAAGAAGAATAATATAATAATTACACCAAGTAGGACTATATGATATATTCAACGCTAATAATAATAACATTGCACATCATTATATCAAAATTGTAATGATAATAGTGGCAACATGTGGCATATAAAACAACTTTTTTATTTTTCTACTAGTGAAAACGCAGTCGATTATCAAAAGAGTTCTGTATACGAATTCTTCGAGTTTAAATAGTTTATTTACAAAGTGTATGTATTATTAAAAGGGTAAACTACACTGGTAGTCACCGAATTTTTAGGGCGCTTTTAATAAGGTCACTAAATTTTTAAAACTTTCATTACAGTCACCCAACTTTTAATTTGCTTTCATAAGGTCACTGCCGTCAACCACCGTTAAAAAAACTGACGTGGCATGTTAAATTTAAGGGTAAAATACACTGTTAGTCACTGAACTTTTAAGAGGCTTTCAATATGGTCACCAAACTTTTAAAACTTTCATTACCATCACTCAACTTTTAATTCGCTTCCATTGCCGTTAAAAAAGTTGATGTGACACGTTAAGTTTAAAAACAAACTTTTTCCCACCCTATTTTATCTCCATTTCTTATTTTTCTTCCATCCAAACATGTCTATCTTTTAGATACATTAATATTTTTCTTTGAACTCCTCATTATCCAGTGTATGACTCAGTAAATGTCGGGCCTGAAGCATAAAGAGGATTTTTATGAGCAAAATTTTAGTTATTTTTTTATCATTCCATCATCGAATGTCTCCCAATATTTTTCTTGTTCTCACACATGTCGTATGCATTTCTAGATACATTAATATTTTTCTTGATGTGTTACTAGAGTAGTAACGACTTTCACCAAAAAATTACAATTTGATTTATGTTGAATGAATCAGTACTGTAGTTCATGGAGCTGCATTCTATTGTGTTGTAGTTGAGGTTGTTAGGTAGTTACAAGGCTGGTAGCTTTTAACCTAGTTTGTTATACAGTTAGAAGCTAATGAAGCTTGTGTATAAGTAATCTTCTTTTCTGATGTATGATTCATTCATGTATTCATTCTTCTTTCAATGAAATAAAATCTTCTTCTTCTTCTTCTATCTTTTTAGCTTTCTTAATATGATATCTTTCGCCATAGATCTTGGAGCCTTTCTTCCACTAGCTTTTTTCTTTGCTTAGTCTTTTTTTTGCCTTTGTTTTTCTCTGGTCAAGGTTTCGATGCCTGAAACCAGTTCTGAGGAGTTATCCACTGGTGCCAAGATGTTCACCAATAAACGAATCAATGCAGTCTTGGATGAAATGAATTTTTTGTTGTGGAAACAACAAGTTTTGTTGACTGTTCGAAGTCACAAGTTGGAGAAGCTGCTCACAGGTGCTCTCAAACCTCCTCCAGAAACGGTGACTGGTGATGATGGACAGATGGTGGCCAATGATGATTATGAGACGTTTGTTGCACAAGATAGCGCGTTGGCTTCATGGTTGTTATCCACGGTTAGTTCCAGTCTTTTACCAGAATTTGTTGGCGCAGAAACAACTGCCTCTGTATGGAGTACTGTGCTACATTTCTTTGCGAACAAGTCCACAACGACTGCCATGAGTCTTCATTGCAAGCTCCGTGCGTTTCACAAAGGAGAAGACACTATGCACGTGTATCTTACCAAAATTAAAGAAGTATGTGATGCTTTGGCTGCGTGTGGGAGTTCTGTGTCCAATCTTGAGCAGATTGCGACAATCTTGAATGGGTTACCAGCTGAATATCAGCCTTTCATGGCGGTTATTGCAGCGAGTAAAGATCCGTTCACGTTGGATGGGGTCAAAAGGGTGTTGATTGATGCTGAATCACAGATCAAAAGGGTTTCAAACTCAAACTCAGTTGCCATTGCTTGCTAATGTTGCCCAGGTGCGCAAAGATAACAAAGATTCTATGTGTGATGATAAGGGTCGATCGCAACAGTCTCAGGTTATTCAGAATTGCAATCATGGTCAGCAACATTATGCACATGGATCCCAATTTGGAGGTCGTTCTGGTGGTCGAGGTCGTGGACGTGTGAGGTTGCAATGTCAGTTGTATGGCAAAAATGGCCACTCGGTCGATCGTTGTTGGCAACGATTTAATCAAAATTTTCCTGGAATTCTTGCTGACAGTGGGCTTGGCAATGGACGAGAAGAACAATTCAATGCTCATGTTAGCTCTCTTGAAAACCCTACTTGTCTAACCTGCTGCAGGGGTTCTTCTTCTTCACTTGCAGACTCGACTAGCAACAACAACTCTGGTAATTGGGTGATTGATTCTGGGGCAACTAATCATGTTACGCCAGATGCAAGCAAGGTTGCGCATGGGACAGATTACAATGGCCCTGGTAAGCTTATTGTGGGCAATGGTGATACTTTAAATATTGCTAAAGTTGGTCAACCGTCTTTCAATACTCCTTCTCGTACATTGTTGGTTAAGGATTTGTTTCATGTTCCTTCCTTAACTAAGAACTTGCTTTCTGTATCAAAGTTTGCTAGAGACAATATTGTCTACTTTGAGTTTCATGCTTCCAAGTGTTTGGTTCGTGAAGAAGGGAGTGGTGCAGTGCTGTTAGAAGGGAAAGAAGTTGGTGGGCTTTATGAATTTGATGGTTCGAGACAATGTCAGTGTTCAAGTGCTTGTGTTCAAGTCAACTTGGCCAACACTCAATCTGGGTCTACTAGCTATGATCTATGGCACAGGAGACTTGGGCATCCTGCTCACAAGTCTCTTGTGCAAGCATGTAAAACACTTGATGTTGTATTTTCCTCTGAAAATAATAAAGATTCTTCTGTTTGCGTACCTTGTAGAATGGGCAAAAGTCATTGTTTACCGTTTTCTGATTCTACAACGACCTATGATATGCCTTTTTAGCTTGTCTTCTCTGATCTATGAGGACCCTCGCATATAACATTTGCTGATGGTTTTAAATACTACATCTCCTTTGTTGATGCCAAGACTAGGTTTTGTTGGTTATATATGTTAAAATATAAAGACCAAGCTATCCATGTTTTCCAATTGTTTCACGCGTTGGTTAAGAATCAATTTAATACTACAATTAAAGAATTTCAAAGTGATTGGGGAGGAGAGTACATGGGGCTATCAGAGGTGTTGCAGGTTAATGGCATTAAGCATCGGTTGTCTTGTCCTCATACGTCGCAGCAAAACGTCGTTGTGGAGAGGAAGCATCATCACATAATTGAGTTAGCTTTGGTTCTCATGGCTCAAGCTTCATTAGCCTTTCGTTTCTGGTCATTTGCTGTGACTACTGCAGTATATTTGATTAACAGGTTGCCCATATCAGTTCTAGATGGCAGATCACCTTTCGAAATGCCGCACAGTAAGGTTCCTGATTATAGACTCATGCGCGTATTTGGCAGCAGATGCTTTCCTCATCTGAGAGCTTATAACAATCACAAGCTGGACTATCGCTCTCAGCCTTGTGTTTTTCTAGGGTATAGTAGTTCTCATAAAGGTTATCAATGTTTATCTGCTTATGGCCGTGTGTTTATTTCCAGGCATGTTGTCTTTGATGAGGGGCATTTTCCATTTGCGGATGGGTTTCAGCAACGAGGGTGTATCTCACAAAGGAGTTGGAATCCTACTCCTGGAAAGCTATCTGTTGTTTCTGGTGCGGAGAAGGTTTGTTGTGATGTAAATGCTGAGTCTCCCACATTGCATGGTTCATGTGTGTCTCCTACTCCGGTGATAGTCACAGATCCTGTGGTCAGTACTATGTCCCCTGTCAACTCACCTGTTACGTCCATTCATGGAATGTCAACCAACTTCATGCATGTAGATGGCTCTCGACCCAATTCTCCTAGTGGTTAAGAAGTTGTGAGTGCTAGTCATGGTGTGTTAGAAATGGACCCTATTGGTCAGCAATCTGAGCTGGGTCATGTTGATCAACAACCTTCCGAGTCAATTGATAATGTAGTGGATCAATCAAGTGCTGGTGAGTTAGTTGATAATGTAGTGGATCAGTCAGGTGCAGGTGAACTAGTTGAATCTGTTGCAGCTGTAAGGGAGGCTGGGTCTACAGTGGGCTTTCATTCCATGACAACCAGGAGCAATAGTGGTATTTTTAAGCCTAAAGTATATGTAGCTATGAGTTCTAAGGAAGATGCTGAACCTAGCACGATTCAGCAAGCACTACAATTTGATAATTGGACTCAAGCAATGTTAGCTGAGTATAGTGCTCTCGAGAAGAATGGCACTTGGGAGGTGGTTAGCTTACATGCAGGGCGATCTACTGTGGGCTGCAAATGGCTCTTTCGCATCAAACGCAATGCTGATGGTTCTGTTCAACGCTATAAGGCCCGACTTGTGGCCAAGGGCTACTCGCAAGTGCCTGGTCAAGATTTCAGGGATACGTTTAGCCCTGTAGTTAAACCAACAACTGGTAATGTTATACTTTCTCTTGCGGTGTCTAACAACTGGAGTTTGCGTCAGGTTGATGTAAACAATGCGTTTTTGCATGGTGATATTCATGAGAAGGTCTTTATGGATCAACCACCAGGATTCGAAGGGGTTGCTGATGATGGAACTAAGCTGGTGTGTAGGTTGAAGAAGGCCTTATATGGGTTTCGCCAGACGCCCAGAAATTGGTACTCTAAGCTTCGAGATCACCTTGCGTGTATTGGTTTTCAAGGGTCCAGGGCTGATGCTTCCTTGTTCATTCGTGATAGCAATGGTGAAGTTACATATGTGCTTGTATATGTGGATGACATAATTGTTACTGGTCCCTCTACAGCTGCAATTGATGATGTTGTTCAACAGTTGAGTGACAAATTCTCACTTAAAGATCTTGGTGAGCTTAGTTTCTTTCTAGGCATTGAAGTTAGATGCAAAGGTGGTACACTGGTTTTGAGTCGGCGTAAGTATCTAATGGAGCTGCTTGTCAAATCTGGGATGCAGGATGCAACAGCCACACCAACGCCCATGGTTTCAACTCCTAAGCTGAGTCAGGATAATGCTGGGACCACTGAAGAATGCAACTGAATATAGAAGTCTGGTGGGTGCATTACTCTATGCCTGTCACACGCGACGTGATATTGTGTATAGTGTCAACAAGTTAGCCCAATTTATGCACTCACAATGTGAGCATCATATGGTAGCAGTTAAAAGAGTGCTTCGTTATCTAAATGGTACGCTTGATTTTGGCCTTGTTTTCACTCCTCAGCAAGGGCCGTGTCAGCTGGTTGCGTTCACTGATGCTGACTAGGGGGAATCTTGATGATCGGAGATCGGTGTCAGGAAATTGTGTCTTTCTTGGCATCAACTTGTTACTGTGGAACTCCAGGAAATAGAAGACGGTGTCCAGGTCCACTACTGAGGCCGAGTATCGTGGGCTTGCTGATGTTGCCTCAGAGGTTACTTGGTTACAGGCGTTACTGGAGGATATGAAGGTGTTCATAGAAGCTGTTCCCGTGATCTGGAGTGACAACATTGGGGCAATTTCCATGAGTGCCAACCCTGTTTTTCATTCGAAGACTAAACACGTTGAGCTCGGTGTCCACTTTGTTAGAGAAAAAGTTGCTGCTCGTAAACTCGTTGTGAATTATGTACCTGCTGCCTATCAAGTGGCAGATGGGTTTACTAAGCCATTGTCCAAAGAATACTTTGTCGAATTTCGCCACAAACTTGGTGTTTTGTCTGCTGAAGAAGTTGGAGTTGGAAAGAGTAGGGAGCATGTTGAATGAAGCAGTACTGTAGTTCATGGAGCTGCATTCTATTGTGTTGTAGTTGAGGTTGTTAGGTAGTTACAAGGCTGGTAGCTTTTAACCTAGTTTGTTATACAGTTAGAAGCTAATGGAGCTTGTGTATAAGTAATCTTCTTTTCTGATGTATGATTCATTCATGTATTCATTCTTCTTTCAATGAAATAAAATCTTCTTCTTCTTCTTCTTCTTCTTCTTCTTCTTCTATCTTTTTAGCTTTCTTAATAATTCATATGGAAGAAAGAGACATGTTTGGATGGAAGAAAATAAGAGGGAAGAGAAAATATGGTGGGAAAACGTTTATTTTTAAACTTAACGTGTCACATCAGCTTTTTTCAAAACGATAATGAAAGCGAATTAAAAGTTGAGTGATAGTAATGAAAGTTTTAAAAGTTCGGTGATCATATTGAAAGCCTCTTAAAGGTTTAGTGACTAACAATGTATTTTACCCTTAAATTTAACATGCCACGTCAGTTTTTTTAACGGTGGTTGAGGACAGTGACCTTATTGAAAGCGAATTAAAAGTTGGGTGACTATAATGAATGTTTTAAAAGTTCGGTGACCTTATTGAAAGTGCCCTAAAAGTTAAGTTACTACCAGTGTAGTTTACCCTTATTAAAATACTATATACACTCACTTAACAACACTAAAATTGGGCAAAATTCTTGTCCCTTTGCGGTGTTCTTTTATATGCCCCAACATTAAAAAATCAAATTATAAGTCATAACCTTAAAAGCTAAATTCTAAACCTTAAACCTTACAAAATACACTATAGCCATAATTCTTTAAGCCCTAACCTTAAATATATTTTTTAGTGTGGAACATAAAAAGAGGCAGAGGACTTCTAATCACTAAAACTAATATACTAAATTGATTACATTACTACTCCTAATGCTAAAAGACTCGAGTTTGAATAGTCTGTTTACAAAATGTATGTGTGTTATTAAAAGAATAAAAGATTGACCAAATATTATTACAATACCACACTAAATGCTAAAAAAAATTCCTACATGATTTCATCTTTGATTCAAAATACATTGTAAAAAAATCGAGTGCGAGTTTTATTTTTGTTATATGCATGTTCGTTTTACGGTCTATGTTCAGGGTGTGAGGCTACTCCTTCCAACAATGTTGTTTTTAAAATTTAAACTCACGTCTTCTCCTTGAGAGTGCAATGTGCCTTACTAATGCACCCAACACTTATTAGTGAGCGTGAGCTTTTATTTGATCATCTATTATCGTTTGAATATATTATATTTAATAATTTGTGTAGCCTAATATATTTATGTACTTTTAAGTAGAGATAGTATCGGAATTGACAGAGACCTTGCTTGTTTAAAATGAGAAAATATTGTTTTAATCCCGGTAAATTCTAAAATTTTAATTTTAAATAACGGTAAGGCTACATTCTGCCTCCTATAAATGATAACATTTCAATTTATTTTTTTAAAAAATATAAAATTATACGTTTAATATATGGTAAATTTATATTTTATCCCTTCAAAATTGAGTTTAACATATCAATATTCTTATATATTTTTATATTTTATTCATGTTAAAATATTTTCCTAGACTATTTGCATAGAAAAAGATTATGAATGTTGGTTTGTCTCCCACAAAGGTTTGGGTGGGCTGCCCTAAATTGAAGATTATAATAATTTATTATTATTAAACATATGAATCTATAATCATAAATTGATATGAAACCCTACTCTATCGTTTCTTCACTAGTCATGCTTACGTATATTTAAATGTAGCAATGAACCGTTCATCCCTTTGTGTTCTGGTGGCAAATGTAGATGTTATCATTCTTTAGGATCCGAATTTAAGCATAAGTAATACATGATGTGTGTGCCGTCTTTGAAAAAACTAAGAAAGTTGAACAGATGCTACCCTTGCATCACACTAGCATATTCAAAATAAAATGTAGCAATGAACCATTTTATTCATTGTTAAGAGCCTACACGTGATATTTGAATATGATGAAACTTAGATATGAGATATTGAATTTTTTAAGCTTTTAATATTATCATTGAATCATGATATTTTTTAGTTTTTTATATAATCATCGGTATTCAACTTATTAATTGACTAATTCGGTTCAGGTATTGTGGAGTTTCGTTATGAGAGAGACTCTTCCAATCCAGTTATTCTATTCACAAAGACAAAATTTAAACTATTATCCTTAATTATGAAATCTAATTCATCATCTGCTAGACCAATTAATTGTTGATCGGATCGACCTCATTAACTTTTCACCAAACATTTTAAACGTACTTTTAATTTAATTTAAACTTCTTCAAACCATATTTTTTTAACATTAAGGAGAGCTAAGCCAGATGTTTGGTTAGCCAGAAAAAAAAGAGTGAAAAAAAGAGAGAAAAAGGAGCAATTGCAAATGCGGGCATCATCACTTGTCATGCCAAATATTCTTCCAGCCATTAACCACAAGAGCTAATTGAGTGTTATTTGTATTGTGGGCCTTTATCTTTATTCTCCCACAATTTGTTCATCTCCTCTTATTTTATTTTTAAAAAAATAAAATTTCTATAATTAATGTTTTCTCCCTAAGTGGACCGTAATCATATATCCATATTCCCTTCACATTTTATGTTATATAAATATATAATCACCCATGCGTTTCCTTCATATTTTTCTTTTCTTTTTTTGATTAGTCCTTCATTATTTTTCAATACGCCACAAAGACAATATCTCTCTCTCTCTCTATTTCTATTTTTTACTTTAATATATTTCTATTTTTTTTAGTTCCATAACTTTTATTGTATTTGATTTCATTGGTTTTATGTGCTAATTTTATTCAATAATAAGAATTATATATATATATATATATATATATTTGAATCTATACTTAAAAAAAAGAACATTTGAATCTAAAATCACATGCATTTTTAACATTTGGTGTCGAAAAAATCTAGATTTCTCTTCACAGTCGTTGCAAGTTTTTTATTATCTCTTTTTTATTTAACTGGTGACGACAACTATTTTAAGTATTGATTATCGACTACCGGTGTTCATTAATTTTCTTGTTATTTTATGTTTTATTTTCTCAATTTTAATAAAAATTTCGGTAGGACGCGTTTTCTTTGTATTTGTGACACGCTTTTTATTGGCTTTTGTGGTTCATTTTATCTGTCGTTTGACACGATTTCAACATACTTTAGCGGTCGTTTGATGCTCGTATAGAGATCATCACAGTGCTAGCTTTTTGATTTGATTCCGTCGGTGGTCATAGAAAAAATTGATCTCCAGTCGTTTGATGGTTTGTTAGCCGATGTAATCAGAATTGTGTAGCAGAACAGTTTACCTGCTAGTTTGGTACGCTCACCACTCATTTTTCATCCCGCAAAGTGTCTCGTTTGGCTAGAGACAAGAAAATTCATGAAAGTTTTTTAATTTTGATAGTATGTTAATCTCCATGGAAGTGTTTGCTTTTCTTAGCATATTTGTATGAGATTTTTAGTGGACTAATTTTTTTTCTTTCTTTTTAATGTATTATATATGTAATATATTTCATAAGGTTTAATAAAATTTAGATATTATTTAAAAAAATATTGGAATTTAAGCATTGTTCGAATCTAAAGAATGAACCGAATATTTATAGATATCCGAATCCATGATATTTCTCTAAGTCCAATAGTAAGAAGGCTTTAATTTTTTTTTCGAGATCTCCTATTTGAATCTCACCGTTCACCGAATTCAATTTATTTTTATTCAAATAGCATCATACATAATTTTTATCCAGAATCATTCTATTTGAAAATCAAATATATTAGAAAGATAACGATTGAATAAATACATTGACCCAAAGATTGATCATAGGAGCCAAGTACGGAATTGCCTGGAAGTAAAAATAAATTTACATGAATACAAGAATGGATATATGATTTTATATTATTTAATAAAATTATGTATATAAATTTAAAATTTTATGAGTGTGAAATTAAATTATTAATATAAAATATAATTTTTTGGTTGTTTTTTTGTTTTTAGAGTTTTGTCTCGACTAATTCGGATCTACATGCGTCGCACACCTGATTTTGATAAGTGAATTTTTTAACAGAATTTTCTGGATATATAAAGTACTTTCAAGTTCGAGACCTGCTTAAGCAATACTAAGATGCATGTCATTACAATTTTTTTTTAAATTTCCATGGAACACAGTCAGTGCAGAGTGCTGCAGTAACAAGTAACAATGGAACTGAATCTTCTTCATCCGATCTCACATGAAACAAACAAACATTCTCTCACGCCTCTCTGACAAAACAAGCAGACAGCGACTCCTCCGGCATCAATGATCATCAAACCACCAACCCCCCCATACGTACTCCAATTTTAACATTTCTTTTTTTTCCTGTAATAAAAAGAAGCCGATCTTAGGACACTCCTTGTCGGTGGGTCCTTCTCCTTTTGACCATCTCTCAAAATCAAAACTTTGGGTTATTTTCATGCTCCCCTCTACGTTTTCTAGTACTTGAACAATACATCAATGGATAAAAACAAACTCGTATTAAAAATCGATTCTTTTTTATATTAGAAAAAAGCACCATCTTTTTTCTAAAGCTTCTCTTCTACTTTGCATCCACCACTCTCCCCCTTTTTTTTTCCTTCTCAATTGTTATTTTCAGCAATGGAGACCAAACCAGTTAAGCTTTACTATAATCTCCCACTGATACTTATCTTTACAGTCTATGTTTCAGTTTCCGCGGCGGTGGTTCCGTCGATCAGAACCGATGCAGCGGCTCTTCTTGCGTTCAAGAAGATGATCGACAACGACCCGACCGGAGTTTTGTCGGGTTGGAAGCGTGAGACGAGTCCATGCGTCTGGTATGGAGTTAAATGTTCTTTAGGACGAGTGGTTCAGCTTGAACTTAACCAGTGTAGCCTCTATGGGACTATCTTTTTCAATCCTTTGGCTTCTTTGAACATGTTGTCTGTTTTGGTTTTGTCCGGGAATATGTTCACTGTGAATTCAACTAATTTGATGTCCCTCCCGTATGGATTGAAGCGTCTCGAGTTGTCCGACACCGGTCTTTTTGGTCCCTTCCCTGATACCATCTTCTCCAAGCTTCCGAATCTCGAATATGTCGATTTGTCACATAGTAATCTAACAGGGTCTTTGCCTGATAATCTTTTGTTGTCAAACACTGATAAGTTGCAGGTTCTTGATCTTTCGTTCAACAACATAACAGGCTCCATTTCAGGGTTGAAATTGGAGAACTCTTGTAAATCGTTGTTAGTCCTCGATTTGTCCGGGAACCATATAGTCGATTCGATCCCGGCCCGTCTCTCGAATTGCACGAAGCTCACGGCATTGAATCTTTCGTCGAATTCTCTCACCGGTGAGATCCCGAGCTCTTTCGGGGAGTTGAAAAGCTTACAAAGGCTCGGCCTTTCTTCTAACAATCTCACCGGTTGGATACCTCCCGAGTTGGGGAATGCATGTGACTCACTTTTGGAACTCAGGCTTTCTTACAACAACTTGTCAGGTCCTGTTCCGGGCTCATTGTCTTCATGTTCATATCTGCAAGTTCTTGATTTGTCTAATAACAACATAACGGGTCCTTTCCCGGATTCTGTCCTTCAGAATCTTAGTTCATTGGAGGCCTTGTTGTTGAGTAATAACATCATATTCGGACCGTTTCCTTCTTCGATTTCGTATTGTAAGAGCTTGAGAGTTGTGGATTTGAGTTCGAATAAATTCTTCGGGACCATTCCGCCTGATATATGCCCTGGAGCTGCAGCACTTGAAGAGCTGAAGATCCCAGACAATCTTGTAACAGGACAGATCCCATCTCAACTGTCGCAATGTCCGAATTTGAGGACAGTTGATTTGAGTTTGAACTATCTCAACGGATCGATTCCGGCCGAGTTGGGGGCACTTGAGAGTCTTGAGCAGCTGATAGCATGGTTTAATGACTTGGAGGGACAAATCCCGAAAGAATTGGGGAAATGCAGTAAATTAAAAGATCTAATCCTCAACAACAATCGACTCAGTGGAGAGATTCCCGTTGAGTTATTCAACTGCAGCAATCTCGAATGGATATCTCTCACGAGCAACGAACTAACCGGTTCGATCCCGCTAGAATTCGGCATGCTGTCGAGGTTAGCAGTTCTTCAGCTAGCAAACAATAGCTTGAGTGGTGAAATACCAGGAGAGCTAGGGAACTGCACCAGCTTGGTTTGGTTAGATATAAACAGCAACAAGCTCACTGGAGAGATTCCATCGAGACTCGGCCGGCAGCTCGGGGCGAAATCATTGAGCGGAATCCTTTCAGGTAACACTCTGGTGTTCGTACGGAATGTGGGGAATTCGTGCAAAGGTGTCGGAGGGCTGTTGGAGTTTGCTGGTATTAGGCCAGAAAGACTGCAGCAGATCCCAAACTTGAAAAGCTGTGACTTTACAAGGATGTATTCTGGGGCAGTGTTGAGTCTTTTCACACAATACCAAACGTTGGAGTATTTGGATCTCTCCTACAACGAGCTTCGTGGCAAAATCCCGGACGAAATCGGTGAAATGGTGGCTTTACAAGTTCTTGAATTAGCACATAATCAGCTATCCGGAGAGATTCCCTCGTCGCTTGGCCGGTTGCGGAATTTAGGTGTGTTTGATGCATCACATAACAGGTTGCAGGGCCAAATCCCAGAGTCATTCTCGAACCTATCATTCCTGGTGCAGATTGACTTGTCCTATAATGAATTAACCGGTCCGATTCCACAAAGGGGTCAGCTGAGTACGCTTCCAGCGTCTCAGTATGCTAATAATCCGGGACTTTGTGGAGTTCCATTGCCCGAATGTCGAAATGGAAACAATCAAGCTCCAACAAGCTCAGATTTAGATGGCAAAAGAAGTAAGAAGCCTGCTGCTGTTTCATGGGCTAATAGCATTGTCCTTGGGGTCCTTATCTCCATTGCATCAACATGCATTTTGATCGTATGGGCGATCGCGATGCGTGCACGGCGGAGGGGAGCAGAGGAAGTCAAGATGCTTAATAGGTTGCAAGCAGTTCATGCAGCTACCACATGGAAGATCGAGAAAGAGAGAGAACCGCTGAGCATCAATGTCGCAACGTTTCAGAGACAGTTAAGGAAGCTAAAGTTTTCCACACTCATTGAGGCTACAAATGGTTTCTCGGCAGCAAGTCTCATTGGCAGCGGGGGGTTCGGAGAAGTGTTCAAAGCCACTTTGAAGGACGGTTCGAGTGTTGCAATCAAGAAGCTTATTCGATTGAGCTGCCAAGGCGATCGAGAATTCATGGCTGAGATGGAAACGTTAGGGAAGATAAAGCATAAGAATCTTGTGCCATTGTTGGGATACTGCATGATTGGAGAGGAAAGACTGCTCGTGTACGAATTCATGGAATACGGAAGTCTCGAAGAAATGCTCCACGGAAGAGTAAAGGCGAGAGACCGACGGATACTAACATGGGAGGAACGGAAAAAGATTGCACGGGGCGCGGCTAAAGGACTCTGTTTCCTCCACCACAATTGCATCCCTCATATTATCCATAGAGATATGAAGTCAAGTAATGTGTTATTAGACCATGAAATGGAAGCCAGGGTCTCTGATTTCGGCATGGCAAGGCTCATAAGTGCCCTTGACACTCACTTAAGTGTGAGCACACTTGCAGGCACACCCGGTTATGTCCCACCCGAATACTACCAAAGTTTCCGTTGCACGGCAAGGGGTGATGTCTATTCCTTCGGAGTCGTACTCCTGGAACTCTTGACCGGAAAGCGTCCCACTGATAAAGAGGATTTCGGGGACACCAACTTGGTTGGATGGGTAAAAATGAAGGTAAGAGAACAAAAACACATGGAAGTGATAGACCCGGAAATACTGTTGGCGACAAAAGGAACCGATGAAGCAGAAGCAGAGGAAGTTAAAGAGATGATGAGGTACTTGGAGATAACGTTGCAATGCGTCGACGACTTCCCTTCGAAAAGGCCTAACATGTTGCAGGTGGTGGCATTGCTAAGAGAGCTGATGCCTGGATCAGCCAATGGAAGCAGTAACAGTGCTTGAATAATAAAAGGTATTATTTAATATAAGAAGATAGAAGTTTGTAATATTTTGTTGCTCAGCTTTTAAGAATTTTGATGTATCTAATTTTGCAAACTATTGGCTTATTCTTTTGCTTATGCAAATTATAAGAGCTTATAGTATAGATGGAATGGGAACTACTCTAGAGTCTAGAGAACAATTCATATTGCAGAAAAAAAACCTTCTGTTCATACCAACAACAGGCTTCATTTCACTTATTATTTCGAACAAAAGAGCTCGGACAACAGTTTCGGATTCAGACAAGACATATATTCGATGAACTTCAAATCTCTCCATCCCAAAGCTCTTCAAGAGACTTGTAAGGACCATGTTCCGACACAAATTCGATAGCAGGAAACCCTTTGCACTGTGGGAGTTGGCTTATTTTGTGCAACTCATCAGCACTGAGCTTCCAATCAAAGATGTCTAGATTTTGTTTCATCCTTTCCTTGTTGAAGCTCTTCACAAGCACACATACTCCTTGCTCATATGCCCATCTCAAGCAAACCTGAGCTACTGATTTCCCCTTGCCTCGTGCAACTTCTTCGAGTGTCTCGGATTCCATGACCCGATTCGATCCCCACAGCGTTCCTTTGGCCCCTAAAGGAGCGTAAACCTCGACGAGTATGCCATTCTCCTTGCAGAAGCTCCTCAGTTTCTTTTGCTGCCACATTGGATTCATCTCCACCTTGAGAAGAAAAAAAAAACAGATTAAGCAGATGATATGAAATCTCAAGTGGGAATCATTTTCTTAAAGTGAGGCCTCACTTGGTTGACAGCAGGCGGGATTTTCGCAGTCGAAAGGATGGTTTTGAGTTTCTTGCACGAGAAGTTGCTTACTCCTATGGATTTGGTTAGGCCAAGAACTTGACACTCCTCCATTGCTTCCCACACAGAGTTGAGATCAATAGGAACAAGGTCCTCTTTCTTAACAGGTAACTCCCTTTCGCCCTGCTTCACGCTCACCGGCCAATGAACAAGATATAAATCGAGATACTCGAGCTTCAAACTCCTATATCCAAATCAATAAAACCATTAGTCACGAAAAGCACATACCAGTGAAACGATGTGACATGCATACCTGAGTGTTTCCTGAAGAGCGGGGACGACAGAGTTACGATGTGCATCGCTACACCAGAGCTTGGAAGTGATGAACAGTTCGTCTCGGGATTTGATTATCCCGAGACGAAGTGCGTCAACTATTGCTTCACCTAAGGGCTGCTCGGTTTGGTAAAGAGCAGCCGTATCGAAGTGACGGTACCCTACTTTGATAGCTTGGATGATGGTGTCTTTCATGGTGTGGATGGAAGCACCGAAAGGGTATTCGGCCGTGCCGAACCCTAAAAGGGGAATCCCTTTCTCGTGGGTTGAATGAAGAGGGAATGTTGGGATGCTTTGATGTGAAACACGATTCAACTCTGGACTGCTACTAACAACATCCATGTTTAATGTTTACAATTACCTTGCCAACACCATGCATGGCATCCCTTTTTTATTACTTGTTTTGAGGTATTCGGTATTTTTTATATTCATTTTACTTCCCTTCTTAAAAAATAAATAAATGCAAGTGGGGAGTTCACTTTTCCAAAAAAATCAATAAATATATATAATCTCCTGCAAGAATCAAATTTGATTCATTTCTAGTTTTTTAATGTTGTTGGGATTTGAAATAGAATTATATAATATCCTGCAAGAATCAAATTTGATTTATTTGTATTTTTTTAATGTTGAGATTTGAATTTATAATTAAATTATTTGATATTAAAAATGTGATTACAACATTTGAATAATGATATTATGATTATTTTGTAATAGGAGGGAAATATAATTGAATTACATTTGAAAAAAATTATGGGAGATCGCTGCATTCATCTCATGTATTTTTTTAGAGCTTCATTGTGGGAATTGAACTCGGCGAGGACGGTTTTATATTTTCATTCCGTTTTCAACATTAGTAGTTACGATTTTGAAGAATTTACATTAGATGCTTTGAAGACTTTTTTCATTCTTATACTACTTCCGCATGGATTCTCGTTGTTTTTAAGAATCACTATCTCAAAAAATAAACAAAATTATTATTTTATTGACCAAAATAAATGGTCAATTCAGTTTAAAATATAAAGTTTGAATACTTGGATTGGAAGCAATTACAAGATGATATGATTGAAAGAGTGTTGTGTTTGAGAAGATTTAGACGATAATTTTAGCTTATATGTAAAAACTAAGATAGAAACATGAGAAACTTGAGTGCGGCTACTTTTGAGAGAAAGTTAAAGTGATAATAATATAGTTATGTTTTTTATTAAGATATATATTAAATGTATATAGATAAATAAGTATATATTTTTAAAAAAATCTTATAAAATATCAGAACCATTTTTGATATTTTTTGGGATACTCACTATTATTTCTACAATAATGATTCAATTATTTCTATAGTTCGGATCCCCATAATTTTTGAATATTTCTCACCCAATTTCTACCCCTATTTACAATGTAAAGTTAACAGTTGTTAATGCATGATTCAATTATCGACAAATGAACTTTAAAAAATATACTTGGAATGCAAAATTAACAGATTGTTCGCAATTTCAACAAGGTTGTCTAGATTCTCCTTTATTGTAAGATCCATAGCTAGCCACGGCATCTCCCGTCAATTCGGTTTCCTTTTTAGCCGATAAAAATATTACGTTCGAAAAATGAACTTTAAAAAAATATATTTGATATTTGTTAACAATTTTTAAAATAAATGGTTAAAATTTTTATTTGACATTGTTTTTCTTCTTGGTTGTAGGTTCGAAATTTAATAGGAGTAAATTCTCTTTCTCCCTTACTTAAGCAGAAATTGTTATATATATATATATATATATATATATATATATATATATATATTTGATACTTGGAATGCTTTTCTTGGTATGGTAATTTTTCTCAGAGTGATACGTTTTGAACCGAGCAGCGGCGTGAAAGTCCACCATGTCGAAGCTTGCAGTAAACAATGATAGAAGCAATGGAAACTCCCTTACAGTAAGTGACATGGACGGAACTAGAAATTTATAAAGGGGACTAAAATAAAATTAAAAAAACTAAAAATTTATAAAAGGGGCTAAAATAAAATTAAAATTTTTGAGGGGAGTCATACTAAGATTTTACAAACTTTAAAGAGATTATAGATGTAATTTTACTTTTTTTTCTAAAAAAAAATTATCTTATTCCTAATGAAAATAAAAAGTTCACCGAAACCAAACCCCCTTAAACATCCCTTATGTTCCACTACTAGTGAGCCAATCCAACCAACCCATTGATAATTGAATCATGCATTAACAATATATTGTAACCATGAAATAATTCTAGAAATAAGCTTGAACTATTATAACAAGTATGCTATGCCGACGAGGCTCTCTTGGCCATGAAAAGGGCACTGCCTGTTAGTTACAACTTTTCATTCTCATTTCGTTAATTATTCTGAGTTTATACTAGTACCATGGTCTAAGTTTAACTGGCTTTTGATGTAGCAAGATCTATAAGAATGGCAAATGCAAAACATACACCAAAAAAATTCATTGGAGATCCATGAATTCCTAAATCTACTAAAGAATTAGGAGGAAGAAGGAAGAAACTTAGAAAGTCATTATTTTAGAAAACACTATCAGATTTTACTAATAAAGCTCAGGATGCCCTTTTACATAGCTGAGCTTTCCTTTTATAAGCATAAGAAAGCAGATATGACAAACAACTTACTTTCCACGTTTACATATAATAATTACAGATAATGACTTAAAGTAAAAAGTAAAATATGATTCCTATCTTCTTTTTAATTGTTGGCATTGGAATGAGATAGTTGAGCACTATCCATTGACACATCGTTGTCACCATTATAATCATCAACGTCTGATTTCGTTGAGTCGTCACTATCATGCAAACTTGTTTCAATTAAGGTCGTTGTTGCTTTTTCTATCCAATATAGGTCTGGCGCATTATCTCTTATATGTTTACTGGTTGAGCTGGTGTCTCATGGATAATCTTAGAACCATTATGTTGGATCAGTAACACCTTCTTTATATTATTTTATGGCTACCATTATTTCATTGTGATAAGGATCTGGGGTAATAGGCCATGAGTCCCATGTTGTATGAATGTCTGGAGGTGACCGTATCTCAATAAGGATTGTTCTATTAAGCTAGAAAAGATATTTTTAAAGTTGTCTGTATTGGCCATCTAAATTTTTCAGTTCTTCTGAATAAATTCTATGGATCCAAGCTGTAGGGAACGATTCCAATTGTGTGGAATCTTTATGCTGGATGAAATATTGTGGTTTGTAGAAGACAATGATCATGGCCAATTTTGAGTTTTTTTTGTAACTTTTGTGTTTATCATCTCAAGCCATTGAGAAAGAGGATAGAACCATTTTAAGAAAGTAAAGAAGTTCTTCATTCATGGCTGGATATCATCATGGACTGCTTTGGCAAGGAAATACTAAAGGTCTAAGGATAAATAACTGTATGGCTATATGGTAAATATGGGTAAACTACCATAAGAACCACTTTAATTCATCTGGGACTTCAATAAATTCAAACTAGAGAGGATGGATGAACGTATAGTCAGGGTGTAAAACATGAGGTCTAAGTATAAGACCACCGAAACTTCTGAATAATTCTAATTGATATTCAAATATAATGTCTCTGGACTTTTCATGAAACTACTTTTCAATGATCAACCTTGGTACTTCAAGGGAATGTTCAGGGTTGAAATTTGGGAGAATCGAGAAAGTTGTAGGTGGCTTTGTTGAGGATGAGGCTTTGGATAAAGCTTTAGACGATGATGGTTGATACATTATGATTTGGTTAGATGGTCTTGATAAGAGATCTGCAAGGACATTAGTGTTTTCTTTAATGTGTTTGCATTCAAAAGAATATTTTGAAAACCATTATGTCCACCTGAGAAGCTACGGATGAGGAATTATCTTCTGTTTGAACTTAAGCATTTGTGGAAAGGAAGACATGTCCATTTCGACCAAGAAACGATTCTCAATAAGATGAAATTCAAACTTCGTAATTCCCTTTTTGACATCGAAGATTTCTTTGAATGTGGAGTGGTAATGTGTCTCTGCGTCTGAGAATCTTCCACTTTTATATCCACATAAATATATTTTCTTGTCAACTTCTTCGAGTAGGATTGTCCCCAGTATTTGTCACTGGCACCCGTCCGAAGAATTTTTTTCCCATTAGAAGGGATCTTTAATGGATGAGGGTTTTGCAATTTTTCTTTAAGCACGCGAAAAACCCTAGTTTGCGCTTCTTTCCATAGAGTAGCGTCTTTTTTTAGCATTTCTCTCAGAGTATTGGTATACTTGGAAATTTTGCTGACAAAATCTCAAAGATATTTTACAATCCTTAAGAATTGTAAGACCTACTTCTTAGTGAGATTTTCTTCTGAGAATTTGAGTAACTTTTGAGCAATATGGGATCCTGGTTGGTATTGGTAGTCTTTAAGATGCATTCCAAGGAACTCAATTTCTTGTTGGTTGATCTGCATCTTTCTTTCTAAAAGCATTATTCCATATTATACAACAATATCCTTGAATTGCTGGAGTAGTTTGGTATGGGCTTCAGATCTAGGCTGTAAAGAAGGATGTCATCTATGTATACCAATGCATTTTCCATAATGGGATGGAAAATTCGGACCATCGCCTTTTGAAATAATGATGGTGTTGTTTTGAGTCCGAAAGACATTACTTTACACTAGAAATGATGATTTGGGATACATAATCATGTTTTTGGCCTGTCAACTAGATCTATTCCCAATTGCCAGAATCCAGCTTTAAGATCGAATTTAGAGAATACCCTTTTCTTTGGCTAGGCTTGAAAATAAAGCATTTCTGCTTGGTAATGGGAATTTGTTGTCTTGCAGAAAATGGTTGAGAGGCTAATAATTGATAACCAGTCTGAGCTTGCCCCTAGCTTGTTCTGATCTTTTGTTGACATAGAAGGCTTCACAAGCCTATTGTGAGTCTGAGTGTTCTATTAATTCCTGTTGTAGAAGTTCATCACGCTCTGTATTTGCCAGTTTTTGATGGTCAGGATTCATTCCAGAATGACATGCCTTGGTTGGGTTGATATCTTTATTTCTTTTGAAGGGTAGTCTGATAAAGAACTCTAAATTTTTCCATAACAGATGGTCACATTTATTGAGAAAGTCAGAATGTGAGTCCGCACAGGCTTTTAGCTCTAGTTCTTTAGCAATCTGAGTTATCTTAGGAGACTGGATGGAGTAGAGCCTGGAGATGTCTATAAATGGATTGAATTGTCTTTTAAACTTGAGCCCTTATGGCAGGATTCTTAGATGCTGGGCTTTTGTGTAAAGGTTAAAGCCCACAACAATATCTTTTCCTCGTAACTATGATCCTAGGATTGTGGTTGTTACTGCACATCATGGGAAAATTTGTATAGTAATAGGTTTGCTGATGAGGTGAGTGGCAAACGTCTGGTCTGCTGCAGAATTAAAATATTTGGTATGAGGCTTCCTGTTGAGTGTGTAAAAGTTCTATTATTTACACCCTTTTAACCCATATTTCTGCTGCATTCAAGCACCATTTCATTGCATTTAGGCCAGTTTACAGCAAAACATCACAAATATATAAAAGGCACAGATTCTACTAAAAATGGTTGTTTTTGGCAGGTTTCCGCCGTCGTGAACGAAGAAGGCAGGCGCAGGGCAGATAAGCAGAAGAGCTGAACCGGACAAGCAGACGAAGAGGACAATGCTGCCATGGAACTGCCGTGACAACAGAGGACAACAGCAAGTTGCTGCCATAGTAGACGAAGAAGGCAGGCGCAGGGCAGATAAGCAGGAAAGCTAAACTGGACAAGCAGACGAAGAAGACGAACCTGTCATGGACCTGTCGTGACAGCAAGGCGACATCAACTTCATGAAGAGGAAAAGTAAAGTGGACCTCGATAGATAGAAAAAAATCTGCTCGTCTGTCGTGTGAAAGCCAAATATTTTTCCAAGCCCCGGATCAAAAGATATGTCAAGCCAAAGCTCAAGGAGAAGAATTTCCATGAAACAAGGAGGCGGCTGAAAAGTAGGAATCCTTAGAGATTTAGCATTTATTAGAATCTTACTTTTCATTAAAGTTGTAATCCTTGTTAACTTAGAATACTTGAGCCCAAAGCTTATATAAGGGCATAGATTTAACCTAGAGAGATCATCCCTCATTCTACCCCATAACCGACTACCCCACAACCGAAACCTAAACCCTGCCGTTTACCTGTCACCGATATGTTCTAAATTCCCCCTAGGGCTACGGGTTGTTTTGTAAAGTAGTTGCAAGGGTTGCTTTGTTTTAGGATTTTTCAAGTTCAATAAAATAAACTTCAAGTTCTTTTATCTTGGTTTTAATATCTTGCAAGAGCATCGGGAGAGCATTGTGAGGTTATCTATTTACTTAGCATCGGGAGAGTTAAGTATACGAAAGAGGTAAAAGCGCGTTCTCTAGTTTATAGTTGAACCATCTCGTGCTTAGGGATAAGGCGAGGTTAAGTGGCTAAGGAAGAATTCATACACATTGGTGTTCATCCTTCGATTCACGCCGGGAGGTATCATCAAAGACGTGATCATCGACAGACTTGTGCCTAGGGATAGGGCAAGGCAGATCAGGGATTCTTGCCAAGCTTGAAGTACGGAGTTAGTGTTCGCTGCCGCGACAGCTAACGGACAGACGCCGCGACAGGTGCTGTCGGCGACGGGTGCGACGACAGAACTGGAGATCCTAAGCAATTCAATACCTACACTACTGAGCAACTCAATACCAGCCCATTCTCTCTATCTTGATATCTCAATCTTTTATTTACGTTTTTACTTTAATATTCGTGACAATTCTCTTAAATATTTCTCTTTACTTCGTGCAGTGAATTTAGGTGGAGTCATTAGCCCAATCCCTGTGGAGACGATATCCGATACTCTACTATCACTTTATTACTTGCGACGTGTACACTTGCACTCAATTGCGATAGACTCTTTTACACGCAACAAGTTTTTGGCGCCGTTGCCGGGGACTGACAACACACTCTTACCCTAGCTTCTGCACTTTTCTTTTATTTTTATTTATTTTTATTTTTTTTATTTTTATTTTTTTTTCTTCACAAAAAAAAATCAGGTGAAAATACAGGTTCAAGGGCATCAACATGCCAGGAAAAACCATTCGAGAGTTGATGTGGGAAAGTTCTTGCAATTACCGTAAAGACATGCTGCCACGACAGCAACAGGGGCAGCAAATGCTGATGCCGCAGCAGCAAAATTTTATATGGTACGATGAAAACCCACAAAATTTTTTATACCATAACAGTTTTGCTGCAGAACCCGACCTGCCCTGGCAATGTCATCATCCTCAAGAGCAGTCAAAATCCTTAGAAGACACACTGCAAGCCTTCATGGCACTCATTCAAAAAGTGTTGGCTTCTACGAACGCAAGTATCGCCAAGATGGATGAACTCTTGAGCAGACCCGTCCTCATTCATGCCACGACTGAACCTGAAATCCCGAGGCAAGATGACGAGGATGCCCATGTGAAGGAATACCCAACATATGATGAGTCTGAGCAACAATTTGCCATGTCAATGATCGAGGAGCCGGAATGGAGCAACACCGCGACAACGCTGAGTGAAATTCAAGAGAATGTCACGGCAGCAACCACTTCTGAGGCAGAAACTCCAGTCAAAGCGGAAACTGCCGCCTCGATAGAAACTGCCGCCTTAACAGCAACTGCCGCCTCGACAGCAACTGCCGCCTTGACAGCAACTGCCACCTCGACAGCAACTGCCGCCTCGACAGCAACTGCCGCCTCGGCAGAAACTGCCGCCTCGACAGAACCTGCCGCCTCGACATCAACTGCTGCCTCGACAGCAACTGATGCTGAAGCAGCAACCACATCAGAGGCAAATTCTCAACCCACCACCTCGATTATGCCTGACCAAGATTGCACACATCCATCCCTGTCATGGCACTCGCACGACCACCTAGAAGAGCTACCCAATGACAATGCCTCACCGATGGAATATGAGCAGGTAATAAACGAACCTTTTGAATTATATGAAAACTCACCAATTTCATTACAGGTATTTGAGGAACCAAAGCCGGTGGACACAGAATCATCAAAATCTCTACTGATGGAGATCTACGAGTGGTCAACAGAATTTGGTATAAAGAGTGATGGCACTTACCAATGTCCCATTGACCTGCAAAGTAACCTGATAAAGAACTGTCAAAATAACTGCCTGCCGCAGCAGCAGACACGACAACAAGGGATACATTCAACCACAACAACATTCAACGAAAACAAGGTAAGTTTGTGGCCGAATGTCAATTTGATTATTTCTAATCATATATTCATGCCCTCAGAAACATTACCAAGAAGGGAGGACTTCATGGACTACAAAGGGAAGAGAAAGAAAGGAGCCCCCAACATGAGAATAATCACCAGATGGAGGGTACGAATGGACTTCAAGAAGTACCGGAAACGACGCCTCAAGCATTATCAGGGGACTGAAGCCCCATGAATGCAGGAAGTGGTTACCTTAGAAGATGCCCCACTTGGCATCCCTAATTTAACCTAAATTTTATTTTTATTTTTATCATTTATTATTTATTAGGAAATAAGGTTTATTTTATTCGAATAATGCTTTTAGGAAATAAAGGAGCCAAGAAGAACAAGAGAAGTGAACTAAAACCCAACACCCATCCATCAGCCCAACAAAGCCCAATATTGAAGCCTGTCGTTACGGCTGCCATGACAGACGCGGAAAAGACAGGCTGTCACCATGCTGTCACGACAGACGCAGAAACGTGTGACAGACGCGTGACAGACGCGGAAACGTTTGTCAGACGCATCAGACACACTAAAGCTCGACAGCCGCCCCGTTATTCACGCCTGTCGTTACAGTTTCAACGGGCATCAATTCTTTTTCTATAAAACTCCGTTTCATTTTCATTTTCACTCACTTCTGCTTTTCTTACTTGCTCTCCATATTTAGTTTTCATTTGCTTTCAATTACTTTTCACAACCCTTGCACTAACATGTCTTCCAGAAAAAACCCGCCGCAATGCTGCCTCTACTTCCTCGGCGGCAGCAACTCCCCCAAAGTCCTTTGCAACCAGAGATCTGTGGGAAGAACGAGGCCTCATTTATACTCCAAAGGCAAAGAATCTGGGCCTCAAGCCTTTCATCACCTGCCGCCTCCATACCATCTGCCGCCTCCATACCATCACCTGCCCCGACGGCAGCCGGCAGCACCCATGCCGAAACATCTGCTCGAGGAACAAAACGACCAGTGCCCTCAGATGACCTTGCTACCTTTGTTGCTGGATTCTCTTCCTCCTCCGTCTGGGCAGACAGTGACGTTGAACCCTCTATTCAGAGGAACCTGTCGAAGGAATTTACACCGGTAAAGAGGCAGAAAAGAATGGCAGATAAGAAAACTCTGCCAAGGGCAAGCAGCAGCAGCGGCAGCAGCTCTGATATTCAGGTTGTTCAGCAACCACCCCAGCCCGCCCCGCGAACCAGAACCCGCCGCCAGATCCGCCTCAGCAGCAGTAGTGAAGACAGTGATTAAAATTTAAGTTTCTTATCTTCTTATTGCTGTCTGCCATATTTATTTTGTGATGTACTGCCTTCATATGTTTTCATTTTTATTTTGTCATTTGCATTGAGGGCAATGCAACCCTCGAGTTTGGGGGTGGCAACCCTCCATATTCATGGAGTACATCTTAGTTAAATTTTGTGTCTTTTATTTAGTACTTTACTAAAAAAAAATTTTGCTGAAAATTGTGAACTGAACTTGCCTGTCGTGACAGCTCTGTCCTGGCAGCATCTTTAGGATAGTTTAAGGAGAAGTTTAGAGCCTTTCTATAGTTCTGAAAACTTAAACACCATTGTGACTGTTATACTGCTTAGATTTCTTTTAGCCAAACTATAATAGGAAGCTTAGCACTTGAATAGCCCCTAGAGGTGCCTAACACTGGCTCTAGGAAAGAAGTTTAGCAAAAGAGACTCAAAAACCTAGAGGTGCCCGAAACCGGCTCTAGGAAGCAAACTAGAGGTGCCTAAAACTGGCTCTAGTAAAACTTTAGAAATCGAGTCAAAACAAAGAAATCAAAGAAGCATGAAAATGTGCCTTCAAAAAAAAAAGATAAACTTTGGCATAAAAATTCGAGTTAAGAGTTGAATATTCTAGTGAAACTAAGAGAGTCTTGGCATATAACTGTTCACAAAGCATGCACACACTGCACGAGGACTATAGGGAGATTCCGGACAGATCCTAAATTATCCGACAGGTTGCTGCCGCCACAGGGAACGAACGACGGGTAAGGGAAAACTCACTGTTTGAAAGCCAAAACAAAAATTTCTTTTTCTTTTAGTTCTTAGTTGCTTGAGGGCAAGCAAAAACTTGAGTTTGGGGGTGTGTTGAGTGTGTAAAAGTTCTATTATTTACACCCTTTTAACCCATATTTCTGCTGCATTCAAGCACCATTTCATTGCATTTAGGCCAGTTTACAGCAAAACATCACAAATATATAAAAGGCACAGATTCTACTAAAAATGGCTGTTTTTGGCAGGTTTCCGCCGTCGTGAACGAAGAAGGCAGGCGCAGGGCAGATAAGCAGAAGAGCTGAACCGGACAAGCAGACGAAGAGGACAATGCTGCCATGGAACTGCCGTGACAACAGAGGACAACAGCAAGTTGCTGCCATAGCAGACGAAGAAGGCAGGCGCAGGGCAGATAAGTAGGAAAGCTGAACTGGACAAGCAGACGAAGAAGACGAACCTGTCATGGACCTGTCGTGACAGCAAGGCGACATCAACTTCATGAAGAGGAAAAGTAAAGTGGACCTCGATAGATAGAAAAAAATCTGCTCGTCTGTCGTGTGAAAGCCAAATATTTTTCCAAGCCCCGGATCAAAAGATATGTCAAGCCAAAGCTCAAGGAGAAGAATTTCCATGAAACAAGGAGGCGGCTGAAAAGTAGGAATCCTTAGAGATTTAGCATTTATTAGAATCTTACTTTTCATTAAAGTTGTAATCCTTGTTAACTTAGAATACTTGAGCCCAAAGCTTATATAAGGGCATAGATTTAACCTAGAGAGATCATCCCTCATTCTACCCCATAACCGACTACCCCACAACCGAAACCTAAACCCTGCCGTTTACCTGTCACCGATATGTTCTAAATTCCCCCTAGGGCTACGGGTTGTTTTGTAAAGTAGTTGCAAGGGTTGCTTTGTTTTAGGATTTTTCAAGTTCAATAAAATAAACTTCAAGTTCTTTTATCTTGGTTTTAATATCTTGCAAGAGCATCGGGAGAGCATTGTGAGGTTATCTATTTACTTAGCATCGGGAGAGTTAAGTATACGAAAGAGGTAAAAGCGCGTTCTCTAGTTTATAGTTGAACCATCTCGTGCTTAGGGATAAGGCGAGGTTAATTGGCTAAGGAAGAATTCATACACATCGGTGTTCATCCTTCGATTCACGCCGGGAGGTATCATCAAAGACGTGATCATCGACAGACTTGTGCCTAGGGATAGGGCAAGGCAAATCAGGGATTCTTGCCAAGCTTGAAGTACGGAGTTAGTGTTCGCTGCCGCGACAGCTAACGGACAGACGCCGCGACAGGTGCTGTCGGCGACGGGTGCGACGACAGAACTGGAGATCCTAAGCAATTCAATACCTACACTACTGAGCAACTCAATACCAGCCCATTCTCTCTATCTTGATATCTCAATCTTTTATTTACGTTTTTACTTTAATATTCGTGACAATTCTCTTAAATATTTCTCTTTACTTCGTGCAGTGAATTTAGGTGGAGTCATTAGCCCAATCCCTGTGGAGACGATATCCGATACTCTACTATCACTTTATTACTTGCGACGTGTACACTTGCACTCAATTGCGATAGACTCTTTTACACGCAACACTTCCACCATTTCAGAGGGAGAATTTTTGGATTCATGATCGTCTCTGCTACTCCTGTATCAATGAAGGCAATTGTTGTAATAGGGTTCTCATACTTTTCCAGATATATTGATACTAGAATATGTGGAACGGGAACTGCTGATGAAACAATTGTGCCAATCTTGTTTTGTCTTTGTAGCATATAGGTTTCGCCCCTAGAAGACCATTATGTTTCTTAATGAAGATCTTCAAATTCAATACTTTGAATGGAAAACAATGACTGGTCAGTTGGCTCATCGTTAACAGAAAAGAGACTTTCGATATCATCATCATCTTTGAGAATGATCCCAATTTTCTGTTGTATTTGCTGGATTATCTTGGTTCCCTTTTTTTTGTTTTGGACAGTTTTGTGCAAAATGCCTCTTTTGTTCGCAAACATAACACTTTGATGACCTTACTCCCGTAGATCTTTTTTTTCTGAGGTATCTCCATTTCTTTCTTCTTTTGCTAAAGAGTAGGGGAGGCCATAAGGACTTTTCTTGTCGAGAATATCTCTTCTTTTTGTCCTTGCAGCTGCAAGAATTCTTCTTCTTGCATTTGATGGTAAGGCATGGCTTCTTACATGCTTTGTCAATTTCTCTGCTTCCAAACATATAATCCTTGAAGAGTTTCTTTCTGTCGCAAATCTTTTCTAAGGCTATATATGTTTCTTGCTGTACCTCACCAACGGTAAGATTAAGAATATTTTTTCTCTACTGTTGTAATTGTCTATTAACAATATTTTGGAGCAATTCTGGAATTGAGGCTAGAATAGCTTATTTCAGGCTCTGATCTGCACCTAATGTGTAGAAAAGTTTGGTCATAATGTTGAAGTGTTTGGCCAATTTCTTCTTTTCATAAAAGTAGCACTTTCTTTTGAAAAATTCTCCCCTTCTGAGTATTTTGGCATTATCAGGGTTGCCAAGAAAAATATTATGCATGATCTTGATAACATAAGAGAAGTCTTGTTGGATAAGAAAAATCATCTAATAACATTCTTCTAATGTATTTCACCAATCTCTGAGTAAGCTAGTGAATCTTGAGATAAACTCAGTAAGAATCTCATGGTTGCTTTCTCGAGACAACTTTTGTATTTCTAACCATGAATGAAATTCTTGTAATCTCATTTATTGGATAGGCTTTAGGCTGACTGGTTGCTGATGTTTCTGCTACAAACTCCTTTGGTTCTTCATCATGAACTCTAGATTGATTGGTGGTTTCCATAATAAGACCTTCTGAAGAAGAATCTGAGTTGTCAGATAGATCTTCTTAAGAGGTTTCATCCTCTATTATGTCTTCAGGGTCTGTTTATGTTGCTGAATGAACCGTAGAGATCTTAGGGATAAATTTTTCCCTATATTTTTTAGGAAGAATGTAAGAGAATTTTGTTGTTGAATCATGAGTGCCTTTGAAACCTTCGGGGAAGGGGTACATCCTCTTCTTGAGGATTTATTTGTCTTTCTCTTTTGTCAATAGCCTCTGTCCCCCCTTTTCTTTCTTCTTCTCTCTTGATTCATTGGTATATTTCATAAGGTGTATGTTTTATTTTCTCTTTATGTGGAGAAAAGAAAATATATTGTAAGATTAGTGGTTCCTCTTTGTGCAGGTAAGAAAAAAATTGATGATTGAGCGTTTATTGATGGTTCTCTCATTGAGGGAAAAAGTTCTTCTCTTTATGGCCTTCGAATCTGCCCAATTTGTTGGAGTATTCTGATATTCTCCTTAAGCTTTCTGATTTTAATTTTCTTCTGTTCAAGATGGAGAAAGAAATCTTGGCCTGATGCAGCAGTTTCTCTTGTGACTTCCTGAATCCTTTTGTGAAGTAGAACAATAAGTTCATTGACGATTTTGGTGTTTTTGTCCACCTTAGATTCAACCTGAGAGACCTTTGCATCAATATTGGTGAGCTTGGAATTTATTCTTTTAGCATTTTAAGTAATAATATTTTCCGATTCCCAATTAAGAGTGGCCTCTACAGTACTGATAGGGTTTACTGAGGTTCATGTTAGGATTCCTTTTAGGTAAATTCCTCAAGGGGAGAGAACTCTTTGTCATATGATGGATTCGATGACCCAAACACACAAATTGATGATGTCGGCTGGTTTTGGATAGGTTGCTTTTAGACCCATTTTTGGGTTCTTTTGTAACAAGGTTAAATCTATTTTTTGGGTGGAACCTTTGGTGGTGAAGGTTTATGTGGGTTTTGAGGAGGTTGAGGAGTGGATATCTTTTGGTTTTGTGGTTTGGAGGATGAATAGTCAACTAGGTAAATAAATTTCCCATTATCTTCTCCAAGCGGTCTAATATATGAATCTCTTTTCATATACCATTTGTGAAACTCTGCCTAGGATGACTTCTTTTTTTGATTTTGTTTTGTGAGGATTGTGTGTTGATCTGTCCAAGCTTCCAAGCCAGGCATCAAAGCGATCATCTATGCAAAAGTCACACTAGCATTCAGGGTCCCACAAACAGTGACCTGTTGTGGGGTCTTTGAACATGTAAAGGGGTTTTCCATCAGCTTGGAAGCTTTCAATAAGTAAGGTTTCTGGATCCGGTTAGCATATGTTGTAGCATTATGAGTTTATTGGATCATGTTCAGCGCATGGATCTTCTACAAACATAATCATTAATTGAGTGGGGAATATTGATGGAGTTTGTTTGATTGTGAAAATGACTATGATCAAACTTAATTTCAGATGTTCCATCACCTTTTGAGATGACTTGACTTTTGGTTGACTATACCAGTTCTCTTGATTTATGGAGTTGTTCATAGTTGGTAATTTATTTTTAGAGAGAAATTTAAGGTCTTTCTTGAGAATTTGGCGAGGTATATGAACACAGTGTGGTTGTTTTTAAGTGTTGATTGAGATAAGCAGAGAGTCTCTTGATCCTGTTCCATTCAATCAGAATGCATAGTCATGATCTGGTACACAATTTGATAGTGAAGGGCAGCAATTTGAGGTGCTCTTACTATTTAGATATAGACCTTGAAGGCATTTAACAGATTTGGATCTTCTAGAGCCATGGTAAAATTTGAGAACAAGGTTACCATGATAAGACCTGAGTTGAGAGTTACTTCGATCGTACCAATACAAGCATCTTGGTACTTTAAGTATCTGGTGTCAAGCAACGCAGTTCTTGCAACCATCAAATTTCTTTCGGTTCCATGGTAATTTAAGGTCAACCTAATAGCTCCAAAATGGATATAGAAGTATCCAACATCGATTCACTTAGGTGAAAAATTTGGTGAGATTTTCAACGTGACAAATTGTTCTGCTGCAGCTCCAGCGACGAAGTGTTTGTCAAACCTGAAAGATTGTACATACTCTTTTACATTTCATGAGAGAGTGTGTATAAGAGATTTTATACTCTTAATGGAAGAAAATAGAGGTTCTTTATAAGTGGAGTAAAAATTTACAAGAGGAAGTTCAGTTGGCTGAACTTTCTCTTCTTTTGAGAAGTAGGTAATTTTATAGAAAGAATAAATCTTTTTTGCAGAGGTTATTTTTAAGAAAAAATTAGTCATAATAATAACTGAAGAAGTGGTAGTTAAATTTAAATTAGACATGAATATGAAAGACAGCCTTCCCTTAAAAGTCTATAAATTGATGAATACATAGATCTAAGAGTCAGGCTCTGACACTAACATTGTAACCATAAAATAATTTTAGAAATAAGTTCGAACTACTGTAACAAGTATGTTATGCCGACGAGAATCTCTTGGCCATGAAAAGGGCACTGCCTGTTAGTTATAGACTTTAACTCTTATTTCCTATGCTACTTTTTAACTATTAGCATTGGAATGAGGTAGTTGAGCATTATCCATTGACACGTCGATGTCACCATTATAATCATCAACGTCTGATTTCGTTGAGTCATCACTGTTATGCAGACTTGTTTCAATTAATGATGTTGTTGCCTTTTCTATCCAATATGGGCATGGCGCATAATCTTTTATCTGTTTACAGGCTGAGCTGGTGTCCCATGAATAATTTTGAGATCATTCTGTTGGATTAGGAAATACAATAATTTCATTAATAATAATCTTATTTTTATCTCTTTGATTCGCGAGTTAAGTCTTTTAGGTGTTCTTTTTATTTTAACAACTTCATTCATTAACATATTGGAATAAATATATGAGGCATGAGGAAGACGATGATGATTTGTAAATTTTAATTTATAAGAAAATATATTTTGAAAAATAAAGATGACGTGTGTTTATTTAATTGGATGAGATTATCAGAATAGTTCATGAAATAGTTACTTCTAATTTTACTTTTGAAATGTGATTAATTGCATGTCAGACCTTTGAGGTTTTTAATAATTATTTAAAAGTTCTTAAAGATTAATGGTGTTCAACGATGTATTGTGTTAGTAGGGTTCAGCGATCTGCGTCGCTCGTTCTAGACTCAACCTCACATAAATCAATTATTTTCTCAAAATACATTAAATTGTACAAACTACTCACTGAAGGATAGAATAAGACTATATAAAGAAAGTGATAAAACTCTAGCCAAATAACTCAAAAAAATAGTAGATAAACAAATACCACAGTCGACGGTGAACAATAAACATCATTAACAGTAATATAAAAATGCATATAACAACGATAACACGTGAACAAATTATCTTTATAACTACTTAACCATGACTATAGGCGGAGCCATGTTATTGATTGGTGACACCCAAAAAAATTAATATATAACGGTACTAGATTAGCTAATTCTAAATAACTAAATAAACAGTAATTGAAGAGGTAATGTGAACTTCAACATTGATAAAGAAAAAATGTGATAAAAAAACAGTCAAAGAAAATGCTACAAGAGCGACAAAACCATCTACTATTTTCATGTAAAATTGAAAAAATTAATTAAACAAAATAATATAGCACAACTCAGACATGCAAAACAAGAGTACGCTAAAAGTTGTGGTAAAGTCTGAAGGAAAAATGAAGGGAGAGTAAGAAAATAAACAAGAAAAAAATATTAACGGTCAACCATCAATTAAAATTGATGTCGTTAACGAGAATAAAAATATTAAAAAATACAAAGAGTATAGCGGTACGAGAAAAAGAAAAAGATAAAATTAGGTAGGTATTAAAGGATTATTATTTTATGCACTAGTAGTAGAATTTTTTTTTCTACAAGTGATTAATTTTATAGTTTATGATTTAAAATTTATAGTTTAAGGTTATATTTTATTGTGTGATTGAGTTTTAAAGTTTGAAAATAAATTTTTAATTTAACTTTTTAGAGTTTGTAAGTTAAAATTTAAAGCCCTTATAAAAATACATGACGTTTAAAAATATACTTGTAGAAAAAAAAAACTTTTCCACATCAAATAATTGCCTAGATATTAGAACCTAATCTTATTTATTGTTAAGTTTCTTTTAAGAGGAATATAGTCATGGTATATTTAACAAATTATTTTCGGAGGCGAAAATCATTCTAATATGTACAGCCAAGAAATCTCCATAAATCTTATCCGATCCTTTTGTCTTTTCAATTTTGTAATTTAGTCCATGCTACAAAACGAGAATTTGCCCACTTGCAATACTCGATTATTGGACATATAATTATAAACAGAACAGACCAAATTAATGTTCTCACCATTCTAAGACGTGACACTAATATTTATAATTGTATAACACCATAAATCTGACCCGACAAATGTGAATGATCCAATGTGCCACATTGGGCTACCATAACAACCGACCAAATTTCAAATAAATTGTTTAGTCAGAACACATTAAACCATTCTCATAAACCACATAGTAATAGTAACAACGTGAGTATAAATTGGTTTACAAAACCGAAGCTCCAAGTATAAATGTTGTATATCAAAATATTATAGTCTTGTTTAATAATTAGCGGATAGCTGATAACAGATTAAATTAGTTAATAGCTGATTTGATTAGCAGATTACATTAACTGGTTGAATAAAAGTGTTTGGTAAAATTAACTGATAGTCAATAGTTGTTTAATTATTTGAACAAACAAAATGACATATAAGGACATGATTATATTCAATAATTATTTGAATAGTTTATTGGCTATCAATATTTTTTTATAGAGACATGATCCTCTTATACTATGTATAAAACTTGAAAGTTTTACACATTTTTTGGACCGTTGGATGAAGGCAAATGGATGTATGAGATTAATTGTAGAAAATGAGAAATTATCACTTCAAAAAAAATAAGGAAATAATCTTAACTATTTATTACCATGATCCAACGGTCCAAATATGTGTACAGATAACTGAGCTTTACTGCACAATGTAAGTGGATTATAACCCTATATATTAATATTAATTAGATTATGAAAATTAATTTTATTTTCATATAACATTAAGCATATTTGAAAGACCTATATATTAATTTATTATTTATATAATTATTTTTAATATATTAAATTTAAATGATATTTGAAGCATATGTATTAATTTGGAGATTAATTTGGAGATTTTTTTTTATTATTAAAGGTAAAAGAGTCTTTATAGCTCTTATGTCAAAACTTCTAAACCCAAAAAGCTCATATTAACAGTTTATTCAAATTAAGAAGTTTTACCCTAATATGCTCTTACAAATATGTATTCAGCAAACATCCTAATTAGTAGATTTGACTAGTCAAACTTCTAAAAGTGATTCAAACCTCTAATTTTGACTCAAAAAATTGTTTATCAAACATGTCCTATATAAAAAAGAGTTACAAAACCAAATACAATAAGGTCCTATGAATATATAAGTTTGTGTCTAAAGCAAAGGTATTGTACTTTAGATGAAGCGTTGCAGGGAATCCCTTGTCGATGTGCTCCTCGAACACATATCAACCTACTAACTTGTAAACGGCAACATCCAAATAATGATCTTTATAAGCTCAGTGGTGTATTTCTACCCTACTATACTTCGTACAGTTCATAAACATAAGCATACAAAATAAGTATAGACAAAGAGGTATAAATGTGACTCAGCTATCTATGAATTTGTTTCTAGGTTACAGATGCTATAGTTCATAGATCAACAATACAAGGCATCATTAAATATATGCTCAACATCACAAGTAGGATTATAAATGACACGAGACAGATCACGAGTTAGTTGAGCTTGACTCGATCAAAATTCGATTAACATTAGATTCGATTGAACTTGACTCGAGCTCGAGTTTTTAACGAGCTGGGTGGAGCTACTCGATACCCGACTTAAAAAGCTCGCGAGCTACTTGAAAATATAATATACTAAAATTTTTAATTTTTAAAATTTAAAATCTAAATAGCTAAACCTAAAATCTCAAAACATAAACCCTAAACATAAGTCCCAAATCCTAGATTCTAAAATTCTATAACATAAACCCTAAACATAAGTTTCAAACCCAAAAATTTAAATCCTAAATTCTAAACCCAACAACCTAAACCTCTAAACCCTAAACTATCACCATAAAATCCTAAAATTAAAGTTTACACAACTTGTGTATCAAAGCTTTTTTCCCAAATAGGATTTTAAATGGACGAGACAGATCGCGAGCTACTCATGTCCTACTCGATCAAAGCTCGGTCAACATTCGAATCGATTGAACTCGACTCAAGCCTGAACTCGACTCGAGTTCTTAACGAGCCGAGCCAAGCTCAGATTATTTAAGCTTGTTAAAAATTACAAACGCTCGAACTCGACTCGAAATCTTAACAAATTAAGTCGAGCTTAGCATTACTCGAGCTCGACTCGGCTCGTTTACTCCTCTAATCACAAGAATCATCATACATGGCACACAATGTATTACTTTATCCGAGCTCACGCAGAAATCGGGTTTAGCATAACTATACCCGATCACATAGCAACTAGTTTGTCTCAACTGTACCCGAGTCACACAACAACGAATATATCTCAAGAACCGAGCACTCGGGTCATGTAGCATCAGACACGTTGGATGTTAGTTGGGTCACTCAGCATCAAGCGTCCCTCCCTTTATATCAAGTAGTACAATATTGTTTATAGGATACCCGGATTCCTTAGCAACACAATCACAACTCAAGTGAAGTGCCTCCAAGATCCCACCTCAACACATATAATCATTCCACACATCAATCCAACTATAATTGTTATTCAACATCACATGATCCATTACCGATTGAGTATTGTTTTTTTTGGATAATGGCACATTTACCCCTGTACTATACAAAATTTACTAATATGAGTTTGTACTTTGAAAATGTTCAATCATCCCCATGTGCTTTTCTTCCGTCATACAAAATTAGCGTTAGGAGTGAGGGGTATTTTGTATGACGGAAGGAAAGTAAGGGGCTGATTGAACGTTTACAAAGTATAGACACCACGTTAGAATATTTTGTATAATATAGGGAGCATTTGTGCCATTATCCCTTTCTTATGCTGCCACGTGTCATTTTTTCAAAAAAATAACTTAAATTAAGGGGTTTGGAAACAATTTTACCTTTTTTCTTTTATATGTAAAAAAAAATAACATAAACTAGAGGACGTGAGAACAATTTCTCTTTTTTATTTCTACATTGAATTAGATGATATTTTTTCTATTCATTTTCTTAAAAAGAAAAAAGCATGCAACTGCTCATTCTCTTGTGTTTTGGTGGCAAAGGTAGATGTTTATCATCTCTTGGGACACAGGTTCGAGCACCAGTAATGCCATGCTGTGTGTGCCGTTTTTAAAAAGACTTAGAAAGTTGAACAGATACTACCCTTACATCGCACCAGCATATTCAAAAAAAAAAGCATGCAACTCTGCAACTTTTCTTTTTCAATATTGTTGTCTTTGTCGTCAAAGATTCTTCTCATCATCCGGTCAATAATCACTACCGATCTAAAGCGTTTTTTTCCTCTATTGTTCTATCACATTAGCTTTATCTAAAACATCTAAAAACCTCTTGAAATCAAATCTGAAATTCAGATTTTTTGAGTTTAGAAGTGGATTCGAACCACTGACACAAGAATTTCTTTAGTATAGTGTTTGGTTGTTGCGACTCTTACTTATTTTTCTTAGTCCGAATTCAAATTGAAAAAACTTTGAAAAGCTGGTTTGTGTTTTGCGTTTCCTCTAGGCTGCATCTTGAACAAATTATGTAGGTACCAAGGTTTTATAAAATTTTTACCGATGTCATCGATACTAAATTTCGTGTTAGAAGTATAAGGTTGTTAGGACTTAGAAACAGCGGTAATGGATGACGACTCTAAGTTTCGTAGTGGAGAGGAAGAAAAGAGAACGAAAAATTATTATTATTTTCGGCGGCCATGGCAGCAATGTAGGTGGAGAAGAGTTGCAAATCTTGCTGGAAAGAGATATATAACAAAACATTTAATTTTATTTGGACATAAATAAAATAAATAAATTTATTACTATAAAGCCCATAAACTTTCTAATTATTTCTTTAGGATAATGTCACAAATGCCCCATGTACAATACAAAATATTCCAATGTGGTGTATGTATTTTGTAAACGTTCAATCACCCCCTGTATTTTGTATAACGAAAGTAAAGTACAAAGGACTGATTGAATATTTTCAAAGTACAGACCCTTTATTGACAAGTTTTGTATAATACAAGGGGCAAAAGTGCTATTATCCTATTTTTAAGTATTTATTGTATGCACATATGAATCTATTTTGTTTACCTAAAAAAACATCCAAAACATAGATGATGAAATTTTTGGTAATACTCAGTTACTGGACGTATAAACAGACGAGAATTTGTACATGAATTCATTAGTCTGATTTTTTGGGTTTTTTTTTTTTTGACTTCTTTTATTTGAAGATTATATATGAGTATGAAAATATCATAGATTTTTGTCTTTGAAAATAAAGAAAAAGTAACAGCAACCTACTAGACAAAGACAGATGTGTCACATGGACATTGATTACATACAAATCCAAATATTAATAAACACATGATTTTGTAAACCTCCCATTAGGCATGATCAAAGCATGCCTCATTTGCTACCTAACAACAATTAAGGCACTAACAAAAATCATAGAACTTTTTTCTATGACAATTGGTGGTATCGGACAACGAATCCCGCTACTCGCACTTGATAGACCTGTATATGTGACGAACAAAGAGCAGCGAGGCACGGAAACCAACAGTCCCGAGCATGAGGAAGAATCCATAGCAGATGCAGGCCATGTAACCAAAGAAGAACGAGGTCTGCATAAAACCGGACATATCGGATCGTGCATTGTAGTAATACAAGCAGTAGGCATAGATAAAGATACCAGTTGATCCACCACAGAGGAAAGACCTGTTACAAATTAAGTACATGACGTAAGACGATATATCGAAATTGCAAAGCAAAAAGCAATGGGGAGATGAATGCAGAAATTTAGAGTTTATGTACCTCCACCACCATTCATGATCTTCAGCAGCAAGTTGGAAATATGTCAAAGCGACGGTAATAAAAGCGGTGACAATCAGAAGGATTATGAAGACAATAAACAAGATGCTGTATATGGTATAGATCCTGTGGCCCCAGACGCTGGCAAATATGTAGTAAAGCTCGATGTAGATAGCACTAAATGGAAGAAATCCGGCCATTGCCATCTGAGGAATGGCACTCCTGTACCAAGGCAGTGGTGGAATCTCTCGAGGATATTTCGTGGTGCGGCAAGGAGCTTGGAACTCAGCCTTGCTATTTTTGCCAGCTATACCACCCAGAACAAGCAACGGAGATGTCACAAGCGTCCATATGAGGACAATTACTACGATAGTTCCGAAAGGTAGTGCGGCAGTTGCACTGTATGCAATAGCAACCGTGTTAAGGAAGCAGAACGTTAGAAACAAGGGCCCACAGAAAAGGCAGCCGGTCAATAACAGATTCCGAACCTGTTAATCACAGAAATCATGCCACATACATTAGTCCACTTAGAAACCTAGATTTTAGAAGCGCAACATTAACATTTCATACTAAAAGATCATCTAGACATACCCAGTTCGTCCCTTCAAGCTGACAGTAGAAAGAAGTTGCTACGTATCCTGCAATCCCTGAGGTGAGTGCATATATGACCACCAGGGCAGTAAAGAGAGCTCCCCGGTTGTACGGATAAAAGACACCAACCAATGCAAGCATAAAAATGAAGACCGTTCTGAAAGACATATGAAGGTTCAAACAAATTTGAGCAATGAACACCGATAATTGACATATAGATCACAATGTATTAAATGCTACTTCACAAATCTGAATGAAACATAAACACAACAGCAAGTAGGACTCTTACAAAGTGAAAAGCTGTGTTCCAGATCCAAGAGCAGCGGAAAATAGGGAATTGTACTTTGGGAAACGGAATACGTCTCCATGAATATACTTCCATCCCGTCTCTTCTTGGTCATCAGCTGCTTCTTCATCTTGTCCATACCTTTCATAAGAAATTCAAATATTTATAGCAACCAACAACCACAATGAAAGAAAAATATATGATATATATAATGGATCTCACTTAATGAAGTCGTTCTTCAAGACCCGCATGAGAATTGTTGCAAGGAAACCGGTCAAAAGTAGAACAGTCACACAAGAGTTAATAATCGAGAACCAATGAATCTCCAGATGATGCGGCAGAGAAGAGGACATGGAATACTTGTCCATCCTCTTCTCGAAGGGAGTATCGGTTTCCTTCCATTTCACAGTGTACATAAACTCAGCATCGACTTCCTTATCCTCGGTCAAATCCACGAGCGAATGCGGATCCATCCTAGTGCTGATCTCGATAACACGATCCTTGTTATAAAGGACATCAAACTGGATATGCTTGTAAAGGTAATACTTATACTCGCTGGGATCAGCTTTCCCTTCCTTGTCAACTCTGCCAATGAAACCCCAGATTGGCAAATCATCATAGTACATTTGGAAGTAATAATCTTTGTGGACCGCCTTTCGGAAGAACACGACCTCATCCTTGGATAGCTTCTTCTTACAAACAACAGATGAATCCTTTTCCTCTCTAAAATTCAGTTTGTAAGGAGCACTCACGAGTCGATCTCCGTTCAATACCTCACCTAATGCTTCTTTCTTCTCCTTCACGTGATCTAAATTATTTATACATTAAAAAGCAACCCCAATTTATTACGAATCTAAATTAAAGTGCTTAAGATCTAATTCAAAAAATCGAACCTGGTGAACAAAAGGGCAGATCAAAGTAACGATAGGTTTCACTGCAATCAAACAAAACAAAATGCTAAATGTTCGAAACTTGGGTGTTGTGAAATGGGAATGACGGCATTGAATCGAAAAGCATGTAACTTTCAGATCCAGTGAAGAAGAGAGGGAAATGAAACTTGGGGTAATTAGCCTAATTACCTGGGGTTGTGGAAAGGGCCGACCTTGTTGGCGTAGAGAGGGACAGGGTCACCTTCCTTGTAACGGTGGTTGGAGGCGTCGGATCTAACATGGGAAAGACAGGAGAGGAACAAAACTCCGAGGATTAAAACCGCCGGACAACCGGCGCCGGTGTTTTTCATTTTGGGTCGGGATAAGGAGAGAAAATGCAAGAGGCGTGAAGGGAAGTGTGGATATTGGCAATGCAGAGAGTATGTATATATATATATATATATGGAGAGAGAACCGGGTGGATACATCACATATCATATATGGAGAAAAATAGCATTTCCATTTTTATAAAATTATTATTCTAATTCTTTTTCGTAAATTTAATGACAAGGTTGAGCTTTATGAGCTCCATGATGAATCCTTCATCTGCTGTTGCAGCAGCCATGGTATCGTGCCTAAAGCAGGTGGATGCAATATATACCAAATTGTCAAATTGAAATAAAGATTTCAACTTTTTAAATTTCGTAAACTATAAAGATGAAATTTTTAAGCTCGAAAAAGTCGGAAACAAATGCTTCCTACTTGTTGAAATATGAGTTGAGATGGTGGATGCATCGGATCGATTAAACAAAGATGGAAGATTTGTCCCATTTGGTGTTGTTTGACATGAAATTACCCAATCCTGAACTGAGGTGCAGTTATCCGATCCTAAACCAGTTCAAGCCTCGTAAAACATCCTGACCTCCGGACGCTGCGGTAGCAGGCAGTGCAGAACCTACAGTTATTGTGCAACACTTCATAGAAGGCCAGCATTAATCTGTCAAACATGCTGGTGTTCTTCCCTATGTAAAACATGAATTACACCGGCAATTTTCACCCCTCTTGACCCTGCGTAAGGTCGGAAGGTAAACGACCGGAGCTGTTTACGATGTGCACTCGCAAGCTATCCATAACTTGAGTAACAATTAGTGAATGTGCACTCGCAAGCTATCCATAACTTGAGTAACAATTAGTGAGTCCCGCATAACCATATTGAATCACACATGCATAAACTCCTTTTAAGGCCTGACTTTTTCACCACTATCCTCCCCTGTGGAGCAACTTTGGGAGCCATTTAATATCTGTGTTGTGAAAACAGTGACCTTATGAAGTGATCTCATGTTTTTAATATAATGTTCCGAGGATGGGAGTCAGTCCGTTTGTATGTTCGAGTAAAAGAAACACAATCCCGGAACCCTTTGCACGGTCAGGTCCGACAATAGTGCTCCAAGTCTTCCCGAGTCAATCTTGTGAGTTAGTTCATACTGTATCTTCCTCTGTCTTCAATAGTACCAACAGAACATAATGAAGGCAAGAATAAAGGATATGGCAAATGGTATCCATCCATGATCCACCTTCGGGAATTTCGGTTAATACCGCACTCACGCAGACACCTTCCATTGTAAAAATGATGACAATGTACATTGCAACCGGTATTGGTGGCGTTCTCCTTATGATGATCATGACCAGTGTCAACAATATAGTTGTGAAAAGCAAATGTACCTAACATAGCAATGAAAAGCAACACCCTTCTGGCAACCATACTTGTTTCGAAAACTTTGCCAAGTCTAGTTTTGTGGTTGTCGTCCTCGTTAAGTAAACGATGTGATCGACTCGAGTTTAAATCGGAATGTTTTGATGAAAGGATTCCCATATTCATGTTTCTACAGAGTAAAGAATAGTATTTAAAGAAATGCAAAAGAAATGCAAAATTTTAAGCTCCCTTAAACAGAAACTAGAATTCGATCATACCCATCAAACTATATAATGCTGTAAAAGAATCCGAATTTAAAGCACTGACCTTAGCCATTAAAGATTCAAAAGTTACATTTTGATCTTCCAGTTAGACTGATGATATTGCACGTTAACAAAACGGGTTAATATCTGAATTGGTCACTAAACTATAACTGAAACATCAATTTGATCCTTTTAACAAATTATTTTAACTATAATTAAAAAATCGATAAAATAATTAAATCATCACTCAACTTTTCTCTTTGACCTATTTTGGTCACTGAACTTTATACATGGACCTATTTTGATCATTCTTTGATGACATGGCTTATTTTATTATTATTATTTTTATCTTTTATTTGAACAAATGCCCGTGATATAATTACATTCAATAATCTGATCCGGGCCTTTTGCATGAAAGGAGTCTAAATCTGATTCATGAACTATTAGCCATCTGATTCATCATATACCCCTATGTCGTGCTGGTTATCTGTGGAATGATATGCAAAGTAGGGGTGTAGAACGATCACGTTGTTGCTGAAGGAATGGAATGGTTCAGACTTCAGAGAGATGCTGAAGAATCAACTGAAACCGCAACAAAAGAGATAGGTTTGACGATTCTTTACTTGTTTTAGATTAGGCTATGCACTCAAAATCAGCAATTGCCATTTCATAGTTATCGCTGCTCATAACCTATATCCATGTTTCAATGTGTTGGATATGGGTATTTTAGGGGAAATAAAGAGTCGAAGCAACAGTGTTTGCATTCAATGCTTCTTCGACATGAAAAAAATGATTGTATTTTGTGCACTGAAATTATCCCCCTCTAACAGACAAGTTCCTTTTTAAATCATTTGGCGGAGAAATGGTGAAGAAAACCGGCTGTTGTGGTTGAGGAGATAGCGAGATGGTGAAGAAAGGAATTGTTGTGGTTGAGGAGATGGCAAGATGGTGAAGAAGGGGAGTTGTTGTGGGGGATAAAAGTAATTATGCCCCAAACACTAAAAAATATTATAAAATTTAAATTTAAACTTTAATTTTAAATTCTAAATCCTAAACCCTACACCCTATACCCTAAAAAATACATCATATCCTAAACCCTAACCTAAAATCATAAACCCTACACTCTAAACCTAATTTTGAGCATAAGAGCATAAGTAAGAACACCGAAAAGAGGCAGAGAATTTTCATCCTATTGCGGGGAGGGGTTAATATTTTTTAAATTTTAAATTATTTGACATTTAATATTAATAAAAATGACATGTTAAAATAAAAAGGCTTAATGCAATAAATGCCCCCTAACGTTTACTCCATTTCTCAGTTTGGTACCTAAAGAATTTTTTCGGCCATTCTGCCCTTTAAAGGTTACGACGTTACCCTAATAAATCCAAAAATAAACGCTGTTTGAAAAAAAAATCAATAGCCAATAAAATAAGGCCACGTCACCCTCTTCATTTATAATTTTTGAATTTAAATAATAATTTCAAAAATTAAATAAATATAATATAATAATAATAAAATAAAATAAACTTCAATAAATAAATTACCCACAAATCTTTTTACCCCCATTCTCAGTTTTACCGATTCCTTTCAAATTGATTTCATGTAGACGAATTGGGGGAAAAATCATTGTATTGAACAAGATTCTGGGTTTGTGAATTCGTTCCTAACGGGTTTAGGGTTTTAGACTCTCTACCATCTTATTACTGACTTCTTTTTTACAAGTTTTGCCTCTGTTTTTACGGATTTTGAGTTTAGTCGGGTTTGTGATCTCAATCAAAGGAGGGTCTGCATCTGAAAGTAAGGAAACACGTAAGAGATTGTGTTGAGGTAAAGCCTTTATTACCATTATGTAATTTTTTGCTTGTATTTGCTTAGATTAATATTTTCTCATTGAGTTTGAATTCTAGGAAGTCGACATTTTTTGTTGAACCATGTCAACTGGAAGTTCAAAATTTAGAGCTGAAGGAGACCTTGTAGAATGTAAATGCAAGTTGAAATCACCAATTTGCACCTCAACTGTTCCAAAGAGCAAATGAAGGAGATTTTATGGGTGTGCTAAAGGCCGAGATGTAAGAAATTATTTTTGTATGTGAATTAAATGTTTTTTGCTTGTGATTGAATTAATGAATTGCTTTTTATTTTTGTAGAGTGGATGTAATTTTTTTTAGATGGATTGACTATGATGACCCAATTCCAAATGAATATGAAGAATTAAAAAATCAAATTCATAATTTATTGGTTGAGAATAGAGAAATTAGAGTTGAAATGCAGAATTGAAGAAGATGGTGAATATTGATGAAGTTAGAAGATTGGAGACAAAGCTGGAGAAGATAAAAGAGAAATACAAAGTTGAAACAAGAAAGTTGAAGAATGATGCAATATTGAACAAGACTATTTTAATTGTTGTATGTTTATGTTATGCAATGAAGTTTTTTATTTAGAGTGTGAAACTTGAGAATTTGAATGTTGTAGAAGACATGTTTTTCATGATTGTTATGCAATGTTGTGGAGTTTAATGTTGTTGAAGACTGATTTGGTTTTTTATGTGTATGTAATAATGTAACTAAGTTTAATGTGTGTAATGTTATGGTGTAATGAAGTTTAATGTTGTTGTTGAACTTATACAAATGAATTGTGTATAGATTGGATTATATGTTTTTATTTTTAGAAAGGTGATGTTTACCATATTTGTACCTTACAACAAGTCAAATATGTACAAAAAATTGATGTTTATTAAACAAACATGGACTAGACATGGACAAAAAAATGATGTTTACAAACAAGAAAAAAACATTTAACATTACAAGTCTATTGCATCATTCTTCAACAGAAAACAAACAAACATTACACAAAATAAGTTAGGGGCTTAAAGACAGTACCCTACCATTCAACATTACACAAAATAAGTTAGGGGCATCTTGTGCATTAAGCCCTTATCCTACTTAAACATTACACAAAGTATTTTGAAATTGTTATTAAACAACATTTCAACACAAAACACATCACAAGTCTATTGCTTAAGTTGGCTTCCTCATTGGAATTAATTTTGAGATTCTTCTGTTGGGATTTGTGACTGTTGTAGGTTGAGTCATTGGTGCAGGGTTAGATGATTCAGACTGTGATAGAGTTTGAGGTTGAGGCATGGGTGCAGAGTGCACTCTGGCTAGATGAGTGCCTTGAGCTGCTGGATGAGTGCCTTGAGCTGCTTGAGCTGGAGTAGCTTCAGCTGCTACTTCTCTTTGAGAAGAGACTACATGTTGTGGTAGATGAGTGAATGCAGATTGTTGTGTTGGTTGAGACTGTAGAACAAACAAAGTATTAAACAAACATAATAATAAAACTCAAACAAATTGTAAAACCAAGTAAAAGAAAATATACTTACAACATTTTTTTAGAGGACAAGTTCTACTATTGTGTCCAAGCACCCCACATGATCTACACATTTGCTTGCTCCTTTTTTTAGATAGCTTACTCCCTTTGCTTGTTTCCCATTCCTCTCTCTTTCTTTTTTTTAGGCCTTTCAGGTAGTTTTCTCTTCAAGGGAGGATCAATAGGACCCATTTTGGTGTCCTTCCAAAAAATTTCACTAGGAATGGTTGGCAGTGCACAATTATACAAATTCTGGTATGTCTCTGTCTTGTATGCTTTATGAACATACCTCTCAATTAGCTCATAATTATACAATACCACACATATAGCATGTGAACATGGAATGCCTGTGAGATCCCAATATCTACATGTGCACTTATGAGCTTCTAAATCCACAACATATGTGTCCCCATTAGAATATACCTCATACCCATTTTGACCATTCCAAGTTACATGACAAAATGCAGAAGAGGATTTATGCTTTTCAACTAACTTAGAAATTTTTGGGGTTAAAACAGCTTCCCATTTTTGACTTTTCTATTTGTGTGCAAGGTTTCTATTCATAACATAATGTCTAATTTCATCCAACGTAGATATGATTGATTTGTACCTTGCAGAAATGATGGCAGAATTAAAAGTTTCTCCAAAGTTGTTTTCCACTGAATCACATTTTGAATGTGTCTGAAAGAAAGCCTTTGACCAATGTTTTGAATTTTTCTTCAGTAGACTTGACATTGCATCTTTCTTCAATGCAGTCATCCTTGCAGAATGTTTTTGGAAAGCTGCTTCAGTGGTTGATTTGCAGCATGCCCAAAACATTTGTTGTAGATCACTTTCTCTATTCTCCTTCCTTCAAGAAGCATACATGTGTCTTGCACAAAATCTGTGCTCAATTGTAGGGAAAATCAGTGGTACCTCCTCTAACAATCCCTGCAACAGTCCAAATACCAACAAAAATTAAAAAACAATAATGAAACTACAATTTTCAAATGAAAACAATATCAAAACTTTATCATACCTTTTGCATATCACCGATTATGGTGAACTTCTTCCCATCTCTCATTTGTAGATCAGATTGAAGGTGTTTCAAGAACCATGCCCAAGTTTCTCTATTCTCCACCTCTACTACTGCCCATGCTACATGATAAATTTGGTTATTCCCATCCCTACCTACAGCAGCTAGTAGTTCACCCTTAAAGTCACCTTTCAAGTGACAACCATCTAGGCACAGAACCAATCTACAATACTTGTTGAACCCTTCTTTCAAGCCACCAAAACATACATACAACCTTCGAAATATAGGATTTGCAGAAGGAGTAGGTTTTTCAACAAATAGGTCAAATGTGCCATAAGGATCTGCTTCTCTCAATACAAACACATAATCAAACAGTTTTTTAAACTCCTTTTCTAACCTACCCCTTATTTTCTTTGTTGCCCAAAGTCTAGCTCTATGACAAACATTTTTGTTCAACTCTACTTTCAGCTCCTCCTTAGCAAGGCTCATCATGTCCCTCAATTTCAAGTTTGGCATAATCTTTATCTTACTTAAAAAATGCTTCCCAATAAACCTATAATTTGCCCTGCTATTTCTAAAGGTTACAGAACAAGAATGAGTGCTCACAAATGTTCTAATCCTAAAAATCCCATCCTTTTTCCCCTTAGATGCATAAATCAAGAAAGGAAAACGTACCCCCTTACACTTTGCTCTAGTCCCGTCCTTTTCATTTCTAATGTACTTAAAATCAAATCTCTTACAAATAGCATAAGTAGTCAATGCTTCCTTAAATTGTTTTGTGTCCTCAAATATCATACCTAAATCTAACCTAGGTACTTCACTATTCTCATCAAAGTAAATTTTCTTACCTTTTTTACAAACAATCTCGCCTTCAGAATCAGTTCCATAACTTCCAAGATCATATGATGGTATGTAATCTGTGTCACTGCTTTCATGCTGTACATTTGCTTCTTTCTCGTGACCACCACTGACATCAACTTCTGCCTCTTGTTGCACTTCATCCCCAACATTTTTTTTTCTTGAATCTTCTTTTGTTCTCAAAGATGTTTGTTATCTCCTCATCATCTTCATTAGTCAGCCATCCAGCAGCCCCAAAATCTTCTGACTCAGTCTCTGATGATTCACTGTCGTTTGCTACAGTTTCTTCCTCATTAACACCTTCATTTACAGTTGTACATGTCCTCTCACTATGTATATCATCCTTTTCCTCATTAACACCTTCATTTACAGTTGTACCAAGCCCAACTCCATACACCCTCTCATTGACAGCTTCATCATCTTCTTCCACACCAAGCCCATCATCATTATTTTCTTCTACACTAAGCTCATCATCATTGTTTTCTTCTACAGCAGGCCCAATATCATCATTTTCTTCCACAACAGGCCCAATATCATCATTCTCTTCTACAACAGGCTCCTCATCACCTTTATTTTCACCAGTTTCCTCATCACAAAAATTTGGATCATCTGCAAGCAATCCATGTTCTGCATATATGTGTAAGCTTCCTTCAACAGTCAAATGCTCAATTAACTTCAAGAAACTAGAATTATCAGACCCCAATACCCTTAAACCTCCTAGTAAATTGCAACCCGGTTCTAAATAAGCCAAATAGGCAATGTTAGAACTGGGAATTCCTGCTTCCTCAATAAATGAGGCAATAGTAGGGTAACATATGTAATCAGGGTCTATCTTCCTTTCTATTTGTTTGCACCCAACATAACTAAACTTAGGAACATTACTAAACCTTCCCCTAAAATGTATTACTAAAAAACACTCATCCCATGCCATTAAACAGAACAAATCAGTTAAACAATTAAGGTAACCATTAAATAGCCATGAGAAACAATCAAACAATGTTAGTCGTTTATGTTAGTCGTTTCAAACAATCAAACAATTAATTATCCATCAATAAATAGTAAATACTAATTAAATTGTTCCAAATTGTTCTATTGAAGCATTTAGTAAAACCTTCAAAAAAACCAGAAAACAGAGTACATTTCTACTAAGAACGGGTTACTTCTAACTTCGACTATCCCCTCTAATAAGTTACTTCAGAATCTTGAAATCCTGTAACAAAGCAAATGTTAATCTTAATCATGCATTAACTCACTAATCTACTAATAAAATAATGGTTAACTTACTTGATTGGTTCACGTCGTAATGGTTTCTTCTGAAAATACCTTCAATCAGTTTCCTTTACACGATTAAGGTTAATCGTCTTCAACTGAGAATGGGTTTAGGTTAATCGCGTTTCATCATCTTCTTCCACAACTAAAATCCAAACTGATTTTCTGGGTAAAACTTGAAGATGGGTGAGAATGTGAGTAAAACTGAGAATGAGGGTAAAACGATTTGTGGGTAATTGAAGAGTTTTTTTTATTATTATTATTATATTATATTTATTTAATTTTTGAAATTATTATTTAAATTCGAAAATTATAAATGAAGAGGGTGACATGGCCTTGTTTTATTGGCTATTGATTTTTTTTTCAAACGGCGTTTATTTTTGGAGTTATTAGGGTAACGGCGTAACCTTTAAGGGGCAGAATGGCCGAAAAAATTCTTTAGGTACCAAACTGAGAAATGGGGTAAATGTTAGGGGGCATTTAATGCATTAAGCCAAATAAAAATATTAATAAATAACCCAGTCATCAAAGAATGACTAAAATTGGTCAGAGAACAAAGTTTAGTGATGATTTAAGTATTTTATCCATAAGAAAATTAAAAAAAAAATTGAAATATACCGCGTGCAATTGTAAAATATATTACAATATTAGGAAGAAAATCAAAGGGTAAATTATATGAATGACTAGTCAATTACTAGTAAAACTTTAATTTGACGAGTGATCTATTAATTTTGTTAATTACGTCACTTAACTATTTGAATGATATTAATTAAGTCACTCATCGTTAAAACCTAACAGAGAAGGTAACATAACAGTTAACATAAATTTATATAATTACACATTTGATTGTTATTAGAATATAGTAAGTGTCACGTCACATTCTACGCCAAGTTTTAACGATATGCAACTTAATTAATATCATTTAGAAAGTTAAGTGATCTTATTAAAAAAATTAATAGAACAATGGCCAAATTAGAACCCCACCCATAATTAAATGGTCATTCATGTAGCTTATACAAAATCAAGTTAGAAAGGAATTGAATGGTGTAATCATAAGGAATTTCCCGAGCTGCACAGAGTAAGCTATTTATATTGTACATTCTTTTCTCTAGATAAGATTAGGATTAGAATTAAGATTTGTTAAAAAAATTAATATGTTTTATTCAAATATATTATTTATGATTGAGCTCATAATTATTTGTAATTCAAAATATGATCAAATTGGTAAAATGTGTGAACAATGAGAGTTAAATTTATTGAATCTTTTTCAAATTAAAATTAAATTTATTGAATATGTAAATATGAATGACTAAATGTATCATTATATAAATTTTTTTAGCTGTCACATCACCTCTTAATAAAAATTAACGACTCAATGACCATTTATAACAAAAAAAATTAAAATTTAATAATATTTTATAACTTTCAAACTAAATTCAACTTTTTAATGTCTTGTTGAACTGAATTTACCGCGTGCCTTTTTTTTATACCAAATTCAATAATTAAAAGGGAAAACTAACTTTGGAACCCCTCGTCCCGGTCTAGCCGGATGATCGGTCTGAGTGGGCTACACGGGGAAAACCGAAGCGAAACCCGTTAAGGTTCCCCCTCGGTTAGAAACCCTAAAAAATTTCTTTCATTTAAATCTTGTCTAAAGGCATGTTAATTCCTAAGTGACCACGTTAGCGGAAAACATCGATAAAGTAGCACATTCGAACCACAACCACACTTCAAACAGTCCATTTTACACTTACAGGGCAGGTCGTATCGATACACCAATCAAGGGTATCGATACGCCTTGACTAGGTCAACCCAACCAATCAACTCAGGGAAGACCGTATCGATACAGCCCTTGAGCGTATCGATACGCCTTTCTCGGTCAACATCTCGTGGTCAACGAGATACAACCGTACCGATACGCTTCAACCCCGTACCGATACGCAAATCACTCACCAAATTCTCAGAATTCCAGTGAGCAAAGAGCGTATCGATACACCCCCGTGTATCGGTACGCCAAGCCAAAACTGAGTCCTCCAGGCAAGACCGTATCGATACGGCCCTTTAAGCGTACCGATACGCCCTGCTCTGCAAGTCTCAAATTTCTAGCAAAACCACACAAGACCCAACTCTATATGCATATTAGGACTCCCCTAGCCACAAACAACCATTCATGCAACATACTACAACCAAGAATTAGCATGTATAGCAATTAGGATGAACAATTACACATATACATCACGGTATTCACACAAAGGCAAATATTGCATAAATGGGCATGCTTAAGAACTCAAAAAGGCCAAATGGCTCAAGTCATCACATGAAGGTTTACATGCCAACCACAAGCAACTTAAGGCATCCAAAGGCATACCATTCTACACAAGCATTCAACAAGACAAAGCATGGTTTACAAATCCAAGCCAAAACATAAACATCAACAACATTTATGAGTCAAGCAACGCTCATACAAAATCACATAGTACCCTCATTGCTAAACTACTACATTAATTAATAAGTCATACTTGAGCAAATACAAACTTGAAAAGCCCCTTCGCCTTGCTCCTTGCTAACACCACGCTAATGATCTTGACAAGTCATCGTTTAACCGGTCAAAAATAATAAGTGTTTAACCTCTTTCAACAATAAATAAAATAAAGAAATTGAATAGATATAGGGAAAGAGGGTCGATCCGCAGGGAGATTAGCTGGAATTATTGACTTGAATTTGTCGAATCTGAATTCCCAGGAATATCTGTAAAAACAAAGAAATAAAAAGAAAGGGGTGATATGATTTTTGGTGAAGTAAAAAAATAAAGAAAAGGATTAAAAATAGTAAGAAAAACCAAGTGTGCAAATCAGCCTCGAACCAGCTCCTTCAATTCTTTCGATCATTGAAATAGATTTTTATTTCGGGGATCATGTCGGTTACAATCTACGAGGCCCAACCCGTCGTAACTTGATTTTCTCTCGAGTAACCAATCCTCCCAAGACTATCTTCGAAGGTTGATTCTTAAACAAATTAACCACGTCTATCGCCGTTAAAATATTTAGTTTTGAAAGCAGGAAAAGCCCGACTCAGAAATTGTCCAAAAAAAGAATCGCTTCTGATTTTATCTTTCCTTAGCGGACCGCCGCTAAGAGTGTTCACAGGAAGTCGAAATTGCCACAAGCCGATCCTTCCTCCCAACTATGTCTTTAAACGATTCCAGACCAACGAGCTCTTTTTGATTTGAAAAACGATTAAAAACTTTAGTAAGGCCGATTGCCAAACTATCTAAACAGAAAGATAAAAATGTATTCCCGAAGGAATTTAGGCAATGTTCAATTCTCACGATTAGAATTGATTTGGCTAGCTCTTGGCTCAAGAAATTTAGCTAAGCATGATATTAATTATCATACTTAACTTGGTTTTTGGAAAATAATTAAATAGCATAAAAATGGAACAAGAAAATAAAGTAAAAGAACTTTTATTAAAGCTAAAAACGTTTCAAGCTAGAAGATGAAAACTAAAATGATTGATGATCTAAGCCTTTACCAAGGGTGGTATTTATAGGCTTAGATTTACAAAGATAAAGTGATGGGATAATAACAATTCAAATTCAAATGTTGATTAAAATTCAAAATAAAACTAAATGGATAAAAGCTGATAAACTGATCGGATACTTTTCTCGGAACATTCCAGGATCTTCTAGAAGTTGCCACGTCACTGCCGCGTCACTGCCACGTCACTGCCACGTCAGACGCGTCGTGCCTGGTGTCGTGCCCATGATGCCAGTCATGACAGAATTATAATAAAAACTGCAGAAATACCCCATTTTCACTGCTATTTCCAGAATTGGATCCCTGCACAAAATATAACGAAAACAACATGTATTAAGCAGCAAGAAGTCCAAATAACTAGAAAAATAGCAAATGAAATATGTCATATTTGAGAACTCATCAAATTCCCCCTCACTTGTCTCATACTTGTCCTCAAGTATGTCCGAAAAAGATATTAACCAGGAATGCATTCTTCAAGCCATCACAAGTATCAAGCATAATTATAAGAGTTCAAGTGCAAAAGAAATACCATGAAAGAGACATAAATCAAACCAAGTGGATATAAGCAAAGAAAAGTCTTTCATTCTTTCAATCGTCTATCAAGTAGTAATCAAATCCTGACATAGTCTTAATCCTCACCAAGGTACACTCAAGAGCACTCAAAGTGTTTAAAGGTAAATGTGAAGCAAAAGCACTCTAAGTCATGCATGAACAAAGGTTTCCATAGGCTTGTAACAAGTTCAATTCTCCACTACTTATTAGAATCGAGGTGCAAAAATCATTAGGTCTTTTATTCAAGGTGTAATGTGGGTTTAGAAAAGGGTAAAAATATGGAAAGAAAATAAACAAAGGAAGATGATCAATGCAAGATATAATAAATAGTGAAGACAAAAGAGAAGCTTAAAAGTGGGCAAGCAAACAATTTTTTTTTCTTTTCTGTTTTTTGAAACTTTTCTTTTTTTTCTTTTCGAAGCAATTGCTTCCTTTAATTCTGTTTTTTTTTTCTTCTTTTTTTTCTTTTTTTCAGAAAAATTCTGCCCTTTATTCGAATTGCAACCCTTTTTGTCTAGCAATACAATTGCTTCAAGAGGGTTCACTAAGCGAAAGGTAAGTTTTAATGAAAGAGAGAAAATCCTAATGCCTAAATCATCTTAAAGCACCTCATTCTAGTGTAGTCTCAAATTGTATACAAGCCACAAGTTCTAGATTCTTAAATTCAAGATGACACTCTCAAGCAAGGAAAAACGAGCATAAAGAATAAGATGCATGCTCAAGGCTCAAAGTCTCACAAAATTGGGCTAAGCTGATTAAGCTAGGTGAGAAATCCAATTATCACAATCAAGGCAAATTGAAAGGAAATGTCAAACTATCATTATACTCATGCCATTTGATTATCAAAATGTCATCATTCAAATATTTATATGCACTATAACAATTATAACATGTTGGATATAATGCAATGGCAAGGAAAATATTTTCTCAAAGTTAAACCAAAATCAAACATATATCAGATAAGCATGACAAGTGGTTTGCTACCCTCCCCTCACTTAAATGAATTGCCCCAATTCATAAAAATTAAGGAAATAAAGAGAAAATAAGGGCAAAAGATACTCCCCGTGAATGTAGAGTGAGTCGATGGGAAAGGTGCACTGTGAGTGGCTCGGATCAGCGGCGACAGAGGGCTTTGAACCAGCGGTGCTGTTGGAGAGACGCAAATGGCGGCTGGCGGTTGGAGGTGCGGGGGCATGGTGCGTTTCTGCGTAAGGCGGCGCCGTCCGCCAACAACAAGGACGGTGGGTTGAACGGCAGCCCGTTTAGGGGATGCTGCTCTCCCTTGTCGTCGGGTTCGGACCATGGCTGGTTTGGGTAGGGGGCTATCGGAAAGGGGGAAGATGGGGATCGAGGGGGGTGTTGACTGCTCTGTCTAGATGCTGGAGAAAATTGCGAACGGCGGTGATTGGGGTGCAAATTTTTCCGACGATCAAGGTGGGGGCTTATTTTTAGCCGAGCGGGAAGGTATAGGGAAAGAGTTTTGGTTTATCGTGTTTTGGGGGGGAAGGGAAAAGAAAATATATTTTTTATGCGGTAAGATGGGTCAAAAGTTCAAAGAGGGGGGTTCGGCTAACCTGCACCAAATTGTTAACGTGCTCCGCATGATAACGTGCACCATTTTTAATGAAATGGTACACTTCACCCAACGAAATTTTGCAGCTCTTTGCTTGATAATTCCCTTCACTGGAAGTCTGGAATGAAACCAAAATTAAGCTAAAAATTAAAAGAAAAACAAAGCTAAAAATTTAAAACAGAAAATCAAGATTAACGAAAAGAAGAAGAAGAAGAAGAAATGAAAAGAATGGGTTGCCTCCCATTTAGCGCTTTGTTTAACGCCGTTTAGCTCGACGACCTTTGCTAAATTTTTTGTTCTCCAAAAGCAAGTTCTTCAAATAAACGGTGATGTCCACCTCTTGTCGTTTTAAGGCCTTCCTCCAACTTTTTATTTGTGCGCAAAACAACAACTAAGTTCCTACCTCCTTCCCGATGCGACAACTTACTCAAGATGACGATTGGCAAAGTTTGATTTTCGCCTAAAAATATATAATTGAATTGATCTAACTTCGGCTTTGGTTCCTGCAAAAATTGAGGGAAAATGTTTAGATCGACTTGGAATTAATCGAAAATCAGAAAGGGAAGAAAGAGTTGAAATGATTTCGCCTATATTTTCATCGTCGAGATCCGCGAATTCCCTATAAAAGTCATAACACATATCAGTTTCGATCAAATCATCAGCTAACGGATCTATAATATCAATGAAATTTAAACTTGCGACCGAATCAGGATACTTCAGAGCTTTATACATATCAAATTTAACTACTTCCCCATCAAATTCCATAGTTAAGATGCCGTCGCGGACATCAATCTTTGTATGTGCGGTTGATAGGAATGGTCGTCAAAGCAAGATTTCGGATCCGTTGTTGCTGCGATCATTTTCCATGTCAATTATATAAAAATCAGCAGGGAAAATAAGATTTTTTACCTGTACCAACACGTTTTCTAGTACTCCCTCAGGGTAGATAACTGAACGATCAGCTAGTTGAACCGTCACTCGCGTTTCTTTCAATGGTTCAGTCAAAATTTTGTTGTAAACGCTTAACGGCATGACGTTGATAGATGCGCCTAAATCGCACATCGCTCTTTTAATCCCTACTTTCCCAATTTTACAGGGAATCGCAAACATACCTTGGTCCTTGTACTTTGGCGGCAATGGTCTTTGAAGAATAGCCGAAACGTTCTCACCAAGGTTAACTCTTTTATTCCCAGACAATCGCTTTCGGTTTGTGCATAGATCTTTCAAAAATTTTGCGTATTTAGGGACCTTCTGAATAACATCCAAAAGTGGAATGTTGATTTCCACTTTTTTGAATACATCCAAAATTTCCTTTTCTTCCTCCTTTTTATCTCGTTTCGCCAATCTACCTGGAAAAGGAGGAATAGGTTCGTAAGTAGAAACAGAAATATTGGATTTAGAGTTACCTGCAGTGGGTGGAGACTTTTCGTTCTGGTCCTTCGAAGAGCTGCCTTGCTCGTCGGATTTTTGCTCATCTTGCTTGGGCGGTTTAGGCGTTATCACTGTTCCACTACGCAAAGTTATCGCACTAACGTTTTCCCTTGGGTTGGTTTCGGTTTGGGATGGTAACTTTCCCTGGGATTCTATACGGCTGACGGCTTGAGCTAGTTGGCTTATTTGTTTGTCGATTTGTTGGAGGTGGGATTGTGTTTGGAATTTTTCCTGCGAAACTGCCAATCTCTCAACAATAGACTCAAGCGATGATTTTTGGGATGCTTGGTTTTGGTGGGGAGGTTGTTGCCTAGGTTGATAATTCGGGTTCTGATTACCGTAGCTCAAGTTTGGGTGATCTCTCCAACCGGGATTGAAGGTATTGCTATGTGAGTTATAGGGTCTTTGGGGAGGTCCGGGAAAGTTGTGTATGGCGTTAACTTGGGCACCAGATGTATCCCGCAATAATGGGCATAAGTCGGTTGCGTGATCTGGCATAGTGCATATTCCGCATACCTTAGCAGTTCTTATCTCCCCTGAAACAAGAGAATACACAATATTAGTCAAATTGTCTATCTTATTCTCTAATGAAATTGTGCTTACTGTTTGAACCCGTCAACTGGGTTCACTTGCAGAACCAAATTGCTGCGAATTTGCAGCCATTGTGGAGATTAATGTTCTCGCTGCAGTAGGAGTCATGTTAACGAGCGTGCCACCGCTTGCTGCATCTACCATCTTTTTGTCCATCGGTAACATTCCTTCGTATAGGTATTGAAGAAGTGTTTGCTCGGATAAGCCATGTTGCGGACAGCTTGTGCACAGCTTCTTGAACCTTTCCCAATAATAATATAGGGATTCGTCGTGCATTTGTTGGATACTCAATATGTTTCGCCTAATTTCTGTCGCTTTTGCCGCAGGGAAGTATCTGTCAAGAAAAACACGAGAAAGGTCAGACCATGTGTTAATCGAATTCGGAGGCAAATAAAATAACCACTCTTTAGCCGTTCCAGCTAAGGAAAAAGGAAAAGCCCTTAGTTTTATTTGGTCCTCCGAGACCCCTTGTGGTTTCATGCTGCTGCACACCAAATGGAATTCGGCAAGATGCTTGTGTGGGCTTTCAGTAGGCAGGCCATTAAAGGTAGGGAGTAGATGAATTAGTCTTGTTTTGAGCTGGAAGGGAGTATCGCCTTGAGGAAAAGCGATGCAGAGTGGTTGCTGCACAGTAGGGGCTGCGTTCAGCTCTCGAGTCGTTTGGTCCGCCATCGGTTCAGGTTCTTGTATAGGTTCTTCGACTGGTGTGGTTTCGGAGGTGGATTCTTGTTCGGGTCGTCGTGTGCTTTGTTGTTTCTTTCGTCGAAGTGTTTCGCCGTGATTTCTACGAGCGCTTGCTTCGATTTCCGGGTTGTATGGAGCTAAAGTACCCGGGTTCTTCCTGGTCATAAAATAAAACAAAAATCAGTCAAAAATTGCCGAAAAATAAATCTCCCCGGCAACGGCGCCAATTTTGACAAGTCGTCGTTTAACCGGTCAAAAATAATAAGTGTTTAACCTCTTTCAACAATAAATAAAATAAAGAAATTGAATAGATATAGGGAAAGAGGGTCGATCCGCAGGGAGATTAGCTGGAATTATTGACTTGAATTTGTCGAATCTGAATTCCCAGGAATATCTGTAAAAACAAAGAAATAAAAAGAAGGGGGTGATATGATTTTTGGTGAAGTAATAAAATAAAGAAAAGGATTAAAAATAGTAAGAAAACCCAAGTGTGCAAATCAGCCTCGAACCAGCTCCTTCAATTCTTTCGATCATTGAAATAGATTTTTATTTTGGGGATCATGTCGGTTATAGTCTACGAGGCCCAACCTGTCGTAACTTGCTTTTCTCTCGAGTAACCAATCCTCCCAAGACTATCTTCGAAGGTTGATTCTTAAACAAATTAACCACGTCTATCGCCGTTAAAATATTTAGTTTTGAAAGCAGGAAAAGCCCGACTCAGAAATTGTCTAAAAAAAGAATCGCTTCTGATTTTATTTTTCCTTAGCGGACCGCCGCTAAGAGTGTTCACAGGAAGTCGAAATTGCCACAGGCCAATCCTTCCTCCCAACTATGTCTTTAAACGATTCCAGACCAACGAGCTCTTTTTGATTTGAAAAACGATTAAAAACTTTAGTAAGGCCGATTGCCAAACTATCTAAACAGAAAGATACAAATGTATTCCCAAAGGAATTTAGGCAATGTTCAATTCTCACGATTAGAATTGATTTGGCTAGCTCTTGGCTCAAGAAATTTAGCTAAGCATGATATTAATTATCATACTTAACTTGGTTTTTGGAAAATAATTAAATAGCATAAAAATGGAACAAGAAAATAAAGTAAAAGAACTTTTATTAAAGCTAAAAACGTTTCAAGCTAGAAGATGAAAACTAAAATGATTGATGATCTAAGCCTTTACCAAGGGTGGTATTTATAGGCTTAGATTTACAAAGATAAAGTGATGGGATAATAACAATTCAAATTCAAATGTTGATTAAAATTCAAAATAAAACTAAATGGATAAAAGCTGATAAACTGATCGGATTCTTTTCTCGGAACATTCCAGGATCTTCTAGAAGTTGCCACGTCACTGCCACGTCAAACGCGTCGTGCCTGGTGTCGTGCCCATGATGCCAGTCATGACAGAATTATAATAAAAACTGCAGAAATGCCCCATTTTCACTGCTATTTCCAGAATTGGATCCTTGCACAAAATATAACGAAAACAACATGTATTAAGCAGCAAGAAATCTAAATAACTAGAAAAATAGCAAATGAAATATGTCATATTTGAGAACTCATCAGATCTGCATTGTTGAAAATGAGAGCATAAGCTAGAAGCTTAGTGAGGATGCTCTAAAATCAAAAACAACAACAATGCAGGGTCCAAGCATGCAATCCTTAACATCACACACAACATACATAGGCATCAACATAGCAATCTAGCTAGTGTTTCAAGAGTCATAAATATGACATCTTACATCATCTTAAGCTCAACGATATAAATCAATATCACAACATCATAATCATAAGAGCAATTACATTGGCCACTATTAGTTTACTCGGATGTGCGAATTTACTCTCAACAACAACATTACCTCAGTGAGATTACACTCATCACCGAACCTTGCATGGGTGGGATTCCACTCATCACCACATGCCCTACGGATGGGATTCCACTCATCATCATGTATGATATAAATAAATTTCTGGTGGAATATTACATCACCGTACTCCTCCTTGATGACTCAACGCCATCAAGGCCACGCGCGTTTTGACTCAATCGTGTGCACACTAATCCTAATGATCGATTATTTACACCCGGTAAGTTAATTAGTGCCAAGTTCTTTAAACCACACCACATTGATCATCATTCATATCATTCAACCACCATCACACACAACAATGTATACACATACAAAGTCATTTCATATTATGCAAGAATCAAGATAGGCATAAGAAATCAAAGCTCATTAACAAACAAGAAGTCAAACTACCAATTTAACTTCTACCTTGGAATGGTCTACCAAACTCATTCCAATACCTCCACTACACCCACTTGAACCAACTTTAAAAAAAAGTTAAAGTTTTACTCACCACCCTTCCTTAGCAAACCAAGCAAGCAAATCAAGTCTCCTCAATTCTCGGATTCGGTCCCGATTCTTCTCCGATGTCTCCTCTTGATTCTAACCAATCAAAACACAATCATTACTCACCAATTCAATGCTAAATTCAGTCACAAACTCCAACCCATAAACACAAGCTAAACTTCACCAATTTCAAACCGAACTAATCACAAAACTTTCATTTTCGAGCTCTCCAAATACCCAGCTGAAAACTATGATTTCTAACACCCAAATGACATCTAAAAGGTCCCAAAACACTTCCCTAATGACCCTATACCATCAGCCCTTCAACCCAACACAAAAACAACTCAAAAACTCAAGTTTAGACCCTTTAAAAATTGTCCCAAAGACCCACTTCGAGTTTTCACCCAAATCCAACCATTCCAAGATATTAAGTGTATTTAGATGAGATTAAACTAAAACCCAACTCAACAAATCAATAACAACCGAAAAACCCATTAAGAATCTAAACTTTCATCAAACTTGAAAAATGCAAACATGAATAGTTTTGAAATCTAAGACAAAGAAAATGATGGGGATGATGAGGAGAGTTAGGAAATGAGTTTACCTTTGAAATTGCCCTTGAATAGATGAAGAAATCAAATGGAATAGTGAATAGGGGTTTGGGAGGGGTTTAGGTTGATTTCCACGTGAAAATGGGGAAAGGGGGAAGATGAAGTCTTTTTTTTTTGTTCTTTTAATTTCAAAAGGATGGTCTTCCTCTTTTCCCTTTATTTACAAAATCGCCACCTCTTTTATTTTAATCCTTAATTAAATCAAAACTAAGGTCAATTTAATTAAAATCGATTTTACCGACTCGAACCAACTCACGCGTCTAACTCCTAACCCCAAAACACGAGTGTTACAAACTCAATGACCACTTAACTATTGATCGCAATCTGTTTTGACCACTTAACTAAAAAAAATTAATATTTGACCATCCAACTATTTAAATAAACTTATTTTGACCACCGACGGTTAAAATCTAAAGGAAAGGTGATGTGGTAGTTAAAATAAAATATGTATAATTACACTTTTAGTCCCTATTAATTACATGTTGTATCAATTTAGTCATAATTTTAATTTAATTAAATAAAATTAATCAACTAATCAGACAACGACATGTGTCATCACCCGATTGGATGAATTTACTTTAAATTTTAATTTAATTTATTTAATAATATATATATATATATATAAGAAATTATTAAATATTTGATTTTAAAAATTTTCGATTTAAAAGAAAAGAAATTCGATTTAAAATTTCGAATGTTTTTTTCTTTTTCATATTTAAATTAAATTGAATATTTATTAAAATATTAAATATTCGATTTAAAAAATATTTGATTTAAAAGAAAATAAATTTGATTTAAAAAATATTCAAATATTTTAAAAATTCAATTTAATATTTTTAAATCAAATATTTGAATTTTTTTAAAAATATTTGAATACTTTTTAAAATCAAATTTCTTTTCATTTAAATCGAATATTTGATATGCTTGTTTTTATATATCTCATGTGACCCATGTTCGAGTCTTCTTTTAAACATTTTTACTTCTTTTTTTTTGTAGCACTTAATTTATTATAAGATATATATAGAATGATGCACTTTACATCATATCTTAGTAGTTGATGCAGTGGTTAAGCCTTGGATTTTATCCCTTAAAGGTTATGGGTTCAAACCCTTCCATGGTTATATTTTTTCTCTCTAGAATTTTCCTTCAACTAGGTGGTGACAGTCACCACATGATTTGAGGAAAAAATATATAATATTAAATAAATTAAAAATTAAAGTAAATTCATCCAATCGGGTGATAACACATGTTGTTATCTGATTAGTTGAGTAATTTTACTTAATTAAATTAAAATTAGGATCAAATTGATATAATAGGTCATTAACAATGACTAAAAGTGCAATTATATAAATTTTACTCTAACTGTCACGTCATCTTTTTGTTGGATTTTAATAGTCGATGGTCAAAATAGGTCTATTTAAATAGTTAGGTGGTCAAATTTTAAATTTTTAGTTGGGTGGTCAAAACAGGTCGCGACCAATAATTGAGTGTGCACCAGTGGCGGAACCTCTCAAAGGCCTATAGTGGTCGTGGCCCTTACAAGAATAATAAATTTTTATTTATAGTATACATAGCATTATATGTATATATGTTAATTATTTGATTTACCCCCAAAGCCAAACGTGTCCCCTTCCCCACACACACTGAGACACAAAGGAAACGGGTTTATTATATAATTAAAATTTAGATCGTGTTAAATATCGGTTATTAAAACAAGAGTGAATAACATAATAAGTAAATGTGGCAAAGGGCGCAATGGGTATTTTTAAATTATTTATTCTTAAAAAATAAAATATATACTTCATTTGTTGTTTCAGTAAAAAAATATTGTGTTTTTTCCTTTTGCAGTGTTGCCCCTACATCTTTAAGTTCAAAGCTTTCTAACTTCTAAAAATTGACTTTAGTACAGTCGAACTCGAAGGTAAATTTTTTAAATCTTTTTAATTTCAGTTCATGACTTCATGTTTATAATTTTTATTTTGGTTAATATTTTTAATTCAATTAAAGGTAAAAATTATTTATGTTTTCAATTTAGTTTAGAATTTTGTCGCTTCATCTTCTTGTTTGAGTTCTAATTTTTGAATTATGATATAATATCTAATTTATTTTGTGTTTCGATTTCCTCCCGATTTATAGTTTCATCTTCACCATGAATCCATGATACTTTGCTTTTATCCATTTATATTTTTAATTAATTCAAATTTTTGTCATTTCATCTTCTTGTTTATACAATGATAGAAAAATTAGAAAGATTATTGTGCAAGTAGATAAGGTAATGTTAGTGCTCTTTTTACTTTGAATTTAATACACGAACTCCAATCCTCCTTATAACAACTTTAACAAAAGATTATTGTATTGTATGAGGATTAATTTGTTGTAGAAAATTTTATTATTAAGCATGAACATAACGAATGTGTTGATTTGGAACTAAAATTTAATTTAAAATACTTTGTATTTATTGCAATTTTGTTGCTTTTGGTCACTGTCATCTTTTTATATTTAACAAGTGAAGAACCAATCAACAAATGTGTATAATTTATTGCAGCATAATGTCATTGATTTTAATAAATTAAACTATTTTTTTATAGTTATAGGTTGTGTGAACTCATGGCCAAACAAAAAAGACTATATTCTTTTTTTCAAAAAAAATGATGATAAAGAAATTAGTATGTCATCGAAAACTCCAAGGCTTGAGCATCAAAGTTGTAGTCAATCTCCCCCTAAATCTCCGATTGTTGAGGTTGAAGAAGTTAACATTTCGTTAATAGAACATGATCCTGGGTTACGTAAACCAATGTAGAACATTCAATTAATCAACGAGATGAAATTCGACGAGCATACTTGAGAGCAAGTCTGTATCAAATCTGTCTCTCTAGTTATCCATTTTCTGAAGAAAAACATCATAAGCGTTTTCAGTATTCTTGGTTTGCTCAATTTGTTTTTGGCTCAAGTATTCTCCAACTAAGGATGTTGCATATTGTTTACCATGTTATCTTTTTAACATAAAATCTAATGGACAACCTGGTTGGGATGCATTTATTGTTAAAGGGTTTAGAAGTTGGAAAAAAGTTAATTATGGAAAGAATTGTACTTTTCTTTATCATATGGGAGTTGATCCTTGTTCACCGCATAATAATACCGTGAGATCTTGTGCGGATTTGATGAAGCAATCTGGGCATATTGATAAAGTAATTCATCGGAAAAATTCAAAAGAAATTTTGAATAACAAGGTACGAGTCAAGACTTCAATAGATGTTGTTAGATGGATTACATTTCAAGCATGTGCATTTAGAGGTCATGACGAGACACTTGGTTCAAAAAATCGTTAATTTTTTTGAGTTAGTTGAACTTTTGGCGTCCTATAATGATGATGTTAAGAAAGTTGTTTTGAAAAATACTACTAAGCATGCTAAATATGTTTCTCCTTTAATCCAAAAGGAGATTTTACATGTCATTGCTAATAAAGTTCGGAATGATAAGCTCTTATAGATGCCACTTTTTGCTTGCTATTTTCTATGTCTTGAGGACTTTTCACTACTTAATCGGTTGCATTTATTTCATTTTCTGTGCAGGGACTCAATTCTGGAATTAGCAACAAAAATGTGCATTTCTGCAGTTTTATTTATTTTTCTAGTCGTGGCTGACATCATGGGCACGACTCTGGGCACGACGCGGCTGACGTGGCAGTTTCTATAAGATACAGTCAGCGCAAAGAAAGACTCTGGAAGAATTTGGAAGATCTTGTCAGCGCAATCCGAGCTGAGGATTTTTTAATTTTTAAATTTCAAAACAAACATTTTAAATTATGTTACCTTTTTGTTATCTATAGTAAATCTAAGCCTATAAATACCTTCCTTGGGTAAGGCTTAAGATCATCTCTTGTTTATGAGTTCTTGTTGCTACTTGCCTTTATTTCAATAGAAATATTTTCTTGTTTCATCTTTGCTTTTTATTTATTTTATGCTTCTTAAACATTTTTCCAAAAACATGCTAAATATGATAATTAATATCAAGCTTAGCTAATTTCCCCCAAAGTCAAGAGCTAGTACAAATCAATTCCATGCGTGAGAATTAAATATTGCTTAGATCCCTTCGAGATACATTTTCATCTTTCTGTTTAGATAGTTTGACAATCGGTCTTACTAAAATTTTTAAACGTTTTTCAAATAAAAAAGGATTCGTTGGTCTGGAATCGTTTAATCATACAGTTGGGAGGAAGAATCGGCATGTGACACTTCGACTTCCTGTTAACACTCTTAGCGGCGGTCCGCTAAGGAAAGATGAAATTAGAAACGATTCTCAATGAGACAACTTCTGAGTCGGGCTTTTTCTATTTTTAAACTAAGTATTTTAACGGCGATAGACGTGGTTGAATTGTTTAAGAATCGACTTTCGGAGATAGACTTAGAAAGATTGGTTACATGAGAGAAAAGCAAGTTACGATGGGTTGGGCCTCGTAGACTATAACCGACATGAATCCAGAGTGAAAATTTATTTTCAATGATCGTAAGAATTGACGAAGCTAGCTCGAAGCTGCTTTCATATTTGTGATTTTTCTACTTCATTCCTCACTTTATTTACTATATTTTTCTTTAATTGTTTATTATTTTCTCGTTACTTCAATCACACCAAACCCCTTGTTTTATTTATTTGTTTTAGCTACTTCTGGGATCTAAATCACGATAAGGCTCAGTCAGCGATTCCAACAGAACTTCTTATGGATCGACCCTCTTCCTCTATTCTACTTTAATTTCTTTATTTTATTATTTATTTGAAGAGGTTTATTTTAATTTATTTTGGCGAGTAAAACGATGGTTGTCAAAATTGGCGTTGTTGCTGGGGAGTTTTATTTTTCGGCAATCACTAATTGTTTTGTTTGATTTTTATGACAAGAAGAAATCCGGGAAATCTAGTTGACCTTGACCCGGAGATCAAAGCAAGAGCTTGTAGAACTCACGGTGAAACGCTTCGGCAAAAGAAACAACAACGAGAACAAAGCAGATAACACTCCGATCAGGAATCCACTTCTTAAACTACACCAGTTGAAGATCCTATACTAGAACCATAACCAATGGCAGATCAAACGATTCGAGAACTAAACGCAGCCCCTGCTGTGCAACAACCACTGTGCATCGCTTTTTCTAATGGCGAGACCCCTTTTCAACTAAAAACGGGTTTAATTCATCTACTCCCTACATTCAACGGTCTCCCTAGCAAAAGTCCACATAAACATCTCGCCAAATTCCATATGGTGTGCAGTAGCATGAAACCGCAAGAGGTCTCGGAAGACCAAATCAAACTACGGGCATTTCCTTGATAGGTATTTTCTTGCGGCAAAGGCAAGCGAGCTTAGGTGAAGCATCTTGGGAATCCAACAAAGGAACGACGAATCTCTCTATGATTATTGGGAGAGGTTCAAAAAGTTATGCGCAAGTTGCCCACAGCATGGCCTATCCGAACAAACCCTTATTCAGTATCTCTACGAAGGGATGCTCCCAATGGATAAGAAGATGGTAGATGCCGCTAGCAGCGACGCTCTCGTCAACATGACCCCTACTGCAGCGAGAACATTAATCTCTACAATGGCTGCCAATTCACAACAATTCGGCTTCTTAAGTGAACCTAGCCGACGGGTTCACGAAGTAAGAATTGTTTCACTTGAAGATAAAATAGATAAATTAACTGATATAGTTAATTCACTTGTTTTAGGAAATATTGGAGCTGCAAAAGTCTATGGAATTTGTACGATGTCGGATCACCCAACGGATCGCTGCCCAATGTTACAGAATGAATCTGGCGCCCAAGTCAATGCCATAAATAATTTCTCAGGACCTCCTCAAAGGCCTTATAACCCATTCGGCAACACTTATAATCCAGGATGGAGGGACCATTCGAATTTGAACTACGGAAACAACCAAATGGCCAACCCAAATTATTAGCCGAGACCTCCCTCTTTTCCCACTCAAATGCCACAAAAAACTTCCCTTGAGACCATTGTCGAAAGGTTAGCTGTTTCACAAGAAAAATTTCAAACCCAAACACAATCCCATATCCAGGAAATTGACAAACAAATAAGCCACATAGCTCAAACCATTGGCCGCCTAGAGTCTCAAGGACGATTGCCCTCTCAAACCGAAACAAATCCGAGGGAAATGTGAGCGCAATTACTTTGCGAAGTGGTACAGTAATTTCACCAGAACCGCCAAAGGAGACTGAGAAAAAATTCGACAAAGACAAAGAAGGCACTTCTTCAAAGAACCAAGAAGGAAAATCTTCACCAACCTCAGGTAACATCCAACCCAATCCTTATTTTTCTACTTACGAGCTTGTTCCTCTTTTTCCAGGTCGACTAGAAAGACGTGACAAAAAGGAAGAGGAGAAAGAAATTTTGGATATATTCAAGAAGGTGGAAATCAACATTCCACTTCTTGATGTCATTCGAAAGGTGCCAAAGTATGCAAAGTTTTTAAAGGATTTATGCACAAATCGGAGGCGACTATCTGAGAATGAAAGAGTTAACCTCAGCGAGAACAGTTCAGCCATTTTTCAAAGACGCCTACCACCAAAATATAAGGACCAAGGGATGTTCGCGATTCCTTGCAAGATCGGAAATGTCGGAATAAAGAGAGCAATGTGCGATCTAAGCGCATCTATTAATGTCATGCCATTGAGCGTCTACAACAAAATTTCAACTGAACCATTGAAGGAAACACGAGTGACGGTTCAGTTAGCTGATTGGTCAATTATCTACCCCGAGGGGGTACTAGAAAACGTGTTGGTTAAAGGTAAACGATCTTATTTTTCCTGCTGATTTTTACATTATTGACATGAAAAATGACCGCATCAACAACGGATCAGAAATCATGCTTGGCTGCCCTTTCTTGTCAACAGCACATACAAAAATCGATGTCCATAACGGTATCTTAACTATGGAATTTGATGGGGAAGTAGTTAAATTCGATGTGTATAAAGCTATGAAGTATCCTGATTCGGTCGCAAGTTTGAATTTTATTGATATTATCGATCCATTAACCGATGAAATTTTAGAAACTGAATTGTTTGTTGATGCTTGCAGGGAATTAGGAATAGAGGAACCCGACGAAAGGGAGTTTAAAGAAATTTCTTCTACTATTTCTTCTACTTCTAGTTTTACATTAATGCCTTCAAAGTCTAAAGCTCTTCCTTCAATTTTGCACGCACCAAAGCAGAATTTAGACCAATTTAATTACGTATTTTTGGGCGAAAATGGTACCTTGCCAATCATTATTTCCAACGAGCTGTCAAAAGAAGAATATAGTAGCTTAGTTGTTGCTTGGCACACAAATAAAGAGGCAATCAAATGGACCTTATCCGTCATCAAGGGGATGAATCCATCCACATGCATGCATAAAATCAAGATGGAGGAAGGCGTAAAAACGACGAGGGATGGACATCATCGCTTAGTTGAAGAACTTATTTTTGAAGAATTAAAAATTTAACACAGGTCGTCGAGCTAAACGACGTTAAACAAAGCGCTACATGGGAGGCAACCCATTTATTTTTTTCCTTTCCTTTATGTCTATTCTTTCTTTTTATTTTATTTTCTTTCATTTACAATATTTTTTTGTTTTTAATTTTTGGGAAAACTACACCGGCAAACTCGTCCCTTCTGTTACATAGTTCTCCTGTTTTGGTCCCCCGACGTTAAATAGCTAACAGTTTTGCTGACGTGGCATTTTTTTAATATTTTTTAATCATTTCTCTCTCCTCTTATATTATTTTTATTTAATTTTATTCACCCAATCATGTTGTGACAGGTGTTACTACCCTATTAGGTGAAAAAACCCCCCAAAAATCCTTAAAACAGGATATGGTGCCGATGGAATTCGAACCCAGGACCACCAGCGCATAAAGCATGCGCCTAAACCAACTATGCTAAGCTGGTTACTTGATTCAAATCTACTAACACATATAACAATATATGATTTGCAAAGCCATCTTTGTTTGTTTAAGTTGTCAATCTCATTTTGAAACTCTGCAAAAACAATCATTGTTAAAGCTGAAATCCGTAAAATGATTTGCATGAACATTAAAACCTTAGATGGAACTTGACATTTGAAGAAAATGTTTTTACCTATTGATGCAGTATCACTTTCCTGTAGGCGGAGACATAGCCAAGATGTGCACTGCAAGTAGCACAAAGAACTTCGTCACGAGGCATAAAAAATATCGACAGATCTAACTTTGACTGCACATTCTTTCCTATAGGTTGATAATACGACGGCCAGCCAGTTCCACTATCGAACTTAGTCGATGATCTGGATGTTGAGGATCAACATCGCTTAGTGTTTGGATGCCATAGGTTCAATTGATATTTTTCCTCAGTAATTCTGAAAAGAAAAGCCAGAAGACTTACTCGAAAAGAGGTGTGTCACAACATATGCATTGATAAGTTCCTGGTGTTTTCGTGTTCCTGGTGTTTTAGGTTCGATTCGCACTTAACAATTACAGCCACTATCCCAGCAAGTTTTTATGCAGATAACAAAAGAGATAATGTCATAAAGTCCCTTTACACTAATAACCAACGATAACTCCATCGGTAAAACTGAAAACTATCAGAGCCAAGCTTATATAAGAATATGTGGGATCTGTAAAACTAAATGTTAGTAGATTTGTATCAAGTAACCAGCCTAGCATAGTTGGTTCATGCGCATGCCTTATGTGTTGGTGGTTTTGGGTTCGAATCCCAGCAGCACCAATTGTCTTTTTAGGTTTTTTTGGGTTAATTTGTACAGCTTAAATATATGTGTTAGTAGATTTGAATCAAGTAACTAGTTTAGCATATTTGGTTTAGGCACATGCTTTATGTGCTGGTGGTCTTGGGTTCAAATCCCAGCGGCGCCATATCCTGTTTTTAGGATTTTTGGGGTGGGGGGGGGGGTTTCACCTAATAGGGTAGTGACACGTGTCACAACATGATTGGGTGAATAAAATTAAATAAAAATAATATAAGAGGAGAGAGAAATGATTTAAAAAATATTAAAAAATGCCACGTCAGCAAAACCGTTAGCTATTTAACGTCGGGGGACCAAAACAGGAGAACTATGTAACAGAAGGGACGAGTTTGCCGAAAAACATAGTTTGGGGACCAAAACAGGAGAACGGTGATAGTTAGGGGACTACCGGTGTAGTTTTCCCTTAATTTTTTTAGGTACATTACTGGGATTTAAACAAGCGTCTAAGCGTAAATTTTACTCAAATAGTGCCAATTTTTAAGGCCTTTTCGAGCAGCACTCAAACCAATTTTTGAGGCTATTTTCCATGATGGTTCGTACGCGACACCAAGTTCGTGGTCGCAGTCGCCCATAATCACGGGGAGTATCCTTTACCCTTATTTATTCTTCATTTCCTTTATTTTCTTCGCATTGGGACAATACGATTAAGTGAGGGGAGGGTAAAGGATGACATTAATTTCACCTTGCTTGTCATATTTGCTTGATGGTATGAGTAGAACTAATGTTTTGATATAATAATTGAAAAATGTTTTGGACTGGTTTAAAAAGTATTTAAAACATTTCCAAAGTCCAAACAACTTGAAATTATGTTTAGGGAAGTTTTTAAAAGGGTTTTTTCATGTTTTTCAAAGCCAAACTTCACAAAACTGTCCAGGTGTTTCAAAACACCTTAGGGCGTTTCGAAACAGGGGATTCCAGTAACAAAAACGTTTCGAAACTTGTTTCGAAACGGGCTTTCCCTAGATAGGATTTTTGCCCAGTGTTTCGAAACGGGCTATGCCGTTTCGATACGCCCACGTGGCAATGACCACAACGGTCATAAACCCCAACGACTATTTTCCAACCAACTTTTAAATGCAGGCGTTTTGATACGGGTCTATAGCGTTTCGATACGAGTTTCGAAACGGCAAGGGGGTGTTCCAAAACGGGTGCCCTGACATACTGCAACGGCTCTTTCTACATAGAGAGTGTTTCGAAACTGCTTCGAGCGTTTCGAAACGGGGAGCTGCAGAACTGCATTTATGGTGGGAATTAAAGTCCTCAACGGCTCCAATATGATCCCAACGGCTAGTAACGGCTACAAACTCATTTTGGGAGTATAAAAGGGACCTCCAAGCATCAAGTAAAGGCTAATGCTCATATTTTCAAACATCAAATGATCAAAGATTGTTTTAGAACTTAAATTGTCATTTATTGTATAGACAAACACTAGTGAGCCAAAATTGTCAAATTTGCTCAAGTGTTTTAGGTTTTGGGTGAATGCTTAATTGTGCAAACAAACACTTATTAGAGTGATTTGTGTTTGCTTTATTTATCTCTTTGTAAAGAGGGTTTCAATCAAGGCTTTGGGTAGAAAGCTTGATTGGTTGTAAGGGTTTCCTCCTAAGCCTAGAAAAGGGGACGAATCAATAGTGGATTGATTGAGAAATCCTTAGTGGGAAGTTAAGGTAGTGGATGTAGACCTTGGTTAGAAGGTTGAACCACTATAATTCATTGTGTCAATTTACATTTTAGCTTCCTCAACCCTTCCACCCAAAAATCCATCTCTCCACCACTTGGTGAGCTAAATTGGTTGATCGAATCGAGCCCCACAAAACTCAACAATTGGTATTAGAGCTTGGCTCAATTGAAGAGGATTCACATCCTATTAAGAAGATCCGGCAAGCTCGATCACTTTTTCATCAACCGGCTCAAATGGCACATTCAATCGACAAACCGCCTTTCTTTGACGGAACTCACTATGCCCATTGGAAGACAAAGATGAAGTTCTTCATCAAATCAAAAGATTACAAGCTATGGGATATAGTTGAAGATGGTACGTTCGTGCCTCAAAGAAGTAAAGTGGAGTGGAGTGTCGACGATCGCAAGAAGATGGAGCTAAATTGCGAAGCCTTGCACATTCTATTTTGTGCATTTGGTCCATCCATCTATGAGAAGATGTCTTCTTGTGAGTGTGCCAAGGAGGTATGGGACAAGCTTGAAGTCACATACGAGGGGACAAATGAAGTCAAGGAGACCAAGATTGGGCTTCTAACCTTGGAGTATGAGAACTTCAAAATGGATCCGGAAGAGAACATTGAGAAGATGTTCGATAGGTTCTCCACCATCACCAATGGTCTCAAAGGCTATGGAGAAGCCATTCTGGAAGAAAAGCTTGTTCGAAAGCTCATCTACTCACTTCCCGAGTCTTGGGACTCAAAGAGGACCGCCATCATCAAAGCCAAAAATTTGAAGACTTTGAAGCTTGATGAACTCATTGGGTCACTCCTTACTCATCAAATCATGAAGAAGAATAAAGAAGATGAGAAGAAGATGGAAGAAATTAGAGCTATGGGAGAGAAGAAAATCAAAGGGCTTGGCATCAATGCTAGTGCCATGGCTCTCAAATCCTTCACTTGTCATCATGTCCACTCAAGTGAAGAGGAGGATGAAGATGAAGAGATAGTTCATCTCTTCAAGAAGTGTGCCCCGTTCATGAAGAAAGCCTTAAGAGAGCTTGAACGAGAACCCAAGAGAAAGGAGAGGGCAATCACTTCAAGCCATAAGAAGAAGGCACATGTGGCTACTTGGAGTGATGAGGACTCCATCGACGATGAACAAGCCAACCTTTGCCTTATGGCCATCGAAGAAGATTCAAGGGTAACTTCTAATTCACCCACTTCATGTTCTTATTCTTTTGATGAATTACAAGATGCCTACAATGATTTGGTTTTAGATTTTAAAAGCCACATTTTGAAAAACAATAAATTGATTTCAAAGTTAAAAATTCAAAATGATTTGCTTTCTAAAACCAAACTTGAACTTGAAGCAAAACTTGAAGAGTTTGAATTAAAATGTTTTGATTTACAAAAATCGCTTCAAAAAGTTCAAGAAGAAAAGGATTTGATTTCCAAAGAGCTAGAAAAGAAAAACAATTTTGGAAAATCAAATTTCTATGTTAGACAATCTAGTGCCCCTAGATTTATTAAAGGAAAATGTTTTAGAAGTATTTGGGTCCCAAAAGGACTTAGTACTTCAATTAAAAAGGATGACATTGAAAAATGGATTCCAAAGGGGACTAAAATTTGTGCTACTAACGTTCATGGATCCAAAGCAATTTGGATACCAAAAATTACTTGATTGTCTATTGCTAGGTGTGATGGAGATGTTCAACAAGTCAAACATTGAGGGGGAGCTCCATGCACACAAGGAAGAACACTTGAAGAATGAAGGCTTCACATCCTACCTTGAGTTCAAGTGTGGTAAATTCTAGTTGTTTTTGCATTTATTTGTTTTAATTTTTATTTAATTCAACTAGATGATCATATATGTTGGACTAACTTTTTGATGATGCTTTGAGTAAGGGGGAGCCATTTTTAAACCAAATTCTTATTTTTGTCAAAGTTTTTACCTCTATTGTTATTTTGAACTTAATGTTTTAAATTCTTTTTGATATAACAAAAGGAGGAGAAATGGTTTGAAAATTTGAATTTTCAAATGAATAAGGGGGAGCTTTATTTGAATTAAAATTTTTAATCTCTTATTCACATTTTTAAAGATTAAGGGGGAGAATCCCAAACAATTTTTCAAGTGAGTTTTATTATATCCAAAAGGGAGAGATTGTAGAACTAATGTTTTGATATAATAATTGAAAAATATTTTGGACTGATTTAAAAAGTATTTAAAACATTTCCAAAGTCCAAACAACTTGAAATTATGTTTAGGGAAGTTTTTAAAAGGGTTTTTCATGTTTTTCAAAGCCAAACTTCACAAAACTGTCCAGGTGTTTCGAAACACCTTAGGGCGTTTCGAAACAGGGGATTCCAGTAGCAAAAACGTTTCAAAACTTGTTTCGAAACGGGCTTTCCCTGGATAGGATTTTTGCCCAGTGTTTCGAAACGGGCTATGCCGTTTCGATACGCCCACGTGGCAATGACCACACGGCTATTTTCCAACCAATTTTTAAATGCAGGCGTTTCGATACGGGTCTATAGCGTTTCGATACGGGTTTCGAAACGGCAAGGGGGTGTTCCGAAACGGGTGCCCTGACAGACTGCAACGGCTCTTTCTACATAAAGAGTGTTTCGAAACTGCTTCGAGCGTTTCGAAACGGGGAGCTGCAGAACTGCATTTATGGTGGGAATTAAAGTCCTCAACGGCTCCAATATGATCCCAACGGCTAGTAACGGCTACAAACTCATTTTGGGAGTATAAAAGGGACCTCCAAGCATCAAGTAAAGGCTAATGCTCATATTGTCAAACATCAAATGATCAAAGATTGTCTTAGAACTTAAATTGTCATTTATTGTATAGACAAACACTAGTGAGCCAAAATTGTCAAATTTGCTCAAGTGTTTTAGGTTTTGGGTGAGTGCTTAATTGTGCAAACAAACACCTAGTAGAGGGATTTGTGTTTGCTTTATTTATCTCTTTGTAAAGAGGGTTTCAATCAAGGCTTTGGGTAGAAAGCTTGATTGGTTGTAAGGGTTTCCTCCTAAGCCTAGAAAAGGGGACGAATCAATAGTGGATTGATTGAGAAATCCTTAGTGGGGAGCTAAGGTAGTGGATGTAGACCTTTGTTAGAAGGTTGAACCACTATAATTCATTGTATCAATTTACATTTTAGCTTCCTCAACCCTTCCACCCAAAACTTCATCTCTCCACCACTTGGTGAGCTAAATTGGTTGATCGAATCGAGCCCCACAAAACTCAACAGTATGATTGTTTGAATTGATTATAAGAACATCTCCTTTATTGTTGCTTGTCATTAAGCATGTTATGATTGTTTTTAGTTCATTAGAATACTTAATTCTAACATGCTTGATAAATCGAATGGTATGACTAAGTCCAGTTTGACATTCCTTGCAATTTGTCTTGATTGTAATAGTTGAACTCCTCACCTAGCATAATCAATTAGCCCATTTTGTGAGAACTTGAGCCTTGAGCATGTATGACTATATTTTTATTCTCATTTTTCTTGATTGAGAGTGTCAATTTGGATATTGGAATCTAGAACTTGTGACTTGTATGCAATTTGAGATTACATTAGAATGTGATGCATTAATATGATTTAGGCACTAGGATTCACCCTTTCTTTTTACCCCCACTAAAGACCTACCCTTTCTTTTCCCCTAGTGAACCAAGTTGAAGCATAATTCCACTTTCTTTGTTTTCACCAAGATATTAAACTCAAGCCTTTTTCATTTATCCCTCTCTTTCACCCTTGACAAGACAGAAATATGAATTTTGAGTTGTGTGATCATGTTCCACGAAAAAAAGAGGGCAACAACAAAAAAAGAAAAAAAAAAGAGAAGAAAGAAAAGAAAAGAAAAGAAGAGCAGAAACTTTCGAAACAAAATAAAAAAAGTTTGATGTTATTCATTTTAGTTACCTTTGTTGCCTACATTTTCTAAGGTTATGAACATGTTTTAGTTACTTGTTGAAAACTTCTTGTCTTGATTATTCTAGCCTTATTTTAGCCTTTTTCCTACCTTTACCTCAGCCCCATTACACCCTAAATTTAAGTCCTAATGATTTTTGCATCTCATTTCTTAAAAGTTGTGGAGAATTGATCTTACCACAAGCCTATGGAGACCCTTGTTCAATTTTGACTTTGAGAGAATTTTCTTTCTACATTCGAAACACTTCGAGCGATTTGAGTGCATCTTGGTGAGGATTAAGTTTGGGTTGGAATTTGATTATCACTTAATAGACATTTGTAAGGGTGAAGACTTGTTCTTACTTGTATCCATTCGTTTAGATTCATGCTTGATTCATGTCATTCTTAGTGCGCTTGAACTCTCATGGTTTTGCTTAAAGCTTGCAACAGTTTAGGGAGATGGATGCTTTTGATTAATTTCTTTCAAACATACTTGAGGGCAAGTATGAGACAAGTGTGGGGGAATTTGATAAGCTCTTATATATGCCACTTTTTACTTGCTATTTTCTTTGTCTTGAGGACTTTTCACTACTTAATCGGTTGCATTTATTTCATTTTCTGTGCAGGGACTCAATTCTGGAATTAGCAGCAGAAAGATGCATTTCTGCAGTTTTATTTATTTTTCTGGGCGCGTCTGACGTGACAGTTTCTAGAAGATACAATCAGCACAAGGAAAGACTCTGGAAGAATCTGGAAGATCTAGTCAGCACAATCCGAGCTGAGGATTTTTTAATCTTTAAGTTTCAAAACAAACATTTTAAATTATGTTATCTTTTTGTTATCTTTAGTAAATCTAAGCCTATAAATACCTTCCTTGGGTAAGGCTTAAGATCATCTCTTGTTTATGAGTTCTTGTTGCTACTTGACTTTATTTCAATAGAAATATTTTCTTGTTTCATCTTTGCTTTTTATTTATTTTACGCTTCTTAAACATTTTTCCAAAAACATGCTAAGTATGATAATCAATATCATGCTTGGCTAATTTTTCCCAAAGCCGAGAGCTTGGACAAATCAGTTCCATGCGTGAGAATTAAATATTTGTAACCCCCTCGCCCCGGTCTGGTCGTCTGACCGGTTCGAGTAGGCTACACGGGGAAAACCGACATAAAACCCGTGAAGGTTCCACCTCGGTTAGCGACCCTAATTTTTTTCGTTTATTTTACGTCTTGTCTAGAGGCATTTAATTACCTAAGTGATCACGATAGCGGAAAACGAGGCCCACAAAAAGCCCTACAACAAACTGGGCCTAAGCCCAACCCTTGAGACCCATTAGAGATGTCCAAAAACCTATTTCCAGCTACCCGTTTCGAAACAGACGTCACCCGTTTCGAAACACGGGCTCTAGTTTAAAAGCCAGGTACCCGTACCGAAACGCATCCACCCCGTTTTGGAATAGGGCCCTAATTCTGCCTAGGCGTTTCGATACTTGTTTCGAAACAGGCACCTCTAGTAGCCAAAGTGTTTTGAAACTTGTTTCGAAACAGGGGTTCACAGTGGCCAAACCGTATCGAAACAAGTTCCGATACGGGGTCCCTGGAGCCATACCCGTTCCGAAACAGCTTAGCCCGTTTCGAAACACTGGCTGTCTGCAGTTTCCCAAAAGCATCTTTAAACATCTCTAATCAATCCCAAAAGCCCTAAACAACTCCACGAAACATACATCACTTACAAGCATATTCTAGAGGCATGGATCCTATGGCAAAACATACTCAAATCACACACGGCATAAGATAAGGCATCCATACATGGCATTCACACAAAGGGCAATATTTCATAAAAATAGCATGCTTAAGGACTCAAAAGCCAAATGACACAACTCATCACATAAAGGTTTACATGCGAAACAAAAGTTACTTAAACATCCTAAGGCATAACCATCTCACACAAGCATTCAACAAAGCTTAGCATGGTTTACAAATCCAACAAAAACATAAACACCAACATCATTTTTGAGTCATACAATGCTCATACAAAACACATAATAGCCCCATTGCTAGACTACCACATTAATTACTAAATCATACTTGAGCAACTACAACTTGGAAAGCCCCTCCGCCTTGCTCCTTGCTAACACCACACTAATGATCTGCATTGTTGAAAATGAGAGCGTAAGCTAAAAGCTTAGTGAGGATGCTCTAAAAATCAAAACCACAACAATGCAGGGTTCAAGCATGCAATCCTTAGCATCACACACAACATACATAGGCATCATCAAGGTAACCTAGCTAGTCTTTCAAGAGTCATAATATGGCATCTCACATCATACTAAGCTCAACAAATATAAACCAACATCACAACATCATAATTATAAGAACGAGTTCATTGGCCACTATTAGTTTACCCGGATGTGCGGATTTACTCTCAACAACAACATTACCTCGGTGGGATAACACTCATCACCGGACCTTGCATGGGCGGGATTCCACTCATCACCACATGCCCTACGGATGAGATTCCACTCATCATCACGTATAGTATAAATAAATTTTCGGTGGAATATTACATCACTGTACTCCTCCTTGATGACTCAACGCCATCAAGGCCACGCACGTTTTGACTCAATTGTGTGCACACTAATCCTAATGATCGATCATTTACACCCGGTAAGTTAATTAGTGCCAATTTCTTTTAGCCACATCACACATCCATCAATTATATCACATATTCATCACATGCACATATCAAGGTATACACATACGAATCAATCATATCCCACAAGATCGAATAGGCAAAGGCATATAAAGCATCAATAACAATCAAGGAGTTAAACTACCAATTTAACTCCCACCTAGGAATGGCCTACCAAGCTCATTCCAACACTTCCACTACACACACTTGAACCAACTTTAAAAAAATTAAAGTTTTACTCACCGCCCTTCCTTAGCAAACCAAGCAAGCAAGCAAGTCTCTTAATTTCCCGGATTCGGTCCCGATGCTTCTCCGATGTCTCCTCTTGCTTCTAACCAAATCAAAACACAATCATTACTCACCAAATCAATGCTAAATTTCAGTCACAAACCCCACTCACAAGCACAAGCCAAACTTCACCAATTCCAAACCCAACTACTCACAAAACTTCCAATTTTCGTGCTCCCCCAAAGCCTAGCTGAAACCATGATTTCTAACACCCAAATGACATCTAAAAGGTCCCAAAACACTTCCCTAATAACCCTATACCATCATCCCTTCAACCCAACCCTAAAACACACCAAAAATTCAATTTTAGACACCTCAAAAATAGCCCCAAAGACCCACTTCGGGTTTTTACCCAAAATCAACCATTTCAAGATATTATGTGTGTTTAGGTGAGATTAAACCAAAACCCAACTCAACAAATCAAAAGAATTTGAAAAACCCCTTAAAAATTCAAATTTTCCCTAAACTTGAAATTCCAAAAAAATGGTAGTTTTCAAATCCAAGACAATGTAAATGAAGAGGATGATGGGGAGAGTTTAAATATGACATTACCTTTGGAAATGCCTTTGAATCAATGGAGAGATTGAATGGAATAGTAAACTTTGGGGTTTGGGAGGGTTTTAGTTAGGTTTCATGTTGGGTAGAAGAAAAGGGGGAAAGATGATAGTTGTTTTTTGTTCTTTTAATTTCAAAAAGATGGTCTTCCTTTTTTCCTCTTATTTACGAAAATGTCACCCATTTTATTTTAAATCCTCATTTAAATCAAAACTAAGATTAATTTAATTAAAATCAATTTCACCGACTCGAACCAACTCACGCGTCTAACTCCTAACCCCAAAACACGGGTGTTACAATATTGCTTAAATCCCTTCGGGATACATTTTCATCTTTTTGTTTAGATAGTTTGGCAATCGACCTTACTAAAATTTTTAAACGTTTTTCAAATCAAAAAGATTCGTTGGTCTGGAATCGTTTAATCATACAGTTGGGAGGAAGAATCGGCCTGTGGCACTTCGACTTCCTGTGAACACTCTTAGCAGCGGCCCGCTAAGAAAAGATGAAATCAGAAACGATTCTCAATGAGACAACTTCTGAGTCGGGCTTTTCCTGTTTTTAAACTAAGTATTTTAACGGCGATAGACGTGGTTGAATTATTTAAGAATCGACTTTCGAAGATAGACTTGGGAAGATCGGTTACATGAGAGAAAAGCAAGTTACGATGGGTTGGGCCTTGTAGACTGTAACCGACATGAATCCCGGAGTGAAAACCTATTTTCAATGATCGTAAGAATTGACGAAACTAGCTCAAGGCTGCGTTCATATTTGTGATTTTTCTACTTCATTCCTCACTTTATTTACTGCATTTTTCTTTAATTGTTTATTATTTTCTCGTTACTTCAATCACACCAAACCCCCTTGTTTTATTTATTTGTTTTAGCTACTTCTGGGATCTAAATCACGACAAGGCTCAGTCAGCGATTTCAATAGAACTCCTTGCGGATCGACCATCTTCCTCTATTCTACTTTAATTTCTTTATCTTATTATTTATTTGAAGATATTTATTTTAATTTATTTTGGCTAGTAAAACGACGCTTGTCACGGAACAAGATTCATGAAGATATTGGAGATTAAAGATTTTGCATCATAGTTGATGAAGCTCGTGATGAATTCAAAAGAGAACAAATGGCCTTTGTTTTAAGATTTGTTGATAAAGGAGGTTTTATTAGAGAGTATTTTTTTGATCTTGCACATGTTAAAGATACAGCTGCGTTGACTCTTAAGAATGAAATATGTGTCATCCTAGCTCGTCATGGTCTTGATGTTCAAAATATTCGTGGCCAAGGTTACGATGGTGCTAGTAATAAGCATGAAGAGTGAAAAAGACTACAAGCATTATTCCTTAATGATTGTCATTCTACTTATTATGTGCATTGCTTCGCTCATCGACTACAATTGTCTCTTGTTGCTGCATCTCGAGAGATACATTTTGTTCATGAATTTTTTTAATAATTTGAGCTTTATTATCAATTCTGCTGATGCCTCATGCAAACGTCATGAAGAATTGCATGCTAGTCAAGAAGCTACAATTGCACACATGTTAACTACAAATGAGCTTAAAATCGGAAAAAGTGCTAATCCAATTGGCACTTTAAAACGAGCCAGAGATGTTCGTTGGGGTTCACATTTTTATTCTATATGCAGTCTTATTACAATGTTTGATGCAACTTGTTTGGTGCTTGAGAATAATAAAAAGAGAAGGATCCAGATATTCTCAACGAGGGGATGCTACTAGTGCATCCAAAATGATTCAGTCATTTGAATTTATTTTCATTTTGCATTTGATGAAAGAGATCATGGGCATTACTAATGTATTATGTCAAGCTTTGCAGCACAAATCACAAAACATTGTAAATGCTATGTATTTGGTTTCAAGTACAAAGATGTTGATCCAAAATTTGAGAGAGAATAGTTGAGAAAATTTGTTGAAACATGTGCTATCGTTTTGTGGAAAGAATGATTTGGATGTTTCTGTTTTAAGTGCACAATATTTTGAAGATGGGCGTCGATAACAACAAATTTAAAAAATTGTAGAACACCATTACCATTTCGACATATTCAATGAAGTGATTGATTTTTAATTGCAAGAGCTAAATACTAGATTCAATTCTTGAGGATTTTGTTTCTTTAAAAGAACGACGTTCACAATTTATGTAATATTATTGACGATGTATTTTCCTTTTTTTGAACTTTAAGTAACATTATTATCGATGTATTTTGTTTCTTTGAATATTTTATGAATCAATGAATTTTAATGAATTGTAGTTCATATTTTATAATAAATAATTTATGTTGATATATATTAAAATATTTTAGTTAATATGTACATAAGTTCATATTTTATAGATAGCCCCTCAATAAAATATGACGAGTTCCGCCACTGGTGGTCACTAGGTAATTTTCCCTAATTAAAATTAGTTTTACCCCTTCTTCAAATATCCCAAGCTTATACAACTTAGCTATATTTATATGTGTAGCAGACTGGTTATAATGGGAGCACCATGAGCGAACGCACAGACCCCCATTCAGCATAGGGCCCCTAAAATTTAATTATTCATATTTTAAAGTTTTTAGTTTTTAATTTATCAAATAAATTAATTAATCTAATAATAAAAATAATTCAATTTTTTATATAAATAAATTAATCTAACAATAAAAATAATGTGTTTGACAAAGTTTAATCATGTTTCTATGATTTATTAAAGAAATATTGGGTTGAGAGGGCCACCCCGTAGCGGGCCTCTACACTACCCGATATGGATTAATTAGTCAATGAGTTAGATACTATTATTTAAACCAAAAAGTAATAGTGAATTAATTATTTGAAGTAATGAGATATACTTTTGTTATATAAGTGTCCATTTTTTAGTTTTTGCTTAAGACTACAAAAATCTCTGAGACGACCTTAGTGCGACCATTTTTTTTTATAATTGAGGGTTAAAATTTTAATCGAGTGTCAATGTCATCTAATTACTAAAACAATGGGACTATTGATGTATACTAAAATAGATATTGATATATTATTATTTATTTCTAATTAATGGCCGTTATAAATTAAGTTTAAAATTCAAATTACTAAAATAATTACGAAAAATCTAAATGGGGCCTATCTAATATGATATTATAAAGAGGACAGGTATACACAATCTAAAAAGGTCAAAATCTTCTTCACCTAAACAAAGATGTGTTTATGATTTAAAGAGACAAAACCCTAAATCACCATCATTTCTATTTCCAACCACGTAGGTGCTGCAACTCTCTTTTGCCTTACAGCTGTGAGAAACCAAGCTACTTTCCCTCATTCTCATTCGTTGCTCCACCTCTCATCAGAACCGTTGGATATGCATAATAATTCCCCACATTGAGAAGTCAAAGGAAACGAACGGTGCTGATTTAAAGTGCAGGTGAGAGCAAAGATATGGTGGATACAGCATTAGGTTTACCTTTGGGGTCCCATGTTTCATTATTCTTATCTGTAGGTGAGTGAGGTAGCAAATGGGTGGGTATGGACTAGAGTATTGTTGACCTAGCAACAACAAGACAAATCCCAAGCCATTTGTAGATGTTGAAAATGCACTCAAAAATCTATTATTCGGTTGAGTTATCAGGAATGTTTATATTATTTATTTTTGTATGAATTCGAATCTTATCATTTATTTTTAAAGTGTATAAGGTCTATACTTAATAAAATAATAATAAAATATATTCAATGGCATATATTGGACCAATGATTGGAGCATATTCATGAATTTAATAAATTTATATAAGATACCCATTTCCCTTTGTGCCTGAAAATCTGGTAGTGCTTAATGTTTATTGACAAGGACAACAATGGGTTCTTGCTCATATCCTACACTATTGTTTTAAGTAGTAAAGATGTATCTCTACTGCGAACATGGATTGGTTCAGTTGGTTGAATGTTCGTATCATTTCCGATCCTTTACGAGACCGGATTCGAGAGTGGGGCAACTTCATCTCAGGTTTTAGACCCTTTTCTCAGGTGAATTTGCTTGAAGTTACTAAAACTGAAAATGGGCAAGCAAAATTGGCTTCACACATGGTCAAGGTTCATGATATGATTTCAGACACCAAAGGGACAAAAGCTAGAGTTGGCTTTGGTTTCCCTTTGGTTTGGTGTCTTTGTCTAAACAAATTTTGGAAAAACAATAATTCCCTTAGCTTTTCCTTTTTCCTCTTTTTCTTTGTTCTTGCTTCTTCTTCACGTTCCATTTGATTCAAAGCACAACATGTCATTTTCTCACAAAAGTACAAATCTAAACTTCAAAACAAACCAGATTGAGTTATAGTTCGATGGACATCGTTACTATTGGAACAAAGCAAGTTTAAGCAAGAAAACCCAACAATTTAATGTGTAAAATAAGTGGAAGATAACATGATATTTTACATTCATGCATGATTCATAAACCTCCATTGTTTCCTCTCCTATACAAATTTTCAAACAAAAGCATGAACTATGCTTAAGTAAACAACAAAGTTTTTCAAATTGTGTTTCCTTAACCTTTGGTCCGAATAATAGTGATGGTGCCTCTCCCTTGAGTGTGTATTTTGGTGAGGGCCACAACAGCTTTTCCGGAAAGGCCCGGACCATCCGCAGATACGCATGGCCTACATGCGAAGTCGCCGACAGGGTGCCTCACCGGCCTTGTCGGCGGCATTAGTATCCTTTCGTTGATGTCGTTTAGCGTTGTATCGCCTTCGATGCCACCGGGTTTAACCAATGCGAATGGATAAACAACCCTTGTTATTACCCTTTTCTTCTTCGCCTTTTCATCATTTCCTTAAAAACATCAAACAAAAACAACACAATCAAAAAACTGTTAAACTGTTTATCTATAACATCAACAGAATTGTAAGAAATTCCTTTGTAATTTACCAGAAGAAAATGACTTGGTTTTCTCTGTTGAGAGTTTGTACGAGGAAGACGATGAATCAAAAGCTTCTCCGGGGCTGTCTGATATTGTCTCTTCTGGTGATTTTATCTCTGTAAGTTCATCTGCTTTTATATTTAAAAAAAAACATATTAGAAAATTGAACATGATTGGATCAGTGTGCATGGTGAAAATTCTCATAATCATTACCTGAAACACCATTAATGCTATTTGTTAACTGGCTCATGCAGGTGAAATCTTCAGACAGGCCCCAGTTACAGTTATAATTCCAGTTTCCTTGCTGCATAATGACAGTTAAAAGTTAAAACTTAAGTCTGCATACAAAAATAGAACACGAATCTAAACTGTTTTAAAAAAATACCATTGCAAGATCATTGAAACCATTGATTTGATCATGATCATGATCAATATCATTGTACTGCAACAGGCGTCTTCGTTTCGATCGATCGGCGAATTCGAGCAAAGCATCTTCGAGATACCCAGAAGAGAAATCTGCAGGGTCTAGATGTGGAAACCATGGGGAAATTGCAGTTCCAGTTCCATCCATTACTGCATTCACATGCAGAGAGACATAAACATAAATGGGGTTAAACTGAAACTCAATTTAAACAAGAACATGACTTTAGAAAAAACACATCATCCGAGTAAAAAACAAAAGCAAAAACTACAGTGAAAGGAAGACAATAAAGAAAGGAAAAGAGTGTGTTGTTGTACCTAAAGACATGTCTGCGTTGAGAACTCCAAGGTTTTGAAGATCCCAACCTAGGGAAGGGCCATGGAGGCTGTTGCTTGTAGCAGCAGTAGTGTAATAGGCCATAGAGTTGATCTTAAACTCACTCATGACTCATGTTTGTTGGGGGACTAGGGTTGTGTCTTAAATAGCTAAATAAACATATAAAACACACACCAACAAGTGAACTTGTAATGGTTTGATTGGGTTGTTCTAAAGAGAGAAGGATGAGAATTGAGAATTACATGATCAGTCAACGGCAATGGAGAGAGAGGGGGAAAAGTGTGTTTTTCTTGGGATATGGAACATATTTTTTGAATTTAGTTTTTAATTGAATTTAGGGTTTCTGTTTCTTTCTGCAAATTGCTGGGGATTGGAATTTTAATCATAAGTGTGGGGTTTGGTATATGGGGGACTAAATAATTGCAAAAGTTATGATATCATATGCTGTTGTTTTTGATGTAAAAGCAAAGGGGTTGTTTGAAAGAAAACATGGGTAGACATAATTCAAATTTCAGCTTTTTTTCCTTTTTCTTTTTCCATTCCTTCTGATATGGTTACCAACCGTTTCTCCAATTGGCAACTTTTCCATTTCATTTTGCCTTTGCACATTCTCTCCATTGTGGGGGTCTTTCTTTTCTTTTTAAATCTTATCATAAAATAAAGATAAATTTCTGATTACATGACTAAGGGATGATATGGGTATTATATTTTATTGTTAATGTTAAACATTTATGTTACATTATAATAACAAAACTATTTATTAAATATTATCGTTCCAATTTGTTACAACATCCATAGGTTCTGGATCAAAATACATTCTCAATCATAAATTAAAATATATTAAATATTTAAACATCTTCGATCTCATATTGTATTTTATACAAACAACGTACCGACCGAACTAAATTCAATCAAGCTGAACATCTTCGTAAAGTCCTTGTAGGTGGGATTTTTCTTTCTTTTAATGTCTTTTGTGTAATAGGTGGCGATAGAGGGTCCACATATTGGCATGCTTGTGGGGTCCATGAAAAATGTGAAGCATTTCAGCATCATCCAAGGAGGAAGAAGCACAAGATGAACAGTTGATGTGGAGAAGTGGGACCAAACCTTTTCCACTCAGTGAGTTTCGATGGTCCAAAAACTGTCTGAATATCTGTGTTACCCGCATTGTATTTTGTGTGTCAAATGTCTCTTTTATGTCTATGCTTTTAAGTAATAGGGATGTTCTAAATTAAGTTTTGTATTTTCGTTTTTATTGTACATGTTCGTAATTATTTTGTCACTCCCACTATATATATACATATTTGTCTCGGATAATAATCGTTCAATTATCGAACTTGAAACAGATGCTAACCGAAGATCTAATTACAAATATTTTACTACTACACCTATATAATTTATAATCTCCGAGTGGAAAAAGTTAAAGGCCATTGAAAATATGAGGGAATCTTGGACCACTCATCAAGTATTGGTGCCAATCACTTGAAGGCTTATTCCATTAATCTTAAAAACCAAGCCCCAAAAGCAAACATGCACATTGGGCATTGCCATTTCCCACTCTTTCATAAGCTAAAAGAGCAGAGTAGTAACAATTCTATGGGCGGATATATCGATATCGATATCGAAATCAATACTAAAGAGTAAAGAACACAATGGGAATACTTACTGCCACATCCCGGCCTGCTTTGTCAATGGCGATAACAAGATAGCACAAAGGCACCAACCCTGGCGCAGTAAGCAGGCGGGCCTTTAGCCCTTGCATTCAGAGCCGCGCCCAAGCAGGGGCTTAAACTCGAGGCACCGGACCTAATTGGGGTCCTGTGGCACGCACCAACATCCCAAACCAATGCATTCAAACTTACCAAAAACACAAACAAAATAATGAGGCAAGGTTTCGAGCTGAAAGCCATCTCCTGCTCTCTGTTTAAACTCTGCTGCTGTATTCACTCTTTTCGGACACTTACATTTTGCTGCCCCAAAACAATGCATTTTTTCATTTTTAGAATCACAAAATGAAATAGTCCCTTGCATTAATGGTTCAACTCAGGAAGACAACAATTCATTTTTTTCCATATGCTTCTTAATCTTGAATAAAAAAACAATAGGCAATGAATTAAAAATTGGTGTTAGAATAAATTTCTAACATATCTTGTTCTTGTTAGTCTTCCTTTCGCTGACGTATTTCTTCCAGTAGGCAGTGATTTCCCTCTGGGTTTCAATGGCAGTCTTCTTCACAGTGCCATTCTTGCCATGCTCTTCCTCAGCCATAGCCAACTTGGCACTAACCTTTGCAGGAAGCGTATCGAGTTCATGCAGCACCTTCCCGATGTCCATCACGAGACGCTCCGCCAAGGTGCGGGAGAAGTCTTCCCTTATGACGACACGCAGCACGGTGATGTGCTGCGCGTCCGCCGGCATGGTGTAGGCCGGCAAGATCCAGCCGAACCGGCGCAGCATCTCGGCTATCTCGAACTCGTCGTGGCTCTTGTTGTCCTTGAGGGAAAACGCCACCAACGGAACCCCTTCTTCTTTCGACACGATGTTGAACCTACCTGTTTTCTCCAATCCTCGTTTCAGAACCATAGCGTTTTCATGACAGTTCTCCATCACATTCCTGTATCCCTGTAACAATTAACAAACACCGTCAAATCATAAGTCGAACGACATGTTACGGGCGTGACGTTAACTGTTTCGTACAATCATTTCTCGGATTCGTACCTCGTAACCCAATCGTATCAGCTGGTAATACTGAGCAATGACTTGGCTCGAACCTTTGGAGAAATTGAGAGTGAAAGTGGGTTGATCAGCTCCAAGGTAATTAATATGGAAAATAAGTTCTTCAGGCAGATCTTCCTTGTTTCTCCAGATAACCCAACCAATACCAGCATAAACAAGGCCATATTTATGGCCACTAACATTAATGCTCTTCACAAGTGGAAGCCTAAAGTCCCATTCAAGCTCTGGGTACAAAAATGGTGCAATGAATCCACCACTAGCAGCATCAACATGAATTGGGGTGTCCCATCTGCATCAAAAAAGATCAAATTTAGTACTCGATGTTGAGTCATTCGAATTTATAAAGTGAACAGTTTTAATGTTTTGTTTACCCAGTTTCCTTGTTCTTTTCAACCAATAGATCATTCAGTAGCTTGACATCTTCGAATTCTCCATTGAGGGTCGAACCGAGAATGGCTGCAACACATATGGTGTTTTCATCAACCATTTCCACAGCTTTGGCAGGGTCCATTACATAGTAACCTTCCCTCAGCTTCACTTCCTTCAACTCGACTTCGAAGTACCGAGCGAATTTCTCCCAGCACACTTGAACATTGGCTCCGGTCACGATGTTGGGCTTGTCATACGGTTTCCCTTCGGCTTTACGCTTGTTTTGCCATTTTCTCTTGAAGGCAAGCCCGGCTAACATGATTGCTTCTGATGACCCGACCGTTCCAACTCCGACCGCAGTCTCGGAATCCCCTAGTGGCGCATTGAACAAATGTGCTATCATGTTCACACAACGGTTCTGCATCAAAAAAAAGTAGTACAATTCTTTTTATCAGGGATTATGTAACATACTTTCATTCCACAAGTGACACCATTAGATTGACCTTTCGAGTTTCGACACCGCGTTACCTGAAGCTCGGTGGTGACGGGGTACTCGTCCATGTCGACGTAGTTCTTGTTAACGGCATCCATGATAAGCTTATCGCATTCAGGCTCCATCCAGGTGGTGACAAAAGAGGCAAGGTTCAACCTCGGGTTACCATCGAGCATAAGTTCATCGTTGATGATCTGATACGCAGCTTCTTTCGGTATCGACTCTTCCGGCATCTTGAACCTGCAAACATTCCCCGACACAAACAAATTAGCACCATCAAAACATACCCTTTTACATGGATTGAAAACCGGAGCTAGATTCATGGGTTAAGTTACCTTGGAAGCGAGTTTCGGACATAACGAGAGGCGAAAGTTGAATGAACAGAGACATCAGTTTGAGAAGCTGTCTTAGAAAGCACCATTGTTGATGTCTGAAAACACTAAAATTGAATGAATTTCGTAAAGCTAGAACTGTTTTTTGCTTGGTGAATGGTGAATGAAGCAAAGAGAGGCGATTGGGTATTTATAGGGATGCAATGGCTCCATTTGACACTTTCTCAAGAAAATACAAAAAATTGACCGTGTTTAACTTCTGAAATTATTTTTCAAAAGGACAATAAAAAGTAAATGGAAATGGAATTTTGTTTTAGTAATGAGAAAACAGAGAGGTCAAAGAAAGGCATCGCAGCCATATTTAATAGTTTCCAAGTTTCCCACTTTCCTGCCCATGACAATGCCACAAAGGCACCTTCAAAGCATGGTTTGGTTGATTTATTTATTTTTAGTATAATCAACGACTAACTCATTATTTAATTAATTCATATGAATACTTAAAAGATGGTCATGGGTCGAGTTTTTGATCAATCTACATTCGACTTGAAATTTTAATACCTCCGTCTAGGGACAGATCTTGGTGTGATGATTTGAGGAGGCTTAATTAAAATTTTTAGAGGTTTAATTAATTTTTTTATTAAAAATATTTGAGAATTTAATGAGACTATATTTTAAATTTTTGAAGTTCTAATTAAAATTTTCAAAACAAAAATTATGAGACTTAACGAAAATTTTAATAATTTTGTAGAGTTTAATTGAAAAAACAATACAAATAGAGATGAGCATTGGGTGCCCTCGAAGTTTTTTCCAATGAAGCGTGGCTTGAGGCAGGGCTGCCCTTTGTCGCCGTACCTCTTCAATATTATTGGGGAAGCTCTTAGTCTGCTAATCAAGAAAGCGGTTTCCTTAAATTATTTCAGTGGGGTCAGTGTTGGTAATAATTCAGTCTCAATCTCCCATCTGCAATTCGCAGACGACCTGTTAGTTTTCATCACAGCGGAGGAAGGTAAAATCATCAATATTAAGAGGCTTCTTCGAATCTTTGAACTAGCTTCTGGTCTTAGTCTCAATCTCAGCAAAACAAGTTTATTTGGTATAAATGTTGCTGATAACAAGTTGAATCAGTGGGCTGAAGTGCTGGGATGCAACTCGGGTTCTTTTCCGACTACCTATTTGGGTCTACCACTTGGTGTGCCGAGAAACAGTGTGGGAATCTGGACTCCAGTGATTGATAAGCTTAGATCTAAGCTCAGCGGATGGAAAGGTTCACTTCTCTCGTTCGCGGGAAGGGTTACATTGGCAAAACATGTTCTCTGCAGCATGCCCATATTTTTCCTGAGCCTGTTCCAATTACCAGTGAGTGTCGAACAAAAAATTAACGGCATCATAGCAAACTTTATTTGGGGCCCCAACGTCAATAGGCCAATTCACTGGGTTAGTTGGTCTAATCTTGCAAAACCAAAGGAGATGGGTGGATTGGGGTTAGTGAATTTGAAGCTAAAAAATCGCTCTCTCCTGAATAAATGGCTATGGAAATTTAGTACGGAGCTGGATAGTTTGTGGCGTAAAATTATGGTGGCAAAGTATGAGCTTGATGAATTATCTTTGATACCGACTGATCTGCCTGACAGTTCAGCTTCGTGGATTTGGAAGAATATTACCGCCCCTCTGAAGGTTCCCAATGATATTTTCACTATTAATCTAAGATGGGAATTGGGGTCCGGATCGATGATTAATTTTTGGACAGACTATTGGACCGAATTTCCCGCCTTGAAGGAAGCCTTTCCGCGTATCTTCTCCATCGCGGTTAGGAAAACTGGTAAGGTCTGCGACTTTGGTTCTAAAACATTTGACGGATGGGTGTGGAACATCACTCTTCGTAGGAATCTCTTCGAATGGGAAAAGCCCATATGGGATGAGTTCCTTAGTATTCTAAATGTCGCCGCTCGCAAAAACAATAACAGAGATCTATTGAAGTGGGGTGGTTCCTCTTCGGGTATGTATCGATCTAAAGATTTTTGTTTGTTATCTTATAGTGCTGGTGAAAGTCCCGACTACTTCTGGAAATATATCTGGCTGAACTTGGCCCCTCCTAAAGTCGAAATGTTCCTATGGAGAGCTGTCCTTAACAGAATTCCTACAGCGGTTGGTTTGGTTCGGCGTGGTGTGCCGGGTTTGGGATCTGCCCTTTGTGTCTTTTGTCGAGCTGAGGAAGAAACAGTAGATCATGTCCTATGTCATTGTAGCTTCGCGTGGAACATTTGGACTAGGTGGTGTGATATGTGGAGCATTCTTTTCGCGATGCCGGGATCCCTTAAAGGGCTGATTGAAGTTTGGCATGCACAGCCGATCCATTCTAATTCCAAACCAATTTGGAATATGGCTTTGTTTGGTTTTGTATGGTCACTGTGGCTTCATCGTAACGAAGTCATCTTCAATAACAAGCCGGCTAACCTCAACGTCCTATTTGATGTAGCTATGCATCGTATCGCCTTTTGGTGTAAATGTAAGTGGCCTAATTCGTTTCTTTCAACGATTGATTTTATAGCGCATCCGAACCTCCTAAGGATTTCTCCTTCTCCGATGAATATGTTGTCACCTGATAAATGGATTGCACCACCGCGGGGTCTGTTGAAATTTAATACCGATGCCTCAGTGTCTGGTAGTTATGGGCACAGTGGTATAGGTGGGGTTCTTCGTAATCATAAAGGGCTGGTTCTAATTAAATTCTCTATGAACTCTGGTCTGTCGGATCCCACTGGAGCTGAATTAGCTGCCATAGAGGAAGCGTGTAATCTCTTTGCAGGTTCCATTTGGCACTACACCAACAAAATGATGATCGAAACGGACTGTTCCCTAGCAGTTAAATGGATTGCTGAAGAGGTGCAGTATCCCATGGTGTTCGAGGAACCCATCTTAAGGTGCAAAGACTTATGCTCAAAATTGGGTGCTACTGTTACCTACACCAATCGTGAATCTAATGTTATGGCAGATTCACTAGCCAAAGAAGGAGTGCATCGTGTTTCCAATTTAGTGTGGTTTGCAGGGGATGTATGAATTTTCTCTTAGGATTCTGACTTGGTATTACAAAGTGCCTAAGGTGCTCTCTATGCTTTGAACCTAGCAGTGCGTTAGTGTCTAAGTTTTGGTTATTGTTAAAGTGGTGTACAGGGGCAGTGTTTCTTTACACAGGGTCTTTGTCTTGCCCCTTCGATGTATTGTTCAATAGTGTAAGAATTCTCTGAATTGGTTTTAATAAATGGGCACTCTTTTCCCCCTATTTAGGATTAGAGGGGGGTTTTAATGAGGCCCGGAACTTTACAAAAAAAAAATAATTATTCTATTTTTATTAGATAAAATAGGGAGATAATTGAAAAATATATATAAAGTGATGGACATTATAGCAATTATACCTAAATATTTATAATAAAATTAAACTATTATTTCATGTCGGGTTAGGTCGGATATTTTTCATCCTAAACTCGATTCGACCTCATCCTTAAAAAGTCCAACCCAACTCCGGAATTTTCTTTTTAAAAAAATCATAGAGTCGAGTCAGGTCTCTAACAAATGGCCATCCCTACGTGTATTGGATATGGCTAGTGTGAGATAACTCTTCTAATCTAATTTGGTTAATCACAATATCAAAATTTGAACCTCTAATCTTACTTTTTTTTGAAGTTTATGCTTTATTGATGATGTATGGAAAAGTTACAAGTCCATGCCTCGTTAAAAAACCTCCCTACACCTAGATGGAGGAAAAAGAGTGCAATGGACATGTACTTACACGAAATTGCCGACCATAAACACTACCACCGATAATAACCGAAAACAAAAACTAAGACAATCTTCCTGGCCATACGATTAGGGAATTCTACAAGCAAATATTTCCACTCTAACCATTTTGCCCAGTGGCGAGATTTCCAGTACTCCACCCACCATAGACAATTTGCTTCCCGGCCCGCCTCCCGTTCACCGCTCCAAAACACCATTCCCCTACTTACTACCAATCTCGAACTAGAGCTCACCACCCTGAGCATGATTTAGGACTATCTCTTCCAACCTGTCAAGCATCTTTATTGAACCATACCATATCATTGGATCTTCCGATTCCTTTCTTAGCTAAAGTATCAGCCAAGGAGTTGGCCTCTCTAAGAACAATCGACGTGCACCAATCGATCTCATTTCCTATAGAGTTACAACAGTTGACGAGATTCCTGAATGAGGGAGGGCATTTCCAAGTGTTGTTTAGCCAATCCACCGCTAGGGTACAATCGCATTCAATGGTTACCATATAATCTTTGCACCATTTAGAATCTTTGAACAGGTTAAGAGCTTCCAAAATCACCGTTAATTCCGCTGTCGTAGCATCAAGATAACCTGCGTTTTGGAAAAGCTAATCAGCAACGTCCCCGCTTCATTTCGATGTACACCTCCGATGCCCGCTTCACCAAAGCCACCTTTGACTGCTCCATCCGTGTTAAATTTGAGGTAACCATGACACGGGGGGGGGGGGGGGGCAAACTGCCTTAAGTATCCTACTGTTCGTTGGTGCAATGTGGCAGAGCTTTTTCGGGCTATTGACCAGTGCATTCAGATCGCCCACTGCCTCGGGCCATAGCGCTTTGCACCACCAGCAAAGTCTGAGGATACCAGGTATGGGGAGGGAAAATTTTCCTTCTTGCAATTAATGGACGCCGCCCATGATTCCACCACTGCTTCATCGATGTTTATACCTAGCAACTTAGATTTCTGCAAGTTCAACCTTAATCCCGATGCTAGCTCGAAACCTCTCAATAAGTGAATAATATTCTTTAGTTCGGTTAAACTGGCCCCACAAAAAATAATCAGATCGTCCGTATATTGGAGGAGCGATATTCTTACAGTGTTATTGCCAATTTCCTTAGCCTGAAACAAGCCGATGTCAACTGCCTGAAACAGAATGCAACTCAGTGCCTCACCAACCAAATTAAATAGCATGGGTGAGAGAGGGCAGCCCTGTCTGAGGCCTTTCTTTATCTTGAATTTTTCAGTGGACGAGCCGTTGATCAAAACTGATACCTGAGTCGTAGAGATACACAGTCGAATCCAGTTAATCCATCTTTGCCCGAATCCCATTTTGTTCATTACGAAAAACAGAAACTCACAATCCACGAAGTCATAGGCTCTGCGGAAATCTACCTTGAATACCAGACCACTCAGACCTTTCTTCGTGGCGTAATCGATAACTTCATTGGAGATCAAGGCGCAATCGAGAATCTGTCGACCTGTGCAAAAGGCAAATTGCGTTTTGCCAATCACTGATTCCATCACAGACTTAAGCCTCACAGCGAGGACTTTAGCTAGCAGTTTGTATATCGACCCCACCAAGCTTATGGGTCGATAATCATCTATCGAGGTCGGGGCTTCCGTTTTAGGGATTAAGACTATGAAGGAGTGGTTGAAGGTGTGGTCTGTAATCTTACCACTGAAGAATTCTTCGAAAAAGTGGAGAATCTTGCTTTTGATGTTAGGCCAAAACTTCTTAATGAATCTTGCGTTAAAACCGTCTGGACCCGGTGCACGCGAGCTGTCAATGGATCTCAGCGCCGACCACACTTCGGCTTCTGTGAAGGGTTGCTCAAGCCCTTCCGCCTGCGAACTATCAATTCTCTCCCTTAATCCAATCAGATCTTTAACTGGAATGGTACATGGTCGCTCATATGCTTTTTGAAAGAAGTTCGATATCCCCTGTCGAATCTCAGCTGGTTTTACCAATAGCATGTTCCCTACTCTTAAACAGTCCAAATGATTAGCTCGCCTTCTCGCCAACGCCACTAGATGAAAGAAAGCCGTGTTTTTGTCTCCCTCGATAAACCACTTTATTCTCGACTTTTGCCTCCACTCTCGTTCCTCATTTCTTTCGGCTTTCCAAAGTTTAGCTCTCATCATTCTCAACTCTTGCCACGCACCCGGCGGATGTTGCCCAGCCAGTAACTGGTTTTCTAAATCGTTGCATTTGATTTCTAAAGCCGCCACAGAGTCCACCTTCCTTCGATGTTCCTGTATCCACGTTCTAGTTGTTTTCTTAACCGCGCGCAACGCTCCTATAATTCCACTGCCATTTTCAGCCGAGAAAGTAGAGTTAATCTTATCAACAAGCTCCTTCTCCTCTGCCCAATGGTCAAACCACTTGAAGTAATTTGGTCCCCAATTCATTTTTGTCTCCGCCAAAGCCACTGGGTTGTGATCGGATAGCCCCCTTGGAAGTGTTCTTTGAATTAGGTTCGGCCAGATACTCGTGCAGCCCGGAGAGAGTAGGAATCGGTCAAGTCTGCTAAACGTAGGACTTTGCCTCAAGCTGGACCAGGTGAAGCCGCCCCCGAAGCAGGGAAGGTCAATGAGACCCAGCCCTTCGATAAAGTCATTGAAACAGTCAACTTCTTGAGGCTTCCAATTAATTGTTGTGCTCTCCCCTTTATCCCTGATGATGTTAAAATCGCCCCCCAGGATTAAAGGCATATTATTCACGTCAGTCCATATCCGCAGCTCATCGAACATCCTCTTTCGGTCCTCCCCGTCATTAGGGGCGTAAAGGTTAACAACACCCACCTTTACTTTAGTTTCGATAATCTCCCCCACACAAACTAAGAACCTTTGTGTTTTAACGGCAAACTCGAGCTTGAAAAACTTCGAATTCCACACCGACAGCAAACCTCATGCTGATTCAACTGCATTGACACCCTCAAATTCAAGATCCGCTGCGTTTCCGCATATTTCTTTAACCAATACCTCCACCGATCTACACCACTTAGTTTCTTGCAAAAGCATGAATTCTGGTTTGTGGCAGTTACATAATCTTCTAATTGCTCTCTTTTTTTCGATCCTACCAGCGCCTCGGACATTCCAGGTAATGAAGAGGTTGCAGAAATTCATAGAGAAACCAGGATGGGTACACTATTAGACTAAGAGGAAAGCAAAACTTACTGTCGTTGTTCCTCAACGATGTCGGCTGACCCCATCGCCTCCAGATGTCTGATGGTCGTTTCATCGTCTGCCTCGAAGATCAGGCCCACCGCTTTGCAGACTTCTACCGTTTCTTTCGGGTCCAGAGCTGCTTGGCGAACGGTTAGATTATCTCCCGACCCTCCGTGAGTCTTCTGCTTTGACTTAGTCACTCCCTTTTAGGTTTGGTTTAGCTTTATCAGTCACTGTGAATGGTTCATCTTGGGCCTCCCAGAGCTGCATGCTAACATGCCAGGGTAAGCAGTATACTTGGGCCTAATATTGAAAGTGCCCGTATTTATGTCCAGGATTGGGGTGGAAGATGAAATAGAACCGGATGAGATTTTAAGAGAATCTTGGGCCGTCGACACCGGAACTTCAACCAGCCCATCAGATCCTGATGAGGCCTGCTTTGTCAATTTTCTCCCGCACGTTCCTGATTCAGAAGCCGCCGCAATAACAGAGGGGGCCACCTTACAAAGCAAAACGTGTTCCACGTTGGTACCATCAATTCTTGCGGCGGGGGCCCGGTTCTCAAGGGGAGCCTCATCATTGCTAGAGTAATTGAGGTTGGATGAAGAACCTCCTGACGATCCTTCTTCTGCACCCGGAGGATCCTTCATCGGGCAGCTGTGTTGCACGAAAGCCGCCGTTGAAGAGCGGTAGTGGTCCGGATATCCAATCGGATATCCACTTATCCAACATTTCTCATCTTCGAACTCTGAGATTTTCACTTTAACTAAAAATACGCTGCCATTAACAAACATATTGAATTGGGTTGGGATCGGAGGAGGAAGCTTAGCCCTAATGAGAATCCTGGCTGCATCGAATCTCTGCTTACGGGAGGTTTCCTCCTCGATCTTGACCAGAGTTCCCCACCTCTTGGCAATACCCCTGAAAACATCGTCATTCCACGCCTCCAACGGAAAATTTTCCATAGCAACCCAGATCTTGACCTTCCCGTTTTCTCGGAAGCTTTCCACTGTATCAATATCCTCGAACCAATTCTCCAACATTTGACTCTTCAAGTCCAAAAATATTTGCATTTGCTCCTCTTCCTCAAAAGTGATGATGACGAACGGTCCAGACCAGACAGCTATATGGACCTTGAAACCTTCCGAGCGGACCACTTCCTCCACAAACTTAGCGTCGTACATACCTTTTAGTTGGCCCGGTAGGCTATTAGAGAGCCACACAGACTCAGATTTAGGTATACTGAAGTGGAACGGCTCACAGATTGGAATACTGTGCCCATGAGGACTGAGGTTGGCAGTCGCTACATTTTCGGTGTGGATACCACCCTCTTCGGGACTACTCCCATGGGGGAGATGTTGAGCAATGCCCCCTATCCTACCAGCAATCAACACTTCTCTGTATGATCTTCCATCAGTCTCTTTGAACTTGTTACGGTCTTCCCTCTGTTCGTAGACCTTCGAGCTTCTTTTGGGATCGGAAGCTTGGCTACGTACGCCATCTCCTCTAGCATGCGATACTCTGATCGAAAAGCCATCCATGATCCTGTTGTTAGCCCTAGCCACTGCCCCATCCGCCTCAGCTATATTTGAAAACCTAACGAACGCAAAGGTGAATCTCTTGTTAACATTCCTCCTGTAGCGATACGCGATGTAAACGTCCAGCACTGTTCCATAGCTCGCGAACGCTTCCCCTAGTGTCTTCCGGTGGATCCTTTTGCTCACAAAGTTCACGTACACTGCTGCGCCTCGTCTCCTGAACGATCTGTCGTTGTCGCCACTTGCCTTGGAAGGAGCGGACTCGCCTTTTCGGTTGCTGTATTGAAAACCCTGAAAACTCTCCCTGAAGCTGGACCCTCTCCCCGCTGCCATTCTTACCAGTGATCAATGAACCTCTAATCTTACTTAAAGATTCAATGATCTATCCTACTAAACCAATTGAGTGTTTGTATGATTTAGTTATTTATTGATTGATTCTTTGCCATCTTAATTAATGGGGAAATGTAATTAGCTTATTTATTTTTAATTATCATTTCCCAATTTTATTAAGGAAATTATTTCTTAAATGATTTAAGGCTAAAATTTCATGATAAAAAAATAAGGCTAAAAGTTAAAATCTAAGAGGGGCGTTTGGTTCATGGAAAAGATCATTATCTGAGGGAATGATCTTTTTCGAAATCACATACCCACGTTTGGTTAGAGAGCATTCTCTTCAAGGAGTAATATTGCATTCCCAATAGTAGCAGATTTTTCATTAAATGGTGGGAATGTGATTCCCTTGTATTTCTTAAGTATTTGTCAATTCTCTATATTACCCCTAAATTAATGAATTTTGTTCATATAAATCCTTTGTTGTATTTAATTAGATGATTAAATATGTATGTTGTAAATTAATTAAATATTTTTATTTAATATTAATTTAATATTTAAACAATGTTACACATATTAAAATATTATTTTAATATCTATTTTTTTTGAAAATCCTATTCTACTTCTACCTAGAGGGGAGGGGGAAAATCTAGGTGAAGGCAATGCTCCTGAGGGGTCTTGAACCCGGGACCTAAGGGGAAGGGAGTGGAGCAGGTGAGCGTGCTCTGACCACCAGGCCGTCATCGCATGCTCATTTTAATATCTATTATATTTTTATTAATATTATATTTATGATGTTTATATGTTATATGTTGGGATAACATATTGTTTGAAAATTAATAAGTTAAGAGCTGATGTTTTTAATTTTATTCTTTGGTTTAAAAGATGTTTATCATCTTATAAAATATTTTAGTGTGTTAAGCTTATGATATAAATAGTTTTTTTAAATAGTCTAAAGGTGATTACAAGATAGTATCTATTCATACATATTCTCAACCTTTTGACAATGCACACACACTTTATAGACAAGTGATTGAACATGAGTCTTTCAAGATAAACATCATTCATTTTTTTTACTTAGGCCACTTGTTGGATTCTTTTAAAGAATAATTAATATAATAATTATATTAATATTATGATAAATATATAATTTTTACAAATTTTAGATAATGTAACAAAAATAGTTCTATTATTTTTGTGCATATATTTTTAATTTAATATTAAAAACTTAACATATTAAAAAGAAAATGTAACACATGGGCATTTTAGTAAATTTTACTTCTAGATAATATTATATACCTTCAACTAAACACAGTGATCTTACATTTCTACCCAATAAATCAAACAAGTTAATGTAACATTCCCAGTAATATGTCAGGTAATATTAAATTCCGATAATCTTATTTTTAAAGATAATCTTACATTCCGTAAACCAAACGCACCCTAAGAAATTAGAAAGCTTCGTTTTTAAAGGGGCTAAATGTTGTATTTATTTCTTTCAAAATAAAATAAATAAATGATGTATTTATTAAAGTAATTTCAGGGTTAATGTTTGGAACCTTGAAATTAGAAATTATTAAAATAATTGTTATATTAATTACATTAATTTGGACATTATTGATCGAACCCTTGAATTAAGAATTATTATAAAGAAAATAGTAGTATTATAATACTTAATACATCCGAAGAATGTTATTGAAAGTGAGGTGTAAAGTCTAAAGGAGTCCTCAACTCTCAATTCTCTCCACTTGCATCCCAATTATCAAGTGGCTATAAAAAATTAATGTAACCAAATTGAGTTTCAAAGGATTTTGAATTTAATTTTTATCATTTTGAGTCAAAATTGACTATAGAAGCAAAAACAATTTCTTTTTAAGATGAATTATTAAGTATTAGAAGTCATAACAGAATCGTCTTAAACATTTTAGAGCCCTAAATGAAAACTAAAGAATGGTCTTTATGTTCTATTAATTTGAACAATTAATTTAATATTTTATTAATAAACTATGAAAATATATTTTATTATTTTATAAAAAAAATATCATAATTACATCTAAAAAATAAAGAACAACTATTAACTTACTAGATTGTAACTTAAAAAATTTTAAAATTGTGAAAGTAGAAGATGAGGTTTTGAACGGTAGCTCATACTATTTTCCTACCGGACGACAGACGCCGCTGTATTATAAGAACCCTTTTCAAGTATAGCGTGGTTTAATTATCCTACTAATTGGGAGTGTTAGGTCAACTTTAAGGGTTAGTAGGGATAAGAATCAGATTCGGAGATGTAATTAAAGAATATCTGACACTACCAAACAGGGACTAGTGGCTATGTCGTGGTTCATTTTATAATAAGGGTAATATATATATGGTAACTAAATTATCTCGAGAAAAAATAAAATAGTCATTAAACTTTTAAAAGTTACATACATTAAACTTTAATTTTTGTTGCACGAACTAACTTCCCTCAGTGATTAAGTGAACGGTTGTTGTTCTTTGAGGTCACGGGTTTGAGCACCAGCAGCTGCAGCAGGGTGATTGAACATATATTGTCAAATGGTTGAGAGTATATTTAGAATAGATACTACTTGTAATCACCTTAGCTTTAAAAAAAAACTTTAATTTTTGTTAAAAAATGTCACTAAACAGTTAATTGTCGTTAAGTAAATGACATGACGGTTACGAAAATTTAAATAATAACATATTTAATCCTTCATATTTATACAGAAATCAATTTAGTCCTAATTTAACCCTTATTATCGATGTCTAAATTTATTGAATGTGTAAATATTGAGGGTTAGATGTGCTATTATACAAATTTTTGTATATATCATGTCACCCAGTTAACGGCAGTTAACGGCCCAATGACCATTTTGTAACAAAAATTAAAGTTTAATGTCTATTATGTAATTTTTAAAAATTTGGTGACTATTTTGTATTTTTGGAATAGTATAATGACTATTTGTATACTTTACCCTAATAATAACGTATGAAATTAAAACAATGAGTGGATGTGGAGCTGGTCAAAATATAGCCCCTCACACGGCTTTGAACATGGAGCCAATTATCAACATTTATGTTTATTTGTCAATTGGGCAAAAGCTTAGAAAAATATTTATAAGCATTTATGTTGTTTTTTCTACAGTCAATAATCAACCTAAAAACAATGAAATATGTTTAATTTAGTTGACATTATTGTTTGTATAATATATAAAAAAATATTTCTTAACATATTTAAATATTTGATATAATTATATAAAATCAAAATTTATGTAGAAAATTATATCAAACCTTCGAATAAAATACTTGACACACTTTGTAGGTCATAGGGGTGATAATGAACCTGACCGAATCGCGAGCTACTCGGGCTCGGCTCAAAGCTCGGCTCGAGCGAGCTCGACTCAGGCTCAGGCTCAGGCTCGGTTCGAACCCTTAACAAGCCGAGGCTCTGCTCAATAAGCTTGTGAACATACTCGAAATCTACATATGCACTAAAATAAATTATGTATTTGTATTTTCTTTCATTAGTCGGTTGCTGTTTGATTTTGTATTTTCTTTAATTATGTGTTTGTATTATAAAAATATTTACTGATTATTTGGATTAATCTAATTGTTGGCACTTTTTCCCTTTTCGGTCATTGAATTTCGCTTTAGTGTTGGTTATGAAAGAGATTTTTAACAAATTTTTTATATAAAAAACTATAGTAAAATTTTTCATTTCAAGCCTGACGAGCTTCGAGCCGGAGCCGAGCTCAGTAGTATTATTTTCGGCTCGTTATCACCTAGTCGGTCATATTTTAAAATAACAAAATTATATTTGTATTCCAATATTTGAGGACCGATTGTGACAAATATAGATTAATGTTAGCGGTGATATAACTCCACCCACCTCTTCCACTTTCGAAAAATACCATCTTTTGTGGTATAAATAAAATAATTAATTTTATATAGCCAATAAAATGTATAGTTGTATTGAGAAAAATATTAAAATAGTTATATTGAATATATTTCAGATAATTATTTATTACTCGTTATAAATAATATTATTTTAATAAATTTTTAATCGAATTGATATCAGATTGACTTAAAACACTAATTTATTGAGATACACATATGTGTGAACAATACATATAATTGTAATGAAACATAATATATATATAACACATAGAAAATTGAAATGAAATAAAATAAAGTCGTTCATAAGACTTAAAAATAATAATTGCGTATATAATGTTTTAAAAGTAATTTCTTAAAAAAATTAAAAAAATATTTTAAATAATAACCATTTCATTAAAAGTTATTTATTAGTACAAAACTTAAATTGCAAGGCTTACCTTATAAATCTATACTTTAAAATGTGTTTTTAGAAGAAAAAAATAATTGAATTTATTAAAATTGTATTCTAAACATAATTTAAACAAAATTAAAAATATATTTTTAAATAATTAATTATTTTCTTTGAAAGTAATTTAGTACAGAAAATTAAATTATTATTCTAAATCTTATAAAGTTATAATTTTAATTTATACTTTAACTTTAGTGTGATTTCTCAATTGAGTTGGTATCACTTAATTAAGATACACTAAATTCAATCAGACACTTTAAACATTTATATAAAAATGCAATCAACAAATCAACATACCTGTAATGCTGAAGAATTGATTTTATGTTTGATAATTTTCAATTGTTTTATTTAAGATTTATATAAAAGTATAAAAATTAAAAATACCCTTATGATAATATATTTTAATAACTTCACGATTAAATCGATGTCGAGTGAATTTGATATACTAAGTCAATCAACATCTTTATAATAAGTATAGGATATATTTTAGGATTCTTATCATATATATATACAGGTAGTATGAATTTTTTGTTTGTATAATCGCCTTAATTTTTGAATTTAGGGTTTTAGTTTGTGTTTAGAATTTAAGGTTTACTGTTAGAATTTAGTGTTTAGGTTTAGGTTTTAGGATAATATGGTTAAGGATTTAAGTTTTAACATATAAACTTTAAATTTTAACCATAAATCCAAAATTATACCGATGGCCCCTAAATTCAAAATTACTACATTTATACCCCTAAACCCTAAATTGTGTCCCTATACTTTAAGACTAAAGTGCTTGTATAAACAAAAAAATTTACAAACATCTGTGCATGAATATAATTACTCATATTTTTAATACAAAAATGCAAAAACATTATTTATTATACAATATGTCAGATCTAGTTGTTGGAGAAAACAAAATAAAATAAAAACTAAAATAAGAATATATTCTCTTATCTTTATAGTTTAGAAATATATAGAGTTCTAATTCTCTCATCATCCCTATATCAGTATATTGTCAGTATTAGATGTATTTTTCTTTTCTTTTCCATGTTATACGAAAATAAAATTACATTATTAACATATTATTCACGTTGTCTCGAATTATGAACCTGTATAATATTATATTAATCATCGAGTTTTGTATTATGGGTTATGAGTTGTCCTAATAATTTCATTTGTTTTTTTAGCATTTTCACGTGTAATTAAGATATTCGTTTTATGTTATAAATATTATGTTATCAGCAAGAAATTATTTTATAGATTCGGCTAACTACGTTATTCGTGGTCTCTATCCACTAAAAATTAGTCAATTAATTTTTTTTTTCATGTCACTAATCTATTTATAATTAGCTTCTATATAAGCATTCACTCCCTATTTGCATAGCATAAAAAGTAAAGATTCAACATTAAAAAAATGACATGAAAAAATATGTAATTAGTTTTTAGTGGACGAGACCATAAATGACATGATGGACCGTGATCATATAATAATTTTTCGTTATCAACAGACTTTCTATTCTTCGGTTACTATTTGTTATTAGGGTAATTATATACATTGTCGGTGAAAATAAAAAAAAATCATAAATATATTTAAAATATTAACATTGCCTTAATATAAAAATAGAAAATTATCTAATATTATGTCATATCTATATGTGCATTTTTCATTCTATTAACAACGGAGTGGAGTCAAGATTGAACTATGAGGGGACAAGTTAACTAACTTTAAAATAAATAGGGTTCTAAAAAGTAATTAAATCATACAAATTAAAGAAATTAAAGTTTAATTTCAATAATTTTAAAATTAAAGGGTCTTAAAAAGTGATTAAACGAGAAAAAATAAAGATCTCATTAATTTTAACTTAAAGGGTCTTAAAAATAAAAAACCAAAATTTTTTAGGATGGGCAATGACTTAATTGCAAAGGTTTTAAAACTATCAATAACCTAAAAAAAATTTAAACCATTCAAAGTTGGATATTCTAAAAATTTATTATAAGAACAACTTTTATAACTCCGTTTACCGATTAACGGCGTATAAAAATAATTATATATTCAACTAATTTAAATTAAATATTCTAAAAATTTATTATAAAAACAACCTTCATAACTCAGTTTACTTTACTACATCACCAAAATTTGAACCACAGGCATTATACTTAACATCAATGCATTATATTAATCGTGACTATTATAAAGTATTGATAATTGAAATCTATATGAACTTATATTATTGAAATTTAAACAGAACTCATAAATAGTGAAATTTAAATATAATAAACACTAACACTCCTAATGTGATATTTTATGTATGATGAGACTCAAATTTAGAATCTAAAAATCACTAGAATAAAGTTCATTCAGGTTCGTTTCTAAAATATTGGTAGTTTAAGGGTGAAATTGAAAATTAAACCCCTAATAATACGTATTAAAAAATGAATTTCAAGAATATACTCATAATAATAAGTATTAAAAAAACGGTGCTTTAATAATAAATATTAGAAAAATATTAGATTTTAATAGTATGTAACTAATAACAAATATTAGAAAAGAAATTGGACCCTAATAACAAGAAATGAAAAAAAAATACATTTTAAGAGTAGACCTCTAATAACAAGTATTAGAAAAAAATAGGCCCGTAATAATAAAGTATTAAAAAAATTGAACTCATAATAAAAAAATATTAAAAAATTAAATTTTAAGAGTATGCCTAATAACAAATATTGAAAAATTGGGTCTCTAATAATAAATATTAAAATGGACCCATAACAAAGACTATTAAAAAAATAAATAAATTTTAATAATAGATCCTAATAACAAGCATTGAAAAAATTTAGACTATAATAATAAATATTAGAGAAATATAAACCGTAAGCCCTTGACATAGGTGAATCCTAGGCCGTCGCCCTTATGGCTCACCCTCAGAGACGAGCTTGAGTTCATTATATCGTAAATAATGGTGTGAGGATTTTTGTTTCTTGTAACAAGCATGGATAATGAATGTTCTTTACAAACAAGAAGTTGGTTTAGTGAGTTTAGACACCAGATTATTTAAATAAGATTAGTGGTTCAAATATTGGTGTTGTAAATAAAATAAATTGAATTGAAAATGTCACTTTCATATCGAGTCTCTACAAAAATACATTCTACTCTTTATTCCCTAAATTTTGATTCTAAACTTTAACTATGAGTCTTAAATTTAATTTTTTTTTAATATGAAAGCATAAATAAAAACATTAAAAAATATATAAAATTTCTATTCGATAAAGAGTGATAAAAGAAAAAGAGGAATCCGATGCTAATGGAAGCATTCTAGGAGCCCCTTGTATTTAAGGGGGGAAATTATTCAGAAACGGTGTCAACAAAGTGAAAACGCGGTTTCATGGGGTTTAATTTTGACCATACAAAACATGATACCCTAACAACATCTAAGATTACTTATTGCCTATTGGCGTTAAGTCTATGGTTTACACCACTTAATTTTAAGGGTAAACAACATAAATACCACCATACTATTAGAAAGGTTTTGATTTGACCATTTTTTAAGCAATTAAACCACCATACGATTAAATTAGATGCAATTTGACCACCAGCGTTAGAGGTTAACGGCATGATGACGTGACAGTTAAAAAATAGGGGTATAATTATACATTTGGTCTTCATTACTTATACACTCTATCAATTTGGTCATAATTTTAATTTAATAAAATAAATTAAATATTTAATTAGGTAGTGACACATGTCAATACTTTATTCACTACACCAAACTCGTTCTACAGCGGCGCTTCTTGTGGCGTTTTCTTAACAAACGCCGCTAATATTTAACTAATGCCGACATTTTGGAGTCAAACACCACAAAATGGAACATTTAGCGGCATTTTTAAACAAAATGTCGTTGTAGTAAAAGAATTAGCGGCGTTTGGTAGTATAAACGCCGCAAGTGGTTTTGTTTTAGTGGCAGTTTTTGTAAAACGCCACGATAAGTCCCTTTTGGCGGCATTTGTTAACGAAAACGCCGCAATAGGAAAAAAAATTAAAACTCTGCGTTTAAGCAATTATATCACAGTTTCCCCTAATTCTATCGTGCAAAAGAATTAATCCCTAACTTCTACTGCTCCCTCCTCGTCGTGCTACTCATCACCGTCGACCAAGCGCTCGCCTTGTCGTTGTACCTCAAGCAAGCGTCGTTCGCCTCGTCGTCGCAGCAGCGGGCAAACATCGTCGTTCGGCTCGCCGTCGCACTAGCAAGCAAGTGTTTTCCAGGTTTATTCTCAAATAATCTGACACTTCAAAATTCTTTTTCAAAGTATAAAAATTATATATAAAAATATTTAAAAAGTAAATAGAGGTGAAAGTGTATAGAATTCTGTCAATTTAGTCCTTTTACTATTGAATGGATCAATTTAGTCTCTCTGTGTATACTGACTGGTTCAAATTAGTCCCCTACTTTTAAATGAATCAATGTGTATGGCTTGAGGGCTAAATTGAGTTTTTTGGCCGATTAATAATGCCATCATTAAGGTTCCTAATAAGAGGCTGCTTCATGTTAGGTGAACGGTTGGTTCTTCGGGCGTTAGAGTTGCGATCTGCTCTATTGAAATAATGTTAGTTTTTCGTTGCAGAAAAAGTAATTTAAGATGACTGCAAAGATCTTTACATTGCTCATTTGATGTAACTATTGTTTCCATGTTACACTAAAAGATAGTTCTAGAAAAGGTACTGAGATATAACCTATGTTACACTGAAAATTAGATTGATTAGGGAGCTCTCTCACCTTTTTTTATCCAAAGAAGAAGAATTCATTGAAAACAATTACAAATACATAAGAAGACTTGGGGGGAGATGATGTCCCCAAAGAGTTTGAAACTGAAGGTCCCTAGCAATAATAGCAAGCTGGTCAGCTGCTTGATTACAAGACCTATGAACAAAGGAAAAAGAACACGAGGCGAAAGATTTGGCTTCGTTCCTGATGTCCTCTTCGACCGTCGAAGATAACCAGTCGGAGAGAGAGCCCGATCGAAGACTATTTACGAATGCTTGACAATCAGATTCAATGATGATATGAGCTAACATGTTTAGGGAGGCTAACGGTAAGCCTAGTCTGATAGCCAAGGCTTCGGCCGTCGCTGCGGATGGAGCGAGCAAGGGTGCTGAGATTCATTGTACAAAGGATCATGAGCTATCACGTGCAATGGCTGCCAACGTAGCCTTTCCTGTGAGATGATCGAAGGCAGCGTCATAGTTGATTTTGAAAGATCTTGGAGGCGGAGGATTCTAGTGGATCGGTGTATTGTTTTGGGGAGAGTTTTCCTCTGTGTTAGATGAGGATTAATGAGCAAATTCATGAAAAACTCTTTCAGCACGCAGCCAAACCTCTCAAGGAATATCTTTTATGTTTTCGAAAATGAATGTGTTTCGCGATTTCCAAACCGCCCATAAGAGAAAAGCGATCAGAGCACAACCTTCCTCAAAATTTCCCAGTTTTCTGAATTCGTTAATTTTCGTCCACCATTTCGAAAAGCCTGGAAAACCAGAAAGAGATGGAGAATAATTGAAACATGATGCTTTCCAAACCGCATGTGCGAATGGGCAGAAGAACATAAGGTGTTCAATGGTCTCTTCCTCGTTCCCACATCTTGGACAACATTCTGAATCCTGGACTCTTCCATGGAAACGAGCCGCGAGGAATCCTTTGGTAGGAATAATGTTATAACAAAGCCTCCAAAGGAAAGATCGAATTTTAGAGGCACCTTCAGGCCCCAGATGGACCTTCAGAAGGCTTTGTTTGTTCCAGGTTCTTCGCTTGTACAGGGATCAGAGGATGTTTGGAATTTGTCCTCAATGAACCGATAGCCTGACTTGGTAGAATAATCTCTATTCTTTGTTCCAGCCCAAACCAGGAAGTCTTTGATTCTCGATCCTCCAATTGGAATATTCATTATCGCTTCAGATTTGGTTACCGAGAAGAAACGATCGAGATTAGATCGGTTCCAAGATCTTTGATATGGGTTCAGGAGGGAACTAACGGAGAGACCAAGACCATGTGAGGGTGGTTGTGAGAGGATTCGAAAACTAGGGAGTTTGGGTACCGAGTTGTCCTTCCAAGTAGAGATGCTTCTTTCATTTCCTACCCTCTACATGGATCCTTCTTTAATAACTTCTAACCACTCTTGAATGCTTGACCAGGCCCAAGAAGGATTGTGGCACTTTGGAGCTTCAAAGATGTTTCCATTTGGAAAGTATATCCCCGTAGAGTTTGAGCCAGGAAAGAGTCTGGGTTCTTTAGAATTTTCCACATAATTTTAGCAATGAGAGCTTTATTGAAAGATCCGAGATTTCTAAATCCTAACCCACCTTGATCCTTAGGACGTCAAAGGTTACTCCAATTAAGCCAGTGTATGCTCTTCTCCTTTGCTCCGCAGTTGTTCCACCAGAATTTAGCCACTAGCGAGCTGAGGTCATCATAAAAGGTGACAAGGAGGAGGAAACATTGCATTACATATGTGGGGATAGCCTAGGTGACCGCTTTAATAAGAACCTCCTTTCCAGCTTGATTTAGGAATTTAGCTTTCCAGCCACAAAGTTTGTTTTGAACCTTCTCCTTTATAAATGCAAGAGCTTCCTTCTTGTTTCGACCCTAGAAGGAGGGCAAACCGAGATACCTATTATCTTCTTCCATTAGCCCAAAGCCCAAAATGTTGGATATGTGGTTTTTAGGTGGGTGTTGACATTTGGGGAGAAGAAGACTGAAGATTTTTGAAAGTTTACCGTCTGTCCAGTTGATCTCTGAAAGAGTTGTAAAATACTCATGACAGCATGACAATTTCCTTCGTTTGCTATGGAGAACATCATGCAATCATCAGCAAACATACGATGACTTAGTATCAGGCATCTTCTCCTAATTTGTAGTCCTTCTAAACGAGAAGATTCAACCTCTTTTTTCTGTTATCCAGGAAAGAATGTTTGAAATAAAGGTGAACAGAAAAGGTGAGAAAGGGTCGCCCTATCTTAGACCTCTCCCAGGACGAAAGTCGCCATGTTTCTCCCCGTTAAGGACCAGGGAGAAGGAAGCTGACGAAACACACTTCATAACTCTGTCAATCCACCAGTTACAGAAGCCCATTATGTTCATTGTAAAATGAAGAAGATCCCAATCTACTATGTCATAGGCCTTTTCAAGATCAATTTTAAGTGACATGATGCCATTCTTTCCCCTTTTGGCTCGCTTTATCCCATGAAAAGCTTTATTTGCAAGTATAATATTATCATGGATTGATCTCCCCTGCACAAAAGCTGATTGGTGATGAGGAAGGAGATTGGGGAGGAAGCTCTTGAGTCTCGATGCCAAAATATTGGTTATAACTGTAAGGGAGAAGTTACATAGACTGATCGGACGAAAATGAGAGACTTCGCAGGGATTTGATCTTTTTGGGATAAGGACAAGGTTAGTTTTGTTCAAACTATAGTCCAGAAAGCCCTCCTTGAAGAAAGACGAGATCATCCCTATAAGGTCTTCTTTGATAGATTCCCAGAAGGTTTGATAGAAACACCCGAGGAATCCATCAGGACTCGGTGCTTTAGTTGCCCTCGTATTAAAGACTGTTTTCTTGATTTCCTCTTCAGAAACTTCTTTGTAGAGCTTAGAATTCATCACGTCAGTCACGAGACATGGAATGTAGTTTTCAAGGCATTGAAAATTGACGGCTCGGTCCTTTGTGAAAAGAGTCTGGAAATGATGTTGAAATAAGTTAGTTATGTCAGTCGGTTCCTCGAGCCATGTATCGTCCTCCTTTTTTAACGTGAGAATGGAGTTGATTCTGCGATGTTAAAGGGTTGTCGCATGAAAAAACTTTGTATTTTTGTCTCCCCATTTCAGCCAGTTTATCCTAGAGCATTGATTCCAGTATCTCTATTCACTTTCCCATTCAAGATCCATATCTTTTTTGAGTTGTTTGTATTCTTCCAGTTCCGGTGTTGTGAGTTTCCTCCTTTGAAAGTTTTCGATTCAGGCCAGCAGGGTTTGTTGTTTTTCAACTTTCTGTTTGGACTTTAGTTTACTCCACCTTATTAAAGCTACTCTTGTTTTCCTGATTTTCCTCCCAAAATGATATGAGGTGTCTCCAACTGTGGAAGAGCTCCAACCTGTACGAACAATTTGAGGACATTCCTCATCCAAGAGCCATTTTGTTTCAGATTTAAAATCCCTCTTGTATTTCCTAGTAAAACCTTGAGGGAAGAGGAGAATTAGGGTATGGTTAGAGGCTAGAACAATGTCAATCACTCCTAGGGATTTAGGGAAGGAGATACTCCACTCAGTAGAACAAACAACCATGTCGAGTTTCTCCAAGATAGCCTCTTCTTCTCCTCTCTGGTTGTACCAAGTAAAAGAACCCCCTTTAATTGGTAATTCCACGAGCCTAAAAAGAGTCCACAAAATTCGTGAAACATTTGTCTTCCTCCGGATTAAAAGGGGTTCCGCCTTCCTTTTCCCCATGACAGATGAATATATTGGAGTCGCCCATAATTAGCCATTTTGCATTAGGTGATCTTCTAAGTTGACTTAATTCCTCCCAGAAGGCTTGTTTTTCTTCTATGTACGGTGGACCGTAGATGAAAGTATTGAACCATTCCTCGCCTTCCTTGTGGCTCCACATAAAAGGATGACTCAAACTTCATTTGTCCACCATAAAGCTAAGTCGCTGACGATTCCTTGTGGCTCCACATAAAAGGATGACTCAAACTTCATTTTCATTCTGATTTTTTCTAGGTATTTGATTTTTTGCTTTGTTTTGCTAAGGAAAACAATAGCCGGCTTGTGCTTCGACACAAAATTTCGAAGAGCTCTAACAGTTCCCTTGTCTCCCATTCCGCGCACATTCCATGCGAGTATAGTCATTATTTTTAGTAAAACAACCAGTAGCGAAGAAAAACCGCCGAGAAGATACAACTTCAAGACGACAAGATTATCCTCAGCTGTCAGTGAAGGATGAAAACCTTGGAAACTTCATGGTCTTAAAAGGCGCCGAAGCAAAAAACCGGGACCATACAGATTGCTGATCCGTTCACAGAAAGATGGAAAACCCAGAAGAAAAACTCAGATACAGTAAAACCAGCAAGCAGAAAGATGACGAGTTAATCCAGTGCTTCTCCCAAGCAAACTCAGATACAACAGTTTCTTTCCACTCACATTTTTCGAATCATACAAATTCGTGGCAAACCAAGAGGGGAAGCTTAAGAACGCAAAAAAACACAGGCACAAGTTCGAGGCCAAAAACGACAGATTCAACTCAATAGCTCTTCGAAAATTCAAAGCAACAAACAAAACCAGCAGAAATATTAGAGAAAAATAGTCAAGAACACGCACACTAATACAGAAATCATCAAGATCAGAGCAAAACAAAAGACAATCGCAAAACACAACCCCAAAAAAATTCAATCCTTCAACCACCAATTAATCCAAAACAGACGAGCAAACTCCAGGAAATAAGAACTAAGGCTGGTAAAACAGAAAACTATGGAAATGAAAGTGGATGAGTCACAAGGATGCAGGATATGGCGCTGGATATGGGAAGTGGACCAAAAATGAGGAGTCGCCAAAAGGGGAAGATAGAAGAAAACCGTTTACCAGCGGCAGCGTGAGGCCTGAGCCATCTCAGGCGACCAAGAAAAAACGCTCCTTAAATCGTTGACTTTCAGATTTCGGTGAGATGGGACTAAAAATTTGATCCGACGAAGCTCTACAACAGACAAGAAACAAGCCGCGAAAGCCACACCCTCTATTTCTCTGTCGTCTCAACTCCCTTGAGCAAACCACTGGTCGTCGTCATCCCCTTGATTTCTGGAAACCAATGCTCTATTGACGGGGACTAAGCCACACATACCTAAGAGCAAAACAACATTGCTAGAAATAGAGAATCAAAGCAAATCCGTCTGAGGCTCGAGGGTTTTAGATGGGAGAAGAAAATAGGGGTGTGTGGGGCGCGTTCAGATTTATAAAGGCCAAACCCTGACTATTGGGCAAACCTTAGGGAGCGCTCTTACCTTGGTTAGTATACTTTATTTTTCTTCTGATGTATTCCAAGAAGGTATCATATTTACTTGTCTCAAAAGGCAGTATTTTTTAGTTCTTTTTTAGCTGAACTTTGACTTGTAATTTATCTTGAAAGTTTATTTCTTAATTGAAAGTTAAGAGGATATACAATGGTAAATCTATCATTTTATTCTTAAGAGGAATTGTCCAAAAAGTATAAAAAATGAAAATGGCTTTGTAAGGTGATAATGATTAATGAGGTATAATGAAAGCCATCATGACAAGGGGCAATGCTACATCTACCTACTGAGTAAATTATCTAGCTGATGTGGCACATGATTTGTTAACTATTAAATGTAATATAATATATATTTTAATAAGTAATAAATGCAGTGCAATTAATATCACTTTTAAGTTTCATCAATAAATAATTTTAAAAATTATAACTACAATACAATTAATAATTTTTACCCCATAAAGATTTTTTATAGCTATAAACGTAATATAATTAATATTTTTATTTTAAATGAAATATTTTATTTTTTTAATATAATAAGAAGAGAAATTAAGCTAACTAAAAATATATTTTGACTCGTTATATTTTTACCCTATAAAAATATTTTGCTTCGAATAATAGCCCTTGAAGAAATATAATATTTTGAAATTAAGATGAAATAGTTGATTTTTGTTCTTTTAGAACAAAAAACCAATAGTTCATGTATTCTAATTTTGATAGTCTCGATCTGTAACACCCTTAAAATTTGCTGTTGTAAGGTGTCGAACCCATGTCTTTGGCACCTTAACCAATTTCCTTAGCCAACTCAGCTGAGACCATTGTTGGTCTTATTTGCCTCAGATAAAGTTTTAACTTTTGCTCAGTTTCCTATTCAGAATAGGATAAGTCAGTCAAACTCCTTACCATCATTAATGCTTCTTCTCCATCGAGGCAAAGAGAGACCGTGAGAGAGAGAGTAAACCAAAGGTCCATCTCTGTTGCCGTCCGATCTCCCCTACCGGTGGTCCGTTACATGTACCATCGTGTCCGTTGGACTCGTCACTGCAACTCGACCTAAACCCGGTTCTCCACTCGCCGTAGAACCTCGCTGTTGGCCGTAGAGAGCGTCTAGAAGTTTCGTCGTGAAGTGGGGGCTTGCTCCTCAGTTTTTCAACGATTCAGGCTGATTCCGTCGCCGGTTCATCACACGGCCACCGGATCTAGGGTCCTCGCGCCGCGAGGAGAAAAGCCCAAGTAACAGATTGTTTGTCCAGCGTCGTGCGGGGCTTCATCGGAGTTACGTGGATTCCGGTAGATCGGTAAACTGTGCACTGTGTTTTTTCGGCAGATCGGTGTCCTTTGGCGTCTCTGGCGGTCGCTCCGACAACCGTCTGACGACCATATCTGGTTAGGGTGAGTTGACCGATTTAATTACGGTCTGAGGGTTCGAACCGGTCTGAACCGGTTCAACCTGGTCTGAGCCGATCAACCCGGTCTGAGCCCAAGCCCAATTCGGTCCAAACACAAACCGACCCAACCCATTAACTCAATTCGTCTGCACGACCCATTTGTACGACCCGACATCTTAACCCGAGCCCATACCCGAATCTGATCCATATTCGAGCCCATATCCGACGTCCTAACCCGAGCACAGTGAGTCAACCGAGTTAACTCAGTGAGTCAACCAAGTCAACTTAGTGAGTCAACCTAGTTGACCTCTGCCCGTTGACTGCTGACGTCAGCGTTGACCTGCTGACGTCAGCGTTGACTCTGACCCCCGATGACCGTTGACCTACTGACGTCAGCGTTGACCTGCTGACATCAATGTTGACTTTGACCGTTGACCAAAAAGTCAAATTTTCCGAAAACTTCTATATCATGTTTTTTGACGTCCCGAGTACGTTTTTGAAGCCCGTTTTGCAAAATTCTTATCTGAAAGCCTCCGAATCTGACCTTGAGCCCGAACTTGTTTATGTACTTAATTATTGGTTAAGAGCTTGTGAGTAAGGTCTGATCTTGGAATTTGTGTAATTGAAGGTATTCTCGGTTCCTTGGAAGCACGATGCTAAGGAATGTCGAATTCGGGTTCGAGGGTATTCGAATGTCGTATCATGAATCGACTGATGTAGCTCGGAGTTAAGGTAATACACTACTACCCTTTGTATGCTTTATGTACATGTCGATATCCGGTTAACACATGCATGCTTATGATGAAGTGTTTCGTAAACTCTGCTTAAGCCGAGTTAGATACGAGAAATAAGTATGAAAATTATTAAAACAAAAATATTCGAATAAGAATACTATTAGAATAGAAGTATCGAAAGTTAATAGTAATAAATAATATAGTTAAATCTGCAACTCGATCAATGGTGTCTAAGATTCAATGCCCATAATATGGAGTAAAGTATATTGGATATGAGATTTCAGAAATGCCCTTGAGGTATAAGAATGACTAAACTACCCTTAATAAAGGAAGTGACCCGAAATCTGCATTCGAATTGATTGAAAAATTACCCCAACTAAGATGTATGTTCTATTGGAGAAGACTTCGGCATCATTATTCAAATCCGTGTGATACTAAAAGAAACTTGGATTTTCCCCCGAGCTCTATATAACACATGAAGGTGAATTTACTGGAATTATCGTTGTAGTCATGAGCTGATATTTACGACAATAATGGATGAATTAATTGAAATGATCGTAATGACCAAAAAGACTGTAATGCCTTCGAGCACCAAAATTCTTAATTAATTAGAATGACATTTTTACCCTTAAGTTCTAAAATAAGTAAATCGTTTGTAAGGGCCGAAGAGATCAAAATGACTTAATCTCTACCGAGTACGTAAACGATGGAGGTGCTAAATAGTAAAATTTGACAAAAATGGTGGATTTATCCCAATTTCCAAAATGACCGAAAAGCCTTTTTGAGTTAAATAGGCAGTTATGCATTTGATGAAATTCTGGGATTTCTAATAAGACTTTAAAGGCTAAAGTGCCCCTAAGTGTTAGGAAGCACACTCATGTGTGTTAATCACTCCTGATATTAATATAAGGTTGGAAGTTTTCCACACAAAATATAAGTTCAGCTACTCTGTGGCAAGTCCTGTGGTGAATTATGAAAGCAACCATTCAAATATATATTAAATATTGTAAATCGTCATTTTATATTTTTGGGCTAAATTACAAAAATCACCCCTGATAATTAAAAGACTAAAATGCCCTCGTTGGCCAAAGTAATTAAGATAACCATGAATGTATCCGATATAGTGAAAGATCTTGACATAGAAATCTCCGAATGCCTGATTGGAAGCATGATGAGCAAATAGAATTTCCTGAGCGACTGTTTATGCTTTGTTGGTATAAATTACCAAAATGTCCATATGTTATAAAATGATCATAATGCCCTTGTAGGCTTAAATGACTAAATAACTCATGATGCGTCTAAACTCTCAAAGATCTTGATGTATCACCTCCTGAATATCTGGGTTAAACCGTTAGTATGAACCCCCCTTTTAATAGGGGCCACGTTTCAGAAATCCGTTCAAATTGTCAAAAGTTTAATGTGTCTCTTTCCGTAAATGCCAGGTATCTCTAAGAAATGATATGTCTCACCTAGTGTGTTTCATGTGTGATATATTCTGTTGAATGGATTGTATAATGATTTAATCATGAATAATATTATGTTTGATGAACATTTCAATTGTTATTGAGATTGCATCACTATGTTGGAAAATGAGATGAAATGATGAACTGGATATATGATGACATTCTCTGCCTACTTGATGTATGTCTGCTCAATCTGTATACTTGTTATGTGATTGCTTGATCTGTGATGGTATTGCCTGACTGTCTGGTGAACTTGATAGTATGATATGTTAGCTTGACCTATGATGGTACAATCTTTTTGCATGATGAATGATGAAAATGTCTGCTCTGCTCAATGATATGCCCATTTATCTGTCAAAAGCATGAATCTTCTGTTTCCGATACTCTGAATAGAATGTCTGTCACATGTATTCTGTTACTCATGTCTAGAATCTGAACACCGATTACTATTTGGGGTATACTGCTGGGTTATATTATGAAGTCTCTGTCGGTACAGCCCTGATCCAGTTGGTAAATCCTTATGGACTCAAGGTCTCCCCTTGGGTAGGTTCCGATGCTTTAGCACGGGTAAATCCTTATGGACCTAAGGCAGCCCCTTAGGTGGCACCTATGCCCATCGGGCCTAGGGTAAGTCCTTATGGATGCAGTTCTGGGGGACTGCATATTGGTGTAAGGTTGGAGGGTAGTTACTAGTAAACCCTTGTATATACTTGAACATTTGCATTGAATTGTTATGTGTTCTCATGATATGATTGGTATGCATTTATGCCTATTTGATATGCACCATTTGGGACACACTAGACTTTAAACTCGTTGTTTTCATCTTCGTAAACTATCAACTTGTATAATTCCCGTTTGTTACTCGATGATTGAATAAAGAACAAGTATCGTTATTCTCAAGTATAATGTTACCCTAAAATAACGGAAAAGAAAAGAGAATTGTTACTACTTGGAACGTCATGAAAATGTTATGCTTACCATATATCTGCATGAGCTTATAGCATCTCTGGGTAGTTTTGTATTACTGAGCTTTTCCAAGCTCACGTTGTTTTTACCATCGCAGGTTAAAAGAATATAGCATGACATAATGTTTGACATCAGTGTTTGGAGTTCCCTCGGCGTTGCCTCCGGAGTACGGTATTGTATAGTTAGTGGGCATGTATGTCATGTTTGTCACGTATTGTTTTATGATAGAGTCTGTAAAACACTTTCTGAAATTCTTGTTATGTGTTTAAATGATTTTCTGAAATAGTATTTTAAACAGAAGTTGATTTTACAGTTTAATAAGTGTTTTGAGGAAATAAAAATGTTTTTATGTGTATTTTTATTGTGGGTCGCTCTTGTGACCCTAATGTTACTTCCTAGGATCCGTTGTAACGCATAAGCGGGTCTAGGGGTTACACGATCCATGTATTTTACGGACAAAGCTACTCGAACCCAGGTCCCTTAAGATAAGTGTTGAGATTTAGGGGGCTCGATTCCTTCAACTGTTCTTACTCGCCAAGTGTGGAGAAGTTGGATAATTTGGGTGTAATTGTGGGAAGGAAAAGATAGACAATTTACACAAGGATTTATAGTGGTTCAACCTTCTAACCAAAGTCTACATCCACTACCTTAGCTTCCCACTAAGAATTTCCAAACAAATTCACTAAGAATTTCGTCCCCTTTTTTCGGATTAGGAGGAAACCGTTACAACGATCAAGCTTCCTACCCAAAGCTTGATCAAACACTCTTTTACAAGAGAAAGACTTAGCAAACTAGAAATTCCTCTAATAGGTATGTGTTTGCAATACTAAGCACTCACCCAAAACCTAAACACTTGAGAAAATTTAACAATGTTAAGCTCACAAGTGTTGTCTAAGCAAGAAATATACAATTTAAGCTCTAGACAAATTTTGACATCATAATGTTGTAACAATTGAAGCATTAACCATTACAAGATGCTTAGAGGTCCCTTTTATACTCCTTGATGAGTTTGTGGCCGTTACTAGCCGTTGGGATTGGATTGGAGCCGTTGGAGGCTTTATTTCCCACCATAAATGCAGTTCTACAGCTTGGCGTATCGATACCCTTCAAACCGTATCAATACAGTCCCGATAAGGAATTAGCCGTTGGGCTTCTTCAGCTGATGCGTATCGATACGATTACCTAGCGTATCGGTACGGTCCTACAAATTAAGACTGTTGGGAAAATGACCATTGGGGTAGTTAGGCGTATCAGTATGCGATAAACCCGTATCGGTACGCGACTAGCCGTTGGGCTGTTTCAAAGTACACCATATCGATATGGCTAAGCATATCAGTACGAGTTTTGGCTACTTGAAAGTTCATGTAGTTGAAACCCTAAGGTGTATCGGTAGGGTCTAAGACTGTATCGGTACGGACACCTGAAATTCTTGGTTTTGACTACTTTAAATGTACTTTAAATTGTTCCAACCTTGTAAAACCCTTAAACATATTTTCAAGTTGTTTTTGACTAAAAACACATTTTAAATTCTTTTCAATTTAGTCCAAAACATTTTTCAAATATTATATCAAAACACTTAGTTCTACAATAAGTATAATATAATCTCACTTTCCACTAACACCACTCGTTTTAATTTTTAAAATTTCAATTCACTCATAATACCAATACATTATAACTAAACCATATAACTTAAATTTATCAAATTGGAGAATGAGATCACTAGTTGGGTTCGATTCATGTACTTTTTAAATTTAGAAATTCTAATTGGCTCATAATACCAAGATAATATAACTAAATTATATAACTTAAAATTATCAAATTAGAGAACGAGAACCAATCTTTAAGTATATAATATACAGAACATTTTAATTTAATAGATTTCATAATTATTGTACAATAAAAATAAAAATTAGATTTTATTAAATGTAAATAGGGTATAATGTTAAAAAGAAAACCTAATTAATTAAAGTTATGTGGCAATAATCCATGAATGAGACAATGAATAGGATAGATAGTGAGGGTAGACGAATTCCTTTTGTTAGAGGTGAGCAAAACTCGATTCGACTCGAAAAATTTTCAAATAAAGTTTGAATTGTAAAATAGAATTTGAATAACTCCAAATTTTTAATAATTAGTTGATTGATTTTTAAGTTCGAGTCAACTTCCTCAAATTAGTATCAAATATATATGCATATCTTTTATGATTAGAGAAATATGAAGAAATATGTGACACATATGAAAAAATACGATGAAATATATATGCATATTTTATATGATTAAAGAAAGTCGTTTTAATTAGATTCAAATTGTACTATAACATGATAAATAATTACAATTAAATTTGTATAGGAACTCGACTCGAATCATAAAAATTTAAAATAAAGTTTGAGTTGTAAAATATGACACATCAACTCGAATAACTTGAAAAATTTTTACTCGACTCGATTGAACGCTAACCCCTACCTTTTGTATATAAATGTAAGAGTATTTGATTTTTTCTAGACAATAATTTTGTCTAAATGTAAAAATAAAATTATATAATCATTTATGAAAACAAAATATATTTTTAATCATTTAAAATTAAATAAACGTAAAAAATAAGATTAAGAGTATTTCCTAAAATTTATATCATATAAATAAATAAATAATTAAAAATGTTTGAATTGACAAAAAAAATATATTAATTAACACATTAATTAGCATGCATGTTTTCTATAAAGCCATTAAATAAATTAAAGTGGGTAGATTACCCATTGGATAAAGAGAGTTTTCTCCCATGACAAGAATGGGTAGGCAGAGGATTGTGCCTCTACTTTCATGAAGAATACGAGCAATTAATACATTTTATTTTTAAAATGTGGAGAAAAGTGGGTATATATCATAATCTATAAACATCTTTGCTATGCATAATGCATGCCTTAAATGTTAAAACCATAACACATCAAACAAAAGATAGTTAAAAAATCATCTGTTACTTATATATTTTCACACTTTTTGAAGTTCATAATTAATTTCAACCTTACATCTAGTTGTTTTAATCTTTTAATGTTCCCTTTTTACTTTTCCTTTATGAATTTAATCGGATAAGTAGAATCATAAATGTCATTGTTTATGAATACCCTTTGTCCATTCTTGTCTCTCCAATCATGTTAAACACCAATCAAATGTTGTACTGAAAAGTGAGATGATCATTTCTACGATAAAATATTGCGATATGCTTTTGTTGTAATTTAATCATAAGGGAAAGGAAAGGTAACTAACATTAGTTCTGTTTTTGTTAATTATGTGTTATGTGTTACATTGTTTATATTGGAACATGTTATTTATGTTAGAAGCAAGATGGCATTTTTATGTCTTGATGATATATATATATTTGATACTTGTTTATTAGGAGCATGCTCGGTTTTGAAAAACATTCTCTCTTTTCTTCATTTAATCGAGCTGACATGCTCGGTCTTATTGTTGTAATGAATTGTTATTAAGTTGAAGAAAAAAAACCCCTTTGTTTATAGCTAAGTATGAAGTATATCATTTGATCAAGGTTCAGTCTTTGCTACAAATCTAACGATATGGCCATTTCTAAATAGGTTGAGAGAGATCCCACATCTCTGCATTGAGTTGCAAAATTATTGTTAAATTCTTTGTTGGCAAACGATGATTTTTTTAACAGATAACTTTCTTTTGAATTTTCATGTTTGGTTGATTTTCTTTAAATAGATCAAGTGGATTAAGTATGACTGATAGGTACTTTATATATTTAACTTGGCTTTTACTTAATTAATAATATAATAGTTACATCTCTCTTTATCCTTCAAATATGCACCATGGTAGGTTAAACTTTGCAAACTTTTAATTTTTTAGTATTAGCAATTAACATTTGATATGGATATTTCAGAAATACAAAATAGATAAGTGTTGGATGAATTTGCCACGGGTAAGCGTTGACTATCGAAATGGAGTTCAAACTTTTCTGAATTTTGCTTTTGTGAATGCAAGCAAAGAGAATAAGATTCTTTGCCCTTGTAAGAAGTGTGCTAACATTAATTGGTTCACTCGTGAAGTTGTACACGAACATCTAATTACGACTGGCTTTGTTCCGGGGTATAGAAAATAGGTATTCCATGGAGAGTTGACACCTCATAGAGATTCGTTCACGAGTAATCTGTCTTATCCTCCTAATTCTCATCGTAGATCTCTTAGAGAAGATGACATGGAGGGTATGCTGCGAGATGCATTTAATATGCATGATTATCATCAATCTGTTAGAGAAAATGATTGTGATATTGGTTTTAATGATTTCACCGAGATGGGAAGAAGTGGATACGTTCAAGAGCCAAATGGAGAAGCGGAAAATTTTTACAATTTGCTGAATGAAATGAATGAGCAACTTTATGAGGGATCGAAATATTCAAAACTTTCATTTTCCATTCGTATTTTCTACTTAAAATGCTTGAGAGGGTGGACTGGTAACTCTTTTACACAATTATTAGAGTTTTTGAATGAAATGTTTACTTTTACAAAAATTCCTCAATCCGACAAAAATATGAAAAAATAGTTGCAAATTTGGGCCTTGGTTATGAGAAAATCCATAGTTGTGCGAATGACTGTATGTTGTATTGGAGTGGTCGAGAAAACAAGAGTCATGTATGTGGTAAATCTCGATGGATGAATGGGGACACAGAAAATATGAGTGAGGACGAAGTTGAAGCACGATCAATAAAGAAGCCAGTAAAGATTTTGCGTTATTTTCCTCTAATACCCAAGCTTTCAAGACTTTTTATGTCTTCAAAGACTGCCGAGTTTATGAGGTGGCATCATGATGGATGAACCAATGATAGATTATTAAGGCATCCTATGGAATTTTTAGCTTGGAAGTCATTTGACCAAAAATTACCAAGTTTTGTAGGAGATCCTCGAAATGTCAGGTTCGGTCTTGCATCTGACGGGATTAATCCTTTTAAAATCACGAGTACTTCGTACAGTACTTGGCCTGTTGTGCTTGTTTCCCGCAATTTACCCCCGTGGATTTGCATGAAACAATCATCCTTTATCTTATCCATGACAATCCCAGTTGTGAAAGGTCCCGGAAATGATATTGACATCTACATGCAACCTCTAATTGAGGAGTTGAAATAATTATGTGTGGGTGTCGAAACATATGATGTGTTGTAGAAGGAGAACTTTAATTTGCGTGCAGCTTTATTACAGACTATTAATGATTTCCCTGCTTATGCAAATTTATCTGGGTGGAGTACTAAAGGTCGTTATGCTTTATTGTCATTAATGGGTTTAGGTTCTACACGAAAGATTACGGAGGACACAAAATTGTGGAATAGTTGTTACTTCTTTAACTACAAGTTATGCTAGTGCTAGGGACAATCATCCTATAGAAGGAGATGTTGAATATTATGAAATTCTTACAGACATTATTGAGTTGGATTATTATGGCAAACGAAAGGTTGTGTTATTTCACTGTGATTGGCCTGATGTAAATTCTACTCGAGGCAGCAAAAGAGATCAATTTGATTTTACAATGGTGAACTTCTCTCGATTAATTCACACAGGTCAACAATTGATGGATGAACCATATGTATTTTCTTCTCAAGTCAAAAAAGTTTTCTATTGCCATGATCCATTGGATAAGGGTTGGTATGTTGTACTCCGTAACACACATAGAGACTTTATAGACATCGAGGATAGAAGTAGAGATGACATTGAAACAAGATCAGAAACTTTGCCTTTTGTAGCACAAAACATAGATGAAACAATCAGTTGTTCTAGTTCCCAATTCCAATGGGTTCGAGATGACATGAATGAAGATTTTAATGAAAATTGAGTACATAACAATGTAGTAAGATTTATTTCTTAACTTATTAATTTATAATATTATAACTTCTAACTTGATGTGAATACATACATTAATAGTATTGTCATTTGGTAGTAAAAATTTTTGTTTGTTTATTGCAGATATTATGCCTAGGCGGAAGTTAGGTGATCTGCAAATGGTTCAAGTTCCTCGAGCAGAGGAAATAGCAAATAATGAGAATTTTTCTGTTGTTGGATCTTCAAAAGTTCCGGAAACAGTTGATAATGTAGAAATAGAAGGTATTGTTCAACACTTTAATATAACTTATAACTATTGGCTTTATATTATAAATTATACTAAATTATTTCTTATGTAGGTGACAATGGTCGAAGGCACAAGACTAGATGGTGCACGACATTGAATGAATTGTACGAGCTTCCTCCTGAGAAACGTGTGAAAGTTTCACGTAATGATGTCGTCCAACCAATTGGGGAAGAAACACGTGTTTTGGCCAATTACTTATGCATTGTTGCACGCAATGCTACAGTTTTACCAATCAATTATGAGTCATGGCGTCAAATGCCGAATAATAACAAAAACCAAGCTTTGAAACTGGTTAAGGTAATAATGTCATTGTAATATATAATTCATTACAACTACATAATAATGATATTTACTTTGACTATGTAATTTGTAGGATAAATTTTCTTTGAAGGTTTCAGATGACTATTTAAAAAATGCACTAGGTAAGAAATGGAGAGACCATAAGAGCGCATTGAAGAAGACATATTTAAAAAAATAATCTCAGCCTTCAAGAAAAGCTACAAAATGTCCCACCAGGAATGCTCCAATATCAGTGGGAAGATGCAGTTAGGTTTTGGAGTTCAACTAAAGAAGAGGTTTGATCGATCTACTTTTAAAAAATAATACTATATCATTATAACATTGACCTTATATGTAATGTAAATTTTAAATTGAAGGAGCGAGAGCGCATTGGAGTTGCTAGTAGACAACAACAAAAGTTTACTCACACTGCTAGGTCGAAGAGCTTTGCTCGTATAGCTAATGACGAGGTATTTTTTAACTATTGATTGTTTTAATGATGTATTACTTTTTCGTAAGTATTAATTTCTATTATATGTTGTAGAAAGTTGCGACCGGTACTAGTGTTAGATGGATAAAGCTCTTCGACATTACACACACAAAAATTGATGGCTCTCCTATGACTCCTGAATCTACAGACATTATGGTATATTTGTTGGACAAAAATCTGGATTATGTTATATTTATATCAATAGTATAACATTTTTATTTTAAATAATCTTTTGAATTTGTTAACAATTTTTATTTGATTATCAGGCAAAATTGAGGGGAAAAGGGCGGAGTATGAAGCTACGACTTCAACTAATGGTTATACTAATGTGCATGAGATGGAAAATCAAGTTATTGCTGATGTTTTGGGTCCTAAAAGATATGGTCGGGTTTGCTGTCAAGGATCGTTCGTTACTCCAACAAGATATTTTGGACCTAGCTCATCTCAGTACATTCCATCACAGAGTCAGTCTTCGCAAGCAGAAGTTAATCGTTTAAAACAACAGTTAGCTCAATTTAAAGCCGAAGTAGCAGCGAAGGAAGCTGAGAGAGAAGCAAAGGAACTTGACAGAGAAGAGAGAGAAGCTGGGAGAGAAGCTGAGAAACAAACGAGAGACAGTGAAAGAGAAGCAACATATCAAGCTCTCCAGAATCAATTTCAAAAACTAATGACGATGTTAAAGAAGAATCCTTCATCTTAGATCGTTCATGTGTGCATTGTAATGAACTTTGAACTATATTTTAAACGTTGAACATTTTAAATGTTCAATTACATTTTAGTATTATTTCTACTTCATTTGTTTTGGTTGGTTGATAAGTATTTCTACTTCGTTTTACTATTATTTTTTACATATTAAATTTGGGTAGTATAACATTAAAAATGAGGTTTTGTAAAGGCACTAAGCCTAATGACGTTTTCTAACAAAAGCGCCACTAAAAACATTGATTTTTGCGGCGTTTGAGAACACAAAAGCCGCTATATCCATAACATTCCTGACATTTCCCCCCTCAAACGCCACTATAGGTCATGATCTATTGCAGCGTTTGTGAACTCAAACACCGCGATACCCATTACATTCCCGGCGTTTTAATATCCAAAGGCCGCTATAGGTCATGGTTTTTGTGGCGTTTTTTTAACATGAACGCCACTATGTTTTGCAGCGCCTTTTACAACGACACTTTTTACAGCGCTTTTACTAGCGCCACCAATATTTTTAGCGGTGCTTAAAAACGCTACTATAGAGCAAAAATGCTGCTAAAATGAAATTTATTTTTCTCATCTAATGAAGTGGTAACACGTGTCACCACCTGTTTAGAGAAGAAAAATGAAATCACACACCTTTACACTGGGTGGGACTCGAACCCAGGTAAGACAAGGGGAAATAGAGTGACTTAACCACTGCACCAAGCACAAGTTAGTGTTATGAATCACTAACTTTAATATACATTTTTATTTTACAGCTGTGTCATAATTGCCAAGAGATTAGGTTGTATTAACAACAATGATTTAATTTCATTTGCCTTTCCTTCTCCTTGTTTCTCCATTTTGCCAACATTTTCTCGATAGAAACTTACAAGGGAAAAAATCATGAATCTTGTACAACTCTTTCAAGAACCAACACAAAGTTCTTGAATATCTTACTTCAAAACCAATAAAAATGAACCCGATGAAAACAAAGAAAAAAGATCATGAATCTTGCACCGAACATTCAGCCTTGAACAACAACAACTTCACAATTTCATTTCTTTCTCAAAATTCACCAAACATTCAACCTCACACTAAAATTTCACAATTTCATTTCTTTAAACCCAACTAAAAAGAAAGAAAGAAAACAAGAGTAAAACAAAACAATAGTAAAAAAGAAAAGGCTGACAATGCAGCAAAGACAAGAAAGAAACAGAGTAGAAGAGTAAATGATGTAACCCCCTCGACCAGGCCTAGCCGGTTGACCGAACCGAACGGGTCACACGAGGAATATTAAAGTAAATCGGGAGAGTCTACCTCAATAAACAACCCTATTTTTTTCTTTTTACCTTATCTAGATGCAAATTAGGTTCCTATGTTTTTAACATTGCAGCGGATCATTCGCAACTCAAACATTCATCGATTTCACCTAATTACGGCTTTTAAGGACCATTTTGTATTTTTTTTATTTGTAGGGTCTTAAGCCATTTTAGTATTTCATCCTTTAATTAGTCTCATTGACACGCGTCGTATAGTGTTAAAAATAAAACCTTAAACTCAAAATAAATAAGATTTAAATTAATACAGCGAGAGTAAGGGTCGATCCGCAAGGAATAGGAACTCTAACACCTTTCTTCTGATTTAGACCAATAACCTGTAGAAAATAAAGGGGGATTTTAGAATAGTGATTTGAATGAGAAAAATAGTAAAAACGTAAGAATAAATGTTGAGAATGAATTATGGATAGAAATAGCCTCAAGCCACGCTTTGCCACGACATCTTCGATCACTGAAGTTGATTTTTCTTCGACTTTCCTGCAGGTTACAGTCTACAAGGCCCAACCCTTGTAGCTTACTTCTCGTTGGTAGATTCGACTCCCAGGGCAATCCTTGAAGTCAAACTTTAGTGAATTAGCCACGGCAATCGATGCTAACTCAAATCTAAGTTAGTGCTGGAGAAGCCCGTGCTCGGATATTCGTCTCGATGAGAATTGTTTCCGATTTTGATTCCCCTTAGTGGACCGCCACTAAGTTTGTTCTTAGGGAGTTGAATTGGCTACAAGCTTTTCCTCATCCCCAACGGTGGATCTAAATCACTTCAAGCCGATGCGCGCTCTCGGAATGAAATAATTGCAATGCCTAAAGATTAGGTCGATTGCCTAATCAATTTTACAGAGAATATAAAAAGGAGTTGTTGAAGGATTGAAGTATTTTCCTAATCTCACGAGGTTTGTCGGGTTTGGCGTTGCTTTTGGCTAAAGGGAATTTAGTTAAGCATGGTTTGTGAAAAAACCATACTTAATAAAATAAATGGAGAAAAGAAAATGGAGAAAAATGGAGAGCTTTATTACTCAAGGAAGAAGAGAACAATGAAAAAATGATTGATGAATAATTCACCCTCAAAGTGGGGTATTTATAGTAGTTGAAAAACCCTAAAAACCTAAGATGATAAATCCTAAAAAATTTAAATAAAATTACAAAAGATAAATATCAAAGTTTTGAATTTAAAAGATAAAATTCGGATGATAGGCTATCTTAATAAGTGGACTGATAAGTTATCAAGCTTGCTGACGTCATCTTCTAGAAGGTGCTGATGTGGCGCCCAATCAGCATTCATGCCCTGGTTCATGCCCATGAATCTGCCCACGAATTCAGTATTTTCTGCAGCACTTCAACTCGTTTCTGGCATTACGTAACCTGCACGAGAACAACACAAAAACAGCCCAATTAAGTCCTTCAAACATATATATTCGATCAAAACAAGGACTAAAAACATAACCAAAATAAATACTTATCAAATTCCCCCTCACTTATCCGATGCTTGTCCTCAAGTATCTCAAAATTAAATAATCTTAAGTTCAAGTTTTCATCCTTAATTTCACGAAGTCTCAAAAGTTCTCAATATGATTAAGCATCTAAATATGAGAGAAAACTAAGGAGCAAAAATAGATAAATGGCAAGACTAATAATTTAAAGCTAAGACGACATTCTAAAACTCTACTAACATCAATGATGCAAACCAAGTACCCTCACAAGGAATCGCTCATGTCACTCAAAGTGTTTAAGGGTAGAGAAAAATCACTCGAGCCAAAGCTAATTAGAGTATAACCATAAGCTTGTGTTTAAATCTAATCTCCACTACTAACATGAATATGATGCAAAAATCAAGAGGTCTTAAATAAAGGTTGTAATGGGGCTAAGGTAAGGGTAGGATAAAGGTTGAAAATAAGGGTTAAAACTCAAGACAAAAAATCATCTCAAAATATATTCGAAACTGTTTTTTTTTCGAACTGCACTATTTTTTTTCTCTGGTTTTATTTTTCTGCAGACTCGAACAATTTCCTGCACTGTATATTCGAATCAATTCTGCACTATATATTCGAATCAATTCTGCACAGTTTTTTTTTCTGCACAATGTTTTTAGCTGCTGCACTGCACTTATTCGAATCCCTTTTTTTTGAAGACGATTTTTTTGTCTTGAAAAAGGGGACAAAAGTGATGGATTTGAGAAGAAAAATGGATTAGGTTTAAAATGCGGTGATTTTCAAAAAAAAGGCTAAGGCTCAAAAATTGTTTCACTAGGGGAAATTAATTAAAGGGTAGGTGTTTTATTTGGGAAGAGAAGTGGTTAAAACCTAGTGCCTCTATCATATTTGAGCATCATAATCAATCAACGTAATCTCAAAAAGAATTTAAAAACAAGTTCTAGAATGCAACTAATTTAGCTAGGCACACTCAAAGAAACAAAGAGCAAATATCATGCATGCTCATTAGGCTCAAAAACTCACAAATATGTCTTGTGTACTTAGGTAAGCATCATGCGAATTAATAGAGAAAGAAAATGTTATATAAAATATTTTAATAAAAAATTAATCATGCCAAAATCTACTATACAACCTAGAATTTTCTAACAAGATAAATACAAAGCCATATGAAAACAGTGCGACAAGGCAAAACTAAGGATTAAAACAAGGAACTTAGATTAAATAAAATTAAGAAATCAAGAGAATAACCAAAACGGATAAGCAAAATAAAAATTTGACAAGCATATCTCCCTCCCCCTCACTTAAATCATTTTGCCTCAAAATGAACATAAAATAAAATACAAAAGAGAGGGGGTGAAAATACTCCCCGATTGTAGAAGAGCATGTTTCGGTAGTGGGCTCCGAGTCTGGTGTAGGGGCGGAGGCGAGCTTGCTCTCGAGTTCGGATCATGGTGGTGGTAATGGTGGACGATCAAGTGATTTAGGTTGAAGATGAAGTGAGAATGGTGGCTGGTGATATTTGTGTAGTTTAAAAAAAAGAAGAATGGTTTGTTGGAAAGGGACGGCTGGTGATATTGAAAAAGAATAAAATAAGAAAAAAATGGTTTATTGGAAAGAGATTGTTGAAGAGTTGGACGTGGGTTTAAAAGCAAGTGTGGTCCAGAGGAAGATAAAATATGAGTTTAATTTTTGATTTAGTTTAAAATATGGGTGAAGTGATTGGGTGGGGAAAAAAGGATAAAGGGAAAATCCGAATTTTTATTTAAATTCTAAAAATTGGGCACACCAAATCTTGTTGAAAAAGATAACTTCTCATCCTTTTATTCGATCTAAATTATCTGCAAATAAAATAAATAAGAGATCAGATAAGATAAAATAAAATCAAAATAAATTCGAAAATAAAATAATTAAAATGAGATAAGATTAAAAATAGATTCGAAAAGAGATAAGAATAAATTCGAAATAAATTCGATTTCTTTTCTTTTATTTTTCCCTTTTTTATTTTTTTATTTTTTTTATTTATTTTTATTTTAACTAAAGATAAAATTCAAATGACATCAAATTATAGCAAATTAAAATAGAATAAAAATAAAATAATATAAAGAAAGTAAAAATAAAATAAAATAATAAAAATAATTAAAGTAAAAAGAAGAAAAGAAATGGGTTGCCTCCCATTTAGCGCTTGTTTATCGTCATTAGCTCGACGACCTGGTTCAGACTACAGGCATTGCGACAAATACTTCTTCCAGTTCTTGCGCTTTATCCAACTGAGTATTTTCCTACGAGAAATTTTGCGATTATGGGATTTTTTTACTCGAAAAAATTTTCTTTCACTCTTCAATTTATCTGGAAGTAATTTTAATTTCAAATTCAATCCCTGCAAAATGAAAGAAAACATTTTAGATTTCAATGGAGTTAGGCGTAAATCAGAATGAACAGAAGAAACATTTTTCAACTCCTTAATTCCTTTGTCGTGATCCTTCAAGTCCCTACACGAATCATCAACAGATTTAGATTCTATAAATTCTTCAACGGCGGGCTCAATAACATCTATAAAATTTATACTAGCAACATTATCAGGATGTCGCATCGCTTTGTAAACATCAAATTTTACCACCTCGCCATCGAACTCCATTGTAAGGATCCCGCTTCTCACATCAATTTTCGTATTTGCAGTACTTAAAAATGGACGACCAAGGAGGATTTCGGAAGAATTATTAGTCCGATCGTTTTCCATGTCTATGACATAGAAATCTGCCGGAAAGATTAAATCTTTTACCTTTACCAGGACATTCTCTAGTAATCCTTCTGGGTAAATTTTGGATCTGTCCGCCAACTGTATGGTTACCTTCGTATCCTTTAAAGGCTCAACAGAAAGTGAGTTATAAAATGAAAGAGGCATAACATTAATAGAGGCCCCTAAGTCACACATTGCTCGTTTAATACCCACTTTACCGATTTTGCAGGGAATGGCGAACATACTTTGGTCCTTCAATTTTGGTGGCAACTTTCGCTGGAAGACCGCCGATACATGCTCTCCTAGATTAACCTTCTCAATTCCAATAAGACGACGTTTATTAGTACATAAATCTTTAAGGAACTTAGCATACCGTGGGATTTTTCGGATTACGTCGAGGAGTGGAATATTGATCTCTACTTTTTGAAACACATCTAGGATCTCATTTTCTTCTGCTTGTTTGTCTCTTTTCATTAATCTCGACGGGAAGGGTGGTGGTGTAGCGTAGGGAGAAGGTACAGGGGTTGGATCGGGCATACCTTTTCTAGTAGGGGGTGATTGCTTTTTTTCTTCTTTTTGTACGGCATCTTCTTTAGCTTTAGGTTCGATGACTGTACCGCTTCGTAGAGTGATGGCGTTCACATTCTCTCTTGGATTAGGCTCCGTTTGAGAAGGTAATTTCTCTTTGGATTCTAAGCGACTTACCGCTAACGTTAGTTGACTTATTTGTTTGTCAATTGCTTCAAAGTGAGCTTCGGTCCTTAGTTGAAATTTTTCTTGGGCTAGCGCTAACTTTTCAACAATTGACTCCAACGATGGCTTCTGCGGTTGATATTGTTGTGGTGCAGTTGGTTGATAAGCTTGATTTGGCCTCTGGTTTTGCGCATAACCGAAATTTGACTGGTTTCTCCATCCCTGATTATATGCATTTCCTATGGCATTGGCTTGAGCGATATCATCTTCCTGAATCATCGGACAACAGTCTGTCGGATGTTCTGGACTAGTACAGATTCCGCAAAGTCTAGCTGTTCTTTTTTTATCTGCAACAAGAGATTGCACTATTTCAGCTAATTTATCAATCTTATTTTCCAATGAAACTGTACTTACCTCGCGAACCCTTCGAGATGGTTCGCTATATTGATTGAATCTTTGCGAGTTGGCGGCCATGGTTGATATCAGTGTTTTAGCCGCTGTTGGGGTCATATTGACCAAAGCTCCGCCACTTGCTGCATCTATCACTTTCATAGCCATAGGCGTCAATCCTTCGTAAAAATACTGGAGGAGGGTTTGTTCCGACAATCCATGTTGTGGACAATTTGCACACAACTTTTTAAACCTCTCCCAGTATTCATATAAAGATTCAGCTTCTTTTTGTTGAATGCTCAGGATGCTGCGCCTAATTTCGCTTGCTTTCGCTGCAGGGAAGAACCTGTCAAGAAAAAGTTTAGCCATGTCAGTCCATGTTGTAACAGAATTAGGGGGTAAATCAAATAACCAATCTTTTGCTATATCTGCTAAGGAAAATGGAAAAGCTCTAAGTTTGATTTGGTCATCGGATACTCCCTGTGGCTTTGTGCTTAGACAAACCATGTGAAATTCCTTCAAATGTTTGTGAGGATTTTCTGTCGGTAAGCCGTGAAAGGTAGGCAAGAGGTGGATCAAACCCGTTTTTAGCACGAACAGTGTTTCGCCATTTGGGAAGGTTATACACATCGGTTGCTGGCCATCGAGCGCCTCATTCAGTTGGCGAATGGTTTGATTTTGGTCTCCCATTGGATTGGGCTCGTAATTCGACTCTGCTTCGGATGTGATTTCTAGATCGCGTTCGAATCTTTGCTAGCGTCTTTTGTTTTTCTTTTCCCGAAGTGTTTGTGCGTTCAACTTTCGGGCTAGTGCTTCAATTTCCGGGATGAGTTCAAATTGTTCTCCCGGATTGCTCCTGGTCATAAATCAAATAAAACGATATTAGTACTTTGCCGTATTCCCCGGCAACGGCGCCAATTTTGACACGCGTCGTATAGTGTCAAAAATAAAACCTTAAACTCAAAATAAATAATATTTAAATTAATATAGCGAGAGTAAGGGTCGATCCGCAAGGAATAGGAACTCTAACACCTTTCTTCTGATTTAGACCAATAACCTGTAGAAAATAAAGGGGGATTTTAGAATAGTGATTTGAATGAGAAAAATAGTAAAAACGTAAGAATAAATGTTGAGAATGAATTATGGATAGAAATAGCCTCAAGCCACGCTTTGCCACGACATCTTCGATCACTGAAGTTGATTTTTCTTCGACTTTCCTGCAGGTTACAGTCTACAAGGCCCAACCCTTGTAGCTTACTTCTCGTTGGTAGATTCGACTCCCAGGGCAATCCTTGAAGTCAAACTTTAGTAAATTAGCCACGACAATCGATGCTAGCTCAAATCTAAGTTAGTGCTGGAGAAGCCCGTGCTCGGATATTCGTCTCGATGAGAATTGTTTTCGATTTTGATTCCCCTTAGTGGACCGCCACTAAGTTTGTTCTTAGGGAGTTGAATTGGCTACAAGCTTTTCCTCATCCCCAACGGTGGATCTAAATCACTTCAAGCCGATGCGCGCTCTCGGAATGAAACAATTGCGATGCCTAAAGATTAGGCCGATTGCCTAATCAATTTTACAGAGAATCTAAAAAGGAGTTGTTGAAGGATTGGAGTATTTTCCTAATCTCACGAGGTTTGTCGGGTTTGGCGTTGCTTTTGGCTAAAGGGAATTTAGTTAAGCATGGTTTGTGAAAAAACCATACTTAATAAAATAAATGGAGAAAAGAAAATGGAGAAAAATGGAGAGCTTTATTACTCAAGGAAGAAGAGAACAATGAAAAAATGATTGATGAATAATTCACCCTCAAAGTGGGGTATTTATAGTAGTTGAAAAACCCTAAAACCCTAAGATGATAAATCCTAAAAAATTTAAATAAAATTACAAAAGATAAATATCAAAGTTTTGAATTTAAAAGATAAAATTCGGATGATAGGCTATCTTGATAAGTGGACTGATAAGTTATCAAGCTTGCTGACGTCATCTTCTAGAAGGTGCTGATGTGGCGCCCAGTCAGCATTCATGCCCTGGTTCATGCCCATGAATCTGCCCACGAATTCAGTATTTTCTGCAGCACTTCAACTCGTTTCTGGCATTACGTAACCTGCACGAGAACAACACAAAAACAGCCCAATTAAGTCCTTCAAACATATATATTCGATCAAAACAAGGACTAAAAACATAACCAAAATAAATACTTATCACTCATTGCATGCATCTCAGTCAAAACTCCGCTCAAAATAATCATTCAAACTCATTCAATTGCATCCACAACATTCAGGGACTAAAATGCAAAGATTCAGAACTTCAGAACATGCCATCAACTAACTTAAATGTCACCTATTTCGAAACACCAAAGCCCTGTTTCAAAACACAGAACATTTCATTAACTAACATAACAGTCACATGTTTTGAAACACTAAAGCCTTGTTTCGAAACACGGGCTCGTATCGAAACACCTTGGAGGTGTTTCAAAACCATGGTTTTCTATAGCTAATCGTACCGGAACAGACCTTACCCGTTTTGAAACCCTAAGGCCGTTTTAGTTACCCCGTTTCGATACATGCTCGAATGTTTCGAAACACATGGGCTTGTAATGACATATTTAGCTGGTTTTTCACCCAAAATTCCAACTTAAACCAATCTAACATGCATACGTCATACATAAACATTATTCCTCAAACATATGCAGCACTTTAGCATCAAAGCATGACCAATTGCATCAATGTAAATCTAAAGGCATACAACCTAGCAAACAAACCACTCAAGAGTCAAAACTCAAACCAGTACTCCAAACACCAATTAAAGGCCTTTTACAAGTATAAAAGCATATAGCAAACATGCTCAAAGGGTGTCCATACACATCACTCAAACCAAACGTGAAATCTCCCATTGCCCTTATTACTCTAGTTCATAACCGAAACATACTTTTGAAGTGAAGTCTCTTGGAAATTCCCTTGTGAGTTGCTGCCTCCAAACACTTAGTTATCTGCATTGATGAGCAAAAAGAGCATAAGCATACATGCTTAGTGAGGAATGCTCAAAAACCAAAAACACCATCAATTCTTAAAATCATTTTCACACTTTGAAACCATCATGCCCTCTTTGAAATCCATGTACTTCATCATTAAAATCAGCATGTTATTCATCATGCAACAAGTATCAAATACTTCAAAAGCAAATCCATTGCTAACATATAAATCAAGCCTTCCATGCATATCTACCAATATTCAAAGCTTTAAAGTAAAACATGCATTTTTCATGTTTGCATCCATAAACAATTCCATAGTAATTAATCAATTATATTGGCTCACAAGTGATCAATAACACTCTCGTTTCTCAAAAGGTATCAAATACACAGATTCCCAAGTGTTGCCCCAACACTTCATACATTCTCACCGGCATCTCAAGGTTCACACACTGGAGCTACCCTTCACCGTTGTGACACTCGTGGTGGAGTATTCGGTACCATCACAACTCCTCAACACCACTCATCGGTAGATGTATAACCCCACTAACGAGAGACGGGATACAACTCAATTTCCTCAACCGTTAGGGTAATCGAATGGAGTTTTCGGTACAATCACAACCCCTCAACATCCAAGGCGACTTGTTTATAGTGTACTCAATCTTATAGCCGACTAACTATATCCGATTTCATTTGCAAAACACTTTACACAACATCACTTGCCAATATAATTCACTTTTAATACCAACCTCATTGTTTTTCAAAGCATTCACAATAAGCTATATCCCAAGCATTAAACCATGCTTCATAAAACAAGTATAAACACATACTTACAAGGATCACTTACCTAGTGTATCCTTAAACAATATGGCATCTTAAACAACAAATTATATGCTCAAAACATGCTTTAAAACAATAGGTAAACACATTTAAAAACAAGTGCATCCACAAGCTTACAATAGCACAATCCGAGGGAGAAAACCACTTTACTTACTTCCAAACTTAGTAAAGAGTTTTAAGCTTACACTAATTTCTTAAAACCACTTTTAAGATGTTTCAAAGCTAGAAATCCCATTTCCACTCACCAACTTGCGAAACCTCAATTGCCGACGTGAAAATCAAGCATCTTATGTCCCCGAAACTTTGCTGAAAGCTTCTGATGAATCCTCCCATGTTTATACCACATAAGAGCAGAGGATTAATGCATCTCAATGCGTTAAAACCACCAGCAAACTCTAAAAACCCGTAGGTTTGCCCAAAGGCACCAAAATACCAATACGAAACAACTGAAATCACATTCGATTGACCACTAAACTCAACCCAGCCATCAATAAACACTTCCATCACGTTTTAACCATAAATTCACATCCAAAAACATTTTAATATCATCATTATACCTTCAGCAACTCAGATTTCACATTTCCAAGCCAAAAACCCAAAACTAACAATCTAGACAATTAGAGATCTCAACGATTTCCGGATTATTATGATAAAAGCTCATTATTAACATCATTTAACATCCAAATCAACTTTAAAATCATTCTCAAATCAATCAAAATAGTGCCCAAGCGAAAATCATATTTAATCTCATCTTTTAGCAAGATTTCAATATTTTTATCAAATCAACATTAAAACCTTGATTAAAAACATAAATCAAGAGTCAAATACTTTGGAGTTTCATTAAAGAACCTTGATTAGACGAGTAGCACGAAATTACCTCCAATCCTTGCTTTTCTTCCAATTGGCAAGTTTTGAACTCAAGAAGCTTTAAGAAATCTTTGATTGGAAAAGAGTTGTGAATCAAAAGAGAAAAAGGATGAAAAGAATTTTGGAAATTGAGAGAAAAGAGAGAATGTTTGGTTGAAGAGAAAAGGAGAAATAGAAAAGTTACATCAAAAATTATTTAACAAATTAACTATCTCTTTTAATGAAATCTCTTTCTTCCATTTTAATTAAAACAATAAAATCACATGCCAATTAAATAAAATGCTTAATTGCCATAAAACTCCCTAAAGATTCTAAGAATTTGACTCTCCTTTGAAAATCACTCTTTTTACACACTTTTAAATCTTTACAATTTGGTCACTGCCCAAAAGGTACATGTCTCAAAATCCTTTTTGTAAAATTGATTTTACCAAACTCATCTATATAATTTAAGATGATTTTAGAAAATTTTACCATATTTTTACCTTATTCCGAATCATGATTTCTCTGAACCGATTCTAAAAGCTCGAATCTCCAACTCTAGGTTCGACCAACTTAAACGGATGTCTAAAACATCTAGGCCCAAAACTGGAGTGTTACAAATGAAGCATACCCAGATCTTATTTTAAGCAAAGATTTTTGGGTTTTGATTTTCCTTCTCTCTGTTTCTCCATTTTGGGCTATATAGAGTATAGACAATGCTAAACATGGTCAGTACGTTCACAAACATAACTTTCAAGGATGACCCTACCATATTTTCTTGGGAACTAATGAAAGAACCTCGATGTACCTCAGATCCCTCTAAAAAATGCTGGCAAAATGGAGAAATAAGGAGAAGGAAAGGCAGATGGAATTAAACCATTGTTATTAATAAACCCTAATCTCTTAGAAATTATGACACAACTATAAAACAAAAATAAATATTGAAATTAGTGATTTATAGTACTAACTTGTGCTTGGTGAAATGGTTAAGCCACTCTATTTTTTCCTGTCTTGCTCGGTTTCGAGTCTCACCTAGTACAAAGGTGTGTGATTTCATTTTTCTTCTCTAAACATGTGGTGACACGTGTCACCACATGATTGGAGGATAAAAATAAATTTATTCAATAAATTATGAATAATTACATCCATCCAATAAGTTGTCGACACGTCTATTTATTTTATTAAATTAAAATTATGACCAAATCGATATAGTGTATAAGTAACAAGGACCAAAATATAATTATACCCCTATTTTTTTAATTGACATGTCACCCTGCCGTTAACCTCTAACGGCTGGTGGTCAAATTGCATCAAATTTAATAGTATGATGGTTTAATTGCTTAGAAAAAAAGTAAGGTGGTCAAATCGTTGCGTTTCTAATAATATGGTGATCATTTATGTAGTTTACCCTAATTTTAATCAATAATTAATTGGTTTAACATGATAAGACACATTAAAGGTCAGTTCGTATCATAATTTTGTGAATAAAGCAAACTATTAGGAAGGACGTCCAATGTGAAAGTTTCGATTTATAAATTAACATTAATTTTTTTATTAAATAAAGAGATATTTACATCCTCAAGATAAATGTTGAGATTTGAACTCATACAAGATGAAGTTATATGAACGTCATTGATCACTCATCCAATTAGTGAATCTCAATAAGAATAAACATTAATTTTATTTTTATTTTAAGTTAATTTTAGTTACTGTTACAATAATATTTATAATTTCATAAAAATAAAATTTACTTTATGATGATATTTTTTATCATTTACTATTATAAATTCATAACTATTTACATAATTGGTTAAATTCAATATTATATAAAAAGGTTAAATTCAATGGTCGCTTGACCAAGAAATATTGTAATAAATAATAAAATTATACACCCATTTTCATCAAATATACAATATTACATATGCACCTTGAGTTTTGTAAAATTATATATACGAAGTTTGATTTGATTTAATTTTAATAAATTAGTAAAATTGTTAGAGATCATTATTGTATACATAGATAAGCATGTTTATTCAATATGAAAATTAATAGATAAATTTATATTTTTAAAATGTGTATAGTAAAATCAAAGCTCGTATATACCATATATTCATCCGAAAAAAACTAAAATTTATAGATAAAACTACACATTTGATGAAAGTTCAAATAAAATTTTAATATTACCAACGTGATTGGCCTAAGTGATAAAAAGTTTGTAATCACTTAAGCAAGTTTCGAGTTTGATGTCTTGCGTATGTAAAAAATCTCCTTCTGGGAGACACACCCATTAAAACTAAGTTTACAACGCGGATCGATCTGAATTAGTCATAATAAAGTTCTGAAACTAGGAGGACAACCAAAATGTAAAATTTTAATATTTATCTCGAAAATATTCGATTAATAACTTAATAAATTAAGTTTTTAATATATGTTTTCTAGTAGGTTAGGAGTGCTAACATCACGCTTTTGAAGATTTTTTCTACGATTTTCTTTGAATTTCTTTCTTGGCCTTTAATTAACCGAAAATATTTATCTGAGCCAAACGTGTATATCATAGTTGCAATAAAATCAACTATGTATCTTCTCTTTTTTTACCACTTAATTGCTAAAAAATTTGTCTTCATTATTTTGGATCTACTCGCTTCGAACTTTTAGTTTTAGTGGGTGAATTTTCTAACAAGGATATTTTTGCATATATAAACCCTCGAATTCGAAATATGCTTAAGCGATATCAAGCTGCTTACTACTTGGACCAGCTCTATTAGTAACTAAGTATTCACTCTTTTTTTCAACATAAATAATTCTTCGATCTTCCACAAATACAAAAATTTATTTCCAAACAGGATTAGATTAAAAAATATTATGCAAATCAATTATAAGGACGGGAAATTATATCATATGTCTAGCTCGCCACATCATTTATGGTCCAACTAATAAAAAATATCTATTTCATTAAATTTGTCTATGTCATCTTTTTACCAAGTGAATCTTCACCCAGATTTATTATAAATTAAATTAAAAATCATTTTTTACCAATTGTAGATTCACTTGGTAAAAAGATGACATAGAAAATTTTGATGAAATGAATGTTTTTTATTAGTTGGGATCATAGATGACGTGGCGAGCCGAGCCTATGATATAATTTTTCGGGACAGAAAATTATATAATATGTCTAGCTCGCCACGTCATTTATGGTCCCAACCAATAAAAAGAATCTATTTCATTAAATTTTTCCATGTCATCTTTTTATCAAGTGAATCTTCACTCAGATTTACTATAAATTAAATTAAAAATCACTTTTTACCAATTGTAGATTCACTTGGTAAAAAGATGACATAGAAAATTTTAATGAAATGAATGTTTTTTATTAGTTGGGATCATAGATGACGTGGCGAGCCGGGCCTATGATATAATTTTTTGGGACGGGAAATTATATCATATGTCTAGCTCGCCACGTCATTTATGATCCCAACCAATAAAAAGTATCTATTTCATTAAATTTTTCCATGTCATCTTTTTACCAAGTGAATCTTCACTCAGATTTACTATAAATTAAATTAAAAATCACTTTTTTACCAATTGTAGATTCACTTGGTAAAAAGATGACATAGAAAATTTTAATGAAATGAATGTTTTTTATTAGTTGGGATCATAGATGACGTGGCGAGCCGGGCTTATGATATAATTTTTCGGGACGGGAAATTATATCATATGTCTAGCTCGCCACGTCATTTATGGTCCCAACAAATAAAAAGTATCTATTTCATTAAATTTTTCCATGTCATCTTTTTACCAAGTGAATCTTCACTCGGATTTACTATAAATTAAATTAAAAATCACTTTTTACCAATTGTAGATTCACTTGATAAAAAGATGACGTAGAAAACTTTAATGAAATGAATGTTTTTTATTAGTTGGGATCATAGACGACGTGGCGAGCCGGGCCTATGGTATAATTTTTCGGGACGGGAAATTATACCATATGTCTAGCTCGCCACGTCATTTATGTCCCAACCAATAATGTAACACACGTGTCTTAGGGTTAGGAGTTAGTCGGGTTAGTGGTCCGAGTCGGTAAAATTAAATTAAATCTTTTTGGCCATGACATGAGTTAATTGAAATTTAAATTAAGGGGGAGGGACCTTGTTGGTGATTTAGCCAATTAAAAAGGAAGACAACATTTTCAAAATAAAAAAGAAAAAGCTCTCATCTTTTCCCCACTTTCTTCACCCAACGTGGAAGAGCTCTCAACCCCCCCCCCTTGTCTTAAATATGATTCCATTAATTTCCTTCTTCATTCAAAGGCCATTTTGAGAGGTAATAACTTTTTCTAACTCTCCTTTTCATCCTCTATCTCTACATGGTCATGGATTTTAAAACTACTCACTTTTGAAAAGTTAGGGTTTAATGAAAGTTAAGGTTTTTATGGAGTTTTTCATCTTGTCTTGAAATGTTAGGTTGGGTTTTCATTTAACCACCTTAAAATGCTTAACATATGTTAAAATGGTTGGGTTTGGGTGAAAACCCGAAATGTGTTCTTAAGGCAAATTTCAAAGTGTCAAAAACTTGGTTTTTGGTGGGTTTTAGGTTTAAATTGAAGGGCTGATGGTTTAGGTATGTTAGGAAGGTGTTTAGGGATCATTTGGGTGTCATTTGGATGTTTGAAAATGAAAATTTCAGCTAGGGTTTGAAGGAGCACGAAAATGGGCATTTTGGGGATTAATTTGATTGGAAAATTTGTTGAAGTTAGTTTGAGCTTAAGAATTGAGTGTTGACTGAGTTTTAGCATTGAATGGGAATAATGAATGTGTTTTTGATTGGCTAGAAGCAAGAGGAGACGTTGAAGAGGCATCGGGATCGAATCCGGGCTTGTAGAAGTCTTGCTTCGGTTGCTAAGGAAGGGTGGTGAGTGACTTTAAATGTGTTTTAAAGTTTGGTTCGAGTGTGTGTAGCGTATGAGTTGAAATGTGCTTGGTAGGCTATTTCTATGTGAATTCAAATTGTTAAGTTAGCTCTTGATTTCCATTAAATGCTATTGTGGTTGCCTATTTATGCTCTTGTGAAATGTGGGTTAATTTGTATATGTGTACCATGATATGTGTATGTGATGAGCATGAGATATGATGGATGGATATGTGATGTGGTAAATGAAAATTGGCATTAGTTAACTTACCGGGTGTAAATGATCGATCATTAGGATTCTTGTGCACACAAATTGAGTCAAAACATACGTGGCCTTGATGGCGTTAAGTCATCAAGGATGAGTACGGTGATGTAATATTCCACCGGAAGCTTATGGTATTCTACAGAATGATGAGTGGAACCCCATCCGTAGGGCATGTGGTGATGAGTGGAATCCCGCCCATGCAAGGCTCGGTGATGAGTGTAATCCCACCGATGTAATGTGAATGTTGAGATTAAATCCGCACATCCGGGTAAACTAATAGTGGCCAACTGAACCTGTTCTATTAATTGTAATGTGTGATATTGATATGCGATGTTTGAGCTTAGTATGAAGTAAGATGCCATATTATGACTCTTGAAAGACTAGCTAGGTCTACTTGATATTTTGCCTATGTATGTGAGTTTTAAGGATTGCATGCTTGGACCCTGCATTGTTGATGTTTTCGATTTTAGAGCATCCTCACTAAGCTTATAGCTTACGCTCTCATTTTCAACAATGCAGATCATTAGCGTGGTGTTAGCTCGGAGCAAGGCAAGAAGGGCTTTCCAAGTTTTTGTTTGCTCAAGTACAGTTATTAATTATGTAGTAGTTTAGCAATGTGGCAAGAGTGTGTGTTTGTATGAGCTATGTATGACTCATATATGATTTTGATGTCTATGGTTTGACTTGGTTGTAAGCATGATATATCTTACCAAATGATCGTGTGACGAATGCCCTATGGATTGTTTAAGATTGTTTTGATGGCATGTAAACTTATTTGAGATGTATGGTGCCTATTGGTGTTTTAATGTTTTCAAGCATGCCTCCTATGAAATGTTATTAATGTGCAATTTTCATGTATAAAAGATTGTTTAAATCTATGCCTTATGGGCGTTTGAGCATGCTAGACCTAGGATGTATGCCTCTAGACTTTGTTGTTAGTGTTGTGTGCCTTTAGGGGTCCTATGAGACCTTTAGACTTGTTAAAATCCGCCCAAGTCTAATTTTCAAAGGTTGCAGACAGCCCGTGTTTCGAAACGGGATGGGTCGTTTGGAATGGGTAAGGCTTCAGGGACCCCGTATCGGAACGCGTTTCGATACGGTTTGGCCTTTGATACCCCTGTTCCAAAACGCGTATCAAAACGTTTTGGCTATCGGAATTCTGAGAAATTGGCGAGATGAAAGCGTATCGAAACGGGTCTAAGGGTTTCGAAACGGTCAAAATCTCGTTGACCACGAGAAGTTGACCGTTGAGGGCGTTTCGGAACGGTTGACCTCCGTTTCGATACGGCCCCTTGTATGGGCTTTGGGGCAGTTGACCTGGTGAAGGCGTTTCGATACGCCTCAATGGTGTTTCGAAACGGACTGTTTAAAGGATTAAAATTGGGCTGTTTAAATGTTGTTTTGGGTTCGAATGTTTATCTTCTGTGTTTTAATTCCGTTGTTTGATCACATAGGACTTAATTGGGCTTTTAGAAAAGAATAAGTTAAAGAAAAAAAATAGGGTTGCTAACCGAGGGGGAACCTTAACGGGTTTCGCTTCGGTTTTCCCCGTGTGGCCCACTCGGACCGGTCATCCGGCCAGATCGGGACGAGGGGGTTACATTTGTTGGTATCACAGCCTGAGGTTACCGAGACCTTGGGCAGGTAAGTGAGGTAAGCTTGATATGTTAAGTGATTGTGTTGTTCGATGCATGCCTTGCCATGAATTCTTAATATTTGACTGTTCGTATGATGTTTTGAAGCATGAGTTGTTGCGTCTGGTGTAGAGTGTGTGCCCATTGCTACTATTACTTAATTTAAAAAGATTTTACAGTAAAGAGAGTACTTGAGCACTATTGGACCCTTGCTTTGGCTAACGTAATCCCTATTTGTTTTTTGTTGTAGTTATTTCCTTGCTAGCTGTACCATGAGACCACGTGGGAGGCCTAGGATGGTTCGACCGGAACCATGGACAGCGGCTCCAGGAGTTGAGCCAGTAGTTAGAGTGGAGGATCAAGTGGGAGAGCCTGTGGTTGGGGTTGGAGCTCCTCCACCACCTCCACCACCACCTCCTCCACCGGGAGTAGGAGGCGAGGCCGGGGCCGAAGAAGAGGGACCTCAGGGAGGCCAAGGTGGCCAAGGACCGGCCGGAATAGACTTAGCTCCTTTGGTTCAGGCGATAGCCGGGGCATTTCAGGCTGCAGTAGCTGGGGGTTAGGCAGCGGCACATCATCAGGGAGAGGGCACTGGTTGCCGTTAGAGAGACTCCATGGTCTAGGGGCCGAAGAGTTCAGAGGGTCTACCCTAGAGAGATCAGAGTTGTGGTTTGAGAAGATTGTCCGTATCCTTGCTCAGATGGGGTGTACTGGTAAGCGCAAGTTAGGATATGTTAAGTCCTTGCTTCAGGGTGATGCCTACACTTGGTGGGTCACCATTACTACGGGTATGGATGAGGCCGAGATTACTTGGGAGTTCTTTGAGTCAGCATTCCGTAAGAAGTATCTGGGTCCGCGATACCTCGATGAGAGAAAGAGAGAGTTTATGGCTTTGCTTTAGGGGAGTATGACCGTGACTGATTATGAGATCCGATTTGTCAGACTGAGTAAGTATGCTTTTGAGCTTGTTCCTACTGAGGTGGAACGATGTAACCGTTTCCGTTATGGGCTGAATGAAGAGATCAAGAGGTACACTCTAGCTTCAGACTACACTGATTTTGATGTCTTGGTCGCGAGGGCCAAGGACTTAGAGCACAATTTGGGCTTGACCAAACGATCTGGTGGTTCTAGTTCGGGTAAGAGGTCTAGTGACTATGATAGAGGCGATGCCAAGAGGCATCGGGACAACAGGCACCATTATGATCATAGGCGTGGTGGCGGTAACCACGGTAGGGGCCAACAGGGCCAGAGAACTGGTGGGAAGTTGCCCGCATGTGCTACTTGCGGGAGGAACCACACCAGTGAGTGTTGGGGAAATTTCCACTCATGTTGGAGTTGTGGAGCTAGGGATCACGTTAGACGTGACTGTTCACATCAGGTAGGACAGGCACCAGCTCAGGCTCCTGCTAGAGCCAATGACTTTCAGAGAGGCCGCGGGCGCGGTAGAGGTAACTTCCAGCCGAGGAACGATGGACAGAGGAACATAGCACATGTAGTTGCAGTTCAGCCGGAGGGCGGAGGTCAGGCCAGAGTTTACGCTCAGCGTGGGGATCAGTATGACACCGATGTGATCGCATGTAACTTCTCGATACAGTCTTTGGGTTTGCTTTCTTTGATTGACTCCAAGTCTACACATTCCTACATATTGAGTGGGCATGCACAGTCTTTGAATTTGCCTTGTGAAATGTTAGAGGTAGGAGTTAGTGTTACTAGTTCCTTTGGGGACACGGTAGTAGTTAGAAAAATGTACAGAAGATGTCCGTTGATGGTTCAGGGACATGTGTTTCCAGTGGATATGATAGAGCTTCCTTTCTATGGTTTTGATGTAATTCTGGGTATGGACTGGCTCACGGAGTATAGAGCTAGGATAGACTTTGAAACTAAGAGGATTTCTTTGAGGCTCACAGATGACTATGAGATTGTAGTGGTGGGTGAGAACGTGAAGTTCTTGTCCAACGTAGTTTCAGTTTTAGAGGCTAAGAGGTTAGTTGAGTTGGGGTGTGAAGCATACTTGGCATATGTGATGAACCCTAACATGAGTGAGGTTAGACCTCAAGACATCCGGACAGTATGTGACTTTCCTAGTGTGTTCCCGGAAGAGTTGCCAGGGTTACCACCGGAAAGAGAGGTAGAGTTCACCATTGAGACTTATTCTGATTCAGCTCCTGTTTCAATTGCTCCATATCGCATGGCACCGAAAGAATTGAAAGAGTTGAAGACTCAGTTGCAAGAATTGACAGATAGAGGTTTCATTCGACCTAGTTCTTCACCCTGGGGTGCACCAGTTTTGTTTGTGAAGAAGAAAGATGGAAGCATGAGAATGTGTATAGATTACAGACAGTTGAATCAGTTAACAGTGAAGAATAAGTATCCGTTTCCTAGAATTGATGACTTGTTTGACCAGTTGAGAGGAGCATCGGTCTTTTCGAAGATTGACTTGAGATCGGGTTACTACCAGCTAAAGGTAAGAGAGGTTGATGTACCGAAGACGGCCTTTAGGACTAGGTATGGTCACTATGAGTTTTTAGTCATGCCTTTTGGGTTGACTAATGCACCGGCTGCTTTTATGGATATGATGAATAGGATTTTTCATCAGTACCTAGATCAATTTGTGGTTGTTTTTATAGATGACATCTTGGTGTATTAGCGAACTGAAGAAGATCATGACCGACACTTGAGACTAGTTTTGAAGACTTTGCTAGATCATCACCTGTATGCGAAGTTGAGCAAGTGCGAATTCTGGATCCGAGAGGTAGTCTTCTTAGGACATGTAGTGTTAGCCGATGAGATTAGAGTTGATCCGAAGAAGATTGAGGCCATTGTTGAATGGAAGCAACCGAAGTCTGTAACAGAGGTACGTAGCTTCCTAGGCTTAGCCGGATACTATAGAAGATTTGTAGAGGGTTTCTCTAAGTTAGCCGCTCCATTGACACATTTACTTTAGAAGAGTGTTCAGTTTGAGTGGACAGATGCAAGACAGAGAGCCTTTGAGAAATTGAAAGAAGCTTTGACCCAAGCACCGATCTTGATTCAGCCAGAGTCCGGGAAGGACTATGTAGTTTACAGTGATGCTTCTTATGTAGAGCTGTGATGTGTTCTTATGCAAGACAGGAGAGTAGTGGCTTATGCCTCAAGACAGTTGAAGACTCATGAGCGCAACTATCCGACCCATGACATAGAGTTAGCTGCAGTTGTGTTTGCACTGAAGATTTGGAGGCACTATTTGTACGGTGAGAAATGCACAGTGTTCACCGATCACAAGAGTTTGAAATACATTATGACTCAGCGAGATTTGAATCTCAGACAGCGTAGGTGGTTAGAGTTGCTAAAAGACTATGATCTTACCATTGAGTACCATCCAGGTAAGGCCAATGTAGTGGTCGATGCATTGAGTAGGAAGATAGCCGTGGACTTGAGAGCCATGTTTTCTAGATTGAGTTTGTCCGGAGATGGTGGCTTGGTAGCCGAGCTTCAGGTTAGACCTACTCTAGGTCAGTTGATTCGAGAGAAGCAGCTCTTAGATAGATCTTTGGCACCTCACGTGCAAGATATAGCCGAAGGTAGACCTTCAGACTACAGTTTCAGTACTGATGGGGTTTTGTGTATCAAAGATAGAATAGTTGTGTCAGAAGACAGTGACTTGAGACGTACGATCTTGACTGAAGCCCACAGTAGTCCGTTTGCTATGCATCTTGGAAGTACGAAGATGTACCGTGATTTGAAGAATGAGTACTTTTGGGTTGGCTTGAAGAGAGATGTAGCCGACTTTGTGAGTAAGTGTTTAGTATGTTAGAGAGTGAAGGCGGAACATCAGGTTCCCTCAGGTTTGTTACAGCCGTTGAGGATTCCGGAATGGAAATGGGAGAACATCACCATAGATTTTGTTTCGGGCTTGCCTTTGAATCCTACGAAGAAGAACTCAGTGTGGGTTATTGTGGATCGTTTTACGAAGTGTGCTCACTTCTTGGCAGTCAATACTACTTACACTCTTGATAGATTGGCCGATTTGTACATTGGTGAGATTGTTAGACTGCATGGTGTACCGAAGTCTATTATGTCAGATAGAGATCCGCGGTTCACATCTCGATTTTGGGAGTGCCTGCATACAGCTTTGGGTACCCGTTTGAACTTCAGCACGTCTTATCATCCTCAGTCAGATGGTCGGTCAGAGAGAGTTATTCAGATCTTAGAGGATATGTTGCGTTGTTGCATCATTGATTTTCAGGGTACGTGGGAGAAGCACTTGCCACTAGTTGAGTTTGCTTAAAATAATAGCTTCCAGTCGAGTATTCAGATGGCTCCGTATGAGGCCTTGTATGGCCGAAAGTGTAGAACTCCAGTTTGTTGGGCCGAAGTGGGACAAAAGTTGTTACCTATGACGGATTTGCTCAAGGGGACAACTGACAAGGTAAAATTGATTTGTGATCGATTGAAGGTTGCTTCGGATAGACAGAAGTCCTATGCCGACTTGAAGAGGAAGGAAGTTGAGTTCTCAGTGGGTGAGAAGGTATTCTTGAAGGTGTCTCCGTGGAAGAAAGTGATGAGATTTGGCCGAAAGGGGAAGTTGAGTCCGAGGTACATAGGACCGTATGAGATTGTGAAGAGGGTTGGTCCGGTTGCTTATCAGTTGCGTTTGTCATCCGAGCTAGAGAAGATACATGATGTATTTCATGTTTCGATGCTCCGTAAGTATAGGTCCGATCCGTTACATGTTATGCCCGTAGAGGAAATTGAATTGAATCCGGATTTGACTTATGAGGAAGAGCCAGTTGAGATCCTAGCTTCTGACAGTAAGGTGTTGCGGGGTAGATCGATTGAGTTAGTAAAGGTGCGGTGGCAACGTCGAGGTGTGGACGAGGCCATTTGGGAGAGGAAGGAGGAAATGGAAAAGCAGTTTCCGTATCTCTTTCAGTCAGGTAATTTCGGGAACGAAATTCCTTAAGTGGGAGAGAGTTGTAACACCCGTGTCTTAGGGTTAGGAGTTAGTCGGGTTAGTGGTCTGAGTCGGTAAAATTAAATTAAATCTTTTTGGCCATGACACGAGTTAATTGAAATTTAAATTAAGGGGGAGGGACCTTGTTGGTGATTTAGCCAATTAAAAAGGAAGACAACTTTTTCAAAATAAAAAAAAAAGCTCTCATCTTTTCCCCACTTTCTTCACCCAACGTGGAAGAGCTCTCAAACCCCTCCCCTTGTCTTAAACACTATTCCATTAATTTCCTTCTTCATTCAAAGGCCATTTTGAGAGGTAATAACATTTTTTAACTCTCCTTTTCATCCTTTATCTCTACATGGTCATAGATTTTAAAACTACCCACTTTTGAAAAGTTAGGGTTTAATGAAAGTTAAAGTTTTTATGGAGTTTTTCATCTTGTCTTGAAATGTTAGGTTGGGTTTTGATTTAACCACCTTAAAATGCTTAACTTATGTTAAAATGGTTGGGTTTGGGTGAATACCCGAAATGGGTTCTTGAGGCAAATTTCAAAGTGTCAAAAACTTGGTTTTTTGTGGGTTTTAGGTTTAAATTGAAGGGCTGATGGTTTAGGTATGTTAGGAAGGTGTTTAGGGATCATTTGAGTGTCATTTGGATGTTTGAAAATGGAAATTTCAGCTAGGGTTTGAAGGAGAACAAAAATGGGCATTTTGGGGGATTAATTTGATTGGAAAATTTGTTGAAGTTGGTTTGAGCTTAAGAATTGAGTGTTGACCGAGTTTTAGCATTGAATGGGAATAATGGATGTGTTTTTGATTGGCTAGAAGCAAGAGGAGACGTTGAAGAGGCATCGGGATCGAATCCGGGCTTGTAGGAGGCTTGCTTTGGTTGCTAAGGAAGGGTGGTGAGTGACTTTAAATGTGTTTTAAAGTTTGGTTCGAGTGTGTGTAGTGTATGAGTTGAAATGTGCTTGGTAGGCCATTTCTATGTGAATTCAAATTGTTAATTTAGCTCTTGATTTCCATTAAATGCTATTGTGGTTGCCTATTTATGCTCTTATGAAATGTGGGTTAATTTGTACATGTGTACCATGATATGTGTATGTGATGAGCATGAGATATGATGGATGGATATGTGATGTGGTAAATGAAAATTGGCACTAATTAACTTACCGGGTGTAAATGATCGATCATTAGGATTAGTGTGCACACAAATTGAGTCAAAACGTACGTGGCCTTGATGGCGTTAAGTCATCAAGGAGGAGTACGGTGATGTAATATTCCACCGGAAGCTTATATATATTTTACGGGATGATGAGTGGAATCCCATCCGTAGGACATGTGGTGATGAGTGGAATCCTGCCCATACAAGGTCCGGTGATGAGTGTAATCCCACCGAGGTAATGTGAATGTTGAGATTAAATCCGCACATCCGGGTAATTGTAATGTGTGATATTGATATGCGATGTTTGAGCTTAGTATGAAGTAAGATGCCATATTATGACTCTTGAAAGACTAGCTAGGTCTACTTGATATTTTGCCTATGTATGTGAGTTTTAAGGATTGCATGCTTGGACCCTGCATTGTTGATGTTTTCGATTTTAGAGCATCCTCACTAAGCTTATAGCTTACGCTCTCATTTTCAACAATGCAGATCATTAGCGTGGTGTTAGCTCGGAACAAGGCAAGAAGGGCTTTCCAAGTTTTTGTTTGCTCAAGTACAGTTATTAATTATGTAGTAGTTTAGCAATGTGGCAAGAGTGTGTGTTTGTATGAGCTATGTATGACTCATATATGATTTTGATGTCTATGGTTTGACTTGGTTTTAAGCATGATATATCTTGCCAAATGCTCGTGTGACGAATGCCCTATAGATTGTTTAAGATTGTTTTGATGGCATGTAAACTTATTTGAGATGTATGGTGCCTATTGGTGTTTTAATGTTTTCAAGCATGCCTCCTATGAAATGTTATTAATGTGCAATTGTCATGTATGAAAGATTGTTTAAATCTATGCCTTATGGGTGTTTGAGCATGCTAGACCTAGGATGTATGCCTCTAGACTTTGTTGTTAGTGTTGTGTGCCTTTAGGGGTCCTATGGGACTTTTAGACTTGTTAAAATCCGCCTAAGTCTAATTTTCAAAGGTTGCAGACAGCTCGCATTTCGAAACGGGATGGGTCGTCTCGGAACGGGTAAGGCTTCAGGGACCCCGTATCAAAACGCGTTTCGATACGGTTTGGCCTTTGAAACCCCTGTTCTGAAACGCGTATCGAAACGTTTTGGCTACTGGAATTCTGAGAAATTGGCGAGATGAAAGCGTATCGAAACGGGTCTAAGGGTTTCGAAGCGGTCAAAATCCCGTTGACCACGAGAAGTTGACCGTTGAGGGCGTTTCGAAACGGTTGACCTCCGTTTCGATACGGCCCCTTGTATGGGCTTAGGGGCAGTTGACCTGGTCAAGGCATTTCGATACGCCTCAAGGGTGTTTCGAAACGGCCTGTTTAAAGTATTAAAATTGGGCTGTTTAAATGATGTTTTGGGTTCGAATGTTTATCTCCTGTGTTTTAATTCCGTTGTTTGATCACATGGGACTTAATTGGGCTTTTAGAAAAGAATAAGTTAAAGAAAAAAAAATAGGGTTGCTAACTGAGGGGAACCTTAACGGGTTTCGCTTCGATTTTTCCCGTGTGGCCCACTCGGACCGGTCATCCGGCCAGACCGGGACGAGGGGGTTACAAATAAAAAGTATATATTTCATTAAATTTTTCCATGTCATCTTTTTACCAAGTGAATCTTCACTCGGATTTACTATAAATTAAATTAAAAATCACTTTTTACCAATTGTAGATTCACTTGGTAAAAAGATGACATAGAAAATTTAATGAAATGAATGTTTTTTATTAGTTGAGATCATAGATGACGTGACGAGCCGGGCCTATGATATAATTTTTCAAGACGGGAAATTATACCATATGTCAAGCTCGCCACGTCATTTATGGTCCCAAACAATAAAAAGTATCTATTTCATTAAATTTTTCCATGTCATCTTTTTATCAAGTGAATCTTTACTCAAATTTACTATAAATTAACTTAAAAATCATTTTTTACCAATTGTAGATTCACTTGGTAAAAAAGATGACATAGAAAATTTTAATGAAATGAATGTTTTTTATTAGTTGTGATCATAGATAATGTGGCGAGCCAGGCCTATAATATAATTTTTAGGGCGATAAACTATATCATATGTCTAGCTCGCCATGTCATTTATGGTCCCAACCAATAAAAAGTATCTATTTCATTAAATTTTTCCATGTCATCTTTTTACCAAGTGAATCTTCACTCAGATTTACTATAAATTAAATTAAAAATCACTTTTTACTAATTGTAGATTCACTTTGTAAAAAGATGACATAGAAAATTTTATTGAAATGAATGTTTTTTTATTAGTTGGGATCATAGATGATGTGGCGAACCGGACCTATGATATAATTTTTCTATAAAGAAATTGTCAATATTAAATAATATGGTGTAAAAAATTATTTAACTTTAAAACAAATAGAGATTTAGCAAGTATTTTATAATTATTTCTGTACCTAAATTAAAGTTTGTTTTTAAATATTAGTCCGACTTCGACTTTTGATCACTTGGTAAGCAAAGTTTTCAAATTAATTGAACTAATTAGCCGAATAGATGAGCTGGTAAATTATTAATTAAGTTTTATTAGTAATTTTCTTTTTCGTTATTTTAATTGATTGGTTTTTTTAAATATTAAATTCAGTTTTAAAAATCTTTTTGACTCAACTAATAAACCAACTATCCAACCGTCTTAATGTCTAACCTTAGGTTGTTTAACATTAATTATTTACTTTATAAAAGTTATGTTTCGTTTTTAGTTGGTAAAAGTAATAATAATAATAAATATTTATGGGGTAATCATCCATTAGCAACTTTTGCTTTTAGACCTGGTGTATAGTTTTTTTAAAATGAATTACTATCTAACACATAGAGAATTTTTATTATTATTTTAATTTAACAAAATAAAAAAAAGGTTAATCACATGACAAATTTTCATTTTAAGATATTTTTAAAATATTAAAATAGTAATTATTTAAAAAAATTGATAAATTTTAATTTTACGTAGAAGGGAGAGAATGAGGGACTCTATGAGAAAGAATAGAGTGCTTCTGGTTAGGGATGAACATTTCACCTGGGCCCGATGGGTTCTGACCCGACCCAGCTCGATCCGGTCGGGTATTTTTTATGAAAAAATCGGGTTCGGGTCGGGTTTTTGTGTATGACGAGGTCGGGTCGGGTTCGGGTTTTAGGATGAAAAAATTTGACCCGACCCGGGAGTAATAGTGTAATTTTCCCCTAAATTTTTAGGGATATTTATAATAATACCCCTTCTTTATATTTTTTTTATAATTTGGTCCTTAAAATTAGTTTTTATTTACAATTTAGTCCTTAAATTTATTATTTTTTATAATTATCTCTTAAAATTATTTTTTTACAATTAGGTCCTTAAAATTAATTTTTTTCTATAGATCAAGTCGGGTCGGGGTCGGCTTAGAATATTTATTTTCGGGTCGGGTCGAATTTTTTAAAGAATGGGATCGAGTTGGGTCGGGTTCAATTTTAGGATTATTAGTTTCTGGTCGGGTTCGGGTGGGCCAAAAACATGACCCGACCTGACCCGTGCCCATCCCTACTTCTGGTAGGTCTAGAACTCATAACTTAATAAAATACAAAAAAACAAAGATGAACAGTTTGACCAACCGGCCAAATATACTTGCTTGTAATTATTCTATTATAAAACATAGATCTTATGTAAAGTCGTATAAATTATATATTTAGAATTGGATTTAATTCAATAATTGTTAACTTACCAACACGACTATTTTAACCTAATCTCAAATGAAGAGCCAAAATATTTTTATTCCCCGTGGTTTAAAATTGGATTTAAGGTCCATTGAACCGAGCAGTGAATTGACATTTCTGCGTTAGCAAAATGATACAACTTCTACAAGCCCAAATCCTGAGCTCTGGATTGGTCTTTATTTAAATTCATATTCAAAAGTTATACACTTACATTATCCTAGCGATTGAATTTAATTCAGTCGGTATTATTAGTGATGCAACATATAAAAATGTTAGATTAAATAAATATAGATATTTAATATATTTTGATTTAAAGGCGACAAAAGTCTGAATAGTATAAAAAATATAAATTAATCATTAAGTTCGCTCCAATTTATTCATTGAGAAATAAAAAAATACAACACATATTTACTCTACTAATAACACTATCACTTAATATTTTCGAGTCTACGCATCTTAATTCGAAACACACTTTTTAACCGTTGAAGTTGGCAACGCCTTGATAAACATGTTAGCCAAATCATCTCTTGAATGAATTCATTGAACTTCTATTTCACCTTTATTCATAATATAAGGGGTAAAGAATAAATTTTGGTGATATATGTTTTATTTGAGTTATACATGTATTTTCTTCAAATAAGATAGTCGACATATTTTCTTATAGAAATAAATCACACACATTTTAACATATGTTGAGTTAGTAGTTTTAGTCAAATACATTATCGATTTGTCTTGTGCATTGCAATTAATTGTATATGTTTAAAGAAACATAGAATAATATTTACTTTGTTGAATGTCATAATATGGTTATACATTTACATATAAATAAATCTTAACACCATTGAAATGTATAATGAATGTGACTTATCTATGAAAAAGATTCTTTATTTAATTTTTTAATGAAATGAAGTAATGAACGATCAACTTTATAAAATGATGAAACAATTATGTTATTGAAAAATCAAGATATTTCAATACTTGAAAGTGACAAATATGTTAGTAATAAATTGTACAACTACTTTGATATATTATGCTTTTCAGAATTGTTAAGTGTCTCAACTTTCAAGACAATTATTCAATAAAAATGTAACTAACAATGTAAATTAAGGCATGTGATAAAAGATTAGTTGTAATTTAGGCAATCACTTTTTTGAAAAATATAAAAAATGAAATTAAAATATGATAAAATTCAACTAGTCAATATAAACACAAATAATTAGTTTTAAAATAGACATATAATGATTGAGATTAGTTATATTAGTGAAAAAACGAATGTCTCAAGTTCAATTATTTTATCGACAAATATATATTTTATCAAATAATTTATCATCGATTCTCAATTCAACCAATTATCCGATTCTAACCATCATACACTAAACAATCCAAAAAAAAATTGAGGTTAAAAAACTGAGCCCAAATCCACATAGATAAGTGAATTAAAAGCCCTTACCCTGAAATAGAGAAGCGTGCCCGGCTCTCATATTTAATCCATTCCACTGCTTCAGCTTTGTCAAATCCAGGAAAGCTAAAGGATCCCTTCCATTCCTTAGATTCCAAAAGTGCTTGAAATTACGTTACCCGTCTAAGAAGGTAAAGCCGTATACGTATCTTTATGATTACCCAATGTTTTTTTCCCATCTGCAATGCCTATAAAAACAATTTAATTTGACAAAACTTAATGATATTTGTCCCTTATCTGTTCTGGGATTTTAAATCCTTTAGAACTTTTGATTGATTCAGTTGCGAAAACAATCATGGGATCTGTCGATGAAGAGAGATCGCTTTTGGAATCTGGACTTGCTGATCAGGTTTTCTTTATTTTGTCTTCTCTGAGATTTCTTTGCCCCCCTTGAGTTTTTAATTATTGGGGTGGTCTCAATTTTTTGTTTTTTTTTTTGCTCACAAACACCTTTTTGACACGGATTAAAATTCTGGGTTTGTTGTTGAAAGTCTTTATCTTGGAATTTGTGTTTCAATTTCTTGTATTTCCAGGCAGAAAGCAGCGGGCTTTACACTGGGGATGGCTCCGTTGACTTTAATGGGAATCCTGTTTTGAAGCAGAATACTGGGAACTGGAAAGCATGCCCTTTCATTTTGGGTGAATTATAAATTTATCTTCTTTTGAATTGGTTTTGTTTGAGGAAGCTTATCTTATGTCAATTTTCATATGATTGTAGGTAATGAATGCTGTGAGAGGTTGGCTTATTATGGGATAGCAACTAATCTTGTGAGCTACCTGACCAAGAAACTGCATGAAGGAAATGTATCGGCTGCAAGAAATGTGACTACATGGCAAGGAACTTGCTACCTTACGCCTCTCATCGGAGCTGTCTTAGCGGATGCATATTGGGGAAGATATTGGACAATTGCTGCCTTCTCCACCATCTACTTCATTGTAATATAATTTACTCTAGTTATCTCCTTTTATCCGCTTTACATGTTTGTCGGTTTTATGTTCTATTTAGTTCTGTATCGGATATATTGTGTAATTATTGCTCATTATGTTGAAGTACTTATCATGGAGTTGAGCTAGCACATGCTATTAAACTAATGCATAGTTCTCCGTTTTCATAGCTAGTTTAATGCATAGTTTTCTGGTGTGGATACATATTGGTGAGTATCTTGTGTGTCTAAACTTTAAATCATAGAAGAAATATTGTGTCCCCTTTTCGAAGATTTAATTACCAGTTGAAGGAATTTATAACTCTTTTTTTCATAACCTCTTCCGACACATTATGTGGTAAAGAATTTGCCTTTTGGGTTTTGGCTATGTGAGGACATCATTTTGCCATGATTTCATATTGTTGACTAATGAATTCGGGTACTTATATTTAATTTAAAGTGGGTATGTTATTTATATGTTTTGATTTTGCTTTCTGATGCATTCAATAACACATTTACTATTCGATACAGGGAATGTGTACATTGACTCTCTCAGCATCAATTCCTGCACTGAAGCCTGCTGAATGCATGGATTCTATTTGTCCCTCGGCTACTCCGCCTCAGTATGCTGTTTTTTTCTTAGGGCTCTATCTGATTGCATTAGGGACAGGTGGAATCAAACCGTGTGTCTCATCCTTTGGGGCAGATCAGTTTGATGATACTGATCCCAAAGAAAGGGTGAAGAAGGGGTCCTTTTTCAACTGGTTCTATTTTTCGATCAACATTGGCGCTCTGATATCAAGCAGTTTTCTGGTGTGGATTCAGGACAATGCTGGATGGGGTCTTGGATTTGGCATTCCAGCATTGTTTATGGGCCTTGCTATTGGAAGTTTTTTCTCAGGCACACCTCTCTATAGATTTCAGAGACCTGGAGGAAGCCCTATCACAAGAATGTGCCAGGTCGTAGTTGCAGCATTTCATAAACGGCATCTTGAGGTACCTGAAGACAGTACTCTCCTGTATGAAACAGGTGACAAGCACTCTGCCATTGAAGGAAGTCGGAAACTAGAGCACACTGATGAATTGAAGTAAAGCTTCTTAATTTATTTTCCGAGTTTTGAATGATTGTTCTCAATTTTCTATTCCTCATGATGTTTCTCCTTTTGACAAACAAGTTTCTTTAAGTCTTAACAGCTATACTGCTTCTTTGTTAGTTTTGCTATAATCCCATCTTGTTGCAGGTGCCTAGATAAAGCTGCCATAGTCAGTGATTCTGAGACCAAAAGTGGGGACTTCTCAAACTCTTGGAGGCTTTGCAGTGTAACACAAGTGGAGGAATTGAAAATTTTGATCCGCATGTTTCCCGTCTGGGCTACTGGAATTGTGTTCTCTGCTGTTTATGCCCAAATGTCAACTATGTTTGTGGAACAAGGGATGATGATGGATACAAAGATTGGTTCTTTCACTATTCCTCCGGCTTCCCTCTCAACTTTTGATGTTATCAGTGTCATTTTTTGGGTTCCCGTCTATGATAGGATAATTGTACCAATAGCAAGAAAGTTCACAGGCAAGGAACGGGGATTCTCAGAGTTGCAGCGTATGGGAATTGGTCTCTTTATTTCATTCTTATGCATGTCAGCCGCTGCTGTGGTGGAGATCAGGAGATTGCAGCTCGCAGAAGAGCTAGATTTGGTCGATAAACGGTCCGCAGTACCCCTCAATATTCTTTGGCAAATACCTCAGTATTTCTTGTTGGGTGCTGCAGAGGTCTGCACCTTTATCGGACAGCTCGAGTTCTTCTATGATCAGTCCCCTGATGCCATGCGGAGTTTATGCAGTGCGCTTTCACTCCTAACTACAGCTTTGGGCAATTACCTGAGTTCTTTTATTCTGACTGTTGTAACTTATTTCACAACAAAGGGTGGCCAGGTTGGTTGGATCCCGGACAACCTTAATGAGGGTCATCTCGACTATTTCTTCTGGCTCTTGGCTGGCCTCAGCTTATTGAACTTGTCGGTGTACACCGTCTGCGCTTCCAAGTACAAGCAGAAGAAGGCTTCTTAAAGTTCCTTCTGATATGGAGAGAAATTCAGCTGTAATGTTATTATAAGATAAAACCTGCATGCATTTCAATATAAGGACATCTTTCCACTTTGAAAAGCAACTGTCTTGTATCTTATTTGTATTAAATTTAGTTTCTGGCTGTTTCTAGCTTATTGTACATAAATACTGCATGCTTTTCAATTATATCCCATCCTTCCATATTTGGACTGAACTGTTTGCATCTTTTTGGATTAAACGACTTGCTTATATGTGTGTGTGTGTGTATAATTTGAGCCTTGGTCTGCTGAATTAAGAATTCAGACACTCTAAACAATCTTTGCTTTCTGTATTGATTCTCAAATATATGTAGTACAACTATTTTGGTTTGATTGAAGTGTTGGCATTCATTCATGTTTACATAGGTATGATTAATATTGCAGATTGTAAGCATTCAACTGTGTTTTCAGCAGTAAAAGCTCCAAAATTCATCAGGTAAGTTGGTCTTTGTTTTATTTTTCGATCTTCCGATTCTTTGCTATTTGTAGATGAAGCTCAGGCTACCGATAGCAGAAGTATATCCGCCATCAATGATAAGATTATGCCCTGTTATGAATCCAGCATCATCTGAGGCGAGGAACACCGCAGCTCGGGCCACATCTTCGACAGTTGCAGCTTTCCCGCGTAGTAAACTCCCTTGTTCACCGACAAGTTTAACCACTTGTTCGGGCGTCATTTCGTTCCCCCTGAACATTCTATAACCGCTTACAAGCATATCTGTAGGTACACCATGAGGAGAAATGCAGTTCACACGAATCCCGTGCACGCCTAACTCGCATGCGACCGTTCTCATCAATCCAAGGATACCGGCTTTCGACAAAGAGTAAGGGTGGGATGCTAGCCCTCCCATGATGCCTGCGGAACTTGACGTGCATATGATGGAACCTTTCGTACCGCATCCCAGCATGACTCGCGCAGCGTGCTTGATCGCATGTACATTGCCGAGCAGATTGATTGAGATCAGATGTTTCACCTTTTCCATGTCAAGGTTGGTTATGCTGCTTGCAGTGCCCCCAATCCCAGCATTGCTGAACAGTATGTCTAATTTGCCTTTCCATGTGATGGCAAGCTGGATGGCCGATTCGACATCGCTTTCCTTCGATACATCGCAATGAATGTAGCGAGCTCCGATGGATTCAGCAAGAACAGTCCCCGATTCGTCCAATATGTCTGCAATGACAACACAAGCCCCATTTTCAGCAAACAATCTAGCTGTAGCAGCTCCGATCCCTCTTGCACCACCGGTTATGACTGCAACTTTCCCGATCATCCTACAAAACCGAAAGCATTTAGAGTCGAAATCTTACAACGATGCAGTAAAGAATCTAAGGGTATTGAGGTAGGAATTGGAACTAACCTCTTTGCAGATGAATTCTGCAAATCAACATGCTTATCAACACCTTCCTCCATTGCATACACAAATGTAAGCAAAAATGGTATATATAGGAACAGCTGAAAGAAGCTATTTGAAAGTTTTTTGGTATTGTTTTATATATAAAAGAGTTGGGCACTCTTTACATTCTCAACAACTACTTCCAAACTAGAAGATTGGCAATGTTTTTGTGTATAAACTCTTCTTTTAAAATCATGTATAACTCTACATTTTATTTTGTGGTTGCTATCTACTTTTCCACTACCAGCTACCTTCTAATTTTAGAGTGGAGTGAGTATTCGATCTATTCAATTTTAAAACATTGAAAAAAAATAGATAAATGTAGAAAACATAAAAAAAAAGTCTAATTATGATTCATATAGGTACAAAGTTGTTTTATACAATGCTACTACTATCTAAATCACTTTCACCCTTAATTCAAAGCATAATATGTATTTAAACATGATCCATTCTACGTCTTCGTGATATATTACACTAACAATATTATCAATCGAGCCAAACTCAGCCGGCTATACATATACTGTTATAGCTTACGAAAATTTAGAGGTGAGTCTGGGGTGGGGCAGGTTTAAGGTGCGGCTATAAAATGACAAGTTTTCAAATTTTTTCAAGAACTTAAAATGTTAGACTTTTAGATAATATTTTAAGTTAATTTTTCGTAATTTTTGATAAGTTTCGATACTTAAAAAATAAGTTTTGATATTTTGTCCAAGAATCTAAAATGTTATAAAAAACAAATAGTGAAACTTGTACGGTAAATATCGAAATTTGTCAAAAATCACGAAAAAACCAACATAAAATGTAATAAAAAAAATCTAACATCTTAAGTTGTTAAACAAGTTTCAAAACTTGTTCTTTTTAGCCACACCCTAGACCTGCTGCACTTTAGACTCGCACCTATATATCAAACTATAAAAAGTGTTATCAATTTGTACCTACTTATAATATTACTAAAGTAAAAATAAATCATTAAAGATTAAATCTTAATGAGGTCAGGAGTTTGATTCCTACCAATAAGAATGGAGTACATTTCATGGCCACCAGTTTTCCTCTTTGTGAGAATACCCGCGGCAAGAAGATTAGTCACTGTGATCGGTAGTGGATATCTTGGCTCAAACAAAAAAATTAAATCTTCAACTTTAACATAGTAAAGTGATTAAGACCACAAATTAAAAAAAACTAAAATTTAACAACAGTTAGTTGGTATAACGAAATGAGGTGTTAGATCACTTAAACAAAATCATTAATTCAAATCTTAGTGTTGTCAATGAAAAAAATTGGGTTGGGATGATGGCTCCATAATAGATTTTTGGGTAAACTACATAAATGACCACCATACTATTAGTAAAGTCGCGATTTGACCACCTTACTTTTTTTTGAAGCAATTAAACCACCAAATTATTTAATTGGTTGCAATGTGACCACCAACCGTTAAAAACTAACGGAAGGTGTGATGTGGCTGTTAATAAAATTAATATAATTACATAATTGATCCCTGCTATTTGTACATTTTATCAATTTAGTCTCAATTTTAATAAATAAAATAATTTTATTATTTAATTAGGTTACGACACGTGTCGTCGTATTATTGGAGGACTTTATTTATATATTTTTAATTTAATAATTTTTATTTTTGCTCCTTCAATCAGGTGGTGACACTGGGATGAAGGCCAACGCTTATACCACTAGGCCAAAGCTATTGTTGTGAAGTATTGTACACAATATAATATATATCTTAGTTTATTACTCATGCCAGGAAAAAACAAGAAACATACCTTTGGCAGGATTCGAACCCAAGTTTTCTGGATTAAAAGTTAGTGTGCCTACCACTAAACCAATGTTATTCTTATGATACAATGTACAAAACGAATTATATAACTTAGTTTGTTTCTCATGTCAGGAAAAAGAAAATAAATATAGATTAAAGAAACTCGATATGATACTTTTGGGATGCATAAAATATTTAAACCACTGATATATATCGAACAAATAAATTATTAACTATTTTAATTTTTATTAAATTTGAATTAAATTATTATATTAAAAAATAAAAAATATATATTAAAATTTTATTTAACGAATATAAAATGGTTAAAAATAAAAAAATATATTAAATTTTTTATAAAATTAATAATTTTAATTTTAATTAAATTATTAACCATTTTATTTTTTATTAAATTTTAATTAAATTATTATATTAAAAAATAAAATTATATTAAAATTTTATTTAACGAGTCTAAACTCACAAACATAATTTATTAAATTTATATTCGTTAAATAAAATTTTAATATAATTTTTTATTTTTTAATATAATAATTTAATTAAAACTTAATAAAAAATAAAATTGTTAATAATTTCATTATTAGATATATTTCAGTGGTTTAAATATTTTATGCATCCCAAAAGTATCATATTCGAGTTTCTTTAATCTATATTTATTTTCTTTTTCCTGACATGAGAAACAAACTAAGTTATATAATAAATTTTGTACATTGTATCATAAGAATAACATTGGTTTAGTGGTAGGCATGTTCACTTTTAACCCATGAAACTTGGGTTCGAATCCTGCCAGAGTTATGTTTCTTGTTTTTTTTTCCTGGCATGATTTATTTACTAAGATATATACTATATTGTGTACAACAATTCACAACAATAGCTTTGGCCTAGTGGTTAAGCGCCCGCCTTCTACCCAGCTGCCCTGGGTTCGAATCCCACTGGTGGCAAATGCTTCTCTCTTTAAATTTTGCTCCTTCAATCTGGTGACACGTGTCACCACCTGATTGGAGGAGCAAAAATAAAAATTATTAAATTAAAAATATATAAATAAAGTCCTCCAATAATACGACGACACATGTCGTAACCTAATTAAATAATAAAATTATTTTATTTATTAAAATTGGGACTAAATTGATAAAATGTACAAATAGCAGGGATCAAATATGTAATTATACCAATTTTATTAACAGCCATGTCACACCTTCCGTTAGTTTTTAACGGTTGGTGGTCACATTGCAACCAATTAAATAATTTGGTGGTTTAATTGCTTCAAAAAAAAGTAAGGTGGTCAAATCGCGACTTTACTAATAGTATGGTGGTCATTTATGTAGTTTACTCTAGATTTTTAAAAAATTCGATCCGAATTAATCGACTAATGAGTCGGATATAAGTGATAAATAAAAAACGAAAATTTATCCTAAAATGCAAAAAAGTAAGTTACCGCAGTAATATTACTGTTTGACTACGTTTATAATCTGAATTAACCGAGATAAATAAGCTCCATAACAAAACAGAAGCATTTGCAAAGTAGGCATTGGTGACCCCAAAATTTTGTGCGGATCAAAGGAGAGAGAAAATGGAGGTGAAGGGTTCATCGAAGAAGATGATAGCAACGCAGGAAGAGATGGTGGCGAACAAGGTGCCCATCCCATACAGGGATCAATGTGCCCACCTTCTGATCCCTCTAAACAAGTGCCGGCAAGCCGAGTTTTACTTGCCCTGGAAATGCGAGAACGAACGCCACTCCTACGAGAAGTGCGAGTACGAGCTCGTCATGGAGAGGATGCTGCAGATGCAGAAGATCCGTGAAGAAGAGGCCAAGTTTAAACAAGGCGGATCCATCCCTCTCATTCCCAAAACTGCTAATACTTAAGCTACCCTCATGGTCAGTCAAATTTCTCCTCTTTTTTGAGCATTATTTGTTGATGGGTTCTTTGAATTTATATTATGGGTTTCAAAAGTTGAAAACTTTATAGGTTTTGAGCAGGTTTGGATTTGTTTTCCTGGGGATTTGTTGAATTGACTAGATAGCTTATTGTATGATCGGGATTTTTTTAATCTGGGTTTTGTTTTAATTAGGGGTTTGTTGTTAAATGTTCAATAGAAATGTCCTGTTTGGTCTTAGCATTGAATTGAAGCGATTAGATGTTTATTTTTAGTTCACTTGTTGATTTGTGAAATTAATGAATTCCTGGCACTCCATTATCAATACTTTCAAGGAACCTGGTTTCCTGTCATTTAGTACCGCTGTACCGGACTCGTTTTGTTTTGTGATTGAAAAGAAAGGGAAATCTGGAATGTGCTCCAATGGTTTTGCTTTGGGGTCCTTTAGTCCACAGAATCATGTCCACTTTGAAGATTTTTGGAATGGCATTAGGTTGTTCTTGCCTAATGGTTTACAAGATTGCGGAGTGAGGTTGTCCACAATAACAATATAGGGATTCTTATAGGGAGATCAGAAACTGGCACGTTCTGTACTTCCCATTGATGTACAGCCTTTAAAACTGGGTTTGATTAAGACTATGAACAGCCAAGCGATGGCTAATGTTTGCAAATGCTTTCTTGATCTTGGATCATGAGATTGCAGATTATGTTTTGCTAGCAATTACTTGTTCACATGGTGCTTTTTTCGGTTACCTCGATGTTGGGGTATCTTTACCTCTGATTATGAAGGTGGTTTTGCTTGCAAAAATAGATAGCTTTTGTATTTAGTTCCTTTTCTTTTATTTAAGTGAATAGGCTTTGCCAATGCAACTATGTTGATTATAATCAGTCTCAGATAGTGTGGTTATAGAGTAACGAGGAAATGGAAGTTTAACTGGTGAGCACTGAGGCTTTAGATGCACATGTAGAAAAGTGGAATATCCCAGTTATCTACTTGAGATGAGTTCTGATTAATTTTTTAGTTTGATTGTTCTCGGTTGTTTCCCTCGTGTAATATTTTAAGTGAGATATCTCAGGAGGTCTGAGTTAGTGAATCAAAATAGCATTGTTTTAAATCCCATTTCCGGACGACATTGCTGCCTTCTGTTTTGAGTTTGAAAAGAAACATGGTAAAGAGGAGCTCAGACTTGGGTATGATTTTGTGGTGCATTGTGTGGACTTGAATCTCTAAGCTGATGAGAGTGTTTGGTCAACATCTGGAAGTATTTTTTTTGGTATAATCACCGGTATCCAACCCATTGGCGGAGTAATCCGGTTGGATATTGTAGAGGCCCATTATGAAGGTGACCCTCCAACCCAATTTGCTCCATTCACAACACATCATACTCGCAGCATTTCTTAGATTAGAAGCTCAATAAGTGAGATTCGTGAAACTCATAAATGCCACAGCGTTCATGCTAATACTAACTGAAATATGGGAGGCCTTGTAGTTTCGTGGTATATTCACTTTTATCGGGATAACTTGTGCTATTTTAGTGGTTCGTATGAACAATTCCCGATGGTTATACCGTAGTATGCTTACTATTAGTAGTATCATTAGAATAAGGGTTTCTCCTTTTAGGACATAAGCAAACTCTCTAGCATGCGATGTTTATACATCAGCGACGCAGGGGACAAAGTTTGAATTGCAGTTGTGTTATATATCCTGTCCTGATGAGATCTATTGCTTCGTTGGTCTGGCAAGTTAGTTGCTAAAATGCATTCAACTGGTATTATTTTATAATTCTGGAATAATTTTGGTTTTTCTTGTCTCAGTTTTGATGTTGCTAGTTACTTTCATGGTTTTTATTTCATTCCCCACAAGTTATGCTTATGTTACCTGATTTGAATGTGGCAGGTTTTAACGGCTTCTGAGGGAATGTTTGATTTTTGTCATTGTTATCCGATAAAAAGTGGAAACTGTTTGTCCTGAACTCATGTAAAGGATACCCTTTTCTTTTTTTCTTTTTTCCTTCTCATCTTTAATCACCTCGTCAACTTTGTTTATGGAATAAGGTTAATGATCAAACACATGATTTTCTTGGCCATGTTTTGTGATAGTGATTTCAACGGAATGCCGCTGTTTAAATTGGAATCAATTAATATCATAACATTATAAGTAATTATTCCATACATAGGTTGTGAAAACAAAAAAAAATTTATAAGCGTTTTAATTTTAGGTCTTAGAGCTAGAATTTAGGGTTTAGAGATTATGGATATAGAATTGACGTGTTGTGGTTAGAATTTAAGGTTGTGTTAGAATTTAGAGTTTATAGGTTAAAACTAAAATCTTTAACTTAAACTTTAAACCCTAAATTATAACCACAATTCTTAAATTTTAAACTCGTAAGCTAAGGGGCTTGTGGAAACTTTTGTTTTCACCGCGTGTGTATTGATATAAATAGTAATATTTTAAATACTTACAATTAAATCCGAACAAAAGTTTGATTTGACTCGGTTTTAATTTTTTTTGTTATAATATAGTACTCATCAACTTGACTAGTTCGAAAATTTGACTTGGATCGAATACCTACTCCTATTTGAATACCATTTGATGAAATTGGGCAGAATTGATGGGATGGGCTTCTTTTTAAGATTCAGAACAGTTCCCTCAGGATTTAAGCTTAGCCATCTTTCTTGCTCTCTATGATTACACAAAATTATTTTCCGAGATAAAGACAAATTTAATCCCTAATGTTCATATTTTTAGTCAAATTAGTCTTTGTTCTTTTCTAGAACAGTTCCTTTTAAGATATTACATGATTAAGTCCACTTGAATATACAATCAACATGTGTTTTTAATCTCGATGTCAACATAATTAATATTCGATCGGTAAATTCTTTTAAAAATGAATTTTTTATTCTCTCTTTTCAATGCACATGCATAATTCAAAGAAGCCAAATGAACAGATACCTACAAGTTAGAGCATTGTTCAATTTAGAATTAAATTGGTTGTCTTCCATTATTATTACACGTGAATGTTAGATCAGGGTCGACAAACAAACAGTTATATTTACTGTTTATGTCATTAGGAGGGTATATGTGGGGTAGTTCTAGGCGAGTCATTCTTACATGGGTTAAAATAGGAAAATTTACACAAAATTTTTCAGTTGGTAAAAATTTGTATAACAATACAAATTTTTACAATCTACACAAATTTGTACTCAAATGGTAAAAATTCAGGTTATAATATAATAATTTGTGTAACTACACAAATTTTTAGCTAAAGATAAATTTTTAGATAGGCGCGGCTCACCACGTCATCTATGGCTCATCCAATAACATTTATCCATCTCAATGTAACTTCCTAGCAGAGCCGTCCCTGGGACATGGGCAATAGGGGCGCCCGCCCAGGGCCCCTACCCTGCTCAGGCCCATTTTTTTCCGAATATTTATAGTTAAAGTTTAATATTTTTTAATATTTATTATTTAAAATTTAATTTTTTAATAATTGTTAGAGTTTTAATCTTAAATTTTATTTTTTTCGATATTTTTTATTAGGGGTATACTTTTTTTTTTCAATACTTGTTATTTATGGTCTATTTTCCCTAATATTTGTTATTACATGCATACTCTTAAATTTTAGTTTTCAATACTTGTTATTAGGTTTCCATTTCCCCTATATTTGTTATTACAAGAATACTCTTAAAAATCTATTTTTTTCAAAATTTGTTAATAGGGACCCATTTTTTTTATATATCACTTGTTATTAAGGGTCTAATTTCAATTTTTTTCAATACTCGTTATTAGGGGAAAGGGTGAGCAAAACTCCACTCGACTCGAAAAAATTGATTTTTTTCGACTCGACTCCTCTTGACTCGAAAAAAATTTCAAATAAAGTTTGAGTTGTAAATTAAAAATTCTAATAACTCAAAATTTTAGTATTTAGTAGATAAATTTTTAAGTTCGAGTCGTAAGGACTCGTAAACTCGCATAACTTGAATTTTTTTAATTCAATTTAACTCGATCAAACGCTCACCCTTAATTAGGGGCCTATTTTTTAAGTTCGCCCATGGGCCACCAAAATCTCAGAAACGGGTCTGCTTCCTAGTAACTATCCACTCCTTAGTTACATGTAGGAAAGAGATGAAGATTCACCTTGAAAGAAAATGAGATGAAAAAATTTCACTGGATGAGACTATGGATGACGTGGTGAGCCAGGTCCATCTAATAATTTTTCCTTATCTAAGGCAAAATCTACACAAATTCTTACCAATTAGATAAGAATTTATGTAGTTACACATATTCTTACCCAATTAATAAACTTTTGGTAGATCCGAAATTATTATCAATCCTACATAAATTCTTATTATTTTTTTTATAAAAATTTATATTAGCCGATTTTTTGAGTTTTTATTTTGACTTTCATGGTATATGTCTGATTTTGATTTTTCAACTTCCATATTCAAAACTGATCATTTCTTGATATTCGAGTAATGTTTGACAAATTGCTTCTTCTTTTCATAAATTTTTGGCCTGAATAATTTTTCATCTTAATTGTTATTCTTTTGCTTTACAAATGGGGTTAAGATTTGGTAAACTCACCTCTCAATTAATTACAACATTTTTGACGACAGATATATTTTTGTTTTCTAAAGTTTGCTCGTATATATGCTACAATGCTAATTTTATATTTTTTTTATTGTTTCAAGATTCGAACTCCATATATGTTGAATATACAATTGTCTCTCTAAAATTTCTCTAGGATTGATAATCACAAGGATTTCGATAAAGTTTTAGAGTTAAATTGGGTTAGATCTTATTTCGAATGACAAACTTGTTCGTAAATGTTTTTTTATTCACAATACTCAAATATCAAATTATTTGTTGGCCATTCAAGCTTTTCGAAATGTAGAATTCTATTTCAGGTCTTTATTAGTTTTGAAAATAGTCCAATTAAATTTGAATGGCCAATTCTTTCTTAACTTCAATTTTTTTGGTCCTGTAAATTTTGAAGCTCGGCAATTTGACCCTATCTTTGTCTATAAGTAACCTACATGGATTGAAATGATGTACAATTCATTAAAATTCAAGGTTAGTTCATAAATATTGGATGCTGATCCATATACTTTTTCACACCCTAAACCCTAATGTGAGAAATGTATGACATCTTTGAACAATAAACTATACATAGAGACATAATGACGGAGGTATGTGGGGGTGGGGGGCAATTTTTTCAACTTTGTTCTCTTATATAAATTTCTTTACAAATTAATTTATTTTTGAATTTGCCCCCCTCTCCCACTTACAAACATTTATGTTTTGCCCCTCAACCTTAAATTCTGGCTCCGTTTTTGCATAAAGTAATCTAAAAGGTGGGAAATTAAAGGATAACAGGTAGCTTAAAAAGTAACAAATGACAAAAAAATTGTTGATGGAATGTAAGAATATAAACCTCAAGATCGGATTATATGGAGTCAAATTCCATGAAAAAAAAATATGATTGTTTTGGAAGTATGGAACAGTCACCAATAATAGAGAATTTCTTTTCATACTACTAATAATAATAAAATAAATAATTTGTATTGTTTTGGAGGTTTTAGCCTTTTAGGTTAGGAGGAATGATGTGGAAGCTTCAAAAAAGAAAACCTAATACTTTGATTTTAGTGGATTTTCTATAAACCTAACTTGCAACATAGTTTATCACTTTTGTCTCTTTCTGTGTTCTTTTCTTTTGAAAAGATTTTACGGCTGGTTACGTGCATGAATAGTGACTAATCAAATCTTTCCTTGCATTAATTATTATTAATTTCCTAATTAAATCAATTCCAGTCTTTACATATGGAAAGTCAAAAGATATGGCCCTTACAGCATTTGAGAATATGCAGATAACAAAGTATCACACTAATTTATTTATAAAGTCAGAACATAAATATTTGGAAGTTAGAAAATTTATAAATAATTTAACTTTTAAAATTTTTAATAAAAATAAAAGGTAAAAGGAAATTGGGGTTGCGGAAATTACCCCTCCCATCTCTTTAGTAGTTTCGTCTCGAATAGTGGTATTATAGTCTAGTTTCATATTCGAATAAATTATCGCATACTTGTAGATTATGCTGCTTGAAAGTCAGAAACATCCTAATATTTACTATTGAAGCCATTCAGTAAATTCAAAATAACGTTGTTTTTAAGTTGGTGTTTTGATATTTTAAACATTGGTCCAACTTAACATTAACAAGTAATAATAAGATAATTTATTCATTTTTACGCACATGCTTCAGATTGGTACTTAAACTTAATTTTTAGTCCAAATCGCTACTTACATTAAATAATTTATTTGAAATTAGAAATCAAGTTCTAGACTTCAAGTATCTAATTGGACAAAAAAAAACCAGGTACTAAATTGAATCTTGAAGCAAGTTTAGGTATAAAAAATATATATTTACCCTAGAAGAATACATAAACAGGACTTTGAAATTAATCCGAAAACTAAAACTCTAGCAGTGAGAATTTCCATCCACCATCCTCATGATAATAACATAAAACTTACTCTCAAGGGACATTAACAACGACGGATAACTAATCACGAGCTTAGCTGAGCTGATAAAACTTACTATTGATTCTTGTCCTGGATGGCGCGGTTTTAAAATTTGTTGTCAACGTCTATTTTTATATGGGCTAACAAAATACGAATGGTTAATCATTAGACTAACTCCAGCGGATACCTCGAAAAATGAAACAATTACCAACAACCAACTTATAACCCTACTCCAAAAGGCTACCATTTTCCTTTGGTCGAGATGGATATCCTACTCGTCTCTAACCCACGTGAGCTTTTATAAGTACTATGACCTGCTACGCTACTAAGGTTTGACGTTGATCACTTAGCAATGGAAACCATTTTTGTCAATGCAATACAGCAAAGGCAGCCAACCCTCCCATTTCTACCTAAAACATTTTAATAATCTTTTTGAATGTGACAATGGAATTATCCCACTTTTTTTTTGCTTATCATTCTTACTCTCTTTCATTTTAGGTGATATGTGATTACATTTTTTCTATTTGTTTTACAATCCATAATTGAAGCTTGTCAATAATTTTTCTAACAATGTCGTCTCAAATGTCACTAATTAATTCAAATAGTTAATATTGTTAGCAATTTATGGTAAACTCTATTTGTGTGTTGAAAAAGGACCATCATCTAATTTTCTTTCCTCCCAATTTTCTTTTCTATCAAGTTCTGGAGGATTTTCAGAAATATTTTTTTAGGGTAGACACACATAAAATCTCAAAATTTTAGGGTGGACATAATTCACAAATCATAAACTTTATATTTTTTAAAGATTAATTCATAAATATTAAAAAATAAAGGTAAATGTGTGAACTTCAAAAAGTTTAGGGTAGGCACAGGTCCACCCTATAATACATATAGATCCGCCAGTCAAGGGCGGAACTAAAATATTTTATTTGCTGTGTCATAATTTTGAGAATTAACTCATATTTTATTAAAAATAGACGGAATCAAATGATGTGTCTATTTCTATTAAAGGATCTCAATTACTTTTTAAACTTGAGTCAATCTTTTTTTAAAATGTTGTCAATTCTTGTTTTTCATATAAAATATATATTAAAAAAATTCTCAAAATTTTTAGGTGTCAATTGACACCCCAATCAACCAACTCCCTCCGCCCTTGCCTCCAGTGCTATCAAACATATCTAAAATTTATTTTATTTTATTTTCTCTTCTCTTTCTTTTCCCTCCTTTCATCCTTCCACTTTCTCACCCAACTAAACAAAATTTAAATATGATACTAAGCAAGCAAATATAAATTAATCAATCAAAATTTTAGAATTTAGCTTCGACTGTGTTTTGTTCGTCCATTATTCTTTATTGTACACTTTGTGCATAGTGCACGGTGGAAACGAAGGAATGTTGGAAAAATATTACTCCATTCGTCCCACTAAATATGTTTAATATTAAATTTTTTGGTTAATTTTTTTAATTTTGACTCTTTATTACTTTAAATTTATTATTAAATTATTGATAAAAATATAAAAAATGTTTTAAAAACCATCAATCAAATAGTTTAAATATATATATTTTATAAAATTTAATTAATTAAAATATTTAAAATAATTGCGGTCAATCTTAAAAAATTTTGACTTTTAAAAAATCAATACTGGACAAATTTAGTAGGGCAGAAGGAGTAGTATATTTGTTTAATATATTAAAAACAATAAATAAATAAATAAATTATATATATTTATTAGGCTTAAATGTCAAATTGACCCTCAAACAAAAATTAAAAAACCAATTAAGCCCTCATGAAAATTTTACACCCAATTTAGCCCTCATAATTCAAATTACACTCAATTTAACATGTAACCCCCTCGTCCCGGTCTGGTCGGACGACCGGTCCGAGTGGGCCACACGGGGAAAACAGAAGCGAAACCCGTTAAGGTTCCTCCTTGGTTAACGACCCAGAAAATTTCTTTTAACTTTATCTTGTCTATAGGCATTATTAAGTCCTATGTGAAGCACAACAGCGGAACACAAGCAATCCAACATCGACCATCCAAAACAACATCTTAAAACGACTCATTTTAACCCTTTACAGCAGGCCATATCGAAACGCCCTTAGGGTGTTTCGATACGCCTTGACTTAGTCAACAGGCCAAGGTCAACCTGATGAGACCGTTCCGAAACGGGTGACCCGTATCGAAGCGACCCCAACGGTCAACTTCTCGTGGTCAACGAGATTTGACCGTTTCGAAACATCATAGACCCGTTTCGGAACACCTTTATCTCGCCAATTTCTCAAAATTCCAGTAGCAAAAATGTACCGAAACGACCCCTACACGTTTCGAAACGCTCGGCCAAAGCAAAGGGTACTGTATCGAAATAGGGCAACCCGTTTCGAAACGCCATCTGTCTGCAGACGGGTTTTAGCTGTTTTAAGGCACAAGGGTGTCCCAAAACTTCACTAAAACCTCCAACAACACTCTAACAACAACCCTAGAGGCAAACCAACATATAAGCATGCTTGAACATCATTAAAACAAGGCTAAACACTAAGGCACAACATCACAAAGCCATGCATTCATACATATCATTAAAGGGGTTAAGCATCCACATAGCCAACACTTAGACAATTCTAGATAGCTAAATACTAACAAGGTTTCAAGCAAGGCATACATCCCAAGCCAAATAACAAGCACAAACGAGGAGTCTAACATGCTCCTAAGCAACATCAACAACAACATAATCCAAAAACATCATAACACGATTACATGCCCCATTGCTTGACCATTACATCTTAATTTAAAAGTTCATACTTGGTAGCCAAACAAGCACCACAAGCACACTTGGAGGCCCCCTTCTTGCTCCTAGCAACCTACGAACTAAGGATCTGCATTGTCGAACAAAGAGAGAGAGTAAGCAATAAGCTTAGTGAGGGTAAGCTCTTTAAAAACAAACCTCGACAAATGCAGAGTCCAAGCACGATCTTAGCCAAGGTAAATACACAATTACCAAGGATCCTCAAGAGCCACAAGTTAAAGATGCATGAACAATATTCAATTATATGCCATGCTCAACAAGCTCTATTTCACAACATATGTAATCACATATAAGCATCCAAGTAGAAATCACATTCTACAACACATTGATATACATATCAATCAACATTGGCACCTAGCTATGACCCGAATACGCGGATAAACACGTTGGAATTCACATCCAACAACCACTTTACCTCACGGTGGGATTACACTCATCACTGGTCTCGCGGAGGGAATTCCACTCATCCTCACGCCCCGTCGATGGGATTCCACTCATCATCGACAAATATAAATACAAATTTTCGGGCGAACCCGTACTCCTCCTTGGTGACTCAACGCCACCAAGGCAACGCGCGAATTTAGACTCTTGTGTGCACACTAACATCCTAATGATCGATCATTTGTACTCAAGCATACTAGTGCCAACATTTAACTCATTCCACATTACTCATTTTAATCAATTCCGTGCTTAGCACGTACTCACCATGATCACAATCATGAACCATTACCATGCATGCCATAAGCATCACAAATCATGCCTCATCTCACATGTATAACACATTATACATAAGCAATCATATCACAAATCATACGAGGCATAAACATCCAAATATAAGTTCATCCAATGGCTCTAGATCAAGTTTAGGATTAGGCTACCACCCTAATCCTAACTCTAGGTGGGTCTACCAAGCCCGGCCTAGTCCACATACTCGAAACAACCATTTAAAACCACTTAAAACGTTTAACCACTCACCTAAGCTTCCAAGCTCCAAGCCAAGCAAGCAACCACCCTCAAGTTTCCGAATTTCTTCCCGAAGCTTCTCCAACGCAAGTTCTCGCTTCTAAACAACCTCAATACAATTCAAACAATCTCAAATCAGCCCAACATCAAAATACCAACCCGGAACACAATTCAAACACAAATTACAATGTTTCAAGCCATGAACAACCCCACTTTTAACCAAACTCGGGCAGCCCCAAAACCTCTTCCAAAATCCATATTTCCAACACCCTTTACACCCACAAATGATCCCAAATCAACCCCTAACCATAGTACTACCATTGGGCTATCAATTCCCACCTAAAACAACCCCAAAACTCACCCAAAACCCTCCAAAAACCACATTTATACCCAAATTCGGGAATTTGCTTAAAACCATTCAAAATTCACATATGTGGTACCATTTGACTCCTATACTTCATAACTAACCATATTAAATCAAAATATTAAGTTTAGCTACACAAAGACATCATTTTTAATCAAATCTTTTGAAATCCCCATTTCCAAAACTTCAATGAAAATAAAAACTAATGGTACTTTTAAGGAGAGGGAGTTGAGGAGAAGTAAAAAACGATGTTACCTTTCAAAAATGAGTTGAAATGGATGAACTTTTTGATGGAATAGTGACTTGTAGGGAGAGAGCTCTTTTCACGTTGGGTTCTCTTTGAAGAAGATGAATAGTGAAAAGATGATAGGAAATGGGGTTTAAAATTAAAAGATGGGCAAATTACCAAAAGGCCATTAATGAATGGCTATCTTCTTTCTTCTTTAAAAACTCTCCACTTTGCAATTCATTCAATTTGGTCCAATGGAAAATATTTATCTTTTTGAAACCCGAAACTTAAAAGATTATTTTAATTATAAACTGAGTCCAAATAATATTAAAATATTATTTTCACCTAACCCCTAAACCCGGGTGTTACAACTCTCCCCCACTTAAGGAATTTCGTCCCTGAAATTACCTGACGGAAACAAATACGGAAATTGCTCAACCATATCCGCTTTCCTCTCCCACGTGGCCTCTTCCACACCTCTATGTCTCCACAACACCTTGACCAACTCTATGGTCTTACCACGCAACACCTTGCTATCAGAAGCAAGTATCTCAACAGGCTCTTCATTATAAGACAAATCCAGATTCAACTCTATCTCCTCTACGGGCATAACGTGAGAAGGATCCGATCTATATCTCCTAAGCATAGACACATGAAAGACATCATGGATCTTCTCTAACTCAGAAGGTAACCTCAAACGGTAAGCTACAGGCCTAGTCCGCTCAACTATCTCATACGGACCAATGAACCTCGGACTCAACTTGCCCTTCCGGCCAAATCTCATTACCTTCTTCCACGGAGATACTTTCAGAAACACTTTCTCACCCACGGAGTACTCAATCTCTTTCCTCTTCAAATCCGCATAAGACTTCTGACGATCGGAAGCTGCTTTCAAACGGTCACAATTCAACTTCACTTTGTCGGTAGTCCCCTTAAGCAAATCTGGCATATGTAACAATCTCTGACCTGTTTCAGCCCAACAAATCGGAGTCCTACATCGTCTACCATACAAAGCCTCATAATGAGCCATCTGAATACTAGACTGATAACTGTTGTTGTAAGCAAACTCTACTAACGGTAAGTGCTTCTCCCAAGAACCCTGGAAGTCAATCACACAACAACGAAGCATATCCTCAAGTATCTGTATCACTCGCTCTGACTGCCCATCGGACTGTGGATGATAAGACGTGCTGAAATGCAAACGGCTACCCAGAGCACTATGCAAACAACCCCAGAATCTCGAAGTAAATCTAGGATCCCTATCTGACACAATAGACTTCGGAACTCCATGAAGTCTCACAATCTCACGGATGTACAAGTTTGCCAACTTGTCTAAGGAATCCGTAGTGTTCACTGCTAAGAAGTGAGCACACTTAGTGAACCTATCAACAATCACCCAAACAGAATTCTTCTTCGAAGGAGACAAAGGCAACCCCGACACAAAATCCATGGTGATCCTCTCCCATTTCCATTCCGTAATCTTCAAAGGATGTAACAATCCTGAAGGAACCTGATGTTCTGCCTTCACTCTCTGACAAACCATACAACGGCTCACATACTCGGCTACATCTTTCTTCAAACCAACCTAGAAGTAGTCATTCTTTAAATCACGATACATCTTGGTACTACCCGGATGCATAGAAAAGGGACTTGAATGTGCTTCACTCAGAATTTGACGTCTCAACTCAACATCTTCTGGTACAACAATTCTATCTCTAAAGCACAACAAGCTCTCACCACTGAAACTATACTCGGTCGGTATTCCTTCGGCTATGTCTTGAACATGAGGAACTAAAGTCACATCTTGCAACTGCTTCTCTCTAATCAACTGAATCAAAGAAGGCTTCACTTGTAACTCGGTGATCAACCCACCATCATCGGACACACTCAAACTAGAAAACATAGCTCTCAACCCAACGACCACTTTTCTACTCAAAGCATCGGCTACTACATTTGCCTTACCCGGATGGTACTCAATGGTCAAATCATAATCTTTTAGCAACTCTAACCATCTTCTCTGTCTCAAGTTCAACTCTTTCTATGTCATCAAGTGCTTCAAGCTCTTGTGATCGGTGTAAACTATACACTTCTCACCATACAAGTAATGACGCCAAATCTTCAATGCAAAAACAACTGCGGCTAACTCTATATCATGAGTAGGATAGTTCTTCTCATGAATCTTCAAATGTCTAGAAGCATAAGCAACAACTCTTCTTTCTTGCATCAAAACACATCCTAAACCTACGTAGGAAGCATCACTATAAATCACGAATTCCTTACCTGAAACAGGTTGCACTAACACTGGAGCATTTGTCAAAGCTTCTTTCAATTTCTCAAAGGCCTTCTGTCTTGCATCTGACCATTCAAACTTAACTCCTTTTTTTGCAACAATTTAGTCAAAGAAGTAGCTACTCTAGAGAAACCATCAACAAATCTCCTATAGTAACCGGCTAATCCTAGGAAACTCCTAATCTCGGTCACGGACTTAGGTTGTTTCCACTTAACAATAGCCTCAATCTTCGACGGATCAACACGGTTGCCTTCGGCCGAAACAATATGGCCAAGAAATACAACCTCTCGAATCCAGAACTCACATTTACTAAGCTTCGCATACAACTGATTGCTCAACAATCTCTGTAAAACAAATCTCAAGTGCTCATCATGCTCTTCTTATGTCTTCGAGTACACAAGTATGTCATCAATGAAAACAACTACAAAACGGTCTAGATAGTCTCTAAAAATTCTGTTCACCATGTCCATGAACGCTGCAGGTGCATTCGTGAGCCCAAATGGCATCACAAGAAACTCATAGTGACCATATCTAGTCCTAAAAGCTGTCTTCGGAACATCACACTCTTTCACTTTCAACTGGTAATACCCGGATCTCAAATCTATCTTCGAGAACACTGAAGCACCCCTCAACTGATCAAACAAATCATCTATGCGAGGCAACGAATACTTGTTCTTCACGGTTAACTGATTCAACTGTCTATAGTCAATACACATGCACATACTACCATCTTTCTTTTTCACAAACAACACGAGAGCACCCCAAGGAGAACTACTAGGCCTAATGAAACCACGGTCTAATAATTCTTGCAACTGACTCTTCAATTCTTTCAACTCTTTCGGAGCCATACGATACGGAGCTATCGAAACTGGATTAGACCCTGAAACAGTCTCAATCACAAACTCAACATCTCTGTCAGGAGGTAAACCCGACAACTCTTCAGGAAACACATCTGGAAAGTCACAAACTGTTCTAATATCTTTCGGTCTAGCTTCACTCATATTCAGATTCATAACATAAGCTAAGTAAGCCCCACATCCGGGGTCCATCAACCTATATGCCTCTAAAGCTGACACCACATTAGACAAGAACTTAATGTTCTCGCCTACTACCACTACCACGTAGTCATCAGAAAGCTTCAAAGAAATCCTCTTCGTCTCAAAATCCACACTATCCCGGTGCTCAACTAACCAGTCCATACCCAAAATAATATCAAAGCCATAGAAAGGAAGTTCCATCATATCAACCGAGAACACATGACCCTGAATCTTCAGTGGACATCTCCTATACATACGTCTAACCACAACTGTCTCACCAAAAGAACTAGTCACATGCATACCTACATCTAAAATCTCAACAGGTATATCTAACTTCCGTGCATGCTCACTCAAAATGTAGGAATGTGTAGAACCCGAATCAACCAAAGAAAGCAAAGACATAGACTGTAACTCAAAATTACCTGCTATCACATCAGTGTCGTTCCCGGCCTCTCTCTGAGTATAAACTCTCGCTGGTCCTCCTGCCTCTGGCTGCACTGCCACAACATGAGCAAGGTTCCTCTGAGCATCTACCCTAGGTGTATCAGCCCTAGGCTTGAAGTAGCCACGACCGCGCCCACGACCTCTCTGAAAATCATTCGCTCTCGCAGGAGCCTGAGCAATGTTCGGTGCATGTGCCGCCTGATGCGGACAATCCCTCCTAAAGTGGTCCCTCGAACCACAGTTCCAACAAGCATGGAAGTTACCCCAACACTCACCAGTGTGCTGTCTCCCACAACGTGTGCACTTGGGCAAACGCCCTCCTCCTCTATGGCCCTGATGGCCTCTACCATGATGACCACCGCCATGTCTATGGTCAAACTGATGTCCGCCACCTCTATGCCTCTTGGCATCTCTACTGTCAAAGTGGTTATGCCTCTTACCAGAACTAGAACCACCAGATCGTTTGGCCGAACCCAAACTGTGCTCTAAGTCCTTGGCCCTCGCGAACAATACATCAAAGTCTGAGTAGTCAGAAGCCAACGTGTACCTCTTGATCTCCTCGCTCAACCCATAGTGGAAATGGTTACAGCGTTCCACTTCCGTAGGAACCAACTCTGGAGCGTACTAACTCAAGCGAACAAAACGGATCTCATAGTCTGTCACAGAAGCATCTCCCTGAGTAAGGGCCATAAACTCCCGTTTCTTCTCATCTAAGTACATCGGTCCCAAGTACCTCTTCCTGAAAGCGGACTCAAAGAAATCCCAACCAATCTCTGCCTCTGGAACCCCAGTAGTAATGGTGACCCACCAGATGTAGGCATCACCCTGAAGCAAGGAAATCACACAGCCCAATCTACGTGCGCCCACACAACCCATCTGAGCTAAGATACGAACTGTCTTCTCCAATCATAACTCCGACCTCTCCGGAGTAGATCCTCTGAACTCTTCGGCCCCCAAGCTACGGAGCCTCTCCAAAGGTAGACTAGCATCGTCACACCTAGGCTGAGCTGCAGCCTGAGCTCCTGCAACTGCAGCCTGAAATGCTCCCGCTATGGCTTGCACTAGCGGAGTCATATCAATTCCGGCCGGACCTTGGCCACCTTGAGGTCCCTCTCCTTCGGCTCTATCCTCGCCCCAACTCCAGGCGGAGGAGGTGGTGGGGGTGGAGGTGGTGGAGCAGCTCCAACTCCCGCGGCCACCGGCCCTTCTATATGAGCCTCCACACCAATCACCGGCTCAACAGGAGCCGCAACACGTGGTTCCTGACGAACCACTCTCGCCCTACCCCTCGGCCTAGACATCGCTCACAAACGATAACTACAACCACAACAAACAAAATATACAAGATTGGGTTAGCAAGGCAAGGCTTCCAAGTGCTCAAGTACGTTTCCCTCACTTAAAATTCTTTTTCGATGTAATAGTAGCAATGGGACTCCCAAACAGCATACTTTTAAACAATCAATCAACATACTTGTCATACAAGCAATCATACTTACAAAGCAAGCAAACACCGTGCATAACAATTCAAAACTTGAACTTACCTCACTTACTTGCCCAAGGTCTCGGTAACCTTAGGCTCTGATACCAACAAGTGTAACCCCCTCGTCCCGGTCTGGTCGGACGACCGGTCCGAGTGAGCCACACGGGGAAAACCGAAGCGAAACCCGTTAAGGTTCCTCCTCGGCTAACGACCCAGAAAATTTCTTTTAACTTTATCTTGTCTATAGGCATTATTAAGTCCTATGTGAAGCACAACAGCGAAACACAAGCAATCCAACATCGACCATCCAAAACAACATCTTAAAACGACTCATTTTAACTCTTTACAGCAGGCCGTATCGAAATGCCCTTAGGGTGTTTCGATACGCCTTGACTTAGTCAACAGGCCAGGGTCAACCTGATGAGACCGTTTCGAAATGGGGGTGACCCGTATCGAAACGACCCCAACGGTCAACTTCTCGTGGTTAACGAGATTTGACCGTTTCGAAACATCATAGACCCGTTTCGGAACACCTTCATCTCGCCAATTTCTCAAAATTCTAGTAGCAAAAATGTACCGAAACGGCCCCTACACGTTTCGAAACGCTCGGCCAAAACAAAGGGGACCATATCAAAATATGGTAACCCGTTTCGAAACACCCTCTTTCTGCAGACGGGTTTTAGCTGTTTTAAGGCACAAGGGTGTCCTAAAACTTCACTAAAACCTCCAACAACACTCTAACAACAACCCTAGAGGCAAACCAACATATAAGCATGCTTGAACATCATTAAAACAAGGCTAAACACTAAGGCACAACATCACAAAGCCATGCATTCATACATATCATTAAAGGGGTTAAGCATCCACATAGCCAACACTTAGACAATTCTAGATAGCAAAATACTAACAAGGTTTCAAGCAAGGCATACATCCCAAGCCAAATAACAAGCACAAACGAGGAGTCTAACATGCTCCTAAGCAACATCAGCAACAACATAATCCAAAAACATCATAACACGATTACATGCCCTATTGCTTGACCATTACATCTTAATTTAAAAGTTCATACTTGGTATCCAAACAAGCACCACAAGCACACTTGGAGGCCCCCTTCTTGCTCCTAGCAACCCACGAACTAAGGATATGCATTGTCGAACAAAGAGAGAGCGTAAGCAATAAGCTTAGTGAGGGTAAGCTCTTTAAAAACAAACCTCGACAAATGCAGGGTCCAAGCACGATCTTAGCCAAGGTAAATACACAATTACCAAGGATCCTCAAGAGCCACAAGTTAAAGATGCATGAACAATATTCAATTATATGCCATGCTCAACAAGCTCTATTTCACAACATATGTAATCACATATAAGCATCCAAGTAGAAATCACATTCTACAACACATTGATATACATATCAATCAACATTGGCACCTAGCTATGACCCGAATACGCGGATAAACACGTTGGAACTCACATCCAACAACCATTTTACCTCACGGTGGGATTACACTCATCACCGGTCTCGCGGAGGGGATTCCACTCATCCTCACGCCCCGTCGATGGGATTCCACTCATCATCGACAAATATAAATACAAATTTCCGGGCGAACCCGTACTCCTCCTTGGCGACTCAACGCCACCAAGGCCACGCGCGAATTTAGACTCTTGTGTGCACACTAACATCCTAATGATCGATCATTTGTACACAGCATACTAGTGCCAACATTTAACTCATTCCACATTACTCATTTTAATCAATTCCGTGCTTAGCACGTACTCACCATGATCACAATCATGAACCATTACCATGCATGCCATAAGCATCACAAATCACGCCTCATCTCACATGTATAACACATTATACATAAGCAATCATATCACAAATCATACGAGGCATAAACATCCAAATATAAGTTCATCCAATGGCTCTAGATCAAGTTTAGGATTAGGCTACCACCCTAATCCTAACTCTAGGTGGGTCTACCAAGCCCGACCTAGTCCACATACTCGAACCAACCATTTAAAACCACTTAAAACGTTTAACCACTCACCTAAGCTTCCAAGCTCCAAGCCAAGCAAGCAACCACCCTCAAGTTTCTGAATTTCTTCCCGAAGCTTCTCCAACGCAAGTTCTCGCTTCTAAACAACCTCAATACAATTCAAACAATCTCAAATCAGCCCAACATCAAAATACCAACCCGGAACACAATTCAAACACAAATTACAATGTTTCAAGCCATGAACAACCCCACTTTTAACCAAGCTCGGGCAGCCCCAAAACCTCTTCCAAAATCCATGTTTCCAACACCCTTTACACCCAAAAATGATCCCAAATCAACCCCTAACCATAGTACTACCATTGGGCTATCAATTCCCACCTAAAACTCACCCAAAACCCTCAAAAAACCCCATTTATACCCAAATTCGGGAATTTGCTTAAAACCATTCAAAATTCACATATGTGGTACCATTTGACTCCTATACTTCATAACTAACCATATTAAATCAAAATATTAAGTTTAGCTACACAAAGACATCATTTTTAATCAAATCATTTGAAATCCCCATTTTCAAAACTTCAATGAAAATAAAAACTAATGGTACTTTTAAAGAGAGGGAGTTGAGGAGAAGTCAAAAACGATGGTACCTTTCAAAAATGAGTTGAAATGGATGAGCTTTTTGATGGAATAGTGACTTGTAGGGAGAGAGCTCTTTTCACGTTGGGTTCTCTTTGAAGAAGAGGATGAATAGTGAAAAGATGATAGCAAAGGGGGTTTAAAATTAAAAGATGGGCAAATTACCAAAAGGCCATTAATGAATGGCTATCTTCTTTCTTCTTTAAAAACTCTTCACTTTGCAATTCATTCAATTTGGTCCAATGGAAAATATTTATCTTTTTGAAACCCGAAACTTAAAAGATTATTTTAATTATAAACTGAGCCCAAATAATATTAAAATATTATTTTCACCTAACCCCTAAACACGGGTGTTACATAACCCCTCCGTTAGTTTGACTGCGTTGATCGTCAATATCCTCTAACGGTTAAAATATAGAAGGACACGTGGCACGCTCTAGGTGTGCCACGTCATCAAAATATTTTTTTAAAAAAATTCTAAAAAAGTTCTTAAAAAATCTACAAAATTTAAAAATATAAAAATTCATAAAAAAATTTAAAAACTAAAAATATTAAGTTAATTTATTTTTTTCTTATTTTTCTTTATTTTTTTTATAAAAAACATAAAATAGTTTTTTTCTAAAAAACCCCAAAGTTTTATTTCTTTCAATAAAAACCTCATAACTCCATAAATCAAGCATTAGCACCGATTTAATCACCGGCCACTCCTCGTCGCAGGAAAATCCCATTCTCCCTAAATATTTTTTTTCTCACCAGCACCGTCTTCTGCCACAGTACCAACAACTTCTACCGTCGATAAAACTGATTTGAGGACTTCGGAATGTATGGTTAGTGTTAGGGATTTAAAAATTTTGGGCATTTTAATTTTTTTTTTGAAATTTTGGGATTTTATAATTAAAAATATATTTAAAAAATATACAATTTTTAAATATTATTTTAGTATAAATATTTATATATATTTTAATAATTATTAAAATTATTTCATTTTAAGTAAAACATTTTTTTATTGTTTTATACATAATTTTAATTTTTTACACATTTAAATATTTTTAGATTTTTCTTAAATTTTTTATATTTTTTATAATTTTAATTTTTTTTTCAATTTTTTTATTTTAAATATTTTTAAAATTTTTAATAATTATTTGCGGTTTTGATGATTTGGCACGTCCAGAGTGTTCCACGTGTCACCATCATAATAACTACTTTTGAGTTAACGGTCAACTTAACGGAAGGGCTAAATTGATTGCACTTTGAATTTTGAGAGCCTAATTAATCATAATTTGAATTTTGATGGCTCAATTGAGTGAAATTTTTCATAAGAGCTTAATTGATTTTTAATTTTTCGTTGAGGGCCAATTTGACCTTTAAGCCTATTTTTTTATTGTTATTATTATTATTATTATTATTATTATTATTATTATTATTATTATTATTATTATTAACCTAATCCTAGGGAATGAACAATGATTGAAGAATGGGTTCCACCAATATTGACTTTTCCTTCCACCAATTAGGTATAAGTTTGAATAATTCTACTACTTTTTTTCCTTTTGGAGATTGCTATGTCGTTTTGGTCGTGCAATGGTGATAAAAGCTTTCTCATTATCACTAATTTTACTGAATAAATGTTGGTGATAGTTATGGAGTAGTTACTTTATACTATTTTTAATAGAATAATTTATATTAGTTTTCACTTTTTATTAATTAGTTTTCAACTGAGATTTGGTCTCGTACTTAAATTTTAGGATGTGCTTGAAAAGTTACACGGTAATTAAATTTAGGGATAACTATATTTTTAGTACTTTACCTTTACTCGTTTTCCTATTTTGGTACCCTATCTATTTTTTTTGACAAACCAGTACCTAACATTATGTTTTGTTTCTATTTTGATACCCCGCCGTTAAAAAATTAACGAAAGGTTGGCTAGGAGAGAGAAAATGACGTGGCAGCACAACATGCAACGTATACTTTTTCATGATTTTTGTTGACGTGGTATGCTGACTAGGAGAGAGAAAATGACGTGGCAGCAGCCTTCTGTTAATTTTTTAACTGCGGGTACCAAAATAAAAACAAAACGTAACGTTAGGTACTATTTTGCCAAAAAAATAGGTAAGGTACCAAAATAGGAAAACAGGTAAAGGTGGGGTACTAAAAATGTAATTATCCCTTAAATTTATATGCAAAAATAAAATTGTGACATGTTTTAGATAACTATCGTAATTACATCATTCATCACATTCAATTTAATAATAATAATAATAATAATAATAATAATAATAATAATAATAGGGGTTAACTAATGGTTGAATTTGGACTAATATTCTTTAAAAAATGATAATATATATGTCATTGGATGAGTGATTTTTTATACGAAAAAAATTGTGAAGTATCGTCTATAGAGTAGATACTCGAATCACAATAATTAATATTATATTCTTAAGGTGTTTATGCACAATTTTAACTTTGAAATTTTATCTTTCATCCTTAAAATAATTGTAAAAAATGCTTATAATTTTCACAAACCGTATTAAGAGCCACAAACAGAAATGTAAGTACTTATACATATAAATGAACTTATATTCTAAGACATTTATAATATTTTATTAACATTTAATATTAGATATACATATCGTTATTCCCACGTGTTTTATAGCTTATAGTTGTCACGTGTTATATCTACCTTTTAATTTTATTGTTATCAAGATTAGTTAACGGTTAGTTATTAGGGTTCTATGTCCTATATATTTTGTATCCATCATTGTTATAAACACGTTCTTATCATTCTGAATAAAGATTCTATTTCATTTCTTTTCATCATCTTCTTGATCTTATATGGTATCAGTTGAATTTACTTCCTCTATCTTTCTTGTTTCTTTTCTTTTATAATCATTGTGAACATCGTTGAAAGTTCGGTTGCCAGTGATCAATCTGATAATGGCAACAATTCTTATTACATTCATCAGTCTGATAATCTTGATATGGTGTTAGTTACTCAATCTTTGGCTAGTGATAACTATAATAGCTGAAAACGTTAGTGCTCATGGCACTTTCAGCCAAGAATAAGCTCGAGTTTGTGGATGGCTCTATTCCCTCACCGGCATCCTCTTCATCCTTGTTCAATATCTGGACACGTGCCAATAATCTGGTGAATTCTTAGATCTTGAATTTCATTTTGAAGGCCATTGTAGCCAGTCTGCTTTATCATTTAACTGCTACAAAAATTTGGAAGGATCTTGAAAATCACTTCTAGCAAAACAATGGTCCTCGGGTTTTTAGCTTAAAGAAGAAGTTGGTTGATCTTGTTTAAGATTCCATGTCCATAAGCACATACTACACACAACTTAAGGCTATTTGGGATGAGTTGATTTCTGTTAAACCCTGATGCACTTGCTTGCAATGCTCGTGTGGCGGTCTTCGAAAGGTTCTTGATGAACAACAAAAAGAAACAATTTTTGATGGGGTTAAATAATTCCTTTGCACATATTCGAGGCCAAATTCTACTTATAGAACCTATACCTTCTATAACCAAAGTCTTTTCTCTAGTGCTTCAAGAAGAAAATCAACGCTCGATTAAGTTGGCTACTTCTGTCACTGAGGCTGCCTTTGTTGTTAAAGCCACTGCAGGACTTCGAAAGAATCGACCACAATGTACTCATTGTAATCTACTTGGTCACACCAAAGAAAAGTGTTACAAGTTTCATGGTTACCCTCATGGCTACACCTCTCGTTCCAAGCAATCTCAGAATCGTGCTTATTCTAATGCATTTGCTACTGAAAAAAATCACCAATTTTCTCAAGATTCTTTAACTCCTTCTCAATGCCAACAGTTAATTGCCATGCTTAAATCTCAACTTCAAGCTGCTGCTACTCCTCAGAACTCCTCTTCAAAAAATATAACAATGCAAGGTAAAATTATTTCTTATGTTAATAGTTTTAGTACCTTTGAGGATAAAAATTCCTAGATAACTGATTCAGGAGCGTCTCGACATGTTTGCTTCTCTAAAGAATCTTTTGATTTTTTTAAATTCAATTGAAGGTGGAACCATTTTACTTCCTAACAATTCTGTTGTTAAAGTTAATTTTTCTGGTTCTATTTGTTTGTCCCCTAAACTTGTTCTTCACAATGTTTTATACATTCCAGAATTTAGATTCAACTTGTTAGCTGTTAGTTATTTTCTTCACAACTCTAACATTAATGTTATGTTTTCTGGTAATAACTATGTGATTCAGGACCAACAGGCCGTGATTAGGAAAGCTAATTTTTTCAAGGATTATACTTGCTTAAATCAACAATTGCTTCTATAAATTTTTCTGTTTCTTCAAACAATAAAAATATTCAAAGTTCTGTCGTTACTCTGACTAGTTGGCACAACAGACTTGGTCATCCAAGTGCTCATGTTTTACATTTGTTAAAAGATGTTTTACCAAATGTTCATATTAATAAAAACGATTCATGTTTCATTTGTCTTTTGGCTAAACAACATCATTTACCTTTTCCTATTTCTGTGTCCAAATCTAAATCTCCTTTTGATTTAGTTCATTGTGACATTTGAGGGCCTTTTAAGTCTGCTACTCTAAATAATCAAAGATATTTTCTGGCATTGGTTGATGATTATACAAGAATTACATGAACTTATTTGTTACAACACAAATCTAATGCTGCTTCTATTGTTCCTCAGTTTATTGCTATGATTAAGAGACAATTTGAATATGATATTAAAATTTTTCGATCTGACAAATGCACATGAGTTAAAGTTCACTGAATTGTTTGCTAAACTTGATATTATTCATCAATTCTCATGCGTAGAGACTCCTCAACAAAACTCGGTTGTTGAAAGAAAAAATCAACACCTTCTTGCTATAGCTCGAGCCTTGTTTTTCCAATCAAAGGTTCCTATTCACTTTTGGAGAGAATGTATTCTCACAGCCACTTATATCATAAATAGGCTGCCCTCACCTAGTCTAAATAATAAGTCACATTATGAATTGTGTTGAGTGTAGCAATCAATCAAATAAAACAAAGATGGGGTGAATTGATTTTTTTTAAAGATTGGTGGACACTAATTGCAAAGGTAGAAATAGCAAGGTGATTTAGAGTGGTTCAACTCCATTAAATGGAGTCTACATTCACTACCTTAGTGACCACACTAAGGATTTTCTACAATCCACTAATTTGTCTTTCCTTTAAGGATAAGGAGTAACCTTACACAATTCAATAGACTTATACCCCAAAGTCTATTGAATCCTTTCCCCAAAACAAATACAAAGAAAAAAACTAGGAAATTCTCATAAGAAAGGTGTTTGCACAATGTAAGCTCTCCCACACACCCAAAGAAACACTAACAAATGAATTACAGTGAAGAACACTCTAGTGTTTTACAAGAAAGATGGAAAATTAAGCACAAATTGGATTCTTGATTGCTTGAATGTTTTGATAGACTTTCTTGTTGTTGCTGAGATGGTTTTTTCTTGTTTTTGTATCCTCTCAATCAATACTAGCCGTTTGGAGCCCTTGGGGATGACATCAAGCTGTCACCTACCAAAAAACAGAGCATTTATAACACGAGAGATCGATCCTTTTATAAAGGGGTCGATCTTTTTTCATAAAAATATGACAGTTGCAATAAAGAGATCGATCCCATACACCAGGGGATCGATCCTTTGCACTTTGAGACTGGAAACAAAAATATATGTGAAATTGTCCAAAAAGGGATCGATCATTTTTGCCTTGGAGTCTGGAAAATAGTTTTTGTAGTGCAAAAATGGATCATACTTGTTTTGAAAAAGATTGGCTAAGTCGGAAAACATTCTAAAGGAACTTTTCAAGTTTGTTTGGACTTTGAATTATTTCTGAAAGATTTAATATATTCGATTAAGTCCAAAACATTTTTCTTTTAATTTGTTATTTCAAAATATTAGTTCAAAAAAAATTTCTCTCGATTACCGGACTATCTTCAGTTAAAAGTTTTTGGTTGTTTATGCTTTATTTCCATCTTGAAAGCTCACAGGAACAAGTTCGATGAAAGGGCCTTACCTGGTGTTTTTATAGGATATGCTTCTGGGATTAAGGGCTACAAACTTTACATTCTAAAGACTCGTTCGATTGTTATTTCCCGAGATGTGGTCTTTCATGAGAAAATTTTCCCTTTCCATCTATTTCTCCTTCTACTGATTTAATTGATCCTTATTCTGGTCTTACATTACCCTTTGACGTTAATGACAATAATCAATTACATATTCCACATGATCAATCTAACTATACTAATAATGAAATTGTGAATCTTAATGAGCATGATGATCAGACTGCTTATGTTTCTAATAACTCTGCTAATACTAAAACTGTTAATCCAAATGAGCATATGGACAATCTTCATCCGAGTTTAATTGATCAAAATGAAAATCTTGATTCTTTTATAGATGACACTATGTGTATTGAGCATGTGGCAGATGTTGCTACTTAGAATGATTTACTTAGTCATGATCCTGCACATGTGCATGTGTCTGAACCTGTGCTTGAGCGTGTGTCTGGACCTGTGCATGAGCATATGTCTGAATATGTGCATATACCTGTGCATGTGTCTACTCAAGTTCGAAGGTCAAATAGAATTATTAAAAAGCCTTCATATTTGTAGAAATATCATTGTAACAGTGCATATTTCTACATCTCAATTATCTCCTGAGTATACTGCTTTTATTTCTAACATTTCTTCCACTCATGAACCTTCTTTTTATCATCAAGCAGTAAAATTTTCTGAATGGAGAGCAGCTATGGATGATGAATTAAGTGCTATGGAGACTCTTCAAACGAGGTTTGTTGTTCCTCTTCCTGAAGGAAAAATTCTAATTGAGTGAAAGTGGGTTTATAGGATTAAACATAATGTTGATGATAGTATTGACAAACACAAAGATCGTTTAGTAGCACAAGGTTTTACACAAGTTGAAGGTGTGGATTATACATATACTTTTTCTCTAGTTGCAAAATTAACTTCCTTCAAAGTGTTACTTGCCCTAGCTGCTAAGAACATTTGGCATCTTATTCAACTTGATGTGAATAATGCCTTCCTCAATAGTTCACTTGATGAAGAGGTGTACATGAAGCTTCCTCTCGGGTATGGTTCCTATGGAAAAGATTTCAACATGGTGTGCAAATTACATAAGTCCATATACATATTAAAGTAGGCTTCAAGGTAATGGTTTACTACATTTTCGAATGTGGTTTTAAAGTTTGGCTTCACTCAATCAACATCTGATCATTCCCTTTTTGTCAAAAGATCTGGGAATACTTTAATTTGCTTGCTTGTTTATGTAGATGACATAATCATTGCTGGAAAAGATTCATAACTCGTGGCACAAGTACAACATTATCTTCAGCAACATTTTAAACTCAAAGAATTGGGCACTTTGATGTACTTCCTTGGTTTTGAGGTGGCTCGCAATGATAAAAGGGATATCTTTGTCACAACGACATTAAACATTACAATTGCTACAAGACACATGTTTTATGGCCAAGAAACATGTCTCTCTGCCTATTGTCTGCCCTCACAAGTTAAACAAAATTGAAGGAGAGTTGTTGGGCGATCCACAATTGTACAGAAGATTAGTAGGACGATTGCTTTATCTTACTCATACGCGTCCTGACATCACTTATACAGTTTATTTGCTTAGCCAATTTGTTATAGCTCCTCGAAAACCTCATCTCTTGGTTATACATCATCTGCTGTCCTACATCAAACAAGCTCATGTACTTGGCTTGTTTTTTTCTTCTTCCAACTTACAACTCAGTGCCTTTGTGAATTCAGACTACTCTTCTTGTCCAGACACAAGGCATTTCACCACTGGTTATTGTACGTTCTTAGGTGATAATCTAATTTCTTGGAGATAAAAAAGTAGCACACGGTTAGTTGATCTTCTTGTGAAGCTGAATATAGGACAATAACATCAGCTACATGCGAATTAGTGTGACCCACTACTCTATTATCCTCTTTTCAAGTACCAGTTCCACAAGTTGTCCTTTACTGTGACAACCAATCTGCTATTTTCTCGCTCCCAATCGAGTGTTTCATGAACGAACCAAACACATCGAAGTAGATTGTCATTACATTCGAGAGAAGATAAACGATGGCTTTCTTAAGTTGTTCTATGTGAAATCTTTCAATCTACTCGCCGGCATATTCACAAAGGCACTTCATTCTCATGCCTTCCATGCCATTGTTTCTAAGATGTGTCTTCTAAACATACACCAACCTCCATATTGAGGGGAAATATTAGATATACAAAATATATTGGATTTTGAAAACCAAATGAGATTTTGAAAAATGATTTAGAGTTTTCAAAAATGAGCAATGGAGTTTTGGAAAAAGGAAATCTTGATTTAAAGGTTAAGGTTGAAAGCTTAACAAAAGAAAAATAAATTATTTTTAATAATTCATCTTGTCACACTAGGGGATCGATCCTTTTGCACTGAGATAAAAAATGAGTGAAAATGTCAATCAAGGGATCGATTCCTTTAATTTGGGGATCGATCCTTTTTGCCTTGGAGACTGGAAAAACAGATTTAGTGCAAAATCGGATCATACATGTTTTGAAAAAGATCGACTAAAGTTAGAAATCATTCGAAACAAATTTTTCAAGTTTGTTTGGACTTTAAATTATTTTTGAAAGATTTAATAAATTTGATTAAGTCCAAAAACATTTTTCTTTTAATTTGTTATATCAAAATATTAGTTCAACAAGTTGTCACGTGTTATAACTGCCTTTTAATTTTACTATTATCAAGATTAGTTAATGATTAGTTATTAGGGTTTTATGTCCTATATATTTTGTATCCAATTGTAAACACGTTCTTATCATTGTGAATAAAGATTTTATTTCATTTCTTTTCATCATCTTCTTGATCTTATATTTAATTTCAACAAAAAAATATTTTACAAGTTTCCTGTAAAAATTTTGAACTCCCTCGACATCACTGTATCCTGCTCCAATAGATTATATTTGTCTTAGTAATTTTAAATTTGGAATTTATCAATATATAAAGGACTACGAATGTAACACCCCGAGTTTAGGGGTCGGATGTTACTCGGGTAAATCGGGTTTTAGTCGTGGGCTCGATTTAATTAAACTTGACTTTGGTTTTATTTTAAAAGGATTTGAAATTCATTAATGGAAAAGTTGTAAATTTTTAAAAGTAAGGAAAAGGATGAGTAAAAGAGCCTTTTGAAAGAAAAAAAAATATACTCATCTTCTTCCTTGGTTTCCATTTTCACGACAAGAAGCTCTCCAAAACCCCTAGATACTATTCCATTCATTTTCTTCATCATTTCAAGTGATTTCAACGAGGTAAAACCATTTTTGACTTGTCCTCTCAATTCCTAGCACATTGATGGTTTTAGTTTTTGAAAAACACCATTGTAGAGATTTTTCAAGATTTCAAAGTTTGAAGAAAAGTATGAAACTTTAATGGCTTCTTGGCTTGTTTTTTATTTGTATAGTTAAGTTTGGAACTATTCTTGCCCTAAGGTACATTATATCTCGAAATGATGGGGTTTTAACAAAAATCTCGAAATGGGTTTTTGGGTATTTTAAAAGTGTCAAAACTTGGGTTTTTAGTGTGGTTTTATGTTGGAGAGTGGGACTGATGTTATAGCAATGTTAGGGAGATGTTTTGAAGGTGTTTTGAGTGTTGGAATCATTGGTTTTCTGCTGGGTTATTAGGGAGTACGAAAATGGGATTTATGGTATTGGCTTTGGTTTGAAATTGTAAGAATTTGGCTTGTGGTAGTAGCTTGTGGTTGTGACAGTGTTTGGTGATGATTTGGTTGAGTAATACATTGTTTTTGATTGAATAGAATCAAGGGAAACCATCGGAGAAGCTTCAGGCACTATTCCGGGGAATTTGGAGACTTGAGATCGGTGTTTTGGCTTCTGGTTGAGTTTCATCGGTGAGTGAAAATGTTTTGAACTTGATTTGATTTCAGAAAGGGTTCTTGGGGGTTTGGGTGGAGCCTTGAGGGCTAACCTAAACCCAAGTGTAAGTTCACTAACTATGCCTTGATTTGTTAAGTGTTAGTGCATGAACAATTGTTAAGATATTGTGTGTGGTTTGTGGATTTTCTTTACTTCCGTTGATATTGTTGTGTAGTTGTTGTTGGTGTCTAGCCTCACGTGATGGTTTTCGTAACTACGGTGATGTGTGGTCCCACCGGTAGTGACTAGTAGAAGAGTAAGGTGATGTGCGGTCCCATCAGAAAACTACTAGTCGAACGGTGATGTGTGGTCCCACCGTGTTTTGGTTGTGCATGTGCAAACCATGTAATTGTTTTGTTGTGCTTCCTTTCGTGCATTTAAATGGTTTACTTATCATTTAAGAAATGTGTTTTGAAAACTACATGATTGATGAGTTTTTAGAGCTTCGCTCACTAAGCTCCCAAGCTTACGCTCTCTTTTTTCCAACATGCAGATCGTTAGAGTTACGGAAGGCAAGTGGGCAAGGGAGGAGCTTTTCGGAGTTCTCAAGTAGCTCAAGTATGGTTTAAGTCTTTGTAATAATGCCTAGACAATGGGGGTGCTAGACTTGTATGGAGTTGGTGTCAAACTATTTAGTTTGATTTGTTGATGTTCTAGTATGTTGAGTGATGATACTATGTTGAATATGTTTATGCTTCTATGTTGTGAGCTTGTAAACCATGTTTATATTGTTGCTTAAATGCTTTCTGTTTTGAAGGCATTAGGACCATATTCCACGAATGCTATGAGTGTTTGTTTAAAGGCATGTAGACTTGATATGTAATGCATTTTGGTGAATGCTTGAATTCCTTTATGAATGGCCTTTTTATGTATGTTAAGTGTTCGAATATGCTTGTAGTAGGGTGTATGCCTCTAGAGTATGTGTATGCACGTTGTATTCTTGATTCTTGATGTTTGAGGCATGTTGGGGACTTTTAGAGATGCAGAAACTGGTTTTTAGAAACACATAGACTGCAGGCATTTCAGAACGGGTAAGGTGGTTTCAGAACGGGTGTGGTTCCAGGGATACTCGTATCAGAACGCGTTCCGGTACGATTTGGCTACTGTAAACCTCTGTTCTGATACGCGTACCGAAACAGTTTGACAATTGTGAAGGCCTGTTCCGGAATGTGTTTCGGAACGTCTAGGCGAAGAAGGACCCTGTACCGGAACGAGGTGGGCTGTATCGGTACGGGTAGTCTGACTTTTAAAAATAGGGCTCGTGTATCGAAACTGGCAAGCCTGTTCCGAAACACATGCCTATAATTTGGGTTTTTGGCATCTTTAAAGGTCTTCAATTGTTGGATATGGGTCTTGTTTGTTGTAAGCTTCCTTGTGAGCCCTGTTTGTATTCGTTTATCTTTGGTCCGATCGCATGTGCAAGGAATTGAACTAACTTGAATACATGGTAAATTTATATCAATTTACGTTTCTTCTGCAAAGTCTTGTCTTGTTTATCCGCTGTCGTTTCACACATAGGATTTAATGATCCATCTAGACAAGATAATTGAGGAAAATTTCATAGGGTTGCTAACCGAGGCGGGACCTTAACGGGTTTCACTTCAATTTAACCCGTGTGACCTGCTCGGACCGATCAGTTGTCCAGACCAGGACGAGGGGGTTACATTTGGTGGTATCAGAGCCTGAGGTTTCCGAGACCTCGGGTAGGTAAGTGAGGTAAGTTTGATGTGTTATGTTGTTGTTATGTATCGGTGAGTGTTTTATCATGTATGCTTGAAGTTTTCTTGCTAGTACGGTGTTTAAAAGCGTGTTTTAGTGGCCTTGTTGTTGGCGAAGGGTTAGTCTAAAGTCCCCTTTTGCTAACCTAACATTTTTCTTGTGTGTTGTGTGTTTGCTGTTTTAGATTTTATCTCGATATGGTGAGACCGAGGGGGCGACCTAGAGCGGGTGACAAGGCACCCGAGGGTGAGCCTCATGTTCCTCCTGCTCCCGGTTGTAATGGAGTAGGTGGCGAAAATAACGTGCCTCAGGCTGGTGCGCAAGTCGGAGATGATTGTAATGGGCCTTAGGCCGATGCCAATGTTGGGGGTGTGGGAGCTCAGGCGGGTCAGGGTCCAGCAGGCGCGGACATGACCCATTTGATTCAGACCATAGCCGGAGCTTTTCAGACAACTTTGGCCGATGTGCAAGCTGCAGCACCACCTCAGGGTGCGGGGACATGATTACCCCTAGAGAGGCTCCGTAGTTTGGGCGAAGTTGAGTTTCGTGGGTTGACTCTCGAGGGTTCAGAGGCGTGGCTTGAGAGTACTACACGTGGGTCAGATGGAGTGCTCAGATGCCCGTAAGTTGGGTTGCATTGTCTCCTTGCTTTAGAGGACGCATACACTTGGTGGACCACTGTTACTTCGGGTATGGCCGAAGCGGATATCATGTGGGAGTTCTTTAGATATGCCTTCAAGAGGAAGTATCTCGGAGTTCGATATTTGGATGAGAAGAAGAGAGGGTTTATGGCCTTGGTTCAGGGTAACATGATCGTGTCTGAGTACGAGGTTCAATTTGTGAGATTGAGTCAGTATGCACTTGAGTTGGTTCCTAGTGAGAGGGAACGGTGCGAGCGCTTCCGGTATGGGTTGACTAGAGATGTGAAGACCTACATGCTTCCCTCTGAATACACTGAGTTTGATGTTTTGATCTCTAGGGCCAAGGATATTGAGCAGAACTTAGGCTCCAGTGCTCGGGCTAGTGGGTCCGATTTCGGAAAGAGACACGCGAATTGAGATAGAGATCATACCAAAATGCATAGGGATAAGAGGTATCAGCCTGATTCAAGACATAAGGGTGGTAACTATGGATGAGGCCATCAGGGCCAAGGAGCTGTGGTACACACTCCGGAGTGCACTAGATGTGAGAGACGCCACTAGGGTAAGTGTCGGGTACCTTTGGGCCAAGTTGGAACTGTGGTTCCCGAGATCATATGAGGCGTAACTGTCCACACTCGGCTAGGGGCGGACCGGCTCCAGCTAGAGGTTTTGAGCATCAAAGAGGCCGTGGGCGCAGTCGTGGTAACTTTTAGCCGAGGAACGAGGGTCAAAGGAACTTGGCTCATGTAGTAGCAGTTCAGATCGAGGGAGGAGGACCGACTAGGGTATATGCTCAGCGAGAGGCTGGGAATGACACGGATGTCATTGCAGGTAATTTCTTGTTACAGTCTTTGAGTTTGCTTTCTTTCATAGATTCGGGGTCGACATATTTATACATTTTGGGTGAGCACGCAAGGTCATTAGGGTTACCATGTGAGTGGTTAGAGGTAGGTGTAAATGTTACTAGCTCTTTTGGTGATACAGTGGTAGTTAGGAAAATGTATAGGAGGTGTCCCTTAATGGTTCAGGGCCACGTGTTTCCGGTTGATATGATGGTGTTATTGTTCTATGGCTTTGACGTGATATTGGGCATGGATTGGCTCGTAGATCATAGAGCTAGGGTTGACTTTGAGACCAAGAGAGTCTCCTTGAGGCTTCCAGATGACTTTGAGGTTGTGGTAGTTGGTGAGAACGTTAGGTTCTTGTCCAATGTTGTTTCTGCTTTGGAAGCTCAAAAGTTGTTGAATTCGGAATGTCAGGCTTATTTGGCTTATGTGATGAATCCGGATATGAGTGAGGTTAGACCACAAGACATCAGGACAGTATGTGATTTTCCGAGTGTTTTTCTGGAAGAGTTGCCTGGTTTGCCTCCAGATAGAGAAGTCGAATTTGCTATTGAGACGTATTCTGATTCGGCACCAGTGTCTATTGCTTCGTATAGGATGGCACCGAAAGAGTTGAAAGAGTTGAAGACACAGCTTCATGAGTTGTCTGATAGAGGTATCATTAGGCCTAGTATTTCTCCGTGGGGTGCTCCGGTCCTGTTTGTGAAAAAGAATGATGGTAGTATAAGGATGTGTATAGATTATAGGCAGTTGAATGAAGTGACGGTGAAGAAAAAGTACCCTTTGCCTAGGATAGATGACCTGCTTGATCAATTGAGAGGTGCTTCAATGTTTTCGAAGATTGACTTGAGGTCCGGATACTATTAGTTGAAGGTGAAACATGTGGACATACTGAAGACAGCTTTCCGTACACGATATGGGCACTATGAGTTCTTGGTGATGCCTTTCGGGTTGACTAACGCTCCAACAGCTTTTATGGATATGATAAACCGTGTGTTTCACGAGTTTTTGGACAAGTTTGTGGTAGTGTTCATAGATGACATCTTAGTATACTCTAGGACCGAGGAGGAGCATGATGAGCATTTGCGGTTAGTGCTTCAGACCTTGCTTAAGAATCAGTTGTATGCCAAGCTAAGCAAATGTGAGTTTTGGATTAGGGAGGTAGTCTTCCTATGTCACGTGATCTCGGCTAAAGGGATTAGTGTGGATCCCAAGAAGATAGAAGCCATAGTGAGTTGGAAACAACCGAAGTCAGTGACAGAAATCCGTAGTTTCCTAGGTTTGGCGCGATATTATAGAAGACTTGTCGAGGGTTTTTCAAGGATTGCGGCTCCTTTGACTAAGTTGCTTCAGAAGAATGTCCCATATGAGTGGTCAGATGCAAGACAAAAAGCGTTTGAGCAGTTGAAGAAAGCTTTGACCGAAGCTCCTATTTTGATTCAGCCTGAACCGGGAAGAAAGTTTGTGTTTTACAGTGATGCATCATATGTAGGTTTAGGTTGTGTGCTTATGCAAGAAGGTAAGGTGGTAGCTTATGCTTCGAGACAATTGAAAGTTCACGAGAAGAACTATCCCACCCATGACATAGAGTTAGCCGCAGTAGTATTCGCTTTGAAGATCTGGAGACACCACCTTTATGGTGAGAAATGCACCGTATATACCGACCACAAGAGCTTGAAGTACTTGATGTCTCAAAGGGAGTTGAAACTTAGACAGCGTAGGTGGTTAGAGCTTCTAAAGGACTATGACCTTACGATAGAGTACCATCCGGGTAAGGCGAACGTAGTGGCCGATGTCTTAAGTAGAAAAGTGGTAGTTGAGTTGCGAGCTATGTTTGCGAGATTGAGTGTGTCCAAAGATGGTGGTTCGATTGCCGAGCTTCAGGTTAAGCCTTCGTTAGTCCAGTTGATTCGAGAGAAACAGTTGCGAGACGAGTCTTTGGCACCTCACATGCAAGATATAGCCGAGGATAGGCCTACTGATTATTGTTTTGGTGAGAATGGGATACTGTGTTTCAAGGATATGATAGTGGTTCCGGAAGATGCCGAGTTGAGACGTACAATCTTGAACGAAGCTCATAACAGTCCTTTTGCTATGCATCCGGGTAGTACGAAGATGTATCGTGGGTTAAAGGAAGAGTACTATTGGGTTGGATTGAAGAAGGATGTGGCTGAGTTTGTGAGTAAGTGTATGGTTTCTCAGCGAGTTAAGGCCGAGCATCAGTTTCCTTCAGGGTTGTTACAGCCGTTGAAGATTCTAGAATGGAAGTGGGAACGTATCACCATGGACTTCGTGTCAGGTTTACTGTTGACTCCATCGAAGAAGAATTCAATGTGGGTGATAGTCGGTAGATTTACTAAGTGTGCTCACTTCATACCCGTTCATACTACTTATACCTTAGATAAGTTGGTTGATCTGTACATCAGTGAGATAGTGAGGTTGCATGGGGTACCGAAATTGATTGTGTCAAACCGAGATCCGAGGTTTACAGCTAGATTTTGGGAGTGCTTGCATCGAGCCTTGGGTACATGGTTGAACTTCAGTACTTTGTATCATCCGCAGTCAGATGGTCAGTTAGAGAGGGTGATTCAGGTGTTGGAGGACATGTTGAGGTATTGTATCATCGATTTTTAGGGGTCTTGGGAGAAACATCTACCGTTAGTGGAGTTTGCTTACAACAACAGTTATCAGGCTAGTATTCAGATAGCACCGTATGAAGCTCTGTATGGTAAGAAGTGTAGGACTCCGATTTGTTGGGCCGAAGCCGGACAAAATCTTGTACCGATGCCTGATTTGCTTAAGGGCACTACAGAGAAGGTAAAGTTGATATGTGATCATTTAAAGACAGCTTCAGACCGACAGAAGTCGTATGTCAATTTAAAGAGAAAGGAGATAGAGTATGTTGTGGGTGAGAAAGTGTTTTTGAAAGTCTCACCTTGGAAGAAGGTGATGAGGTTTGGTAGGAAAGGTAAGTTGAGTCCGAGATTCATTGGACCTTATGAGGTAATTGAGAGGATTGGTCCCGTTGCCTATAGATTGAGACTCCCGACCGAGTTAGAAAAGATCCACGATGTATTCCATGCGTCGATGCTCCGCAAATATAGATCGGATCCGTCTCACGTAATGCCTGTAGAAGAGATTGAGTTGAATCCGGATTTGACATATGATGAGGAATCAGTTGAGATCTTAGCCTCGGTCAACAAGGTGTTGCGTGGTAGATCAATTGAGTTGGCCAAGGTGAGGTGGCAACGTCGAGGGGTGGACGAGGCCACTTGGGAGAGAAAGGAGGATATGGAAAGGAAGTTTCCTTATCTCTTTCAGCCAGGTAATTTTGGGGACGAAATTCCTTAAGTGAGGGAGAGTTGTAACGCCCCGGGTTTAGGGGTCGGATGTTACTCGGGCAAATCAGGTTTTAGTTGTGGGCTCGATTTAATTAAAATAGACTTTGGTTTTATTTTAAAAGGATTTGAAATTCATTAATGGCAAAGTTGTAAATTTTTAAAAGTAAGGAAAAAGATGAGTAAAAGAGCCTTTTGAAAAAAAAAAATATGCTCATCTTCTTCCTTGGTTTCCATTTTCACGACAAGAAGCTCTCCAAAATACCTAGATACTATTCCATTCATTTCCTTTATCATTTCAAGTGATTTCAACGAGGTAAGACCATTTTTGACTTGTCCTCTCAATTCCTAGCACATTGATGGTTTTAGTTTTTGAAAAACACCATTGTAGAGATTTTTCAAGATTTCAAAGTTTGAAGAAAAGTATGAAACTTTAATGGCTTCTTGGCTTGTTTTTTATTTGTAGAGTTAAGTTTTGAACTAATCTTGCCCTAAGGTACATTATATCTCGAAATGAAGGGTTTTTAGAAAAAATCCCGAAATGGGTTTTTGGGGTATTTTAAAAGTGTCAAAACTTGGGTTTTTAGTGTGGTTTTATGTTGGAGAGTGGGGCTGATGTTATAGAAATGGTAGGGAGATGTTTTGAAGGTGTTTGAAGGTGTTTTGAGTGTTGGAATCATTGATTTTTTGCTGGGTTATTAGGGAGTACGAAAATGGGATTTATGGTATTGGATTTGGTTTGAAATTGTAAGAATTTGGCTTGTGGTAGTAGCTTGTGGTTGTGACAGTGTTTGGTAATGATTTGGTTGAGTAATACATTGTTTTTTATTGACTAGAATCAAGGGAAACCATCGGAGAAGCTTCGGGAACTATTTCAGAAAATTTGGAGACTTTAGATCGGTGTTTCGGCTTTCGGTTGGGTTTCATCGGTGAGTGAAAATGTTTTGAACTTGATTTGATTTCGGAAAGGGTTCTTGGGGGTTTGAGTGGAGCCTTGAGGGCTAACCTAAACCCAAGTGTAAGTTCACTAACTATGCCTTGATTTGTTAAGTGTTGGTGCATGAACAATTGTTAAGATATTGTGTGTGGTTTGTGGATTTTCTTTACTTCCGTTGATATTGTTGTGTAGTCGTTGTTGGTGTCGAGCCTCACGTGATGGTTGTCGTAACTACGGTGATGTGTGGTCCCACCGGTAATGACTAGTAGAAGAGTAAGGTGATGTGTGGTCTCATCAGAAAACTACTAGTCGAACGGTGATGTGTGGTCCCACCGTGTTTTGGTTGTGCATGTGCAAACCATGTAATTGTGTTGTTGTGCTTCCTTTCGTGCATTTAAATGGTTTACTTATCATTTAAGAAATGTGTTTTGAAAACTACATGATTGATGAGTTTTTAGAGCTTCGCTTACTAAGCTTCCAAGCTTACGCTATCTTTTTTCAACATGCAAATCGTTAGAGTTACAGAAGGCAAGTGGGTAAGGGAGGAGCTTTTCAGAGTTCTCAAGTAGCTCAAGTATGGTTTAAGTCTTTGTAATAATGCCTAAACAATGGGGGTGCTAGACTTGTATGGAGTTGGTGCCAAACTCCTTAGTTTGATTTGTTGATGCTCTAGCATGTTGAGTGATGATACTATGTTGAATATGTTTATGCTTCTATGTTGTGAGCTTGTAAACCATGTTTATATTGTTGCTTAAATGCTTTGTGTTTTGAAGGCATTAGAACCATATTCCACGAATGCTATGAGTGTTTGTTTAAAAGCATGTAGACTTGATATGTAATGCATTTTGGTGAATGCTTGAATTCCTTTATGGATAGCCTTTTTATGTATGTTAAGTGTTCGGACATGCTTGTAGTAGGGTGTATGCCTCTATAGTATGTGTATGCACGTTGTATTCTTGATTCTTGATGTTTGAGGCATGTTGGGGACTTTTGGAGATGCAGAAACTAGTTTTTAGAAACACACAGACTGCAGGCGTTTCAGAACTTGTAAGGTGGTTTCGGAACGGGTGTGGTTTCATGGATACCCGTATCGGAATGCGTTCCGGTACGGTTTGGCTATTGTGAACCCCATTTCCGATACGCATACCGAAATGGTTTGGTTACTGTGAAGGCCTGTTCCGGAACGTGTTTCGGGACGTCTAGGCGAAAAAGGACCTTGTACCAGAACGAGGTGGGCCGTATCGGTACGGATAGTCTGACTTTTAAAACTAGGGCCCGTGTATCGAAACGGGCAAGCCTGTTTCGAAACACAGGCCTGTAATTTGGACTTTCGGCATCTTTAAAGGTCTTCAAGTGTTGGATATGAGTCTTGTTTGTTGTAAGCTTCCCTGTGAGCCCTGTTTGTATCCGTTTATCTTTGGTCCGGTCGCATGTGCAAGGAATCGAACTAACTTGAATACATGGTAAATTTATATCAACTTACGTTTCGTCTGCAAAGTCTTGTCTTTTTTATCCGCTGTCGTTTCACACATAAGATTTAATGATCCATCTAGACAAGATAATTGAAGAAAATTTTCTAGGGTTGCTAAGCAAGGCGGGACCTTAACGGGTTTCACTTCGGTTTTCCCCATGTGACCTGCTAGGACCGATCAGTCGTCCAGACCGGGATGAGGGGATTACAACGAAGTGACATTGTTTACTAATATTATACATTATTATAAGCATGTGAAAACAATATTGGTGTATAATATATAAGGTACTACAAAGTGGCATTGTATACCAATATTATACAATAAGAAAATTCTAGAACGAGCAACGCACATCGCTAAACACCACTAATGCAATACATTGATGAACACCATTAATTTTTAATGACTTTTAAATGATTATTAAAAATTTCAAAGACTCGACATGTAATTAATTGTATTTCAAAAGAAAATTAGAAAAAATTATTCCATGTACCATTCTCACCACCTCTTCCATGGTACTTCCCAATTAAATGAAACCATATCATATTTATTTTCTATATAATATTTTCTTATAAATTAAAATTTACAAATCATCAACTTCTTCCTCATACTTCATATATTAATTATAATATGTTAATGAATAAAATTCTTAATTTTTTTTAAAAAAACACCTCAAAAGTTTAATCCACGAATCAAAAGAGACAAAAATAAAATAATTAATTTTAATCTGTTAAAACCTAGGATTAACATATTCGTTTAAAATATGAACAAATTAATTAGAAAACCCTATACCATGGGGTTTTTAACATATTAAAATTAAGAGTAAACTACATAAATGACCACCATACTATTGGAAAAGTCGCGATTTGATCACCTTACTTTTTTCGAATCAATTAAACCAACTGCGTATTAAATTGGGTGCAATGTGACTACCAACCGTTAGAGGTTAACGGTAGGGTGACGTGGCAGTTAAAAAATTAAAGGTATAATTACACATTTGGTCCTTACTATTTACACATGTCACCACCTATTTAGAGGAGAAAAACAAAATCCCCAAACTTGCTCTAGGTGGGAATCAAACCTGGGTGAAGTAGAGTTAAAGACAACACCTTAACCACTGCACCAAGCATATGTTTATGTTATAAATCACCAATTGTATTATATGTCTTATTGTTTGTTACCATTAAAACTCATCTTCTTCCTCATCACTTTTGTCCTGCTTCAGTATTCCCATGTTTTCTCTTCTTCATCCTCCATAAAATCTACTGAAGCTCTTTCAAAATGAAAAGCTAGCCTCCACAACCACACTAGAGTTTATGGCAGATTAAACTGAGAAGCAGAATCTTTTAATACCAGAATTTCAACTTGATGACTAAACTAGGATTCAGGAAGAGGCACCCAAGCATCACCAGATTCACCATTAAAATTTTCAACTTGAGGACTAAATCAGGATTCAAGCCTATTTCTTGAAGGAAACAATGAGTCGAGACAAAAGTAATCCTAAACAACCCAACATCATCAATTTCAAAACCCCTAAAAGTAGCCATCTTTCTAGCTAATTTCATTGTTATTTTATCCTCATTATCACAAATTCACAATCCACAAAACTATTTTTTTTTACCTAAACTAAACAAACACACCAAAATCCACAACATTGAACAACAACAAAAACAAAAGATTTCAACTCTGAAACCCAGAATAACTAAATATGTATATAAATTAAAGCCCTGATAATGTGACAATTGATACAAACAAAGACAAGTATACATATTTCTCAAATGATTTCAAAACCAACCGAAATTGAACCACCACAAATTATATAATTAACATGCTGAAAAAAGGCCCAGTTTACAGCATCACACCTGCGCCTAATCTCTCCTCTCCTCACAGTCTTAATCTCATAAACGCTTAGCTTCTGCATAGCTTTTGCAAAATCTTGAAAGAACTTGTTTTGATCCTTTGCATACAATTCCACAAATGGCCTTGTTCTTTGATCATTGTACAATCCATGATCTGATTCCAAAAGACCCAACCCCTTCGGTAAATTCTGGTAATACAAGTTATCAAACTTGTTAGGGGTCATGATATCATTAAAAACAGATAAAGTTGGGTTCTTTGGATAATCTGCACAAGCTTGTCATGATATCATTAAAGATTCTGCTTCTCAGTTTAATCTGCCATAAACTCTAGTGTGGTTGTGGAGGCTAGCTTTCCATTTTAAAAGAGCTTCAGTAGATTTTATGGAGGATGAAAAAGAGAAATCATGGGAATACTGAAGCATGACAAAAGTGATGAGGAAGAAGATGAGTTTGAATGGTAACAAACAATAAGAGATATAAAACAATTGGTGATTTATAGCACAAACATGTGCTTGGTGCAGTGGTTAAGGTGTGCCTTTAACTTTACTTTACCCAGGTTCGATTCCCACCTAAAGTAGATTTGGGGATTTTGTTTTTCTCCTCTAAACAGGTGGTGACACGTGTCACCACCTGATTGGAGGAGGAAAATAATTTATTAATCAAATATAAATAATTAAATTCCTCCAATAAGGTGTTGACACGTACCACCACCTAATTAATTTATTTTATTAGTTTAAAATTAGGACTAAATTGAAAGAATGTGTAAATAGTAAGGACCAAATGTGTAATTATACCCTTAATTTTTAACTACCACGTCACCCTACCGTTAACCTCTAACGGCTGGTGGTCACATTGCACCTAATTTAATAGTATGTTGGTTTAATTGCTTCGAAAAAAGTAAGGTGGTCAAATCGCGACTTTTCCAACAATATGGTGGTCATTTATGTAGTTTACCCTAAAATTAATTATTTTATTTTTGTCTCTTTTGATTCATGGGTTGGTTAAACTTTTTGGGTGTTTTTTAAGGATTTTATTTATTAACATATTAGAATGAATATATGAGGTATGATGAAGGTGATGATTTGTAAATTTTAATTTATAAGAAAATATTATGTGGAAAATAAAAATGATGTGGTTTCATTTAATTAAGTAAGACAGTGGATGATGTGGTGAGAATGGTTCATGAAATAATTCCTTCTAATTTTTTTGAAATATTGATTAATTACATGTCGATCCCTTGAGATTTTAATAATCATTTAAAAGTTATTAAAAAATTAATGGTGTTCAGCGATGCATTGTATTAGTAGTGTTCAACGGTGTGCGTCGCCCGCTCTAGGCTCATCCTATACATTATTATAAGCATGTGAAAACAAAAATGATATACAGTAAAACCTCTATAAATTAAGACTCTTTAAATTAATAAACTCTATTAAATAATAAATTTCTCCGGTCCTGACTTGGGCTAATGTAAAAAACCATCAAATTAGATAAGATAATAATATAATAATTTTTTGGAGATCCCCTTTATAAAATTAAAGTACCCACCAAAAAAATAATTTTTGCACCTCCATCAAATAATTTTTTAGTGAATATTATTGAAATAATAATTTTTTAACATATGATAATATATATATATATATATATATATATATATATATATATATATATATATATATTGTATTGTAGGCATATGCTCGCGCTTATATTTTACAGATGATCAGTGGGGTAATGAGGCCTGACAAAACTTAGGACAAGGTTCACACCATCTGGTTGCGCCATTTGCAAAATTTTGAAGATATTGGTAAACTGAGCTGAGGATCCGCAGTTTTGGCTACTCTGTTTAGAGAGTTGTGCAAGAACATCGATCCTGAAAAGTGCCAAATCGGAGGTTGTTTGGTGTTGTTCCAGTCTTGGGCGTGGTGGAGAATGCCGTTTTTACGCCCTGAGCTTCTGCAGCCTACTCCATATGTTTTTCCACTAGCCCGGAGGTAAGGAAAGAGTTGTTAATTTTTTTAATAGACGTATTATTATAATTAATTAAAATTATCTTCTTATTTTGTAGGTGGACCGCTTCTTTAACTCATGTTGGTGTTGCAAAGGGCCTGATAGTTATCAGGCAAGATATTGAGAATTTTTCAAAAGATCAGGTAACACTTTGGTGTATTTATTCGAAGCTAGAATTTTATATTTAACTATACATAATTCATTTTTAATATACACTATATATTCTACAATTTTTATGGCCAGCGTACTCTCATACGGACTTGGAACATTGCATCCCGATATTTTTGGCCGAGATGAAGCTTATTTGGACAACCTCTGTACCACTTATCTGCTATGGCACAATTGAGTGGCATTCGACCAACCGTGTCCTACAGCAATTTTGTTGTTTCCAATGTATCTCAATCGAGCCTCCAAACTTGGATGAGTTGCACAAACTCACTCGACAAGGGAAGCTCAAGGAAATAAATATTTATATACTTACCGCATTCTTTAATTAATTCGAACGTAATTCATATCTAAAAAGAATAAATCAATTGTTTGATTGTCTTGTAGGTTGATTCATCGATGCACCACTAGTCTTATATCGCTCACTGGAGGGACAGGCTGAATCAGTGTTGGCAACCCTGGACTGAGTATTGTATATTTGATACGATGGTGAGCGATGATTACGACGAGTGGTTTAGGGCGAATGGGAAGCCGTCTATTCTGACTCCAGAGAAGGCAACAGTCGTGTATCAACGTCAGCAACACAACCGCCTACGGTCTCAGCATTCGAGGGTGAGGGTAGCACATAACACCTCCGGTGGTGGTCCTTCCTCTGCAGCACCGCCACCACCACTGCCACCATCAGATGCTACCCCACCACCGATGCGGCCACTGTTGACTCAAAGTCCAAGTCAAGGTTATTTAACGCCTTCTTCTATGTCAGACCACTTTTCTCAACTTTCAGCGATGATGAGTGGTGCCTCTAGCTATCCTGCAGGCTATATGCCCTATGTGCCGTTCCCCCCGATGTCAGCTGCATTTGGAACTGGGATTGTCCAACAAACGCCACCACAATCGATTTTCTACCTAAGTGGGCCTGGTGGAACGAGCGGTAGTGCAGCTGTTGGAACCGGGGATGGTGATGATGATGATGGTGGTGATGATGGTAACGACGCTCTACCCCGACGCAATCTGGAGCGACATCGTCGTGCACCATCTTGTGGTACCGGTGGACATAGGCGCCATTAGTTTTTTTGGTTGTTTATTTTATTTGAAAATACTGAACTTTTCTAAGTGTTCTTGAAGCCAAAACAGTGATTTTCGAAACGGATAAATTGATTTTTGATATAACTAAAGAATTTAAGGACTAAATTGAAAATGAGAAAACGAATTTTTAAGTCCTCAAACCTCTCTATATGTTTAAAAGAAAATGCCTAAGTTAAAAACTGATTTTATCAAAACTTTTCTAAGTGTTCTTGAAGCCAAAACAGTGATTTTCGAGTCACCGTTTCGGAACGGCCTTATGCGTTTCGAAACACTTTTGAAACTGTGAACCTGTGTTTCGAAACGGGTATCGAAACAGTTTCTGAAACGGCTTAAGAACATCGAGACACCGTATCGAAACGACCTCAAATGTTTCGAAACGACATTCAATTCAGATTTAAAAAATATGACTGTTGAAGTTTTTAACCGATTTTTCACAAGTCGTTAAGGCGTATCGAAACGATTTCAAGCCGTTTTGATACAGACCTTGACAGTGGCAAAAATGTTTCGAAATGAGTTTCGAAACAACTCTTAGCGTATCGAAACAAGCTTAACTGTTTCGATACAGGCTCTTTAATGCACCACAACAATTCTTTCTATTTTGTTCTGTTTCGAAATAGGGTCGGTCATTTCGAAACGGTTGGTTGCAGACTGCATTTATGGAGGGAAGATAACATCCCCAACAGCTCTATTGATGAATGCAACAATCACAACGGCTAGAATTCAATGAGAAGGTATAAAAGGGACCTCTAAAAGCTTTAGCAACAACTATTGATCCAAAAGCAAGCATCCAAACATCAAATCCAAGCATTTGTGCCTAAATCCCATTATTGTCTTATAACCCCAATTGTATTTTTCATTCTTATCATTTCAATTGGGTTGGGTGCTTGTAATTCGGCTACCTTGTGTATTGAGAGATACTTATTTTAGCCAACAACTTCTTTGTTATTATTGTGTGAGGATTGGGTCAAATTTTTGGTAGAAAATTTGACCGATGTTGTAACGGTTACCTTCTTAGCCTAGAAAAAGGGGAAGAGCAATTAGTGGAATTGTTGAAAATCCTTAGTGAAGCTAAGGTAGTGGATGTAGAGTTCGATTGGAACTTGAACCACTCTAAAATTCCTTGTCTACCATTTTTATTTGTCTATTCCACTTCCAAAAACTTTAAAAACCCAATTCACCCCTCTCTTGGTTTATATCGATCATTCGATCCACTCAACAATTGGTATCAGAGCCTACCTCTTTGAAGAATTAACAACCACAAGAGAAGTTCCTATAAAGAGTGTGATCATCCAAGAATCAAGATATGTCATCTACATCCGGATCTAGCATGTACGAGTCTCAATCCACTACAAAGCCGCATTTCTTCAATGGTGAGAACTATCCGTTTTGGAAGAATTGGATGCGCCTCTTCATCAAATCCAACGATTACTTGGTTTGGGATGTCATTGAAGATGGTCCCTACATTCCATTGAAGCAAGATAATGAAGGTAAGATGGTTCTAAAGAAAAAGATGGAGATGAGTGAAGAAGAGAGGAAGAAGATCCAAATAAATGACAAAGCTCTTCACATGCTCTTTTGTTCTTTCGGTTCCGACATCTACTCCAAAGTCTCCTCCATTGAGAGTGCCAATGAAGTGTGGGATACTCTAGAGACCACCTATGAAGGAACCAATGATGTGAAGGAGACCAAGATTGGAATTCTCAATCTTAGTTATGAGAATTTCAAGATGGAGCCCGAAGAAACAGTGTTAAAGATGTTCGATCACTTCTCAACCATCGTCAACGGGCTTAAGGGCTTTGGAGAGACTATTCCGGAAGACAAGCTTGTCCGGAAGCTACTCTACTCACTTCCTGAATCTTGGGATGGGAAGAGAACCGCCATCATCGAGGCTAAAAACTTGAAGACTCTAAAACTTGATGAGCTAGTGGGTTCTCTCCTTACTCATGAGATTATGAAGCAAGGAAAGGAAGAAGAAAAGAAGAAGGAAGAGAAAAGAGTGGAGAAGCTAGAGGTGGAAAAGAAGAAGAAAATAGGAGTGACTCTCAAAGCTTCATTACTTGAGGAGAGCACTTCTAGTGAGGAGGATGAGTTAGAAGAATTGGCTATGATAGCCAAAAGATTATCACGCTTCATGAGGTCCAACCGAGGAAGGAAAATTCAAAGAAAGATGGACTTCAAGGGTAAAAGCAAAGAAGAAGAGATGGATCAAATCATTTGCTTCGAGTGCAAAAAGCTCGGTCACATTCGTTCGGTGTGCCCTCAACTCAAGAAGAATGGCTTTGAGAAGAAGAAGAAGCTCAAAGCCAAGCTTGCTACTTGGAATGACGAGGAGTCATCCGAGGATGATGAACAAGAAGTGGCCAACCTTTGCCTCATTGGCACTTGAGGAGGATTCCTCCATGGTAACATCTAACTCATCATCTTTTGATTTTACATTTGATGAATTAAATGATGCATATGATGAGTTGCAAGAGGTTTATGATGAGTTAGTTGAGAAATACAAGGAGTCAGTCATTAGGAATAAGAAAATTATTTCGTAATTAAATGATAAAAATGACTATCTTTCTCAAGCTAACTTAAAATTTGAGAAAAAGATTTTAGGTTTAAAAGATGAAGTTAAATTCTTCCAAGATGAAAATGTTAACCTAAATAATATTCTTTCTCAATGTAATAGTGAACACCAAAATGTGTTAGGTGAGCTTAACAAGCTCAAAGAGTCTTTTTAAATATGTTGGTAATGTGAAGCATGAAAAAGGTGAATCATCTAAAACAAACCAACCTAGGAGAAAGACTAATAACTACAAACAAAGTAGCTTCCCTAGACATAATAGAACTAAAATGATTAGAAGTGTATGGGTTCCTAAGGAACTTGTAAAATCTAATAATATTGTTGCTATGTCACATTGGATTCCTAAGGGAACCAAGCTATTGGGAGCTAACACTCGTGGACCCAAAATGATTTGGGTACCAAAAACAAAAGTTTAATATCTTTGTTTGTAGGGGGAGCATTGCTACAAGGCCAAAGCACAAAGTCAAAACTCATGGTACCTTGATAGTGGATGCTCGAGGCATATGACCGGAGACAAGAGTAGATTCATGGATTTAAAGCCAAAAAGTGGAGGAGTGGTGACATTTGGTGAGAACTCCAAAGGCCACATTAAAGGTATTGGCTCCATAGGTAATCACTCTACTATTCTTATTGAAAATGCCTTGTATGTCGATGGTCTTAAACATAATTTGTTGAGCATAAGCCAATTATGTGATAAAGGATTTAATGTTTTATTTGATAAAAATGGGTGCAAAATTGTTGACATTAAATCTAATAGTATTATGCTCATAGGTCATCGCATAGGTAACATTTATATGGTGCATTTAGATGACATACATACATCCCATGTATGTTTAGTAGCTCAAAATGAAAATGATGCATGGCTATGGCATAAGAAACTAGGACATGCTAGCATTAGTGTTTTAGAAAAAATAGTTTCCCTTGATCTAGTTAGAGGTTTACCCAAGATTAAGTTCTCAAACGATAAAATTTGTGATGCATGTTCTAAGGGTAAACAACATAAGTCATCCTTTAAATCCATTAATGATATTTCTACAAGTGTCTACAACTTATCCATGTGGATTTATTTGGACCTATTAGGACAATGAGCTTGGGTGGTAAATCTTATGCATTTGTTCTTGTAGATGATTTTTCTAGATTTACTTAGGTTCTATTTTTAAGTACTAATGATGAGGCTTTAGAAAAATTCATCATATTTTCAAAATTAACCCAAAATGATCTTGAACTTAGAATTTCCCATATTAGAAGTGATCATGGAACCGAATTTCAAAATCTAGGGTTTGAAGAATTTTTAAATGAAAATGGTATTAGCCACAAATTTTTGGCTCCTCGAACTCCTTAACAAAATGGGGTAGTTGAGAGGAAAAATAGAACTTTACAAGAAATGGCTAGAACCATGCTTTGTGAAAACAATTTACCTAAATATTTTTGAGCAGAAGCCACAAACACCGCTTGCTACATTGTAAACCGAGTAATGATTAGGCCAATTTTAAAGAAAACACCTTATGAGATTTTAAAATCTAAAAAGCCTAACATTAGCTATTTTCATCCATTTGGTTGCAAGTGTTTTGTTTTAAATAATGGAAAAGATAACTTAGGTAAATTTGATGCAAAAAGTGATGAAGCTATTTTCATAGGATATTCCTTAAACTCTAAAGTCTATCGTGTATTTAACAAGAGAACTTTAGTAGTAGAAGAATCTATACATGTTGTATTCGATGATAACCTCCTTCCAAGGAAGGATTCTTGTGATGATGATGATGTAGGAATGATTAACGCCTTTGATGGAGGACAAACTTCAAAGGAGGATGAGATTTTGTTGAGTGTGTAAAAGTTCTATTATTTACACCCTTTTTAACCCATATTTCTGCTGCATTCAAGCATCATTCCATTGCATTTAGGTTAGTTTACAGCAAAACATCACAAATATATTAAAGGCACGGATTCTACTAAAAGATAGCTGATTTTGTAGGTTGCCGCCGTCGTAGACGGAGAAGGCGGGCGCAGGGCAGAGAAGCAGAAGAGCTGAACTGGACAAGCAGACAAAGAGGACGATGCTGCCATGGTGCTGTCGTGACAGCATGATGACAACAGTTTTGTGGAGAGAAAAAGCAAAGTGGACCTTGATAGATAGAGAAAATTCTGCTCGTCTGTCGTGTGAAAACCTTATATTTTTCCAAGCCCCGGATCAAAAGATATGTCAAGCCAAAGCTCAAGGAGAGGAAATCCCAAGAAACAAGGAGGACGGCTGAAAAGTAGGATCCTTAGAGATTAAGTCTTTATTAGAATCATACTTTTAATTAAAGTTGTAATCCTTGTTAACTTAGAATACTTGAGCCCAAAGCTTATATAAGGGCATGTATTTTAACCTAGGAGATCATACTCCATAACCCATAGCCGATTTCCCATAACCGACAACCAAAAACCCTCCGCCGATTACCCGCCGTCGATATGTTCTAAAACCCCCTAGGGCCACGGGTTGATTTGTAAAGTAGTTGCAAGGGTTGTTTTGTTTTAGGATTTTTCAGTTCAATAAAATAAACTTCAAGTTCTCTTATTTTGGTTATTAATATCTTGCAAGAGCATCGGGAGAGAATTGTGAGGTTATCTATTTACTTAGCATCGGGAGAGTTAAGTATACGAAAGAAATAAGAGCAAGTTCTCTAGTTTATAGTTGAACTACCTTGTGCCTAGGGATAGGGCAAGGTTAAGTGGCTAAAGAAGAATTCATACACATCGGTGTTCATCCTTCGATTCACGCCCGGAGGTATCATCAAGACGTGATCATCGACAGACTTGGACCTAGGGATAGGCCAAGGCAGATCTGGGATTCTTGCCAAACTTGAAAGTACTGAGTTGGTGTGTTTGCTGCTGCGACGACCAACAGACTGCTGCCGCGACAGGTGCTGTCCGCGACAGGCGCGACGACAAAACTGGATTTCCTAAGCATTGCAATACCTGCACTACTGAGCAATTCAATACCAGCCCATTCTCTCTATCTTGATATTTCTACTCTTTTATTTACTTTTACTTTATTATTCTCGTGACAACTTTCTCAAATATTTCCTTTACTTTCGTACAGTGAATTAAGGTGAAGCTATTAGCTCAATCCCTGTGGAGACGATATCCGATACTTCGTATCACTTTACTACTTGCGTCATGTACACTTGCACTACCATTGCGATAGACTATTTTACACGCAACAAGTTTTTGGCGCCGTTGCCGGGGATTGACAACATAACTCTACCTTTCTTTTATTGCACTTTTCGTTTTTATTTTTGTTTTTATTTTTATTTTTATTTTTCTATTTTTCGTTGGTGCATTCAACTCTTGCTTTTCACAAGGTTTTCTTGTTTATGCGCAGATCGAATCGAGGTAAAGATCTTGAATATCCATTAGATCCGGAAGTTGAATGTTCCTTCAATCTCAAGAAACAACTTCGACACCTTCTAGCCAGGAACGAATACCTTGAAGAACATCTAGAGAAGATGGCCCACGTTGGAGACGACCCGCCTGCTGGCGATGTGATACCGCCTGTCGGCAACCCTGCCGCCGGCCGACGGTCCTGTCGTGACTACATGTTGAACGATCATGTAGAGTTGGAGACCACGCTGCCGGATATTGATGTTGACAACTTCGAGCTGAAACCTGTCATGTTTAGTATGATCAACAATGTCGGGCAGTTTAGTGGTGCTGTTACAGAGGATGCTAGGGAGCATCTCAAAACGTTCCAGGAGATCTGTGGTTCGTTTAGACTGCCAGGAGTTAATCCGGAGATATTGAGGCTTCGGTTATTTCCCCATTCATTGAGGGACAGAGCAAAAACTTGGTGGAATAAACTTACGCCGGGTTCAAGTAGAACTTGGGCAGATTTATCTCGTGAATTTTTATCTCGTTTTAATCCTTCACATTTATCTGAACGATTACGTAACGAAATTGCTACTTTTCAACAGGAAGATGACGAGCCGATGCACAAGGCCTAGGACAGATTTACTACTCTTCTACGGAACTGCCCAATGCACAGATTCCCCGTCTGGAATCAGGTTACAAAGTTTTATAATGCTGCCAACTTACAAACTCGTATTCGAATTGATTCAGCAGCAAATTGATTGTTATTGGATAAAGATCCGGACGAGGCAATGCAAGTTTTGAAAATCTGGCCAAGAACGAGGAGCAGTTTTCGACAGCAAGAAGAGGGGGTAAACGGGTACTTGCTGTCAAGGATTATGAAGCCGACAGCACAATGAAATCACATGTAGCATTCCTTACTAAAGCAATGAAAAAGTTATTGAATGATGATGGACAACATGGATTTGCTGTTGAGGAGGTATGTGAAATCTGTGAGGGAAATCATGGTTCGGATGAGTGCCCGATACAGTTAGAAGAGGGTAAATATGTTGGAAGTTACAAGCCAAATTATAATTCCAACAACTATAATCCCAATTGGAGGAAGGATCCCAAATTTTCCTGGAGTAATCCTAATAACGCCCTGAATCCTAAAGCACATAATCAGAATCAGGGAGGACCTAGATTGCTGACGCGACAGCAACTGCCGCCGCAACAGCAACAGCAGCCACCAGCTGCTACGAGTAGTATATTGGAACAGACTCTGGCCACCTTTATGTCTCAAACCGGTACTTATATTGAGAATATGAATCAGTTTGTCAAGAAGACAGAGAATTTCATGGATAAAACAGAGATGAGGATGACGAATCATGAAGCTACTTTGAAATCTCTGGAGACACAAATGGGTCAGGTTTCCCAACATATTAAGCCGAGGCAGACTGGAGGATTCCCTAGTAATACTGAAAATGCTAGGCAGCCCACACATGAGCAATGTAAGGCTATTACTACTAGGAGTGGGAAGAAATTATCAGGGCCGGAAAAAGAAGCTGAAACAGTAAAGGATCCAATCTCAGACAAACCTGCCGAGGAAGCTGCCCCGACAGGTGATAAACAGACTGTTGCCGATGAGCCTGTCACGACAACAGAAGCGACAGAGGAGAAAAATGATGATTTTCGTCCTCAGATTCGTATGCAGTGGGAAGGACGTATTGCTGATTACCGTCCCCCGCCACCTTTTCCCCAACGGATACAGCAAGCTAAGCAAGAATCTCAGCTTAAAAAGATTTATGATATTTTTAAGCAGGTTCATATTAATATTCCGTTGTTAGATGTCGTTAGGGAGATGCCCGGTTATGCTAAATTTCTCAAGGATGTCATGTCAAAGAAATCTAAACTTGGGGAGTTTGAAACGGTAAAGATGACAGAAGGTTGCATGAGTATTCTTCATCGGCAGCCACCCCAGAAAAAGAAGGATCTGGGGAGCTTCATCATACCTTGCGTAATCGGAAATAAATTTGTGGGTAAGGCACTTTGTGATCTTGGTGCTAGTGTTAATTTAATGCCAAAATCTGTTTTTTAGAAATTAGGTATTGGAAAGGCGTGGCCCACGACAGTAACTCTGCAGCTGGCAGACCGCTCTTACGTTCATCCAGAAGGAAAAATTGAAGATATTCTGGTAAGAGTGGATAAATTTATTTTTCCTGCTGACTTTCTTGTTTTAGATTGTGAAACAGATGAAAATGCACCAATCATCCTTGGGCGACCCTTCTTAGCCACGGGAAGATCACTGATTGATGTGGAGAAAGGAGAACTCACCATGCGAGTGAACGATCAAGAGATTAAGTTGAATGTTCTCCAAGCAATGAAACATGCTGATGTAGACGAGGAATGCAAGGCTATCACTGATGTTACCCTTGATCAACCATGCATCAGGTCAGGCTGTCACGATATTAAATTTAGGCACTACCGCGACAGACACCTACAGGCCTGTCACGACAGCACTGACGACAGCAACGATGACAACAACTCCTCTGAACCCGATACATCTGATACTGAAGATCAGGAGGAGGTAAATTGGATAGGCAATCATCCAGGTAAGTTATTCGAACCTTTGAATTATACTTCGGATAACCATTTAATCCCAAAGCCATCTACTGTTGAACCACCTGCCTTAGAATTGAAGCCCCTGCCAGGGCAGCTAAAATATGCTTTTCTTGGTTCAAATGATACGCTGCCCGTAATCATCTCTTCTAAGCTGCCGCAGGAACAGGAACGGCAGCTAATCGGCATGTTACGGCAGCACAAAAAGGCAATTGGATGGACGATCGCTGACATTCAAGGCACTAGTCCGACGTTATGCATGCACAAAATCCTTCTAGAGGAAGATCATAAGCCGACTATAGATGCCCAAAGGCGGCTTAATCATGCAATGAAAGAGGTGGTTCGTAAAGAGATAATCAAATGGTTAGATGCTGGTATTATTTACGCCATCTCTGACAGCAAATGGGTGAGCCCGGTGCAATGCGTTCCAAAGAAAGGAGGAATGACCGTGGTGACCAATGAAAACAATAAGTTAATCCCAACCAGGACTGTGACCGGTTGGAGGGTTTGTATGGACTATCGGAAGCTTAACAAAGCTACCCGAAAGGACCACTTTCCTTTACCCTTTATTGATCAAATGCTTGATAGATTAGCGGGTAAACCTTACTATTGTTTTCTTGATGGTTATTCAGGTTATAATCAAATTGCTATCGCACTGGAGGATCAAGAAAAAACGACTTTCACATGCCCCTACGGAACGTACGCTTTTAGGAGAATGCCATTTGGATTATGTAATGCACCCGCCACCTTCCAAAGGTGCATGATGGCCATATTCTCCGACATGGTGGAGGACTTCCTCGAGATTTTTATGGATGATTTTTCAGTCTTTGGAGACGATTTTGAGAGCTGCCTCGGCAATCTACAAAAGGTGCTTGAAAGATGTGAAAAAGCAAACCTAGTTTTAAATTGGGAAAAATGCCACTTTATGGTGGATGAAGGGATAGTCCTTGGCCATAAGATTAGCTGCCGTGGCATAGAAGTCGACAGGGCTAAAATAGAAGTGATCGAGAAGCTGCCGCCGCCGACCACAGTCAAGGGTATTAGAAGTTTCTTAGGGCACGCTGGTTTTTATCGGAGATTCATTGCAAATTTTCAAAAATCACCAAACCCCTATGTCATCTTTTGGAGTAGAACCGACCCTTTGACTTTAATGAAGAATGTACTGAAGCATTTAAGGTTCTGAAGGAAAAACTGGTAACAGCCCCAATAGTACAGCCACCAGACTGGACACAGCCATTTGAGATTATGTGTGATGCTAGTGACTATGCTGTCGGGGCAGCACTTGGGCAGCGCAGAGATAAGCTATTTCATGTCATATATTATGCTAGCAAGACGTTGAATGACGCCCAAGTGAACTACACCACCACAGAAAAGGAGCTATTAGCTGTGGTATTCTCCATCGACAAGTTTCGTTCTTACATACTTGGGACGAAAGTAATAGTGCACACAGACCATTATGCCCTGAAGTAGTTGTTCGCAAAGAAGGATATTGTTGAGTGTGTAAAAGTTCTATTATTTACACCCCTTTTAACCCATATTTCTGCTGCATTCAAGCATCATTTCATTGCATTTAGGATAGTTTACAGCAAAACATCACAAATATATTAAAGGCACGGATTCTACTAAAAGATAGCTGATTTTGCAGGTTGCTGCCATAGTTGACGAAGAAGGCGGGCGCAGGGCAGAGAAGCAGAAGAGCTGAACTGGACAAGCAGACGACGAGGATGATGCTGCCATGGATCTGCCGTGACAGCATGATGACAGCAGTTTTGCGGAGAGAAAAAGCAAAGTGGACCTCGATAGATAGAGAAAATTATGCTCGTCTGTCGTGTGAAAACCATATATTTTTCCAAGCCCCGGATCAAAAGATATGTCAAGCCAAAGCTCAAGGAGAAGAAATCCCAAGAAACAAGGAAGGCGGCTGAAAAGTAGGATACTTGATGATTAAGTCTTTATTAGAATCTTACTTTTAATTAAAGTTGTAATCCTTGTTAACTTAGAATACTTGAGCCCAAAGCTTATATAAGGGCATGTATTTTAACCTGGGGCATATCATACATCATACTCCATAACCCATAGCCGATTTCCCCATAACCGACTACCAAAACCCTCCGCCGTTTACCCGTCGTCGATATGTTCTAAAACCCCCTAGGGCCACGGGTTGATTTGTAAAGTAGTTGCAAGGGTTGTTTTGTTTTAGGAATTTTCAGTTCAATAAAATAAACTTCAAGTTCTCTTATTTTGGTTATTAATATCTTGCAAGAGCATCGGGAGAGCATTGTGAGGTTATCTATTTACTTAGCATCGGGAGAGTTAAGTATACGAAAGAAATAAGAGCAAGTTCTCTAGTTTATAGTTGAACTATCTGGTGCCTAGGGATAGGGCGAGGTTAAGTGGCTAAAGAAGAATTCATACACATCGGTGTTCATCCTTCGATTCAAGCCGGGAGGTATCATCAAGACGTGATCATCGACAGACTTGGACCTAGGGATAGGCCAAGGCAGATTTGGGATTCTTTCCAAACTTGAAAGTACTGAGTTGAGAGTTTGCTGCCGCGACAATCAACGGACTACTGCCGTGACAGGTGTTGTCCGCGACGGGCGCGACGACAGAACTGGATTTCCTAAACTCTGCAATACCTGCACTACTGAGCACTTCAATACCAGCCCATTCTCTCTATCTTGATTTCTCTACTTTTATTTTCCAGTATTCTTTATTATTTTCGTGACAATATCTTAATATATTCTTTTCCCCTTGTGCAAATAGCGAAGGAAAGGGTTAGCCCAGTCCCTGTGGAGACGATATCCGATACTCTAGTATCACTTTATTACTTGCGACGTGTACACTTGCACTCAATTGTGATAGACTCTTTTACACGCAACAAGTTTTTGGCGCCGTTTCCGGGGATTGGCAACATAACTACACATTTCTTTTATTGCACTTTTTCGTTTTAGTTTTTCTTTTTCTTTTTCTTTTTCTTTTTCTGTTTTTTCGTTGGTGCCTTCAACTCTTGCTTTTCACGAGGTTTTCTTGTTTATGCACAGATCTAAAAGAGGTGAAGATCCTGAGTATCCACTAGATCCGGAAGTTGAACGTTCCTTCAATCTCAAGAAACAACTTCGTCACCTTTTAGCCAGGAACGAGTACCTTGAGGAACAGCTAGAGAAGATGGCCCATAACCCACCTGTTGGCGGTGGTATACCGCCTGTCGACGACCCGCCCGCAGCAGCCGGACGACGGTCCTGTCGTGACTACATGCTGAACGATCATGTAGAGCTGGAAACCACGCTGCCGGATATTGATGTTGATAACTTTGAGCTTAAACATATCATGTTTAGTATGATCAACAATGCCGGGCAGTTTAGTGGTGCTGTGACAGAAGATGCTAGGGAGCATCTCAAAACCTTCCAGGAGATCTGTGGTTCGTTTAGACTGCCAGGAGTTAATCCGGAGATACTAAGGCTTCGGTTATTTCCCCATTCATTAAGGGACAGAGCAAAAACTTGGTGGAATAAACTTACGCCGGGTTCAATTAGAACTTGGGCAGATCTATCTCGTGAATTTTTATCTCGTTTCAATCCTTCACATTTATCTGAGCGATTACGTAACGAAATTGCTACTTTTCAACAGGAAGATGACGAGCCAATGCACGAGGCCTGGGACAGATTTACTACTCTTCTACGGAACTGTCCAATGCATGGATTCCCCGTCTGGAATCAGGTTACAAAGTTTTATAATGCTGCCAACTTACAAACTCGTATTCGAATTGATTCAGCAGCAAATGGACTATTATTGGATAAAGATCCGGACGAGGCAATGCAAGTTTTGAAAAATCTGGCCAAGAATGAGGAGCAGTTTCCGACAGCGAGAAGAGGGGGTAAACGAGTACTTGCTGTCAAGGATTATGAAGCCGACAGCACGATGAAATCACAGGTAGCATTCCTTACTAAAGCAATGAAAAAGTTATTTAATGATGATGGACAACATGGATTTGCTGTTGAGGAGGTATGTGAAATCTGTGAGGAAATCATGGTTCGGATGAGTGCCCGATACAAGTAGAAGAGGGAAAATATGTTGGAAATTACAAGCCAAATTACAATTCCAACAACTATAATCCCAATTGGAGGAAGGATCCCAAATTTTCCTGGAGTAATCCCAATAATGCCCTGAATCCTCAAGCACATAATCAGAATCAGGGAGGTCCTAGATTGCTGACGCGACAGCAACTGCCGCCGCACCTGCCGCCGCAGCAGCAACAGCAGCCACCAACTACCACAAGCAGTATATTGGAACAGACTCTGGCCACCTTTATGTCTCAGACCGGTACTTATATTGAGAATATGAATCAGTTTGTCAAGAAGACAGAGAATTTCATGGATAAAACAGAGATGAGGATGACGAATCATGAAGCTACTTTGAAATCTCTCGAGACACAAATGGGTCAGGTTTCTCAACATATTAAGCCGAGGCAGACTGGAGGATTTCCTAGCAATACTGAAAATGCTAGACCGCCCACACATGAGCAGTGTAAGGCGATTACTACTAGGAGTGGGAAGAAATTACCAGGGCCGGAAAAGGAAGCTGAAACAGTAAAGGATCCAGTCTCAGACAAACCTGCCGAGGAAGCTGCCCCGACAGGTGACAAACAGACTACTGTCGATGAGCCTGTCACGACAGTAGAAGCGACAGAGGAGAAAAAAGATGATTACCGTCCTCAGATTCGTATGCAGTGGGAAGGACGTATTGCTGATTACCGTCCCCCGCCACCTTTCCCTCAACGGATACAGCAAGCTAAGCAAGAATCTCAACTTAAAAAGATTTATGATATTTTTAAGCAGGTTCATATTAATATTCCGTTGTTAGATGCCGTGAGGGAAATGCCTGGTTATGCTAAATTTCTCAAGGATGTTATGTCGAAGAAATCTAAACTTGGGGAATTTGAAACGGTAAAGATGACAGAAGGTTGCATGAGTATTCTTCATCGGCAGCCACCCCAGAAAAAGAAGGATCCGGGGAGCTTCATCATACCTTGCGTAATCGGAAATAAATTTGTGGGTAAGGCACTTTGTGATCTTGGTGCTAGTGTTAATTTAATGCCAAAATCTGTTTTTCAGAAATTAGGTATTGGAAAGGCGCGGCCCACGACAGTAACTCTGCAGCTGGCAGGCCGCTCTTATGTTCATCCGGAAGGAAAAATCGAAGATATCTTGGTAAGAGTGGATAAATTTATTTTTCCTGCTGACTTTCTTGTTTTAGATTGTGAAGCAGATGAAAATGCACCAATCATCCTTGGGCGACCCTTCTTAGCCACGGGAAGATCACTGATTGATGTGGAGAAAGGAGAACTCACCATGCGAGTGAACGATCAAGTGATTAAGTTGAATGTTCTCCAAGCAATGAAACATGCTGATGTAGACGAGGAATGCAAGGCTATCACTGATTTTACCCTTCTTGGTTCAAATGACACACTGCCCGTAATCATCTCTTCTAAGCTGCCGCAGGAACAGGAACGGCAGCTCATCGGCATGTTACGGCAGCACAAAAAGGCGATTGGATGGACGATAGCAGACATTCAAGGCATTAGTCCGGCGTTATGCATGCACAAAATCCTTCTAGAGGAAGATCATAAGTCGGCTATTGATGCCCAAAGGCGGCTAAACCATGCGATGAAAGAGGTGGTGCGTAAAGAAATAATCAAATGGTTAGATGCTGGTATTATTTACGCCATCTCTGACAGCAAATGGGTGAGCCCGGTGAAATGCGTTCCAAAGAAAGGAGGAATGACCGTGATTACCAACGAAAACAATGAGTTAATCCCAACCAGGACTGTGACCGGTTGGAGGGTTTGTATGGACTATCGGAAGCTTAACAAAGCTACCCGAAAGGACCACTTTCCTTTACCCTTTATTGATCAAATGCTTGATTGATTAGCGGGTAAACCTTACTATTGTTTTCTTGATGGTTATTCAGGTTATAATCAAATTGCTATCGCACCGGAGGATCAAGAAAAGACGACTTTCACATGCCCGTACGGAACATACGCTTTTAGGAGAATGCCATTTGGATTATGTAATGCACCCGCCACCTTCCAAAGGTGCATGATGGCCATATTCTCCGATATGGTGGAGGACTTCCTCGAAATTTTCATGGATGATTTTTCAGTCTTTGGGGACGATTTTGAGAGCTGCCTAGGCAATCTACAAAAGGCACTTGAAAGATGTGAAAAAGCAAATCTAGTTCTAAATTGGGAAAAATGCCACTTTATGGTGGATGAGGGGATAGTCCTTGGCCATAAGATTAGCTGCCGTGGGATAGAAGTCGACAGGGCCAAGATTGAAGTGATCGAGAAGCTGCCGCCGCCGACCACAGTCAAGGATATTAGAAGTTTTTTAGGGCATGCTGGCTTTTATCGGAGATTCATTGCAAATTTCTCAAAAATCACCAAGCCCCTATGCCATCTTTTGGAGCAGAACCGACCCTTTGACTTTAATGAAGAATGTACTGAAGCATTCAAGGTTCTGAAGGAAAAACTGGTAACAGCCCCAATAGTACAGCCACCAGACTGGATACAGCCATTTGAGATTATGTGTGATGCTAGTGACTATGCTGTCGGGGCAGCACTTGGGCAGCGCAGAGATAAGATATTTCATGTCATATATTATGCCAGCAAGACGCTGAATGACGCCCAAGTGAACTACACCACCACAGAAAAGGAGCTATTAGCTGTGGTGTTCTCCATTGACAAGTTTCGTTCTTACATACTTGGGACGAAAGTAATAGTGCACACAGACCATTCTGCCCTTAAGTATTTGTTCGCGAAAAAGGATGCAAAGCCTAGATTGATACGGTGGATCCTGCTATTGCAAGAATTCGACCTTGAGATCAAGGATAAAAAAGGGACAGAAAATCAGGTGGCAGACCACTTGTCAAGGTTGAAGACGGGACAGAGTCTGCCAATAGATGAGACACATATACTGGAGACCTTCCCAGATGAGCAGCTCTTTGCTGCCGCAATCGCTGCCGCGACAGCCATGGCGGCAGGTAAGTCTTCTGAACTCCCCTGGTATGCTGATTTCGTTAATTTTATAGTTAGCGGAATACTTCCTTCTGATCTTAATTATCAAGCCAGGAAGAGGTTCCAAAATGATGTTAAGCATTATTATTGGGACGAACCTCTTCTTTTCAAAATGTGTGCAGATCAGGTCATAAGGAGGTGTGTACCACAAGAAGAACAAGAAGACATACTCCATCACTGTCATGCTTCACAATATGGAGGTCACTTAGGAGGTAATAAAACTGCTGCCAAGGTGCTGCAGTCAGGGTTTTACTGGCCGACACTGTATAAAGATGCACAGGACTTCTACAAGAACTGTGACAGGTGCCAGCGGACAGGTAACATCTCACGGAGAAACGAGATGCCACTGCAGAACATTCTAGAAGTCAAAATCTTCGATGTATGGGGGATCGATTTTATGGGACCTTTTCCATCTTCATGTGGAAATTTATACATCCTCCTAGCAGTAGATTATGTCTCTAAGTGGGTTGAAGCTATCGCCACTCAAAAGAATGATGCCAAGACTGTCCAAAAGTTTTTACACAAAAACATTTTTTCTAGATTTGGCATCCCTAAGGCGATTATCAGTGATGAAGGGAGACATTTTGACAATAGGGTAATTGCTGCCGCCTTGAAGAAATATGGTGTCAAGCATCGGATCGCGACAGCATACCACCCACAGACCAATGGACAAGCTGAGATATCCAATAAGGAAGTAAAGAACATTCTTGAGAAGATGGTTAAGCCAACTAGGAAAGACTGATCTTTACTCCTCAATGACGCATTATGGGCATATAGGACAGCTTTTAAGACTCCATTGGGCATGTCTCCGTACCGACTGATTTATGGGAAAACATGTCATCTGCTTGTCGAGATAGAGCACAGGGCATACTGGGCAATCAAGGCAGTAAATATGGACTTGGACAAGGCAGGCCAGAAAAGGCTGTTAGATCTGAACGAGATTGAAGAAATACGGACAATGGCCTACGACAATGCAAGAACCTACAAGGAGAAAACTAAGAAGTGGCATTATAAGAAGTTGCTGCCACGACAGTTCTGCCCAGGGCAGCTTGTATTGTTGTTCAACTCTAGACTGAAACTCTTCCCAAGGAAGCTAAAATCTAGATGGTCCGGCCCGTTCCAAGTTGTACAAGTTTTTCCCCATGGTGCCATCACAATTCGATCATTAAAAGACGGGCACCAATTCAAAGTCAACGGACAGCGCCTCAAACATTATCAGGGGACTGAAGCCCCAGGAATACAGGAAGTGGTTACCTTAGGAGATGCCCCACAAGGCATCCCTAATTTAACCTAAATTTTATTTTTATTATTTATTAGGTATTAAGGTTTATTTTATTCGAATAATGTTCTTTCTATGTTTTCTGTTTTTAGGAAATAAAGGAGTCAAGAAGAATAGGAGAAGTGACCCAAGCCCACCATCCATCCATCAGCCCATCAAACCCCTATATTGAAGTCTGTCGTTCCAGCTGCCGCCGCAGACACGGATGAGACAGGCTGTCACCAGACTGTCATGGCAGACGCAGAAACGTGTGACAGACGCGTAACAGACGCATAAATGCGTGTCAGACGCGTCAGACACGCTAAAGCTCAACAGTCGCCCCGTTATTCACGCCTGTCGTTACAGCATTAAACGGGCAGCAACTCTACCTCTATAAAACCCCGTTTCATTTTCATTTTCCTCACTTCTGCTTATTCTTACTTGCTCTCCTCTTTAGTTTTTCTTTGTTTTCTTTACTTTTTCAAAACCCTTGCAACTAATATGTCTTCCAGACGTACCCGCCGCAGCGCTGCTTCAACCTCTTCAGCGGCAGCACCCACCCCGCAGTCCTTCGCAACCAAGGAATTATGGGAGGAAAGAGGCTTCGTCTACATCCGAAAGGCAAAGAACATGGGGCTTAAACCATTCATCGCAAGGGAGATAAAGGCTCAGCTATGGGAGCAGTTCGCAGAGCAACCAGAAGAATTGAATGACACACTAGTGAGGGAGTTCTATGCTGCCATCGACAGCAAGACAACAACATCAGTAACTGTTCGAGGGATAGAGGTACAATTCACAGCCGAAAGCATCAACCATATGTATGGCCTCTATTTTGGTCCCAACGACGATGCCCACCAGCAGTTCTTGGACACCCTCGACTCTGCCGCCTACGGTGCTGTCATGGCAGAGGTGACAGAAGAAGGGACGGAGTGGAATACGAGCAAGAAGCACCCCAACACTGTCAAAAGAGGGCAGATGCTTCTAGAAGCCAAGCTATGGAACGCTTTCATTAATAAGCGCATCCTGCCGTCCTCCCATCACACGACGGTGGACCAGCAGCGGCTAGCCCTCATCCATTCCATCATGAACAACCGGCCTATTAATGTGGGACGCTACATGAGGGAGAGCGTCTTGGATTGCACCAACAGATCAACCGCCCTCCTCTACCTGCCATTCATGATCACATCTCTCTGTCGCTGCGTTGCCGTACCAGAAGCCACCACCGATAAACTAGTAAAGGGACGGGGCTGGACCGATAAGAACTTTATCAGCCTCATGGAGCTGATAGTCGCAACCCCCCTCTCCTCCTTCAACCCGGCTGCCTCCCCAGCAGGATCATCCGAGGAACCTGCCCATGAACCTGCCGCAGCAGCTGCTCCGACAGACCAATCTGCTCAGATCATTGCTGCCATACAGCGAGTGGAAGACAGACAGATGGGGCTGATGACATTCATCAGGGATTTCGCCAACTCTACGGTAAACTTCATTACCAATACTTTAAATTATCCCGATGTTGTTTTCCCCACCTTCCCTGCCCACTATTTCACCATCCCCACCCCTGCCCACACACCTACACCACCTGCCTCCCCACACACACATTCCGCTGCTTCCACCCCATCACCTACCCCAACGGCAGCTGGCAGTCCTCTGGCCGACACCTCCGCCCGAGGAACGAAGCGACAGCCCTCAGATGACAGCGAGTTAGAACCTCCTATTCGGAGGAATTTGGAGAAGGAATTCACGCCTGTCAAGAGGCAGAAAAAGATGGCCGACAGAAAGCTTATGCCAAAGGCCAGCACATCCACCAGCAGCAGCAGCACTTGGGATAGCGGCAACAGCTCTGATATCTAGGTTGTCGAGCAACCAGCCCAACCTGCCCCACAGCCCAGAATCCGCCGCCAAATCCGCCTCAGCAGCAGCAGTGAAGACAGTGCTTAGAATTTAAGTTTCTTCTTTTCTTTTTATTGCTGCCTGCCTTATCTATATTTTGTGATGTACTGCCTGCATTTTTATTTTGTCATTTGCATTGAGGGCAATGCAACCCTCGAGTTTGGGGGTGGCAACCCTCCATTTTAATGGAGTCTTAGTACATCTTAATTAACTGTTGTGTCTTTTACTTAGTTTTTTTTCTCTTAAAAAAAAGAAGAAGATGAAAATACTGAAAATTTTGGCTTAAAACTGTGATTTGAACTTACCTGTCGTGACAGCTCTGTCGTGGCAGCATCTTTAGGATAGTTTAAGGAGAAGTTTAGAGCCTTTCTATAGTTCTGAAAACTTAAACACCATTGTGACTGTTATACTGCTTAGATTTCTTTTAGCCAAACTAGAATAGGAAGCTTAGTACTTGAATAGCCCCTAGAGGTGCCTAACACTGGCTCTAGGAAAGAAGTTTAGCAAAAGAAACTCAAACGCCTAGAGGTGCCCAAAACCGGCTCTAGGAAGCTAACTAGAGGTGCCTAAAACTGGCTCTAGTAAAACTTAGCTTGAAAATAGAACAAAAGAAGCATGAAAAAGTGTCTTCAAAAATAAACTTTGGCATAAAAATTCGAGTTAAAGAGTTGAATATTCTAGTGAAACTAAGAGAGTCTTAGCATATAACTGTTCACAAGCATGCACACACTGCACGAGGACTATAGGGAGATTCCGGACAGATCCTAAGTTATCCGACAGGTTGCTGCCGCCACATGGAACGAACGGCGGGTAAGGGAAAATTCACTGTTTGAAGGCCAAAACAAAAATATTTCATTTTTCTTTTAGGTCTTAATTGCTTGAGGGCAAGCAAAAACTTGAGTTTGGGGGTGTGTTGAGTGTGTAAAAGTTCTATTATTTACACCCTTTTTAACCCATATTTCTGCTGCATTCAAGCATCATTTCATTGCATTTAGGATAGTTTACAACAAAACATCACAAATATATTAAAAAAGGCACAGATTCTACTAAAAGATAGCTGATTTTGCAGGTTGCTGCCATAGTTGACGAAGAAGGCGGGCGCAGAGCAGAGAAGCAGAAGAGCTGAACTGGACAAGCAGACGACGAGGATGATGATGCCATGGATCTGCCGTGACAGCATGATGACAACAGTTTTGCGGAGAGAAAAAGCAAAGTGGACCTCGATAGATAGAGAAAATTATGCTCGTCTGTCGTGTGAAAATCATATATTTTTCCAAGCCCCGGATCAAAAGATATGTCAAGCCAAAGCTCAAGGAGAAGAAATCCCAAGAAACAAGGAAGGCGGCTGAAAAATAGGATACTTGATGATTAAGTCTTTATTAGAATCTTACTTTTAATTAAAGTTGTAATCCTTGTTAACTTAGAATACTTGAGCCCAAAGCTTATATAAGGGCATGTATTTTAACCTAGGGCATATCATACATCATACTCCATAACCCATAGCTGATTTCCCCATAACCGACTACCAAAACCCTCCGCCGTTTACCCGCCGTCGATATGTTCTAAAACCCCCCTAGGGCCACGGGTTGATTTGTAAATTAGTTGCAAGGGTTGTTTTGTTTTAGGAATTTTCAGTTCAATAAAATAAACTTCAAGTTCTCTTATTTTGGTTATTAATATCTTGCAAGAGCATCGGGAGAGCATTGTGAGATTATCTATTTACTTAGTATCGGGAGAGTTAAGTATACGAAAGAAATAAGAGAAAGTTCTCTAGTTTATAGTTGAACTATCTTGTGCCTAGGGATAGGGCGAGGTTAAGTGGCTAAAGAAGAATTCATACACATCGGTGTTCATCCTTCGATTCACGCCGGGAGGTATCATCAAGACGTGATCATCGACAGACTTGGACCTAGGGATAGGCCAAGGCAGATCTGGGATTCTTGCCAAACTTGAAAGTACTGAGTTGAGAGTTTGCTGTCGCGACAATCAACGGACTGCTGCCGCGACAGGTGCTGTCCGCGACGGGTGCGACGACAGAACTGGATTTCCTAAACTCTGCAATACCTGCACTACTGAGCACTTCAATACCAGCCCATTCTCTCTATCTTGATTTCTCTAACTTTATTTTCCAGTATTCTTTATTATTTTTGTGACAATATCTTAATCTATTCTTTTCCCCTTGTGCAGATAGCGAAGGAAAGGGTTAGCCCAGTCCCTGTGGAGAAGATATCCGATACTCTAGTATCACTTTATTACTTGCGACGTGTACACTTGCACTCAATTGTGATAGACTCTTTTACATGCAACAGATACAAAGCCTCGATTGATACGGTGGATCCTACTATTGCAAGAATTCGACCTTGAAATCAAGGACAAAAAAGGGACAGAAAATCAGGTGGCAGATCACTTGTCAAGGTTGGAGAAGGGACAGAGTCTGCCAATAGATGAGACAACTATACTGGAGACCTTCCCAGATGAGCAGCTCTTTGCTGCCGCAATTGCTGCCGCGACAGCCATGGCGGCAGGTAAGTCTTCTGAACTCCCCTGGTATGCTGATTTCGTTAATTTTATAGTTAGCGGAATACTTCTTTCTGATCTTAATTATCAAGCTAGGAAGAGGTTCCAAAATGATGTTAAGCATTATTATTGGGACGAACCTCTTCTTTTCAAAATGTGTGCAGATCAGGTTATAAGGAGATGTGTACCACAAGAAGAACAAGAAGACATACTCCATCACTGTCATGCTTCACAATATGGAGGTCACTTAGGAGGTAATAAAACTGCTACCAAAGTGCTGCAGTCAGGGTTCTACTGGCCGACACTGTATAAAGATGCACAGGACTTCTACAAGAACTGTGACAGGTGCCAGCGGACAGGTAACATCTTGAGGCGAAACGAGATGCCACTGCAGAACATTCTAGAAGTCGAGATCTTCGACGTTTGGGGGATTGATTTTATGGGACCTTTTCCATCTTCATGTGGAAATCTTTACATCCTCCTAGCAGTGAATTATGTCTCTAAGTGGGTAGAAGCAATCGCAACTCAAAAGAATGATGCCAAAACGGTCCAAAAATTTCTACACAAAAACATTTTTTCTAGATTTGGCATCCCTAAGGCGATTATCAGTGATGAAAGGAGACATTTTGACAAAACGGTTATTGCTGCCGCCTAGAAGAAATATGGTGTCAAGCATCGGATCGCGACAGCATACCACCCACAGACCAATGGACAGGCTGAGATATCCAATAGGGAAGTTAAGAACATTCTTGAGAAGATGGTTAAACCAACTAGGAAAGATTGGTCTTTACTCCTCAATGATGCATTATGGGCATATAGGACAGGTTTTAAAACTCCATTGGGCATGTCTCCATACCGATTGATTTATGGGAAAACCTGTCATCTGCTTGTCGAGATAGAGCACAGGGCATACTGGGCAATCAAGGCAGTGAATTTGGACTTGGATAAGGCAGGCCAGAAAAGGCTGTTAGATCTGAACGAGATTGAAGAAATACGGACAATGGCCTACGACAATGCAAGAATCTACAAGGAGAAAACTAAGAAGTGGCATGACAAGAAGTTGCTGCCACGACAGTTCTGCCCAGGGCAGCTTGTATTGTTGTTCAATTCTAGACTGAAACTCTTCCCAGGGAAGCTAAAATCTAGATGGTCCGGCCCGTTCCAAGTTGTACAAGTCTTTCCCCATGGTGCCATTACAATCCGATCATTAAAAGACGGGCACCAATTCAAAGTCAACGGACAGCGACTCAAGCATTATCAGGGGACGGAAGCCCCATGAATACAAGAAGTGGTTACCTTAGGAGATGCCCCACAAGGCATCCCTAATTTAACCTAAATTTTATTTTTATTTATTTTTATTATTTATTATTTATTAGGAAATTAGGTTTATTAGAATAATGTTTTTATATTTTCTATTTTTAGGAAATAAAGGAGTCAAGAAGAAAAGGAGAAGTGACCCAAGCCCACATCCATCCATCAGCCCATCAAAGCCCTATATTGAAGCCTGTCGTTCCAGCTGCCGCCGCAGACACGGATGAGACAGGCTGTCACCAGACAGTCACGGCAGACGCGGAAACGTGTGACAGACGTGTAACAGACGCATAAATGCGTGTCAGACGCATCTGACACGCTAAAGCTCAACAGTCGCCCCATTATTCACGCCTGCTGTTACAGCATTAAACGGGCAGCAACTCTACCTCTATAAAACCCCGTTTCATTTTCATTTTCCTCACTTCTGCTTATTCTTACTTGCTCTCCCCTTTCGTTTTTCTTTGTTTTCTTTACTTTCACAAAACCCTTGCAACTAACATGTCTTCCAGAAGAACCCGCCGCAGTGCTGCTTGAGCCTCTTCACCGGCAGCACCCACTCCGTAGTCCTTCGCAACTAAGGAACTTTGGGAAGAACGAGGCTTTATCTACACTCGTAAGGCAGTGAATATGAGGCTCAAACCGTTCATCGCAAGGGCGGTAAAGGCTATGCTGTGGGAGCAATTTGCAGAGCAACCAGCAGAAATGAATGAAACGCTGGTGAGGGAATTCTATGCCGCCATCGACAGTAGGACGGCAACAACAATAACTGTCTGAGGGACAGAGGTACCATTCACAGCTGACAGTATCAACCATATATATGGCCTCAATTTTGGTCCCAACGATGATGCCCATCAGCAGTTCCTGGACACACTCGACACTGCTGCCTTCGATGCTGTCATGGCAGAGGTAACAGAAGAAGGAACTGAGTGGAACACGAGCAAGAAAAATCCAAACACCGTCCGACGGGGGCAACTGCTTCCAGAAGCTAAGTTATGGAACGCTTTCATTAAGAAGCGAATTCTGTCGTCCTCCCACCACACGACAGTGGACCAGCAGAGGCTAGCCCTAATCCATTCCATCATGAACAAACGACCCATAAATGTGGGACGCTACATGAGGGAGAGCATCTTGGAATTCACCCACAGATCAACCGCCCTCCTCTGCCTGCCCTTCATGATCACATCTCTCTGCCGCTGCTCTGCCGTACCAGAAGCCACCACCGATAAACTAGTAAAGGGACGGGGCTGGACAGACAAGAACATTATCAGCCTCATGGAGCTGATAGTAGTAACCCCCATCTCTTCGGTCAACCCTAATGCTGCCCCAGTAGAATCATCAGAGGAGCCCAACACTGAACCTGCCGCAGCAGCTGCTCCGACAGACCAATCCACTCAGATCCTTGCTGTCGTTCAAAGGATAGAGGACAGACAGCTGGGTCTGATGACATTCATCAGGGATTTCGCAAACTCCACGGTAAATTTTATTACCCATACTTTAAATCATCCCGAGGTTGTCTTTCCCACCTTCCCTGCCCACTATTTCACCATCCCCACCCCTGCCCACACACCTACACCACCTGCCTCCCCACACACACATTCTGCTGCTTTCACCTCATCTCCTGCCCCGACGGCAGCTGGCAGTCCTCCGGCCGACACATCCGCCTGAGGAACCAAGCGACCGCCCTCGGATGACATCGAGGCCTTTGTAGCTGGTTTCTCCCCTTCCTCTGTCTGGGCAGAAAGTGAGTCAGAACCCCCTATTCGGAGGAATTTGGAGAAGGAATTCACGCCTGTCAAGAGGCAGAAAAAGATGGCCGACATAAAGCTTATGCCAAAGGCCAGCACCACCACCACCACCAGCAGCACTTGGGATAGCGGCAACAGCTCGGATATCCATGTCGTAGAGCAACCAGCCCAGCCTGACCCAAAACCCAGAATCCGCCGCCAAATCCGCCTCAGCAACAACAGTGAAGAGAGTGCTTAAAATTTAAGTTTCTTATTTTCTTCTTATTGCTGCCTGCCATATCTATATTTTGTGATGTACTGCCAGCATTTTTATTTTGTCATTTGCATTGAGGGCAATGCAACCCTCGAGTTTGGGGGTGGCAACCCTCCATTTTAATGGAGTCTAAGTACATCTTAATTATCTGTTGTGTCTTTTACTTAGTTATTTTTTCTCTAAAAAAAAGAAAAAAAAAGAGAAGAAGATGAAAATATTGGAAATTTTGGCTGAAAACTGTGAATTAAACTTGCCTGCCGTGACAGCTCTGTCGTGACAGCAACTTTAGGTTAGTTTAAGGAAAAGTTTAGAGCCTTTATATAGTTCTGAAAACCTAAACACCATTGTGACTGTTATACTGCTTAGACTTCTTTTAGCCAAACTAGAATAGAAAACTTAGCACTTAGAGTAGAAAAGAGACTAGAATCTCAGGAAACCTAGAGGTGCCCACCACTGGCTCTAGGCAGATAACCAGAGAAAAACTTCTATAAGTGCCTATCACCGGCTCTAGACAGTTAACTAGAGGTGCCTGAAATACTGGCTCTAGTAGAAAAGAGAAGAAATTAGAAAAAAAAACAAGTAACTAGAGGTGCTCGATTCTGGCTCTAGTAAGGAAAAGAAAGAAATCAGTCTCGTAAGAAAAACTCTAAACAAGCTAAAGTATAATATTCTAGTGAAACTAAGAGAGTCTTGGCATATAACTGTTCACAAGCATACACACACTGCACGAGGACTATAGTGAGATTTCGGACAGATCCTAAATTATCCGACAGGTTGCTGCCGCCACAGGGAACGAATGACGGGTGAGGGAAAGTTCACTGTTTGAAAGCCAAAACAAAAATATTTCATTTTTCTTTTAAGTCTTAATTGCTTGAGGGCAAGCAAAAACTTGAGTTTGGGGGTGTGTTGAGTGTGTAAAAGTTCTATTATTTACACCCTTTTTAACCCATATTTCTGCTGCATTCAAGCATCATTCCATTGCATTTAGGTTAGTTTACAGCAAAACATCACAAATATATTAAAGGCACGGATTCTACTAAAAGATAGCTGATTTTGCAGGTTGCCGCCGTCGTAGACGGAGAAGGCGGGCGCAGGGCAGAGAAGCAGAAGAGCTGAACTGGACAAGCAGACAAAGAGGACGATGCTGTCATGGTGCTGCCGTGACAGCATGATGACAGCAGTTTTGCGGAGAGAAAAAGCAAAGTGGACCTCGATAGATAGAGAAAATTCTGCTCGTCTGTCGTGTGAAAACCTTATATTTTTCCAAGCCCCGGATCAAAAGATATGTCAAGCCAAAGCTCAAAGAGAGGAAATCCCAAGAAACAAGGAGGACGACTGAAAAGTAGGATCCTTAGAGATTAAGTCTTTATTAGAATCATACTTTTAATTAAAGTTGTAATCCTTGTTAACTTAGAATACTTGAGCCCAAAGCTTATATAAGGGCATGTATTTTAACCTAGGAGATCATACTCCATAACCCATAGCCGATTTTTCATAACCGACAACCAAAAACCCTCCGCCGATTACCCGCCGTCGATATGTTCTAAAACCCCCTAGGGCCACGGGTTGATTTGTAAAGTAGTTGCAAGGGTTGTTTTGTTTTAGGATTTTTCAGTTCAATAAAATAAACTTCAAGTTCTCTTATTTTGGTTATTAATATCTTGCAAGAGCATCGGGAGAGCATTGTGAGGTTATCTATTTACTTACCATCGGGAGAGTTAAGTATACGAAAGAAATAAGAGCAAATTCTCTAGTTTATAGTTGAACTACCTTGTGCCCAGGGATAGGGCAAGGTTAAGTGGCTAAAGAAGAATTCATACACATCGGTGTTCATCCTTCGATTCACACCGGGAGGTATCATCAAGACGTGATCATCGACAGACTTGGACCTAGGGATAGGCCAAGGCAGATCTGGGATTCTTGCCAAACTTGAAAGTACTGAGTTGGTGTGTTTGCTGCCGCGACGACCAACAGACTGCTGCCGCGACAGGTGCTGTCCGCGACAGGCGCGACGACAGAACTGGATTTCATAAGCATTGCAATACCTGCACTACTGAGCAATTCAATATCAGCCCATTCTCTCTATCTTGATATTTCTACTCTTTTATTTACTTTTACTTTATTATTCTCGTGACAACTTTCTCAAATATTTCCTTTACTTTCATGCAGTGAATTAAGGTGAAGCTATTAGCCCAATCCCTGTGGAGACGATATCCGATACTTCGTATCACTTTACTACTTGCGTCGTGTACACTTGCACTACTATTGCGATAGACTATTTTACACGCAACAGATTTCAAAAAAAGAAGAGGACACACAAGATCCACCTCTTGAAGCCTTGAAGGACTTGGCTCTTGAGGAAAAGGAAGTGAGCTACCCAAGGGAGTTCAACTATGTCAAAGGTGGTGAAATCTTGGGTGATCCATCCAAGGGGGTAACCACTAGATCTTCTCTTAAACTTATGAACCATGTTGCATTTATCTCATGCATAGAGCCTAAGAATATAAAAGAAGCATTAAAAGATGATTTTTGGATTATGGCTATGCAAGAAGAGTTAAATCACTTTGAGAGAAGTAATGTTTGGACATTAGTTGATAGGCCTAGTAATCAATCTACTATAGGAACTAAATAGGTCTTTAGGAACAAACTAGATGAGAGTGGTAACATTGTGAGAAATAAAGCTAGATTAGTAGCACAAGGTTACACTCAAGAAGAGGGAATTGATTTTGATGAAACCTATGCTCCCGTAGCTAGAATGAAAGCCATTAGAATGTTGCTTGCATATGCATGTTATCATGATTTCAATCCTTTTCAAATGAATGTTAGAAGTGCATTTTTAAATGGTTTTATAAATGAGGAAGTGTATGTGGAACAACCACCGGGTTTTGAAGACTCAAAATTTCCAAATCATGTTTTCAAACTTACTAAAGCTCTTTATGGTTTAAAACAAGCTCCTAGAGCTTGGTATGAAAGACTTTCAAACAAGCTCCTAAAGCTCCTAGAGCTTGGACACTACACTTTTCATAAAAAGGTATAAAAATGACATCTTAGTAGTACAAATTTATGTTGATAATATTATTTTTGGTTCTACTAACGAATGTCATTGCAAAGAGTTTGTTAAGTTAATGCAAGGCGAATTCGAGATGAGCATGATGGGGGAGTTCTCATTCTTTTTAGGACTCCAAATCAAGCAAAGGAAGGATGACACCTTCATCAATCAAGCAAAGTACATCAAGGATATGCTCAAGAAGTTTGGCTTGGAGAATGCAAAGCCTCAAGCCACACCTATGAGCTCATCTACAAAGCTTAACAAAGATGAAGGAGGTAAGTGTGTTGACTCTAAGCTTTACCGTTCTATGATTGGATCATTGCTTTACCTTACCGCAAGTAGACTGAATATCTTGTTTAGTGTTTGCTTGTGTGCTAGGTTTCAAGCTAGTCCTAGAGAGTCTCACCTTATAGCCGTTAAGAGAATCTTTAGGTACCTTAGAGATACTCCTTGTTTAGGTCTTTGGTACCCTAGAGACTCCACCTTCAACCTTCATGCTTATTCGGATACAGATTATGGGCAATGTAAAATCGATAGGAAAAGTACTTCGGGAACTTGTCAATTCTTAAGTAGTATGCTCATATCTTGGTTCTCTAAGAAACAAAATAGTGTAGCCTTATCTACCACCGAAGCCGAGTACATATCCTTAGGGAGTTGTTGTGCTCAAGTCCTTTGGATGAAGCAACAACTCTTAAATTATGGTATTAAGGATGAAACCATACCCCTTAAGTGTGATAACACTAGTGCCATATGTTTGACAAAAAATCCCATCCAACACTCTAGAACCAAACATATAGAAATAAGGCATCATTTCATTAGAGATCATGTCCTTAAAGAAGATGTCGTTATAGAGTATGTTGACACCTTAAACCAATTAGCGGACATCTTTACAAAGCCTTTAGATAAAGAGCGTTTTTGGTCCCTTAGGAGAGAGTTAGGTCTAACTAGCCTATCTTGACCTTTTAGGACCCCTTTTGTGCTTAAATTGCTTGATCTCTTGAAAATGCCATGTCTATGTGTTTTTACTCCTAATTTCATCCATGCTTATATAGTTAGGGGGAGTATGTTTATGTTTGCACATGTTATTCCTGCTCATTCATGTCATTCATGCAAATTAGGACTTATAAAATCCATTTTTCTACACTTTTAGAGCCTCATCTGCACTTCCAAGCCTAGGTGTATCGAAACGGGTCCAACTGTTTTGATACGGATGCCTTAAAAATCCACCTGAGAGAAGGGTGTTTCGAAACGCCTTCAAAGGGTTTCGAAAAGTTTTTGCTACTGCCAAAGGGTGTATCGAAATGTGTTTCGATACGAGTCAACGTGGGATTCGATACGGTCAAAGCCGTATCGAAACGGTCAGTTGGAGTTGAAAAGTCAGTCAACCTTTGGTGCCCGCGTTTCGGAACGGTCGAAACCTGTTCCGAAACGGGTTAGCGGACTGCTTTAAAGGGGCTTTTAAAGTTAAACTTTCACTTTCATAAAAATTCCCTCAAACCCTAAAAACCCTAAATCGAATTTTTCCCTATAAAAACCCTCTTAACCTCATTGTTTTTCACCAAATCTTGAGGGTTTTTACTCTTAAACACAATTCTAAGCAAACATCAACAATTTTGTGCAAGGATTTCCATCTATTCATCCAAAATCCCAATTTATGGTATACTTTCATCCTTTTCCTTTTCCTTATATTTATATTCGAATCCTAGGTTAGAAAATTTTAATTTTGTATAGTTTATGTGTTTTGATACTTGGGTTTTTCAAATCTTGTGAAAATTTTCAAAATCCTAAAATTTTTTATTCGAATATATTATTTTTGATTCGTATTTTTTTACTGTTTCTTTTAAATTGTTTTTTCTCTTAATTTTTTTGTATCTTTGTTCTTAAGATTTGTTTTGAACCTAAGTGGGATTTACCATTGGATTGAATTACGGATTTTCATGCATACACTTCAATTTTAGTTACAAATTGCTTGCTTTATGTTTTTAGGATTTTTTTAATGGATCCTGCTAACAAGAAACGTAAGGCACCTCAATCGAGTGAAGCGTCAAATCAAGCCGCTATCCGTCCCAACCTTACTCAACTTTTCCTTAAGAGTCTCAAAACTACCGCGATGAGGGAGCGTTTCACATATGTCAAGGAGGTTGCCGTTCGTCGTGACGTGTTGTTGACATGTCGTTTCTTGACTCCGAGCGCTTTCTCTTCCGTTATCTCCACCGTTTACAAGAATGTGGCTTCTTTGGTTTCTTGAGTATCCCGGATATTTGCTACAAGTACATGGTTCTTATCTTCTACTCGAATGCCCAACTCTTTAACAATGAAGACAACTCCGAAGTTGTTCGCATTGAGTCTCTTATTTCGGGAAAGAAGATTGTCATTGACATACCCTACTTAGAGACTACCTTTGGTCTTAAGAACGAAGGAATCGAGGATGAGACTCATTTTGGTTCTCACACCGGTTCAGTGCTTGCCTTGGATGCTCACGATAGGTTCCTCCACTTGATGATCTCGTGGTTTATTCGCCCCTCCGGAGGTAAATTTTCTCACGTTCGTCAAGTAGATTATTTTTGGCTTGAATGTTTTCGTCGTGGAGAGCGCCCAAATCTTGCCAAGATCATGTTCGTCGAGATGGTGAATAATGTCAAGCTCCGTGAAACTGATGCGCTCAAGTCCTTCACTTATGGGACTATTTTGAGTTATATCTTTGGAGAGCTTAATCTTGATTGCACCTATAACTCTCCGAAACCTCGCAAGCAAAAACTTGGTGAATCTTCTCTCCGCAAGTCTGGATTTCGTTACATCAACAATGGCCAATGGGAACGTGTTGATAGGGAAGCACCTCCACCTCAAGTTGAACCTCAACCACAAGCTCCGGTTGCCAACAATGAAGCTCTCATGGGTTTTCTTACCGAGCGGTTCAATGGAGGCGAGTTTTGGTACCATAAATACTCGATTACAATCCATGGAGAATCGACTCACATCCCTTGAGAACCAACATCAATCTATGGACATGTCCTTCTCCACCTTTTATGGTCAATGGATGGATTTTCGTCGCTCTCAAGCTAAGGACGATGATGATTCCATGGATGATGATGGTGACGACGACGAGGCTTAGGATTCTCATGTCATCTCATATTAGCTATTCATATTAGGACTAAGATTGCATCTTTATTTTCTTTATATTTTATGAACCTATGCTTTGAGTATTTTGTTTGGGATTAAGCTTTGAACTTATTGTTTAAGATTTATGTTTTGGATATTTGAATTCTATGAATTTATATTATGTTGCTTATTGCTTATTGATTATTGCTTTTAACCTTATATCTTTGAGCCTTGTTTATTATTTTTATCTAACAAAAAGGGGAGAAGTAATCTAAGAGCCAAAATTAGTTTTATGTGTTTTAAGTGTTTTTAAATTTTAAAACTTGGATTTAAATCTTTTTAAAACTTTAAAAACCCATCTTAAATTGAGGGGGAGTTAGAATGTTTTCAAAATTTTCAAAACTCTTAAAAATTCTAACTTTGGTTTTGTTATATCAAAAAGGGGGAGATTGTGAAATCAATAAATTAATTTTGATATAACTAAAGAATTTAAGGACTAAATTGAAAATGAGAAAATGAATTTTTGAGTCCTAAAATCTCTCTATATGTTTAAAAGAAAATGCCTAAGTTAAAAACTAATTTTATCAAAACTTTTCTAAGTGTTCTTGAAGCCAAAACAGTGATTTTCGAGTCACCGTTCCGGAACGGCCTTAGGCGTTTCGTAACACTTTTGAAACTGTGAACCTGTGTTTCAAAACGGGTATCGAAACAGTTTCGACACTGTGAACCCTTGTTTCGAAACGGCTTAAGAACATCGAGACACCGTATCAAAACGACCTCAAACGTTTCGAAACGGCATTCAAGTCAGATTTAAAAAATATGACCGTTGAAGTTTTTAACCGATTTTTTCACAAGTCGTTAAGGCGTATCGAAACGATTTCAAGCCGTTTTGATACAGGCCTTGACAGTGGCAAAAATGTTTCGAAACAAGTTTCGAAACGGCTCTTAGCATATCGAAACAAGCTTAACCGTTTCGATACGAGCTCTTTAATGCACCCCAACGACTCTTTCTATTTTGGTCTGTTTCAAAACAGGGTCGGGCATTTCGAAATGGTTGGTTGCAGACTGCATTTATGGAGGGAAGATAACATCCCCAACGGCTCTATTGATGAATGCAACAACCACAACAGCTAGAATTCAATGAGAAGGTATAAAAGGGACCTCTAAAAGCTTCAGCAACAACTATTGATCCAAATGCAAACATCCAAACATCAAATCCAAGCATTTGTGCCTAAATCCCATTATTGTCTTGTAACCCCTGTAATCACTAATTTTGTCCGGACCTTAAACCCTTTTATGTTTGTGCTGTTAGTGGGCTTATCGGGCTATTAGAAAATTAAAAAATTTAAAAAGAAAGATCAAAAAAAGAAAAAAGAGAAAAAAGAGAAATATATATGTATATATATGTCATGTCTTATTAGTATCATCACTATACTATTATTAGTATATTATTGCTTAGTTATTAGTATTATCATTATTTGTTAGTATTATTATCACATCATATTATATTATAACTTGTTTAATTATTGTTATTTGTTTGTATTGATAGTAATTATTGATAATATTATTATTGTTATATTTATCATTCATTGTCATTATTTATTATTATTATTGATGTTAATTATTGTTAATGTTATTATTATTATCTATTATTATTATATTTATTATGGAAATAAAACTTAAAAGAAGTTTAAGATGTTCATAAATAAATCAAAACCCAATAGGTTATATTATAACAGACCATTTATATACTCTACAATAAAATACATTAGGCCCGAGCCCGGCAAGCCCTAATTACACAAAAAGAAACCCTAAAAAATATGAATAAAAACCCTAATTAATTCTATCTTATGTGCAGTCGCCGCACTCCCACAGCCGTCGGATCGAAGACTTGATCAACGGTGCAGATCAGCTCCAGATGAAACCCTAGGAGAGCCCCATCTTTAGTCTCGCGCCGCCAAACCCACAGCCGTCAGATCCGTTTAGATCTGACGGTCCAGAGATCGTCTCACCACAAAACCCTAGAGAGGGTCTCCCCTTTGCCCTTGCGCCGTGCAGCCTCGACCGTTGGATCGATTCGATCCAGCGGTCCCAGATCGAGATGATGAAGCATCCGGATCCCCTCGTCTCCCCACGCGCCCACGCGCCCGTACCGTCTGACCATTGGCCTGCCACCTCCACGCTGTCTGCCGTGACCAGCGATGGTGTCCTTCCCCATTTCGGCCAAGACCAACAGAGAAAAGCAAAAAAGAAGGATGTCAGATACCCAAAACCGGAACGAAACAAAACACAAAAATCAGAATCACAGAGAAAAAAAACAAGAAACAATAAATGGAGCACAGTCAACCTTTTATTATTTTCATATTCGAATGTAATCTTTCGGATATAAATCCGAACCAAAAGCCATTGTAAAGAGAGGAGAAAAAATATTTTACAGAGAGGAAATCAATAAAAACGAAACCTTCGGAGGTATCCATTTTCCACTCTTTCGATTGCATGCAAACAAAAAAATCAATCCCCAAAAAAGAAGGTTTTTTTCGAGTTTACCTTTTCGGGAACCGATTCCCTCTTTTCTTTTGCTTTGGATCTTGCCGGCAATAAACTCTTGGCTTCCGTCGGGAAGCTTGTCGGGGTGAGCCGTCGGGATCTCAACCGGGAAATCTTTTAGGGTTCCGTTTCGAGTTTTAAAAAAGGTGGTGAGGGGCTTTTCGGTTTTGGTTTTGTTTGAAAGGGGTTTTCGTGTCACCATCGTCGTTTCTGGCCAACTTTTTGGGAGAGGGTTTCGGTTGTTTCGCCGCTGTTGCCGGCTAGCGGCAACCGGCCGGTGTTGAACGGGGGGTGAACGGAGAGGAGGAGAGGAAGGGCTTCGGTTTTACCCGAAATGGGTCAAAAAAGGGCAGAGGTTGTTCTTAGTAAACGTTTTATAGTCCCTTAATGTTTTAAAAATGGTCAATTTGCATTTTAAGCCATCCCGCATTTTGAAAATATCCCCGTAAGGGTCTCCGCTTTTCTAAATCCTGGTCGTGGTCCCTCGAACTTTTTAAACCTTTTTAATTTCGTCCCCGTTTTCATTTTAATCAGTTTTCGATTGGTAAAATACCCCTTTGCGTCCTTTTAAGTTTCTGTTTCTTTTCAATTTAGTCCAGCTTTGCATTTTAATTAATGGGTAGAATGGTTTTATTATCATTGTGGTCCCTGTTAGTTTGCATTTTATTTGTTTACTTTGCATTTTTTTTTATTTTGGTTATATTATATATTGACTCATGCATTTTTTATTTTTTGGCTCGATATTTAAATTTATATGCTTATTTTTGCTCATATGTTTTATACATGTTCTATTTATGTTTGTTATGCCATCACGTGCCATGCCACTTACTTTATGTTTAATCATTTTTTTCATGTCCCGTTTACGTTTCTAAGTTGCATTCGAACTTATAAAATGCAATGCGAGTGTCTTTTTATTCGCGAACGAAAGAGGCCAGTACCAGTCGTGGTGGTGGTGGTTCGGACGTTCCTTCTCAAATACTAAGACCTTTAAAATTTACTCACTCGTATAACCAAATTTCGATACGATTCGTCACTTTAATTCGCAAAGTTTAATATTAATTAAGCGGTAATGTTTTTTGGTACCAATTTTGGGCACGTCGAGGGTGCTAATCCTTCCTCGCGTGTAACCGACTCCCGAACCTTTTAAATCTCTGGTTTTATTTCGGTGTCCGGTCTACCATTTTTAAATGGCCGGTGGCGACTCCTCTACTTTTTACAAACCCGATTAAATGTTTTAAAAACCAATTAAAACCCGGTTCTTCTAAGTGACACCGGAATTTTTTTAGTCGCAACAGATGGCGACTCCGCTGGGGAACAATTTTTGTTTTCAAAAACAAAAAGAGGGTCAAGCCAAAAAAAAAACTTTACCGCTCAATTAATATTAGAATGTGCGAATTAAAGTGACCAAATCGATCGATATTTGTTTATAAGTGCGAGTTTATTTTAAACGCATTTAAAATTGGCATTTAAACCCGTTCGTTTAAGTGGGGGGGAAACGCTAGTGCTTTCGTGTGGATATTGTTCCTCCGTGTAGGCCTGGTAAGTACCTTCGGGGCTCGAATACCCTATATCTTCGTGAGAATATTGTTTCTCCGTGCAGATATAGCGAAAGAGTCCCCTCGAATTGAACTCGGTTGAGAGGAGCCTATAATGGGTGATGACCGGGGGCCTTGCTACCCTTAGTAGGGGACAGCGAGGACAGTTCGAGTACCTCCTAGAACCAAAACTGCATGTAGAGAACTAGATTGCCCACCCCTTTTAGAGCCATGCGGACAGCCTAGGTTCATTAGACAGGATAAATAGGGTTGCTTGCTTTTATGATTGCCTTTTTATCATGTTTATCCTACACTAACGATTATTCTTATGATCTTTTTGCATCTACTTTTTGTGCATACATTTCATGAGTTAGGGTGGTTCTACCTATTTTTGGGGCTATCATTGTGGACGGGAGGTTGCTAGAAAGGATAATGCCAATTAGCAAGTCCGACATCGGACAGAACGGATAAAGGGGCAGTTTACCGAGCGAAAGCACAATGTCAGGTCATTTAATGCCCACCACCGAAGAAGGCACATCTCTTTTCCATCCCGAGCAAAGTTTCGAACCGTCTATCGGATCAACATCTTTGGATCACAAGCGGAAGCATATTTGTCGAGAATTTGCTATGATTGTCTTTTAACAAGGAACCTCCTTCACGTTCGAATGATAGTCGACCTAAGGGGAATCACCTATAGGGTCAACACATTTCATCCGCATACACATGTGTACATATTTCATTGCATCATATGTTCATACATCATGACATGCATTGACCAACTAAATAACGAATTAATATTGAAAAAATATTGTTACAGTGGTGAAGTTTCCAATCTACAACCATTCCGCGTTTGTACGACACTCGTTCTCAGTCACGAGCAATGGAAGAAAGGATGGCCAGGGTTGAACAAGGTCAGAAGGACCTCGAGGGCTGATTGGATGGAATCGAGCAAAACATTAAGGATCAGATTGCGCAATCACAAACCACCATCATCGCTCAGATGACCGAACTGCTTGAGAAGAAGTTTAGTAAAGAAGGAGGATCAGGGGGCAATTCGAATGAGAGGGGAGTAGGTGAGACTACATCGCATATCCAACTAGGAGCGCCAACCATCGGGAGGAGAGTGCATATCAACCTCGAGGGAACGCCCGCTAATCGTCCTACGGAAGCACCAGCTAGACGTCACTTGGACCAACCTGTTGAGTTAGGGGAGGATCTCGAGGTTGAAGTACCGGATCTAAACCTGTTGAATGAGGCAGAAGAAAGGATTAGGGCCGAGGTGGAAAAGAAGTACGAGGAGAAGTTTCGTCTCTTTGAAGAAAAGTTCATGGCCTTGCAAGGAATGGATAAGCAAGGGAATGATGCCAGTGATTTGAGCCTTGTAGCGGATTTAGTTTTACCTCCGAAATTCAAGGCCCCCGACTTTGATAAGTACGACGAGACTACTTGTCCTTCAGCTCACATCACCATGTATTGCCGAAAAATGGCGGCTTTTATAAAAGACGAGAAGCTACTTATCCACTGCTTTCAAGACAGTTTAACTGGTTCCGCAACCCGTTGGTATACTCAACTTAGACGAGTCGACATCAAGTCATGGAGCGATCTTTCGAAGGCGTTCGTGGGTCAGTACAAGCATGTAACTGATATGACTCCGAATCGGCTCATGCTACAAGGGATGGAACAGAAGCAGGGTGAGAGTATCCGTGAGTATGCCCGGCGTTGGAGAGATGTAGCAGCTCAAGTGCAGCCCCCACTTTCGGAAGGTGAAATCATTCCCTTGTTTATGGATACCCTGAAAGGAGTCTTGTATGATCGCTTGATAAGCAATCCCTCCAGCAGCTTTGCGGACATGGTCTTGACGGGAGAACGTATCGAGGATGCCATTAAGAAAGGGAAGATAGTAGATCCCTATGGCACAACCACCCACAAGGGGCATGGGCCCCAAGTTCACATGGTGGGTTCTCACTCGAACAACCAGTCTTCTGGCCGCTACCATAATCAAGCATCCTGGTCTGCAAAGCCTCAAAAGGACCTTCATCCAGTTCCTATGTCGTACACCGATTTGCTCCCAATGCTTATTGAGAAGAAGCTTCTAACTCCGGTTCAGTCCAAACCAAAGGATCCTCCCTATCCCGAAGGCTATGATGTCAATGTCGTTTGTGACTACCATATGGGAAGCACGGGTCACACCATGGAGAATTGTGGTGCACTGAAAAACAAGGTGCAGGCTCTGATCGAGAATGGTCACTTGACATTCTGAAAGGAAATATCGGGATTGTGACTTTTGGAGTGTGCTAATGCCCGACCATCTTTAGGAGTCTTGTATGTTGCATTTTTCTCTCGGAGTAATGCATGGAACAAACGTTGCTATCCTTCGCCCAAGATAGCAATGATTTTTTTAAGGGCACTTGTTATGTTTACGATTTAATGTTCTAATGAAAATGCACTTCTTTTTTAAACATACAATGGCCTTGAAATCATGTATATGCATATATCTCTCCTTACCTCCGTAGGTCCTCGGATATCATATGCATAATGTGGCATTGATTCTACTCAAAGGGATCGATCGAATGTTGTGAAAACGATGAAGTGTGATGTCCCGCTCCGTCCGCTCCGGTCGGTAAAGCGAGAGAAGCAAGATCACTATTCCTTTGATGATGTTCGATGATAAGGGAATCTCCTAAGAAAGCCCAAGTAGAGTCACTCGAATGTGCAAAAAAATAAATAAATAAATAAATAAAAAGGAAAGAGAAATGAAAAAAATATATATATAATGTTTCAAAACAAAATAAAATTTCAGAGCCTGGTAATAGGTATTAATAGAAAAGCACTCCAATATTCGAAACCTGGTAATAGGCATTTTCGGATATGAGTGTGGAATTCTTGGGGCACTCTGCTGAAGCCCGAAACCCTTCGCTTCATGAGTGATGGTAATATTTTCAAGTCGTGACTATGCCGAGTAACTCGGGGTATTGTTGTATGCTCCATCAGTATCCTCAAGACAAAGGACTGTGACGATTTGAATTCCCCTAGGAAAAAAGAAACGAATGAGCAAACTGAATAAGTCTCGGATGTGAATCCTTGAGGACACTGACACAATACTAATTGTAATCAGAAGCACATGCTTACATTTAAAATTCTGGGAGTGACATTTTCTATTCAATGGGCTAAATTTTTTGAAAGCATACGGAGAAACATTATGAGAACTAGAAGGAATAGTAATCGAGCCAATTAAGCAAATACCATAATCATGAGGATGAACCGAGCGGTTTGGAAAAGGTTTCACAACTTCGCATATCGCCACAGCATTCAGAGTCTCCATTGACTCAAGCTGATCATCAGAAAGTAGGACCTAAGACGCTCTTGCATTTGATATCCGGGGCATCCTATTCTATTTTTTCTTTTGATTAGAATTTTGACTTCAAGGTTCTGTATGGTAATCAAAAAGGGCATTCTTCATTAGAATGACAGTCCATAAATTGATACTTTTTGAAAACAAGAAATCTCTATGTATTACTTCGGAGATATATGCATCAGCAAGGCCCGAAGATTGAGGGGCACGACGCAAGGTGGAGAGTCGGTGAGGCTAAATTGCCATAATGGGGCACCTTTGCCCGCAGAGGAGCTAAGATTTTCACTAAAAAAGGTTCAAACCGAAGTGTATGAAAGATAGCGCAAGGCCAGAAAGAATTTAGAATGCGACCGAGGTCACTCGACTCAAATTTTAAAACGAAGAACGAGCGGCAGAAGTTTAGGGGCCAGATTTCTCAAGACACAAGATTGATGGATGGTTGTAGTCCCAAGACAATGACCACTAACCCTAAGAAATGAAGACAAACTAAATCCATGCATCTTTGCATTCTCGTAAACACATGCATCATTGCATCCTGAAATATACTCATGCATCGTCGATAGATAGATATCACCCATGCTAGGAGCATGCTAAATCATATCATCATAGCATTTTGGTTTTCTTTAAACAGGCATTTGAAGATCGGTAAAAGAACAGATCTACAGCTTCATGAGAGGAGAAGCAGATCTCACAAGAATCAAGAGTCCTTCGACTTGCGTAATTCAGATTTCTAAAATCCTTCCAACCCCCGGTTTTAATCCTCCAGATGGTTTTCTTAAAATTCAATTTTATCCTTCCAAAAGGTCGTTTTTCTCAGAACTCGATTTCTCAATTTTATCCTTCCAAAAGGACGTTTTTCTCAAAACTCAAAATTTCTCAATTCATATCCTTTCAAAAGGTTGTTTTCCTCAAAACCTCAATTTCTCAATTTTATCCTTCCAAAAGGACATTTTTCTCAAAACTCAAAATTTCTCAATTTATATCCTTTCAAAAGGTTGTTTTCCTCAAAACAAAATTTCTCAATTCATATCCTTCCAAAAGGACGTTTTTCTCAAAACTCAAAATTTCTCAATTTATATCCTTCCGAAAGGTCGTTTTTCTCAAAACTCAATTTCTCAATTTCATCATTATCAAAGGATATTTTTCTTCAAACTCGATTTCTCAATTTTATCTTTCCAAAAAGATGTTTTTTCCTCAAAACTATATCCTTCCTAAAGGATATTTTTCTTCAAAAGATCAAAATAATTTTATCCCTTTACATAGATTTTTGAAAGACAACTTGAATACCTCTCGGGATGAAGAGAAAATGATAAAGCGAGAACTAAAAAGATTTCAGGCGAAGCCTTTCAAGCCGCCGCTCCAAAATGTCAGGTGAAGCTTTCATGTTTGCCACTCAAGGATTTCAGATCAAAGCTTTCAAGCTTGCCGAAAGATTTCAAGATGAAGGATCCTATAGAGAAAGGGTCCAAACAAAGCTCTATATAGGAGGAACTTGCGACTTCAAGATCTCGAAAGTGGAGGGTCCTACAGAGAGGGGACTTGTAGATCCTTGATTTCAGAGGGGAGTTCGGTAGAGAAGGAACTGCTACTCGAAGAGTACGCTAAGGAAGAGGAGTTTTATGGAGAAAGAACTCAGAATCCTAAGGCTTCAGGATCTCGAAAGCGGAGGATCCTATGGAGAGGGGACTTGTAGATCCTTGATTTTAGAGAGGAGTTCAATAGAGGAAGGACTACTACTCAAAAAGTACGCTAAGGAAGAGAAGTTATGTGGAGAAAAAATTCAGAATCCTAAGGCTTCAGGATCTCAAAAGCGGAGGGTCCTACAGAGAGAGGACTTGGAGATCTTTGATTTCATACATACGAAGACGAGAGTTCTATATAGAAGGAACTGTCACTTGAAGAATACGCTAAGGAAATGAGTTCTATAGAGCGAGAACTCATATTCTTAAAGCTTCAGAGAGAAAATTACTCGGTCTTGCACGTTGCAGCTCCGGGAGAGTAAATCGTCCAACCGGGAAGTTAGACGGATTTAGTTGACCAGTTTGCTTTACGGCCGTGAAGGGAAAGCAAATCCACTTGGACGCCCAAGTTCGCCTGTTAACCGCGAAGGGGAGGCAAAAATGTTAGGGGTTTCAGCTTGCTTTTTGACCGCGAAATGGACAACTTGCTTTTAGACCGCGAAAGGGAAGACAAGGTTGTTTGGATAACTAGCTTGTTCTTACAAAAAGGGAAGACAAATGTATTTGAAACCTGCCTATCCGTTCGGGCACTTGGAGAATGGAAATCTGTAAAAAAAAAAAAAAAAAAAAAAAAAAAAAAAAAAAAAAACTATGCCTACCTGTTCGGGGCATCCGGAGGGAGAACTCGTGATCAGAAGGCGTTGGGAAGAGGAGTTGCTTGGATTCACGTGGCTGCGTCGGGAGTAAACCGTCCGAAAGGGAAGTAGGACAAAATTAGTGCTTATGGTCTTTGCTTTATTCTTGTTCCACAAGTATAAGCAAAGAGGGGCAGCTGTAATCACTAATTTTGTCCGGACCTTGAACCCTTTTATGTTTGTGCTGTTAGTGGGCTTATTGGGCTATTAGAAAATTAAAAAATTTAAAAAGAAAGATCAAAAAAAGAAAAAAGAGAAAAAAGAAAAATATATATGTATATATATGTCATGTCTTATTAGTATCATCACTATACTATTATTAGTATATTATTGCTTAGCTATTAGTATTATCATTATTTGTTAGTATTATTATCACATCATATTATATTATAACTTGTTTAATTATTGTTATTTGTTTGTATTGATAGTAATTATTGATAATATTATTATTGTTATATTTATCATTCATTGTCATTATTTATTATTATTATTGATGTTAATTATTGTTAATGTTATTATTATTATCTATTATTATTATATTTATTATGGAAATAAAACTTAAAAGAAGTTTAAGATGTTCATAAATAAATCAAAACCCAATAGGTTATATTATAACAGCCCATTTATATACTCTACAATAAAATACATTAGGCCCGAGCCCGGCAAGCCCTAATTACACAAAAAGAAACCCTAAAAAAATATGAATAAAAACCCTAATTAATTCTATCTTATGTGCAGCCGCCGCACTCCCACAGCCGTCGGATCGAAGACTTGATCAACGGTGCAGATCAGCTCCAGATGAAACCCTAGGAGAGCCCCATCTTTAGTCTCGCGCCGCCAAACCCACAGCCGTCAGATCCGTTTAGATCTGACAGTCTAGAGATCGTCTCACCACAAAACCCTAGAGAGGGTCTCCCCTTTGCCCTTGCGCCGCGCAGCCTCGACCGTTGGATCGATTCGATCCAGCGGTCCCAGATCGAGATGATGAAGCATCCGGATCCCCTCGTCTCCCCACGCGCCCGTACCGTCTGACCATTGGCCTGCCACCTCCACGCCGTCTGCCGTGACCAGCGATGGTGTCCTTCCCCATTTCGGCCAAGACCAACAGAGAAAAGCAAAAAAGAAGGATGTCAGATACCCAAAACCGGAACGAAACAAAACACAAAAATCAGAATCACAGAGAAAAAAAACAAGAAACAATAAATGGAGCACAGTCAACCTTTTATTATTTTCATATTCGAATGTAATCTTTCGGATATAAATCCGAACCAAAAGCCATTGTAAAGAGAGGAGAAAAAATCTTTTACAGAGAGGAAATCAATAAAAACGAAACCTTCGGAGGTATCCATTTTCCACTCTTTCGATTGCATGCAAACAAAAAAATCAATCCCCAAAAAAGAAGGTTTTTTTCGAGTTTACCTTTTCGGGAACCGATTCCCTCTTTTCTTTTGCTTCGAATCTTGCCGGCAATAAACTCTTGGCTTCCGTCGGGAAGAGCGTCGGGGTGAGCCGTCGGGATCTCAACCGGGAAATCTTTTAGGGTTCCGTTTCGAGTTTTAAAAAAGGGGGTGAGGGGCTTTTCGGTTTTGGTTTTGTTTAAAAGGGGTTTTCGTGTCACCATCGTCGTTTCTGGCCTACTTTTTGGGAGAGGGTTTCGGTTGTTTCGCTGCCGTTGCCGGCCAGTGTTGAACGGGGGGTGAACGGAGAGGAGGAGAGGAAGGGCTTCGGTTTTACCCGAAATGGGTCAAAAAAGGGCTGAGGTTGTTCTTAGTAAACGTTTTATAGTCCCTTAATGTTTTAAAAATGGTCAATTTGCATTTTAAGCCATCCCGCATTTTGAAAATATCCCCGTAAGGGTCTCCGCTTTTCTAAATCCTGGTCGTGGTCCCTCGAACTTTTTAAACCTTTTTAATTTCGTCCCCGTTTTCATTTTAATCAGTTTTCGATTGGTAAAATACCCCTTTGCGTCCTTTTAAGTTTCTGTTTCTTTTCAATTTAGTCCCGCTTTGCATTTTAATTAATGGGTAGAATGGTTTTATTATCATTGTGGTCCCTGTTAGTTTGCATTTTATTTGTTTACTTTGCATTTTTTTTATTTTGGTTATATTATATGTTGACTCATGCATTTTTAATTTTCTGGCTCGATATTTATATTTATATGCTCATTTTTGCTCATATGTTTTATACATGTTCTATTTATGTTTGTTATGCCATCACGTGCCATGCCACTTACTTTATGTTTAATCATTTTTTTCATGTCCCGTTTACGTTTCTAAGTTGCATTCGAACTTATAAAATGCAATGCGAGTGTCTTTTTATTCGGGAACGAACGAGGCCAGTACCAGTCGTGGTGGTGGTGGTTCGGACGTTCCTTCTCGAATACTAAGACCTTTAAAATTTACTCGCTCGTATAACCAAATTTCGATACGATTCGTCACTTTAATTCGCAAAGTTTAATATTAATTAAGCAGTAATGTTTTTTGGTACCAATTTTGGGCACGTCGAGGGTGCTAATCCTTCCTTGCGTGTAACCGACTCCCGAACCTTTTAAATCTCTGGTTTTATTTCGGTGTCCGGTCTACCATTTTTAAATGGCCGGTGGCGACTCCTCTACTTTTTACAAACCCGATTAAATGCTTTAAAAACCAATTAAAACTCGGTTCTTCTAAGTGACACCAGAATTTTTTTAGTCGCAACAACCCCAATTGTATTTTTCATTCTTATCATTTCAATTGGGTTGAGTGCTTGTAATTCGGCTACCTTGTGTATTGAGATATACTTATTTTAGCCAACAACTTCTTTGTTGGTATTGTGTGAGGATTAGGTCAAATTTTGGGTAGAAAATTTGACCGAAATTGTAACGGTTACCTCCTTAGTCTAGAAAAGGGGAAGAGCAATTAGTGGAATTGTTGAAAATCCTTAGTGAAGCTAAGGTAGTGGATTTAGAGTTTGATTGGAACTTGAACCACTCTAAAATTCCTTGTCTACCATTTTTATTTGTCTATTCCACTTCCAAAAACTTTAAAAACCCAATTCACCCCCCTCTTGGTTTATATCGATCATTCGATCCACTCAACAATTTGTATTTTATTTGGGTTTGTATAATTAATTAGTATATTTTTTAAAATTTGCATTTTTTATTCTTTAATTAGTTTATATTTTATTCGATCGCCGTGAACAAAAGTACGAAATTGTTAACATCTAATGAATATAGATATGCAACTACAAATATAAACAAATCACAATATCCGGAAAATCAATTTTCGAATAAATTTTGCAGACACGTCACTAGGAAAAGACGCGTTCTATAAGACGCGATTTACCTGATACGTCCAGAATCCTGTCAAAGTCTTGTTCTGTACGACGCGATTTTCATGCTATATATGCCCTCCCTCCCTTACGAACCTTACTGGCAAACTCACGCTTGTATTGTGAGTTGTGGGTATATACAGTTGTGGCTGGATACCGATTGTTGTGGTGTGATGTTTGTACCGTATGTTTGTTGAAGATGATCGACAAATCACAGTATCAAGAAATATGTGGTAGGGTGTCACGCAAATGATTAGTACCACGAATTCACAATAGCTGGAACTTTATCTGTCTTGTCCAGGTTACAGCTTTTGGTGGGTGTCGATTACATTTGATAGCGCGGGTCAAAGCTGCTACCATTGTCGGTATTTTCGAAGCTACGTTAAGACCCGCGCATGTAACGTTGTTATTGACAACTCTCGTCTGCCATTTATCTACAGCGATGACACATCTCTCGTCGGCCATACAAATGGGACAAACTATTGCACCTCTAGTCTATATCAATTCATATTTAAATTATTTTAGTCTGCATGTTTAGGGGTACAATTGACCGCGTGTTTAGGGGTACAAATATAATTTACATATGTAATTCGGATGTAATATTTTACGTGTATCAATGTATGTCTTCTATTAAGAACAATAATTTACAATTTACCACGTGTTTAGGGGTACAAATTACAATTTTTTCAATGCATGTCTTCAAGATCGATGGTTGGGTCTTTGACTCTGGTTGCATACAAGGTCCTAGGCTAGAACAAAAGGTTAAGACTCAGTGCTTGTTTTAAATCTCGGAGGTCTATTGGATATTGTCACTTGCCCGTCATTCAAAAATACCTCAAATTTCTGGATATTGTGATTTGTTGTTGTCGATCCTCGTGAACAAAAATACCGAATAGTTAATATCTACTCAACATATAGATGCAACTACAAATATCGACAAATCACAATATCGGGAAAATTAGTTGGGGAATAAATTTTCCAGATACGTGATTTATTGGCATTAGTAGTTACAATCGAAAACTTCAAGCACCACTATGCAATTTTTTCTATTTGACTGGGTAGTGTGGGCTTCGATCGACCGGGAAGGTATATATAGTCGCAAAAGGCGCGTTCTGTAAGACGTGACTTTCCTGACACGCCAGGAATCATGGCAAAGTCACGTGCTATAAGACGCGACTTTCCTGACACGTCAATAATTCTGGCAAAGTCGCGTTCTGTAAGACGTGACTTTCTTGAGGCACGTCAGGAATCCTACTAAAGTCGCATATATCCCCCTTTATGAACGTTAGTGAATATTTTTACTTTTATTATGATTTGTGGGTATATTTATTTACATGATTAGTAGATGAATTTGGTAGGATACCAGTTGTGGTGCAATATGTGTATCATTTGTGTTTGTTGAAGATGATCGACAAATCACAATATCCGGAAACGCATTTGAATATCAGATTTGAATATTCCCTTTTACAATTAAAATCGGATTTGAATATTCTTTTTTTTTACAATTGAAAGGATTTGAGTATTTCTTTACAATTGAAATGATAAAATCGCATTTGCAACCAACCAACATTTATTAAAGAAGCTAAAACTTGTTCTGACGGTGATGATCATCATGAAGGTGATGCTAATGACCGGTCCTCGTGAATCTTGCCTTGCACCCGATGCTTGTCTTGAATCTTGAAGGTCTATTAGATATTGTCAGTTGCCTGCCATTCAAAAAGACCTCGAATTTCCCAATATTGTGATTTGTTGTTGTCGATCCTCGTGAACAAAAATACCGAATAGTTAACATCTGCTCAACATATATATGCAACTACAAATAACAACAAATCACAATATCGAAAAAATTAGTTTGGGAATAAATTTTCCAGATACGTGATTTGTTGGCAGTAGTAGTTACAATCGAAAACTTCAAGCACTACTATGCAGTTTTTTCTCTTCGACTGAGTAGTGTGGGCTTCGATCGGCCGGGAAGGTATTTATAGTCGCAAAAGTCGCGTTCTGTAAGACACCACTTTCCTGACACATCAGAAATCCTTGCAAAATTGCGTTTTGTAAGACGCGACTTTCCTGACACGTCAAGAATTCTTGCAAAGTCACATTCTGTAAGACACAAGTTTTCTGAGACGTCATGAATCTTGGAAAAGTCGCATTCTATAAGACGCGAGTTTGGTCTATATATACTCGAACATTGCTGAGTATTTGCACTTGTATTAATTTGCAAAGTTTGAGTATTCGAATGATTCGAAAATCGTTGCGTAGATCTGGTGCAATGTATCGTTTGTGTTTATGCAACATGATCGACAAATCACAATATCGGGCAACTTTTGTTGTTCCTGTCCAGGGTAACGTTACATGGCAGGGGTGTGTAAGGGTACATTTGCTGAGTCAAGAAGATCATGCAGTGGTTCATGGTGGATCAATGACCGGAAAATCACAATATCCAGAAAAGCGTAGTGGTGTGTCACGAATGTGATCGGTACCGCAAAATCATGGCGGGTGCAACTTGAGGTGTTATGTCTAGGGTTTTCTTTGGTGGCAAGTTACGATAAGGCGTGGTATGCAAGATATCATGCCATCCAACAATTGTATGGGAAGTGAGAGGAATCCCACAACGAGTTGCGAATGTGGCTTAACTGTTTGTAGAAATACAACCCAGGAATTGTTGTTGAACTTGAGACAGTGCCAAGATACGATAGGGATCGTGTTGTACCCGGGGAGCGCAAATTTTTCTACCTATTTTGGAAATTTCTGCAATGCGTTAAAGCATTCCGCCACTGCAGATTGACGGTACATTCTTATACGAAAGATACACCAAATCTTACTAGTGGCAGTTGCACAAGACGACAACAGAAAATGCATTCCGGTAGCATTCGCCATTGTTGAAAAGGAAGATATCCCTTCGTGGACATTTTTCCTTACCAACCTGCGAACCCATGTCTTACGTCGGGTACTACGGGCAAGACCAGACGGAATATGTATTATTTTAGAAAGAGGCGTAGAGATCAGGGGATCAATCCAACGTTTATGATAGTCTTGGGAACCTCCACATATTCATCATCGGTATTGTCTGCGGCACATTGCTGCAAATTACTATAAGATGTATAAGAACAATGATGAGCGTATAATGGTTCTTCGCATGGGTACGCCTTTTGCTCTCAAAATTATAAATTAAATTTCCAATTATTATTAATTCTCGTTAATTATTATGTCTTCTATTGAATAGGAAACACACACAGAGTAGAGCAGGTTGAGGAGCTGCTACAAGATTTGAGAGATAGAAATCAATTTGGATATGACTATCTTCTTGATATCTTGAGGGAGAAATGGTTGCGATGTTATGTCGGGGTCGTCGATATGGTCACATGACGACGAACTTGGCTGAGGCGATCAATTCATATCTTAAGGGAACGCGTCATTTACCTATCACATCAGTGCTGAAAGCAACATTTATCGACTGGCTACCCTTTTGCAACCCTTGGAAAACAAGCTATGAACTGGATGGCAGGTTGCCACAGGTTCCATCCAGATCTCCAACAAAAATTTTAGATATATCGTGCACAAGCAAATGCGATGGGTGCCACATGCTTCTCATGTCACCAACATAAGTTTACGGTTACTAAATTTTTACGACCACTTGAAGGAATTATGCACACAACTACGTTGTTAATCTACAAGAGTGAACATGTGATTGCGGAGTCTTTCGGACATTCAAGTACCCGTGTGCTCACGTCTTCGCTGTATGTGCATATGTTCATCTCGACGTAATAACACTCGTTGATCCTATATACAAACTTGAAAATGTTTTCAAGGTATACCGATCAGAGTTTCCTCCGATCAGAAATGAACGTCATCCTCATGTGGTTCAAAATAAACCTAAGATTCAGCCAAATAAATCCCTGTAACGCAACAAAAAAGGTCGCCCGGAGTCAACTAGGATTCATTGTGCTGAGGATATGGTTCCTCGAGAACCGACCGACCAACCTAAGTTGTGTGGAAGTTGTAGGAACCCTAGACACGACATCAGAAAATGTCCTTTTAAAAGTCGACATCGAATTAACTAATTTTAATTTGTAACTCTAATGTTTTAATCCTAAATAACATGTTTCCTCGTACGATTTTAAACATGTGTTCTCGTACTACCACGGGAATGTTGTATAACAAAAAAGCCATAAACATACACTAAAATTGTAACCATCTAGACCCGCCTATGCGTTACCACAGATCCTAGGGAGTCACATTAGGGTCACCGGAGCGACCCACGTTAAAAATTCAAATAAATAAATTGTTAAACCATTTAAAATCATTAATCAAGTTTTGTATTAAAATAAAATTCCAAAAAACATTCAGACTACAAAATAAAAACTATGATACAAATTGCTAAAACAAGTTTCGGACTCGAATTTAAATCAAGATATGACATACATGCCTCCTAATTACACAAATACCATACTCTGCAAGCAAGCCGAAGAAACTCCCATACCGATGTTGAAAGCTGCAACATGGTCGATCTTTTAACCGGTGATGGTAAAAACAACGTGAGCTTCGGAAAGCTCAGTAATACAAACTACCAGGAGATGCTAAAAGCACAAGTAGGTATGTGGCAATCTTTACATTGTCATGAAGAACTGAGCAACGATAAGCTCAAATTACGATTCAGGATTTTAGAGGAGCATTATACCAGAAGGTAACAAAGTTGTTCTTTATTTGATCACCCGAACCTTAAGAGATGAGTCTAAAGCCGAAGATTCGGAAGAGATTCAGGTTCCAAAAGTTGAATCCAGGAGTTCAGAGTTAGTAGGGTATGTTTCAGAAGAGGTTAGAAAGTTTTATTATTTTACTTAACTATCCTCCCACAGAAATCCAAAATGCAATTCCTCGTGAACTGTATACAGAAGGTCTTACCCTAGGCCTGAGGCGTAGAAGCCTACCTAATGGAATGCCTTAGGTCTAGAAAGACTTACCCTAGGCCTGAGGCGTAGAAGCCTACCTAATGGAATGCCTTAGGTCTAGAAAGACTTACCCTAGTCCCATTGGGCATAGGAGCTTAGGTCCAGAAGGACTTACCAGCGCTGAGCCTACAGATCTTCACTTCATATCCCAGATAATATACCCTAGATGATTTCAGTTTATATTTAGAAGACAGTATTATAGAAAATAGATATCATATCTATTTCATACCAGAAGACAGATGTCCAACTTATTTTATTATTATTTCATATTCAATGTCATATATCATATATATTTTTCATATTAGAGGTCAGAAAACCAGGGAATTGCTTTCCTTTCGTACTACAGTGTCATACTTTTGAATTTTAAGCATATAGTCTTGGTTTAGAAAAGAAAGTATTTATAGATACATGGTACATGCTTTATGACTCAGTTCATTTCTCAGAGGTATTTGATAGATATCAGAAAGATGACATTTGACCATTTTGGACTGATTTCAGAACGGAGTCCCTACGAATAAGGGAGTTCGATAAGACGGATCGAATCAACATCGAAAGTTGATGCATCAGAATCATTGAGAATTCAGATATATCGAAAGTGATTCGATCATTAAAGTCTACAAGGGTATTTTGGTCATTTTAACCTTCGGACGTAGTCTGGTAATTAGACCAACAAGTATAAGCAGTGATGTACAGAGTTCAGAGATTTCTAGTTGTTTATCAAGTTTTCGAGTCCCTTCGAACTAATCACAAACCATCATTGACGTGTTTACTATTTGACCGATCGAATCAATACACCTTAAGTACTCACTGCTCAGAACTGACTACATTGTATAACAAAAAGCTCGACTTCACAAAGCAACCACTAACATACAACGGGAGATCGAACATGTATTCAACTGGTATTTTCCAAGTATCTGAACATATGTATTGCACCTGAACTCGATCCATGGCATCGAATACACACGAATAACATGCTGCTCTTACCATTAACCTAGGTACTTTCTCCAAATAACTCGAACATGCTCTTGTATGATATTCTTCCAATGTCACAATAGTTCCCAAAACAACCAACCAACGAGGGTCGTGTATTACCACTTTCAGATCCATTACCTTTGTTTGGCTTTATTGATATTTCTTATTCCAAGTCTTAGAGGTACTTTCAATCACTTCGATGCCCGAAGGTGCTCCAATTATTTTGAGCCTTTCTGTTCTTTCAACTTTTCATTCATTTCAGACCTCGAGGGTATATCCATCATTTCAGATAAATTGTCAATTAGTACCCGAGAATATTTCAGTCTTCTGGTCATTACGTTTTTTTCAATCAATTCAGCCTTATCGATGTTTTCAATCTTTTTACGCCACTTTAACTAATCCATACATACGAATAGTTTTTCGTAAGCTTCTCTTTGGAGACTTATTCAGAATTCAAGAAAATCTGAGTATTTTACAATTTGAAGGTTTAAGCTTTGTTACCAAAACTTTTCCAAGCAAAACGAGGTTTTCAGACGAATTAGTTGTTTTACCAGATTTAGGCTAGATTTTCTAGATCGCTTTCATGGCCAAAGGTATTTTAGTCATTTTCATACGTCGAGGGCATTTTTGTAATTCATTAGCCAAAGTAATTAGACTTGGAGATCAACGGCTTTTATTAATCGTTTACTGAACTTGGGAGACCTTTCGATATATCAAACCTCTTATTCGAATATTTTTGCCTTGGTCATTAATATTCTTATTTCTTAATTGATTGACATTAGCACAAATAAATCATATGCTCAATCATGGTCGTGCAAGCACTAACCGAATACCAACAAGTTTTGAAAGCATGTAGAAGGTAGTAATGTATTACCTTAGCTCCAAGCTACATCAGTAGATCTATAAACGACATTCGAACACTCTCGAACTCGAATTCGACGTCCATCAACATCTCGTATTCAAGAAACCGAGAATACCTTCAATTACACAAATTCTCATTTTAGTTCTTATTCACATTGCTCTTAACTGAATAATTAAATACATAAGCACACTTGGGTTCAAGGTTAGATTCGGAGGCTTTCAAGTTAGAATTTTGCAAAACGAGCTTCAAAAACGGGCTTAGGACGTCGAAAAGCATAAAATATGAGTGTTCGGAAATTTTAACTTTTTGGTCAAAGTCAACGGTCAATGCTGACGTCATCATTGGTCAACACCGACATCATCAGTCAACAATCAACCGAGTTGACTCGAACGGGTCGACTCACTGAGTTGACTCAGACGGGTTGACTCACTGAGTTGACTCAAACGAGTTGACTCAGACCGGGTCAACGAGTCGGGCAGACGGGTCAGGTCAATGGTTCGGACAGACGGGTCAGGTCAACAGGTCGAGCAGACGGATTCAGGTTTGGGCTCAAACCAGTTTGGCTGGTTCAAATCGGGTTGGGCCGGTTCAGACCATAGCTTGAACCGGTTCACTTACCCCAAACATGCCGGTCACCGAGAGGTTGCCAGAAAAGTCGCCAGAGATGCCTTTCAGTGTCGATTCTGCCGAAAATCAAGAGATTATCAAACCTAGAATCATATTTATCCCAAAACCCAGTCAAACATGCCAGAATTTGGCCAGAAATTACTTAAAAAGCTAAAAACACGTCAGAAAGCTCGAAGCTCCGACGAACGTCTTACTGGCGTTGGATACGTGATCGGTAAAGGCAGTTTTGCTCCCCTCTGCACACTGAGCACGCTTGCACGGTCGACGCGCCTTGCCGACGACGGAGGCGGTCGAAATAGAGGAAAAATAGAGGCAGGTTCAGGGGATTTCGCCGAGGCTTTCGCTCTATCTCCACGATGAATGACAATCGTTCACCGCGAGTGGAGCACAGGGCTGGGGTCGGGGTGCGGCGGCGAACACGGTGAAAGTGGTGGTGACGGCCACGGCGAGACGGTGACGGAGATCGAAGCAAAAATAAGATGGTGAAGTTTGGGGAAGACGAAAGGTCGGGAGTGAGAGGAAGGGAAAAAAGAATCTCGATATTTTTGGGATGCTGATAATCCCATGTGGGGTTTGGTTCAAACTTTTATTTTATTTTTTGTATAACCAAACCAATAAGCATAATATCAATTTTGGTAACATATATCTAAACATAAATTTTGCACAGTTGGTTAAAACTCCTAGCCTTGATAACCAAGGTCATGGGTTCAAACCCCTTTGATTACACAACCTCATTTCATTTTTATTATTTTTTTTCATTTTGTTTACTCTTAAAAACTTGGGGTGTTACAAAAACAACAAAATCGAATAAAACATGAATACTGACCCATGTTTCCATTTTATTAATAATGCAAAGGAATATACCAAGATAGCGTTTTTAACACAATTTCTACACTATTTAAGATGCCTTTTACGCGTCGATTTTTGCACCATTGTAAACATGTGTTCCCCGTACTACGACGTCAAAGTTAAATAACAAAAAAAATGTGAAATTCCCATGCAAATCAACCATAAACAACCCTACCAACCCATGTTCCCATTTTCTTTAATCAAAGAAACATGTCAAGGTAGCGTTTTTAACGTGATTTATACACCATTTCCGATGCTTTATATACGCCGATTTTTACACCATTTTGAAGAGAAACATCACCGCTATGAGGTAAAACATTAAAATCATGAAAAATTATTCCCTAAGACCATGCAAATTAACCCTACACAACCCTATTCAGAATTGTATAAACAACAGATTTACGCAAAAGTCGCGTTCTGCATATTACTCGATAAATTCGTGAAATTCTCGTGGAAGTCGTGTCCTACAGAACGCGACTTCAATTTATTTTAAAAAAAATAAATATCGGATAATATAATCCACATCGGACTGAAGTCGCTCCGTGTACAACGCGATTTTGAATCTGCACCTTGCAGGACACGATTTTGCCTGACGTGGGCCAAATGAAAGGTATTTTTCCAAATGTTCCCCGTATGAGATATTTTTTCAGATAATTCCCCAAAAGAGAATTTCTGGACAAATTAGCCTAAATTGTCGTCCCCTCTTTTCTCTAAGTAAAAATTGTTAAAAAAAGTCAAACGAGAAAGTATATTTATATGCGGATATTTTTCAATTACTACTATTACTAGCCAGGTCACTATTTCTCAATGTCATAAATATATGACATGTCTAGCAACTATAATGAGTATCCAGTTAGTCATAATATAATAGAACAATAACTACACTTCAAAAAATAAATAAATGTTAATTTGTAATTACTGAAATACATTAATGACTAATTTTTATATTTGTAAGAATTTAACGAATGATTTCAGTGAAAAAATATAAAATTCATCTTAGAATACTCTGATCTGAGCATTTATGTGTGTATGACTTATTAAAGGGTTAAGAAAGAATATAAATAAATATTATTATATAATCACACCTGTATATTTAATTTTTTTTATATTTTCAACTTTGAATACTTTTTTTATTTTTTATGAAATGGTATAAATGATAAAAGAATTTATGTCAACATTTTAAAAATGATAAGAATAAAATAAAATAAGTGTGGGAGAATTAAAAACAATGAAAAAAAGTCTAGGATTTAAAACGATTAATTGACGATAAAAATGGTTATTTTACTCAAATATGTTATTTTTTAATATTATATATGGGTCTACAACTAAAAAAAACATTAATTTTCAATTTAACACCCATTTCAGAAATTCACGGTTGGTATTACGAGTTTTATAGATTTTTATTTTTTTTCTAAAGGGAATTGATAACAAATATATATATATATATATATATATATATATATATATATATATATATATATATATATATATATATATATATATATTAAAGAAACACAAACTGATGAAATTTGTTATACCAGCGAGGTGAATTCCATTAATGAAAATAAAAATTATGAAATTTATCATACCAGCATGCAAGTTTTTAAAATGATTGTTAGATAAAAAATTAATGTTTTTGAGTGTGCAAAAATGTCGATAAAAATATTATTTTACCAAAAACAAATAAAAAATAGTAAATTTTCTTTTATATATATATATATATATATAAAAGAAAATTGACTATTATGGTGCTCGATTACCACGTAAAAGAATGCCGATTTAGCTCAAGAACAACACACCAGTGAAGAAGCCAAAGCAAAGTGACTCGACTGAACTACATAATCATGGCAAAAAGCCGCTCCTCGGACGTCGAAAAAAACCTAGAGTCAGTTGAGCCAGCCACCCTACACCCGAATATCATTTGGCAAAGCAAATTTACTAATTCCTAGAAGCAAAGAGAAAAAAGAAAAAACTTTGAAAACTCGTGTATTTATTGGAAGTAGTCCAATGGGAAAGAAACAATGAATGCAGGCGCATATCCCAAGGAGATTGTAAGAAAAAAACAATTGGCATTGAAGATGAGAGAGCACAGTGGTGATAATTCCTTGTTTCGTTTGCAGAATTTATGGATATTCATTTTTTTCTCTGAGTTTATGGATTGGTGCATGGTCATCATCATCATCACTGTGTATGTATGAATCTGTACGTGCCTTTTGCTTCGGCTTTTCATGGCCGATAGGTGCAGGTTTTAGGCCTGCTCCTTTTAGTAAATGCATTTTGTCCTCCTATGAACCAGACACTCCCCCCATGTTTAGACACCCTCAGGTTACCTTTTCTCCCTTTAGTTTTTCTACCCTATTTCTCTTTTTTAGTTTCATTCGATTTTAGGGTTTCTATCTTTATTGCAAGATGGGTTGTTTATTTTTATGATTTATTAGTCGATTAATTCGGATGAAGTTTTGCAGAAGTTTAATATGGGGAGTGGGGAAAACCCTTCCAATCTATTTTTTTCTATTCTCAACGCATGAATTCTAACTTTTGACATTGTTTAAGGAACCTAATATCTCACTCGTTAAACTAATTGGTTGTTGATGCATGGTTGTTTGTTTTTAACTTTGTTTATGTTTATTAAAAAAATAATTTTTTGAATAAGATGTGATGTGTATTTATCCACCGCAACAAAGCTCCTAAACATCCTTGGGTAGCCATCTCGTTTAGAAAATTTCCTAAGCTGTACATATATGCCTATTTACATCATTAATTAGTATAGATTTGTTATGTACACATATTTGCACCGTTTCCCTAATACAATCAAGTAAACTATTCTAATTTCGATCTAGACCACAAAATTTTCTTCTATTTCTTACCTCCCAAACATGATACACAAGCATTCACATGCAAGTTTTAGAATGAAAACTACTAGTGACTTTCCTTTCAAATTAGTGCAGAGCCATTGTAGCTCAGTATCCCAATTAAGTGTGGCTCGCTGGATGTTGTAAGTTTGAAGTATAGAGGCCCAAAGCTGCTTTGAGTAAGAGCATTGGACAAAAAGGTAATTTTTGGTCTCTTGTTCAGAACTACATAACAAGCAGCTCATATACAGATGTGAGTCAAATCGAATACACTACCAGTAAGTAAACCATGAATAAGAGGCATAAGTTTGATCATTTTCCTAATACTCCAGCTAAACCATAATCTGTTATTTACAGTCTAGTAGTCAAACTCCTTAAAGATATACATCTTGACCCAGACCACCCATAAAGAGCCTTTTGTAGATAGGAGGTTCCTTATTAGGTGGATGATGCACACTGTATATAACCCCCTCAAGCCGGCCTAGTCGCGATACCGAACTGAACGAGTCACACGGGGAATATCAAAGTAAACTGGAAAGGTTTATTCCAATAAACAACTTTTTTTCTTCTTTTTATCTTGTCTAGATGCACATTAACATCCTAAGTGATAACACTCGCAGTGGAAGAAAACACCAATTCAATCAGACATCGGTTTGGCATTCAATTGATCATGAACATGAAATAGGGACCATATTATAATTTTAACAAATTACATGGACTTCAGTCAATATTAAGTTACCACCCTTTGATTAGAAATATTTCATGCCACTGTGTTAAATCCCAGCTGAATTCGATCACCCAATCTTTTTTAATTGCATCCACAACATTTAGGGGTTAAAACATAAGAAACAGAACTACAAGAAGATGTCAAATAACTAAAATAATTGCAGCATGTATCGGTACGGCTAACCCTGTATCGATACGCACTATACTGATACGGTCTCTAAGTGTTTTGATACACAAAATTCCAGTAACCAAATTATTCAAGCTCGTTTCGATACACCTTGAACCGTACCGAAACACCATGCCCATTTTAGCCTCACCGTATCGATACAGCCTTAGGTGTATCGATATGCTTGGGCCTGAAATATCCCAAATTGCTGGTTTTTCAGTCTTTGATGTTATACAAACCACCTGAACATGCTTCTAACATATACACAACATATTCAAGGATCGATCCTCAACCAAAAACGTCATAGTCATCAATTATACATGCTATCTCGCACCAAAGGGAAACTATAGGCATGCAACCTAGAAACCAAGCCAAACAAGATACCAAAACCATAACAAAGCATAAAGCAAAATATTAAAGGCCATTTACAATTCCAAAACAACAATAGAAACTTGCTCAAATAGAGAGTTTACACATATCTCCCAAAAACACAACAGATTCCCCATTGCCCTTATTACTTATAGTCTAAACCAAAAACATACTTTCAAGAATGAAATCTTTCTTGATCCCTTGCTTCTTGCTGCCTTCCAAGCTCTAATGCTCTGCATTGATGGACAAAAAGAGCGGAAGCACACAAGGCTTAGTGAGGAGTGTTCGAAAACAAAACACCATCAATGCATTTAAAATCATTTTCATAAACCACATTGAAATCTCATTTCAATTACTTCAAATTGTCATTTGAAACACCATGCCCTTTAGAAACCATTCAAAAACCATCATATTTAACCTCATGCAACATGTATCATTAAACCACAACAACTCACATTGCTAACCTCAATTTAAGCCTTCCCATAAATAACATACCATATGTAAAGCTTAAAGAGTAAACATGAATAAATCTCATTATACAAAACATGGTACATCAACAATCACATTGACTTGCAAGTGATCATTAACCAAATTTTCATTTCCAAAACACAATATCGGATACACGGATTCACAAGTGTTGTCCCAAAACTTCATACATTCACACCGGCATCTCAAGATTCACACAAAGGAGCTACCTTCCATCGTTGTGACACCCATGGTGGAGTATTTGGTACACCGTATAAACCCTTCGACACCACTTATCGGTAAATGTATAACCCCACTAACAAGAGACGAGACACCACACACATTCCTCAATCGTTAAGGTACTTTGATGGAGTATTCGGTACACCGTATAAACCCCTCGACACTCAAGGCAACTTGTTTATAGTGCACTCAATTCTATAACTGGCTAACTATATCCGATAATATTTTCAAAACCATTTCCATACCATCACTTGCCAATATAATTCACATTTAACCATATACCTCAATGTTTTCAAAGCATCAATATTAAATCATTTTCTAAGCATCAAACCATGCTTTAAACCACAAGTATAAAACTTATACTTACAAGGATCACTTACCATGTGCATCCTTCAGCATCGCATCATTTAAAATAGTATATCACATACTTTAAACATGCTTTAACATTAGGTAACATGAAATCAAAACCAAGTGCATCAAAACATTTTATAATAACACGACCGAGAGAAAAACTTCTTATGCTTACTTTCAAACTTAGAAAAGTATTTCAAACTTAAATCTAAGTTCCCAAAACCACCTTTATAACATTTCAAAGCTAAAATCCACGTTCTCACTCACCAACACGTGAAACCTCACTTTGTTGACGCTAAACTAAGCGTCTGAAGCCTCCAAAGCTTCATTGGTTGCTTTTGAAACGTTCTCCCTTGTTTTAACCACATAATAACAGAGGATAATGCATCTCAATGCATTCAAAATCCAAGCAAGCAATTCCACAACATTGCCTCGATAAAAACCATTAATCGTCTATCCAAAATAACCGAAAACAACATCGATTAACCTCCAAACTTAACACAACCAAAACCTAACACTTCAACCATCAATTATCATTAATTAACATCCAAAATTATCCTATTATCAACCTTATACCTCCAGCATTTACAAAACCAGCACAACTCCACAAAAACCCAATTCTAGCAACCTAAACAGGTAGAGATTCACATAGTTTTGGGATTACCATGCTTAAACCTTTATCTTAACATTATTAGACTTCCAAATCATGATTAAAATCAACCTTAAACCCATCAAAACATATCTATTACGAAAATTACACAAATCCATCAATTAAACCAAATTTCCTCAATAAAACATCAAAACTCATTAGAAAATATTAACAAAGGATCAAGAACTTGGGAACTTCAGTAAAGAACCTTACATTAGAGGAGAAAAAATGCATCTCACCTCTAATGGATACCTTTCCCCCCAATTAAATAGATTTCCACGTAAAAACAAGATTAAAACAATAAGGTTTTGATAGGAAAACAATAAGAAATCATTTGTAATCAAAAGATTAAAGAAATCAAGAGTTTACCTTAACATTTTGAAGAAGAATTGAGTGTTTGGCTAGAGAGAATTTGAGAGAAAATATGCTACGTCAAATTTGTTTTAATGAAATAACCATAAATTAATTCCTCTAACATATTTTATTAATTAAAACTCATTTAAAATAATCCAATTAAGGGGTAAAAGTTTGATATTAGACTTTGGACAATTAGCTCCTTAAAGATTCAAAATTCTGTTCCTTTTACTAAATAGTCACTAAAAATAGTTTTCAAAGTTTACATTTTTGTCATTAAATCCAAAATGTCTGAATTCCAAATACCATTTTCCAAAATTGATTTCACCAAACCCATATATATATTTAAAAAGTATTTTAGGTAAATTTTACAAATTTTTATCACCTTTTGAAATAGGTTTTCTTTGAACTCATCCTGAAACTAACCCGAATCTCTAGTCTCGGTCCAACAGACCCTAAAACCATCACAAAAATCTCTAGGCCCAAAACCGAGGGGTTACAACTCTCCCTCACTTAGGAAATTTTATCCTCGAACTTTTACCTGGAGGAAAAAGGTGCGAAAATTGTTTCAACATGTTCGTCTTTCTTTTCTACGTGGCCTCATCAACTTCTCGATGTCGCCACAACACTTTTACAAGTTCAATCGTCTTACCATGAAGAACTTTGCTACTAGAATCAAGAATCCCAACCGGTTCCTCATCATATGAAAAATCCATTCGCAACTCAATATCCTCAATTGACATAACATACGACGGATCTGATCTATACCTTCACAACATCGACACATGAAACACATCATGAATTTTCTCTAACTCGGGAGGTAACCTCAACCGATACGCAACTGGACCAACACGATCCACAACTTCATATGGTCCAATAAACCTTGGACTAAGCTTACCCTTACGTCCAAAGCTCATCACCTTCTTTCAAGGTGACACTTTCAGAAACACGTGATCACCGACTGCAAACTCAATCTCCCTATGCTTCAAATCCGTATAGGATTTTTGACGGTCTAAGGTAGCTTTTAGACGTTCACAAATAAGCTTCACTTTCTCATTTGTGCTTTTCAACACATCAGGCAAGGAAACGTGCTTCCTCCCAACCTCAGCCCAATACAAAGGCATACAACACCTTCTACCATACAAAGCCTCATACGGTGTCATTTGTATACTAGCTTGGTAGCTATTATTATACGCAAACTCTACCAAAGGCAATTGTTCCTCCCATGTTCCTTGAAACTCAATGATACAACATCTCAACATATCTTTTAAAATCTGAATCACACATTCAGATTGACCATCTGACTGAAGATGATACGAAGTGTTGAAATTCAACCGTGTACCCAAAGCTCGATGAAAGCACTCCCAAAACCTCGCTATAAATTGTGGATCTCTATTCGAAACTATAGATTTGGGAACTCCGTGCAAATGCACAATCTCAGCAATGTACAAATCGGCCAACTTATCCAGAGTATATGTCGTATGCACAGGGACAAAATGTGCACACTTCGTAAATCGATCAACAATCACCCAAATGGAGTCCTTAGTTGGTGTTAACGGCAACCCAGACACAAAATCTATGGTGATTCTCTCCCACTTCCATTTCGGTATCCTCAACTGTTGCAACAACTCGAAAAGAAACTGGTGCTCAGTCTTAACACGTTGACACACCATGCACTTAGCAACGAAATCAGCCACATCTTTCTTTAAACTAACCCAATAGTATTCTTCCTTCAAACCATGATACATCTTAGTACTACCAGAATGCATAGCAAAAGGACTATTATGTGCTTCGGTCAAAATAGTTCGCCTCAACTCATTATCATTATGCACCACTGTCCAATCCTTGAAACACAACACTCCATCATCATTAAAACGAAAATCTTTCGGATTCTCATCCATAATATCCTTAACATTCGGTACTAACTTCTCATCATAAGGTTGTTTTTCCTTAATCAATTGTGACAAATATGGCTTCACTTGCAATTCGGCCAACAAACCACCATCTTGTGTCCCACTCAATCGTGCAAACATGGCTCTCAACTCAACCGCAAGCTTCCTACTCAAAGCATCGGCTACCACATTAGCTTTCCCTGGATGATACTTAATCTTCAAATCATAATCCTTAAACAACTCCAACCATCTATATTGCCTAAGATTCAAATCTTTAAACAACTTAGTCAACGGACACTACAACAAATTTACTCATCAATGACATCTAAAATATTGTCACTGAAAATTACATTTACGTCACCATTTGTATTTTGTGACATAAAACTTGGCGTCACGAGGTTCGTCACGCTAGGTGTGTCACTAAATGCCTACTGTGACGATACATATTTTTTCGTCATGTATTGTTAAGCATATAGTGACGTTATTGCATAACGTCATCTTATCATTTGCATTCAATGACAACTAGTTACGTCATCAAATGATATTAAATTTTGTCATTGATCATTCGTATCGTCACCAATAATAAAACATTTTCCTTTTATAAGTGACGAAAAAATATCGTCACATTATTAGTGATGTAGTATGCATAACGATGATACATAACGTCACATATAATTTACATTCAATGACAAATAATTGTGTTACTAAATTATATAAACTTTTGTTATTGACAATTCCTTTCGTCGCGAATAATACATTAACTAAAACAAGATATTGTCGCATTGTTTGTAACTTACCTAATAGTGTATAAATGACGATAACGTTGTATAATGTCGCCTTTGAAAATCGACAATATTATTATTGAAAATAGAAGTTTGATAATTACAAAATGCCCTAACTTATCAAAGTTACAATTTAATCTCTCTAATTTACAAAATTGTACTTTGATCCTTGAAGCACTTTCACAAACATTGCAGTAGAATTCCATGTGGCTATTTCCTATTGGAAGCATCATTTCCCCACTCTAGCAACAACACAACATGATCAGTTGTCCAATCTCAACACCAGCTCACCAATTTCGTGTATCATCTTTCTCGATCACTTCTACTACAAAGCAAAAAAGAAACCATCTCATACCAACACTAAGAAATGTGTAATATAATGGATGGTTAAATTCATTCTCATAATGCAGAATATGCTGATTCAGAACATATATAAACAATTTACAATGAAACAGGACCATGGAAGGATCTAGGAAATCTTGCAAAAGAAAGAAGAATTTTCATAACATTTTATGTGAAATTTAAGGCCATAGAAAAATCTTAAAATAAATTTGAATTAGAAGATCGACAATACCTTAATGCCTAGAGTTTTCCCTCTTGAATTGTCACCCACAAGCATGGTTTAAGTTAATGCATGAAGATATTATCCTGCAACAGAGACTAGAAAAGCAAAAATGTTGATGCAAATAGATCATCTAACTTACATTCTGAATAAGAAAAAAAGAAACCCTCACTGAACTTGAGATCGTCATGGTTGAGCAATGAAGGTGCAAGTGATTATAGAAAAATTCAAAGTTCCTTGAATGAAGTCTAGATTGCATTTGAGATCTAATTTTTTTATCATTAACATGTCTCATTTAAGATATAGCTTCACTTGAAATGTTTGAAAAAAAAATAAACTATTAGATCTACAAAAGAGCAAACAAAGTGTCTTGCACTAAAATCCAGTGGGTGGTAGGCAAAATATGATCAAGTGAAATTAACTTCCCAAATGGGTCATCAGTAGTTCTATGACTTCTATCCGCAAACAAAAGGCCTTTTTTACCAGCTCTTCAACCATATTGTTGCATCATTAATATGTTAAAGTTGAACTATAACTTTCACCTTATTCATATACAATCCCTTAAGAATAGTGCACTGTAAAGAACAAATTTGGTCTAAAAATGAAACGAAGTTTATAAATGAAGCTCAGCTTGCATATAACACCAGCTCATGGCTATCGCTTTGTTGAAAATTAAACTTATTTTGGATTAACTCAATTCCCAAAATCATCGAAAACTATTAACAATTTCCTTACCAATTCATCAATAAAACTTAGTCCATGTAGACTGAAATCAGAATTCAAACCTAAAGACGCCTGGTGATTATCCAAAGTAAGAAAACAAATTTCAAATAATTCTAACTCCAATGTAGATATAGAATTTTAAATAAAATAAAATATACTTGTGCATGTTTTCTGCTGTTGGAATGAAACTGAATACATTCATCTCAAAAATAAAATAAAATATAGATCCAAATAATTGAACATAGAAAAGAAACTTACAGATCTCAGAAAAGAAGAACAGGAACATAACAATGGAGGAGACGATAAATTTTTTCAACCTAACCCATAAACATTTGCCCATCGTCATCTTCACAACGAAACCATACTCATCATTGCCTCATCCGCTTTTCATTAGATCGGAGCATTTCGTTTAAGGATTCATCTGATTTTTGAAGAGATTTCCTAAAAAAATAAACTGATGAAATAAAGACGGTAAATAAGAGGCTTATTTTAGGTGCTTTTGGTTACCTAAGAAAGTCGTCAGTGCGACGACGACGATGGTGAGGCGTGGTGGCTAGGGTTTCATTTGCAAGAGAAAGGGAGATTGAGATCAGAAGAAAATGAATTTAAAATGGGTAAGCTGACCTTTGTTGTGGTTCATAATACCCGGTTCATAACCAAATCTGACTCGTCTTAGATAGCCGACTCAACTAAGATTTCACTAAAAAATTTCCTATCATTTTTTTTGTTAATTCTTGATGTCAAACATTAAGTAATATAATCATATGATGTCTCCTAAAATCGTCATATAAAATGTAAGATATATAACAATGAGCGATAAAATAATTATTTTTATAGCGTTAAACTTATTTTCTGTAACACAAATAAAACATTACTTTTATGTCTTACAAAATATGAACAATAAAAATTACTATGAATAAAGATTATTGTTGACAAATTTACAACGTCGATATTTCAAATTGAATAATCATAACAATAATTCGTCGCTAATAAAATATTTCATTGGTGACGATTTTGTAATGTCACAATTTTGTTTAAATGTCATTGAAAAGTTTCCCACCAAAATTTTTTGGAGGCAAATTTTGGCGCCAAACATATAATGACGAAAATAAATGATTTTTTTTAAAGTTGTCATAGAGGATATACCATTAACCACTATATGTGACGAAACTAAATAATCGTCACGTTTATAGTAACTTTTATGACGTAATATTCTTCGTCATATAGAAATTTCGTCACTAATAGATAAATTTGTTGTAGTGGGAGCAGCAATCTTCGAAAATCCATCCACAAACCTACGATAATAACCAGCCATCCCAAGAAAAATACGAACTTTGACACAGATTTAGGTGTCTTCCAACTCATCACAACTCGAATACCCTCGACTGACACAATATATCCAAGGAAAACAACTTCTCTAAGACAAAAATCGCATTTACTCAACTTAGCATAGAGTTGATTATCCAACAAAGCTTGCAACACAATCCGCAAGTGTTTATCACGATCCTCCTCGGTACGAGAGTACACCAGGATAGCATCAATAAACACAACCACAAACTGATCCAAGAATTCATGACACACACGATTCATCATATCCATGAATGCATCATGTGCATTTGTCAAACCAAACGACATCACCAAGAACTCATAATGCTTGTACCTCGTACGAAAAGAAGTCTTAGGCACATCTACATCCTTCACCTTCAATCTTAAAAAACACCGAAGCACCTCAGAACTGGTCAAACAGATCATCAATCCTTGGCAAAGGATACTTATTCTTAATCGTTATTTTGTTCAATTATCGATACTCAATACACAATCATATCATGCAATCCTTCTTTTTCACAAACAACATCGACACACCCCAAGGTGAAACACTGGGCCTAGTTAACCCTCGATCAAGCAACTCCTGAATATGCGTCTTCAATTCCTTTGGTGCTATTCAATAGGGAGCAATAGAAACTGGAGTTGTATTTTTATACAACTCAATGCCAAACTCAACCTCTATATTTTGCGGCAGACCAGACAATTCTTTTGAAAATACGCCTGAAAACTCACATATCGTGTGCATGTCCTAGACACGCACTTCCTTCAAGCTTGGATTCATAATATAAGCTAAGAAAGCCTCGCAATTCCATCAAACGACTCGCTCCCAAAGCCAAAACAACATTGGACAAGAATTTAACATTCTCACCCACGATTACCACTTCGTAATCATCAACAAGTTTCAAGGTAACTCGCTTGGTATCAAAATCAACCACAATCATATGCTCCGACAACCAATCCTTACCAAGGATTACATCAAAACCATGAAAAGGCAATTCCATTAAGTAGACCGCAAACACATGACCTTGAACATATGAAGAACATCTCTTAAACAACCTTCTAGTAACAACCGTTTCACTAAAAGATCTAGTTACTTGCATTATCACATCTAACACCTTAATAGGGATATCAAGCAAATGTGCATGCTAACTCAAGATGTATGAATGCATTGAACCAGAATCAATCAAAGAAAACAATGACATGGATTGCAAGGTAAAAGTACCTACAATCACATTGAGTCATTGCGTCCCTCGCGATATGCATACACCCTCGCAGGACCACCACCCTCAGGTTGAACCGCCACTATATGATCCATAACCCTCTAGCCATCCTCCCTACGCTAGAAGATAACACGATTGCACCCATAGCCTCTCTGTGGTGAAACAACAGGTGCTCTAGCATGACCTTTACTAACGACCAGTGGACAATCACGTCTTATGTGATCACTCGATATGCAACTCCAACATGCATAAGCAACCACAACAGTAGGAGTCTTACCCTCGCGAGCCAAATATGGACAATCTCGCCTCATGTGTTCACGTGATTCACAAGCCTAACAAGCATTTTGCTCGGACCTCACGCGACTACCCTGAACTGGCGCACCACGCCCAACAACACTTCATCTCTGCTCAGGTTGATACCTACCATCGTAATGTCTCTTAAACTATCCACCACTAGAGCCGGATTCTACAACTCTCTTACCCGAGTTAGAACCACACACACGAGATGACAAGCCCAAACTCTGTTAAATATCCTTAGCTCGCATCGCTAACACATCGAAATCCATATAATCAGAGGCCAACATGAAATTCTTCACCTATTGCACCAGACTATAACGAAATCGGTCACAATGATGCCTATCACTCGGCACCAACTCAGAAGCATATTGGCTCAAATGAAAAAAATTGAACCTCATACTCAGCCACAGTCATGCTACCCTAAACCAAAGACATGAATTCATGTTTCTTATCATCCAAGTATCTAACCCCTAGATACTTTTTCTTAAAGGCAGCTTGAAAGAACTCACAATTCACATCATTAGGCTCCTTAGCCACGGTTACAATCATCCACCAACTGTAAGCATCACCTTGCAACAGAGAAACGATACATCACAGCTTACGTGCATCATTGCACCCTATCTGTTCCAAAATTCGGATCGTACTGGCTATCCAGGCCTCAGATGCCTCGGGTGACAAACCACAATACTCCATACTTCCCAAACTACATAAACATTCTAACGGTAACCCCATTTGCCCAGTAGTTGGTGATTGTACATTCACTCCAACAACAACAGCCTGGAAAGCTCAAGTCATCGCCTGAACTAAAGGCGTCAAATCACCCAACACTGGCCCAACTTACTCACGTTGTACTCGCTCGTCACCCTTAGATAGATCAGGTAGAAGAGGTGGATTCCCTCTAGGAGGTATCTCATTCTCATGATTTGCATGCCTTATGGCAACCGTAATCGTACCAAATCGCAATTCTCTCCTCGGTCCCATTGTGCTATTATGACTAAGGCATGATAATAAACCAAAACAAAATAATCAGGCTAGCTTCAAGCAAGGATCCAAGACGTCCAATTCAAATCAAAACATTTCAAACTATAGTAATAAGGCAATGAGTATCTTAATTTCCCCAAACTATGGCATAAAGCAATCAACGCACATATCACAATCATCGTGCATAGCAACAACAGGATTCAATTCATATAAACAAATATATAACAATCACTGTGCATAACAAAAAACAGCGTACAATGTTGAGTGTGTAAAAGTTCTATTATTTACACCCTTTTTAACCCATATTTCTGCTGCATTCAAGCATCATTCCATTGCATTTAGGTTAGTTTACAGCAAAACATCACAAATATATTAAAGGCACGGATTCTACTAAAAGATAGCTGATTTTTCAGGTTGCCGTCGTCGTAGACGGAGAAGGCGGGCGCAGGGTAGAGAAACAGAAGAGCTGAACTGGACAAGCAGACAAAGAGGACGATGCTGCCATGGTGCTGCCGTGACAGCAGTTTTGCAGAGAGAAAAAACAAAGTGGACCTCGATAGATAGAGAAAATTATGCTCGTCTGTCGTGAGAAAACCTTATATTTTTCCAAGCCCCGGATCAAAAGATATGTCAAGCCAAAGCTCAAGGAGAGGAAATCCCAAGAAACAAGGAGGACGGCTGAAAAGTAGGATCCTTGGAGATTAAGTCTTTATTAGAATCATACTTTTAATTAAAGTTGTAATCCTTGTTAACTTAGAATACTTGAGCCCAAAGCTTATATAAGGGCATGTATTTTAACCTAGGATATCATACTCCATAACCCATAGCCGATTTCCCATAACCGACAACCAAAAACCCTCCGTCGTTTACCCGCCGTCGATATGTTCTAAAACCCCTAGGGCCACGGGTTGATTTGTAAAGTAGTTGCAAGGGTTGTTTTGTTTTAGGAATTTTCAGTTCAATAAAATAAACTTCAAGTTCTCTTATTTTGGTTATTAATATCTTGCAAGAGCATCGGGAGAGCATTGTGAGGTTATCTATTTACTTAGCATCGGGAGAGTTAAGTATACGAAAGAAATAAGAGCAAGTTCTCTAGTTTATAGTTGAACTATCTTGTGCCTAGTGATAGGGCAAGGTTAAGTGGCTAAAGAAGAATTCATACACATCGGTGTTCATCCTTCAATTCACGCCGGGAGGTATCATCAAGACGTGATCATCGACAGACTTGGACCTAGGGATAGGCCAAGGCAGATCTGGGATTCTTGCCAAACTTGAAAGTACTGAGTTGGTGTGTTTGCTGCCGCGACGACCAACAGACTGCTGCCGCGACAGGTGCTGTCCGCGACGGGCGCGACGACAGAACTGGATTTCCTAAGCATTGCAATACCTGCACTACTGAGCAATTCAATACCAGCCCATTCTCTCTATCTTGATATTTCTACTCTTTTATTTACGTTTTCTTTATTATTCTCGTGACAACTTTCTTAAATATTTCCTTTACTTTTGTGCAGTGAATTAAGGTGAAGCTATTAGCCCAATCCCTACGGAGACGATATCCGATACTTCGTATCACTTTACTACTTGCGTCGTGTACACTTGCACTACCATTGCGATAGACTATTTTACACGCAACAAGTTTTTGGCGCCGTTGCCGGGGATTGGCAACATAACTCTACCTTTCTTTTATTGCACTTTTCGTTTTTATTTTTGTTTTTATTTTTATTTTTATTTTTCTGTTTTTCGTTGGTGCACTCAACTCTTGCTTTTCACAAGGTTTTCTTGTTTATGCGCAGATCGAATCGAGGTAAAGATCCTGAATATCCATTAGATCCAGAAGTTGAACGTTCCTTCAATCTCAAGAAACAACTTCGACACCTTCTAGCCAGGAACGAGTACCTTGAAGAACAGCTAGAGAAGATGGCCCACGTTGGAGACGACCCGCCTGCTGGCATGTGATTCCGCCTGTCGGTAACCCTGCCGCCGGCTGACGGTCCTGTCGTGACTACATGTTGAACGATCATGTAGAGCTGGAAACCACGCTGTCAGACATTGATGTTGATAACTTCAAGCTGAAACCTGTCATGTTTAGTATGATCAACAATGTCGGGCAGTTTAGTGGTGCTGTTACTGAGGATGCTAGGGAGCATCTCAAAACGTTCCAGGAGATTTGTGGTTCGTTTAGACTACCAGGAGTTAATCCGGAGATACTGAGGCTTCGGTTATTTCCCCATTCATTAAGGGACAGAGCAAAAACTTGGTGGAATAAACTTACGCCGGGTTCAATTAGAACTTGGGCAGATTTGTCTCGTGAATTTTTATCTCATTTTAATCCTTCGCATTTATCTGAGCGATTGCGTAACGAAATTGCTACTTTTCAACAGGAAGATGACGAGCCAATGCACGAGGCCTGGGACAGATTTACTACTCTTCTACGGAACTGCCCAATGCATGGATTCCCCGTCTGGAATCAGGTTACAAAGTTTTATAATGCTGCCAACTTACAAACTCGTATTCGAATTGATTCAGTAGCAAATGGACTATTATTGGATAAAGATCCGGACGAGGCAATGCAAGTTTTGAAAAAACTAGCCAAGAATGAGGAGCAGTTTCTGACAGCAAGAAGATGGGGTAAACAGGTACTTGCTGTCAAGGATTATGAGGCCGACAGCACAATGAAGTCACAGGTAGCATTCCTTACTAAAGCAATGAAAAATTATTGAATGATGATGGACAACATGGATTTGCTGTTGAGGAGGTATGTGAAATCTGTGAGGGAAATCATAGTTCGGATGAGTGCCCGATACAGTTAGAAGAGGGAAAATATGTTGGAAATTACAAGCCGAATTATAATTCCAACAACTATAATCCCAATTGGAGGAAGGATCCCAAATTTTCCTAGAGTAATCCTAATAATGCCCTGAATCCTCAAGCGCACAATCAGAATCAGGGAGGACCTAGATTGCTGACGCGACAGCAACTGCCGCCACAACTGCCGCCGCACCTGCCGCCGCAGCAGCAACAGCAGCCACCAGCTGCCACAAGCAGTATATTGGAACAGACTCTGGCCACCTTTATGTCTCAGACAGGTACTTATATTGAGAATATGAACCAGTTTGTCAAGAAGACAGAGAATTTCTTGGATAAAACAGAGATGCGGATGACGAATCATGAGCTACTCTGAAATCTTTGGAGACACAAATGGGTCAGGTTTCCCAACATATTAAGCCGAGGCAGACTGGAGGATTTCCTAGTAATACTGAAAATGCTAGGCAGCCCACACATGAGCAATGTAAGCCTATTACTACTAGGAGTGGGAAGAAATTATCAGGGCCGGAAAAAGAAGCTGAAACAGTAAAGGATCCAATCTCAGACAAACCTGCCGAGGAAGCTGCCCCGACAGGTGATAAACAGACTGATGCCGATGAGCCTGTCACGACAGCAGAAGCGACAGAGGAGAAAAATGATGATTATCGTCCTTAGATTCGTATGCAGTGGGAAGGACTTATTGCTGATTATCGTCCCTCACCCCCTTTCCCTCAACGGATACAGCAAGCTAAGCAAGAATCTCAACTCAAAAAGATTTATGACATTTTCAAGCAGGTTCATATTAATATTCCGTTGTTAGATGCCGTTAAGGAGATGCCCGGTTATGCCAAATTTCTCAAGGATGTCATGTTAAAGAAATCTAAACTTGGGGAGTTTGAAATGGTAAAGATGACAGAAGGTTGCATGAGTATTCTTCATCGGCAGCCACCCCAGAAAAAGAAGGATCCGGGGAGCTTCATCATACCTTGTGTAATCGGAAATAAATTCGTGGGTAAGGCACTTTGTGATCTTGGTGCTAGTGTTAATTTAATGCCAAAATCTGTTTTTCAGAAATTAGGTATTGGAAAGGCGCGGCCCACGACAGTAACTCTGCAGCTGGCAGACCGCTCTTACGTTCATCTAGAAGGAAAAATTGAAGATATTCTGGTAAGAGTGGATAAATTTATTTTTCCTGCTGACTTTCTTGTTTTAGATTGTGAAGCAGATGAAAATGCACCAATCATCCTTGGGCGACCCTTCTTAGCCACGGGAAGATCACTGATTGATGTAGAGAAAGGAGAACTCACCATGCGAGTGAACGATCAAGAGATTAAGTTGAATGTTCTCCAAGCGATGAAACATGCTGATGTAGACGAGGAATGCAAGGCTATCACTGACGTTACCCTTGATCAACCCTGTATCAGGTCGGGCTGTCACGATATTAAATTTGGGCACTGCCGCGGCAGCCACTTACAGGCCTGTCACGACAGCACCGACAACAGCAACTCCTCTGAATCCGATACATCTGATACTAAAGATCAGGAGGAGGTAAACTGGATAGGCAATCGTCCAGGTAAGTTATTCGAACCTTTGAATTATACTTCGGATAACCATGTAATCCAAAAGCCATCTACTGTTGAACCACCTGCCTTAGAACTAAAACCCCTGCCAGGGCAGCTAAAATATGTTTTTCTTGGTTCAAATGACACACTGCCTGTAATCATCTCTTCTAAGCTGCCACAGGAACAGGAACGACAGCTAATCGGCATGCTAAGGCAGCACAAAAAGGCAATTGGATGGACGATCGCTGACATTCAAGGCATTAGTCCGGCGTTATGCATGCACAAAATCCTTCTAGAGGAAGATCATAAGCCGACTATAGATGCCCAAAGGCGGCTTAATCATGCAATGAAGGAGGTGGTTCGTAAAGAGATAATCAAATGGTTAGACGCTGGTATTATTTACGCCATCTCTGACAGCAAATGGGTGAGCCCGGTGCAATGCGTTCCAAAGAAAGGAGGAATGACCGTGATTACCAACGAAAACAATGAGTTAATCCCAACCAGGACTGTGACCGATTGGAGGGTTTGTATGGACTATCGGAAGCTTAACAAAGCTACCCGAAAGGACCACTTTCCTTTACCCTTTATTGATCAAATGCTTGATAGATTAGCGGGTAAACCTTACTATTGTTTTCTTGATGGTTATTCAGGTTATAATCAAATTGCTATTGCACCGGAGGATCAAGAAAAGACGACTTTCACATGCCCTTACGGAACATATGCTTTTAGGAGAATGCCGTTTGGATTATGCAATGCACCCACCACCTTCCAAAGGTGCATGATGGCCATATTCTCCGATATGGTGGAGGACTTCCTCTAAATTTTTATGGATGATTTTTCAGTCTTTGGGGACGATTTTGAGAGCTGCCTTGGCAATCTACAAAAGGTACTTGAAAGATGTGAAAAAGCAAATCTAGTTCTAAATTGGGAAAAATGCCACTTTATGGTGGATGAGGGGATAGTCCTTGGCCATAAGATTAGCTGTCGTGGCATAGAAGTCGACAGGGCTAAAATAGAAGTGATCGAGAAGCTACCGCCGCCGACCACAGTCAAGGGTATTAGAAGTTTCTTAGGGCACGCTGGTTTTTATCGGAGATTCATTGCAAATTTCTCAAAAATCACCAAACCTCTATGTCATCTTTTGGAGCAGAACCGACCCTTTGACTTTAATGAAGAATGTACTGAAGCATTCAAGCTTCTGAAGGAAAAACTGCTAACAGCCCCAATAGTACAACCACCAGACTGGACACAGCCATTTGAGATTATGTGTGATGCTAGTGACTATGCTGTCGGGGCAGCACTTGGGCAGCGCAGAGATAAGCTGTTTCATGTCATATACTATGCCAGCAAGACACTGAATGACGCCCAAGTGAACTACACCACCACAGAAAATGAGCTATTAGTTGTGGTGTTCTCCATCGACAAGTTTCGTTCTTACATACTTGGGACGAAAGTAATAGTGCACACAGACCATTCTGCCCTGAAGTATTTGTTCGCAAAGAAGGATGCAAAGCCTCGATTGATACGGTGGATCCTGCTATTGCAAGAATTCGACCTTGAAATCAAGGAAAAAAAAAGGGACAGAAAATCAGGTGGCAGATCACTTGTCAAGATTGGAGAAGGGACAGAGTCTACCAACAGATGAGACAACCATACTGGAGACCTTCCCAGATGAGCAGCTCTTTGCTGCCGCAATCGCTGCCGCGATAGCCATGGCGGCAGGTAAGTCTTCTGAACTCCCCTGGTATGCTGATTTCGTTAATTTTATAGTTAGCGGAATACTTCCTTCTGATCTTAATTATCAAGCCAGGAAGAGGTTCCAAAATGATGTTAAGCATTATTATTGGGACGAACCTCTTCTTTTCAAAATGTGTGCAGATCAGGTTATAAGGAGGTGTGTACCACAAGAAGAACAAGAAGACATACTTCATCACTGTCATGCTTCACAATATGGAGGTCACTTAGGAGGTAATAAAACTGCTGCCAAAGTGCTGCAGTCAGGGTTCTACTGGCCGACACTGTATAAAGATGCACAGGACTTCTACAAGAACTGTGACAGGTGCCAGCGGACAGGTAACATCTCGAGGAGAAACGAGATGCCACTGCAGAACATTCTAGAAGTCGAGATCTTCGACGTTTGGGGGATTGATTTTATGGGACCTTTCCATCTTCATATGGAAATCTTTACATCCTCCTAGCAGTGGATTATGTCTCTAAGTGGGTAGAAGCAATCGCAACTCAAAAGAATGATGCCAAAACGGTCTAAAAATTTCTACACAAAAACATTTTTTTTCTAGATTTAGCATCCCTAAGGCGATTATCAGTGATGAAGGGAGACATTTTGACAATAGGGTTATTGCTGCCTCCTTGAAGAAATATGGTGTCAAGCATCGGATCGCGACAGCATACCACCCACAGACCAATGGACAGGCTGAGATATCCAATAGGGAAGTTAAGAACATTCTTGAGAAGATGGTTAAACCAACTAGGAAATATTGGTCTTTACTCCTCAATGATGCATTATGGGCATATAGGACAGCTTTTAAAACTCCATTGGGCATGTCTCCATACCAATTGATTTATGGGAAAACCTGTCATCTGCCTGTCGAGATAGAGCACAGGGCATACTGGGCAATCAAGGCAGTGAATTTGGACTTGGATAAGGCAGGCCAGAAAAGGCTGTTAGATCTGAACGAGATTGAAGAAATACGGACAATGGCCTACGACAATGCAAGAATCTACAATGAGAAAACTAAGAAGTGGCATGACAAGAAGTTGCTGCCACGACAGTTCTGCCCAGGGCAGCTTGTATTGTTGTTCAATTCTAGACTGAAACTCTTCCCAAGGAAGCTAAAATCTAGATGGTCTGGCCCGTTCCAAGTTGTACAAGTCTTTCCCCATGGTGTCATTACAATCCGATCATTAAAAGACGGGCACCAATTCAAAGTCAACGGACAGCGGCTCAAGCATTATCAGGGGACTGAAGCCCCAGGAATACAGGAAGTGGTTACCTTAGGAGATGCCCCACAAGGCATCCCTAATTTAACCTAAATTTTATTTTTATTTATTTTTATTATTTATTATTTATTAGGTATTAAGGTTTATTTTATTCGAATAATGTTCTTTTTATGTTTTCTGTTTTTAGGAAATAAAGGAGTCAAGAAGAATAGGAGAAGCGACCCAAGCCCACCATCCATCCATCAGCCCATCAAAGCCCTATAATGAAGCCTGTCGTTCCAGCTGCCGCCGCAGACACGGATGAGACAGGCTGTCACCAGACAGTCACGGCAGACGCAGAAACATGTGACAGACGCGTAACAGAAGCATAAATGCGTGTCAGACAAGTCAGACACGCTAAAGCTCAACAGTCGCCTCGTTATTCATGCCTGCCGTTACAGCATTAAACGGGCAGCAACTCTACCTCTATAAAACCCCGTTTCATTTTCATTTTCCTCACTTCTTCTTATTCTTACTTGCTCTCCCCTTTCGTTTTTCTTTGTTTTCTTTACTTTCACAAAACCCTTGCAACTAACATGTCTTCCAGAAGAACCCGCCGCAGTGCTGCTTCAGCCTCTTCACCGGCAGCACCCACCCCGCAGTCCTTCGCAACTAAGGAACTTTGGGAAGAACGAGGCTTTATCTACACTCGTAAGGCAATGAATATGGGGCTCAAACCGTTCATCGCAAGGGCGATAAAGGCTATGCTGTGGGAGCAATTTGCAGAGCAACCAGCAGAAATGAATGAAACGCTGGTGAGGGAATTATATGCCGCCATCGACAGCAGGACGGCAACAAAAGTAACTGTCCGAGGGACAGAGGTACCATTCACAGCCGACATCATCAACCATATATATGGCCTCAATTTTGGTCCCAACGATGATGCCCACCAGCAGTTCCTCGACACACTCGACACCCCTGCCTTCAATGATGTCATGGCAGAGGTAACAGAAGAAAGAACTGAGTGGAACACGAGCAAGAAAAATCCAAACACCGTCCGACGGGGGCAACTGCTTCCAGAAGCTAAGTTATGGAACGCTTTCATTAAGAAGCGAACTCTGTCGTCCTCCCACCACACGACAGTGGACCAGCAGAGGCTAGCCCTAATCCATTCCATCATGAACAAACGGCCCATAAATGTGGGACGCTACATGAGGGAGAGCATCTTGGACTGCACCCACAGATCAACCGCCCTCCTCTGCCTGCCCTTCACGATCATCTCTCTCTACCGCTGCTCTGCCGTACCAGAAGCCACCACCGATAAACTAGTAAAGGGACGAGGCTGGACAGACAAGAACATTATCAACCTCATAGAGCTGATAGTAGCAACCCCCATCTCTTCGGTCAACCCTACTGCCGCCCCAGCAGAATCATCAGAGGAGCCAAACACTGAACCTGCCGCAGCAGCTGCTCCGACAGACCAATCCACTCAGATCCTTGCTGCCATTCAAAGGATAGAGGACAGACAGCTGGGTCTGATGACATTCATCAGGGATTTCGCAAACTCCACGGTAAATTTTATTACCCATACTTTAAATCATCCCGATGTTGTCTTTCCCACCTTCCCTGCCCACTATTTCACCATCCCCACCCCTGCCCACACACCTACACCACCTGCCTCCCCACACACACATTCTGCTGCTTCCACCCCATCTCCTGCCCCGACGGCAGCTAGCAGTCCTCTGGCCGACACATCCGCCCGAGGAACCAAGCGACCGCCCTCGGATGACATCGAGGCCTTTGTAGCTGGTTTCTCCCCTTCCTCTGTCTGGGCAGAAAGCGAGTCAGAACCCCCTATTCGGAGGAATTTGGAGAAGGAATTCACACCTGTCAAAAGGCAGAAAAAGATGGCCGACAGAAAGCTTATGCCAAAGGCCAGCACCACCACCAGCAGCAGCAGCACTTGGGATAGCGGCAGCAGCTCGGATATCCAGGTCGTAGAGCAACCAGCCTAGCCTGCCCCAAAACCCAGAATCCGCCGCCAAATCCGCCTCAGCAGCAGCAGTGAAGAGAGTGCTTAAAATTAAGTTTCTTATTTTCTTCTTATTGCTGCCTGCCATATCTATATTTTGTGATGTACTACCTGCATTTTTATTTTGTCATTTGCATTGAGGGCAATGCAACCCTCGAGTTTGGGGGTGGCAACCCTCCATTTTAATGGAGTCTTAGTACATCTTAATTAACTGTTGTGTCTTTTACTTAGTTATTTTTCTCTTAAAAAAAAGAAGAAGATGAAAATATTGGAAATTTTGGCTGAAAACTGTGAATTGAACTTGCCTGCCGTGACAGCTCTGTCGTGACAGCAACTTTAGGATAGTTTAAGGAAAAGTTTAGAGCCTTTCTATAGTTCTGAAAACCTAAACACCATTGTGACTGTTATACTGCTTAGACTTCTTTTAGCCAAACTAGAATAGAAAACTTAGCACTTAGAGTAGAAAAGAGACTAGAATCTCAGGAAACCTAGAGGTGCCCACCACTGGCTCTAGGCAGATAACCAGAGAAAAACTTCTAGAGGTGCCTATCACCGGCTTTAGACAGTTAACTAGAGGTGCCTGAAATACTGGCTCTAGTAGAAAAGAGAAGAAATTAGAAAAAAAAAAGAAATAACTAGAGGTGCCAAATTCTGGCTCTAGTAAGGAAAAGAAAGAAATCAGTCTTGCAAGAAAAACTCTAAACATGCTAAAGTATAATATTCTAGTGAAACTAAGAGAGTCTTAGCATATAACTGTTCACAAGCATGCACACACTGCACGAGGACTATAGTGAGATTCCGGACAGATCCTAAATTATCCGACAGGTTTCTGCCGCCACAGGGAACGAATGACGGGTGAGGGAAAGTTCACTGTTTGAAAGCCAAAACAAAAATATTTCATTTTTCTTTTAGGTCTTAATTGCTTGAGGGCAAGCAAAAACTTGAGTTTGGGGGTGTGTTGAGTGTGTAAAAGTTCTATTATTTACACCCTTTTTAACCCATATTTCTGCTGCATTCAAGCATCATTCCATTGCATTTAGGTTAGTTTACAGCAAAACATCACAAATATATTAAAGGCACGGATTCTACTAAAAGATAGTTGATTTTGCAGGTTGCCGCCGTCGTAGACGGAGAAGGCGGGCGCAGGGCAGAGAAGCAGAAGAGCTGAACTGGACAAGCAGACAAAGAGGAAGATGCTGCCATGGTGCTGCCGTGACAGCATGATGACAGCAGTTTTGCGGAGAGAAAAAGCAAAGTGGACATCGATAGATAGAGAAAATTCTGCTCGTCTGTCGTGAGAAAACCTTATATTTTTCCAAGCAGCGGATCAAAAGATATGTCAAGCCAAAGCTCAAGGAGAGGAAATCCCAAGAAACAAGGAGGACGGCTGAAAAGTAGGATCCTTGGAGATTAAGTCTTTATTAGAATCATACTTTTAATTAAAGTTGTAATCCTTGTTAACTTAGAATATTTGAGCCCAAAGCTTATATAAGGGCATGTATTTTAACCTAGGATATCATACTCCATAACCCATAGCCGATTTCCCATAACCGACAACAAAAAACCCTCCGCCTTTTACCCGCCGTCGATATGTTCTAAAACCCCCCTAGGGCCACGGGTTGATTTGTAAAGTAGTTGCAAGGGTTGTTTTGTTTTAGGAATTTTCAGTTCAATAAAATAAACTTCAAGTTCTCTTATTTTGGTTATTAATATCTTGCAAGAGCATCGGGAGAGCATTGTGAGGTTATCTATTTACTTAGCATCGGGAGAGTTAAGTATACGAAAGAAATAAGAGCAAGTTCTCTAGTTTATAGTTGAACTATCTTGTGCCTAGGGATAGGGCAAGGTTAAGTGGCTTAAGAAGAATTCATACACATCGGTGTTCATCCTTTGATTCACGCCGGGAGGTATCATCAAGACGTGATCATCGACAGACTTGGACCTAGGGATAGGCCAAGGCAGATCTGGGATTCTTGCCAAACTTGAAAGTACTGAGTTGGTATGTTTGTTGCCGCGACGACCAACAGACTGCTGCCGCGACAGGTGCTGTCCGCGACGGGCGCGACGACAGAATTGGATTTCCTAAGCATTGCAATACCTGCACTACTAAGCAATTCAATACCAGCCCATTCTCTCTATCTTGATATTTCTACTCTTTTATTTACGTTTTCTTTATTATTCTCGTGACAACTTTCTTAAATATTTCCTTTACTTTCGTGCAGTGAATTAAGGTGAAGCTATTATCCCAATCCCTGTGGAGACGATATCCGATACTTCGTATCACTTTACTACTTGCGTCGTGTACACTTGCACTACCATTGCGATAGACTATTTTACACGCAACATACAACTCACAATTACATCACATCAACTATTTAGCAACTTACCAACATCCCTACCTTTTGTAACCTAGCTCTGATACCAAAAAATGTAACCCCCTCGACTCGGCCCAATCGCGAGACCGAACCGAACAGGTCACACGGAGAAAATATAAGTAAATCAGGAACGTTTACTCCAATAAATAACCCTATTTTTTATCTTGTCTAAATGCACAATAACATCCTAAGTGATAAGACTTGTAGCGAAGAAAACATCAATTCAATTAGACATCAATTTCGCATTCAATTAATCATGAAAATGAAATTGGGACAATATTGTAATTTTAACAAATTATAGAGACTTCGGTCAGTTTTAAGTAATCATCCTTTAATTATACATATTTCATGCCACTATGTTAAATCCAAGCTCAATTCGATCAATGAATCTCTTATAATTGCATCCACAACATTCAGGGACTAAAACGTAAGAAACAAAACTTCAAGAAGATGCCAAATAACTAAAATAACTACTGCGTGTATCGGTACGGCTAACCCTGTATTGATACTCCCCGTACCTAAATTATTCAAGTAACCAAATTCCAGTAACCAAATTATTCAAGCCTGTTTCGATACACCTTGAACCGTACCAAAACACCATGCCCATTTTAGCCTCATTGTATCGATACAGCCTTAGGTGTATCGATACGTCTAGGCCTAAAATGTCCCAAATTGCTGGTTTTTCAATCTTTGATGCTATACAAACCACCTAAACATGCTTCTAACATATACACAACATATTCAATGATCGATCCTCAACCAAAAACGTCATAGTCATCATTCAAACATGCTATCTCGCATCAAAGGGAAACTATAAGCATGCAACCTAGAAACCAAGCCAAACAAGATACCAAAACCATAGCAAAGCATAAACCAAAACATTAAAGGCCATTTACAAGTCCAAAACAATAATAGAAACTTGCTAAAACAAGGAGTTTACACATATCTCTCAAAAACACAACGGATCCCCCATTGCCCTTATTACAAATAGTCTAAACTGAAAACATGATTTCAAGAATGAAGTATTTCTCGATCCCTTGCTTCTTGCTGCCTTCCAAGCTCTAATTCTCTGCATTGATGGACAAAGAGAGCGTAAGCACACAAAGCTTAGTGATGAGTGCTCAAAAACAAAACATCATCAATGCATTTAAAACCATTTTCATAAACCACATTGAAATATCATTTCAATCACTTCAAATCATCATTTGAAACACCATGCCCTATAGAAACCATGTAACACCCGAGTTTAGGGGTCGGGTGTTAAGTGAGTTAATTTAGGTTCGGGCCTTTGGGCTTGACTTAAATAAAATGGGCTTAGTTTTGAATTAAAAAGGTCATGTGATTTCCTTAAGGGTGAAATGGAGATTTTCTAATGAGAAAAATATAACAAGTAAAAGAGCCTTTTTGAAAGCTATCATCTTCTTCCTCTTGAAACCAAAACTCACGACATAAAACCTCCCTTCAACCCCAAACACTGTTCCATCATCTTCCTTGGCGTTTTCAAGTGTTTTTATCAAAGTAATGGTGTTTTTGACTTCTTCTCTTCGTCCTTAACATTTCCATGGTTTTAGATTTTCCTAAACTTCATTTTTGAGTTGCTTCAAATGTTCAAATTTTTAATCAAAGGTGGAAACTTTAATGAGTTTTCATTGAGTTTTTGATTTGTAAAGTTTATATATGTTATAGTCTTGTTTTTAAGTGTAAAATATGTTAAAATGGTGAGGTTTTATTGAAATCCCAAAATGGGTATTTGCGGGTATGTTTAAGGGTAGAAATCTTAAGTTTTTGAGGTAGTTTTGTGAGGGAAAGTTGGGTTGATGGTATGGTTATGCTTGGGGTTTTTTTGAACATGTTTAGTGATGATTTGGATGGTGATATTGATGGGTAATTGCTAGGTTGTTTTCAAGTCCGAAAATGAAGAGTTTGGGTTAGTTCTTGGTTTGTAAATGTAGTGAAATGGTCTTGAGACTGTAATCTGATTTGTGGTAGTGATTTTATGGATGTTTTGATGAGTAATACGTTGTTTTTGGTTGATTAGAAGCAAGGGAAAATGTTGGAGAAGCTTCGGGCTCAAATTCGGGGAACTTGGAGGCTTGATCGGCATTCTTGGCTTGTATTGAAGGTGTTTGGTGAGTGGACTATTTTCAATAGTTTTAAATTGGTTCAAAGTATGTTTTTGAGGTATTAGGTTGTTCTTGGTAGGCTAATCTAATGTGGGGTTAAGTTGGTAGCTTAATCTCTTGTTTAACTTATGTACTTCTTGTTAAATGTACATAAATGTGGCCTTGTGTGTTAAGCGTCTGAATGTGCATGTTACGATATTTTCATGTTGCATTATGGTGATTTATGTGTGGTATTGCATGATTGTAAAATCATGGTGTGTACTCGTTTAGTATGTTGGCACTAGTTATGTTACCAGATATAAATGATCGATCATTAGAATGAGTGTGCACAAGATAAGAGTCAAATTCGCGCGTGGCCTTAGTGATGTGAAGTCACCAAGGAGGAGTACGGTGAAGTAACATTCCACCGGAAAGTGTATATGTGTGTGATGATGAGCGGAATCTCATCCGTAAAGGAAAATGGTGATGTGTGAAATCCCACCGGAAGGTAATATTGTGGAATCTCATCCGCATATCTGAGTAAGCTATATAGCTGCCAATATACCTTAATTACGTGTGGTTGTTGTGATAAGATGTTCTGTACATCTATGCTAAGCATAACATAAGGTAAGATGTCATGTTCATGCATTTTTGTAGTGGTCTTTCTAGGGCATGTAGTATCAGCCGAGGGGATTAGAGTTGATCCGAAGAAGATAGAAGTCATTGTCGAGTGGAAGAACCCAAAGTCTATGATAGAGATTCGTAGTTTCCTAGGCTTAGTAGGTTATTATAAGAGGTTTGTGAATGGGTTCTCGAAGATAGCCGCTCCTTTGACAAAATTCTTCAGAAGAATGTTCAGTTTGAGTGGTCAAATGCGAGACAACAAGCCTTTGAGAAACTTAAAGAAGCTTTGACAGATGTATCGATTTTGATTCAGCCAGAGTCGGTGAAAGAGTATGTGATCTACATTGATGCTTCATATGTAGGATTAGGTTGTGTGCTCATGCAGAATGGAAGAGGTGTAGCTTATGCCTCGAGGCAGTTAAAGAATCACGAGAGCAATTATCCGACACACGACATAGAGCTAGCCGTAGTTGTGTTTGCCTTGAAGATCTGGAGACATTACTTGTATGGTGAGAAATGCACAGTGTATACAGATCACAAGAGTCTAAAGTATTTAATGATACAAAGAGAGTTGACCCTTAGACAGTGTAGGTGGCTAGAGTTACTTAAGGACTACGATATCACGATTGAGTATCATTCGGGTAAAGCCAATGTAGTGGCAAATGCTTTGAGTAGGAAGGTAGCTACTGAGTTGAGAGCCATGTTTGCCAGTTTGAGCTTGTCCGGTGATGGTGGTCTAGTGGCCAAGCTTTAGGTTAGACCTACCTTAGGCTAGTTGATTAGAGAAAAATAGTTGTTAGATAGATCTTTGGCACTTCACGTGCAAGATATAGCCGAGGGTAAACCATCGGACTACAGTTTCAGTGTTGTTGGGGTCTTGTGTTTCAGAGACAGAAGAGTTATGCCGGATGACAGTGTTTTGAGACGTACTATCTTGACCGAAGCACACAGTAGCCTGTTCGCTATCCATCCTGGTAGTACGAAGATGTATCATGATCTGAAGAATGAATACTACTGGGTTGGTTTGAAGAAAGACGTAGCCGATTTATACATTAGGTTCCATCAGGTTTATTGCAAACGTTGAGGATTCCGGAATGGAAGTGGGAAAATATCACCATGGACTTCGTTTCAGCTTTGCCCTTGACTCCTTCGAAGAAAAACTCAGTTTGGGTTATAGTTGATCACTTCACAAAGTATGCTTAGTTTATAGTTGTTCATACGACTTACTCCTTAGACAAGTTGGCCGATTTATACATTAGTGAGATTGTGAAACTGTATTGTGTGCCAAAGTCGATTGTGTCTGACAGAGATCTGAGATTCACAGCCAGATTATGGGAGTGTTTGCATAGTGCTTTAGGTATCCGGTTGAATTTCAGTACGTCGTATCATCCTTAGTTAGATGGTCAATCAAAGAGGGTTATACAGATTTTGGAGGATATGTTACGTTGTTGCATTATTAACTTTCAGGGTACTTGGGAGAAACACTTGTCGGTTGTCGAGTTCGCATACAATAACAGTTATCATTCGAGCATTCAGATGGCTCCGTATGAGGCATTGTATGGTAGAAAATGTAGAACTCCGATTTGTTGGGCCGAAGCAGGTGGAGTTGTTACCGATACCGGATATGTTTGAGGGGACTACCGATAAGGTAAAGTTAATCTGTGATCGTTTGAAGGAAGCTTCGGATAGACAGAAATCCTATGCCAACTTGAGTATGCCGTGGTAGATAGAGTGTTCTTGAAAGTTACTTCGTGGAAGAAAGTTATGAGGTTTGGCAGAAAAGGGAAATTGAGTCTGAGATACATTGGGCCGTATGAGATTGTGAATTGAATCGGTCCGGCTGATTATCAGTTACGTTTGCCGTCCGAGTTAGAGAAGATTCACAATGTGCTCTATGTTTCGGTGCTTGGAAAGTATAGATCAGATCTATCGCACGTTATGTATGTGGAAGAGATTAAGTTGAACCCAGACTTGACGTATGATGAAGAACCAATTGAGATCTTAGCATCAGATAGCAAAGTGTTGCGTGGTTGACAGATTGAGTTGGTCAAAGTGAAGTGGAAACGCCGAGGAGTGGAAGAGGGCACTTAGGAGAGAAATGAGGATATGGAGAGGCAGTTTCCGTATCTCTTTCCTTTAGGTAATTTCGGAAACGAAATTTCCTTAAGTGGTGGAGAGTTGTAACACCCGGGTTTAGGGGTCGGGTGTTAAGTGAGTTAATTTGGGTTCGTGTCTTTGGGCTTGACTTAAATAAAATTGGCTTGGTTTTGAATTAAAAAGTCCATGTGATTTCATTAAGGGTAAAATGGGGATTTTCTAATGAGAAAAATATAACAAGTAAAAGAGCCTTTTTGAAAGCTATCATCTTCTTCCTCTTGAAACTAAAACTCACGACATAAAACCTCCCTTAAACCCCAAACACTGTTCCATCATCTTCCGCAGCATTTTCAAGTGTTTTATCAAGGTAATTGTGTTTTTGACTTCTCCTCTTCGTCCTTAACATTTCCATGGTTTTATATTTTCCTAAACTTCATTTTTGAGTTGCTTCAAATGTTCAAATTTTTAATCAAAGTTGGAAACTTTAATGGGTTTTCATTGAGTTTTTGATTTGTAAAGTTTATATATGTTGTAGTCTTGATTTTAAGTGTAACATATGTTAAAATGGTGAGGTTTTATTGAAATCCCGAAATGGGTATTTGTAGATGTGTTTAAGGGTAGAAAACTTGAGTTTTTGAGGTAGTTTTGTGAGGGAAAGTTGGGTTGATGGTATGGTTATGCTTGGGGTTGTTTTGAACATGTTTAGTGATGATTTGGATGATGATATTTATGGGTAATTGTTGGGTTGTGTTCAAGTCCGAAAATGAAGAGTTTGGGTTAGTTCTTGGTTTGGAAATATAGTAAAATGGTCTTGAGATTGTAATCTGATTTGTGGCGGTGATTTTGTGGATGTTTTGATGAGTAATACACTATTTTTTGTTGATTAGAAGCAAGGGAAAATGTTGGAGAAGCTTCGGGCTCAAATCCGGGGAACTTGGAGGCTTGATCGGCATTCTTGGCTTGTATTAAGGGTGTTTGGTGAGTGGACTATTTTCAATGGTTTTAAATTGGTTCAAAGTATGTTGTTGAGGTATTAGATTGTGCTTGGTAGGTCAATCTAATGTGGGGTTAAGTTGGTTGCTTAATCTCTTTTTTAACTTATATACTTCTTGTTAAATGTGCATAAATGTGGCCTTGTGTGTTAAGCGTTCGAATGTGCATGTTACGATATTTTCATGTTGCATGATGGTGATTTGTGTGTGGTATTGCATGATTGTGAAATCATGGTATGTACTCGTTTAGTATGTTGGCACTAGTTATGTTACCGGATATAAATGATAGATCATTAGGATGAGTGTGCACGCGGTAAGAGTCAAATTCGTGTGTGGCCTTGGTGACGTGAAGTTACCAAGGAGGAGTACGGTGAAGTAACATTCCACTGGAAAGTGTATATGTGTGTGATGATGAGTGGAATCCCATCCGTAAAGGAAAACGGTGGTGTGTGTAATCTCACTGGAAGGTAATATTGTTGTTATTGAGTACGTTGGGAGAAAATCCTAACGGAAGTTATCCGCATATCCGAGTAAGCTATATAGTTGCCAATATACCTTAATTACGTGTGGTTGTTGTGATAAGATGTTCCGTACATCTATGCTAAGCATAACATGAGGTAAGATGCCATGTTCATGCATTCTTGTAGTGGTTGGCTATGTTGTTATGTTGGTGTTAATGCATGTCTTGTGGATGAGTTATGGATACCATGCTTTGGACCCTGCATTGTCGATATTTGTTTTTGAGCTCCCTCACTAAGCTTTCAAGCTTACGCTCTCATTTCCGACAATGTAGATCATTAGTGTGGAAGTTAGCAAGGAGCAAGGAATGGGCACCCAATAGCGTGTGTTGCTGCTCGAGTGTGGTTTTTCTTAAATAATGTAATAGATAGCAATAGAGATGCTAAGTTTTGTAGGAGCGTGTGTTAGACTCCTATGTGTGGCTTTCATGTTGTTGAATGCTTATGTTTTTGTGTTGAAGGGTTGTAAACCTTGTTCTATGTGATGCTTAAGTTGCTACATGTTTCTTATCGTTAAATAGACTCGTTATGCATGCTTGTATGCTTAATCATGCTCTTTTGGTAGGATGTGTTGCCTCTAGTTTGCTTGTATGTTTGTTGCTTTGTGATCTTCGAGGTTTCGGGGTAAGCTTGGGGATGTTTGAGGATGCTAAAACCTGTTTTGGGGTCACTCCATGTGCAGGCGTTTCGAAACGCTCTTGGTAGTTTCGGAACGGTTGTAGCTCCAGGGATACTCATATCGGAATGAGGGTGGTGCCGTTTCAAAATGATTTGACACTGTGAGCTCCCGTTTCGGTATGCATTTTGATACGGTTTGCCACTGAGAGCCCCTGTTTTGGAACAAGTTCTGAAACGTTTTGTCACTGTAGACTCCCTGTTCCGGAACAAATTGGACCGTATCAGAACGGCTTGGTCTTGCTTTTAAACTGGAGCCCGCATTTCGGAACGGGCAAACTTGTTTCGAAATGTAGGCAAGTAAATTGGCTATTTGGCATCTTCAAAGGTTCTTGAACGTTACGTTTTAGTCCATAATGTTTGTTTGCTTCCTTGTTGAGTTCATATGCATCTCCTATGATGGTTTTGTTTCGTACGCATGAAATTGGACTAACTAAGTTACTTGGTAAATTTAAGCTGCCTTATGATCTGCTTGGGTTGTTTCGTTATCATCTTTCGTTGCCACTTTCGCACATAGGATTAAATGTGACATTAGACAAGATAATTAAATGAAAAAATAGGGTTGCTAATCGGAGTGAGGCCTTAGCGGGTTTCACCCCAATTTTCCCCGTGTAACCCGTTCGGACCGGTCTGTCGGCTAGCCCAAGATGAGAGGGTTACATTTGTTGGTATCAGAGCCTGAGGTTTCCGCGACCTTGGGAGGGTATGTATGGTAAGTTTGAAGTGTTATGTTGCAATATCTCGGTGTATGTCGTGCGGTGAATGCTTTTTGCTATGTATGCTTGTTGTTCACTTGCTTGCATGGTGTTTGAAAGCATGTGTTAGTATGGTTGTTGTGTTGAGGCGTAGTTGTTGAGTTCCCATTGCTACTATTACCTTATTAGAAAAGATTTTAAGTAAAGGAATACTTGAGCACATTGGACCCTTGCCTTTGCTAACTCAATCCTTGTGTGTTTATTTTGTTTGTAGTTGATATCTTGCTAGACGTAAGATGATACCTAGAGGCAGGCCTAGGGTGGTTCATCCGGAACCACGGGCAACAGTTCCTGAAGTTAAGCCGGTTGTAGAGGCGGAGGCTCCTCCACCACCTTCTTCTTCTCCTCGCCATGAGGGAGGTGAGGTGAGAGCTGAGGGCTTTGGACCTTAGGTTGGTCAAGGTCCGGCCGATATAGATTTGGCTCTGTTGGTTCAGGCTATAGCTGGGGCTTTTCAGGCAGCCGTGGCTGGGGGACAAGCTGCGGCACCACCTTAGAGTGAGAGCACCGGTTTGCCACTTAAGAGGCTTCATAGTTTGGGAGGAGAATAATTCCGAGGGTTGGCACCCGAGAGATCAGAGGCTTGGTTTGATAAGATTGTTCGTATCTTGTCTCAGATGGGTTGTACTGGGGCACGTAGACTGGATGTGTTGTTTCCTTGCTTCAGGGTGATGCCTACACTTGGTGGGTCGCCATTACTACAGGCATGCCAGATGCTGAGATTACTTGGGAGTTCTTTGAGTCTGCTTTTCGTAAGAAATATATGGGTCCCTGCTATCTTGATGAAAAGAAGAGAGGGTTCATGGCCTTGCTTCAGGGTGGCATGACATTGACCGAGTATAAGGTACAATTTGTCATATTGAGTCAGTATGCGTCCGGGCTAGTTTCTACTGAGAGGGAACGATGCGACCGTTTTCGTTACGGGTTGAGTGAGGAAGTGAAAAGGTATACTTTGGCTACGAACTACACGGACTTCAATGTCTTGGTCGCTAGGGCCAAGGACATAGAGCACAGTTTGGGTCTGACCAAACGTTCAAGTGGGTCTGGTTCAGGGAAGAGGTCTGCTGACTTTGATAGAGGTGATGCCAAGAGGCATAGGGACAATAGGCATCATTTTGATCACAGACGTGGGGTTGGTAACCACGGAAGATGCCATCAGGGCCAGAGAGCTGGTGGGCGCTTACCCGAGTGTGTTAGGTGTGGGAGGCATCACACCGGGGAGTGCTGGGGAAACTTTAATGCGTGTTGGAACTGTGGAGCTAGAGATCACCTTAGGCGTGATTGTCCACAATAGGCTGGGGTTGCACCGGTTCAAGTTCAGGCTCCTACTAGAGCTAATGAGTACCCGAGAGGCCGTGGGCGCGGCAAGGTAACTTTCAGCCGAGGAATGATGACCAGAGGAATATAGCTCATGTGGTTGCGGTTTAGCCGGAGGACGGGGGTCAGGCTAGAGTTTATGCTCAACGAGAGGGACAAAACGACACGGGCGTGATTGCAGGTAATTTCTCGATACAGTCTCTGAGTTTGCTTTCCTTGATTGACTCTAGGTCTACGCATTCATACATATTGAGTGAGCATGCAAAGATGTTAAATATACAATGTGAGGTGCTAGAGGTAGGTGTTAGTGTTACTAGTTCCTTCGGGGATACAGTAGTGGTTAGGAAGATGTACATAAGGTGTTCGTTAATGGTTCAGGGTGGACATGATGGAGTTACCGTTTTATGGCTTCGATGTGATTTTGGGTATGGACTGGCTTACACAACATAGGGCTAGGATAGATTTCGAAACAAAGAGAGTCTATTTGAAGCTTGCAGATGACTACGAGATTGTGGTAGTAGGGGAGAATGTGGAATTCTTATCGAATGTTGTTTCAGCCTTAGAGGCTCAGAGATTAGTTGAGTTGGGTTGTGAAGCGTACTTGGCCTACGTGATGAATCCGAACATGAATGAAGTTAGACCACAGGATATCAGAACAATGTGTGATTTTCCGAGTGTGTTTCCGGAAGAATTGTCTGGTTTGCCGCCCGACAGAGAAGTAGAGTTTTCCATAGAGACATACTTAGATTCTGCTACCGTTTCGATTGCTCCATACCGTATGGCACCAAAAGAACTGAAAGAGTTGAAGACTCAGTTACAAGAGTTATCAGATAGAGGTTTTATCTGACCGAGATCTTCTCCTTGGGGCGCTTCGGTATTGTTTGTGAAGAAGAAAGACGATAGTATGAGGATGTGCATCGATTATAGACAGTTGAATCAGTTGACAGTAAAAAAAAGTATCTTTTGCCGCGTATCGATGATTTGTTTGATCAATTGAGAGGGGCGTCAGTCTTTTCGAAGATTAATTTGAGATCCAGTTATTACCAGTTGAAGGTAAAAGAGTTTGATGTACCGAAGACGGCTTTTAGGACTAGGTATGGTCACTACAAGTTCTTGGTTATGCTGTTTGGGTTGACAAACACACCAGCTACTTTCATGGACATGATGAACAAAATCTTCCATGAGTACTTAGATCAGTTCGTGGTTGTTCTCATAGATGATATTTTGGTGTATTCGTGTACCGAGGAAGATCATGACAGGTATTTGAGGTTAGTTTTGCAGACTTTACTAGACAACCAGTTGTACGCTAAGTTGAGTAAGTGCGAGTTCTGGATCTGAGAAGTAGTTTTTCTAGGGCATGTAGTATTAGCCGAAGGGATTAGAGTTGATCCGAAGAAGATAGAAGTCATTGTTGAGTGGAAGCAACCAAAGTCTGTGACAAAGATTCGTAGTTTCCTAGGGTTAGCATGTTATTATAGGAGGTTTTTGAATGGGTTCTCGAAGATAGCCACTCCTTTGACAAAATTGCTTCAGAAGAATGTTCAATTTGAGTGGTCAGATGTGAGACAATAAGCCTTTGAGAAACTGAAAGCTTTAACATATGCATCGATTTTGATTCAACCAAACTCAGGGAAAGAGTATGTGATCTACATTGATTCTTCATATGTAGGATTAGGTTGTGTGCTCATGCAGAACGGAAGAGTTGTAGCTTATGCCTCGAGGCAGTTAAAGAATCACGAGCGCAATTATCCGACACACGACATAGAGCTAGCCGCAGTTGTGTTTGCCTTGAAGATCTGGAGACATTACTTGTATGGTGAGAAATGCACAGTGTATATAGATCACAAGAGTCTGAAGTATTTAATGACACAAAGAGAGTTGAACCTTAGACAGTGTAGGTGGCTAGAGTTGCTTAAGGACTACGATCTCATGATTGAGTACCATCCGGGTAAAGCCAATGTAGTGGTAGATGCTTTGAGTAGGAAGGTAGTTGTTGAGTTGAGAGCCATGTTTGCCAGTTTGAGCTTGTCCGATGATGGTGGTCTAGTGGCCAAGCTCCAGGTTAGACCTACCTTAGGCCAGTTGATTAGAGAAAAACAGTTGTTAGATAGATCTTTGGCACCTCACGTGCAAGATATAGTCGAGGGTAAACCATCGGACTACAGTTTTAGTGTTGATGGGGTCTTGTGTTTCAGAGACAGAATAGTTGTGCTGGATGACAGTGATTTGAGACGTACTGTAACCCCCTAGACCCGCCTATGCATTTCCACGGATCCTAAAAGGTCACATTAGGGTCACAAGAGTGACCCACAATAACTCATATAAAATTAATTTCTTTAAATACATTAAAGACGTAAAACATATTTATGTTCAAACTATCATATATTTATGAACATCATGCAAACACATAACGGGAACTCTTAAACATTGTACACACTCTGACATAAAACAATACACGTCAAACATGCATTTCCCACTAACTATACCGATATTGTACTCCCAAAGCAACACCGAGAAAACAAAAGAAAACTGATGTCAGTAACTTTACCATGACGGATTTCATCTAACCAACAATGGTAAAACAACCTGAGCTTGGGAAAGCTCAGTAGTACATGACTACCCAAATGATGCGGTAAGCACGTGCAAGTACATGGCAGACATTACATTGACATGACGTTTCAAGCAACAACGAACTCCATTTACGATTTAATATTTCAGTGTAACATTGTAATTGAAGATACATAATATTCTTTATTCAATTGTTGTGTATCAGGTGTAAAGCCTACAGTCCCGAGAATTTGAAGAGTGAATAATTAAATTGAACTAAGGAGTTTAGTGTGTCCCATCAGTGCTAAACTGTATCAATGTGGTAAACATTTTATTTCACGGGCACATAATTCAAGCAGCAATAATGTTCATTCATTTCTTTGTTTCTTGTCTACCCTCCAAATGTACTCCAATATACTATTTCCGAGATGCATCTATAAGGACATTAAAGGGCGTGAGTATCATCCTAAGAGAATACCTTAGGCCCGACGGAATTGCCTTAGCTGAAGCATAGGAATTTGTAACTGTAACGATAAGGAATTACCCTAGCCGAAGCATAGGAACCTGTAACTGTAACGATAAGGAATTACCCTAGCCGAAGCATAGGAACCTGTAACTGTAACGATAAGGAATTACCCTAGCTGAAGCATAGGAACCTGTAACTGTAACGATAAGGAATTACCCTAGCCGAAGCATAGGAACCTGTAACTGTAACGATAAGGAATTACCCTAGCCGAAGCATAGGAACCTGTAACTGTAACGATAAGGAATTACCCTAGCCGAAGCATAGGAACCTGTAACTGTAACGATAAGGAATTACCCTAGCCGAAGCATAGGAACCTGTAACTGTAACGATAAGGAATTACCCTAGCCGAAGCATAGGAACCTGTAACTGTAACGATAAGGAATTACCCTAGCCGAAGCATAGGAACCTGTAACTGTAACGATAAGGAATTACCCTAGCCGAAGCATAGGAACCTGTAACTGTAACGATAAGGAATTACCCTAGCCGAAGCATAGGAACCTGTAACTGTAACGATAAGGAATTACCCTAGCCGAAGCATAGGAACCTGTAACTGTAACGATAAGGAATTACCCTAGCCGAAGCATAGGAACCTATTACATAAAGAATTACGGTCGGGTCAGGGTTGAACCTTCAGAGACTTCATATCATAACTCAAGTACCCAATGAATCATTCTATCCGTATAACAGTGAGCAACATAAACAATAATAAGTAATAAATATGCATTTGTATACAAAAGCAGTAACTAGATATCATGTTTTTTTTTCTTTCATATCGGGTACTAGGCATATATCAGACATAAAATCTAGGCATGCTTAAATTTGTAAACATGTTATACTTATGTGAAATCAGGTATGTTAATCATGTACACGTGATTAGTTTAATAAAACATATAAGCATGTAAAACAGTTTTCAAACGGTTGTGTAGCACACTAGATTGTCCAGTTTAAATCTCGTGGGCACTTAGTTATTTACGTGAAAGGGGATTCTGAACTTGTAAAAAAAAATCTAAAAACGAAATCTCTTGTAAAAGGGGTTCGATAACTAATGGCACCACCTAGGCATCCGGGAATTGATCTACCAGGATCATGCAAGATTTAAATAAATCAGTATTAATCTCATTATTAAGCCAAAGAAAGCATTTTAGTCATTTAACTTTCAGGGAAATTTTGAAATTAAACCTGATAAGGTTAAAACAATGATTTGTAGCATTTATGATTTCTAACGGTTTTATCAGGCCTCCATGACCCTTCGACTAACATATCTCATCATTGTGGTACTTATCAAGTTTTCAGACAATTACACTTCACTAATATTTATTATCTTATTAATAACTGCATTGTATAAGTATGCAAACCACATTCGAGATCAACACTGAACATACCTCAAGCAGTTGAATACGTATTCATGCGTTATTTTACTAGTATTTTAACAGTACTGGGAATGGTCAACTTACGTGGGTCATGTTCCATAACCTTTAGGGTATTATAATCATTTAAATTTAATCGGTATTCTCAGATTTATCAAAGACAATCTACTTATTTCGATCATGAGAGTACTTTAACCATTTTGGAGCTTAAGGGTATATCTGTCATTTTGGTCAAGTTAATCATTTAGAGGATTTCCAAGAAAATGTTTTTTTTATACATTAATTCAGAAATTTGGAACATCTAGGCCTTTTGCAATCTCAATGGTTAAAAAAAACATATATATTTTTTTATAATTTCCCAAACGGATCGAGAATTGAATGGGATAAGTCAAAAGTTCTATCAAGTCCAATATGAATTCTTATGTCACTTCTACCATCATGGATATTTAGGTCTTTTTCTTTTATTTTACACCTCAAGAGTATTTTCATTATTTCTCATTCAAACTTTCAGATATTAAATCTTATAACCATTACAAATCATGATTGATAGTTTCAAGTTTAACTACTTTATCAATTATTCATTTAATTGAGTTTCTCATCGGTTATAAATTTCTTACTTGAGTCATTTGGTTTGAACCAATTTATTATCCTTTTATCGTAAACATTACAACTTAAAATAATCCATGACAATCATAGTATCAATCATGTTTATTCAAACATTAACAAAATATCAACAAGTTTCGAAAAGCATGCAAAAATTAGCAAGATATTACCTCGACTCCGAGCTACATCGGGCAACCCTTGATACTTTTTTTTTCAATTTCTCTTAAATTCGAACTCGACGTCCCTCAACAACTCCGTTACGTAGCAAACACAAATTACATCAGAAACAGAATTTAAATGTAATTATCAGATTAAATCAAAAGGTCAATCATTGAAAAACAGCTTACCGTAATCGAATTTGGCGAAACAGGCCTGGGACGTCGAGAAACCCAAAATATAAACTTCTTTTCGGAAAAAGTCAACATCAGTGAAAGTCAACAGGTCGGTCAAAAGGTTAGTCAACGGGTCGGGTCATAGTTGAACAGATTGGGTCGGGCTATGCCTTGACCGATTTGGGTTGGGCATAACCGGTTCTGAAATTTGGTTCTGGCTTCTCTCATTTATGGGAGGCAGACTTGGGCTCTCTAATGGGTTAGATCTGGTGGCCCAATTTCAAATACCGAAGGAGATGAAAAGGGAATTAGGGTTCCCTACACTCCTGTCGGCGCCGGCGGCTTGCCAACGGTGACTTCGCCGAAGTTTCCAGGCAATCTCGACGGCAAACAACGATGCTTCTCCGCGAGTGGAGGCTGGGTTTTGATCGGGCAGATGAAGCGGTTCCAATGGTATCGGCGGTGACGGCCACGAACCGGCGGTGGCTAAGATCGGCGATGAAGGCATACGAATGGTTTTTCTCCATTTTCTTACAAACGACGGACGGAAACGGAGATCGGTGGCCAAGGTTATGACCGCGAGGGTGATGCGGTCACCCAGGTGGTGGCAGTGCACGCCACGGACGCTGGTGAAGGCTCGCCGGAGCTCAACGAGAAAAGAGGAAGGAGATGGGTCTGGCAATCTAAAAAAAACGGATCTTTACAACGAAAGGCGGCGGCTCGCCGCGTGTGGAGGACGGATCTGGGGTCGGGGTGCGACGACGCTTCTAATGACAGAGGCGGTGGTGGCCGAAAACAGTGAATACAGAGGCGGTGGTTGGGCTCGCCGAACTTCAAACTTGTCATCCACGGCAAACGGCGGCCCAACCGCGCGAGTAGTTACCGTTGGGCGGTCGGGGCATGACGCCGAGCACAATACTGGTGGCGGTGACGCTCACCGTCGAGCGGTGGGTGAGATTGGCACAAGGGCATGGTGGTCGGGAAAGAGTTCTCCAGAGACTCTTCATTTTCCTTTCCTATTTTTCTTTCCCCCTCGTTCTGAAAATTGGAATGTGAGGGGTCACTTTAAAGTTTTATTAAATTTTTTTTTACTTACATTCTAGAATTCCTCTTAAATATCATATAATTTAATATTTGATATATATGAGCCTTTAGCTTAATGGTTAAACTTAAAGATTGATAGGTAGGAGGTTGTGGGTTCAAACCCTCACAACCACAAGTCCTTATTTTCACATCTTTTTTTTCTATTATCATCATTTTTTCCTCACAAAAAGTAATTATATATTGGGGTGTTACAACTCTCTCCCCCTTAAAAGAAATTTCGTCCTCGAAATTTTTTTTTTAAAGTTAGAGAAATGCAGAATCTACTCTTTTATCTATTCTTGTACTGAATCTTAATCATCAGAGTATACTTGTTTCATGGGACTTCTAAGTCGAGCATAGATCAATCCAATAGTGTTATCAGTCTCTCGCACTAACCATGGACTCAAACTATCCCATCATACATCTCAGACTAACCGATCAGAATATGTTGCATGAATCTATACAGAACTTCATACGTAGTCATATGAACACGTGTCTCATTATTGATGTTATAAGTGGACCCAGTAAGGATTAAGAACATTCTCATCACCATAGTAGTCGATCATACAACCCAAGAGTGTACCTTTCGAATTTGAATTTCGGTACTAGGTTGACCATCACTTTACGGATGGAAATCTACACCTAAAATCCAGACTAGAAATCAAGGCCCTCTAGAATCATGATGTAACGTCATATTTTGGTTAATGATGATATACGACACATTATGTCACCCTTTTCATGTGATAAGTATTTCCTCAAGTCGACCGAATGCAACAAAGGTTTCGAACGATTGTCACTTACTTCCAGCACAACATTTCAATAATTGTTCCCTTCGTGTATAATAAAGTCATCACATAATCTATATTATCACTAAACTCATAGACACCTTTTTTTTTATCAAATTCTCATCAGGATATTCTCAAACAAAATTATTATCACTGAATAGCCTTGTACATAATCTTATACTGGTTACCTCACAAAATCAAACATCAGTTTTTTTTCAATCTAGATCAAATCTTCAATTTTCACATGCATAGGTCATCTCTTGTTCTTTTTCCTATTCAAATCCATCAATTTAATTCAAAATATAGACGAGCGATATGGACATTTCTTGCCAGTGCAAATCGAGCTATGGAAAGTAGAATATTCATATCCACTTATTTCAAAAAAGGATTTGACATCGGAGTTTTGGCGCGTAGGGGTACGGCTATACTAGGGGCATGCACAGACTAGATACCTTATGACGAACAATCAGTCGATCTACCCAGAATGACGCAACTCTAGGCTCTGATACCATTAAATATAACCCCCTAGACCCGCCTATGCATTTCCACGGATCCTAAGAGGTCACATTAGGGTCACAAGAGTGACCCACAATAACTCATATAAAATTAATTTCTTTAAATACATTAAAGCCGTAAAACATATTTATGTTCAAACTATCATATATTTATGAACATCATGCAAACACATAACGGGAACTCTTAAACATTGTACACACTCTGACATAAAACAATACACGTCAAACATGCATTTCCCACTAACTATACCGATACTGTACTCCCAAAGCAACACCGAGAAAACAAAAGAAAACTGATGTCAGTAACTTTACCATGACGGATTTCATCTAACCAACAATGGTAAAACAACCTGAGCTTGGGAAAGCTCAGTAGTACATGACTACCCAAATGATGCGGTAAGCACGTGCAAGTACATGGCAGACATTACATTGACATGACGTTTCAAGCAACAACGAACTCCATTTACGATTTAATATTTCAGTGTAACATTGTAATTGAAGATACATAATATTCTTTATTCAATTGTTGTGTATCAGGTGTAAAGCCTACAGTCCCGAGAATTTGAAGAGTGAATAATTAAATTGAACTAAGGAGTTTAGTGTGTCCCATCAGTGCTAAACTGTATCAATGTGGTAAACATTTTATTTCACGGGCACATAATTCAAGCAGCAATAATGTTCATTCATTTCTTTGTTTCTTGTCTACCCTCCAAATGTACTCCAATATACTATTTCTGAGATGCATCTATAAGGACATTAAAGGGCGTGAGTATCATCCTAAGAGAATACCTTAGGCCCGGCGGAATTGCCTTAGCTGAAGCATAGGAATTTGTAACTGTAACGATAAGGAATTACCCTAGCCGAAGCATAGGAACCTGTAACTATAACGATAAGGAATTACCCTAGCCGAAGCATAGGAACCTGTAACTGTAACGATAAGGAATTACCCTAGCCGAAGCATAGGAACCTGTAACTGTAACGATAAGGAATTACCCTAGCCGAAGCATAGGAACCTGTAACTGTAACGATAAGGAATTACCCTAGCCGAAGCATAGGAACCTGTAACTGTAACGATAAGGAATTACCCTAGCCGAAGCATAGGAACCTGTAACTGTAACGATAAGGAATTACCCTAGCCGAAGCATAGGAACCTGTAACTGTAACGATAAGGAATTACCCTAGCCGAAGCATAGGAACCTGTAACTGTAACGATAAGGAATTACCCTAGCCGAAGCATAGGAACCTGTAACTGTAACGATAAGGAATTACCCTAGCCGAAGCATAGGAACCTGTAACTGTAACGATAAGGAATTACCCTAGCCGAAGCATAGGAACCTGTAACTGTAACGATAAGGAATTACCCTAGCCGAAGCATAGGAACCTATTACATAAAGAATTACGGTCGGGTCAGGGTTGAACCTTCAGAGACTTCATATCATAACTCAAGTACCCAATGAATCATTCTATCCGTATAACAGTGAGCAACATAAACAATAATAAGTAATAAATATGCATTTGTATACAAAAGCAGTAACTAGATATCATGTTTTTTTTTTCTTTCATATCGGGTACTAGGCATATATCAGACATAAAATCTAGGCATGCTTAAATTTGTAAACATGTTATACTTATGTGAAATCAGGTATGTTAATCATGTACACATGATTAGTTTAATAAAACATATAAGCATGTAAAACAGTTTTCAAACGGTTGTGTAGCACACTAGATTGTCCAGTTTAAATCTCGTGGGCACTTAGTTATTTACGTGAAAGGGGATTCTGAACTTGTAAAAAAAAATCTAAAAACGAAATCTCTTGTAAAAGGGGTTCGATAACTAATGGCACCACCTAGGCATCCGGGAATTGATCTACCAGGATCATGCAAGATTTAAATAAATCAGTATTAATCTCATTATTAAGCCAAAGAAAGCATTTTAGTCATTTAACTTTCAGGGAAATTTTGAAATTAAACCTGATAAGGTTAAAACAATGATTTGTAGCATTTATGATTTCTAACGGTTTTATCAGGCCTCCATGACCCTTCGACTAACATATCTCATCATTGTGGTACTTATCAAGTTTTCAGACAATTACACTTCACTAATATTTATTATCTTATTAATAACTGCATTGTATAAGTATGCAAACCACATTCGAGATCAACACTGAACATACCTCAAGCAGTTGAATACGTATTCATGCGTTATTTTACTAGTATTTTAACAGTACTGGGAATGGTCAACTTACGTGGGTCATGTTCCATAACCTTTAGGGTATTATAATCATTTAAATTTAATCGGTATTCTCAGATTTATCAAAGACAATCTACTTATTTCGATCATGAGAGTACTTTAACCATTTTGGAGCTTAAGGGTATATCTGTCATTTTGGTCAAGTTAATCATTTAGAGGATTTCCAAGAAAATGTTTTTTTTATACATTAATTCAGAAATTTGGAACATCTAGGCCTTTTGCAATCTCAATGGTTAAAAAAAACATATATATTTTTTTATAATTTCCCAAACGGATCGAGAATTGAATGGGATAAGTCAAAAGTTCTATCAAGTCCAATATGAATTCTTATGTCACTTCTACCATCATGGATATTTAGGTCTTTTTCTTTTATTTTACACCTCAAGAGTATTTTCATTATTTCTCATTCAAACTTTCAGATATTAAATCTTATAACCATTACAAATCATGATTGATAGTTTCAAGTTTAACTACTTTATCAATTATTCATTTAATTGAGTTTCTCATCGGTTATAAATTTCTTACTTGAGTCATTTGGTTTGAACCAATTTATTATCCTTTTATCGTAAACATTACAACTTAAAATAATCCATGACAATCATAGTATCAATCATGTTTATTCAAACATTAACAAAATATCAACAAGTTTCGAAAAGCATGCAAAAATTAGCAAGATATTACCTCGACTCCGAGCTACATCGGGCAACCCTTGATACTTTTTTTTTCAATTTCTCTTAAATTCGAACTCGACGTCCCTCAACAACTCCGTTACGTAGCAAACACAAATTACATCAGAAACAGAATTTAAATGTAATTATCAGATTAAATCAAAAGGTCAATCATTGAAAAACAGCTTACCGTAATCGAATTTGGCGAAACAGGCCTGGGACGTCGAGAAACCCAAAATATAAACTTCTTTTCGGAAAAAGTCAACATCAGTGAAAGTCAACAGGTCGGTCAAAAGGTTAGTCAACGGGTCGGGTCATAGTTGAACAGATTGGGTCGGGCTATGCCTTGACCGATTTGGGTTGGGCATAACCGGTTCTGAAATTTGGTTCTGGCTTCTCTCATTTATGGGAGGCAGACTTGGGCTCTCTAATGGGTTAGATCTGGTGGCCCAATTTCAAATACCGAAGGAGATGAAAAGGGAATTAGGGTTCCCTACACTCCTGTCGGCGCCGGCGGCTTGCCAACGGTGACTTCGCCGAAGTTTCCAGGCAATCTCGACGGCAAACAACGATGCTTCTCCGCGAGTGGAGGCTGGGTTTTGATCGGGCAGATGAAGCGGTTCCAATGGTATCGGCGGTGACGGCCACGAACCGGCGGTGGCTAAGATCGGCGATGAAGGCATACGAATGGTTTTTCTCCATTTTCTTACAAACGACGGACGGAAACGGAGATCGGTGGCCAAGGTTATGACCGCGAGGGTGATGCGGTCACCCAGGTGGTGGCAGTGCACGCCACGGACGCTGGTGAAGGCTCGCCGGAGCTCAACGAGAAAAGAGGAAGGAGATGGGTCTGGCAATCTAAAAAAAACGGATCTTTACAACGAAAGGCGACGGCTCGCCGCGTGTGGAGGACGGATCTGGGGTCGGGGTGCGACGACGCTTCTAATGACAGAGGCGGTGGTGGCCGAAAACAGTGAATACAGAGGCGGTGGTTGGGCTCGCCGAACTTCAAACTTGTCATCCACGGCAAACGGCGGCCCAACCGCGCGAGTAGTTACCGTTGGGCGGTCGGGGCATGACGCCGAGCACAATACTGGTGGCGGTGACGCTCACCGTCGAGCGGTGGGTGAGATTGGCACAAGGGCATGGTGGTCGGGAAAGAGTTCTCCAGAGACTCTTCATTTTCCTTTCCTATTTTTCTTTCCCCCTCGTTCTGAAAATTGGAATGTGAGGGGTCACTTTAAAGTTTTATTAAATTTTTTTTTACTTACATTCTAGAATTCCTCTTAAATATCATATAATTTAATATTTGATAGATATGAGCCTTTAGCTTAATGGTTAAACTTAAAGATTGATGGGTAGGAGGTTGTGGGTTTAAACCCTCACAACCACAAGTCCTTATTTTCACATATTTTTTTTCTATTATCATCATTTTTTCCTCACAAAAAGTAATTATATATTGGGGTGTTACACGTACAATCTTGACCGAAGCACACAGTAGCCCGTTCGCTATGCATCATGGTAGTACGAAGATGCATCGTGATTTGAAGACTGAATACTACTGGGTTGGTTTGAAGAAAGACGTAGTCGATTTCGTGAGTAAGTGTATGGTATGCCAGAGAGTTAAGGTAGAACATCAAGTTCCATCAGGTTTGTTGCAAACGTTGAGGATTCCGGAATGGAAGTGGGAACATATCACCATGGACTTCGTTTCAGGTTTGCCCTTGACTCATTCAAAAAAGAACTCAGTTTGGGTTATAGTTGACTGTTTTACAAAGTGTGCTCACTTTATAGCTGTTCATAGGACTTACTCCTTAGACAAGTTGGCCGATTTATACATCAGTGAGATTGTGAAACTGGATGGTGTGCCGAAGTCGATTGTGTCTGACAGAGATCCAAGATTTAAAGCCAGATTCTGGGAGTGTTTGCATAGTGCTTTGGGTACCCAGTTGAATTTCAGTACGCCGTATCATCCTCAGTCAGATGGTCAGTCAAAGAGGGTTATACAGATTTTGGAGGACATGTTACGTTGTTGCATTATTGACTTTCAGGGTACTTGGGAGAAACACTTGTCGTTGGTCGAGTTCGCATACAATAAATGTTATCAGTCGAGCATTCAGATGGCTCTGTATGAGGCACTGTATGACAGAAAATGTTGAACTCCGATTTGTTGGGCCGAAGCAGGTCAGAAGTTGTTATCGATGCCAGATATGCTTAAGGGGACTACCGATAAGGTGAACTTAATTTTTTATTGTTTGAAGGCAGCTTCGGATAGACAGAAATCCTATGTCGATTTGAAGAGGAAAGAAGTTGAGTATGCCGTGGGAGATAGAGTGTTCTTGAAAGTCACTCCGTGGAAGAAAGTTGTGAGGTTTGGCAAAAAAAGGAAATTGAGTCCGAGATACATTGGGCCGTATGAGATTGTGAAGCGAATCGGTACGACTTCTTATCAGTTACGTTTTCCATCCGAGTTAGAGAAGATTCACAATGTGTTCCATATTTCGATGCTTCAAAAGTATAGATCAGATCCATCGCACGTTATGCTTGTGGAAGAGATTGAGTTGAACCTAGACTTGACGTACGATGAAGAACCAGTTGAGATCTTGGCATCAGATAGCAAAGTGTTGCGTGGTAGACAGATTGAGTTGGTCAAAGTGAAGTGGCAACGTCGAGGTATAGAAAAGGCCACTTAGGAGAGAAAAGAGGATATGTAGAGGCAGTTTTCGTATCTCTTTCCTTTAGGTAATTTCGGAAACGAAATTTCCTTAAGTGGGGGAGAGTTGTAACACCCGGGTTTAGGGGTCGGGTGTTAAGTGAGTTAATTTGGGTTCGGGTCTTTGGGCTTGACTTAAATAAAATGGACTTGGTTTTGAATTAAAAAGGCTATGTGATTTCATTAAGGGTAAAATAGGGATTTTCTAATGAGAAAAATATAACAAGTAAAAGAGCCTTTTTGAAAGCTATCATCTTCTTCCTCTTGAAACTAAAACTCACGACATAAAACCTCTCTTCAACCCCAAACACTATTCCATCATCTTTCTCAGCGTTTTCAAGTGTTTTTATCAAGGTAATGGTGTTTTTGACTTCTCCTCTTCGTCCTTAACATTTCCATGGTTTTAGATTTTCCTAAACTTCATTTTTTAGTTGCTTCAAATGTTCAAATTTTTACTCAAAGTTGGAAACTTTAATGGGTTTTCATTGAGTTTTTTATTTGTAAAGTTTATATATGTTAAAATATGTTAAAATGGTGAGGTTTTATTGAAATCCCGAAACGGTGAGGTTTTATTGAAATCCCGAAATGGGTATTTGTGGGTGTGTTTAAAAGTAAGAATCTTGAGTTTTTTAAGTAGTTTTGTGAGGGAAAGTTGGGCTGATGGTATGATTATGCTTAGGGGTTGTTTTGAACATGTTTAGTGATTATTTGGATGATGATATTGATGGGTAATTGCTGGGTTGTGTTCAAGTCCGAAATTAAGAGTTTGGGTTAGTTCTTGGTTTGGAAATGTAGTGAAATGGTCTTGAGATTGTAATCTAATGTGGCATTGATTTTGTGGATGTTTTGATGAGTAATACGCTATTTTTGTTGATTAGAAGCACGGGAAAACGTTGGAGAAGCTTCGGGCTCAAATTCGGGGAACTTGGAGGCTTAATCTCTTGTTTAACTTATGTACTTCTTGTTAAATGTGCATAAATGTGGCCTTGTGTGTTAAGCGTCCGAATGTGCATGTTACGATATTTTCATGTTGCATGATGGTGATTTGTGTGTGGTATTGCATGACTTTGAAATCAAAGTGCGTACTCGTTTAGTATGTTGGCACTATTTCTGTTACCAGATATAAATGATCGATCATTAGGATGAGTGTGCACACAGTAAGAGTCAAATTCGCGCGTGGCCTTGGTGACGTGAAGTCACCAAGGAAGAGTACGGTGAAGTAACATTCCATCGAAAAGTGTATATGTGTGTGATGATGAGTGGAATCCCATCCGTAAAGGAAAACGGTGATGTGTGAAATCCCACCAGAAGGTAATATTGTTGTTATTGAGTACGTTGAGAGAAAATCCTAACGGAAGTTATCCGCATATCCGAGTAAGCTATATAGTTGCCAATATACCTTAATTACGTGTGGTTATTATGATAAGATGTTCCGTACATCTATGCTAAGAATAACATGAGGTAAGATTCCATGTTCATGTATTCTTGTAGTGGTTGGCTATGTTGTTATGTTGGTGTTAATGCATGTCTTGTGGATGAGTTATGGATACCATGCTTTGGACCCTGCATTGTCGATGCTTGTTTTTGAGCTCCCTCACTAAGCTTTCAAGCTTACGCTCTCATTTCCGACAATGCAGATCATTAGTGTGGAAGTTAGCAAGGAGAAAGGAAGGGGCACCCAAGAGCGTGTATTTCTGCTCTAGTATGGTTTTTCTTAAATAATGTAATAGATAGCAATGGGGATGTTAAGTGTTGTAGGAGCGTGTGTTAGACTCCTATGTGTGGCTTTCATGTTGTTGAATGCTTATGTTTTTGTGTTGAAGGGTTGTAAACCTTGTTCTATGTGATGCTTAAGTTGCTACATGTTTCTTATCGTTAAATAGACTCGTTATGCATGCTTGTATGCTTAATCATACTATTTTAGTAGGATGTGTTGCCTTTAGTTTGTTTGTATGTTTGTTGCTTTGTGATCTTTGAGGTTTCGAGGATGTTTGAGGATGCTAAAACCTGTTTTCAGGTCACTCTGTGTGCATGCATTTCGAAACGCTCGAGGTAGTTTCGGAGCGGTTTTACCTCCAGGGATACTCGTATCGGAACGGGGGTGGTGTCGTTTCGATACGATTTGATACTGTGGGCTCCCATTTTGGTACGCGTTTCGATACGGTTTGCCACTGAGAGCCCCTTGTTTCAGAACAAGTTCTGAAATGTTTTGTCACTGTAGACCCCCGTTCCGGAACAAAGTGGACCGTATCGGAATGGCCTGGTCTTGCTTTTAAACTGGAGCCCGCGTTTCGGAACGGGCAAACCTGTTTCGAAACGCAGGCAAGTAAATTGGCTATTTGGCATCTTCAAAGGTTCTTGAACGTTATGTTTTAGTCCCTAATGTTTGTTTGCTTCCTTGTTAAGTTCATATGCATCTTCTATGATGGTTTTGTTTCGTACGCATGAAATTGGACTAACTAAGTTACTTGGTAAATTTAAGTTGCCTTATGATCTGCTTGGGTTGTTTCGTTATCGTCTTCTGTTGCCGCTTTCGCACATAGGATTAAATGTGACATTAGACAAGATAATTAAATGAAAAAAATAGGGTTGCTAATCGGAGTGAGGCCTTAGCGGGTTTTGCCCCGATTTTCCCCGTGTAACCCGTTCAGACCGGTCTGTCAGCTAGCCCAGGTCGAGGGGGTTACAAACCATGCACTTAAACCATTCAAAAATCAGCATATTTAACCTCAAGCAACATGTATCATTAAACCAAAACAACTCACATTGCTAACCTCAATTTAAGTCTTCTCATGCATAACATACCATATGCAAAGCTTAAAGAGTAAACATGAATAAATCCTGTTATACAAAACATGATACATCAACAATTATATTGGCTTGCAAGTGATCATTAACCAAGTTTCCATTTCCAAAACTCAACATCGGATACACGGATTCACAAGTGTTGTCCCAACACTTTATACATTCTCACCGGCATCTCAAGGTTCACACACGGGAGCTACCCTCCACTGTTGTGACACTGGTGGTGGAGTATTCGGTACACTGTATAAACCCCTCGACACTACTCATCGGTAGATGTATAATCACACTAACGAGAGACGAGACACCACACACATTTCTCAATCGTTAGGGTACTTGGATGTAGTATTCGATACACCGTATAAACCCCTCGACACCCAAGGTGACTTGTTTATAGTGCACTCAATCCTATAGCCGGCTAACTATATCCGATAGCATTTTAAAATCATTTCTATACCATCACTTGCAATATAATTCACATTTAACTATATACCTCACTATTTTCAAAGCATTAACATTAAATCATTTTCTAAGCACCAAACCATGTTTTAAACTACAAGTATAAAAATTATACTTACAAGGATCACTTACCATGTGCACCTTTCAACATCACGTCATTAAAAACAATATATCACATACTTTAAACATGATTTAACAGTAGGTAACATGAAACTATGTAAATCAAAACATTTCATAATAGCACGACTGAGAGAGAAACTTCTTATACTTAGTTCTGAACTTAGACAAGCATTTTAAACTTAAATCTAAGTTCCCAAAACCACATTTATAAAATTTCAAAGCTGAAATCCATGTTCTCACTCACCGACACACGAAACCTCACTTTGCCGATGCGAAACTAAGCGTCTGAAGCCTCCAAAGCTTCATCGGTTGCTTCCGAAGCATTCTCCCTTGTTTTAACCACATAATAATAGTGGATTAATGCATCTCGATGCATTCAAAACCCAAGCAAGCAATTCCACAACATTGCCTCGCTAAAAACCATCTATCGACTATCCGAAACAACCGAAAATAACATGGATGAACCTCCAAACTTAAACCAGCCAAAACTTAACACTTCAACCATCAATTATCATTAATTAACATCCAAAATCATCCTATTATCAACCTTAATCCTCCAGCATTCACAAAACCACCACAACTACACAAAAATCCAATCTTAGCAACCCAAACAACTAGAGATTCACATGGTTTCGGGATTACCATGCTTAAGTATTTATCTTAACATTATTAGACTTCTAAATCATGATTAAAATTAACCTTAAACCCATCAAAACATATCCATTACGAAAATTACACAAATCCATCAATTAAACCAAATTTCCTCAATTAAAACATCAAGACTTGTTAGACAACATTAATAAAGGATCAAGAACTTGGGAATTTCAGTAAAGAACCTTACATTATATGAGAAAAAATGCAAATCGCCTCTAATGTATACTTTTCCCCTCTATTTAATAGATTTCCATGTAAAAACAAGATTAAAACATTAAGGTTTTGATAGGAAAACAATAAGAAATCATTTGTTTCAAAAGATTAAAGAAATCAAGAGTTTACCTTAACATTTTGAAGAAGAATTGAGTGTTTTGATGGAGAGAATTTGAGAAAAAGCTTTTGAGAGAAAAGATGTTACGTCAAATTTGTTTTAATAAAATAACCACCAATTAATTCCTCTAACTAATTTTATTAATTAAAACTCGTTTAAAATAATCCAATTAAGGGGTAAAAGTCTGATATTAGACTTTGGGCAATTAGCTCTTTAAATATTCAAAATTTTGATCTTTTTACAAAATAGTCACTAAAAATAGTTTTCAAAGGTTACATTTTGGCCACTAAATCCAAAATGTCTGAATTCCAAATACCATTTTTCCAAAATTAATTTCACCAAACCCTTGTATATATTTAAAAGGGAGTTTAGGTAATTTTTCCAAATTTTTATCACCTTCTGAAATAAATTTTCCCTGAGCTCATCTCGAAACTAACACGAATCTCTAGTCTCGGTCCAACAGACCCTAAAACTATCCCAAAAATCTCTAGGCCTAAAATTGGAGTGTTATAATGTATTCCATGTTCCCAGGTCTTTTACACCTAACCCCCATTCTTTTTTGGATTACACACTGATCTTCCAGGTCACTCTTGCCACTCTTGCAGGCTCATCATTGCCCTTCCAGAAGAAACACATACATAGTTGCTCAATTTTTTAGATCACACCCTTAGAAAGTATGATATGTCTGCACCAATAATTGATCAGGTTGAATACCACTGCATTAATCAATTGTAAACTTTCAGGTGTCGAGTGCCCCAATACCTCAACTTACCCTTGATCTTTTCAAGCAAAGCCCTGTAATTTTTTTGTTTGTTAATTTTCTAGTAACAAGAAGGATGTCTAAGTTCCTCACATGGAGAATACCATTTTGAAAATCATTAATTTCTTCCCCAAGTTATTTGGTGGTTAGAAGAGACCCCTGCAATGTATAGTTATGATTTTGCAATATTTAGTTTCAGGCCAGATATTGTATAAAATTTCTTTAGAACACATTGCACTCCCAAAATAAAATCTAGGCTATTTTTACAAAAAATGAGTAAATCATCTGCAAAGTTTAAGTGTGTGAGGTTCACCTTCTTACACTTAGGGTGGAAGTTGAAAAATACCATTAGCAGCCAGAATGTTTGGAAAATAAGTTATAACATTAAAATTTTATTTGTGTTTGTTGATATAAAGTTATTTGTATTCAGAACACAATGAGTGATTTTTGTGAAAAAAGATGATGATGTTAATCTTAAAGCATCTCAAACTTTTACCAACACTATAATACTATTTTGGTGTCAAAAATAATATAAAAATTTGTAAAAAGTAAAAAATGAGATTAGTGTAAAGAGACCAACTCCAACATTTATATTAAAATGGTGCAAACTAAAATATTAAATATTATTTTGGTGTAAAGAGATCAACTCTAACCTTTGCACTATAACACATTTGCACCATTTTGACTTTTTTCTTTTAATTAAAAAAAATTGGTGTTGCTACAGTTCCGCACCAAATATGGCGTGACACTGTAGACAACAATAAAAATTGTGGCATGGGAATTTGAAATATGGTATTGGGTTGGTGAATGAATAGTGACCAAAATACACTATTTTAGAGAAATGATGTAAAAAAATTTGTCTGCTATATATGTGCGTTATTAATAAGAAATATGAATAAATAGTACATTTAATCATCTTTAAGACTATTAAAAAAGTTATTTATATTTTTATTTACGAATATTAAACGAATATGTTTGTAAACATTGTGATTTGATTAAATTTGTCGAATTATTTAACAATACCAAAAGTTAATCATGTTGGATAAACTAATGTGTTAAGCCTGAATTAATGGATCGATTTTGTGGGAATTCTTTTGGTAGATGTTAATTTTGTCCCAATCAATTTAAATAACTTGTTCTTTAAAATATCAACATCGCACGTTATGTTAGTAGGGGATTTGACTATTTGAATGTTACTATCATTAGTAGATTCAAACCCACCAAAGAAAAATAGGAATTATAACATTTAAGTAAATGTTTTATTAATGGATCTTGAAGATATTAAACGTTTAAATATGTATAATTTTATTTTTATTATATAAGTGCTATATTTAGTGGTATTTAAAAATATTTTATATGACCGATTCAATTCGATTATTTGTTGACTCGATTCAAAAATATGAATATCTAATTTGATTTTTATTTCCAGATTGAATATCTGATCTAATTTTTTATATTTTAGATCAGAAATGGATCACAATATTTTAAGTTATAAATTATCTAAAAATTCAAATATTTATATATATATATATATATATATATAATCTTGTTATATTTAGTAATTTAATGTTTGTTATATTTGAAAATTCAATAAATCAAACTTTTTATAAATACTAATCTTGTTATATTTGATAATTTATTGATTTTTATATTAAAAAATTTTAGAATTTCATAACGCCAAATTCAAAAAATACTTAAATTGAATTATATATTTGCATATACGGATATCTGATCCGAGTATCTGATATTCGGATATCTAACTTTTTCCAAATTCGATATAGATCACCACTTTACGAATATGAAATTTTGGATTGAATCTGATCCAACATCCTAAAATGAACACCCCTAACTTATATCAAACGAATTAAATTTAATCAAAAAAAATAATGTGATTGATGTGATGAATGAGGGGATGGCGTTTTTGTATAAATTTGATTTGACAATTCAAATTCCTTATTCCCCATTTTCTGTTTGCGGAAACCTATAGAATCCCCTATGTATCTGCTGCTCTCACAATTACTTGTGTTCCTCTCTTTCACTCCATCACCGTTGAATTTTTATCGAGATCCGATTAATGGACGGTCTTGATCTTCGTTTGAGCTTTCACCGTCAAATTTGCCGATTTGTCTCTACGGTTGACTTTTTTTTAGGGATAACTACATAAATAATACCCCACCTATTCTCGCATTTTTATTTTAGTACCACACCTATTTTTTGGTAAAATGATACCTAACATTACATTTTTGTTTTGTTTTGGTACCCGACCGTTAAAACAAACGGAGATAATGACATGGCTTATTTTAGCTGAGATAATCACAATTTTAGTCCTCAAAACTTATACATTTCTATCAATTTGGTCCTAATTCTATCAATTTAATCATTATCTTAAATATTTGAATTTAAACTGCAAATGTTTCTTTTTTTTTTTCTTTCTTCTTCCCCATAACCCTAACACCTCTTTTTTCCTTTTGAGCAATTGAGAGGGTAGAAAGCAAGACCCCACCAATTTTTATCCCAAATTTTAAAAAAAATTCAAGTTAGTTGGTTTTTGAATTACCATTTGAATCGGTTTCCATCGCCTTTCCCGATCCCTCTCCCTATAAATATTCACCAGCATTTCCCTTCTCTCTTTCATTTTCATTCTAAAGATTCCTTCCAACAACAATGGACCTTACGCCTCTAGAAATCGATCTCAATTGTGCCAAAGACCTCAAGAATATCAATCTTACACCAAAATGAACGTTTACACCGTCGTTTCCATCAACGACGACCATCGCACGACGCAAAAACCCTCCGTCGACAAAGAGTGTGGTGCTTACGCCAACTGGAATCACATAATCGGTGACAAAGAGATCGGGAGCGTCCAGGTTCCAATCAAGGAACTTCTCGATCACAATGATGGGAACGAGAAGTTGGAGTTTCAGAACGTCAAGATGCCGAACGGGAAGCTGAAAGGGGTGTTGAATTTCTCTTACAAATTCGGGGAAACATTCACCATGCCTGTTGTTCTGCCGCCTCCGATCACGACGTCTAAATCCAATTATTTTAAATCTTGAAAAAAATTTAAGTTAGTTGGTTCTGCACATCAATATGCATCTTCCATGGCTTGAGACAATTTAAGATGATTCAAACCAAGTATTTAAGATGGGCTACGGTTTGAGACAATTTAAGATGATTCAAATAAATAGTAAACCAATTATCTTAAATCTTGGAAAAAATGGTTAGAGTTTCGGAGAAGAGAAAATAAAATGGGGGATTTAAAGTTTTAACCCAAATATTCAAGAATATTAATAAATTGATAGAGTTTTGACTAAATTGATAGAAATGTATAAGTTTTGGGGCTAAAATTGTCGTCGTCCCAATTAAAAATAAGACAAGTCATCATCTCCGTTTGTTTTTAACGGTCGGGTACCAAAACAAAACAAAAACATAATGTTAGGCAACATTTTGTCAAAAAAATAGGTGGAGTGCTAAAAAAGTAATGTGAGAATAATTGGAGTACTATTTTTGTAATTATGCCTTTTTTAAATAGTGATATTCGTCCCCTATTAATTTTGTTTATTTTTATTTAAAGCAAGAAATCGATAAAATAAACAAATAAAATGAGTATTATATTTGTTTTTTTTAATATTTGGTTAAAATTAATAACAACTTTTTTAAAAATTTATCCGAACAATTTTTCTATTGAGTACGTCAGTTTACAATGCAGATAAATAAACATGATCCTAAAAACTTAATTCAATGACTCGAAACAAAGCAGATACAAAACATCACCAAAGCTCGACGATGGAGGTAAAAACTATCAACAATCAACACTGAAAAATACATATTACAAAAATAGGGCACGTTAACAACACGTTTATTACCACAACTCAATCGCGAACATTATTATAAGTGACATTTATATATAAATTATACTTAAACAGTAAAGAATTTATATATGAATTATATTGAACACATGTTTAATCTTTTTGTAAGTGACATTTAATTACTTTTGATAAAAAATGAAAACATTATTATAAAATATTAATTATTATTTTAAAACCATCTTAATAATTTCTTAGTTGAGTTGATGTTTAATTAATTGGAGACGCAACTTATAAGAAAACTTAATAATAATTTAGATACGTAATAACTTATCCACAAGGTAGTGTGAAAAATAATATATATATATATATATATATAACATATAAAAATTATTGTTAACTAATTAGAATTTTTATAAAAATTGTAACACCCCAAAAATTACGTCCAAATTGTAAACCCTAGATTCGTAAAATTCCTAATTCAAAAATCTTAGATTTTGAAATCACTAAATTCAAAACCCTTTTTATTTTTAAATTTTAATTCAAAAACCCTAATTTTAATTCTTATGGCCAAATTGAGAATTTTGAGAGCTAAATGATCTTTAATCATAATTTTGCAACTTTATCAAACAAATAAGAAGTTTGGGAATTTGTTGGGTGATTAACCCATTGTTTTAAAAGTAGATTGAATTTAAATTGAATTGTACTTATAACAGCCGAATCATCTTCCTTTTTTATTATTATTTAAATGTTATATATATGTATATATATTTTTAGTACTTTAACTTCAAATTGAATTCTAATTATTTATTTTTTTCATGACTAAATTGACTCTATTTTTTCAACTTAAATTCTTATTCTTATTCTTATGCTTATTATTATTATTCTTCTTCTTCTTCTTCTTCTTCTTCTTCTTCTTCTTCTTCTTCTTCTTATTATTATTATTATTATTATTATTATTATTATTATTATTATTATTATTATTATTATTATTATTATTATTATTATTATTATTATTCTAAACCTAATTTGTTTAGATTACCAACTCTCAACTCTCTCTATATATAGTCATAGTTATTACGTACAGAAATAAACATAAGCCTTAAGTTTTAAAGTGTTGTCGCTCTTAGTTATTCCTATGTTTTATGAATTCTTCTCGAATTGACGTTGTCATCACCTTACATCGAAGTCGCAACCTCCTTTTGTTCGTTGTTAGAGCTATTGTCGCTTAAGGTGTGTTTTCTTCTGGTGCTAAAAATAAAATATATATTATTTTTTTATGTGTTGGTGTTTTACACATTGTGTGATTATTATATGTATTATGGATTTCATGATTGACATCATGTGCATATAAATTCAGAATGTATTTTAGTTATGGTTTACGAAATATTTGATTTATGTAACATTGGATTTTCGGAACTATGATTTATGAATTATGGACTATGGTTTATGAAGTATGATTACGGAATATCGGATTTATAGAACTGTGTTTATGGAATTTGATTTTTAAAAAACATATATGTATGAGCATGGGTTGGGATTTGTACGGAGGAAGTTCAGTGGTTTCATCCTTCGGGTTGAATTCCATTTTGGATCAGTGGTTCCACCATTCGGGTTGAGTTTCACTTCGGATTGGTGACGATGTAGAGAGTGGTTCTAGGGAACCTTACTCTTCAGACGGTGATGTAGTTGGGTGCATTGCACTACGCTTGTGATTTCTGTTATGGTTTAAAAGATTTCATTCAAAATAATATTATGTTTTATGATTATGGTTTTTATTGCACTTTAGAGACACACTAAGCTCTTTAGCTTACTCCCAATAGTTTCCCTCTTACAGATATTCTTGAACTTTAGACGTTATGGTACTTGGAGGATCTCAATTTTATTCGGTTATTTTATTATTCAGCACAAAATTATTTTTAGTTATTCAGATTATTATTTATTATTTTGGGACATGGATGTAATTTAGACTTTTTGGATTATTTATTTTTCCGAATAATTTTTAAACATTCTTTTATTACAGTTTTATTTCATTGATTTTTATGTAAACATTCAAACATCTATTATGATATTTATATTTTTATATTATTTTAAATTGAATTAAAACATAATTTCCAAATTTTGATTTTCTTGAGGGTAAAGTTTTCAATGGTAACTTTCTAAATTCGGTCTTTTCTCCTAGGTCGTGTTTAGGGGGTTACAAGAATAGTGATATTGTTGCGAATAAAGTAAAGAATAACAAGAGAGATAAATAAGAGCAAAGATCAGAGACAAATAGATAGACTTTTATTATATTCTCAATGTAAGGTTGTGTACAATGATTTCTTCAAAAGTCTATATTTATAGGCATAAGATGGAAACCCTAATTCTAATGGGCATTAAACCCTAATAATAAAGCACATTAAAGTCTCATTTAATATATGGATATCCACCACAAATAATGATATTCTTAACACTCCCCCTTTGGATATCCATAAAGATAATGTTCCTCGTTAAAACCTTACTAAGATAAAAACCCAGTGGGAAAAAATTTCTTAGTGAAGGAAAAAGAGTATACACATTTTTGATACGCATAACATATTGCCTCATTAAAAACCTTACCAGGAAAACCCATTGGGACAAAACCTCGGTTAAGGGAAAAAGAGTGCAACACGTATTTACTCCTCTCACAAAAATATCACATAAGATCTTTGAAGCTTCATAATTGAATACAATCTTTAAATGTTGAAGTAGATTATGCATTGGTGAATAGATCTTTCAAATTACTGCTTGAAAAGATTCACCGAATGCTATTCTTCTGAATATCACGGGGATGCAACTTTAAAGAAATATGTTTCGTTTTATCACATTTAATGTATCCACCTTGAGATATAAATTATGTATTATCTCTACATAAGGTAGCTTGCATCTTATCTTGTCAAAGCAATTCACATATCTTCCAAATATGTTTAGCAAAACACATATTTCGGCTTTGCCTCATGCATAGCAATTATTTAAAGGCAATGGTCTCCTAGCACTTAGATAGTATTTTTCGACCAGCTAAGATACGATACTTCCAGATCAATTAATGCATATATGATGCTTTTAGACCAAGAATATCATCACTATTTTCTCGAGGCGAAATGAATCTTGTTTGCATTAAGAGACCTAGCAACCATAAGGGTGATAAATGAATATGCGTTACGCGTGTAAAGTCTCTTTAAATATTTTTTTTCTGTATGCTGATTGATGCACAAGGATTCCATTGTTAACGAGATCTCTTCATAGTCTCAATGAATCGCCAACATACAAAATAAAAACAAAGACAAATCTAGAGCTAAACCTCTTAATAAAATGATATGGAAATTAAATCATTCTTATTGCCTTCCGCTAATAAGTATTCAATTGGGCGATTATACCAAATGTGCCCAAAATGTTTTAATACATAAAATGATATATTTAATATAATTGAATAATGTTCTCAAGAACTTGAATTAACTGCTTCTAGCAGTCTAAATCCTTCTGAAAGCTTCATGTAAACGTTGTTATCAAGAGGCCCAAAAAAATAAGATGTAACAACATCCATTAGGCAAAAACTGAGTCATTTCATTTATTGCCATGCCATCTAAAAGTAGTTGCATCCACCACCGAAGAATATATTTTCCTCATAATCAATTTCATGTCTTTGTGAGAATCTTTGTACAACCAAACGAGCTTATATCTCGTGATTTCTCCTTTTGATTTTTCTTTCTCACAAAAGCTCATTAATATCCACGAGCTTTACACATTTCAATATACGGGCTATAGGCCCAAATACTTCTCTTTTTGAGAGAGATCTTAATTTCGCCTCAATTGCCTCTTTCCATATTGGTCAATCATTTCTTTGTTTATATTGTTCAATTGACAATAATCCACATCATCAAATAACATCTCTAGTGCTATATTGCATGCAAATGTATTATCAACGTCGATTTGATTTCAGTTCCACTTATTACCAACATGACATAATCTATTGAGATCTCTTTATTATCAGGTACCTGAGTCATGTTAATGCCTCTATTGGAGACCTTTTAATTTCTCTTGAGATTTTCATAATTCATTGATTTCTCGATCAGACCATCATGACTATAGCTCCCTTCCTTTTTTTCGAGGATTTTTATCTTTAGAACATACTTGTCTACCACGCTATAGGCGTGTCATTCCGGGACATTAAATTTAAACGGAGCATTCATAGCTGGTATATGTGACTTAGTCATTCTATTAGGGTCAGCAAAATCATCTGGCAATTGATTTGCTAAATGAATTATCCTTTGAACTTATAGTTCACATTGTTGAGTACGTGGATCAAACTAAGATAATGATAATTCATTCCAATTTATTTCTTTTCCCAGCTATTTTATTTTCTCCCCCTAATGTTGGGAAAATTGACTCATTAAAATGATAGTAGTAAATCGAGTTGTAAATAAATTGCCTATTAGAAGCTCAAAATATTTAATTATTAAGGGAAATTTGAATCAGACATATATTTCCAACCTCCTTTGAGAACTCATCTTTGTGCGTTGTGGTGGAGGAATCAGAACATATACCACAAAAAAATCTAAGATGAGAAATGTTTGGTTTTGATCAAAAACCATTTTCAATGGGGAGAACTTATGACAATTTGTTAGTTTGATGTGAATTAGTGATACTACATGTAAAATGACATGTCACCAGCATTATCATGGCCGATTGTCTTTATAAGGTAATCTGAAAAATGTGCTCATAATTTTATCAACTGAGCAAGTAGCCTTGCAAACACCAAGTGACGAGTTGATAACAAAGATACATATGACCATCTATTCGATGCATTGATTAAAATCGTAAAATATCTAGATGGACTGTAAGAAAGGTGTATGGGCCCACATATATCACCTTGTATCCGTTCTAGAAAATTAATAGATTCACAATCTATCTTAATTGATGATGATTGAATAATCGATTTGTTTTGATAGCAAGTATCACATGAAAAACTTTTGCCTTGAAGAAAATTTTAGTTCTTCAATAATGACCACATGAAAGTGTCAACAAATTTTTACATCATAATTGAACCGAGATGGCCTAACCGGTCATGCCAAATAATAAAGTTATCAGTAAACTTATGATTTACAATAGCATGAGCTTCGATTTGTACTAATTCTTGTGTGGTACAATATGAATGACGGTGCATATATTTTTTTCAAGATTTTATTATTGCCTTGAGTTACACTCGTAATATTGAGATAGTCGACACCCCCTCGACTAATATTCTCAATATATTTCTGCAAATATCTTTAAAATTTAATAAGTCTCTTTGCGTCTTTGACGTGTATAATGCACTGTGAAAATGAAATAGAGTTCCATTTGGCAATAACATATTTGCTCAGTCGAAGCCTTCTATGATATTAGTACTTCCGGATATAATACTCACATTATTCTCTTGCATTTAAAATGGGAAAATATGCATAGTTATGCACCTTTCAAAATGTGCTTTGTTTCATTCACTTCGGGGAATGAAAAATATTAAATATAGCACATCATATCAATTTGGTTATCTATCAAAGATAAACCCTCAAGAACTTATTGGCATTGATATTTTAGTACTTATGGAAATAGTACTCATATTTTCCCCTTGCATTTAAATGGGAAAATATTTCTTACGCTTAAGTATAGTATGAGTACTTGCACTGTCTGCTAGGCATAAATAGCCACAATTCATTGTATATTTTATTCCAAAAGTAATCATATTCTTCAAAGAATAAATTAACATAAAGCATAAATAAATAATATGTAAAACAAGTTAATATAAAGTAAATTAACATAAACAAAATAAATAAAAGATCAATTATTCCCTTTAAATGTTATAAGGGAAATAAAATAAATGGCAAATTATTCCCTTCAAGGGTTATGAAGAAATTAACAATATCTAATTGAGTTGAACTAACAACGTCATAATTATTTTCGCCATAAACAAAACTTGTTTATATTTTCTTTTATTTATCATTCGTGCTTATGGATAAAGTCCATAATACTTTGGCGTTTGACAAGTACGAGACCAATGGTTTGTACCATCGTATTGATAACATAAAAATTTTGATATGATATCTATCATTCTTGTCATCCTTATAATCTCACTTTCGGTGGATATAAACATTCTCAAAAGGATCATCTTATCCATGTCTATTTTTTATGGCCTCAATCTCGACCACAATTGCTAATGTGGCATTTATTCTTTCCGCTATAAAATATCGCATTCACTTCAGGGAATGTAGCATAGGACAATAGGTTTGTAAAACCTTTTCATGATATTGTGTCTACAGGAAAACATTAATGTGTAAAAAGTAGAGTATGTTTTTCTAACATATCCTCATCAGTGATACTCTGACACATAACTGAGTTTTATTCACTAACCATATAGGGAATTATCATGTTTTCATTCACTTCAATGAATGAAACAAAACCACTAATTGCATGGAATAAATATCATGATTGCATTCACTTTAGGAAATGACATAAATCCAATAATCGCATGGAATAAATATCATGCTCGCATTCACTTCAAGGAATGGCATAAGTCCAATAATTGCATGGAATAAACATCATGCTCGCATTCACTTCAGGGAATGCCTCTCATAATTTTATTTGATCAAAGCGATTTTTGTAACTTGAACTTGGGAGAAGTCTATAGTCGAATTTTTTGACACAAAAATAATATTGCTTTCAAGCAAATATAGATTTTATAACAATCATACTATTATAGAATAATTGAGCAACCAATATATATATATACAATACTTATAGAGAACAAAGATTAAATCCTCATATGCGGTATTGTTAAACCAGTCCACAAGGTCCTTTAAAAAGAACATCTTTTGAGACCAGTAGCCTCGTAGAACGGGATGTCCAGCCAATATACTCAAATTAAACCATCAAAATAAAAAAAACATAAATCACCATAATTTATAACACCTTAAAATCATAAATTAAAGAATGAAAATAAAAATAGAGTTTACCGATATTGATTTTCCTCTCAAGGATAATGGAGATATACATGACCAAGACTGCTCCTCATAATCTCTTTTGTCTTTCCAAACCATTTAAAGATATCATGTAAAACTCAAAATATGATTAAAATACCAACTTTAACAAAAAAATATAATCACTACAAAATAATTGTCATTCTTAAACAAATAAACAACCATAAAGATGTATAAATAAGAATGATTAATCAATCGCTATATCGAAATATATAGTAGATGTAGTTACCAATATCTTGTTAAAATCTTTTCGGAAATTGTCGACAAGAACCACGGTAATTGAGTCACTCTATAGCTACACTAACACCAAACAACCAAAGATTTTCAAAAATTAAAAGTCAAGTTAAAGATCGAAGAAAGAAAGAGAATCGATAATTAAAATATAATTGAGGGAGAAGAACTTATCTTTGACTCATGCTAGTATCAAATTCTTTTCAATAATTCCTTTAAGATTCGAACGACGAACACCTCAGTTGGTTAGAGTCTCGTGCTGATAACGTGTTGTGAATAAAGTAAAGAAGAACAAGAGAGATAAATAAGAGCAAAGATGAGAGACAAAGAGAGACTTTTATTATATTCTCAATGTAGAGTTGTGTACAATGCTTTCTTCAAAAGTCTATATTTATAAGCATAAGATGGAAACCCTAATTTTAATGAGTATTAAACTTTAATAATAAGACTCATTAAAGTTTCATTTAATATATGAATATCCACCATAAATAAATATATTCATAACACATATATAGTTTTTATAAAAAAATTGTATGCCCAAGATAACTATATTAAGAATTATCACATATATTTGTAATAATAAAAATGACAAAAATTTTGGTTACCAAAATTCAAAAAAGATTATTCTGGTCACTTACGTTTAGAATCGTTTCTATTTTGGTCCATTGGTCGTTAGTCTCCGTTACTTAAAAAAATTAGTTTCTAATTTAATTTCCAAACTTTCAAAATTTTATTTTTCATCATCTTCCCTCAAAATTATAAAACTAAAACCCCATAAATTTAATTCAAAACCCTAACCTCTGCCTATCATTCCCTATAAATTCACTGCACACAAAGAATCACACAACCAGAAATTCGTAGGCAAAGCTCAAGCGGCATATTGCTATCTTTCAAAGGTTGTATCCAAATTAATGAGTATGTAATCAAAATCTACATGGATAGAATTTATAGTGCGATCTCGAAAAACAAATAATTTCTGAGTTTATTAATCCCTTTCTTCTTTTTCTTTTTTATTTTAAATATTGAATCTTTTGATTTTTGCTTGTTAGTTTTTATCTCTGAAGTCGAAAGTGAGGTACATATAATGTAGTCGTTTGATTTTTTATTAATTTTTTATTGTTTAGTGTCTTCATGTTTGGACAAATGTTATCAAGAATGCAAAAGGTGAGTACCCATCTAATACGAAGAATGAAAATTAAAACACAAATTGCAACTTATATGAAATTTAATTCGATAAAGGTAAAACGCTTTTAAAATTTTTGGAACTTATATATATAATTTATGTGTTTATATAAATACATGAGATGTGAACGAGTTTTTAATAATTTGATCCAAGTACTTGTTTAGTTTTGGATTCATGGTATAATAAGTCTGAAGAAGAGTGAGCACAAATCCAATGATGGCGGCCAGAAAAGCAACCAAACTCCAGTTTGTACCAAAATAATTAGAGTACATCCTTATGAACCACGAGTTGCAGTACAATTTGATTTTTCAAAAGATTACCCCATAGTCATTCTCACGATCATCTATTGTTAGCTCCTTGCCCATTCTATGGAAAATATCAGTCACTTCCTCGTCACTGCCCAAGTAATTATGAAGTACACCTCGAACTCACAACTCCTTAATATCTTGTGGTGTTTGAATGAGAGAAGCAATGAAGCATATGTAATTCTTGACAACAGAATCATTGATGAAATCCGGCAAACTTTCCAAAGCTATCAAGTTCGCCAACCTGGGAGCTCTTGCGTCACTCACAACAAGGGTTGGCACCTTCAGGATCCCCGGGAGCTTGCAATGGAAGCTGACGCTTTTAATCTTAGGGGAATGGATTGTAGTGCTGGGTTATAGCCATTGGTTTAATTTTTTGGGGTTTTAGTTTTATAATTTTGGGGAAGATGGTAAAAAATAAAATTTTGAAAGTTTGGGGGTTAAATTAGAAATTATTTTTTTAAGTAACGGAGACTAACTGCTAAGGAACTAAAATAGAAACGATTTTAAACGTAAGTAACTAGAATAATCTTTTTTGAATTCTGGTGTCCAAAATGAAACACACCCTAAACGAAAGTGACCACGGGTGAAGATTACTCTTTTAATTTTTTTCTTTGAGTATTTCTTTTATTTTAATAAGAATCTTTGCTCTTGTGGCACACATGTCCTCTGCTTTTGTGGCACGCTTATCATTTACTTTGTAGTTCGTTTCATCTGTCGTTTGACACAATTTTAACATACCTTAGCGGTTGATGGTCGTTTGATGCTCGTATCACGACGCTAGTTTTCTGATTTGATTTATCAGTGGTCATAAAAAAGATTAATCCCCACTTGTTTGGTGGTTTGTTAGACGATGTAATCATAGCAGAGCAATTTGCCTGATATTTTGGTTTGCTCACCACTTCTTTTTCATCCCGTAAATTGTTTCGTTTAGCTAGAGACAAGAAGATTCATAAAGATTTATGAGTTTTGATAGTATGATGATCTCCATGAAAGTGTTTAATTTTCTTTGCACATTTGCATGAAATTTTTAGTGGATTAATCTTTTTTTTCTTCTTTTAATGCATTGTATTTATAATATTTTTTATGGTGTTTGATAAAATTCCGTTACTGTTAATAAAAAAAACCCTAAAATTTATAGTAGACATTGTTTATGTATACACCACGCGCTTCTTGTTGAGAAGGTGAGATGAAAGAAAAACAAATACCAAAACAGCACGTGTCATGCTCTGAGTCTCGGAAAAATATAATAAATTATTATTTACTTGCTATATTCTGCCTAGACCTTTTATAATATTTTACCAAAATTATTTTATTTTTTTATTTAAATATCTAATTATTCTGTTCTTATTATATTCTGCCTGTCCAGTTTCCATTTAATAGAGTCGCAAATTTATTAATTATTTATTAATTACGTTCCCATGGGGTCTTCTGTGATCATGTAGACGTTGGCCGCATTACAGAGAATATATACAATTATGTAATAATTTAGTATCCTTTAAACATATATCAAGTTTAATATTTTATGTATGTAAATAAATTTGATAAAAAAATTATTTATTGAAACAAAATGTACAATATAAGTGAATTCGAATTAATTAAATTAAATTTCCGAAGAACCGAAGGTCAACAAAAAAAATAGTAATAATATAGCTGATAGCCTATACAGAGAAGAAGCAGAAGGTCAATGTAAAGCAGTTGGGTGTAGGGGTAATGATTTCAGGGAAACTCGTGATTCAGAGTTGTTAATTTGATTTCGGATTTGAAACGTTTTTAATATATACTTTTCTTTTCAGATTTTGTTTTGTCTGAAGAAAGTGTTAGAAACAGCAGTATATTTTTGCAGGTATTATCAGTGCTTCGTAAGGAATTTTACAGTGCTTTCCCTTCGTCTTATTCCTTTCCCTCGTGATCTTTTCTTCTTCCTGCTGTTTCCCTCTTTTGTTTATATTTTCTTTTGCTTTCTTGCTTCTTTGTACCTAGACATTTCCAACAAGATTGAAACAAACCAGGGTTCCAGTTCCAGCTGAAAGATTGGTCCTTAAAAAAGGTTTTTTTTTAGTGCAAAGTGATCATATTTAAGAGTGTTAATAGCTGAGAATCTTGGTGAAAAGTTTGAAAGGATATACCTTTGGGCATAAAGGAGTGAACTTTTTCATACCCATTGTGAGGAATTTTGTGTTTTTGAAGAGATCGAAAAAACAAAGGAAAATGGGTAGCTGTGGGAGGAGTGGTGCAGTGAGGCAATATATAAGGTCCAAGGTGCCTCGTTTGAGATGGACACCCGAGCTCCATCACTGTTTCGTTCAAGCCATCCAGCGGCTCGGTGGTCAAGACAGTAAGTTTCACTGTCTTCTTCTTCTTCTTCTTCAGCTTGTTTCGTGTCTGACTGTTTGAGTGTTGAAATAATGGTCTTTTTTTTTTTACAGAAGCTACACCGAAACTCGTTCTGCAACTCATGGATGTGAAAGGACTCACCATTTCTCATGTGAAAAGCCATCTTCAGGTTCCATGATGTTCTCACTTTTGTTCATTCTCAGATTCTCTCCCTTTGATCATGTTGTTCACATGGGCTTTTTTGTTTTTTTCCTAAGCAGATGTATAGGAGCATGAGAAGTGATCTTAGCAGACAAGGTAACTTTCTTCTAATGGTGTTTATCTGGTGTTGAAAATCAAAGATCATAAACTCCATTTCTACACAATTTTTGGTAAAAAAAAAACTAGATATATCACTTCATTTATTACATCTCCCTTTCTCTTTCATTTCATGCCAAAATTGACATGAACACCCCATTAACTTGTTCACTTCCCAAATCTTCCACTATTGGCATGTCTCATAAAAAATCATGACACAGATACAAGTTCAACCCATCAAAGAACAGAACCTTTGGAGAAGCATGTTGGATATGCCGATGTTTCGAAGCAGATTGAAGAATCAGATTCTCAACTGGTTTACACTCCTCTTTCTTCAAAAAGGTCAGCTTAGCTTTATTCCCTTTCATATATTTATACATAAAGTTAATAATGTAGTGCAAAGAAACAAACAAGAAAAGATTGTAATAATATTGCATGAACTTTTTCTTTTCTCTTTTAAAATTCTCTTTGTTTGATTTCTTTTTTTCTTTCCTCCCATCAGGGCTAGAATCGAGACCAAGAGTTCAATCTCTGATCAGAATCTGAAATGCAGCCAGAATCCGTACTTTGTTGATGATTATCTGCAGCAGACCATGGCTGTTCATAAAGGAATAAAGCATGGTGATGGTGCTTTCATATGGGAACACGCTCAAGGTCAATCCATTACCATGACCTGGTCTCTGCCGCATGATCTTTACAATATCAACTCCATCAATTATTCATTGGAAGAATCTGATTTCCTCAAGGTACACCAGAACAAAACCCCATTCTCTCTCTCTCTCTCTCTATATATATATATATATATATACCTATATACATATATACATATATACATACTGACAACTCTTGTCTATGAGCTTGAGTGTAAAGTTGGGTTAAGTTCCAATATGACCAGTGGTAACACTTAACAGCACAGGGAATATCCATGTCTTGTAACCCTACATGCCTATTTTTTCATAGTGTTTTCTTTTCACTTCAAACACCAGTTCATTAGGATGATGAACATAAATGATTCAAGTTTGTCTGTTAATGGTGTGCTTTCCTTTTGTGTCAGTGATGTATGAATAGTTTGGAAATGGCATATTCTCTTACCTTCAAGTTAAAAAGAGAGAATGTTTTTATATATATATATATTGAAATTCTGGGATTTTTCTTTTCTTTTCTGGTTAGCAATTAACACAATCTTTTTCTTGTCCTATAAAAGCTTTTGTCATTAATCTCTGTGATTGTTTTTACGTACTGTGGTCCACTGTAATTCTAATGAGGAGGGGACCCCTATGGCCTCCTCTTTGGGGGGTTTGGTTCAAAATGAAACCTTAATTGCATTTGGACCAAATTGCACCCTTTTTCGGGATTGGTCGACGAGTTGCTGGTGTACCGATAAATGTCGGGAATGCATTTGAGCGGTACATAGAAAATGCATGTAGCAGTGTTTAATTGAGGACTTTCTTTTTTCCCCCAGGTTTCCAAGGAAGATGTAGAAGATCACAAGTTCATAGACGGCAAACATGTCGAGGATGACCGAAATGTTAGGAGAGATGTAGGGAAAGACGGCGGAGAAGACGGCAAGGGTGGTGGCTGTGAATTATCATTGTCACTCTCGTTGCATCATCCGTCTTCTCACAGTGAGATCAGCAGCGGCAGCGAGGCGTTATCGTTGGTCTCTGGGTCTAATTACAAAGATTGCTCCGGCTCATCTTCATGCAACCTTAGTAGTATAAACTTAGATCTATCTATTGCTTCTTGTGGCACCTAATGTCTATTTTTCCCCTTCTCAATATTATAATATATATTTCCCTTTTTCTCCCCCCCCCCCCCCCCCCCCTCCCTCTGGTTAATCAAGTTGTCAATTAGGATGTATGGCAGAGAAAACAATCCCAATGGTGGATTCAAATATAGCACCTAACTTCTAAGAAAGAGCAATCTCATTCTAATTGTAATGCTTTATCAATTAGACCTTCAACTTTGCAAAAAAAAAGTTTCATTTTGGCTTTGATACAATTCCATAGCATTTGGATTTGTTTTATAGTCAGGGACGGACGTAGAATTTTATATTAGGTGGATGAACATATAAAATTTTATAGGGACGATTGTATAAAATTCTAGAGGGGCGAAAACAGATCTTGAATAGAAAATACATAAAAATTTAAATTATATACGAATTTTAAATTTTTAGGGGACGACTGCACCTCCTACCCTCTCAATCCATCCATTTTCATCGCTTAATGCGGTTAGAGATCATGTTTTGCCTTTACACTATCAACATTTCCTTCATTTGTTTGAGCCTCTTGAAACATTTTAGTGAGCTGTGAATCTAACTTGGTTTGCAAAGCTATTCCTGGCTCTGTAAGAAGGGTTTGCTGCATAAAACTGTGATCTATTAGTCCCTTGCTTCCCCATTTTTCAAGAAGATATGCAAGAGATGTGTAGAAAACTTTTTTCTCGTCGTTGAGGGAAAGTTCGACATCCGTCGAAGTCGAATCGTTTCCCTTGGCTGTAACGACTTGATGTGCGGTCTTGGCGAAATCATAGGCTTCATCAAAATCAGCTTCTTGAACATTGCTCTTCAAAGCATTGGGATTTATTATTCCTTCCTTTGCCAGGTCTTGAATGGCGGCTTTGAGAGTGTTAATGAACCAAACCTTTTCTTTTATAGGAGGTGCCACCCTCGCACCTTGACCTTCCATGAATTGTATTAGGAGGACCAAGGCCAATGTTAGTACAACCAAAGCAATCTTCACCATCTTGTTTTGTGAGGATAAGCTCAAAATAAAGGAACTTTTTTCCCGCTAGTGGTGCATAAGGATGTAAAAGAGATGGGATTTATATAGTTTATGATGAGTTATTTTCGGAAATTTCAGGGGCTCGTTCAGTGTTGACTAGTCTAATGTACAAAAGCCTTACACGAATAAGTAACATATATTAATTGAACAAAATTAAAAATAGTATACTTATTTTAGGCATTCACTCTGTACATGGGTGGAGCTGTGAATGGGGTGTCACTTGACGAATAAAAATCTGTTTTTTGTTTTTATTTATGTCGCAACACTAAAAAATTAAATTTTATACTAACTTTATTTAAATTATAAACCTTAAAAACTAAATCATATATCATAAAACACTAAACCCTAAACTTTTAACTCTAACCATAAACTCAAATAATAAACGTTATTTTTAATGTTAAGATACATATAGAGACACAAAAAATATAGGATTTCTTATTTCTCCCGATCTTAGTAATATTTTAAAGCCGGGTACGAAAACGCAATAATGTATTAATAAGGTAAAAAGCCTGAGTTAGTAACGAGAACTAAAGTAGGAAAGCCATGGCCAAAACGAACTAAAACAGCAACAGCCAAAAAAACAAATGTCAAATCAAAACATCGAAAATTTAGTATTACTCTTACTTTTCATGGTTTCAATAAAATTTGGAACTTTTAACATTGATTTTAATCTATAACCGTTATTGATTCTTACTAATAGAGAGCATAAGGATGTGAAAAAACTTTCCTTCTAAAGAATAGAAAAGAAAAGGGAAAACTACACCGGTGGTCTCCTAACTATCACCGTTCTCCTGTTTTGATCCCAAACTATGTTTTTCGGCAAACTCGTCCCTTATGTTACCTAGTTCTCCTGTTTTGGTCCCCGACGTTAAATAGCTAACGGTTTTGCTGACGTGGCATTTTTTAATATTTTTTAATTATTTCTCTCTCCTCTTATATTATTTTTATTTAATTTTATTCACCCAATCATGTCGTGACACGTGTCACTACCCTATTACTTGGAAAAAAACCCCAAAATCCTTATTGATAAAATTAAATAAAAATAATATAAGAGGAGAACGGTAAACCAATTACACTAAGCCAACTATTTGGTTTAAATTTTCTAACATTTATATTTAACCTATAAAAATTAGAAACAACACATTCGAACACAATACCTTATTGGTAAAATTTTAAATATTTAAACACCAAGTTAAACTAATAAATTGTGCTATTTTTAAATTAAATATATTTAACTAAATTATGTTTAAAATTAAAAAATCAAACTAATTTTTTTACTTTGATTGATAATAACAAAACTAATTAAATATTTATTTATTATTATAAAATTATTATAAATTAATATTTATTAATAATATAAGAGGAGAGAGAAATGATTAAAAAATATTAAAATAATAATATAATAATTATATATTAAATATAATAAAAAATATTAATTTATTATTATAAAATTATTATAAATTAATATTTATTTAGTAATTAATATTTATTTATTATAAAATTAATATTTATTAATAATATAAGAGGAGTGAGAAATGATTAAAAAATATTAAACTAATAATATTTATTAATAATATATTAAATATAATAAATAAATATTAATTTATAATAGTTTTATAATAATAAATAAATATTTAATTAGTTTTGGTATTATCAATAAACTAATTTTTAATTTTAAACCTAATTTAGTTAAATATATTTAATTTAAAAATAGCACAATTTATTAGTTTAACTTGGTGGTTAAATATTTAAAATTTTATCAATAAGGTATTGTGTTCGAATGTGTTATTTCTAATTTGTATAGGTTAAATATAAATGTTAGAAAATTTAAACCAAATAGTTGACTTAGTGTAATTGGTTTACACACTGACCTTCCATGCTAGTTACCTGAGTTTGAATCTCGGTGGCACCAATTGTGTTTTTAGGTTTTTTGGGTTAATTTGTACAACTCAAATATAAATGTTAGTAGAATTAAATTAAGTAACCAGCCTTGAATAGTTCGTTCATGCGCATGCCTTATACGTTGGTGGTCCTGAGTTCAAATCCCAACAACACCAAATGCATTTTTAAGGATTTTGGGGAATTTTTTTCCAAGTAATAGGGTAGTGACACGTGTCACGACATGATTGGGTGAATAAAATTAAATAAAAATATTATAAGATGAGAGAGAAATGATTAAAAAACATTAAAAAATGCCACGTCAGCAAAACCGTTAGCTATTTAACGTCGGGGGACTAAAACAGGAGAACTATATAACAGAAGGGACGAGTTTGCCGAAAAACATAGTTTGGGGACCAAAACAGGAGAACGATGTAGTTTTCTCAAAAGAAAATTATGATTTGGGGTAGAGTAGGATCACCATCCGTCGACTACTGCTCGACAAATAATGTGTTTCACATGTGAGTGTGTTTTTTTCTTTTGAATAAAAATCCATCCAAAACTGGTTAAATTAAATAAATATTCATTTTTGAGAGTTATCTATAAAACAACTTCCATTAAAGATTATGCAGAACTCGCTTATAGTTAAACAAGAGCTTAAAACTCGTTTTTAACTGAATGAAAATAATATTTTTCTAAATAATTTTACTTGGGGATTATTTTTTAAAATAATTCTTGAAAAGTGAATATTTATTTGATTTAGCCCCAAAACCTTTTTAAAAAGTCACAGCTCAACTTGCATTTTTCAACTTTTTCTTTTTTTCACATTACAATTTTATTTAATGAAACATTTTTGATTTATTTCTAATTTTCTGTGTTATTTTGTTACTTCTGCCTGTGGGTATTTTTTTTTTCTTCTTTCATTTTCATATGAAAGCACAACTTTCACACAAACAATGATGGAGAGATTAGTCAAAACCCAATAAACAGTCCATTTTACATTAATATTCGTGTTACAAGCTTTAAAGCCCATTTCTCAAATACAAAGACTCAATACAAAATATAATCTCCCGCCCAAATGATATCGAGATAAACCCAAAAAACACAAAGCTCAAATTGTGCTTCTTTTTTCCGCTCGATAATGCCACGTGGCATTCCACTTTTGGTCTGTAAAGAGATCACGCGGATTGATCCCCAGCTGGTTTCGCTAACGTCTGCATGACGTTATATCCCACTATTTAGGGGTGAGAATTGTCGGGTACCCGGTTTATTCGGGCACCTCAAACATCGGCTCGTGTCCAGGCCCACCTCATCTGGGTACTCGCGTCTCGAGTACCCGAAACACCCGAGTACCCGATTAATCGGGTAACGGGTACCCGCCACTTTTTTTTAATTGAATTTAGCCACCATATAATTTGTTTTTTCATTCCCTACATCTGATTACATATATGTCCATGGATTTATTTGAGGCATGAAGTGAATTATATATATATATATATATATATATTTCAACCCAATTCATTATTTACTAAATAGTAAGCTGATTTAATATTTTATAGTTACATTAAAACAAAAAAAAATTATTATTAAGTAGAAACTCAAATTGGGGTAAGCTCGAATTTGTAAATCTTTTGTCCAAAATTTGGCTCATATAGACTGAGAGAATAATTAGATCTTTATAAAAATATACTTGAACAGAATACAAATAACCTTATATCTAACTAAACATAGAAGAAGAATCAACTTCACAACTTCAATGATCAAATCCAAGAAAAATCAAAATACACATTCGAAAATTGCATATCCCAGATTTGTGCTATTAGTTTCTTGTTCTAAGTGGAAGAAAACTCCCATAGCTCAAATTCAACCCAAATTCATAAATATAACACTGAAAAATTCACTGAAAAAGCAAAAATGGAGAGAAAATAGAAATGAACAAACCACATATCGAGAAAAAAAGACACAGAAGATATGGGAGTGGGCGAACCGGCGAAGTTCGAGACTGGCGAAGTGGCGAACACGAACGATGATCGGGGAGTGGGGACTGACGGTGAGCCGACGACCGTGAGCCTGTGACGAGTGACGACTGACGACGAGATGGAGGACTGAAGTGAGGAGGACCGTCACGATATTTGAGTTTGTATGAGATGATTTTTAATGTTTAGGGATTTCAAAATAACATTTGGGGAAAGGTCGACTGAAGTGAGGTCGACTGGTGAGTGTTTCACGTTACCCATTTTTTAACTAAAAATAATATATATATATATATATATATATATATATATATATATATATATATATATATATATTATAATCTATAAATAATTAAAATAAAAATAATATATATATAATCGGGTAGTCGGGTACCGAACTGGGATCGATTTTCGGCCCAGGCCTGACCCGAGTACCCGGGATAAATACCGGGCCGGGTACCCGACCCGAGAAAACAAAAAAATATGGCAATTACCCGTCTAATTTGATTTGGGTCATCAGGTATTTGGGCCAGGTCAATCGGGTCGAGTAATTTTGCCCACCCTACCACTACCTGATATAAATATGGAGAGAGAAATCATTAATGGGGGCTAATGGTTACAACAATAATTGCGACAATAATTAGAGGGAGAGAAAGAACTGAAAGGACTCACCAGAATCTGAAGAGACGCTGGAATCGAACGATGTCATCGTTGATCATAGCACTATGTCGTCGCCTGTGATCACCAGAAGGTAGCTCATCTTCCCCTCTTTTATATTCCTGCATTAAAATCACAAAAACAAATCAAATTTAAGCTAAAAACTAAGAAAACAGTAGCAAATCTAGATCTAAAACTAAATCAAGAGCTAAAAATAGGTTTCTGAGTCCTTAGCTTTCTTTCGAGTATCACCCGAAGTACGAGAGTGGAGAGATAGGTTTGGCCGGAGTTGAAAATAATAGAGAGAAGTTATTGGTTTTGGGTAGATAACTTAGGAATGAGAGAAGGGGGTTGTTTATGATGAAACATGGTTTAGATTTAGGTTTAGGATGAAAAAATGAGTGATTTTGGTAGATTTAGGGTTCCGGTGACGACGAAGACGGCGGCCGGAGGGTTTGTTTTGGTCGGAGAAGATGATCGAAATAATTTCAGCCATCGACGAGAGGTTGAAGGTAATCAAAGTTACAGAGGAAGGCTGGAGAAGATGACCGGAAGGTTTCCGATCATCGGAAGAAGGAGAAAGATGGTCGGAGATCACGATCGATGACCGGTGTCATCCCAACGGTTGGAAAACATGATGGAAGGGTTTAGGATAAGGGTTGAAGATCAAAACTAGATTTTTGGAAAATTTCTTGAAGTGTTCTAAGGATTTTTGGGAGTTTGATCTTTGAAAATAGGTTTTTAGGGGAAGTTTAAGATTTGTGAGGATCAAATGGGAGAAAACGAAAGAACTAAAGAAGAACATGGCCGAATTTGAGTGTTTTGATCGTGTTGGGTGTGGGTTTTCTGGGCATAGAGTGTTTGTGGGCAGAGAATTTAGAGAGAGAGAAAAAAAACGTTGCAAATGGTCGGGATGACTCGATTTTCCCCCTTTTATACCGAGTTCAGCATGGCTTCGTATTAAGGACGGGTCAGCACAACCCGCGTGTTTTGGAAATGGGCATGGATACGGGGCCACAACCCGATTCACGCCCCGGTAGACAGTTCAGGTCGTTTAGGGCTAGACCGCTTGGGGCTAAATTGCCCGGTTTAGGCCGTTTTTAGAGGTTTGGGCCGAATTAATGAGTTTGGGTCAGTGTTTTTAGAAAGTTTAGGTTTGGGCTTCTTAATTTGATCTATTTTACATTTTGGTCACCTTTAATTTGTAATTCAGCTTTTATATTTTAAATTTAATTCAATTTAGCCCTTGAATTGTCTATCTCCTTTATTTGCTTTGCTTTAATTTAATTAGTTTATTAATTTATTAATGTTTGTATAATTTCAAAGACATGTAGCATATTTGTTTAAGGGGATTTAATCATGTTATTAGAATTAATTAGAAGCCTTAGCATAGGCTACTTGACTACATAATTGGATAGGAAATGCCATTGTAGCAAATAAATGGATATTTGAAATAAAGTTTGAATATTCAATATTGATTAGTATCACATTGTAGAGTGATGTTAATAATGAATACTCAAATTAAAATTTCAATGTTCCATAACTTAGAAAATAGAAATTGCACTTGATTAGTTTAATTAAAATTAAAATAGGATAAATAATTAGAATCTCTCCGATTAGGAATATTATTACTTTTGGATTTATTTAAGGTAGTGTCCATATTACTTGGATGTTTTCATTTAAGTCCAAAAATTAATAATATTATTAGATTCTTAATTAACCAAATTAATGAAGCCGAATTAGGGTTTACTTAAAAATGGCAAGACAATAATTTGGCATGCATTAAACCTTTTGTGTTGAGATACATTTTAAATATAAATTGAAGTGTCTTAATGTAATTGGATGTTTCATAAGTATATTCGTCCAAAATGTATTTTTCTTACAAAATGATACTCACATTTGGAATAAATCCATTTTACAATTAAAAGGATTAATTGAATTCAAATTAATGTCCGAATGCCAAAATATCACGTGTAATTAATAAAGTACCGATAACGGGCGTTTGTAGGGATGATAACCCTTCTCTACACGTAACCGACTCTCGAACTCGAATTTTATTAAAAGAATATCTGCTCCACTTTTTATGGTCTCCGGTCTACCAAAGTGACCGATGGCGACTCCAAAAATATTTTTTAAAACAAATAAAGGAAATTTGAGTAAAAATAGAAAAAATCCCTAATTTCAAGATCAAATTAAAATGAGAAACTCTGATTTCCAAAATCCTAATCGTCATGCTGTTTTTACACAAACAGATCTCAAAAACGGTCACGGCATAAAGGATGTAGAAGTATTTCTTTCATATCAGTTTTTTCCACTAAACAAAACAAAAAAGAAAAGAAAAGGCTTAAGTATGTTTTAAGCATTTAAACTTTAAAATAAATCAATTAATTTCTTAAAAAAATTTGTAGTCAATTAAGCTCTCGATTCAATAAATTAAATTAATTGAGCCATTTGATCGGTTTTGACTATAAATTTTGAAAATTATTTTTTGAGATATTATTGTCATGTGACTCACTACAGTTTTTTCGCGTGACATTTACAGATTTTTTAGAAAACTATTTTTTATAAGTTTTTTTAAATTTTAGAACTTTTAAAGAATTTTTTTAAATAAAATAAAAAATTTCTGACACTATAAAGTGATAACACTGTAACACGACATGTTGCACCAACTGGTCCAGAGATATTTTTAGATTTAACAGTTAACGTTGGTCAAAAAGATAAATTGATGAAATTTTAAAATATAAAAATTTAATTGGGTGCAAAAAAAATTAGGGGCTTGGTTGATTTTTTTTCTTTAAAATTTAAAGGTTTATGATACTCTTATGCAAAAAAAATATGGAGCAGAGCAGCGCTGCTATAGGTGTAAATAAAATGAAATTAAAATAGTTTATGAAGTATTTTAACAAATTTAGAGCTTCGTTGAGTGTTGAACGGTCTAGTGCACAAAATTTATAGACAGATAAGGTAGAGAAAACTTCTCATAAAATTTTCAATAACGTTGTTTTTACTGTGTAACTGCCTATTTACTTTCACATTTATTAGTTTTTTTTTTCTCGTCACAATAAAATAGTTGATCAATAATGTACTTTAAAGAAAATGTTACTAAATAACAAGACAATTTCAAGTAGAAAATAATTTGATTTTCATCTCGAATCCAAATAAATGCTAATTGTGATGAAAGAACATATAGAAATGGATGAAAACCGTCTGCCCTTTTACTATGCCATGATAGGTCATAATTATATATACTTTGTTGTGATTAATTCCTTCATATTCTAGTTATATTATGGGCTTCATTGTGGAAAGTATGTTTGTTTTGTTATAGGAGGTGAAGTATGGATGCAATGATAAAAATCAGTTCAAAAGGATGTTTTTAGCTTCCTTTGTGAGAATCAAGTCGTTTTGAAGAAAGTAGAACTGGGCAGAAACTCATCTTCGATAAGGCGTGACCACGTCTTGCGACTGATGCGAAGCTGGTGTCTGACATGAAGAATCTGACCTTTTGGAGCTAAATCCGAGATGAAGCCTGCTTTTATGGATATTTTCATTATTTTGGAGGTGTTGGACCTAGAATCAATCTCTTTGATTAATTAGGACTTTATTTATATTTTCTCTTTATTTTATCTCTCGTTATTTGATTAGAACTCAATTAAAGGAGATTTACTTTTAAGTTTAGGGTTTTTGCTCTCTATATAAAGAGCTCAATAGGTCTCTTAGAGAGTATCTTAGAATCAATCTTTCAACGACTCTTTTCTCTTGTATTGTTATTCCACAATGTGTGGTTAAGATTCTATTTCCAATTCAAGGGTGAAATGATTCCACTGTAATTTTGTGAGGCTTGTACTAAACTAGTATTTCTCCTTCAATCCAAATAATCTTTATTTTTTTATTCTTATTTTTATGAATGTTTGATATTGATTAAATTGACGCCTTAATTCGATATTGAATGTTCTATCGCTATCCAAGATGCAAGTAGCAAAGGGTAAGACTCATGTTTTTTTCTTTGCTCGGCAAGGCAAATTTTTATTTAATTAAAAACTGAAAACTGAAATGTGCGCATCGTTAAAAACCTCCCTAGTTCTAGTTAGAGGAAAAGAGTACGTCACATAACAGGTGATACAAGGGACCAACAACCAGAACCTCAACAAACACCATTGCAATACAACGATTACAGGCAAGAGACCTATAACCACACCCTAAGCAAACACCATGACTATAAACTATTGCTAACAAGGTACCAACACTAAAAATTGTCTCTGCCTTACCCTCTAGAATCTCAAACCTACCATCATATTTTAAATAATTTCGTACGACTTATTTCATCCTTATCTAGATAGTTTGCCATTGTATTGTAAAATTTGCGTACATGGGTGAAATTAGGGGTGCTTAACGAGTTCATCTGCTCGAACTCGAACCGGTCAAAATTCGGAAAACGCTCGGTTCGGGTTGACTCGACTCAAGACCTAAATGAGTTGAGTCGAACAAAGTCTAACTCGACTCGATAAGTCTGCGAGCAGCTCGTTAATTTTTCAAAATATTTTTTAGTAATTATTAGTTTGATGTACTTATGGATTGTTACTTTAGTTTTAATATGATAGTTCAGTGAATTTCTGGATTGTTATTTTAGTTTTAAAATGCTAGTTTGGTGTATTTGTAAATTGTTAGTTTGGATTTAGACTTTAAAAGTGTTTTATACACTCTTTTGATATGTTTTTGTTAATTTATGTTAGTATTAAGCCTCATATAATATTATTAAATTTTACTTTTAGTTAAAAAATAAGGTAAATTTTTTAGTGAGCTTAACGAGCAATGAGTCGAGTTGGGCAACAAATTTTTTTAACGAGCACGAGTCGAACGCAATTTTAACGAGCAGCAAGTTGAGTCGAGCAACGAAATTTTTTAACGAGCACGAGTCGAGCACTGCCCAACTCGCGATCGACTCGCTCGATAAGCACCCCTAGGTGAAATTCACCCTTCCAATTTTCTGAACCAATGTATCAATTTCTAACAAGATTGGCCACCAATGTCAAGATCGTTTAGAGCTATCGCTGATCCAATTCAAAACCGCAACGAATCTAATTCCACAGTTAGTACCTCATTTTCAGGCCATTTGATTTCAATGAACAGCTCCAGGGCCACTTTAATGGCTGAAATTTCTGCAAATTTCACACCAAATCTCTTCACAGGTCCCACAAAATTGCTTTAACGCAGCCTTCATTTGAACGTAGCACACACTCACAACCAATTTTTTTCGTTTTTAGCAGCACCACCGACATTGAATTTTATGAAGCCAGCTACAGGGGGTACTCAGTCCACACCTTCCTCTCTATCTAATGACTTGCCGACCAAAACTTCTCTAGGGTTAACCCGCCATTCTTCCAAAGATGGGACACTGCCCTCCTTAGTTGCTTTGATCCAGAACAGAGCTCGAAGCTTAGTGTAAAACAATAGATCCTTCAGGGTTGTGACTTTGCCTCTATACACTTTGTCGTTTTTCGCTATCCAAAAACTCCAAACGTCCGTTGCAATCGAGATTAAATAAAGGTTCATGTTTTGTGTTCGTCGACTACACATCACACATGATAGTCCCTAAAGAAATAAAGATACAAGATTAATTTGATTGATTTTGTTTTAGTCATTCTCATGAATATTAATGCCATCGTTGATTTTATTTAAAGGTAAGTTTTGATTTGAATACTTGTTGCGGTGTTCTCTCAAGTAGACTAATCGATTATAAAAGGAGAATAAATGCTTGTTGTGGTGTTCTCCAAGTAGACTATTTTTTTGGATATCAGAAATTTATCTTTAAGCCTATGATTAAAGTTACGGTTGGATGAAAATCACACCTTTAAATTAGAAATTCGGTAAGATTGTTCTTTGTTAATTTTATTTTCAGTTTTAATCATTTTCTTTAATTTAAGCTTGATAAACCAAACCCCCTATTTACTTTATTGTTTAAGCTTTGATATTCTAATTTTAATTTTTTGGGATTCGACCTCATATCACTATTACTACAAGTTAGTTTAGTAAAAATCAGTTTTTATTTTGTAGGGCTTCGACAACCCTGTCATGCCCTTTTTGGTATCCTACTTTAAAAAGTGAGTTTAGGGTTTATGGTTAGAGTTTAGGGAATTAGGGGTATGATCTATTTTTTAGGGTGTATGGTTTAGAATGTGAAATTTAGGGTTATGGTTTAAAATTTAATGTTTTAGTGTGGGACATAAAAATGGGCATACTTAGGGGCAGATGATTTTTTGTTCTATAAAAATGAGCTGATAATAAATTAATGTTTTAACAGTTAAAAAAGTGTCTAAATTATACATTTTTTCACATATGTGTTTGAATTATATTTTGGACCAAATAGATGTCTAACATTTTCTTCTTTGACCCATTTAAGTTTTTAATGCGACAGAAGCTATTTTTTCCGTTATCCAATTAAAATCGAACACATTGCATGGATTTTTATTTTTTGAAAACCCCAACACTAACCCTAAATCCCAAAATTCCTCCACTACGACCACCGATTCAACCACCACCGGCCACCCTTGTCTTCCTCAATCCCCCACTAAACCTCATAATTCTATCGTCAAAAATCGGCAAATGAACTGTCGACGAACACCCAACAATGAAGAAAATAGAGACCGATTGGGTTCCGACTAGAGGGTGGGGGATGTCGAACGATGAGGTACTCGATACTTGGGAGTTGAACGGTGAACCACCGACGTGTGAGAAATGTCGGACGGTGAGAGAGATGTAATTTGAGAATTTGGTTGAAAGAAATTAATACTTTGAGATTTTTAATAAAATTCAAAAATTAAAAATATAAACAAACAAGTCATGTGTGATATTCTAATTAGATGAAGATTTTTTTTAATTGTCGTTGACGAAAAAACCTTAATTGAATAACAGAATAAACGTTAAACACATATTTAGTCAGAAAAATAATTTGAGTATCAAATTGAAAAAAAAAATATAATCTAAGCATTTATTTGATTGTTAAGCCTAAATTAATAACATTATAAACTTCCATCCAATCCAAACAAGAACAATCTAAAATGTTATGACCAAAGATATAATGAGATTTACAATGTTAACTCGTTTTTTATATGGTAAATTGGTATGATTCTATTAAGAGAAGATCACACGCAAAGAGTTGAATTAGTGCCTCGTTAAAACCTCTTTAAAGTTAGATGAAGGAGAAGAGTACAACTGATTATATATAAAGAGTTCGAACAGGGAAGAACCCAAACCAATAAACTAAGTAGGCAATAACAGGATTACAAATCAAGACAGGAAAAGAGTAGAGCTGATTAACTCGTTTTTAATCATACCTGACATTAGATTTAGAATTCAATCCCAAACAAGTTTAAAGCTTCATGCTATTCTCCACATCGTTGAAGTAATTCACAAGGAATGGTTTCTACACCATTTTGTTTATTGATAATTATACTATAGGACATAGGTTGCCCTTTCGGAGATTTTATGCATCGCCGTGTAGTGAATGAAACAGCAACTGAAGCCCATGTTGTGGCTTGAGTACGAGTTGTGGCACTGGTGAGTGAACATAGGCAGGGGAGAGGGTGAAACTGTAGCGTTGCAGGATCATGGAGAGAGCGACTTTTGTTTCGGTGATGGCAAAGCTCATTCCGACGCAAGATCGAGGTCCCAATCCGAAGGGAAGAAAAGCAGCCGCGTTGTAGTTGGTCGCTTTGGCAATCCCTTCGGCGAATCTCTCCGGTTTGAAAAGATGAACATCGTCTCCCCATAACTCAGCGTCATGGTGAAGTGCTATGATACGGATGTCGAGCTCTAAAGGAGTAGGCAGCGCAAGTTTTCCCAATCGGACTTCTCTTCCGACTTTTCTCATCGTGCCGTTTACGGGAGGATACAATCTTAGTGTTTCATTGATAATCATGGTAATCTGTTTCAGGAAAAAAGGAATCAAAGGCATCACACTATAATTCATAGTTTAATAAATTACCCGAAACCCGAAACAAACATGAACAAAAATGACTTAAACTCGAAACCAACCTACTAAATTGACAGGTCTAGTTCAAGATAATGAAATTTGTTAGAGTTTTGTAGTTGGCTTACAGTTTTTAGTTTGGAGATGCCTTCAGAATCTGGGTTTCGATTACCGAAAACCTCGAAAACCTCTGTTCTTGCTCTGTCTTGCCAATCTGTGTGGGTTGCTAGGAGGAGGAATGTCCATGCAAGCAAGGAATTAGTTGTTTCATGGCCAGCAAAATAGAAAGTTTTACATTCATCTACCAAATCTTGTACGGAGAGCCTGTTTTTCTCGTCCGATTCATGATACGCTTTTACAAGTAATCCCAGAAAGTCATGCCCGAAGTTGTCTGCTTCTCTGTTCTCTACTTTTTCTTCCCTTTTTCTAACAATCTTCATCACTGTGTCATGTATTGTTTTTGCAAGTTTTTCTGATTCAATTTCATCTGCAGACTTCCAAATGTCGCTGCAAAAACAAACCAAACCCCAAGGAATCCACCAAATAAATACAACAGATTTACATGATGTTCAGCAAATTGAATACTTCTCCATCAAGCACATTTGACCGGCTGTTCATCTTATATCCATTATATTCTTTTAAGTCATGAGATCCAGGAATGAAAATCATCTGCCCTCAAAGTATGCCCCCATTTGTGCCCCCACTTTAAAATAGTGGGTTTAAGGTTTAGGTTTTGGGGTTTAAGGTTGGGGCTTAGGGTTAGGGTGTAGGGAATTAGGGGTAAGGTGTATTTTTTTAGGGTTTGGGGTTTGGGGTTTAGGATATGAAAATTAGGGTTATGGGGCAAGATTTAATTTTTAAGTATTTTTAGGCAAGGGCATAGAAGGAGGCATGGTTATGGGGCAGAAGATTTTTACTCGAGATCCAGACCCACTAAAAACACCATTTTCCTCCGCTCTAATTAGGGTTATAATTAAAATTGTTCAACAAAAAAAATTGACTTGTACTCATGCATCACATAGAAATGATAGACTTTACTATCTCCAAAAGAAAATACAATTGACTAAAAGAATTTCAAGTATATAACAATAGGTTGTTCTAGTGAGTTGAGACACTAAATTCTTAAACAAAATTAATGGTTTGAATAATGACATTGTGAACAAAACAAATTGAATTAAAAGTGTTACCCTTAAAAGAGAGTCTATATTATCTAATCCAAATTAATCGACCAATAAATTAAATAAAAAAAAATGGTCTCTTCTCGTATTGCGATAAGATCCTTTACATCACATAAACAAGCATATAATATAAGATTTAAAAATCATGGTGAAATTTTATTATGCTAAAATTTGAGATGAACTTGCCTGATGATAGGAATCCTTGTTTTATAAATATTTCTGCCTGCAATTCCTGATAGCTTCATCAATATGTCGAAAATCTTCTCCCCTTCCAAGTAACTGCTACCAAAAGCTGTTCTGGATATTATTTCTGATGCCAATAATCTGAACTCCTGGTACACTTCGATCTCCTTGCCTTGTTGGCCTTTCCATTTCTCTAGCATCGTTTCGACACTAGCGATTATCGCCGGAGTCATGTTCTGCGACATTCATAGAATTATACACCGTTAGTGAACCAGGCGACGACCGAGATCAGAAAAGAAAAGTGAAAGAAACATTTACTCTTAAACTCTCCCCATGAAAGGCATAATTGGCCAGCTTCCTTTGCCTCGACCATTTCTCTCTTTCGGTGGAGGCAAGCCCGTCGCCTAAAATCTTCTCAAAGAAATATGTAGGCTTCCTCTTCGGGAAAGCTTTATCACTGTTCCTCAGCACCTCTTTCACCAGTTCCGGCTCCGCGATTTCGAGCTGACCTCGATCTCCGTTCCAACTAAGATGAATCTTCCCTTCAAAAAACAAAGATTCAACTAAAATCACTTCACGGAAGCTGCGAAATTATATGTATTGATGCCTGATGGTGGTGCTTACCGTATTTGTTGATCCAATAATAATAATGAGCCATCACTCTGGGGAAAATATCATGTGTCAACCCCATAGGTTTGCTCAACGCTTCCCTTTGCATCTGGACAATTTGTTTGTTGTTTCCATGGATGAATTCATAAGGAGGACCAGAAATTCCCTGGGAATTCAGTATGAACTGTATACGATGAGGGATCCACCAGTACTTGTACAACACATGGAACAAAGCTACAAGAAGGTAGAGGCACAAACAAGCTGTGAAAAGGAGTAGAAGCTTTCCCATGCTCTCCATTTTTTTCCCTTTCTAATCTTTGATGAATGAATCCATCAGATTTTCCACTGTTTTTATATGCTTTCTGGGTTGGATAATTCTGGGATTTTCATTTTTCCTTGGGAACTACTCCCAATAATCAGTGAAATAGACAAAAATTAGAAGCGTAAAAGATTTGAACTCTACACATGGACAATGAAATGGGACAAGTATTGAAGAAGGTAGATGATATTGTCGGATGAGTTAATTATAGATTCTAAATATAAAATATAGGGTAAACTACACAGATAGCCACTGAATTATGAGTTTGGTGTCAAAATGACTACTATATTATTTTTTGTCGCGGATGCACCACACAATTATTTAAATGGTTTTATTTTAGCCACACGCCGTTAAAAAACGAAAAAATTGACGGAACTGTTAAAAAAATTGGTATAATTACACATTTGGTCCTCTATATTTATACAATATATCAATTTAGTCCTAATTTTAATCTAATAAATTAATTTATTTTATGAGTTAATTACACATGTGTCATCATCTTATTGAATAATTAATTTGTTTTATTAGATTAAAATTAGGACTAAATTGATATATTGTATAAATATAGAGGACCAAATGTGTAATTATACCAATTTTCTTAACGATTCCGTCAACTTTTTTGTTTTCTTTAACGGCGTGTGGCTAAAATGAACCATTTAAATAGTTGTGTGGTACATTTGCGGCAAAAAATAATATAGTGGTCATTTTGACACCAAACCTATAGTTCAGTGGTCATCTGTGTAGTTTACCCTAAAATATATTATCTTATGACGTCATCAATGATTCATTACAATCAAAACAGACTAGGATTATTGGTTTTATTTTATATCATTTTCCAAGGATTCATTACAATTCAATTCCAGTGACAACATCAATGACGTCATTAAGAAAAAGATTTACCAACCCTGTCCCTGAGAAACAAAGCATTGGTCAAGAAGCGACAGGGATTTTACATGAATCATGACTAAACATTTTATCTTATGTTTATGCCTTAAAGTAAAAAATAAAAATAAAGTTGTTAGTATAGTTAAGGTGTGACAGCTTAGGGTAAGGTTAAAAAATAGTAGTTTTCAGTTTAAGTTTAATTTTTTTATCAACTAGGTACCATTTTAAGTTGAAATTAGAACTTTTATATTGTCTATAAAGTTTTAGATTTGTAAAAGAAATTCTTATTATTGAATAACATTTTAGGTTAATTTGTAACTAAAATTATTATTAATTGGATAACATTTTAAGTTTGTAACTGAAATTATTACATTATTCATAATATTTTACGAGATATGAATGACAAAATTAATAATTCGATGGTTAAAATAAAACTATATATATAGTTAAATGACTATAGATATAATTTATTTTTTTAATCAAAACAAGTATTTGCGTTAGTATTTCATAATTGCTTAAAGTTCAATCGTTATCTCATTTAAAAAAAATACCAATAAAACTTTGTCATATCATAAAGATTTATGTATTTATTTTGACAGAATATTAATTTAAATACCTAAAAAAAACAGTTTAAGTACTCAGAGTTATCTCAGGTATTTTCAAGGTTTGTACAAAAACTTAAAATTAAAAATAAAGTATTATAAAATGAAAACATATTTCATTACTTTGAATAATTTATTTAATATTTTATTAATAAATTATCATTTTTATTGTTTGCTTAAGAAAATACATTAAATACAACTAAAACAATAAGGGATAATCATTATCACTTTAAAAATTACTAAAGCTACGGAAGTAAAATGTGGAGACTCTAAACGGTGCTCATATTGCTTCTTCTCTGAGATAACTTTATAAATTGGCAAACCGAAACACCATTCAAGCAATAAACACAAGTTTTCAAGTCAAGAACAACCCCCAAAATATCAAACTCGGGCAGCCCCTTAACCCAATCCAAAACTCATGATTTCAACCTTTTTAGCACACTCGAATGCTTCCAAAACAGCCCCCAACTGTTACCCTAACATCAACCCTCAATTTCCAACACAAACCATATCTAAAACTCATCTAAAAACCCTCCTAAAACCCCACCAAAACCCAAATTCGGTAAACTTAACAAAACCCTTTAAAAATCATATATGTTGGACCATTTGGTTCATAAACTTTATATCCAACACTATTAAATCAAAAATTTAAGTTAAACACCATAAAGTTACCATTTTTATTCAAATCCTCTAAAAACTCAAATTCCAAAACATTGATGAAAATGAAATCTATTTGTACTTTCAAGTAGAGGAAGATGAGAGCAAGATGGGGATGTGTTTACCTTTCAAAAACGAGCTAAAACGAGGAAGCAAAGTGATGGAATAGTGAAAACCATAGAGAGGGAGGGGTTGTCCTTGGTTTTGAGGTTTGGAGAAGAAGATGGGATTTTTGTTTATTTGAATAGTAAGGAATTAAAATTAAAATGGGTTTTAGTTGGAAGACCAACTATTTACAAAAATTCCATTAATGAATGGCCAACTCACATCTCTTAAAGCCCATGAATTTGGACTTAAGAGATAAGCCCAACATAGCCTTAAATATTTTGAAATCTCGAGGCCTATTTAAATATTTTATTATTTAAATTGCAAAACCGAACCCGAAATAATATTAAAATATTATTTTCACCCGACTACTAAACCCAGGTGTTACAATCTTCCTTGTTTTGGTTCAAGATCTATGGCAAATCGCAATATCAGGAAATGAATGATCCTTTTGAAGTGCCGAAATCAGTCTTGAACTTTTGTTCAAGGCTGCCGGTATCTTCTTCGTACGCCTTCATCGTGAAGGCTACAGGAAGTTCACCGCATGTAACGTTGTTGGTGACATCTGTATAGTGTATGATGATAATTATCGGATACTCAGAAAATCCAAGAAATTTTAGGGCTCCAACAACTAGGACGAACTATGGTGCCATTTGTCTACATTAACGACACGTCTCTTATAAGCCATACAAGTCGGACAAACTATTGCACCTCTCGTCTAAATAAATTCATCAAAGACTTTAGAAGATGCTTATTTATTTTCCTACTTCGTCAAAGACTTCGGAAGATGCATACCTCAAGGGGTATAATTGTACAATTTAATTGTAATAAATTAATGTGTTTATTTATGTAATATTTTACGTGTTTCAATGCATGTCTGCTATAAATATTATACTTTGAAAAAATAAATGAACGACCAGTTTTCTAAAATACATGAAAGAACATCAGTTCATTTACACCCCTATAAATAGATCTCCCCCCCCTTCCTAAAAACTCACATTTTTCTTTCATTGTAATTCGGTCAAAATTTCTCTTAGTTCATTTCATTCGTTCCAACGCTATAATGGATACAAATGTAAATGATTTCCCATCTATTGGGAGACTGTTGTGCGATGTTGATGGTGAACTAGAAGTCGGGATGATATTCACTACTAAAAAAATCGCGGAGGATGCAATTAAAAACTACAACATATTCTGATCAGTTCTTTCGACAATGAAGAAAACGAGTGTGGACAACTGTATTGTAGAATGTGTCCAAAAGGGCCACGACTCTAACTGGAGGATTCGTGTATCACAAAGGAAGAGGTTGAACAATGTGTGACAGATAACAAGATACGGCGGACCTCATACATGCTAGTTGTTCTTATGTAATATTATTAAATAATATGTTTTGTTAATTAAATTTTTTGTGATTGTTAACGGTTTGAAAATGTAACCAGTTAGATGCAGAAAATTATATTAACAAAAATTATATTAACAATACATACTACAATATTGTTAATTGACATAAGTACACCAACATTAAATTACATAAGTACATCATCCTCATTAGAAAATATTGTATACAAGTCAAGCTCAATGGCACCGCCTAAAGAAAACTGTAGGTGAGATTTCAACATCAATTCCACATCAGCGTTGTCCACAACGTGGTATAATGAATACGTTAATGGTTTTAACGACGTTGGCAATCGTAACTTCAACGGTTCTAACTTTTCCCACGATCATGTGGAACATGTTTCTTCACTTCATTCATCAACTTCTTATATGATAAGTTGTATGAAATCGAAAGCAATATAGTACTTGAGGACTGAAATACGACGGCGAGAGATGCATCATTGACTATCTGCCCATCGTAGTATATCAAAGTTGTAATAGTTTCTTGTCTTTACATATTATACCGATCGAACTATTTACAAATAATATTGAATGATAGACTAAGAAGAAGAAGAACGAAGAATGAAGATAAGTTTCGAGAATATACGGAGACCGTTGTCCTCAATTTATATGCTTAACGGACCTCGCTATATGCAGAGCGCGAGGTCCTATGAAAGGAAAATATAGAAAAAATTGCCAACTTATTCTTAATTTTGGCACAATCATCAAAATAATTAGGAAATTAATTAAAACATTCAAAATGACCTCACTTTCTACAGCAAGCGATGTCACTTTTTTCACTTTTTTAATATAAATATATTATATGATTCTCAAGGATTATGCGAATGCGGTAATTAACTTTCTGGATTAATCCATCAAACATGATTCTCAAAGCATTTTACCTTTTTATTCATGCCCAAAACTAAGGTTTAGAACCATTTTCATGGCCATTTTTATACCGTTCAAAAAGTATGTTATGTGACAAATTCAGTCTCAAATGAAAGATAAGTTCCAATACTAAGCCTCTAACCTAAAATATTACGAAGATTATTCTAATAATAACCTGGAAAAACACCTTCAACATGCCTACCAAGCCATTTCAACTTCTTAAACAAGCGTTGAAAGCATTTTCAACGCGCTTTTAATATAGTGTGCAATGTCTCGTACGTGCCAATATCAATCTCAAATGGAAGATAAGTTCCAATACTACGTATCTAAGCTTAAAAATTACCAAAATTGTCGGGCTAATGGCACGATAAAATGCCTCGAACATGCCTATACACCCTTGTATTCAATCCTGGATTTTCGAAGACCTCGCTTTCCTCAAAACGCGAGGTCTATTTTAATTTAGACGCAATATTTTCATTTTCTCGGAGACCTCGCGTTTCCCAGAACACGAGGTCGCATCCACTAATTTTAAATCTTAGAATATGAAAAGACAGCCCATGTTAGACAAAACTCGCATTTTATATCACACGAGATCTATAATCGCATTTTGCAAAACGCGAGGACGCCCTATGTGACAAATTTGAGGATCATTTTCTACATAATTTTGGCAATAGGTATTTTCGTAATTAAGTATTTAAAAGGGATTTTTGATGTAAAATTGCCCGCAATTTGAATAATCTATTTATACTTTATAATAATATTATTAAATTTGGTGATGCATAAGCTTGATTATTATTGGGGTCTTGTATAGTTGTATTGAGTCTTGTAATACAAGATGATTTGCTTAGGAGTTTTTTTTCATACTCTTTACCTTTTGTTTTCTCATGATATACAACTATTTGAGACTTTTCACATCTCTTAATAAATTAATTTTATTGTCGAGCAAAAAAGTATGGTCTAAAGAAATTTGGTTGGGCTGGTTTAAGATTGGATCAGACGAAATTCAACCACTAAAATGCTTAAGCATGGTATTTGGTGTAAACATACATATATTTAGATTCATTTATAATAAGTTGGTTTAGTAGGTTAAGGTGCTAGATTCTTTAATCAAGGTCAAATTTTAAATTTTAGTGTTGTGAATGAAATAAATTGGATCGGGACGATCACTCTCATAATAAACCTCTGCATGACTCGATCCGGATTAATCAACTAATATGTTGAATAGCGGTTATTATTGATGATAATATTGTATGTTACTATTTATGGAGATCAACAAGGGAGAATTTCAAGCATCAGCATGCAGTGGATGAAACAACAATTGAATCCCATGTTGTGGTATGATTGTAAGACGTGATATAGGTGAGTGAACATAGGTTGGGGAGAGGGTGAAACTGTAGCGTTGCAGAATCATGGAAATAGCGATTTTCGTTACCGTCATTGCGAAGCTCATTCCAACGCAAGATCGAGGTCCCAATCCGAAGGGAAGAAAAGCCGCAGGATTGTATTTGGTAGCTTCCGCAATCCCTTGGAGAAATCTCTCCGGTTTGAAAAGATTAACATCGTCTCCCCACAAGTCAGGGTCGTGGTGAAGTGCTAGGAATCGGACGTCCAGCTCTAAATAAGCAGGCAGTATCAATTTTCCTAGCCGGACTTCTGTTTCGAGTTTCCTTGGCGTGGTGTTGGCAGGAGGATACAGTCGTAGTGTTTCATTGATAATCATGGTAATCTGTTTGAGAAAAAAGGAACCAAATATGAATTATGAAGATTCGACTCCGATTAATGAGCATAGGAGAAGTTGGCTTACAGTTTTTAGTTTGGCGATCCCTTCAGAATCTGGGTTTCGAGTAGCTAATACTTTAACTTGGTCAGCATCTCAAAAATCTTCTCCCCTTCCAAGTAACTGCTACCGAATGCTGTTCTGGATATTACTTCTGAAGCTAATACTTCAAACTCTTTAAACACTTCCATCTCTTTTTCTTCTTCACCTTTCCATTTCTGGAGCATCGATTCAACGCTGGCAACTACAGCCGCTGTCATGTTCTGCAACCATAAGGCATAAACCAAGCATTGTCAGTGAACCGACACGGTCAAAACTCGAAACACATTAAAATTTACTTTTAGGGTCTCCCCATTAAAGGCATGATTAGCCAACTTCCTGTGCTTTGTCCATTTCTCACTTTCGGATGTAGCAAGCCCGTTGCCTAGTATCTTGTCGAAGAAATACGTAGGCTTCATCTTGGGAAATGTTTTTTCACTGTTTCTCAGCATCTCTTTCACCAGTTGTGGTTCTGTAATTTGGAGTTGAGCTCTAACTCCATTAAAACTAAGATAATTCTTCCCTACAAGAACAACAAGACCGAATTAAAATCTTTCATTGAAACTGGGAACTGATTGTAGTGTTAGCTCACCGTATTTGTTGATCCAGGAATGAACATGAGGCATCACTCTGGGGAATATATCATGCGTCAACCCCATAGGTTTGCTCAACGCTTCCTCCTGCATTCGGACAATTTCTTTGCTGTTTCCATGGATGAATGCATAAGGAGGTCCAGAAATTCCCTGTGAATTCATTATCAACTGTATACGATGAGGTATCCACCAGTACTTGTACAACACATTGAGCAAAGCTACGAGGCACAAAGAAGCTATGAAAAGCAGCAGAAGCGTCTCCATTTTCCTTTTCTTTTTTCTCAACCGGTGAATTTATCAGATTTTGCAGTGTTTTTATATGATTTATGGCTATGATGATTCTGGGGTATTCTGGATGTTGAAGGTCCTTTTTCTATTGTTCCAGTGATTTTTTTGTCGCATTTGCAATAATTAAATATCAAAAGCGTATTAATAATGGAATGCGACGGTCTTATTGGCCGACCACAAGATCTTGTGATCTCTGTTAAATAATTTGCTACTTGCATTTATTTTTAATATCTTAAAATTTATTTATTAATTTATTTATAGTGTCTTTTATATGACTCAATGATCCAATTAATAGTAGCGGAACTCCACGTTATTTAATGAGAGGACCATTTAAAAATATTTAAATTTAGGAGTAGAGTAATATAAATTATATATTTTAGGAGACTAAAATACAATTTGCTATTGTTTTAACTTAAATTTTTTTGAGGTGTTGCGACCTCGCCATTCCCTATTATGTACTACCCCTGCCAATTGAGTTTTGTTTGGTTGACATGTCATTTGAACTATATAAAAAAGGTGTGGGTTCGTACATGTTTAACGTTCAGTATCCTTTGATTTATGGATTGAAATGATTAAATTGAATAAAATACAAAATAGAGTGACTAAATTGCGAAAGTAGAATGCTTATTCAAAATTTCAAGTTATTTGAGTTTTTTTATCATTCAAATTTTATTTGAATTTTTTTAGTCGGGTTTATGTAATTTTTAAAGTGAAATCGATTAAAAATTAAGTAATTATACAATGCAATAGCAATGAATTTTCTCCCCCAACAAACATGACTAATTTACTTATAAAAATTAAAATCCTAAAAATTAGACCTAAAACCTAAACTCTAAACTAAATCTCTAAACCTTAAATTAGACTCGCTTGTCATGTTTACTTTATCCTATCCAAAATTTTTACTAGTAATTAAGTAAAAACCTAATAAACTTAGAATTTACTTTTACGATGCAATTGAGACAATAAACATAAGTACATTCGAATGCACGATCTCTAAAATATTGTAATAATAGTAATTTCAATCAAATTAAAATTCAATCAACTCCTTTTTTATTTCAACCAACAAAATAAAAGTAGACATAAAAGTAAAATTAAAATACACCAAAAGCATGAACAAAAAATAAACATAAACATACAAATTAATACTTTTAATACAAAAACCTACCGTATAATATAACAAGTAATACGAATTAAAATAGAATTTCCATAAATATTCTGTAGGGAATTTCTTCATAATTCCACGATTATATCTAATCGAATCATACTCAGCTTAGGTTTAAACAATAAATTATAAACCGAAAATCTCTCGACTTTAGAATATTTTAATTTCCACCAAATCCCACCATTAAATTCAATCTCACTTTGTTTCTCTTTTTATTTGAATGAATGAACCAAATTCATCAGTAATTCCATTACCGTGTTCTTCAAGGTAATGCAATTCCTTTTAATTCTCTTTTCACAGTTTATCATGTTATCTCGCCTCATGAAGAATTGCCTGTAATTATTGTTTAAGGTTGTGAAGTAAACTAGAGCTTGAATCATGGGAGCTTGTTGTTCTTGTTTCCGCATCCGAGAAGAACCCGAAGTTGTTTCCCATCGTCGGACTCCGGACCATATCCTTACCTTCTGGGACAAGGTACAATTTCAAATTATATCGTGTGTTTTGAGTTCTTGAACATGAGAAAACCTGCAATTTACAGAATAGTTTTGATTCTATGTAATTATGGTTTGATGTTTAACAATTGTGGATAGATGTTACGAATTAATAAAATTAATCTTTTGCTTTGCGGAAACAAAAATCTGAGTTTACTGCTCTTATTGTTTCTAGCAATTTCCTACAGTGCATCTTTAGAATTAGCTTCATCCGGTCTTATTAATTCTTCGTCCGCAGTTTACCGGAGTAAACAGCAACAAGCAATCAGAAGATTGTGCGAGACACGGTAGTAAAGGAAATGAATTTATCAGACTTGAATCGGAAGGAAGATTGACGACACACTGTTTCGAGTCCCGATCGAAGCTCTCATACAAGAAACTTGAAGCCGAAGTTGCTTGTGCCAATGAACCATCAGAAGATGAGGATGTTTGCCCCACATGTCTTGAAGGTACATACATACATATATATATCAAGTAATTTCTTTTAATATTGTAATTCAATTATAAGGTAATATCTTAGTCCGATCGGTTTTCTGTTGTAGAGTACGATCCTGAAAATCCAAGAATAGTTCTTCGATGTTCCCATATTTATCACCTCGGTTGCATATATGAGTGGATGGAGAGATCGGAAAACTGTCCAATCTGTGGCAAGGTAATCTGTTTCTTACAAGCTCCTGCAATTGTTCCATTTGCTCAATATTCATTTAACATGTTATTTTTTCGGACATCGAGAATCGAATCTTAAATATAACAGATGAACTATTGAAGTAACAGTTTTTTTCTTCTGATTTTGCAGATGATTTTATTTGATGAAGTTTGAAATCTGATCACAGGAGACACAAAAACAAAAGATTAACTTTTGAAGGATCAAAGTTTGAATATTAGGAACTATGGATTGTATATATATGGCTTTTTCTGCATTTTATTCCTACTTATTTACCTGATTATGTAGATGATATAATTATATTAAATTTAACTGAGAATTTTTTTTTATCATTCAATTTAAGCTTTGTTCGAATTGAACTGATTCAAGATCAAAATCATGTTCAAAGGTCAAGCCCATATAGATCTCTCGACCCATGGATAGATTTGTGTGATCATATGAAATAAAAGGGAATGAAAAATGGGCTATATTTTGATATACAAGCTGTGTAAAAAAAATACACGACTCTTTATATTCATGCATATCCTTAATCATTTGATAATGGGCATACACTTTATAGATAAAGCGATTTGAACTCATTTCTGCTAAAATAAATATCATCCGTTTTAAAATTAGGACACTTATTGTGTTTAATAATTCTTTTATTTTTAAATTTAAAACTATATGTGTAAAAAAAATCAATTGCATGACAATCAAAATTTTAAAAGACGGTTATTCTCAATCTAGTAGGCATGCATAATACACCGGTATATTTATGAATAATCGACATTATTTAAGCTATTATCATCATTAATAACAATCATAATATGAGAATAAATTCATAAATAAAGTAGTTTGATTGAAATGATGTTGCTTTAGATGATTTAATGGTAAAGAATGATATTCGTCATTCTAAGCGGACTCGGGTTCAAGTATGGATGGTGATATGTGAGGTGATTTTGTCGTCCCGACCCGACCTAGAATTTAAAAATCCCAACTATACCCTATCCTAAATTAGATTGAGTTCAGGTTTCAGGTCGGGTTAATTTTAGATCGGGTAAATTTCAGTTCAAGCTAAAACGGTTCGGGTCTGAATCAGTTAATTAACGGGTTAATTTAGGTTCAGATGGACTTCAGGTCGGGCCACGTTCAAGTCGGGTCACATTGTTGACGAATAAAATTCAGGTCGGGGAATATCAATTTCGGTTGAAGTTCAAGTTGGGTCTTACCGTATACAAATAGACTTCGGTGTGGTAATTGTGGGTAAATTTTAGATAAAAATAACATTATAGGGATTAATATGAACTAAAATTTCCCTTAGGATGCCGAAATATTTTACAATTTAATATATATATATATAATTATGACGAAATTGAATTAAACTAAAATTTAAAAGTGAATGTTAGGACTAAAATAAAAATTTTAAACAAGTGAGGACCTAAAAGGTAATTAATCACTAAGCAAAAAAAATGCAAATGCCAAAAGGACAATTAATTATTGAATTAAATTTGAAAATTTTCATTTGGATTTTGGAGGAAAAGAACCTACGAATTAGGAGGCTTAATTTCCTCCAAATTTTTGTCCTTTCTCTCCTCTACAAATTATTTTTTCATGATTTTAATTCAAGTGAAACATGGGAGGGAAAGTTTCCCACCCGCGTGGGATTTTAGGTTAGGATAAATTATATTTTTAGCCATTTCAACTTTAGATATTTTTCATTTAAGTCCTAAATGTTCACTTTTAGGTTTTAATTTAATTCAATTGAGTCTTAATTTAAATTAATTTAATTGAAATTCCACATTTAGTTTTAGAATTATTTTAATTATGTCTGTGATTTATGCTTCTAAGTTTTAATTCAGCTCAATTAGATCCTAAGTTTAATAAGTTAATTCAATTCGAACATTATTATTATACCATATAAATTTTGATTTAATATAATTATACACAAATTTTTTCTTTGGATGTAAATATGTAATTGTACACAAGAAAGTTGAAACTTTAATTTAGTTCAATTGTACACATGAAGCTTTGATTTAAATATTTAGTCAAATTCAAATGCATAAATTAGCAAGTTAAATCGGAATTAATCTCGTAAATCAATAACCCTATACTAAAACATAAGCCATGAATACTAAACTCAAAACCATAAACCTTAAGGAATCAAAATTAATCTCATAAACAAATAACCATAAGCTAAATCATAAGCCATTGATACTAAACCCTAAACTTTATGGAATCCAAATTAATCACATAAACCAATAACCATACACTAAACACTAAACAAAACTACAAATCTTAAAGAATCAGAATTAATCTCATAAACCAATAATATTAAATTAAACCATAAATTGTTAATATTAAACCATAAATCATAAAACTTAACGAATTATGTTGACAACATTTAGATATTTAATAAAACTTTTAAATATATACTATAATTTATAAATATAAAAAATAAAGATATTAATCTAATGATCATAGTTAATCATGTACCTTAAATTGTGAAGATGCATTTTGTCACATTATAATATAATAAATTCATAATCTCACAAATTCATCAATTATAACTGTTGGGTTTTATGATGCTCGATTCCTTCAATCGATGTGTTTGCCAAGTTCAGAGAAAATTGAATTTTTGGGTATTTTAGTGGGAGGTGAAAAATGGAAAATAAGACACAAGGAATTATAGTGGTTCAACCTTCTAACCAAGATCTACATCTACTACCTTAGCTCCCCACTAAGAATTTCAACAAATTCACTCTAGAATTCGTCTCCTTTTCTAAGCTAAGGAGGCAACTTTTACAACCCTCAAAGCTTTTTACCCAAAGCTTGAGTAAGCCTTTTTTACAAGAGAAATTCTTAAAGCAAACTTGAAATTCCTCTAATAGGTAATTGTTTGCATTATAAAGCTCTCACCCAAAACCTAAACACTTGAGCGAATATAACAATGTTAAGCTCACTAGTGTTGTCTAAGCAAGGAATTTACAATCAAAGCTCTAGACAAAATTTTTCATCATAATGTTGTAACAATTGAAGCATTAGTCTTCTCTTGATGCTTGGAGGTCTCTTTTATACTCTCAAATGAGTTTGTAGTCGTTGAGGACCGTTGGGGTTGTTTTGGAGCCGCTGGAGACTTAATTTCCCACCATAAATGATGTTCTGCAGACGTCCGTTTCGAAACACTCGACCTCATTTTGGAACGCCCTTCTTCAGAACTAGCCGTTGAAGTCTGATGCAGCAATCCGTTTCGAAACACCTCTGGTTGTTTCGAAACACCTTGATCCGTATCAAAACGGTATCAACCCCATTTCAAAACGAGTGACAGTTGAGCTGCAATTTAAAAGGCCGTTGGGAAAATAGTCGTTGGGGATTTTGACCGTTGAGGTCTTTGCCACATAAGCGTATCGAAACTGTGAAGCCCGTATCGAAATGCTATGTAAAAATCCTCACCCAGATTAAAGCCCGTTTCGAAACAGACATGGCTGTATCAGAACGTTTTGAAACTGTGAATGTTTGTTTCGAAACACTTAAGGGTGTTTCGAAACACCTGGGTGATTTTGTAAAGTTTAGCTTTAGAAAACACTTCAAAACCTCTTAAAACAATCCTCAAACATATTTTTATGTTGTTTGGACTTAAAGGCACTTTTGAAATCTTTTCAATTTAGTCCAAAATTATTTTTCAATTATTATATCAAAACATTAGTTCTTTAATCTCCCCCTTTTTGATATAATAAAACCACCTTGAAAATTATTTGAGATTCTTCCCATTTGTATTTAAAAATTTGAATAAGAGATTTCAAAAATTGAAAGAAGTTAAACCCCACCTTATTCTCTTGTAAATGCAATTTTTCAAACCATTTCTCCCCTTTTTTGTCATATCAAAAAGACTTTAAATAACTTTAAGTTCAAAATAACTTAGGAGGTAAAAAAATGACAAAAATAAGGATTTTGGTTTTAAAAATTGCCCCTCTTACTCAAAGCATCATCAAAGAATGTTAGTCCAACACATGATAATCTAGTTGAATTAAAAGAGAATAAATCAAATTAAACAAATAAAAACAACTAGATTTTACCACACTTGAACTCAAGGGAGGATGTGAAACCTTCCTTCTTCAGGTGTTATTCCTTGTGTGCATGGAGCTCCCCCTCAATATTTGACTTGTTGATCAATCTTCATCACACCTATCATAAAACAATCAAGTAATTTTTGGTATCCAAATTGCTTTGGATCCATAGACGTTAGTAGCACAAAATTTAGTCCCCTTAGGAATCTATTTTTCAATTTCATCCTTTTTAGTTGAAGTACTTAGTCCTTTTGGGACCCAAATACTTCTAAAAACTTTACCATTTACAAATCTAGGGGCACTAGATTGTCTTACATAAAAATTTAATTTTCCAACATTATTTTTCTTTTCAAGCTCTTTGGAAATCAAAATTTTTTTCTTCTTGAACTTTATGAAGTAAATTTTGTAGATCAAAACATTTTTGTTCAAACTCATTGAGTTTTGCTTCAAGTTCAATTTTGGTTTTAGAAATCAAGTCATTTTGAATTTTCAAATTTGAAATCGCTTTCTTGTTTTTCAAAATGTGATTTTTAAATTCTAAAACCAAATCGTCATATGCATATTGTAATTCATCAAAAGAATATGAACTTGAAGTATATGAATTAGAAGTTACCCTTGAATCTTCTTCTATGGTCATAAGGCAAAGGTTGGCTTGTTCATCATCGGTGGAGTCTTAATCACTCCATGTAGCCACATATGTCTTCTTCTTATGGCTTGAAGTGCTTGCCCTCTTCTTCTTTATGGATTCGCGTTCGAGTTCTTCTTATGGCTTGAAGTGCTTGAAGTGCATGTAGAGGATTTGAGAGCAATGACATTTGTGTTAATGCCAAGCCATTTGAGCTTCTTCTTCCCCATAGCTCTAATCGTTTCCTTCTTCTTCTCCTGTTTTTTGTTTTTCTTCATTATTTGGTGAGTGGGAAGTGACCCCATGAGCTCATCAAGCTTCAAAGTCTTGAGATTCTTGGGTTCGATGATGGCAGTTCTTTTTTAGTCCCATGACTCGGGAAGAGAGTAGATGAGCTTTCAGACAAGCTTCTCTTCCAGAATGGCTTCTCCATAGCCTTTGAGTCCATTGGTGATGATGGAGAATCTATCGAACATCTTCGTAATGTCCTCATCTGGTTCCATCTTAAAGTTTTCATACTCTAAGTTGAGGAGGCCGATCTTGGTCTCCTTTACTTCGTTTGTCCCCTCGTATGTAACTTCGAGCTTGTCCCAAACTTCCTTGGAACTCTTGCAAGAACACATCTTTCGTAGATATTGAGGCTAAGTGCACAAAAAATGAAGTGCAAAGCCTTGTAATTTAGCTCCATCTTCTTACGATCGTCGACACTCCACTTCGTTTTGCTTTCTTTTGGTATGAACAGGTCATCTTCAATGATATCCCAGAGCTTGTAGTCTTTGGATTTGACAAAGAACATCATCCTTGTCTTCCAATAAGCATAATTTGTCTCGTCGAAGAAAGGAGACTTGTCGATGGATTGCGACATTGAGCCGGTTGATCGAGCTTGCCGGATCGCCTCATTAAGATGTTAATCCTCTTCAATTGAGCCAAGCTCTGATACTAATTGTTGGGTTTTATGATACTTGATTCCTTCAACCGATGTGTTTGCCAAGTTCGGAGAAGATTAGATTTTTGGGTGTTTTAGTGGGAGGTGAAAAATGGACAATAAGACACAAGGAATTATAGTGGTTCAACCTTCTAACCAAGGTCTACATCCACTACCTTAGCTCCTCCACTAAGGATCACTCTAGAATTTCGTCCCCTTTTCTAGGCTAAGGAGGCAACATTTACAACCCTCAAAGCTTTTTACCCAAAACTTGAGTAAGCCCTCTTTACAAGAGAAATTCTTAAAGCAAACTTGAAATCCCTCTAATAGGTAATTGTTTGCACTATAAAGCTTTCACCCAAAACCTAAACACTACATTGTTAAGCTCACTAGTGTTGTCTAAGCAAGGAGTTTACAATTAAAGCTCTAGACACAATTTTTCATCATAGTGTTGTAACAATTGAAGCATTAGTCTTCTTTTGATGCTTGAAGGTATCTTTTATACTCCCAAATGAGTTTGTAGCCGTTGAGGACCGTTGGGGTTGTTTTGGAGCCGTTGGAGACTTAATTTCCCACCATAAATGTTGTTCTGCAGACGTCCGTTTCAAAACACTCGACCCCGTTTCGGAACGCCCTTCTTCAGAACTAGCCGTTGAAATCTGATGCATCAATTCGTTTCGAAACACCTCTGGCTGTTTCGAAACACCTTGATCTGTATCGAAACGGTATCAACCCTATTTCGGAACAAGTGACAGTTGAGCTGTAATTTAAAAGGCCGCTGGGAAAATAGTCGTTGGAGATTTTGACCGTTGAGGTCTTTTCCACATAGGCGTATCGAAATTGTGAAGCTCGTATCGAAACGCTATGTAAAAACCCTCACCCAGATTAAAGCTCGTTTCGAAACAGACAGAGCTATATCGAAACGTTTTGAAACTGTGAATGGTTGTTTCGAAACGCATAAGGGTGTTTCGAAACACCTGGGTGGTTTTGTAAAGTTTAGCTTTAGAAAACACTTCAAAACCTCTTAAAACAATCCCCAAACATATTTTAAAGTTATTTGGACTAAAGGTACTTTTGAAATCTTTTCAATTTAGTCCAAAACTATTTTTCAATTATTATATCAAAACATTAGTTCTTCAATAACTTTAAACAAATCATGTCATTTACATGTTGAGTCAATTATAGATCAAGTTCATAACATGTCAGTTTGATAACAGGTCAGGTAATATCAGTTATTTACCATGTTAATATCGGTTCAGGTTCATATCAAGTCGGATGCAGGTCGGGTTCGGTTATCTCATTATCAGGTTGAATTTTGGTTCAAGTCGGGTTTAGATCCAAAAGTTATAAGTCCAACTCGGGTTCAGCTCAACACCAGTTCAGACTCGAATCGATTCGGACCACTACCACCTCGGGTCACAAGCAGTTCTGACTCAAGTCGATTTCAGTCAGTTTTGCAGGTCGGATCAGCTTTTTACATCCCTACCAACATGTGTTCTAGTAGAAAAGTTGTTCATCCTAAGAGACACGGGTTCAAATCGTTTTGTCTATGAGGTGTATGTGCATTGTCAAAGGATTAAAAATATATATGAACAAATATTATCCTTATAACCACCTTTAGACAATTCAAAAAAAAGTATACAAAAACATTATTTATATAATTAGTTTTAAAATATACTTTCTAAAGTCTCCGATTTAAAATTTTGATATTTTTTCCTTGTCTATAAAAATTGGTATTTTTTTAATCTTTTAATAAGGCTCATACAACTTATGAATGAAATTAATCAAACCGATTTTTGTTAGAATAAACATAGTCATCTTTTCTTTGACCAAAAAAAATATAGTAATCTTTTCTACTAAAACACTTAATAGGTTCGGTAGTATTATACTTTGGGTAATCTTCACCAGTGGTCCCTTTCGTTTAGTGTGTGTTCTATTTTGGTCACCAAAATTCAAAAAAGATTATTCTGATCACTTACGTTTAGAATCGTTTCTATTTTGGTCCCTTGGTCGTTAGTCTCCGTTACTTAAAAAATTAATTTTCTAATTTAACCCCCAAACTTTCAAAATTTTAATTTTCACCATCTTTCCCAAAAATTATAAAACTAAAACCTTAAAAAATTAATTCAAAACCCTAACCTCTGCCTCCCCTCCCCTTAAAACACTTTCTGAGCTTTATCAACAGTCTTTTTATCAGGCTCAAAACCTTTAGGGCAGGGGTTTTGTTCCCTGGCCATTTGCTTCTCAACCCATTGTGTTCTGAAATCATCGAATGAAACAATCTCTTCATGAAAAATACCATTTCCATACTCTTCAATTGGAACCTCACTACCACCACGTTCGACAACAGACTCTCCATGATGATCACCTTGATCCAATCCCATCTCAAGGAAAAAGACATCCTCACACCATTCTTTTAAAACAGATTCAGAATAGTGAGCCGCATTAACAGAGTTCGAAACTTTGATTAAAGCAAAACTGTACCGTGTAATTTTATATACCAGAGCAAAAATATCTCTTTCGCCAAGTATGTTGATAAGGATGTGACCATTGATGAAATCCATTCTTCTCTACAACTGTACTCAGTCAGCATTGCCTCATCAACCAATGGTTGCAATAACTCGTCCATTGAATCAACATAATCCCGTGTAATTTTATATACCAGAGCAAAAATGAATTCTGATTTATCAATCCACTTTGTAAAGTGGCGTTGGCATGCAACAGATACAGGATTGACAAGCTCTTCAATGGCCCAAAGTGGTTGGTGAAGAGCAAACTCTCGATTATAACCCTTAAGTTGTCGGGATTTTCTCTGTCTCTGCAACTCCTGCAGGCGGCACAGGGCAAGAAAGTTTTCACAATACCGGTCTTTGAGATCACCATGCACAGGGTACATGGTTTTGAATTAATTTTTTAGGTTTTATTTTTATAATTTTTTGAGGAAGATGGTGAAAATTAAAATTTTGAAAGTTTGGGGGTTAAATTAGAAACTATTTTTTTTAAGTAACGGAGACTAACGGCCAAGGGACCAAAATAGAAACGATTCTAAACGTAAGTGACCAGAATAATCTTTTTTGAATTTGGTGACCAAAATAGAACACACCCTAAACGAAAGGGACCACTAGTGAAGATTGCCCTTATACTTTTAAGTAACTTCGAATTCCCACGTCAGCAGAGCAGGCAGCATATAAAGAAGGTTCGTGGGTCCCACAAAATCGGAAGAAGAATCCTACGCAGCTTAGGTTTAAAGTATAGATTTTTAAACCGAAAATCACTCGAGTTTAGACTATTTTATTTTCCACCAAAACCTACCATTAAATTCAATCTTTGTTTGTTCTTGTTTCTGTTTGAGTGAACTAAATTCTTGGGTTCTTATCGAAGTCTCTACTTTTGAAACACCAGTAAGTCGATCGTCAAGCTAATAGATTTCCTTTTTATTTTTCGATTTCTTATCGATGAAGATGATCCACTTGAATTTCGTTTCATGTTGAAGGGTTTTCGGAAAGAGTTATAAATATTTCATATTTAGATCCGAAACCATATTTTTTAATGATGACGACATGAATCAATCGAGTCTGAAAAACACTTCGTTTTCCTTGTTCTGTTCCACTTAATTATGTTATAATCATATTGTAATTTCAGGCTTGAATCATGGGCGCTTGTTGTTCTGGTTTCAACATCAGGAAACCCGAAGATGTTTCCCTTCATCAGGCTCAGAACAGTATCCATGCCATCTCGGCCATGGTATAATGTCAAATTATATTTGTTTTCTTATGACAATATCCTATTGTTAATCTTTAGCTTCGTCCGGTCTTATTCATTCGTTGTTCCGCAGATTATCGGAGTAAGCAGAAACGAGCAATCCAATGCCCCGGCATCAAATTCTCAAGCGTCAGCCCCTCTGAATTCCGATGCTGCATCTAACAGTATACAGGCGGACAATGTTGACACATTGGCTCCAAGTGTCTTGCTTTTCGAAGGTGATACCGCGTGCTCCAGAGAGAACAAGGAGAATCTACGGATTAAAATACGGGAGGATGATAGTAAAGGGGACAAACCGAATGGACTTCAATGCGAAGGAAGACCGACAGCAGACTGTACTGAGTCCGAATCGAAGGTCTCTTATAAGAAATCCGAAGCTGAAGTTGCTTGTGCCTATGGATCATCAGAGGACGAGGATGTTTGTCCAACATGTCTTGAAGGTAAATAAGCACCTTTTGAATCGACGGTTCCTTATTCAATGGGGCTTTGATGTACATTGTCTTAATTAGACTGATTTCGCTTATCGGATTTCTGTTGTAGAGTACGATCCTGAAAATCCAAGAACAGTTCTTCGATGTTCTCATAGTTATCACCTCGGTTGCATATATGAGTGGATGGAGAGGTCAGCAAACTGTCCAATCTGTGGCAAGGTAATCTGTTTCTTACAAGCTTCTGCAATTGTTCCATATTCTATAAGATTTAACAGCTGTACTAGGTTCTTAAGTAACATGTTATTCTGTGAATGTCGAGAATCGAATACTAAACAGTAGCTGTTAGCTCTTCATATCATAGATAGATGAGCAATTTGAGTAACAATGGGGATTCTGTTGTTCTAGTGTCATAACTTGTCTAGCAAGCTTAGTTTGATTCATTTGACATTTTCCTATTGCATGTAACTGATTATGGATTGATTTTGTAGATGATGATATTTGATGAAGCAACTTGAAATCGGATCGCAGGAGACACAAAAACCGAAGATTAACATATGATTTTTGAATTAGTTTCAAGGGTACATTTCAATAGTTTTTCAGTTTGTAGTTTGATAAGCAAGTATTACAGGTTACTGCATTGCCATTCATACAATTGCAAGAAACCATGTATTTTTTCTCCTTGTGACAGGCTAATTCTTGCAAATTGTATAATGTAAACTGATAATTAATAACAAGAGAACTACATAATCCAGAGATGCAGTTACCATCCACATAGTACATACATACATACTTATATGTATGTATGTATGTCAAGTCAAAAGCAGACATAAAAGGCAATGAGTCTCTTATCTCATGCTTTGCTTTTTAAACCATAATGATACATGGATCTATGTCCATATTCACATAAACCAAATGCATTGTTAAAATCGTGCCGATTTTCAGGCAGTGAAGCATCCCATATGGCATGAATAAATAGGTTCCAGAGTCAAGTCAAGTTCACTCCTCATTTCTGTTGCTTCTTCCTGGTATGTGCCACTGCAACAATCAAATCTTTATCCGAGTTATTGCTACTTCATTACAGACACTTGAAATGTTATGGATCTGACTTCTTCGGCCTACATTTAGGGTTTTACCCGATGGTCAAACAGGGCGGAGGCTGTGGCAGCAGAAAGGATGATGAGTTGAGGCCATGGTCTTGTTGCCCCCACTGTGACTGCTGCTGTTGCGCAACCGTCTTCTCCCTCTCCTTGATCTACACAAGCAAAAAGATTGTAGATGTCGCGATTTGAATCTTAATTTACATTTCATATCTCGAAACTCTTAGAATCAACATGGTAACTAAAACCGAATAAATTGATGAAAAACAATTACTAAGGGCTCTATGTCACCTGCTTTGCTAGCATGGTGTTTTGTTCCTGTATTGCTCTCTCCTGTCATATAGGCACCACAATTAGAGATGGAGACATGAAACTGAAAGGAGGATTGATTATGTCACAAGCAAAAAACCATAATACCTGATCGAAATCGATTAGCTTCGTAAATCATTCAAGTTCGTATAATGTATCATACATGTTCTAAGTTTCCTTACCTTTCCTTGAAGCTCAGAGATCGACTCAAACATGAGTTGGTTCTGCAAAAATTGAAAAAAAAAAGGACACAAATTTCTCTACTAAAACAAGAAACAGTTCTAATTGTAAGACTATAATGGGAAAAAAACATACTTTTTTCGAACGGATAAGCTTAAGAGCAGAATCAAGCTGCTGCTCCAAATTCTGCAGCTCCTTGACACTCAATGAGTCCAACTCATCTCCCATGTAATGCCTGGACAGCAAATAAAGCCTTACGTAAGAGATGAAAGTTTGGATAATAAACTATATTGATTCGATTATATTCGTATTTGACACATATTCTGGATTCAAACACATTCATATCTGATATATATGTTTAGTACCTGTGATTTCTCTGCAAGAGCTCAACCTTAGCCTTGAGCCTATTATAATCCATGGACCAGTTGCCCTGTCACAAACAAGTTTCAAATTCCAGACCAAAATTATTGTACCGAAAGGCAAAAACTAATTAATACGAATACCTGAGGATCAGACTCAGCAGCAACAAGCTGTCTCTCAGCATACGAATACCTTTCATAGCGTTCAAGGATCTTTTCCATGCTGTTGCAGAATATATCAGTCTCAAAGGACAATATTTTCTTTCCCACGTAAAACTAATTGCATATGGTTATGGAGTGTCATTATAATAATAGAAAACATATTTTCATATCAATCCTTAATTGATGTTCCTGTTTATGTACGGTGCTTTACGGCATAAATTGATTATAAGATCCAAATTAATTAATACTTGGCTGCTTCCTTATATTTCTATGTTATTTGGATTCAGTTAACGGATATAACCTGATTTATTTCAGATTTTTAAGGTCATACCTTCACATACATGTTACATGTACCGGTCTGACACGGATTTTTCAAGTCTATTAATGTCGTGCTTTAAATCCTGAACAACATAACCCCCTCCCATTATTAAAAATTATAATTAAAAAATGGAATAATACTTGTGTCAACAAATTTCTAAGACACTTCCCTTTCCTGGTTATTCAAGGTTAAAGATTTATTTTCCCTTCAAAAATTTTTATTAAGTAGATATATTAGTCATGTTTGGTAAATATCGGTTTGAATCAAAATTAGAAGTTTGATCAGTCAAATTCACTAATTTGAATGTTTCGTGAATAGCGGATTGAATAGAGAGTATTGTGAAACCTCTAATTTTGAAAAAGCTACAAATATGAACTTTTTAAAATTAGAGGTTTTAACATAAAAGTTATAAAAATCATTTTACCCTTACTAATTATAAAAATATCCAAATAATCTAAATTATAACATTTTCTATTTCAATTCTTCATTCTCATGTATTTACATTGTGACATTTGTAAACTAATACTTTTGTTTTTTTTTATTCTCACACATCTATATTTGTATTTAAATTTAATAATTAATTAAATTGTATTAAAAATATTATATAAATAATAAATTAATATATAGACCCTTCAAATATGCTTAGTAATATTATATTAAAAAAATTATTTTTATAATCAAATTAATTAAACAAGTATCAAATATAATCCTTATAAAAAAACTTATCAAAAAAAGCATCAAATATAATCTTGCCATTATATGTCATTTTGCTTGTTTAAATAATCAATCAACTATCAGTTAATTTTACCAAACACTTTTATACAATCCGCTAGTCAAATCAACTAATACAATCATGTATCAGTTATCAACTAATGTAATTCGTTATCATCTATTTGCTAATTGTCAAACATGGTCATTAAATTCTTATATCGGGACTCGAGCCCATATAAGATGATCATCCTTGGTAGGGATGGGCATGGGCTGGGTTTTTAGCCCACTCACCTGACCTGAAAATAAATACACTAAACTCGAACCTAACCCGACTCGAACACATTCTTTAAAAAACCCGAGCCAAAAATAAATACCCTAAACACAACCTATAGAAAAAAAATTAATTTTAGAGACCTAATTATAAAAGAAGATTTTAGAGGACTTAATCATAAAAAAATAATTTTAAAGACTAAATTGTAAATAAAAATTTAATTTTAAAGACTTAATTATAATATATATATATATATATATATATATATATATATATATATATATAAAGAGAGGGTATTACTATAAATATCCCTAAAATTTTAAACAATTATTTATGAGACGGATCGAATATTTTCCACCCTAAATCCAACCCGGCCCGGCCTCATCCTTAATAAAAACTCGACTCAAACTCAATTTTTTATTAAAAAATTCGACCCAATCAGACCGGGTCTGGTCGGAACACCGCCGAGTCAGGTAAAATACTCATCCCTGATCTTTGGTCACACAACCAAATAGTGGATTCCCTTCAATTTTTTTCGTTGAATCATGAAGTGGCTATTGGTAACCTACATGTAACTAGAATCAACAAAAACAAAGAAAGAATAGATCATTGGAATATATAAATTTTAGAAACCGCATTATTAACTTGTTTAGGGTTACATGAAGCAACACTCGTCCATGGAAAATCTTGGAATTCCAAGTGTAAAAGATGCCCCTCTTTGTACCCTAACCCTACTTCCCTTTAAAAACAGAATTTGCAAAAAAACCCTAATTTTTTAACTATAACAAAAGATACCCTCTTTCCATCTTGGATCAAAGAGGGTGTAGGTTTGAAGATTAGAAAGTTGAGCAAGAACTTGGGAACAATGAGAAACGCTCTTTCCAAAAAAGAAAATAAATCACCATAAAAATTACTGACATTCACATAACCATGCTTTTATGGAATTTATTACAAAGTTTCAGTATTTTCATTGTTCCTTATTTAATATTTCTGGGTAGTAATAGTAATATATTATATACTATATTTCTTCTTGTTCCAATGGTCAATAATTTGGTTTTAGCAAGATGTGACACAGGCACAAAGCTCAACCCCAAATGTTTCCATTCTTCTGCAACATGAACATCCCTGAAACACTTTTAAATTCTATCGCAGATATAGTTATAGTCACGTTTTCAAGGTCTCATTTTTAGCCTGAAACTCTTAACATTCCCCATAATTTTCAGCTGCATGAAACCCAGAAAAAGCTAAGATTTTTGCAGGCAGAAAAGGTACCTGGAATCAGTGGAGTATTCAAAGAGCTTCCCTTTGTGGGAGAAGACGATCAAAGCGACCTCAGCATCGCACAGAATGGAGATCTCATGAGCTTTCTTCAACAACCCAGCTCTCCTCTTGGAGAAAGTGACTTGCCTGTTGATTTTGTTCTCGATCCTCTTCATCTCTACCTTTCCTCTCCCCATAACCCTAAACCCAGATCTTAAAACAGTTCAAAAATGAAGAAGATGATGATGAAATGCCCAGGTTTGCTAAATGTGAAGTTTGTGACTGAGAAAGCATGCACAGATATATAGAATTGGATTAAGAAAAATGGAAGAGAAACTGAAGAAAATAAAAGAAGCTGGAAGTATGGAGTAGATTTGTTGTTAAAAAACACAGGGTAGGTTTTTAAGGATGTGCTGTCGAGTTATCATTGGTGGAGATATAACTGTTCAGTCGTTACTGTTTGGTTTTGGAACCACCATATTTTATTTATTTGTTTACATGTTTTCTTCTTATAGCCTATAGATGCCGTCAGGACCCTTGTACGGAGAACCCTCGTGGTCACACACCTCCCAACTGACGGCGGAGATTTCTCTCTCTTAAAACCTAATTCTAGCTGGGTTCAAAAATGAGTTCGGTTACCCCTAAGATATTATTCCAAATAACTGCTGAATCGGGTTGCTTATTTCTTCACACTAAACTAATTAATCTAAATATTTAGTTCAATTAGGATAATAGCTTTTTTATTATTAAAAATATCAAATTTAATAACATAATAAAAAATAAATTAGGGAATAAACTTTAAAATTTTTGAAGAGGAAAAAATATGAAAGTATGAGAATTAGAAAGAAAAAATAATTGAAAATTACAATTGAATTATTACTTCTCAAAGTAACATAAATCTGTTAATATTTGCGAGGGAGATATATTAAAAATTGTCGTTATTTTATCACTTCCCTAGACAATAAAGATATACAAATATTTGGGGAGAGAATAAATTAACATTGGTGCTAAAGTTTTGCCAATATAATTTTATAAATATGTAAAATTTATATATTATATAAAAGGTCGTTTCGGTTATCCATTTTTGTTCAAAATATGGACTATATCTTAACCAAAATATTTCTTTCTAAAAACCCCCTACCAAAACTGATTTTTCTGGTTCGTTTAATCGTATTTTCAGATCACTTTTTAGATTTTAAATTCGTTTTCGGTTTATCAGATTTTTTGCACAACCCTATCAGATATTATATTGATATAGGGTAAATTATGTGCCAATTGAACATTACCTTTTAGAAGTGTTGTGAAAAATGCTTTCGAGAAGTGTGATGTTAAATTTAAGTGTTTAGTATTATTGTTGAGAAGTGCTTCTGAAAAGATAAAATATATATTATACATTATGTTATAAAATTAAAAATATACTATCATTTTGAATTATTTTTTGTTATTTCTTTTGTTCTTAATTCAACACTTTTTGTAATTAACAAGAAAATTTTATTTAGTTAAAAATTGTTTTAACTATTATCAAAATAAACTATAGTTCAATTACGTTTTAATACAAGTATAAGTTAAAAACTAATATAGTAAAACCTCATTAATGTCAACTGCATTATCTTGTTATCTTCTCCTTTAATGGTCTGTAAAGTGCAGGTTGCTCTAATAGTAGTTGGACTTTAATGGGGGTAGATAGTTTGCCATTGAACTAAAAAAAATAAAGGTTATAAATGAAAAATGCAATTTGGATGGTTAATCATTAAGGGCGCAAAGGATGAAAATGTAAAAGTAACAAAGTGTCGGGGGTTGGTTGTCTCCATTTACAAGAATAGCAATTTCAGACAGAGGTCACCAATGTGTTTCTTTTTTTAATAACATAAGGCCCATTTTTTTTTCTTTGGCTGAGAAAGAACGCACAGTCTCCATCATTGTCACCTCTTTTTATGCAAAGGTCATTTATTCAGGGCTAATTTAGGCAAATATTTTTTTGGAGAATTTTTTTGATAAATATCCCATTAAAAATATTATTTGGAAAAATACTTCTGATTCGGCCTACGTAAGGGTAAATCACGTTTTGCAGGATGCAATTTTCAAAGTCGCGTTCCACATGGTGCAACTTCAGTCCGATGTAGATTACATTATCTGGTATTTATTTTAAAAAAAATAAATGAATTCGCGTTCTACAGGACGCCACTTCCACGAGAATTTCAAACAACTCGTCGCTATAAGTTGAAGTCGCGTTTTTTGGGCCGCGATTTCCGCAGTAATAAATTGTAACGGTTGGAAATTTATTTACCGCGTTAGGGGTACGAGAAAGTCGCATTATGTAGGGTGCGATTTATGGAAGTCGCGTCCTGCAAGACGCGATTTTCATTCAATAGTCGCACTCTAACCGGTGCGATTTCCACTATAAATTGGTCCCCAATCTCCCCCTTTACCCCACACCAAAAAATTCACTCTCTCTCAAATATAATTATTTCAAATTTTCAGTTGATTTCTCGTGTTTGATATAATGGCGGGATTGATAAGGTTGGATCACAAGCACGCGTTCGATTATCATCGGAGACATGTAAGTTTTATCTAATTTTATTTAGTTTTTATTTTATTATATATTATTATTATTTATACATACGTATTTTTATATTTTTATGTAATTTAATTTATACATACGTGTTTACGTTTTTTAGGGAGGGGTGCAATGACGTCTGGACGTTTCTTACAATCGAATGACAAGATTACCCGACTTGTTGATCCAACGGTACATAGAGGAAGTCAGGTTTTTGCACGCATCCAAAATTCTTAGAGGTGCGAAAATAGACGTTGATTTGATCAACGCTCTTTTGGAGAGGTGGAGGCCGAAGACACACACATTTCACCTTCCCTGCGGCGAGGTGACGATTACCCTGGAGGACGTGTCCCATATCCTGGGTTTGCCTATTGATGGAGAGGATATCACTGGTCTCGGTACTGAAGATTGGAATGACCTATGTTTGAATAGGCTAAGGGCTGCGCCAGAGCGTTTTTACGGCGAAAAAATAAATTTATTGTGAATGTGAAATAATTTTGGAGATGTACCCACTGGCGCGAGCGAAAATGTGAAGAAGGTAACAATAAATTTTTTAGTGAATATTATTGAAATAATAAATAATTTTACATATATTAATATATATATTTTTATTGTAGGCATATGCTTGCGCTTATATTTTATTGATGATTGGTGCGATATTGATGCCTGACGAAACTCGGAACAAAGTTCACACGATGTGGTTGCCAGTTGACCTAGTCAAGGCGTATCGATACGGCATGCAGTTTAAGTTAAGATGGGCTGTTTTTTATCTACTGTTTGTTTGTTCGCCTCGCTTGTTACTTCTGCTGTCGTTGTTTCACATAGGATATCTAAACGCATCTAGACAAGATAATAATTAAATGAAAAAGTTTTCTCGGGTTGTTAACCGAAGTGGAGCCTTAACGGGTTTCGCCTCGGTTATCCCCGTGTAGTCCACTCGGACCGGTCAGGCGCCCGGACCTGGACGAGGGGGTTACACTTGTTGGTATCAGAGCCTGAGGTTTCCGAGACCTCGGGCAGGTAAGTGAGGTAAGTTAATTTATTGTATTGCAATTGCACGGTGTTTGCTTGCCATGTAAGTATGTTTGCTTGTTTAACAAGTATGCCTTGATGTTTGCTTGTTTGATCGTTTATGTGTTGTTTGAAGCATGTTAAGTAGAGTCCCATTGCTTCTATTACATCGGAAAAATGATTTTTAAGTGAGGGAAACATACTTGAGCCACTTGGACCCTTGCCCTTGCTAACCCAATCTTGTATGTTGTTGTAGTTGTTATCTGTGAGCGATTATGTCGAGGCCTAGAGGTAGACCCATGTTGGTTTGTCAGGAACCCCGTGTTGCGGCTCCTGTTAATGAGCCGATGGCTGGAGTAGAGGCTCATGTGGAAGAGCCTATTGTTGGAGTAGGAGCTCCACCACAAACCACCTCCTCAGCCTGATGTGGGAGGCGAGGCTAGAGCAGAGGGAGCGGGACCTCAGGTTGGCCAGGGTGGCCAAGGTCCTGCGAGGATAGATATGACTCCGTTAGTTCAAGCTATAACGGGATGGTTTCAGGCTGCAGTTGCCGGAGCTTAGGCTGCAGCTCAGCCAAGAGAAGATGATGCTAGTTTACCTTTAGAGAGGCTCCGTAGCCTTAGAGCGGATGAGTTCAGGGGATCTACGCCTGAGAGGTCAGAGTTATGGTTGGAGAAGACAATCCGTATTTTAGCTCAGATAGGATGTGTTGGGACTCGTAAGTTGGGCTGTGTAGTTTCGTTGCTTCAGGGTGATGCCTACACCTGGTGGGTCACCATTACTACCGGCGTGCCTGAGGCCGAGATCAGTTGGAATTTCTTTGAGACTGCTTTCAGAAAGAGGTATTTGGGCCTGAGATACTTAGAAGAGAAGAAGCGGGAGTTCATGGCTCTTGTTCAGGGAGACACATCAGTGACAGATTATGAGATCTGCTTTGTCCGACTCAGTCAGTACGCTCCGGAGTTGGTTCCTACTGAAAGGGACCGTTGTGATCGGTTCAGGTATGGGCTTCATGAGGAGGTTAAGAGGTACACCTTAGCCACAAATTATTCTAATTTTGATGTCTTGGTCGCTAGGTCCAAGGACATCGAACATAGCTTGGGGCTGACCAAGCGTTCGGGAGGATCCAGTTTAGGGAAGAGATACAACAACTTTGATCGTGGTGATGCCAAGAGGCATCGGGGCAATGGACATCAGTTTGACCATAGGCGTGGCAGTGGCCACCATGGTAGAGGCCACCAGGGTCAGAGAGCTGGAGGGCGTTTTCCCGAGTGTGCCCGATGTAGGAGACAACATTCAGGAGAGTGTTGAGGGAACTATCATGCTTGCTGGAACTGTGGATCGAGAGACCACTTCAGGAGGGAGTGTCCGCATCAGGCGGCACAGGCACCGATTCAGGCACAGTCTCCTGCGAGAGCGATTGATTATCAGAGAGGCCGTGGGCGTGGGCGTGGTTACTTCCAGTCGAGGGCTGATGCACCTAGGATAGAGGCACCGAGGAATCTTGCTCATGTAGTGGCAGTTCATCTAAAGGCCGGTGGAACAGCTAGAGTCTACACACAGAGAGAGGCAGGGAATGACACAGATGTGATAGCAGGTAATTTCGAGTTACAGTCCATGTCTTTGCTTTCCTTACTTGATTCGGGTTCCACGTATTCTTACATTTTGAGTGACCATGCAAAGAAGTTAGACATACATGTTGAGATCTTAGATGTAGGGATGCATGTGACTAGTTCCTTTGGTGAGACAATTGTAGTTAGACAGATGTATAGGAGGTGTCCGTTGAAGATTCAGGGTCATGTGTTTCCTGTTGATATGATGGAGCTTCTGTTCTGCGTGTTTGATATCATTTTGGGTATGGATTGGTTCGTTGAGCACAGAGTTAGTGTAGATTTTGAGACAAAGAAAATTTCGTTGAAGCTTTCCGATAGCTAGGAGGTAGTGGTAGTAGGCGAGAACGTTAAGTTCTTGTCGAACGTTGTGTCAGCTTTAGAGGCTCATAGGTTGATGGACTCAAGTTGTGGGGCTTATTTAGCGTATGTGATGAATCCGAATATGAGTGAGGTTAGACCGAAAGACATCAGAACAGTTTGTTATTTTCCGGATGTGTTTCCAGAAGAGTTACCGGGTTTGCCTCCTGACAGAGATGTAGAGTTTGTGATTGAGACTGTTTCAGGGTCTACTCCAGTTTCTATTGCTTCGTACCGTATGGCTCCGAAAGAGTTGAAAGAATTGAAAAGTCAGCTTCAGGAGTTTCCCTACAAAATTTTGTATTTTCCCTCTCTATTTTTACCAATTGTCTTTTTCTTCTTCTTTTTTTCAATCTAGTTTAAAAAATTGGTGGTTTATTTCCCTCCAAAATTTTGTCTTTTCTCTCTCTATTTTTACCAATTGTCTTTCTCTTTTTCTTTTTCTTAATTTAATTGAATTTCAATTTATATTAATTTAACTGAAATTTCACATTTAGTTTTAAAATTATTTTAATTATGTCTGTGATTTATACTTCTAGATTTTAGTTAGCTCAATTGTATCATAAGTTTAATAAATTAATTCATTTAAGACATTATTATTATTATTATTATTATTATTATTATTATTATTATTATTATTATTATTATTATTATTATACACAAAATTTCAGAAATTATTATTATAAATTAATTTAAATATTTAATCAAATTTAAATGCATAGATTAACAAGTTGAATCAGAATTAATCTCATACACTAATAACTCTAAACTAAACCATAAATACTAAACCTCAAACCCTAAACCCAACTTAAACCGAATTGACCCGAAAATTCAAATGTTGACCCGACCCGAACCGAAAGCAACCCGAACGACCCGATTTTGACCCGAACTGAAAGCGACCCGAGCGACCCGATTTTGACCCGAACCGAAAGCGACCGATCCAATATTGACCCGACCCGAAAACAACCGATCTGATTTTGATCTGATCCAATAACCGAATCGAATCTGACTCATCACAGACCCGAATTAGACCTGAACCCGAACCGAATCTAAACCGATTCTAGATAGACCCGAAAGACCCAAACCGAACCGAAACGACCCAAACCGAACCCGAACCAAACGACCTGATTGCCACCTCTAGTCATATAACATCTCAACTGGGTATATGACCCGGTGGGTAAATATAGCATTATTTATTTTCAAGCGCATTTAAATGTACGTCTTTCTAAATGTTGTAATAACAATTATATCAACCAAATTATACTCAATTTTAAAATCTCAAATGATGAGTAGCCTCAACCTAACCTTTAAAATACTTTTAAAACTATTTTTACATTAATTATTGATGAGTCTATAATTAATGAGTCTAGAACAGGCAATAAATTACCACACACCACAAATTTTAAAATAAATATTGAAAATTTTAAGTATTCGACGTACAATTAACCGTATCTCAAAATAAAGTTTGAGTTAAATAACCATTTCATCTGTTTATTTTTTTAATATTTTTAATCTTTAATATAAAATATTAATATTAAATTCTCCATTAGCACCACCATTTTCAGAGTGTTGAATTCAATGTGTCGAGCCAATCTACATTATTTGAGGGGGCTTCAACCCATTGTCCGTAAGGAAATCTTTAATGGCGATGTCAACTGGGAAACTAATTTCCTCTTCAAAAGATGAAAATTATTAACACAATGCATTAGATTATTATGGCCACAACAGCCCCAGTTTACTCGCTTTCAATTTATTGTAAATATATTTCTCTAGAAATAATTTCCTCTACAAAAGATTTAATGAGTGATGTTCATATTGATATTATTTTCTCTGAAACTTTGTGTTACTTGTGGGATTGGTTAAGTTGAATAAGAAGTGAATTATTTGTTTGTAAGATGCAAATGGTGTTGCTAATGGAGAATTTAAAACTAGTATTTTAAATTAAAGATTAAATAATATTTAAAAAATTAAAACAGGAAATGATTTTACAACCTAAAATTTAATTTTATTTTAAAATATATTTAATTGCATATTGAGTAGCTGATAATTTAATTTAAAAGTCAATACAAATTCGGACGTTCGCTTGAATTTTTTTCTATAATTAAATATTTAAAAAAACGTTTAACTCAAATTCGGTCTAAATCGGGGATAAGTCTACTAAAAATTGCGAAAATTAAGCAAAACAATTTAATGGCTGATCATTAACGGCACAAACTGCAAAGAATAAAAAGGTAAAAGTAACAAAGTGTAAAAGGGAACCACAATGGAGAAGAAGACCGGCGCCCCCAGAGCACCCAGAGACCCCAGAGTTTTCAGAGAAGTGGAGAAGAAGACCAAATATCAGTCACCATCAGGACAAAATCGCCACTCAAAGCAAACACGATCAGGATTCACAGTTTTCGTTAATTATGTCAGCAAAAGAATCCATCAAGCTACACTTAGCAAAGCATTTGCTGAATATGGCAAGGTCCTGAGTTCGTACATTGCCTACAACAACCCCAAAAGAGCAAGAAGCAGTCACACCTTCGCCTTCGTTAGATTCGCCAGGTTCTTGGATGCGAAGAGAGCTATCGTCGAGGGCAACAATAGAAAGATGAATAAGTTTTTCATTAAAGTTTACATGGAGAGAAAATCAGTTTCGGACTACCACCATACCATAACAAGCAAACAAAAACCAAATGAAACACGATTGGCAAATGACTATCTGGGGTCAAAGGTGGTTAAAGGAAGATCCTTCAAAGACGCCCTGCTCAACAATCACTCTCTGTCAGAAAAGGAAAAAGGAACACAAAACCAGAATGCAAACCCAGCTAGCGATTTGTGCTTGTGTCAAACTATAAAATTACAAATCCCATTCTCCCCGACAGAATCAGATTGGCTTAGACAAAGTTTTATCGGCAAAGTGAAAGGCATGTTCAATGCATACTTCATCCAAGAAGCTTTGCGCTCAGAAGGTTTCAATGTGAAAGTCAGTGTTTGGTCTGGCTACTTTGTACTCATCCAATGTCTGGAAATTGAACAGGTGGACATATTGTGGGATCTTAAACAAACTATCCTTGATTCCTGGCTCGACGACCTTGATAAGATAGACAACTTCTTAGCAAAAAAGAAATTAGAGATATGGGTCAACATTGAAGGCCTTCCGTTGTTCGCCTGGCACGAGTCAGTCATTGCCTCCATTGCCAGCAAGTGGGGAAGATTTGTTAAGATCGACGAAGACACTTCGAGGAGGGATAGACTTGATGTAGCCCGTGTGCTACTGGGAGTAGCTTCAGTGACGGATGTACCAAACACTGCCTACGTTTCTCTAAACAGAGAAAAATTCTTCATAAAAATGTCGACATCGGAAAATGAGGAAAACCGGTGCTGGATCGACGGCGAACCAACGGTCAAATCTCCCGATGAAGCCGAAAGTTGTCGCTTCGAAGATCTCGCCACTGCTTTCAATGCAACGGCTGTGCCGCCTTACCCTGATACAGCTGGGATTAATATCCCTTTCCAACACGTGAAAAATGTTGAACCCCCTGTTGTCGATTTCCCAGTTGTAAACATGGAACATGTAGGTCCATCCCACTCTCAGACGGGCCACACCACAAAATCAGACAACTCAGAGTCCCTCATACCTGTTCCCATTAATATCGGGCCTGATTCTTCTCTTTCCACATCAGGTCTCAACATTCACTCACCTCCAACTTTTGATAAAGAGTCAGGCCTGTTCACAATCAAGCCCAAGCTCCTAAAGAACCCAAAGAACATCTCACCGTTATTCATCAGACCAAGTCTGGAAAAACGCTTGCTACGGAGATCCCCAATCTCGGCGTCGGTGAGAGCTTCTCAGCCCTTGGCTCTGGCGGCCAACCACCATAAAACTCTGCCGGCGTACACCCAATCACAAAATAAAACCCAACTTGAAAGGCTAAGCCCTCCTGAAGCTACCACCTCTGATGTAGCTAACAATAAAGCCGTGAATGAGCTCAACTCAGATTGCAATGAAAGCCCCTTTCACACCTTGGAGAAGGAAGCTCGTGACTGTTTACCGGTCTGTAAGCAAGTGGGTCTTTTTTTCAAAGCTTCTGACAAAGAAGTTTGCGATAGACTAAAGGAATTGGAGCTCCCTGGTAATCTCCAGTAGAGGTAAATTTTCAGTACATTTTTATTCTCTTATTTTTATCCATGAATCAAACAATATGTGTTACCTGGAACATTAGAGGATTGGGGAGTAGGGAGAAGAAAGCTGCCACCAAAAGACTACTGTTAAACAGTAAAATCAGTTTTGCTTTTATCCAAGAAACAAAACTTCGAAATTGTGATGAATGGATTATTAGACAAATTGTGGGATCTTCTGGAAATTTTGATTGGTTATTTGCTGCTTCGAATGGTCAATCTGGTGGGCTACTAACCATATGGGATTCTGAAGCTTTCGAATGTAAGTCTCATACCGTTGAAAGCAACTACATCTTGCTAGTAGGTTGGCTGAAAATTTAGAATACTAAGCTGCAATGCTCACTGGTCAATGTGTATGCCCCTAGTGGGCCGGCAGAAAGGAAGAGTTTTTTCATCAAGCTAAGTGAATCTTTAAGCAACACAAAGCTACCTCTCATCCTGAGAGGTGACTTCAATACTGTCCGACGAGAAGAAGAAAAAATTGGAGTTTGTGACAGAAAAGCAGAAATGCAGATTTTCGGGGATTTCATCAATTCTCTACAGCTTTTAGACATTCCGATGCAAGGTGGGATCTTCACTTGGTCCAACTTCAGAGATAAACCGTCTATGAGCAGGTTGGATAGATTTTTACTCTCTCCCGAGGTGTTGCAAAATTGGCCGGATCTTCTGCAAAATTTACTTCCAAAAAACATATCCGACCACAATCCGGTATCACTCACAGTAGAAAAACAGAATTGGGGTCCCAAGCCTTTTCGCTGGTTTGATCATTGGACAGAAGATGAAGATTTAGTAGCAATCATAAATAAAACTTGTCAAGAATTACCTGGTTCGGGTATAAGTGCTATGCTCAGAAGCTGCAAAGTCAGGGCTAAAGAGTGGTCTATCAATGCGAAGGAGGGCAACAAACCTTCTATCGCACCCTTGGAAACTAAAATCACTGATCTTGAATCCAAAACCAACGGAGAGTTCACAGAACCAAGCCTCAAGCAGGAAATCCTTGCTACCAAAAATAAGTTATGGAAAGTAGTCAGGCAAAATGAAAGAGAATGGCTGCAAAAATCGAGACTAAAGTGGTTCAAGGCAGGAGACAGGAACTCCAATTTTTTTCATGTATTTGCATCTTCTCAAAGAAGTAAAAATTTGATCTCCAAACTCAAAGTTGGGAACTGCACTCTAACGGAACCAAAGGAAATCAAGACATCTATTTAGACCCACTTCAAACAGATTTATAATGCGAATCATACACTCTTGGTGGATCGGATCGAATGCACTACTCGCTCAATCGATTCGAGTACAACATCATTGCTTGAAGAGCCCTTTACTATGGATGAAATACACTCTGTTTTATCATCCACAGATGGCTCGAGAGCTCCGGGGCCGGATGGCTTCAATATGAATTTTCTAAAGAAATTCTGGCACAAACTCAAATATGAAATCTTCAGCTTTTTCACAAATTTTCACAAGGGGGCAGTGTATGACAGAAACTTCAACCATTCATTCATCGTCCTTATTCCGAAAGTAAGTAATCCGACTACCATGGAAGACTACCGTCCCATTAGCTTGGTGGGATGCATATACAAACTACTTGCAAAAGTTTTAGCAATTCGATCGAGAAGAGTCGGTCACTTGGTCATTGGCGACTCGCAATTCGCCTTCAGTCCTGGAAAACAGATCATCGATTGTTCTCTCATTGCTAATGAACTCATTGATTTTAAAAGAAGAAAAGGACTGCCAGGGGTGGTCTTCAAAGTAGACTTCTGGAAAGCATATGATTCCGTCGACTGGAATTTTTTACTCTTGGTTCTGAGGAAGATAGGGTTCGGTGACAGGTGGTGCAGCTGGGTCAAGGAATGCTTAGAGTCGACTAGAATTTCTATTCTTGTCAATGGATCTCACACTAAGTCATTTTCCATTTCTAGGGGATTAAGGCAAGGCTGCCCTTTATCCCCGTTTCTGTTTAATTTGGTTGCCGAGGCTCTTAGTTCCATGTTAAGCAAGGCTGTCACGCAAGGTCTCTTCAATGGCTTTCGTCTGGGTCCTAACTCCATGGAAATATCACACTTATAGTTCGCAGATGACCTCATTATATTCTGTGGTGACAGTGAATCCCAAATAAAGAACGTGATCAGAATTTTGAGAGGTTTCGAGCTTGCCTCTGGTCTCAAGATTAACTTGCGCAAATTTAAACTGCTTGGGGTAAATGTGGCAGATTCAAAAATTGATTATTGGGCATCCTTATTTCAATGCAAAAGTGAGAAGTTCCCTTCAACTTATCTTGGACTTCCCTTGGGAATTCAGAAAAATTCAAAAGCTTTGTGGGCACCACTAGTAAATAAATTTCACAAGAAGTTTGCTGGATGGAAATCAAAAACACTCTCTTTCAGGGGAAGAATCATTCTTATCAAATCAGTCCTCTGCAGCCTCCCAACGTACTTCATGCCCTTATTTCCGATGGCCGCCTCCATCTGTGTTACGCTATCAAAACTGATAGCCAAATTCCTATGGGGCTCTCTAGACAAACGTGCAATACACTGGGTTAAGAACGAGCTGTTGGTTCTTCCAAAATCAAAAGGAGGGCTTGGTTTGGTTGACTTCAGAACTCGCAATCTGGCTTTACGGAGCAAGTGGCTCTGGCATTATGGCACTGAACCTAATTCTCTATGGCGACAAATCATATCCACCATTTATGAACCTCATTCGACCTCAATACTGCCTACCTCTCGCTCGGCTTATAATAAGTCTTGGATATGGAGGAGCATCACTAGTCAACTCTCCAATCCTAACTCTCTTTTTTTGGCTAATATCCGCTTCAGGGTTGGTAATGGAAAATTTATCCAATTTTGGATTGATAAATGGATAGGAAATACTACGCTGAAATATGCATTCCCATGCATCTATGCTCTCGCCATTAAGAAAAAAGGAACAATAGCAGAATTTGGTTTTTATCAGAATAATACTTGGCTTTGGAATGTTGAACTATATAGATATGCTCAAGATGGGGAACAATCTGAGTGGGAGGAATTCTCAACCCTATTACAGGGAAGCAAAATTAATCCTTCCTTAACCGACTCTATCATATGGTCGACCGATTCAAGTGGAGTGTACAGCATTAAATCCTTTTGCACAAATTCTGTCACCGAAAAGTATACCAATGATGAAGTTTGGGGTTTAGTATGGTGTGGTCTTTCTCACCCAAATGTTGAAGCTTTTCTTTGGAGAGTCATACATGGCAAAATTCCCACTAAACAAGAACTGCAGAAAAGGGGAATCATTCCTCCGAGTTCTGATCTTTGCCCTTTCTGCAAAGTCAACCCATAATCTATATCGCATCTGTTTTGTCACTGCTTCTCAGTGTGGGCTCTATGGTTGAAATGGTGTAACTTATGGAACGTGAGGTTCACTATGCCTTCAAGTGTAAAAGAAATGCTAATTCAATGGAGCGAACAGGAGCCGAAGTCCCTTAATCGACAGGTATGGAATCTCAGTTTTTTCAGTTTCATTTGGACTATCTTGAAATATAGGAATGAAATTACATTTAAAGAATGCAAGGTTGATTTAGACTTCCTATTTAACTTGTGCATTCTGAGATTGATATGGTGGTGCAAAGCCAAATGGCCGGATGAAGCGTGGTCAATTAATGATGCAATAGCGGACCCATCCACTCTAAGATTTCTTGAAAATTCGCCCTAAGCTGGTAAAACCAGTCCTGTGGAATGCCCCATCAAAAGGAATCCTTAAATTTAATACCGATGGGGCTGTTTGTGGGAGTTTCAGCAAAGCTGGAATAGGTGGTGTCCTTCGGAACGAGTCTGCAAAAACCCTCCTTTACTTCTCCAAGAACGTGGGATATAGTGACATTGTATCAGCAGAATTACTCGCCATTTTTGAAGCAATTAACTTACTCGAAAAATCCAAATGGCGAAACAAATTCCAAGTTATAGTTGAAAGTGACAGCCAACTGGTAATCAAATGGTTGAACAACCCTCATAGTACTCCTGCTACCCACAAGGATATGATTGAATTTTGTGTAAAGTCCAGTAAGTCTCTTGACTGTAGTTTCAAGTATTCACCGAGAGAGTGCAACACTTTTGCAGATTACCTTGCAAAAAAAGGTATAGACAGGTCTGAAGATTTGTGGTTTGTCGATTCATCATAGTCAAGGGAAAGCTGCTCGGTCATCCTAAGCAATGAATGGTCACTGGATTGGCATTTCAATTCATTTGTTGCTCCTTTGCAAGATACATTATGTTGTAGTTTACTTGTGCCTTTTTTTCAACAGGGTGATTATTATGTACTCTATGCATTCTACTGCGTGCTCTTTTTCCTCCAATAGGTCTAGGGAGGTTTTTTAACGAGGCCAGTAGTATTGCTATTCCATTATATAATAAAAACTTCTTTAAAAAAACAAAGTGTAAAGGGGTTGGTTGAATTGAATTTTGCCTCAACACCAACCAAAACATATTGGGAGCGCCGGAGCGGTGATTCTTCTGGTATAACAATTGGTATCGATTTTTTTTGGTAAAACTGAAACACAGCAACAGATGCTAATCAGCTACGTTTGACTCTTGCAGCAGGGGGTTCTGAAAATTTCATAAATCTGATCGGAGTTCCCCGGCTCATACGAGCCAATTTATCAGCAATAACATTTGAATCTCGATGAACATGTTGGAACACTGTTTCCCAATTGCGTCGAATCAAGAACCGAATTCCATCCACAACGGCATGGTTTTTCAAGGCATTGGACTCTCCATTTATAATCCTTAAGGCCTCTAAGCTATCAGATTCCACTTCAATTCGCCGATATCCAAGATCCCAAGCATGATTCAACAGCTCTTATATCGCCCACAACTCCGATAGGAGAACCAAGCACGTGCCAATACTTTTGGAAAACCCCAAAATCCAATTGTCGTCAGCATCGCGCACCACTCCCCCCACTGCAGCTGTACCAGTTGCCGGGTGCACGGCTCCATCAGTATTTCCTTTGATCCAACCTGTTGTTGGCTTCCTCCACCTCCCTCCGCTGGGCTGATTCATAGTGTTCCCACGCAAAGGATTCTCAACACACGCTGCAAACTCCTTTGCGAGCTTGAAGCAGTGATCGATAAAGTCTCATTTCTCCACATAATGCTCGTCAAAAATAATGTTGCAGCGTCTCCTCCATAGCTGCCACATAATCGCCGCAAATTTGCTAGGCCAATCTTCATCCTCGCAACCAAACGTATTTGGTTTGGTCATGTTAGTGACAATCCAGTCCTGCAAATTCACAGACATAAAATTATGAAGCATATGCAACGGAATCAAACGTCCAAATAGTTTTAGCTTTCGGACACTTCCTGAGAATATGGTCGATATCTTCAGCAGCGCTTCGACAAATTTGACATATGCTCGTATCAGACATATGTCGTCTCATGCGTTCTGTGTTGGTTAGCAAAGCTTCGCGCATAGCAAGCCATAGAAAAACCCGGACTCGTTGAGGCACATGAGCTTTCCAAACTGTTTTCCACTGTGAAACGTTGTGTGTTGATGCAGCTTGAATTAGAAACTTGTAAGCATATTTCATGGTGAACAAATGTTTTTCCTCCCATCTCCATATTGGTGTATCCTCACCCAATCTTCCATTAGGTAGTTTTATAGAAGCGATACGTCGAAGAACATGATCCGGAACACACGATCCGAGACGATACCAGTCCCAATCACCCGAGGGAGTAACAAAGGCTGCCACCCGAGTTGGCTCTAGAAATTGAGGCAGTAAACACTCCATTACAAGTGGTTCAGGAAGATCAATCCAGGTGTCAAACCAGAAATCCGTTTGTTTACCATCCCTTATATTCCAACAAATACTATTACAAAGCTCCGGCCATACATTACTAATTTCACGCCATAATCTAGAGCAATTATTACAGGCAATAGACATAGGAACTCTCGACCTCTATGCATATTTCTCTTTGCATACCCGAATCCACAATTTTTCCTCATCCGAAATCAATTGGAAACCTAACTTTATCATGAACGCCCTATTCTATTGGTGGATATCCTTCAAACCAAGACCACCATCCTCGATAGGCTCTTGCACAGAGCTCCACTTGACCAAAGATATTCCACACCTATTAGAAGATTTGCCCCACAGAAATTGGCGAATTATGCGCTCCATCTCCTCACAAATATTCTTAGGTAACCAAGCAGATTACATTGCATACACAGGAATCGCCTGAAGAACAGCTTTTGCCATAGTGATTCTACCCGCTAGAGATAAAGAACCCGCAGCCCAACCCGAAAGCTTGTTGCGCACGTTCTCAAGGAGATACGAGTACGTTGCCATGGTTACGTGTGAATGCAACAAAGGAACTCCAAGGTATTTGCCCAAGTCTGAGACCTCTTCGAATCCCAAACTTTGAGTGATAGCCTGTCGCATGTTAGCAATAACATTTTTAGAGGAAAAAATCTTGGTTTTCAACATACTAACCCTGTGCCCAGAATTATTGCAAAAATTTTCCACAACGCCTTTGACAACATCAACTTGCTGCAACGATGCTTCCATAAAAAGGACAAGGTCATCCGCGAAAAAAAAGATGAGACAAACCCGGGCTATATTTCGAAAGATAGATTTGCCGCCATTCCCCCTCATCAACTTTGCCCATAATGGCTTTCGATAAGCGTTCCATGTAGAGTACAAATAAATATGGTGACAGCGGGTCCCCTTGGCGTATCCCACAGGTTGGTTTAAACCCTTTCGTCCGCTCTCCATTCCATAGAACCTGGGTTGAAACAGAACGAACACACGTCATTATTAAATTAATAAAATAACTCGGTATACCTGTAAGCTTAAGGGTTTCCTCGATATAGTCCCACTCAAGTCGATCATATGCCCTTTTTTAATTTATAAGAACGTTCCAACTTTATTTGTTCCAGGATCTAAATTTCTAACCTCAATTATTTTCAAATTTAACGTATTTGATATTTAGATTAAACATATTTAAGCGTATATTATTTTTAAATTTATTTAATTAGGATCGTGTTTATAAATAATTTGTAATTTTTTTCCATGACACCCCTTTTCTCTTTGAAGAAATAAAAATGAAAAACAAAAAGAACACTGTTTGAAAATTGATTTTCTATGCAGTCATAAATATAGTGAAAAAACAGGTAAAATTGGCCATATAGGCCAAGAAATTTTTTTATTAGGGAAATAAGGTGGTTTAAAAATTATTTAGGGAAATAGGCTAGTTTCCACAGTAACACGCCATTTGCACAAGGCATCTTTGGACCTTGCCAGGTGCAAACAACGAGGTCTCTTCTGGCAGCAATTTGGCGCGGCTTGGCAATGAGCAGGGTGGCAGCGAGCAAGCTTGACCGCGTGCAGGGTGGAATGCATGGGCCATGCAGAGCGGGCTGGCAGGGGGACCTCGCCATTTCTACATGGCGAGGTGATATTCGACCAGGGTGGAGCAGCCTTTTCTACATGCATCACGTGATATTTTTTTACATTATTTTGTGTATATATAAGATAGATAGGCGTGAGTTAAGAGTTGGTGATATTTGTGAAGAGAAGAAGAGAAAAAAATTTGGTGAAGGTGAAGAGTTTTATGTATATCTTTTTAAAGATATATTCGAATAGGGGGAGATCGTTGGAGTGTATTATTCTGATCTTTTCTAAGTTTCTCACTAAGTTGAAGCTATCCTGGTTCTGATTGTTGGTTCGAACAAAAAGAAGCTAGTTTTTCAAAATTTTAATCTGGTAAGTGCATGTATTTTTTAATCTGGTTTTTTAAAGTTAGATTTTTTACTTTGTGTATTAGTCATACATCTTAGGTTTAAGAGCTATGACGTGGTTATTTCTTGCAACCAGGTTAGAGGAAACACGCAATTTTCGGGATCGTATTGTATTTCACTGAACATGTATATATATATTGAGTGTAACTATTTTAAGTATATTTGTAGTGTAACTATTTCTACATGTATATATTTAAATATATTTGAATCTATACTAGAATAATAATATGAGTTAAATCGAAATATATTTGAAATGAAAATCCTTACATGTGTATATTTTCACATAATAAAACATGATTATTTAGTTTTTACAAATAAAAGTGTTTATATAAAATTTCCCTTTTAAATGTACATTTTATGAAATAATCATTTTTAATAAATTTAATTAATTTATACATAAAAAATTATTTAAAGAAAATAAATTATATATATGAAAATCAAATATTTAATTATAAAAAGATAATAGTAATAATAATAATCATTTTTTAAAAATATTAATTATTAAAAAGATTTATTTTAATAAGAAATAATTATTCTTTATTATAATTTTGAGAAGAAAATTAATTATTAAAATATGTAAATTATAAATATTAAAAAATAATAATATTTTAAACGAATTCTTATTATAAAATTATAATATTCAATAACACAATAATAATATATGAACTTTTGTATTATTATTTTAATAAGAAATAATATTCGCATAGATAAAAAATGTTGAAGTTAATACAATTTTTTATGTATATATATTCGAATGATAATTGTTTTTTTAGCTGTAAAAATAGAAAAATGGCATCTGAAGGAGTTTTGTTGTACCGTGACCATGAGTATATTTCGTCTCATATTCACGAAGAACAAGTAAGTAAATGTTTTATAATTTAAAATTTCATATTTACTATGTAATTGTTATAATACGGAATTATAATGAATTAATTATAGGGTGTAGAGCATATGATTTGCTGTCGAGGAATGACGATAAAGGAACCTGATGAGCGTTTAGTGTATTACCTACAACGAGCTAGTTTTTATAATGCTTCATTTCTATGTGGGTTTAAGATAGTCCCGGGTTGAGTACTGCATTGATTGAACGGTGGAGACTAGAGACCCACACATTTCATTTTCCATTTGGCGAATGCACAATAACCCTGGAGGATGTATCGGTACAGCTTGGTGTTCTAACAAATGGGAAACCATTGGTTGGAGAAAATAAGTACAATATGACCTTTGCACGCAGTACCTGGGCAAAGCTCCTCCCGAGTCATGTGTGGACGGGCTACGCCTCAAAATTTCATGGTTGCAGCAGGAATTTAGTGTGACCAATGAATATGGTCACCGAGAACTTGAGTGTGCAGCTCGAGCTTATATATTACAACTTATTGGTGGTGTATTGATTCCAAATACATCTGGTAATATGGTTCACACACAACACATGTCGTTCTTGGCTAATTTGGACACAGCTGCTACATATAATTGGGGGTTCGTACTATTGACATTTTTGTACCATAAAATATGCAAGGTCACAATTATGCATGGTGAAAAGGTAAATTCAGATATGGGTGGATTTCAAATCTTACTGCAGTTATGGGCGTGGTATAGGTTGCCTTATCTAACGGCCATTTTATCTGTACTGGTACATATGGAGTTTCTGCTTGCTGGAAGGTAATAATGTGATTGTAGTTGTATATAGATATTTATTGATATAATATTTATATTCAATGACTTTGAAATATAATTTTAATATATCTTTGCAGATGGAGACATAAGTTGAAGAATGCGAGGGTGGTTCACAACACTGTTAGAGATACAAGATTAAAGATCCAAACAATAGGAAAAAATCAGGTATCATAATTAATTTTTGAAAGAGAAATTGTATATTTGATTGTGAGTGAATTCATATTAATAATTATGTTTTACAGTTTATTTGGCAGTCGTACGCGAATGACAACATCAAGACTTGCCTACCAGATATTGTGCTTAAATGTGCATCATTTTGGGGTGCAGTTGTGCCTTTGATCTATTTTTCTATTGTTGAGTTCCATTATGCTGACAGAGTGTTGAGGCAGTTTAACTTTCATCAACCCATTCCAAGAGCTCCACATGAACAAATTCACACTGTTCGTAGAGGTGGATTCAATGAGAATTGAAGTGTGAAGCAAGCCGATTTCATTGAAATGTGAGAGGAAAGATGGACGCGGTGGTTGATGATTTTAGTCCAATTCAAGCCAGCGATTTTGAATTTAATACAGAATATTATTCATGGTTTTCGGCAAATGGGAAACCGTTCATAACATATGTCGAAGAAGCAAATAAATGGCTTGAAGATCCGCAGTGCTCAAGACACGTACACTTTCCAACCGAGTTTGGTCAGAGCTCTCAGCAATCAACAGACCAACCGGGTTGGCATTCTTTGTGGTCACGATCTGACTCCCCTCCGATACATGTAACAATAATCCTTGGGAGCAACCACCATTTGGTAATGTCTCGAAACAAACACCATTTCAAGAAAGTCATCAAACATTTGAATTTGGTCATGTTCCGCAACAATCACCTTTTAATTTTGCAACTGGTGGTAGCTCATCTTCTCAGCCAGCTTACAATGATGATGAAGGATACGTACCACAATTTTAGTATCCTCAATCATCTGTATATGGGGAAGGTTTTGGTGTTGGTAGTGTGACATCTCTATTGTCAACAACTACCGTTAGCAACCCATCATTTCATCCTGAACAAATGTTCACTACACCATCTACTATGCAAATAACGGATGATCAATTTTTCGATGACGATGAGTTGGCTCCTAATCGACCACATAGAGAGATTCACCCCGCTCCGCAATACGATAAAACATCATCTTTTCACCGGCAAGTATTACCCAAGAGGAGGCGAAAATAGGGTTTTTTTTATTTATTTGTAATTTATGTTTCCATGGTTGAATATTTGCTCACCCCGGATATTTCATGTTATATGTATTTCTTTCGATTTCGATTGCATTTTGATATTTATGTTCTTTGTTAATTTCCATATTCAATTTCTAAATTCCAATTTCAATTTCAAATGAAGACTTTACATTAACACGAAAAATGGAATAATTAATGAAAAGAACATAATAAAATAGAAATTATATTAAATAATATTATAGAAAAAATATAAAATATAAAATAAGAATAAATAATAAATTAAATTGTATTACCGTAAATTGGATTAAATAAAAATAAATAATACATTAAAATAAATTACAAACATTAACGAGAGAAAAAATATTTACATTACCATAAATTTACATACATTAAACAAAGCATTTAGGTTGACGGTCCGGCACGATAGTTGAAAAGATTTGATTTGTTCGGACACTTGTTTCTTGAATGACTCGGTTCCGCACAAAGAGTACAATGTTTAACTTGAACTCCTCCCTCTCTATCATCTGGATCATCCATATTCGTATTAATACGAGTAGACTTCGGTCGACCCTTCAGCTTTCTACGAAGCACCGTATTTGGTAACCATTCTTCATATATTGGCTCTACCGGCCAATAGTCTTGGTTCGAGATCGTGTTGAACTGAAATCTATATATATTTGCAATATTTTGTAGTTTATAACAGTCATCCGCAAAATCGTAAGGGTCGAGTCGAAAATGCAAACAAGCGGCGTGTGCGTGAGAGCAAGGGTATCTAAATGCTTGGAATGCACCACAGACCAATATCGGCTCACCTCGGAATTTAGCTTCCACATAAAATTTCCATCCATGTGGGTCGAATGATCTTACTCGCATAGCGGAGGCTTTGGCTTGAAGTTCGATCATTTTATACTTCAGGGTTTTAGACCAACATTGTCCGATGTTTATTCGAGAGTTGGCTTTCTACCCTTTGTCGGACCACACTTTGCCCAATCTAAAGTAAGTCTCCCACACAATACTTGAAATTGGGAGATGGTGTGTTCCTTTAAGAACTGAGTTTATAGCCTCTGCAAGGTTAGTTGTTATATGACCATAACGCCAACATTCATCATAGGCTAGTGATCATCTTCCCGTGGGGATGTCATTTACAAATTTTATTACATTTGCACCGTGTCGCCTCAACCTTCTGATCATTTCTTGAAATTTTGGTTGAACTAGTTCATATCATATTTATAAAAAAAAACAAGTTAAATAAAACAACAAGATGAACTCAAAAAAATTTAAATTTTTTATAAACAACAAATAACAACTTACTCGCGCCTAAAATCTCTTTCCAGACCTGATTGTTTCCGAACCGCGTCTTCGCATTCGCTGCAATATGACATATAAAATATGCTGGATATGCATGTGGGGGTTTCCATAAACTCCCACGCCTGTCAATTATTGATAAGAGCACAGTTCCTCTATAAAAAATCATGCAAATCTCGTCTTCTTTTACAACATGATTGCGTAGGTGCTTCAAAAAGAATTCACATCCACCGCATATTCCTTTTCAACTATGGCAAAGGCAATTGGGAATATATTACTGTTTTCTTCTTGTGCAACAGCCACGAGTAATATATGACTGTACTTCTCATACAGCCATGTACCATCCACTTGAATCATGCGTTTGTAGAATGGAAACCCTTGAATGCACGCATTGAACGCCTAAAATAACTTACTAAATACTCTTTTACCAGGAATTAATTCGCCTTGTAAGTTGAACGGCGGCAAAGTCTCGTACTCTACAACGGTTCCCGGGATGAAATGTTGCATTGCTCGTAAAAGAGCTGATAGCTCATTATACGATTTATCCCAAACACCATAGAGTTGCGCCATCGCCTTCTGCTTTGCCATCCACGCCTTGTAGTAAGACGGAACATAGCCAAGCTGGGTCCGAATAGATGCTACTAACACTGCAATCGAAATTCTTGGTTCATGTTCAACCAAAGCCCTAGTGTAAGCACATATTAGATCATAGTTTAAATTAATATGGTCATGTGATAAAGCCATATCGGTACAGGTGTGCTGCTCAATAATCCGTGACACCTCCCATATTTCAGTCCTCTTCCTATAAGAAATTCTTACCCACCACAGACAGTTGCTCTTCCAATGAAAACACCTTACACAGTAGGTACTTCTGTTGGACTCAACAACAGAAAATGACGTACGACGTTTGATACAATGCTCCTGAACTACAAGCTTCGCACTTCTTTTGTTTCAAATTCAGTCTTTAGTTCCAATTCTCCAAAGTTCGAAGATGATGAAGAACCAAATACGCGAGCTTGATATTCCTGATCTTTTATTGCAGTATAGTCAACTTCATACATGCAGGCTGCTGGAGCTTCATAGGCTGGATAAATATGTTCTGATTGTTGGGGCTCCGGTGCAGCATTACCCCAAATAGCCGGATGTTCATTTCTTAACCCGAGCCTAGCAACAGTCGTGGCCCAAACATCTTCTTCAACATCAATACCATTGCCCTAAGACGCATCTATCATAACAACGTCAATATCATCGGCATCGAGTAACTGAACGTCATCTTCTTCACTAATAGGAATAATATTTTCTTCATCCTCACTGAAATCTTCAAGTGATTCGCCCCAACGACCAACAGTTGGTTCGGTGTCACAATATGTTGATGAACTCATCTTCTGTAAATATTAATAAAACATAAGCAAAACATTAAAATTTCGGGTTTTCTTATTAAAATTTAAAAATATTATTACCATCCGAATATATCTTCAACCATACAAAAAATATACAAAGCCTCTAGAATTTAAAAAACAGATTAAAAGGAAAAAAATCACTTACTTAATTTTCACTGACCTTTAAAAACTCTTCAATCACTGTCTTCGAATATTTCTTCAGAAACTCACAAACTCTTTCCTCTTTTCCGACTCAAACTCTCTTAATTTTTTTTCTCAACCCCTACACTCATTGTTGAGTGCGTAAAAGTTCTATTATTTACACCCGTTTTAACCCATATTTCTGCTGCATTCAAGCATCATTGCATTGCATTTAGGTTAGTTTTCAATAAAACATCACAATTATATAAAAGGCACAGATTCTACTAAAAGATGGCATATTTTGCAGGTAGCTGCCATGGTTGACGATGAAGGTAGGCGCAGGGCAGATAAGCAGGAAAGCTGAACTGGACAAGCAGCCGAAGAAGACGAACCTGTCATGGACCTGTCGTGACAGCATGGTGACAGCAGACTTATGAAGAGGAAAAGCAAAGTGGACCTCGATAGATAGAGAAAAATCTGCTCGTCTGTCGTGTCAAAGCCACATATTTTTCCAAGCCCCGGATCAAAAGATATGTCAAGCCAAAGCCCAAGGAGAGGAAATTCCTGAAAGCAAGGATGCGGCTGGAAAGTAGGAGTCTTTAGAGATTTAGACTTTATTAGAATCTTACTTTTAATTAAAGTTGTAATCCTTGTTACCTTAGATAACTTGAGCCCAAAGCTTATATAAGGGCATAGATTTAACCTAGGAGCACAACGGATCACCCCATAACCGAAATCAAACCCCTACCGTCCACCCGTCACCGACATGTTCTAAATTCCCCCTAGGGCTACGGGTTGTTTTGTAAAGTAGTTGCAAGGGTTGCTTTGTTTTAGGATTTTTTCAAGTTCAATAAAATAAACTTCAAGTTCTTTTATCTTGGTTTTAACATCTTGCAAGAGCATCGGGAGAGCATTGTGAGGTTATCCATTTACTTAGCATCGGGAGAGTTAAGTATACGAAAGAGATAAGAGCGCGTTCTCTAGTTTATAGTTGAACCATCTCGTGCCTAGGGATAGGGCGAGGTTAAGTGGCTAAGGAAGAATTCATACACATCGGTGTTCATCCTTCGATTCACGCCGGGAGGTATCATCAAAGACGTGATCATCGACAGACTTGTGCCTAGGGATAGGGCAAGGCAGATCTGGGATTCTTGCCAAGCTTGAAGTACAGAGTTAGTGTTCGCTGCCGCGACAGCTAACGGACAGCCGCCGCGACAGGTGCTGTCGGCGACGGGAGCGACGACAGAACTGGAAATCCTAAGCAATTCAATACCTGCACTACTGAGCAATTCAATACCAGCCCATTCTCTCTATCTTGATATTCCAACTCTTTATTTACGTTTTACTTTATTATTTTCGTGACAATCTCTTAAAACTATTTCCTTTACTTCGTGCAGTGAAATTAGGTGAAGCTATTAGCCCAATCCCTGTGGAGACGATATCCGATACTTCGTATCACTTTACTACTTGCGTCGTGTACACTTGCACTACAATTGCGATAGACTCTTTTACACGCAACAAGTTTTTGGCGCCGTTGCCGGGGATTGGCAACATAACTACACCTTATTTTTATTGCACTTTTTGTTTTTATTTTCGTTTTTGTTTTTATTTATATTTTTCTTTAATTTTTTCTTTTGTGTTTACAACTCTCGCTTTTCACAAGGTTTTCTTGTTTATGCGCAGATCTAAAAGAGGTGAAGATCCTGAGTACAAATTAGATCCGGAAATCGAACGTTCCTTCAATCTCAAGAAACAGATTCGCCACCTTTTAGACCGGAACGAGTACCTTGAGGAACAGCTAGAGCAGATGGCCCGTAATCAGCCCGGTGATGGAATTATACCGCCTGTCGGTGACCCGCCCGCGGCAGATGGACGACGGTCATGTCGTGACTACATGCTGAACGATCATGTAGAACTGGAGACCACGCTACCGGATATCGATGGTGATAACTTCGAGCTTAAACCTGTCATGTTTAGTATGATCAACAACGCCGGGCAGTTCAGTGGTTCTGCGATAGAAGATGCCAGTGAGCATCTCAAAACATTCTAGGAGATCTGTGGTTCGTTTAGACTACCAGGAGTTAGTCCGGAGATACTGAGGCTTCGGTTATTTCCTCATTCATTGAGGGACAGAGCTAAAACTTGGTGGAATAAACTTATGTCGGGTTCTATTATGACTTGGGCGGATTTAACTCGTGAATTTTTGTCTCGTTTTAATCCTTCGCATTTAGCTGAGCGATTACGTAATGAAATTGCTACTTTTCAACAGGAAGATGACGAGCCGATGCACGAGGCCTGGGACAGATTTACAACTCTTCTTCGAAACTGCCCAATGCATGGATTTCCCGTCTGGAATCAGGTAACTTAGTTTTATAATGCTGCTAACTTACAAACTCGCATTCGAATTGATTCTGCAGCAAATGGACTATTATTGGATAAAGATCCGGACGAGGCCCTACAAGTTTTGAAACATCTGGCTAAGAATGAGGAGCAGTTTCCAACCGCTAGAAGAGGAGGTAAACGGGTACTTGCTGTCAAGGACTATGAGGCCGGCAACACTATGAAATCGCAGGTAGCATTCCTTACTAAAGCAATGAAAAAGTTATTGAATGATGATGAATTACAAGGATTTGATGTCGAGGAAGTTTGTGCTACTTGTGAGGGAAATCATAGTAGGGATGAGTGTCCAATAAATATAGAAGAGGGAAAATATGTTGGAAATTACAAGCCGAATTATAACTCCAACAACTACAACCCTAATTGGAGGAAGGATCCCAAATTTTCCTAGAGTAACCCTAACAATGCCCTGAATCCGCAATCACATCATCAGAATCAGGGGGTCCTAGATTGTTGACGCGACAGCATCTGCCGCAGAACCTGCCGCAGAACCTGCCGCCTCAGCAGCAACAGCAGCCACCACCTGCCACGAGTAGTATATTGGAGCAGACTCTGGCCACCTTTATGTCTCAGACTGGTACGTATATGGAGAATATTAATCAGTTTGTCAAGAAGACGGAAACCTTTATGGATGAAACCAAGATGAGAATGACAAATCATGAGGCTACCTTGAAATCTCTAGAGACACAAATGGGTCAGGTGTCGCAGCATATTAAGCCACGGCAGAATGGAGGATTCCCTAGCAATACTGAAAATGCTAGACCGCCCCCACATGAGCAATGTAAGGCGATTACTACTAGGAGTGGGAAAAAGTTACCAGGGCCAGAAAAAGAAGCTGAAACAGAAAAGGAACCTGCCTTGGATAAACCTGCCAGGGGGGCTTTCCCGACAGGTGATAAACAGACTGCTGCCGATGAGCCTGTCACGACAGCAGAAGCGACAGAGGAGAAAAAAGATGAGTATCGTCCTCAGATTCGCATACAGTGGGAAGGACGCATTGTTGATTACCGTCCTCCACCACCTTTTCCGCAACGGATACAGCAAGCTAAGCATGAATCTCAACTTAAAAAGATTTATGACATTTTTAAACAGGTTCATATTAATATTTCGTTGTTAGATGCTGTTAGAGAGATGCCCGGTTATGCTAAATTTCTCAAGGATGTTATGTCGAAAAAATCTAAACTTGGGGAATTTGAAACGGTAAAGATGCAAGAAGGTTGCATGAGTATTCTTCATCGGCAGCCACCCCAGAAAAAGAAGGATCCGGGGAGCTTCATCATACCTTGTGTAATCGGCAACAGATTTGTGGGTAAGGCACTTTGTGATCTAGGTGCTAGTGTTAATCTAATGCCCAAATCTGTTTTTCAGGAATTAGGTATTGGGAAGGCGCGGCCCACGGCAGTTACCCTACAGCTAGCCGACCGCTCTTACGTTCACCCCGAGGGAAAAATTGAAGATATTTTGGTAAGAGTGGATAAGCTTATTTTTCCTGCTGACTTTCTCATCTTAGATTGTGAGGCAGACGAAAACGCACCAGTCATCCTTGGGCGACCCTTCTTAGCCACGGGAAGATCATTGATTGATGTGGAAAAAAGGAGAACTCACCATGCGCGTGAACGATCAAGAAATTAAGTTGAATGTTCTCCAAGCAATGAAACATGTTGATGTAGATGAAGAGTGTAAGGCCATCATTGAGGTGACCTTTGATCAACCCTGCATCAGGTCGGGCTGCCGTGATATAAAATTTGGTCACTACCACGACAGCCACTTACAGGCCTGTCATGACAGCAACGACGACAGCACCGACGACAGCGACTCCTCTGAATCCGATACATCTGATACTGAAGGTCATGAGGAGGTAGACTGGTTAGACCATCGTCCAGGTAAGTTATTCGAACCCTTGAATTACACTTCGGATAACCATTTAATCCAAAAGCCATCTACTGTCGAACCACCTGTCTTAGAACTTAAGCCCCTGCCAGGGCAGCTTAAATATGTTTATCTTGGTTGTAATGATACACTGCCCGTAATCATCTCTGCTAAGCTGCCGCAGGAACAGGAACGACAGCTGATCGACATGTTAAGGCAGCACAAAAAGGCGATTGGATGGACGATAGCAGATATACAGGGCATTAGTCCGGCAATATGCATGCACAAAATCCTTCTAGAGGAAGATCATAAGCCGACTATTGATGCCCAAAGGCGATTAAACCTTGCGATGAAGGAGGTAGTGCGTAAAGAGATAATCAAATGGTTAGATGTTGGTATTATTTACGCCATCTCCGACAGCAAATGGGTAAGCCCGGTGCAATGTGTTCCCAAGAAAGGAGGCATGACCGTGATAACCAACGAAAACAATGAGTTAATCCCAACCAGGACTATGACCGGTTGGAGGGTTTGTATGGACTATCGGAAGCTTAACAAAGCTACCCGAAAAGACCACTTTCTTTTACCCTTTATTGATCAAATGCTTGATAGATTAGCGAGAAAACCTTACTATTGTTTTCTTGATGGTTACTCAGGTTATAACCAAATTGCTATTGCACCAGGGGATCAAGAGAAAACGACTTTTACATGCCCCTATGGAACATACACGTTTAGGAGGATGCCGTTTGGACTCTGTAATGCACCTGCCACCTTTCAAAGGTGCATGATGGCTATATTCTCCGACATGGTTGAGGACTTCCTTGAGATTTTCATGGATGATTTTTCCATCTTTGGAGACGATTTTGAGAGCTGCCTCGGCAACTTACAAAAGGTACTTGAAAGATGTGAAAAAGCTAATCTTGTTTTAAATTGGGAAAAATGCCACTTTATGGTGGATGAGGGGATAGTTCTTGGCCATAAGATTAGCTGCCGTGGGATAGAAGTCGACAGGGCCAAAATAGAGGTAATTGAGAAGCTGCCGCCGCCAACCACAGTCAAGGGCATTAGGAGTTTTCTAGGGCATGCTGGTTTTTATAGGAGATTTATCGCGAATTTCTCAAAAATCACGAAGCCCCTATGTCATCTCTTAGAGCAGAACCGACCCTTTGACTTTAATGAAGAATGTACTGAAGCATTCAAGGTTCTGAAGGAAAAGCTAGTGACAGCCCCCATAGTACAGCCACCAGACTGGACACAACCGTTTGAGATCATGTGTGATGCCAGTGATTATGTTGTCGGGGCAGCACTTGGGCAGCGCAAGGACAAGCTGTTTCACGTCATATACTATGCCAGCAAAACATTGAATGATGCCCAAGTGAACTATACCACCACAGAAAAAGAGCTGTTAGCTGTGGTGTTCTCCATCGACAAGTTTCGTTCTTATATACTTGGGACGAAGGTAATAGTGCACACCGACCATTCTGCCCTTAAGTACTTGTTCGCAAAGAAAGATGCAAAGCCTAGGTTGATACGATGGATCTTGCTATTACAAGAGTTCGACCTTGAGATCAAAGACAAAAATGGGACAGAAAATCAAGTGGCAGACCACTTGTCAAGATTGAAGACGGGACAGAGTCTACCGTTCGATGAGACACACATACTGGAGACCTTCCCTGATGAGCAGCTCTTTGCTGCCGCAATCGCTGTCGCGACAACCATGGCGGCAGGTAAGTCTTCTGACCTTCCCTGGTATGCTGATTTCGTTAATTTTATAGTTAGCGGAATATTTCCTTCTGATCTTAATTATCAAGCCAGGAAGAGGTTCCAAAATGATGTTAAGCATTATTATTGGGACGAACCTCTTCTTTTCAAAATGTGCGCAGATCAGGTTATAAGGAGGTGTGTACCACAAGAAGAACAAGAAGACATTCTCCATCACTGTCATGCTTCACAATATGGAGGTCACTTAGGAGGCAACAAAACTGCTGCCAAGGTGCTGCAGTCAGGGTTCTACTGGCCGACACTGTATAAAGATGCACAGGACTTTTACAAGAACTGTGACAGGTGCTAGCGGACAGGTAACATCTCGAGGAGAAACGAGATGCCACTGTAGAATATCCTAGAAGTCGAGATCTTCGACGTTTGGGGGATTGATTTTATGGGACCTTTTCCATCTTCATGTGGAAATCTTTACATCCTCCTAGCAGTGGATTATGTCTCCAAGTGGGTAGAAGCAATCGCAACTCAAAAGAATGATGCCAAAAAGGTCCAAAAGTTTTTGCACAAAAACATATTTTCTAGATTTGGCATCCCTAGGGCGATTATCAGTGATGAAGGGAGACATTTCGATAATAAGGTAATTGCTGCCGCCTTGAAGAAATATGGTGTTAAGCATAGGATCGCGACAGCATACCACCCACAGACCAATGGATAGGCTGAGATTTCCAACAGGGAAGTGAAGAACATTCTTCAAAAGATGGTTAAACCAACTAGGAAAGATTGGTCTCTACTTCTGAATGATGCATTATGGGCATACAGGACAGCTTTCAAGACTCCATTGGACATGTCTCCATTTCGACTGATTTATGGGAAAACCTGTCACTTGCCTGTCGAGATCGAGCACAAAGCATATTGGGCAATCAAGGCAGTAAACATGGACTTGGACAAGGCAGGCCAGAAAAGGCTGTTAGATTTGAATGAGATCGATGAAATACGGACAATGGCCTACGACAATGCAAGGATTTACAAGGAAAAGACTAAGAAGTGGCATGACAAGAAGCTGCTGCCACGACAGTTCTGCCCAGGGCAGCTTGTGTTGTTGTTTAATTCTAGGTTGAAACTCTTTCCAGGGAAGCTCAAATCTAGATGGTCTGGCCCGTTCCAAGTGGTTCAAGTTTTTCCCCATGGTGCCATTACAATTCAATCATTAAAGGACGGGCACCAATTCAAAGTCAATGGACAACGCCTCAAGCATTATCAGGGGACTGAAGCCCCAGGAATACAGGAAGTGGTTACTTTAGGTGATGCCCCACAAGGCATCCCTAATTTAACCTACTTTTTATTTTTATTTATTTTATTTTATTTATTATTATTAGGAAATTAGGTTTATTTTATTCGAATAATGTTTTGTTTTTCTAATTTCAGTTTTTAGGAAATAAAGGAGTCAAGAAGAAAAGGAGAAGTGACCCAGGCCCACCGCCCATCCATCAGCCCAATAAAACCCATTTATGGAAACCTGTCGTTTCGGCTGCCGCCGCGGACGGATATGACAGGCTGTCAACAGACTGACATGGCAGACGACGAAGCGTGCGGCAGACGCGTAACAGACGCTTAAATGCGTGTCAGACGCGTCAGACACGCTACATCCAATCTGCCGCCCCGTTATTCCCGCCTGCCGTTGCGGCATTAAATGGGCAACTACTCGACCGCTATATAAACCCCTTCCCATTTTCATTTTTCATCACTTCTGATTTTCTCTCTTGTTGTTCTCCTCTAGTTTTATTTGTTTTCTCTCTTTCACAGCCCTTGCAATCAAAATGTCGTCGAGACAAACCCGTCAGAACGCTGCTGCCGCTTCTTCTTCAGCAGCAGCATCACCATTCGCCAAAAAGGAGCTACGGGAGGAGCGTGGCTTTATATACAACAGAGATGCCCCTCATATGGGACTGCGGCCGTTCATTGTGAAGGCCATAACGGCACAGCTATGGGAGGACTTTGCCGAGCAGCCGGCAGAGTTAAATGATACTTTGGTCCGAGAATTTTACAAGGCCATCGACAGCAAAACAGCGACATCTGTCACTGTCCGAGGAGTGGAAGTGCCCCTTACCGCCAACAGCATCAACCATGTGTTCGGCCTCTTCTTTGGCCCCAATGATGATGCTCACCAACAATTTCTGGACACCCTCGACGCTGCTGCCTATGATGCCATCATGGTGGAGCTGACAGAAGCTGGTACGACATGGACTACCAGCAAGAAAAACCCCCACTCAGTCAATAGGGGGCAGCTTCTCCCCGAAGCAAAACTGTGGAACGCTTTCATCAAAAAGCGTATCCTGCCCTCGTCCCACCATACGACAGTCAACCGACAGCGCTTGGCCCTCATTCACTCTATTATGCATGACAGGCCCATCAATGTGGGCAGGTACATAAGGGACAGCATCATCGATTGTGCCTTCCGCTCAGACTCACGACTCTGCCTGCCGTTCACCATCACCGCCCTCTGCCGCTGTGCTGCCGTACCAGAGGAACCCTCCGACAAAATCAAGACGGGCAGTGGCTGGACTGACAACAACATCTCCAGCCTCATGGAGGTCATAGTCGTATCACCCATCAACGCCTTCGACCCAAATGCTCCTCCTGCTGACTCCGATGATGAACCTGCCACCGACCCTGCCCCAGATGCTGCCGCCGACACCGCTCCGACAGATCAGTCTGCCCACATCCTTGCTGCAATCCTACGGGTAGAGGAGCGCCAAATGGGTTTGATGACTTTTATCCGCGACTTCTCAAATACAACGGTAAATTTCATTACTAATACTTTACATTATTCGGATGTCATCTTCCCCACCTTCCCCGCCCATTATTTCCATATTCCCTCCCCCACACCCACACCACCTGTCTCTCCCCATATGCATTCTGCCGCTTCCACACCAACCCCTGCCCCAACGACAGAAGGCAGCCCACCGGCAGACACCTCCCCTTGAGGAACCAAAAGACTTGCCACTGATGACAGCCCTCTTATCCGGAGGAATTTGGAGAGGGACTTTACGCGGGTCAAGCGAATTAAGCACGTGGCACACAAGAAAAGGCTGCCCAAAGCCATCACCACCAGCAGCTCTTGGGACAGTGGTAGCAGTTCCGACGTCCGGCTAGTGGAGCAACCTGCCCCTCAACTTGCCGATGAACCTGCCCTTCCACCTGCCGATGCACCTGCTGATCAACCTGCTCCTGAACCTGCCCAGCCTCCCCCACAGCGCAGACACCGTCATCAGATCCGCGTCAGCAGCAGCAGTGAAGGCAGCGATTAAAATTTAAGTTTTTACCTCTTATTGCTGCCTGCCTTTATATTTTGTGATGTACTTTTTTCTTTCTTTTATTTTTCATGTCATTTTGCATTGAGGGCAATGCAACCCTCGAGTTTGGGGGTGGCAACCCTCCATCATTAATGGAGTCTTAAGTACATTTTTTTATTAATTGTTGTGTCTTATTTTTTTATCTATTTTTCTTTAAAAAAATCAGAAAATCAGAAAATTTAAACTGTTGGCTTAAAGCTGTGAAGTTAACTTACCTGTCATGACGGCTCTGTCGTGGCAGCATCTCTAGGACAGGTTAAGGAAAAGTTTAGAGCCTTTCTATAGTTCTGAAAACTTAAACACTTTTGTGACTGTTATATTGCTTAGATTTCTTTTAGCCAAACTAGAATAGGAAGCTTAGAACTTGGATAGCCCCTAGAGGTGCCTAACACTGGCTCTAGGAAAGAAGTTTAGCAAAAGAAAATCAAAAACCTAGAGGTGCCCGAAACCGGCTCTAGGAAGCTAACTAGAGGTGCCCGAAACTGGCTCTAGAAAAACTTAGCTTGAAAATAGAAGAAAAAGAAGCATGAAAATGTGCCTTCTAAAAAAATAAACTTTGGCATAAAAATTCGAGTTAAGAAGTTGAATATTCTAGTGAAACTAAGAGAGTCTTAGCATATAACTGTTCACAAGCATGCACACACTGCACGAGAGCTATAGGGAGATTCCGGACAGATCCTAATCTTTTCCGACAGGTTGCTGCCGCCGCAGAGAATGAGCGACGGGTAAGGGACAGTTCACTGTTTGAAGGCCAACACAAAAATTTTCATTTTTCTTTTAAGTCTTCATTGCTTGAGGGCAAGCAAAAACTTGAGTTTGGGGGTGTGTTGAGTGTGTAAAAGTTCTATTATTTACACCCGTTTTAACCCATATTTCTGCTGCATTCAAGCATCATTGCATTGCATTTAGGTTAGTTTTCAATAAAACATCACAACTATATAAAAGGCACGGATTCTACTAAAAGATGGCATATTTTGCAGGTAGCTGCCATGGTTGACGATGAAGGCAGGCGCAGGGCAGATAAGCAGGAAAGCTGAACTGGACAAGCAGCCGAAGAAGACGAACCTGTCATGGACCTGTCGTGACAGCATGGTGACAGCAGACTTATGAAGAGGAAAAGCAAAGTGGACCTCGATAGATAGAGAAAAATCTGCTCGTCTGTCGTGTCAAAGCCACATATTTTTCCAAGCCCCGGATCAAAAGATATGTCAAGCCAAAGCCCAAGGAGAGGAAATTCCTAAAAGCAAGGATGCGGCTGGAAAGTAGGAGTCTTTAGAGATTTAGACTTTATTAGAATCTTACTTTTAATTAAAGTTGTAATCCTTGTTACCTTAGATAACTTGAGCCCAAAGCTTATATAAGGGCATAGATTTAACCTAGGAGCACAACGGATCACCCCATAACCGAAATCAAACCCCTGCCGTCTACCCGTCACCGACATGTTCTAAATTCCCCCTAGGGCTACGGGTTGTTTTTTAAAGTAGTTGCAAGGGTTGCTTTGTTTTAGGATTTTTTCAAGTTCAATAAAATAAACTTCAAGTTCTTTTATCTTGGTTTTAACATCTTGCAAGAGCATCGGGAGAGCATTGTGAGGTTATCCATTTACTTAGCATCGGGAGAGTTAAGTATACGAAAGAGATAAGAGCGCGTTCTCCAGTTTATAGTTGAACCATCTCGTGCCTAGGGATAGGGCGAGGTTAAGTGGCTAAGGAAGAATTCATACACATCGGTGTTCATCCTTCGATTCACGCCGGGAGGTATCATCAAAGACGTGATCATCGACAGACTTGTGCCTAGGGATAGAGCAAGGCAGATCTGGGATTCTTGCCAAGCTTGAAGTACAGAGTTAGTGTTCGCTGTCGCGACAGCTAACGGACAGCCGCCGCGACAGGTGCTGTCGGCGACGGGAGCGATGACAGAACTGGAAATCCTAAGCAATTCAATACCTGCACTACTGAGCAATTCAATACCAGCCCATTCTCTCTATCTTGATATTCCAACTCTTTATTTACGTTTTACTTTATTATTTTCGTGACAATCTCTTAAAACTATTTCCTTTACTTCGTGCAGTGAAATTAGGTGAAGCTATTAGCCCAATCCCTGTGGAGACGATATCCGATACTTCGTATCACTTTACTACTTGCGTCGTGTACACTTGCACTACAATTGCGATAGACTCTTTTACACGCAACACTCATCTTCCCTAAACCTTATATATACACATAAAATAATATAAAAAACTACTCCCCTTTAATAGCTCGTACCTAAACCGCCCTATTTACCCTCATCTAAAGCTTGATGTACATGCATGGCACATGCAGGAATGTCAGGCACCCCATGCATGAGCCCCTGCGCTGAGACGCTGTGTCGTCCGAGCCGAGAAGCCTGACTCCAACAAGACCTCGCCAGGAGGAGGTGGCATTGTTAAGAGAACGCCAGGTGCAGGTGGCGTGGTCCAACTTGCACTGTAGAATCTGGCCTATTTCTCCAAAATTCCCCCAACCCGCCCTATTTCACTAAAAAAAGTTAAAACACCCCATTTCTCCAATTTTGCCGAATAAACAACAAAAAATCACCGACTTCTTTTTTGTGTCTCTTTCTATGTCCTAACACTAAAATATTAAATTTTAAGTTAAAATCTTAAATTTTAAATCTTAAACCCTACACCTTAAAAATATACCCTACCTTTAATTCTTCAAACCCTAAACATTAACCCAAATATTAAATTTTAACCATAAGCTTCGAACTTAATTTTTTAGGACAAAAACATAAATAAGATCACTAAAGATGAGTAGGAGATTACTATTAAAAAAAAGTAGGCCTAGTCTAAAGATGTCAAATCTTATCACAATAAGTTTTGCATGTCCATAGTGGCATGCATTTTTCTTTTGCTGTGCACAGATTTCATATTAGTGGCAATATAACAACATATAAAGCGAAACCAAGAGAATCTCACCCTCGCGCGTTCAAATTCAAAGCCTATATATATATATATATATCCCCTTTGTCACACTAACTTTACAGACACGTGAGGCTGTGGCAGTGGACAAAGCAAGCATCCAATAGCTAGTCTTCTGCTAGAACATGATGATATTCACTGTTTTTGGTGTTCATCAATGGTTTCCTCACCCTTAGTGAAAAAAGAAGGCTTAAATGAAAAATCAGCCCTCTAAATATGCATTTTTTCTGTTTTAAGTACTTAAATTACGGTCTGGGCAAAATAAGTCCTTAAACTATTTTTTCGTCACTTTAAGTCCCTAAACTATTTTTTTGTCAAAAGAAGTACTTAAACTATGTCATTGTTTTAGTCTCTAAACTATCTATTGGTCAAAAAATCTTTGTGATGTGTCAACATCTTATTAGTCGAAATAATTTTCTTTTGACTTAAATAACTATCGGACTTAAAGTAACTAAAAATGATAGTTTTGAGACTTATTTTGCCTAAACCATAGTTTAGGTACTTAAAACAGAAAAAAAAAAAAAGAAGCAAAGTTTGAGGGTTGCTTTTTGGTTTAAGCCAAAAAAATCCATTTGGAATATATATATACACTTTTGGAAAACTGAGAAATGGTATGAACTGTCATGTTATTCTCTCATTTTTTTTCACATATTTTTCGGTGAACGGTAATCATAAGAGTTTTAGTAAGTTTGGAGTCGAGTCGGATCATATCCTTTTTCGTTTTACAAGCTTTCCTTCACTTTTTTTTTTCATCCACAAGATTTAATCCGGTATCTAATTTAATCATGTTTAGGGCGGAATCAGTAATCAAATAAGGCAATTGCTATAATCCAAGTGTAGCATCCAATTTTGAACAAAAAAAAAGTGTAGCATCCAATTTGTTTCACATTGTTGGAGCTTCGCCTTACACTTCAAACTATGCATGCACGCATCCTCCCACAAGAGATGCAACAAAATACAAGTTGAAATTTGCTTAATTATTGTCTATTCTTAATTTCTGATCACTTTATATGAGAAAAATATGGATTTCTTTTAATTAAAGCTCAAACAATCAAAGCATCCAACCAGGGATAAATCCACTTGGTGCAACTGCAGAGCCTGCAGCAGTATCCTCATCTGCAATATTACTAGGATTGTAACTGCAGCAACAAAAATAGATTTGAGAAGTAAACAATTATGTAAAGGCTCAATTAAATTAACTTCATTTCTGTATACATTACCCCATTTGCAGATGTAAAGGCTCGAAAAATCCATCCGACCGAGGCGGCGGCAGATGGTTGTATGGAATGCTTTGCTCCCCGGTTTCCCATGACGATCGTATTGTCGAACTACTTTCCTCCAACTGGAAAAGTATTGCAGATGTAACGAATGCTATTAAGATCGATTACAATAAATATCAGATGTAGGTAGAATAATAATGATTTTGGAGTTTTTTTACCTTCCTTCTCAGGTTTCTGTTGGTTTCCAGTAGGTCTTCTTCCTGTAGAAAGAATACAACATAAGTAAAACAATATCTAATACTACTGATTAATGATTAAAATGTATTAATACCTTTGCTTGCAGTTCAGAAAGTTGGTCCATCATCATCTGCATCTGCATTCATGAAAGAGCAAAAGGAAGCATCAAAACTAGGGGGGGGAAACAAGGGAAAAGTTCAATTTTTTGGTACATTTTATGGTCCATGTTCGGGACTCGTGACTCTCCCTCCAAACAATGCCGTCTCCAAGGTTCAAACTCGGATTCTCTTCTTGGGATTCAATTTTGATTACCTTTCTAGATCTGATTTTCTTCAATGAGAAGTCCAACTGGTGCTCAACCTGCTCCAGTTCCTTGTTGTCCAAGCCACCTAATTCTTCCCCAAGAAAATGTCTACAAAATCCAAAGTGGAGTATAAATATTTTCATATTAATCAGCTTATATCATGAACAAATATAAACTAAGAGAAACAGTTTAGTTTGACCTCTGTGAATGCTGAAGGACCTCAACATTTGCTTTGAGCTTCAAATATTCCTGGTACTTGCTCTGCTTGACATCAAATGAATCACTGTTAGATTGTAAAATTAACCATTGAGTCCAAATGGAAGGGATTAATGAACCTGTGTGTCCATTTCTGATTGACCAGATTCCAATGCTCCATAGGTGTAACTGTTGTATTTCTCAAGCATCTTAGCCATGCTGCTTACAAAAAAAGGAGGTCAGTATATGAAAAATTGAGCCAAATCAGAATAAATTGGGTCTGGGAACTGGACATTAGCCTCTTCCTTGCCATTAAGCCAAGTCCTGGTCGGCATAGTGTAGGTATATTCTTGGCTAATTACTGGGACAAAAAGCACAAAGTATAGGTAGATTCTTTTGTCTTGTAAGAATTTGCTTTTTGTTTTGTGTCCGTCATCTTTTACTTTTATGCTACCTTTTATTGTGGCAATTTTTTGCTACTTTGTCCATGATAAAATGCTTCTTTACCCCCTTTTCTTTTTCTTTTTTCTGAAATTTAAGGTAGGGTTTATTCGATAGAGAAGAATGAGGAAACTCATCTAACAAAAATCTATGAGAAAATGGTAGAAAAACTAGACACCACCATGTATAAGAATGTAAAGACCCTTTACATGGGGGAAATAAACCATATCTTGTAGTATGTTATACAACTATAATATTGTTCAAGAATACTTACTGCTAAGTAGTTATTTTGATATATTGCTGTGATTACATGGTAGTATCTGTTCATACTTTTTCTTAATCCATTGACAATACACACTCCTTGCATCCACAGGTGTTCAAACTCATAACTCATAAGATGAACATCATCCTCTTTTACACTGAAGCCACTCATTGAATTTGGACATCGAGGTTCTTAAGATTTCACTCAGTGTCTTAATGTCAAGATTTGCTCTACCAAGTTCTCAAGGGAAAATAATTGCATGCATGGAGACCTCAAAATTCTACTAAAATTTGAAAAACCAACCCCATTTTTTTCTCTTTTCCCTATGTTTTTTGAATGAAACATGAGAGATTACAGGCAAAAAAGCTGAAATAAGTAAAAATTAAATAGCAACTATCATGTATATGAATGAAAGAAGAATGGAGGTAGCAAGGGAGATAGTTAGAGGGGGGCCCTGATAGGCTACCATAGTAAAAGCACAAAACTTGCAGTCATAAGCTTTTAAAAGAAAGCACAGCCTTTTAATGCACATACACATACATACTGATACTGCAAACATGACAGATTTGTGAAAACAACAGTCATAAGTCATAACAATAACAAGACAATGTAATGTATGTGTCGACAAGACATAGTCCATATGTTCCATATCAGTGCGTACATGTGTTACATTTTTCGAAAAGAAATGAATTTCATTATTTCAAAACATTAGGTTTGAGAAGAACTTGAGGTGAGAGAATTTTCACCCAATTCATGGCCTTTGATTCAACACTTGAACCTCAAAAGCTGAATCACAGTTCAGACCGACAGCTCCTGACTTTGGTTTTCTCAATTCAAAAAACTAACTCATGTCATAAACAGCAGCAGCAACGTTTTACATTTCCCAAGACCCATAATTACCCCCTCCCAAATCATCATTAAACCGTGTGCAAAGAAAAAACTTAACAGGGAAAACTTTTCCTATGAAAACGAATCTGCAGTTATGTATGTGTTTATATATATATATGTATAGATCTCCAGGAAAAAGAAGAAGAAGTAACAATAAACTGAATCAAACCCACCACTTGAAATCAACAAAGGAAGAGAAAAGGGGCCATTAAGAGTAATATATATGTATGTATATACCTAGAAGTGCTGCAGAACTCATAGAGCTTGCCACGATTGGAGAAGATGATGAGAGCAACCTCGGCATCACAAAGAATGGAAAGCTCGTAAGCCTTTTTCAGCAACCCATTCCTCCTCTTTGCAAACGTCACCTGTCGATTTATCTTGTTCTCGATCCTCTTCAACTCCACTTTCCCTCTCCCCATTATACTATAATATTAATATTATTATCCAAACCAAATAAACAAAGCAAAAATCTTTTTTTCCCTTTCTGTTTAATTTCAGAAACCCATTTCTCTCCTCTCTTTTTCCCTTAGGGAAAAGAACCTGTCCCTCTTTTATGTTCTTTATGAGAATAAGGGAACTCTAATACACCATAGCTATTAGGTTTTCACTGTTTGGTACCTCAGAAAACAAAGGAAAGTAACAAGAAAACAAAAAAAGTGGGTGCACTAGCGTTTTTAATGAACTTATCTTCGTCCAGGGCTTTTAACTTTTCGCTAGCTTGTGCAGTTGTGCTCAGCTATACATCCCTATTATCACCACCTACATATTTATACTTCATACTATTCCTTCCTATAAGTACCTGTTAGTCACGCAAATTTGCTTATATTTAAACTCGGGTCTAATTAACCTTTTAAATCGAACACAAAATTTTCTCTAACACTCTTTTTTATTCACGAGATTCGAATATATCACTTTATTTTAAAAGGAAATATTAATTTTTTATCCACAACATTCGAATGTGTTACTGAACAGGCATCAGCATCTTACTATTCGTCGGTCAAGCTTTGCTTTTTTATCTTCTCTTTTCTTTAGTTTTTTTTGTTGGTTAATTTAGTTTGAGTTGACAACATGACATGAACATCAACCTTAAACATTCCTAACCTTTTAAGTGTTGCTCAACGTGTCCATTATACCCTCTGTTCTTGTAAATTTCACTGCTAGGGCATGAAATAAATATTCTTAAAAGTATCACATTAAAAATAGCGTAATTATTCTATGTACAAGCGTTTGTGGAAATTTTACTTCCACAAACATTTTAGTTTTAGGAGTAGGGATTTTGTTTAGGGTCCAGTGTTTAGGGGTTTTAGTAGAAGACTCTTGAATTAGAGGGAGTGGTTAGAATTTAGGGTTTAGGGTTTATAAGTTAAAACTTAAATTCTTAACCATATTACCCTAAAACTAAACCCTAAATTCTAACCTTAAACGCTAAATTCTAAACTCATACATTTAAACTACTAAACTCCAAACTATATCCCTAAATCTTAAAATTAAGACGTTAATGAAAACTTTTCGTTTCTAATTCCAGTACTTGAGATATTTTTCCCTCAAAAATAATATATAATGGAAGTTATAGAATTATTTATTTTTTGGTTCAAGGAACATGAGGTTTCTAAAAAGTAGGCAGGAATTGGATCCTAAATGGTCCTAAATCCTAAATATTGAGTGTTGGAAATGAGGAAAGGATAAGCAGATCATGTCAGAAACAAAAAGCAAGATAGTCAAAGGATGCTTAGTATAATAGTATCCGATCTGCATGTTATCTATCATATTCATATCATATTTTTTTCTAACCATAAAAAATAAGATTCATTTCCTTTGGGTCCAAATTCCGGTGTTGTAAATTGAGTAAATTATATAAGCTTTTTAATTAAGTTAAAAATTATATAAGTTGTAGCAAGGTTAAGATCTGAATTCCGGTGTTGCAAATTGAGTAAATTAATTTCGAAGGATCGCAGCCTCTGATATATCTAATGTAAATTAATCAATCAATGAATCAAATATTAATTAGTATATCAAAAAAATTCAATATATAGCTTTCGTGACAATTTATTCTTTTCATGTCATATTTGTATAATTTTTTATTTGATCTAATGTATCCACCACTAACATTAATAACTAATTCTTTCGTCGCAAGTGCCCTCATTAATGTTATATTTGTATTTTTTAACAAAGTTATATTTGTATATTTGTCAAGTTATAATCATGTGTAAAATATTTTATATTTTATATAAACTTTGATGTGTTTTTTTTTTTTGTAATTTTTTTGCTTCCAAAACCTTGAGGATTGCTCCTAACATCCGAAAAGACCATAACGTATCTATGTCCAACAACGATATTAACCATTACACGGTCGAATCTCATCTACAGGGGCGGTTTCTTAAAGGGACTAGACTAAAGGGGGTCATGGTGCCCAAAATTTTGAGAAATTATAATTTGATACCTATTTTTAAAAAAAATAATTAGTCCCTCAAGATTTATAAAAATCTATATTAAATATCAAAATTTTGAACATTTTTAACTAAAGTTCCTCTCATAGTTTTTTTAACTTATTATATTTTTTAAAATTGTCAAAATTTTAGTTAAATCCTCAAAAACTTAAAAAAAATAATTCAAAACTTCCAAATTAAAAAAAATAAAGTTGACCCACAAATTTTTACCATAAATTCTGCCGCTGCTCATCAACAATTTCAGATATCATTTCCTAAAAAAACATTTCCTCCAAAGATTCCAACCTTCACTCAATAAGATATTTTATGCAATATCCGAGGAATAAAAGACCAAAAAGTTTTTTCTTTGAGGAACCAAATTGATGACTACCGTTGTAAAGTTAGGTCAAGTTTCAGACATTGAAGATGCTTGATGCTGTTGAGCGATGATGATGATGATGACACCTGTTTTCTTTAGCAGTTTATTTGATTCATATATGCCCAAAATTTATTTAATGGTTACAATTTTTTTAAAAAAAAATGCTGGTCAATTATGGAAGTAGATTTTTGTATAGGTGGTTGAGAATGAGATAGTGTTTACTTGGTCAAGCATTGATCTGAACAATTTTGGTACACAAAAGTTTGAAGTTGTTGTGTTTGGGTTTTCTTTTTTCTTAATATATCACTTTTTTTTAAGTGTCTGAACTATTTTTGTCTCTTTTAGGTGTCCAAATTATCCCGTTTTTTATGTGCCTAAACTTTTTTTACCCCTTAAGGTGCCAAACTATTATTTGTATCCCTTTTAAGGTCAAACTGAAGCACATACTTTGACCAAGCAATGATAATTTGGGCACCTACTTTAACCAAAAAATGATAGTTTGAACACATAAAAGGAGCAAAAAAAAACTTTAGACGCCTAAAAAAACGAGATAATTTAGGCACCTAAAAGGGACAACAAATAGTTTAAGCACTTAAAAAACATGATAGCTTATGCACTTATTTAAAAATAATTACGAAATATATTTCATACAATTCTCTTTAGTTTAGAAATGGAAAATATTAGGATTGGTTTATCATAAAGTTTCCTGACAGATTTGAATTACTCTAATGACAATATGACATCCTTCCAAATATAAACATTAACATTGATGATGGAATATTGTGTTTTCCAAGAAATCTTGTTAGATAAAATTAAATTTTACCTCGTAAAATTAAATCTCAGTCATGCGATAAATTTTTTTATAAATTTTTTTATAATTTTTTTTTCAATTTATTCTGTTTACTTCAATCATCCTTTTATCATCTTTCAACGATTTAAAAAATATACATTATTTAAAAATTTTATATAGTATAGCAAAATCATATCTCTCTGTATAGGTCAAGAATGGGTAGAGAATAGATGCATACATAAGAGACAGCAAGATTCATGGCATCAATTGAAGGTTGCAACCTTTTCTTTTGGGTGCAAAGCTGATAATGTTAGTCACAACATGTCTTTAGTCAATCCAACATTGATGGAAACCAAAATTAAATAAAAAAATTCCCATCATAATACATAAAGCCATCGATTCCATAATTTGCGAATCATGTTACATAAATACTAGAATTCTTTTTAACTTCAAAAGTAGGATTAACAAGTACTATGATACATTTTTTATTATTATTATTATTATTATTATTAGGAAGGTCAACAAAAAACATAAAATGATTTCTTTAACTTATAGAATTATTTTAAAAAATTATTGGTATGTGACAAAGTTACGGTTGAAGGTGATAAACTTGCAATTTTTTTTATTAATTTAATGATAAAACCACGTGATAATTCCCAATTGATTGAACTAACGAAGGACCAATATAAAAAAAAAACCTAATGCCCGACTTTTTTTGTTTCTCTCTTTTAAAAAAAAAAAGAAAACATAAAAATGCAATCACAGTCAAAAAGAGTGATATTGGATTAGAAAACGTGTCGATCTCTGATTGATTAGTACACTTAATCGAACATCTATTTTCCTTCTTGGGTTTACAACTTGTCTTAAAACAGTTATGTCTGAGCAACCTGGATTCTTGTTGGTACACACACGTGTCGGCTGCACAACTATGAACCCATGAAATTCAAATCGGGTCAATCTCCCAAATAGCACTTTTTAATCCTAAATTTCCAATGCTATTACAGCGAGTTCCACTTAATTAAAAAAAACAATCTTTTTTACTAAAGGACGTAAAAGAAAAAAAATTAAATTGTTAGAGTTCACTTTGCATTTTTAGTGTATTGAAGAACAAAAATGAAAAAAAATTGAACTAGGAGCTACCTTAAAATTTTAGCTCCATAAATTGCAAAGAAAAAGATATTGGTATTAGTTTATACAATTATTCTTAGAGTGTAAGCATTTGTTTCTTATTAATGTGAGATTCTTGGAGTTAAAATATAGTAGCTACAAGAATCTCATATTAATAAGAAACAAAGGTTTACGCTCCAGGTATGACTATATAAGCTAATGTCAACTTTTTTTTTGCTATTCATAAAACTTGTTTAGTATGCACGACGAGCTCTAATTAAGAGTTTTAATTTTGTTCCCAATAGTTTATTTTTTTTACTAAAGGACAAAAAAGAAAAAAAATTATTAGGAACTCGCTTTGCATCTTTAGTGTATTAAAAAACAAAAAAAATTGAACTATTAGAAGCTACCTTTGAAATTTAACTTCATGAATTGCAAAAAAAGATATTTAGCTTATATAGTCATACATGGAGTGTAAGTCTTTGTTTCTTATCAACGTGGGATTCTTAAAGCTAAAATCTTGAAGCTTTTAGCTTCAAGAATCTCACATTGATAAAAAAAATAAAGTCTTACACTCCAGGTATGACTATATAAGCTAATGCTAACATTCTTTTTTGCTTTTCATGAAACTTGTCTAGTATACGACGAGTTTCAATCATGTTTTTTATTTTTGTTCCCAATTGCTAGTATGCGTGACGAGTTCCAATTAAGATTTTCTAATTATTTATTAGCTCTGATTAATTAAGTTAAAACAAAAATATAAAATTTTGAAAAAATAATTTTTGTCTATAATGGTACTAATATGAGAAATATAGACTTTTGGGGTGCTAGTTTTAAAAAAAAATTGGCCTAAACTGGTACTAGTTTAGAGATTACCCCATTAAATCACTATAGACTACAAATTACCGTTCATACTTCATATCATCATATGCTCATGGCAGCCTCTTTTCTCTTTTCATATTCCTATTTATTCCTTTAATTTAATATATTTATTTAAAATCAGTAAGTTTTTTTTAAATGAATCCTTTAGTTATAAGTTCATGTTTTGACGATAAAAAAATTTTGTGTTCATACAAAATATCGAAACCATGATATAACTTAATAAGGGAATTAAAGATAACAATAATAAAAACTTGTTCTATTTGGGATTATAAGTCAAGGCTTAAAATAGTTGGGCATGAAGAAAAAATATTGAAGCTCAGAAACAATATGGGCTTGTGGGGAAGATTGCAGAGATTACAAGGCAAGAAAGGTTTGGGTGGAGATTAGACACAAATAAAAGTCTCCTGATTTCGAATTGTATAGTAAAAGAATGAGAAATTTGTTAGGATTTTCTTTTTTAACATGGTTGTACAGGGGATGGAGTATGTTTACGCAAGTTATTTTGATATGATGTATAATTGAGGTACTTTGGTTGAATAAAGCTCTCATTTATCCAAAATAAAGATAACTGATAAGGATGGAGCTATGTAGAGTTTAGAAGGGACAAGAGTCCCTTTTAATTTTTTTAGCATAATTGCATTTGAGGCCCTTTTTAGTTTAAATAGTAGTAAAATAATTTTTTTCTTCTTCTAAATTTTAGGTTTAAAAACTTAATAAACTTTTGCTCCTCTTAATATTTGATTTTAACTTTATTCCTGTAACTGATTGATGATTATTTGTGATATTTTATAATTGATTTGTCTTTTATGAGCCAAAATTTAGCCTCATAGTTTACATCAATACAAGGAAATGGATTGCAACGGAAGGCAATGCAAAAATAAATATCCCATTTTGTCAAAAGTAAGAGTGCCTTTCTTTAATTAATGTGACGTTGATTTCATATCAATGCTAAGCAATATTACTCAATTATACCCATTTTATTGATCTTTGTAAAGTAATGACTAAATTTTGATAAATTACAACTTTTAAAAATTGGTGAGATAAATTTCATAATTATATAAATTAAATCTTTTAAAATGGTTAGATAAATTTCGTTGTTTCTGTTCATTCAAAATAATAATAATGAAGTAATGCCTAACCAGTGGCGGAGCTAGGACTTTCATCTAGTAGGGTTATGAGTAAAGTACGATGTATAAAAGATTCTCGTACTACTACAATAAGTATTGTTGACCGCATACCTAAATAAATTAAGTGAAGTTAAATCTAATTTTTCATATAAAAAATTTTATATTACCACATTAAAAACTCCATACCAAATAAATCAAGTGAAGTCAATTTTACCCTCATTTACTATGCTACATCCGCCCATGTGCCTAACCGCATTAATAACATGACTTTTCTGCATCCGATGGTACATAGAGTTGGCCTAATTTCTGATCTAAGAACCAAAACACCACCCTATGCATTTACATCAATGTTCATACATATGTATGGGGCACAAATGTGTGGCAGTCGACCATTTCAATTGAACTTTGGTGGTCAATAAATACTTTTCCAACCTTAAAAAAAGCTAAAGCATAAAGCACGTCACATGGAATACAAGGAATTCTGTATAATGAAACCCTTTTGTGTATGTAATTTGTTGCTTCTTCAAAAAAAATCTTTCGAACTTTCTTTTAGAATGATTCGTATCGATATATTAGAGATATAGTTTCCTTGAAAAATTGATGTACTTTCAAGGTTTTGTCTTTCGATTTAGATGAGAGTATAGAGATATATGTTGAAGTTATTAAAGAGTGAGATCAATTCGATTTTAACCGAATTTTTGGACGTGGGATGGTTTGAATCCAAGTAGGACAATTGCATTATCAAGATAGAACTATGATGTGGTAAGTTAATTAACTTTGAAATAAATAGGGTTCTAAAATATAATTAAATCATAGAAAGTGATTAAACCAGAAGAATAGGGACCAAGGCTTAATTTAATTAATATTAACTTAAAAGGTCTTAAAAAATAAAAACATTTTTTGAGAGGGGCAATGACTTAATTACAAAGGTTTTAAAATAATTAATGGCCTAAAAATAATTAAATTATTCAAAGTCGGGGGCAATTGCCCTTCCCACGTTGCCTTTAGCTCTGTCCTTGATTATTAGTAGAATGATAATTATCTTTTAAGAGATAAAATTAAAAGATTTCTTTGGTGATGTAACTAAAAAAAGGGGATGGGATTGAAAGCAAATGCAAGATCACCTTGAATGGTGTTAGTCTTAAAAGGACAATAATATGTGTCTTGTCCTAGCCTTGTTCAACTTTTCAAATACCCTACAACATGTTTGTGATTTACAAGGTCAAAAAAGGACCCCCCACAAAAGATTGGATATGGGAAATTTACAAGGTGTGTGTGAGGGGGACAATGGTGGATTTGCTGGATTTTATGTCATTAGCTCCTTATTACAAGTATATATAATTTATACAGCTTGATGATTTTGTATCATCAATGGGGGAGTTGGCTTTAATTTCAAACATAGAAACTCTGGGCTTTATTTTTTCACAAAGAATTAGAAGCCCAAAAGCTTCTCTCTATTTCTTTTTGGAAATTGACAAAATTATTTTCCAAGAATGTGAATAAATTAAATTTGGTATTTTTTAAACATTTTTATGTGATTACAAAATATAATTTGTTCCTTAATTTTAGTTTTTTACTTATATAACGTGTATATAAACTACTCTTACTAACAATATTTTTTTTCACTGAAAGTTCGAATTTAATATTTTTAATTCCACAAACGATGATTTGTTGATTGATACTTCAAAAAAATGATATACAAAATTATTTGTGAATTCTACTGTGGAGTTTAAAAAAAATTCTACTACAACCACATAGCTTAGGTGATATTGAAAGGGTTTTTTTAAGCTTAATCAGTAGTTGAGGGTTCGATACTCGTCTGAACATAGAACAACTTTAAAATTTGTATCAACGCCTACTTTCATTGGGCTCGTAAAAATAAGAAAAATAAATAAAAAAAATGGTACGTACACACCATTACATACATATTCTTACTATTTGAATCTTATTTTATTATTCAAATTCAATTTGAATTATTTTCGAGTCGGCCAAATTTATGAAATTTTAATTGAATAAAAAAATTTAATTTTTTTCGAGTAAAATTGTACTCGTCCTTACTTAATAAAACCAACTAAAATTGAATATAATAATAATTTTAAATATAATAAAGTTGTACTATATCCACCTAAAAAACCAAGTAGTCAATTAAGAACTTCTACTTTCTTATTTTCCAATTACAACTTTTTAATAAAAAATATATAATATAAAAATAACATTTCCATGAAACAAGCACTATATGTGCACCTAGAATCGCCACGTTTGATTATTAATGAAGCAAACATTCTCAAAATTCTTTTCAATTTCAGATTTTCCATTCTTCTTTCTTTTAGTTTAACCACTAGTTTCTGACCTATTAACCGTTTAATTCAGATTAGATTTTACAGTAGCTTATTATGGAGGCGACTCTCTCAACCTATTTTTTCTATTCATAACGTTGGAATTCGAACCTTTGACCTTACATAAAGAATCTAATGTTAAGTCCCACTAGATCAACTAGTCGTTAGTTTTTTTTATTAAATGCAAAGCTAATTCCCATGCAATCTACATATCCAAAATCCCCTTCTTATCTTATCTGATCACTAATTCATGGCCACTACAAGAGACATTGCATGCCAGCAAATTGACCCATAGATGGCCACTACAATATTTGCTTGGATCAGGGGACAATGAATTTTGGGTCAAATCCCTTCATGTGGTTGTCCCTTCCGATTATATATTCTCTAAAATTCGAACTTAATTTTTGTTGAAAATATAATATACTTACCACAACATCACATTTATTGGTAAATTTCTGAACAATGACACAATGTCAATGTTTGGTCCTTGTGGGGACTTTCATTGGGCCTTTCCTTTGCTCCCCAAGACCAGGATCTTTGATGGATTGAGTTTGAATTTGATTTTTTCTTTCTTGAAATTACATGTGAATCGTAATTTTGTACACATTAATATTACATTTAATAAAATTAAAATTATATATTATCAATTCAGAGTCGAGATGGTACGTATAAACCGTACCGGCCCGACCAAAAGGTTAAACAACCTGGACAAGACACACAACAGAACCATGGCCATAGGAATGCATGGTGCTTAGAAAATGAAAGCTACCCAACATATCAGAACATTATGAGTCCATATCCCAAATATCATAATTATTGAACTTTGGGTAGCCACTCGCCTATATATGTAGACTATGGGGATGAAGACACTTAGTTTAGGACAAGGTTGTACCCCAACAATTTAGTTTAGGACAAGGTTTTCAAGGAGAGATGACCGGTCGGAATTTGTATCATGCATGCTACCTGCTGCTGCTGCTGCCATTTTAGTGGTGATGATGATATCTTATCTTGTAACCAAACAAACAAAGGCCAATGAGATTCACATACTTGTTGTGGGGCCTTATTGAACCTGAGATATCAGGCACTTGATTTATATTACCTGGTGCTGGTTTATGGCTTTGGAATTGGTTTACATTTGTCTCCTTTGTAATTTGTTGCTTGTCCAAGTCTTGTCTAAGGAAATTATGCATAGAGATGAGATGGTTTTCGATCCCTGGCTAGTTTATACAGTCTGAGATCGATCATTGTTGATAATGAAAATAAAGCTGTGGCGGTTTATGACGATTTATTTATTCTGATTTATTCAGCCATAGACGATAGTCGAAATGTCTCATAGAGAAAAAAATAAGCAATTGGAGTTGGGATATGGCTTTGGGATGAGAATATCCTCCTTTGATTATAATATTTGTGGTCTTTTGGTGTAGGCGTTATGTCTAGGATTCATAAGGTATGATGAGTGTAGCAATATTACGGGTCAGGTCAGTTGATGAATCAAATAGACTTGATAATTATTTTAGGTATTATAACTTCTTAATAAGATACAACTGTAAATATTTGGCTGATTTTAGTGTTGAGTGTTTAGAAAAATATTATTTTATGTCGGTGATGAAAATTGTAGGAGAAATTCTTAGAAAGACGATGAGAAAGAGGTATAACAATCATGAACCTATTTTGATAGAGGCAGTGACTGATGAAGACGAGTCTTCATAGTTCATCCCCCAAAGCTTGATTTTTCAATTGGTCAGATTATTTACAAGGTCCTTGCATTTTTTTCACTTCAATTATTGGAGAGGAAGTTCACTGCCTTAAGTGTCCGACTCAACTGTCATGATCATCAAACTCAAACAAGCCACTTGCTGGATCTTATCTGAGTTGATCCATCAAATTCAAAGAAAGAAAAGCAACATCTTCACCATTGGCGCAGGTATATACCCACATCACACATGCACATGTTGCATGCACCCATTGCCCACCAACATGGGGAGCTGGGGATTTTGTTTAGATATGGAACCATTGAAGACATATAAAACACATAAAATATTCATAACTTACAACCAAATGTATATGTTTAGTCGAATATTATCCAGTTGAATTAACTTATAATCGGGTTTGTTAAAAGGCATTTGTGAAAAACCAAATTTAATTGCAAAAGTGAAAAAAAATATGATGCCAAAGAATAGCCATTGATTTCGTGGCCCTGCCAAAAGCAAAAGAATTAAACCCCAGGGTTTCCCCAAAGAGGGGGCAGCCAGATATTATTTGGGGCCAAAGTTATTTTATTTTTACATCAGTCAGCAAGCAATTAATTAGTGTCCTCATAATCAAAGAATCAATTTTTAAAGAGTAACTTGCAAGCACTAATAATAAAAATGTTAGTTCAAAAATTTTATTTTGGGTTTCATAATTTAAAGAATAAAATTGTAATAAATATTAGTAACACGTTCTTTTTGTTCGGCAATCGTTGAATTATTTTTTGCAAGTATTTATTTATTCATCTCCAATTCGATTTTACAAATATTTTTTTATAATTTTCATTGTAAAAAATATTCTTTCTATACTTATCGCAGCAACTGACAAAAACATTGCAAGTTTAACCAAACGATATACCAAGAGATAAATAATATATGAAAAAATAAAAATAAATTAAGTTTCACGCCAACAATTTCCCTTCTCATGTCTCTTCCTTTTCTTTCATGTTTCAATTATAACATAGGAGATTTTCGTTTAATAACAAAGACAACTTTTTCTTATTATCTAACCTGGCAACATGTTACTGGCAGCAGCTCCTACTCCCCATACTAAGCTAAGTTTTATTTTTCCTTAACCCGATTAATACGCCTATACCATATTGGTGTTTTTAACAAATTTTCATGTCAAAACAGTTGTATCCCATGTTTGAAATTACAACATTTCACCTATCTTTACAATTATTTACAACTGAACATACTTAATTGAAAATAAATTATCTCAAATAGCCTGAAATCAATCAATATTTCATAGCAAAAATTAGCACATTATAAACAACAATAAAAATATTCTCAACTCATTTTTTATTTGATTGTTTTTAATCCCAAACATTAACACCATGAAAGCCAATAAATAAACCTAAAATTAAAACACTAAAAGTTCATAGAAGACAATAAATAAACCTAACTAACTATATCTTGATACTAAAATAATAATTTGATTCATCATTCTTCTTAAAAATTGTTTAAATATCATTGATTTAAAAACAATAATATAAAGGGAAGAGCAAACGATAGAAGCCATGAATTAGGGTTCTTCGAATTTGAAAAAGGGGAAATGTTGACCTTTTGAGCAGAGGGTGAGCGTCAGGTGAGAGAATTGGGATGATGTTTAAAGTATTATTATTAGATGTTTTATAAAATGTTTTTTAAACAGAGTGTGATCATTTTTTATGTGAAATGTGTCAACTTTTTAAGTTGAAGTGTCAAAATAATTATTTAAGGGTGTAAATGAATAGAGCGTTCAATAAATTGTTCGTGAACCGTTCATTTATAAAGCTAAATAAAGGAGCGTGAACAAAATTTTTATGTCCGTTTAACAAACGAACGAACACGAACAAATGTGTGTTTAATTCTTTTGTGTTAACGAACAAGCTAGTTTATTGGCTCGTTTACCTAGTTCTATTTTTACTTTTATTTTTTATATTTTAAATACTGACAAAAGTAATGACTAAATTGAACACGTGGTGAACTTTGGAGCTCAAACTACGAAACCTAAAGAGCTTAAAGACCAGTGGTGTAAAAGAGCATGTTCACTAACGTCAAACGACATGTTCACGAACACATAAATGAACATGTACGTGAACACTAAACGAGCGGACACGAACATCTTCAAAAATAAATAAATGAACATGAACACGATATTAAAAATTTAAACAAACACGAATAGAACATAAATACATTCAAAATAAATAAATAAATACAAACAAAACCTTATTCGTTCAAACTCGATTTTCGATTACCCTCCCAAAACTAAAGCACAAATTGATATCATAAGTGGGGTCAGTTCAAAGAACACCTTTCATCATATTATATAATTAGACATAGACAGTGTAATTGATTAGCATTAGTATTATAAAGCCTACCCTTTCCATTACTCTCAATCATTTCAAACAAGTTCCCTCCTTATTCAATCTCACCATTTCTTCTCTCTTTTTTCACTTTCATTTTCATAGTTCAATTCCGTTTGGTTGATGCATCAACCATGTCTGTTGCAGGATATTCGGGCCCTGATAGGATGTTTAACAAGTCGTTCCACCGTAGGAACGACTCCGGCGAGCTCGACGTGTTCGAGGCTGCACGATATTTCTCGGGGTACAACGATGCGGGTAGTGGCTACTACAATTGCGGGACGTACAGTCAGAGGATCATGCGGGACGAGAGGCAGCAGCCGTGGAGGGGAGGTAGGGTCAGCTTGGATGTGCCAATGAGACATCATCCCATTGTTCAACCAGCTCATGTGGTGGACAAACAGATCAAAGAGAAGAAACACAAGCAACCGAGCTCCCCTGGTGGTAAACTTGCTAGCTTCTTGAACTCGCTCTTCAACCAAACCAATTCGAAAAAGAAGAAGTCGAAATCGAAATCGACCACACAGTCTATGAAAGATGAAGAAGAGAGTCCTAGTGGAAGAAGGAAAAGACGGATCAGCATTAGCCATTTCCGTAGCTCCAGCACGGCGGATACCAAATCGTTGTACTCCTCTTCGAATTCGGGTTTCAGGACGCCGCCACCTTACGCGCATACGCCCTCGAAAAGCTACAAGGACTTTAAAAGCTATCTAGATCATAAACAGCAGGTAGCATCATCCATGTCAAAACCAACAGCTTTACAAAATGACACAACAGACTATTCTTGGTTAGATGAGAAACTCAAGTTCATCGACGACTACTCGGAAAAACAACAGACTAGGAATCGAGAGCAGAACAATTACAGGAAGTTCGGTGAGGTCGATGACGGTGCGGATAGCGATTCGAGCTCCGATCTGTTTGAGTTGCAAAACTATGATCTAGGCATCTACTCAAGTGGTTTACCTGTGTATGAAACAACACATATGGACAGCATCAAAAGGGGGGCACCAATTTCCAATGGTGCACTATGAGACCAATACATTTTTCAACTTGTTGATGATGATGGGGTTCCATTTGCTTCCATTGCCATTGGAGGACACTAGATTTTGCTTTGTCTGTTTTCTCTTATTGCTAGCTTCTTTGAAAGTTCTTTGAATGCTTTATTTTTATTCCCTCTGTATGTACAGTTTGGAATGTTTGTTTGCCTTCACTTTCTGTCTTATTTTAATGGTTTGCTTAGATTGTGGCATGATTGATGATGATTTCCCCACTAAATCTCTTACTTTGGACCACTAACAATCATAGGTTAACACATTAATTAATACTTTCCTACATGTACGTGTGATTCGTCTAATCTTTGCCTTTTCCCTGCTTTTCCCCTTCCTATACTATTTTTTTTCATGTAAAACAAACTCATTAAGTTCTTTAATGATAACAGTGGGTTAAACTAGGAATGGTTAAAGCTTGGGTCGGGTTTTTGGCCAACTCACGTTCAACCCAAAAATGTAACACTTCAACCTGAACATGACCTGACATTTTATGATGTTCTATCTGATCTGAATTCGACCTAAATTTTAGAGTAAAAATTCAAACTTAATCCGACCTGGCCCGACATAAATAAAATAATTTTTTTACATGTTTATTTGATAAAATAGGAGGTTAATTGAAAAAAATACAAATAGAAAGGGGACAATATAATAATTATTATATTTTATTACACAAAATAGAGAGATAATTGAAAAATATATATAAAAAAGTTATTATAACGATTATACCTAAATATTTAGAAATAAAATTAAACTATTATTTTGGATTGAGTTAGGCGAATATTTTTCACCTTAAACTCAAACTCAACCCGAATTCAATTTTTTTTAAAAAAAATTCAACCCTCTCAGATCAAATCTCATCGAGTCTGGTCAAATGACCATCTTAAGTTAAAAAGAAAGAAAGTTGTAAAACATAAAAAGAAAAATGATGTAAGGATGTTATGTCATATCATATCATCCCAATACAACACTTTCACCCTAAACTCGAAATTATTAAGAGTTTGATTAAAAACCAAACAAAATTTGTCTAATCAAACAACTAATGTTTTTCATATGTCATAGGTTTTGTAGTTGAAGCAAATAGACAAAAACCTTAACTACATGATCCATTAAGAACCAACTTTTGTACATATATGGATAAGCTTTGTCCAAAGTGAAAATCATAGCTAATCATTTATTTATACACTAAATATTTGCTTACACAAATGGTTAGAATCAAGTAAAAACAAAGTGAGTTGACCTTAAGAAGCATGATCAAATGATGGATTTTGCCATAGTTAAAGGTACATTGATGATGAACCTTGTTGGTAGCTGAGACGATGCAGGATTTTATGTTAGAGGGTGCGAACTATCAAAAAATTATATCAGAAATTTATAAGTGTAAAATTACGATACGAATTTAGATCATTGATATAAAATACAAAGAAAATGTAACGAAAATACATAAATTATATAAAAATTTAAAATTACTGCCCCTCCAGCACCTCCCTCCATCCATCACTGGTTGGTAGCCTTTTTGTGAAGGATAAAGGGCAAAAAAAAGCCTATTAAAGGGCATGATGCCATACAAAATGATACATATGCACCAAAAGGGATCCAGCACATAGCCTGCAGGATGGGCCTTTGCCTGTGAATTTTGCAAAGTAAAAAAATGTGATTACCATGCTTGATAGAAGAGAAAGAGGAGACAAAGACAAAAGCTAAGCTTTTTCTTTCTTTTAGGCAAATGAACAATCATTCTTTATAAACAAAAAGCTGATATAACAACTTTCCGGTCGAAAAACTGCTACCGCTGCGAGATTGACTCCATTAATCTTCCCTTTTAATTCACCTAACAAGTTGCTTTATAACCCTGTTTCCGATACGGTATCGAACCTTATTTCCGAGACGTGGAAAGGGGCTTATCGAGATTGGATTGATGACCGGTTATGATTATCAGAACAAGATCCGGATTATTCTGCAGGTCAGAAATCATTGTGTTACATGTTTATCCTAAACAACATGATCAAACATCATGTATAAGAAGCCTAATGATACATTACTAGTAAACATGATGTTGGCTTGTCAACCAAGGAACCATCTTTGCTAATAGTGTGTGGTTAAAAATCATACATAAATGCATTATTAGAGAAGGCAGCAAAGACCTCCACATGGATTGCATTATTATGTTGTTGTTATAACCTGGACTTAACTCAGTTCTTGCAACCAACCAACGGATGGTAAATTTGAGGTTCGAATCCTAACTGCGACTCGTTCCCGGTATTCACAAACCAGAAAAGAAGAGACGATCGAAACCTCCGATGCAAGGAAGTTTTCACATACAGAGTTTATCTAGAAAATTATTCCATGGCAGGCTAGCAAGCTAATTCCAGAATCCTATAGGAAATGTTGGGCCTGCTATCTGAATATTACTCTGGTAGGTCTCTAAATCCAATAATTTTATGACTACAAATAGGGTGTAATTGAACAGCGCGTTCGACTAACCTTTCGTATAATGTTCATTTATTAAGTTAAATAAATATGAACAAAATTTTTATGTTCTTTTAATAGATGAACGAACACAAACAGAGGTGTGTTCGGTTCGTTTATGTTCATGAACAAGCTCATTTATAGGCTTGTTTATAAGCTCGTTTATTTTTAAAATTTTAAATATCGATGAAGATATGGACTAAATTGAACACGAGGTGAACTTTGGAGTTCAAACTGTGAAGCTTGAGGAGCTTAAGGACTAATGGATTGAGTTCACAATTTCACAACTTTGGAATTCGTTTTATTTTTTGTTTGTTTAGTTAATATTTCAGAACATATAACGAACATGTTCGCGAACGTATAAACGAACACGTTCGCGAATGTATAGACGAACAAGTTCATGAGCACTTAAACGAACACGTTCGCGAACGTATAAACGAACATGTTCGTGAACACTTAAACGAACATGTTCGCGAACCTATAAACAAACGGGTTCACAAACACTTATACGAACACGTTCGCGAAAACTAAACAAACGAACCCGAATACCTTCAAAAATAAATAAACGAATAGGAACACAATATTAAAAATCTAAATAAACACAAATTAAATACAAACACTTTTAAAAATAAACAAACATAAACACAATTTCATTCAAGCCTGATTTATTTACATCCCTAACTCCGGAATATCCAAATGTCTTGGTAATCGGCATTTTAACATAAGCTTGTGACTAGTATTGCTGTAATAGAATAGAGGCGGATATGCTAATGAAAAGCCTGTCAAATATTGCAACTATAAGGAATGGACCGCACATAAAATGTGGGCTATATCTAGTATTTTGATGGACTCAAATTTTTGAAGCTTTAATTGATTAATTAATTACGTTCGACGGCTAATTAGTTTATTTAAAGATTATATTTTGATACACAATCTGTATAAAAAAATTTACACAATCTTTTATATTTAAGTTATAAATTTTAAAATTTAAATCTCTAGCCCTAACACTCTTAAACATAAACTTTAAACCCTAAAATCTAAATTCTAACTATAAACCTTAAATTATACACCCTACAACCTTAACCCCTAAATCCTAAACCAAATCCTAAATCTTTAAACCGTAAAACAAAAAGGCTTGTGTAAACTAAAATTTACACAAACTTGCATATCAAAGTATTTTACTTATTAAAAATAGTTTAATTTTATACATTTAATTTGGAGGTTTTAATTGATTAATTATATTTCACTGGAATCCAAGAAAAAGAATGAGATGTTCCACATAAGTGATCCAGATACGAGAAGTTGTTGTACATGAGTTTATCATGATTTGAAATTTGATACAAATTTTACTTTATACTCGGATAGAATATCAAAAATAGATCAAAATCAATACATTTGTAAACAAAAATTATTGACTTATTTTATTTTGAATTAATATTATAAAAACCAGAAGTTGAAGAACTTATCGATGGAATATAATAATTTTTTATCGAGCGATTTGAAAATAATCACATAATAAAACGTTCGACATTTACTATGACAAAAAAAAATAAACACTTAAAATAAAAAATAATATAATTTGAGTATTTATTTTATAATAAAACTCTAAATTAAATATATATAAAAGTTAAATTACTCAAACAAATTTATTCTTCAAATTATTAGTAATCATATGGAACCAATTGTATTAAAAACAAGCTGGATCAAACTCCTAATCAAAATATAAAATTCTGTCCACGTTTCTTATATCCACATGTATGTATGTATGTATGTATGTATGTATGTATGTATGTATGTATGTATGTATGTATGTATGTATGTATGTATGTATGTATGTATGTATGTATGTATGTATGGTACAAAGGCAATAGCAAAATGCAAAATGCAAAGTTGAGTGGATTGTTTTTTCATAAAGCAAATTGCAGCTTTTGACACATTAATGGCTTTGGCAAAGGACATTAGGTTGGTGATGGCTTGATGGGGACACATGCACCTTCCTCCCCCTCGGTGCTTCATATATCCCCTTTCTTCTTCTTCTTTTGGGGTTTTCTTTAATTTTTTTTAAAATAAATTATTTATTAGTAAATTTTCATATTCTTTTTTTATAAATTTATATTATTTTCCCTCCAATTGTTTAATTTGATAAAAAATATTAATAATCTTAGGATTAAAAAAGAAAAAGAAAAACTAAAATATACATTTCAAATAATTCGAGAACTAAAAATATATCTATACCCGTAAAAATGTTGAAGTATCAACGATCTAGTCGGTCATTATCATCTTTTGTCATAAAGAGTATTAAATTTCATTGACATTGGACAATATGAAGTGGTCCTAAAGCCTAAATTTAAGCAATAACAAAAAAAACTGGGTTAAATGCAATTATCATCCTCAAAATTTTGCATTTTCTCACTTTGCCCTTGAATAAATTTTTAATAGTTAGGCTCCGTTCGACGGAGCTGTTGAAAAACTAGATTAGATAAAGAAGCGGTGTTCTGGGAAAAGCTGAAAATCCCAGCTTTTCCAGTCTATGTGTTTAAGGACAAGTCAAGTGGAGAAGCGGGGTGAAGCAGCGCAAAAGTTGAGGCATTCGGTGAAAGCTTCTCCGTTCGACAGCCAAAAGCGATCTCAAACGCTGCGCCGAACAAAACCTTAGAATACAACATACAAATTCATCTAAAATAGTGGACTAATGGTGACAAACAATTTCAGAAGGCAATTTGATAAAAAAGATTTTTTTATGGGGTAATATAAGAAAAGTGAATAATATTGGGGTAATATATGCATTTAACCCTAAAGATTTTAGAGAATGAAAGGCAGTTTTCAAAGGCTTCTGTTCTAATCCGTGGAGAAAAAGGGTCTGTGCACAGTGAATTACTGCACAATGGACAAGTTGTCGCAGAAACACACAGGGAGAATGCCTTTGGCTGCCATATCATGCAACATCTGGATCAGTATACGATATAACGCCGGTTAAAAAAATATAATTGAAATGTTAAAAAGTTTAAAACGTAAAAGTTACTACACAACTTAAATATTATATTTTTAATAACATTTAAAGTTTCGTGTTTTCACGGTAAAATTTTAAAATTTGTCATAAAACTACAAACTAATTTTTAAAATTTGTCGAAAAATTATCAACCTAAAATATTATAAAAAAAATATAACATTTTAAGTTGTGTAATAATAATTTAAATTTTTTACTTTTCTAACATTTCGATTGCGTCACTTTTTAAGCTTAAATTAGATCATTGTATCGCATACTTGCTTGCAACCTTGGTTACATTGATTCATAAAGGAAAATTAAAAGTTGATTGTGAGGTTCAAGTGGGGGTAGTTCTAAAGTGAGGCCTCTAGAGAGCAGTTAAAATGAGACGAATTTTTATACAGAATCTCACATAATATAAAATCTACACAAATATTTATCTAAATGGTAAGAACTTAAGTTATAACATAAGAATTTGTGTGCTTACACAAAATATTATCTAAGACAAAATCTACACAAATTCTTATCCAATTAGTAAGAATTTATGTAACTTCTCACCCGATTAATAATAATTCTGATTCTACTAAATTTTTTATTCAATCCTACATAAAATTTTTACCATTTTAATATAAATTTATGTTGGCCACATTTTAACCTCATGGTGCCGCACGTTAGTTTTGGCCGTTGAAGTGCCTCGCTGCCTAATGTGCCCCCTTTCTGGGTTTCCTGGATTAGTTGCACCCAACATGCTCAAATTATGAAATGCATTTAAAATTAATTCTTAAACTTCAAACCGTTATAATTGAGTCCTTTAAGTATTGCATCAATAAGCATCTTTCATCAGCTCGAGCGTTAAATCCCAACTCAAATTTAACATGAAGATACTTAACATTCAATTATAAGCTGTCCATTTAAGTATACATATGTTTACGATTCGATCCATGTTAGATTTGAACTGACATTAAATTAATGGGTCGGATGAAACTCAGGACCAGTTTAAAAAAATTTTAAACCATAGTTTTGGGACGTTTGGTAAATTACCCCTTCGTTTTTAATACTTTTTCAAAGGTGGACACGTGTAAACTCACCAGGGTGTACAGATGTCAAGCAGGGTCTTGTCATATCTCAACATGTAATATCTGAGATGAAAGCAATTTTCAAAGTAATTTGTGGGGTTGCAATTTCTTCTGTCAGTGACCCATTTTCCAGCTAAAAAGCTTTCACTCACTGCCAAAAAACAAGAGGATTCCACTGTCTTTTTCTCTGTTGTTACTTGCAAAATAACACAGCTTTCATTATTTTATATTTAGTTTTTTAATTACAATATAAAAATAAATATTTTGTTTTATTTTTTAAATGAAAGAGCTAAACTTATCAAAACTAATAAAATTCATGATTTGATGTTTTCTATAAAAAAAATCATGACCCCTACTTTCTAGACCCCAACTGAGAAGGTGACAATTAAGAAGTTAGGTTTAGTGTTTTAAGCCAACAAGTAATTTCATTTTTCCTTTGTATGTCAAATTAGTGGATCAAAGTTAGGTTTGGTTTGTCTATGGAAGATTGTCTCATTGTGGTTTCACTATAAAATTAAACAATTTCCCAACATTCAAAGAGGATGTTTTGTCAAGGAATCTTCATATCCCAAAAACCAATGTGTTGTAAATAATGGTACCAAGTCCAAACAAAATGAAAATCAAGTTAGATTGTAGGATTGTTAATTTGTCAATTATCAATAAGGTTCTATAATTCTTTAAACTTATTTAACAACAAATTCAATTTTTTATTACAAGTTAGGTAAGATAATAAGGATTTTTTTATCTTAATTACTTACCGACGTCTATTCAGGGATAAATGTAAGATTGAACTATGAGGGGCATATCGATTAGTTTTAAAACAAATATGGTCTTAATTAGTAATTAAATTATAAAAATTAAGAGAGTTTAAGTTTAATTTTATAGATTTTAAAATTAAAAAGTCTTAAAAAATAATTAAACCAAAAAATAAGGATCAATATTTAATTTTATTAATTTTAAATATAAAGTCCTAAAAAATAATAAACCATAAAAATTTAAGAGGAAGGGAAAAAGGTTTAATTGTAATGGTTTTTAAATTGTTAAGGTTTAGAATACAATTAATCCGTTAAATTTGAAGGGAAAATTGCCCCTCAAAAGCATACAGAAGGCCTTGGCATTGCCTTTGAGACAGAATATTAGAAATAGTAGGAGAGGAAATCATGTTGACTCACAATGTATCTGCTTCGACCTCACCACATACCTCTGATTAAAAAACCAAAACTTTACTAATAATAATACAGCTTTACTATCTCTTAGTCTTTCTTCTCTTTCTCTCTGTGGTGGTAAGCAAAAAAGGAAAAATCTTGACAACCCTTTTTTATTTCGGGTTATGTTTGTTTTTCTCGAGGATTTTTTTTGTTGTTTGATGGTTTTGTTGTTGTTGTTTGGTTTCCTAGAAAACTGTAGGAAAAAGAAAGAAAGTTGGGAATCTTGCGACATCCTTAGTTGTTCTACTACAGTATTTTTTTTAAACAGGGACTTAACGTTACTACATGTTAATTCCTTTTGTCTTTTAATCTCTGTTAATGGGTTGTTTTCATCCTTTTTTTTGGCCTACTCTTTTGTTTTGGTTGATTAAGATTTTCTTAGCAGCTCTGTTTTCTTTGGATTTGAAATGCGAAAGAATTTGGAGCTTTGGGTTCTATTAATCTCTTCTGCTTCAGCTGAAATTATTATGTTTTTTTCAGTAGTTTTAGTCCCTATGGGATTTGGATATCAAAGAATCAGCCTTTACTCGGTTCAATTATTATGAACATTAAGTTTTCATTTTCTTTCCTTTTTTCCATTTTTTTCTCTTCCACTTTCTCTGCAACCAAACGTATCTTTGATTCTCTCTCTTCTTTGTGAACCCTCTTTTAATGTACCTTTTTTTTTGTTAAATGCTCATGGGAATATCTCTAACTTTCCTTTTTTGTAATGTAATGTTAAAATTTAACTAACACAATACTGAAATCAATGGTCTGTGTATATTTATCACTCTCTTTTGTTTTTTCTTAGCACCTGATGAACAGTTATTGTGTTAATGATTTTCTCTATTTTTTAACTTCTTTACCAATTATGTGTAGGCATTTACATTATTCATACTGATGGAGTCTTGGAGCTATGGTTCTGAAGGAAAAGGCCTTCTTTTTACTGATGAAATGGATTTGGATGCTTTTGCCAGAAGCAGAAAAGCAATGCTAAGTTGGGACCTCAAGCCTTCTTCTAGTGATATTGAAGTTGTTGAGAGCATGGATTTCATGGATTTTGGTATTGCTGATATGAACAAAAAGCCCTTTTATGGTAACACCAGTATGGGGATTTTTGGAGCTGAGTTTGGTAATGATTCCACTGCTAAAAGTCTAGTTTCCCCTTCTTGTATGGTTTCCTCTAGTTCATATTTTGGTGAAGAAGAATCTGGTTCCAAGCATTGTAGTTCTTTGATGGACTCCAACAGTCAAGAATCTTCACTCATTGATTTGAAGCTAGGGAGATTGACTGATTACAAAGATGCACATGATGGGAAATTCTCCAAGGAAGCTTCGGTCCTTTCCCCGGTTCGACCGGCTTTCATGCCGAAGAAAGCTCGGACGATGAGCTCGCTTTCCCATACTCCTTGTTGTCAAGTTTATGGTTGCAATAAGGATCTTAGCTCTTCAAAAGATTACCACAAGAGGCATAAAGTTTGTGAGGCTCACTCTAAGACAGCTAAAGTTATTGTTAATGGAATTGAACAGAGATTTTGTCAGCAGTGTAGCAGGTTGCTTGCTCTTTTTACTATCTTTTGCCCTTCATTTTTGATATGTCTCTGTTAAATTTAATGTTTATCTTAGCCTGTTTGTAGTTTAAGATCATATTGTTTAACAACCGAAACCGGTTTAGAGATTTTTCATAAATGCAAATGAACAAGCACAGGTGTTTATCCTTATAATTGCCATGCATTTCAGCTTGCATATAGGTTGATCTGCAGCATATAGGTTGTTTCCTGGAGACCAATCTTTTCCTTTTGGAGGAAGGTCCCCAAGTCTTTCCTTCTCTGTCTTTTTCTAGCATTAACTCGACGACATATATTAGGGTGGACCTGCAACATAATTCTTCATTGTTTTGCACTTCCATGGCCCGTATTTCGATACATTTGTTGTGTGGTACTAATTGTAATTCTTGTCACTGCATCAGGTTTCATTTACTGGCTGAATTTGATGATGGAAAGCGCAGTTGTCGTAAACGCCTAGCAGGGCATAATGAGCGTAGAAGGAAGCTTCATTTCAATACCTTTTCTGGAAAATCACATAATTTGCTGCATTCGTATCAAGGTATGAACTCTCTTACCTTTTACATCTCCCGAGGCTCGTACATTTGAAGTTGAAGATATAAACTCAAACCTATTCCAAGGCAGCCCTTTACTCTCGATTGCATTGGTACAGATAGTAAGTCGATGGAAACATTTTGTGCAAGCCCTCGAAAACTAATATGTGCATACAGAAAATGAGACAGTTGCAAGATTCATATTGATATAGGCTAACAAGGCTAGGGCTGAATTGGTTTTACAAAATTCATATTGAGAATGTAAAAATATTAAAACTATAAGAATTTTTTTTTAACTGAAGCATTTTATCTTATCTAAAGTCTAACGATCTCATACTTGCTTTTCAGTATAGGTTCAGTTCGATTTGCAGGCTAAGAATAGAAATACAAGTTGTAGCAACCAAATTGTCCTAGCTTTCTTTGCTTCATTAGATTGTTATAGAATTTAATTTTGCAAAACTTTAACATATTGGTATCCTATGTGGACTCTAAGGTACCAAGTTTCTGGGGACGTCTGTATCGAAACAAGCATCTTTCCTTGTCCCAAATGTATTTCAAGTTGACTTTCTTCATCCCGAAAGACACACGTACACTAATCAATGCCAGCAGGGTAAATCTGAAGAGAAACCAATGTTTAATACCCAGTCGGCAATACCGATCGCAAAGGGGCAGTTGCTACCATCATCTTTCTTTCATATGCATGGCAGTGGGAGACAACATGTTCCTGGAACATTTTCATCGGCAACCGAAGCCATCGATGCTCCTAGTGTATCATCAACGGCTAAAGAGTTCTCTGGGGTTTCTAGCTCAGATCGTGCTCTCTCTCTTCTGTCAGCTCAATCCCAGGATTTGTCAAGCCATGCGACAGGAATTCAAATGACTAGGCCCTTGATCGATCAAGCCGGCCAGGCCCATCGTAGCTCTGAAAAATCTGCTGTGAATACCTTTTATTCATGTGGAATGAGCCCCATGGGAGTAAGCCATGCAGGCTCTGTTGCGGTCTCTGATGCTGGTCGTACCGCTAACTTCAACATTCAAGTTCAAAACTCGGATCTGTTGAGCACTAGGTATTGCCTTTCTCCTGAAAACGGAACCACTGTCGATTTGCTTCAACTTTCAACACATCTTCAAAGAGTGGAGCAACAACGGAACTCCATGCAAGTAAAGCAGGAAAACGAGGACCTGTTTTATTTCCTCACCACATAGTATGCGCAAACACGGTCTTTTATCTAGAATGTTCTATTCTTCTTGCAGGTTTACAGGAAGAGTTGCAAAAAGTGCTGCATTCAAATGTTTTTTTTATCTCATCGACGCATTTTACCATAGGCTGTTAGAAACTCTGATGCATTTGTAGCACATCCCGTTTCCGGTCGGTATATAACAACACTAATTCTGGACGTGCAAGTTCAGTAGTATTTGTTCTTTCCTATATAACTCTAGTTTCTCTGCTGATTCTATGTAGTTAAAGCTGGTTTCTTGTTCATATATGATACTATTTGAGATATTGTTAATGATCATATCACTTTGGTTGCACTGAAGGGACAATGTTCAAAGGGACAACCCAAGAGTCAAGTTGGAATAAAGATCTCCCCAGTAAAAAAGTTTAGAATTTGAATCATTTTGCACTCACTTTATATATAAATATAAGTGGTTCACATTGATTGGAAGAAGATATGCTTGTCAGTGCACTGCATACATATCTTTGTTAAAATATTTTGTTTGCTGCTTTCTTGCAGGTTGATATTAATTTAGTCTTTGGAGCATGATAACTTTTTTCTGCATTTCTTCACAATATGTTGTTAGTTTAGGAGTTGGGACTAAAAAGATTATTCATAAATTCGATGGTTTTAAACACGATACGAATACAAAAATGTATACATGCTCAGTACTCCATTTGCTAGTTGATTGTAAATCCAAAAGCTATACAAAGAATGCAACGCAACCATTGAATCCCATACGGGAATCTTTTGTTTTTGAAGGCCAACAGTAAGTTATTGGACCCAACAATGGATTATGGATGTTAGAATAAAAAATATAGACCAAGTGATGGGTAGTCACTCTCTTCTTAATAATAGTTGGCTTAACTATAAAATAAGTAAATTATGTCTATGTTTTATAATAAGTGTTTAAAGTTTTATTTTTAGCTGAAATAGGTACTTAAATATTTTTTTTGGTTGTTTTAAAGTCAACTATGCACCTACTTTGGCACATATTTCAATCAAAAATAAAAACTTTAGGTACCTATATAAGTCAAAAATAAAACTTCAAGCACATATTTCAACAAAAAATATACTTTAGGCACTTATTGTAAAAAATAAATATAGTTTTTTGGGCACTTGTTTTGTAGTTAAGCCATAATAATAGATATAGTTTAGGGTTAGAATTTAGGGTTTATAGGTTTAAAACCTAAATCCTCAACATATTACCTTACAACCTAAATCTAACCTTTAAACCCTAATCTTGAACTTAAGCTAAGTTTGTGGTTGCTTTTAAAAAGTGCGGTGAAAAAAGTGATTTTCAAACTAGCTGTTGAAAAGTAGTTTTAAAAAGCTGGTTAGTGTTTGTCATTGATGTCAAAAAGTGATTTTGAGGAGATAAAATATCTATTTTAGACATGATATTGAAAAGTAAAAGTAAATTTGGGTGATTGTTCAAATTAATTAATGTTATGATTTATGAAATAAATCAATTTCAATTTTATAAAAAAAATTATTTTTTTATAAAATTTAATTTGAAAATATAAACTACATTCTAGATTATATACGGGCATACCACTTACACATTAATAATAAATATAAAATAAAGTACAAATAAAACAAATTTATTTTCAATATAAATATTATAAAATATATATTATTTTACAATTATGTATGCATAAATATTATTTTAACAATAAATTATAATTAAATAATAAGGGTAAAAAAGTAATTTTATTTTCAAACCAGCTTTTCTACCCAAGAAACTATAAAATCCAGCTTCTTGGTTTGGGTGGAAAAGCTAGTTTTAAAAGCAACCAAAAACAGTCTGTTTTAACTAAAAGCACTTAAAAAAGTGATTTTTGGTTGCTAAACGCAACCAAAAACAGGCCCTTAACCCCTAAATTCTAGCCACCATCCTTAAATTCTAAACCCCTACTTAAACCCTACACTCTAAAATAAATTCCTAAACCCTAAAACAAAGATGCTTGTAGAAATTAAAAGTTTCTACCGCCAGTGTATTGAATATAAATCCTAATAATAATAGTAACAAGGGTAAACTACTTATTTGATATCTCACTTATTTCTATGTTTCTGTTTTGGTCATCTAACTATTTTTCTTTGGCAAAATAATACATGATATTTTTGTTTTTATTTTAGTACATTCGTCATTAAAAATTAACAGTAAAGCTAATGTGCAATTTTTCTTATTATTTTTTCATTTTCTCTCATAAAATGTCATGTTGGTTTTACCGTTAATTTTTTACAATGGGTACTAAAATAGAAATAAACTATAACGTTAGATATTATTTTACAAAAAAAATAGTTGGTGACCAAAACAAAAATACTAGAATAAATAAGGTACTAAATAGATGGTTTACCCCAGTAACAAAGATGTTGTGGACAGTGTAGTGATACCATGGTTTGCTATAAAAGAAATTACTATCTAACGTAATTCCTAAAATTTAATGAGTTTTCTAATACGTGATACATTCGGTTCCCAAAACTAAAACTTTGAGATCTTTATAAAGTCCACGGATGATAAAATTTCTCATGTTATTTTCTCATTGATTATTCTAATTCATAATAATTTATATTAATCGAATTTACATATCTAATATTTATATTCGAATATAAATATATAGAGAGAGAATATTAATCCATACAAAGATAATGCACATAAATTAAAATTATAGCCAGATTTGCATGAACACGGCCACAAATGTTTTCAGCACTGGAGATGGATCAAATAGCAAGGCAAAGAAAAACGAAAAATGAAACACAAATATTCATATGATTAGATAGTTAAAACAAAATATGATAATTAAGAAAGTTTGAGATGCAAATTAAAGTTACGTTAAACATATGGCTTAAAGTTGTTCTTATGTAAGGCAGCATGCAGTCAAGTCAAGGCTATCTGTATCTCAACTCTCAAGCTTTGTACTTTGCTGCACTAATATCTCTTCTTCATTCCTTGAACATTTGATTGAAACCCTAAAAGCATCAATCTGTCAGTCATGGCTGCCCCCCAAAATCAAAACAATTCTAGTGTTTATATATATATATATATATTGTTTCCTTACATTGCTGCTGCTTTCGGAAACTGATGCCGCTGCTTGTGGAGAATTTGGGATATACCTAGCCCACTGCATGTTACCCAACAAAAACAGTAAAAATATATGAGTATACATCAAAACCTAAGCTCTAAATTAGCTCAATTTGTTCATACATTTTTAGCTGCTGCACTGAAAGCTTCTCTATGTGGAATCTCAGGATTTGCTGCTTTAATACGCTGTATCTCCTCCCTTTCAATGTAAAATATTAGTAACTATATATATACATACATATATTTATAGTTTCAAAGCAGAAAACAGCATTGCTTACTTCATGAACCGATTGTAGGCAGATGGGAGCCTGTGTTTCTTCTCAGGGGCTGCAAAAGTTTTAATCAAAAGGAAGTATTTTCACCATTAGTAATTGGTATTCTGTATAGTTGAGAGTATAATAAGTTAAGGGTTACATACAAGGGCGGAGCCACCCTTTGAATAGGTGTATCTCATGACACCTTAAAATTTTTGGGAAATCTATTTTTCCTATATAATTTGTATATAAAAAATAAAAAAATAGACAAATGACAACCCTTTATAAATAATTAATCATCTTTAAATATAGTTGAAAAAATGACACCCCTTAAATATATTTTTAGCTCCGCCCCTCGTTACATACGTTTTACAACGAACGGTGCTCTGGGAGACGATGGCTCGCTCGATGTCGATGAACACTGAGTACCCTTCATGAAATCACCGCTGAAACTCTACTTTCCCCCCATCAACATCATGAGTACAAACAAGTTAATTCCATTACCAATCATATCAAATATTCAAATCTATTTCAGATGGTTGCCCTTATAAACGTACCTGGAGAGTGAGGGTGGTTTGGGGATCGAGGCATTCGCCTTGCAACGGAGGCCTGGTGCTGAGAAAGGAGAGGTTACTGCAATGTCCACATTTCACGGTCACAGTGTCCAGCAACCTTTTGCATGGGATCCCAACCTATACATACATACATACATACATGAGATACATCATAAGAAACCCTAAGCTATATATATATGGTTGAGAGAAGTAGAAGTAAATCAAGTACCGCAAGAACAGTGTTGCAGAAGTTGCAGCGGACATAGCAGAGATGCTCGGGTTGTGGAACCAAGTCCATTTCAGCCTTCTCTTCAAGGTTCATACTATGGAAAACGAAGAGATTATGGTGCTATATATATAGCTAGCGAGGTAATTATTACTCAGAGTGTGGATGTTTTTAGAAGAAATTTAAGGTTATAGGGTTTTTTTTATCATAGAGGAGGGCCTAGCTACCTAGTTTGTGGGTATATATCTAACCTTTGGTTATAGAGGATTTGGGGGGGGGGGGGGGGGGGGGAATGAAGCCATGGGCTAGAGTCAATCAAGAAAATTTAGGGTTACTAACATTACTGCTGACTAGTCCCAATACTTGGTACTTGCTCTTAAATTTTCAAATATCGTTATATGATCCTGGGACAATTTTAAGAGTCAGTTGATTTGAACTCAACAAGTAGTCGCAGTGAAAAAGAAAATAGAGTTCATATTAGGGTACCTGTGTTTGTTCAATTTTGGCCGTAAGGTGTGTTTGTAAAGTATAAACAGATAAAGTAATTAATCTAATCATAACATATAATTATGAACTTGACATTCCTAGCTCTTCTATATCGTCTATAAAATCGATTTAACATGATGAAAGTACAATATACGCATGTCATTAAACACTTTGGATATTTGACTTGAATGATAAAGTGGATGAAATTTTGACTTAAATTGCAAACCCTAGCTTAGCTGAGGTAGCTACCAAGTACTGCAAAGTGTTGAATTGGCACCCACAACTATCTTAGCCACATTTTAATCTGTGGACCAAGTCCTTGAGCATTGGCAATGGAGAATTCAACCTTCAACCATCTCACTCACATATCGAACCAAATGTTTTCAGTAGAGTTTGAATTGTCTAGCTAGCCATTAATGATCGATGAAGCTGGACCCATGGTTTCTGGAAAGAGTTTGAATTAGAGACTGAGATGGGGTATCTGTCCATGCATTCCATCTTCTGTTGGTGCTATATTAAAAATGGAAACCCGAAAGAGATTGATGCTGCAATCACATGTCAATGTCACACACACATGCACACGCATTCTGTTGATATAGGCATACCAGTATAACCACTAAAAGAGGGAAAGATGGGTGGATACAGGTGTAATTAACCCGAATTCGAACTCGACTAGCTAACATCATATTCATGACTTAAAAGACGCATTCGAAACACGGAATGTAAGATAATCTAAGGATAAGTTGATATTTAAATTACACAATAAATTCGAATAAATAATCTAAAATGACTCGAATCAAAATACTAAACTTGAATAAAAAAACTAGAAAGGATATAAACCATAAATGACATGATATATAAGTTTTAAAACTTAATCTAATAGTAGAATTGACATGTGTAGGTGGGAAGCGAGAAATAAGGAGGTGGGGTTCCTTTGTGTTTTGGTGATGGGACGATTCCTGAATTACCAAACATGGGAAAAGGCTAGTATTGAGTGTTGACACTTGGGTTTCCTCGCCTTTCTTTGCTGGTATAAAACGACATTCCCAAGGGCCAAGAGTGTGCTTTTAGCACTCAAAGGGCGTGCCAAGTACATGCTGGTTTGGTTTACTATATCTGTTTCTGGTTCACTGCTGTCTGGTTTCTGCCTTCCTTTCGACTCAAATACACTCATTCGATTCACAACTCTTTTATTTATTTATATATATTTCGATGCGATTACATGGTAATATATATTACTCTCATCCCCTTAAAAACGTACACACACCATACAGATAAACTGTTCGAATCTGGATCTCCTATAAATATTAACATTACCTTTGATTCACAACTCTTTTATATATATATATATATATTTCGATGTGATTACATGGTAATATATGTTACTCTCATCCCTTAAAAACGTACACACACCATACAAATAAGCTATTCGAATTTGGATCTCCTATAAATATTAACATTACCTTTGATTCACAACTCTTTTTATTAACCGATATGGACACAATCATTAGATTTACGGTGACACTCTTTCTTATCTATATCAGGAAAGTTCGAGTTGTGATTGAACTACTCCTTAGCCATTTCCCCACATGTCTTTCTGTTTTTAATAACGTAGGTTGCCAATGTAAACAACCTTTTAAAGACTGAAATCAACAAGGTCGTTGTAGTATAGTGGTAAGTATTCCCGCCTGTCACGCGGGTGACCCGGGTTCGATCCCCGGCAACGGCGATTTTTTCTTTTCTCTTTTATACTCTGTTAGCTTCATTATCGCTCGTTCTATTATATTAGCATTTCTTAATTTTTCAGAAACTAGATGTGAACAAAACAATATGATAGATTCGAATTCAAATGTATTTAAACTTAGAACACATTGATCAGATACGAACTGCTGTAAAAAAAAAAAAGAACAACTCAATGCCATGCATCAAATGTTAAAAACAATAAAACGACAGTAAAGATAACAAGCCACTAATGGAACTTAAGCCTTTTTTGATGTGCAATTGGGTAAAATCTTTGCTGATTTTGTTCCAAGAGAGTTATTGACTTCATCCCAAGCTTCAATCCAAGTAACCATGGCGTCACCGAGCTTAACGAAGTAAGGATCGAGTTCGCCGAGCTTCGACTTCACCTCACCAGCAAGTGCAAGGTAACATTTTTCAACACTGTTGCAGTCCTTTGGAAGCACAGCTGATTGGAAAAATGGGATTGCTTTTTCTTGCCAGAATATGCCATTGTACTCCTTTTTTAGGTTCACAAATGGGTTGCTTGCTTTGCTGTGCCAAATGTAAGGTAGCCCAGTTTTCACCCCCAGTCCCAAATGGTCACATATGACCTATAATACAAGAAGTTTGCATTTATGTTTCTTTTCTCACAATAGGGTTTCTTAATAAGCCTGTTTGAAATGAGCGTACCTTCATGCACCAGCCTGCCCACATATCGTCGTACCGTCCGATCGGATGTCCGTCACCCATGAGCCCGAAGTACATTGCCGGTCCGATGAGTTCTCGGTCGAATGCTAGATTCATGCCACACATAGGGAAGAGAGTTCCCTTTGGAACTGTCATGACTGCATCAACATACCTTAACAAAAGAAAACGAGTAATGAATAATTGCATACACTTATATCGATTAATTCTGACATGAATCTAGAAACCGATTCAAGTATTATAAAGGGTTAATAACTTAAAGTTGCCTACAAGGTAAAGTCATGTTTTTTTTAGGGAGGGCAGAAGTTAATTCTAACCTATAATCTTATAATTTTAGGATTAAATCATAAATTATATTGTTTTATGAGGTTAGAATACAATGTTATCATGTATTAATTTATAATTTTTAAAGGGTATATTTGCATTTTTTCCCCCATTTTAGTGGCCAAGGCCTCTGTCGGGCCCTAATTTTTCCCCAGCCCATTCAGTCCGAACCCAAAAATGACTTAAATTTTGGAATGGCCTAGATCTAAAATAATTAACTTAAATTTTAAAACTCGAACCGATCTGATCCAGATTAATTCGATCCAAAATCAATACGAGTAACACGTTGACCCATTCCAAAATCAACCCAACCAGCCCAATGGATAGGTACCTAGTATTTCTCTCAAGAGGCTTGACAAGCTGGGTAGGGGCATCATAGTCCGGGATGTTGAGCCACAAGCCATGGGAAACAGCCGTCGGAACACCTTCCCGGAGACTGAAAGGGTAACCGCGCACAAAGTCCACACCGTCTCTATACGGATCATAGAGCGTGTTAAAGAAATGCGGTGTCGACGGCGTTAACAGGTTCTTAATATGCTGCTCCAAGGCATTGATTGCCTTCCCGGACGGATCTTTGGCAACCTGAAAAACACATCAAACATCGAAACTGTCATAATTTTCATAGGACGAGTCGACCAGACATGAAAGGAACATACGAAGCAATCGTCATCGATGGTGAAGATGTATTTCTTCTTGGACATAAGGTAGCCAAAGCATCTACAGGCAGAGTCCTTGAACGAAATGCAAGCAGCCTTCGGACCGAGAATCCTGTTGATGTCGTTCCTGTTGTAGAGTTCGTAGTCGAAGCCGTCCGGAACTTTGATTTTCTTCGAAGGGTCGCCGTCTTGGACGATGATCAAATGGTATTGCTCGAAAAAGGGTCTCCACATTTCGAGGAAGTCCAGGTTTCGAATTGTGGGGATTACTATGTCGAGCTCATCTTTCAAGAGCGGGGCGGGTCTTGCAGCTGCCATGGAAGAAAACAGAGTTGTAAAGAACAAAAGGAATTTGAAGGAGTTGGACGACTCAAAGAGATGATTTCCCCCTCTATATATAAAGGATAAAAAGAAGGGGGAATTACTACATAAATCCTCCAGGTTTTGATTTGGTTCTTTTCTAATTATTCACAAGATTCGAACGTCTAATATAATCTCGTTAAACTAACTAATTATTTATTTTATTATCTTTTTACTACTATATAAATCGTTAAATATTAATTTACAAGTTTGGCAGACAAATGAGGGTGATAGGGTACAACAGCCTACTTTAAGGGTAAAAATCAGTAAAATCGAAAGGTTAGAAAATATAGAATTTAAAATGTTACTATACAACCGAAATGTTATTAAAAAGTATTATATTTTAGCTCGGTGATAAGTTTCGAAACTTGTGATGAAACAAAAAATCAAGTTTTGAAACTTGTCGAAAAATTACTAAATTAAAATATTATATTTTTTTGGAAAATTCTACAATGAATGACATACATTGATTTACACCACTAATTTTTATTTTTTATTATTTTATTTTTAAATAAAGTTTTTAAATAAATATGTGGGACCCATCAATTGTCTTTTTGCTTTTCTTTATTTTTGTTATTCCTTATTTGTTTAATTTATGTCAATATAAAATTATGGCATAAAAATAATTTTAACCCCTAACGTTTACAATTTCTATCATTTTGGTCATTATTTTTTAAGGATAAATTTGCCCCCCTAACCTATATCATTTTGTCAAATTACTCATTTTTTTAACTAGCATCTCGATTAAACCGTTAAAAGTTTAAACTGTGATGACATGTCAATATTCTTATTTGAAAAATATATTTCTCAACTATTTTTTTAAAAAAAAACTAACAAAAAATAAGCATAAACAAACAACTGAATCATCACGGAAAGTCCAACACCTAAACACAAAGCTAATAAACGAATTTCTAAACCTAATTCAAATTACTTAAACCCCAATTAAGTTTTCATATCGGTTCAAAACCTATAATTTTTTTTTATTTTATGTCATTTTGAGTGTTTTCGTGATTTTTTAAATTTTATAAAAAAATCATTTGATATTATTTTTAAAATTCATTTTTAAATACTAAATACCAAAATCAAAAGCTCATAAGTTTTAATAATCGCCCCAAATTTCTCTGTAATATTTTATCTATTGGTTCAAAGTGCTTCAAATTTTAAAGAACAAGATTTGATTCAAAGTGAATTCAAATTTGAGGGTAAAATCTTATTTGTTTGTATGGTATGTATTGTTGGATTTTAGAATGAATTTACTTTGAAAAATTGTAGACTGATTTCATAAATCTTAGCTAGAATTTAAAATCCAACACAATTTATGATTAACTTCATTATTTTCCATGTTTTTATTTTTGTTTTAATTTTAGTTATCTTAAATAGTTTAAATTAGGCTTAAGGGCTCGTGAAGCCCCTGAACTTTTGAAAAAAATCAATTAAACCATTAAAGATTTTTCGCACTCAATGTCATCCTCAAACCCCAAAAATTAACCAAGCCGACCCTTTGACTGACAAAATCCGTTGTTGACCATGACAGTGCTGACATGGCGGTCTATGTTAAAAAAAATTGTAACCCCCTCGTCCCGGTCTGGTAGGATGACCGGTCCGAGTGGGCCACACGGGGAAAACCGAAGCGAAACCCGTTAAGGTTTCCCCTCGGTTAACAACCCGGAAAATTTCTTTTAACATTAGTCTTATCTAGATGCTATTATAATTCCTATGTGAAGCACAGCAGCGGAAGAATCAAACAACGCATCAATCACCGGCCAAACAAACATAAACAGTCCATTTTACTTCATTTCAGCAGGCCGTTTCGGAACACCTATAGGGTGTTCCGAAACGCCCTGACCTGGTCAACGGGCCTGGGTCAACCACAAGGTGACCGTTCCGAAACAGGGGTGACCCGTATCGGAACGCCCTTGACGGTCAATATCTCGTGGTCAACGAGATTTGACCGTTTCGGAACTTCCAAGGCCCGTTTCGGAACGGCTTCATCTCGCCAATTTCTCAAAATTCCAGAGGCGAAAACGTTCCGGAACGACCCTCATCCGTTTCGAAACGGAAGGCCATTTACACAGGGGCCGTTTCGGAACACGGGGACCCGTTCCGAAACACCCCCTGTCTGCAGATTTTTTGGGCTGTTTTGAGGCACAAGGATGCCCCAAAACACCAACAAACCAACAAGCAACTTCAAGGCAAGACAACATATGGCATAGCAAACATACAATCATGCTTCAACAAGGGTTAAACATGTATTACACAAAGGCATCAATCCATATCATGCATTCATTCAAACCACATTCGAACTCATGTAAAACTCTTAAGGCATAAGCTGACCTTCAAGCAAGTAATTAGGCATGACTTAACATTCATCATGGCAACACAACCATGCAAAAGCAATAAGTATAAAGGAGTCTACACATGCTCCTAACAACCAACAACAACCAACACATCCCATTGCCTAAACTATTACATAACTTAGCATAAAACCATACTTGATGAACTTAAGTCCAAAACCACACTTGGAGGCCCTCCTCTTGCCGAGCAACCCACGAACTAAGGATCTGCAATGTTGAACAAGGAAAGCGTAAGCAATGATGCTTAGTGAGGGTAAGCTCTAAAAACAAACCTCAACATCGCAGGGTCCGAGCACGATCTAGCCGAGGCAATATACATAAATCAAGAGTCCACAAGATATAGATGCATGAGCAATTATATCACATATATGCCATAATCATGAGCTCAACACTACCATACATGCAATCACATACAACATCCAAGCAGCTCATAATCTCAACACATTGATACATATATCAAACAACATTGGCACCTAGTTATCGCTCAAATACACGGATAGACTCGTTGGAAACTCATATCCAACAACCACATTACCTCGGTGGGATTCCACTCATCACCGGCCTCGCGGAGGGGATTCCACTCATCCTCACGCCCCGTCGATGGGATTCCACTCATCATCGACTATATTTAGATACCATTTCCGGGCGTACCCGTACTCCTCCTTGGTGACTCAACGCCACCAAGGCCACGCGCGACTTTAGACTCATGTGTACACACTAACATCCTAATGATCGATCATTTGTATTTAAGTATACTAGTGCCAATATTTTACTCATCCCACATTACTCATTTCAATCGTTTCCGTGCTTAGCACGTACTCACCATGGACACAACCATGAACCATTACCATGCATGCTTTAAGCAATACAATCCATGCCTCAAATCACATGTATAAGACAATATACATAAGCGTTCATATTACATTTCACACGAGACATGCACAACCATATAATTGAGTTCATCCAAAGGCTCTAGATCAAGTTTAGGATTAGGCTACCAACCTAATCCTAACTCTAGGTGGGTCTACCAAGCCCAACCTAGTCCATATACTCGAACCAACTATTTTAAAATCATTGAAAACAATTAACCACTCACCTAAGCTTCCAAGCACGAGACCAAGCAAGCACAACCTTCAATCCTCCGGATTCACTTCCGATGCTTCACCGATGTCCAAACTTGACTCTACTCAATCCCAAACACAAACACAACATCCACAATCAATACCTTGTCATCGAAATTAACCCGGATTAACATTAACAAGCATTCAACACCCAAAGCAAGACCAAAAACAGGATTTTCGAGCAGCCCACTTGACCCACTGATTTCTCTCATTTCAAGCACCCAAACAAGCATCAAACACACCCAAAGCAGCCCTCATATATTATACTAACATCAGCCCTCAAAAACCAACCTTAAACAACCCCCAAAACCTCCTTAAAACCCTCCAAAAACCCCTTTGAAACCCAATTCCGAAAATGGTTTAAAATCGTTTGAAATTCACATATGTGACATCATTTGACTCCTACATACCATAACCAACCATAATGAATCAAAATATTAGGTTTAGCTACACAAAGGCACCTCTTTTAAATCAATATTCAAAAACCTCTAATTCCTTAAATCTTCATGAAAACGAAAATAAAATGTACTTTTGAGAAGGGGGAGGTGAGGGGAGTTCAAAATTACCTTCACCTTTAAATTCGGAGTTGAAATGAAGGAGCTTTGGGAATGGAATAGTGGATGGAGAGGAGAGTTTGGTTTCCCGTTGGTGTGTTCTTGGAGAGGAAGATGAATAGTAGAGGAAATGGGTGTTTTATTTGACATGTGACTTATTTTGGGCTCAAAAGACTTCTTTGCCCTTAATGAGTTTGGCTATTCACAAGGGATTAATCCATGGTAGATTGGGGTTTTAAATCTTAAAACATGGTTAACTCGAAATTAATAAATTTTGAAAACAAACTCGAAATATTACTTAGGGTATAAAACCGAGCCCAAATAATATTAAAATGTTATTTTCACCTAACCCCTAAACCCGGGTGTTACAACTCTCCCCCACTTAAGGAATTTCGTCCCCGAAATTACCTGGTGGAAACAGATACGGAAACTGCTCAACCATATCTGCTTTCCTCTCCCACGTGGCCTCTTCCACACCTCTATGTCTCCACAACACCTTGACCAACTCTATGGTCTTGCCACGCAACACCTTGCTATCAGAAGCAAGTATCTCGATGGGCTCTTCATTATAGGACAAGTCCGGATTCAGCTCTATTTCCTCAACGGGCATCACATGCGAAGGGTCTGATCTATATCTCCTAAGCATAGATACATGAAAGACATCATGGATCTTTTCTAACTCAGAAGGTAACCTCAATCGATAAGCTACGGGCCCAATCCGCTCAACTATCTCATACGGACCAATGAACCTCGGACTCAACTTGCCCTTTCGGCCAAATCTCATTACCTTCTTCCACGGAGATACTTTCAGAAACACTTTCTCACCCACTGTGTACTCAATCTCTTTCCTCTTCAAATCTGCATAAGACTTCTGACGATCCGAAGCCGCTTTCAAACGGTCACAAATCAACTTCACTTTCTCTGTGGTTCCTTTAAGCAAATCTGGCATAGGTAACAATCTCTGACCTGTCTCAGCCCAACAAATCGGAGTTCTACACCGTCTACCATACAAAGCCTCATAAGGAGCCATCTGAATACTAGACTGATAACTGTTGTTGTAAGCAAACTCAACCAACAGTAAGTGTTTCTCCCAAGAACCCTGAAAATCAATCACACAACAACGAAGCATATCCTCTAAAATCTGTATCACTCGCTCTGACTGCCCATCGGACTGCGGATGATAAGATGTGCTGAAATGCAGACGACTACCCAAAGCACTATGTAAGCAACTCCAGAACCTCGAAGTAAATCTAGGATCCCTATCTGAAACTATAGACTTCGGAACTCCATGAAGTCTCACAATCTCACGAATGTACAAGTTTGCCAACTTGTCTAAGGAGTCCGTAGTGTTCACTGCTAAGAAGTGAGCACACTTAGTGAACCTATCAACAATCACCCACACTGAATTCTTCTTCGAAGGAGACAAAGGCAACCCCGATACAAAATCCATGGTGATTCTTTCCCATTTCCATTCCGGAATCTTCAAAGGCTGTAGCAAACCTGAAGGAACCTGATGTTCTGCCTTCACTCTCTGACAAACCATACAACGGCTCACATACTCGGCCACATCTCTCTTCAAACCAACCCAGAAGTAATCATTCTTCAAATCTCGATACATCTTGGTACTACCCGGATGCATAGAAAATGGACTCGAATGTGCTTCACTCAAAATCTGTCGTCTCAGCTCAACATCTTCCGGTACGACAATTCTATCTCTAAAGCACAACAAACCCTCACCACTGAAACTATACTCAGTCGGTCTTCCTTCGGCTATGTCCTGAACATGAGGAACTAAGCTCGCATCTTGCAACTGCTTCTCTCTAATCAACTGAATCAAAGAAGGCTTCACTTGCAACTCGGTGATCAAGCCACCATCATCGGACACACTCAATCTAGCAAACATAGCTCTCAGCTCAACGGCCACTTTTCTACTCAAAGCATCGGCCACCACGTTTGCTTTACCCGGATGGTACTCAATAGTCAAATCATAATCTTTTAACAACTCTAGCCATCTCCTCTGTCTCAAGTTCAACTCTTTCTGTGTCATCAAGTACTTCAAGCTCTTGTGATCGGTGTAGACTATACACTTCTCACCATACAAATAGTGACGCCAAATTTTCAATGCAAACACGACTGCGGCTAGCTCTATGTCATGAGTAGGATAGTTCTTCTCATGAATCTTCAACTGTCTAGAAGCATAAGCAACAACTCTCCTATCTTGCATCAAAACACATCCTAAGCCTACGTAGGAAGCATCACTGTAAATCACAAACTCCTTACCTGAAACAGGCTGTACTAACACTGGAGCATTTGTCAAAGCTTCCTTCAACTTCTCAAAGGCCTTTTGTCTTGCATCTGACCATTCAAACTTGACTCCCTTTTGCAACAACTTAGTCAAGGGAGCGGCTACTCTAGAGAAGCCATCCACAAACCTCCTATAGTAACCAGCTAATCCTAGGAAACTCCTAATCTCGGTCACAGACTTAGGTTGTTTCCACTCAACAATAGCCTCAATCTTCGATGGATCAACTCGGATGCCTTCGGCCGAAACAACATGGCCAAGAAATACAACCTCTCGAATCCAGAACTCACACTTACTGAGCTTCGCATACAACTGATTACTCAACAATCTCTGCAAGACCAGTCTCAAGTGCTCATCATGTTCTTCTTCTGTCTTCGAGTACACAAGTATGTCATCAATGAAGACAACCACAAACCGGTCTAGATAGTCTCTAAAAATTCTGTTCATCATGTCCATGAATGCTGCTGGTGCATTCGTGAGCCCAAATGGCATCACAAGAAACTCATAGTGTCCATATCTAGTTCTAAAAGCTGTCTTCGGAACATCACACTCTTTCACTTTCAGCTGATAGTATCCGGATCTCAAATCTATCTTCGAGAACACTGAAGCACCTCTCAACTGATCAAACAAATCATCTATACGAGGCAACGGATACTTGTTCTTCATAGTCAACTGATTCAACTGCCTATAGTCAATACACATGCGCATGCTACCATCTTTCTTTTTCACAAACAGCACTGGAGCACCCCACGGAGAACTACTAGGCCTAATGAAACCACGGTCTAATAATTCTTGCAACTGACTCTTCAACTCTTTCAACTCTTTCGGAGCCATACGATACGGAGCTATCGAAACTGGGTTAGACCCTGAAACTGTCTCAATCACAAACTCAACATCTCTGTCAGGAGGCAAACCCGACAACTCTTCCGGAAACACATCTGGAAAGTCACACACTGTTCTGATATCTTTCGGTCTAGCTTCGCTCATATCCGGATTCATAACATAAGCCAAATAGGCCCCACATCCAGAGTCCATCAACCTATGAGCCTCTAAAGCTGACACCACATTAGACAAGAACTTAATGTTCTCGCCCACTACCACTACCTCGTAGTCATCGGAAAGCTTCAAGGAAATTCTCTTTGTCTCAAAATCCACACTAGCCCGATGCTCAACCAACCAATCCATACCCAAAATAATATCAAAACCGTAGAAAGGAAGTTCCATCATATCAACTGAGAACACATGACCCTGAATCTTCAGTGGACATCTCCTATACATACGTCTAACTACAACTGTCTCACCAAAAGAGCTAGTAACATGCATACCTACATCTAAGATCTCAACAGGAATATCTAACTTCTGTGCATGCTCACTCAGAATGTAGGAATGCGTAGAACCCGAATCAACCAAAGAAAGCAAAGACATAGACTGTAACTCAAAATTACCTGCTATCACATCGGTGTCGTTCCCGGCCCCTCTCTGAGCATAGACCCTTGCTGGTCCCCCCGCCTCTGGCTGCACCGCCACAACATGAGCAAGGTTCTTCTGAGCATCTACCCTAGGTGCATCAGCCCTCGGCTGGAAGTAGCCACGACCGCGCCCACGGCCTCTCTGAAAATCATTACCTCTCGTAGGAGCCTGAGCTAAGTTCGGTGCCTGAGCTGCCTGACGTGGACAGTCCCTCCTAAAGTGGTCCCTCGAACCACAGTTCCAACAAGCATGAAAGTTACCCCATCACTCTCCAGTGTGCTGTCTCCCACACTGTGCACACTCGGGCAAACGCCCTCCTCCTCTATGGCCCTGATGGCCCCTACCATGGTGGCCACCGCCACGCCTCTGATCAAACTGGTGTCCGCCACCCTTGTGTTTCTTAGCATCTCTACCATCAAAGTGGTTATGCCTCTTTCCAAATCCAGAACCACCAGCTCGTTTGGCTGCACTCAAACTATGCTCCAAATCCTTGGCCCTCGCGACCAACACATCAAAGTCCGAGTAGTCAGAAGCCAACGTGTACCTCTTAACCTCTTCATTCAATCCGTATCGGAATCGGTTGCAGCGTTCCATTTCAGTAGGAACCAACTCTGGGGCATACTGACTCAAGCGAACAAAGCGGATCTCATAATCGGTCACTGAAGCCTCTCCCTGAGTAAGAGCCATAAACTCCCGCTTCTTCTCGTCCAAGTACCTCGGTCCCAAGTACCTCTTTCTGAAAGCAAACTCAAAGAAATCCCAATCTATCTCGGCCTCTGGAACCCCGGTAGTGATGGTGACCCACCAGGTGTAGGCATCACCCTGAAGCAGTGAAATCACACAACCCAATCTACGTGCGCCCGCACAACCCATCTGAGCCAAGATACGAACTGTCTTCTCCAACCATAACTCCGACCTCTCCGGAGTAGATCCTCTAAACTCCTCGGCTCCTAGGCTACGGAGCCTCTCCAAAGGTAAGCTAGCATCATCACACCTAGGCTGAACTGCAGCCTGAGCTCCCGCAACTGCGGCCTGGAATGCTCCCGCTATCGCTTGCACTAGCGGAGTCATATCAATTCCAGCTGGACCTTGGCCACCTTGAGGTCCCTCTCCTCCAGCTCCAGGGGGAGGAGGTGGTGGTGGTGGTGGTGGTGGAGGAGCGCCAACTCCCGCTGCCCCCGGTCCCTCTAGGTGAGCTCCCGCACCCACTACCGGCTCAACAGGAGCCATAACTCGTGGTTCCTGACGAACCAACCTCGGCCTACCTCTCGGTCTAGACATCGCTCTCACAGATATTAACTACAACCACAACAAACAAACACACAGGTTGGGTTAGCAAGGTGAGGCTCCCAAGTGTCCAAGTATGTTTCCTCACTCAAAATCATTTTTCCAATGTAATAGTAGCAATGGGACCCACACACACGTGCTTAAAGGTAAAACAATCAGCATACTTGTCACACAAGCAATCATCCTTGCAAAACAAGCAAACACCGTGCAATTTAATTTAAAAACCTAAACTTACCTCACTTACCTGCCCAAGGTCTCGGTAACCTTAGGCTCTGATACCAACAAGTGTAACCCCCTCGTCCCGGTCTGGTAGGATGACCGGTCCGAGTGGGCCACACGGGGAAAACCGAAGCGAAACCCGTTAAGGTTTCCCCTCGGTTAACAACCCGGAAAATTTCTTTTAACATTAGTCTTATCTAGATGCTATTATAATTCCTATGTGAAGCACAGCAGCGGAAGAATCAAACAACGCATCAATCACCGGCCAAACAAACATAAACAGTCCATTTTACTTCATTTCAGCAGGCCGTTTCGAAACACCTATAGGGTGTTCCGAAACGCCCTGACCTGGTCAACGGGCCTGGGTCAACCACAAGGTGACCGTTCCGAAACAGGGGTGACCCGTATCGGAACGCCCTTGACGGTCAATATCTCGTGGTCAACGAGATTTGACTGTTTCGGAACTTCCAAGGCCCGTTTCGGAACGGCTTCATCTCGCCAATTTCTCAAAATTCCAGAGGCGAAAACGTTCCGGAACGACCCTCATCCGTTTCGAAACGGAAGGCCATTTACACAGGGGCCGTTTCGGAACACGGGGACCCGTTCCGAAACACCCCCTGTCTGCAGATTTTCTGGGCTGTTTTGAGGCACAAGGATGCCCCAAAACACCAACAAACCAACAAGCAACTTCAAGGCAAGACAACATATGGCATAGCAAACATACAATCATGCTTCAACAAGGGTTAAACATGTATTACACAAAGGCATCAATCCATATCATGCATTCATTCAAACCACATTCGAACTCATGTAAAACTCTTAAGGCATAAGCTGACCTTCAAGCAAGTAATTAGGCATGACTTAACATTCATCATGGCAACACAACCATGCAAAAGCAATAAGTATAAAGGAGTCTACACATGCTCCTAACAACCAACAACAACCAACACATCCCATTGCCTAAACTATTACATAACTTAGCATAAAACCATACTTGATGAACTTAAGTCCAAAACCACACTTGGAGGCCCTCCTCTTGCCGAGCAACCCACGAACTAAGGATCTGCAATGTTGAACAAGGAAAGCGTAAGCAATGATGCTTAGTGAGGGTAAGCTCTAAAAACAAACCTCAACATCGCAGGGTCCGAGCACGATCTAGCCGAGGCAATATACATAAATCAAGAGTCCACAAGATATAGATGCATGAGCAATTATATCACATATATGCCATAATCATGAGCTCAACACTACCATACATGCAATCACATACAACATCCAAGCAGCTCATAATCTCAACACATTGATACATATATCAAACAACATTGGCACCTAGTTATCGCTCAAATACACGGATAGACTCGTTGGAAACTCATATCCAACAACCATATTACCTCGGTGGGATTCCACTCATCACCGGCCTCGCGGAGGGGATTCCACTCATCCTCACGCCCCGTCGATGGGATTCCACTCATCATCGACTATATTTAGATACCATTTCCGGGCGTACCCGTACTCCTCCTTGGTGACTCAACGCCACCAAGGCCACGCGCGACTTTAGACTCATGTGTACACACTAACATCCTAATGATCGATCATTTGTATTTAAGTATACTAGTGCCAATATTTTACTCATCCCACATTACTCATTTCAATCGTTTCCGTGCTTAGCACGTACTCACCATGGACACAACCATGAACCATTACCATGCATGCTTTAAGCAATACAATCCATGCCTCAAATCACATGTATAAGACAATATACATAAGCGTTCATATTACATTTCACACGAGACATGCACAACCATATAATTGAGTTCATCCAAAGGCTCTAGATCAAGTTTAGGATTAGGCTACCAACCTAATCCTAACTCTAGGTGGGTCTACCAAGCCCAACCTAGTCCATATACTCGAACCAACTATTTTAAAATCATTGAAAACAATTAACCACTCACCTAAGCTTCCAAGCACGAGACCAAGCAAGCACAACCTTCAATCCTCCGGATTCACTTCCGATGCTTCACCGATGTCCAAACTTGACTCTACTCAATCCCAAACACAAACACAACATCCACAATCAATACCTTGTCATCGAAATTAACCCGGATTAACATTAACAAGCATTCAACACCCAAAGCAAGACCAAAAACAGGATTTTCGAGCAGCCCACTTGACCCACTGATTTCTCTCATTTCAAGCACCCAAACAAGCATCAAACACACCCAAAGCAGCCCTCATATATTATACTAACATCAGCCCTCAAAAACCAACCTTAAACAACCCCCAAAACCTCCTTAAAACCCTCCAAAAACCCCTTTGAAACCCAATTCCGAAAATGGTTTAAAATCGTTTGAAATTCACATATGTGACATCATTTGACTCCTACATACCATAACCAACCATAATGAATCAAAATATTAGGTTTAGCTACACAAAGGCACCTCTTTTAAATCAATATTCAAAAACCTCTAATTCCTTAAATCTTCATGAAAACGAAAATAAAATGTACTTTTGAGAAGGGGGAGGTGAGGGGAGTTCAAAATTACCTTCACCTTTAAATTCGGAGTTGAAATGAAGGAGCTTTGGGAATGGAATAGTGGATGGAGAGGAGAGTTTGGTTTCCCGTTGGTGTGTTCTTGGAGAGGAAGATGAATAGTAGAGGAAATGGGTGTTTTATTTGACATGTGACTTATTTTGGGCTCAAAAGACTTCTTTGCCCTTAATGAGTTTGGCTATTCACAAGGGATTAATCCATGGTAGATTGGGGTTTTAAATCTTAAAACATGGTTAACTCGAAATTAATAAATTTTGAAAACAAACTCGAAATATTACTTAGGGTATAAAACCGAGCCCAAATAATATTAAAATGTTATTTTCACCTAACCCCTAAACCCGGGTGTTACAAAAATGATGACGTGGAAGAGGGCTTAATTGATTTTTTTTTTAAATTTGAGGGTTTAAATGTTTTTTATAAAGTTTGAGGGCTTATTTAATTTTAAGTAAAAATAAAAAATGTTAAAATATTCTAAAATAAATATTAAAATTACTAAAAAAATAAAAAAAACAAAAAAACATATGACCATTGTAATAACAAAATAAGATTAAAATTATGTTCTAACCTAATAAGTTGTGTAAAATCTTAAGTACATTCCAATACATATGATGCAAACTTATATCACAATATAGTTACATAACTTTTATTTGATTAAACCAGCTTTCATGGAATTCAAGTTAGAAAATAAGAAAAATTAAGAAACAATCTTGCGGTATACAAGGATTATCTGGTGCTTGACTTTACTAAAGAGTTTTTTTTTCTTCCGATCAAACAATAAACTTCATCTTGTTCGATGCATCCTAGTAGTAATATCATAGGAAAATCCAAGTTTTTTTATAGTGACATCACTTCATGGTCAAAGAAGAATTATTTTTATATTAAAAAAATGTAACTTTATATCTTTAAAAGTTTATTGGTATTTTTAATATATATATTTTATATTTTTAGTATTATAATATTTATTTTATATTTTTAATATTTTAATTTAATTCAAATAATTTCTTAATTTTATTTTTTTCTTAAAGATTAAATAATCCCTCGAATTTTCTAACAAAATCAATTAAGCCCTCGAATTTTCTAACAAAATCAATTAATCCCCTCTAAACATGTCATCATTCACATGAAGACTGCCTTGTTAGCACCGTGAACTGCCACGTCAGCATCGTAAACTGCCACATCAGCATCCTTTTAATATTTTAATTTAATTCAAATAATTTCTTAATTTTATTTTTTTCTTAAAGATTAAATAATCCCTTGAATTTTCTAACAAAATCAATTAAGCCCTCGAATTTTCTAACAAAATCAATTAATCCCCTCTAAACATGTCATCATTCACATGAAGACTGCCTTGTTAGCATCGTGAACTGCCACGTCAGCATCGTAAACTGCCACATCAGCATCGTAACGGTCAACGATGGAAACCGTTAGTCAAAGGGTCGGATTAGTTAATTTTTTGTGTTTGAGGGTGACATTGGGTGCAGAAAAAACATTAAGGGCTTAATTGATTTTTTTTAAAGTTTAGGGGGTTCTCGAGCCCTTAAGCCTTTAAATTTAAATAAAATTTTATTATACATGTAAGTATGTAACAAGTTAGATTACATGTCATTTAAAATGTACTATCACATGTATATGTCATATTATCACCGTTAAATTTTAACGGTCTAATCAACATGATAATTAAAGAATGAGTAAATATTTGACAAAAATATATAGGTTGAGGGCCAAATTTATCCTAAAAAAGAATGAGGGCCAAAATGTCAATAATTATAACGAAGTTAAAAAGTCGAGGGTTAAATTATAACAAAGTTTAAAATTTAAAAAAAAATAAAAGAAAAAATAGTGGTGATAAAGATGGTGGCTAAATTATAACAAAGTTTAAAAGTTGAGGGTTAAATTTTTGTTATGCCAATTTGAAAAAGACAATTTTAATATTAATATTAAATTAAGATTAAATCTTGTGGTGGGTCCCAAAAATTTATGTAAGAGAATTTATTTAAAATTTAAAAAATAAATAAGAGAAAAAATAGTGGTGTATATCAATGTATAGCATTAATAGTGTATATCAATGTATGACATTCATTGTAGACTCATCCATTTTTTTTATATCATTTTAATTGCGTGGTAACATTTTAAGTTATATGTTTTTTAACATTTTGATCATATCGTATTTTAGCATTAAATTAAAACGTGGCACCTTAGACCGAGAACAAATGAAGGTCACGCATCCATGCAATTTCCACGTTCATATCCTCTGTTACAATGATATGTTTACGTTATGACAGGTTGAAGTTTGAACCCTCCACTCTTTTAAAACGTTTTTGCTTCACATGCCACATGTTTGCTTTGCTTTTCTTTTCACCTCATATTTCCCTGCCTCTAATCTCTGTTCACTTTGGTTAAATTATAGTTTTGATCCCTTCACTATACTTGAATTTGATATTTAAACTTTGTACTTTAATTTAACATGATCTTATCCAAAAAAAAACACGTTATTAAGGCTGTATTTTTTGTTGCTGTCGTCGTCCCCAACCCCGTTTGCTCCTCATTTTCTGGCCAACGATTTTCGATTTGGTCGCCAACGAGCATTTACTCATCATTTTTAGCCCTCAAACGGGCGTTTGGTGGTAGCTAAATTTTCCAGCTTTTTACAACGGTTGTTTGCCCCCAACACTCGTTTATCACCCCCAATGACAAAAGAAGCCTAACTCTAAATAATCAACTCTGCTAGTTGTTTAGACTAACTAATTACATTATAGAAGAATAGAGGAACTAGTTAGGCTAATTAAACTGCAGGGGTCATTCAATGAGGCCTCGGTAAAGTTAGCCAATACCAAGGTCCTAGATCCTTGAACACTTGAAAATATGCTAACTGAAAAAATATGAAAAAGTTTATATTGTTTGAACTCTTTATTTTTGTTGAAGTATTTTTATCCGATATTAGTGTCGGACGTATCATTTAGTAGCACATCATCTGTCGTCTTTGTTAAGGTTGAGGTTTCATAGATAGATTATTATCTTATACATTTTAGGGCCGTTCCTGGGCATGGTTATATGGGCGCCCACCAGGGTCTTACTCTGTCCATTGTCTATTTTTTCTGAATATTTATAGTTAGAGTTTAATATTTTTTAATATTTTTATTTAATTTTTAATTTTTTTTAATAATTGTTATTACAGTTTTATTCTTAAAATTTATTTATTTTTTCAATATTTGTAATTAGGGGTATAATTTTTTTCCAATACTTGTTATTGTAGGTTTATTTTTTCGAATACTTGTAATTAGGAGCCCATTTTTTATTATTTATTGTTATTTCAATACTTATTATTAGGGTACAAATTTTTCAATATTTGTTATTATGAGGCCGATTTTTCAATACTTGTTACTAGGGGCCTATCTTTTCTAATATTTGTTATTAGGGTCCTACTCTTAAATTTTATTTTTTTCGATACTTGTTATTACGGATCTAATTTTTTTCAATAATTGTTATTTATGGTCTATTTTCCCTAATATTTGTTATTACATGTATACTCTTAAATTTTAATTTTTCAATACTTGTTATTAAGGTTTCATTTTTCCATGTATTCGTTATTACAAGAATACTCTTAAAATTTATTTTTTTTTCAAAATTTGTTAATAGGGACCCATTTTTTATATATCATTTGTTACTAGGGGTCTAATTTCAAAATTTATTTTTTCCAATACTCGTTATTAGGGGAAAGGGTGAGCAAAACTCTACTCGACTTGAAAAAACTGATTTTTTTCGACTCGACTCGTTAAAAATTTCAAATAAAGTTTGAGTTGTAAAATAAAAATTCTAATAACTCAAAATTTTAGTATTTAATAGATAAATTTTTAAGCTCGGGTCGTAAGGACTCTTAAACTCGCATAACTTGAAATTTTTTTACTCAACTTAACTCGATCGAACGCTCACCCTTAATTAGGGTCCTATTTTTTAAGTTCGCCCATGGACCATCAAAATCTCAGAAATGGGCATGTATACACTGGCGATAGAAATTAAAAGTTTCCACAAGCGTCTTAGTTTTAGAATTTAGGGCCTTAGTTTAGGGTGTATGGTTTAATAGATTAGGAGTAAGGGTTTAAAATTTAGGGATAGTGGTTAGAATTTAGAGTTTATGGTTTAATTCAGGGTTTATAAGCTAAAACCTAAATCCTAACCATATTACACTAAAAACAAAATCTCAACCTCTAAACCCTAAATTCTAACCACTATCCTTAAATTCCAAACCCATACACCTAAACCCCTAAACCCTAAACCATAAACCAAGACCTTAAACCCTAAAACTAAAGCGTTTGTGCAAAATTTCTATTTCCACCGCTAGTGTATAGGATATAAATCTTTCATAGATTACCTATGCATAGAAATTAAACAGGATTTGAATAATTTATCTAGTGCCAATGGATGCTGGTGTGAAGTTCATAGACTTATAATCATTCCAATCAATTGCCTTGGTTTCTTCTTTTCTTGGATTGCAAAAATGTTCGTCGTAGGCAAGTAGTAATACACCAAAATCATCAAGAAAAACCATATAATTAAGAAACTATATTTATCCCTTAACATGCAATAATTTTAAAACTTATGATCAATAAAAGTAATTTTAAAATTCTTTTGTTTTTTTTTAGATTTCTTTTTCTTTCTATTGGTTTAAAAGGATGTTGTTATCGATCTTTGTCAAGTGATTGTCATTCATATTTTCTATAATTTTTGTTGAGTTCTTCTCCATCTTCTTTGGTCAAGTGATTATCATCTATCTTTTTCTGCTCTTGTAACACGTTTTCTCTACTTTTGTAGTAAATATTTGTTTTCTTTCAAAGTTGATTTGACGTCTTTTTTTAGTTAGCGAATATTTATCATGTTGATCTACCCTTAGTTTAAACCATGGGGTTGATGCTCTTATACTGATAGGCACTTGCAATCACCAAATATAGTGTTTGGTTGAGTTGTGATAAAGTCAATTTTATCAACGTGTTATCATTGTTACATGCATTTTTATGTTAGTGTTGATAGTTTTTATCTTTCGCCAACGATAGTAGTGTTTGTTTATGTATAATTTTTTGAGTTGTTTTGTTAAGTTTTAACCCCTTGTATGATCATATTTTATGCTTTAGTGGTTGGTTTGTGCATTTCAAAGGCGTTAAAGAAAATCACTATATTAATGTGATTAATCTATTTTAATTTTATAGACCTTTCTTATAATTTTATTGTATTTTTTAGTAAATTGTATTTTATTTTTATTGAACTAAACTAACCACAATTATTTGTAGATCAGAATTTATAAATATCAGTTTTAGACTAAGTTTCACTATGTTCATGTTATCTCATCTTGTATGAGTTTGAATACTGATATTTGTCTCGAGAATATAAAACTTTTTTATCTAGCGGGAAAAAAATAATCTTTGACTCATTCCAATGAATACTTTAATATGCAATAATAATAGTAATAATAATAATCATTGAGTTAGGAATAGATGGAAATAGTGAGTTTAGGGTTTAGAATTTAGAGTTTAAGGTTAGGGGTTGTGGTTAGGGCTTAGAGAATTATAGGTAGGGTATATCTTTTAGGGTGTAAGGTTTAGAGTTTAAGATGTAAAAATTAAGGTTAGAGTTTAAAATTTAATTTTTAAATAATTTTTAGTGTAGGGCATAAAAGGGGACATAATTAGGGGTAGAAGATTTTTACCTGAATCTATATACTCTATTTAAAAATTTGAGTGCAAGTAATTTTAGCCACATGCCATTGACCTAAACTTGGCCCGCAATCCGCGGGCTTATGTTGAATGAAAATGGACCAGGGTGGCAAGGTCCATTGGCTTTATTACACGACGGGCCACCGCGCACGCGGCCGTTTCAAGAGGGGGTTGGTGGTGGTGGAGCCCAGCCTTCTCCATCCAAGGCTGCTTCTCCTTCCAATTCGTCATTCAAAGAACTGAAGAAAGAGTGCCCGCCACGCCCCCAATTTATCCATAAATAAAGCTTCCCCAATCCGAGACAAGTGCCATAGGAATCTGAGGAGAAAAAAAAAACAGAGCGAAAACTGTCAAAGCCATGCCGACCCTTACTAAGCTTTACACCATGCAAGAAGCCTCCCAGCACAATACCAAAGACGATTGCTGGGTCGTCATAGACGGCAAGGTTTGATTTTTTTTTCCTGCTGAATTTAATTTTGGGTCTTGAAGTTTTTGCAATTAGATCTGTCTTGTTCATAATTATATGGCTGATCTCGAATGCTAACTACAAATTGGGGTGTCAGTATGTGTAAAGGTTAGGCCTTTTTTAGATAAAACTGGCAAGTCCCAAGTTTTGGAATTTGTATGATGTTCATAGGGTGTTTGGTTGAAGGTAATGATTGTGCTTGTTGGATTTGGTATTTGTATTGTATTTTCCCAGAAAGTGAACAGCTTGTTGAGAACATAGTTTCATATCCATTTTCCAGTGGAGTTGAGAACATTATATTTTCAATGTGATCCTTAGAATGTCAAGTTTGATAGAGAATCTTTCTATAATGAAACCATGTCTTGTGGCACTCATGAGTGCATATGTTACTATTGATGTTGAAGAAAGTTGGTGTCTGTGTTTACCTCTTTTGCCTTCTGATTCGACTCGATCTAATAGCAGGGCGTTTTCCTGCTAATAATACTACCTAATGAAGCTAGCTCCACCTGAATGAAATTTTACTCTTGATTGAGCAACTTGGACTAGCTTCAAGGGTTTATATGTACTAGTTTTGACAGCTAGGAAATGCAGGATGCAACTTGACATCCTGTGCCGAGCACTACACACTTTTTACTTGTGATTTTTTTTACAATTCTGATAGTTTGGATCGGTTCAGCTGTATCCTTACTAAATTATGGTTGCACATGATGAATAACACCTAACACCTTGTTCGGATAATCATTTGGGCCCGTGATATGAAACAAACAACATTCCCTTAATTTTTCTCTTGATAGAAAACGGTGTCTTTCTCGCTTTACAGGTATACGATGTTTCTTCTTATTTGGATGAGCATCCAGGAGGTGATGATGTAGTGCTCGTAGCGACAGGTAATACCCTTGTGCTTACTTTTCTTATCATACTTAGGACCTGAGTGTTTAGATTATAAAACAATGAACCCCCCTGAATGACATGCTTCTGGTTATTCCCATGAAGGGAAAGACGCAACAGATGATTTCGAAGATGCCGGACACAGTGAAAGCGCGAAGGAGCTCATGCAGAGCTTTTGCATCGGTGAACTTGACACATCCTCCCCAATCATCCCAGAACTTGAAATTTCCTCCAAGAAGGAAGCTGCCGAGTACTCTCAGAAGCTCATGGACTTGACAAAACAATATTGGACCGTCCCGGTGGCAATTGTTGGCATCTCCATGGTGATTGGGTTCTTATACATGTATAAGAAGTAAACCAATATTGATGTTTTCCCCTATTGGCTGCTGAAAGGAAATTGTTATCCCAAATTTTGAATAATTAGATTCATAATGATTTAGAACATCTACCTCATCGTTTACTTTTCTTAAATTTTGTAGGTATGGTTTGATCATTAATCATATATCTCTACAAGGGTTGAAAAAACCATTTATTTGAAAGTTCGATATGTCCGAGAACATGTCGAACACGAGTATTAAATACAAAGAATTTTTAGGTTAAATTTCGATTGCATTGTTGAGGGGTAAGTCTAATCTAATCCATGTAAGATATGCTGCTTGCATCAACTTGAAAGAGATAAAGATTAAGACATAATTAAATACTTTACATTATTTAATGCTGGATGATTAGGAGTAGTTAAAGAAACTAATCTCCTTATTTTAAACTGATGTCAAGAGGCAGATTAGGTATTCAAGTATTTTATTTACAATCATCATCCATGCAATTATTAGATGAATTCTTGAAGCTATCCAGCTGCTGATGTCATTGGCTTTTTTAAAATCTTATCTTAGAGCACAGTTTCAAACTCTACTTTCAATCATTGATCTTTAAAGAAATTACTCTTTGAACTTTTAAAATTTAATTCCTTTAAATAAAAGCAGAGGGACTAAATTTAAAAAGTCCAGAAAGTGCAGGGATTGGAAGCATAATAAACCTCCATTATGCAAAATATGAAAATGCTTTTGCATATACACATGTAAACGGAACCTGAACCAGAAAATGCTTTTGCATTAAGACCCCAACTTTTATTTGCCTCTCCTTACAAAAAAGGATTCAACTTTGCCATCTCAAAAAGAAAAGAGAGGAAGAATAAACCCAAAATGGTGAACATATAACAAAACAAAAGGGAGAAAAGAAGTAGGAACTAATCGAGGACGATCGATCGACAGGTTTGAAAACCCTCCACTAAATACAAACATACACTTTGGCAAGAAACAAACTTGACCCTACTCAGAAAATTGGAGACCGTCCAGTTTTGATGCTGCTGGTTTGTCCAAAAACCATACCAACTTCCCTTTCGTCGGTTGGACTAACCGTGCAGGCAGTGACGGGCTGTCAGGTCCAATGTTATCTATTGCCAAGTGCACAGCCTCTGCTTTGCTCTCACCCGTCACGACGATTGCAACGTTGGATGCTGAATTGATGACAGGCAACGTGAATGTTATCCTCTCGGGCGGTGGTTTGGGGGAATCAGTGATAAAAGTTACCCATTCGTCCTTCTCGTCGAGCACTGCATGATTAGGAAATAATGAGGCAACGTGACCATCGGGGCCCATGCCAAGAAGAATAAGGTCAAACTTGGGGCAGTCACTAATGTCGGAAACACTGACCATCCTCGCTTTAACTAGCTGCCGAATAACGAACGTGTATTCATCAGCAGCCTCCTCTGCTGAAACCGAATCATTGATAGAATGAACATGGCTGGGAACAATTGGCACCTGCAGCACATTCAAGGCATAAGTCAAACGAAAATATATGTAATATGAGATAAACTTTACCGAAACCAAACCGAAGCATAATTTTTCAATGAACCTATCCATTGATGAAAACATTGCTAAATCATAGAACTTTAAAACGGTGATACCATGACAGCAAATGTGAAAGGGGGCCTCTCTAAGCAATAGCAGGAAACAGTGTCGTCCTTGACACAAATGTTTTACACAGTGATTCAACACATATTTTTTTCATCACTTGCTGAAAATTAAATGAAAGAAACAAAAAGCGGTAGTCGAACTTTTATCATGATCGACTTCATTGTGAAGCTAATTAAATCATTTGGCAGACTAGCTATTCCGAAGGGATGCAAAGCATGACCAACAAGTAATAAGTTAGTTTGTTTTGGGTAATATACCATAAAAAAGGATCCCTCGAAAATAAATCTTTAATTTATAGTGAAAAATATGAGAAAAGGTTAAAAAGGGTCCGAGACAAGGGACGAACAAAGAAGTAACAGAGAGTAAGTCCTAAGATTCTCAAACTTGTCTGATCATAAATATCAAGAAAAATTACTTATAGGTTCCAACATATACAAACTCTATCTTTGAATAAATGTGTCTACAAAAATTGCAAAAGAGGAAGGACAGTTTCACTGCATGGCCTTTAGCTTTTCAGAACCAACAATCATCTTGGTTATTTCGATCATATCAGATGTTTTGAAGATGCATGCCTCATGCTATCCTCGACAAGCCAATCGAGAGTTAGTAACTGGAAGAAGTTCAAAAGTTCTTAGAACAGTAGAACCACCGGAACAAGTTCTTCAAATCATGTGAAAATTTCAATGTTGATAACGTAAGTGTTTAACCTCTCCCGTGTGCCAGTACTGCCCTCTTAAGAAAGGGAGAAGAAAAAAAACACAGTTGCATTATGCATTTGATTTATATACTGTGGTGAGTCAAAGATTGTGAACAAACAAAAAAGGAACTTCAAGTATTGTGAACCTCACGGAATCGTATCATCAAGTGGCAGGATTGACCATATAAAACATGAAGCTGAAAATAAGCCTGAGCTGAATGAAAAATTTTCCCCAGAGATGAGAAGGATTTTTAGTAAAACCAAACATCCAGTGTCAAATCAAAGATGATAACCACAACTCAGTGAAGAAGAATTCAACCAGAAAACATCGGAATCACAGAAAACAAGGAACCCCGAATCCATTACTGAATTATCAGGCTAGTGGGATTATCAACTAATATACCAGTTAACATAAGCCTGTTCCAATCACAGCACACAACATCACAGATAAGGAATTCAAACTTAAATACCTTCTAGCATAGGCTAATGTTTCAAAGATCCAAAGTGTGAACCGGTCAAATAACTGAATAAGGAAGGGACTAACCTATACTTTGTGTATTAATTAACCGGTCAAATTTACCAACACAACAACAAACATCATATTCTCATCAAAAGTTCCCTTCATTTGGTTCTCCTAAAGCAGGAGGAAACGAAAAAAACATCAAATAAAGTACAGATTCATATATGAACCTTGGAAAGAAGGCCATCCTTTGCAAGCTTATAATTGCTATCCGAGTGGCTTTTAGCAACAACGCGTTCGTCCGCCCAAAATATATACCATTTACCCCAGTCTACAGTCTTATTATAAGGTGCTTCACAGAGTTTTCTGTACCCCAACACACACACACACACACACAAAAAAAAAAAAAAAACAGAACTTTAAAGAACACCAAAAATCAGAAAAACAAAACATGGAAAAGTAATGGATTGATACCCCAATAAGCCAATGAGAGAACCTCCAGACAATGCAATAGCAAAGACACCCCTCTCTTTCACTGCAACCTCTGATAACTCAGCGATATAGTCAGCCAAATCAGTCCTTAACTCATCCAAATTCTCAAGAATCCTCAATTCTCCTCTATCATTTTTAACCCCAGAAAGTGCCATGCTTTTGAGAATTTTTACCAATTCTAACACAAAAAAAGGGTACAGAAATCAGAATTAAGAACATGATAGAGCCAAGAGCACACAAACCTCAATTAAAAGCAACTTATCCACCAAACAATCCAAGCTGAACAATGAGGAGAAATGTAGCTATTAAGTTAAAATTAATGAAACATCACTTCAGATCATGCTAAATAGTAAACAGAATCTATTATTCAAAAACATAACCCAAAAACAACCAGGTGATAAATAGCCAAAAGCCCATCACTTTATGCATATAGTTTAAAAATTTGAAACTGAAGAGATGATCATCACAATCAGAGATCAAGCAAAACCCAAAACTTTAGCTAATTTGATATGACTCGAACATATAATTTTCATAGTAAAATCAACCATACCCAGAGCATAAATATGGGAAAAAAAACCTGATAAAAAACTGAAATTTAAGAAAGGGGAATGCTTACAAAGAAGAACAAGCAAGAAAGAAAAGAGAGAACGGTAGTTGCAGAGAAGCAAGAATGAAGAAGGTAGATGGGTTAACAACAACAAATGAAATAGCAATTATATAATAATAACACAAAAACACATAAAATAATAAATAAATAAATAAAAAGCTGTTGCGGAGAAGAAGCTGAGGAGAATTTACCTTCTGGGTTTCCCCGTGCAACCAATGATATTTAACGAAAACACACAAACAATACTAAAAAAATGTTTCTTTCTCTCTATATAAATTAAAAATAATAATTTCTTCAAAAATAAAACAGACCCAAAATTAAAAGTTATGTTCTTTATCTATATCTCTTTGCTTATCCTTTTTCTTTTGTTCTGAGAGAGAGATGAAGCAGAGAAAATCTTTGTTTCCTAAATACTCTGCTATTATTAAATATATGTTACCAAATTAATATTAAATTAATTAATTAAATGATCAAATTTCGATGCCGTTTTTGGAAAGAAAAAGAAGAAAACAGGGGAGAACAGAGTCCCGAAAGAACCAACCAAACACTTGTCCAGCTTAGATGCTGACAAATGTACCAATGGAGAAATTATATCATAGGCCCGGTTCGCCATGTCATCCATGGTCCCAACCACTAAAAAGCATTCATTTCATTAATTTTTTCCATGTCATTTTTACCAAGTGAATCTACAATTGGTAAAAAGTTTTTTTTAATTTAATTTACAGTAAATCTGAGTGAAGATTCACTCGGTAAAAAAATGACATGGAAAAAATTAATGAAATGGGTGCTTTTTATTGGTTGGGACCATGGATGACGTGGCGAGCCGGGCCTATGATATAATTTCTCGTACCAATGGATCTTCTTGTCTTGTAAGAATAAAAATAATGAATTTTTAAATTATGTATTTTACTAATTTTTTCTGTTTTGATGAATTTAATCAAAATTTTAGTGTTTCCCAACACCCCAACATTGTTCTCTAGATTATATTTGGACTGATAATTGTTAAATTTATTTCTTATTTATCTATTTTGTTCCTAAATTATTGTACAAATTTTCCCCCAAAAAATCAAGCAATAAATCAGCATGCTAACACACTTATTAATTATTATTCATGCAAAAATAATTTTTTTTTGAAAGTTGGGTTTTTATTCATGCAAAAATAATTGATGTTTGCTAAAGCAACGGCATTTATTAGGATTCAAAAATATTATATTCTTTCAACTTTGTTTAATTATTGGGGCTCAGTGAAGTAGACCTACCAAACCTAATTTGGTGTAATATCATTTTCAACCACATCAACATCCATTTTCTCTTTCTTTTTTTCTTTGAAGTTTTTTTTTTTAATTTTTTTGCTGATGTGAATATATAGACCAACATTGTTAATGGTCTAAAAAATTATAAATACTTAAATCAAACTAAGTATAATAATAAATTTAATCATCAATTTTTTTATATCTTTATTAGTTTGGCATCTATTTTTTTTTATTAAATTTTATTCTTAATCTTTAAAAACAATTTTAGATTTTATTTTTAATTTTTTTAGAATCGTTAATTTTATAATGATGTTGACATGACACCCCACATGAGCATCATGTCTACATAATAATATTTTTAAATTTTAATATCTAAATTATTAATTGGCATAAGATATAAGACACATAATTTTATATCAATATTTTCATTTGAAAAAAAATAATTAACTTTTTTAAAGATTAAGAAGTAAACATAACTTTATTTCAAAAATAGACTTAACTAAAAAATTGTATTTATCTATTATTTCGTTGATTATTGCAAGGTCGTGTCATTGAAAAAAATTGTCTCTTGTTGAATATTTATAAATTGTATTTTTTTAATGTATGGCATTTCAATAAAATAATAAAAATTAAAAATATATTGAATTTGTCTAAAGCTCAATTCATCGCTATTATGTGTTTTTTCGTGCAAATTAATTACTAATATATATGGTGCAACGTGTTAATTTTCCTTGTGGCTATGATTTAATGTATAATTTAACAATAAATTATTTTTACAATGTAAATTTTAATCACTTAAATGATTTAATTTGATATGCATTATTGTTTTATTTGAATTTTTATCCAATTTCCTCCATTCAAATTTAGATTTATGACACTTTTTTATTTATACAAACTATATTAAAATTTCTGTCATAATTAAACATTTTCTTATACACTTGTATACCAAATGTAAATATTTTTTATTGTATGTATTTATTTAATAGTTTTTCAACAACAAAAAAAAAGTTGAACTAGAAAATAGAAACCAACAAAACAGAAGTCTAAGAAAAATTACGGCTGAAAATGCAAAAATAAAATAAAATAATGCAAACTGAAAGTGTTCACAGCGTGCAGGGTTCTAACTTGGACAAATTTCTTCCCCTTTTACTTGATTATTTTAAATCTGATATTAATTAAAAAACCATTTTTGGAAAATTCTAGAAACATAGGTTTTGCATTCTAATAAACTTTATCTTGACATAAATATAATTCATATCCACAGGGTGTTACTTGGACTCGAACACAAGTATCTAATACAAAATCCTTATCATTATTCAAATCCACAATATGTTAAACGGACTCGAACATGAGTATCGAACACAAGTACCGGATATGGATACTAAAAGAGAGAGGGGAAACCAGAACATTTAAGGCTTCAATGTAATCAAACTAAGCTGTTACTCCTGCTGGTTGTAATGTATTATTTACGCTTTGCATGTGGAAGATACCAACATTACCAGAATTTTTGTTTTCTTCATATGGAAGCTTCACTGAGAAAACTACAAAGAAAAGTCTTCATACCTTCCGAGTTGTCGCCAGTTGTTTGTTCACTATTCGAGGTACAGCATCGTCGTCTTATGCTTGTTGAAAGGCAATTTTAATCTCCAGTCCTTCTGTTTACGATTTAATGGTCTACCCTTGCTGTTGGGGTCCCTGTTCTCTTTCACATCTACCAACTTCCATACACAGCATTCTTGCTCGATCGAATCTAGTAAGAAGACCCCACTCTTTTCAGTATGATTAGTCTCTACCTCTTCGACATAACAAACTCTCATAGCCATATGTTTGAACCGGTCTAAATCATCCGGTACCTTTAGTATTCTCTCTGCACCAGGAGATGATACCTTCAAAACAAAACATCCTTTTCAGATAATAAGATATGCTACATATCGAGGCAAAATTCATTCAAAAGTAGTACAGAGACATATCCGAGACTCGGCACGTAGGAACTTGCCCCACTTACTACCTCAAGAGCCAAATCATCTGGTATTTCTCTTTGTTCTCCGGCTTCATCTAATCTTTTCTTGTATTCTTGACTATAGCTCTGCAGTTCCTCCATGCTGGGACAACCATATCTGATAAAAAGGAGATTTGTCTTTTAAAATCAAAACCCCTAAAGATTCAACTTTCAAGTGCCTAGCTGCATACATTATGCTTACACACACATTGCAGGATTATCTATCACAAGATTGCATAATTCCACTGAAATTTTTTACTTGTCAAGATTAAAAAATAGGGTATGATTCAACCTCTTCCTAAGTAACTTCTCATTTTCCCTTCTTTCTTCATATCAATGAGTTGGGTCAAGCACAATAAATTATTAGACTGCTTCGTTACCGCTTTTTCTACCTACTTTTTACTTCCAAAAAACTGGTAAAAAGCAAAGGAAAAAAAGTAAAATCAAAATTACTGAAATCCAACAAATGATTAAAAAAGGACACCAATTCTCACATAATTGTTCCGTGTAAAAAAGCAACTCAAACATATAAATATAGGTTAGGATCCACTTACACATGTAAAACTTATTTAATTTTAAACATTTTTTGACCATTTGATGAGGTTAAATTGATGACTGAGATTATTTTCCTTATATTTTTTCCCTTAAAAATCTACTCATTTCTTACTGATAATCTCAAACATCCATTTACCCTCATCTAACCGTCTAAAAAAAAGGTGTAAAACTAAATGAGTTCAGTTTTACATGGTGTAAGATGATCCTACCTCTCTCCGTACATATATATTTAAATTCTTCAAATCATTCAACATCAAGGTGCTATTTGCTTTTCATTTCCAGAACAGAAAGATAAGAGGTAAATGCAACAACCAAATGATAATAGCTACTAGCTAGTTTCTTGAAAGAAGCCCCAAGGAAGAATGCTTACTCATGTGACAATTTGTCGAGTCTCACATAAATGTATCCGCGAGGTGAAGTCTTGAAAGCATAAAGTTTAAAGTCATCACCAAACAGCTTTAGTACATCTTGGGCAATAGAAAGAACAGATTCACCCCAAGGAACACCTTGCAATACAACTCCACCACCATCACCTCCATCACCAAGCTACATTAATAAATAAAAAACAACTCGTTACCAAAAGGAAGGTATGTTTCAAACAAAAATCTAAGAAACTGCAAGAGGAATTCGACAATTCAATTAAAAGAATGGTTCCCGGATTCTCGCGGCAATGTAAATGATGTCAATGTGCATGCTCAGACAATGTGATTTCTCTCTAGTGTTCTTAAATGTCAAAGTGAAAAAGAAATTCTAAGAAACTAGAAATGATGTAGACCTTGGGCTCGACGTCATCTTCTTCTTCTTCCCACCCATCTGTGGTTTCTCCATCATCTTTGGCTGTTTCATCTGAAAACACCAAGAAGTTAAAAAAAAAAAAGTAACCAGTTACTGACACAGGAGTTTTATCGAACACTTGGAAAGCAAAGCAGAAACTTACAGAAAAGTGGGTCTTCTTCTTCTTCTTCTTGCCGGTGATCATTTTTATTGTGAACGGAGGCTGTGGCGTGTAATAGACGGTGAGTGAAGACAGAAGTGAAAGAGAAAATGGGGTTTGGTTCAAGAGAAGAAGGATTCAGGGCAGTGGGGAGAGGTAAAGGGGAGAGCTTGAGAGTATAGAAAGATGAAGCAACGAAGCCCAAGGAAGGCCTTCGACAGCTTTGTAAAAGAGACTGAAATATAATTCTACCATTGCTCATTGCTCTGTTTTGCCCGTCTCGTGGGCGGCGGCGGCACTAATGATAATTGATGTGGCCTTTCACTTCCTGAGTTCCTGCTTCTCTATATATCTACTAGTAACTTGTATTAGTGATATCTGTTGGTCCAAATTTCATTTTGGATTTTATTTATAATTTTATAATTTTTTTTAACAATTTATACTTAGGAAAGAGAGAAGTACTTTTGTTCTTAACGAGTTTTGAATCCACCGGCGTCTAAATCTCGCAATATATATTTTATAGATAGCATAGAATTACTGATGTAAATGTTTTATGTTAGTGAGTAAACACGTTTATTAGTTGATTTATTTCTTTGAGTTTAACATTATAACCAATTAGTATTATAACATTGTAAATATTTATAATTAAATTTAAACAGAAACTAAAATAATTTGACTCGACTTAACTAAGCTGAATTTCATAAACCCGACTTGACAATTTTTTAAATAAAATAAAACTCGTCCACTCTACTAACTCAAATTTTTTAACTAGACTCAATCGAATAATCAACATAATCCCCTGTACTTCCAATCGGTAGTTGGGGACTCTCGCAAGTTAAAGATTTTTACCATTTCTGATATTTCACGATTTCACCCCTTTTGTTGCTTGCTGGCACGTGATTAATGTACTTCTTGGTTCCACATAATATGAGAAATATAACAATGTTTTATCATATACTAACTGAGCTCCTCAAAGTAGATGTTTAGTGCATCTAAACTTGAGGAACTCTTTGATTGAATCAACAAAACAACAGCCACAAAGACCTGTAGTAATATTACACCACGACACAGGCATGTTTTCATTGTTTTTATGTTCAAACATCATATAAAAACAGAGCATCATCATCCACAATTTACTGCTTCACCCCAAAAATCAACAAACACTACTCCCATTATCAATTATATAATTATCATCAAGGCACAATCTCATTTACTACCTCCAGGTGCCCCACCGAAAAGGTAGTCCAGAGAAGATCCACCTCCAGGGGCAGAATGAACCTTGGTGGAAGGTCGATTCTGCATCCGTGAAAAAACACACGAGTTAGCGTAGGGTTTCGGCAACAAATAACCGTTTCGTAAACTTCAAATCTCAAAGGACTTGTAAGGCAATTATGATTAGGGGCTATATACCGTAATGAAATTGCCAGTGTTCTGACCATCAGCACGCACGTAATAGTTTGCGGACGTACTGTTAATACCGGCAGGAACTTGCTTGGCAACATCAACTGGTTCAGGAGCATGGGCAGGTTTGGGGGCAGCTGGTGCTTCGGTCGGAGCAGCTTGGGAATTGTTTGTCGCTGGTTTAGGAGCTTCTCCACTCCCAAACAGATATCCCAAGGAGCTCTGCCCACCACCGCTGCTAACTCCACGACCCATCTTTTCCAACTTAATAGGACAGGGAAGGAAACAGAGCACAAAGTAAGTGTCTAAAATCCATCGAGTTCAAAAAGTAGGACGCAATACGAGCAGATGAAGATGGTATGAATGTAAATCAATTGATATTATACCACTAGAGGACTCTTAAACTACATCATTCATTCGAAGCAGAAGACAGGAAACAAACCAAGCATATTGAGAGAACTTCTATAGCAATGTTATTCCTAGGCTTTAACAACACTTACAAACATGATACAATGAAATTCCCCAATGCTGGCCTGCTAGGCTTGGATAGCACTTCCAAACAAGATTTAATTACACCTTTTCACTTCTCTTATGCAATGCTAGCCTGCTAGCTAGGGCTTTATACCAATTCTTGTGGGCTTTGCCTCAAGGTCAACACCCCAATTAAGACTCATTGAAACTCCCTAATGCTCAGCCATTGAGGATTGACCCGATTAAGACTCATTGAAACTCCCTAATGCTCAGCCATTGAGGATAGAACTACACATTTTGTGGTCCTATTCATAAATCGATTTCGAGTTTGTCACGCTTCACTCGAAATCGAGTGGATTTGATAAACAATAGCACAAATCACATCATTGTCATAGCTACTTAGAAAATTAGCTCAACAAACCACAACACAGAAGTTAAAATCCTAAACATCTAGGCGTGTTCCAAATGTGAAATGAAGAAACTAAAGGATTATCATATAACTCCTCAATCAAATCAAAATAAGACACTGTTTTCATTCCGTAATTTCACTCCTGAATGCCATTTATCATATAACTACTCTACAACGATAACATAAAGGCAGTAACTACTAATTTCACAGGATTTCCATGTAATAAGCATTAAATAATTAAAAATAAAAGCAAAAAACAACTAATCATTTCCAGAACCTCAAAAACGTCAAACAAATCAGAAGCAATCAAACATCACAATCCAAAACCTTTTAACCTTTCTACTTCACACTCTACACACACAAAAAAAAAACTAAACAAATCAACGGAACATAAAAATGAGCAGCCAAAGCGAAAAACATCAAATCATATCAAGGAATTGACGGCTGAACTCAGTGAGTACAACACAAAACCTTATAAACGCGAAGGAGTAGGAGGAGAGATCTAGGGCTAGGGCTTTGAAATTACCTGAAAATTCCTTTGGAGAGACTAGATCCGGAGAAAAGAGAGTGGAAAGAACAGTTGAGAGTAACAACAACTGCCTACTGAGAAGGGAAAACGAAATGCGAGCGTTTCTTATATAGAAGGATTGAAAATTTATTATTTCACTGTTGTCTCGAAAGGGTTAATTCCCCTATATATCCTCTGAACAAAAATTTCGTAAACATGTTTGTTTAACATTATCACGAATATTAAACGAAAATAGTGGTGAACATCAAACAAAAAAATATGAACATATATAATTATAAATATACAAATACGTACATAATTTTAAAATTTTAACCAAACACGAACATGTTTAAAAATAAACAAATGAACATAAATAGAAAATATGTTTATTAAGCTCAATTCATTTATAGCTCTACTTAAATCTTATTTGTATTATTTTCTAACACGTAATATTCAAATTATCACAAATTTATAATTATTACAACTTGATCTACATATTTTAAATATATTTTACATCAAATTCGAATTGCCTTTAATATTTGAACTTACAGTTGAAGTAATACAATAACGCAACACAGAAATACTATTACATTAATAACTTAATTAAAACACTTTTAAATTTAGATAGCAACTTAGAATTTAAGCAATGACTTTGGAGGCAATTAAATACAATTAATTCAGCTTTAAAATGGGATGGCTTGGATGTTTGAAATTGTTTTGTTGGTAGAAGAATTAGCCAAAAGAGAGGGAGGTAGTGGAATTTCTAAATTCTTAGCTTAGCTTATAAGCGATGGATTAGGTGCGGGAGTCCTTATCTGTCTGAACATGTGCAACCGCATCTGATGAAACAAAACGATGTCGTTGTGTCATGATATTATTATTATATTTTGGTCCCATTTTGATCCCAACTTGAGTCATGGATGGGTGGAACATTTTTCTGATGTTTTCTTTCTTTTTTAGAGTAGGAGGGTCGCAATTTGGTAACTGTAATTTTAATTGTTTTAATGTAACTATTAAACTTTGTAATTTGTTTTAATTTGGCCACTGAGGTCTTAACAAGGTTAAAAAGATGATGTGGTAGTTAACAAATTTTGTATAATAACACATTTAGTCCTCCACATTTGTATGCTCAAATAATTTAGTCATATTTCAAGAAATAATAATAAATTTAACCATCAATATTTACACATTATTTTAATTTAAAGTTTTAAATTTGTGTTTTAAAGTTTGGTTTTAGGTTTATGATCTATGGGTTTAAGGAGTTCATTACTGGAGCTGATGGGTATGAAGCACATTTAATAGCTCTTGAACAAGGATATCGTAGTTTGGTTGAATCTACTTTAGTTAGTATCAGAGGCCGAGCTGTTGATGCGGTATGGAACAAGATTTCAGAAATATTGTATATTATATTCAAATTGACATGCAAAGATCATCTGATTTTCCATTTTTTCCTTAGCAGTAGTTCAGTTGTGATTTCAGATATCAAGATTTTAAAGATCCCATTCTGTTGAATTGTCTTACCCGAAAAATGTTGATAAATGATTGCATGATTTATCCAATTGCTTGGTGCATCATGCTGGTCATACACTGGATTGGTTTCATTTCTCACAATTTTCAGATTCATTCTATTCTCAAGGATCTGATTCACAAGGCTATGACTGAAACTCCGCCACGTTCTCGTCTTTGCCTATCTTGTTCATGTAACTAAGAAATTTTGCCTCTTGTTTTCTGTTTCTTCAAGGTGATTGTGGTTTACAAGTCTTAACTGGGTTTGGTTTTCAGGAATTAAAGCAGTATCATGTACCCACTCAGAGTTGAGGTCGGAAATGCTGCGATTGAGTCTCTTGAAAGAATGAGGGTTGAATGCTACACTCGGTGTTATGGTTTAGTGGTTTAGGATTTTAGGATCTATGGATTTAGTGTTTTTGTATTAGGGATTTGGCGTTTAATGTTTAAGGGTTTTATGTTTTATGTTTTGAGTTTAAAGTTTAGGTTTTAGATTTAAGGGGTAGGGTTAAGGTTAATGGGTTTTATGAGTACGGTTTAGAATTTATGGTTTTAGAGTTTAGTATTTATAGGTTTGAGGGTTTTGGTTTTTGGACTGTGTTTTATGTTTAGTGTTTTGAATTTGGGGTTTTAATTTTAGGGTTTATGGTTAAATTATTTTTAACTAAAAATAGGGCCAAGTTTAAATAATGTGTAAATATTAAGGGTAAAATTTATTATTATTTTTTAAAATAAGACTAAATTGTTTAAATGTGCAAATATGGAAGACTATATGTGTTATTATGCATAAATTTGTTAAATGCCTTACCTTCTTGACGTCCGTTAAGAGCTCAATGGTCAAATTGAAGCAAATTATAAAATTTAATGATAACATTGAAATAATTAAAAGTTTACTCACCAAATTAAATAATTAACTAAAATTTAATGAACATATTGTAAACTTTACTCTTCTTTTTATTTTAGCATTTTTGGAAAAACCCAGCTTATTTTAGCATATATAATATTTTTACTCATAAATAATTAAATATAAATGTGGACATAATATTTAGAGACAATTTACATTAAAGTATTAAGAGTCGTTTAAAAAAGTATTTCGTAATTTGAGAAAAATATAAAGTTTTTAATGTGATCTTATAGTAATATATTTTTTATATACATTTGGTAAAGTATACACAGTTACACATCTTACAAATAAATTACTCAAACTCAAATCTCTTAATAATAAAAATATTCAGAAATTACTCGAATTGATCAATGTAAGATGTTTTAAAAGTGATATCTTATATAATTCTTATTTTCTTTTACCGATTTTGTCAAGAATATTCAGAAATTACTCGAATTGATCAATGTAAGATGTTTTAAAAGTGATATCTTATATAATTCTTATTTTTTACCGGTTTTGTCTTACTCTCTTTGTCCCACTAAAACTGTCACATGTTCTTTTTTTTTTTAAACTTTTTCAACTTTGACCTCTTATAATTTAAAATTTATTATCGATAAAAATATGAAAAAAAATATATTTTAAAAACCTTGAATCAACTAATTTTTAAATATATTTTTTATAGTTTTTAATAAATTAAAATATTTAAATAAATTATAGTCAAAGTTAAAAAAAAAATTAACCAGGAAAATGTCACATGTGACAATTTTAGTGGGACAGATGGAGTATTTAGGAGTTTGACCCGACCCGAATCTAAAGGTCTTAGTTTAACCTAGCTAACCTTAGTAGCAAGAGAAAGCAAAACAATTTTTTAGAGTAAATCTTTCCGGTATCCGGTGGTCACATAACTCTTTAAATTTAATCTCACATGCATGCATAGTTGTCCGTAGACAGGAGGAAACATGAAAGATAAAAAACCAAACAAAAGGGATCAATAAATAAACAAATGTTACAGAAAAGTTAATACAAACTGGTTATATAAGATATATCATCAGCTTACTATTAATTTTTATGTAGCCACTGCTTCATATGGAGTTTTCTCATTGTGCATGAATAAATATCTACCAGCAGCAAGTAATACGATACCCAGAGCACCGATTTTAATCGGAAATGCCCCACTCAATGAACTTCGACCTTTTTCTCTTATGGCTCGTCGTCCGGTACTAAGTTCCAACTCGGTGGTATCAGCAGGGGATGACATTAAACCTTGGTTCTTCATAAATGATGAATAAGATTCGATTTCATCTCTACTTAATGCTGGTTTTAGGGACTTCTTTACTGTTTCGAAATGTTTATCGCTGACTACAGTGGCTGATATGTTTTCCCTCAGAGCTACTATTCCGGCTTCCCTGCACAAACCCTCCAATTCGGCTCCTGTGAACAGCTCTGTATCTTCTGCTATTCTTCTCAGATCAACGTCATCCCCGATTTTCATGTTGCGAGTATGCACACGAAGGATCTCGTACCGAGCTTCCATATCCGGTGGTGGTACATACAGAACCTATATTTTCATGTTGATAAAAGTTAGAGAAATTGCGCAGTTTCAAAGTATTTTGGCTTTCACAGTTCCAAGGTATCAATTAAGACCATTAAAACAATGGTCAAGTGTTCCATTTCGACCTATTCATAAGTTATATGCATGACACACAACTAGAAACTTTGGAATATCTAATTCGATAATTCAAAGGTTAGCAAGGATCGAGAAACATTGACGTCAAAAGTCAGACGAATGATATGATATGATCTTTACCAAATCAAATCTCCCAGGTCGCATAAGCGCAGCATCAATTGCATGAGCTCGATTGGTAGCAGCTAATACGAGAATCCCCTGAAAAGATTTAACTCAAAATCATACAAAGAATACTAGATAACATCCTTAATTGTCTAACAAACAGAGTAATGTTTACGGGATTATCACTTACGGTTGCCTGTTCTAAACCATCCATTTCCGTCAGTAAAGTGGATAGAAGCCTCTCTCCAACAGCGCTACTGTTGCTCGAACTCCCACCACTGCAATTTGAGGGAGAAGACATAAGAAATCAGTTTGAAGTAACCATTCTCTTTAGAGACCATGCTTGACTGTAATCTCAAGTTCACTTAATGACATTCATTAACTTGTGAAAAACATTACCAAATAACAGAATTAAGAAAATCTCGTGGAGTCTAATTGTCATACAACCAAATGGCATACGAAAAACTTAATTCAACACTTTGCAGAAGTTTGCGCACACAAAAATCTAACATAGGATAACATCTAAATTTTACAGCAAGAACCTTTGAGTCTTTCAATGACTGTACGAAGAACTCTATTGAGTAAAATGCTACATACTAACCGTTTTGCAGCAACAACATCAGCTTCATCAAAGAAAATTATGCTTGGTGCCGCCAGACGCGCTCTATGAAATGTATTTCGCAACAAAGCTTCACCCTCTCCAACATACATTGAATATAGCTCTGCACCACTGATTCAAAAATTATGAGAAGACCAGTAGCACACTGTAAAGTCTTTAAACAGGCACAAGATTGAAGCAGTGAAGCCAAAAGGCAAAATGTAAATATATCAAACATATTCAAAACTTAACTCTACAGACCAGTACAAGATCATTTGACGAAGTTTAATTAACCACCGACAAAACCATAAGGCCTTCCGTACATGTTTTACCGATTACAAAATGTCATACAACAAAGATAACCTAACCTCAAAGAGAAAAAAGAAGCTTGGGCAGCATGAGCGGCAGCTTTAGCAAGCGTCGTTTTTGAGCATCCAGGAGGTCCATGCAGAAGAATTCCACGCACAGGTGATATCCCAAGCCTTGCAAATGCAGCTGAATGTTTGATAGGCCACTCAACAGCTTGCTGTAGCTTTTTCTGTTCAAAAATTAAGAAACATGAAATCCAAGATTCCCAATTGAAATAAACATGAAATGCTCACCTTCAAATCTTTGAGTCCTCCAATATCATCCCAAGACACCTTCGGTATATCCACAGCTACACCTCTTGTTATGCTTGGGCCGACGACAGACTTAGCATGCTTCCAGTCTTCCACTGTTAAGCTAACCGCACCTAGATTTTCACCTACATCAGTAGACCTTTTAACTGCGGACAAGGTTGCCTCACGACATAAAGCTTCTAAATCAGCTCCAACATATCCATTACAAGAAGCAGCTACAGCTTGTAAGTCAACATTGGGATCCAAAGGAACCTTCTTCGTGTAAAGCTGAAAAAATGACAACAAAGCTGAATCGGGATGCCAATCAAGCAACTAGTACGATTACAAACTCGTGCTTACAAATTTTCATGCATTTAAAGCGTCTGATTGATTAAAGTAAGCAAAACAACACATATAAGGAACATAATAACTGCAAGGGAACCAGTCTTACCTTGAGAATTTGAAACCTGTCTTCTTCATTAGGTGTGGTAACTTCAACTTCATCATCAAAACGACCTGACCTTCTTAGAGCTGGGTCGATTGCATCCACTCTTGATACACAAAAATACCGGTCAGCAACGACTCTTAGAAAGTTCAACCTAAAAAGTTAAGTCCGACTGCATCTAGCTTTTGGCGACTTAACCACCAGACCATCAGTTAAGACATTATAGCCCAGTTCTTTTAGAAAAATCAGGAATTGGAATAAAGGGATAATTGGGTACAAAATTAATAATCTCAATGCACTTAAATTTAAAGATATAGCATCAAAGCCCACACCAAATGAATGATGAAAATCCTTAATAAGCCACTCAAAGAAATGTTTATTTAAAGTAGTGGAAACTGGAGAGTAGTAAGCATAATGGATTACTATAAGGCTTTAACATAAACATGGGAAGACAAGAAATGTGAAGCATTATATAAAAACCTCCAGAAGCTCAGCACTAAGTTCCATATAAACAAGGCTGACCATAACACGTACACATAGAACGGAGCCTTGTAACTTGAGTTAGAGAAAACCAACCTATTAGTTGATGCAACCACGACAACTCGTGGTACAGAACTTGGTGAGGGTTTATTGGAGTCCATCAGTGTAAGGAGCTGAGAAGCTAGACGAACATCCTGCTCGCGTCTGCAATAGAAGCATAGTTAGTTCCATGATACTTAAAAGCTTGTTTTAGAAAAGCCTCAGTCGGTTACATGCAAAATGCAATGCGTAGATAAAATATGGTAGCTTTGTTTTCCACCAAGAGAGCCATTTGCAGCAACCGATAGGACGATGTAGATAAAGGAAATGGCATTAAAACTATTCTGCCTCACACAATATCCAAGTATAAGCGATCAACTATCATACATTTGTTACATCTTGAATGCCATGAATTCTCAACTTGTTGTTCAACCACATTCAAATACAATTACCAAAATAAAGATGTTAATATGAGTAATTTTCTCAAAAAAAAAAAAGAAGAAGGAAAAACCATTCATTCTAGCTCTCACTTCTTACGATACCTTGATTCACGACGAGGGCAGAGAGCATCTATTTCATCAAGGAAAATAACTGATGGTGTGCCTGAACTAGCATGCGAAGATGCCTCCGAAAAAGCTTCCCGCAAAATTTTCTCACTTTCTCCAGCATGTGCTCTGTGAACAGAATGTGGACTGCAAGACAACCAAACACCATTGGAAACTCGAAAATGACAAAACAACTATTCAAACACAAATTTTGTATCACACATACGCTATTCTATATGATAAAAAGATAAATACAAACATTTCAGCACCTGAGAACAATTAAATGGGCTCCGGATTCTCGAACAATTGCACGTACCAAGCTTGTCTACCATTTCAAAGAAAACCAAATAACTTCCAACTATAAACAAAATGATCATATCTGGGGAATTCAAATTTCAAAAATAAAAAACAGGTTACAAATTTGAAGAATAAAAGAAGGAAAGGCAGTCAATTACCTTTCCGGTGCCCGGGGGACCATAAAGGAGCAAACCTCGAGGCCACTGAAAGAAAACCCAGAAGTCAATAACTTAAACCCGTTGCTATAACTATTAAAAAATCCAACAAAGATAAAAGCTTGATACTTTGAGGCCAAGTTTCTTCGCTTCACGAGAGTAGAGAAGAGGGAAAACGATGAGTTCTCTCAAGGATTGAAGAGCCTTGGCGTTCCCGCCAATTGCTTCTTCAGCATTCCATTGACTGTCGCTTACGCCACTTATCTCACCATTAACGATGTTGCTGTTGCTATGGCTGCTACTAACAGTGGCCATTGAAGCGCTGTGGGCAGCAACTTTTGAAGGAAGGAAGAAAGAGTAGACAAAATTGGGGGGTTTGAGGTTTTAGTGGCAAGTAGGGGTAAACTTCATATTGGTCATTAAACTATAGGTTTAATTCTACTTTGATACCTAAATAATCTTTTTTTTATCAAATATGCATTAAGCTTTTAATCTGAATTTATTAAATTATTAATTGGTCTAGTTGGATGAGATACAAGATTTCTTAAACAGTGTCAATGTTCGAATTCATTGAAAATGAAACAAACTAAGATAAAGTCACCTCATAATAAACTTTTACAGTATTCGACATGCATTAACTTATAAATAAATCGAATATGTGAAGATTATGACTTGGAAAAAAAGTAAGGAATTAATCACAACCATTCGTCACACCTATCCAACGATCCAAAAAACATGTAAAACTTTTATATTGTGTAAGTAGATACTAGCCGTATTAATAATCATAAAAAAACAGGGTCATAGATTTACATAATTTTATACTGATGTGCCATTCATTTGGTTATAACATCTTTTACGATTTAGGTCATCAATATATGATATAGTTTCTAAATGGCTTCCAATTCTTGTATCGTATAAATATGCCTATATAGGATGATTTTGAGCATTTTAAATGTTGTTATACAAAGTTGACAAATTAAGACCAGCAACTGCCTCCGTAGCATAGTGGTAGTGCGTTCGCTTCGTAAGCGAAAGGTCGCGAGTTCGATCCTCGCCGGGGGCTTGTTTTTAAATTTTATTGTCCTTATTCCTTTAGCGGAACTTCTCTTTTCATCGTTTGGAATTTGGATACAACATGACTTAGCGGCCTTTTCCCGGGTACGCCGGCCCTTTCTTTTTATAGTTTGGACATAATATAACAAAGGAAGTCTTTATTCCCCCCCCCCCCAAAAAAAAAAAAAATTAATGATTATCTGTAAATATACATATATGTCCATAAGGATTTAATAGGATGAATTTTTTATAAGTAATTTTTTTCATGTGAATATTCAATTTTAAAACATTATTTCTTATATGTTATGAGTTTTGAAATTCATCTATTGAAAATAACGAGTTTACGTGTACAAGACATTCTAATATAGAGATAGATCTTAACATTAAACTTTGAGAGAGTCTAACTATAAATTAAAATAATTGTAAAAGTGCGATTTTATGTGAATTTATGTGATTTGTAAGTGAGATTTTATGTGAATTTTGTATAATAAAATCACAATAAATAAAATACGTGCATAAATCTAACATTTGCTAATGAACCGAAGTGCCTAACATTTTTTTACAACAATTTATTTTATTTATTATTTAAGAAATTTTGAAAATGTCGTATCTTTATTAAAGTTAATTATAAAAATTAAAATTTTATTCGGGTATATATTTTTAAACCCTTTTAAAAAATTACATTTTTATGTTAATAATCGGTGAAAAAGTTTAGTATAAACATTACGAAAAACTTGGATTTCTATCATCCTCTCCCCGATATAAACCTACTAATTAATAAAATAAAGATTATTATCCTATGCACTAGTGGTGGAAATTAAAAATTTTCATAAGCGTCTTAGTTTTAGGGTTTAAAAGCTTAGTTTAGAGTGTAGAGTTTAAAGGTTTAGTTTTAGAGGTTTATAATTTAGGCATAGTGGTTAGAATTTGAGGTTTAGAGGTCATGATTTAGTTTTTAGAGTAATATGGTGAGAATTTAGGTTTTAATCTATAAACATACATTATAACCCTAAACTATAAATTTTAACTATTATCCCTAAATTTAAAACTCATACACATAAACCCCTAAACCATACACCCTAAATTAAATCACTAAACCTTAAAATTAAGCCGCTTGTAGAAACCTTTTGTTTTTACCGCCAGTGTATCAACTAATTACCCATAAAATAATCACCGGGTTCACAATGTACATTTCTTAACTCGGTCTTCCTATTAAATACACTCACATTCGAGCAAAAATTAAATTAGAATAGTTAAATTTGTAACACAAAATATTACATCAATTATTATTATTAGATCATTACCGTTCAAGACAAATAATGATTCATAAAATTATTTACTAAGAATAATGTAAATAATAAACTAAGCATTAAACAACCCCTCTCAATTTCGATAAGTTCTATTCTATATACACAATACGATATCTATCCTCTCGTGATCTCAAAGTTATTATTTTAACTTTTTGTTCTAGTTTAGGGTAAACTACATAAATAACTACCTTATAATTGTAAAAATTACGATCTGACCACATTACTTTTTTTGTCACAATTAAACCACCAAACTATTTAAATTGTATCAATGTGACCACCAGCCGTTAAAGGTTAAAGAAAGGGTGACGTGGCAGTTAAAAAAATAAGGGTATAATTACACATTTAGTCCTCGTTACTTATAAACTCTATCAATTTAGTCCTAATTTTAATTTAATAAAATAAATTAATTATTTAATTAGGTGTTGACACGTGTCACCTCCAAATTGGAGGAACATGCCAATGGTGAGAATCGAACCTGCATATGGGTGATTTAGAAGCAATGGCTTAATCACTACACCAAGCATGTATTTGTGCTAAAAATAACCCTCTTAAATATATGTTCTATTGTGTACAGAATGAACGACCACCCAAAAACACCCTCTCAGCGGCTAGAGAATACTTGGTTTGACTGAGTTTCCTGATGATAGTCAGTTTACTAATGCTAAAAATAACCACTCGATTTGGTACAAGTATTTGTCGAGAAAACTGAGCTTCGCTAAGATTTGAGACAGCATCTAAGAAGAATTTCAGATATTGTACAACTTATGTGAAATGTTGAAAGAAGAAAAGCTGGTTTACAGCATATTGTAAAGCTTTATCAAGTGAGTTTAAGCCCCTAATATTTCACTGTAACAGATGTCTGCATATCCATTGTACAACTACTGCAGAGGAATTGGCTCCTTAACAAGGGAGTCATTTTACATGCACAAAAATGCTATTATTGCTGTCAATGTTCTCCGTCACACTCCTTTGTTTCAACTGTTATCTCTTTCGTTAAATATTTGGTCAGAATTGATGTTGCTAAAAAGGTGTTTTTGGGTGGTCATTCATTTTGTACACAATAGAACATATATTTAAGAGGGTATTTTTTAGCACAAATATATGCTTGGTTCAGTGGTTAAGTTACTACTCTTAAATCACCCATATGCGGGTTCAATTTTCACCGTTGGCATGTTTGTGCAAATTAAATTTTTCTCCTCTAAATGGTGGTAAATAATTAATTTATTTTATTAAATTAAAATTAGGATTAAATTGATAGAGTTTATAAGTAACGAGGACTAAATGTGTAATTATAACCTTATTTTTTAACTGCCATATCACCCTTCCGTTAACCTTTAACGGCTGGTGGTCACATTGATACCATTTAAATAGTTTGGTGGTTTAATTGTGACGAAAAAATAATGTGGTCAGATCGCAAGTTTTGAAATAATAAGGTGGTCATTTATGTAGTTTACCCTATATTTTATTGCGGACTGCCAAGACATTGTGGTGTTTTTTTAAATAAATTATCTTTTATACATATAATGCGATATTATCTCTATTGTGATTTTAAGGTTACTTTTTAACCTTGATTTTTTTTTTCGATACTGCTAAGGCATTGTGTTGCTATTGACTCTATGTTATTTCAAGGTTATTTTTAACCTTTTTTTTCTCAATTCTTTTTGGTGATACTAGGACACTATATTGCTCTTTTCTAAATAATTGTGCATTTATATTTATTTTTCAATGTAGCCACTGAAATAATTTAATATTTAATTATTCGTATTTTGTTGGTTAATATAAAAGGTAGACACTCACAAAAAGTTTTGAATTGTTTTTCATTGTGTTTGGAGCATCAAAAGTGACTCTACACCTGATAATCAATCAAACAAAAATTAACGTTACAAACCTTCGTTTTCAACCGAACTAAAAAGTCAAAAATTATAGTTTTTACTTTTAACCAACTTTCGATTAAGTAAGTTTACATTGTTAACCTACAAAATAAATTTATTTTTTTATTTGTTATTTTTGTCGTTTCCATTACTTTATTGAGTTGATTATCATTTATTTCTTATATAATGCATGAGTTTATTTTCATTTTATTTATATTAATAAATTAATTTAATATCAATATATATATCAATATATATATGTTCATTATCATTATTAAAATACAATATTTTAATGTTGTGTAAATACCTTTTTTTATATTTTTATTATAATAAGTTAGTATATTTTATATATTATAATATTAATAAATTTAAATACAATTCAAATTAACATATTTTGAAGTTTACAATATTTGTCTAAAATCAATATTTTATCTTTTTAAAATTACATTTTGATAGCAATACCAAATAGTTAAATCTTAAATTAAACTTTTAAAAATTATTTTTCTACTGCACTTTTAAAAACCACTTATTAAAAACAATCTCAAATTGATTGTTGCAGATCGAACTCTCGACTACTAATTAATATAAAAAAATTCTTACCATCTCACATAAATTATATGAAAAAGATCTCTATATCTAGTCTCTTTATATTGAACAATCAAAGATTAATTTACATGAACGGTTCAGATAAATCAATATATTTATCCTCTATAATATTCCCCATAAGGCATTCCATTTTATGTGATTGAACTTTTTGTATTCTCCAAAGATGAACCAAGTTAAATAGTTTAGACAAACCCACAACATTGCCAAAAGAAAACGAAAAAAAAAATAACAGCAAAAGGACCCACTTTCAAAAACCCAAACAATTTCCCTCCTATATAAGTGCTATATCGCACATCTACTTTAAAGTTAAAACCTTTTTATTTCTCTGATTATTCCCGGTGCCGCCAGGCACTGTCTTGCTTTTCCTAGGTAATTTCCTGGTTTTTTATTTGTTTTTTTATATGATTTTAAACTGCATTCGATCTGGGTTTAACTTGAATAGGTGAATCTTTGTTCGAAAACAGTTTAGTTTATCTATTTATTGTTTTTTTTTCTCGAATTACAGTCATAGTCTGAATCAGGGAAAATTTTAATCTTTATTCAGATACCCATTAATATTTCCCCCTCTTTTTAGAATCTGGAATGCTATAATTTGATATAGTAATACTGGATTATTCAGGATTGAATTGTTCAATCCATCGTTTTTCTAGTTATAATGCAGATTTATTTTGATAATTAATGAATCGGTTATCTTAATCTATTGCACTTTACTAGTATCATGGCTGAATTTACCTGATAAAGTTCTCGACTTTAGGTGTTTTGTGTGTGTGTGTGTGTATATATATGTATGTATCAATTGCCAATCATGTCTTAATATTGAGATCTTGTTCTCTGCTTTTCGATTTTCATTGGTATATATATTATATTATGTTAGGTTCTTACATGTTTGGTGTTACGGCAACTTAACTGTTCAGTGTTTTCTTTGTTGGTAGATGACAACGCAATCGGATTCTCCGGCTTCTGACCCTCAACAGATAGGGAATGCCTTTGTGAAACAGTACTACACTATTCTTCACGAAGATCCTTCACATGCTTATAAATTTTATCTTGATTTGAGTGTATTAAGCCGTCCCGGTCCTGATGGTATGATGAAGTCCGTGACTACCCTGAAGGTAAGTTTCTGTTGTGCCGGGAATAAATGTATATGATTTTGTTCATGTTATAATAATTTACAATTATTATATTTATCGGTAATTGCTTGTAACAGGAGATAAATGAGTTGATTCTCTCATTGGACTACCAGAGTTATAGAGCTGAGATCTCTTGTGCCGATGCTCAATTTTCATTAGCGAACGGTGTGTTTGTTTTGGTTACTGGCTCCTTGATTGCAACAGACGATGTTAGGAGGAAGTTTACGCAGTCGTTTTTTCTTGCTCCACAAGAGGGCGGCTATTATGTCTTAAACGATCTTTTTAGGTATGTTGATGACAAAGAGCCGGTGGATGTTGCATATAATGATGTCGACGAGAGCAGTCAAGCTGCTTTGCCTCAAGATGCCGGTGAGTTTTACGATTTATGCACCTGCTTTTACTTTTGGACTCTCATTCTTTTAAAGGACAATATTTAGATTGTAGTGCTTGACTGCAGAGGTAACTCCAGTGCCAGAGAATGCTGTGGAAAATCACATTGCTGCTCCTTCGGATAATGATGACAACAGTGTTAAAGAAGTCAATCTTCCATTGGACAACGAAAAGCTTTCTGTTCCGGAAAATGGGGTTGTTTCCGAGCAGCTACCGCCTCCAGCTGAGAAAAGTGAGAAAGATTCTCATCCCGTGAGCCAGGCTACTCCCCTTATAATTCAGGAAGATGCTCCGAAGAAGTCATATCTATCAGTTGTGAGTTTATACACTGATACGAGCAATTATATCCTATGTATCTGAATCGGGAAATGATGCTTTCTTTTAAATGATTCTTTCAGGTGCATGCATTGTCAAAGAATTCAGCTCCGTTCAGAGCTCCACCTCCTAAATTTAAGCCAGTCGAGCAGTTGCAAAAAGCTGCAATACCTGAAGAATCAGCTCCTAAAAGCTATAAGACCCCGGAAAGGAACAATGAATCTTCAGGTTTTTGTTTATTGCTCTTCAAAATTGACAAGTATCTGATCGTTATGTTAGTGTTGCAGAAATATCTTACTTTCACTTTTTCATGCATATTCCTCGTTTCAGGTAAGAATACTTCCATATTTGTTGCGAACTTGCCTATGGATACAACTGAGGAAATGCTCAATGAGGTTTTCCAAAAATTTGGACCAATTAAGCCCAATGGCATTCAAGTCCGAAGCTTTAAGGTCTGTTTTGAACTCCTGTTTCAGAATCGATTCATGTTTTGCATGTTTGTTGCATAACATTTACAATCTTCACTTCGATCATATTGTCTTCCAGGACAACAAAAACTGCTTTGGCTTTGTAGAATTTGAGTCTGCAACTTCAGTGCAAAGTGCTGTTATGGTATTGCCAGCCCTATCATCAGCCTTGAGTTTATTTCATAAATTTCTTGCATCTCACATACATAATTCAACGAGTTTTCATTTTGCGTTGCATTATGGCACTATGTTATTATGTCTTGTTTCAGGCTTCACCTATTATGATTGGCAACAGACAAGCCAATATCGAAGAAAAGCGAGGTAACTTAACTTATTTCTTGAACATGCATTGCCTTGTTGATCTCTCTTTTATGGCACGAAGGGGTATAATGTTATGTTTGTATCGGTATTGAGAAACTAGAAATCGAATGAAATTATCCCAACTGAACAAGAAACTATGCTGTATAAATTTAAAGTAACTGATTATAATTTACCGTCAGCTAATAAATGAACTATTGAATACCATGGTATTTGCAGGACCCAACAATGGTGGGAGACCGGGATGGGGTGGTTATAGAGATGAAAATGGCTACCGAAATGACAACTTCAGAGGCCGTGGGAACTTTAACGGAAACCGTAACTTTAGAAGGAATGAGTTCTCCGGTCAAGCTCGGGGCAGTAGTGGGCAAAATGGAGAAGCTAACCGGAAAATTTATCAAAATGGAGGAGAAAGAGTTGCTGCAAGTTAGAGTTCAGGTTTGAAGATTTACAGTTACTTTTTATTCCCCAATGAAGTAAAAACCAAGAGAGTAACTTTCACTTTTTTACTTCGAGTTTTGAAGTCTACATTTCGCCATCTTTTCAATTTTGAGTGACTGAGAACTTATATTAGGTAGGTAGATGGCTGGTTGCTTTGGAGAATAAAATGTGGAATTATTATTCCTTTTTTCTTCTATATTATTCAAACTTTTACTTAATTTGTTTTAAGTAGATTTTTACATGTTATTTTTTGTCGTTTTTGCGATTTATATATTTTTCATAGTAATTCAAATTAGAGTATAATTTATCTGTTTGCATCATATTCGTTTCGTTCTTTAATTTATGTTACGTGTGTCGTTTAATTCGATTCAATAAAAAAATATCCCTTTGTGACTTGTTTTTATTTTATTTTAGCATGTGTACTTTTACTTGAGTTTTGACATACTCATATGCCGAGAAATGTTCATTTTATATTCTGTAACATTGATTTTCTAATTATTTTTAAAAATTTTGTCACATTTATAATTTTGCTATAGTAATTAAACTTCAAATGAAAAATGAAAAACTAGGTTTATTGGTATATAGGGGCGCCATTCCACTGTCAATTCATCTCATAGGCCTAGTCACCACCCTTTGTTTTTGTCGTATTCCGACACTGCCAATAATGTCCCACTCTTTTCCTTTTAACAACCAACACGTGTCATCCTTTTTATGTCGGAGAATCTTTCTAACACCGTCTACTTCACCTACGTGTCCTCCCTCCATCTCTCTCTTTTTATTTATTTTTATACCTTACCCTTCAAATTGATTTAAAGCCTAAATTAGTTTATAATTTAACACCAGCTCAGCAATGCCATTCTTTGTCATTTTAAGCCTATTTTAAGTATATGACTTGTACAACCGGGAGTATAAGGAGAGGCATACTTAAATACGTTTAAAAAATACAAAACTAAAAAATGTTATTAGAAGGTATAACATTTTAGGTTGTGTGTAGTTAACATTTTAAGTTTGTGCGTGATATTATAATTTTTAGCAATTTTTAATTCTAATCTTAATCTTAATCTTGCCTAAAAGGGAAAGGAAGTGGGAAGGAAGGGGATGTTTATAGTAAATCTAAAACCCATGATCTGAGGAATTATGATGGAACAAAGATAAACAGTTTGGCCAACCGGCCAAATGTATTTGTTCGCGTGAGACAATATTTTAAATTGAAACTGAAATTATTATCGAAATTTATTTATGTGGTTAACATTTTAAGTTATAACTTAAAATTTTACTCGTACTAACCTAAAATATTATATATTTTTGTAACATTTTAAATTGACATTTTAACCGTTTTTTAGGATGTCGTGGAGCAGAATCACCCGATGCACAATTAGTTTAAAGCATGTCCTAATACAAAAGTTGAATATTTTATTTTGGCTTGCCACGTTTCGAATCAAGAATTGATGTGTTCGTATTTATGTCAAGTTTTTTCTTTATATGTTCTGATATATTCGTAGAATAGAAATTTTTTACCTTCTTATGCTTCTACACATAAAATTAAATTTAAAGTTTATAGTTTAAGAAATTTGAAATAGAATGTATTTTTAACGTGTAGAATTTAGAATTTAAAATATAAGACTAGAGTTTAGAATTTAATTTTTTAATATTTTTTAGTATTAGGACTAGATAGGGCACCGAAAAGGGGCAAAATTTTTTTGTCGATATTTGTATAATATTCATGTTCATTTTTTGAACAATTTATACCTAGAGAAGAAGAGAGGAGAATTGTGCTTCTAATAAGTCTTGAATCCACAACTTAGAAAAAAGAAAGGTTGTCAACTAAGAATCTAATCATCTCTTCTAGAGATCGTCAACATTCATGTTTATTTTTATGATGTCTAGTTATTTGTTCATTTTATATTTTACATATTTTTATGTTGTTTAAACCTTTACACGAGTATTGGATTATTATAGTATCATATTCAAAACTTTAATCCAATTTCCTAAAGTATATATAATGCGTTTTATTTTAGTTAAAGTCATATTTTACCTGTTTCTATATTAATATTTTGGCCTATTTTATAACAGTTTTTTTATGACAGTTTTAGTATGTTGATATGTTGTCTATTTCTGTGACATATTTTTATATCAAAATGTTAGTAATCTTTTTAACGGTGTCTTTTTGCGATTGTTTGTCAATGTGCTAAAATTTTATAAAAAAAAAATATACAGTTCACGAAATATTCTGGTTAAAGTAGATAATTGTTAGATTTTAATTCAATGACTATAAAAGTTCTAAATGCGGACGAGTTTTACTTTTCTCACTTTTATACCTTTAAATTTTAATGTATATTTCCGGCATCCTTTTATAATTATTCATGTTTTATGGTAAGTTATATTTCTGTTCCTTTTCACTTTTAATAAAAATCAATTTCTCGTAAAAAAATAATTAAACTCTATCAAGTTAAAGTGGCTGAATATTAAAATCCTTACACGTGGCTTTTATGTGCGCACATCCCTCTTCATTCCTTACCAAATAGTATCCTTGGGGATAATGGTGGTGGGGTAGGTGGGGACTTGATTGTAAAATCTGGAAATTTCTTTTGACCCATAATAGCAAAAATACCCCTGAGGGGACCACGTCCCTTTGCTTATTTATTCACCTCGTTTACTTAACACGTACGTGAACCCACGTGGCGATTTATCAAACACCCAAACCAACCCGTGCCGGCTTTACCCAATAACAATAATAATAATTGGGGACTAAAAAGGCAATTCTTCAAATATAACATACCACGTGTTATCGCCACCTGTCTCTTCACGACAACCCTTTTCCATTTCCTTATCATTTCCCAAGGGTATTTTCTTTTAAAAAATTACTACTTATTTCCTTTTCCACGTTTTAATAAATAAAATTCTCCTATGTGAATAATAATCTAACTTTATGCTTCTTTTTTAGGCCAAATTCTGAAACTTGTCCTTTTACTATCCTTGAATTTAAAGATTTAACACTCATATTCTAATTTGACATAATTTTGATCCTTTACTTTTGTAATATAATTAAGGCTTGCAATACAATTTGTTAATTTGTCATCTTTAATGTAATATAATTTATTTTAAATGTAGTATTTGAATTTGATTTTTAATGCGACACATTGACATTTCTTTTCTTATGTTACAATCTCATTGTTTTCTTAAATGCCATGTTATCACATGTTAAAATTGTCAAATTCAAATATTATATTGAAAATATACAAACTCAAATAACAAATAGGATTAGGAAATCACATGCTCTACATTAGAAGAAGTGATAAATTCATATCAACACAGTTGAGATTCTTAATGGTGTCTATTACTTGAACTAGTTTTATCACATCATAAAAGTAGATAATTTTTGATTGAGTATAGTTCAATTGAGATTGTCGTTAGTACAATATACAAAAGGACATGAGATCAAGCATGTTTAAGCGCTTAATATCCTTTAATTTATAAATGGAGAGGGATTTGAATAGTGAAAGACATGAGATCAAGCATGTTTAAGCGCTTAATATCCTTCGATTTGTAAATAGAGAGGGGTTTGGATAGTATATGCATTGTACAACAAATGCTAAAGAAATAGAGAATCAAATGAAAGTTAACAGATTAAATTCAAAATTCGAGTCTGGTATAGGGACCAAACCAGAATTCGACCTTTTTCATTTACATAGACTTAAGGCTAACTCAGATCAAGGACTGGTTTTTGTTTCTGTTTCATAGACTTCAACAAGGAAAAAGAAGAAGAAAAAGGTCTTTTTTTGTTGGGTGTTCAGTTGTACTCTCTATCTAATGTTTCCATCAAGAATGGGGTCTCAAGCAAGTGAAAACACAAGCACCAGTATCAGCAGCAGCAGCAAAGAAATGGGGAATCTTTCTTTGCAAACAGATAATTGTTACCCCAGAAATCTATTACAAAGATTCATCTCAAGTGAATCCCAAGCTTCGACAAGAAGTGAAGATGAACAGGAAGAACAAGTGGAGCTGAATCTTGGGTTATCATTAGGGGGTAGATTTGGGGTCGATAAGCATGCAAACAAGCTGAAAAGGTCATCTTCCATTGCTGGTTCGATACCAGTTTTTAGAGAAATCGGTGATGCCGGTTCTACTCCGCCGTCTGTTCCCCGTCCGACGCTCATGAGAGCTTCTTCTTTGCCTACTGAGACGGAGGAGGAGTGGAGGAAGAGGAAAGAGTTGCAGACCCTGAGAAGAATGGAAGCTAAGAGGAGAAGATGTGAGAAGCAAAGGAGTTCAAGAGAGGAAAATAAAACACTTCAAGGTACCTTTCTGCAGCATTATCTATGGCGGATTGTAGGTTTATTTGTTTTGGTTTTTTGATTTTATATAGTTTGTTTTGGTTGAGGATTGGTCTTAGTAGCTAGTGCAAAAAAGGACCAATGCTTTAATGCAGTTTAAACAAATTAACATTGCTTCTGATTGTCACTCAACTTGTTTGATGTTCATAAATTTCTGCTAAACTTGTTGCCAAATCATATCATTGCAATGAGGAATGTTGCTTAAGATTAAACTTTATTATTCAGCTGTTGTATTTTATGCATTCTTCTTTATCAGAAAACAAATTACTGGTTGCTGGTTAAACACTCTGTGGATCATCATTGGAAGAGAGATTAGTGGAATAGATTATGGTTTAATCGATGTTGCGAGGAGAAATAATCATGCTTGTTTGTTCAACAGGAGTGTGCTTAGAGAGTTGTATTCGTCCTTGATCGAAGTTGCTTTCACTGCTCTTTGGATTTGCTGCTGAATTCCTTGAGAGTGAATGCCATTTGATCTGGTTTAATTAATGTTTGGTAATAAAATGTTGAAGATTTTGACTTCTCCCGTGTCTCATAGCGAGCTGTCTAACCTTTTGGCATGTCGGACATTGGTGTTGAGAATCTATGATCAAAATACTGATTGCTCATTTGGTAAGGAGGAGCTGGTTTTAATGTTTTCTATGATCACATTCATTGCAGGAGCTAGAAGTAGTGGTGAAGCAAGAAGCTCCGGTAGTTCCCTATCCTCACAAGATCAAGGCAATCGAGAGGCTACTGGTTCTTCGGGGACAGAGACGGGTGAAACCGGCAGAACTCCCAGACCGTTGGGCGAAACTCTACATAGGACGATTGAAAATAAGGGGAAAGAACCAGGGAATGCAATGGAAGATATGCCTTGTGTTTTCACAAAGGGAGAAGGTCCTAATGGGAAAAGAGTAGATGGTATATTATACAAGTATGGAAAGGGAGAGGAAGTGAGGATAATGTGTGTATGCCACGGCAGTTTTCTGTCTCCGACAGAGTTTATCAAGCATGCAGGCGGTGGCGATGTAGATCACCCTCTTAGGCATATAGTTATAAACCCTTCCTTTGCTTCCCTTTCGTAAACCCCCTCGAAAATTGATTTTCCGATGTTTCCTAGGACCGTTTTTGACTGCCCCTCTGTGGATTCTGTGGTTTCCTATTGCAAATAAGGAAAAGATATATTGCATTAGTAAACCTGCATTAGTCAGTTATGATTTGTACACTTGAGCTCTTCCTTCTAGATCAAGTCATGCACCTAGAAACTATATTATCTTACTGAAGAAGGTTGAATTCGCTTCAAGCTTCGGACAACTTGCCTCATAGTTGACCTATTTGCGAGACTATCGACCGTGCACGTGATGGCCAAGTGAACACATCCTTTACTTGACCCTGTTGCAGCAGCATGCAGGCCTAAGAGACGATGCTGAAACAGTTTGCATGCAAGGAGAGCGAATGATCGAAATCGAAAGCTTGCTTTCTTATCTGATATCAACTCAAGCAGCACGATGTAATATCTGTAAACATCAATAGCCTTCTTAGATATCCGAACGTGCTGGGCACACCAGTTGTTGCATGGGTTTCAGAGGTAGCCTCGATGATCGAAAGTTAGAGAGGTAAGCATTACAATCATTGTCCAACAATATGTTGCTCGGCTTGACATCGCGGTCCAGCACCGTTGAGGTGCATTGGTCATGTAGATAAGCAAGTGCACGGGCTATACCCAAAGCTATATTGTGAATAATCTACCAATATACAGCTCTTGTGGACCTTGATAAATTTTTTTAGATTACTACTTGGTAAATAATTATATAAGAGAAACATATGTGTTTCACTGCCATGGTACCCTATTAGAGTTACAAGATTAGGGTGCTTCATTGTTTCGAGGGTTTTTACCTCCGCGTTAGGGGCGAAGGCAAGCATCCTATTTAGGAGGGCAAATTTGAATTATTAAATTTTGATAGGGGTTAGAGTGCAATTTTATTATTATGGATGTATATTCAATACACAAGTGATGGAAACAAAAAGTTTCTACAAACGCTTTAGTTTTGGGGTTAGAATCAAGGGTTTAGAATTTATGGATGTAGTTAGAGTTTAGGATAATATGTTTGAGAATTTAGGTTTTATCCTATAAATCATACACTCTTACCCCAAACTCGAAATTCTAACCATAACCCATAATTCTAAAGCACTAACCATATAAATATTTCCTATGCGATGAATAATGAGCATTAATTCATTTGTTTTAATGTTCACAATTTTACACTTATTTTTATCAAAATGAACATCAAAACCTTTATCACAAAGTTGACTAATGCTCAAAAGATTATGTTTAAGACCATTGACAAGTAATATATTTTCAATAAGAATGGATGGAAGATTACCAATAGAGCCAATACCCTCAATATGACCTTTGAAGTTGTCACCGAAAGTTACCACTCCATCATGCTTTGGCTTGAGCTCTATGAATCTATTCTTGTCTCTAGTCATGTGTCTTGAGCATCCACTATCAAGGTACCATATGTTTTGACTTGAAGCTTTGGCCTTGTAGCAATACCCCCTACAAACAAATATTAGTTCTTTGATTTTAGTACCCAAATTATTTTGGGTCCACAAGTGTTAGCTCCCAAAAGCTTGGTTCCTTTAGGAATCCAAGAAGCAATTGCATTTACATTGTTAGAAACTATGAGCTCCTTAGAAACCTATACACTCATAATTATTTTAACTTTTGATTGCTTTTGAAAACCTCTTTGTTTGAGGTAAAATGATTTTCTCTTAACATATTAGATTTTTTTGAAAAATTTCCCTTTTTAAGAGCATGTTTCCCAATAGTAAGAGAATTTTTGAGATTATCCACTTCTTTTGTGTGATAATCTTGAAAATCGGAAAAAAAAATTTTTTGGTCTATGTTTTTCTTTTTAAGTTTATTAGTGAGATTTACCAAGTATAAAACTTTCTTTTCCAATTCGGAATTGATTTTAGAAAAACATTAATTTTGAAGTTTTAAATCGGAAATGATTTTCTTATTTTTCAAAATGGACTATTTGTATTTTTTAACCAATTCATCATAAATATTTTGTAACACATCATATTTATCATATAATTCATCATAAGTAAGAGATGAGTTAGAGTTTACCATGTGATCCTCCTCAAAGGCCATGAGGCAAAGATTAGCCACTTCCTCCTCTTCCTCGAATAACTTCTCGTCACTCCAAGTTGCCAATTGAGCCTTGAGCTTGTTCTTCTTCTAAAAGCTCTTCTTCCTCAATTGAAGGCAATCGGTTCGAATATGGTCGGGCTTCTTGCACTCATAACAAGTGAGCTGATCATTTTCTTCATCTTTTCCTTTATTCTTGAAGTCCCCTCTTCTATTAAATTTTCTTCTTCGATTGGACTTCATGAATCGAGTGAATCGTTTGGCCAACATGGCCATTTCTTCGTCCTCCTACTCACTAGAGTCACTTTCGTTGTATCACACTTTGAGTGCAATTCTTAACTTTTTCTTTTAAACCCCTTTCTTCTCTACCTTTTTCTCTTCTTTCTTCTTCTCTTCTTCTCTCCCTTGCTTCATGATCTCATGGGTGAGTAGAGATCCAACAAAGACGTCTAGCTTGAGAGTCTTCAAATCTCGAGCTTCGATGATGGTCGTCCTTTTGCCATCCCAAGATTTCGAAAGTGAGTAAAGTAGCTTCCGGACTAGCTTTTCTTCGGGAATAACTTCACCAAAGCCCTTTAGTCCATTGACAATGACCGAGAATCGATCAAACATCTTGGAGACACTTTCATCGGCTTCTATTTTGAAGTTTTCATAACTCAAATTGAGCAACCCGATCTTCGTCTCCTTGACGTCACTTGTTCCTTCGTATGTAGTCTTTAGGGTGTCCCACACTTCTTTAGCACTTTCAATTGAAGACACCTTTGAGTATATGTCGGGACCCAGAGCACAAAAGATTATATGCAAGGCTTTGTCGTTAACTTGCAAACGTCTTCTATCTTCATCAGTCATTTCGACTTTGGTCTTCGGAACAAGCCTTCCTTCACTATCTCTCTTCATTGGAATTGGAGGACCGTCTAAACCTGCACTGGCAGGTTATGCAACCAGAATAAAAGGCAACAATTGTGCAGTAAAAACAAGCATTACCTGGATAAGCAGAGCACGAGCAAACCCTCCATGAAGAAGATTTTGGATAGGATGCATAAGTTCCTTTTCATATCTATGTTATAAATCCCAATAAATTAGAGTCTCTCTCAAAGAAGAAGTGTCCCGTAGCATTTGAACCCCATTGATATAGTTTTTGGGGCGGAAGAGAATGGCGGACCAATGACGGTGAAAAGAGGGTCGGGATCGGTTGGTGGGCGGAAAAATAAAATTTTTAAATTTTTGGGAAGATGGTGAAAAATAAAGTTTTGAAAGTTAAGGGGTTAAATTAAAAATTAATTTTTTATTAACGGAGGTTAACGGTCAAGGGACCAAAATAGACATGATTCAAAATGTAAGCGGTAAAAATAATTTTTTTAATTTAGTTGACCAAAATAGAATAAACCCCAAACAAAAGAGACCACATGCGAAGATTACCTTTTTAATAAATTATTAGGATACTGTTTTTGATAATGTTAAAAATAATATACTCTAAAACATTATATTGTTTTGAGTAAACAATTTTTTTTATTAATGGAAGTTAACAGTCTCGATGATGTGAATTTTAAAAACAAATCAATTGCTTAATAAGCATAATAACTCTAGAATATTTGATTGCAACTTCCGAGAAGTGTTATTAAATGTGTGATAAGTTCTTGCGGTGATTTTAGTTGGAAATTTAGAAACAAATTGTCACTGTTATTTTAAGTAATACTGGTTTCTTATGGTTGTTTGGTGGTCCCGTTGGAATTTGTAAACTTCAACAAACATTCACCCCTAATTACAACTTACAAGCCCACTGTTCTCAATAATAGGGAGTTTGAAGCTCATTTTATGTATAGCCACTAAGTTGATTGTTACCAATAGGGGTTGGCAAAAAACCCGATTATTCCGTCCCGGTCCCGGACCTGGTCGGACCCGGTGGATTTTTACCCGGTATTGTTTCCGGTAGGATCGGGAATGGATCCAAAATTTAGGTCTCGATTGCAACCGGGACCGGGACTGGATCCTGCTTTTTTGGACCCGGTACCCGGTGGGTACCCAATGGGACCGAGACTTGTACCAGGTACCCGATACTGGTCTGGTACCGAATGGCGTTGAAGAGGTTGAAAGCAACTGAAGGCGCTCTTTTATTTCTTTTTGTGTATGAATATTATGAGTATGACTCGTTTTACGACTTCAACCTTCAAGCCTATAATATTCTGACTTTGTTATTTAATATTATTATTGATTGTTGGAATTTTTTCCCCTACTGCTCAAATTTTATTAATAATAGACTAATTAACCGGGTACCCGGTATTGGTACCGGTTCCCACTAGTACCCAGTCTAACCGGGACCGGTTCTTGAAATCTTGGACCCGGTCTAACCGGGACCGGGACTGGTTCTAATTTTCAGGAACCGGTGGTTACCGGGGCTGGGATCAATTCTAGACAAATTGGCCGGGTACCCGATCTTGCCCACCCCTAGTTACCAATATATGATATTAATCAAATAAATCTATTGATTGAGAAAAAATTTCGTCGGACATATAAAATAAATTCGGCCTTAAATCACTTATAGATGATGAGATTAGATTAAATAACGGATCTCGACACTCTTCAGTAACAAAATCATTTAATTCTTTTTAGAAATTAATTCTTTAAAATTAATTGTTTTTTTTAAATCGAGTCGAATAAATGACCTTTTACATAAAAGGCTTAATACAAAAATAAATGTTCAAATTATTCTATTTTTTCTTTTTAGGTGCATATACTATTTTTTTTGCCTCTTTTAGGTGCCTAAACTATATCGTTTTTTTCTTTTAGGTGTCTAAACCTTTTTTTGCTCCTTTAAGAGCCCAAACTATCATTTTTTTATCAAAGTATGTGCTTCAGTTTGACCTTACGAGGTAAAAAATAATAATTTAAGCATCTAAAAATAGTAAAAAAGCTTAAGTACCTAAAAGAGAATATTAGGGTAGTTTAAGCATCTAAAAGATATAAAAAATAATCTAAATACTTAAAAAAAACATAATAATTTAAACACTTTTTTTCACATTAAACCGACATAAAAAGAGAAGGCAATGTGCCGATTTTTACCCTTTATGCAAGAGACTGTACGTTCTTTTTCAACGAAAGGAGAAAAAAAGGTTGGGGGGGGGGGGTCATCTAATTAAAGAAAACACATTGCTGACCCTTGTCTTGCATTGCTATTCTTGTAAATGGAGACAAAATTTTTAAATTCATTTCAACCAACCCCTTGACACTTTGTTACTTTTACATTTTCATCCTTTGCCTAGATTATGTGCCGTTAATGATTAACCATTAAAATTGTTTTATATATATATATATATATATATATATATATAGACTTAATGGTCAAAAAGGTGTTCAAACTATATATTTTTTCAGTTTGGTGCCTAACATTTGTTTTGGGTCAAATTGCAGCCTAACATTTGTTTTGGGTCAAATTGGTGCCTAACTTTAACTTTCGTAACTCAAGTTTTTACATGACAGACGTTAAAAAAAATTCATTATTCAATTAAACACGACATGTGACATTTATGATATTTTATAATTTTTTATTTTTTAAAAAATATAAAATCTTTAATTTCTCTAAAACCCCAAGCACAAACTCTAAATCTCTAAATTTCTCCCCTCCCACTACCGATTCAACCACCATTGGTCACTCTTGCTTCGTCGGACCCCACGACTGAAATTTGGTAACATTATATCGCTATGTTTTGTTTGCGATCACCAATTTCATGTATGTGAACGAAAATTTGGTAAGCTCTGCAACTGGTTTTACTTGAGCAATTTACGTGCACGTTGATCGGCACCTTTCACTCGGTTATTTAGTTCATCCGCAAGATGATGAAGAGCTTTATTTTGTTTGCGATCACCAATTTCATGTAATAATAATATGAGAATTGAATGCTTTTCGAGTAACATAAAGCCGGCGTGATAACATGCCTATCAAGTTCAGTTCCATGTCAACAGCCATGCCCTTTAGATCACCCAAGATATCACTTAGATCCAATTGTAGGTTTATTTGTTTTGATTTTATGTAGTTTCTTTTGGTTGGGGATTGGTATATAATATTTTGGTTTTTCTGTGAAGATTACAGTTCATTTAATCTTGGTTAGTGCAAAAAAGGACCAATGCTTTAATTTACTTATAAACAAATTAACATTGCTTCTAATTGTCACTGAACTTGTTTGATGTTCCTAAATATCTGCTAAATCATGTCATTGTAATGAGGAATGTTGCTTAAGATTAAACTTTATTATTGAGTTGTTGTATTGTATGCATTCTCCTTTATCAGAAAACCAGAACTTGATCCTTTTTATATACATGGAATGGAAGGCTAACTCAGATCAGGAATTGATTTTTGTTTCGGCCAAGACAATAGCTTTATTTAATACAGACATGGGAATTGAAGATAATGTGTGTGTGCCATTGTAATTTTCTATCTCCAGCAGAGTTTGTAAAGCGTTCTGGTGGTGGTGATGATAAACCTATCTTCTAATTCCCTTTAGAATGTGAAAAGTTTTAAGAAAACAAAATCTTTGCCATATCTGCAATAGTTGATTTACTCTTGCTGATGCGATTTTCGACTGCCGTTCTTCGGATTCCATGGTTTAATTAGGTTAAGAGCGAATCACAGAGAAAGCTCAGCTTAGCAAATAAGGAAAAGATTATATTGAAATGGCAAACCTGCCTCAGCCAACATCACAAATGCAAAGTTATGATAGGTACACTTGAGCTTTTCCTTCTAGATCAAGTCATGCACCTAGAAACTATATTATCTGTCGGACGAAGGTTGAATTCGCTTCAACCTTCGGACGACTCGACTCATTGTTGGCCTGTTTGTGAGACTATCGACCGTACACGTGATGGCCAAGTGCAGCAGTTCTACCAAATGATCACGAGGACCGGTTTCCCATAACCTTGTAGTGAACACATCCTTTGCTTGACCCTGTCGCAGCAGCATGCAGGCCCAAGAGACGATGTTGAAACCGTTTTCGTGAGAGGAGAATGAAGGATCAAAAGTTTTCTTATCTGATATCAACTCGAGCAGAACGATGCCATAGCTGTAAACATCAGACTTCTCGGATACACGGCAGGTCATAGCATACTCAGGTGCAACATATCCGAATGTGCCGGCTACACCGGTTGTTGCGTGGGTTTCAGAGGAACCCAAAAGCCTTGATAATCCGAAGTCAGACAGATAAGCATTACAATCATTGTCCAACAATATGTTACTCGGCTTGACATCCCGGTGCAGCACCTTCGGGGTGCATTCCTCATGTAGATAAGCAAGTGCGTGGGCTATATCCAAAGCAATCTTGTGAATAATCTTCCAATCTACAGCTCTTGTGGACCTTTCCTTGATAAAGTTTTCTAAATTACCACCCGGTAAATAATTATATAAGAGAAACATCTCTGATTCACTGGCATGGTACCCTATTAGGGTTACGAGATTCGGGTGCCTCATCGTTTCGAGGGTTTTTACCTCCGCATGGAACTGCTTAATACCATGGAACCTTCCAACAGCAAGCTTTTTCACTGCCACTAGGGTTTCTGGAGCTACTTCAGCCACGTAAGTGGCACCAAAACCTCCATTTCCAATTCGTTTGCCAGCACTAAAATTCTCGGTTGCCTGGACAATAGTTTCGTACGTCAACGGAACCCCAATATCGACAAAAACTGTAATTTCCCTTGATTCAGAAACCTGAACCCTGGACTTGGGGACCCATTTCCTGGTGTAAAAGAAGAGGATGACTAGAACTAGAAGAACTGAAACAATGGCTGAGGCAGATGCTATGGATGCAATCTCAATGGGATCTAAACTATTATTGACAGTTGTGTTACCCGAAGGTGGAGATTCTGCATTTTGCAAATCCTCAATGTTGGTTGTCACATCATCGGTTCGTACAGACGGTGAATTTGATGAAAATTCTGACTCTTCGAGGGAACGAAATCGTCCAAAGCTAGAAGGAACTGCAACACTCAGGTTGTTGCCTCCCAAGGAGAGGTGTTTGAGATGTTTCAACTGATAGAGCCCTTCGGGAACTGGACCTCTAAGTTTGTTTCCACTTAGGTCAAGTAAAACAAGGAACTTCAAGCCCCTGAAACTTTGGGGAATCTCTCCTTCAATCTGATTCTCAGAGACATCCAAAAACCTAAGGGATCTGCAGATTGCACCGATTCGGGATGGAATATGACCAGACAATCTGTTATTGCTAACATTAACAATCATCCCATGGAGCTTATTACAGTTTCCAAATAAACTTCCTGGGAATGATCCAGTGAGATTGTTTCCGCCGGCAAGAAATGCATAGTCAATCTGCTTAACCAGTCTTGTTGGTGCAATTGGTAGCCATGGGAGTGAGCCGGAGAAGTTATTTCCACCAAAATTGTGAACCAACGCAGCTCTCAAACCCGAAAATGGCAAAACCGTTTTGAGATGTGTTTTATATGTGAAGAATGACAGATAAGCAGATATTGGATCACGGTTTTGGAGAAGTTCATAACTTAAGGAGAAAATACCAGGGCAGACAGGGAAGTTAAACCCGGGGATGGATCCTGACATGAGGTTCCCACTGATATCGAAAAGTGTCATGCAAGGAACTTGAAGTTTCTCATCAAGCTCTCCAGTTAGCCTGTTTGAGCTCAAATCTAGATGGCGTAGGTTCTTGCATCTATTGAACACTCCAAAGATATACCCATCGAAGTGGTTCTGAGCTAGGTTTAAGATTTCCAAGTCCTCACAACCACCCCAATTTCTCGGTAACTTCCCCTCAAGATTTGCCCCGGGCACCCAAAGTACTTTAAGTTTTGAAAGGGTTGTGATCTCCATCGGAATGGAGCCTTGAAAACGATTATACTCATCGGTAGTAGAACGAGGCAATCTAAACGACAGCTCTTGACTTGAATCCTGCCCTCTCAGCAGTGGATCAAAGAGACTGGATAGCACAAGAACGGACAACCGAACACAACTTCCAAGCTCCGTGGGGATAACACCAGTAAGATTGTTTCGAGAAACATCAAGAATCTCAAGCTTATGCAGCTGGCCAAGCTCACTAGGAATAACACCATCCAACATGTTGGAGAACAACAAAAGAGTCCGTAACTGCCTACAGTTCCCCAAACTACCAGGAATACTCCCAACTAGGAAATTCCCCGACAGATCAAGATGCTCTAGATACCGACAATTACTTCCGAAATGATCAAGGATCGATCCGTTTAGCTGATTATTAGACAAATGAAGCCCTTTCAAATTACGAAAACCACCGAAATAACCAGGTATAGACCCCTTCAGCTTATTCCCAGCTAAATTCAATACCTCCAAGTCCACAAATTTCGACAAAGACCCCGGAATCTCCCCTTCAAGTTCATTAAACCCGAGATTCAAAACCCTCAAATTTCTCAACCCCACAAATTCATCAGGCAACTTCCCAGTAAATGAGTTCCCTTCAAGATCAAGTTGTTCTAATTTCTCTAATCCCCAGATTTCTAAAGGAATTTCACCACCGAACTCATTAAAAGCAAGAGATAAAACTCTAAGCTCAGTAAGTTTCCCAATCAAAGGTGACAAGTTCCCCACCAATTTCCCCTTTGAACATGCTCTTCTCCTCAATCCAAAACCATAAAATGGAAACTTAGACAGCTTTGAAGAACTAGAACAAGGTCGTGTAAAGTTACCTTCATAACAGCCACCAGATATGTCGATGGAGCTGACCCGAGACCTCGAATTGCATGAAACACCAAACCAAGAGCAGTGATTCGGGTTCTTTGAAAAGTCCCAGCTTGAAAGTATACCAGAAGGGTCAAAAACAGAGCTTTTTAACTCCAACAAGATCCTTCTCTCGGGAACCAACTTCCCTGAAACCAAGCAGAAGACAACAAACAACTGAAAATAAAACAAGACCAAACCTTTCCAGAACAGATGATAACATCTCATGTTTGGTTCCCACGAAAAACAAAAACAAACCAACAAAGAAAGGATCCCCTTTGCTCTTGAACCAGTCCACCCCCTAAGTCCCAAAAAAATACTCCTTTTTTGCCTCCCGGAGGAAGAAAAAAATTGAATTTTCCCTGGAAACAAACAATAAAAAATATTGAGAGGGTCTTTGAAGATGAAAAACGCGTTTCTTTATTTAATTTTTGCTTTATGGGGTCGTGGAAAGTCTGGGTCTTTGAGGAACTTTGTTATGTTTCTTCCTCTCTTTTTTACTGTTTTTCCCCTGGAAATGTAGTAAAGGGGGAGATGGGGCCACGTAGAGTAAACGGATGAGGGGAGGTGGGGTCCATCCGCCGGTCAATTAATGCATCAGAACCGTCAATGCACGGCGGCTCCGGGGAAGACAAGATGAACACTTGTTGTGGGTCCTTAACTTGTATTATGCTAACCCCATCACATCACCAGCGTGACGCATAGATGGGATAATGTTTAATAATTTTGTTTATTTGGCTCCATAAACTTATAACAATGTATTATAACACGATAGAGTTTCGATTGAGTTTAATTTGGTTGACATTATTGATATAATATGAAGAAAAGACGTGGGATATAATATGAAGAAAAGACGTGGTATAAAGCATATATAAGTGCTTAATATACTCTTATTCATAAGGGGGAAAATTTTGAGTAGTATATTTATAAATTATAACCATGATTTAGCTCAATTGATAATATTGTCGGTATAATATATGAAAATAGTATGATTAAACATTCTTAAACGTTTAATATCTTATTATTTATAGGAGGGGAGGAGTATATGTAGCATAAATATTGTACCAAACTTTATATTTAAAAAATCAAATAAGATTTATCATACAATTAATATATGTGATGCCCAACTTTTCAGTTCAACATATTATTCCAATTATCAATTTCTCCATTTATACATTTTAATCGCTTTAAAATTATTAAAAAACTATAATAGTTGGTACAGATAATTATTAAATATTATCATGTTCATAGCTCAATTTTTTTATTAAAGATAATGATTTTATTAAAAATCAAAATCTTACTCATAGGTAATTATGTGATTTGTTTTATTCATCTAAAAAAGTATGTGATTTGTTTTAGAATATTTTACTTTTGGTTTGAAAGATATCAAAACCTAATGACCTCAAAAAGGCTAACTTAATTACATTAATAGTATATCATTATTTAGATTAAATGATATTCACATTTTTTTATTATTTTATGTTTTGTTTGAGAAATTATTTTATGTACTCGACTCACCATGTGGTCCATGATCTTCGTCCATTAAAAATCAGTCAACTAATTTATTTTTTTCATTTCACTAATCCATTCATTATCAACTTCTATGTAACCACTCAATCCCTATTTACATGGTATAAAAAAGTGAAGGTTTATCTCTAGAAAAAATAACATGAAAAAAAATCAATTAACTTATTTTTAATAGACGAAAACACTGATAATATGGTGAGCCAAGACTATATAATAATTTTTCGTTTTGTTGGGTTATTTTTATAAATAATGTTGCAAAGATTCTATTGCAACTTGCAAGATGTGGATTTAACCAAGTGAAGATGGGATGGACAAATAAATTTATTTCAACAATTTAAAACAAATGAAATCTTTTTTTTTGAATAAATGCCAGCCAACCTTTATTATAATAAAGAAAAACAAGGGGACAACCGATGCAAGTGGGTCCCCTTATTCAGAAAGTACAAGCTTCAATAAAGGAAAAATAAAACGACGGGTGGAAACCCAACAAACAGATCTAAAATAAAACCAAAGAAAGCAAAAGGCTGATCCGACTGAGTCACTCCCTCGAGGGTTTGAGGCGGCGCCGACGGGCGCGTATGGGAGAGGAGAGACACAAAGGAGGAATCCGGTGAGGGAAAACCAGAAAAAGAAGCAGATTCCTCAAATAAAACAGAGACCGGACCCAGGCTATGGTGGGTCTAACCATCTTCGATCTTCGGCGGCTAGAGACATCACTCTTACTGGTGCGTCCTCGACCCAGTACTGATCGGACGAAATCGAGCGACGGTGAGCCGCCAACGCATGTGCCACTCCGTTTGCTGTCCGCGATTCGAACCGAAACTTGCATGCACGGAAGGACGCTGAAAGCCCCTTTGCTTCGTTGATTAGGGCACCAATTTCTGAAAGATCGGTCTTATTCGATTGTAACCTTCCAACGACGGCGCGTGAGTCTCCTTCTACCTCTACCTGTGCGAAGCCCATATCGGAGGCGAGATGAAGACCGTGGATTGCAGCGCGGGCCTCCGCAGCGAATGAAGAAGGTATGTTTGGCACTGCTGTGCTACTTGCCCCTAAAATAAACCCTTCGTTGTCCCTTATTACAACCCCAATGGTTGCTGACTTTGAGTTTTTCTCAAAACTTGCATCATAATTTACTTTGACGGACGGGGCTGTTGGAGGGGACCATTGCTTTGCTGGCGACGAGACCGGGGACGAGAGTCTAACGGAGACGAGGGTGAGCTCGGCACAGTAGCTTCTAAACGAGGTAACCACATCCATGGGCTTGTTATTTACCCCTTCAAATACAAACTTGTTGCGTGCTATCCAAATAGACCAAATAGTGACCAATACTTCTGAAACTTTGTTAATTCCTACTGTAGACATTAGGTTATATAACCAATCTGATAAGGTTGTACTAGAATCTATTTGGGGGCAACTGAAACCCAACAGTGCCCATACTTGTTCCGCAAATACGCAATTTCAAAGCACGTGGGCAGCATCCTCTGGCTCTCTCAAGCATCGGAAGCAAGTTGGATCAGTGGCAACTCTCTTTACACATAAATTACACTTCGTAGGAACATAGTTTCTCAAAAACTTCCAGCATTGAATACTCATCTTAGCTGGAGCGTTTGAGTGCCAAATTAGTTTACTTAGCTTCTCCATAGAATTAGGGACATTTGGTGGTGGCAGAAGAAGGCGATACCCGCTACGAACTGAATACTCCCCAGTATGCTCTCCACACCATACTATTTCATCTTTCTGAGAGTAGGAAGAAAGAGGGATGCACATAATCTTCGCAGCCTCATCATGATTAAAATTCGCATTAATAACGTCACTTAACCAAGAAGAAGCAGTAGGATTAATTAGATCTGAGACCCAACGAATTGAATTGTTGGGCGGAGTCTGTACCTTTTTAGGAGTCGGCCCAGGTAGCCAAAAATCATTCCAAACGGAAATGGACCTACCATTTCCCACATTGAACCGAAGGCCCATTTCTAAAAGTCCTCTTGCACTCTAAATGCTTTTCCAAATGAAAGACGGTGATGAACCGAGGCGTGAATGAAGGAAATCTGAGGAAGGGTAGTACTTGGCCCGCAGAAGACGGCCCACCAGAGACATTGGGTTTTTTAGAAGTCTCCAGCCCTGTTTTGCAAGAAGGGCCACATTAAATTTCGACATATCTCGGAAGCCCAACCCCCCTTTTTCCTTTAACTGACAAAGGTCAGCCCAAAGACACCAATGAATCCCTCTTTTGTCTTTCAAACTCTGCCACCAAAACCGAGCCATTATACTCTCTAAATTATGACATACAGTTTTGGGAAGCAAGAAGCAACTTGTAACCCCCTCGTCCCGGCCTGGCCGGATGACCGGTCCGAGTGAGCTACACGGGGAAAACCGAAGCGAAACCCGTTAAGGTTCCCCCTCGGTTAGCAACCCTAATTTTTTTTATATATATTAATCTTGCCTAGATGAATATTAGGTCCTATGTGATTCACAACAGCGGAAAACGATCAAAGGAAAAACGCATTCGAAATACAGCCATGCAAAAATAGGCAATTTTAAGCTTATAAGGCAGGCAGTATCGATACCCTTGACAGGGGTATCGATACCCCCTTTTCAGGGTCAACCCAGGAAGTCAACACGAGAAGACTGTATCGATACCCTTGCCAGGGGTATCGATACCCTCTTCCTCGGTCAGCCTTCCTTGGTTAACAGATTGGCCCGTATCGATACTCGGGGACCCCGTATCGATACGCTCTATTCAAACTCCCAATTCCAATTTACAGAAACTTTGGGGGGTATCGATACCCTAAGGGTATCGATACCCTAGGCAAAATTTGAGGTGTTTGGGCAAGAGAGTATCGATACCCTAACCAGGGGTATCGATACCCCCTGCACTGCAACACCACGATTTTTGCACAGATGACCCTTAACCCAACTCTAAATGCATTATTGGACTCCCCTAAGCACAAGCAACATTCATACACCAAACCACAATCACAATTTAACATGTGAGGCAATTTATCTAATGAAATTCATACAAATCAAAGCTTCATGCAATTTCACCCAAAATGCATACTTAAACAAGCATGAACTCCTCACAAAGGATAGGCAAATATAAGGCATACAAGGCCAGCAACATACATAATAAGGCACGTTCACATAAGTGACGTATCAAGCATAAATAGCAAACCAAGAAGCAAAGCATAACATAACCTTGAGTTTAACATACTCAACATAAATTCCTAAGGAGTTTGACCCCAACTCCTACACTCTATACCCCATTGTCTAGGCATTATTACAAAAGCAAACCATACTTAAACTTGCTTGAGAACTCCCAAAAGCTCCTCCTTCGCCCGCTCGCCTCCCGAACTCTAACGATCTGCACGTTGGAAACAAAGAGCATAAGCAACTAGCTTAGTGAGAGAGGCTCTACAATTTACAACATGTGGTTTTCCAAAATACGATTTGTATGCACGAAAACAATGAATGCACAAAGGTCTATCTCAACCACTACACTTGGTTTGCTCAAGCACAACCAACATACACTTACGGTGGGACTACACATCACCGTTTCGACTAGTGGATTTCCAATGGGACTACACATCAAAGAACTACCCTACTAGTCACTACCGGTGGGACTACACATCACCGTAATTTAGACCACCATCACGTGAGGCACGAACTCAACTCGACTACACAATTAACAACTCCAAATGCACTTAACAAATACGACATATATGCATTCAACATATCACAACAACATGGGAGTAGAGAAGCTTACACACGGGTTTAGGTGACCCCTCAAGGTCCCACCCAAACCCCAAAAGGATCCATGTCGAGCATGATGCAAAATCAACAATTCTACTCACCGTTGCTACCCAAGAGAAGATCGAAGACCGAGCTCAAGACTCCGAAGTTCCCGGATTTGCCCCCGAAGCTTCACCAACCAAATTTCTTGTTTCTAAACATACCAACACCAAGCAAATAACCCCAAATCAGTCCATGTTCTATAATATTCAACCCGGATAATATACTAAGCACAAGACCTCAATTTTCACATTGAAAACAAGCCCAAAATACCAATTTCCGAGCAGCCCTTAAGCAACCCTTAAAACCATTGATTTCAACCTTCAAACTACACTGTAAAGTCTCCAAAACTTCCCTTACATGTAGCCTAACCATCAGCCCTCTCATATTCACATAAAACACCCCCAAAACTCAACTTAAAGCCTCCCAAAAACCTCCCCAAAACCCCATTCCGGGAAACACCCCAAAACTTCATAAAAATTATACCCATTGGACCCTTTAGATTGAAAACAACTCATATATCATTTAGAGATCAAAAACCTAAGTTAAAGGTGTTAAAAATGACATTTTTAATCAAAAATTCAAAACCCCCAAATCACCAAAATCATGAGTTTTCTAGAAAATAAGGGTATGTGCTAGTTGAGGATAATGAAAGCAAATCAAAAATGACCTTACCTTCGAAAAACCTTCAAGATTGGGTGAGTTATGAATGGAATAGTGCTCCAAAGGGGGAGAGGTTTCTTTTGTCTGAAAAAAATGGGTAGTGGGGAAGAAGATGACTAAAAATAAAATCATTATTTAGGTTGGTTTAAAATTAAAGGTCCAAAGACCTAAATACCCTTAAATAAAGAGGAAACTACAATAGGTGCCCCCCCATGGCCATGTGGGCTTGTTTAAAAATGTGGTCCAACTAAACTTTGTTTGTCTTAAAACCCGAGGCCCAAAATTATTTTTAATTACAAAACCGGACCCGGAAGTAATATTAAATTATTATTTTTCACCCGACCCCTAAACCGGGGCGTTACACAACTCATAGTGTAGGACGGAATTACTTGTAACACTGCCTTAATGTACACCTCTTTACCTCCTTGAGATAATGATCGAGGGCCCCAAGCTGTAATACATAAATTCATTCGGTCACATAAACCCAAAAAAGCTTTCCTTCGATTTCGGCCCACCAAAGTGGGCAAACCCAAATACTTCTCCGGGCATAACAGGCTCGATATCCGTAGAATTCTCCGTACTTCACCCTTGTTGTAATCAACGCAATTCGAACTAAAAAACAACCCCGATTTATCAAAATTGATCATTTGACCCGAACAGTTCTCGTATATCTTTAAAAGAGAGGAGAGCTTTGCAGCACATCTCGATGTTGCCTCCCTAAAGATCAAACTGTCGTCCGCAAAGAAGAGGTGGGAGATACGCGGAGCAGATCTATTAATTCGGATGCCAATATCAAGCTGTTCTTGGCGCAATAGGGACGAAAGACCTTCTCCGCAAATTAAAAACAAATAGGGGCTTAGTGGATCCCCTTGTCGCAGCCCCCTTGTAGGATAAAAAACCTCGCCTATCTGCCCATTCAGAACCACGAAATACGAAACTGATGAGACGTATTTCAAGATTAAAGAAACCCAATCTGCTGAAAAGCCCATCTTTTTCATCATAACTTCTATAAATGGCCACTCCACACGGTCATATGCCTTCGACATATCCAATTTAAGTGCGAAATAACCTTTCTTGCCCAAACGCTTCATGCGCATGGAATGAATCAATTCAAAAGCAGCTATAACATTATCAGTAATGAGTCTGCCTGGAACAAACGCACTTTGAGATTCGTCAATACATAAGTGCAAAATAGATTGTAACCGATTCACCAAGACTTTCGAAATTATTTTAAATAAGACATTACAGAGGCTAATTGGGCGAAAGTGTGCTATACCCGTGGGGTTGTCGGTTTTAGGAATGAGAACAATGCGCGTCTGGTTGATGCAGTCCATGGATTCAGCACCCTCAAGAACCGAAATACAAAAGGTAACCACATCCGCACCAATTATGTGCCAGAATTTTTGGTAAAAAAAGGGCCCCCAAACCGTCCTCACCCGCTGCTTTGAGAGGATTCATCGTTTTAACTGCCTCCCAAAACTCACTGTGGGAAAATGCTCGGGTGAGATCAGTATTCATATCATCCGAAATACACCTCTGAACCCCTTCCAAAATGCGGCTGCAATCTCCCATACCTCTCGATGTGAACAGATTAGCAAAATAATCCCTTGCAACCAAGCCCATTTCAGCTTCATTAACGCAGATCACTCCACTTTCGTTCTCCAGTGATCGAATTGTATTCTTCCTCCTTCGTTGTGATGCGCATCTGTGGAAAAAGGTGGTGTTTCGATCACCATGTTTTAACCAATTTGATCGAGCGCGCTGCTCCCAGTATAGTTCCTCTCTATCCAACTCCATATTGAGGGCCAGTTTAACCTCCGTAATCTCACCAAGCACCTCATCTGAGGGATGCACCATATTTAAAGCCTCCAATTTTTCCTTCAAATTTGCCATAGTAAGGCCCTTATCCCTTTTCAAGCGCTTATACCATCTGTCCAGTCCCACGCTAAGCTGGCTAAGTCGATCTAAAAAATCGCCCGACGCCATTTGCCACAGAAGTTCCACCTCCGACATACAAGACTCCTCTAGTAGCCAAACCGACTCAAACCGAAAGTGCCAAACACGTGCTGGGGCACCTAACCGCTTACCCGTGTCCACTAGTAAAGGGCAATGGTCAGAGAAAGAATGGGCCAAATGGAAGACCTGAAAATCGGGAAACATATCAAGCCATGAAGTTGTTGCCAACCCTCGATCCAACCTCTCTCTTATATTTGTACCCGAAAGCCGTCCTTTCTCCCATGTAAACCATGGCCCAAGGTAGCCCATGTCATGCAACCAGCAATCAAAGATAGCTTCTCTGAACCGATCCATCTGTCGAGCATTCCTGACCAAACCTCATTGTTTTTCCGAAACCAACACAATTTCGTTGAAATCCCCTATCACCATCCACGGGACATTAGGCAAATCATCTAGTGATCGCAATAAGTTCCACGATTCTTCTCGACGGCTTTCCGCCGGTGCACCATAAAAGCCTATGCATCTCCACGTATTCCCGTCAGAATCATCCGAAATTAAAACATCTATATGGCTCCTTGAAGAAGAGCGAATCGTAGCTACGCAATTATTCTTCCAGCCCATAGATAGACCCCCACTCCGTCCTTCTGCACTCACATCACAACCATTCAAATAACCACACCTTCTTCGAATTTTAGCCATCTTTGAGTCATTGACTTTTGTTTCAATCAAGAAAAAAATCAACGGTTTTTCCTCCCGCAGCTTTTGATTAAGCCGCCCAACTGTCCGGGGCTTACCTAGCCCTCGGACATTCCAACTTATTAGTTTCATGGTGCCCGGCGGACCTGGGCTGACAGGTCGGCCGATGAATTATTAAGGACACCAGTTGAATCTACCGTTTGAGAAACTTCTGGTGAGAGAGACTGAACCCGTGGTCGTTTAAGGCCATCAACTTGCTCAATGGGCCTATTCTCCTCAGCATTTAGCATAGTAATATCCATAGTATGTGATGGGCCTGACATAGAAGGGCCTATAATGGGACCCAACACTAGCCGACCATTACTATGGAAAGAATTAACCCCCTGATTAATGCCTTGTGATTGACTATGATTACTGGAGCTTGATAAATTGACGGGATTTGATTGTCCCGAATTAATTAAGTTTCCTTTTTTACCTTGGCCAGAGAGATAACGTGGAAGCTCATCCACCGGAGTTGCATCTCGAAGCCAAATACTTTCCGGCTGCCTTTGCCGGCGCGAGGGGGCTCTCAGCGAAGCGTCCCACTCCATAACGATATCAGCCGGATCCAATGAAGCTCTTAGTGGACAAAAACTTTCTCCATGCCCGAGAAGGCCACAGATGAAGCAGAACAGAGTCAAACGTTCATACTCGAATCGAACGTAGTGGTCACTACCATTAGCCAGGCGCAATTTCTTCCTTCGTTTCAACGGGAGACGGATGTCAATCCGAACCCTGATGCGAATGATCCCCTTATATCCAAGCGAAGTAGCCATGACATCATATTCAAGGAACGTGCCCAGGAAGTTTCCCAGTGAACGTGCGATTCTCTCCGAAATAAAACCGTGGGGAAGATTATGGACCAAAATCCAATAATTTAAATGAGTGAGCGGTACCAGATTCGGGTCCTCACCTTCAGCCAGACGATGTAAAACCAATAAGTGACTGTTAAAATTCCACGGACCACCCTTTTCAATTCGATCAGCGTCTGCCGCCAAATACAGTCGAAATAAAAATTTACCCTCCCCTAAATCAGAAATTGAAATACCACCCACGGGATGCCATACATTCGCCAACGTGGATCTCATCGACACAAAATGAATGACACTGTTTGTCAGGAAAGAGCCCACAAAACAAAACTCGTAGGACAATAACAGATTTGGATCTGTATTCTCAATATCCAGAACCTCATCCTCTTCTAACCGGATGGTCAGACGAGCCAAATCGGATTCCACTTGAGCCATTAACCTGGAAAAACCCAGAGACTGCCGAAAAAAAGAAAAAGAAAACAAACGTGATACTGGAACATATAAACAAGCGTGCTACTGGATCTGTATTCTAATTAAAACAAATGAAATCTTAAAAGATACCACACCCTTTTATCAAAATAAAAAAATACCACACCCATGTCCATTACAGCTAAATCTTAAAAGACTTTAATGTTTTGATTGGGTCATCTCATCTTTGATTGCTGGAACAAAAGCCTTTGATGTAGACATTAATGTTTGAATTTAATGTAGAATATATAAACATGTGGATCGAAATTTAAATCTCGAGTAGTCCGAAAAATCACAATTAAGCAAAATTAATGTGGAGTTAGAGAAGTGAGCGAGATAAATCTAATGAAACTAATGTATTAATGGACTAGAATTAAAAGAATACAGAGCTATATGGATTCAACATAAAGACTACCTAAAAATTAGAATCCATCTTCAAAATCATGTATATGGGAAGATGTTTTACCCCTTCCCATTGCCTCATTAGGCATTTCCCTTTGTTTTCACTGGCAAAGGACTCGATTTCGGACATAATTATGCATATGGTATAAGAAACTTATGTGTATGTTCATGATGGGAGCCTTTGAAGTTATGGAGGTGGTCATGATTTGATTGAATTAGCACCAAATCAGTGCAAACATCCTGGGGAAGGCGTTTGTTTTCCGACCGGGAGAGGGCGGGTCGAGAGTTGTTTTTTTCTTTTTCAGCGGCATTTTCCTCGACAAAAACGGTGACAAGTGCAATGCCAACACCAATTGCAGCATTGGCATTGTTGTCGACAGCAAGGAAAACAAGAACAGTTGTCGAAGCAAGACGATGGTTTCGAGGGTGCTGCGGATTCACAGGGCTCTTGTTCCTTTTCTTCTTTTTGTTGCTGCTGCTGCTGCTCGTGGTGGTGCTGTTTTTGCTGATGTTGGTCCCCTTCTTCTTTCTTGAAAACGAAATTGTTGCCACCTTCCAAACTGCAATGATCCAATATAAATTAAGTTAACAAGTTCCCTACAACATCTAAAATCGAGTACAGTCCAACCATATGGCATTCATGAGCTAATATGGGTGCATCGAGTACAATATGCAGCAATAAAATGTGCCAAAATTCAGTAGCATGATGGTCGTGCACCATTCTTCTTTTTTCTCCTGTGATGGAAACCACGTATTACGTATATATTCCTCATTGTGCAAGCATTAGGCATGAAATATGATTATAGATACATGCAAAGGTTATACTTATACATGTATCAGATTCACATTAACAACTACATAGACCCCAGGGAAAGCATTAAGGCATCTTGTTTTGTATGGAGAAAAAGTAATATTGAGTGCACATTTTGTATTCATTCCACAAGCATATATAACAAAGTGAGCATGTGATAGTCAAAGGTAGGATAATTGCTAATAGAGAATGCTATTAAGTATTAACTTACACCGGAAAGGCAAAGGAATGTGCACCGATTCCGGTTTCAGCCGAAAGACGAGAAGGGCTGGGTGAGTGTGTTGGCTTTTCCCCAATCGGTCCTTCAGCACTTGGCCTTGTTTTATCCTTCACTGTATAATCTGATATCTTGTCAAATTCAAAACTGGTTTTGTAAGGGTCCGATGGAGATGCAACCGGTGAAGTACTTAATGTAAATAACTCATCTTTGAAAAATTCCTTAGATTTAAGGTTTTGAAAATGATTTCCGGAGAAACTAGTGCTCCCTATTTCGATGCTAAACAATGAGTCGTTGGATGCAATACTCCAACCTGCAGGATTTTCTACTTTACTTCTATGGAAGACCGAAGAGGGAAACCTATCGATTCCTTCATCGACTCTGTCCATCACTTGGAGTGGAGGAGATTGTGTCGATGTTGGCTCATGCATATGACTAGATGTTGCACCACTAGAAACATGATGTTCAGAATAAGAAGTCGAAGCTAGGCCTGATCTGGGCTCTGATACTTCTGCATTAGCTCTACACTGATCATCCATAGATGATGAAGAAGACGACGACAGCCTCAGCCGTTCAGATGAGATGCGTTTACTACTTTCGATTGTATCGAACACCTCCGGTTTAAAGTTAAAAAGGTTACTTCCAGTTTCAACACCAAGTTATGTTTTTTCGATTGATCACTAGTTACACTACTCTCACTTGAATCCCTCCCACCCCTTTTTTCGACAAGTTCCGGTTGCCTCAATGAATGCTCACTGATTCCATTCCCATCACTTTCTTCAACATCTGTTTTAGAACTCTTACTGGCTCCATTCTCATGGCCAAATCCCATAACTTGAAAGGAACTAAGTGAAATCCCAAATCAGATCTCCATTTCCATGAAGAATTAGGAGATTCACATTTCAACAGCTGCAAACATTACCTAGTAACATAAAAACCCAGGACGAGATAAATGAAGAATCTATAAGAAAAAAAATACACACACAACCCAAGCAGCAATGCATCATAGCTTAACACTAATTCAGGAAAATTAATGAATTCGTTCTTCAAATTGAAGCTTTTAACACCTTTTTAGTTTTTAGGAACTAATACATAGAAACCATTAATTTTTCTAAATCATATATCTGACAAAGAAATCGAGGTAATTTCGAGATCGAATTTCAAATTTGATAACATGAACAGAAAATTTTCAAAAAAGGAAAAATATTAACGAAAATCATAGAGAGAAAACAGAACTTACTTCGGAACATTGAAGCACCTGCTGAAATCAAACTCGTCGGAGGCAGCCTCCGACCTCAACCGCCTTTCTGTTTTCTACAAGTATTTGAAATTTGTATTTACAAAATTAATTTTTTTCAATAAATAATAAGAGATTAACAAAAAAACAAAAATTTAAACCGATATTTGGCAATCAATATATCAATAAACTTTTGAATTTTTGGAGTTGACTTGAATGTAAACGTTGTAAAAGAAATAAATTAAGGAAATTAAAATGAAAAATGAAAAAAAAAGGAAATAAATGGTGTAGATGGTCTGAATGTGGAATTGTGTATGGAGGAGAGTTGTTTTCTGAATTTCTGGTTTTATTTTGTATATTGTAACTAATTTCACTATATCTCCGTTTCGCGCCATCTTTTATCGTTTTACTATTTGTCTAATTTTGAATTTCACCCTTCCACTTTATAAATTTGAAAACTTAGTCCTTCCTTTTAAATTTATCAGAATTTAATCCGAGACGTCGATTATGTTGGTACACATGAATTTGAATCACATTTTTCTAATTTATTACATAAAATTTGCTGAAATACTATTTTTGCATATAAGTTATTGAGCTGTTAGTATTCAAGACGGCAATTTAACGACGAAGTAAACAAGTTCAAGGGCTATTTTAGTAACCATTATATAATCAAAATATACAAGGAATGCTAAAGCTGCTAATATGTTTGGAGCTTGAATTATTAAACCAGAAATACAAAGTTCACAGTGGAAAATAGTTTAAATCTGTGCTTTTACATTAGATTATGAAGCAAGGGTTGTACTTGGGCAGTTATCAACAGTACAAGCTAAGATGTCCCTATAATCCCTGGATATTGTGAAAGAATCATAAACTTTTCCATCACTGCTCTTCTTGTATTCGAATAAGAGGTTCGAATGGTCGAACGCCGTTAGTTTTACGAATCCATAATCGTAGTCTTTGAAGAAACTCCATTTGGTGTTTAGGGTCGTGAAATTCGCAAGGCCTGCTCCTCCGCCACCGGCAACCACGTGTATAGTACCGTTCATGGGTCCTGTGTAATGTTGTTTCTCCTTGTTGGTGCATATATTCTGCAGCAGTAATGATCAGTTGAACGGTGAGCATGCGACAAGTTGAATTTCAAGTTAGAACACTACTTTTATTTGACTGCATGCAGAACGTTGTACGTATGGTAGGTACATGTATTCTATAAGCTACTAATACATGAATAAAGGATACTAATTCAGAACACTAAAGAAGATGACCGCATTCGGCCGCAATCGGTATGCAGATTACATTGCCAGGCACATGCATCTGTTTTTCTTGTTAGATTAAGAATATGTAATCTCTAAGCTACTAATGTGAATCATTGCTAACGAAGTAAAACACATGCACAAAAACGGACTCAGCATGAATCTATCGGTGAAAATAAAGGAACAACACTTAAAGTTGTCCATGATTCGAAGTTTTAAGTCGATTAACATCTGAAAAAAAATGCATGATTGACAGTTTCATCACTGTGTGATGATCAATACAAACCTGGTAAATCGGACATGTCCGTTCATAGTGGTGTGCATGGCCATAGATGGCAATGTCAACTTTGTACTTCTGCCAAAGATTTTGGAGGCTCTCCCTTCCCATCGGTTCCCCGAAAGATCCTGTATCAGCATAAAAAGTAGCAGAAGAATAACCCAACACTCGATGTGCAAGGAAAATCAGCCATGGTTGCTTTTGTCTATCAACTGATGAGAGGCAGTGCTCGATGAATTTGTATTGCTCTGTCCCTTCCCTCCAATCATGTTCCGTGTCAGCTACACAGAACCGGAACATGCCATAGTCAGTGGAGTACCTGATAGGATCAACAGCTTTTAGATCAATTCCCCGGCACATCCTCAAACATAATGCACAAACAGAATTATGAAGAAACTTTTTGATGGGAGAGCTTTGCCACTCTTGTGCTCCTACTTGCACGATCGGATTAGTCTATGCTTAGACCGTTGAACGGACAAGCGAGGGACACCCATGGTTCATACCAAAAAAAATAGAAGCTTCCCTTTCAATTCTCAATGGAGCATAAATGCAGATGTATCTCAAAGAAACTGTTCACAGATGGACTAAAGGGAAGAAAAAACTAAACATATATGATATTGTAAGAGTTCTTGTACCAGAACTTAGCCCTGTTTTCAGTTGGGGCATAAAACATTGTCTCTGCCAACACGCCACATTCTCCCCCCGAATCCTTGTTTTCATAGAAGGATCCAGATCCCGTCCAATCACGCTCATGGTTTCCACTGAGAGGAAAAATCACTGATTTCCGTTTAAGGTGAAGCCAAGAATATATATATATATATATGGTCAAAACATGTAGACCAGGTGAGTAATGGCCGACCTAGCAATCATGAAAGGAACGGCTGATGCAATCGGCTCGACTTGTGCAGTGAACTGGTCCCACTGTGAAAGGTATCCATTCGCATAACATATGTCTCCAATTAGGAAGATTAAATCAATGTTATTCAAATCTCTAATAAGCTGCTTTGTGGTGTTAAGAGAACCATGCTGGAAATCATTGTACTCATTGGAACCATCAACTTCAGCCTGCAGTTTATAATGGAAACTGCTTATAGGAGACACTTGAATAAAAATTTAAGCACTTCAGCAGCATAATTGGTGGAAAATGAGGGATTAAAATACAACGATCATTTTTTTCCAAGCATGCATTGTAAAATGTTATTGAAGTCGTTGATAATGTAACTGAAAAAATAAGCTTCCTTTACTTGCACTTGAAGTTTCCAAGAAAAGTTCAAACCTTTCCCATGTCTCCGAAAACGATGACCCGTTGTAAAGAATTTTGACCGGGATAAGGAGATGCTCTAAACTTGTATTCTTGACTCCAAACATATGTTCCATCGGATAAAATATGTCCAAGCTTATAGGTGTACCTGCAAGTTCGATTAGTAAAGTTTAATAGCATGTAGAAAGAACACAAGTTGATCTAATGCATTCATGGAATATAACTAAACCAGTGCTGTATACTAATTGAATTTTTACACTCAGGAAATGTTACATACAGCATGTTGGGCCACAACTCCTTCAGAAAACTGGTGTGTATAAATCCAGGATCTCGCCATCCTACTGTTCTTGCTGGCTCACCTGAGCACATTGAAATGATAACACCAATCATATGTATTTTCGACTTGAGAAACAAATAAGGCAAAGTTTTTCGGGCTTTCAATGAATTAGGGAAACAGAATAACACAAAACTATGTTAGCTTATTGTGCAAGGATTTCATGAAGAAGCCTTATCAATTAAAAGGATCCACAGAAGAAACCGATAACAAATCGTATCTTGCAAAGCAAACCTCAGGTAAGTGAGTCACATACCACACATGCTGTTCCTATCAAAAGTGAGTGTTCCAGCTGGTGAACGCATCGGCGGACCTCCTTTTGGACCCCATTCAACAAAAGGTACAGCTTCACCGATCCCGTATCCACTGGTCCACGTAACGGTCATCTGTGAATCAACTTTCAATTGTGTTATCTCCTCTAGAAAATGTTAGCTCGAAAACAAACTATAGAAAGAATGAAGAGTTCAATGCAATGCAATACAATGAAAAACTTATATGTTGGTATCTGACACATGCTGTGCATGTTCTTCTACATTTCACATGCAAACTGGGCTGAAAATCAAGAGAAATCAGACTTACTTCATTCCATACTTTTCCTTGAGCTAATCGTGGGTAAACAGGTGCTTTTGGATTCGAGAAAGCAACTTTATTTGATACCGCCACCACCTTTGGCTATTATATAATAAAGGGAATGGGAAATATGTAAGTAAACAGTTAATAGGATGATCAAGATTGGAATACATTGAGCAGCCATAGTTTTCATATAGGATGATAATTATAAGCATACATTTAACAAACCACCAGAAAATAACGCGAAAGAGAAGTCGGATCTCTGATTAATCAACTGAAGTTTCAATGTCCCTTTTCCAGTTTCTTTATACTTGGGAGTACTGTAGTTTGCATACTGATACTGCAAGAGGGAATTAGCAAAGTTTAATTTCACATCATATGGAACTTTCCCCATTTAAACAAAGAGCAGGCATCTCGTCAAAGTGGAAAGCAAAACAATCAGTCGACGAACCTTAATAGGTGCCGAACACAACAGTGGAGGGGTCACCCATGGATTATCAGCTGGAGCAGGACATGAAGAAGCACTGAAAATTTAGAAACGTATTAGTTTTCGAGATCGAACAAAGCATATAGTCTCATGAAAACACGATTCGAAACATATGCTATACCTGAAATTGGAAGGAGAAAACACTCCAATCCAATCATCAACTGATGGATGAGGAGAACTAAACTCCACTATAACCCAATCTGCATTTTGACCCTGGAACACTCATGAATGCTATATAAATAGTTTTGCATAAAACAGTATCCTCGATGTCTATTAAGTGTTTGTTCTTTTTCCTCAATGGATGAAATGTTGTCACAAAATCAACTATATAACAGCTAACCTTCAACCCAAGAACTGTAGGAGAGACTTTTATGTAAGCTTGATGATTGAGAGAAAAAGTTGCCTTTTGAACAGCAATGGTTGAAAGAGGCTGATCTCCATGTGAAGCAACCACTTCAAGTGTTGCAAGAATTAAAACAATAGACAATAAAATCAAACCCAATTCCCTCATCCTACCAAATATCTGAAACCAATCACCAAAAAAAACCTTGCTTTTGAATAAGAACTGTAATGAAACAGATCCCTTGAAAGGCATATATATAAAGCAGATTCAAAGAAACAAATAAAATAACAAGTAATTGCCTACTTGCCCTGGTCTGACGCAAGATAAAATATATCCCTTTATATAGAAGTTTCAATTGGGGTACCTTAAAATGCATGACATAGAAGAATAGAAGTCAAAAGAACGGGACTTTAGCTTGCTGTTTTTGATGAATCAAAATTCAAAAGGACGAAGCAAGTGGAAGAGCAAAAGATATGGAGAAGACAGCACATTACATAGGTTGCAAAACAAGAGAAAAAGGGAACTTTTTTTCCTTCTCTTTTTTAGAAAATAAACATCAAATCTGTCCCGGGAAGATTCAAAAATTTAAAGATTAACATATTGTTTGACAATTAATGATAGCCGATAATGAATTAGATTAGTTGATTGTATAAAAGTGTTTGGTAAAATTAATTTATAATTTAGAGTTATTTAATTATTTAAACAAGCAAAATAGCATCATTATATTCAATAATTTATTAATTATCAATATTTTGCATCTATTACTAATTAGATTATAAAAATTAATTTTTTTAATATAATATTACTAAGCATATTTAAAAAATCTATTTATTATTTATATAATAAATTTTAATATGATTTAATTAATATTAAATTTATATGCTATTTGAAGCATATGTTAATTTGGAAGTTTTTTAAATTATTAAGGTAAAAGAGTCCTTGTAACTCTTATGTCAAAACATCTAAACTCAAAAAAAAAGTTCCTATTAGCAGTTTTTTTAAATTAAGATGTTTCAGCCCAATCCGCTTTTATAAACTTTTATTCACCAAACATCCTAATTAACTGATTTAACTAGTCAAACCTCTAAAATTAGTTCAAACATCTAATTTTGGCTAAAAAATTATTTACCATACAGTGCCTCAAAGATTAGGTTGATTAGCTGCATCATTGAGCTTAAAACCTGTCAGTCAAGAGGGTCGAGTCGGATTCGAATCGAGTCGATCCACTCCATATTTCTTTTGCACATTTTCTGCTTTGTTAAGCCATCAACAATTATAATTAAGCACATGGCATTGTCGACAAAAACGGCAAAATAAACAAGTGAAATGTGCATCAAAGCTTCACTGCATAAGTTATATATGGTCTAGATATCCGATAATACATCCAACCAGCAAAGTAGACATTAAAGGCTTATAGATCTCACCCAAATTTTCATATAATGACATTGATGGAAAGAATATGCATGGATTTCGGACACAAAAGAAAAGAAACCTTAAATTACGCGAGATATTTAAGGTAAAATCTGCATGTAACAGCATATGATCTTCTTAGAGGAGCTTTCCAGCAACAGTTTCATCATGAAATGATTGTTGTCTTCTTCAAACTAGAAGCCAAGTCCACAACAGCAAAAACACTACAAAGCAAAAGATAAAATAAACCTAAAATTTTTTTTTTTTTGGAATGTGTACGAATTATGATAATATTGTACAAAAATGTACTCAAAGAGTTAATAAGAGTGGGCCAGTGACCATGTGATAATTGTCCTTTGCCTGCTTTGGAAGAGTATGTCTAATTCAACTAAATTACAGAGTAAAGCAAAGTTGGTAAACATGCATGTTTTTTTTTTCAGTCGGAGACCATTGGTGTTTGATAGCCATAAGGGTCTTGATTAAGTCCAGAATCAAGTCGGATTGGACCCTTTCCTAGGGCTGTTTTATACGTTCACAAGGCTTGAACTCGAGACCTTAATGGGTGATGGTGGTAAACATGTATGTTTGAAAGCAAATGATGGGGGTTTTGAAGAGGGGGATAAAAGTAGAAATGTATTAGAAGACACTATGCTATTGCAAAAAGTCCTGCAAAAGGAAGACTTTGGGGGGTAAAAAAAAGTTAATGAAAATAAAGTGATAAGATATGGTGGTGTCATTTACATACCTCCAATAATAGTCTTGGTTTGAATTTTGGGTTCCCATGCCCCACTCCAGGTATACCCTAATCATATAAAAACACATAAAACAGACAAGATTCAGCAAATAAAAGGCATCAAAAGAAGAAAATAATGAATTAGATTGAATTTGTAGTTTCCCTTAAACTAACCATGGCCAAAGCAATTTGTGGTAGTGTTCACACCATCTCTGCAAATGCAAGAAAATGACTCATCCAGACCAGCAAATCCACACAAACCTCCACTGGTTTCACAGTCCTTACATGCCGTAGTATAGTAAGAATCATTATACTGCAAAGATATACCAAATTTCCACTTCATGGGATCCCCTTCATCTCCGAACTCGTATATCGAAGTGTACGATGAGCACTGGAGTTTCGGAAGATCCAAAGAGTAACCTGATCCTATTCCCATCAATGAGTCATAAACACAACAGGTGGATGTGGGTGCATTTTGTGGCAAACCAATTCCATTCACCCCTTTGCAAGAATATAAACCACTACAAACACGAGAACCAGATCCGGTATCACACAAATCCTCGCTTGGATCAAACACGGGAGATGTAGTGGAGCAACCAAGCAGGACAAAGATATTGGAACCTGTTAGAGTGAACGGGCTCATTCGATCCAAGCTAAAGCTTCCAGAGTTCTGCATGGAAGAGCAAGTCGACATGAGAGGGTCTGCAACCACAATAGTGCTGGTCGGGTAGTCAATGGAAGAAACAGTGTAAATGCCAGTGCCAGTTGAGAATTGTAGAGTACCAGCATTGCATTTTACATATCTAGCAAAGTAAGGGTGGCCACATCCGAATCCAGTGCCAAAAGGAAACATAACCGGGATTGTACCACAAGTGTTGTTACATGTACCACGGGTCGGGATGGTGCGGCCGGCAGCATGGTCGGCAGCAGAAACTTTATCGAGTCGAGGAAGCAAGAAGATAATGCTGAGGAAGAGAGAAGCAGCTGGTAGAGTTGACATTGATAAAGGGTTTCAGATGAAGAGAGAATTACAGGTGCAGCTAATGAGCTAATAGTTAAAATGATATGAGAAACAGAAAAAATGGTATTCTTTTTGGTGGAAGTAATCAAATTTCAACATTCTTCCCCTATTCCTTCCTAAAAAGAAGAGCCTGTCTTTATGTGCATTCTAGCTATAAAGCACCATGGATTTTCATTACTATTTTGTATAAAAAGAAGAGGGTAAATAAGGACTTTAATGTCTATTCATGTGAAAACAAATACTTTCAGTAGCATTCATTCTTGTAAATTTTACCTTTTTCATTGCATTTTACAATATGTAAAAAGAAAATGTAGACTGTTCTTTCAAACTGATTACATTGAGTCGGAGTTTCTAAATTCTCTCAGTATAGGGCAAAGAATCAGTCTGCCATGCCCATACCCTAAAAGATAGAAATGTAATTCACTTATTCACCTAATGACTAATGGTACAGAACAAATGTATAAAAAACCACAAAATGTTTCCTTTCAAATGAGGTTCCAGTTTCTAGCCATCTCCATATTTCAAGTGAGCTTTGAGTTTCCAGGAAATCTGCATATTTCAAGTGAGCTTTGAGTTTCCAGGACATCTGCATATTTCAAGTGAGCTTTGAGTTTCCAGGACATCTGCATATTTCAAGTGAATATAGTAGCACAAAGATCATGGTTGATTCCTCAAGAAAAGGAGAATTCTGTCAGATTTGATGTTCCGCTCGGTTTCAGAAGTACTGCCGATATTTATTATGCATTCAAACCAGCCCAATTCTTGAAAGCAATAAGTGCCTCCATTTTCCTGAAGCTCCTTCTCCTTAACTTTGACACTTTAAGCTTCTTGTGCTTCTCCATGAAAGCTTGCTTGTACCTCCACTTATCCACGAAAATTTTCATCTCTTGAGACTTCTCCACGACTTGCATCACTGCATCAAAGAAACCTCCTTTAACAAGAGCATATAAGAACGCATCGACTAAGTTGTGATCAAACTTGATGCCTTTCTCTTTGCCACCTGATATTTTCCATTTAATTTCATTCCATAGCATCAAAACACTGAAATATTTCTCAGCAGTCACATAACCATTAATGAGGGACAAATATGTTTGATCATTTGGCTCAAACTGCAGGAAAACCATCCTTCTGAAAGTCCTCTGAGCATCCTCCAACCGCCCAGCTTTACAGAAAGCATGAATTATTGAGTTCCAGTCATGTGTTATTATTTCAATGCGAGGGTCTTCAACAACTTCATCTAGAAATGCAGCCATCAACTCGGGTCTTTGATTCTCCATCAGACCTGTCATTATAGTAAGATAACTCCCTCTCAAGTCATGTGTTCTTGCATCTCTCATATCCCTAAACAATGTAAAAGCAGACGGAAAATCTTGACTCGTCATGGATGCTTCTATAAGCATGTCATACATTCCTGCATCCAACTGAAGCCCGGAAGTACTAATATCCATAACTAATTGAGTAGCTTCAGCAGTTCTAAGCTCCTTGCAATAAGCCTTTAAGATCGGCACATAAACTCCAAGCCCCACAGAACCACCCTGAGCATTCATTTCATCAAGAATGCTATGTGCCTTATCTGATAAACGGAGATTAATACAAGCGCTAATGATGCCATATCCAACAGACTTGTCAACCTCAAGCATGGAAGACTCCAACTTTTGAGCCTCAATGATCAAACTAGCTAAACTCTTCATAACTCCATTTTCAAGATACCCTTTAACCACTTGACAGTAAGTTTCATCATTGAAATTCAAATCTTTCCCATTACCTTCCCTTAAACTACGCAAAATCGTTCCCGAAACTAAGTCTATTTTGCTCGACTTAACATACCCAACAATCAAGCTATTGTAAAGCACTTGTTTATTTGAAAATCCGAACTCAACCATCAAATTCTCTAACTCGTCTATCTTCTTTTCAAGCCCTTTCAATGCAAACAAATAGGAAAGAAAACCAAAACTGGATTCGTCAGGCCGAACACCTAACACAGTCATAGTTGCCACTACTTTTTCAGCATCCACAACCGATTCAAGTTCATAACAACAACACTCCAGAGCAGCATTACAAGCAGCCAAATCAGGTTTCAAATAATTCAACTTTTCATCAATTGCAATCCTGCAACATTCCTCAAAAACTCTCAAAAACGCAACAAGGCTACCACTTTTCCTACTAATATCAACAAGCATATGACCCCAGAAGCCAAAAGGGACAAAATACCTGTTTTTGAACATACATTTTACAAGAGCAAAAGCAGGGGCGGCGGTGTTGGCAAAATTCATGGAACTCAAAAGGGTACTCAAAGTTTCGAAAGACAGCAACTTTGGGTCCTTTTCAATCACAAAAACCACAGAGGCAAATGCCCTTTTGAGATTTTGGGTGTCTTTCAAGGAAGACAAGTGGGTAATAAGGGAGTTGGTGAGGGGCTTATTGGGGAAGCTGCAGCAAGTGGTGAGGGCCTTGAATGATTTCCAGGCTTCATCGGTGTTTTGGGAGAGAAGGGATTTCTCAAGGGTGGTTTCTAGAGTGTTTTTCTGGTCTTGAGTTAGGGTTTTGGTTTTAGAATTTGTTGATCCCTGTGGTAGTGTTGATTGCTCGTTTGGTTTAAAGGCGAAAATTGAAGGTTGAAGGAAAGAGTAAAGAGTTGGGTTTTCAGTTGAGAAGGGTCTGTAGGGGATTGAAGACACTGCTTTTCTCCACATCTCAGCGTACAAACTGCACAGACTGTATTGTTCTTGCTATTGTTGAAGATACATGAATTGTGTTGCTCTGTGCTTTGTTTAGTATATAAATATTTATTATTTTTGTCATCTTCATTAACCAGCTGGAATAGCTCAGTTGGTTAGAGCGTGTGGCTGTTAACCACAAGGTCGGAGGTTCAAGCCCTCCTTCTAGCGGTTTAATTTTTTTCCCGGTTTGTCTTGGATATCGTGTAAAAGGTAGTTTTGAGTACCGAGTATTTATGAGTTTCAATTTTCAAACATATTGGCTGGAGACAACAGCAACGATGATGAGCATGCCATACGGATTACTCAATTACCCCATATTTTTCTTTTCTTTTTTTGTTTATGCTTACTGCATCATATTTCCACACAGCAGCCTGACTGGACAAACCCAGAAAACTCATCAGGCACACTGATTTTCTTCAATTTACCATTTTGCCCTCCCTTGGTTTCCACCATGTAGAACCCATGATGTCCACCCTGGTACTCCGAGCCGGTGACCAAGACCCCATCCCCGAGCGTAATCCCGCACGATCCGACCCGAACGGCAGGGTCCACCTCCCCCCACTTCATCAAATCTCCGTCTTTTCCTATCCCAATACTCCATCTCGGGCACCGACCTGCTTCCCAAACCCCTTCGCCCACCCTCCATTCACCCGACTTGAACCCGTAAACATCAGCACTCCCGTCGAACTGACCTTGACTCTCTGTACCGTACCCACTCACAACCCAGAACTCGTCTTCCCCGATCACCACGCCTTCACACTCGTCCCGCTCTTTACTCAGGTCACCCAGCCGAGTCCACTCGTCGTTTCTCAAATCATAAACCCACGCCGTTCTCAACGCGTTCTTGTTCTCATCATGTCCGCCTGCGATATAGACCCGACCCGAACATGCTCCGATTGCAAAGAACGACCTCTTCCACGGCATATCCTTCCCTTGTTTCCATTGCTGAGTCGTGAAATCGTAGATGAAAACGTCAGTGACCGGGTCGTAACTCACTGCGTTCCACCCGCCCATCACCACAAGCTTCCCCTCACAGCTTGCTAACTGACAAAACAAAGGCAGACCATCGGGGTACTTGGGAACAGGTGGAAGTTTGTACCAGCACTGATTCAACGATTCAAACACGGCAACCCCGTAACTCGGTAACTCGCCGGGTATTTTAGGTCCGTTCACGATTCCACCGTTAAAGGCCTGAACCAAGCAAGCGACTTTCTGGGTGTACCCTGATTTTTTGCGGTGGTAATAAAAATCTTGGCTTTGGAGCAAATCCCGCCATCGGTGACAGACTCGGAAGGCGAGCCTGTGAGCTGTGTAAGGTAACCGGGTTAAGCACTCGAGACCGAGTTCATTGGGTAAACCCGGGACCAACTCGGTCGAAAAATCAATACTTTGCATTTCTTAAGTTTCTAGAAGATTTACTATTTCTCAAAGGCCATGGAAGCATGAGAAACCAAACTGTCATCCACATCAATTTATAACAGACGGATGGATAACGGACAAAGAACACGGACACGTGTACGTTGCACAGAATTTTTGTACAGCTTGAACTGATCTCTTTACCGGATAAGTACCAAGAGGGACTTACACGTGGCGGTATTATGGCCAGCTATTGTTGCTTAGGATCACATCCATGGCGGACTTCCACGTCTAGGTAAAAAAACGATAGAGGTTAGAAAATATAAAATTTTTGTTTAATAAAAAACATAAAATTTAATATGTTAGACACAATTAATATCTTATACTTGTGTAGACTTGGCAAACTAGACCCGAAATCCGAACTGAATTATCCGAACCGAAACCCGATTTTGACCCGAACATGATGATTCGAAGTTGACTCGAAACCCGAATCGAACCGAACCGAACCGAAAATTTTTGTTGAACCGAAATGGACCCGAACCGAAATAGACCCGAACCGAATAGACCCGAACCGAATGGACCCGAACCGAATGCTACCCGAACCGAAAGCTTAACCGAAAGCTGAACCAAATATCGACCCGATTTTAACCCGATTTTGACCCGATTTTAACCCGAATATCTATTGTTAACAATATAATAAATAATAAAATGAAGTATAGAAATTTGAGATCTTGGTGACCAATTTTATAATTTCATCATAAAATATAGCTTAAAATTGAAATTGTAGACTAAATTGACAATTTGGAAGTGGAGAAATTTGAGAGTCCAATGATCAAATTTGTAATTATACTATATAAATAAATAGGGGTCAATTTTGGCTAAAAATTAAATCTTTGAAATTAAAATGAACGAAAATATCAATATATTAAATTAATAGACTAAATTACAAAGATTAGTCAATTTCAACTAAAAGTAAATTTTTAGAGAGTAAATATCACTACGGGGAGGGGATTTGTATATCCGAAGTCTAAACCGTGAGAATACTTGTGACTAAATTAAATTAAACTAGAACTTAAAGTTGACTAAAATGTAACATTTTAAATGCAACATGACCTAAAAAGTAATTAATCTCTAGCTTAAAAAATTGGTGGCTTATTTTCCTCCAAAATTTTGTCTTTTCTCTCTCTATTTTTTCCAATTGTCTTTTTCTTTTTTTTCAATCTAGCTTAAAAAATTAGTGGCTTATTTCCCTCCAAAATTTTGTTTTTTCCCTCTCTATTTTTACCAATTGTCTTTCTATTTTTCTTGATTTAATTGAGTTTCAATTTATATTAATTTAATTGAAATTTCACATTTAGTTTTAAAATTATTTTAATTATGTCCGTGATTTATGCTTTTAGATTTTAGTTAATTCAATTAGATCCTAAGTTTAATAAATTAATTCATTTCAGACATTATTATTATTATTATTATTATTATTATTATTATTATAAACTTTGATTCAATATAATTATACAAAAAAAAAATTATATGGATACATGAAGCTTTGATTTAAATATTTAATCAAATTCAAATGCATAGATTGACAAGTTGAATTAGAATTAATCTCATACATCAATAACTCTAAACTAAACCATAAATACTAAACCTCAAACCTTTAACCCAACTCAAATCAAATTGACCCGAAAATTTAAATGTTGACCCGACCCGAAATTGACCCGAAATTGACTCGATTTTAACCCGAAACGAAAGCGACACGAACGACTCGATTTTGACCCGAACCGAAAGCGACCGATCCGATATTGACCCGACCCGAAAACAACCAATCCGATTTTGACCCGATCCAATACCCGAACCGAATCCGACTCATCACAGACCCGAATTAGACCCGAACCCGAACCGAAACGGCCCGAACCGAACCCGAACCGAATGACCCGATTGCCACCTCTATACTTGTGATAATATTTTATTTTCTAATTTTAAAATTTATTATTTAAAATATGAAATTTTAAAATTTGTCCAAGAATCATCAACATAAAATATTATAATTATAAATAAGATTGAGATTATATGATAATATTTTAAATTCTTGTTTTTTAATATTTCAATTGTATTTGTACCATTCTTATCCTTAAATTAAGATGTGTCCTTGACTCACCTCCAATTCCACGTCTGATTGATAGAACAATGAGATAATGTCTCCTGGTTTATTCAAAACGATTTTTTATACTGTGAATGAGTAATTCGAATGAGTAATTCAAAATTCAAACTTCGAAGTTGAAGAAGATGATATATATATATATATATATATATATATATATATAAAATGTGATAGGATTTATATTATAAATCAAGGTGAGATCATAAAATTTGTGTTAAGATTGTGATATATATATATATATATATATATATATATATATATATATATATATATATATATATATATATATATATATATATATATATATATATATATATATATATATATATATATATATATGAGATAGGATCAAATTACACTGTGTAAAACTCTCTAAGTTTTAGACGTTTTTTGGATCGTTGGATGAGTGAAACGGATAGATGAGATTAATAGTAAAATATGTGAAGATTATCACTTGAAAATTAAAAACACGGAGTTAATCTCAACCATCCATTTTCCCCATCTAACGATCTAAAAAATATGTAAAACTTAAAGAGTTTTATAGAGTGTAAGTTTATCCAAACCCTATATATATATATATATATATATATATATAAACTAAGGATCAAAGCTGCCATTTTGGATTCGCTCTTGTCATAGATCTTTGAATATTTTCAGAATAATATATCATAATATCTTATAGAAGCTGATAACAGCTTTACAAATGAAAGAAAGAGAAGAAAACTTTATTAATCTGAAATTGATTGATTACAAGGATAGATACAAAGACTATATATATACATACAAGCTTACAAGCTTAAGAGAAAATATGCATAACCCTAATCACGTAACTAACTTCTAACTAACTAATCATACTAACAACTTTACATTTATTCAAGAAGCATTATGTACAACATCCCCCCACAAGTTGGAGGCTGATGAATGTCAAGCAGACCCAACTTGACAAGAAACGAAATGAACAAAGGAGCTGGAAGGGCTTTGGTGAAGATATCAACAAGTTGATCATGAGAACGGACATGGAAAAGTCGAAGAAAACCAGTGTTGACCTTCTCCCGTATGAAATGACAATCCACCTCAATGTGTTTTGTACGTTCATGGAAAACCTGGTTTGTAGCAAGATAGATAGCAGATTGGCTATCGCAATACAAGTAAGCCTGCGCAGTAGGAACTTGAAATGAAGAAAGAAGAGCAGCCAACCAGATGAGCTCACAAGTGGCAGTGGCAATGGCTCGATATTCAGCCTCGCAAGAAGACCTGCTAACAGTGTGCTGCTTTTTAGATTTCCAGGAAATCAATGTATCACCGAGATACGTACAAAAACCAATCGTTGATCGACGTGTATCAGGGCAAGAATTGTAGTCAGAGTCAACAAAAGCACTCAATTGTAGAGACGATGTAGAGGAAAAGAATAAACCAAGTGCAGGGGACTGTTTGACATAAGCAAGCAAGTGATATACAGCTTGAAGGTGGGGCTTCCTTGGAGATGAAATAAATTGACTAAGCAGATGCACAGCATACGTAATGTCAGGACGAGTATGCGTAAGGTATAACAAACGCCCAATTAATCGTCTGTACAACTGAGGATCATCAATTAAATCACCTTCATCCTTGGTAAGCTTGTGAGGAGAAAGCATTGGTGTATAAACAGACTTGTGAGCAAGAGAACCTGTATCAGCTAACAATTGAAGGGTATACTGTCGTTGAGAAAGAGAGATGCCTGAATTGTTACGAGCAACCTCGAAACCCAGAAAAAATTTGAGAAAACCAAGATCTTTAAGCTTGAAATGACTGTGAAGAGAAGCTTGAACATCAAGCAACAGAGATTGATCTTTGTCAGCCAAGATTATGTCATCGACATAAACTAAAAAAGCAACCATGCTGTTACCAGAGCCTCTTACAAATAATGAATGCTCAGAAGGGGATTGAACAAAGCCTAACGTAAGAACAACCTGGGAGAAGGCATGAAACCATTGCCTCGAAGCCTGCCGGAGACCATAAATGGATTTATGAAGTTTACACACCAAATTATCACCAGAAACTTGTGGAACATATCCAAGAGGTAGCTTCATATAAACCTCTTCATCCAGCATACCGTTAAGAAATGCATTGTTAACGTCGAGCTGATGAAGATGCCAACCATGCACAGCAGCTAGAGTAAGCAAAACCTTGAAGGAAGTGAGTTTTGCAACAGGGGAAAAAGTGTCAATGAAGTCAACACCTTCAATCTGTGTAAACCCCTTAGCCACGACTCGTGCTTTACAACAATCAATAGACCTATCAGACTTTCGTTTAACATGATAGACCCACTTGCAATCGATCGCACGTTTACCATCAGGAAGGGGAACAACAGACCAAGTATGAAGAGAATCCATGGCCTGAAGTTCAGCCTGCATGGCATCACGTCATTCTGGGAATTTGACTTCCTGATGATAAAACACTGGCTCATAACATGAAGAAATGTTGGCCACAAAATCAGCATAAGATGAAGAAAGTCTGGAGCTGGAGAGATGATGCTCAATAGGATATAAACATTGCGAGGGAACAACATTATTGCAATGATATATATCAAGATATGAAGGGCGAGTAATAGCACGAGTAGATTTACGAGGAACAATAGGCTCAGCAACATGTTCAACCACAGGCTCCACAACAGGCTCAGTAATGGGCTCAACAACAGACTCCACAACAGGCTCAGTAATAGGCTCCTCACCAGCATGCTCAGCATTTTCAACCACAAGAGCAGGAGGCTCATCAGTAGTTTCAACCACAGGCTCAGTGAAAGAACCAGAGTCACCACCTGAAACATGCACAACACTGGGCAAGGATAAACCAGGAAAGGGATCAACCAGGTCATCAAGTGGAGTAATCTTATGAAATGGAAATATATCCTCGTGAAAAACAACATTACGAGAAACAACAATGGCACGAGTTTGCAAAATATACACTTTGTAACCCTTCACACCAGGAACATAGCCAAGAAACACACCAGGCAAAGCTCGTTCAGAGAATTTGTCACGCTGAGACTTAAGAGTGGATACAAAACACAAACTGCCAAAGACCTTAAGACAAGAGTACGAGGGCTTATGAGAATGCAACAAATCATATGGTGACTGATCACCCAAAATTCGAGAAGGCAACCTGTTGATCAAGAATGTAGCTGTCAAAATACATTCTCCCCAGAATCGAAGAGGAACCCTTGCATGAAAAAACAAAACACGTGCCACAACCAATAGGTGCTGATGTTTTCTCTCAGCCACTGAATTTTGCTGAGGAGTTTCAACACAGGAAAACTGATGCACAATACCAAGTCTTGAAAACAGTTCCACAAATCTCAATTCTGGTGCATTATCTGATCGAAAAATTTTCAATTCATAACCAAGCTGTGTTTTGATCATGGTAATGAAAGAAGGAACAATGGTCAATACATCAGATTTATGTTTCATTAAGTATGTCCAGGTGGAACGAGAAAAATCATCTACCAGTGTCAAGAAATACCGATGATGATCATGTGTAGGAACTTTGAAAGGGCTCCAAACATCACAATGGACCAATTCAAAAGGAGCATTAGTAGAAGTAGATGAAACAGAAAATGGAAGATGCTTCTGTTTTGCCAAAGGACAAATCGAACAAACACCAACTTTATTAGAAGCATATGGTAAAACATCTTGTAATACATGTAATATACGAGAACTAGGATGCCCTAGCCTAGCATGCCAATCTTCATTACAAGAAAAAGCCACATAGAAACTAAAGAAGTGTCAGCAGCAACTTGGAACAAGTACAATCCTTGAACGCAATCACCCCTCCCAATCACATGGCAAAGATCTTGAACCAAACAATGTGTTTTGTAAAACAAGACTGTGAGATCAAAATCTTTCAATAACTTGCTTACTGATAACAAGTTAAATCGAAACTCGGGCACATAAAGAACATCCTTAAGAACAATATGTACTGAAAGCTGAACATCACCAGAAAAAGCAACCTGAACACTAGTCTTGTTAGGAAGCAAAATAGTACCATTGGCAATAGGTTTCAAGGTAAGAAACAAACTTTTACAGTAACAAACATGCCTAGAAGCCCCTGAGTCTATGATCCAAGACCGTGTGAAATTAAATGAACTCAAACTATTAATATAAGAAAGAAGCTTGTCTTGCATAGCAAGATTAATAGAGGAGGAGGGAACTGAATCATCTGAATTAGAAGCTGACTGAAGCTGACTTTGAAGCATGGAAATAATCTGATGGCATTGCTGAGAAGTCAGAGAATTAGATGTTGGCGTAGACTGAGAGCCATTCGAAGCATTCAATATAAATTGAAATGTAATGGTTTTGGTCGGGCTTTTTTAATTAAACCGATGTAATCGATAGTACTTTATAAAAATAAATTCATTTTATATTTTAAATGAGTTAAAAAAGTTGATTTATTGATTACTCGATTTAATTTAAATGTACAATATTTATTATATATTTAAAACGTTTAACATACATAACTAACTTAATCGATTATATATTGTAACACATTTAGTTTACTCAATTTTTTTAAATTTTAGAATTTAACGTTTATGATTTAGTGTTTGTGATTTTGATATTGAGTTATAGAATTTAGTATATAGAGTTTAGGCTTAGAGTTTTAAGTTTAGAATTTAGGATTTAGAGTCTTAGCAGTGGGGGTTTAGAATTTGAATTGTATCCTTTAAATATAAAAGGGTTGTGTAACTTTTTTACGGATAGAAATTTTCTGCCCCTTTTCGGTGCTCCTACTTATGCCCTCACACTCAAAATTAGGTTTAAAGCTTAGAGTTTAGAGTTTAAAGTTAGGGTTTAGGGAATTTATGGTAGGGTGTTTTTTAGGTATAAGGTATAAGGTTTAGGATTTAAAATTTAGGGTTAGGACTTGAAATTTAATTTTTTATTATTTTTAGTGTTGAGATATATATAGGGGCACCAAAAAAGGACAGAAGATTTTTATCCTTTTTACACATATTGTGTGTATTTAGATACGATGGTTTGATTATTCAAAAAATATGATGGTTTGAGCAAGCACATTTAGCTGGTTGGCCAAGCTACTCATCTTTGTTCCCTCATATTCTCTTAGTTCATGGGTTCTAGACTCACTAGGAGCACCATCTTCTTTCCCCTATATATAAATATATGAAAATTCTACAACGCTCGACGAGCACTGCTGAGCGCCACTAACGACGAGTACTGCTGAGTACCATTAAATTAATTTATAAAGATTAAAAATATAAAAGACTCAACATATAATTATAAATTATTTAAAATAAAATATTAATTAAATTATTTTCCATATATATAATATTTTTATTTTTTAAAATAACTGGATCAAATATTAACCCCAATCAATTAAAAAATAAAAATGCTAAACTTGAAACCCTAAATCATAAACTCTAACCATAAATTAAAAACTCAAAACCCTAAACACTAGGCCCTAAACCATAAACTTAAAACTCAAAACCCTAAACACTAGGCCCTAAACCATAAACTTAAAACTCAAACCCTAAACCATGAACCATAAACATAAAATCATAAACCATGAACCATGAACCCTAAATCATAAACTATGAACCCAAACCTTAAATAATAAACACTAACCCCAAACTATAAACCATAAGTTTGAAACCCCTAAACCTAAAACTCAAAACTCAAAACAATAAATCATAAACACTAAATCATGAGCAATAGACCTTAATCCCTAAACCATAAAGCATAAACCTAATATCTAAATCTAGGGGTTTAAGGTTTAGGGTTTATAGCTTAGTGTTTTGGGTATTGGGTTTACGTTTTGAGTTTAGCGTTTAATGCTTATGGTCTATGGTTTAGGGTTTAGGGTTTGGAGTTTAGAGTTTTTATTTTTTAAATTGACTAAGGTTGATATTTAATCTAAATATTTTAAAAGAATTAATTAAAAATATTATATATAGAAAATAATTTAATTAATCTTTTATTTTAAATAATTTATAATTATATGTTTAAATAATTTATAATTATACGTTGAGTTCTTTAGATTTTTAATCTTTATAAATTAATTTAATGGTGCTCAGCAGTGCTCATTGTTAGTGGTGCTCAGAGGTGCTCGTCGAGTGTAGTAAATTCATCCATAAATATATTAACATCTTTTTTAAAAAATAAAAATTAATTGATTTTTTTGTATTTAAGGGTTATAGTGATTTTTTTAAAAATAAAATATCAAATGATTAATTTCTAAAAAAATTAATTAATTGTTTTTAAAATTTTCAATGAATGAAATGAATTTTTCATAAAAAAATTTGGAGAGCGCCAGGTCCCCACTCCCCAGTCCCCACTATGTACAGCCTACGGTCGCATGCTTTAAATACATTTGATTTTTTCTTTTTTCAAAAATAAATACCGTCCTTTTTCTCGACATGTGATGTAAGGCACTGAGGCAAAGGTTAATTTTGTCTTGTGCTACAACTAGTCTTCAATGTTAATGACTTAAAAGATGACCTTTCGAAGTTGAATAAGCTTTCAGAATTGTGGGAAACCCTCGGAATTTTTTATTAAATAAAAATATATTTATATTTTTAAGATAAATGTCGAGACATAAACTCATATAAAATAAAATAACATAAATAATTTTTGTCACTTAGTGATATCATTAAAATAAATTTAAAAATTATAATCGTGTACATCATCAATAAAATGTACAAGATTCATGAGATTAAAATTTTAATAAGCGGTAAGTTAGGTTTTTAAATCTACTTAAATAATGAACCCAATAAGTGGTCTCAGTGGAAAACAGATGATGTTATTATAGGAGATACATGTTCAAATCGCTTTGTCTGTATAGTTTGTATAATTGTGTATTGTCAAATGGCTAAAAATATCCATAAGCAAATACTACCTTGTAATTATCTTAAAACTATTAAAAAATCTACTAGAATGATATTCACTGACAACATATCAAATAAATACGAAATTATTATGTTTATATTATTCATATCCATTGAATATGAGGTTATTTTATCCAAATATCTCATTTCTAATATTTTTATGTTCTTGACACCTAAAATAAAATTATTTTTTTAATTTATCATCAATTTGTAGGAACTCGTCTGGCTGGTATAACGAGTTCTATTAAAAGATAAAAATTTCATGGAACTCACCATACCAATATGATTGGTTACGTTGGTTTTTTTTAATAATTTTTAATAAATAGTTATCAGCTCCAATTAAAAAAAATCACAGAACTCGTCAAACCAACCAAGCGAGTTCATGCAAAAGGTGCTAGATACTTAAATAATTTATTTAGATGTCAAAAACGTAAATAATATAAAATAAAAAATACTTGAGTAAAAATACCTGAATTTGAGTATATAATAGAAACAAATGGATACTGGTGAAAATGGTTGGATATTGCATCCAAAAAAATATTTCGAAATCTATAGTAACCCTTAGATTATTTTTAAATATATAATATTTTTTACAGTGTTTTTTTGAGGTCCGATTGCTTTCAATCAAACTTAAAAATAATAAAAATCTTTGAAGACCAATTGCTTTCAATCCGACTTAAAAATAATAATAAAAATTTTTGAAGACCAATTGCTTACCTTCCGACCTCGTAAAAAATATTAAAAAAAATAATGAAAACCTTGTGCTTGCAGTCCGACTTCATCCATTTTCAAAAATTTAAAAACCAATTGCATGGGATATGGGGTGGCAGACCGATTGATTTCATGTGATATAGGGGTGGCAGGTCTTCAAAAATTGTTATTATTATCTTTTGATGAAGACGAAAGGTAAGCAATTGGTCTTCAAACTTTTTTTAAAGACGAATTAAAAATAATCTGACCTTAAAAATACTGTAAAAAAATGTTATAGATTCAAAAATAATTTAAAGGTTGCAATAGATTTTAAAATATTTTTTAAATGCAATATCCAACTAATTTTACCGATACATACCAAATTACCAATAATACTATTTGGTAGATTATCTATAAAATATCATTTTTAATACTTATGAGATGGATGATATATTAAAGCATAATAACTCTTTCTATGCTTTTTTTTTTCTCCCGCTTCTTTCTACATGAAACACCATAAACCTAACCCTGCCCGATTGGTGGATCTTTCAGACAAATAGCGTCTTTCCCCTGCCCGATTGACCATGTGTACCATATGATGTTTATGTAGTATGATTTTTCGACCTCCATGTCCATTTTGCCCGATGGATGGAGATTTTTTAAAAAATGCTTCAATTTTAGAAATAAAATATGTAAAAGTCAGCCTTTGCATCAAAAAGTTGTTTGGAGGGTTCCTAATTTCGGAAGGCTAGCAAGTTGCTACTTGCTAGAGCCTAGAAGGCAGAAGAAACATGTGGTCCCATTTGGTCTGTCATGCAATTGCCCATTGTCCCGTTTACTTTTCAAGGAACAGGACAATAATCATCTTCTAGAAGCAATGTGTTTACTTTTTTTAAAACAAAAATATATAATATATATTCCATTATTTACACTTTTTGATCAAATTACGATCCAAGACAATACATTTGTTTGGTCCACTGACTATATGTCTCTTAAAAATATCATTAACATTGAAAATTGGAAACAGTAATTATAACGTCATGAATCGAGAAAGGAAATTACATTTTATGGTGGTCGGTTTTGTGATAATACTACTTATAATTTGTAAGGCGATGAGTGACTTTATTAACATCTCAATAAATCCAGCAAAATAATACATGTAGAAACATTATCTTTATTCTTCTATATGTAACCCCCTCGTTCCGGTCTGGCCGGATGACCGGTCCGAGTGGGCCACACGGGGAAAACCGAAGCGAAACCCAAAGGGTTCCCCCTCGGTTAGCAACCCTATTTTTTTTCTTTTTATATTAATCTCGCCTAGATGAATATTAGATCATATATGATTCACAACAGCGGAAAACGTTCAAAGGAAAACACATTCGAAACACAACCATGCAAAAACATGCAATTTTAAGCTTATAAGGCAGGCAATATCGATACCCTTGACAGGGGTATCGATACCCTCCTTCTAGGTCAACCCAGGAAGTCAACACGAGAAGACCGTATCGATACCCTTACCAGGGGTATCGATACCCTCTTCCTCGGTCAACATTCCTTGGTCAACAGATTAGATCCGTATCGATACTCGGGGACCCCGTATCGATACGCTCTATTCTAACTCCCCATTTCCAAATTACAGAAACTTTGGAGGGTATCGATACCCTAGGCAAAATTCGAGGCATTTGGGCAAGAGAGTATCGATACCCTAACCAGGGGTATCGATACCCCCTGCACTGCAATTCCTCAATTTCAACTAAAACCACCCCAAATCGACTCTAAATGCATTTCTCGACTCACCTAAGCGTATACCAACATGCAAGCACACATATTTAAGCCATGGGTGTCATTCAAACATAGATTTAAGCTTTCATACATAGCATTCAAATCAAGGAGCAATATAGGCAATATTAAGCATACACAAAAGCTCAAATGGTCTTAAAAGCACAAGTCAAACACAAGAGGTTTGCAAACATACATAAGGCAACCTAAACACCCTAAAGCATGCCATCATACACACCAACAATCATCAAGGTATTACATGCATACAATCCATAATTAATTCAAACATCAACATTAGGCATTAACAACAATAAGCCAACACAAAGGAGTCTAGATACAAGCTCCTAAAACACGTAGCATTTCCCATTGCTAGACTATTACATTATTTAATTAAACCATACTTGAGCAAACTATCATACGCTTGGACGCCCTTTTCTTGCTCCTTGCTAACTCCAAGCTAAAGATCTGCATTGTCGGAAAAGGAGAGCGTAAGCATAAAGCTTAGTGAGCGGAGCTCTAAAACATAACAACGACAATGCAGGGTTCAAAGCTTTCTTTAAAAGTAAAGGTCAACGCATACAAATCATCCAACGACCTAATCCTTCTTCTATCATACAAGTTCAACCAAAGGTCAACAATATAGGCATTTATCATGGCATTACACTTTATGGTATGCATGAGGACATAATCCTAGATCAAAGCAAAACAATATGGAGACAATGATATAGTGAGATACAACATGAACATTACATGGCATGCACAAGCATAACCAAAACACACACGGTGGGACTACACATCACCGTTTCGACTAGTAGTTTTCCAATGGGACTACACATCAAAGTACTCTTCTACTAGTCACTACCGGCGGGACTACACATCACCGGAGTCTTATACCACTCGCTACCGACGGGACTATACATCACCGGAGCAACGACAACCATCACGTGAGGTTCGACACCAACCATACCACAACATACAATAACAACATGCGACATGTACTCACTATATCATGCACAACCAAAACAAGATGTAACGAAAACCACAATTAAGCATCACTTACTACTTGGAGTCTTACCGATCACAATGGTCTTACTCACCATTTTCGTGCACAACTTGCACCAACTTACTTACATCTTGCAAGACATATCAATATAAACATCATTACCATCACACATGATCAACGATATAATATTAAGAAATCATACTTCTTCCCAAATTATTTGAATTTTGTGCTTAGCAAAACATCACCACAAATAATGAAAACAAATGGAAAAAGAGGAAATTAAAGAGGCAATCCACAACCACTTACTCTTGAGTTTAATTCGACTTCCCAAGCCCAATCTAAAATCTTTCAAAAACCATCTTTGAACCAAAACATTACTTGAAAATATTTTCACATCCACATGCTTGAACCAACCTTTGAAATCAATTTAAAACATTAATCACTCACCTTACTTCCTTAAGCAATTCCAAGCAAAGCCGACTCAAGTCTCCACAACTTCCGGAATCGTGCCCGAACCTCCCAAGGCCAAATCCGATGTCTCTAATCGATCAAAAGCAATGTATTAACCTCTTAATCAACCACAAATTTACTGTTACACATCAGTTCTCAATTCTCAAACATTTTCTCAATAATTCAAAGCCGAAACCTTCCCAAATAATTCCATTTTCGTACTCCAGCAAAACCCAGCCATTACCTCCCAATTTTAACACTTAAAACACTCCAAAACATGTCCAAAACATCCTCATAATGTTGTACAATCATCAGCCCTTCATTTCCCCACACAAACACTTTAAAAACTCTTAATTTCCACTCCTAAAAACCACCTACAGCAGTAGCTACGGGAATCCCATCAAACTAATATTATAACCTCTCAAAAATCATCCCAAAACATCTAAAAACACCCACCCAATGTTGCTATAACATCAACCTAACAATTTCTCACAAAACCATTCCAAAAACACAAATTTTTGACACTTTAAATACACCCCTAAAACCCATTTCGGAAATCTTTAGAAAACCCAACCAAATTGAGATATAATGTTCCATTGGGCAAGGTTAGATCAAAACTCAACTCTATTAATCAAAACAACCCAAAAAAAGCTATTAAAGTTCCATGCTTTTATTCAAACTTGAAAACTTCAAAAACTCAAAAAGATGATTTCTATGAAAACTAAAGCTATGAAAATGTTGGAAATCATGAGGAGAATTCAAAATTATAATTACCTCCAAGAAAGCCTTTGAATTGATGAAGAGATTTGATGAAATAGCGCTTTTGGGGGGTAAGAGGGGTTTTAGGTTTTCAACAATGGTGGAATGAAGAAGATGAGCATTTTTCATTTCAAATAAAACCCCTTTTGTCATCTCATTTCTCATTCATTTTGCAAATGACCAAAATGCCATTAATGAATGGTCAAACCCACATCTCTTAAAGCCCATGGATTTGGACTTAAGAGATAGGCCCAACATAGCCTTAAACATTTGAAATCCCGATGCCCATAAAATATTTTATTATTTAATTTGTAAAACCGAACCCGAAATAAAATTAAAATATTATTTTCACCCGGACCCTAAACCCGGGTGTTACAACTCTCCCCTACTTAAGGAAATTTCGTCCCCGAAATTTATCAGACTGAAAGAGTTACTGACACATGCTCCTCCACACTTTCTCTCACCACAACATACCCACCAACTCGGTAGACTCAGCACACAACAATAGCTATCTGATGTCAAGGTCTCAACGGGTCCTTCAATGCATGACCATTTTAAACTCAACTCAATCTCTTCAACAACATAACACGAAACAAAACTGGCTCACACTTCTGAATCATAGATACACAGAACACATCACAAATCTCTTTCTAACTCTGGTGGTAACTGCAATAGATAAACAACAGAACTAGCCCGATTCACAAACTCATACGACACTGTTTGATTACCCAATCCATATCCTTCTCTAACTGATCATCTGACTCCAACAGTTAACCAGACACTATTGTAGACGTCTTCAAAAATCTAGTCAAAACTCGAATCTCTATCGGCCACTATCAATCTCAAGGCACTGTACAATTCACGATCTTGCTAAGGCACAACTCCACCATCTTACCCACGGTACAAGTAGCTTGAACATGTATAAAATGAGCACACTCGATGTAACTATCATTGCTTACTCGGCTAAACTCTCTCGTGAGAATTCAAAGGCGAACCGGACACAAGGTCTCTCAAATCTATTTCCCACCTTCATTACGAATCTCCCACAGATGTAACAAACTAGAAGAAAACTGATACTCGATCTTGACACACAGGCAAACTATACACTTACTCGCATACTGAACCACGTCATTCATCAACTCAACCCAGAAGTACTCATCTTCGACCCACAACACCTCTTCATACTATTCTGATGCCATACAAATAAACTGCCGTCTGCTTCGGCCAACACAATACGCCTCAAAACACTATGTCAATCGGTACAACAATTCTGTCTCTAACCATACAAATTCTATCATCTCTGAACTGTACTCTGAAGGTTTTCTTTCTGATATGCCTTGCACGTGAGGTGCCAAGAATCTATCTTGCAACTGTTTCTCTTCAAACATTCTGACTCAATGCAGGTTCAACATGAAATGCGGCAATTACAACTCACAACTCAACTACTAATCTAACAACAAATATAGCTCAGAACATCGGTTACTACCTTAACTCTCTTCGGGTGGTACTCAATCCTGAGATTGTAGTCTTCAAGCAGTTCTACACTTTATGTTATTTAAGTTTCAACCCTTCCTAAGTCTTCAAATATTTCAAGTTCTGATGATATGCACAGACACACTGTGCATTTCTTACTATACAAGCTTTGTCTCTAAGTCTTCGAAGCAAACACAACTGTAATTAACTCTATGTCTCATATCGGATAACTCTTCTCACGGTCTTTCAACTATCTCGATGAACAAGCCGGAATCTTCTGCATTGCATAAGCACACAACCTAACTCTACAATGTGACACATCACTATGGTTCACAAACTCTTTCGTTGATATAAGCTGATTCAAGGTTGAGGTTCCCTTCAAGGTTTCTTCCGGTTTCTCAAGGGCTCATTGTCTCGCATCTAACCACACAAACTGAACATTCTTGAGCAACTATCTTCAAAAACTATTTACAATTCTCTGAAAGTAACAATGCTAGACCTAGGAACTATAGTTACATGTCACAGTCTTCAAATTTCTTCCAACTCACATCTTCTTCTGACTACTTGGGATTTACCCTAATACACTCGGCTAATCCACATGTCTTAGGAGAACATCTTCCTTAACTCGGAGCTCACGCTTGCACAACTTAGCATACAACTGATTTTCTAATAGAATCTACAACTCTACTTCAAGGCTTGTCATGGTCATCTTCGGTACATGAATATACCCACGTATCATCTAAGAGAGCTACTACAAGCCGATCAAGGACTTAGGAAAACATTCTGCTCAACATCTCTATAAAAGTAACTAACATACTAGTCAATCAAAACGGCACAACTCAAAACCCAAAGTGATCACATCTGCCCCGAAAGCTGTCTTCGGTACATCAACCTTTCTCACTTTCAACTGTTAGCAATCGGATCCCAAACTAATCTTCGAAAAGACTGAAGCACACACCAACATATCAACAATCACTGACACTCGGAAACGGATGCTAATTATTCACTATCACTTGTTTCAACTGTCTGAATTCTAATCACCTTCTCGTACTGTCACTCTTTCTTCTTCACAATTTGTACTGTCATACTCTAAGATGACGTACTAGGCTTAACGAGTCTAAGGTCTAACAAACTCGCAGTTGATTCTTCAACGCTCTCAAGTCGGTCGAGAATCATAAGGTACAGAGCAGCCAAACACGAGCAAACTCAAACACGATCTCAAAAACAAACTCTTCTTCTCTAACAGGAGACAAACCGGGAAATTCTTCCAAGCACTTTTGGGAAAACACAAACTATTCTAACATTCTGCGGTCTAGTCCTCATTCAAAATCAAATTCATCACATTGGCTAGGCAAGTCTGTCAACTAACTCAATCAATCTTTGACCTCTAAAGTTGGATCAACATTCGATACGAAATCCACATTCCTACCTACCATTTCAATCTCGTAGTCATCCGCAAGCTCTAAGAAAACTTTCATTGTCTCAAAGTCCACCCTAACTCTATGTTCTACAAGCAATCCCATACATAGTTTCACATCAAATCCGTAAAAAGCAATTCCATCGCATCAACTGAAATCACGTGCCACTGAACCATCAACAGACATCCCTTGTATATCTTTCTGACCACGACTGTATCCCCGAAGGAGCTAGTAACACTAACACCTACCTCTAGTACTTCACAAGGTGGATCTCAACAACTTCACATGCTCACTCCAAATACACAGACACGTAGATCCAGGATTAATCAGAAAACAAGCCCAAAGACTGTATCGAGGAAATACTTGCTACAACATCGACATCATTCCGAAGCCAACTCTTAGTTCATCACTTCTATTACCATCTCATATCAAGATTGGTCACATTGTTCTCTCTCAACAGAAACCAACTCATGTGCATGTTAACCCAAACAGACAAACTGCACTCCAACGCTGGTGCGGTCATACTGCCCTGAACTAAAGCGACGAACTCTATCACCGTTCACATCCTCTAAAACCTCAGGTTCATGATTACCAACTCCATGCCCATGTCTCGGCCTCAACTTACCAAGACAACAATACAACAAGAAACAAAACACGCAAGAAAGAATATTTAGGGTTAGCAAGAGCAAGGGTCCAAGGTGCTCAAGTATATTTCTTTACAAAAATCTTTTTAAATAAGTAATAGTAGCAATGGGAACTCGACACTACGCTTCAACACAAGCATCATGCTAACACATGCTTTCGATCACCGTACTAACGAGCAAACTTCAAGCATACATGGCAAAACATTCACCGAGACATAACAACAACATAACACTTCAAACTTACCTCACTTACCTACCCGAGGTCTCGGAAACCTCAGGCTCTGATACCAACAAATGTAACCCCCTCGTTCCGGTCTGGCTGGATGACCGGTCCGAGTGGGCCACACGGGGAAAACCGAAGCGAAACCCAAAGGGTTCCCCCTCGGTTAGCAACCCTATTTTTTTTCTTTTTATATTAATCTCGCCTAGATGAATATTAGATCCTATATGATTCACAACAGCGAAAAACGTTCAAAGGAAAACACATTCGAAACACAACCATGCAAAAGCATGCAATTTTAAGCTTATAAGGCAGGCAGTATCGATACCCTTGACAGGGGTATCGATACCCTTCTTCTAGGTCAACCCAGGAAGTCAACACGAGAAGACCGTATCGATACCCTTACCAGGGGTATCGATACCCTCTTCCTCGGTCAACCTTCCTTGGTCAACAGATTAGATCCGTATCGATACTCGGGGACCCCGTATCGATACGCTCTATTCTAACTCCCCATTTCCAAATTACAGAAACTTTGGAGGGTATCGATACCCTTAGGGTATCGATACCCTAGGCAAAATTCGAGGCATTTGGGCAAGAGAGTATCGATACCCTAACCAGGGGTATCGATACCCCCTGCACTGCAATTCCTCAATTTCAACTAAAACCACCCCAAATCGACTCTAAATGCATTTCTCGACTCACCTAAGCATATACCAACATGCAAGCACACATATTTAAGCCATAGGTGTCATTCAAACATAGATTTAAGCTTTCATACATAGCATTCAAATCAAGGAGCAATATAGGCAATATTAAGCATACACAAAAGCTCAAATGGTCTTAAAAGCACAAGTCAAACACAAGAGGTTTGCAAACATACATAAGGCAACCTAAACACCCTAAAGCATGCCATCATACACACCAACAATCATGAAGGTATTACATGCATACAATCCATAATTAATTCAAACATCAACATTAGGCATTAACAACAATAAGCCAACACAAAGGAGTCTAGATACAAGCTCCTAAAACACGTAGCATTTCCCATTGCTAGACTATTACATTATTTAATTAAACCATACTTGAGCAAACTACCATACGCTTGGACGCCCTTTTCTTGCTCCTTGCTAACTCCAAGCTAAAGATCTGCATTGTCGGAAAAGGAGAGCGTAAGCATAAAGCTTAGTGAGCGGAGCTCTAAAACATAACAACGACAATGCAGGGTTCAAAGCTTTCTTTAAAAGTAAAGGTCAACGCATACAAATCATCCAACGACCTAATCCTTCTTCTATCATACAAGTTCAACCAAAGGTCAACAATATAGGCATTTATCACGCCATTACACTTTATGGTATGCATGAGGACATAATCCTAGATCAAAGCAAAACAATATGGAGACAATGATATAGTGAGATACAACATGAACATTACATGGCATGCACAAGCATAACCAAAACACACACGGTGGGACTACACATCACCGTTTCGACTAGTAGTTTTCCAATGGGACTACACATCAAAGTACTCTTCTACTAGTCACTACCGGCGGGACTACACATCACCGGAGTCTTATACCACTCGCTACCGGCGGGACTACACATCACCGGAGCAACGACAACCATCACGTGAGGTTCGACACCAACCATACCACAACATACAATAACAACATGCGACATGTACTCACTATATCATGCACAACCAAAACAAGATGTAACGAAAACCACAATTAAGCATCACTTACTACTTGGAGTCTTACCGATCACAATGGTCTTACTCACCATTTTCGTGCACAACTTGCACCAACTTACTTACATCTTGCAAGACATATCAATATAAACATCATTACCATCACACATGATCAACGATATAATATTAAGAAATCATACTTCTTCCCAAATTATTTGAATTTTGTGCTTAGCAAAACATCACCACAAATAATGAAAACAAATGGAAAAAGAGGAAATTAAAGAGGCAATCCACAACCACTTACTCTTGAGTTTAATTCGACTTCCCAAGCCCAATCTAAAATCTTTCAAAAACCATCTTTGAACCAAAACATTACTTGAACATATTTTCACATCCACATGCTTGAACCAACCTTTGAAATCAATTTAAAACATTAATCACTCACCTTACTTCCTTAAGCAATTCCAAGCAAAACCGACTCAAGTCTCCACAACTTCCGGAATCGTGCCCGAACCTCCCAAGGCCAAATCCGATGTCTCTAATCGATCAAAAGCAATGTATTAACCTCTTAATCAACCACAAATTTACTGTTACACATCAGTTCTCAATTCTCAAACATTTTCTCAATAATTCAAAGCCGAAACCTTCCCAAATAATTCCATTTTCGTACTCCAGCAAAACCCAGCCATTACCTCCCAATTTTAACACTTAAAACACTCCAAAACATGTCCAAAACATCCTCATAATGTTGTACAATCATCAACCCTTCATTTCCCCACACAAACACTTCAAAAACTCTTAATTTCCACTCCTAAAAACCACCTACAGCAGTAGCTACGGGAATCCCATCAAACTAATATTATAACCTCTCAAAAATCATCCCAAAACATCTAAAAACACCCACCCAATGTTGCTATAACATCAACCTAACAATTTCTCACAAAACCATTCCAAAAACACAAATTTTTGACACTTTAAATACACCCCTAAAACCCATTTCGGAAATCTTTAGAAAACCCAACCAAATTGAGATATAATGTTCCATTGGGCAAGGTTAGATCAAAACTCAACTCTATTAATCAAAACAACCCAAAAAAAGCTATTAAAGTTCCATGCTTTTATTCAAACTTGAAAACTTCAAAAACTCAAAAAGATGATTTCTATGAAAACTAAAGCTATGAAAATGTTGGAAATCATGAGGAGAATTCAAAATTATAATTACCTCCAAGAAAGCCTTTGAATTGATGAAGAGATTTGATGAAATAGCGCTTTTGGGGGGTAAGAGGGGTTTTAGGTTTTCAACAATGGTGGAATGAAGAAGATGAGCATTTTTCATTTCAAATAAAACCCCTTTTGTCATCTCATTTCTCATTCATTTTGCAAATGACCAAAATGCCATTAATGAATGGTCAAACCCACATCTCTTAAAGCCCATGGATTTGGACTTAAGAGATAGGCCCAACATAGCCTTAAACATTTGAAATCCCGAGGCCCATAAAATATTTTATTATTTAATTTGTAAAACCGAACCCGAAATAAAATTAAAATATTATTTTCACCCGGACCCTAAACCCGGGTGTTACACTATAATTATTAATAAATTAAACTAAACTCAAATGAATCATTTGAAAAGAATAAATAAATACGAATGATTTTCAAACAACTCATTTCGACAATTATTTTATTATATCATAAATTTTTGACCACAAATTAATCTTTGTAATAGATATTGAAGATGTTTGGCAAACGACTGATAGCTGATTGCAATAGTTGGTTTGACCAACTGATTTTTTTAGCTAATTTGAGAAACTGATTTGAAGTGTTCGGTAAAACTTAGATGATAGTTGATATAGGTAATTGACATCAAAGGTATGATACATTTAGTTGTTAAGTACATATATGTTTTATAATAGTTTAGTGTTTATTGGGGGTGAAATTATTCGAAAAAATACATTTGACAAGGAATTACAAAAATTCTTAAGAAAATTAGTGAATACTTTTAAAATTTTTGAATATATTTTTTAAATTTTAATATTTACAAATATTAACCTATACTATTAACTTTGTGTTAAATATTAACACTATAATTTTTTTCTTCACTTTCATATTTTGCTATATTTTCGTAACTAAAATATACTTGGCATCTACAACTAAAAAATAGAATAATAAAATAAAATTCCACTAATTCATCATTAGACGTTGCATAAAAATTATTTTACAGAAGTTCATTGAAAAAATAAAATAATAAAATTTCACTAAAATATTTTGATCTTGTATTAAATATCAACACTACAAATCTACAACTAGGTTTTATGGCAATGATGTAATTATGAAAATAACATGGCCAAGTACGTCATTTAACATCTTATTTCGCAATCACCTTTTTCAATCAGCTGAATTTTTTAACGTTTTCTATTTCAGCTTATTTTGCACTATCAGCTCTTTTAAAAAGGTGTTTATCAAACACTAAAAATAGAATAAAAATTGACTACCAATCAACTATTTGTTTCCAAATAAGCTAAAAAAAATTCAAAAAGTTATTTACCAAACACCTCGTTACCTCAACAATGGAGATATCCATGGAATCAAAAACACAACTCGGAAAACTTTTAACAAGCTGGCTCGCTTCAACTCTATTTATGAATATTTGTGTTTATATGATTTTAAAATTCATCTAGCCATCTAATATTCATATAATTTCGATGATCTCTTTAAGAAATAAACAACAAGCTATAAAATATACTACATTCCCATGAATAGAACCTCTCGGTTAAGAGATGAGTTGAATAACCACTACATCACATTTCATAGTTATTATAATTTTTTACGAGTTCAAGGTTTTAGTCTTTTTAAAGTAGTTTCGTCATTTACTGAGATTTGACTAATGAATAAACTCGTTTCATTGAAACCCCTAATGTGACGAGCATTTGCTGCTGCAGAATAAACCAATTTTAAAAATAAGATAATGTTGAGTGGATCGAATGATCGAAATGAACCAAGAGGGTGGTGAATTGGATTCTTAAAGGTTTAGGTGGTGGAAATTACAAATTAAAAGGATAGACAAGGAATTTTAGAATGGTTCAAGTTCCAAATGAACTCTACATCCACTACCTTAGCTTCACTAAGGATTTGCAACAATTCCACTAATTGTTCTTCCCCTTTTCTAGGCTAAGGAGGTAACCCTTACAATTTTCGGTTAAATTTTTTACCCAAAATTTAACTCAATCCTCACACAAATAGAACATAGATTTTGTTGGCTAAGAAAGTATCTCTCAATACAAATTGTAGCCCAATTACAAGCACTCAACCCAATTGAAATGATAAGAATGAAAATTACAATTGGAGTTTCTAGATAATATTGAGATTTAGGCACAAATGCTTGGATTTGATGTTTGGATGTTTGCTTTTGGATCAATAGTTGTTGCTGGAGCTTTTAGAGGTCCTTTTATACATTCTCATTGATTTCTAGCCGTTGTGGTTGTTGCATTCATCAATAGAGTCGTTGGGGGTGTTATCTCACATCCATAAATGCAGCCTGCAACCAACCGTTTCGAAACGCCCGACCCTGTTTTGAAACAGACCAAAATAGAAAGAGCCGTTGGGGTGCATTAAAGAGCCCGTATCAAAACGGTCTGACCCGTTTCAAAACACTTTTGCCACTATCAAGGGTCGTATCGAAACGGCTTGAACTCGTTTCAAAACGCCTTAACAATTTTATAAAAATCAGTTAAAAACTTGCAACGGTCATATTTTTCAAATCAAATGAAGAACCGTTTCGAAACACTGTATGTCGTTTCGATACGGTTTCTCTATGTTCTAAAGCCGTTTCGAAACTTGTTTCGAAACACAGGTTGGCAGTGTTGAAAACGTTTCGATACCCGTTTCGAGACATGGGTTGACAGTTTCAAAACTGTTTCGAAACACCTTAGGCCGTTTCGAAACAGGGACTCGAAAATCATTGTTTTGGCTTTAAGAACACTTAGAAAATATTTGGAAAACTTAGTTTTTAACTTAGGCATATTCGTTAAATCATATAGAGATGTTTGAGGACTTAAAAATTCGTTTTCACATTTTCAATTTAGTCCTTAGGTTCTTTAGTTATATCAAAAATTAAAATATCGGTTTTACAATCTCCCCCTTTTTGATATAACAAAACCAAACTTAGAATTTTTAAGAGTTTTAAAAAATTTAGAATACATTCTAACTCCCCCTCAATTTAAGATTGGTTTTTAAAGTTTTAAAAGATTTAACTTTGAAATTCAAGGTTTAAAACTTAAAAACATTTAAAACGAATTTTTGGCTCTTAGATTTCTTCTCCACTCTTTGTTAGATCAAAAATAATAAACAAGGCTCATAGAGAAGAGATAGGGTTAGTAGCAATAAGCAATAAGCAACAATAATATTACTTCATAAAATTAAAATATCCAAAACATAAATATTCAACAATAAGTTCAAAGCATAATCCCAAATAAAACTAAAAGCATAGGTTCATAAAACATAATGGAAATAAAAATGCAAACTTAATCCTAAAATGCATAGATAATATGATATGTCATGAACATCCTAGGCCTCGTCGTCACCATCATCATCCGAAGTCTCATCATCGCTCTTGACTTGAGAATGGCGAAACTTGATCAATTGGCCATAGAAGGTGGAGAAGGACATGTCCATGGCCGAGTGTGAATTCTCAAGGGATTGGAGTCGATCCTCTACATTTTGCAAACGTTTATTAATAGCACCAAAGCCCGAAGCCATGTTAGTGTCCATGACGTTGAACCGCTAAGTAATCAAAGCCGTGAGAGCTTCATTGTTCGCAACTTGAGCTTGCGGTTGAGGTTCAACGGGAAGAGGAGGAGGAGGTGCTTCGCTATCAACATGTGCCCAATTTCCATCGTTTACATAGCGAAAATCGGACTTACGGAGAGAGGACTCACCAATTTTTGACTTGCGAGGTTCCGGAGAGTCGTAGGAGCAATCAAGATTAAGCCGGCTAAAGATGTGACTTAAAATCGTTCCATAAGTAAAGGATTTCAGAGCATCGGTGTCACGAAGCTTATGTAGAACTAATATTTTGATATAATAATTGAAAAATGTTTTGGACTATTATGAAAAGAATTTAAAACTTGTTTTTAAGTCCAAACAACTTGATATTATGTTTGAGGTATTTTAAGAGGTTTTTGGCAAAGATTTTTCATGTTTTTAATAGCCAAACTTGTGTTTTCAAAGTACCCGTACCGATACGGTCTTACCCGTATCGATACCTTTTTGCCCCAGTTTGGCCACTATCAAAACTCGTATCGATACAAGCCTTTGCCGTTTCGATACGGACCGGGATCGTTTCGATACGCCAGGTAAGCGTATCGATCCCTTTCAACCAACCCAACGGTTATTTCCCAACGACCATTTAAATGTAAACCCGTACCGATACGCCCAGGCTGGCAAGAGCTCAACGACTAGTTCCTATGAAGGTCGTACCGATACGGTTCCACGCGTATCGATACGGATAGCTGCAGAACAGCATTTATGAAGGGAAATAAAGTCTTCAACGGCTCCAATTATCCCCAACGGTTAGTAACGGCCACAAACTCAATTGGGAGTATAAAAGGGACCTCCAAGCATCAAGAATAAGTTAATGCTTCAATTGTTACAACATTATGATGTCAAAATTTGTCTAGAGCTTTAATTGTTTATTTCTTGCTTAGACAACACTTGTGAGCTTACATTGTTAAATTTTCTCAAGTGTTTAGGTTTTGGGTGAGTGCTTAGAATTGCAAACAAACATCTATTAGAGGGATTTCTAGTTTGCTAAGTCTTTCTTTGTAAAGAAAGTGTTTCTTCAAGCTTTGGGTAGAAAGCTTTGAGGGTTATAACGGTTTCCTCCTAATCCAAGAAAAGGGGATGAAATTCTTAGTGAATTTGTTGGAAATCCTTAGTGGGGAGCTAAGGTAGTGGATGTAGACCTTGGTTAGAAGGTTGAACCACTATAAATCCTTGTGTCAAATTGCCAAATTTTCACCTCCCACTAAAACACCCAATTATCCAACTTCTCCACACTTGGCGAGCAAGAACGGTTGATCGAATCGAGCCCCTAAAATCTCAATAGCTTAACATTGTTGACCATTTCGGCAAACATGATCTTAACTAGATTAGGGCGCTCACCACGACGGAAACACTCAAGCCAAAAGTAGTCGACTTGACGGATGTGAGAATATTTACCTCCGAAGGGGCGAAGAAACCATGAGACCATTAAATGGAGGAAACGATCGTGCGCATCCAAAGTAAGCACTTGACCGGTGTGAGAACCAAAGTGACTCTCATTCTCAATTCATACATCCTTAAGAGAAAATGTAGACTCCAAGAGAGAGACATTAACAACAATTTTTTCCCCAAAATAAAAGACTCAATCCCAACAACTTCGGAATTTTCTTCATCATTGATAAGTTGAGCATTGGAGTAAAAAAGAAGTACCATGTGTTTGTAGCAAATGTCTGGGATGCTCGACAAGACAAGGAAATCCCATTCTCTTAAACGCTCGAGGTAACGGAAAAAGGAAGCGCTCGGAGTCAAGGAAGTTGAGATCAATAACCCGCTCACGACGAACTTCATACTCCTTGACATACTTGAAGCGTTCCCTCATCACTTGAGTACGAAGAGATTTTTGAAAGAGCAGGGTGAGATTTGGGCGAATACTCGAGTCACTAACTTGACCGGTTTTACGCTTTTTGCTAATATTTTCCGAAGCCATCCTAAAAACATTAAGCAAGCAAAAAAATTTAAGTGTATGCATGAGATTTCATAATTCAATCCAATGATAAATCCCACTTAGGTTTAAAAACAAGTTTTTAAAATCAAATAAACAAATCAAAACAAAACAAAAAAAAATTAAGAGAAAAACAGTGAATAAAAATACAAGAGAAAAATTTTATATTCGAATCAAAAAATTTAAGATTTTGAAATTTTTTTACAAGATTTGAAAAACTCAAGTGTCAAAACATATAAACTATACAAAAATAAAATTTTCTAACCTAAGATTCGAATACAAATTGAAGGAAAAAGAAAAAGAGGAAAAATACCTTGATTTGGGATTTTGGATGAATGGATGAAAATCCTTGCACAATATTGTTGAAGCTTGCTTAGACGTGTGATTTAGAGAAAAACCCCTCAAGATTTGGTAAAAAACAAAGAGGTTTAGAGGGTTTTTATAGGAGAAATTCGGGCTAGGGTTTTTAGGGTTTGGGAGAGTTTTAATTAAAGTGTAACTTTATCATTAAAAGCCCTTCTTAAAGCAGTCCGCGAATCCGTTTCGGAACGCGGGCATGAAGGTTTGACCCTCTTTTGGACTTCAGCTGACCGTTTCGATACGGGTTTGACCGTATCGAAGCCCCGTTGACTCGTATCGAAACTTGTTTCGATACACCCCTTGGCAGCAGCCAAAACGTTTTGAAACCCTGTGAAGGCGTTTCGAAACGCCCTTCTCTCATATATGAATTTAAAGCATCTGTATCGAAACTGGTTGACCCGTTTCGATACACCTGGGCCTGGAAGTGTAGATGAGGCTCTAAAAGTGCAGAAAATTGAATTTTTCTAAGGCCTAACTTGCATGAATGACATGAATGAGCAGGAGAAACATATGCAAACATAAACATACTCCCCCTAGCTATAGGCATGGATGAAATTAGGAGTAAAAACACATAAACATGGCATTTCACAAGATCAAGCAATTTTAAACACAAAATAGGTCCTAAAAGGTTAAGATAGGCTAGCTAGACCTAACTCTCTTCTAAGGGACCAAAAGCGCTCTTTGTCTAAAGGTTTTGTAAATATGTCCGCTAATTGATTTAAGGTGTCTACATACTCTATAACCACATCTTCTTTAAGGACGTGATCTCTAATGAAATGATGCCTTATTTCTATGTGTTTGGTTCTAAAGTGTTGGATGGGATTTTTTTTGTTAAACATATAGCACTAGTGTTGTCACATTTTAGGGGTATGGTTTCAACTTTAATTCCATAATCTAAGAGTTGTTGCTTCATCCAAAGGACTTGAGCACAACAACTCCCTAAGGATATGTACTCGACTTCGGTGGTAGATAAGGCTACACTATTTTGTTTCTTAGAGAACCAAGATATGAGCATACTACCTAGGAATTGACAAGTTCCCGAAGTACTTTTCCTATCGATTTTGCAACCCTCATAATCCGCATCCGAATAAGCATGAAGGTTGAAGGTGGAGTCTCTAGGGTACCAAAGACCTAAACAAGGAGTATCTTTAAGGTACCTAAAGATTCTCTTAACGGCTATAAGGTGAGACTCTCTAGGACTAGCTTGAAACCTAGCACACAAGCAAACACTAAACAAGATATCCGGTCTACTTGCGGTAAGGTAAAGCAAAGATCCAATCATAGAATGGTAAAGCTTAGAGTCAACACACTTACCTCCTTTATCTTTGTCAAGCTTTGTAGATGAGCTCATAGGTGTGGCTTGAGGCTTTGCATTCTCCAAGCCAAACTTCTTGAGCATATCCTTTATGTATTTTGCTTGATTGATGAAGGTGCCATCCTTCTTTTGCTTGATTTGGAGTCCCAAAAAGAATGAGAGCTCCCCCATCATGCTCATCTTGAATTCACCTTGCATTAGCTTATCAAACTCTTTGCAATGACATTCGTTAGTAGAACCAAAAATAATATCATCAACATAAATTTGAACTACTAAGATGTCATTTTTATACATTTTTATAAAAAGTGTAGTGTCCACCTTACCTTTTTCAAAACCTTTTTCAATTAAAAAGTTTGAAAGTCTTTCATACCAAGCTCTAGGAGCTTGTTTTAAACCATAAAGAGCTTTAATGAGTTTGAAAACATGATTTGGAAATTTTGAGTCTTCAAAACCCGGTGGTTGTTCCACATACACTTTTTCATTTATAAAACCATTTAAAACGCACTTTTAACATCCATTTGAAAAGGCTTGAAATTATGATAACATGCATATGCAAGCAACATCCTAATGGCTTCCATTCTAGCTACGGGTGCATAGGTTTCATCAAAATCTATTCCCTCTTCTTGAGTGTAACCTTGTGCTACTAGTCTAGCTTTATTTCTCACAATGTTACCACTCTCATCTAGCTTGTTCTTAAAGACCCATTTAGTTCCTATGGTAGATTGATTACTAGGCCTATCAACTAATGTCCAAACGTTACTTCTCTCAAATTGATTTAACTCTTCTTGCATAGCCATAATCCAAAAATCATCTTTCAATGCTTCTTTTATATTCTTAGGCTCTATGCATGAGATAAATGCAACATGATTCATTAATCTAAGAGAAGATCGAGTGGTTACCCCCTTGGATGGATCACCCAAGATTTCACCATCTTTGACATAGTTGAACTCCCTTGGGTAGCTCACTTCCTTTTCCTCAAGAGCCAAGTCTTTTAAGGCTTCAAGAGGTGGATCTTGTGTGTCCTCTTCTTTTGTTGTTGGAATCTCATCCTCCTTTGAAGTTTGTCCTCCATCAAAGGCATTTATGATTCCTACATCATCATCATCACAAGAATCCTTCCTTGGAAGGAGGTTATCATCGAATACAACATGTATAGATTCTTCTACTACTAAAGTTCTCTTGTTAAATACTCGATGGGCTTTAGAGGTTAAAGAGTATCCTATGAAAATAGCTTCATCACTTTTTGCATCAAATTTACCTAAGTTGTCTTTTCCATTATTTAAAACAAAACACTTGCAACCAAAAGGATGAAAATAGCTAATGTTAGGCTTTTTAGATTTTAAAATCCCATAAGGTGTTTTCTTTAAAATTGGCCTAATCATTACTCGGTTTACAATGTAGCAAGCGGTGTTTGTGGCTTCCGCCCAAAAATATTTAGGTAAATTATTTTCACAAAGCATGGTTCTAGCCATTTCTTGCAAAGTTCTATTTTTCCTCTCAACTACCCCATTTTGTTGAGGAGTTCGAGGAGCTGAAAAATTGTGGCTAATACCATTTTCATTTAAAAAAATCTTCAAACCTTAAATTTTGAAACTCGGTTCCATGATCACTTCTAATAAGTGAAATTCTAAGTTCAAGATCATTTTGGGTTAGTTTTGAAAATGTTATGAATTTTTCTAAAGCCTCATCTTTAGTACTTAAAAATAGAACCCAAGTAAATCTAGAAAAATTATCAACAAGTACAAATGCATAAGATTTACCACCCAAGCTCATAGTCCTAATTGGCCCGAATAAATCCATATGGATAAGTTGTAAACATCTACTAGTAGAAACATCATTAATGGATTTAAAGGAAGACTTATATTGTTTACCCTTAGAGTATGCATCACAAATTTTATCGTTTGAGAATTTAATCTTGGGTAAACCTCTAACTAGATCAAGGGAAACTAGTTTTTCTAAAACACTAATGCTAGCATGTCCTAGTTTCCTATGCCACAACCATGCATCATTTTCATTTTGTGCTACTAAGCATGCATGGGATGTATGTATGTCATCTAGATGCACCATGTATATGTTTCCTATACGATGACCTATGAGCATAATATTATTAGATTTAATGTCAACAATTTTGCACCCATTTTTATCAAATAAAACATTAAATCCTTTATCACACAATTGGCTTATGCTCAACAAGTTATGTTTAAGACCATCGACATACAAGACATTTTCAATGAGAATAGTAGAGTGATTACCTATGGAGCCAATACCTTTAATGTGGCCTTTGGAGTTGTCACCAAATGTCACCACTCCTCCACTTTTTGGCTTTAGATCCATGAATCTACTCTTGTCTCCGGTCATATGCCTTGAGCATCCACTATCAAGGGACCATGAGTTTTGACTTTGTGCTTTGGCCTTGTAGCAATGCTCCCCTACAAACAAAGATATTAAGCTTTTGTTTTTGGTACCCAAATCATTTTGGGTCCATGAGTGTTAGCTCCCAAAACCTTGGTTCCCTTAGGAATCCAAGATGACATAGCAATAATGTTATTAGATTTTACAAGTTCCTTAGGAACCTATACACTTCTAATTCTTTTAGTTCTACTATGTCTAGGAAAGCTACCTTGTTTGTAGTAGTTAGTCTTTTTCTTAGGTTGGTTTGATTTCGAAGATTCACCTATTTCATGCTTGACACTACCAACATTTTTAAAAGACTCTTTGAGCTTATTTAGCTGGTGTTCACTATTACATTGAGATAAAAGATTATTAAGGTCAACATTTTCATCTTGAAAAAATTTTAGTTCATCTTTCAACCCTAATATCTTTTTCTCAAATTGTGAATTAGCTTGAGAGAGTGAGTCATTTTTATCATTTAGTTCCAAAATGATTTTCTTATTCCTAATGACCGACTCCTTATATTTCTCAACTAATTCATCATAGACCTCTTGTAGCTCATCATATGCATCATTTAATTCATCATATGTAAAATCTAAAGATGATGAGTTAGAGGTTACCATGAAGAAATCTTCCTCAAGTGCCATGAGGCAAAGGTTGGCCACTTCTTGTTCATCATCCTCCGATGACTCCTCATCACTCCAAGTAGCAAGCTTGGCTTTGAGCTTCTTCTTCTTCTCAAAGCCCTTCTTCTTGAGTTGAGGGCACTCCGAACGTATGTGGTTGAGTTTATTGCACTCGAAGCAAATGATTTGATCCCTTGCTTCTTCTTTGTTCTTACCTTTGAAGTCCATCTTCTTTTGAATTTTTCTTCCCCGGTTGGACCTCATAAAGCATGAGAATCGTTTAGCTATCATAGCCAATTATTCTAGCTCATCCTCCTCACTAGAAGAGCTCTCCTCAAGTAATGAAGCTTTGAGAGCTATTCTCATCTTCTTCTTTTTTTCTACCTCTATCTTTTCTACTCTCTTCTCTTCTTTCTTCTTCTTTTCTTCCCTTCCTTGCTTCATAATCTCATGAGTGAGGAGAGAACCCACTAGCCCGTCAAGCTTTAGAGTCTTCAAATTTTTAGCTTCTATGATGGCGGTTCTCTTCCCATCCCAAGATTCGGGAAGTGAATAGAGTAGCTTCCGGACAAGCTTGTCTTCCGGTATTGTCTCTCCAAATCCTTTGAGCCCATTGACTATCATTGAGAAACGATCAAACATCTTGGACACCGTCTCATCGAGCTCCATCTTGAAATTTTCATAACTAAGATTGAGAATTCCAATCTTAGTTTCCTTGACATCATTGGTTCCCTCATAGGTAGTCTCAAGAGTGTCCCACACTTCTTTGGCACTCTCAATGGATGACACTTTGGAATAGATGTCCGGACCGAATGAACAAAAGAGCCTGTGGAGAGCTTTGTTATTTATTTGGATCTTTCTCCTTTCTTCTTCACTCATTTCCACCTTTTTCTTCAAAACCATCTTCCCTTCACTATCTTGCTTCAATGGAATGTAAGGGCCATCTTCAATAACATCCCAAACTAAGTAGTCATTGGACTTGATGAAGAGACGCATTCTATTCTTCCAAAACGGATAGTTGTCACCATTGAAGAAGAGAGGCTTTGTAGTGGATTGAGACTCATACATGCCCGAACCGGAGGTAGAAGTCATCTCTTGATTTTTGGATGATCTCACTCTTCCTAGGAACTCCTCTTGTGGTTGTTAATCCTCAAAGAGGTAGGCTCTGATACCAATTGTTGAGTGGATCGAATGATCGAAATGAACCAAGAGGGGGGTGAATTGGATTTTTAAAGGTTTAAGTGGTGGAAATTGCAAATTAAAAGGATAGACAAGGAATTTTAGAGTGGTTCAAGTTCCAAATGAACTCTACATCCACTACCTTAGCTTCACTAAGGATTTGCAACATTTCCACTAATTGTTCTTCCCCTTTTCTAGGCTAAGGAGGTAACCCTTACAATTTTCGGTTAAATTTTCTACCCAAAATTTAACCCAATCCTCACACAAATAGAACAAAGATTTTGTTGGCTAAGAAAGTATCTCTCAATACAAATTGTAGCCCAATTACAAGCACTCAACCCAATTGAAATGATAAGAATGAAAATTACAATTGGAGTTTCTAGACAATATTGGAATTTAGGCACAAATGCTTGGATTTGATGTTTGGATGTTTGCTTTTTGATCAATAGTTGTTGCTTGAGCTTTTAGAGGTCCCTTTTATACCTTCTCATTGATTTCTAGCCGTTGTGGTTGTTGCATTCATCAATAGATTCGTTGGGGGTGTTATCTCACCTCCATAAATGCAGCCTGCAACCAACCGTTTCGAAACGCCCGACCCTGTTTCGAAACAAACCAAAATAGAAAGAGCCATTGGGGTACATTAAAGAGCCCGTATCGAAACAGTCTGACCCGTTTCGAAACATTTTTGCCACTGTCAAGGGTCGTATCGAAACAGCTTGAACTCGTTTCGAAATGCCTTAACGGTTTTATAAAAATCAGTTAAAAACTTGCAACGGTCATATTTTTCAAATCAAATGAAGAACCGTTTCGAAACATTGTATGTCGTTTCGATACGGTTTCTCTATGTTCTAAAGCCGTTTCCAAACTTGTTTCGAAACACAGGTTGGCAGTGTTGAAAACGTTTCGATACCCGTTTCGAAACATGGGTTGATAGTTTCAAAACCGTTTCGAAACGCCTTAGGCCGTTTCGAAACAGGGACTCAAAAATCATTGTTTTGGCTTTAAGAACACTTAGAAAATATTTGAAAAACTTAGTTTTTAACTTAGGCATATTCGTTAAATCATATAGGGATGTTTGATGACTTAAAAATTCGTTTTCACATTTTCAATTTAGTCCTTAGGTTCTTTAGTTATATCAAAATTAAAATACCGGTTTCACAATCTCCCCCTTTTTGATATAACAAAACCAAACTTAGAACTTTTAAGAGTTTTGAAAAATTTTGAATACATTCTAACCCCCCCTCATTTTAAGATTGGTTTTTAAAGTTTTAAAAGATTTAACTTTGAAATTCAAGGTTTAAAACTTAAAAACATTTAAAACATTTAAAATGAATTTTTGGCTCTTAGATTTCTTCTCCCCCTTTTTGTTAGATCAAAAATAATAAACAAGGCTCATAGAGAAGTGATAGGGTTAGTAGCAATAAGCATTAAGCAATAAGCAATAAGCAACAATAATATTAATTCATAAAATTAAAATATCCAAAACATAAATCTTCAACAATAAGTTTAAAGCATAATCCCAAATAAAACTAAAAGTATAGGTTCATAAAACATAATGGAAATAAAAATGCAAACTTAATCCTAAAATGCATAGATAATATGATATGTCATGAACATCCTATGCCTCGTCGTCACCATCATCATCCGAAGTCTCATCATCGCTCTTGACTTGAGAATGGCGAAACTTCATCCATTGGCCATAGAAGGTGGAGAAGGACATGTCCATGGCCGAGTGTGAATTCTCAAGGGATTGGAGTCGATCCTCTACATTTTGCAAACGTGTATTAATAGCACCAAAGCCCGAAGCCATGTTAGTGTCCATGGCGTTGAACCGCTCGGTAATCAAAGCCGTGAGAGCTTCATTGTTTGCAACTTGCGGTTGAGGTTCAACGGGAGAAGAAGGAGGAGGTGCTTCCCTATCAACACGTGCCCAATTTCCATCGTTTACATAGCGAAAATCGGACTTACGGAGAGAGGACTCACCAATTTTTGACTTGCGAGGTTCCGGAGAGTCGTAGGAGCAATCAAGATTAAGTCGGCTAAAGATGTGACTTAAAACCGTTCCATAAGTAAAGGATTTCAGAGCATCGGTGTCACGAAGCTTAACATTGTTGACCATTTCGGCAAACATGATCTTAACTAGATTAGGGCGCTCACCACGACGGAAACACTCAAGCCAAAAGTAGTCGACTTGACGGATGTGAGAATATTTACCTCCGGAGGGGCGAAAGAACCATGAGACCATTAAATGGAGGAAACGATCGTGCACATCCAAAGTAAGCACTTGACCGATGTGAGAACCAAAGTGACTCTCATTCTCAATTCATACATCCTTAAGAGAAAATGTAGACTCCAAGAGAGGGACATTAACAACAATCTTTTTCCCCAAAATAAAATACTCAATCCCAACAACTTCAGAATTTTCTTCATCATTGATAAGTTGAGCATTGGAGTAAAAAAGAAGTACCATATGTTTGTAGCAAATGTCTGGGATGCTCAACTTCGGAATCTTTTTCCCCAAAACTAGTCGTTGTAGAACAAGCCGTTCCGTTCCAACGGCTCTCTGCGCAGGCAACGGCTGCCTCGACAGACAAAACGACAGAAATTGTTCACTGAGCAACTATTCACTCCTATTTAAACCCCCTTATTTTTTTCACTATTCACTCTTCTTTACTTTCTTCTGTGATTTGTTTCACGAGATTTCCCTTTATTTTCAGATTACTATCAAGGCTCACACAACTCTCTCAACTTCCAAAACCCTAATCCCAAAACAAAAAATGGCCCGAACTCTCTTCCGTCAAGCCGCCCAGGCAGACTCAGATTCTTCTCTCCACAGATTCGCCACACCTGAAGTAAAGACACAACACAACCAGAAATTCAAAGAGCGAGCTGTGTGGGAAGAACAAGGGTTCTTTTATGAGACGACGAAGAGAAACTTTGGGCTAGAAAACTTCATATTCAACAAGATCGAACACCAAAGATGGCAAATTTTTGCCCAGTAGCCCAAACAAGCGAACCAAAGCCCAGTTCGCGAATTTTATACCCATGAGCCGACAACCGAAGACCCAACCGTGAATGTCAGAAGGCCGCGAGTCAAGATCGATGCCAACAGAATCAACGCCTTCTACGACACCCACATCGGCCACGATAAACACCATGAGTTCGTTGACTTATTGACGGCGGAAAAGTACGAGGAGATCAAGTAAGGGCTTTGCATCCCGCGAACCGTGTGGAACGTAAGGAAAAATAGGGCAACGGTTAATAGAAGAATCCCTCTCCCGGAGGCAAAGTTGTGGAACACATTCGTCAAGAGACGAATCCTGCCCACGTCGCACAACTCGACAGTCGACAAGCCAGGTCTAGCACTTATCCATTCTATACTCCACAATAGAATTATTAATATTGGTGAGATTATTTCTAATGAAATCTATCTTTGTGGACAGAAATGTAGGGGCTAGCTTTACTTCCCCAACTTAATCACGGAGTTGTGCAGCAAAGTATTCGTCCTCACCGATCCCAACGACAACATGACCCCGGAGCGCATAGGGTGGATGAGGAAAATAATCTTGAGAAAGATGGAAATACAAGAAGCCACCCCGGAGAACTATGCCGAGGCATCAGAGATGGGCAGCCAATTACCATACCACCAGCCTGCCTCAGCAACTACGATCGGCGACCTTGCAGCTCAGTTTGACCGGATGGAAAGACGTCAGCTTACATTTATGGCATACATCATAGATTTCAACACTGCCATAATTATGGTTCTCAAGGAGATTCCCGATCGCCCAATTCCCGAAATTCCCCGCCGAGTTCATGCCCAGGCGGCACCAGCCGCCTCTGCCTCGAAATCACGTAATGCCACTGATTTTGCCACTCTAACCGCCCAAGCCTCGACCACACCACGAGCTGCATGTGACCCCCAATAGAAGCAGCAGCCACAGCAGCAGAAGTCCTCTCCATCTCGGATGACCGTGTTGACACCACAGCTGCCCCAATTAGAGAAAAAGGACAACCGTCACGGGCAACAGCCGCCGTGCCAGCACTATCTGAATCTGCCTTCCTCAACTCTTTTTCATCAGATTCAGTGAGGCAAGACACGGTCCGGTCCATTACAAAGAAGCTCAAGACAGCATACTCCATAGCCAAAAAGAGAAAAGCATCCAACACCGAGGAGATGTGCCTGTACAGCGAGGACGACAGTGAACGGGAAGTCAAAAAGCTGGACCAACCAACACCAGCATCCCACAAGCAGCTGTCGAGGGCGGCAAAAACACTCAAAGCATCAACTCAACGACAGATGATACTTAGCGATGACGAAGAAGACGATACCTCTTCCGATTCGCCAGAAATCTAAGCTATCTTCTTCCTTCTTTATTTAGTCTATGTTTTATTTTGAGTATGTATGCATGCATTGAGGACAATGCTCCTCTCGAGTTTGAGGGGGGGGGGGAATTAGTCCTATTTTTTCTTTATTGTTTTCATTACATGTAGTTGCATATAGGACATAGTGTAACTGCCTTTATTTAAAAATGAAAGAAAATGTTAGTTGAAAAAAAATCTTGAGTAGCCTTTACCCGTCGCGGCAGATTACCTGCCGAAATAGCAACCTTAGCATGACTTTGGAAGTATTTAGAATCTAACTATGTTCTGAACTTAAAGAAACACCCTTTGTGACTGGGTTGATTTTAGGACTTCTAAGAAACTTAGGTAATTCACTTAGTAAATTTGGGTAGAACTCGAAGTAATTAGAATCCAACTATATTCTAGAGGTGCCCAAAACTGGCTCTAGGATAGGCTAGAGGTGCCCGAAACCGGCTCTAGTAAGGTACATTTAAAAAAAGATATACCTAACATTGGCTCTAGTAACTTTGAAGAAACCCAAGGGAATTAAGGTGTTTTGCTGGCATTTACTTAGAAGCTGAGGAATCATTCTTGTCACAAGACCGTCACACACTCACGAGAAACATAGTTCGGTTCCGGGTAAGTCCATTGTCATTCGAAGGGTTGCTGTCAGGCGTGTAGCTGCACGGTATGTAAAGGTCGTTCAAGGTATTTTTAAGCTAAGTTTTCTTACGATTTTAAGTTTCGGCATGTTACTATTAGATTGCATTGCTTGAGGACAAGCAATAGTTCGAGTTTGGGGGCGTGTTAAGTGTGCAAAAGTACTAGATTTTAGCCCTAGGATAGCACAATTATTGTTAGACTTAAGCCTATTTTAGTTGCATAATTAGGTAAACATACTCAAAACTACGGAGGAAAAGCCCATAATAAAGAACCTTGTTGAGCCATTCACACAGATACAAACCTCTGCCGAGGTAGCATCTCAAGGCAGCTGAAAACATGCAAAGTGGTATGCGATTGGAAGAACACATCAAGCCTGATTTTTAGAGACCACATGCATGCAGATCGAAGCCCAAAAGCCCAAAAAAGGCCACGGTCAAAGCTCAAGGAATTTAAAGTCAACCGGGAGTCAAGCTTGGATTAAATGAAGATTTAATTAGAGTTTAATCTTTATAGGAGATCTACTTTAATTCCAACTTGTACTCTAGTCCCTTAACCAACTTCGAGAGTTCTTGGACCAAACCCTAGCGCTTCCATTCATTCATCATGTTCTAAACTTTTCCTAAGGCTAAGGGTTGGTTTTGTTAAGTAGTTGTGAGAGATTGTTTGTAGTTTAGTTTTTTAGTGTTTGCAATAAAATTTCAACGTTTGTTTACTCTTGGCATCATTCTTGTTTGCAATCAAGTCGAGAGAGGAGAGAGCAATTATCAATTTGTCTAATATCAGAAGAGTTAGACTCACGAAACGAGTAAACACGGTTTTATCCAACTTGGGTGAAACTACTTCGGCTTAGGAATAAGTTAGATGTTCAACGGCTAAAGGAGGCTTAAGAATTGGTTGGTGTTCATCCTTAGATTCACGTCGGGAGGTATTATCAAGACGTGTTCGCCAATAGCACTTCGACTTAGGGGTAAGGAGGAGTCACTGAAGGAAGCTTTGCCGAACTTTGAAACATCATTCAGCCACCCAGGTAGCACATCATTTTCTACCGCGGCTGGTCACCTGCCCAGGTATCACCTTGACAACTGCCAAGACAGCTGAGTCGATTTTGCAGCACTTAACCGAGACAAAACATTCAATATCCACACAACGATGCATTCTAATACCGGTCCATTCTCTCAAACTGAATTCTCAATCTTTTAATTTACTTGCTCTTAGTTTTAATCAAATCAAATCTCAATCACTTGTGTTTTTACTTTTACTTGTGCAGGAAGATAAATTCTGAAGGATTTCTCAATCCCTGTGGAGACGATATCTTTTATATTACAACTAGCCATTAGTGTACACTTGCACTTAAAGCAAGACTCTTTGATAGCCTACAGTAGGTTTTATGGCAAATTTGGCCATATAAGCCAACTTTGGCTTATTATTTAGGGGATGGGGGTCGGTTGGCTGAAAATTGGGGAAATAGGCCAATATCTATAGTGGCCAGGGGACTACGCAACCTGCAGCCGGCGTTCCCTGGACCTCGCCTCCTCTTCCTGGCGTGGTCCTGTTGGAGGCAGGCTTGGCAGCGTGGGCGGCTCAGCTCCTCAGCTCCATGCTCCTCCCTGACGTGCCTGCAAGGCACATGCAGGCACGTCAGGCTTTAAAATAGATAGGGTTCAGAGATAGGGTTGGGTTTAAGGTATAGGGTATATGGTTTAGTTTGGGGTTATAATATGATTTTTATATAGTATGTATAGGCAAAATTGGGCATATAGGGTTTAGGGTTATAAATATTTTATGTGTTATAAAAAAGATACTAAGATCATAGGCCGTATTTTAAAAGTATATATATATTTCTAACATATTATTAAAATTTATATTTTTTAATAAACAAAGTAAAAAAAATCATTATTCAGATCGTACCGAATATTTCGGTTAACCGAATAAAATGTTAACTGGTTGAATGGTTACGATATAGGGTCGAGATTTGAGTGACCCGAACTTACCGGTTAACCGAAACAATTTACAAATGGTTAATCGAACCCGATTTTGCACACCCTAATTTGCATGTATGTTGTACTCGCATGTTTCATGCTTTTTTAAAGTTGATAAAAATATTTTATACATTCGGTTGGTAAAAATATAGGGTCGAGATTTGAGTGACCCGAAATTACCGGTTAACCGAAACAATTTACAAATGGTTAATCGAACCCGATTTTGCACACCCTAATTTGCATGTATGTTGTACTCGCATGTTTCATGATTTTTTCAAAGTTGATAAAAATATTTTATACATTCGGTTGGTAAAAATATAGGGTCGAGATTTGAGTGACCCGAACTTACTCGCACAAATTAAAAATATTTTAATCGAACCCGATTTTGCACACCCTAATAAGCTAATATTTTTAAAGTTGATAAAAATATTTTTTTATCTTTTAAAAAGTATAACAGAGTATACATTATGTTGGTACAGATTTTATACATAACTTAAAAACAATAATTTTAAAATTAAGATATTCATCGAACCCTATTTAATTTTACCCTTTAATAGCAGGTGAACAACACCTAGCCCGTACCTATAATCCTATTTACCATTTAATAGCCTGACGTGCCTAAACCCTATTTAATTTTACCCTATATACACTAGCCTGACGTGCCAGCATGGGACATGCAGGTGAACAACACCTCGCCATTTGCAAAATTAGGGTTTAGGCACGTTAGGCTATTAAAGGGTAAATAGGGGTCTAGGTACGGGCTAGATTTATTAAAGGGGATTAATTTTTTAATATTATTTTATGTGTATATATAGAGGGTTTAGGGAAGATGAGATGAGTGTGTAATGGTTGAGAAAAAAATTAAGAGAGTTTTTCGGTAAAGAGGGGCGAGTTTGTGAGTTTCTGAAGAAATATTCGAAGACGGTGATTGAAGAGTTCGTAAAGGCCAGTGAAAATTAAGTAAGTGATTTTTGCCTTTTAATCTAAATTTTTTAATTCTAGCGGGTTTGTATATTTTTTGTATGATTGAAGATATATTCAGATGGTATTAGTATTTTTAAATTTTGATAAGAAAACCCAAAATTTTAATGTTGTGCTTATGTTTTTTTAATATTTACAGAAGATAAGTTCATCAACATATTCGGACACCGAACCCACAGTTGGTCGTTGGGGAGAATCGCTTGAAGATTTCAGTGATGATGAAGAAAATATTGTTCCTATGAGTGAAGAAGATGACGTTCAGTTACTTGATGCTGATGATATTGACGCTGTTATGACATATGTGTCTCAAGGCAATGGTATTGATGTTGAAGAAGATGTTTGGGCCACGACTGTTAGTAGGCTCGGGTTGAGAAATGAACAACCGACTGTTTAGGGTAATGCTGCACCGCAACCCCAACAACCGGAACCTCCAGCCTATGAAGCTCCAGCAGCCCGCATGTACGAAGTTGACTATATTGCAATGCAAGATCAAGAATATCAAGCTCGTGTATTTGGTTCTTCATCATCTTCGAACTTTGGAGAATTGGAACTAAAGACTGAATTTGAAACAAAAAAGCCGCGAAGCTTGCAGTTCAAGAGCACTGTCTCAAATGCCATACGTCATTTTCTGTTGTTGAGTCCAACAGAAGTACCTATTGTGTAAGGTGTTATTATTGGAAGAACAACTGTCCGTGGTGGGTAAGAATTGCTTACAAGAAGAGGACTGAAATGTGAGAGGTGTCACGGTTTATTGAGCAGCACACATGCACCAATATGGCTTTATCACAGGACCATATTAATTTAAACTCTGATCTAATATGTGCTTACATCAGGACTTTGGTTGAACATGAACCAAGAATTTCAATTGCAGTGTTAGTAGCATCTATCCAGTCCCAGCTTGGTTATGTTCCGTCTTACTACAAGGCGTGGATGTCAAAGCAAAAGGCGATGGCGGAACTCTATGGTGATTGAGATAAATCGTATAATGAGCTACCAACTCCTTTACGAGTAATGCAACATTTCATCCCGGGGACCATTGTAAACTACGAGACTTTGCCGGTGTTCAACTTACAAGGTGAATTAATTCTTGGTAAAAGAGTATTTAGTAAGTTATTTTGGGCATTAAATGCGTACATTCAAGGGTTTCCATTCTGCAAACGCATGATTCAAGTGGATGGTACATGGCTGTATGAGAAGTACGGTCATATATTACTCGTGGTCGTTGCACAGGATGGAAACAATAATATATTTCCAATTGCCTTTGCTATAGTTGAAAAGGAAGACGCGGATGGATGGGAATTCTTTTTGAAGCACCTACGCAATTATGTTGTAAAAGAAGACGGGATTTGCATAATTTCTAATAGAGGAACTGCGCTCTTATCAGTAATTGACAGACGTGGGAGTTTATGGATACCTCCATATGCATATCCAGCATATTGTAGCGAAAGCGAAGACGCGGTTCGGAAACAATCAGATCCGGAAAGAGATTTTAGGTGCGGGTACGTTGTTATTTGTTGTTTATAAAAATTTTAATTTTTTTGAGTTTATCTTGTTGTTTTATTTAACTTGCTTTTTTTATAAATATGGTATGAACTAGTTCAACCAAAATTCCAAGAAATGATCAAAAGGTTGAGGCGACACGGTAAACATGTAATAAAATTTGTAAATGACATCCCCACGGAAAGATGGTCACAAGCCTATGATGAAGGTCGGCGTTATGGTCATATGACAACTAACCTTGCAGAGGCTATAAAGTTCGTTCTTAAAGGAACACGCCATCTCCCAATTGCATGTATTGTGTGAGAGACTTACTTTAGATTGGGCAAAGTGTGGTCCGACAAAGGGCAGGATGCCAACGCTCGAGTAAACAACGGACAATATTGGTCTAAAACCCTGCAGGATAAAATGATCGAACTTCAAGCTAAAGCGTCCGCTATGCGAGTAAGATCATTTGACTCACATGGATGGGAATTTTCTGTGGAAGCTAAAGTCCGAGGTGAGCAAAAAATGTTCACTGTCAAACTTCATCAGAAATGGTATGATTGTGGTGCATTTCAAGCATTTAGATACCCTTGCTCTCACACACACGCCGCTTGTTTGTATTTTTGACTTGACCCTTACGGTTTTGCGGATGACTGTTATAAACTAGAGAATATTGCAAATATATATATAGAATTCAGTTCAACACGATCCCGAACCAAGACTATTGGCCGGTAGAGCCAATATACGGAGAATGGTTACCAAATCCAGTGCTTCGTAGAAAGTTGAAGGGTCGGCCGAAGTCTACTCGTATTAATACGAATATGGATGATCCAGATGATAGAGAGGGAGGAGTTCAAGTTAAACATTGTACTCTTTGTAGTCAACCAAGTCATTCAAGAAACAAGTGCCCGAACAGAGCAAATCTTTCCAACTATCGTGCCGGACCGTCAACCTAAATGTTTTGTTTAATGTATGTCTAATTTTATAGTAATGAAAAAATATAGCCTCTTTTCAATTTTTATTTATTTTTCCCTAAATCTTTGTGTACCTATTAATTTTCATTTTTTTATCAAAAATGTTTAACTTGTTACCTTTGAAGAATTCCAATATGTGACCTTTAATTAAACTCAAACAGCTTAAACCATTTAATCCAAACACTTGACTTTTAGACCTTTAAACATCACTGCACTGGAAACCATCTAAAGGTAATATAATTTGTTCTTATTTAATATACTTTAAGGTAATATAATTTAATTTATTATTTGTTCTTATTTTGTATTTTGTATTTTTTTTTTTTTCTATAATATTATTTACTATAATTTAAAATCTTGATTTAGAATTGGAATTCAAATTTAAAAATTGAATACGAAAATTAAAAAAACATAAATATCAAAATGCAATCGAAATTGAAAAAAATACATATAACATTAAATATCCGGGGTTCACAAATTACAAATAAATAAAAACAAAACAAAACCCTATTTTCGCCTCCTCCCCTTCCTAGTGGATAATTCTTGCCGGTGGAGAGGGCCTATTTGTGAGTACCGCGGAGCGGGTTGAACTTGTCTACGAGCTCTTGGATTAGGAGTCAGCTCATCGTTATCGAAAAATTGCTCATCCGTTATTTGTATAGTAGGTGGTGTGACAAACATTTCTTCATGATGAAATGATGGGCTGCTAATGGTAGTTGTTGACAACATAGATGCCATGCTACCAACACCAAAACCTTCCCCATATACAGATGATCGAGGATACTAAAATTGTGGTACGTATCCTTCATCATCATTGTAAGCCGGCTGAGAAGATGAGCTACCACCAGTTGCAAAATTAAAAGGTGATTGTCGTGGAACATGATCAAATCCAAATGTTTGATGACTTTGTTGAAATGGAGTTTGTTCCGAAACATTACCAAATGGTGGTTGCTCCCAAAGATTACTACTTACATGTCTCGGGGGGAGTCAGATCGCGCCCACGAAGAAGTCCAACCTCGGTTGGTTGCTCCCGAAATTTCTTTCAAGTTTGGTTCGTCTGTTGATTGCTGAGAGCTCTGACCAAACTCGGTTGAGAGGTGAACCTGTCTTGAGCACCGCGGATCTTCAAGCCATCTATTTGCATTTTCGACAGATGCTATGAACGGTTTCCCATTTGTCGAAAACCATGAATAGTGTTCTGTATTAAATTCATAATCGCTGGCTTGAATTGGACTCAAATCATCAGCCCACCGCGTCCATCTTTCCTCCCACAATTCAATGAAACCCGTTTGCTTCACAATCAAATTCTCATTGAATCTACCTCTATGAACGGTGTGAATTTGTTCACGTGACGCTCTTAGAATGGGTTGATAGAAGTTAAACTGCCTCAACACTCTGTCAGCACAATGAAACTCAACAATAGAAAAATGGATCAAAGGCACAATCGCACCCCAGAATGCTGCACATTCAAGCACAATAGATGGTAGGCAAGCCCTGACGTCGTCATTCGTGTACGGAGCCGCCAAATAAACTATAAAAAAATTATTAATATGAATTCACTCACAATCAAATATACAATTTTTCTTTCAAAAATAAAAAATACAATATACAAAATAATAATAAATAATAAATTATATTATATTAAATAAGAACAAATGATATATTAAAATAAATTGATTATGATACCAGATCTTTTCTTATTGTTTGGATCTTTAATCTCGTCTCTCTAACAGTGTTGTGAACCACCCCCGCATTCTTTAACTTATGCCTACATCTGCAAATATATATTGAAATTATATTTCGAAGTCAATGGATATAAATATTATATCAATAAATATTTATATACTACTGCAATCACATTATTACCTTCCAGCAAGCAGAAACTCCATATCTACCGATACAGGAAAAAATGAGCGTTAGATAAGGCAGCCTGTACCACGCCCAGGACTGCAGTAAGACTTGACATCCACCCATATCTGAGTTTGCCTTTTCACCATGCATAATTGTGACCTTGCACATTTCATTGTACAAAAATGCCAATACTGCGGACCCCCAACTATATGTAGCAGTTGTGTCCAAATTACCCAAGAACTGCATGTATTGTGTGTGAACCATATTACCAGATGTATCTAGCATCAACACACCACCAATAAGTTGCAGTATATAAGCTCGAGCTGCACACTCAAGTTCTCGATGACCATATTCATCGGTCATAATAAATTCATGCTGCAACCATGATACTTTGAGGCGTAGCCGGTCCACACAGCTCTCAGGAGGAGCTTTGCGCAGATACTGCATGCAAAGGTCATATGTATTGTAATTATTTTGTCCAACCAATGGTGTCCCATTTGTTGGAATAACAAGTTGTACCGCAACATCCTCCAAGGTTATTGTACATTCGCCAAATGGAAAATAGAATGTGTGGGTCTCTGGTCTCCATCGTTCAATCAATGCAGTAATCAACCCGGGGACTATCTTAAACTCATGTAGAAAGGTGGCATTATAAAAACTAGCTCGCTGTAAGTAATACACTGAACGTTGATCAGGTTCCTTTATCTTCATTCCTCGACGGCGTATCATATGCTCTACACCCTATAATTAATTCATTATAACTTCGAGTTATAATAATTACATAGTAAATATGAAATTTTAAATTAAAAAACATTTACTTACTTGCTCTTCGTGAATATGAGACGAAATGTGCTCATGGTCACGGTACAATAAAACTCCTTCAGATGTCATTATCTATTTCTACAGCTAAAAAACAATTATCATTCGAATATATACATAAAAAATTATATTAACTTCAACATTTCGAATATATACAGCTAAAAAACTAACTTTAAAAAATCAAATTAAAAAAAATACATGCTCTTACCAGATTCAAAATTCGAAAAACTAGCTTTTTTTTGTTCGAAACGACAATCACAACCAGGACAACTTCATCAATAATAAAAAATAAATTTCATTAGATCATCAATCACACAAAATAATATGCAGACACTAATAATTAAAAAACAACAGATAAATTTAAATTCAAAATTTTTCTCACCCTCTTCGATATATTCGAATATATCTTTAAAAAGATATACAAAAAATTCTTCACCTTCACTAAATTTTTTCTCTTCTTCTCTTCACAAATAGCCAACTCTAAAATTTTAAGTCACACCACCTATCTATATATATACACAAATAATGTAAAAAAAATTGGCCAAGCACCACGTGATTCTGCCCGTGAGTGCATGCACCATGCAGGCCGTCTGCCACCCTGCACCTCGCCATAAGGAGAGAGGGCGAGGTAGGCCAGCCTTCACGTGAGGCCTGCAAACGCGCACAGCAAGCCTGCACGAGCCACAACAAGCTTGCACGAGCCGGACCATTGGCTCTCCCAGCCGGTCACCAGAGACCTCGCCGTTTGCACCTGGCGAGGTCTAAGAACGTCTGCAGCACCCAGCGTTGTCCTGTAGCAGCTAGCTCTAGTTATTATTATTATTATTATTATTATACAATTAGGGTCACGTGGAAATTTCATTCAATCAGAAACAAACTTATATGGTAACCAAATATTTTAAATTAATTTTATTTTTATATAATCATTAATATTTGATTCACTAATCCATTAATTCAAATCCAAAACTATAGAAACTGATAAAAATGACCTGCCAACATCTCTTCGATCTTCACAAGCCATATTCATTGCCTGCTTTTCTTTGTTTTTAATATTCACTTGCATTTTTCCACAAAATACAATAAATAATCTATTTAAACATTTTGTAAACAATCTATTTCCATGAATATCACCATTCATCGTCACTTTTGATTTCTTTCATCAACTGCTTCACCAAAGACCTGCAACACCTCATTTTCGATGCCCCGACGATGCCATGAGAACGCCAACAGCTACAATAAACATGAACAACATCCCGGAAAGCAATACGTACGTTCTCCGCGACGATTTCCAGTATTCTCCGAACAATAGTATGCCCCAAAATGTGCTCACAAGTGGAAGTGCCTAACACCATCACCAACAATACATATGAAGATTGATGTCATGTTATGTTTTTTCTTTTATGGTCTTAAAGATGAGACTAAATGTACCTGGACAGCATCTGCAGCCGCATACCCTGCTGCTTGGCCTCCCATGAACTGGAGACCGTTCCCGAACCCGCACAAAAACCCGGCTAGAAAGGCCCAGCCTCTGCCATTCCAGTCATTGAGATAAGCCTTGAAAGATGATCTCGGTGCTCCTAACATGGGGCGGTAGAGGAAGGTGATGTTAAGGACGAGGGCCACCGCGAAACACGACATCGAAAAGTAGAAAAATGCGGTATAGACAACCAAGTGCGGAACTCCTTGTTTCAAAGTGTGCCATTGATCATTTGTTGCCAAGTTGAAAGCTGGTGAGAAGAGAGAAAAGCAAATACCAGCAAAGAAAGTTATCAATAAACCGAGTATAGAGCTCTTTCCAAACACCTGCAATGAGATTCAAACCAATATCAGCATATGTGACATGCAAAAAAGGCAATGAATGAAGAAACTAGAACATCGAAAGTCCCACCTTAATCGCTCTCCGGTTCTCGATATCTAAAAGGAATTCCGCAGTGCCGGCCTTTGCCTTCTCTGGAGTTTTGTTCCCGCTCTCCAGATTCTTTACTTCTGTTTACTTAAAAAAAGGAGTCCCAGATTAAGAAGTGAGCAGCAAGTAACAAGGTAACATGTGATAGAGCTTTGTACCCTCATTTGTGATTGCATCTTTCAATGTGGTGGAATATCCAGCCCTGAAAATGGGACACACTCACAGACATAACCAAGTATCATATACGGTTCGTAGTCAACATTCGTATGTATCGATGTAGGAAACAAAAAGTGAATTGAAGATGAAATACCCTTGAAGTTTTTCTTTATTGTCTGCAGCATTGGATGAGTGGACAGCGGATCCAAGACCAACAGCAATCAAGAAGCAACCGACGCCCGGGAAAAGGACATCAGCTCGATTCATCTTGTCATCCAAGAAGTAATTCAAGGTCGAACCTGTTTAATCCATACAAAGTAACTTCATTAGCATATGATTAACGACTTATGATGCACGGATTGAAACACGAACCTATAACAACAGTAATGCAAGCACAGATCACTTCTGTCACTGATAAACCAACAAGAGCCCATGCATATTGTGTAGATAAATTCCCGAGGGAGAGAACTACCCCGCCGCCCATCGCAAACAAAGCAGAGGGCCAGTTATCCTGCATCAATTGCCATTAGAGACCGTGAAACTCTACATTCAGAGTCTCGATTCCGCCGTGGAAATGGATGAAACTCACCTGAGATAGTTGAGCAATAAAATTGGGTTTCTCTGGAGTGCTGCCTCCAATCTCACCAAATGTCAAAGCAATGATTATAGCAGCCAAGAAGTTTGTCAAAGTATAATCAAGGTAAGTATGTTGAGGAAGTCGACCACGTCGTTCGAGTAGCGTCATAAGAGCAGGCCATGTGCCTAAAAAGATCAATGCCAAAAGCATACAGGCTATGGCACCAGCTTTGCTTTCCACCACAAACATTTTCAAACCACTAGAAATAGTCCCCTCAGTTGGTTCAGATATCAGATATGCAATGCCTGGAAAATCCTGTTATATAAACAAGTAGTCTTAAGAGTCTAAATCTTATCATTCATTTGATCAAAGTTTAATTGATTTTCTTGGCTGTTAATCCCTAGAAGGATATGAACATTCCCCAAAACTAAAACAAAAAAGAGGAAAAATCAAAACTATTACAACACCAAAGGTGAAGCTCCAAGAAGCTGGGAATTGGCAAACAACAAGTAGGCAAAAACACATATACAAAGTGGGCACTTTGCTCATATCTAAGATAAAGCAACAAAATTCCCAGAAAAGAAACAACATATGCAAACAGATCCAGAACAGGAAACCACAAAGAGAAAAAGACTACAGAAAAAACTCAAATTTCCCAAATATGAACAGCATATTTGTTCTAAAATCTAAATTACTCACTCACCATATGCAAATAGTAGAGCAACGCAAAGGGAAAGCTAAAGAGTATGAAAAGAAGTAATCAAATAAACCAGACCACCCAAATCCCAACAAAAGTTCATTATATATATATTACATCAGTAGGCCACACTGACATCACAATAAAAATATCAGTAATCCCAAAGTATGAACAGTATGATTCCATGAAGCTTTTACCTTGACCAGCTCAATGGTTAGAAACCCTGAATTTTCAGAGAATTGATTTGTCTTAAAAAAACAAAGTTTCTGTGAGTGCAGAATCATGGAAACATTGGAAAAGAACAAATGGCAAACAAGTATAGACAAAATTTAGAAGGGTAGGAAAACCTAACAAACTAAATTCATAATGTGGAATATGAGAACGATATTCCTTTGGATTCAAACTGTGATAAGAATATCTTAATTCCTTGCACGTTGGTGCTTCTTTCAATGGTTGGTTTGGCTTAGACATATTACAGACCCATACCTACTTACTGTCTGTAAGTTCATATGGCTTTAGATATTGATGTTACTGTCTGAAAAAGATGCCAAAGAGATTGGAAAGATCGGTTCAATAATTGATAAGGTGACGACGCATGGTTGGATTGGTCCATGGGGTAAGAAAGTCTGAAAGTGTATTAAACAATGACACAATTACCGACAACTAGTTGGTCTAGCGAGATGAGGTAATAGATCTTTGAGTAAAGTCAGAGGTTTGAATTCTGATATTATGAATTACAAAAATTTGAATAGGATGAAATTATGTAAAATTTGATCTGAATTAGTCTCTCATTAAATCAGATAAGGGCATTTAAACAAAAAAAACCAATGATAAAATCATATTGTGAATACTGAATAGAAAATAAAGAAATGATAGTAAACTAAGCAAACAACGGGGTTCATATGGCGTGGGGCTTTATTTAATTGCACACCATCCGAAATTATAATCAATTATAAAGTGCTAAACTTAGATTTAACAAATAAACAAAAAATATTAAAATTTTATTAAATTATAGTTTCGGTTCTTCTACAAATTTGACATGAACAATTAGAATGATGATTTCAGAAGAAAAATAAATTGAACAAAATCAACAACAGAAAGGAACATAGAGTCAGTAAACCAGTACAGTAGCCTGTAATAATGGTTTGAACTTTCCATTTATACGGAGTATATTATTTCATTTGCCCCTCTCACCATGATCCTGTTGCGACATATTCTCAACCAAGTTACCCAGCAATAGTCTTTGATCCAAAACCATATTGGCTACCTGTAAAATACGATATACATCACTATATGTATATGTATATGTATATGTATATGTATATGTATATGTATATGTATATGTATATGTATATGTATATGTATATGTATATGTATATGTATATGTATATGTATATGTATATGTATATGTATATGCATATGTATATGTATATGTATATGTATATGCATATGTATATGTCAATAGCAGACCTTATCACCAAAGAAAATTTTGGTGTTATTAGCAATGGCCTCTGTAAACTTGAGATGAAGAAATTCACGACTCAGCTTCGATTTGTTTGCTTCAGCTTCTGTCATTGCACTGAAGAACATGGAATGGAAGAAGATTGATCCTCGATGTTACACGATGACGATTTTTAATTTCGATAAACGATGAGATGATCGACGTTTCCTTACCGATAAAACTCGGCGTCTGCTAGAGATTTTTCACGAGCAATGAACATCTGGTTCTCCATCTCCTGCAATTTCATGGAACTCTCCTTCTCCTGTAACTTTTGTTCCATTAGGATCTTGCTCACTGTAACGTTTTTCTCAGCTTCATTAATAGCCATTATTTTCTGGGTTTCTGATTCTTTCTCAGCTACTTTTTGTCTCTCAATTGATATCAAAACCTACTCGATAACCAAACACGAAGGACCAGATTGATTAACTTTAAAACGGAATGATCTTAAAAGGTAATTAAATCATAAAATTTTCATAAAGTACAAAGACTTATAGTAATCTCAAAACTATTAAAAACTTAAAATGCAATTAACCCATAAGGTTGGAGCCAATTACCCCTCCCTCCTTATAAAGTATATGATTAACACTTGTACTATACCTAAGTTGTGGATTTAATGCATTTTCTTTAATTTGACTTTTTTAGTTATTGTTCTTTTTAAATTTTGGAATTTCAGTCTTGATCGAGACATTAGATGTAAAATCAGTTAAATTAAATTCTTCCATTAGTCTCTATATTTTAGTACATGCCATTCAATTTGATAATCTAAGTCATATAATTAAATTATATTATTTTTGTATCATTTAAGTTAAGATTAAAATTTCAAAATTAAAAAGTACATGTATAATATAGGAACACATGATGCTAAACTAATAACTTATGCATGATATATGTACTAATCATAGACTAACCAAAGTATCTAACTGAATAAAATACAAGGACTGAAATCAAATCTAACCCAAAAGTCGTGACGTGAAGTAGGGCTAAGCAACTCGGCTTGACTCGTTTTGATTCGATTAATTAGAATTTATTTTATTCGACTCGATTTGATCGAATGTTTGCTCCTAACATGAAGGGTCGGAAAAACTCATCATACCTTGGTGCGTTCTTCCTCCATTTGTTCATAATTTCTCCTTATGCTTTCAGGTATGGTTGGCTTTGTAACCCTAACACTAAGAATTTCAATTCCAGGTGCATACTTTGTGCAATCACCTTGGAGTGCATCTTTCATCTTTTCATCAATCTAAAACAAACAAAATAATAATTATGATTTTAAACCCAATGAGTAACTTCAATGGAAGATAGAATGATGTTTATTCTAAGAGAGTCGAGTTCGAACATATGTGTGTGCGTTATCAAAAGATTAATATATACTATTATGTAATTGCACAAGTATATTAAAAAATACTAATTATTAGTATATGTACGTATGTATGTACGCCTCTTCATACTTGTTATATGCAACATACCTGATTAAAGACATCAATATATACTTGTTGAAGAGTATGTGAGCTGCAAAATTGATTGATCTCGTGATGAATCTTATCGTATATCTATGTATTATCATAATGTACTCCATAGTTCAGTAGTGTCTCGTACACATACTCTTTTCGAAGTCTATTCACAACCTGACATAATATAATATACATAAATGATAATGACATTCAAACAATTGTATAATAAAGCACACACACAGAATTTATGTGAAAAAAATTTCTCAAAAACATTACGAATAGAGCAAAAAAATCACCATATTATTAACATTACAAAAAGAATGTGTTTGTAGGACGACGATATCTAAATTCTAATTTAATATAAAAAGTATAATTGTGTACATATTAAATGTATTGTATGTAAGTCTTCGCATACACCACAAACCCTTTTTTTCACAACTGATTAAAATAGCATTCGGATGATAAACTAAACAATGAAAGTGAAAACAATTTAAAAACCTTAAATACCTCTATCTTTTCAAAGTTGATCATCACGCCCCCTTTCGTTCCACATGGAATATCCCTCACCTGCAATTATATATATATATTTAAAATAGTGATAATTTCTTCATAAAGTGGGGGGAAAAAGAAAATAAAAAAGAACATTACCTGATCGGTTTGGAGAGTAACTAGAACAGGCTCATATTGAGTTATCAAAGGCATCTTCAAATGGAAACCTGATTATAAGTATAAGAAAGCTTTAGAATATCTATAGTAAAATTATGATCATGCATGGACTGAGGGGGCTGAGAGCAGTTGTTCTCTTAATAATTTAAAATTCGTATATAATTTAAAGATATTTTTTATTAAAAATATATTTTTGTCACTTAAAATTTTATATATTCGCCCCTTAACATAGAATCATGCGTCTGTACCTGATTATGATTTTAATCTTCTCTACTACTATTAGATTTGGTATTTGTTAAAGTGATTTTTACACAATGTTTAAAACTACCCCTTTACACTTATAAATTAAAAAAATATTGAAGGTTTTAACGTATTTATTCATATGTCTTCAATCTTCATAGTGGCGAAGTCCACTCTTTTTTTTTTATTATATGCATGTCCGTCTTACGATCCATGTTCGGGGTGTGTGGCTGCCCCTCCCAACAATGTCGTCTCCAAGGATCGAACTCACGTCCTCTCCTTGGGAGTGCAATGTGCCTTACCAATGCACCCAACCCTTGTTGGTAAAGTCCACTCTTTGATTGGGAGGGGTTATGGTACCTCCCAAATTTTTTGCTATAATGCATTTTATATTTTTTTAGTTTAATAATAATCAAATAAGACCTTTGTCCGTCCTGATTTTTATATTTAAATAAATAATTGATCTTTAGTTTCTCTTAATGTTTAATTCTAATTTTATCCATGATCTTAATAAAGGTGGTTCTAAACATATACAATATGAGCGACCGCACAGGGCCCTAAAAAAAACAAGGCTCAAAACGAGTTAAGTTAAATATGTACAAGAAAAAAACAAAATATTAATTATGGACTAACAATAAAAGTACATAGGAAAAAATTATTGTATTTCATATATTTTGAGTCTGCTATACTCATTTTTATTTAAAAATATTACAATTGAAGACCTCATTTCAATAAACTACACAGACTCCCTAAATATTTGAGCCGTATTTGATCTTCATATATGTTGTATCTATTGTTAATGAGATTAAAAGGATTGAAATATATTAAATTAAAACATAAGTATTAAATCTCAAATTTAATGATATATATTGTTGAATTATGAAAAAAAGATTGAAGCCTAACCTGGCTCAGTTATAGTTTTAAGAAGAGCCCCACCCTTCCAATATACACCAACATGACCTTCAGGGACTTGGTGCAGAATGGACAAAGTGTTCATAAGGTTGCAACATGTCGGAGCCATTGCCTGAAAAATCGCACCCTTCAAATGCACATGTATAAAATAAATAAATAAATAAAACCCAAAGAATCAATAGTTTTATGTTTAGTTTTATTTAATTTGACTTATTTCGATTTGGTCATCGCATAAATATATTCGATTCAGTCTAACTCTTGATTTACAAGTAAAAAAAAAAAACTTAACTATTTGAAGAAATTTGGTTCTGTTTTTTATTTAATTTATAATTATTTTTAACTATATGATATAGAAAATGGATATTTAATATTTAAATTAGTGACACTAACATAGTATATAAAAATATTTCTAAAAGAATTTCGAATTCCAATGAACCAAACCGTTGGAATCTGATTCTGTTCAACACCATTATCTTTGATATTCGGTTTGATTTTTCAAAAACAATAATAGCCATAAATTCTTTTTATTAAGATCGATCCACACCGAACCGTATTATTATCCCTAATAAAGCTACATATGTTGATATAATGTTTTTAAGTTTTTGTGATTCCTTCTTATACAGAAGTATGATTGAACTATAAGAAACAAATTATTTGACTCGAAAACGATCGGATCTTACAAAATAATTAAACCAAATAAATTTTAAGAAGGATAAAATCTTAATTGCAATAATTTTAACCTATGTTCCGAGATTCATCTGTTTTTACGTAGGAAAGTAGAGAATGAAGGCACGTACCAGAAAAACGATAACCATGAATACAAAGACAAATATGATCAAGATTAAAAAAGAACGACTACTATGAGTCGGAGGAGACGACGGCGCCGCTCTATGTTGCGGAGGATCCATGGCGGTTGAATATAACAATGTGTTGTTTCTTCGTTTCTATTACGTCTCTCTATATGTGTGTATATATATAGATTTATTTCCCATTCTTCCATGGAAGTGGAACGAAGCTTAGAGGAAAGTTGTAAAACAACTAACGCAAAAACATGTTTTATTTCCGCTGTTTGATTTTGTCCCTGGAGTGGGAATTTTCAGAATTTAATTTATTCACGCCATTATTGTTAATAAACAGATGATATTTATATTTTATTTTATTTTTTCAAATAAATTAAATTAAGATACATTTGCTGATCTTTCTTCAAGAAATTGGACAGTCCGCCACACAATCACGTAGAAATAACATTTTGGAAAAAAATAATAAAATAAAGCGGTTGACTATATTGTTTGTTGACTAACATAGTCTTTTAATATATTTCATTTTCTCTTAAAATGGAAAAAAGAAGAGAAAATTTTAAGTATGACCCAACATTTGCTGGAAATCAATGGATAATGCAATTCAGAGAAATTTCCACTTTTTTGTTTATATTAGAAATATATGTTATCGAATCTTTTTAATAATTAAAATTGACTTTTTTTTGGTTAAATATTGACCTAAATCAATATTTAATCTCGATGACATTTTTATTACAATGAAAAAAAAAACATTTTCTACATGATTTGGGGAAACTAAAGAGATAAAATACCCTAATGGACTTGAAGAGTCGGTGGAACAGGTTCCTACATAGTGATGGCACGGGTCGGGTTTTTGGCTCACCCGGACCCGACCTAAAAATAAACATTCTAAACTCGTACCGATTCGATTCAAACATATTCTTTAAAAATTCAATTCGACCCGACAATAAATATATTAAATTTGACTTCGACCCGACCCGACTTATATAAAATAAATTAAATTTAAGAATTTAATTGTAAAGAAATAGTTTTAAGGGATTTAATTGTTAAAAATTATAATTTAAAGGACTAAATTATAAATAAAAAATTCAATTTTAAGGATTTAATTATTAAAAAAATATAAATAGGGGTATTATTATAAATATCCCTAAATTTTTTTTAAAAAATTACACTATTAGTCTCGGGCCGGATATTTTCCACCCTAAACCCGAACTCGAACCCAACCCGAGTTTGCCCTTAACAAAAACCCGACCCAAACCTATTTTTTTCATTAAAAACCCAACCCGATCGAACCGGGTCGGAACCCATCATGTTCTAGTAAAATGTCCATCCCCATTCCTACAAAGTTACCGGAGGCATCTTAAAACGAAAACCTGATTATAATAATATAAGAAAAGTTTAGACTACCAACTTGTTAAGATGAAGCACTAAATTTTTTAAATAAAATTATTATTTGATTTTTTTAAATGAAGTAAATTAGTTTGAAAGAAACGTTCATATAATAAATTTTTGTATTACTCAATTCAAATTAATCAGAGAGTAAATTGGAAAATAATGGTTGATTAAGATTACTTAATTAACATAGTGTTACAAATATGTCATTTCGCTTACAAATATGATATTTTCTTTTGTATAATAATATTTTTAGTCTCTAAAACTTAATATATTTTTGTTAATTTTGTCCTAATTCGAAATAATTTAATAAATTTAATCATGCATATATAAAAGAATTCATCAATTTAGTATTTTTTGTAATATTGTCAAAGTAAGAGAGACCATCAAATAAACAGTAGGTCGATGACTGAACTATGTCATAAAATAATAATAATTTATTGTTAAATTGTTATTATACCAGCAAAGTAACAAAAAAAAGTAATATAACATGTATGGAATAAGAACAAATCATTTATGAGTAGAATGAAGATGAAAATTTTAAATATTAAGAGTTAAATTTATTGTATTGTTTCGAATTAAAATCAAATTGATGATTTATATAAATTTTTAGATTAAAAATATCATTATGCCATGTTGTAATAAAATAAAGTGACATGTTTATAATAATATATTATTTGAGTGACTCGTTTGTAATAATATTTCAATTGAAAGCATGTTTGTAACCATTTTTAAATGAGTGACTTGTTTATAGTTTTTAAAAGAAAAGTGACTTGTTTATTATTAAACTTATAGTTAAGTGACCTTGGATGTAGTTTAGCAAATTTATTATAACAAAATTTCCTTCCGAAAAATAAGTATATTCCATTTCTCTGTCCATCACGTTTATCGCTTTCCTTTTTTTTTTCATCCATATCCGAAGAATGGACCCTTCGTTGTCTTCAATATCCCTAGCCCCTCCTCCCCCGATCCCTCCCCCGCCCATCGTCCCCGTTGTCGCCGCCGCCACTCCAACGACGACGATTTCCGGCGGTCTGCCTCCGGGTTTCAGCCACCCGCCGTACTCCGACATGATATGCGAGGCCGTCGGGGCTTTGAAAGAGAGCAACGGATCAAGCAAAACGGCCATAGGTAAGTACATAGAGTCAACTTACAAGGACCTGCTGCCGACACACTCGGCCTTGTTGACTCACCACTTGAAGAGCTTGAAAAAAAGTGGTGTTTTGGTTTTGGTTAAGAAATCTTACAAGCTTGCTTCCACCGTTAGATCTGAAGTTCCTTTTGCAGGTTCGGATACATCGACCGGACCCAAACGCGGCCGCGGCCGTCCTCCTAAGCCCAAAGCCGCCGATCTCAACCCTCAGCAGCAGTCAGTTTCGTTTTCCGATTTGCCTAAAAGGTCACCCGGTAGGCCCAGAAAAAATGGGCCAGTGGGTCAACTTGGGGTTATTCGGAGTCGGGGTCGCCCGCCGAAAAGTGGGCTTAAGAGGAGTCCGGGTCGGCCGAAGAAACTGAAGACGGTGAGGTCAGTGGTTGGAGCTAGTCCTATTAAAAGAGGCCGCGGACGGCCGCGTAAGGACTTGAACCAGCTACCTCCACAGGCGGTTATAGCGAACCATGGTCAACCCGTGGCGGTCCCTTATGCTGATGCTGATGCTGATGCTGTTGCTGCAACTGCTGCTGTTGGTATTTCAAGGCCTAGAGGAAGGCCGAAGGGCACGGCTCGAGCTGCTGCTGCCATGGTGGCCAATGGAAAGCGGAGAGGTAGACCACCCAAGATCGACGGCGTTGCTGCTAAGCCCATGAAAGCAACTGGGAAGCCCGTAGGCGGCCCAAAGAAGGTAAACCCTCTTTTTTACCACCTGTTAGGTCCCTATACTAGAAGCCTTTTTTTGATCCAATCCTATACTAGAAGCCTTTTTTTGATCCAATCCTATACTAGAAGCTTACAAGCAATCTAATCTCTCTATTACATGTTATGACTTATGACATTGGCAATGTGTATGGATTGTTTTGATAATAATTTTTTAGGTCAATAATAGTGTAATAGGATGTTATATATGTAGACATTGACATTTCATTTTTCATCTTCTTTTCTGCCATTGCCTTCTGCTTTAAATCTATTGTTATTTCCTTACATTTGACATTTATTCTTATTCCCCTCTTTTTTTACCTAACAACTAACAAGACAACTGATGGAGCTGAATCGAAGGCTTTAGCAGCAGCATATGAAGACCTCAAGGAAAAACTTGAATTCTTTGTAAGTAAAGATGATATTTTTGTAACTTTTATTCTTTCTTTTTTCTGCCATACTAGTATCTGATAGCTATGTCCTATACATATACAGAGGATTATGGGAATATGTTCTTTTGTATACATAAAATATATTCGTATTCTACACTCATTTCGGTAGTTTTCTAACAGCCCTATTATCAAATTAAGGTTGGTTAAATGAGGGAAGGATAGAAATGGTTATCGACAAACCCGAAGCCTTAATAATCTAGGACATGTTATGTAGGAGGGCAACTGGCAACTAGGTCAAAAAGAAGCAAAAAAGTCAAAACACCATTGCTAGCATGATAAATGATAAGTAGGTGACAGTCCTATATATTAGTGTTTGCTTTTGCTACTTGAATACAGGTAGATACGGCTATGTGTACGAACGGGTGTGTTGAATTTAATATTTGCAGGCCATTTAATGTGTTTGGAGAGTTGTTTTTCATATATATGTCTGAATATATATCGGGTACGACCGTACGAGTGCTGGATACGAACCAAGTTATAAATCCTTTAATAATGTTTGATTGCAGCAATCAAAAGTGAAGCAAGCGGTTGAAGCACTAAAGCCTCAGTTCACTAGTGAAAGCAACAGCAATGCAGTTGGTGCAATCCTAGACTTAGAAGGACTTGCAGCAATGGATATTACTACCACACCATGGAAAGAGGCTGATGCTCAACTGCCGCCACTGCCTCATCCACCAGCGGCAGGACAACCACCTGCGCTTAATGAAGGACAAGTGCTTTAATCCTTTGTTTTTCCTGTGTGTTTAGCAAAGACCTGTAGAAATGACTCTGACCTAGAGGAGGATGTTTCTGTAAAACAAAATAAGTTGTTAGATCTAATTTTTAAGTGTTAAACTTCTTCATGTTTTTAATTCGCTCACCTCTCTGTACTGCTTTTGACATAATGGCAGCTGTTATTTACTGCACTCAGTGATTCAAGCATCTTTCTTTTTGGTTAGTATATGCTTGGATTTTATAGCATTTTCTTAATCTTGCTAGAGGTAGTTCACAAGTCACAATCTAGAACTTTGTAAACTTTTCGCTAATTACTATATAATATAGAAATTAGGTCATTGGTTAATTGCTCATCAAATCTCAGTAAAAACCTGACGGTCCATGCATGATGCATCAGTACACATCAATGGTTAAAGCTTGAAATAAACAAAGTGCAATTATATATATTTATTATTAAACAAATTTCAATTAAAAAAACAAAAAAAGTACCCTCTCTAGAATCTAGATATACAAAAACAAAAAACCACTAGTGCCTAGTGGGGGATTTGTCATTGTCACTGATAGATTCTTCCATCATGCACATACATCAATGGTTAATAATAATATTACAGTAGCCATGCCAAAATCTGATCAAAACCCCCCAAATATTCCACTTTCAAGTTCCAATTCAGAGCCAAGGTAACCCTAAAATCCAAAGGGTTGCCATAGCAACAAAAGTGAAGGACAAGTAGTTGTTAGTGAAGAGACCCACTGCATTGCCTGGATCATTGATGCCTGTCGGCCCTAGTGCTGTCCCTGCACCACCAAACACAGTGGTTGGAGTAGTCCCTGTGGTTGAGCCGACGGTTGTCCCGGTTGGTGTGGTGCCTGTGGTTGTGGTTGTGCCCATGCCACTGCAAAAACCAAAACCAAATATAAAGAATGTTAAAAGTAGCCCATGTCATGCACATGAGGGAATTTGACAAGGAAAAGAAAACAAAAACTTCAGAAATTTCAACATCATGGCAGCCCATTTTGATAAACAAATATGCTTTTTTTTTTCTACAAGAAAGATTAAACATATGCAAACCTTGAGGGAAAGCTGCAAGTTGAAGCAACATCTGCAAATCACAGAGAAAAGAAGGTTAGGGAAAACCCAGAAATGGAAGGAAGAAAAAAGGGTTTAAACTTTGAAGGGAGTTTACTTGGAGGAGGATTGGCGCTAACAGTAGCAGTGCCTGAGAAATCACAGCTTCCTTGAGCTTGGCCTTTCCTTTGGAAATAGCTGTTGACAGCATAGCTGCAGTGATCTTTCACAGTGTTGGGGTTATAGCAACCACCTTTCTGGATAATAGCAGAACAATCAGCTCCGGCTCCACAAGCATAATCCAGTGTCTTCTGAAGTTGTTGATCACCAACTCCATCTTTACATATGCAATAAGTAGCACCTATACATAACCAAAAAAAAATATTAACTTTCTGGGAAAATGTTAACTTTAAGAAGTTATATGTGTGTTTTTCCAGCAAAGAAGCAAAACCCATCTCAGAAATCTGTACATATATCCTTAAAAGTTGAAAAAAAAAATCCAAAGAACATACTTGAATGGCCACTCATGGCTAAGAACAGCACTAGACAAATTAAAAGAGCCATGATTTGTGCAAAAGATTTTGAGGGGGAATTAAAGAGAAACCAAAGACAGCTGCAGAAAGAAAAGGAGAGCAAATGGAGATTTCTTGATAAATACTAAGAAAGGAAGACGGTGGGTATATAGGCCTCTTTTCATTACAATAATGTTGCAATGTGTGGTTATCTATGTCTTAAAAACACCCTAATATACTACTAATCCAGTATTTATTTTTCTTTTCTTTTCTTTTCTTTTCAAGTGTTATGGGAAAGTGGGAAACTGAGCAATGTCTTAAAAAAAGTGTTTTTGTCGTGTAATTTGGTCTGTTAAATATTCATGTTATTGCATTTGCATATGTATATAATATTCTCAAACGGTCATAAACTCAAGTGAAAGATCAACACTTAACCTGGTTTAGGTTAAGAAGAACTGTGATTGTGAAGCCGTGGGGGAGCTGAAGCCTGCCTGAGGGTCCTACATTTGGGACCCCTTTTACAGATCCTTTATCAATGTGCTGTCACCACTGGGTTAACTATGAGTGCCACAGATTTAAGGTACGATTAGAAAATAGTAAATTTTGAAATTTGTCAAAAAAAATTTAAATGTTAAATTTGTCAAAAAAAAATTTAAAATGTTAAATTTTTTGGTGAAGTTTTAGATTGCTTTTTGTGGTTTTTGATAACTTTTTAAAACTTAATTTTTTAAAATTACTAACTTAAAATGTTATAAAAAAATAAATTTGAAACTTACTAAAAATCATGAAAAAATAATCTAAAATTATTATAAAAAATTAACATTTTAAATTATTAGACAAGTCTCAAAACTTGCCTTTTTTATCGCAACTTAGGCCTACTTTTACACTCTCCCGTCGCCACGGACCATTATGTGGTATTCTTATAATTTTTCATCTTAGTCCATATTTAATTATTTTAATAATATGATCTTTAAATGTTTAAACATAGGTTTTAGTCTTTATTAAGTGTTTGATCTTTTAAATATATTAAATAGATTCAACCATGCTTTGATTTCATAGTTTATGTGTGAAATCACAATCAAGATTTTATTTAATGTTGATTATTATAAATATTTGGAGCAGTTGATATCTACGGTTGTATATAGACCATAGATCTCCATTTGGTTCTTGCTTTCAAAGCTCTACATTTATAACAAAATTTCGGACACCCAACAATGATATTAAAGAGCTTTCATAGTAAAAAAAAAAAAAAAAGTGAATCATAGAGAGCAAATCACTTTTTGCTACTCTCACATTTTTTCTATAGCGGTTATCTTTTCTTTAAGAGTTTGTAAATAGGCTTCAGGTTTTTCAAGCCAATAATAATAGTTTTGATTGTCTACCGGCTGTGATTTCTTTTTTATTTTTTTATTTGTTTTGTTTTTTTCTCCTTTTGTTCTTTTCCTTTTTTATTATTTATTTTCGTCGACTATTTTGGCCTATTCTTCATCTGCCGTTATGATACGTTCGTTGTCTACCTCTATGTTACAGTTGAATCTTACCACACAACATTTGTAGAACTAATGTTTTGATATAATAATTGAAAAATGTTTTGGACTGATTTAAAAAGTATTTAAAACATTTCCAAAGTCCAAACAACTTGAAATATTATTTAAGGAATTTTTCATTAAGGTTTTTCATGTTTTCAAAGGCCTATTTTCACAAATCTGACCAAGTGTTTCGAAACACCCTAGGGCGTTTCGAAACAGGTGTCTCCAGTGGCCAAAACGTTTCGATACTCGTATCGAAACGGGGCCAGCGTTTCGAAACAGGCTAGGCCGTTTCGATACGCCCACGTGGCACTGACCACAACGGTCATAAACCCCAACGGCTCTTTCCCAACTAACTTTTAAATGCAGGTTGTTTCGATACGGGCTTAGAGCGTTCCGATACGCGTTCCGAAACGGCAAGGGGGTGTTCCGAAACGGGTATCCTGACAGACTGCAACGACTCTTTCTATATTGAGGGTGTTCCGAAACGGGTTCGAGCGTTTCGAAACGGGGAGCTGCAGAACTACATTTATGGAGGGAATTAAAGGCTCCAACGACTCTATTTCAACTCCAACGGTCCTAAACGGCTATAAACTCAATTGGGAGTATAAAAGGGACCTCCAAGCATCAAGAGAAGACTAATGCTCATATTGTCAAACATCAAATGATCAAGAAATTGTCTTAGCACTTAAATTGTCATTTCTTGTATAGACAAACACTAGTGAGCCAAAATTGTCAAATTTGCTCAAGTGTTTTAGGTTTTGGGTGAGTGCTTAATTGTGCAAACAAACACCTATTAGAGGGTTTAAGTCTGCTTTCATTTGTCTCTTTGTAAAAGAGGGTTTCGATCAAGGCTTGGGTAGAAGCTTGATCGGTTGTAAGGGTTTCCTCCTAATCCTAGAAAAGGGGACGAATCAATTAGTGGATTGATTGTGAAATCCTTAGTGGGAAGCTAAGGTAGTGGATGTAGGTGCTTGTTAGAAGGCCGAACCACTATAAATCATTGTGTCTTTATTCTTTCTAGCTTCCTAAACCCTTCCACCCAAATATCCACCTCTCCACCACTTGGTGAGCATAATTGGTTGATCGAATCGAGCTCCATACAACCCAACAATTGGTATCAGAGCTTGGCTCAATCGGTGAGGATTAACATCCTATTGAGAAGATCCGGCAAGCTCGATCACTAGTTCATCAACCGGCTCAAATGGCGCAATCCATAGACAAACCGCCCTTCTTCGACGGAACCCACTATGCCCATTGGAAGACTAAGATGAAGTTCTTCATCAAATCAAGAGATTACAAGCTATGGGATGTAGTTGAAGATGGTCCGTTCGTGCCTAAAAGAAGTAAAGCGGAGTGGAGTGCCGACGATCGCAAGAAGATGGAGCTTAATTGCAAAGCCTTGCACATCTTGTTTTGTGCATTTGGCCCAACCATCTATGAGAAGATGTCTTCTTGTGAGAGTGCCAAGGAGGTATGGGACAAGCTTGAAGTCACATACGAGGGGACAAATGAAGTCAAAGAGACCAAGATTGGGCTCCTAACCTTGGAGTATGAGAACTTCAAAATGGATCCGGAAGAGAACATCGAGAAGATGTTTGATAGATTCTCCACCATCACCAACGGTCTTAAAGGTTTTGGAGAAGCCATCCCGGAAGAAAAGCTTGTTCGAAAGCTCATCTACTCACTTCCCGAGTCTTGGGACTCAAAGAGGACCTCCATCATCAAAGCCAAAAATTTGAAGACTTTGAAGCTTGATGAACTAATGGGGTCATTTCTTACTCATCAAATCATGAAGAAGAACAAGGAGGATGAGAAGAAGAGGGAAGAAATAAGAGCTATGGGAGAGAACAAAATCAAAGGGCTTGGCATCAATGCTAGTGTCATGGCTCTCAAATCCTCTACTTGCCATCATGTCTACTCAAGTGAGGAGGAGGAAGATGAAGAGATAGTTCATCTCTTCAAGAAGTGTGCCCCTTTCATGAAGGGAGCTTTGAGAGAGCTTGAACGAGAACCTAAAAGAAAGGAGAGGGCAAGCACTTCAAGCCATAAGAAGAAGGCACATTTGGCTACTTGGAGTGATGAAGACTCCACCGACGATGAACAAGCCAACCTTTGCCTTATGGCCATCGAAGAAGATTCAAGGGTAACTTCTAATTCATCTACTTCATGTTCTTATTCCTTTGATGAATTACAAGATGCCTATGATGATTTGGTTTTAGATTTTAAAAGCCACATTTTGAAAAACAATAAATTGATTTCAAAGTTAAAAATTCAAAATGATTTGCTTTCTAAAACCAAACTTGAACTTGAAGCAAAACTTGAAGAGTTTGAGTTAAAATGTTTTGATTTACAAAAATTGCTTCAAAATGTTCAAGTAGAAAAAGATTTGATTTCCAAAGAGCTTGAAAAGAAATTTTTTTTTGGAAAATCAAATTTTTATGTTAGACAATCTAGTGCCCCTAGATTTATTAAAGGAAAATGTTTTAGAAGTGTTTGGGTCCCAAAAGGACTAACCACTTCAATTAAAAAGGATGACATTGAAAAATGGATTCCTAAGGGGTAAAAAATTTGTGCTACTAATGTTCATGGATCCAAAGCAATTTGGATACCAAAAATCACTTGATTGTCTTTTGCTAGGTGTGATGGAGATGTTCAACAAGTCAAACATTGAGGGGGAGCTCCATGCACACAAGGATGAACACTTGAAGAAGGAAGGCTTCACATCCTCCCTTGGGTTCAAGTGTTGGTAAAATTTTCTAGTTGTTTTGAATTTATTTGTCTTATTTTCTATTTAATTCAACTAGATGATCATATATGTTGGACTAACATTTCAATGATGCCTTGAGTAAGGGGGAGCCATTTTTAAAACCAAATTCTTACTTTTGTCAAATTTTTACCTCTATTGTTATTTTTGAACTTAATGTTTTAAATCTTTTTGATATAACAAAAAGGGGGAGAAATGGTTTGAAAAATTGAATTTTCAAATGAATAAGGGGGAGCCTTATGTGAATTAAATTTTTAATCTCTTATTCACTTTTTAAAGTTAAAGGGGGAGAATTCCAAACAATTTTTCAAGTGGTTTTATTATATCAAAAAGGGGGAGATTGTATAACTAATGTTTTGATATAATAATTGAAAAATGTTTTGGACTGATTTAAAAAGTATTTAAAACATTTCCAAAGTCCAAACAACTTGAAATATTATTTAAGGAATTTTTCATTAAGGTTTTTCATGTTTTCAAAGGTCTATTTTCACAAATCTGACCAAGTGTTTCGAAACACCCTAGGGCGTTTCGAAACAGGTGCCTCCAGTGGCCAAAACGTTTCGATACTCGTATCGAAACGGGGCCAGCGTTTCGAAACAGGCTAGGCCGTTTCGATACGCCCACGTGGCACTGACCACAACGGTCATAAACCCCAACGGCTCTTTCCCAACTAACTTTTAAATGCAGGTCGTTTCGATACGGGCTTAGAGCGTTCCGATACGCGTTCCGAAACGGCAAGGGGGTGTTCCGAAACGGGTATCCTGACAGACTGCAACGGCTCTTTCTATATTGAGGGTGTTCCGAAACGGGTTCGAGCGTTTCGAAACGGGGAGCTGCAGAACTGCATTTATGGAGGGAATTAAAGGCTCCAACGACTCTATTTCAACTCCAACGGTCCTGAACGGCTATAAACTCAATTGGGAGTATAAAAGGGACCTCCAAGCATCAAGAGAAGACTAATGCTCATATTGTCAAACATCAAATGATCAAGAAATTGTCTTAGCACTTAAATTGTCATTTCTTGTATAGACAAACACTAGTGAGCCAAAATTGTCAAATTTGCTCAAGTGTTTTAGGTTTTGGGTGAGTGCTTAATTGTGCAAACAAACACCTATTAGAGGGTTTAAGTTTGCTTTCATTTGTCTCTTTGTAAAAGAGGGTTTCGATCAAGGCTTGGGTAGAAGCTTGATCGGTTGTAAGGGTTTCCTCCTAATCCTAGAAAAGGGGACGAATCAATTAGTGGATTGATTGTGAAATCCTTAGTGGGAAGCTAAGGCAGTGGATGTAGGTGCTTGTTAGAAGGCCGAACCACTATAAATCATTGTGTCTTTATTCTTTCTAGCTTCCTAAACCCTTCCACCCAAATATCCACCTCTCCACCACTTGGTGAGCATAATTGGTTGATCGAATCGAGCTCCATACAACCCAACAACATTGTGTGGATTAGTTGTTTGTGGAGTTAACCAAGACGTTTTTCTCTCCTTTTGTTGATTGAAGTAATTCAATGATCTGCTATCTTCTAGTGAGCACTCTAAAATTTCGCTATGGTGATAGGTTTGAAGAACACTGATGAAGATTTTATGAGAAGATTTAAATTTGCTATTCATGTTTACATACTCTTTGCTTTTCTACATTTATTTTTTATATTTTAAGGTATGTTTACTGTGTATTTTTTTCATTATTTTAATAAAATTTAGTATTTGATTTTAAAAATAAGATTTCATAGTTAGGTGTAGGCTTCCATTAATAGAATTTGAAGACCGAGATGACGAAAGTAAAGATGAAGGTTAATTGGACTGAAAAAGTTGTTTTTATAATAGATCTGTGTGATATTTAATTTAAATTAATTCGTTGATGAAATAGATATTAATATTTTTTTTGAACATAGATATTAATAGTTATAGATTATAGTAGTGTATATATATATATTAAAGAAGAGGATAAAGAAACGAGATTAGGTGGGGGAAAGGGAATGGAAGAAGTAATGTTTGAGAATAGAGTGGTTGCTTTGAGGTCACCTTTTTAATTATTTTTGTTTGGTCTCTAAAAGTGTTGATTGGGGTATTGAATTTCCTTACTCGTTTAAATATGGAATTATTGGACCACCTCATTGTTTGTTACACACTATTCCCATCATGCCTTCTTCATCTTTTTCATGTAGGTTTTTTTTTGTATTTTTTTAAGAATTAAAGGTGATTTAAACCGTTAAATTTCGAGAAAAAATCAATTAAATTTATGTATTTTTATATTAAAAATGAATTATAAATTAAAAAATTAAATTGATTTTTCACTCAAACAAAAAATATTTTAATTAAATCTTTTGATCAATTTAACCATTAACTTTCATAAACTTTTTAACTCTATATCTAATCAAGGATTTCTCACTATAAAATATGAATTATTCTTAAAATCACATATGAATTTCGGTTTAATAAAATAGATAAATCTTAAAAATGTGTGAATTTTTATTTATGAACTTTGATTTTGTGATGTCGTATATAATTTTTTTTTATTTTAATTTAGTTTTTCAGAATAATTGACACCATCATTTAACGCTTTTACAAATATTTATAATTGGAATCAGAATCGAAAATTCAAATCTATAATAAGATCAAATCAGAATTAAAACATCACAAACGTATATTGTATTAAAATTTATGTGTAAATTGAATCCAACAAGTGATTTCAGTTAAAAAACATATGATGTTAATCTTAAGACACTCAGGTTCAATCGCTTTGTCTACAAGGTGTGTATGCATTTATCAAAGGGTTAATAATATGTATGAACATATACTTCAGATACTTATTTTGACCAAAAAATATAATTTAAGTACTTATTTTGATAAAAAAAATATATACTTTAAGTACTTATTTGTCATATAAACCTTAATAAAAAAAGTAAATATAAAAATTTGTAGGTAAAGGCCGAAGTGTTTTTCATCCATGAAGTAATGGGCCATCATAGTAGAGGAACAAACAAAATCCATTTGAATTGGGGAATACATTTGAGATCCAGCCCAGAAAAATCTGGAAAAAAATTGTTCAAATTTAAGTTCAATATGGAAAAAGGTAGAAACAATTTCACATACTAGACAGTGTTTTCAGTTGATACGACTGCGAAAGAAATAATTAAAGAGGTAATGGAGGGTGGAAGAGAAAAAGAAGAGGAACAAGATGGCGTTTCCGTGCATTCCCCTTGCAAAGCTCCGCCGTCCTCCGCCTCGTCTCTTCCCAAGGTCTCTCTCTCTCTCTCTCTCTCTCTGTCGCTTTCGCTTTTGCTGGCGTTCGTCTTTCTCCGTTTCGTATAATTTTTATTATTTTTGGTTGATTCTGTTTGAATTTTGTATTTATTTTGTTGATTTAATAGGAGCAACAGGAGGTAGAATTAGAGCTGAGACTATTGGAAGCACTTGAAATTTATCCTCCCGTCAAATTACGAGGCACGATTATATATATATATATGTTAATTGTTTCTATAAGGAGAAGTTCGTTTTTGTTTCAGTTTAAAGATTGATTCTTAGGAATTAATTGAAGGGAAAAATAATTATTATTGTCCATTCTAGAAGTAAAATATTATTGGGAATTTGAATTACTTTGATTCCTTCGATTTTGCTGACTGCTGTGGTGAAAAATGGTTAAGTTATACTTTCAGCAAGAACCTTTAATAAATATGTTTTTTCTGCTGGTATTTGCAGTGAAAGGTTAGGTTTTATATTGTGTATTTGTTTTGGTAGTTTTAAAATCTGATGGTGCATTTTCATGTTTATTGTTTATGGATTGATGTTAAGCTTTGAATCCCTAGAGCTAGTTCAAATAACTTATACATGGTAAAGAAATTGGTGATCTAGCAGTTCATGCACATGTTTATGGTAAAACAATTAGGATTCATTTGGATACGAAAGCATAAGTTTGAATCAAATTTACTTCCCTGCAGGCGTGCATCGCCACTTTGTACTCTATGGTCTGATGGAATTCCTGCGGAAAAGGTTTGTTCTGCCTCCTGTTCTTTGTGCTCCGTATCAATGTCCTCTTTTGATCCCAATGTTGTGATGGGTCACTATCTTTTTTCACTCTCTTGTCGCTTGCTTAATGTTGTTGTCGCAGCCTTGACCGGCATTTTTCTCCAGATGAGGTTTTGCAATTGCTAGATCGTTTCTACAACTTAGAAGTGCTGGTAAGTGGTAACTACTTGTTCGATAATCTATTTTCATGTGCATTAGTTACTTTGATATTCCATTGAAGATGAGTTTTTGCATTGGCTACTGTCTTGGGTGTTTCCATGTCTGTATAAATAGACAAAAATGATAAATGGCTAGTTTCAATCCTTTGTTTTCACCCATTGTGGTTGCAAATGATTCTTTTTTTTTCTTTTCCAACATAAGAAGTGGTAGCTTTGTTGTGTACTCTTAGATGAGCATATTCAAACATTGGTATTGGCATATCTGATCATCGAAATATATAGACAACTTCGAAAAAAATCGAGTATGCCTATGTTGGCACATACCCAAGTCTGACACTCACCCTTGGGTCCGGGTAATATAAGGAAAGTACCTCCTGAAAAATTGGAATACTAGTTAATGAATTATTCTTTTAACGGAAAAAAACCTTAGAACCCTGAACCCTAAACGATGCTATTGCTTTTCGGTCATCTTGAATGGTAGTTATTGGCTTATTGCTAAGGTAATTTGTTCTTTTGTAAATTTCAGAAACCAGATGATGAAGAGATTGATATCCTAAATCACGAGGAAGATTTTTGCTTGCCACAAAGCTATTTTGTCAAGGAAGAACCCTAAATCAATTTTGGGGGATTTGGGGAATCCATATATTTGCGCTAGACTAGTTTTCTACTTGAGATCTGATGATTTCTAACTGTGATAACTGATGATGTTCCTTGATCATGTTGCATTATTAATGTAAAAATTAGGTTGCAATTTTGATGGAAAGTAATTAGTTTGTTTGACAACTTGAATGTCTAACATCTAGATTTTTTTATCATATTAGATATTTTTTAATTGAAAACTTAATTTGTTATGACAAAAAAATATTAATTAAGGGTGTGTTTGGTTCGCGGAAAAGATGATTACCAGGGGTAATAATCTTTTCCAGACTTACATTCCCATGTTTGGTTTAGGAGGATTCCCACTATGAGGTATTATTCTTTTCCCAAGAGTGACTCTTTTCTCCCTAAATGTTGGGAATGCTATTCCCCTCACTTTCTTAGGTATTACACAATTCCTTCTCTTTTGGACAATATTACCCTTGTGATTATGAATTATGTTCATGTTGATCCTTTATTGCATTTTTAATTAGGTAACTAATTATTTATGGTGTAAATTTATTAAATATTTATATTTAATATTAGTTTAATATATAAATGGTGCTGTATATATTTAGATAATGTTGTAATATTTAATAGTACATTTTATTAATATTGTATTTACGATGTTTTTAGGGTTACATGATGAGATTGTATGTTGCTTGAGACTGAATGCGTTAAGACTTGATGTTACTAATTTTATTATTTGATTTATAAGATATTTTTTATCTTAAAAAAATCAGTAAGTTAATTTATTTTTATTATTTTTACTACTTTTAGATTTGTTTTATTATTTACTTTAATTTGTTTGATAAATGGTCGAAAATAATAAAAAAATTAAAAATCTAAGCATATTAAACGTGTAATATTTTGATATTAAAAAAAATTAAAAAGAAATAAATGTATGTAAATATAAAACATTTTTAAACATAATTTAATAATATTATAAATATTTGTTTTTTTGCAAAATTTAGGTAATGTAACGAAAATAGTTCTATAAATTTTTATGTAAATATTTTTAATTTAATAATTAAAAATTAAACTTGTTAACAAGAAAATATATTATAAGGACAAGTTAGTAAATTTTGCTTCCAATTAATCTTATATTCCTCCAACCAAAAACTACAATTCTATATTCCTACCAAATAAACCAAACAAGGTAATGTAACATTCCCAGTAATGTGTCAGGTAATGTTACATTCCAGTAATCATATTCCCAGAGGTAATCTTACATTCCGTGAACCAAACGCCCCCTAAGGATATGCAAGTTTTTTTCTTTCCCAATCATTTTAATTAAAATTTATGCTTTTTATTTCTATTTTTTGTTTATTTTATATGATGAAATTATTTATTATCTTATAATTTATTTTCTTACATTTTCATCATAGTCAAAAATAAAATAGGATTGAGATCCACTAATTGGCTTATTGTTAAGGATGATTATATTGCCATATCTGGTATGCATTTAATTCGTGGTACTGGTACGAGAATGTAATAAAATTAAACAAATTTATTAATTTTATGTTTTATTTTCAACTCATAAAATCGAAGTTTAATATGGTCTTTAATTAGTTTGGATTTAAATCTTAATATTTATTTATTTTTATAGTTTGATTTTTTTGAGAGAAATTGTAGTTTGATTTTGTTTTTTGAGAGATTAAAATTTGATTCTCAAATGAAAGGTAATGTTCTTTTAAACTAATTTTTTGGTTTGCAAAATTTAAATTTTAAAATCGTATTTAAAAGGAATTCATTGAGGGGTTTTAGTGAAAAAAGGAGCATTGTCATTTTTCAAATTTTGGGTTCGAATAATTTATTTGCACATTTTGTAATTTCAAAAGGCTAAGAGTAACGAATAAATATTGTCATGTAATCACACTAAAATATTAAAAATAAAATTTTATTTAAAAGACACCAAATTCCTTCTCGATCTAAACGAGTGCTGTGTCTTAACATATTTTTTTATAAGAATAGAAGCCTCGTTAAAAATCTCCTTCTTAACTGTCCGCACTCCAAAAATGAAGGGCAGACAGACAGCGAAAGGAAGAAAAGAGTGCCTCAAGTTTTATTTAACTAAAAATCAGTACACGAAATTACAAATAGCCAGTTATTATGCCCCTTACTAATAAAGCACCACACTCACAAGTAAACCTATGCTCTCTTCACCCAATCCCTTTTTTAGCCAACTCATCAACTTTACAATTAGCATTCTTAACAACCAGACAACACATGACATTCCTATCTAGAACTAGAGATTTAATCTCCCTAACAATATTCTCATAACATGAAGGATATGATGTAACGCCTTTGATCCAATCCAATGCAACCGAACAATCACTCCCCAAAATGAGACGACCTAGCGAGCTCCAAACAGAATCGAAAAATAATTTCAGACCTGCTCTGATGGCTTTTAACTCAGCTAGAATAGGGGGTCGAGACCCACTGAATCATAAAAGCACAGCCAAATTTTACTATTGGCATCTCTTAGCAACCCACCAATACTTCCCTTCTTCAAACTATTCATTACTGTACCATCTACATTCATCTTGAAGTAGCCTATGAGCGGAGGGGACCATCGAATGATCTTCAGCTCGGACTTTTTACGAAAAGGAAAGAAGTTGGCCAAACGAGGATCACCAGTGAGCAAGTCTACAGAAAGCATCTCCCGTGACTCCTTAGCTAGAAACCAAAATGCAATCCTGAATCTAGATAGAAAGGATAATTGAAAGAAATCGAAAGCTCCATCATCAAAAACTACATTGTTCCTAACTTTCTACACAGACCACAAAACTGCCCCTGGAATAAATTTCTAAATCCTGGAGTTAGGGACAAAATCATCTCAGGCAAAAATCAGTGCTTTGAGATCATTAGGTATGACAACCGATAAATTTCATGTTCGAAAAAATATGTTCTATAATTTCCATTTAACTTTGTAATAGATCAATAGGTGGTTAATAGTTTCTGGAAAAAGCTTGCATAATGGGCAGTATTTTTTCGTTTTCGTTAACACACCTCTTTTTATAAGCTCAACCTTAACCGCAACTTTCCTATGAGCCAACTGCCACATGAAGAACTCCACCCAGCGAATTTCAATTATTCTCAGAACTTTCTCTATTTGATAATAATTCCCTACAAGATTTTATCGTGAAAACCCCTTCACCATTACCATCCCAAACCAATCTATCATCTTCTGTGGGGTCAAGGGTGACATGGCTCAAATCCGACATTAATAACAGCCATAGATCAAACTCTCAGTCTGCTAAATTTTTTCTCATACTCACCTCTCAAACCTAACCTGCTGTGTCGTAAAAACCGAACTCGGCCACATTTTCATTTTTATTAGTTGACAAGATAAAGAGCCTTGGAAACTTCGTGCTCAAGGGAACATTGTGCAGCCAACTATCATGCCAGAATGAGATAGTATCGCCTCTTCCCACCTTAAACTGTAAATGAGATCGAAGGCAAACCCCAACATCATCTTCCTTTGTGAAGTTGTTAACCACGCCTCTCCACATCTAAGAGGCTAAGGGATAGTTGGTTTTAGAAACTATCAGATCATTCTCGTCTACATTATATCTACAACATACTACCTTCTTCCACCACGAGTCTCTCTCAACCCCAAATTTCCAGATCTATTTTTCCAGTAGAGATATGTTCATGATATTAAGATTTGGTATACCCAAACCTCCTTTGTCTCTCGGAAAACATACCATGTCTCAATTGATCCAGTGAATTTTGTTTACTTTCTTCCTACCACCCCAAAGAAATCTAGCAAATAATGAATTTAGATGTCTACACACAGACGATGGCATCGGGAATATTGACATAAAATATAGAGGCAAAGCTGATAAGACTGATTTTACCAAAACCAATCTGCCTGCGGCTGATAAGGAGGCAAATTTCCAGCCTGAAAGCTTACCTTGGACTTTCTCAATCACTGGATCCCATAATACTACAAAATTCTTTTTAGCCCCAAGAGGCAGTCCCAAATATTCTAATGGAAAGGAACCCCTTTTGAAGCCAATGGATGAAGCCCATTCTTCAAGAACCGAATCTTCTACATTGATCCCCATTAACTTACTCTTCCCACCGATAATTTTTAGCCCCGTCATGATCTAAAAAATGCGAAGCACTCTTCTGACATTCTTTATTTGAGTACCGGGAGCACTGCAAAAAATTATTAAATCGTCGGCAAAATTGTAAATGAGATAGCATGAAGGAGTTTCCCGACGTACCAATCTGAAAGCCATTAAACATACCTAACTTTACAGCCTTTGATAGCAGCAAATTAAGCAATTCACCGACCATATTAAACAAGAGAGGAGAGAGGGAACAACCTTGTCTTAAGCTTTTTGCCATTGGAACCTTCTCCGTCGAAACTTTATTAACTAGAACTGAAATGGAGGCTGTAGAAAGGCAGCGATGGATCCATGATTTCCAACGATCTCTAAACCCTATCTCATCCATAATTCTTATAATTATTGGTTATTCAACCGAATCATAGGCCTTTCTAAAGTCCATTTTGAATACAACACCTTTGAGTCCCTTTTTCCTCCAATAGTCGATCCCTTCGTTGGCAATAAACACATAGTCCAAAATTTGTCTGCCATACGTGAAAGCAAATTGCGAGGGCACGAGGATAGAGTTCATACATAACTTCAATCTTTTTGCAATGACCTTCGAAAGAATTTTGTATAACCCACCTACCAAGCTAATTGGTCTGTAGTCATCCAAGCATCATAAAGGCGTGATTGATCCCGTGTTCCCATCTTTTCCCTTCAAAGAAGTTCAAAAAAATCTCATAATTGACATCTTTAAACTCGGCCAGAATTGCTTGAAAAACCCATGTTTAGTCCATCTGGTCCTGGAGCTTTATTGCTGTCCGAGGAATTAATAGCATCCCACACTTCCTTCTTTGAAAATCCTTTCTCCAATAGACTTTTTTTGTAACACCCCAATTTTGGGCTTAGAAGTTTAGGGTCTGAACCGGACCGGTCTGATTTTCGGTTCGAATATAAAAGGAGGTTTTAGGGAAAGCCTAGTTCGGGATGCTTTAAAAATATGGAAAAATATCTAAAAATTCTCTTTAAATATATATAAAAGAGTGATGAAATCAATTTTACAAAATAAGGTTTGGAAATACTACATTTCGGTGTAGTGACTAAAACGCGATTTTTGAAAAGTTTAGTGGTGATTGTTTTGTAAGGATTGAAACTTTGAATCTTTAAGGAGCTAATTTACCCAAAAATGATTTCTTCAGATTTTTCCTTAATTTGGGTGAATTAATTAATGTTTTAATTAATTAAAAGAGAAGAGAAACTACCTTTTGGAAATTCATAACTACCTTTTCCTAGATTTTTCTCATTCATTTTTCTCTCAAAATTCCATCATCCAAACACTTTTTCTCCAGCAACTTTTTCATTGATCTTCACTTTAATTGATGAGATTTCTATCATCAAATAGTTCCTAATCAATCTTGCATCAAATCCTTTTGATTTCCTCATTGGAATTTCATGAAAATTGGCTCAAATCAAGGAGAAGTCACCATTTAGAGGTAAGAATGTTCTTCTCCTCTAAATACTCAGTTCTTTACTGAAATTCCCAAGTTGTCAATCCTTAATTTAAGTTTTATAAATGGTTTTAATGTTAGAAACTTGATTTTGGCTTAAAACTCAAGATTTGGAAGAAATCTTGAAGAATTTCGTTGTGATTGTTTGGTCTCTGTTTTGAGATGATTCTTAAATGTATTTTGGATGTCTAATGATGTGGAAATGAGGTTTTATCAATGCAATCCCGAATAGGTTGTATTTCCTAAGTTTTTGCTTATGAAAATGGTGGTTTTTGAGGTGATCTTGGTGTTCTGTTATAGCTGGAGGAATAAGGACGAGTTTAGTTTATTTTGGATGTTGATTGATGTTTAGAAATGGTTAGAAGTGATGGATCTTGGCTGGGTTAAGTTTTGGAAGAGTTTGGAGGTGATTTCGGTTGTGTTTGGTAGCCGAAATGTTGGTTTTAAGTAGAGCAGCGAGTTTAGGTGTGATGGCTGAAGATTTTAATGCATGATGATTCATTAATCCTCTGTTTTAATGTGTTTAAAACAAGGGAGGCATCTTCGGACACCTTTGGAGTTGATCCGGAGGCTTGATTGGCGTTTCGACAAGCAAGCGAAACGTAATTGGTGAGTGGAGTTAGGTATCCAGCTTTGAAACAATTATTTGAAGGTTTTGGGAGCTTAGTTTAAGTCTAAACAACTTAACTAAACTCAAGAGTAAGTTTTCGGAAAAACTCCCTTGGATGGGCCATGAAGTGGTTTGATGCATTGGTTATAATTTGCATGTTTAAATTCTATTTTGAAAGCATGTTTTAGCATGGTTAATGCTGGTTTTGAAAGCCATGTGTTGAAGGATGCTCAAGGTAAGAGATCCTTGGTTTTTCATATTGTAAATAAGGATTTGGTGCATAGTTATGCATGATGATAAATGGCTTTGTTAAATGCTTTAAAACAGTGAGTTGTTGATGTTATATGATGTATATTGGCAAGTGATGTAATGGTTTTAAAGTACTTGAATCGAATATAGTTAGCCGACTATAGGATTAGGTGCACCGTGAATAAAGTCGCCTTGGATGTTGAGGGGTTGTGATTGTACCGTAAACTCCATCCAAGTACACTAACGAGTAAGGTAAGATCACAACGGTGGTTAAAAGTCCGTGTGTGGATCTTGTGTTATGTGTCCCGTGTTCTCGTTAGTGGAATTATACAACTACCGATGAGTGATGTTGAGGGGTTGTGATTGTACCGTTAAACTCCATCACGGGTGTTGAGGGGTTGTGATTGTACCGGTAAACTCCACCTTGTGTTGTTCGGTAGTGTGTATGAAACGTATGAGACAACGCTTGTAATCCGCGTATCCGATTGTGTTTTGAGTTGTAAATGGTTATGAGTCATCACTTGAAAGCCAATACGATGTGATAGTTATAATGAAGCATGAGATGCTTGTTATGTATGCAAGGTTGCATGAAAAGAGTTGAGCATGTGTTTAGAAAGCTTTGTTGAAAGTGTTTTCTAAAATGCATTATTGTGTTGTTTCCTTTAGAGCATGCCTCACTAAGCAATTGTGCTTACGCTCTCTCTATTAAACCAATAATGCAGATAATTGAAGTTTTTAAGGGCAACAAGGAGGCTAGAGTGTCCAAGGGAAACCAAGCTCATGTATGGTGATGTTTTCATACAATATTAGTTTTGGTATTTTGGCAATGGGAACCTAAGATGTGTTTTGGGAGAAGTGTTGAACTCCCTAGGTTGAGGCATGTTGCTTTTGATGGTTTGAGATTGTAAATGGCCTTTTAATGCTTGTTTTGGAGATTGATTGATTGATTGGTTTGGATAATAGGAAGCATGCCTATAGATATGTGAAATTCTATGTTTGATGCTATGAATGTGTTTAGAAGTTGCAAACATGCACCTTATATTTATGATGATTAGTTGGCATGGTTAGGAAGTCATTAGGATGTGTTTGAGTGGTTTTATGTATGAAAAACCAGCAAAATCTGCAGCTTCTAGGCAAACCGTATCGAAACAGGCACTGGCGTTTCAAAACGGGGGCTTGTAATGGCCTTCGTGTTTCGGAACGGCTGGAGGCTGTTCCGAAACAATTTGGCTACTGGAAGGCCCTATTTCGGAACTAGTCTCGAAACGAACACGTGTTTCGAAACGATCAACACCGTTTCGAAACGGGTGACCGTTGGGCACTGATTTGAATGGTGTTGAAGTTTGAAAACTTTACGTTTTAGTCCCAAAAATTGTAATTGCAATTGTATGAGTTCGGGAAGTCCAATTAAGGTGAAATTTGACAGGGAAGCATGTAATATGACTAATTTAATATTGGTAACTTAAAAATCAGTTAAGACCTTCTAATTTTCAGAATTTACATTTTGGTCCCTAGTGTTTGTATATTGTGCAATTGAGTCCCTTATTGGAATCTGACCGCTGTTCTTTACACATATATGTTTCTCAAGTGTTCACCTAGGGTTAACATGTATCTAGACAAGATTAAAAAGAAAAAAAGGGTTGTTAATCAAGGTTGACCTTCGGGTTGACTTTGATTTTCCCCATGTAATCTCCGTAGTTCGGGTCAACCGTCTAGGTCAGGCTAAGAGGGTTACATTTGGTGGTATCAGAGCTGAGTTCTCGTGTAAATGGGAATGGTTATGTGGGTGATGTATGTGTATTCGCATGATATGCCTTTTGGATGAAAGAATGTTTTATGTATTGTGATGTATGGTTGCAATTGTGATGTTATGCTATGTTGAAGCATGTTAGGGGAACCCATTGCCATATCAAAACTAATGAAAGGAATTGTTTTGGAAAATGAGCTTGAGCACTTGGATTACTTACCTTGTTGAGCCTAATTATGTTTATTGCATTTGTGTCAATGCATTGTTTTTCTTGTAAATAGGGCTTCATAGAGAGATGAGGATGAATACGAGAGCTATGGCTCAGAATGAGAATGAGGATAATGTTGATAATGTTGTGGATATACCTCCTCCTCCTGGTGGTGGACCACCCGACGGTGGTGGTGCTGGAGGTGATAATGCTGGCGTTGGTGCTGGTGTTGGGGTCGCTGGACCTGAAGGTGTGCAGGGGCAAGCTGCTCCTGACATGACTGTGTTGATTCAGACTATTGCGGGAGCCTTTCAGGCAGCAGTAACTGGAGCTCACGGAGCTGCGCATCAGGGTGATGCTAACGTGAGATTGCCTTTGGAATGTCTTCGCGGTCTGGGAGGGACTGAGTTTAGAGGTTTATCTCCTGAAGGATCTGAATCTTGGTTGGAAAGCACCAAGAGGATTTTGGGGCAAATGATATGCAACAATGTGTAGAAATTGGGTTATGTGGTGTCATTGCTGCATGATGATGCTTACACGTGGTGGACGACCAATGTCTCCGGAATGGAGGAAATTGATGTGACTTGGATGTTCTTCTTGAACGCGTTCAAGCGAAAGTATCTAGGTGTGCGATACCTGGATGAGAAGAAAAGATAATTTATGTCTCTTACGCAAGGAAGCATGACGGTGGTTGAGTATGAGATCCAGTTTGTCCACCTCAGTCAGTACGCACCTGAGTTAAACCCTGATGAGCGGGAGAGGTGTGAACGTTTTCTTTATGGTTTGGTGACGGACGTGAAGACTTTCATGCTTGCAGCTGAGTATACAGATTTTGATGTGCTGGTGAGTAGAGTGAAGGACATTGAGCAGAACTTGGGTCTGTCTTCCAGAGGCGTTAGCTCTAACTTGGGCAAAAGAGCTGTTGATTATAGTTTCGGTGGTGGACGGAACAAGAGAGGACGAGATAAGAGGTATAAGTCTTCTGCTAGACGTGGTAATGGAGGGCATGGTGCGCCTGTTCAGGGAGATAGGATGAGAGCTGATCAGAACACGTGTTGGATGTGTGGATCTCGTGGCCATTTGAGGCGAGATTGTCCTCGAGCAGGGAGGGAGGTTCAGGCTCCTGTAGTAGTGACCGGTAATTCATGCTGGAATTGTGGTTCGGCAGACCACATGAAGAGGGAGTGTCCTTTATTGGACGGTGGTGGTCAGGGACGTGCTCCTAGGGTAGTTGCACCACAGAGAGGTCGTGGGCGCGGCCGTGGTAACTTCCAGCGCAGAGATGATGGTGGGAGGAATGTGGCGCATGTAGTGGCTGTTCAACCTGAGGGTGGTGGCCAGGCTCGAGTGTATGCTCAACGAGAGGGGAGAAATGATACAGATGTGATCGCAGGTACCTTTACTTTGCAATCCTTATCATTACTTTCCTTGATTGATTCTGGATCTACACACTCATACATATTGCGTGAACATGCTCAATTGCTTGGTTTACTTGTTGAGTCTTTGGATGTTGGTATGCGTGTAACTAGTTCCTTTGGTGAGACTGTTGTGACACGGAAGTTGTATAGAAGATGTCCTTTGGTATGCAAAACCATGTTTTTCTTGTTGATCTCATGGAATTGCCATTCTATGGTTTTGATGTAATCCTTGGTATGGATTGGCTTGTTGAACATCGAGCTGTGGTGGATTTTGAGAATAAGCGAGTTTCATTGAAACTTGCGGATGATTATGAGGTAGTGGTGGTTTGTGAGAATGTGAAGTTTCTTGCCAATGTGGTGTCTACATTGGAAGCAAGCCGAATGCTGAGGCAAGGTTGTGAGGCTTATTCAGCCTTTGTTATGAATCCTAGCTCTAAGGAGTTGCGAGTTCAAGGTATCAGGACTGTGCGAGAGTTTCCTGGAGTGTTTCCGGAGGAGTTACCTGGATTGCCTCCTAGTCGAGAGGTGGAGTTTGGAATTGAACTGTATGAAAACACAACTCCTGTGTCCATTACTCCTTACCGAATGGCACCTAAGGAGTTGAAGGAGCTGAAGACGTAACTTCAGGAGTTGCTTGATCGTGGTTTCATTCGGCCGAGTGTGTCACCTTGGGGTGCACCAGTCTTGTTTGTGAAGAAGAAGGATGGCACTATGAGAATGTGCATCACTTATCGTCAGCTGAACAAGTTGACTATCAAGAATCGGTATCTTTTGCCGAGGATTGATGATCTTTTTGATCAGTTTCGGGGAGCGGCTGTGTTCTCTAAGATTGACTTAAGGTCAGGTTATTACCAGCTTAAGGTGAAGGATGTGGATGTGCCAAAAACAGCCTTCAAAACGAGGTATGGGCATTATGAGTTCCTTGTGATGCCGTTTGGTTTGACGAATGCTCCTGCAGCTTTTATGGACATGATGAATAAAGTGTTCCATGAATACTTGGACAAGTTTGTTGTGGTGTTCATTGATGATATCCTTGTGTACTTTCGTACTGAGGAGGAGCATGAAGGGCATTTACGGATTGTGTTGCAAGCGCTGTTAGAGAATCAGCTCTATGCTAAGTTGAGCAAGTGTGAATTTTGTCTTAGAGAAGTTGTTTTTCTAGGTCATGTGGTTTCTGCTGAGGGGATTCGCATTGATCCTTAAAACATTGAGGCAATGATGAATTGAAAGCCTCTAAAGTCTGTTCATGAAGTCCGTAGTTTCCTTGGTTTGGCAGGATATTACCGGAGGTTTGTGGATGGATTTTCAAAGATTGTTGCTTCTTTAACGAAGTTGTTGCAAAAGGATGTCAAGTATGAGTGGACAGAAGCAAGGCAACAAGCTTTTGAAAAGCTTAAGGCAGCTTTGACGCAAGCTCCTATCTTGGTTCAACCTGAATCAGGGAAAGAGTTTGTAGTGTACAGCGACGCATCCTATGTTGGTTTGGGGTGTGTGTTGATGCAAGAGGGTAAGGTGGTGGCTTATGCATCGCGTCAGTTGAAGGTGCATGAGCGCAATTATCCTACGCATGATATTGAGTTAGCTGCGATGGTCTTTGCTTTGAAGATTTGGAGACATTACCTGTATGGTGAGAAGTGTACTGTGTACACGGATCACAAAAGTTTGAAGTATCTGATGTCTCAAAAAGAGTTGAATCTTAGGCAACGATGTTGGGTGGAGTTGCTTAAAGATTACGATCTGACGATCGAGTACCATCCGGGAAAAGCTAATGTTGTAGCGGATGCCTTGAGTAGAAAGGTGGCAGTGGAGTTGAGGGCTATGTTTGCCAGCTTAAGCATTTCACGGGATGAAGGTCTTGTGGCTGAATTGCAAGTGAAACCATCTTTGGTTCAGTTGATAAAGGATAAGCAGTTGTTGGATGATTCTTTGGTGCCACATGTTCAGGATATTGCTGAGGATAGACCATCAGATTTCTGTTTTAATGATGATGGGGTTCTATGTTTTGGAAGTCGGATAGTAGTGCCGAATGATGCAGAGTTGAGGCATACTATTCTGACTGAAGCTCATAGTAGTCATTTTGCTATGCACCCTGGTAGTTCAAAGATGTATCATGATCTTAAGGATGAGTACTATTGGGTGGGTTTGAAGAAGGATGTTACGGAGTACGTGGGTAAATGCATGGTTTGTCAGCGGGTTAAGGCTGAGCATCAGTTTCCTTCTGGGTTGTTACAATCGTTGAGGATTCCTGAGTGGAAGTGGGAAAAGATTACCATGGACTTTGTGTCTGGTTTGCCTTTGTCGCCATCGAAAAAGAATTCGGTGTGGGTGATTGTGGATCGACTTACGAAGTGTGCGCATTTCTTACCTGTGCATACTACGCATACCTTGGACAAGCTTGCAGAGTTGTACATTGCTGAGATTGTGCGAGTGCATGGTGTGCCAAAGTCTATAGTGTCGGATAGAGATCCGAGGTTTACGTCGCGTTTTTGGAAGTGTTTGCATCAAGCTTTTGGAACGCGACTGAATTTCAGTACTTCTTATCATCCCCAGTCGGATGGACAGTCTGAGCGTGTTATTCAAGTGTTGGAAGATATGTTGAGGTGCTGTGTGATTGAGTTTCAAGGTTCTTGGGTGAAGCATTTGCCTTTGGTGGAGTTTGCTTATAACAATAGCTACCAGGCAAGTATTCAAATGGCACCTTATGAAGCCTTGTACGGGAGGAAGTGCAGAACTCCTCTTTGCTGGGCTGAAACGGGTCAGAAGTTGGTTTCGATGCCGTCTTTGTTGAAAGGAACCACCGGGAAGGTGAAGCTCATTTGTGAGCGATTGAAGGTAGCTTCTGATTGACAGAAGTCTTACGCGGATTTAAAGCGTAAGGAGATTGAGTTTGCGGTAGGTGACCGTGTGTTCTTGAAGGTTACCGCAGGAGTTGGAAAAGATACATGATGTGTTTCATGTCTCTATGCTTCGGAGGTATAGATCGGATCCTTCGCATGTTATGCCTGTGGAGGAAGTGGAGTTGAATCCAGACTTGACCTATGATGAGGAGCCAGTTGAAATTCTGGATTAGGACAGTAAATTTCTTCGAGGCAAGACCATTGATTTGGTAAAGGTGTTGTGGAAGCATCGTGGTGTTGAGGAAGCCACGTGGGAAAGAAAGGATGATATGATGAAGCAGTTTCCGTACCTTTTTTCTCCAGGTAAATTTCGAGGACGAAATTTCTTAAGGGGGGGGGGGGGAGAGTTGTAACACCCCAATTTTGGGCTAAGAAGTTTAGGGTTTGAACCGGACCGGTCTGATTTTCGGTTCGAATATAAAAGGAGGTTTTAGGGAAAGCCTAGTTCGGGATGCTTTAAAAATATGGAAAAATATCTAAAAATCCTCTTTAAATATATATAAGAGAGTGGTGAAATCAATTTTACAAAATACGATTTGGAAATACTATATTTCGGTGTAGTGACTAAAACACGATTTTTGAAAAGTTTAGTGGTGACTGTTTTGTAAGGATTGAAACTTTGAATCTTTAAGGAGCTAATTTACCCAAAAATGATTTCTCCAGATTTTTCCTTAATTTGGGTGAATTAATTAATGTTGTAATTAATTAAAAGAGATGAGAAACTACCTTTTGGAAATTCATAACTACCTTTTCTTAGATTTTTCTCATTCATTTTTCTCTCAAAATTCCATCATCCAAATACTTTTTCTCCAGCAACTTTTTCATTGATCTTCACTTCAATTGATGAGATTTCTATCATTAATTAGTTCCTAATCAATCTTGCATCAAATCCTTTTGATTTCCTCATTGGAATTTCATAAAAATTGGCTCAAATCAAGGAGAAGTCACCATTTAGAGGTAAGATTGTTCTTCTCCTCTAAATACTCAGTTTTTTACTGAAATTCCCAAGTTGTCAATCCTTAATTTAAGTTTTATAAATGGTTTTAATGTTAGAAACTTGATTTTGGCTTAAAACTCAAGATTTGGAAGAAATCTTGAAGAATTTCGTTGTGATTGTTTGGGCTCTGTTTTGAGATGATTCTTAAATGTATTTTGGATGTCTAATGATGTGGAAATGAGGTTTTATCAATGCAATCCCGAATAGGTTGTATTTCCTAAGTTTTTGCTTATGAAAATGGTGGTTTTTGAGGTGATCTTGGTGTTCTGTTATAGCTGGAGGAATAAGGACGAGTTTAGTTTATTTTGGATGTTGATTGATGTTTAGAAATGGTTAGAAGTGATAGATCTTGGCTGGGTTAAGTTTTGGAAGAGTTTGAAGGTGATTTCGGTTGTGTTTGGTAGCCGAAATGTTGGTTTTAAGTAGAGCAGTGAGTTTAGGTGTGATGGGTGAAGATTTTAATGCATGATGATTCATTAATCCTCTGTTTTGATGTGTTTAAAACAAGGGAGGCATCTTCGGACACCTTTGGAGTTGATCCGGAGGCTTGATTGGCGTTTCGGCAAGCAAGCGAAACGTAATTGGTGAGTGGAGTTAGGTATCCAGCTTTGAAACAATTATTTGAAGGTTTTGGGAGCTTAGTTTAAGTCTAAACAACTTAACTAAGCTCAAGAGTAAGTTTTCGGAAAAACTCCATTGGATGAGCCATGAAGTGGTTTGATGCATTGGTTATAATTTGCATGTTTAAATTCTGTTTTGAAAGCATGTTTTAGCATGGTTAATGCTGGTTTTGAAAGCCATGTGTTGAAGGATGCTCAAGGTAAGAGATCCTTGGTTTGTCATATTGTAAATATGGATTTGATGCATAGTTATGCATGATGATAAATGGCTTTGTTAAATGCTTTAAAACAGTGAGTTGTTGATGTTATATGATGTATATTGGCAAGTGATGTAATGGTTTTAAAGTACTTGAATCGGATATAGTTAGCCGGCTATAGGATTAGGTGCACCGTGAATAAAGTCGCCTTGGATGTTGAGGGGTTGTGATTGTACCGTAAACTCCATCCAAGTACACTAACGAGTAAGGTAAGATCACAACGGTGGTTAAAAGTCCGTGTGTGGATCTTGTGTTATGTGTCCCGTGTTCTCGTTAGCGGAATTATACAACTACCGATGAGTGATGTTGAGGGGTTGTGATTGTACCGTTAAACTCCATCACGGGTGTTGAGGGGTTGTGATTGTACCGGTAAACTCCACCTTGTGTTGTTCGATAGTGTGTATGAAGCGTATGGGACAACGCTTGTAATCCGCGTATCCGATTGTGTTTTGAGTTGTAAATGGTTATGAGTCATCACTTGAAAGCCAATATGATGTGATGGTTATAATGAAGCATGAGATGCTTGTTATGTATGCAAGGTTGCATGAAAAGAGTTGAGCATGTGTTTAGAAAGCTTTGTTGAAAGTGTTTTCTAAAATGCATTATTGTGTTGTTTTCTTTAGAGCATGCCTCACTAAGCAATTGTGCTTACGCTCTCTCTCTTGAACCAATAATGCAGATAATTGAAGTTTTTAACGGCAACAAGGAGGCTAGAGTGTCCAAGGGAAATCAAGCTCATGTATGGTGATATTTTCATACACTATTAGTTTTGGTATTTTGGCAATGGGAACCTAAGATGTGTTTTGGGAGAAGTGTTGAACTCCCTAGGTTGAGGCATGTTGCTTTTGATGGTTTGAGATTGTAAATGGCCTTTTAATGCTTGTTTTGGATATTGATTGATTGATTGGTTTGGATAATAGGATGCATGCCTATAGATATGTGAAATTCCATGTTTGATGCTATGACTGTGTTTTGAAGTTGCAAACATGCACCTTATATGTATGATGATTAGTTGGCATGGTTAGGAAGTCATTAGGATGTGTTTGAGTGGTTTTATGTATGAAAAACCAGCAAAATCTGCAGCTTCTGGGCAAACCGTATCGGAACAGGCACTGGCGTTTCGAAACGGGGGCCTGTAATGGCCTTCGTTTTTCGAAACGGCTTAAGGCTGTTCCGAAACGATTTGGCTACTAGAAGGCCCTGTTTCGGAACTAGTCTCGAAACGAACACATGTTTCGGAACGGTCAACACCGTTTCGAAACGGGTGACCGTTGGGCACTGATTTGAATGGTGTTGAAGTTCGAAAACTTTACGTTTTAGTCCCGAAAAATTGTAATTGCAATTGTATGAGTTCGGGAAGTCCAATTAAGGTGAAATTTGACAGGAAAGCATGTAATATTACTAATTTAATATTGGTAACTTAAAAATCAGGTAAGACCTTCTAATTTTAAGAATTTACATTTTGGTCCCTAGCATTTGTATATTGTGCAATTGAGTCCCTTATTGGAATCCGATCGATGTGCTTTACATGTATATGTTTCTCAAGTGTTCACCTAGGGTTAACATGTATCTAGACAAGATTAAAAAGAAAAAAAGGGTTGTTAATCAAGGTTGACCTTCAGGTTGACTTTGATTTTCCCCATGTAATCTCCGTAGTTCGGGTCAACCGTCTAGGCCGGGCTAAGAGGGTTACATTTTTGCATCTCGGAAAGTCTGGAAAAATTCAGTGTAATGTCTTCTGTAGGTAACGAACAAACCATACCAAAAGCTTCCACAAAATGATCCCTGACAGAGCCCATTAATTTAAGGGTAAACTACACAGATGACCACTGAACTATAGGTTTGGTGTCAAAATGACCACTATATTATTTTTTGCCGCAAATGCACCACACAACTATTTAAATGGTTCCATTTTAGCCACACGTCGTTAAAAAACGAAAAAGTTGACGGAACTGTTAAAAAATTAGTATAATTACACATTTGGTCCTCTATATTTATACAATATATCAATTTAGTCCAATTGGGTGACACGTGTCACCATCTTATTGAATAATTAATTTATTTTGTTAGATTAAAATTAGGACTAAATTGATATATTGTATAAATATAGAGGACCAAATGTGTAATTATACCAATTTTTTAACAGTTCCGCAACTTTTTCGTTTTTTTAACGGCGTATGGCTAAAATGGAACCATTTAAATAGTTGTGTTGTGCATTTGCGGCAAAAAATAATATAGTGGTCATTTTGACACCAAACTCATAGTTCAGTGGTCATCTGTGTAGTTTACCCTAAATTTAATAGGATCCGTGATGTTTTCACCTTTAATTTTTAGGCATCGAATGGTGTTCACTCTTTTCCTAGCCGATGCGCAAAGATGAAAATATTTTGAATTTCTGTCGCCAAACTTGACTCATTTTTCTCTGAAATTTTTGTGCCAAATTTTCTCCATAATTATGTATAAATTCCAGAGGTCATCTCTGCTTTTAGTTAACTCAGCCCACATGTTCGGACAAGAAGATCCCTGTACCATAGAACTTTTCAACTCATGTGTCTTCTTTTCTAGATCCCGTATAGCTAATGTGAGGTCATCAACTTTGCTGCCCAGCCACTTTTTTATCTCTTTCTTGGCCTCTTTAAGAATGTTGAATATGTTCTTCCCCTTGCTCCTTTTAATTAATCTTAGGATAACCGAATTCACCATCTCCACAAATCTTTTCTCCTCCAACAAGTAGCTATAAAATCTGAAAGGTTTCGGTCCCCAATTGATTCTGTCGTTTGCTAATTCGATTGTATTGTGGTTCGAAATAGATCTGGGAAGAAGGATTTGAGAAATCTCAGGGATTGCATCCGGGAAAGGCATGCTTACTAGAAACCGATCTAGTCTGACAAAAATGGGATTCTCTCTATTATTACACCAAGTGAATCTCCCCTATAAGAGGCAGATCAACTAGTCCCATTTGATGTAGGAAATTCCTGAGCAATTCCATACTCAACGAATTCTGATGATCCCCAGTTTTCTCCTCCGGTGACAAGTAAACATTGAAATCGCCTCCAATACATATAGGGATATCCAGACCCTCGCAATAAGACAACAATTCTTCGAAAAACTCTCTCTTTTCAGCATCAGCGACAGGCCCATACACATTAATAAAGGCGCTCTCCAATTGGATCTCCTTTATCTTCCCAAGTAATGCAATAAACCTTATGTTCACTATTTTATTAGTGACCTCAAACCAATTTTCATCCCACAAACTTAGAAGACCACACCAGTTGATCCCTCCGCCAGAGCGAAACAAAATCATTTAAGTAAATTATCGGATAACCTCCTTTGAATGGCGAGACTAATTTTCGGCAGTTTTGTTTCTTGAAGGAACACAATTACCGGTTTCTTAGTCGCAACCAAATTTCTAACAACTCTCGACTTCTCTTTCCTCCCTAAGCCCCTAATGTTCCACGCTATTACTGATAGATTGACCATCAACGTTGAAATTGAGAAAAGAACGCACAAAGCTTCAATGAATTATCGGGCGTTCTCCATTTCCTTGGCCTCCAAATCGATGACTTTCTATAGAAAAGCTTGTTTTCCGCCTTCGAAAGATACCCTAGCAAATTACATACTTCTCAAGTGGCCAAAGCTTCTTTCAGAAACTCCTTGAAGGTAGGCGATGAGGCTGTTGAAGAGCTTACCCGATCTAATGCTTCCACCAACAGATTCCTTCTAGTACTCCAATACAATCTTCGATCTCCATAAGGAAGATTTACCCGATGATAATCACCCTTTATTAGGTTGTTGTTCCTAGACTGAATTTTCAGATCTTCGTTTAGATCTTTGTTTCCGGGGAACTGGAGGAAATTGACTATTTGCGGTGCCAAAGGAACACGCTCAACTCTCCCTTCTCCTGCTTTGACATGTAACAGTTTTCCCACACTAATCTCTTGAGAAGGTCCAGATATCTGTGAAATGACACGAGGCTTACTTAATGGTTTGGTGAGATGGGCCATGTTAGAGTCTTCATATAATAGGTGGTCTTTAACATTTGGCCCACCCTGGCCCAACTTGTTTGGGATGGCTTCATCAAGATTACACTCTTGATTTCTTGTTAGGCTATCATGGGTCATCCGACCCCTAGGGCCCAAATGAAAGACAACACCCAAGTCGGGCTCAACTCCCCTTTGAATAAAATTATGATAAGATTCTGGCTTAAACCGACTTCTTCTTTCAGTTGATCTACTGTGTACTTTGTTAAATCGTCTCTCCCTCCTACCAGTCGGGGCGCTTCTTATCGATAAACGACTAGGCGAAGGAGATAAACTATTCCTCCGCATGGAATCATTTGATCGAATTACCATAGAGCCAATGCCCAGCTCCCCAACTTTCTCAGGCAAAACTTTGTTGGCTTCGATCCTACCTCTTGCTTCTATTAATTGCTCCTCTGTAACTTGTCCCAAGTCTCTCTTGCTTTCCCTTTTTCTATCCCCAAAAGCCCAACGACCAATATTAATACATGTTCCAGAAATACTAATCCTTTCAATAGGGGTTTTGGGCTCTTCACCGTCCAATCTTTGGGCTTCACTACCCGATGAGAGTCTTTCAAAATCCCTCAAGCACAGGCCCGCGTAATCCCCATTGAATCCCCTTATGGTTCCGAGGTAGGCTGTCTCCTTCTCATAACTAACATCCGTTTTTTTGTCTGCTGCAATGATTGCGAGTTTAGAGTTCTTTTTGTGTTGCCACTTGTCATCCCTTCTTCGAGCCACGAGGTGACTCTATTCAATGACTCTGCCAGTGACTGTTCGTTGTCTTCTTCTAGCCACTCCGACCGATCACCACCTTGGACCGCCGACGATTCCTCCTCTTTCCACCCCACCTCCGAGCAAGTTAAATCCAAAATACCCTCTGGTTTTTTTTAGACTGGTTCTATCTTAACTCCGATTTTATACGATCTCCCATCTGCAAGGATAGTGACCTGACTTGGAACATCAAAAGGGCTAACTACTCTTAGCATCATCTTTGCAACCGACATGTCCTTTCTCCCTTGCGTTTCATCTGAGATACAAACCAGAACACCCCACCTGCTTGCCAGGTTTGTGAAGAAGGTTTCATGCCAGCAATTTAGTGGGACGCCATTAAGCTCAACGGAGCAGAATGCTGTTGGAACACCAATCTCCAGCACTAGACGATCAACCCAAAATGAAAAATCCTCTTTTTTATTCGTCCAAGCTTCCTTTAAATTCTCTTCCGAGGGGAAGATTATCAGACAGAAGTTTCACGCGTAACCCCATCTAACTAGATTCACCTTTAACCCTATATTATGTAAAACTTTTTGGACAACATACAGTTCCAAATCAGTTTTAACAATCCTAGTTAGAGTGTGTTTCATCCATTCTTTCTCTTTAGCTGGTATGAATACATTAACCAGTTTTTCTTCCTTAGCATTAACATTTGGGCTTGTCAGAGCTTCTTTGAATGGCCTTCCATCGATAAACTTGTTGAATAACCCTCGTCTGGAATCCGCGTTTATTGTTTTCCCGAACAAGTTATTGTCGGATTTTCCCGGTGCCAAACTCCTACTTGCTCGTATTCTCTTCTTTTTCGCAAACTTTGCGACGGCAACTGATATCCTTCTCTTGTCGATCATCGCATTGTTAACCTTAGCTATGGCGTTATCCATGTCCTCCTTGCAACTGAAATGCACAAAAGCAAACGTAGAATCCTTATACTTCGGCCTTCGGTTGATCAGTGGGATGAAAACTTTCACAACTTCACCTTGACGCTTGAAATACTCCCAAATAGCTTTCTTAGAGACTCTCCTGCTAAGATTATCGACGAAAACTACCCATTTTGAACTGCTGGTCGAAGAGGTGACTCTTTGACTTCTTGCTCCAGTGAGGAGCCACGGGATAATACATCTGATACTATATAATCAATAAACTCTATTTTTTTCATAAATTATCCTTTAATTGATGGGATAAAGCAATATTTATTCTCTGAAATTGGAACATTTTTTCTAGTTTGATTTTTGAATTTTTTTATTCACATTAATATGTAAACTCTATAAATCTTTCATTTTTAATCTTTTACAATCTCAAAGTGTCATATCTGAACCAAAACTAAGTTCACCATGTTAGAAAAATACCAGATTTACGTACTAAATGTTACTTTTTATCCTTAATCGACAAATCTATGTTTTTGAAAACCGAAACTTATAATATGACACAAAATGTAGCCAAAAGCAAAGGGAAAAACAATACAATATAAAGCAAAACAAAAAAAACAAAAATATCCATAACTTCAACAAGTAACTTCATATCAAAGAACATTAAATTAAAGCAAAAAGCAAAGGAAAATGAGAAGAAGAGTGAAAATTAAAATCATGGTTTGGAGCAACTGTTCAAATTTCATCATCTGGTTTCTGGTAGCACTACAAATGATCTTTTAGCATCGTAAATTGGTTGATCCAATCCTCTTGCAAGAGCAGTTTAGAAAAACACATTGCATTTGCCTCCCAATTCAGGCTCCCAGATTCTCTTCATCAATGTTTCTGCAAAAAAGTAATTAGACATTTTCATGTAAGGTGTCAATATCCTTTTATTTATTTTTTAAAGCTTCAAAACGTTCTAACTGAATACTCAAAAGTGTTAGTTTCGTATCAATACGGTCTTCTGTCAGTTAATTATAAGTTTTGATATGATATGTAGTATATTTAAAACACGTGAATCAACTTTGATCTGACATGTGATGCAAGCTTTTCCATGCCATATATATACACGTGTGTTTAAAATTTTGATCCATGTTGTGGACTCGATTAGCATGTTTTGAAGTTTAGGGACTAATTTAGAATCCGACCTAATTGAGGGCATCTAGTGCAATTAAACCGAATAATTAAAAGAAGCTCTTACCTCGTCTTTTGCATCAGCAGCTTTGGCTGTTGAGGGTTTAGCATCTTCACCTTTTACGCCGTCTTCACCTGCATCAAATTCATATACTTGTATAAGACAATGCTTCCCAAAGTTAGAAATCAAGGCTTCCATCCATTATGTTACTCGAATTTGATATGTACCCGACATAGGTATATTCAAAATTTTCCTAATTCTTTCATGTATATAGAAGGTATTTGAAAGATCATATCCTAAGAGTTGGAGCAATGTAACTCATCATTTGCTCTAGTTTTTCTTGATAAGTAGATTATATATGGTCGTATACTTAAAGAAAAACGAAGAATCGGAACAATATAAGTCGTCATTCAAGCTCTTAGAAACTAGGTAATTAGCACAATGAATTCCTCAAAACTAAACTATATAATACCTCCATCTTCAGGCAAATCAGAAGTCCACAGAGTGAGATTGTCTCTCAGAAGCTGCATGATTAGGGTGCTGTCCTTATATGACTCCTCACTCAAAGTGTCCAACTCGGAAATGGCTTCGTCAAAAGCTTGCTTAGCCAAATGACAGGCCCTGCAAGTTCCCCGAAATATAACCACACATGTCACCAAATGGTTCAACCAACTAGACCATTCAACTAATTACTGTAGATATAGAGCTTATACCTCTCAGGTGAATTCATTATCTCATAGTAAAACACAGAGAAGTTAAGGGCAAGGCCGAGACGAATTGGATGAGTCGAAGGAAGATCAGTGTTTGCAGCAGCAGAAGCAGCCTAACAAGTAAAAAAAAGGGGGAAATTAGATGTGTGAAGAACATTATAATCAAATTATGGTTAACTTACCTCATAACCTTTCAATGACTGCTCAGCAGCTTCTTTCCTCTCTTGATCTGACTTGAACTCGGCAACATACCGGTAGTAATCACCTTTCCTGAATTCAATTACTTTAATGTCTCAATATATATCTAACTTAATTGCTTCATCACCGAAAACCGGTATTGTCCGGATGATTTTTGACTTGGTAGGTAAGTTTGCAACCAGAGAACATTAGTGATCTAATTCAATAAAACTAATGATCCCAGTAGCATGTAAGTTCTCAGTGGGAGAATACTACTACTACTACTACTGAATTACAGTTTATAAAACTAACAAATTGCATTCTAGTATTCGTTCCAATCGATCTGCATTTCAGGTAACATTACTTGAATGGCAATTTGAACATAACTTACATCTTGTAGTAAAAAACAGTGGCTTCACCAGAGGAGGAAGAAGGGATGAGATGCTTATCAATGATGCCCAAAATGTCAGTGCAAATGTTGGAAAGCTCTTCTTCAACTTTTCGACGGTACCCTTTGATCAGCTTAACATTCTCTTCGTTTCCTTTGGATTCCTCCTTTTGCTCAATCGAAGACATGATACGCCACGAAGCTCTCCGTGCACCGATCACGTTTTTGTATCCCACAGAAAGCAAATTCCTTTCTTCCACGGTGAGTTCACAGTTAAGTCTTGCCACTTTTTTCATACTCTCCACCATTTCTAACTCACACCCAAAAACCAAAAACACATGAAAGAAAGAAAGAAAAAATCAGACTTGAATCGTTAAAACCTGTTCAATCTCGAATGAAATTAAAAACCCATTATTATTTTTCGCATTACCTTCATAACGTTCGGCTTGTTCGGCGAGTTTGGCCAAGTAAACATGATTTTCCCTCTCTTTCTCTGGAGTGGACATTGTCGATATTGAGAATGGAGAAAGAACAAATAGAACAGTGTGGTTTTAAAAAAGGGGGGGAAATCAAATGGGAATGGGAAAGAGGAAAGGAGAAAGATGATAACTTATAGGAAAGAATCAAAGGGAGGAGAAAAGTTCAAAGGAGGCTATGAAAGGCGAAGCGCGCCATTCGTTGTTTCTTTGTTATTTTGTTTTTGTTTTTAACTTACTACGACTTATTCAAGTGCCTTTCTAATCGGACTAGTTTGGGGTTTTTTTAGGGAAAAATAATTAAATAGTAACTCAGCTATTAGCCTATTATCGTTTTGGTACCCTAATTAATTTTTGATAAAATAGTATCTAACCGTCTTCAAAATGATATCTTTTGAATTTTTTTATTTTTTTATTTCTACGTCATTTGTTATTTTTTATTATTTTTGTTTGTCCAACCAAAAGGTGGCACGTGTCACCATCCGATTAGTTGAACAAAACTAAAAGAAATAAAATGGTCTCTTTTGATGCCGAAAATAATCGAATCAAGGACATCTTGAACAAAAAGTTAAGAACTTAACCATTGAGCCAAGCAACTAATAGTGATTAAAGTCAAACAAAGAAATATTTAGCATAGCCAAAATTACCGCCTCACAATAAAACAAAATTGATACTACAAAGAATCAAACTAATATTTAAGTGAAAATACATTACGACTAAACTAAATAAATATTTATTTTTTATAAAATTAATATTAAAATAATCCTAAAAATTTAAATTTATAATCTTTTTATAAATTTAAATTTTAAATTATTTACAATCGATTATTATATTATATTTAATAATATAAAATAATAAATAATAAATTATTTTTTCATTTTGTTTGAAAATTAAAAAACTAAAAAATAACTATGTATTTATTTTCATACTATAATATTAGATAATGTAAAATTAAAATAATAAATTATTTTCTAACTTTTGGGAAATTTAAAAAATAAAATAAAATTTGTTTTTATAATATTATATTAGATAATGTAAAAATTAAAACAATAAATTTTAAAAAAATAATTTTACAAATAATTTAATATTTATATTTTATTCGAAATAAAGATTATAAATTTATTTTTTTAGGGATGTTTTAATATTAGTTTTATAACAACAATAAATATTTATTTATTTAGTTTAGTTATAGCAGAATTTAACTTAAATATTAGTTTTGGTGGTTTTTAAATAATTTAACTTAATTTAATAGTTTTGCACAATATTCATTTTACAAGGGGTTCAAGTTAGATTCTTTATGTAACAATTTTGTTTCATTTAGAGGCGGTAACTTTGGTTAAGTTTAATAATATTTTTGTTGGGTTTTAATCATTATTAGGCACTTGGCTCAGTGGTTGAGCTCTTAGCCTTTACGCAAGATGTCCTTGGTTCGTGTCTCAAATAAGGCCATTTTATTTTCTTTGGTTTGTTCAACCAATCGGAAGCTTCGTGTCACCTTCTGGTTGAACAAATAAAAGCATTAAAAATGACAAATGGCATGAAAATAAAAAAAATCTACATAAGCTTTTCCGTTAATTATAAACAGCGAAAGTACCATTTTGAAAACGAAACATAACGTTAAGCACCATTTTTTTAAAAAAATAGCTGAGGTACCAAAACGATAATGCGCTAATAGCTGAGGTATTATTTAGGTAGTTTTCTCTAATTTTATTAAAAATAATTAACTACTTGCTAGATGCTAAGTACCTTGAACTAAAGTTAGGCTTTGTGTTAATTAAGATTAAATGATGCCAAACTTGGTTCAAGTGGTAAGCAGGTCTTGAGTTTGAGTGTATTCGAAAAAATTTCGTCGAAAGACTTATCCATCAAAATTAAATATGTGACGCGGGCTGATCTAAATTAATCAAGATAAAACCTTGAATAACCGAGAAGTCAATAAAAAAAAAACTAAGAGTACATGATTGGTGCAACATTCCATTAATAATTTACTTTCTCAAGCTTAATTTACACAAACAAAACGTTCGATGTTGTAAAATATTGTATGAAGGACGAATTGAATACTCAAGAATTCACAAATAAAGTATTGTTAAAAATTATTATTTCTCAACTCCAAAAGTCAAAGGGGTTGTAGCTTAAATGGTAGAGCGCTGGCTTTGCATGCGAGAGGTACAGGGTTCAATCCCCTGCAACTCCATTTGGCTCCTTACACATCTAAAATTTACAAATCAGGCAATTCGCGTTTATGGTTCTTTACTTTTTTGCCAAGTTTTTTCCACCCTTATATGATGATGGGGAATTTCATATAGGGGTGGGAATTGTCGGGTATCCGGAAAATCGGGTACCCGGTTCATCCGGGTATCTCTTTAAACGGTCCGTGTCTCGGTCCATTATATTTGGGTACTCGGAATTCGGGTACCGGGTACCCGGTTTTTATTTTTTTTATTTTTTTATTTTAAAATTAAAAAAATCACATGTTAAACACAAAAATATTTTAAAAAAATTAAACTTAAAACTTAAAACAATATAATACAAAGATAGAAAAATGTAGGGATTTAAACTTAATTTTAGAGTGAAAATATTAAGAAACATAAAATAAAAATATAATTTTAAATATAAAAAATATATATTAAATTTTATCGGGTCGGGTCGGGTACGCGGTAAGGGAAAACTTTCGGCCCGTGTCCCGGGAAATTTACCAGGTCGGGTAATTTTTTTTCGGAAATTACCCAGTATTTTAGTTTCGGGTCGTCGGGTTTTCGGGTCGGGTCAATCGGGTCGGGTATTTTCTCCCACTCCTAATTTCATATAGGCTTCAAAATATTAGTAATTCGATAGTAGATGAAGGGTTTGAGTTGTGCACTTGTGACATGATGGAGACATTATTTCAGTTTTTTAACTACGATATCTGATTTATTAGTCGATTAATTCATATCGATCATTATAGATATTATTTAAGTTCAATTTATTATAATGTTGAGGCAATGAAAAAATTAATGATTTGTGAAAGAAAAGATTAGTAAATTAAATACTAGTAAACAGTTAAACGCGCACGATTGAGCAAGCTATTAGATTAAAAGAAGAAGGAATTGATAAGCCAAATATAAGTGATGTTGATTAAACGCTACCGTATGAGTTGTTAGCTGAGTTATTTTATCAGGAAGTGTTTTAAATAAATAATGAGTTGTTAGCTGAGTTATTTTATTTTGTCTAAATGTTGTCGTATGAGTTGTATTAAGATAGGGTTGGCAACCGAAATTAGAGCAAGTCTGATTTTGGAAATTGTTTCTGTTGTCTTCATCCCTTTTCTCTGAAATACAATTTCCATCGTTTTTGTCTCACACTTGTTCTTATCGGTAACATTTTCTTTAAGTTCTCTTTGGATTAAATAACAACAAAGATATCAGAGACACACGACCTGGCTATAGTTGATGGTATTCAAACTCGTTCACAACAAGAATCAACAAAAATACAATCGAATTTTAAGGAGCTGGAAAAGCGTTTGGAAGACAAGATTGAGAAAACTCTTACGAATAAGGTTCAGGATATCCGATTAGAGGTTAGCGGCGTTCGTGACGAAATGAAAGGGCTGCGAACTGTTATGGCAGAGGGTAAGAAGGTGGATTGGAAATTAGGGTTCGTGAAAGAGGAGAATTGGGGCTCAGGTAATCGAAAGAGGACTGATAAGACGGGACCGAACGACAGCGTTTCAATTAAGGATGGTATCGTCCTAAACGACAGCGTCCAGGGAAATGATATGCTGAGGAATGGAAACGGGCCTGACTCGGCTGAGAGCCCAGAGGAGAATGCAGCCCGCACGTGAGTTAAAGAATATAGCTGTTAGAGAGAATTATGCTAGTGTTGACACCTGTCCCTAAATAACACTGTGTCTGTATGGTATTTTACCAGAATCGTTGTACTGCATTTTACATATTGAATGAATGAATGAAACAGTCATCTTCTTATCCTATCAATTCTCTCCTGAAACCCTATCTTCTTCTTCTTAATTACAATTTTCACGGCCGAGCTGTGACAACTTGGTATCAGAGAGCCTTAACCGATCCCTCCTCGCAAACCTGGGAAAGCCAAAGAAAAACCAACAAATGGCAGAAAGTTCAGACCTTGCTTTGATGCAGAAACAAATGAGAGAAATCCAGGATCAGTTAAAGAAACTGGATGATGAAAACATTACTCCTAAATGGTGGGACAAGCAAAGGAATGAATGGGAAGGAAGATTCAGTGCCTTAGAAAGCAGAATGAGTACCACACAAGGATACACTGAGAAAATCTTCAACATCTTATCTGCAAAAACCGAAGAAATGAGCCCTGGGAGCACGGGAGCTTCCACACCTGAACCATCCATGAAAAAAGACACTGGTAAGAAACCTATTCCAGTTACTGTTATTGATGAGAATGCAAGGTATACTTATAAGTATGGTGAACCTGGAATACTGAACCAAAAACCCTCCCAACCCACAAACAACCCTCAGATCACACTGAACCGAAACAAACAAAAAATGGGAGAGGAAAGAACAGAGGAAACCTACATGTTTGAAAGAAATACTCAACCAAACCAGTCCACAGGATTTAAAGGAGTGACCTTTAGACCTAAACTAGAGTTACAAGTGTTTGATGGAACTAACTCTAGAAGTTGGATAAAAAAATGTGAGAAATACTTTACCTTGCTTGAGATACCAGAAGAGCAGATGCTGGATGTGGCCTCTATGCACTTTGTGGGCAGGGCTGAAGCTTGGTTTGATAGTTATGTCACTCAGAAACATCAGTTTACTTGGAGAGAATTCACAGCTGACCTTTGCCATAGGTTTTGTGACAAGACCTACATAGATATTGTGGAGGAGTTTAGTAAATTGATCCAAAGAACCACAGTGGAGGAATACCAAGCAAAGTTTGATGAACTAGTACCATACATGGTCCAACACAATCCATCCTTAAGTGAGCAATACTTCTTGTCTAGTTTCATTAGTGGCCTCAAGGAGGAAATTAGACACAGAGTAAAAATACATCTACCTCCTACATTGGCAGAAGCCTACAGACAAGCCAGACTCTATGAACTCTCACTCGAGTTTGAAAAACAAAAAACCAAACCCTCCTACAAATATTCAAGCTACACCAGTCCAGTGACACCTCAAAAAACCCCCCCTCCCATTCCCAATTCACAACAAAAACCATTCACACCAAACCAAAAACAAGCATTGCTCGACTATAGAAAACTCAACAATCTGTGTTTCAAATGTGGGGACAAGTTTTCTCCGGGCCATCTGTGCAAACAAAAACAACTTAATTCTATGGAAGAAGAGGACAATCCTGTAGAAGAGGACATTGAAGCTGAACCTGACACTGATTTGACAGAGGACAAAGCTGCAGATAATGGGTTAGAAATTTCTATTAATGCTCTTACTGGAAGTGTAGGACACAGTACCCTCAGAATTCAAGGCACAATTAAAGGCAGACCCTTAAGCATCTTAATTGACAGTGGTAGCACACACAGTTTTGTCAATCCTGGATGGGCAAAGGAGGGTCTCGAAGTCATTCCTACTGCTCCTCTGGTTATTACTGTTGCTAATGGTGAAAAATTATACAGTCAGGCTAAATCTAAGCAGCTTAGTTGGAAAATGCAGGGTCATCAGTTTCAGCATGATTTCAGGGTCCTAGTAATGGGAGGCAGTGATATGGTGCTAGGGGTGGATTGGATGAAACACTACAGTCCTATTAGCCTTGACTTCAATCACATGACTCTAAGTTTCTTACAAGGAGATGAGTTAATTGTTCTGAAGGGTACAACAACAAAACCTTCTATTAAACTCATCACTGGTGACAAATTACAGAAAATGACAGGCAAAGATGCAGATCTTATGGGGGAACTTTACTTACTCAACATTGAGGGTGAAGAACATGCAGAACACCCTGCAATTACAGCAGTTTTAGATTCGTTTGAGGATGTTTTTCAGACTCCTCATGGGATGCCACCAGAGAGAGCACATGACCATGCAATCACCCTTAAACATGACTCTCAACCAGTTAATCTCAGGCCTTACAGGATACCTCACCATCAGAAACTCGAGGTAGAGAAACAGATTGAAGAAATGCTAGCTTCCTCTATCATTAAGACTAGCAAAAGCCCCTTTGCCTCACCTTGTGTCCTAGTCAAGAAAAAAGATGGTTCCTGGCGTTTGTGTGTGGATTACAGGCAATTAAACTCCTTAACTATCAAAAACAAGTTCCCAATTCCTGTTGTGGAGGACCTGTTGGATGAACTACATGGTGCAGCACTTTTTTCTAAAATTGATCTTAGATCTGGTTACTGGCAAATCAGAGTTAAAGCTGAGGATACCTACAAGACTGCTTTTAGAACTCATCAAGGGCATTATGAGTTCAAAGTCATGCCATTTGGCTTGACAAATGCCCCTGCTACATTCCAGTCACTTATGAATACTGTCTTCCAACCCTATTTGAGAAAGTTTGTCCTGGTTTTCTTTGATGACATACTGGTCTACAGTAAAACACTTTCTGATCACTGTGAACATTTGAAAGTGGTCCTGAATCTTCTAAGGCAACATCAACTTTATGCAAAGAAATCTAAATGTTTCTTTGGTCAGAATCAAGTTGAGTATTTGGGACACATTATTTCTTCTAAGGGTGTTGCTACAGATCACACTAAGGTTGAAGCTATGAGCCATTGGCCTTTTCCAAAAACCTTGAAAGCTCTTCGAGGATTCCTTGGGCTTACAGGCTACTATAGAAGATTTATTAAGAATTATGGGAGCATAAGCAAGCCTCTTACTGACATGCTCAAGAAAAATAATTTCATTTGGACCCCTGCAGCTGAAACAGCTTTCACTGATCTTAAGCATGCTATGTGCCAAGCACCAGTTTTAGCTCTCCCTGATTTCTCTAAAACCTTTTGTTTGGAGACCGATGCAAGTTCCAGGGGAATTGGAGCTGTACTTTCCCAAGATGGTAGGCCTATAGCTTTTCTCAGTAAGGCTCTAGGTCCTAAACATAGAGACACTTCTGTTTATGAAAGGGAGTACTTAGCTATTTTGCTAGCTGTAACTAAATGGAGGCATTATTTTGAGTGTGGCTCTTTTATTATCAAAACCGACCATGAGGCTTTGAAACATCTCCTTGAGCAGAACTTGACAACTTCCATACAGAAGAAAGGGCTTACAAAGCTATTAGGGTTGGACTATGTCATTCACTATAGGAAAGGGAAACAGAATGTGGTTGCAGATGCTTTATCAAGACAAGACCCTGAACTTTTTCAACTCACTGCTACTACTATTATTCCTGCTTGGGTCACTGAAGTTGAAAACAGCTATCTCTTAGATGAATTTGCACAGAGAAAAATTACTGAACTCACTGTCTCTACTGTTCCAGATCAACAATGGACTTTTTCTAAAGGTATTCTGCGCTACAACAAACGAGTCTATGTGGGACAACATGGTGATCTAAGGCTCCAACTCCTAAGTCAGCTTCATGATTCCCCTTTGGGAGGACATTCGGGCATCCAAGGTACATATCAGAGGCTTAAACCTTATTTTTATTGGCTGGGGATGAAGAAAATGGTACAAGACTATGTCAAACAATGTGATACCTGCCAAAGAATTAAAGATGAAAGGGTTCCTAAACCTGGTCTTCTACAACCACTGCCTATTCCTACTCAAGCATGGCAAGTAATTACAATGGACTTTATTGAGAGCCTCCCTAATTCATCTAAGTTTGATACAATCCTAGTCATTGTGGATAAGTACACTAAGTATGGTCACTTCATTCCTCTGGCACATCCATTCACTGCTACTGAAGTGGCCAAGCTCTACTTAGACAATATTTATAAGCTTCATGGTAGTCCCAAACTTGCTATTTCAGATCGTGACAAAATCTTTACTAGCATCTTTTGGAAGGAACTCTTGAAGAAACTGGGTACTAACCCCCTATTTAGTACTGCCTACCACCCAGAGACCGATGGTCAAACGGAGCGGCTCAACCAGTGCCTAGAGCAATATTTGAGAGGTTTCTGTTTTTTGAAACCTAAAGCTTGGACTAAATTTTTGTCCCAGGCAGAGTGGTGGTATAATACCAATTTCCACACTGCTTTAGGCCTCACTCCATTTGAAGCTCTGTACGGGTACAAGCCCCATGAAATGGAGTGGATAACTGACTCGGCAGTTCAAGGAGTAACAGACATCTTATCTTCCAGAGCCCTAACAGCTAAACTACTACAAGACAATCTACTCAAAGCACAAGCACGAATGAAACAAAATGCTGATAAAAAACGCTCTGAGAGAGTCTACTCAGTAGGGGATGAAGTATACCTGAAGCTTCAGCCTTATCGACAATCCTCAGTGGCACTTCGGAAACACTTGAAGCTAACAACTCGCTACTACGGCCCCTACAAAATTGTCAAAAAAATTGGTGTGGTTGCTTATCAATTACAACTTCCACCCACCGCAAAGATCCACCCTGTGTTTCACATCAGCCTCCTCAAAAAGAAAATAGGGGATAAAGTTCCTACCTCACTTGAACTCCCAGCTGTTAATGAAGAAGGCCAACCAAAAGTCTACCCTTTACAGATCTTGGACAAACGCATGGTGAAACGCCAGAACCGCGCCGTCACCCAACTTTTGGTTCAGTGGGTTAACCTGGGACCTGAGAACGCCACCTGGGAGGACTTCACGGTGCTGCAATCCCAATTTCTGGACTTTGATCCTTGGGGACAAGGATCGATTGCAGAGGGGAGTATTGTTATGGCAGAGGGTAAGAAGGTGCATTGGAAATTAGGGTTCGTGAAAGAGGAGAATTGGGGCTCAGGTAATCGAAAGAGGACTGATAAGACGGGACCGAACGACAGCGTTTCAATTAAGGATGGTATCGTCCTAAACGACAGCGTCCAGGGAAATGATATGCTGAGGAATGGAAACGGGCCTGACTCGGCTGAGAGCCCAGAGGAGAATGCAGCCCGCACGTGAGTTAAAGAATATAGCTGTTAGAGAGAATTATGCTAGTGTTGACACCTGTCCCTAAATAACACTATGTCTGTATGGTATTTTACCAGAATCGTTGTACTGCATTTTACATATTGAATGAATGAATGAAACAGTCATCTTCTTATCCTATCAATTCTCTCCTGAAACCCTATCTTCTTCTTCTTAATTACAATTTTCACGGCCGAGCTGTGACAACTTTTGTTGGAGAAACTCGTGGGTAAAACAGACGCTTCAGTTGGGCTTCTAGGAGCTTTCTCAATGGACTTGGAATTGGCTTCTTCTAAAGAAGATGATGGGGTAATAGTGGGTGAATTCAACCACAACTCGTACAGGTTGAAATGCCCAAATTTTGACGGCTCTAATTTTAGAGATTAGTGGTCTAAGCTGGAGGCGTTTCTTTCAGCTGAGAAGGTCCATGTGAAATTTTGTGTTCGATTGGTGATGCTTCATTTGGAGGGAGATGCACTATAGTGGCATCACTTTTTTGAGCGCAATGTTGGGGGAACTGACAAGTTGAGTTGGGAGCCTTCTTTGAAATCGATGAAAGACCGTTTTACTCCGGATGAAATTAAAAATTCGATGGGAGAATTGGTAGCTCTTCGACAAACTACATTCGTTGACCAATATTATGTCGATTTTGTAAGTATTCTCAACCAGATTCAACTATCTGATGCTTATGCTCTTAGCATTTTTATTACAAATTTGCGATGGAAAATTGGCCAATATGTTAGAGTATTTCAACCCAAGGACTTACTGGATGCATTTCGATTAGCATTGCATTTTGAGCAGATAATATTTCAGCTATTTAGGAAGGGTTATTCTAGTTGGGGGAGGTAACAGACCCCTGTTTTATCATTCACATTAACTGTTCCTTCCACTTTCAGTAGAGGGGGACATCTTCTATAGTAGTTAAAAATTTTGGTGGTCCAATTACTCCTCTACAGAGTTTCATACAATCTTCTGTTTTCAATAGTAAGATGACATCTCCTAAGAAGGGAGTTCTTGCTACTAGTAATGGTCCTGGAAAGCTGTCTGCTTCAGAGATAGAAGAGAAAAGATGCAAGGGTCTTTGTTATTGGTGTCTTGCAAAGTATACTCCTCGTCACAAGTGCACTAGGTCCCAGTTGTATAAACTATTGATGGACTGAAAGGGAGAATGAACAAGAAGAATTTGTGGATTGTGAAGAGAAGTTAGAACCTGAAAATTCTGAGGTTGTAGGTTCTGACATTCTCGTGCTCTCATTACAAGTTATGTGGGGGTAGTAGGGTGTGAAACCATGAAGATTTTGGTGGTAATTCAAAAATAACAGTGGGTCGCTTTAGTGAATTCTGGCAGCACACATTATTTCTTAAGTTTGGGGTTAGTTAAGGCTTGTGGACTGGTAGTTGAGCAGAAACATCAAATGAAGGTTACCATGGCTGATGGTGGATCTCTTCATACTCAGGAAATTTGTAGAGAGGTTTAGTGGCACTCTCAAGGACATTCTTACAGTACCGATTTTTTGGTTTTACCCTTAAAAGGGTGTGACATGGTCCTAGAAGTATAATGGTTGGCTTCCTTAGGGGCTATACAATGGAATTTTTCACAGTTGACTCTGCAGTTTCAACATTTAGGGAAGGAGATAAAATGAAAAGGCCTATTACCAGGACCTGTCCAATTACTTGAAGAGAACAAAGGATCGAAAATTTTGAAGGGATCGAGGATAACTCCTGGCATGTCTTTGCTTACCATAAAGACACAAATAGAAATTCAACTAAATGGTAACCCTGTACCTGCAGATTTACAGCAGTTATTGTGTGATTTTACCAATGTTTTTCAAGAGCCTAAAAGGTTACCTCCCAACAAGGGACATGGGCACAAAATTGCATTGAGAGATGAACATGCGGTGGTGAAGATAAGACCATACAGATACCCTACGGTGCAGAAGAATGAGATAGAAAAGTTGGTTCATGAGATGTTACAAACAGAAATAATAAGAGACAATTCTAGCCCGTTTGCCTCACTCATTGTCATGGTTAAAAAAAAAGATGGCACATGGAGACTTTGTATAGACTATAGGCAACTGAATCAACTAACATTGAAGGACAAGTTTTTCATTCCCATAATTGAGGAGTTGCTTGATAAGTTAGGGGCTGCAAGATTTTTTTTCTAAATTGGATTTAAGATCCGAATACCATCAAGTTAAAATGTGGGAAGCTGATATTTAGAAGGCTGCCTTCAAAACACATGAAGGACACTATAAATTTTTGGTTATAGCTTTCGGGCTAACTAATGGCATGGCCACTTTTCAAGGGCTGATGATGCTATTTTTAAAAAGCTTCTAAGGAAAAATATGTTAGTCTTCTTCGATGATATACTTGTGTATTCAGAAACTTGGGAAGAACATTTGAAGCATTTGAGGGAGGTTTTGGAATTGCTTCAACATCATCAATTGTTTGCAAAGCGTAGTAAGTGCACATTTGGGGCAATAGAAATGGAGTATTTGGGCTATATTATTTCAGGGGGTTTTATCTCCATGGACAAGGACAAGGACAAGGTTTAGAGTGTGTTGGATTGGGGCACTCTTTCGAATATTAAGGAACTCAGAGGGTTTTGGGGACTTTCTGATTGCTATAGGCGATTTATTAAAGGATACGGAGGCATTGTGAAACCTTTAACTGAGTTACTTAAAAATAATGCGTGTGGTTGGAATCAGGAAGCATAAGCTGACATGTCTAATTAAAATCTGCCATGGCTAAGGCACCTGTTTTAACCTTACCCAACTTCAATAAGGAGTTCATATTAAAAACAAATGCTTCAGCACTTGGTGTTGGAGTTGTGCTATTGCAAGAAGGTAGACCAATTGCTTATTTTAGTAAAGGGTTGGGTGTGAAGCATCAGGTTCTATCCATTTACAAGAAAGAAATGTTGGTCGTTCTTTTGGCAGTAAAGAAGTGATCGTCTTACTTGGTGGGAAGACATTTTAAAATAAGGACGGATCACCAGAGTTCACGATTTTCGACAAAAAATTAGGCAACAACACCTGCTCAACAGATTTAAGTGGCCAAAATGATGGGGTTCGATTATGAAATTTGTTATAGAAGGGGAGCTAGTAACACTGTGGTTGATGCGCTCTCCAAAGATCTAAAATTTTACAATGAAAAACTCATGGTTATCAGTAGTTTCAACACTGATTTGGTGGGAAAAAACTGCCAATCTTGGATAAATGATGTGAAACTTTAGAAGCTTATTTTTGAACTGAAATTAGATGCTGCTTCTCATTCCAAATATGCTTGGGATGGACAATTTTTAAAAAGGAAAGAAAAGTTGGTAGTTGGGGAGGATGCTGAATTGAAAAAAATTATGATTGATCTGTTTATCAAAAAAATTTTGGGGGTCATTCAGGAGCTGATGTTACAAGTAAGAGAATGTCCTTTTGCCTTTATTGGAAAGGAATAAAGAAGGCAATAAGAAGCTTGGTGAGGGAAAGTCAAAGAAACAAGTACGATAACCATCTCAAACTTGGGTTGCTTCAGCCCTTACCAATACCATACAAAGCTTGGTGTTCGATCAGCATGGACTTTATTGAGAGATTACTCATTTCGAAGACTAAGGATACTATTTTTGTGGTGGTTGACAGACTCACCAAATATGCACATTTTATGACTTTGACGCATCCATTCACAGCCTTGAATGTAGCTCAGGTATTCATGAACAACCTATTTAAATTACATAGGTTACCAGAAATTATAATTTGTGATAGAGATAAAATATTTATGAGTATTTTTTTGAAAGAAGTTGTTTGGTAAATTGGGAGTTACTTTGGCATTTTTGACAGCGTATCACCCTAAGACAGATGGGCAGACTGAGGTGGTTAACAAGTGCTTAGAAACGTACTTGAGATGTATGACGAGGGAATCACTCAGAGAGTGGACTAGTTGGTTGTCATTGGCAGAATGGTGGTATAACAGATCACACCACTAAGCTATCAACACAACTCCTTACCAAGCCCTATATGGACAGGAACCTGCTGTGCACTTACCTTATTTGGCTAGAGAGTCCTTGGTTGCTACGGTTGACAGGAATTTATAAGTCAGGGAAGCTGTTGTGAAGATGTTAAAATTCTACGTACAACGAGCCCAAGAGAGAATGAAAAAACAAGCAGATAAAAAGAGAAGTGATAGACAATATAGGGTGGGAGATTGGGTGTATTTAAAATTTCAGCCCTATCGACAACAATCAGTGCAATCTAGGAAGAATCAGAAACTTCCTCCCAAATAGTTTGGACCCTTTCTTGTTGAGGAGACAGTGAGAAAGGTTGCATATAAACTGAAGCTACCTGTGGGGTCTAGAGTGCACCCAACATTCCATGTATCACGGCTTAAAAAACGCGTTGGATCAATCTGATTTACAAGTTGTGGGTATGAGTGAGACTATTATCAAAGAACCTATGAAAATTATAGGCAAAAATATGGTCAAATGGGGAAATCAAGTTATTTTCGAAGTTTTGGTAGAGTAGACCAACCTTTTTTCTGAGGATGCTACTTGGGAACTCTTTTACAAGCTGAAGATGAATTTTCCTCATTTTAATCCTTGAGGACAAGGATTCTCTAGAAGAAGGGAGTAATGATGCAAGCTTTTTATCAGGAAGTAAACGTTGCCGTTTTAAATAAATAATTAGTTGTTAGCTGAGTTATTTTATTTTGTTTAAACGTTGTCGTATAAGTTGTATTAAGATAGGGTTGGCAACCCAAACTAGAGCAAGTTTGATTTTAGAAATTATTTCTGTTGTCTCATCCTTTTCTCTGAAATACAACTTCTATCGTTCTTGTCTCACACTTGTTCTTATCGGTAACATTTTCTTTAAGTTTTCTTTGGATTAAATAGCAATAATATGATGGAGAAGTTATTTCAGTTTTTTTTAACCACAGTATTTGATTTATTAGTCGATTAATTCATATCGATTATTATAGATATTATTTAAGTTCAATTGATTATAGTGTTGAGGCAATGAAAAAATGAATGATTGATGAAAGAAAAGATTAGTAAGTTAAATATTAGTAGACGGCTAAACGCGCACGATTGAGCAAGTTATTGGATTAAAAGAAGGGATTGATAAGCCAAATATCAGTGATGTTGATATTGCAGAAACATAGGCAAAAAAAAGGTTTTTGGTATATCGTTTCTCACTTGCCATGTTTAACTTTATTTCATTGTAGTCGGTGATCGATTCGGATTATTTAATTGTACTTTTTATTATGCAAGTAAATTGGTCTATGAGTCGTACAATCAAGTCTTGATAGAATTTGAGATAATTTTAGACCGATTCAACTCATCTAAATTCAATTAAGATAATAAAAATAATTTAAATTTAATTATAAAAAATAAGAATGTTTTTAATTTTGATTAATTTTCTAACAATAAAACGGGACAAATACAAAGGAATGAAGGATTACAATTTTATCGAGAAAGATTACTTTGTTTGGCAAGAGGGGAAGTAAAATTTTATATCAAGAAAGTTATATTAAAATTTTAAGAATTAGTAGGTGCGAAATTAAATCATCGATATAAATTTAAAAAGTACCTAATTATATATAAATTTCATAGATATGACCGCATCCGAGTAACAATTTCTGATTAGCAAAACGAGTAACAATTTCTGATTAGCAAAGCCTTAAAACATAAATCCATTTGAGAGAGAGAGAGAGATTGTTTGATATCTATTAGTAATCATCACATTTCATGGAGCCATTGCACAGCAATAAAATTGATGGTTCAATACCAAAATAATAAAGAAATCAACAAACTCAAAATTAAGACCAAGAGAGGGGAAAAAATATATATGTGGATGAATGAATTGCTACAAATACCTTGACAAAGAAAACGAAATCGCAGCTACTTTTGCAGCAAACCTCGTTTCTAAAGCTAATCTACAATCCTCCACCCTGCTCCTTCAGCCATTTGTATCAAACCACTTCACACTCCACAGCGTAGCTCATCTTGTCATCCTCTGCCAAAACACCCTACATCATCAGTTCTAAGACATACTCTTTCGCTACACAAAATGCTAGCTAACTGCTGATTCCTAAAATCCGGTTTGTAGTACGTATACCATAAGAAGCTTGAAACGATTCATGCCAAGCGTGTGTGTGCATGCATTGGTGTGACAAAAGGTGTTTTGGTGGATTAATTTGAAGATTACCAGATCAAGAAATGTTTACCATCCGCAGGCTTGAGACCTTTCGGTGCTAAATCAATCATTTCTTCAGAAAAGGTTTCTGACAAACGAGTAGGCGCTGATCACTACCATTCTGAAGGTCGATCACCCTTGCATCCCATCGTATTTGTGTAGCATGTGCACGTGCCAACTCTATAACTCCTAATTTATCGGAGAGCACAACCCAGCCCTGCAAAAAACACAAACTCTGATTATGAATATTGATAACTTCTAATATTCTGTTGTGAAAGTAGGTAATAACTATTTCAGAAACAATTAATTCACGCAACAAATTCTAGGGTGCCTCAACAAATGGAAATGTAGGGCATTGATTAGAAACCAAATTCTTTTTGGAGGAGGGTTATTCAGGAGAATTAGGGTGCTTAATTTCAAGCACAAACTCTGGAGAGAAAAAAATTAATACCTCAGGACGAAGAATTCGATCCATCTCTATAAATAATTCCATCAAACCACACCTCTCTGAAGTGAGAAGTGAGAGGAGTCCATCTGCATGAAGCATGTCATATGTTCGAGGATATGTTGGGAAGGGTTCACACCTGTACAGCACCAGACACATAAGATAAAAATGTTCTTTCAGCATTTGGAATATGCATCAGAAATGAGCAAGCTTAAAAAGAAGATTTGAATGTTTAACTTGATCCCAAAGAGAGAAAACTGTATATACAGACTCCAAATGTAAATTTTATTAACAAACAGCAATCTATTACAGTTAATCGTGTCCTTTTTTTGGAGGGGAAGTTAACCATGTCTTTACTTGCTACCTTGATTTGAGCAAATAAGCCAATTATAGTTCAACAACTCAAGGTTCAGTAGATGCAGAAAAATTATAGGCTACAATAACATTCAATTTTAAGAATGAATCTGCATTAAAACAAACCATTTTAATCTTTAGCAGAATCTTTATGACCCAAAATTTAATTGTTATCACAAACAAAGATGTTAAAACTCAAACTCCAAAACAAGCGCATAGCTATCAACTTAAACATATTGCTTTGATGAAGTTGTAAAATAACTAACCAGTCATGCAAAACACCAAGAAAACCCCGGTCGAGAATGAGAGGAAGTGTATTACGTGCCCTAACAGGCACCACATTCATCACCCACACCATTTTCTTTTCCTCTAGTAATGCAGCATTCAATCCCCCATAATGAGCATTCATGTCCATCACATTGCGTACCATATTAAATGGAGGCAAAGGATCTTCATCTCCTGGCCTCTTGGGATGGTCAGAGAAAATTAAGGGTGTAAGCAAAGACCAATAGTTTTTTAAAGCTAATTTCCAGACTTGCAAGTCTTCAAAGAAATCCTCCTGACTGACTCCTGCAAAGATTAAATTATATCAATATGCTAGTCAATTAAACCATATACTACATAAACTACAGATTGCATGTTGCAGCACAATAGCAACATACAAAAGCATGTGCAGGGAGAAAAAATGAGTTGGAACAATACTTTCCATGAACTTCAAGGTCCGCTGAGTTCATATCTGAGCTAGAGGACCTGTTCTGAATAGGAATCCAGCGTTTGCTGGAAGTTCCAGTAATACATGGCACCAAAGCCCGATAATAGGATGCATCATATCCTTCTTTGCAAAGGGGCACATCATTCTTCCTGCTATATTCCAGAAATAGAAGTTAGAAAAACAACAGAGCAGGTCTGACAGTTACAAGTTAAGTAAACCAAATACAACTAATTCAAAGTAAAAGGGTATAAGACAACCTAAAACCATTTTACAAAATTAAAAGCCAGTTCCATTATGAAATTTAACTAAGATTTAACAACAGAAGAGTGAAAATTATAAATGCCTACTCACTTAGAAGAATAACAATGAGCATCAGCAGTTTTCTGCCAGATAAAAGTATCATCCTGCTGAGCAATAAGACTCCAACAAATTTTCTCAGTAAACTGTTCCAGTGGAGTTAACATGTTTCTTTTCTTTGTACTGGTTGAACTTCCACGCGGCTTACTTGTTGGTGAGGTCAAAACAAAATAACCTCCAGGCTTGAGTAACCGATCTATCTCTATAAGGAACATCCCCTCTGCTTTACAAAGTCATAATTAGACAGCAAATCATATTTAATTTCAGAATAGGGCAGCTATTTGAGGACAAATTTACAGCACTCAAATACATTTCATGCCTAGCAGTGTCATTAAGCTTAACATAAAGCACTGTTAATAATGCACTACACTTGGTGCATTGGCATAAAGTCATGCTTTTTCAACAAAATTCTATAATGAAAGACATAGTGATTATCAGCAAAAACAGAAGGAAAAGAATTGTGGTATAGCCCATTTTCCCAAATAATTCTGAAAGTTAAAGAGAAGAGTATCAATAAATAACAGAATCCTAATATCAAACTGATAAAGTACCTTTCTTGTCCCAAACAATACCGCACTGTGCACAATGAACCATGTCATATGATAATGATGGGTATGGCAGTTGTCTTGATAAGAAATTGCCAATCATTGCTGGAAGACCTCTCTCAAGAGCTAGTTGAACTTGGCTTCCAGTTGCCTCATATGCGGCAATACAAAGAGCCATTAACTTTCGTGAAACTAAATGAGCTCCAAAACTTCCAAATCCGCAACCAATATCGAGTACAGTGCGCACCTGTAATCAAAGTAGGAGATTAAATATACAGTGCAGATAGTTTTAGTTCCCCTTAAGACCATACAATATCTTTCTTATATTTTTAAACAAGACAAGCTAAAATATTAGGGGGGGAAATAGTTCCCAAAATATCATACTCCTAAAGCTCAAGGTACCCCATAGCGCTAGAAGTAGTAGAAAACTACGATAAAGTGAAATAGAAGACATACACCGGCTTGAAAAAATTCGGAGTCACTTCCCAGTCCCAACATCTCTGCAATCTGGCGAGAATAATCTTTGACACCATCAAAGATTAAGCCATCCTCGGGGTGAAAAGCAATTTGATTCTCTTCTAACAACATGATTCTAGAAAATTTGTCAAAATATAAATAGGTAAATCAAAAAGCTGCTTTTGATCACATACAGAACAATGAAAGAATATAAGCAGCTAACGAAACCAGACACCGTGATTTCTAAAACGTAAAGTTTGTAAACAAAGGAGATAGGCTTCATACTTTGCCACTTTTACAGAGCATCCAAAAGCATTTAACAAATACCTTTTTGTCATGCTTCCAGAAGAAAGGAATTGGTCTTTTGTTATCTTAACATTTCCACTCCATATCACATCCCTACCAGCGGGCCAACGGAGTGGGATCTTATAATCTTTTGGCGGGCGAACTAAACACCAGTTTCCTTGCCCAGATACTTCACAATGCCTATCAAACTCCTCTCCATCTTTAAACCCTAATATAGTATTTGCTGTCACATTGTAACAAGGTACATAATTTTCTCTTTCTTTACTACAAATGCCAAGCTCCCTTTGCCGACTAGCTCCCGACACGATAGTTCTCAACTCAAAATAGTCAACTGCTGCTTGTTCCTTTAGCCTTCTATAGTTTGTATAGATCTCAGGTACCGGAGTGGAAGTTACGGAGTCAAAGGAATTAGAAGAAGATGATCCAAAGACTGCAATCAGCACAAGCACACTGACAAAGCACAATAACAACCAGCTGACAGGCGGTCTAGGACCGAAAATAATAGATAGTTTATTGAGCCAGGGGCTTCTCATGTCCAAAACTTTAAACGTTTAAAGATTGGAAAACCACTAAATCACCAACCCCTTTAGCTTAAATCTGCAAGAATAGCGAAAAACATAACCTATCATCACATACAAGCTTCTGCATATGTTACAATGAATCTGGATAAGCCCAACAAGCATCGAAACCCCCTATTCTACACTCCTCCCAGCACCGATCTTTCGCTAACCATCACAGGCAACAGATCCAAAGTTCACAATAAATCCACCATAACCAGTATATATAAAAAGCCACAAAAACCAAGCTGAATTTCAATTCCTTATTACGGATCAATGATTCCACCTTCAGAAGTGAATTACACAACTCCTGATCCAAACCTTGAATCCAAACAGAGCCAACGGAAACTCAATTTTGAGTAATGTCAATCCCTCAATCTCCAGCAAATGACCAAATCGCATGAAGCTGCAATGATCCACTAAAATCAGGACTCAAAAACAAGGAAATTGTGATTCATAAAGGTGAATTTGGCAGACGAAATGACATTGAATCTAACGATACTTTTCTACCGGAATTAACATCCTTAGAAAAAAAAAAGAGGAAACGCTAAACTTTCCGGTTTTAGAATCCACAAAACGGAAGGCAGATCTCAAAAAAGGAAACATAACAGATCAAGACGATTAAAAACCAACCGAAGTAAATCAAAAATACAACAACAAAACAAAAACAGAAGCAAATAGGGTTTACGTGGGAGCTTACCGGTGGAGATTCAAAATCTGGAAATTGACAAATGGAGGAGAGAGTGATTGAACATCAAAAACAGAAGTGTTATTAATGAGAAAAAAAAAAGTATTTTTTATGTTAATAAAATAATCAGATCTGAAGGCAAATGGACGAACAGAGAGCAGAAATGAAATGATTTAGTAACATGAAAAATGATTTGTTTAATTTGGATTTATGATGTTTGGCTGTTTGCCGACTTTTATTATTATTTTTGTTTATTTGATTTATTACTTGCCAAATTTTGTTCCGGCCCCTCCTCTATGCTCAAATTCAATATTTAGCTTGTTTTTTTTTATAATCATTTGTAAGATTGTATCTAATTCATTTATCCGAATCATATTTTGCAGTGTAAAGGCTAACTATAAAAACAAACTTTCCAACTTAATTTATTTTTTTCACAACGTCAGAATTTGACATAATTATTTAAGATGTTTTTTAAGTTATTTGAATCGATATTATTTAAGATGTTTTTTAAGTTATTTGAATCGATTCGAATTAGTGGTTCAAAATTTGAATTTTAGTCGTTTAAATGACCAAAAGCCGAGTATTAAAACTAAGTCGTTTTTGGCCTTTAACTAAATTTGATAGAATATATTATAGTATTTGTTCATGTTTTTTCTTAATCTTTTAACAACTCACACAAACTTAAACCTGAATCTATTAAGATGAATATCATCTTTGGTTTCATTTGAACCCCTCGTTAAGTTCATTTAAATTTCTACTTTCAAATAATTAATATATGTGATTATTTCGATTAACATATAAAATGTACTTTTTCTCAAAATACCTCCACTAACACCCAAAAATTCACATTACTAAAATGAGCTAAAATCAACTTAGAGATAAACAACGTATAATTGGTATATATTAAGATTCGAACTTTTATCAACTGTGTTAACACTTTGTTGACTGATTGTATTATAAAATTAGAAGAATCAACCATGACAAATTAAAAATATATAGACTAGATTTCAAATTTGATAATAATAGAGGGACCAATGCCAATAATTTGACCTTATTATTAAACGGTGGGGTGTGTTTGGTTTTATTTTTTAAAAAAATGTACGCTACCCTCGCTAGAGAAAAAAAAACAGAATGACAGGTGGTGGTACTGTTGTTACTGATTGGGCGGCTCGTGATCTTTTATTCTGTGTGCTCAAATGAAATTAACAGTCCTGATTTAGCCGTCAAAAACAATTAAAAAGAGGCTTCGTCAAGATTGCATTTAAGGCAATTTTGTTTCAAAGGATATGGTTTAGGAAGTTATTAATTTTAAGTTTTGAACTTTAAAGTTAGTTACTATCTTAATTTGTCTGATTACTTTTTTAACATTTTCTTTCTATTTTATGATGAAAAATTAGAAATAAAATAAAAAATAAATAGTAAAAATTTGGAAGGAATTTTTTTTGATAAATAAAGAGAAAGAAATCATACTATCGAGTGCCTCGTTAAAAAATCCTCTTAAACTTAAATGAGGGAAAAAATGCATTCAATATTATTTACAAGTCACATAATGACCAATAGAGCAACAAAATCAAAGCACCCCCACTCCCACATCAGTCAGCAAATCATCATGCAACAAAGACAACACCTCAGCCAGGGGAGCTGAGAAAATACGTGGTGAAAAATCCACCTCTCCAATGCAAGGCACACCACTCAACCGAGTCAATTTGGCTAAACCATTAGCGACTTTGTTCGCATTTCGCCGAACATGGCAAACTTGAACCTATCGAGGTCTATTTAACAAACTAAGAATTTCATAAATCAACATAGACACGCCCCTTCCATACGTCGCCTCTTCAAAAGACGAACCATATTCAAGTTATCCACCTCAAGTAATACTTGTCGCAAACCTTTCGCTCAAGCCAAACGCAAACCTACGGAAACTCTTCATAATTCAGCTTCGAGGACCGAACAAATGCCCAAAAACTTACTAAAACCCCAAAGCTAGTCTCCATCGTTATTCCGTAAAACCCTAACACACGAAGCAAAATAAGTAGCAGCCAACCGAGAACCGGCTGTGTTCAGTTTGTACCACTCGGCCACCGGTGGCTACCAACGCTGGTAATGTATGCCGCCTGAGCCCCCAAACGACAGTTGCTGACCAGGGACTAAAAGTGCCAAACGGCACTGCTCATATGCACAATGACTCTCAGCCCATACATTAAAATCGTCACGCTTGCTCGGCTCAAAGATACATATATTACGATGCTTCCATAGAGACCACGAAATCGATCCAAAAAAATCCCAATGAGAAAAATTCAGACCGAAATGAGACGAATTAGCCAAGTTGTTGAGAAATATTTTGATATAACAATTATGTGAAAAATGTTTTGGACTTGTTTAAAGATTTCAAAAATAATTCAAAAGTCCTTAAAACTTGAAAAATATGTTTAAAATGTTTTGAATTTGCACCTATATCGAATATACATTTTAAAGTTAAAAATGAGCCAAAATTGATTTTTTAAGTGAAAATTTCGAAACCATCCCTATAAGGTTTCGAAACCTTTCTGGGCAGAATATCACTATTTTTGAAACCTTAGCAAAGGTTTTGAAACCTTTGCCTTGTATCGACTAGTTTTTACAAATTCTTCCTTAAGGTTTCGAGACCTCTGTGCATGTGAGAATTTAAAGCTCAACTTTATGACTTCCCAACGGCTCCAAAACATCCCCAACGGCTAGAATATCATTCCACACTATAAAAGCAATCTTGGGACACTTGAAGATGGTTAGAGACAACATCCAAGCAATATGGTCAAGAGAATTAGAGTTTAAATCCTTATTTTACTATTCTCTTGTACATAATCTTTAGAGAGTGAGCTTTATTGTAAATCCTTGTACTCTTGTGAGCTTAAATTTGTGTAAACACCCACCTTATGAGGTATTAAGTTTACCAAACAAATTCCTTGTAAAATGAGAGGTTCTACTTTAGCCTTGAGAGAAAAACTAAAGTTAGTTCTATCTTAGCCAAGTCCAAAATATAGGGTTGTAACGGTTTCCTCCTAAACTGGTAAAAGGGGACGAATTCATTGTTGAGTGAATTGGGAAATCCTTAGTGGTGTGCTAAGGTAGTGGATGTAGGTGCTTGTTAGAAGGCTGAACCACTCTAAAATTATTGTGTCACGTGTCTACCTTTATTTCGATTTTAGCCAATTCAACCATCAAACATTTACAACTCTCATTGACGGTTTCGGTGATCGATTTGAGCGTGTTATAAACCTAACACAAGTTAATTTGAATCCAATCAAGAAAGTCAATCGAAAAGAACTTAGAGAGCTTATACGTGGAGACCGCAGCAACCCAAATTGCCTTAGCCGTAGGGCAATGATGCACAATGTGGTATATAGATTCCATCCCATCCCCACATACACCACATGTCATGTTATCTGCCATATGACGACACACTCTTTTTGCATTCGTGAGCACTCGACCGCTCGTAAAGAGTCACAAAACATACGAATACGAGGCATACCCTTAAAGTGGGCGATAAGTTTCCACAAACCATCTCCTTGAACCCTATATGGACCTCATAAGCTGACGTAACCGAGAAAGCGCGAGAGGCGTTCCACTTCCAACCAATATCGTCAGCTATACCAACCTGTCGAGAGGTCAAGCACGTAGCTAAACGGTGAAAGATCGAATCTGTGAGGAGTGCGGCACACTCCTGCCACTTCCAACAACTCGTGTGATCAACCATAATAGCAACCGAGACTACATGGAGGCTCGAAACTCTTAAAGGAACCACAACATGATGTACTAACGGGCCAACATCCCCAAGCCAAGCATCTCGCCAAAAATCGATGGCGTGTCCATCACCTACGATCCAAACGAAACCATCACACACACTACTCCAAATGAAGCTGATGCCTCGCCAAAGATGAGAATAGTTAGCCCGGTGGAGCTCTTCTGGAAGAATATCACACCACTTATACTTCACCCACAACACTTGCGCCCACAATTGATCCAAAAGTCGCGTTTTGTTGTTCCAAAACCTTGAAACCCAACACGTCTATCGAAATTGGTGAGCAAATTATCTCCCAATTCACAAGGTGTACCCCACAATTACTGTCCATATGTCCCCAGATAAAACATCTAATGAGTTTTTCCACTTCAAGGCAAACACCCTTAGGCAAAAGAGTAGACTGCATCGAATAGTAAGGAATAGAGGAAAGGACATATTTAGCAAGAACCACACGGCCTGCAAATAATAAATTCCTTACCGATGAACCATTTAATTTATCTCTCACACGCTGAATCACATACTAATAAACTACTTCAGTCACCCTAGAATGTAGTAACATGACCCCCAAATACCTCCTCAGATCTTTGACCACACGAAAACTAAAACTAACACTGATACTCGAATGCAAGGAAACCTTGACGTTCTTCGAAAAGAAAATAATAGTCTTTGCCACACTAACCTTCTATACAGATGCGATACAAAAATTATGCAAATATCCTTGATCACATGCACCTGGCTCGCTGAAGCTTCCGTAAAAAGGAACATATCATCCGCGAAGAACAAATGGAGATAGCCGAACCATTATGAACAAGCCTTACCGGCTTCCAAGTACCACTCTAAACAACATGATGAATCGACTGTGCCAGCCTTTCCATGCAAAGCACAAATAAATACGGAGACAGTGGATCCCCTTGACGAATACCACGCGAAGGCAAAAACATATTAGAAGCAGACCCATTTCAGAGAACCTACATCGAGACAGAAGATACGCAACGCATAATCAAAAGATGAAACTCATTAGGCAAGCCAATATCACGTAATGTAACATCTATGAAAGCCCACTCTAGCCTATCATAGGCTTTTTCGAGATCAATTTTGAGCGCCATAAACGCAACTTTGCCCTTCTTGCATCGCATGGAGTGAATCACTACCTATGCTATAATGATGTTGTCCGTGATAAATCGCCCAGGCACAAAATTTGTCTGGTTAATTGAGACCCACTCTAGAAGATACGCTTTCAAACGATTCACAATAGTATTGGTGATGATTTTATATAATACATAGAACAAACTTATCGGGCGAAACTATGACACGTTATTAGGGGATTTAACTTTCGGCAAAAGAATAAGAAAGGTACGATTCAAGGAAGGAGAAATAGCCTGGCCTGCAAAAGTATCACGAACCAACTTACATACTGATGGCCTTACTGTACTCTAGTTTCTTTGATAAAATAGAGCATGTAAACCATTGGCCCCTAGAGCCTTTAACGGCCCCATGTCAAATACCACATTTCGCACTTCCTCATCCAGGACTGGAGCCAACAACGCCCTACGCATATCTTCAGTACATTGGCGAAATTGACCCCTAATTGCATATTCGAGCCCAACATTGCCACTACTTGAAAATAAATCCCGGTAAAAATTCACAACTATGGTTTTCAATTGTTGTTGATCCGAGCACCAAATCCCACCCAGACTTTGTAGTGCCATAATAAAATTCCCTCTTCGTCGTTGTATTGTGCACTTATGGAAATAGGAAGTATTCCTATCGCCAAGGCTCGCCTATTGCACCCGCGACTTCTGTAACCAGAGGCTTTCCTCATGACGCAACACCTTCGCTAATTCAGCCCGCAAATCAATGTCAAGTTGCACAAGGAAATTCGAGTGGCGAACACACAATGCACGATCAATACCCCGAAGACGCGCAATAAGCTCATTCTTCTTCTTACCTATGTGACCGAAAACAGATTCATTCCATTGACATGCTTTATCAGCAAACACTCTAATATTCAACTCCACATCCGCGCTCATATCCCAAGTGTTCTTTAGAAATTCCTGAAACTGAGGGTGATCTTGTCAAGCAGCAATAAAGCGAAAAGGTCGGTTTTCTCGATCACCATTCAAACTCGAATAATGCAAAATCAAGGGATAATGATCTGAACCCACTCGATTCAGATGGGAAACAAGCGAAGCAAGAAAACAGTTCACCAAACCCTCATTAAAAATACATCAACCCTCATTAAAAAGACACTGATCCAATCTCTTTCGAACCTGACCCATTTCTATGTAAACTCGTCCCCTCAGAATTCAGTCCCCACCAAGCCATTATAAAAAATAAACTCGTGAAACAAATGACTAATACCATTATCCTAAATAGTACCACCATCCCACTCCTCTGACCGTAAAATGGAATTGGAATCGCCACCTAGAAGCCAAGCCGTATCATTACCAGGATTAAGGTCCGATAAACAATCCCACAACATTTTCCTAATAGTGGCGTTAGGGCTTGCATAAACAGCAGTGAATAAAACCCAATGAGTAGACCCGGTAAGACGAGTCTGACCATGCACAAACTGATTAGACATCTTTAGAACTTCTACATCAATTTCATTATTCCACAAGAGCCATATCCCGCCACTAAGACCACCCGCCTCAACCCGAAACATGTGATCACTATGTCCTCACGTACACCACTAATACGAGGTTCCAAAAGCGCCACCAAATGCGAATGATGGTGCTTGCAAAAATCTTTAAAATAACAACGTAAATCAAAGCTAGTCGTTCCTTGGCAATTCCAAAATAGAAACTTAATCATGGAGAAAAAGAAGAAAGAAAAGAACGAAAACACCTTACCGACTAAGGCTAATTGGCTCAGAACCAACACCTGAACCACTAACCATAGCATCCACTACCTCCTTATGAACCATAGTTTCCACACCATCATCATGATGTGAATCGACAACAAGGGGTTTATTAGAAACCGAAGAACCCGATGAACCACCACCAACATGACCCAAACCAGAAGGAAACAAATATATAAGAATCGACTTAGTTGGAGGCTTGTTCTCCTTACCTCTTCGGACTTTTAAACCGACTTTTGGACCCTTTCCAATACCTTTCTGCGCACTACCTTGTTTACCACCATTAATCGCTATTTTTGCCGCCTTTTCTCATTCGCAGCATCAAGAATCGAAATTGCGACATGGTTACCGACAACATTCAATACAACATGTGAGAACACCTGCAGGGCTTAGTTCCCTCCCGATGAGACAATATGAGCATTACCTGGGATATTAACATTAACCTCCGATATCGTCGCTCCTCCCAAAGCCTAACAGTGACCATCTTACCCAACATTACCCGATGGAGCCCCAGACGACGAACCGAGATTAAGTTGTGAACTAATCTTCCGAGCACGATCGACACCATCCTGCATTGCGTCCAAAACAACAGACCATATATTCCCACCATCCAGTGTTACATCTTTTACATTGCCCTCATTGAGAATAGAAAATCGAGATCCTCCAGCATTTGTACCCATCGAATTTACTCCTTTAGAATGACTCACGTCCTTGCGCGATTGTCGGCGCCTAGTTTCGGCAAGCATCCAAGGGCTATAGATTTCATCTTCTTGCAGCACGGGACGAGCATTGCCCGCGGGATTAGTAACATCGGAAGGTTGTACACCACTACTAACATTTGTAGCCATGCCTTCCTTACACATCTCAGACGAGTGGCCATACAAGCCACATGTAAAACAAATACGCTGAAGCCCCTCATATTCTAAATGATAGACCGTTCCATCAATTTTCACACCCGATATTAACGGATTCTTAAGCGACACCATACACCGCTAGCCTCACAAAACGCCCACGATCACCCGCGTGCGTGATATAGTCAATTTTCACCACCTTCCCTATGACACCAACAATGTGACAGAATAAGGCTTTGGAATAATAACGATAAGGAAGGCCTGGATTCCTCACCCAAACCATAATCTGTGTCAGGAATGACTCAAATGTGGAAAATTCCCTAGTCCATGGTTACACCGTGAGATAACTCTCAAACACTGTCCGAGGACCACCGTCCAACACGTGCTCGTAGTCATATTTGTTCTCAAACATCACCAAGTAATAATAGTTGGCAAGATCAACCACTTGAAACGCCCCATGTGGTTGCCAGAGCACCATGATTCTTTTCATTAGAGTTTTGTAGCCAATTGACCGTCCAAGAAGCTAAACAATGAGCGATTGACGCATACTATGATCAATACGCTCATGAACCTTTTCGGGGAATACGACCGAAGGAAACGGGCACTCTTATCCACCGTAACATCCCCACCTCCACAACTACATCGTCCAGACTTGGAACCGGATCAGTCACAACCTTCTTACTAATCCCAGAGATGATCCTTGCGTAAGACGCCTTTGGAGTAGCCATTGCCTCATTCGCACTCGCAGTTAACGCAGCAACACCATCACAGATGGCCATCGCCACCACTTGATCATCAACCTCCATACTCCTCGTTGCATCGACCGCAGATACAGATTCAGTGGCTTTGCCTCTCTTCAACGCCTGCTGGTCATCCACTGGTAACGGAGAACCGGGGCGTTCCAGTGGTGGAAACTGAACCCCATCCATGACGAAAACCCTTGTTCCATCTTGTTGCTCGCTCGATGCAGGATTCGCCGGCGGTGCCAGATTTTCAGGCGGACGCACATTAGTGCTTCACATTTAGTCATCCGAAAACTGAGGAGGATAAGGGCACCTTTGAGATGTGAAGTTTTTTTTACAAAAACAAGTATTAACTAGGGCACCTTTGAGAAAGTGAATAAATATGAGGGAATTAAACATGTCGTATCATTGCTTAATAATTTAAAGATTAATATCCTATACACTGGTGGTGGAAAGTTTTTATTTCCACAAGCGCCTCAATTATAGGGTTTAGGGTTAGTGTTTAGGGTTTAGAGTTTAGGGGTTTTAGTGTAAAGGTTTAGAATTTAGGGTTCATGTTTAGAATTTAAAGGTTAGGGTTAGAATTTAGGGTTTAGGGTTAGGGTTTAGTTTTAGGGTAATATGGGTGGGGATTTAGGTTTTAACCTATAAACAGTAAATTTTAACCCTAAACCCAAAATTCTATCAACAATCCCTAAATTCAAAACTACTACACTTATACCCCTAAATTTTAAACCCTAAACGAAGTCCCTAACCCCTAAAACTAAGGCGCTTGTGTAAAAAAGTTTCCACAAGCGCTTGTGTATAGAACAATTACCCATAATTTAATTAGGGGATTAATTTAGCAATAATTACGAGGGAAGTTGTTGGTTTTGGTCTAGTTTCGACATCCTACGCAACTAGGTTTCGGCCTGTTGGTTTCTTCTTTTGGTGTCTCCACTTAATTTTTTTAGAGTTTAAGATTTAAAATTAGAGTTTATGGTTAGGGATTAAAAAATTATGGTAGGGTATATTTTTATGGCGTAAGATTTAGGGTTTTATGATGTGAAATTTAAGATTAGAGTTTAGAACTTAAATTTTTAGTATTTTTTTTAGTGTGGGGCATAAAAAAGGATATACTTAAGGGCAGATAATTTTTGTTTGTTTAATTATTATAACAAGGTTTAATTTTAGAAAATACTTTGATACACATGCCTTTCAAGTTTAGGATTTAAAATTTTAAGTTATGGTTTAAGGTTTAAAAGTTTAGTATGTAGGACGTAGAATTTAAAGTATAAGATTAAAATTTAGAGTATAACCTTTCAATTTTAGTATCATGAAGGGTTGGTGTTTAAAGTTACCATCTACCATGTCATGCAATTTGAAGAATTGTGTCAGAATCCAGGGTTGCATTAGCAGAGAATGAGCTGTGCCCAGTGCCCATGGCCCCATTAAGAACAAATGAATTCTCCTTATCCCAAATTCAAAATTTTCAGACAGGCAGCAGACATTTCCCTTTGTTCCAGCAGTTTGGTTTTGTGGATTCAATGATCCCTGGTAAAAGTTAACAGTTCCAATTACCTGTAAATCACTGTCCAGGGGCTGAAAACCCAGCTCACTCCTTTATACTCCATTTTCCTGTCAGTAAAAAGCAGCATGTAGCAGAAAAGGACTCAAGATTCCAGCTTTTGAGACACTTCGAAAGTATTGGGACACACTGATAATTTCAGTGTACCATGAATGGACATGTCGATTTTAGTCACGAACCATAAAAACCTAACTTGATGTCTCGAATTCGAGCCTGACTTGAATAATAAACCAAACCGGAAACAATATGAACAGTGGAGCCTTATAATTTAAACAGAATTCGATGTCGGGTTCTGCCCCACAACGGGGAGAAAGCTATGTTGCTTGAACTCTTCATTTTTCCTGAAATATCAGTTTCCAACCCTTGTGTCGGACATATGGACTCGGGACACACTTCCTAGGAGTCTTCAAATACATGAATTGGAAAAGTCTAAGTCTAACCATACCTGTGTGGGATGGATACTCGCATCCTACACAGCTGCACTTACAACCGAGTCCGAGTAACATAGGGAGAAAGAATCATATGTTCACCACTGCAATAATTGGAACTTGATCAGCAAAACCCTGCAACTCAAACAGAATCCCAAAATATAAGGATAGAATACGACATGACATCAAACACATTAACAGAATCCTGTAAAAGAAAACCGGCCCCTACATGGATCTCAACACCAAGTCCAAGAATTCTAAGACAATCAATAATTGCTCATTAGAGAAAGCAACAATAAACAAAACATTAATAATCTTTGACAACGATGATGAAGGGATGATCCTATATGGTTCCTAATTCTCTATTCAGATAGTCTACGAACATCCTTTTCGCACTGTCTGCATCAGAAGGCGGAGGTCGCCCACTCAAACTTGTTTGCCCCGTTAACTTGATGAATGTACGTCGTAGTCTACGTAGCTCGGGCAACCCAACAGGCCGAGAAATATCGATACTTGGTAAACCCTGACCGATAGAAATACCGGCAAGTGGTCCTCCAATGGCTTGGGATTGTGCCTCCACAATCACATTAATCACCTCCTGTGTTGCTTTGTCCATCTCGTACAAAGAATTCGCGTCTGAAAACCGTGTATTTTGCGTAGCGATTGTCGGCTGCAAAACTTTAACATCGCGTGATTTCGAGTCCACTTTTTTCGTCAAATAAGAAACTGCATCCGTAATGGCAACACATGATTTCTCCACTCCATCAATTTGAGGCCTCAACTCGAACAACGGTGAATCCCATCTGTTTCTTCTATCGGGATTCTCGAACCTTCTGACTAAATCTTCAAATATAACATCGTTATATGCAGCTTCCCCTTTCTCCCTACGTTCCTCATTCCATTTCCTACACTGCATATCCTCAACATCACAATAAACGACACAATACCGTATCCCCGCGGCACGAGCCAAACACCATAGCTCATATCGATAACCCTTGATATTATTCAAAGAATCGACTATAATGATATTATCTTTGGACACAGATCTATCAACTTCAGACCGAAGAACTCCCCTCAAGTTCTTTTCGGCCGGCATATTAGCATAACTCTGATTGCGGTCGAGATGAAAAGAACCTTCGTCGATGATCCTCACCGTCTGTTTGCATTCTGAATCATTCAGAGCTTCGGCCAGACATTTTGCAGCCGTGGATTTCCCACTGCAGGGCTGTCCACAAATTACCACCAACGCCATTTACTCTCGAATACAAAAACTGGGTTTCCGTATCGAGAACTTAGCTGCTCAGACAATAAAAGCAAATCATTTAAAAGTCGAGATTGTTCATATGACTTGCTAAAACTGTAAACATTCTTCAATATTTACAGATTAAAGATCGATACTTTTACATTCAATTGAAACAAAATCAAATTCCCTTCATAGAATCGTGATTTAAGAAAATTATAGTCCAATTAGAAACAGGTCTAATCTATGTACTACCCGAGACTAAACGGATAAACAGAACCAAGTTCCACATCGTTTTGCAGCAAAACCCAGAATCAAGGTCAAATGGAATATCAAAACAACCCAGGAAAAGAAAAACTTATAAAACTAGTGAGATGTATAAATAACGCAAAAGGAAAAGTTTCAAATTGATAACTTAAGGAGGTGGAGATGTTACCTTTGAATCGCAGAAGCCAGAGAGAGGGAGGGGGCGGGAGGGTAGAGTTGTCTAGGCAAGGAAGGACATAAGGGAAAGTAGTAAGTACGAGCTATTATATATGTAGGGTAAAAATACATTTTTGGTACCTAAATTTGACTTATTGTTCAATTTAGTACCTGAGTTTCCTCAACTTAGATTCTATTATACAAGTTAAAAAAATGTAACTTCATTATAAAATTAAAGTGTTAAAGGTTCTAATTAGTTTTTGAATGTGTCCTTTTTTTGTTTAAATCAGTCCTTATAATATTTTAATCAATCTATTCCAATCACTCAAGTTATATACCAATTTGAACTAAAATAAATAAATTTAATTTTTAACATGTATATATTATATATGAAGGAATCTTCATTGATCAAACAAAATGATTGGTGAAACCGTAAGAACTTTTACAAAATTTTAGTGTACAATTTTGATGCATATTTACACTATAAAATTTAAATCATGAAATTCTAACCCTAAATTTTAAACACTAACCTTAAATTTTAAAACTTAAAATATAAACCTTTAATCTCTAAAACTAAAAGACTTAAATAAACTTTTTAATTTACACAACATGTGCATCATTTTTTTAATATGTATAGTACACATATATTATATTTTTAGTATAACCATCGATATTCAACTCATTGACCGATTAATTCAAATCGAGTATTACAGAAGCCACTATAGAGACCTCTAACTTTACTTAAAGAACCTAATGTCTCATCTCATTAAGCCACATCTCATTAAGCCAGCCACCTGGTTGTTGGAGATATATATATTATTAACTACAATTGTTAATTTTATTGCAAGATCACATTCAGAACATGCATGAATATCAATATCTTATTCGATAAAACTTTGAGAGTGAGCAAAATATCCAGTGATTTCTGTAATATACATGCAGATGATATAATTAAAAATCACAACACATTAAACAGTTCCAATTGTTGTTTAGCTTCATAATATATTATATTCCTAGCTGAAAAGTTTAATCGTACATCATATGAGTTCAAAAGGTGCCACTCGGATTAAGTTCCGATATACAACCCCGAAAAGAATCGATGAGTGTGTTTTCATCTAGATTATGACCTGCAAAAACCGAGAATTTAGTAAAATAAAAATTTGAAAAGAAAAAAAAGTTTAGCACAGAGGAAACCGGCTTTAGAGTACATTACCGATAAAAACTATCTGGTTCATCTTCTTTTCCTCATTTCTCCATTGGCGGGCCGGAACAATCTCGTATATCTCTCTTACAGCCTGTAGAAATGTTGAACAACGGATGGTTTGTAAAAGAAATTTGATAGCACCAAAATCAAATAAATGGCATGTAAGATTACCTGCAAAGTATGTAGATGATCAGAGTTTCGAATGCTTAAAACCCCTTTGCATCGATATACATCCATGTCATACTTTTTATCCCAAAGAATCTCCTCGATCCATAATCGAACCTAAAACATAAAACTAGGAATCATGGGAAAATATAAATGTCCCTCACCTATATTTATGTACTTAAGCAACTAACCATGGTGAAGCTTAAATTGAGAAATATATTCCACCTAAATGCAGTAAAATTATTATTAAAAAAATTAGAAATGAATTCAGCTATAGGCTTGTCTCGGCCATCTACCAAACAAATGAAGCCTCATGTTTGTGAGCACGAAACATGGCTGCAAGCCCTCTGTCTAATTACCAGACTTCTTGGGAACTGTTAAAGTACATTGAGTTATAAGTGAATGAATCTGATAAACAGTATCAAAGAAATACCTTTTGAAGATCGACACCCTCTGTCTGCCTAATGCATAATGTGCGCACACCGCTATCATGAAGATCTCTGGAAGATACAGATTTGCTTTCTTCTAAGAGGGCTTCCAAATGAGAGGCATGCTAAACCCTCAGATGAAACAAAAAAGCGTAGTATCAGTTAGAAGAGAGGACAGTGTGCTCTACGAAAATGTATACAACGTTGACCAAGTTTTGTAGAACTAACTGTAGCATCATATGCCTGTCGGTTCAGGATTTGAGACAAGCCTATTTCACACCGAACTGAACGGACGATATTGGCGAGGGAGTTTATGCTACGTATCTCATTCTCCAGCTCCTCAAGAGCACCTTCAGACTCCTCTCGAGAAACCAAATCAACCTTGTTAAGAATTACAACATCCTATAAGAAAGGACAAAACCGTTAGCAGATATAAGTGCTAAACCCCTATGTAAGTAACCAACAAATATCAGATAGTAATTGAGATGACAGTCTAGCCATTTGCAGAAAGGCTGCAAAGTTGTTCCCATGAGATGAAATACATAAGACAGGAGATCAGAAGTACCGCATATGCTATTTGAAGAAATGCTTCGGGAAATGAGGAAGAATCGCGATGCCTGTTTAGCTGAAAACGCAGGTTTTTGGCATCTACAACCTATTCGAACAGCAAAAAAATAGAGAAACAACAAGACATAGTGTTGGTAGCTTCACAAGATCTAATCAGGCATAAGCAATCAACGGATGTGTATATAGGAAACATGAACAAAATATACATACAAACAAATACCTCAAACTAAAATGCAACAGATGCTACTCAGTTTCCACAACTAAGTAGTCTAAGTTACTTACAAAATGTACATGTCATCCTCAACAAGTAATCAACATTCAACAAATCAATGAGATCGATAACACCAAAACTCCCTCGACGTCATTGAATTTATATTCGAGACCCTAAATGTACTTAGTTACTTACAGTAACTATAGAATCAAGCTTAACTGAAGACTCCAGTTGATCATCCAGCCAAAGAACAGACGCCAGAGGAGCAGGGTTAGCTAACCCAGTGGTCTCTAACAATATGTGATCAAGTCTATTAACAAAAAGAAGCAACAGCAATGTTCATCATATCAAAAAAATAACCCAAACATTGTTAATAATCAAGTTTTAGAGCTAAAATTGGTAGTTTTACCTTTTCTTCATTTGAACAAGCTGTTCCAACGCTTGAACCAAACTGTGTTTAACAGTGCAACAAACACACCCATTGGCTAGTTCAACCCATTCTTCAACAAGGGCACCACTTTCTCCTTCGTTTATCATGGCCCTTTCAACTCCAATCTCTTCACCAAACTCATTCAGAATCACAGCTATCCTTTTCCCATGTTGGGCATTCAATATATAATTAACAAGCTGAAAACAACCCACCCCAAAAAAGAAAATTTGAAGTTACAACTAGGCTATAATCAGCTTGAAAAAAAAGGAACAAATACAAAGTTTTGATGAGTTGGATTGATTACTGTGGATTTGCCGGCACCGAGGTAGCCGGTGATGACGGTTACCCCAACTGAAAAGTTTTCATTTTGAGGTTGTCCTGGGTCGGATTGGGACGGTTCCTCGACAGTTTGATCAATTCGAATAGCAAGAGGTGGCTCTTCTTGGTCGTCGGCCATTTCTCTTTTTACCTTTGCTGCATTGGAGACTGCGAATTTTGGGATTTAATGGATTTTTGGAGAAATTGGGCCTTCGATCCTTTTCTTAATCCAATTATAGTGTTGGGCTTTGAGCTCATTTTACTATACAAAATTTTAAGCTTTAATGACCCGTTTGGTCCTTAAAATATACACAAAATATCAAATTGCCCCCAAAAGTATATTTTTCAGACGTTTTACCTTCTGAATTAAAAAACGTGAACTCAATGGGCCCCTTTCGTTAACCTCCGTTTAAATAAAATAACTGACCAATCAAAACGCACCACGTGTCACTAATAAAAAAAATAAGCTGACTTATTTTAAAGAGGGTAAATTGCGCGCTAAGTTTGTAAATTTTATTTTTGTTCAATTCAGTCCTAATTTTTTTTATTTAACCCGAATTGACCCAAATTTCTATCTAATTTTTATAAATTAGTACAATATTTTTAATATGCTGATGTTTTTGTTCAATTTAGTCCTCAAAATCTTTATTTAACCCACAATTGATCCCTGTTACTTTATAATTTTTATAATTTAGTCTAATATTTTAAATATAATTATATTTTTTTGTTCAATTTTGTCATCAAAATCTTTATTTAACCCACAATTGATCCCTACTACTTTATAATTTTTTTTATAATTTAGTCCAATATTTTAAATATAATTATATTTTTTGTTTAATTTAGTCCTAAATCTATATTTAACCCGAAATTGACCCATATTTCTTTATAATTTTTATAACTTAGTCCAATATTTTAAATATAATCATATTTTTGTTCAATTTAGTCAAAAAATCATTTTTAACCTGAAATTAACCCCAATTTATTTCTAATTTTTATAATTTAGTCCAATATTTTAAAAATAATTATATTTTCGTTCAATTCAATCCAAAAAATCTTTATTTATCCCAAAATTAACCTCAATTTCTTTCTAATTTTATGAATTAGTCCAATATTTTTAATATGCTGATATTTTTGTTCAATTTAATCCTCAAAATCTTTATTTAACCCACAATTGACTCCTACTACTTTATAATTTTTATAATTTAGTCTAATATTTTAAATATAATTGTATTTTTTCTATTTAGTCCTAAAATTTTAATCCGAAATTGACCCTTATTGGACTAAATTGAACAAAAATACGATTATATTTAAATTTTTTGAATAATTATAATTTTTATAATTTAGTCCAATATTTTAAATATAATTATATTTTTTTTGTTCAATTTTTTCATCAGAATCTTTATTTAACCCACAATTGATCCCTACTACTTTATAATTTTTATAATTTAGTCCAATATTTTAAATATAATTATATTTTTTTGTTCAATAAATTATCAAGTCATCCACAAATTGAATGTGACTGACTCTGATATCACTTGTTCCAATTCTAACCCCCTTAATTAGTCCAACATCTTCTGCTTTCTTCAACAGTTTACTCAGCGCCTCACCTACAAGGTTGAACAACAGGGGCGATAAAGAGCATCCTTGCTGAAGCCCTCTCTTTATATTAAAAGATTTTGTTTTAGTCCCATTTATTAATACAGATATGGTAGGAGTCGAAATGCACCTCCTTATCCACGAACACCACCTCTGACCAAATCTCATACTCTCCATAATTAAATCTAAAAAACTTCAATATATTGTGTTGTACGCCCATCTAAAATCAACTTTAAACACCACCGTCTCACGTTTATTCCTGTTAAGATCATCAATGAGCTCATTTGCAATTAAAGAACAATCTAGAATCTGTTTACATGGGGTAAACGCAAATTGGCTTTCCCCCATTACTTCCTCTATGCATTCGGACAATCGTCTAGATAAGACTCGGGATAAAGCTTTATATAAGCTTCCAACCAGCGAGATAGGCCTGAACTGATCGATGACAGCTGGGGCTAACGTTTTGGGAATAAGAGTGATAAATGAATGATTCCAATACTTCTTAAGATCCTTCCCCTCAAAAAATGCAGTAAAGAACTTCATAATGCTATACTTTGGATGCTCCCAAAACTTCTTGAAGAAACTGTACTTTAGTTGCTCCTAAAACTTCTTGAAGAAACTGTATTTTAGTTGCTCCCAAAACTTCTTGAAGAAATTCAAGTTAAACCCATCGGGCCCCAGGGCCCTTGACCCATCAGCTGCTTCTATTGCAGCCCAAACTACATCCTCTGAGAAAGGCCTTTCAATCTTGCTAACCGAGTTTGAGCTCAATATATTAAAATGCAGATCTAAGGGCTTTGTAGGGATGGTGCCCACATCATTGTAGCTACTCCGGAAATAAGTCTCAACAACACTTATGATCTTTTTTGGTTCCTTTATCAGTGAAGACCCCATTCGCAAAGAATAAATAGAATTACAATTTCTCCTTAATGAAGCCGACAGGTGAAAAAATTTGGTGTTTTTATCACCCTCCTGGAACCATTTTAATCTTAACTTTTGTAACCATTCTCACTCATCCTTTCTATACTTCTCCCAAAGAGTAGCTTTTAAAGATTTTATTTCTTCCCAAACGTCTGTGGAACTATCACCTGACGCCATTAAAGCTTCCAACTCAGTTATATTCTCTTTTATATTAGCCACAGATTCTGATCATCTGAAACGCATCCTCTGCACCCATTCTTTGGACACACCTTTCACCTTTCTCTGTATAGCTCCAACGTTAATGTCAATGCCACTGCATCTATCAATAGTCGACTTGACCAATTCAGTGTAAATAGGGCCATCTACCCAGTGATTGAAAATTTTAAAAGGTTGTGGTCCCTACAACCATTCTCTGCTTTTAATATAACCGGATTGTGATCCAAAAGGCTCATAGGAAGGCAATGTTGTTCTAAATTAGGCCATCGCCCCAAAATTTCTGGTGACACAAGAAATATATCGATCCTACTAGCTGAGACCGAATTGCCGCCTCTCAACCACGTGAATCCACCACCAGATAGGGGTAAGTCAACCTGATTGCTGTCTACAATAAAGCTATCGAACACTCTCATAGAAGCGCACAAGACCGTCGCCCCCAAATTTTCTTCACATGTTCTCAAAGCATTGAAATCTCCTCCGTTACAAATGACCAGCCTTCAATGAACCCTCCGTCTAAACTCTAAACTATTACCACCAATCGAATCACTCTTATCCCCACTCTCACCAATTGAGGTTAATTTCGGGTTTAATTAAGATTTTTTGGATTGATTTGAATAAAAATATAATTATATTTAAAATATTGGACTAAATTATAAAAATTAGAAAGAAATTGGGGTTAATTTTAGTTTGAAAATGATTTTTTTGACTAAATTGAACAAAAATATGATTAAATTTAATATATTGGACTAAACTATAAAAATTATAAAGAAATATGGGTCAATTTTGGGTTAAATATAGATTTTAGGACTAAATTGAATAAAAATATAATTATATTTAAAATATTGCACTAAATTATAAAAATTATATTTAAAATATTAGCGTATTAAATATATTGGACTAATTTATAAAAAATATAAAGTAGTAGGGGTCAATTGTGGATTAAATAAATATTTCGAGGACTAAATTAAACAAAAACATCAGCATATTAAAAATATTAGACTAATTTATAAAAATTAGATAGAAATTTGGGTCAATTCGGGTTAAATAAAGATTTTTAGGACTAAATTGAACAAAAATAAAAACTTTATAGACTTAGCGTGTAATTTACCCCTTTAAAATAAGTCAATTGATTTTTTTTGTTTATTAGTGACACGTGGCGCATTCTAATTGGTTAGCAAATTTTTTTTAGATTGAGGTTAACGACAGGGGCCGATTAAGGTCACGATTTAAGTTAATGGGCAAAACGTCTCAAAAAATACTTTAAGAGTCAGTTCGGTATTTTGTGTATACTTTAGGAGCCAAACGAGCCATTAAGCCAAATTTTAAACAAAATAATAATACCTCATCAACTTTGAAGATATTTATATTCCCGCCATAAACATCGAAGTTCAAACTCATATAAGATAAGAGGTGGATAAATATTATGGATAATTATACAATACAAGGACGATAGAAACAAAAAGTTTATATAAGTGTCTTATTTTTAGGGTTTTAAAATTTAGGGGTTGTGGTTAGATATTAAGGTTTGTATGTTAAAACCATAATTACCCGGAATGTAATACGATACGAAACGGGGAATGAAAACGGGAACATGAAATGTCACCTTATCGAATCCGGTACTAGTATTATTAAATAAATATTATTATTAATATTAATAATATTAAATATTATTGTATGAAGCCCAAATATAATATAAATGAATCTAGTATTATATTAAATAGAAGTGTAACTATGATACTAAAGCTCCATTACATTTAACTAAGGTCATGAACCCTAGCCGCCGATAATTAATTTCACGCGAATACCAAGAGTTAGAGCATTGTTGACCGTTGGATTGTTTGCGTAAATCAAGAGTCGAGATTTATAGTTCAGTCGAATTATTGCTTTATTGATTGCTCATGTCATGTCAGAAATAAATTTTCGAGGGCTCACGTGATGTTTTCTTTTTTTTTCTAGTGCCATATGAAATAAAATAATAGGGCTCCTTCCTCTTTTCTTTTACCATTTTTTCATCTCTATAACTCCTCAGAGTTAAGACATCGTTGCGTGTTCCGATCGCGTCCTGCACCGTTGTGGGTCGTGTTTTGTTCTCCGATTAGGATCGTCGTTCCTGGAACTCCGTACGGTAGGCGTTCCCAGTTTCGATTAACTATGGTTAAAACTTAAACTCCTAACATATTTATCTAATACCTAGACTCTAACCTCTAAATCCTAATTTTTAACCACAAACTCTAAATTTTAAATCTATAAATATAAACACATAAGCCCTAAATTAAATCCATAAACCCTAAAATTAATATGCTTGTGATTTTTTTTGTTTCCACTATCAATGCATGAAATATTTTCTCAAATATTATTGGTCACTCAACCAACTACAGTAAAATCACTATAAATTAATAATGTCAGGACCACGTAATTTTATTAATTTAAAGAGGTATTAATTAATCGATAAATTAATAATTTATTAATTTAAAGAGATTTTTTCGATTCAAGAAACATATGTTATTCTTCATGAATAAAACATATACATTGTATTGACTATCTGAATTATGTTCATGTACAATGTGACTAATTAAATATAATACATACCCCTAAAAAACAAAGTTCATTGTAGTAAGTAGTACTAGTTAAAACTTAATGCAAGTTAATGTATGGTAAGAAAATCAAACACTATATAAACAACATCAAACATCCATAATTAGTCAATCCAAATCAAAACCAACCGACCATGAATGCATTATAAGAACGCAATACCGAAAACTTTTAGATGCAGTAAGGAAAGTTAGAAATAAAATAGAATTAGATTTAAATTTTAAATTTAAAAAAAAAACAAACAACGATAGAATTATATTTACTAAGTTGTCCTAGTTATATTTATAATTTTATAAAATTATTATTTTATAATATTAAAGAGAATATAAATTTATTAAAATTATTTACGATGCATCTTACATGACTCGTTTTTTTTTACGATTTTGCAACACAGACAATGTTGTGAGTAACTAAAAAAATAACTAAGCTAGTATGAATATATTTTCAAACTACCACGAAGATTTTTAGCATAACATGTTTAGAAAAAAATAGTAATTGCATTTAAGTATTATTTGATTTATATATCACGTTGATTTATTTTTAGAGTTACAAATATAATTTTAACCACATTTTAATTATTAAATAAAATATACTCCATAAATTATTCACCTATCATTTTAAAAATCAAATCGTTACAAAAGATTTTTCTTGGATATTTATATTCAATTTTGGAGTTGTCCAAGGAATTAGTCAGAGACTGTTCATTCAGTATATTAATTTGTTTATTTACAAAAGTGTTAACCCAGCTACCTTTGTTGTTAAAGCTTAGTAATAGTACAGACCGGATCAGAGTGAAGACATGGCTGAAAGCTGATAAGTGATAAGCCCTATCCAGTTGTTATTTCTTGCTGTTTTTGGAGTTATCTTGGCCGAGTAAACCAAGGAAGAAAGAAACACAGTCGGCCATTCCCATTGGTAAAACCAAACATTAAAAACCAGAAAAACAATATACTTGCATATACATAGACACAGAAACCAAAGATATATAAAAGCAAAGAGGAAGTCAAGACAATATCCTGTTTATGTTGGAAAACAAATCATGGATACAAGGAAAGGCATTGCTTTGGCAATACTACTATTGGTTCTTGGAATCCAGACAGTGCTTTCACAGAATATCAGCAGAGCCAGTTTCCCAAATGGCTTTGTTTTTGGAACTGCCTCTGCTTCATACCAGGTTTTGGTCTTTTTAATTTCTTTGTTTTGTTATTTTCCACTATATGTGATTTGGGTATTGTTTGTTTTATCTAATTCTGACTTAGTTACCTTAATATTTGAATTATAATCACTTTGGTTATTTATTTTCCAGTATGAGGGAGCAGTGAAGGAGGATGGAAGGGGACCAACTATTTGGGATACATTTTCACACTCTACAGGTACTTACATTTATCCTTAATTACCAGTTCTGGTCTATATTATTGTTACCCCTAGGCTTTATTTTCTCTAAAGTACTCATATCCGTTCGAATATGGAAAATTTCATGATTGCAGGGATAATTCTTGATGGCAGTAATGCTGATGTTGCCGTGGATGAATACCATCGTTATGTCGTAAGCCTAACGAAACCAAACATCTGCAGTTTACTCATCAAAACTACTCCTTCAATTTCAATGGTATGTGATTTTGTTTCCCCAGGAAGATATACAACTCATGAAAGACCTGGGGATGGATGCTTATAGGTTTTCGATAGCTTGGTCTCGGATATTCCCTAGTAAGTTTGCACCTTTGGTCTTTGGAAGAGATGAAAATGGTAACAATTTTGTTGTTCTTGGAACAGATGGTAGTGGAGAAATCAATCAAGCAGGTGTTGATCATTACAATAATCTCATCAATGCTCTGCTTGCTAAAGGTATTGTTTTCCATTGCCTGAAAAAAAGAATCTGATATGTGTATACTTATAGAAGCTTTTTTATTGTGTTATGATGCAGGAATTGAACCATATGTGACACTCTACCATTGGGATCTCCCTCAAGCATTGGAGGACAAGTACATCGGATGGCTCGATCGCCAAATTATGTGAACAACGTTCTTTACTCTCGAAATGATCGTTGAAAATCATCTATCTATATATATGTATGTATATTTTCTTTTCTCAATTTCTACCGAGTAATGAACATGGCTCCGGACATTTGCAGAAAGGACTTTGCTATGTACGCTGAGACGTGCTTTGAGAAATTCGGTGACAGGGTGAAGCACTGGATCACATTTAACGAACCTCATTCGTTCTCCATACAAGGCTATTATACAGGACTCGAAGCTCCGGGGCGCTGCTCGACACTGTTATGCCCGTCTGGAAACTCTTCGACCGAGCCTTACATTGTTGCCCACAATGTCCTCCTCTCCCATGCAGCAGTTGCAGATATTTATAGGAAAAACTACAAGGTAGAAATTTCGGGTTACTTCCGGCTGTTCGGTTTCACTTCGGACCGTGACTATGCAGGCAACATCAGCAGTTTCACATTTTCTGCAACATACTATGCAGGACAAACAAAATGGATCGATTGGTATGTCATTGGATGTTAAGTGGTATGTACCAGCAACAAATGCAACCGAAAATATTGAAGCAACTCAAAGGGCCCAAGATTTCCAGCTTGGCTGGTAATTGCAGTCATTTTCATTGGTTTCTTGCAAATTCTGTCAAGTTCTGGTTGTATTGATGTTAGGCCAAAATCCCCTGCAGGTTTCTAGACCCGTTGGTCTTCGGAGATTATCCGAACTCGATGAGAAGCAGAGTTGGAACTCGACTGCCAACTTTTACGGAATACGAGTCAGCACTTCTAAAGGGATCATTAGATTTTGTTGGCATCAATCATTACACCACCTATTATGCAAGCGAAAATGCAACTAATACCATCGGCGATCTACTTAACGATGTTGTATCGGATGCCGGTGCCCATGCCATCCGTAAGTAAACTGCATTTCATGACTTGAAGTGATCATAGTATTTAGTTGCTATCCTTGGTCATTTGACTGAAGATGCTGCTTTGTTCTTAATGTATGCAGCCTTCGATAACGACGGGAAACCTATAGGAGATGTGGTATACGATTCAAACTTTCATCTATCGTATTGGGAACTACTGATTCCGACCGATATCATTTCCGCTTTCTTTTAACTTGTATCCAATTGCAGGCAAATTCTATCTGGTTATACATTGTACCCTATGGCATGAGAAGCGTGACGAATTACATCAAGCAGAAGTATGGAAACCCTTTAGTCATTATCACAGAAAATGGTATGCATACATACATACATACATACATACATACATACATACATACATACATCTTAAAACGAAGTATGGAAACCCTTTAGTCATTATCACAGAAAATGGTATGCATACATACATACATACATACATATATACATACATACATACATACATACATACATACATACATACATACATACATACATCTTAAAACGATCGTTTTTTACTCAGCTGTTAGGCGTTAACAGAAGAGCTAAATTTTCATTAACTTGTGATTTTATCATAGGAATGGATGATCCAAATAGCATATTGATCCCAATTGAAGATGCTTTGAAGGATGAGAAAAGAATCAAATATCACACTGATTACTTAACTAATCTGCTTGCTGCTATCAAGTACGTTATTCGAACTTTTAATTTTTTTAATTATCCGTATCCGACGCTCATGTTCGACATATAACATTATGATGCAGGGAAGATGGTTGCAACGTTAAAGGGTATTTCGCATGGTCTCTGCTGGATAACTGGGAATGGTCTGCTGGATACACTTCGAGATTTGGTCTATATTTCGTGGACTATAATGATAACCTCAACAGATACCCTAAAAACTCCGTTAAATGGTTCAAAAACTTCCTGGCATCTGCTTGATCATAACACACACGCGCATATATATATATATATATATACAACACGATTCGAACACGAATATATATATAATATATATATATATATATATATATATATATATATATTCGATGCTTGTCGAATCTGGATATAACATATATTCTTTGGTTTTCCTTGTAATCAAAATCGAACTGCTTGCCAAGTTGATGATTAGAAGACTTTCTTTTTTTGGATGTTTTCAGCTTAAAAGTTGCTTAAATTTGCATGTAGCATAACGGCCACGTTTCAAATGATGTGGACGAGCTTGTTCTTTTGCATGCTTTTACGTCGCTTTGAAGTTTAACCAAGCCTTGCTTATAAGATAATTGGAAGGACAAGAAAATAAAACATGTAACAGAAAAACAAAAAGGTTTGTTTGATTTTAGGTTGATTTCGAAAATCATTTGTTGAGTATATCATGAAAAAGCTTATATAACAAACAAGTACATGAAGTATATCAACTTTTTTATTCAGGTACCTAAAATGTTTTTTTGGTGAAAATAAGTACTTAAAGTATATTTTTTGGTCAAAACAGGTAACAAAAATATTGTTTGGTCAAAATAAATACGTAAAGTATATATATATTTCCATCTAAGTTCCTAAAAGTTGACATGTGACTTTGATTAATAAAATATACATTAAGTACCTATTTTTGACAAAAAATACTTTAAGTACCTATTTTGACAAAAAAAATACACTTTAAATATTTATTTTGACAAAAAATATTTTAAATACTTAAATACAAAAATCGGTATACTTCAGAAATTTATTTGTTATATAAGCCATGCTAGAAAGGCTTCCGTTTTCATGCAAACTTAGCAACTTGCATGAACTGTTAAATCGACGAACAACGTGAAGGAACTTCTTGTTTTCGAGTATGTTCGATTGAAACCGTGTTATAAAAACAGACAAATAAGTGATACAAGAGCAAACAAATATATTCACTATTTTCATATAAGTGAGAAACTTATCAATTAAGCAAAAAGAAATCAAATATGTAAAATAAATTTTAAAAAGAAAAAAAATTAATGAAAAGAGATATAAGAACCGACAACTAACCCTTAAATCATTATAATCAACTGGATTTATTAGTTTGGACCGACTTATAAAGTTTGGGATCTGTTCATATATACAGACATATAAAAACAAATGTCCGAATCATTCGTATGATATTTACCCGTTGACCAATGTTTAATCAGAAACCAACTATTGGTTGGTTGGAAAAGCAATTATTCAAAGTTTAAGAGATAAATATCAAGATCCCACGTTAATTTCGATTTAATGTGAAATTTGATACATAAACTTTAAATTTTTGTAGTTAGTTGATAATATTTTAATTAAAATCGTTGTTGTCGTAATATTCAGGAAGCCAGAGTTAATTATGAGTAGGGACGGAACTAGAAGAATTTTTTTTCACATTTGTTTTCTTATTTAATTTTTTTAAAATTTATTTATTTATGAATTTGTCCCTCACTTTCAAACATTTATAGTTTGCTCCCAACTTCAAATCGTAGCTCAGTCCTTGATTATGTATAATTTAATCCATTGTAATTTATATGAAAAAACTTTAATTTATGTAATTATATGTATCAACTTTATATTTGAATATTTTTTACAAACTATTGACATCGTTACCGATGTAATATTATTTTATATTTTGTATTTTCTAAAATTTTAAAATTATATTAACAAAAAGTTATACCTAAATTCATTTGCTTTTTAAATAAGTATAATTAAATTTAATTTTAAATTTTATGTGTGTAATTAGTAATTACACCAAATCACAATCCGTAATTATGTTGAATAGCAATGGGGTTTTTATCCATACCATCGTCGTTTGTTATCTACTTTCTCTTATGTGACCCTTTTACCTGGCAAAACAAGATATGATCTCATTCAGTTCTATTTGCACTAAGATCTAAGTCTAACACAAGCAAATTTTATTACACAAAGCAAAAATTTCCAAAAACATAAATGGTTACGGTGAAAAAAATGTTTTCCTTGATTCAAATTTAAATATCTTTGTTTGTAGGTGTGCCTGAATTTTATTAATAGTTTAAAATTTAACGTATACAAAGATTCACTAATTAGCCGAGTTATCGAGTGTACTCATGTTGTATTATCTCGTATGAGTTCGAATCTCGATATTTTATTTTGAGTATATAAATATCTATATAGTTAATACAAAATGAGCAAAATAATTATAAGGATACATTTGGGATGAACATGAGACCTGGATTCAATGAGTTCTATTTTGACCCTATAGGCTATAGGATCAAGTTTTTAAAAAAAATTAGGTTCATGCAGGGGCGGAGCTTCTTTAGGGCCCAAGAGGGCCCCGACCCCTGTTAAAAACTTAGTTATTTGTAATTTTAGTTTAATAAAAATTTAGTTCATATAAAAATAATTATTCAAATTAAAAAAATATAAGAGTTTATTAAATATATAATCAATTAGGGGTTGAAATATGGGTGTAAATGAACCAAACTTGAACAAATAAAGTTTTGTTCATGTTCGATTATTTATATTTGAAGGTGTTCATGTTCGATTCGTTTAAATTTTAAATATCATATTTCTGTTCGTTTATTTATTTTTTATAGTATTCGTCTTCGTTTGTTTAACGTTCACGAACAAGTTCATTTAACGTTCGTGAATATATCCTTGTAATATTTTCGAACATGTTCATTTACATGACCGCTAACATGATCAGTTATATGTTTGTCAAAATGGTGGAATTACACCACTAGCCTTTAGGCTTCACAATTTGAACTCAAAAGTTCACCACGTGTTCAATTTAATCCATACATCCACCAATATTTAAAATGTAAAAAATGAAAGGAAAATGGAAACCAAGTAAATGAGCTTATAAACAAGCAAATAAGCCAGCTTGTCCGTGAACATAAATGAACGGAATACACCTTTGTTCGTGTTCGTTCGTTTATCAAACGGACATAAAAATTTGTTCATACTCGTTTATTTAACTTAATATACGAACGGCTCACTAAGAAATCGTTGAATGCTCTGTTCATTTACACCTCTAGGATGAACTAAAGGAGAACATAATGTATCCTCAAATTTTTTGGTCTAATAACAATTTAAGTCATTGTAAATTTAAATATTAGAAAATTAGGCATTGCCCCATGAATTTTGAGTTTAAATATATAATAAGCCATTCTATTTTTTAAATTCAATATTTAGCCCATACCAATATTCGATCCTGGCTCCGTCTCTAAATTCATGTCGAGTGTAGAATTATAAAATGTTGGATTGTGTGTTGGGTTTAAGGATAAAAAATATATAATTCTCTCATGTACATAAGAATAATTATTATAATGTTCATCTTTCTCTATTTTTCAATTACATGTTAATTTTACCAAATAAAAAATAAAATAAAGATAATGACTAAAAATACTCCTATTTAGTTTTTAATAAAAATGAAAAAAATATTTTTATTTATTTCAAGTCCGGTCGAGAATATATTTTAATCTTAAATTTTAGATGGGTCGAATAAAAATCACCACATAACAAATTTAAATAAAAAGTTTAAATTATCCACCAAAAACTGACCCCCAAACTATATAAAAAAAGTTGCACGAACAAAAGGCAAATTCTAGATTTTGGACACGCAAAAACATCTGTTTTGTTCTTTGGTTATTTTCTTTCTTTTCACCCAAAAACACATCATTCTTGCCGCGTCGATGGAATGATAGAGATCCAGTCCATACTAACATCAAATGCATTATCATTTATCTTCTATATATCAAAGATTTAAATTGCGGTTGGGATCGTATTTTTAGTCGTATATTTTATTATAATTACGAATAATAATAAATGTATTATAATAATAATGACTAAAAATTTTAAAATATCGATTTCGAATAATACCGCTATTACTATATAACGGTCGCTATTACGGTAATAGATCACTGTTTAATTTGAAAATTTTTAATTTTGTATATGAATTTAAAACCGATTATATATTATCTATTTTTATTTTGAATATCAATTAAAAATATGAAATTAAGAAACTCCCACCAGTCCACCTCTAGTGAAATAAATAACTAATACATTATAGAAATCCAAAACAAAAGCAAAAGAAGCAAATTAAGTAACCTTCAAACTTACCCACTAATCTCATGAATTAACACAAAACGTGTGAACTTAAGACTTTAAATTCTGCTCATTTTGCTGCACAGCCTGACCACCACCATTTCCATTTCCATCTCCATCTCCATCTCCATCTTTTGCTTTTTCTAGCCATCCCAAACCCAGATTTTCTTTTCACATTTCCTTTTCCTCAATCTCAACCCACTTTTTCATTATAAATACTAAACCCCAAATCCAAATCTTCCTCACCCATACATTATCTCATCCAAAGTTGCAATCTTTTTCACATAATTATATCATTCCATTGGCTGGAGAAGAAAAACATGGTGTTGCTTAGAAAGGGCATTGCTTTTGCAATAATCACAGTGTTTGCTTTGGGATTAATCCAAGCAGGATTTTCCCAGAATATTAGCAGAGCCGGTTTCCCGAAAGGCTTCATTTTCGGAACAGCCTCTGCTTCTTTCCAGGTTGGTTTTCTCCTTTCTTTTTGCTCTATATCCATTCAAGTTTCAGTCTTTCAATTCACTTTTCCTGTTCTATAATCATTATTATTATCACTTCTTTTCAGAATAAAAGGGATTGAAATATGATAAATCTGAGCACTTTGATTAAGGATTCGAATAAATTTTAAATTTTTAATGGAATGCGTTTTTGGTGGTTGATAATGGTTTATGAAGAAATTGGATAGTTATTTACGTTCCGTTACTGGTCGAATTTGGCTTTTGGTCCCTCCACTATGCTCAAATTTTATATTTAATACGTCCTTAGTTCAAACTTCAAATAGTTAACATGGTTAACAATTCCGGTTGATTTTTTATCTTATTAAATCACTTTATGGCAAAAAAAATCAGGATTAACTATTTGGATGATGTGATCAAATTTTATGCTAAATTAAAGTATAAAGACTAAATTTTATATTTGAACATAGTGAGGGACCGACACCGTAATTTGGCTGGTAATTTTATATTTTGTTAAGAGAACACTGGTTTTTAGTATATTTGTGGATAAACGCCCTCTGCTTTATTTAATTTTGGATTCCGTCTCCATTGAGTTTTGCTTTTATTTTGCAAGTCTTTTCTCTCAATTTTTTATGAGAATTTGCACTCTTTTGTCTTCTTTAGAAATTATAATTAGTATAACAGTAATTTGGTGCTTATATCTATTTCTAGACTAAAATGGTATAAAAAAGACATTAAAAAAGTTTATAATAGAAGTGGTATATTAAAATGGTCAAAATTGGCTATTAGTCCTTGCTCTTCATGCATTTAAATGATATAGCTTTATATCTTAAGTTATTGTATTGAAATATTTCAATATTTGTATCCCCTAAGTTATGAAGTTATATCATTTAAATGCATGAAGAAAATTGAGTATACATGTATTGAAAAAATACCCGTATTCGAAACAATCCCGACTCGAACAATATAATTTAAAATTTCACTTTTTTTCTTCAAAAAGTCAATATAGAATAAGGAGGAGCTAGAAAAGGAAATGAAATATGATTATGTGTCCAATTCATGTGATGCTTTAAAAAGTCATTGTTGGGAATTTGAGTAAGTTCTTTTCTTGTGTGAAAAGGATTTAAATAGCAGCAAATTAAGAGATTCTTCTTTGCAATTATGACTTTGCTGGAAAATGACAAACCAAATAGGAGAATTTTCTAGGAAAAAATTAAGGGCAAAACGACAAAGTATTTGCTGTTTAACATCAACTCGTGCCCCAACATGACAGATTGTCATCCAAAATCATGTTTCCTCTGCTGTGCTATGTGAAAAGTCTTAAGTTAGTGTTGAATATATGTATATGTATATGTATATTAATTTTTTATACATTTTATTTTCAGTTTGAAGGAGCAGTAAAGGAGGATGGAAGGGGACCAACAATTTGGGACACATTCTCACATACTTCTGGTAATAGTTTCTTTTTATATGTATGTGTATGTGCATGTGCATATGTGTAGGTGTAGGATCATTAAGCATTTCACCCTATGTTACTTTACAGGGAAGATACTTGATGGTAGTAATGCAGATGTTGCTGTGGATCAGTACCACCGCTATCTGGTAAGCGACGATCTTCATCAGATACTCCATTTTTGCCGATGATTTTTTTTGTGTTCCTAAAATATGAATGGCATGTAATTGGTTTCGTTTTCTGGAAACAGGAAGATATACAACTCATGAAAGACATGGGAATGGATGCTTATAGGTTTTCAATAGCTTGGTCTAGGATATTCCCCAGTAAGTTTCACATTGCTGACACCATTGTTTACCATCAGCCTTTTCTTCCAGCAATTCGGTTTCTCAATTTCACTTATTTTGGCTTGAAACAGATGGTTCGGGCGCTATAAATCAGGCTGGGGTTGATTATTACAACAATTTCATTAATGCTTTGCTTGCAGCAGGTATTCGGAGTTCTGGATTACCGTCACATGCTTTAAACATGAAGTGTAGAGCATGATATATATTCATAGAAAGGCCATCTGAAATGCATGTTTCATATGCGGGAACCAAACCATTTCTGTCCACTAGACGGAAATGTTGTCTAAGCACAAACTGTAGTGCATTATATCTATGACTGTGCATCTGATATATGATTCATCAGTCAATGTGAAATCCAGTATATGTTTCATATGTAGTAGCAATTTGAAATGCATGTTTCTTATGCAGGAATCGAACCAGTTGTGACTCTTTACCACTGGGATCTTCCGCAAGCTTTGGAGGACAAATACAATGGATGGCTTGATCGCCAAATCATGTAAATAGAATTCTCATTGTTATTTAAATGATTTCATCAGGATTTCATTCTCTGTGTGGTGATAAATACCGAGTCTTTGTTCGTTTGCAGAGAGGACTTTGCAACGTATGCCGAGACATGCTTCAAGTTATTTGGTGACAGAGTAAAACATTGGACAACTTTTAATGAACCCGATACGTTTACGGTACAAGGTTACGATGTGGGTCTCCAAGCACCTGGACGCTGCTCCATCATTCTTCATCTGTTCTGCAAGGCCGGAGACTCTTCAACCGAGCCTTACATAGTTGCCCATAATGTTCTCCTTTCGCATGCAACTGCAGCGGATATTTACAGGAAAAAGTACAAGGTAAAATCTGGGATAGGTACTATCAGGTTACTTTGTGAAAATCGGAAAGAAACTAGGCAGCGTTGATGAATTTTGGACTTTAGATTTGGTTCACATTAGAGTACGTATATACGAACTACGAAACAAGCCAGCATCTAAGAGCAGTTTGTTGCTATGCAGGCAAAGCAACAAGGACAAGTTGGGGTATCATTTAATGTTATTTGGTTTGAACCAGAGACTAATTCAACTGAAGACATTGAAGCAGCTCAAAGAGCCCAAGATTTTCAGCTTGGCTGGTAACTCCAAGTCCATTGCATCCCGAACTTCATGCATCCTTAACATAGAATTAGAACCGGGATTCGATTTTGTTACACTCGTAAAAAGAACTGATCATGCATGCTATCATAATATCTTCTCATAGTATTCAAGATATCTTATCCTAAGGTGATGTAATGCTTTGATCTGCAGGTTTTTGGACCCATTGATGTTTGGAGATTATCCGAGTACGATGATAACCAGAGTAGGAAGCCGGTTGCCGAGGTTTACTACAGCTGAATCCGCTCTTCTTAAGGGGTCTTTGGATTTTGTTGGCATTAATCATTACACCACCTTTTATGCAAGAGAAAACAAAACTAATCTGATTGGTAATTTACTACATGATACCGTTGCTGACTCCGGTACCTTTACGTCACGTAAGTAAACATCCTTCTTTATGATCTTGTTTTTAGCTCATCCCTTAGTACTGATGTTTATTGTGTTGATACGCTAGTAACTAACCGACTTCACACCTTTGTTCTTAATGTATGCAGCTTTCAAAAATGGGAAATCTATAGGAGAAAAGGTACATAAGCCGGATTTTTGTTCTTACTGTTCAACTTTCGTACCTAATTATCCTTTTGTCATATTACAGGCGAATTCTATATGGATATATGTAGTACCCCGTGGTATGCGAAATGTAATGAATTATGTCAAGGAAAAATATGGAAACCCTCCTGTCATTGTTACAGAAAATGGTAATGAAGTTAGTTCCACTCTTGGATTGCCTTTAAATGATAAGATCTAAACATTACCTTCTTTGTGTACGTTTTTTACAGGTTACGATGACCCGAACAGCCCATTCATCTCCATTAAAAATGCTCTCAAGGATGAGAAAAGAATCCGATACCACAATGATTACTTAACTAACCTGCTTGCTGCTATCAAGTATATACCGATCCCTTATAGCCATCTATGTTCCACTATTACATAAATGCATATATATGCTGTGATCATGTAATGAATACTAAAATTTTAATGATTAATTGCAGGGAAGATGGTTGCAACGTTAAAGGGTATTTCGTGTGGTCGTTACTCGACAACTGGGAGTGGGGAGCGGGGTACACCGCAAGATTCGGTCTATATTTCGTGGACTATAAAGACAATCTCAAGAGATACCCCAAGGACTCAGTTAAATGGTTCAAGAACTTCCTTGCATCAGCTTAAAAATGGCGAAAAACGAATTACAGCTGTTCATCCTTAGTACAACACACTGTTGCAGGCTGCAACATATAGAATAGTTGTATGGAATTTATTCTTTTACTAGGAACATGTTGATTGTTGTCGAATAAGATGTTGTAAGAAAATTGAAACTGAATTGTAAACTGTTCAGATTCGCAGTGTTTCGGAAGTTTAGATTGTAATATTCATAGTTATTCAATCTATTACAATTGTCAATTAACATGCAGTTGTCACATTGCCTTAGATTTAAAATTGTTTCCCTTCATAAACACCACCAAATGTCCAACCAGCCGGTGCGACATCATCGGACTCCACCATTCTACCATCACTCGTAGTCACTTGAAACGACAAGCTTTGGCCGGTAAGAATAGCCGAAGTTTGCCAATTCTGGCCCCAATTCCGCGACATTTGAATCCAATCGGTACTAGAACCCTTGATCTTAACATCTACAACATCACCTGCGCCCGCTACATTGTACACCAACACCATTAGCCACCATTGGTTCCCCTTTATTTCGAACATAATACCGCCCGTTTTCACGCAAGGAACGCGCATATAAATGACAGGAACAATGCCGGCTTCATAAATAGCAATCTTTCGGAACATCGGTTGGGATAGATCAAAGTGTCTCAACGGTGGATTGCACCAGTTTTCTTCCGGTTTACTGTAGTTCGGAGGGCAAAAATTGGTAGCGGTCACGACGATGGTTTCATTTAGGCACCATTGTCTATCGTTATAGCACCGGATTTGGAAACAGGCTCCGCAGGTTAGACCGTCGTTGAAGAGAGCTGTACTTAATGCCGTCGTTTCTAGACCATAACCTTGTTTAAAAAGATCACCATATCCACAAGCACCCTCTGTCAAAACAATTCAAGCAATCAAAACACAACATACATACATACATTCATACATATCGTCGAAAATCTCGAAACTTACGCATCGTTTCGGTCCCGTTCATGTCACCATAAAAGGTTGCATGGGCTGCTCTCCACATATCATTCGATTGCGAACCGGCAACCCGGCCAAAGATGAAGCACAAGCTCAAGAGCTTAACCATGGAAATGAACACCCAAGTAGTAGCATTGGCAGCCATTTTACGTACCTGGCCAGCTTTGAATTAGTGATTTGCTGCTTTATATTTAGGCTGAGAGCAAGATTAGCGTGATTAAATGGTGTGAAAGCGGAGGGAATCTTAGATATTAATTTGGAAACAAAATGGAAATCAAATCAAAGTTATCAAAGTGTAAGCCATGCATGCGCTTGAATCAGCACTGTAATTAATTTTTATGTGGTTTGACTTAATGATTATTAACTCGTTTGGATTCTGTTTTAAGTATAATTAATGTTGGACACGCAAACAAATTCATTTTAAATAATAAGTCTAAAATTTTAAGTTTCTGCCATATCAAGTATAGACTTAAAAAACATTCTTTAAATACAATTATTAATTATACACATATTGATATAAGATTATATATATAATATAAATAGTAATTCGGGTTCGCAATCAAATTTGGGTAAGAGAGGTAAGAAAAAATCGAGCAGATTTGATAGAAATTAATTCAGAAATTTTGAAGAATCAAACTCAACAAGTGTCCCATAAAAATTCAGATGAAATTTATCCTAGAAGATACAGACTCAAACCGCTTTATCTATAAAATGTATGCATATTATTAAAAAGTTAAAAATATATATCAACTGATGCTATATTCTAATCACCATTAGACTATTCAAAAGAAAAAAAAAATTAAAGAATCAAAGTTTAATGAAAAAAAGTTCAATTTTACTAATAAATTAATAGAGATTAAAATAATATTTAAATTAAAAAAGTTAGCGGTTAGGCGTGTTCCACCAATCTCATAGTTTCGTCCCTAAATGTTCTCCAGTCTTTTGTATCCGATTTTTCTTAATTTATTTTATGTGAAATAATTTTGAGATACAAATATTCCCACTTCTGTATCTGATATATATATTTTTTTGAAATAAATTAGATTATATTCGAAGTAATAGCATTATAAAAGTATCTAGGGATGTGAAATTAGATAATCATTCAGATTTCATGTTAGATTAAATCAGATACGGGTTATGTCAGATCAATTTAATAGTTCGACTCGGATCAGGTCGGGTTCGGGTTAACTCAGATTGAGGTCATTATCAGGTTGATTTTAAATCAGATTGAGTTCGAGTTCGGGTCGGGTTAATTTCATGTCGGGTAAGTTTTAGTTCAGGCCACAACGGTTCGGGTCCGAATCAATTAATTAATGAGTTAATTCAGGTTCAGATGGACTTCAGGTCGGGCCACGTTCATGTCGGGTCACGTCGTTGACGGATAAAATTCAAGTCGAGGAATATCGATTTCGGTTGAAGTTCAAGTTGGGTCTTACCGTGTACAAGTAGACTTCGCTATGATAATTGTGGATAAATTTCAGATAAAAATAAAATTTAGGATTTAATATGAACCAAAATATCACTTAGGATGCCAAAATATTTTACAATTTAAATATATATATTTATATAAGTATGATTAAATTGAATTAAATTAAAATTTAAAAGTGAATGTTAGCACTAAAATGAAAATTTTAAACAAGTGAGGACCTAAAAGGTAATTAATCACTAAGCAAAAAAAATTAGGAGGCAAATGTCAAATGGGTAATTAATTATTGAATTAGATTTAAAAAGATTTCATTTGAATTTTGGAGGGAAAGAACCTAAAAATTATGGTGTTTTATTCCCTCCAAATTTTTGTCCTTCTCCCCCACCAATTATTTTTTTCATGATTTTAATTAAAGTGAAACGGTGGGAAGGAAAGTTTTCCACCTGCGTGTGTTTTTAGGTTATGATAAATTATTTTTTTAGCCCTTCTAACTTTAGATGTTTTTCATTTAAGTTCCAAATTTTCACTTTTAAGTTTTAATTTAATTCAATTGAGTCCTAATTTAAATTAATTTAATTGAAATTGCACATTTAGTTTTAGAATTCTTTTAATTATGTTTGTGATTTATGCTTCTAAGTTTTAATTTAGCTCAATTAGATCCTAAGTTTAATAAGTTAATTCAATTCAAACATTATTCTTATACCATATAAATTTTGATTTAATATAATTATACACAAATTTTTTATTTGAATGTAAATATGTAATTGTATACATGAAAGTTGAAACTTTAATTTAGTTCAATTGTACACATGAAGCTTTGATTTAAATACTTAGTCAAATTCAAATGCATAAATTAGCAAGTTGAATCGGAATTAATCTCGTAAATCAATAACCATATACTAAACCATAAGCCATTAATACTAAACTCAAAACCATAAACCTTAAGGAATCAAAATTAATCTCATAAACCAATAACCATAAGCTAAATCATAAATCATTGATACTAAACCCTAAATTTTAATAAATCCAAATTAATCATATAAACCAATAACTCTAAACTAAACCATTAATCTTAAAGAATCAGAATTAATCTCATAAATCAATAACACTGAACTAAACCATAAACTATTAATATTAAACCATAAATCATAAAGCTTAAGAAATTATTTTGACAACATTTAAATATTTAATAAAACTTTTAAATATTTTTAAATACTATAATATATATATATATAATAAACATTTTAATTTAATGATCATAGTTAATCATGTACTTTAAATTGTGAAGATGCATTTTATCACACTATAATATAATAAATTCATAATCTCACAAGTCAAATAAATACCAAGTCAGGTAAATATCAGATCAATTCAATAACAAGGCAAGCCATTTACAGGTTGAGTCAATTACAGACCAGGTTCATAACATGTCAGGTTGATAACATGTTGGGTAATATCAGTTATTTACCATGTCAATCTTGGTTCAGGTTCATATCAGGTTGGATGCAGGTCAGGTTCGGTTATCACATTATCATGTTGAATTCGTTCTCAGGTCGGATACAAGTCGAGTTCAGATCCAAAAATTTCATGTCCAACTCAGGTTCATGTCAATAGTAGTTCATACTCGAATCGATTTTGGATCACCACCACCTCGGGTCACAAGCAGTTTTGACTCCAGTCGATTTCAGTCAGTTTTGCAGGTCGGGTCAGCTTTTTACATCCCTAAAAGTATCACACCGCAAACATTGAAAATTCAATGTGTAAAAATAAATACAATAAAATTCTAAGGGTGTGAAAGACATTAAAATACAAAACCTATCACTTTCAGAAGAACATGAATAATCTTTTGAATGAAATCCAACAAACAACTACTTTGGCCAGAGTGCTATGTGAAGAAAGCAAATTCATTCGTTGCTTGTTCTTGGCATATGATACAACCACAAAAAGGAATCATAAGCATATACAGATAAACCTCATTCGCTAACAAAAATAGTCGTTGATACTCGTCACTTGAACGTCTGTCAAAAGAAAGACAACTGCCACAAAGATAGAATATTATTGTCATAAAAGTAGACGAAAAACTATCATAAAAGCAGACGAAAGAACTACCATAAAGCAGTTGTGATAAGAACATGACAAAGCAAAAAAGAAACAAAAAAACTTGAAAATAAAATATTCATCAGCAAAGATGAATTTTATTTATATACAAAAGGTCGCCGCCGGCGAAAAAGAAATATCACGAATAAGAACTTTGAAGAATTTAAAAATTTTCTTGTAACCGCCTTAGAACAAATGAGGAGAGTGGGTTGTATCCGATCTATTAACTTTTAGGCCTCAAATCCTTTCACTTTGGCGGACCAAGACTCGATTAGAAAATAATTACCATAAATCTAAATCAACCCGACTTTATTCCTTACAAAATCTGATCGACCAAAAAATTATGTACCTCAACTCAAATTTGATTCGACACGATCTATTAACTTTCATCACATATTCCTTAAAAAAACTAGCACTGGTCAGGTTTCTGGCAGACCTTAACCCTACTAAAAAATAATTGCCATAAATCTAAATCGACCTAACTCAATCCTTTAAAAAGCTTGATCGACCGAAAAATTATATATCTCAACCCGAACTTGATCGACCTAATATATTAAAAAATTAAATTTAGGGATCAAATTGTAAATTAAAATTCTATTTTAAGGACCTAACTATAAAAAATAAAAAAAATTGGGCATTAATACAAATATCCCTAAAAATAGGGAAAATATACTATTAGTTATGAGTCGGGTCAAATTTTTTTCCACCCTAAACCCAACCCAACCCTTAATAAAATATGACCCAGCTCAAACTCGAACTTAATTTTTTAATTATAAAAATAATCGATCCAATCAAGTCAGGTGAAATACTCATCCCTAAAAAAAACTTTTTTTCCTCATATAATTACATGCAAAGTTCCATCTTTTACTTTAAATGAAAATAAGGCCCTAGCTACAAAACAAGGTATAATTGCTTTGTTATTAGGCCCCAAATCAATTTCAAGGCCAGCTTTTCTCGTCGACTCTTCTTTTAAACCCATCAGTGGCACGAGCCAACCTTTTCCATCACTTCATGTTTTAGGTTTATTAGATTAAGTGATAAGCAATTGAAAATGAGGCCCTAGCTACAAAACAAGGTATAATTGCTTTGTTATTAGGCCCCAAATCAATTTCAAGGCCAGTTTTTCTCGTCGACTCTTCTTTTAAACCCATCAGTGGCACGAGCCAACCTTTTCCATCACTTCATGTTTTAGGTTTATTAGATTAAGTGATAAGCAATTGAAAATGAGGCCCTAGCTACAAAACAAGGTATAATTGCTTTGTTATTAGGCCCCAAATCAATTTCAAGGCCAACTTTTCTCGTCGACTCTTCTTTTAAACCCATCAGTGGCACGAGCCAACCTTTTCCATCACTTCATGTTTTAGGTTTATTAGATTAAGTGATAAGCAATTTGATCGGTAGTAAAGTTAAAAATTTAGTGTTGAAGGTTAAGATAAGATTAAAAACATAAAGGAAAAAAGCTAAAATTTTACATTAAATTGACTTAAATTAAATTATTTGATTTCTAGAGGGGCCAAAATTATAGATTTTCATTATTTAAAGGCTAAAAAATAACTAAAATACTTTTTTAACATTTAACCCTAAAACTCCGGCAATTAGACTATTTCTCTGGGGTCAAAGTGTCTAACCTTCGAGATACACGTCTACGTTTCTGATTTTGGGTTTTTTTAAGAATGATCTTAAATTCGAACCTTATAAATAAAAACCACAAACGAGGAAAGAATTCAAGAAAAAAAGTCAGAGGGTGCAGACAATATAGCGTGGTCCCTAAAATGGAAAATCAATCCTGTAACCCCTTAAGAATTTATGAAATTTTAAATTAGTCCAATAAAAATAGTGCACTTTAAACCCTTCAAATATTTATAAATCCATTCTTCTACCTTTTAAAAATATAATCCAAAGATTTGAAATCAAAAGAAATTCAGATGTCACTCACTAATAATCTAATAATAATGTTGCTTTGTCTTTCATCTCACTCAAACCCTTCACACCTTATATGGGCCCTCTAATCCTATAACTATTTCATACCTAATTCCCTTTTTTCTTTAAATTAATTGATTTGTATACTTATCAATTTTAATTGATTCTAACAAATTATATGTTTTTTTATAATTATGCATATATTATATTTACTTATAATATATGATTTTTAAAATATGAGCAAAGATTAGATATGTTAAGATAAGAAAAATAATGTATAGTATTACTAGATGTTTTACCCCACTTCGCATCGCAGGGCACTTAAACAAATTAATTATAAATATAAAGTTTTAGTTTAATTACATTAATTACTATAAGCTTTTAATTCAATAAACAAATTGACTAGTACAAACCATCATGCAGAAAAGTAAAAACTTCATCCGATGGATGACTAAAAGCTTTTAATTCAAAATTATCACTATAAAACAATTTAGTCGTGGTACCGGCTACTCTAAAACACATAAACTCTCATAAATCTTCATAAAATCAAGTATTTTTACATAAAAATTATATTAAAAACCATGAACACGTCTAGGAAACAAACATAAATACATTTTTAAATTACAATAATAAGATTATTACGAAATATATTATGAATTGAGACACGATGTGAATGCAATAGGCAAATACACTATAGCAAAAAAAAAGTTTTTAGCTGCGTTTTTAGTCCATAGCGGCGTTTATAAGCGCCGCTAAAAACAATCCTGGTGCTAAATAAAACGCCGCTGAATCGAGCGCCGCAATAGTTAGCAGCGTTTTTGAAGATAAACGTCGCTAAAAGTCTTGTTCTATAGCGGCATTTTGTATTCAAACGCCAATAGATGTTTTTGGGATATAGTGACGTTTATGTTAAAACGCTGCAAAAGATTACTATTGGTGGCGTTTTATTTCTCAAACGTCGCAAAAGACTGACTTTTGGTGTCATTTTATTTTTAAAACGCCGCAAAAGAGTGACTTGTAGTGGCGTTTTTTTTTTCTCAAATGTCGCAAAAGAGTGACTTGTGGTGGTGTTTCATTTCTCAAACGCCACTAAACTTGATTGTAAGGAAAATTTATAATAAAATACATATTACAATAAAAAAATAATTTTTTTTATTGTGTCTATTTCGTCAAAAAATAAATTACATAAACAAAATAGTTTTTAAATAAAATATTTATTTCATCTAAAAATATATTGTCACAATTAACTAAAAATATTTGTTAAACAAACTAAATGATAAAACTTTACACGTTTTGGAATAAATTCCAAATGCACTGCAAAAAGTAGTACAAATTTTTAAAACTGCCAAAATACACATCCTTGGAGAGATGATCAAAGTTCTTCTTGAATATTAAGACCTATGCCAAGATAGAAGATCAAACTAATATTAATCATATTGTAATAAATCTAACCAAAGCAAAGCATGAGAAATTAATAGAGAAAAATTATACCTCAGTAAAAGGTTCTTTGACATCGTCCAGTTCGACAATGCTTTCTTAAAAATTTTATACAATTTACTTGCTTTCACTATCAACAACAAAATTAGATTAGAACTTTATAATCTATAATGGCAGCTCCACTTACATATTCATAAAGACATCTGTATTGAGATTTTATGATACATTTGATAGTAATTGGTTCAAAGAGTACTCGCGAGTACCCCACAGGATGTACGAGCTCGTTAGTGTCAAGATGAACGATTCAATCCATGCCAGCATTCTGTAAATGAATGAAGAAAAAAAAATAATACAGTTAAGAGTTATATCTTACTATCAACATAAATTTATACTGTACATGAAAATACATTACAAGGGAGATGAAACTATAATAACTAATAGCATACCCTTTCCATGACAATAGACATCTCCATGTTACGAGTTTGCTTCACAAACAACTCGTGGTTACATGGTTTGTAGAAGAAGCTTTCCAACCAAGTCTCATTTCAAATACGACTACAAGCACAAAAATAAAATTACAAAGAACTTACAAGAGCATCAAGTCAGTTTTTAATGCATAAAACAGTTACCTTATATGTTGTTTAGAATGTTTCAATAAATTAATATAAAACAAAAAGAAATAAAAAAATCTCAAGTTGATGGTATACAATCTAATGGTAAATTAAAAATATTACAGGTCATCTTCAGTTGATTGACTTATAGAAGAAAACCACAATCGTGCACAAACTTTTTAGCTGTTTGTTCCTCTAATTCTTTTGTTCTGTATATCACGTTCACCCATGTACAAGATCATTTAGCAAATAGCAACAAAATCAAAGAGAAATTAACAGTAAAACATACAAGAAAGTACAAAAATTGAAAGGCAAAACGAAAATTTATACTCATTGGAATTGATTCTAGGACTTTAGATACATTAGGAGAGCCAACCTTCCCCTCAAAAAAGTGGAAAAATGTTGAAATTCCAATAGCCATGAGATAAAAGATTTACGGTAATGTCTGTTATAATCCATGAGCCAATTATGTAGTAATATTCATACAAACAAACAACGTGTTTGTCAAAATGTACCGCATAATCTTCTATTAAAATCTAAATGAAAAGAAATTGACCAAAAAATTAAACAAAATGCATAAAAAATCAATACAAAATGAGAATATAAATTTAAATTTATATTCTAACATGAGGATACAAACCAATTAAGTGAACTATTTTGTATTCAAATACAAGTGATATTCCATGTAATGAATAGAAAACACTATTTCTGTTAATGAAAATTTAAAGATAACTATGATTTTAGAATCAGATGCTCCACTAAAATTTTGGGTCCAATAGTGATATTCCAACAGGAGGATACCACATCTTTATTCTTTCCTCAAGCTAGGTAATTCAAACCTTTATCTACTTCACTTTAAAACTGGGTACAAACTAATTAAGTGAACTTTTGTATTCAAATACAAGTACTGATTTGGTCCAAACAAGAGAGTTTCATGGATTCAAAGCATGAAAACAATACCTACACCAAGAGAATTGACTAATTACAAAACACAAATATATACTACTCTCATCAAGTTTTTCGTGAACAAAATTTGAAATTTATAATTCCAGTTTTAAGCAGGACAACATGAGTTGTAAAAAATAGAACTCCACTCAAACTCAGAAACTCTTATGCTAATTACTTTACATAACTGAATCAAATAATACAAACCCAGAAAAGAAACCAGCTAAACTTAAATTAAACAAGAAAAAGAACAAAAACAATCAATCAAAATGAAATTTGAATGCAAAAAAAAACTTTCTTGAACCGTGAAATATTGATGGAAGGAGCAGATGAAAACTTAGAGGAAGAAACGAAATAGCAAAAGTGATAGTCAGAAACCTGATTAGTTGCAGTAAATAATGGAGAACCGCATGAAAGCAGACGAAAGAGTGATGCAGGAAAACAAAAATAATGAAGAGGCGAGGATAAAGAGGCCATGCCAAGCAAAGTAAAGAAATTGTACATTTCAAGCAAGAAAAAAGCCAAGCGGGTTTGCAAGAAAGCAGCTAACAATCCAACAAACCCCACAAGAAAGACAGTCAAGGTTTCAACTACGAAATCCAAACACGTGTAACACAGCGTATCGTTGATCGAAGCCAACAAGAACCAAAAGTTGCAAACCAACAAAACGTGAATTGCAAACAGTGATAAAAACCAAATCAAAAGAAAACAACTTTAATTGAAAAGCAAAAACCCGATAAGAGGAGAGTACCTTCGGCGACGAGCAAAGATAGTGGCGACGCAGCAGCAGAGACGACGAAAAAGAGGAGGCACAAACAGCAGAGGATCGAAAAATATTTGGAAAATAAGCGATAGTGCTTGTGATTAAAAAAGGGCTAAACGAATTTTTAGAAATACAATAGGAGATTTTACAGCTTCTGTAAGTCAAACGCCACCTATATCTGTTCTTAGCGGCGTTTATTACAAAACGTCATGTATATATGTTTTTAGCGACGCTTTTTCAATAAAACATCACTAAAAGTATATAAAAATTGAAGCGCTTCTAAATAAAACGCCGCACTTTTTGTCAATTATGACGTTTTTTATTTAAACACCGAGAAAGGTACAAAATTAGCGGCGTTTACTCAAAATCGCCGCTAAATGTGCCGCTAATAACATATTTTCCTGTAGTGATATTACTTTCTTTTCTTGAACAAGAAAAATATACTGGATTATATTTAGGGATGAGTATTTTACCCGACTCAATCGGGTTTGGTCGAATTTTTTTAATTAAAAATTGGGTTCTGGTCGGGTATTTACTGAGGGTAAAGTTGGGTCGAGTCGGGTTTAAGGTGGAAAATATTCGACCCAACTCAGGACTAATTGTGTAATTTCCCCCTAAAATTTTTAGGGGTATTTATAATAATACCCCCTCTTTATATATTTTTTAATAATTAGGTCCTCAAATTGAATTTTATTTATAATTTAGTCCTTAAAATTATTGTTTTTTTACAATTATGTCCCTTAAAATTATTTTTTACAATTACGTCTCTAAAATTATTTTTTTTTCTATAGGTCGGGTTTAAGGTATTTATTTTTGGTTGGGTCGGGTTTTTTAAAGAATGCGCTCAGTCGAGTCGAGTTCAGGGTATTTATTTTCGGGTAGGGTTCGAGTGGGCCAAAAACCTAACACGTGCTCATCCCTAATTAATTAATTATATTCAAATAAAAAAGATTACAAAAGACTCACACCACATACATTGAAAATTTAACGTGGAAAAAAATTAATACAATAAATTTCAAAGGCATGAAAGTCGACATCAAAACATAACCAATCACTTCTTCTTAATGAGATCCAGTAACCATATACTTTGATCATAACGCTTTATGAAGAAAACAAATTCTATCGTTGGTAGTTTTTGACCTATCGGTAAAATCATAAAAAGAGATTCATGAGTCATGACTATAAGAAAACACCGAACCTTCACTGCGAAAAACATTTGTTGATACTTGTCATACAAACGTTAAACTGCTAAAAAAATATACAAATTATCACAAAAATAGATTAAAACTATTATAAAAGCATACAAATAAAACTATTATAAATGCATACGAAAAAATATTTCTTTTTACTATTATATGGTTAAACCGACACTTCAAAATAATGTGGAGTAATATTTTTTTTTGAAATAAATTAGATTATATTCAAAGTGATAGGATTGCAAAGATATCACACCACTAACATTGAAAATTTAATGTAAGAAAATAAAAACAATAGATGTAACCCCCTAGACCGACCTATGCGGAATGACCAAGTCTAGTAAGGCACATCAAAATTTAAAACTCAGGTGGAAAACCTGTTGGCAAACTAAGTATTTATTTCGACAGCATAACGGCAAGACTTGGTGAAAACCATCAAGTTAAATAAACATGTTTAATACGTCAAGTAGTATTTTCAAAGTCATTCACAACATAAACTCATAAATAATATAGACAGCCATGACCACTTAAGTAAACCCATCATAGGATGGTTACAAAATAAGTATCAATTAGCATATCAAAATACTTCTAGTTTAATATCATACATAACAAAATATAGGCACATGTCACCCTGAAAGTGCAAACGGTGGATAGAAACATTACATTCAAAAAATAATACCAAATGTGTCGATCCTCCAAGTGTCAGCTACGGGGTGACCTATCCAAAATATCTAAAAGGGGAAAGAATTTGGGGCGTGCGCTAGAAAGCTCGGTGTGTTCCAACAGTGCAAGTAAAACATTTGCATCATTACATAATAAATCATGTCATACAAAACATATCATAAAAAGCATCAAAGTTTTCATGCAACCTATTTACCCTCCAACCGAACACCATGATACAGTTCCCCAGAACAGTATCCTATATTGGCATTAACCCAAGCCCATTGGGCGGGGTACCATCCTAAGGATATACCTTAGAATACGGGCGGCCCTAGTCGAAACTTAGGAACCGAAAACGGGCGGACCTGGCCGAAGCCTAGGATCCGAATACGGGCGAACCTAGCCGAAGCTTAGGATCCGAATACGGGCGGTCTTACCAGCTGGATCAGGGCCGAGCCGATAGTCTCCACATCATACCCCAAGTACCTCTACTAATTAGTCTGGGCAGTAACATAGTACGCGACAATAACAGTCATAACAATGCTCAACAACATATTTCTACCATGATAACCGGAAACTATAGGCATGCTTGTCATATCAAATGCTAGGGCATAAATCAAACATACAGTACAATGGTGTTTCTTTCATAAGAAGAAAACATGCTAGTTTTACACAAAATTAAGTTTAACAATCATGTACACATAGTCTGTTTTATTAAATCATATGAAACATGTAAAATAGTAAATATACAACAGTCATATATCACACAAGGAACACACCTTAAAAGATGAGATCGGTCAGTCAAAAGGTCTATCGAGCACCTGGATCACGCTCTGCTACAGTACTGTAACCTAAATAGACAAGGATTATGGTTACAATCAGATTTACACCTTGATTCATAATAAAATACTAAGTTTTAGGGTCGTACGAGTGACGATAGGATCACGAGGTGGTACAGATCGGGATGACCTGGGCTGAGCGTAGGCACGATTGGGAGATCCACGAGTACCGATTAAATCAGGAGATCAATATCAGTCCTTAATCATCAATTTCTTTTAAATGACATAACTTATACATATGCATGTTCGGGTTCAATGTCCATTTCGGAGGCTTTCGGATTAGAATTTCGCGAAACGAGCTTCAAAATCGGACTCAGGACATCGAAAAACATACAATATGACTTTTCGGGAAAAGTTGACTTTTTGGTCAAAGTCAACGCTGACGCCAGCGGTCAAAGTCAACGCTGACGTCATGTTGACGTCACTGGTCCAAAGGCTGACTTGGCGAGTTGACTCACTAGGTTGACTCACTAAGTTGACTCGGACGATTTGACTCACTGAGTTGACTCGGTCAACGGGTCGGGTCAACGGGTCGGGGTAACGGGCTTGACGAGCTGATCGGTTCAACCGGTCCAGCCGGTTCAAACCGGTTCGGTCTACGCGGACCGACTCTTACCCTTAGGAATCAAAGGTCGCCGGACGGTCACCAGAATGTCGTCGAAAAGTCCGTTTCACGTCGTTTCTGCCGGAAAAAGCCACAATCAAACAAACCATCATTTTATTACACATCTAAATATCGAAATAACGCCGGAACTAACCCAAAACTCACCGAATTTATTCTTAACAGTTCGAACACTTTGGAAAATGGCGTAGCTCCGACGATGAGGCAAACAACGACGAACGGTCGAACGATAACCTGGGTTTTGATCGGCCTGCGACGGGGAGTCCAACGGCGGTGGTGGCGCGACGAACGGACTCCCACGGCGACCGAAATCTTCGAAAAAAACGAGAGGGTCTTAACCCTAGGTTCGACGAACCTCCAACGGCCAATTACCGGTGATCGGTGCGACGAATGCACGAGTGGCCTTAGGGGTTTTGGTCGGCGTGCAACGACGGTTTCAAGAGCACCGGCGGTGAGCAGCACGACGCGGTGATGAGGGCTGACGGACGATAATCGAGTTTTAGGGGAGATGGACGGTCGATGGGTGAACCTGGTAACCTTTTGAGGGGTTGGACCAAAATTAAAGACCCATTAATGGGTTTGGTAGGATATTTTTATTATTTTATTATTTTAGGATCTTAAGCATTAACTCTTATTTCCCATGGTGCAACAACTAACTAAGAGTTATGTTAGCTTAGTTGGTTAAGTCATCAACCTATGCAGCCAAGGGTTACAGGTTTGTTGGGTTGTGTGGAGCTCGATTCGATCAACCAATTTATGCTCACCAAGTGGTGGAGAGGTGGATATTTGGATGGAAGGGTTAAGGAAGCTAAAAAGAATATTGACACAAGGATTTATAGTGGTTCGGCCTTCTAACAAGCACCTACATCCACTACCTTAGCTTCCCACTAAGGATTTCACAATCAATCCACTAATTGATTCGTCCCCTTTTCTAGGATTAGGAGGAAACCCTTACAACCGATCGAGCTTCTACCCAAGCCTTGATCAAACCCTCTTTTACAAAGAGAAATAAGAAAGCAAACTTAAACCCTCTAATAGGTGTTTGTTTGCACTTTTAAGCACTCACCCAAAACCTAAAACACTTGAGCAAATTTAACAATTTTGGCTCACTAGTGTTTGTCTATACAAGAATTGACAATTTAAGTGCTAAGACATTTTCTTGATCAATTGATGTTTGACAATATGAGCATTAGTCTTCTCTTGATGCTTGGAGGTCCCTTTTATACTCCCAATTGAGTTTATAGCCGTTTAGGACCGTTGGGGATGAAATAGAGTCGTTGGAGCCTTTAATTCCCTCCATAAATGCAGTTCTGCAGCTCCCCGTTTCGAAACGCTCGAAGCCGTTTCGGAACGCCCTCAATATAGAAAGAGTCGTTGCAGTCTGTCAGGGTACCCGTTTCGGAACACCCCTTTGCCGTTTCGGAACGCGTATCGGAACGCCCTTAGCCCGTATCGAAACGACCTGCATTTAAAAGTTAGTTGGGAAAGAGCCGTTGGGGTTTATGACCGTTGGGGTCAGTGCCACGTGGGCGTATCGAAACGGCCTAGCCTGTTTCGAAACGCTGGCCCCGTTTCGATACGAGTATCGAAACATTTGGCCACTGGAAGGCACCCGTTTCGAAACGCCCTAGGGTGTTTCGAAACACTTGGTCTGATTTGTGAAAATAGGCCTTTGAAAACATGAAAAACCTTAATGAAAAATTCCTTAAATAATATTTCAAGTTGTTTGGACTTTGGAGATGTTTTAAATACTTTTTAAATCAGTCCAAAACATTTTTCAATTATTATATCAAAACATTAGTTCTACAATCTCCCCCTTTTTGATATAATAAAACCACTTGAAAAATTGTTTGGAATTCTCCCCCTTTAACTTTAAAAATGTGAATAAGAGATTAAGAAATTAATTCAAATAAAACTCCCCCTTATTCATTTGAAAAATCAATTTTTCAAACCATTTCTCCCCCTTTTTGTTATATCAAAAAGATTTAAAACATTAAGTTCAAAAATAACAATAGAGGCAAAATTTGACAAAATATGAATTTTGGTTTTAAAAATGGCTCCCCCTTACTCAAAGCATCATCAAAATGTTAGTCCAACATATATGATCATCTAGTTGAATCTAAATTAAAATAAACAAATAAAAGCAAAAACAACTAGAATTTTACCAACACTTGAATTTAAGGGAGGATGTGAAGCCTTCCTTCTCCAAGTGTTCTTCCTTGTGTGTATGGAGCTCCCCCTCAATGTTTGACTTGTTGAACATCTCCATCACACCTATAATAGACAATCATGTAACTTTTGGTATCCAAATTGCTTTGGATCCATAAACGTTAGTTGCACAAAATTTAGTCCCCTTAGGAATCCATTTTTCAATTTCATCCTTTTTAGTTGAAGTATTTAGTCCTTTTGGGACCCAAACACTTCTAAAACATTTACCATTTATAAATCTAGGGGCACTAGATTGTCTAACATAAAAATTTGATTTTCCAAAATTGTTTTTCTTTTCAAGCTCTTTGGAAATCAAATCTTTTTCTACTTGAACATTTTGAAGCAATTTTTGTAAATTAAGACATTTTAGTTCAAACTCTTCAAGTTTTGCTTCAAGTTCAAGTTTGGTTTTAGAAAGCAAATCATTTTGAATTTTTAACTTTGAAATCAATTTATTGTTTTTCAAAATGTGGCTTTTAAAATCTAAAACCAATTCATCATAGGCATCTTGTAATTCATCAAAAGTGTAAGAACATGAAGTAGATGAATTAGAAGTTACCCTTGAATCTTCTTCGATGGCCATAAGGCAAAGGTTGGCTTGTTCATCGTCGGTGGAGTCTTCATCACTCCAAGTAGCCAATTGTGCCTTCTTCTTATGGCTTGAAGTGCTTGCCCTCTCCTTTCTTTTAGGTTCTCGTTCAAGCTCTCTCAAAGCTTTCTTCATGAAAGGGGCACACTTCTTGAAGAGATGGACTATCTCTTCATCTTCCTCCTCTTCACTTGAGTAGACATGATGACAAGTGGAGGACTTGAGAGCCATGGCACTAGCATTGATGCCAAGCCCTTTGATTTTCTTCTCTCCCATAGCTCTTATTTCTTCCCTCTTCTTCTCATCCTCCTTGTTCTTCTTCATGATTTGATGAGTAAGAAGTGACCCCATGAGTTCATCAAGCTTCAAGGTCTTCAAATTTTTGGCTTCGATGATGGCGGTCCTCTTTGAGTCCCAAGACTCGGGAAGTGAGTAGATGAGCTTTCGAACAAGCTTCTCCTCCGGGATGGCTTCTCCATAACCTTTAAGACCATTTGTGATGGTGGAGAACCGATCAAACATCTTCTCGATGTTCTCTTCTGGATCCATTTTGAAGTTCTCATACTCCAAGGTTAGGAGCCCAATCTTGGTCTCCTTGACTTCGTTTGTCCCCTCGTATGTGACTTCAAGCTTGTCCCATACCTCCTTGGCACTCTCACAAGAAGACATCTTCTCATAGATGGATGGACCAAATGCACAAAACAAGATGTGCAAGGCTTTGCAATTAAGCTCCATCTTCTTGCGATCGTCGGCACTCCACTCCGCTTTATTTCTTTTAGGCACGAACGGACCATCTTCAACTACATCCCAAAGCTTGTAATCTTTTGATTTGATGAAGAACTTCATCTTTGTCTTCCAATGGGCGTAGTGGTCTCCGTCAAAGAAAGGCGGTTTGTCGATTGATTGTGCCATTGAGCCGGTTGATGAAAAAGTGATCGAGCTTGCCGGATCTTCTCAATAGGATGTGAATCCTCTTCGATTGAGCCAAGCTCTGATACCAATTGTTGGGTTGTGTGGAGCTCGATTCGATCAACCAATTTATGCTCACCAAGTGGTGGAGAGGTGGATATTTGGATGGAAGGGTTAAGGAAGCTAAAAAGAATATTGACACAAGGATTTATAGTGGTTCGGCCTTCTAACAAGCACCTACATCCACTACCTTAGCTTCCCACTAAGGATTTCACAATCAATCCACTAATTGATTCGTCCCCTTTTCTAGGATTAGGAGGAAACCCTTACAACCGATCAAGCTTCTACCCAAGCCTTGATCAAACCCTCTTTTACAAAGAGAAATAAGAAAGCAAACTTAAACCCTCTAATAGGTGTTTGTTTGCACTTTTAAGCACTCACCCAAAACCTAAAACACTTGAGCAAATTTAACAATTTTGGCTCACTAGTGTTTGTCTATACAAGAATTGACAATTTAAGTGCTAAGACATTTTCTTGATCAATTGATGTTTGACAATATGAGCATTAGTCTTCTCTTGATGCTTGGAGGTCCCTTTTATACTCCCAATTGAGTTTATAGCCGTTTAGGACCGTTGGGGATGAAATAGAGTCGTTGGAGCCTTTAATTCCCTCCATAAATGCAGTTCTGCAGCTCCCCGTTTCGAAACGCTCGAAGCCGTTTCGGAACGCCCTCAATATAGAAAGAGCCGTTGCAGTCTGTCAGGGTACCCGTTTCGGAACACCCCTTTGCCGTTTCGGAACGCGTATCGGAACGCCCTTAGCCCGTATCGAAACGACCTACATTTAAAAGTTAGTTGGGAAAGAGCCGTTGGGGTTTATGACCGTTGGGGTCAGTGCCACGTGGGCGTATCGAAACGGCCTAGCCTGTTTCGAAACGCTGGCCCCGTTTCGATACGAGTATCGAAACATTTGGCCACTGGAAGGCACCCGTTTCGAAACGCCCTAGGGTGTTTCGAAACACTTGGTCTGATTTGTGAAAATAGGCCTTTGAAAACATGAAAAACCTTAATGAAAAATTCCTTAAATAATATTTCAAGTTGTTTGGACTTTGGAGATGTTTTAAATACTTTTTAAATCAGTCCAAAACATTTTTCAATTATTATATCAAAACATTAGTTCTACAAGGTTCAAAACCCATTGGTTGCTTTTTCTCTCATTCCCCTTTATTTTTTATTTGTTTACCTTAGAAAATTAGGATTGTTACAATAGAATTCTAAGGGTGCGAAAGACATTAAAATATAAAACTTATTACATCAAAATGACTTAAATAATCTTTCGAATGAGATCCGGCAAAACAACTAATTTGACTAGAGTGTTCTATGAAGAAAACAATTCTTCCGCTACTTGTTCTTCACATATCGGCACAACCACAAAAGGGAATCATAAGCATATACAGACCGACCTCCTTTGCTGAAAAACGCTCGTTGATGCTAGTCACTCGAACGCTAAACTGTCAAAAGACAGATAACAACCACAAAGACAGACTATAACTGTTATAAAAGCAGACAAAAAAACTTTCATAAAAGTATACAAAAGAACTGCCATAAAAGCATATATAAAGAGAATCCGACAAAGTAAAAAAGAAACTTAAAAAAAAAACTTGAAAAAAATAAAATATCCATCGGTAAGGATGAATTTCATTTATGTACAAAACTAGCAAAACAGCCAAAGGCCGCCGTCGGTAAAAAAAGAACAATAAAAAAGAGGCTTAAACGTCAGATAGGTGCCCAAACTATACCCTTTTTTTCCAGTTAGGTGACTAACGTTTGTTTCGGGCCACTTAGGTGCCTAATGTTTCATTCCGTAACCCATTTAAGGTTTTAGCCGTGACGGACGTTAAAATTTTCCGTTAAGGGACACGTGGCACATTTTTAGTGTTTCTGATATTAAAAATAATAAAATAAATTAATTAAAAATAAAATTAACCCTTAACCCATTTTCTTCCCCATCACCATCCCCCCTCTTTCCCCCTTCAGTTTAATACCGATGAATTTCAAATTAACCCTTAACCCATCTTATTTGGTAACTGGAAAAAATGTATAGTTTGAGCACTTATTTGACGTTTAAGCCTAAAAAAAACTATTTTTTTATATAATCCCCGCAAAACAAATGAGTAAAGTAGTAAAGTGGGATATTATTTTAACTCAACAATAAATTTCTTTAAAGACATAGATAAAATAATGAAATCAACTCGTGAATGCGTTAATATTTCAATTTATATAATTAAATTTTATGTAAAATATAAAATATCTTTCTAAAATTGAAATCATCATAATAAATTTGGCAATATTGGCCATGAAAATGGGATGCAAACGTTAGTTGAATTTAGTATATATAAACAGTGGGGAGGTGTTTAAATTTCCTCATTCTTCGCCTGAAGAACTTTTCCCATTTCTCTCCGTATTAATCTTCTTTCTTTGATCGAATAGCTGAAACCCCAGAAAAGGTAATCTAATCATTCCCTTTTTTATTTTCTGGGTTTCGTTTAATGTTTTCAATTCCTTTCCGTTTACTGCAGTTCTGACTTCCTGTTAATTGATTGCATTGTTTTTAGCCTGTTATAGTAATTTAATGTGTTGTTTTTGTTTTTACCATTTTGGAAACCATGTCAATGTTTGTCTTGAATTGTATTTGCTAATGTGGGTGTTCAATCAATTACTTGTTTCAGGAGCAGGGTTTTTGTTGTAATCGAAAATGGTGAAGATATGTTGCATTGGAGCCGGCTATGTCGGCGGTCCGACCATGGCCGTCATTGCGCTGAAATGCCCCAACATTCAAGTGGCTGTTGTGGATATATCTGCAGCCAGAATCAATGCCTGGAACAGTGATACACTCCCCATCTACGAACCTGGCCTCGACGAGGTGGTGAAGAAATGCAAGGGCAAAAACCTTTCCTTTAGCACTGATGTCGAAAAACATGTCTCGGAGGCTGATATAGTGTTTGTCTCAGTCAATACCCCGACGAAAACCCAAGGTCTCGGAGCGGGGAAAGCCGCCGATCTGACCTACTGGGAGAGTGCTGCTCGTATGATTGCCGATGTAGCCAAATCCAACAAGATCGTGGTCGAGAAATCGACCGTCCCTGTTAAGACAGCCGAGGCAATCGAGAAGATTTTGACACACAATAGCAAAGGGGTCGACTTTCAGATCCTTTCCAACCCTGAATTCCTTGCTGAAGGGACTGCAATCTCGGATTTGTTCAATCCTGACCGTGTTCTTATCGGTGGCAGGGAGACCCCGGAAGGTAAAAAGGCCATCGAAACATTGAGGGACGTTTATGCACAATGGGTCCCCATGGATAGAATCATATGCACCAATCTCTGGTCTGCTGAGCTTTCCAAGCTCGCTGCCAATGCCTTCTTGGCTCAGAGAATCTCGTCGGTTAATTCTATGTCTGCATTGTGTGAGGCAACCGGTGCCGATGTGAGCCAAGTGTCCCATGCTGTCGGGAAGGATACGAGAATAGGTCCCAAGTTCTTGAATGCCAGTGTTGGTTTCGGTGGATCTTGTTTCCAAAAGGATATTCTGAATTTGGTCTATATCTGTGAGTGCAATGGCCTCCCCGAGGTGGCCAATTACTGGAAACAAGTTATTAAGGTGAATGACTACCAGAAAACCCGGTTCGTAAACCGTGTTGTTTCCTCGATGTTCAACACGGTTTCAGGAAAGAAGATTGCCATTCTCGGATTCGCGTTCAAGAAAGACACCGGAGACACTAGGGAAACACCTGCGATCGATGTGTGCAAAGGGCTGATAGGTGACAAGGCTACACTGAGCATATACGACCCTCAAGTTCACCAAGACCAGATTCAGAGGGATCTTTCGATGAAGAAGTTCGACTGGGACCATCCGGTTCATCTTCAGCCGATGAGCCCTACCTCGGTCACGGATGTTAGTGTCGTCTGGGATGCATATACTGCAACAAAGGATGCTCATGCGCTTTGCATTCTCACCGAGTGGGACGAGTTTCAAAAGCTTGATTACCAAAAGATTTTCGATAACATGCAGAAGCCTGCGTTCGTGTTCGATGGCCGGAACGTCGTCGATGTAGAGAAGCTGAGGAAAATCGGGTTTATCGTCTACTCCATTGGCAAGCCATTGGATGACTGGATCAAGGACATGCCAGCAGTGGCATAGAGCAGTTTCTGAAGCAACTTGTTTGAGGTTGGGAGAGTACTGATAAAAATTTGGAAGACAAATAACACAACACATATAAATACATTTCCAAATGCATTACATATTTTCTTCTAGTTTTAAGGTTCTGTTATATTTCTATCTATCCGAGACTGTTGTCTCTGGATCTGTCGTTTTAGCCGGTAGAATCTCTGTTTGTATTGGCTTTTCTAATGTAATAAAATATTTACCACTGATTTTTTTACCATTTTCTGAAATTGGAAGTGTTTCTTTTTTTCATTGAAAGAAATCATTTAGCAGACTCTATGGCTGCCCTTAGTGCGCACAAACAGATGAGCATGCATTTCTTCATTTATCCTCCACATATTTTACATAAAGATATAAGTCATGCGAATTTTAGTACGTTTTCCTCTCTCTTGTAACAACAACAAAAAATTTGGCTCGCTTTAATATTCAGTTTAGTAATTTTTTTGTTTGTAGATATATTCAAATCCAGAAGAAAAAAATTATGCTTAATTAATTGAAGTACTAAAGGATTTACCTAACTTGGGCGAAAAAATTGACCGAAATTGAAGCGATTAATTGTAACAAAGTACTGAATTTTATTACTAAATTTACCTAATTTTAGGCAACAAGATGGATTGGGAGCCATTTATGTTGGTTCATATTAATTTGTTTGGGTGTTATCCGGTTTTCAGTTTTGTCTTGACTAATTCGTACTGATTTGTATAGTACATCTAACGTGTTGATTCATATTAATTGAAATATTACTTGTAATATATTCGAGTTTGACTGAAAATAGTTTGAATTATTATTTAATATATAATTTAATTAAAATGAATTAGAATTATAATTACTTTTGTTGAGTGGATCGAAAGATCGAAATGAACCAAGATGGGTTGAATTGGATTTTTAAAGTTCTTGGTGGTGGAATTTTCAAATAAAAATGGTAGACAAAGAATTTTAGAGTGGTACAAGTTCCATATGAACTCTACATCTAATACCTTAGCTTCACTAAGGATTTGCAACAATTCCACTAATTGCTCTTCCCCTTTTCTAGGCTAAGGAGGTAACCCTTACAATTTTTGGTCAAAATTTTTACCCAAAATTTGACCCAATCCTCACACAATTGAAACAAAGAATTTGTTGGCTAAACAAGTATCTCTCAATACAAAATATAGCCCAATTACAAGCACTCAACCCAATTGAAAAGATAAGAATGAAAAATACAATTGGGGTTACATGAAAATATTGGGATTTAGGCACAAATGCTTGGATTTGATGTTTGGATGTTTACTTTAAGATCAAAAGTTGTTGCTGAAGCTTTTAGAGGTCCATTTTATATATTCTCATTGAATTCTAACTGTTTGTGGTTGTTGCATTCATCAATAGAGTCGTTGGGGTGTTATCTTCCCTCCATAAAAGCAGTCTGCAACTAACCGTTTCGAAACGCCCGACCCTGTTTCGAAACATACCAAAATAGAAAGAGCCATTGGGGTGCATTTAAGAGCCCGTATCGAAACTGTGTGACCTGTTTCGATACGCTAAGAGTCGTTTCGAAACTTGTTTCGAAATATCTTGCCACTGTCAAGGATCGTATCGAAACGACTTGAGATCGTTTCGATATGCCTTAACGGTTTGTTAAAAATCAGTTAAAAACATTCAACAGTCATATTTTTCAAATCAATTTTAAAGCCGTTTCGAAACACTTGATGTCGTTTCGATACGGTTGCTCAATGTTCTTCAGCCGTTTCGAAACTTGTTTCTAAACACGGGTTGGCAGTGTTGAAATCGTTTCGATACCCGTTTCAAAACATGGACTCACAGTTTCAAAACTGTTTTGAAACGCCTAAGGCCGTTTCGAAACGGTGACTCGAAAATCACTGTTTTGGCTTTAAGAACACTTAAAAAAATATTTGATAAACTTAGTTTTTAACTTAGGCATCTTATTTAAACCATGTAGAGAGGTTTGAGACTTAAAAATTCGTTTTTACATTTTCAATTTAATCTTTAGGTTCTTTAGTTATAACAAAATTAAAATATCGGTTTTACAAATTTATTGAAAAGGAGTAATTTAAAGTATCTAACATATCAAATTTAATTATTTTAATATTTGATTGAGTGATTCTTTCACTAGATAAACACTTTTAATTGTATTGAAAGTATCTGGATTTGATTGAATAAAAATAGTCAAACTCGAACGTAAGCATGAGAATCACATTTGTATTTTTTTTACTAAGTAAATAATTGCCTTCTTTAATTTATTTAGGCCATGTAATTTTGCATACAACAAAAATATAACATAAAAAATATAAGCGTTTTAATATAAATCCATAGATATAGTCATGAAAACTGGAAGAAAAAAAACCATACAATTCTATATATATTTTTAAGTTTTTAAAAATAAATTTATTTTTTATTAGTTTCTTTTAGAATATTAATGTTTTATTTTTCATTTCATACGATAATTTCTAATGGAGTCAAAGACTTACTTTAACCTGAAAATAGCATTAAGATAATAAGTAAGACATAATGACAGTATAAAAAAAAATAAGTGAAAAGAAAATTATACACGAGACAAAATAAGAATTAGAATAACGAAATATTAATCTATTAAAATAAATTTCAATTTTTTTCTAAAAAATATTTTGTGTAAAATTAAACCAATCCGGTTTCTCAGTTAGACCGCTTTTTGTATAAAGAAAAGCCCTCGAACCGTATCTTCCTTCTTCCTTATCACCCTGTCTGCCGCCTCTTTCTCGATCCCAAAATTAAATCCGAAAATCGATCTCCGATTTTCTCCTAAATTTTCCTCTAATCTATAAATCACGTAAATATCCGTTCAATTCTCGTTCTTCCCTTTCGACCGATCTCTTTTTCTATCCCGGTTGTTGATTTTGTGTTTCTAGGGTTAGGGTTCTTCAATCTCTCCAATCGAGTCTTTTTCCCATCGATTTCTCATGGGTTTTTATTTTATTGTGTATTTATGTTGATTTCTTGCTTTCGTTTGGTCTAATTTTCTTTGATTTTCTCGATTCGTTTTTCTTTTAGGGTTTGTATTTGTTCCGCATGTCAGGCTTCGATTCCATCTGAAATTCTTAGAGGGCTTCTGTGTTTTAAGCTGTGGCGAGAATATTTAGAGGAGTTCTCTGTCGTGATTTTGTTGTTTTCTCTGCAAAATCGGAATTTAGGGTTAGGGTTTTCTTCTAAATTTGGGGATTCCCCAGGTAGTCAAATTAATTAGGGAAAACGCGTCTTTCCGTAGTGAAATAAATTTTTTTCCGAAATTAAGTGCTGTTCTCATCTCAATTGAGGCTTCTGTGGTATTAATTGATCCGTAGCTTTCTAGTGTTATTTCTAGCAGCCCAAGGTTTCCAATTCAAGACAATTTAGAGGTAATTGTCTTTAATTGTTTAAATTTATTCAACTTTGTGTTTAATGTCTTAATTCTTGCTCTCATGACACTGTTTATTAACCCCTTTCAGCTTACCAAAGTAAAACTAATTTTTTATAAGTTGTGAAATACCTTTGCTTTCAGCTTTGCTTTTAGAATGTGATGTCATGTGTATTTTAATTAATATTAATAGTAATGTGCTTCCAAAGCATTGTTATATCGAAATTTCTTAGTTATGTCAACCGATGTTTACTGTTCGATTGCCTTTTGACATAAGCTTAATCTTGAAAGTGATGTATTTTTGTATTAACATTCTCTTATAATTAATTGCATTCCCACAGGTGTTAAATGGGATTTAAGCGGCCTTTTGAAGATGAGGAGCTGCAAGAACTTCCTTTCAAGAATCCGAGACAATTTGGCTATAATGACAAGTTGACTCGGTTTGCTGATACTATCCCCCATAGTTATAGTCCTCAAATGCCTCATATTTCAGGTAAAGGGTGACTGTTAGTTATTTTTGTTTTATGCGAATGATTCATATTCTGCTTCATGGTTTTAGTACTGATGTGACCTTCCTGTGTGATGCGGTTGAAGTCGATGGTGGATTTTGTAAACACCAGTGGTATGAAGAATTTAAGAATGATGCTCTGGATGATATTACTCATTTGGGTGAGGAGGATTATGAGACTACTGCACCCTTATCTTTGGTCACTAGCACTTCTAGTGAGGAAGATACGGGCACTGGTGTAGCAGCTATTTCGCCTGTTTCGTCTGAATATTTTGACTATGGTTTCCCACGGAGAATGCTTTCTCCTGTTGAGGATGACTATTATTTACTCTTGGATCGGTCTCCTCGAAAACAAGTTCCGCTTGGGCCAAATCATCAAGCTACTGTTCCATCATGGGGTAGGCACATAAAGAATAATAAGTTTGCTCGGAATGATGCCTCAGAAACTGCAGATAATGACAATGAAGATATTAAGATGGGAACATGTATCATTCCAATGCCTGACTCGGATTTGTCTGCTAACAGCAGTGGTAATGTTGGTGCTGGCAGAACGGATTGTAGCTGCCTGGATAGGGGCTCTTCAAGATGTGTGCAACATCATGTTATGGAGGCACGGAAACTATTACGGGAATCCCTTGGGCATGAAAAATTTGTGAAACTGGGGTTTTATAACATGGGAGAGGATGTAGCATATAAATGGAGTGAAGAAGATGAAGAGATATTTCGTGAGGTTGTTTACAATAATCCGGTATCATTGGGTAAGAAATTTTGGAAGCAGTTGTCGGTGGTTTTCCCATCACGATCCAAGAGAGAGCTTGTCAGCTATTATTTTAATGTCTTTATCCTTCAGAGGCGAGCTATTCAAAACAGATCCAGTAGTCTGGACATTGATAGTGATGACGATGAGTTTTATGGAAATCAACAGTCTTATGAAGTTCAAGCTATAGAAGAAGACGAAGACTCTGCTATTGAATCTCTTGCTGATCTGGAAAACCATGAGGATGAGAATGATGGGGATGATGATAGTGACAACTCTGATGGTGATAATGGTGTCGGATATTATAGCAGGGCAGCAACAAGAGATGATTATGGTACAAACCTTTCGTCCAAAGGACAAGTTACGAAGTCATTCGATGCTAGCAGGTTTGGTCCTGTTTTCCAACAAATGAACAAGGGTTTGGGAACAATGGAGGATATCAATGTACAGGATGACTCATGTATGTCTTTGGAGTTTCAATCAAACATGGCTGACGCTCATAATTTGATTGACACAAAGGCTAACTTGCATGTTACCGGAATGAAGACCGAACCTGGCAAGTCTTTGCGGGATAAACTAGAGGAGTCTAGTGAGCTGGTGAGCAATGTTTATTTATTGGATACATGTGATGCCAAAATCTGGGACACTAGGTATTCTACATCTTCGACAAAAGGCATCGATCTCCAGCCGACATGCAACATAATTGAAGAGATCTTCGGACAAGACACTTGAGATAAAAGAAACAGAATAGTTTGCTCTTGAATTGTCCAGAATCTTCTGATTAGATAAGGCCAAGATTTTGGTCGTTCAACATTTTTTTCCCTGTAAATTCATCTACCAAATGTATTTTGGTTTCAGCATGTTTAAAAAGTGCTGTTAATGGGACCCTTTTTGCTTTTGTATATTAGAGCTAGGGTTGTAAAAACAAGTCACGACCTGAAAACTTGCCTGAAACCTGCTCGAGTCAAAATCTGATTTGACCCGAGAATTCGATGATCCGAACCCGAACTGTAACTGACTGTTGCTGACCCGAACCCGAGTTGAACCTGTTACTGTAGCAACCGAACCCGATCTGCGTCCGACTGAAAATGACCCGAACCCGAATCTGACCTGTTAATTTTGACTTGAAACTCGACCTGCATCCGACTGAAACAAACCCGAACTCGAGACCGACCTGGCAAATTACCTGATATTATCCGACTGAATCGACCTGATATCCGATTTTACCCGACCTGTTTTGAACCGACCTGTTAATGGACCCGACCTGTTTTGAACTTGAACTGTTGTTGACCTAAACTAATGTAGACCTGGCTAAAAATGTTAAATAATTTAAAGTGTAAAATGTTCATTATAAACTTAATAATTTTTTAGTAGATTATGTTAATTTCATTACTTAGAAATTTTTATCTTCCATTATACTTAGAAATTTGTCTTAATTTGTAACTACATTATGTATAATAAAATTATATACTTAGAAATTTGTTTAAGTATAAAAATATATATTATGTATAATAAAATTATATACTTAAAAGATTTGTCATAATTTTTACTAAGTATATAATATATTAGTAATATATAGATAATATAATATATTAAACTTATTATGCTTTATAATATATATTATGTTAACTTTATTATGTTCATAAATTTTATTATGTTCATAAAATTAAAATAAATACAAAATATAAGTTAGTATTATGTTTAACATTAAGTTAATGTTATTATACTTATATAACATGTGAAACAATTGTCTTTCAATTATATAATGTATTTTAGATGAGCCCCTAAAACCTATAATGTATAAATAATATATATATATATATATATAAACTTATAAGTTATAAGTTATATAATGTATTTATAATATAATAATTAATAATAAATAATAATTAGTAATAGTTTGGGCCTTGTGCTCAAATCTCACCACCCATTTATTTGAGATGGGCCCCTAAAACCTATAATGTATAAATAATATATATATATATAAACATATAAGTTATATAATGTATTTATAATATAATAAATAATAATTATTAATAGTTTAGGTCTTGGGCCTTTGGGCTCATATCCCACCACCCATTTATTTGAGATTGGCCCCTAAAACCTATAATGTATAAATATATATATATATATATATATATAAACTTATAACTTATAATTTATATAATGTATTTGTAATATAATAATAAATAATAAATAATAATTAGTAATAGTTTGGACCTTGGGCCTTTGGGGTCATATCCCACCACCCATTTATTTGAGATGGGCCCCTAAAACCTATAATGTATATATATAAACTTATAACTTATAAGTTATAAGTTATATAATGTATTTATAATATAACAATTAATAATAAATAATAATTAGTAATAGTTTGAGCCTTGGTCCTTTGAGCTCATATCTCACCACCCATTTATTTGAGATGAGCCTCTAAAACCTATAATGTATAAATAATATATATATATATATATATATATATATATATATATATAAATATATAAAAACTTATAACTTATAATTTATATAATAATTAATAATAAATATTAATTAATAATAGTTTGGGACTTGGGCCTTTGGGCTCATATCTCACCACCTATTTATTTTAGATGGGTCCATAAAACCTATAATGTATAAATATAATATATATATATATATATATATAAACTTATAACTTACAATTTATATAATAATTAATAATAAATATTAATTAGTAATAGTTTGGGCCTTGAGCCTTTGGGCTCATATAAAACCACCCATTTATTTTAGATGGGCCCCTAAAACCTACTACCTCCGTCCCACTAAAATTGTCACATGTTGACTTTTTTCTGGTCATTTTTTTTCCAACTTTAACTATAATTTATTTAAAAATTTTAATTAATTAAAATTTATAAAAAATATATTTAAAAACTACTTGATTCAAGGTTTCTAAAATATATTTTTAATATTTTTATCAATAATAAATTTTAAAGTATAAGATGTCAAAGTTGAAAAAGTTTGATCCAAAAATTGTCAACATGTGACAATTTTAGTGGGACAGAGGGAGTATAATGTATAAATATAATATATATATAAACTTATAACTTATAAGTTATATAATGTATTTATAATATAATAATTAATAATAAATAATAATTAGTAATAGTTTGGGCCTTGGGCCTTTAGGCTCATATCCCACCACCTATTTATTTGAGATGAGCCCATAAAACCTATAATGTATATATATATATATATAAACTTATAACTTATAAGTTATATAATGTATTTATAATATAATAATTAATAATAAATAATAATTAGTAATAGTTTGGGCCTTGGGCCTTTGGGCTCATATCCCAACACCCATTTATTTGAGATGAGCCCCTAAAACCTATAATGTATAAATATAATATATATATATATATATATATATATATATATATTATATATAAACTTATAACTTATAATTTATATAATATATTTATAATATAATAATTAATAATAAATAATAATTAGTAATAGTTTGGGCCTTGGGCCTTTGGGCTCATATCCCACCACCCATTTATTTGAGATGAGCCCCTAAAACCTATAATGTATAATATATATATATATATATATATATATATATATAAACTTATAACTTATGATTTATATAATGTATTTATAATATAATAATTAATAATAAATAATAATTAGTAATAGTTTGGGCCATGGGCCTTTGGGCTCATATCCCACCACCCATCTATTTTAGATGGGCCCCTAAAACCTATAATGTATAAATATAATATATATATATATATATATATATATAAACTTAGAACTTAAAATTTATATAATAATTAATAATAAATATTAATTAGTAATAGTTTGGGCCTTGGGCCTTTGGGCTCTTATCCTACCACCCATTTATTTTAGATGGGCCCCTAAAACCTATAATGTATAAATATAATATATATACATATATATATAAACTTATAAGTTATATAATGTATTTATAATATAATAATTAATAATAAATAATAATTAGTAATAGTTTGGGTCTTAGGCCTTTGGGCTCATATCCCACCACCCATTTATTTGAGATGGACCCCTAAAACCTATAATGTATATATATATATATATATATAAACTTATAACTTATACGTTATAAGTTATATAATGTATTTATAATATAATAATTAATAATAAATAATAATTAGTAATAGTTTGGGCCTTGGGCCTTTGGGCTCATATCCCACCACCCATTTATTTTAGATGGGCCCTAAAACCTATAATGTATAATATATATATATATATATATATATATATATATATATATATATATATATATGTATGTATAAACTTATAACTTATAAGTTATATAATGTATTTATAATATAATAATTAATAATAAATAATAATTAGTAATAGTTTGGGCCTTTGAGCTCATATCCCACCACCCATTTATTTGAGATGACCCCTAAAACCTATAATGTATAAATATAATATATATATATATATATATATATAAACTTATAAATTATAAGTTATAAGTTATATAATGTATTTATAATATAATAATTAATATTAAATAATAATTAGTAATTGTTTGGGCCTTGGGCCTTTGGGCTCATATCCCACCACCCATTTATTTTAGATGGGGCCTAAAACCTATAATGTATAAATATATAATATATATATATATATATATATATATATATATATACATATAAACTTATAACTTATAAGTTATATATTGTATTTATAATATAATAATTAATAATAATTAGTAAAAGTTTAGGCTTTGGGCCTTTGGGCTCATATCCCACCACCCATTTATAATAATTAATAATATCAATAATAAATAATAATTAATAATTATTAGGCTTTAGACTAAATATAATAATTATTAATAATTATTAATTGTTGGGCGGGAAAATTAATATATATGGGCGGGAAAATTTATTTTGAAACCGCCCAATTCCCAAATTGAATTTCAATTTGGGGATAAATTATAAATAAAGCCCTTTATATTATATAAGTTTTTTATTCAAGTCCTTTAAATTTTAGTTCAATTTAATTGAGTCCTTAAAACTTTATTTTTACTTCAAATTAACTCTTATTTATTATTTTTTTCACTATAGTCCATAAAAATTTGTTTTTATTCAAAATTGAGCCTATTATAGTCCATAAAACTTTATTTTAGTCCAAATTAGCTCTTATTTATTATTATTTTTTTCACTATAGTCCATAAAACTTTGTTTTTATTCAAAATTGTTCATTTCTGGTGAAACTGAATTAACCCGACCTGAAATGAACCCGACGACCTAAAATTACCCGACCTGAAATGAACCCGACCTGAAATGAAACCGACCTGAAATGAACCCGAACTGAAATGAACCCGACCTGAAATTTACCCGACCTGCAATTTACCTGCCAATTAACTGATTTTACCCGACCTGTTTTTACCCGATCTGCAACGAGTTTGACCTCTAATGGACCCGACCTGAAAATTGACCCGACCTGAAATAGACCCGACCTGCAAATTATCCGACTGCAATGGACCCGCACCCGACCCGAGTCGAGTCAATTTTTTTTATTTTACCTGAAATGACTTGTATCCGATTTTACCCGACCTGACAGAACCCGACCTGAAACCTGTCCGATTAGCTGTTTTTACATCCCTAATTAGAACATTGCGTGCTAAATGGGATGGCATTGTGTCAACTAAGCACGTCAAAATTATTTGTAGGAAAACAACAAAGTTTGGCGGTTGCTAGTCTTTTTAATAATCATCTGTAACCACTGAGCTGGCCACATACATATATATAGTTGTTCTTATATCCAAAACTTGTGAAATATTAACAATAGGTCCATCGTTTTTACAATTACTTAAATTCAACCTACTGCCGAAATACCTAATTTTTTCTCTACCCCAATCCTAACGTCGCACTCTTGTTTTTTCATTTGTTCCCTCTAGTTTCAACACACTTTTTCTTTATTTTTTTGTGATTCATTTCATTCATCGTTTTGGGATGACTTCATTATACTTTAGCGGCCATTTGGTGCTCGTGCAAAGATTTTCACGGCGCTAGTTTTTTATTATGATTTTTTCGATGGTCATAGAAAGATAGATCCTCACCTGGTTTATGGTTGTTTGTCGATGTGATCAGACCTGGATAGTGGAGCAATTTGCCTGAGAGTTTGATTCGTTCACCCCTACTTTAATCTTTATAAAAGTGTTTATTTTTCTTACACCTTTAAGTTTTTATACGAGATTTTAATGGACTAAACTCATTATTTTTCATTCTAAATGCGCTTTATTTGTAATATTTTCTATTATTTTTTAATAAAATTCATTTGTCATTGTAAAAAAAATCGTAAAATATTTGGTCCCTTTTGGTTGGCACCTAAGATAAATTAGTTCACTCCAAGAATAAAAACAGAAAAGAACCCTCTGGTTTGTGTCATCTTGAATGCAACCCCAACTATTATCTAATGTCAATGAAAAGATAATTCTCTTTTATATATATATATAGAGGTTAGTATCCACTTATATAATGAAAAAATTTTAAGTTTTATATAGAGAGAGAATACAATTTATTGGAACTAGAGTTCGAGTCTTGCTAGATTCTCATTTAGTGGTGTTATGTAAGTACTATTTTCATCCTTTTATGAGGTTTTTGGCATGTCCGGATAATTTTCCCTCGTATAAATACTTATTTTCGATATAGGATAAAAGTAAATTGGATTGTACCACAAGCATGGTGAAACATCACATTGGCATTATAAGAACAATATATAAGAGGGTCATTGACAAAGAAATTGCAGCCTGAATTTTTCAAGTGGACCAAAAGATTGTGTGTTCAAAGGTTTGGTGAGATTTGGCACAGATTTGGATTATCAAGTTTCTTTTTGGTGTACATAACTTAGTGGTAGCCATGATTTAATGTCTAATGGCCATCTCTCCATTATAAAAAGGCCATTGTCGAGTTGAGTGTAAGGAATTTGTTGAATTTTTGTTTAGGGATTTGATTTCACTTGATTTTAAATATAACCTGAATTTATACCCAAAAAAAAATGGGGGCAAGCACATTTTGACATATTGGCATATGTACATGAACTGACCTCTTTTAGTGGAGGCAAAGGGATGATGAATTGGAGATTCTGCCCCTACACTTGTGTGAGCTTTACGAATTACAAGCAAGACATTGTTTGGATGTTAGAACTAAGGGTGTAAACGAGCCGAATCGAGTTGAGCTTGAGTAGTGTTGAGCTTGACTCATCTCGTAAAGAATTCGAGTTGAGTTCGAGTTTAAGTAATTTTTAATGAATTTTTTAATTTTAGGGTTTAGAGGTTTAAGTTGTTGGGTTTAGGGTTTATGACTTATATTTAGAGTTTATGTTTTAAGATTTTAGGTTTAGGAATTTAGATTTTAAATTTAAAAAATTTAGTATATTATATTTTTGAATAGTTCGCGAGCTTTTCGAATTGGATATTGAGTAACTCGACTCGACTCGTTAAGAATTCGAGCAGAGTTTGAGCTCGAATTGAGTCCAATCTAATTGAGTGTTGACCGAGCTTTGACCAAGTTGAACTCGAGTAGCTCACGATCTATCTCGTCTCATTTACAAACCTAGTTGCAACATAAGAACTCTTCACTCATTGGGATCCTTAAAACAGATCTCGACCGTTCAATTCCATCACCGGATAGTTCTCACTTGAATACACGTGCTGTCTATCTTTTTTTCTTCCCTTTTAATCTCTTTTATTTTTGCTTCCATGCATGGAATTCTCCTCCAACTACAACACAAAAACAAGGGGTATAGAAAGAGAAAGCGAAAGAGCCATGGCTTCTTTTCTTCTTTCTTCTTCTTTTAAGCCTGTTCATCGCCATCATTAGCGATCCATCACCTTTAAAAGTTTGATTTTTTTTTTTCAAATTCAAAAGGATTTTCTTTTGGTTTCATTGGAAGAAGGTGTTTGGGAGGTGAGAAAAATGTGATTTTTAAAGATTAAAGTTTTTTTCCCCTGTGGGTCGGATCTGTTTTGTTGTACTTGAAACAGAGAACTGTCAATCATCATCATCTCCACTGAAACTAAAGCAAGCAACTTTGTGATCTGTTTTTTCTTTTCCTCTGCTCCTCGATCTGGATTTTGATTCTTTAAAAAAAAATGCAGTCTTTCTGAAGATTTGAGGTAAGAAATGAGTTACTGTTGTTGTTTAGTTCCCCGGGTATTTTCAGTTTTCCGGTGATCATTCTGTAATGGAGCAAAATCAGGAGAAGAAGTTTGTTTGCAAGTATTGCAACAAAGGGTACCCTTGTGGTAAGTCCTTAGGGGGTCACATAAGGACTCATATGAACAATGAGAATTGTGCTGAAATGTCCCTAAACAAGCTTGTTTCCACCACTAATCCAACTTATGATCTGAGGGGGAAAAACCCCAAGAAAAGCAAGAGATTTTCTGATGAATCAGGCAATGGCACTTTGCTCAGACAGATGATTTGCAAAGAATGTGGCAAGGGTTTCCAGTCATTGAAAGCTCTCTGTGGTCACATGGCTTGTCACTCTGAGAAACAAAGGGTCTTTCAGTTTCAGAGATTTGAGGATGATTGGGACAGTCAATCAGACGCTGAAACATCAACTGCTCCAACACCAAGTAAAAGGAGGAGATCCAAAAGAATAAAGTGCAAAACTTCTAACAGTTCAGTTCCTATACCAAATGGTTCATCATCTGTGTCAGAGATTGAAGATCAGCAAGAACAAGAAGAGGTTGCTGTGTGTTTGATGATGCTTTCAAGGGATTGTTCTGGTTGTAAGAAAGGGCTGAACTCAGTTGTTTTGGAGGCTAAATCATGTAATACAGATGTGAGGATTAGTGTTAAGAAACAAAGGGAAACCAAGCTGAAATCTGCTGAGTCTGGTCCTTGTTCTGAGAATTCTGATTCTGGGTTTTTTAGGTCTGGATCTGGAGCTGAAGATTTGAGTAAATTCAAGTGTTTATCAAATGGAAATTCTGAGAAGAAGTTAGGGTCAAAGAGGAACAAAGGGCATGAGTGCCCTTTCTGTTTCAGGGTTTTCAAGTCAGGCCAAGCTTTAGGAGGTCACAAAAGGTCCCATTTTGTTGGAGGTTCAGTGGACACAACATTGGTCATCAAACAAGACTCACCAGAGATGCCATTGCCAGCTCTAATTGACCTTAATCTTCCAGCTCCTGTTGAAGAAGATGCAATTTGCAGTGTATAAAATGAACAAATTTTACTTCTTTTTGGTCCTGCTATAAGGTAAATGCCCCCAATCTATGTTCTTGAATCATATCTTCATTCTTACAGCTTTTCATTTCTCTATTTTTTTTGTGACATTATCAACTATGTTCATTGTATGTCCGATGCGAGTGTCGAATACGAATATAGTCACGTAGGAAGGGAGAAAAAAAAACTCAGCTTCTGTATTTTAACTTATATGATGAAAAAGATTTTACTTTAAATTCTTTCAATATAGGCAAGCAATCATATACAATCAACCAATCTCACTGTTGAAGTGTTGTTTTAAAGAAGAATCAAGGACCACCTGCTTTGGGGGGAACATTACAGAAAGTTTCATGCTATGGAGTGGAAAAGAAGTTTCCTCTAAACTTCACATTTTTTATCTCTTAAGATAATCCCACCAGATTGCATCCCTGATCCCCTTTGTTCCCAATTGAAACATACATATATGCATATATTGTTAGAGATAAGTTTGTCTACCAACTTAGTTGGGTTAAGTGACGAGAAGTTTGAGTTTTTTAAGGGTAAATTACGTAAATCATTACTGAAGTTCAATTTACAGTTTAGACATTGAACGTTTTTTGTCACTCTTATGTTAATTTTTTACAACGTTATGACGTGGACGCTGTTCACCGTCGACGGACGCAAATGATAGTTATTTGGTCTCAAATTTTACTAATCGTTATGCCCCGGCTCGTGAGTTTGAATCTGACCTTTATTTCATCGGAAAGTGCCTCGAAGTCCATGAATCGAGCAAAATCTTTTGATTTCTCTCTTGTTGGTCTCCTTCTTCCGCCGTCGAATAGAGACCGTTTCTTAGTAAATTACTTCCCTCGTAATGATGAAGTTTTTCACCGTTTGAATCTAGGAGAAGTTCTTCTGTTTGCCAGTAAATGAAAGCCGTTAAAAATTAACAGATTAGTGACTAGAAACTTTCAATGTCTAAATTTCAGCGAGTAAATTGTACGTTTCAAAACTTCAGTAACTAAAATAGGTTCGAGAATAAAGTTAAATGATGATTTAGGTAATTTAGTCTTTTTACGAAAAAAAAAATAACGTAGGAAGAGTTCTCTTTTCTAGTGACTTGATGTGGCTCGGGCGCTCGGATTTAAATATAATTGAGGCTTATGTAGCTTCGGACGCTGAAAGTCTTTAAGTGACCTTTGTTTACCACAATGTCTCTCCCATTGAATGTACAGTTCAAGAATTTAGGTCAACCCCCAAACCAGGCTCGTAAAGTAGGTAAAGCTTACTTCATTTTTCTGAAACTAAAATATTACCTTTCCTTGAGCTATTGAGATGGCATTGAAACGTGGGAAAGATGCATGGAGTGGTTGCCATTTTTCTTGAAGAAACGTGTTTTTTTAAGATTGATAGTTCAAATATTCGAAAATTTTCTTAAAATAATTTCTTGAGTAAATTTCATAAAATAATTGAACACATCCGTATCAAAATTATTATTTTTGAATGGTCTAAAGGTGATTATAAGGTAGTATCTATTTATACATATTTTTAATCCTTTTGATAATGGACATATACCTTGTAGACAAAGCGATTTAAACTCGTGTCTCGAACATCATCCGCTTTTCCAATAAAACACTTGTTGGGTTCCAAAATTATTTAATATTTAAGTTCGAATTCAAATAACATAGACTCTTAAATACGATGGTATTGTTAAACTACTAATTAACAAAATAAACCCAATCTCATTGCTTTATGTTCGTTGTGCATTTTTTTAAATGCTGTCGTTTTTGTTTACAGACTGGTATATGTTAATATATTAGTTGTGTAAAAAAAATTATATACAGTAAAATTTAAGTGTATGATCTTAAACTCTAAAATGGTAAATTTTAAATTTTAAGTTCTACATCTTAATTTTAAATCTTAAAATTTAAAATAAAAATAAAATCCCCAAACATAATATTATCTATTTAAACTCTAAACTCTAAAATTTTAAAATCTATTGTATTGCACACCCTGTAAATAAACTTTAGTTTACACAAGCCCTTTAATTTTAGGGTTTAGGGTTTAGGATTTTAGGTTAGGGTTTAGGGGTTTAGTATGTAAGGCATATAATTTAAGGTTTATGGTTAGAATTTAGAGTTTAGGGTTTAGGGCTTAGGGTTTAGGTTTTAGGTTACTAGGGTTTGTGATTTAGATTTTAAATTTTATAAAAGGATTGTGTAAAAAAAATTTACACAGCTTGTGCATCAAAATAAAACCCTTTAATTTTTAAAGCTGAATCATGGAGATAGAGTGATATTGGGTTTCCTTTGGGTTCATAACCCAATCATAAAGGAGTCCAATAGGAAATGATGCAAAATCCAAATTGGGCTCAAAATGCTCATTATATTTTCTTCTTAGAAACTGGCTGCTTAAAAAAACCCCTAAAAAAGCACTTGTGCAAAAAAATAATATTTTAAAAATATTTTGTTTTCCTATGTGTTCTTTATTACTATTTCATAACTTTTTTTTTCTTTTTTTCTATTAGAAACATTTAATTTAATTTATTTTGGATAATCTCTTTTATGAGGATCATATGTGTTCGCTTTTATTATATATGTCCAAAACTATCATGAATATTTAGATATGTTCAAATTATTAATTATTGTATTGATGGAAATAATTGCCTATGTAGCATAATAATAGTGCATTCGCGAAAGGTTACGAGTCCAATCCTCGCCGGGGGCTCGTTTTTAAAATATATTTTTTAAGTCGAACTTGATTACGATGAAAGTCAAATTCTTGAAAAGATGGTTTAATCATGAACTCCAATTTAAATTACAAAGCCTTTTATTCCAAAATTATAACGAAATTGATTTTAATTGTAAATTCCAAAATCTATTTTGAAAAATAATGTTGGAGAAGGATAAAAAATAAAGGGACAATTTTTGTTTAATTTTAAAAATAAAATAAAATAAAATTAGGAGAAACTTCACAGTCACAGCAAGTGGGAGGGAGAGAGAGGTCCACCGCATAAAAGTCCAACTGCCTCGAATGACGCATAACAAACATTACCTAACGACCTAACTGCCGCACGAGGAATTCCATGAAATCATTAAAAAATCGCCGAGGATATGAAAAAGGTCCGAACAAAGCACCAGTACTTCTACTTCTTCTGCCACCGGCCACCGCCATACCGAAATTAATCGTACGATGATCAGCTCCTCAGTCTACAACTCTGAACACTCTATTTACTTCTAATTATGTTCTTCATCTTTGTAGCTTTTGTATTCTTAAAATTTAGTCCATTTGTTTTTAGTTCTAAAGTCTTTTCGGTTTAATTAATAGTATTATCGATTGAACTTTAATTTATAAATCAGATGAATAAATAAACTAAAGGGTAAAATAAGCAAATCATCACGAAACTTTGCTCTCTAACTTATTTTTGTCAATAAACTTTCAAAACGTTTAGTTTACTCACTGAACTTTATACATTGATTTTTTTCATCACTCCTCCGTTAACTCTTTAATACCGTTATGACATGAAATAAAGAATAATACAAATTGATGGATAAAATACGTAAATCATCACTGAATTTTACTCTATGACCTATTATAGTCACTGAACTTTGCTCTCTGGCGTATTTTGGTCATTAAAGTTTTACATGTTATAGTCCACGTCATAACAATGTTAGAAGGTTAACGAATGAGTGATGAAAAAATCAATGTACAAAGTTCAGTGAGTAAATAGAACTTTTTGAAAGTTTAATGATCAAAATAGGTTAGAGAGCAAAGTTTAATGATGATTTACTTATTTTACTCTAAACTAAATTCTTGAACTTAAAAACAAATGGACTAAATTTAAAAATTACAAAAATTACAAAGAAAGAAAATAGAATTAAACCCTTTATTTATTAGAGGCACTTAATTTGTTTATAGATTTCTTCTAAATGAGTGTAAAGTGAATACCCTATAAGAGAAGAAAGGTTAAAAATATATAATATCTAGTGGTAGATATCGACACTTGATTTTATGAGGTTAATTAGAGATTTTTAGAAAAATAAATTGAAATGTTCAAATATTAAAAGAGGCTTAATGGGAATTTTAAAATTTCTAGAGGAACAAGTGATAATTTTTTAAATTTTAGACGCATTCAAATATTTAGAGAGGTCTAATTGTATTTTTAAAATTTTAAAGAGTCAACTGATAAATTTAAAGTTTTGAGGGTTAGCACCCCGATCAACATCAAATTTCATTGTTGCAAATATTTATCTCGTTAAATGACAATGTACTAAATCTCTATATAAAATCTCGAGTTTAAATCTCAAAAATAACAATAACATAAAAATAGAAAATGAAATTTAAATTAATTTAACTTGAAACTTAATCGAGGAGTAAATTCAACTTAAAATAACTATTAGACTTTTTTTAGGCATAAAGTAAAAAGTAGTCTCCCAACGTTTGACCTTTTGGTCACATTAGCCTCCATTCTTTTTTTAGTGTAGAAAAAGCCTTAACGTTTTATTTTTCGTTCAAAATTTACCCTCGTTGAATGGAAATCGTTAGTCAACTAACGGTCAACGTCTTTTGATGACATGGCATATTTACATGGCAAAATTTACTGACGTGGCATTTATTTTTTAAAAACAATTATATTTATTTTATATTAATTTTATCCAATCAAATAATGCCATGTGATATCATCTTACTGGTTTAAATGCATAGAAAGAAAAAAAGAAATAAAAATCTTGAATTGCATTTGCAAGGATTTGATCATGAGGCACCTTGGTACTAAGTTAACAGCAAGACATCACGCCAAGCTTTTAACTTGATATCAGATTACCAATTATTATATTTATTACAAATTAAATTTTGCTTCAATTCAACTGAAAACACGACATGCTTTATCTCTTCTCTTCTTCTCTCAAATCTACATCAACATGTTTTCAAACCAATAATAATTGGTCTACCGTCTCCGAGATGGTGTTCATTATCTGAGTCGTTGGGATCTGAAGAATCAGTGGCTGGTTGCAAGGACCACAAATGCTTAATGAAAGAAAGTGTTGTAGCTCGCAACGCCTGCTCATTCTAGCTACACCATTTCCTTGAAGAAGCTGGAGCTGTCTTGAGTGACTATGGTTATGGAGAAGCTGAAGTCTCTCCTTATCTTGATCCGGTCTAGACGCCGACCGTACCGAACGAGTTACATTGAGTTTGCCGGAGTAAACCCGTTAAAATATTATTCGAATTACGTCATTTTTTTATTTTATCTTGTTTAGATGCAAATTATTAATCTATGATGTACATGCTACCATCGGTTCGAATCTCACTCCAAACGAATATCAATAGGGCATTCAATTGCAATCACAAATATTTAGAGACCAAATTGTAAATCTGAAAAATTATAAAGACTTAGCCCAATTTTATGTTACCAATCCTTAATTAACCAAGTTCCATACTCTCATTCCAAATTTCAGCTACTATCATCCGAATTCATTTAATTGCATCCATAATAATCAGGGATCAAAACAGAAGAATCTAAAACATTTATTAACTAAAATAATCAACACAACCACCAGGCGTATAGGTACGGCTCCAAGGTGTATAGGTACGCGGGGGCGTATCGATACGTGAAATTCTAATAGCTCAAATCGTATTGATACACCTCTACCCGTATCGATACACCATGCCAAAATACACTTACTCGTTTTGATACACTTATACTTGTATCGATACACTTGAGCCTGAAATGACTCAATTTGTTCAATTTTCGGGCTTTTAAGGTTCCAAACTCATACCAACATGCCTTAAACATAATCACATGCATATGAGAGACCAAACCATGCCAATCGAACACATAATTATCATCAAGAATCAACTATCATGCTTCAAAGAAAATTTAGAGGCATGCTTCCTAGAGAATAAGCCATCTAACATCCAAGACATTAATCCCAAGTAAAACTGACATATAAAGGTCATTTGCAACTTCAAAACAACAATATAAACTTGCTCAAAATAGGAAGTTTAACAAACACACTCTCAAATCAACAATGAAACTCGTTGCCTTTATTACTAAAAGTTTAGTTTGAAACTATACTTTCAAAGAACGAAGCTCTTGCATCCTCCTTGCTCACTTGCTATCTCCACTCTTTTAATTCTCTGCATTGATGAAAAAAAGAAAACGTTAGCACACTAGGCTTAGTGAGGAGTGCTCAAATCAAAACACCACCAATGCAATTTGAAAACTTTTTTCTCAAAAACATTGAAATCATCATTTCAATCCATTTACAAAACATCATGCCTTGAAAATCATGCACTTAAACCTTTCTAAAATCAGCATATTAAACCATATGCATCATGTATCATGAATAACGATAAATCCCATTGCTAAACTTCAATTTAAGCTTTCCCTTGCATAACACCCATATGGAAAGCTTAATGAGAAAACATGTATAAATCAACATTATACCACAACATCATCAACATGATACATTAACAATTATATTGGCTTTACAAGTGATCTCAAACCATGTCCCATGTCCCATTTTTAAAATACCATATCAGATACACGTATTCAACAAGTGTTCACACAATACTTCATATATTCTCACCGACAACACACAAGGTTCATACACGGGAGTTTTCGGTACACATAAACCCCTCCACCGTTGTGATACCCGTGCTGGAGTATTCGTTACACTGTACAACCCCTCAACACCACTCATCGGTAGATGTATATCCACTAACACAAGTTTTCGGTACCCATAAACCCCTCTACTGTTAGGGTACTTGGATGCAGTATTCGGTAAGCCATATAAACCCCCTCCACATCCAAGACGACTTTTTATAGTGCACTAACAATTCTATGGCCGGCCAAATATATCTAATATTATATTAAACCACATCACTTGCCAATATAATTCATTATAGCCACATACCTCATTGTTTTCATATGCATCAATATAAAATCATTTTCCAAAGCATCAAATCATGCTTTAAACACAAGTATAAAACACATACTTACATGGATCACTTACCAAGTGCATTCATCATCATCTCATGATTAAAAATAGTAAATCACGTACTTAAAAACATGCATAAACAGTAGGTAAATCCATTCAATAAAAAACAAGTGCATAAACTATTTCATAAAAGCACGACCGAGAGAGAAAATCCACTTATACTTACTTTCGAACTTAGACAAGCGTTTCAAGCTCAAATCTAAGTTCTCAAACCACCTTCAAACTTTTTAAAAGCTGTAGATTTTCCTCACTCACTGACACGCAAAAATTCAATTTGCTGACACGAATTTAAGCATCTGAAGCCTCCAAAGCTTCACAGTAACCCCCTCGTCCCGGCCTAGCCAACAGACCGATCCAAACGGGTTACACGAGGAAAACCGAAGCGAAACTCGTTAAGGCCTCACTCCGATTAGCAACCAAATTTTTTCATTTATATTTATCTTGACTAGATTATCATCTTTAATCCTATGTGTGGAGGCAACAACGAAAGAATGAAAGCGGAAACACGAACCGATCAGAAGGCATACAATGATTTAAACTTACCAAGTTGTTTGTTAGTCAAATTACATGCACACGAGGCAAAACCATCACAAGGGTCACATATAAACTCATCTAGGAAGCATACAAGCCTTAGGGACTAAAATGCATCATTTGGAAACCCTTGAAGATGCCTTTTGAACGTTTTAACTGCCCGCGTTTCGGAATAGGCCTGCCTGTTCCGAAACGAGAACCTCCAGTGGTTGAATGTATCGGAACGACCCTATATGGTTCTGAAACAGGAACCTCTAGTGGAAAATCGTACCGAAACGACACTACCCCCGTTCTGATACGGATACCTCTGGAGCATCGACTGTTCCGAAACCATATCGAGCGTTATGAAACGCCTGGGCATAGTTTGGCCCAAAAACATAATTTAACATCTCCAAACGTCTCCAAATTTGCCCCGAAACAACACAAACCACATGGCAACTAAAAATACAATCAATATAGAGGCAAGAAACCCTACACGCGACCTTAAACATACATACACACAACAAAATGGATTTCATGTCCAAAGCACATAAGAACACTTAGCATTCAAAAACGCCAACAAGCTAAAATACAAAGTAATCCACCAAAAGCATAACAAAACTTCAACTTAACATGGCATCAACATTTAAAATATACGAGCAACATAAACAAGGCCAAACATAGGAGTTTAAACACAAACTCCCTAACATGAAATCTAGTATTCACATTGTCTAAGTCTTATTACAACTAAAAAATCATACTTTGAGCTTAGCAAGAACTCCAAGGAACTTCTCCCTTGCCCGCTTGCCACTCGGAGCCTCTAACGATTTGCATTGTTGGAAAAAGAGAGCGTAAGCTTAAAAGCTTAGTGAGCGGAGCTCTAAAACATAACAACAATGCAGTTTAAAACATATATCTTAGTTTAAAAGCAAAACCATTTATGAAAGAGAAGTAATATCGCAAGCGTAGACGAAACACGATTTGCACACGCACAACCAAACCCGGTGAGACTACACATCACCGTTCACAACAACTAGTATTTTTCCGATGGGACTACACATCACCGTACTTATCTACTAGTCAGTACCAGTGGGACTACACATCGTCGTATACCACAACTAACCATCACGTGAGGCTTGACATCAACAACGATTACACAACAACATTAAACGGAGAGTAAAGGCAATCCACGTTTCACACAACAACACAAATAATCGCACACACCAACACTTAACGAAACAAGATAAATTAGCAAACTTACACTTGGGTTTAGGTTAGCCTTTAAGGCTCCACCCAAACCCCCAAGAAACCACTTTGAACCATTTTAAACTTCAAAACATTACCACTCACCAGCTCAATACCCGAAACAAGCTAACGGTTCTCCTTCAAGCTTCCGCAACTCCCGGTGTGACGTCCAAAGGACCCGAACCCGATTCCTCTATTTTAAGCAACCCAAAACTGAACATTAGAACACCAATACACTCACAAACACAACAAAAACCCGGAACTCAACAATCTTGCAACAACATACATCGATTCAAGCCCAAATTTCACCCGAAAAATATCAATTCAGTCCCAAACTACTTGCAGCCACACCCAACGAATTTACCATCAAAAATCTATCTTTTAATATCTCTAAACATCAACCCAAAGCTATCAAACCTTCAGCTGCCATTTAGACCCAAAACCCACCCAAAAACTCAAGATCTTCAACCCTTAAAATTACCCATAATACCCATTTCGGGTTTCCTATAACAACCCATCATTTCATGTTATTTTAGCAATAAAATAAAGTTAAAGCACTCCCAAACTCAGCCATAGTCAACCCAAACAAAAACCCATAAATTCCGTTTCATTTCAAACCAAACTTTAAAAATCAAAGCATGCTTAAACCATAAGTTTTGCAAAAATCTCAACATTTATGACTCAAGGAAGATAAAACCAAGTTAAGGAGCTATTTACCTTGAAGAAATCACTTGGATTGAGAGTTTGGGGGTAATGGAATAGTAAAATGGGGTTAGGAGAGGTTTTAAATGTGAAAAGCAATTTAGAGAAGATGATGGCTTTCAAAAATCCCATTTTCCTTATTTCTTTTATTAAAAATTCTCGTTGTGCCCTTTGCTCTTTTATAACACTTTTAGATGTGTTAAAAATTAGTTTTTCTCCAATTTAAATTTAACCCGACTCGGCTTGACTAATTCGATTATCTCCCAGCCCTAAACTTGGGGCATTACATTCACCGATAGCTTCCAAATCGAACTCCCCTGTTTTAACCACATTACAACTGAGGATTAATGCATCATAATGCACTCAAAATCCCAGCAAGCAATTATCCAACATTGCCTTGCTAAAAGCTATCAAACACCCATCCGAAACAGCCAAAAATAACATCGATTGACCTCCAAACTTAACACAATCAAAACCTAACACTTTCACCAATCAATTATCATCAAAAGACATCCAAAAACCTTCCCAGAACATCATTATACTTCAAGCAACCATTACACCACCATAACTCCCAAAAAAACACATAACTAACAACCTAAACAATTAGAGATTCTTATAGTTTCGGGATTCCAATGTTAAAACCAACTTATTAACATTATAAAACATCATAATCATGTTCTAATCTGGAAAAAAATTCAACAAAACAGATCCAAAATGAATCTCAATAAATTTCACCAATTAAATCTCAATTAAACCAAATTTCTTTATCAGAATGAGGGAGAGTATGAGAGAGATAAGGTGGCAGGGGTTTTCTTCTCCGGTGGGGCAGACAGTTCGAAGCAGTTTCAGGCGTTCGCAGTTGGAGGGTCATCGTGAGGGGTGTTGAAGAGGCAAGGTTTTGCTGTGTTCGTGAACTATGTTAGCAAAAGGATTCATCCCTCTACACTACGGGAAGCTTTTGCGGAATATGGAATGGTTTTGTGTGTGTTCATAGCTTATCATAATCGGAGTAAAGTTAACTTGCCCAATACTTTTGCCTTTGTTCGATTTTCTAGGAGGGAGGAGGCCCAAAGAGCGGTGAGTAAGCAAATAAAAGTTTTCATGGAGGAGAAGAGAGCTAGGGTAGCAAATTCTGTTACAGGTGTTCCAGCCGGTGGAGAATATGCTCGAAAATCTAAAAGGCTCTCTGGTTTTGCGAGACTTAGGGATGATAGGTCTTATAAATCAGTGTTAATGGGTGATTTGAAATCCAAATCAGAAGAGTTAGATCCTTCTTCCTGTCAAAAGCTCTCATGTGGCTATACCCGATATGAAGGTTGGCTCAGTTTGTGATTGCAGATGTGTTGATGCATTACCTCTGAGTCTAGAGCTAGTTTCGGGGTTTGACTGGTTAAGTATATGCCTGGCGGGTCAGATTAAGGGGATGTATGATGCTGAGTTGGTTCAGCAAGCACTGCGTGCGGATGGCTTTAGAGTTACTGTTTGCTCATGGTCTGGGTATTATGTGCTAATTAAATTTGATGAGGAAGAACATATTCCTATCTTCTGGGAGTTGAGGGAGTCGATGTTGAAATCCTGGTTCTCGGAGATTGACTCAGTCCAGAATTTCAGGAGGTTGAAGAAACTGAAAGTATGGGTTTGTTTGGAGGGTATTCCCATAGAGATCTGGCATGACTCGGTTTTTGCTCTAATAAGCAATCAGATTGGATCCATGATCAAAATAGATGAAGATACTAAGGCTAAAAAGAACCTGGGTATGGCTAGAATTTTAGTAGCTATTGGATGTTTGTCGGATATTCCCTCGTTATTCTGCGTGTCGGCGTTTGGAAAAAATTTTAAGCTCAGATTGTCGACGTCGGAGTTCGAAGACGACCGCAGTTGGATCGATCAAGAGCAGCCAAAGAGTCCTTGGCAGGTTGTTTCGGATGACGACCAGTCGAAAAGTCTTCAGGAAGAATATCTTGCACGGCAGCCTAACGGTTTGTGTCAGCATTCTCGGGAAATGTTGGGGGTTGACAATCCCAAGACATCGTCTCCGGCTATTTCTTTAAACCCTTCTAGTGTTCCCGAGGCACATCCAAAAGATAATAATGCTAAGCCTGGTGATGTTTTGGCTGATCTAGCCAAGTGTGGGCCTAACTTGTCATGTGGGCTGGTTTCTTCTTCTAACCTTATTGATGTTCCTATTCAGAATGAGGGTGGGCCTGTAGAAAGTTCATATCAAAGTGTTTCTTGTGAGCCGATCTTGGACCCGATTTCTGGTCTGTTCTCCATAAAACCAAGAATGTTATTGAGCTCAAAAAATCGGGAGTATAATTCCAAGTTTGATAAGCTGCATAAATGGGGCTTTTTTAGTCCGGGCTCGCAGTTTGTGTCAGGAAATTCAAGTAAAAAGAAGTCAAAAAAGGGGCATGGAGTATCCGAACCTAAATCGACCAAGGAATTTACTTCGGTTGCTTCGAGTCCCGTTAATCACGATGAGGATTGTGTTTTGGAGGCCTCTTCAGCCTTAGAGGTTTGTGAATCTCTGGGTTTATTTTTTGACGCGAGAAAAGAAGCTGTTTTGCATCGTCTGTTGGAACTAGATAGCTGGGATGGTGCTGGGTTCGGGGGTCAACAGTAGTGACCTTTATTGTGTGGGAATTTGGTTTTTGCGTGTGGTTATAGCACTGAATTTTTATGAAGAAGTGCTTAATACTGTCTTGGAACATTCGAGGCCTAGGCCGATTTGAAAAGAAAGCAGCGGTTAGGAAGATTGTTCGGAGATTGAAGCCGTCGATTTTGTTTATTCAAGAATAAAAAAAAGGTACAGATTGAGTTTAGTAAAGTCAGGTTACTAAGTGGAAACCTTTCTAACTATAATTGTGCTTTCGCCCCGGCCGTAGGCTCTGCTGGAGGAATTATCTATTTGTGGGACTCTGCTGTCTTCAAATGTGAATCTCATTGGGTTTCGAAGTCCTATGTAGGTTTAGTGGGCAGTTTTGTCTCCCCAAATTTAAAGTGTGTGGTTGTAAATGTCTATGCGCCTAGTGATGTTTCGGAGAGAAAAGCAATCTTCTCAGAATTGTTTAACATTCTATCGTGTGTAAGTGTCCGGTGATAGTGGGCGATGACTTCAACACGGTTAGGTCGGGTGATGAACGAGTTGGGAAGAGTTTCAATAGGAAAACAATAGAAGATTTCAGCGAGTTCATTGACGGTCTAGGTCTGGTGGATCTGCCGTTGCATGGTGGAAAGTTTACGTGGTCAAATTTTAGAGAGGTGCATTCTTTTAGCAGGTTAGACATGTTTCTATTGTCTTCTGAAATTATGCAACACTGGCCTGAGCTAATCCAATTAGTGCATCATAGAAGTATTTCTGATCACAACCATATTAGTCTATCTTTTATGAAGAGTTCTTGGGGCCCTCGACCATTTAAGTGGTTCGAATCTCTTGCGGACAATAAAGAGTATGTAGAGAATATTAATGAAATCTGCTCGTTGAATGCTGGGAAAGGGATCTTGAAAGTTCTTGATTCCTGCAAATCAGCTTCTAAAGTATGGGTTGCTGTCAGGGGAGGTTTGGGAGGTGATATTGTTGGTGCCTTAGAGAAACATTGCGAGGAGTTGGAAAAAGCAATCCTCAACGGTGAATCAAACCTATTCGGGGACTTAAAGGAGTCGAGGTTCAAACTCTGGAATGCTATTCGGAAGGAAGAACGAGATTGGCTTCAGAAATCCCGGCTAAAGTGGTTCAAAGTGGGTGACAAAAACACTAGGTTCTTTCACCTCTTTGCTTCCGCGAGAAGGCAAGTGAACTATATTGACAAGATTGGGGTCGGGGAATCAGTGTATGAGTGTCCAGAGCAAATCAAAGAAGCTATCTCTGATCATTTCAATGAAGCTTTCAATTATTCCAGGACTATCCCGGTAAAAAGTTTTGAGTGTGGTTTAAGGAGCATTAGCAAGGATGAAGCCGACTTTCTTGAGACGCCGTTCACATCGAAGGAGGTCTGGGAGGTGTTGTCGTCCATTGATGGTTCTCGAGCGCCAGGCCCGAATGGCTTCAATGTTAATTTTATTAAACATTTCTGGCCGGTCATTAAAGGGGAGATCTTAACCTTTTTCGATAAATTTTCAAGGGGTGAAACTATGGATAGCGAGTTCAATCTCTCATTTATACATCTCATTCCGAAAGTTCCAGCGCCTGAGTCGATAAGCGACTATAGACCCATTAGTTTGTTTGGGTCAGTTTACAAATTGTTAGCTAAGACTATTGCTACAAGACTCAAGACTGTGCTGCCTAAGATCATCGGGGAGAAGCAATTCGCGTTTTGCGCTGGTCGTCAATTTCTTGATTGCTCGCTTATTGCAAATGAAGTTATTGATCATACTAGAAGAAAAGGGTTAGAGGGTGTGGTGTTTAAAGTAGATTTCCGTAGGGCTTATGACACGGTGGATTGGCACTTTCTACAGTTTATTATGGAAAAAATAGGTTTTGGAAGAGTGTTTCGTCAGTGGATTTTCAATTGTATTTCGACGCTCGCCATCTCAGTTTTGGTGAATGGTTCCCCTTCTTCCTCGTTTGCTATAAGTCGTGGTCTACGCCAAGGCTGCCCCTTATCCCCTATGTTATTTAACATCGTGGCTGAGGCCCTCAGTGTTCTTCTTTCTAAAGTTGTCGAGAGGGGTTTCTTCAGGGGAGTTTCGATTGGAGAGGAAGCGGTGAAAATTTCTCATCTGCAATTTACGGATGATCTTATCCTGTTTTGTGGTTCTAGTGAAATGCAAATAAAAAATATAGTGAGAATTTTAAGTGTTTTTGAAGTCGCGTCCGGGTTAAAATTGAATTTGAAGAAATCCTCTTTATTTGGAATTAACGTGGATGAGTCAATCATTAGACAGTGGGCATCTCTGCTCAAGTGCGGTACAAGTTCTTTCCCCTGTTCATACTTGGGCCTTCCTTTGGGGGCGAGTAAAAATTCTTCTCAGATTTGGGATCCTATTGTTGATAAAGTCAGAAAAAAGCTATCAGTTTGGTATGCTAAGACACTATCTTTTGATGGTAAGATTACTTTAGTCAAGGTTGCTCTAGCAAATTTGCCGACGTACTTCATGTCTTTACTACCAATGCCGAAAGCGATTGGGAAAATCCTAACCAATCTTGTAGTTAACTTTTTGTGGAACAAAAATGATAAGAAATCCATTTGATGGATTAGCTGGAATACTTTGTGCATGCCTAAGCAATTTGGAGGTCTTGGTTTGTGCAATTTCACCTTTAAGAATAGGGCTCTCCTAAACAAATGGTTGTGGCGCTTCGGTTTGGAAGGTAATAGTCTCTGGCGCAGGGTTGTGTCGGCGAAATACAAAAAGAATTCGGCCAGCCTCCTGCCCCTGAATGTTGGGTCTGCTAATAGGTCTTGGATGTGGAGGGGTATCATCTCACCCCTTGCTAATCCGAGAAATAATTTTATCCAACACATTAAATTTATTGTTGGTGATGGGAAACGTATTTCCTTTTGTGTAACACCCGAGTTTGGGGGCTGGGAGAAAATAATACGTAAATAATATTTGAGTCTCGGTTTTCTAATTTAATAAATAAAATAATGCCTCGGTTTTGTTTAGCAAAATTTAATTGAAGAGTTGGACCCAAATTTGGATGACAAGGCCCAATAGCCATTTTAATGGCATTTTTGTAAATGGGTAATCTTTTTCAAATAAGCCATTCCCTTTTATTATATTTCAAACAAAAAAATGCCATCTTCTTCCCCCTTTATTCCTTTGAACGTGAAATGCCCATTTTCTCTCCAAGTTTCTATTTCATCATCTCCTTTGATTTTGTTGGTGATTTTTGCAAGGTAATGACATTTTTGACTTGGTCTTGTCTTCCTCTTCATGTTGGTACCAATATTTCTCATTTTTATTCATGATTTTGAAATGTGAAGTTTTAGGGTTTTGTTTAAAAATGAGAGCTTTATGGTCTTTAACTTAAGCTATTGATTTATTATTGTTAGATAAGTTGTTTGCAACTCTTAAGGTCCAACATAAGTGAATTTTAAAGTGTTTTAACATGATTCCCGAATTTGGGTATAAATGGGGTTTTTGGAGGGTTTTGGGTGAGTTTTGGGGGTTGTTTTAGGTGGGAATTGATAGCCCAATGGTAGTACTATGGTTAGGGGTTGATTTGGGATCATTTGTGGGTGCAATGGGTGTTGGAAACATGGATTTTGGAAGGGGTAAGTGGGCTGTCCGAGATTGCAAAATAAGGGGTTTGGTCATGGCTTGCAACATTGTAAATTGTGATTGAATTGTATTCTGGGTTGGTCTTTTGATGTTGGGCTGATTTGGAATTGTTTGAATTGTGTTTGAGGTTGTTTGGAAGCGGGAATTTGTGTTGGAGAAGCCTCGGGAAGAAATCCGGAAATTTGAGGGAGGTTGCTTGCTTGGCTTGGAGCTTGGAAGCTTAGGTGAGTGGTTAAATGTTTTTAAAATGGTTTTGAGTTTTTGGTTCAAGCATGTGAACCTAGGATGGGCTTGGTAAACCCACCTAGAGTTGGGATTAGAGTGGTAGCCTAATCCCAAACTTTGATTAGAGACTTTGGTTGCACTCTTTAATGGTTGTATATGCCTTGTGTTAAATTGGGATGGTGTTGATTATGTATACGTTGTATACATGTATGTTGAGGCATGTTTGATGCATTATTATATGCATGTTGATGATATATATGATATGGTTATACACATGTGTAAAATATGATGTGATATGGTTGTTAATGATGTACATGTGGTGTTGTCATGTGAAATGAGATTATGAAGTGATTGTATGATCCGAGGATCATGGTGAGTACATGCTAGGCATGGAAATGTGGTTTGTGCATGACGGTAAGTCATGGTGAGTACGTGCTAAGCACGGAAGTGTTATGAATTAATATTGTGAAAGGGTAATGAAATGTGTAGTATTGGCACTAGTATGCTTGAGTACAAATGATCGATCATTAGGATGTTAGTGTGCACACATGAGTCTAAATTCGCGCGTGGCCTTGGTGGCGTTGAGTCACCAAGGAGGAGTACGGGTACGCCCGGAAATTGTATTTATATTAGTTGATGATGAGTGGAATCCCATCGACGAGGCGTGAGGATAAGTTGAATCCCCTCCGCGTGAAATGAGGCGTGAGGATGAGTGGAATCCCCTCCGCGTGAACGGTGATGAGTGTAATCCCACCGTCAGGTAATGGTTGTGTTGTTGGATGTGAGATCCAACGGTTATCCGCGTATTCGAGTCATAGCTAGGTGCCAATACAGATTGTAGTTTATGTTGCCAATATGTGGTTAATTGTGAGCCAATGTGATTTGGGATGTGTTGCTAACATGGTTTAATATATGTGATTTCATATGTTGTGGATTTAAACATGTTGAGCATGACATGATATTGAATATATGTTCATGCATCATTTATATTTATGGCTCGCGTGGATCGGAGGTAAGATCATGCATTTTATCTTGGTTGTAGCTCGTGCTTGGACCCTGCATTGTCGAAGGTTTGTTTTATGAGCTTACCCTCACTAAGCTTTTATGCTTACGCTCTCTATTGTTCGACAATGCATATCAATAGCTTGTGGGTGGCAAGGGCAAGGAAAGGCCTTCAAGTGTTGCTTATGGTTAGCTCAAGTATGATGTTTAAATTTAAAGATTGTAATAGTAAAGCAATGGGTTAGGTGTCGTGGTATGATGCTTTTGGAATATATTGTTGTTGTTGTTGTTTAGCAGCATGTTAGACTCCTCATATGTGTTTGTTAATTTGGCTTTTGGGATGTATGCCTTGCTTGAAATCATGTTAGTATTTTTGCTATCTAGAATTGCCTAAGTGTTGGATATGTTAGAGCTTAATATCTATAATGACATGTATGGTTGTGTGGCAATGTGATGTTGTGCCTTGGTGTTTAGTCTTGTCATGATGATGCTCAAGCATGCTTGTATGTTGGTTGCCTTTAAAATTGTTGTTAGTGTGTTGTTAGAGGTTTTGGTGGGGTTTAGGGGCACCCTTGTGCCTTAAACCAGCAAAAACCAGTTTGCAGACAGGGGGCGTTTCGGAACGGGCCACCCTGTTTCGGAACGGTTCCTTTGCATTTGGCCTGCCGTTTCGAAACGGATGGGGGTCGTTTCGGAACATTTTTGCTACTGGAATTTTGAGAAATTGACGAGATAAAGGTGTTCCGAAACGGGCCTTTGATGTTTCGAAACGGTCAAATATCGTTGACCACGAGAAGTTGACCGTTAGGGTCGTTTCGATACGGGTCGCCCCCGTTTCGAAACGGTCACCCTATGGTTGACCCTGGCCTGTTGACTAAGTCAAGGCGTTTCGGAACACCCTAAGGGCGTTTCGAAACGACCTGCTGTAAAGGACTAAAATGAGTTGTTTAATGTTTTGGTTGGTCGGAGTATGTTACATTGTTTGTATTTTCCGCTGCTGTGCTTCACATAGGTTTAATTATGCCTATAGACAAGATAAAATAAAAAATAAATTTTTAGGGTCGTTAACCGAGGGGAAACCTTAACGGGTTTCGCTTCGGTTTTCCCCGTGTGGCCCACTCGGATCGGTCATCCGACCAGACCGGGACGAGGGGGTTACATTTTGGGAGGATAATTGGACTGGAGTAGGTGCACTGAAGTTATTATTTCCTAGAATTTTTTCAATTTCTGTGAAGAAGTCTGGGTACATTGCTGACTTTGGTTGTGATGTAAATGGGAGCTGGCAGTGGAACATTCCTCTCCGAAGGAGATTTTTTAGTTGGGAAAACGACCTTTGGCTTGAATTTCTAAGAACAATCGATGGAGCTATTTTGAGAAGGCTGCAGGTGGATGGTATTCGTTGGGATGCTTCGTCTAATGGGTATTACACTCCAAAATCCTACTGCGAGCTATACGCTAGTAAATCTGCTCGTCGTGATGGTATTTGGAAGTGGGTTTGGGCTAACCTTGGTCCGCCTAAGGCTGAGTTGTTTGTCTGGAAAGTGATCCATGGGAAAATACCGACCAAAGATCAATTGGTGAAAAGGAGGGTTCATGGTCTGTCAAATTTGTTGTGTCCACTATGTCTAAACTCGAATGAAAATATTGATCATCTCTTTTGCAGGTGCTATCTAGTGTGGAATGTTTGGCAGTCCTGGTGCAAGCTGTGGGGGGTTAAACTTCACATGCCCTAGCAGTTTCAAGGATTTGATGATTGGTTAGTTCCATTTGAGTACTTTTTTTAAGAGCAAGGAAGTTTGGTTAATGAGTTTTCAATGCTTTATTTGGTCTATTTGGTTGTGTAGAAATGAAGTAGTGTTTAAGAATTCGAAGATCTCGTCAGTTTCTTTGTTTGAAATTTGTGTGTACCGATTAAGTATGTGGTGTAAGGCAAAGTGGTCGTCGTGCGAGATATCTGTTTCGGACCTAATTAGCAACCCGTCGTTGTTCAAAAGTGTGGATGTGAAGAAGGGTTACTAAGAAGTTAATTGAGTGGCGTGCCCCTATGGCCGGTACTGTGAAATTCTTAGTAGATGGTGCGGTAATTGGGGGCTTCGGAAAAGCTGGAATCGGAGGTGTTTGCTTCGATCAGTTTAGTGTGATGTTGATGTAGTTTTTTGAATCGGTCAGAAACTTCGATGCAACTACGACGGAACTCCTTGCGGTTAAAGAAGCGTGCTGTTTGTTCAAGGCATCGCCTTGGTTTAATTCTGCAAGGCTAGTCATTGAATCGGACTGCGCCTTAATTGTGGAGTGGATCAACAAGCCTTATCTAGCCCCCGATATTTTTAAGCTTCTTGTCTTAGGTATCTCAAAGTTCTGCGTTGAGTTTGGTTGGTGCTTACAGGTTATCCCTCGTGAGTGGAATGGGATAGCTGATAGATTGACGAAAGCAGGGATCTCCAGGTCGGGTCCTCTTCGTTGGACCAACAGAGCTGTGGTGAATGGTTGTAATTTGACACAAGGGTTTTGCTGCTCGACAGGTTCTAGCGTCCAGTAAGTACTAGTGTTATCTGTGATGTTGCAATGTAAGAGCGGTGCACTTTCTTTGTTTTGTAGTTTCCATCGAGTGTATCAAACTTTCCCATTGATCTGGTGCACTCTTTTTCCTCCATCTTAGGCTTAGGGAGGTTTTTTAATGAGGCACCGGTCTTTGGAGCTATGAATAAAGTCCAACTTAAAAAAAAACCAAATTTCTACAATTAAGTCATCAAAACCCATTAGAAAACATAAATAAAGGATCAAGAGCTTGAGAATTTCTGTAAAAAAACATTCATTAAAGGAGAAGAACGAACCTCACCCTCAATGATTGAAATCCCTCTCAATTGGATGATTTACTTCTTAAAAAAAGGAAATAAATGAGATTTTGTAGAAACAAGTTAGGAAATCTATTGGGAATCATTAGTTTAAAAAAAAACAAGATCATTACCTTAAATCTTTGCTGGAAAATAGATGTTTGGCTGAAGAGACTTTGGGAAAAAAATTTGGAGAATAAAAAATCACGTCAAATTGGTTTTTGTGAAAATAACTATCTTCCTTTAATTAATTCCTTTAATTAAAACATTTAAAACTAATCCAATTGAGAGAAAAATCTGATAAAACGCTTAGGTATATTAACTCTTTAAAGATTCAAATTTTTGACATTTTTTACAAAACAATAACTAAAACAGTTTTTCACTTTCGCGTTTTGGTCACTAGTCTCAAAATATCAAATTTCCAAAACTCATTTTTCAAAATTGATTTCACCAAAATCATTAACATATTAAATAAGGCTTTTAACCATTTTTTTCATATTTTTATCTCGCATAAAAATATCAAACCTCGAATTTTACTTAAATCTCTAACCCAATCTACCGGACAATCTAGTTAACTCATAAATCACTAGGCCCAAAATCGGGACATTATATTTTACGAGAATGACGAAGATTGTTTTTGGTGTGAATTTAATGGAGGTTTTGAATGAGATCGATGATCATTTCTTGAACACTTCAGAGAGCGCTCGGAGATTTTTAAGATGCTAGAATCCACAAGGTTGCATTATCCAGATTTCTAATAAATATAATAATTGGTAATATCATATCAAGTTAGAGGCTTGGCTTAATGGCTAGGATGTTAGCTTTCTACCTAGGTGACCCATGACTGAATCCGTGCAAATGTAATTCAAAAAAATTTAGTTCTTTCCCTTTTGATGCCTTTAAACCAATAAGATGTGCCACATGTAATAATTAGATTGGTTAAAAATTAATATAATTACTTAAAAAATATTTTCACATCAGTAAATTTGGCCATGTAGACATGCTACGTCATTAAAGGGTGTTGACCGTTAGTTGACTAACGATTTTCATCCAACGAGAGTAAATTTTGAACGAAAATAAAACATTAAAAGTTTGTTTGCACAAAAAAATAAAGATTAAAGTGACCAAAAGATTAAATGTTAGGAGCTATTTGACTTAATTTTTTAATCATAGTAGACACTTTGAACCTCACAAGAAAAAGACAAAAAAAATAAAAATTATAATTAGAAGGGATACATTCAAGTTAAAAAAAACTTTTAAATAGAAGAAAAAGTAGAGGGGGCGAGGAGGGGGTTTAAAAGCAATGTCGGCTGACTGCCTAACTCTGAAGCAACATTGAAATCCACGCAACTGAGCCAATTAAAAACAAGTGGCTCCCAATCAACAGCATTTATTTATTACTCCCTCCCTATTCCTGCATTTCAGGGCCACGTACGAAACTTGACGATGAGATCTAAGTTGATATCCAGCTAAATTAAAAGAATAGTCTCTTTTAAAAAAAATAATTAGAAAATTATCTCTATTAATGATTATTGTAAAAAATATTTTCTTTCAATCTCCGAAAAATAAACTTGTGGTTAGCCAAAAACAAAATTTAAACTCATGCTTACCTAAAAATGAATTCTATATAAAAAAATTAATAAATTAATTTTTTTATTTCTTACCTACCCACTCAATATGTAACTCACATTTAGCTAAAATCGAGTTTGTCTTACGTAAATAAAAAAATATTTTTTACATAACCGTTAATAGGGTAATTTTCTAATTATTTTCCTAAAAGAGAATATTCCCTCTATTTCGCCTAGATATCCATTACTGCACAACACATCCAATATATATATATATATTAGACTTAAAATTAAGAATCATTAAATCGAGAAATTATTAAATAGACCCGGCTCACCATCCATTTCAGTGTAACTTCTAATTAACCCACTCCTTAGTTACATGCAGGAAAGAGGTCAAAATGAGATGAAATTTTTTTATTGGATGAGACCATATATGACGTGGTGAGCTAGGATCATCTAATATTTTTTCCATTAACTCGAACCTATCGAGTGATTTCAATGAAAAAAATGAATGTTATTCGTAGAAAATCCGAGTTCGAGTTACTTGTCTGTACGATATATATACATTATCAAAAGGCTAAAATTATCAACAAATACTAGTATGTAATCACATCAAAATGTTGATAAAAGTATTGTTAAACTTTGTTTTAAAATTGATTTAATAATGAGAATTATTCATTATTGATGTATAGGATAGAGTGACCAGAGACGAAGTTAAGATTAAACATTAAGAGGGTAACAATTGTGAGGGACAAAGTCCTTATTTGACTAATAATTAAACTAAAAAGGACTTCAAATGTTATTATACCAAAAAAATTCGTCCTTAGAGTTACGTGCTAAATATGAATGATATATATATATATTCATACACAAACTGTATAAAATAATATTACATAATCATTCTTTAAAATCTAATATACTTTTCCAAGAGAGAGTAGGGCTAGTCAGAAACTAGTGGTTCTAAACTTTTTCTTGGAACTAAAAAATACCAATAACTTGTTCAAAAAAAACCAAGAACTAACTAATTGATTTACCTAACCTCAGCATTTAAATCCAATAATAACCATGAATTTCCATATATATGTATCCACATGCATAAGCTTCAAGTGTTATATTCATATTTACATATAATAACATGGACACATTAGATCCGAAGGGCTTAGGTTAGATAAATCTGGCCATTAAGAGAACCAACTCATCATGTGAGCAAAATACTATATGTGTTAGTAAACAATTGTGACATGATTAAGGAGTTGTATTTTGTGGTAAAGGACTCACTCACTTTTGTCTTGAAACAAAAATAATTTCTTTGGTTTGGCTCTTGAGCTGATCCATTGGGCAAGATCAGTAACCTTCAGTTCATCCACCAAATCAATGGGTATTAGCCTGTTTTTGAAAAAAGAAAAGGGTTACTGTTATGTAAATGAATGAACAGCAGAACCTAGCGATGTACTCTAAATTCTTATGGCATATTATATTACTATATTACTATATGGTTTGGATTCATATTCTCCACTTGATTTTTATGCTTTTTTCCAAAACCGACAGGCACACTTCAACGTTCAACTCCAACCAGATTTTCATATATCCCTTGACGTGTCAAGAAAGAAGTAATCATTTTGCTTTTTCTTATTCTTTTCATCACCTCCACAAGTGTTGAACAAAGACCTAATATGGCTTTTTGTCTTTTTGCTTTTTTCTTTTTTTGTAGATCTGGTAAACAGACATGTGTTTCTTATTTTTCTACCAAATGGTATGAACCAGAAGTTATTCTATTCTCGGTTCAACACTAAAACACTCATACAAATATCAAAGTTCGAATCTTATTAATAATTTATTTGATGAGTAATTTGTAAGTATCACTTTTAATTTTCAATGAAACTGATGATATGTTATGATTCTAGACGAAAGTAACTTTACCTAAACCTTTTTTTTTATCACGAAGAGAAGAAAGAGAATTGTTCTATTTCCTCTTATAATGATCTATTCGCATAATCATGATGATAGTGATGGTATATATAAAAGAAGGCCCTCCCCTTCCAGATAGAACATTGGTGAAATTAATCTAGAAGAAGAAAAAAAACCCAGAATCAAGGAATCCTTATACAATAAATTTAGTTCCATATTCAAGACATCTTTAGATCACACCACAGTAAATTAATATATAAGATTACTCAAATAATAATCGGAACCAAATTCTTATTCAAAACTCGCAGCCTTTGAATATTTTTTAACTTCACTAATTTCTTAAAACAATCTAAACCACATATAAAAAGCTAAGACTTCATAAAATCTCTTGCGGATGCATATAGATAGTGACTAGTTAGGTGCATTTAGAGATTTATCAAATGTACTTTGCTGATAACCCCTAGGCTCAACTTGAGAACCATATATAAAACGTCAATCCAGAAGATTCTACTGGTTATTAAAACTAAAGTTGTAACCTCTATATCAATCCCATGTCTAGAAAGGCCTTTTAGGATCCTTGGTTAACCTTAATAAAGCTGGCAACATGGCAGTCCAGGAAAAAAAAACTAAGTAAATTACAAAGATGACCTTGACCTAACCTACCATATCACAGATTCACAGTGTATGTATATCCATCAATGTTAAAGGTCTCATTGGGTTGGTGCTACAATACAATTAATCGTTCCAAGATAGATTAGGACTGGTCAAAAAATGTCAAAAGAGGGTTCTATGTCTCATCCTTGTGGGGTTTAATCACAGTGGTCCATTAGCTACGTACTAGCTAAGAAGCTATATAGTCTTGTGAAGGCCTTGTGACCAATGGGAGGCTGAATCTTATAACTAAGCTGAAGCCCTAACTAGTAAGTAAAATGCTCAGTGCTTAAGCCATTCTTCATCTCCCTTAACTTTTTTTTGGCTCTCAGTCAGACTGTAATTTTGTTGACCTGGAAGCGGTATTACTACTAACAACAGTTCAATCCTATAAGTTCTTCCCCAGGGTCAAACCATAGAAGATAGAGCATCAAACCAGGGTTATGCCACCGTTCATCAAGTTATAACTTAACACAAACTATAATCTAGTTCCTCTTTGAGTTAAAAACAAAAAAGTCAACTGTCAACATGCGAAAAACAAACATAGACAAGAGAACAAGCACACAAGAAATTCAGGCAGATTAAGTGTCAAAGAGTTATTAGTATGGCAGTCTGAGAGTATGTAAACATGGTTCAAGGAAGATATCCATACCATATTTTTTTTCTCATCTGTTGCGCATTCCAGGAGGCACAATATCCCCAAGTAACCCTTCATCTTTGGGCAACTGGGAGGTGGGTTCTGGAATCTCACGAGATTCTCTTACTTCAATAGGTACTTGGTGTGACTGTGTTGTGCTAGGAGGGATTCCCCTATGTAACTGTATTCCATGTGGATGATGAAATTGAGAGACCGCAGGAGTAAATTGACGGGCAAAGGCAACTTCATGGTTGATGAGTCCACCACGGGGGAAACCGACACTATGATGACAGTGTTGACCTTCATATGTAGTAATGACAATGGTGGGATCTTCAGAGGATCGTTCTACCCTCTTCTTCACTGTACATTTGCTATTTGTGCAGCGATAGTAGCTCCTGTGAAATTAAATAAGTGGCTCAGGTTTTGCACAAAGATTCTGAATTTTTTTTACTTCCATTAATGAATGATTTTAAGCATGAAGTCATAATTTCACTACCCCAAACATAAGGAGCCTATCAAGGCTTTTTGCAACTCTACATGTGCTTCATAAATTTGACCTCACTTTAGAAAATGCATGCATATGGTGCATCTTCTCACATAAAATATGACTGGATTAAGGAAAATATTTATGCAGTACTTGAAAAATAAGACTAGTCAAATTAATGATCAAAAGGACAGTGGACCTAACATTATAAGAAAATTTTCATCTGCCATAGACACGTCTTATCAATCATATAGACATGAACTGAGGGAATCTCATGCTATGGCTTAGTGGTTTAATAATCTAAATATTCAACTTTGTTGAAGAAATCTGGTATCAGTATCACTAACTCCCTCCTATAAGGTATAAAACTCATCAAAACACAAACTTTTGAAAAGGAATTTCATTAACATATAGGAAAATGAATATGGTTTACATTACAATGTTTCACTATGAAGTTTATTTTGTTGAATAGAAAGAAAAAAAAAGCATGCATTGAATCAATTCAAAAGGTTGAAAAATAGAGAAATAGCGACAGACCTAGGAAATGGACTATTTTTAACAGCCTTTTGTCCATATTTCCGCCATCTGTAGCCGTCTTCAAGATGATCAACTTCACTCTTGGTCATGAAAGCAAAACGTGGCTGCCGAATTCGCTTTTGCACTTTCTTCCTCACCTTACTCCTATATATAAAAAAATTCAACCTACAATTATCAAAATGAACTGAAGGGAGAAAAAAGAATCCTAAGCATTAAATATTTTGGTAAAAAGAAGGTTTATGCATATGTTTCAGTTTTTAAATAACCAAAATGTCTGGGACCAATCTAACCAATTTCAAGGTAAGCAATTGGAAGAGTTAAAAACCGAAGAACCTAAGAAACTTTCAATTAAATGAGGTTCAATGTAATGTAGAAAATGCTTGAATAATATATACTGCATCGTGATGAAAATCAAGTTTCCAACTAATACAAAGAGCTTTCTCATAATCTGGAAGAAATTCATGATTTTATGAGATGTCTGATCAATTCCCTTTCATAGCAAAAAACATTTTATGAATCTTAAATGCTACTAAATGATCAATTCCAAGAATGCATTTTAAAAAACCAGTAAGTGAAACCTTAAAGTTCATTTCCCAATGAAAACCCACCTCAGAAGTAACAATAAAACCCTATATATGTTACCTTATACCAGAAGGGCTGAATGTAGAACAAAAAAATAAAATAATGGAAGATGGTCCTAAATGATTCTAATTTGCAGTATCTACGATTTTTGTTAACCAAAGGGGATTTTCCCAGCAGCTATATTCCTGCTTTTTGACTTCATAAACAGAAAAATCTCAGAAAGCAAAGCACGCCATTCCCGCCGCAATAGCGGCGGTGAAGAAGGCCGCTTCATTAATGGCCAAAAAGTAACTTTTGATTTTTGGCCCCCAATTTGCCTTAATTGGACCTATTATTTCTCTAAATTTACGAAACTACCTAAACCCTTTCCTCCCCCAACTTGCATGAAACAACAAGGTTGTTATCTTCCTTTTACAGTTTCAGTGTACGGACACCGAAAATTGCACCTTCCCAGACTCAGAGATTCTCTCTGATTTAAGCATGACTTTTCGATGCCGTGGCCTTTTGTTGTTTTTGCCCTCCGAAATTGTAATTAATTACGACTCAGTCCCACGAAATAACACAAAAAAGCTAAAGGATAAAATGATTTTTTCTTTTCATTTTCATCGTCGGTTCACTAATACTCACGGTATCTCAGGCTGTTTCCCGCCGAAGTCCGTTGATTTCTCCGGCGGATCCTCGCTGGAGCTCGAAGATACCGACGGATTCGGTATCGGCAATTCAGCTGACCCGACCGGATTCGACGCCGTTCCTGAACACGAACCACCAGCTACACCAGAGCGCTTCGATGAGCCGCTAAAATCTCCCGCCAAATCATCCCTGGTGTCGGCCCGGTCTAGTTCACTAAACCTTTCGAACTCATCGGCGTGGTCCGGCTGTAGAATATTCCAACCAAACTCCCTTAGTATACTGCTTTCCCTATCGAAGAAGTAATTGACGCCATCCGAGACCGAGTCAGGTCCAGCAAGTGTCCAGCTCGAGCTCGAATCGGATTTAAACTCAGTCGCAGCTGGATCAAGCCCCTCTTTATCTTCCATCCTCTAAACCTCGCGCCAAAATAACAAAAAAAAACAAAGAAAATCAAAGGATTCAGCGCATAAAAATGAAATCTAAAAGAAACGTAGAGAGTCCATGAAATAAAGGAATGAAGAAGAGAGAGCTAGGGTTTTTGGCTAGCTTCTCAGTCCCGTCATCCAAACAGAAAAAGGAAATAGAAAGTTGGAAAGTGAAAAGTACGCGCGACTAAGAGAGAGTGAGGCGGGGAAATAGAGAAAAGATAAGTTTAGTAAAATCGGCGTCAACCGAAAATAGTTGCGGGAGGTTGATATTTAAGCAAGGGGGGAGAAAGAAGATGGAGTGGGCGAGGCGGGTGTGCGTGGGACCCACGCGCATGAATGAAGGGAAAAAAACGGAAAAGAGATACTTTCCGACACGAAGAAGCACCATGTTTTATTTCCTCTCTTGTTAATTGGGTTTTCTTTTTAATTATTTTATTTTTAATCTTTCCTTTTGTAATCACCCAATGACTTTTCTTTTCATTATTTTTTATATTTATTGAAATTCATTAAAAACATAAAATTTACTATTTATGCAATGTAAATCACAAAAATTTAAAATTACGAATAAAATTTCTTATTGTTTTTTCGGTGTCTTATGTATACTCATATTAAAAAATAAGATTAGGGTATATAATTAAGGATTAATGTTATGGTTTAAGATTAGGGTTTAGAATTAGGATTTAGAGAATTAGGAGTGTAATATATTTCTAAGGTTTATGATTTATAATTTAGGGTTAAAATTTATAATTTAATTTTTTAGTGTTAGGGCATAAAAAAATACCGAAAAAATAGATGATTTGTCTCTAAAATTACCCATCATTATAAATACTATTTTGCATTGTCAGGCCAATGGAGTCATTGAGTAGATAGTAGGATTGTTAGTTTTTTTTTTAATTTGTTTGGTATAATAATATTTTAGGTCTTTTTAGTTTAAATATTAGTTAAATAAAATTTTTGCACCTCATGATTTTTAGATTTAGAGGTTAAATGGACTAATATTTTTTCAATGTTTGATCCTAACTCCGTTCCTGATCATACTTATTAAAATTTGTATTTTTGTAATCTCATTTGTATAGTATAATTGACATGTAAAAGAATTTCTCCTTATTTTATAAATAAAAGAACTCAATCGCTAAATCTCTTGTTAAGTTTATTGACGAGAATGAATTATGAGTTCACTTTTCAACTTAAGAGTTTGAGTTGTAAGGTTATCAATATAGTGTGCAAATTTATATAATAATAAAAACTCTTTCGTTTATATACATTGTCCAAGTAGAATTATGTTATAGTGTTTATACATTTGTCATCTCGATAAATAGATTATCAATCTACCTATGCATTACTCGAATAACTTACTCGAACTAATTAGAGAATTTATACGTGATTTACATTTGATAAGATTTGAACTTGTAGTCTTTAAAATTGCAAATGGGGCTCTTCCGCATACTATACCTTTATTTTTTTAATAGTTTAAAGGTAGTTACAAGATAGTATCTGTTCATACATATTCTTAACCTTTTGACAATGTTCATACACCTTGTAGAGAAAACGAACTAAAACCAAGTCGCCTATAATAAATATCATCCGCTTTTCCACTGAGACACTTGTTGGGCTCACATTGTACATTTAATATTGACTAGAAACCACACAAAACTTTGTTCACAAATTTGTAAACATTCTTGAGCACATGCTCTTTTAGGGCCATGGCCCAACTCCTTCAAGTCTTACGAGTACACATTTGTAAGCCAATATTTTCATTTTCTTTCTATTATTTTTATTTTTATATTGGTATAATCACCAATATCTGATATATTGAACAACTAATCTGAATCAAGTACTATAAAGACTAAATAATATGGTAATATCTGATATTTTCATTTAATATTAAAATTAATTTTTAGGAACTTTAAGATCTTGGCTACACATGAACTTAATCTCTTAGATGTTATGTTAGTTATCTAGTAATCTTAACCAGGGACGAATGTAGAACTTAATGTTAGAGGAAGAAACAATATAATTTTAGGGGGTAAAGATAAATTTTCAACAGATAATACATAAATTTTTTTTAAATTTTTTTAAAATTATATACGAATTTTAAATTTTTAGGAACCGACAGTCTTCTCCAACCCCCTCTGGTCCATCCAACTTGATCCAACGGGAGAGAATTTTGAAGGCTTTCTCATGGCCGTGTGAAGCTTAGCTTGCTTTAGCAGCCACGTGACGATTCAAGTTCGTGGTAAGCGTAAGAGCTGAGCAAAGCAGTAGCGAAGCTCAGGTGGTTATGCAAATGCACGGTGAGCGTAGTAGCCCCTCGGGCATGCTCCTTGTAGAACCAGGCGAAGAGCTAGTGAGGGCTAGAATGAAATATCATAAATTAACTTTAAATAATTATATTTGGTGCTTAATGTTGAATAAATACAAAAAAATTAATAAAATTTAAAAAATTAACATTTCCGTTTATCAAACAAATTAGTTAATATTTGGTTTCAAGAAACATTGTATATTATTTTGAAAAGTTTTTTTTTGGTAACATATTATTTTGAAAATTTTGAATAATATATATAAAAAAGCCTATTAGGTTGGACCAAGCTATCCCCTTGTACAAGGACCACATAAATTGGATATGCACAATTAAATATAGAATGGACTTTTAATGCAAAATATCATGCATCGGTTGATCATCCAAAAACAATATATTAACTTGAAACAAAACCTGAAAATCTCTTCTATTTTTATATAATCATCGATATTTAATTTATTAATCGATTAATTTAGATCAAATATTACAAATATTTATTAAAAATGGTTCTTTTAATCAAATTTATTTTATTCACAACGTTATGATTTAAATATTAATTTGACATTACTTTACGCTTCATCTCCATCTGATAATTAGTAAAAAGAAAACTTTCAAATACACTGATGTGATTTTCGAAATAAATACAAATAAATTTAAAAATGATCATGTTTCATTTTGTATTTCTTTTATCTGTAAACAAAATTTGGATACCTAAATCTCTTTCAGAATCATTTGAGTTGTAGATAAAAATAATGGAACAATCATAAATTTCAAATATAAATTCTAAAATGGACATAATATATAAAGTATTTATATCTAATACATTGGTGGTGAATTTTTTTTAGTTTTCACAAGCGCCTCAGTTTAATGGTTTATGGACTCAATTTAGGGGATAGATATAGAAGTTTAGAATTTATGTGTAATAGTTAGAATTCAGGAGTTGAGATTAAGATTTAGGGTTTAGAAGTTAGGGTTTAAGTTTTATGGTAATATATTGAGGGTTTAGGTTTTAACCTATAAACCTTAAATTACAACCCCAAACCCTATATTATATCTACAATCACTAAATTCTAAACTGCTAAACCTAAACATCTAAATCATACACTCTAAAATGAGTCATAAAACCTAAAACTAAGGCACTTGTGAAAACTAAAAAGTTTCCACCGCCAGTGTATCAAATAATTATACATATATAAATTTATAATTTTAAATATTTTTTCCTCCCTACTAAAAAAGAAGAGAAAAAATATGTGACCTAACGAATGGTCAGATATAATTTATATTACGACGACTATAAATAAAATGGTCCTACCAAAACTATCTTTGATTATGACATTATTCTTTTGATAAAATTAAAATACTTTGATCAGTAGTCTAATGTCAAAGTCCAAGAGATGCTCCATAAACTTCTTTATTATAAAAAAAATGAAATTAATTAATAGGACACTATCATGATCTAAATTCCAAATAATAATTCAGGTTTAGCATGTTAGTGGGAGCAGTTTATTAGTATTAATTTATTATGATTTTATAATTATCTAATCAATTAATCATAATATAAAAATTATGCAAATATTCGCACCTAAAATCAAGAATTTTGTTTATGAAACATTTAAACATGCTCCACTCTGTGTCTTTTTATATATTGCATATACCAGCAACATGTTAATCAAGCTAAAACTTAATAGGTTTTACAAATAGAATTTAAATGGCAATAAGTGTATTGTTTATTTATCTTTTAAAATTATAAGAACATAAAAAGAACAAGCAAGGATATATTCAAACTTTAATTTATGAAAAGTACAAATTTTTATGTCAGGGGTGCAAGATTACAAATAGAGAGGTGTAAAAAAATTATTAACAGAAAATATAAAGAAAATATTTAAATCGTATAAAAATTACACAGATACGACCGCACCAATATTCCATCAATCCATTTCTGACGGGTAAGCGTGATTATAAAATTAATGCATATCTCATATTAATAGTATTTTATTAAGTATCAAACTAGTAAATAGTAATTAAGATCGTGATGACAATTTTGCATAAGCTGGCTGATGCTGATGGATTAATTATTTGTGTTCATAGATTGAGTAATAGATTTGAATAGTAAAATTTCTTGTTTGATTAGATTTTTTGCTAATTATTTAAAATATATTAAAATGTTAAAATTAACTAACAATCTGTTTGTTAGTGAAATGTTGTACTAGACCTGTACGTCTTGAATATAGTAAATAGAGTTGGGAGGATCGTCTCATAATGAACTTTTGTAGTATCGGTTCGGATTAGTCGGTCACTGAGTTAAATACTAATGATTACCAAAAAATGTTAAAATTAAATTCAAATAAATTTATATATTTTTTACTTTATAATTGTAAGAAATACATCCGTGTATTAAAAGAGTTGATTTTATACACAAATGATATAAAAAATTACACAATTCTTTCTATTTAAACTATAAATTTTAAGATTTAAATCTCTAAACCATAATTTCTAGATCCTAAAACCTAAACTAATGTGTCCTAAAACCTAGAGTAAACAGATTTGTGCAAACTAAAATTTACATAATCTTTGTGTCAAATAATTTTTTATAATTAACATTAAAATTATTAATATGACATATAAACATCATCACAAATGAATCGAAAAACTACAAATTTTTTAAAAATCATTTCTTTATAAAAGCACATATGAATAAACTGATAACTTCATCGGTTTATCCCTTAACCATGAGGTTAGGAGCTCTATTCCTACCAATAGAAATAGAATACATTTATTGGCCAGTCGTTTACCTCTCAGTAAGAGCACCCACGGCGAAAAAATTAGTCACTACAATCGGCGGTGGCCGGTGGATACATTGACCCAAATCAAAAAAAAAATTTGATAACTTGAATTATTTGTACACATAAATTAATGAGACTTACCTCAATCTTACCAACAAAACAAAAGTCTCGTTAACAAATATATTTTATATTTAAACTTAGATATTGGACCTACCTAAAACCATTTGCATTTTTACATTAAAGAAATTCTAAGTAAAATAAGCTTATCAAAATGGGAAAACAAAAATGAGATTATAGTAAGAAAACGATGTGATTTTGTTATTGATTATAAAATTTAAAATTGGGTAATTTTCAAAACACTAAAAAAAATTAATTATTAGGTTTATCATGTCGGCAACTTGAAGGTTATCTTAATTTTATTTGTAAATTAATTTATAAATTTTCTTTAAAAAGAATATGAATGGGAAGATGAAGACGTTCTATCAACAAAGAAAGTTATTTTGACATTTGAATTGATGCCGCTTTAACATCAATCATTGTACAAGGAGTAGAAAATGTGTTGTCTACTTTCGAATTTAAGATCTAATATCAACCAAAACTTAATTTCAACATTTCTTTTGTCAAAACATCGCGAACTTAATCGACCGAATTTGCATTATAGCCTTGTTTGGTAAAGAAATGTTTAAGCTAAAATTAGAGATTTGACCGATCAAATGTGTTAATTTGGATGTTCGGTAAAAAGATGATTAAAATAACGGATTGGGGTGAAACTTCTAATTTTAATTAGCAGCTTTTTGAAATTAGAAGTTTTGATATAAGAGTTATAAAGATCTTTTTACCCTTAACAATTATCAACAATATCCAAATAACCTAAATTTTAACTTTTCTATTTTAATTCTTTAACCTTACGTATTTACATTGTGACAATTGTAAACTAATAATATTTTTTTCTTTTTATTCTCACACATTTATATTTTTATTTAAATGTAATAATTAATTAAATTGTATTAAAAATAATTATATAAATAATAAATTAATATATAGGCATCATTCAAATATGCTTAGTAATGTTATATTAAAAAATATTTTTCATAATTCAATTAATATTAATAGATACAAAAATATTGATAACTAATAAACTATTCAAACAAGTATCGAATATGATTATGTTCTTATATGTCATTTTGTTTGTTTAAATAATCAAACAACTATCATCTATCAGTTAATTTTACCAAACACTCTTATACAATAAGCTAATACAACACGTTAGTCAAATCAGCTAATACAATTAGCTATCAGCTAATACAATTAGCTATCAGCTAATGTAGTCCGCTAATTGCCAAATATGACTATTATAAATAGATGTTCAATGTGAGGATGATTGCTTTTAAGACGAATTTTATTTCTCTGCTTTTTTTATGTGTATTATCAATAAAACAATAAAAAAATTATTAATATATTTGATACGAAATTATTGGTGAAACACATAAAATAACATAAAAGAAGCAAACAAATTTTGTTCCTCTAATACTACTTTGGTCACTTTTGATCATTTCTATAACTCTTTGGAACCCTAGCTTTTGCAAACAGCAGCGACATTCATGCTTTCAGCTCATATATAAGACCTAGTTAGGAAGTTTTTTTTGTTTTTATTAACATTTGGTATTAACATCTGTTCATTTTTCTTAGCTTTGATAGAGAACACACTTTTATAGGTAAACTGCTAGAACCTGAATCTCTTAAGGATAAGAACATTTAATTTTTTTTACTGATTTTCCGGTTTTCGAAGTTGTCTGTCAATGGAAAACAAAACCCAGAAAATTCAGTCTTCTTTTGTTTAAATGATACCTGTTGCGACTAAAAATACCGGTGTCACTTAGAAGAACCAGATTTTTAATTTGGTTTTTGAAAAATTTAATCGGATTTATAAAAAATAGAGGAGTCGCCACCGGCCATTTAAAAATGGTAGACCGGACACCGAAATAAAACCAGAGATTTAAAAGGGTTCGGGAGTCGGTTACACGCGGGGAAGGATGAGCACCCCCGTCGTGCCCGAAAATCGGTACCAAAAACATTACCGCTTAATAAATATTAAAATTTGCGAATTAAAGTGACGAATCGTATCGAAATTTGGTTATACAGGCGAGTGAATTTTAAAAGCCTTAATATTCGAGAAGGAACGTCCGAACCAACACCACTACGACTGGTACTGGCCTCGTTCGTTTCCGAATAAAAAGACGCTCGCATTGCATTTTAAGATTCGAGATGCACTCTAAGAAACATACAAGAATAAATAAACGAAGCCCGAAAAAACAATCCGTACAAATAAACAGAGCGTAAAAAGGAAACAAATATCTAAGCATGGTATTTAAAATGCATGAACAAGGATACATGAAAACTATATATTATATGCGTATGATATATACATTCAAAAAAAAAATAAACTATATACACGGTAAACCCAAAAAAAAAGAAAACATTAACTACATAATGGTCATAATAAAAGGAACAAAAAGGAAAATGCTAAATAAGTTAAATACACAGTAAAGAAAAAAGGAAACAAAGATATGTATTATAATTATTATACATAAGGAATGTATTATATATATACATAGTCGGTAAAATTTTAGAAAAGGAAAATATTAATATGTCATTATATTGAAGGACTAAACTGACGTAAATTCAAAGTACTGGGCTCAAATCATGGAGAACGAGTGACCAAACCGAATAAGTTTGAAAACCAGAGGCTAGCGGAGAGGATTTTTAAAGAAACCGAGTGGCCCGGACGCAATTAGTCCAAATCCCTCCCTATATATATTAAGTTAAAAAGCAAGAAACCCTAAACCTAATATCCGGCGGGCACACTTCCCCTTTTCACTCCAACTTTGAGAAAGCAAAGCTTTCTGTCGCCTCTTTTCGCGAAGCAAAACGGAAACCCTCGCCGATCGTCACAAATCCGGCGCCGACGAGAGTCAAAATACCTCAAAATAAACTCTCAAAACTCCCCCCCTTTTCCTTTTTCAAAAAAAGAAGAAGCTAGCCCCTAAAAATCTTCCCTCGTTCAAATCCTAACCATGACGACTCACCCTTAAAGGGGTTGTTGCCGGACGGCGCTCGGGGCGAAGAGGGAGACGAAGCATTTGGAACCAAACCGACGGCGACGGTATATGATTCGATCTCCTCCTCTCCTTTTTACCACGTTTTTTGGTTTTGATGCATGCCAGATCTAAGAGTGAAGTTGAGAAAAAAGAATTCTTTTTTACCTCCGAAAACACTTGAGGTTGCTTCTCGTTTTCTATTGATTTTCTGTAAAAAAAAACTCTCTTTACAATTTTTTGCTTTTAAACTCAATGCTCACTGATTTTTTTTCTTGATGCTCTCTCCCCTTTTTTTTGGCTTCGGTTTTCTATATAACCGAAGGTTACATGTAAGTCTAAAGGAAAACGAAAATAATCTCTCTCTGCCTCTCTGATTGTTGTCTGGTCGACTTTTATTAATTGCCTCTGCTTTGTTGTCTTTTTTGCTGTTTTTGGGTCACTGAACACTTCTGTTTTGCTGTTGCATGTCGACATTGCCGGAAATGGGAGGGGCATCGGCGTGGTGTTGGCAGCGGAAACAGAGGTGGCAGAGGAGGGGTCACGGCCATGGCTACGCGCGCGTGGTGGGAGCCGGATCGTCTCAGGCGCGAGCGTGGAACACGAACGGACGTCGGGTGTAGAGCACGCGCAAATCTGGTCCGTTAGATCAGATCTTGATCTAACGGTGGGGGAGGCGTACGGCGCGGATCAACAACACCCTCATTAGGGTTTCCTTCAGACACGATCTAGGCCGTTGATCTCGCCCAGATCGAACGGCAGTGGGCGTGCGGCGCGGCATCTAATAAGGGACATCCCTAGGGTTTCTCTTCCGGGCTGATCTGCACCGTTGATCAAGTCTTCGATCCGACGGCTGTGGGAGTGCGGCGCTGAGGCAATAGGGCTCCTCCTAGGGTTTCCTTTAGCGGGTGCGATCTGGACCGTTGGATCGCGGCCAGATCCAACGGTCACAGATGAGTGGCGGCTGTTCCTGAAAATAAAGAGGCAGTTAGGGTTTTTTGGAATTTAGGCTTTCTAATCGGGCTGTATTTATTTGGGCTTACCCGACCATACTTGTATATTAAATTTGGACTCTTATTATTATTTATTCAATGCATTTTGGGCTTTTATTTCTTTATTTATTTTTTATCTGGTTAATAAAGTTAATAAATATAAAGACAAGCATGATAATATAATAACAATAATAAAGTATATAATAATAACTAACACACAATAACAATAGAAGATAACAACGGTAATACTAATATTAATAAATAATAAAAGCTACACTAATAAAAACAAATAATTAACAGCAAGAAGAAGAAGATAACTACAATATCAAATACATACATGCGCACATTCACATATTTATATAAACACACCTACATTCATTATGTTACATGCATATATATATATATAATAAATAATACTAATAAATGATAATAGTATGGTAACAATACTAAATAATAATATGACACACACATATATATATGTATATTTCTTTTTCCTTTTTTCCCTTTTTTTATTTTTTTTTATTTTTTTTATTTTTAAATTTCCTAATAGCCCGATAAGCCCACTAACAACACAAACATAAAGAGGTTTAAGGTCCGGACAAAATTAGTGATTACATCTGCCCCTCTTTGCTTATACTTGTGGAACAAGAATAAAGCAAAGACCATAAGCACTAATTTTGTCCTACTTCCCTGTTGGACGGTTTACTCCCAATGCAGCCACATGATTCCAAGTAATTCCTCTTCCCAAAGCCTTTCGATCGTGGATTCTCCCTTAGATGCCCCGAACATGTGAACAGAGAGTTTTTTTTTTTGCAGATTTCCATTCTCCAAGTGCCCGAACGGATAGGCGGGTTCTATTCTCCAAGTGCCCGAATAGATGAGCAGACTTCCAAATATCTTTGTCTTCTCTTTTCGTAAGAACAAGCTAGTCATCCAAACAACTTTGCCTTCCCTTCGCGTTCTAAAAGCAAGTTGTCCATTTCGCGGTCAAAAAGCAAGCTGAAACTCCAAATATTTTTTTGCCTCCTCTTCGCGACCGAAAGGCGAACTTGGGCGTCCAAGTGGATTTGCTTTCCCTTCATGGCCTTAAAGCAAACCGGTCATAACTAAATCTGTCCAACTTCACTATTGGACGATTTGTTCTCTCAAAGCGGCAGCACGCAAGTCCAAGTAACTTTCTCTCTGAAGCTTTAAGAATATGAGTTCTCTCTCCATAGAACTCATTTCCTCAGCGTATTCCTTGAGTGACAGTTCTTCCTATACAGAACTCTCGTCCTTATATTTCTGAAGTCAAAGATCTCCAAGTCCTCTCTCTATAGGACCCTCCGCTTTCGAGATCTTGAAGCCTTAGGATTCTGAGTTTTTTCTCCATAAAAACTCCTCTTCCTTAGCGTACTCTTCGAGTAGTAGTCCCTTCTCTATGGAACTCTCGTCTGAAATCAAGGATCTATAAGTCCCTTCTCCGTAGGACCCTCCACTTTTGAGATCCTGAAGTCGCAAGTTCCTCCTATATAGAGCTTGTTTGGACCCTTTCTCTATAGGATCCTTCATCTTGAAATCTTTCGGCAAGCTTGAAAGCTTTGATCTGAAATCCTTGAGCGGCGAACATGAAAGCTTCACCTGACATTCTGGAGCGGCGGCTTGAAAGGCTTCGCCTGAAATCTTTTTAGTTCTCGCTTTATCGTTTTCTCCTCATATCGAGAGGTATTCAATTTGTCTTTCAAAAATCTGTGAAAAGAGATGAAATGCTATGATGGTATGAGTTAGCATGCGCCTATCCTACGGATGCCTAACTACTCATGATGCATGACTAGGGTTTCCAAGTTATTTAATCATATTAATTTTATTGACATCGTGTCCTTTGGTGTTGCTTCTTGCTTTGATTGCCTCTCTTCTTGGTTCTCCCGGACCATTGTTCTTCTTCTTCTCATCTTGACTCACTTCTGGAATTGTCTACCTCAAAGTGCTCAGACGGGTTTTCACTTTGAACCCTTTTTTCTCTCTCTGTTTTTCTTTCTTCTATTTTTTCTTTCTTTCTCTACTTTTATTTTTATTGATTTTTGATTGCCCGAGTAGATAGGCAAATTTCCATTCTCCAAGTGCCTGAACGGATAGGCGGGTTCTATTCTCCAAATGCCGGAATAGATGAGCAGATTGTATGCTTCAAATACCCGAGTAGGTGGGTAGGGTTACATTCTTCATGTACCTGAACGGATAGACGTGTTCTATTCTCTATGTGCCCGAATAGATGAGCGGGTTGTATGCTTCAAATACCCGAGTAGGTGGGTAGGGTTACATTCTTCATGTACCTGAACGGATAGACGTGTTCTATTCTCCATGTGCCCGAATAGATAAGCAGATGTCATATATCTTTGTCTCGAGCTTTGAGTATCTGTATCCTTTTGCTCTAAAATCTTTTGGCTTTGAGTTTCTGCCTCCTTCGCCATGAGTTTTCGCTTTAATCCCCAAAGTGCCTTTTGGGTTTTCACCGTATCTTCTCTTTTCTTTGTCCTATTTCTTCTTCTTTTTTCTTTGGGCACTTCTTTGTGTTTTCTTCTTGAAGTCAACTTCTACTTTTGACTTTTACCGTCAAAATATTTTCACATCTTTAGGGGTCTATATGTCTTCTCATTTTCCATACATCATTGTCTCTATTTTCTTTTATTGAATCTCTCTTTCTCGCTTCTTCTTGAAGGGAGGACTTACACTGATTAGAATCTCATTGCCCCCACCTACTTTAGGCTTATGTACCTTCTGACCGACCTCTGGTTAATGTCGGCTGCTTTAAATGGTGTCTTCTGTCCAAAGTTGCCACAACTTTTTGGTCCTTGCTTCTCTAAATTTGTGGTCAAAAGTGCCTCTTCTGAATTTCGCTCATTTGCCCCAAAGTGCCTTTGGGGTCCTTGTCTTGGCTCCTCTTCTTTTTCTCCTCTACCTTCCTTCTTTTCTTAGGCATATCTCCGTTGCCTTTTATTGAGTTGATTACCGTCTCATCTTAGTGTGTGCCCTCAACGCGGCGCGCGTGGTCATTCTCAAGACATCCTCTTCGGCAAGATGCTTAGGCTCCAAGGGTAACTTCTGTTCCCCGATTCTTAACGTAAAAATTTCTACCCTCATGTTCTATTCCAACACTTCTTAGCGAAGGTCGACTTTGTAGCTCAACATTTCATCGAAGACGGTCTTGATATTTCAACTGGAGGTATTAGTAGCAATGTTTGAACCTCCGAGGGTGCCCCTCTGGGTACTGATGGCTTCACCTCGGGCCACGGTCAATCCGCTTGTTCATTCCCATATAGAAGACTTATGCAAGTGATTGAGTAAAAATAATTTTATTATGTAGATATACATTTAAAAAAAATGTCAAGTGAAAATCAAGTTTGGGGTCTTTGAAAAAAGGTTGACCCGAGTGAAATTTTCCGAATGTTGCAGGGATGTACATATGAAATCTTTTCTGGGCTATTAGGCTTCCAAGAGGAGCGACTCCCATACTTAGTTTCTACCCAATTTAAAGGTGGCTCTCTTTACCTCACTAACTCACCATGCCCCATCCTTCCCTCTTTTCTGATCTCAATCAGGCATTAGAAGTGTGGCAATCCTTGAAGAAAGGTTAACCCCGATAGGCGGGATGTGATCTGAAGACAAATTCATCCTTCCGCGCATGGTCCAAATGGTCTTTTATGGCTTATAATGTAGGCTAAGGCTCACGGCTATGAAAGAAAGGGTAAAAAGGCTCAAACAAGTGTTTAAGGGTGGTGAAACCAAGGATCAGTTCTTCTAATCTGAAGTCTCAAATATGTTCTGATGAAATGCTATTTCTTTTCTTACTTCCTTGGATCGCTCTAGACTGCCCCTCTTTTGTGTTGGGGTTTTCACCCTAGAGTTCATTTCCTTTCATCAAGTGTAGTTTCGGATCCAATTGCACCTTTGCATTGTATTGGTGCAGGCTCTTGATCAAAGGTGAACAATCTTTCGAGGCTCATCTAAGCAGAGATTCATTTGGATAGGGAATCCTCTTGTCCCTTTTCTTTATCCGCTTCTCTCTTTTCAAAATTGCACTTTTCACTTTAGTGCTTTTGCTTTTGATTTCTTCAACTTTTATGTCGGTAGCTTTTGACTTGATTTGGGTAGCTCTTTGAGAACTGACTTTTCTTTTGTTGTTTCCTCAAAATTGCACTTTTCACTTTAGTGCCTTTGCTTTTGATTTCTTTAACTTTTGTGTCGGTAACTTTTGACTTGATTTGGGTAGCTCTTTGAGAACCGACTTTTCTTTCGTTGTTTTGATTTTTTTTGGCTGCTCAATCTGAAAGTGTATCCAATGAATCTTTTCTCTTTTAATGCCCCTTAGTTCACAAGACATCATTCCCATAGCATAATCAGGATCCAATGCCATTTGCTTGTCCATAGACTTCTATCCTTTTCTTCCCCCAGTGTGGGGGTGATCCTTGGTTTGGGTTCAATCAGAAGAAAAAGTTTTTGATAGGCTCAAACGGGGACAACAATGGGTATTTTTTCTATTTTCTTTCTGTGTGAATGGAATTGAAGGAATTCCAAATGTCCTCCCATACACTGATATCAAAATTGGTCTTCAGGTGGTAAAAGTTTTAGGGTTATCACTTCATTCAAGAACCTTAGACAATAATGCCCGAGAGGAAAAATCACTCAATGGGAGTGGCCCATTATTCCTAAACACTCGTTGTCACCCCTCTCTTGGCCTGAGTAGAATAGATGGTGCTTCCATTCGTATCATTCCCACAACATTTGGTTTTTTTTTTCTTTTCAAAGTATTAAGGTCATTTTTTTGTAAAAATATATACATGTATGTTTTTTAATAGAAAAACAATAAGGTTGTATCCATAAATAATAAATGAAATGTCTAAAGGAAATTAAGGAATATAAAATGCTTGCAAAAGTCTCCTTCATTGAAAACAAACGGACATCACAAAGGCCTTTACAAAAGATGCTAGCTATCACGGGCCAACAGTACAAACTTACACATGCACTTCAACGAGGGAAAGATCCGACAACAAAAGGTAAAACAGTCACGATGCATGGAGACATAACATCCTAAACTACGTTGAAGACCAGCGTCTTCCAAAAGTTGCCCCTCCAAAAGATTGCCCCATCTTAGGCCGTTATTAGACCTAATCCGCGCGGTAGACTCGGGAGTATGTTAGCAGAGGGGTGGGTTTTTCCTTCCCTTTCTTGGCACTCTTGGCCTTCCTTAAGCTTCGAGGGTCTTCAGTCGTACCCCGAGGCTTCGAAACTGTGGCACTCCTGGGGGGGTCTCCACTCGTCTTTGTTGTTCCCGGTCCCATTCTTCATCTAGGATTTTTCGCAGTGAATCCTCGATCTTGTCTAGAGCCAGCTCGATAGGGCATTCAGAATGGGGGCAGTGCACCTCGTATTGGCCGATGACGGCCTGGTCTTCTTCAGATAAGACCTCCTCCATCACAATATCGGAATCCTCGTCCGAACTTTCTTTGGGCTGGGGGGCTTTGCCCTTCTTGGTCAAGGCGGCGATCATGCCCTTCAACTCATTAAGCTGCTCTTTGGTTTCATCTTGGAACTTCTTCATGCATGCGATTGTTTCCTTCTGGTTCCACACTAACTGCTGGTGGAACTGCTCGAGCTCATCCATCCTTCTCACCAAGTTGTTCACATTCCCGAAGCGGTATTGGCTGGAAATTGTTCCTTTGTCCATTTTCTCTCTGACATGAGTGTTTTCCCCAATTAGTAATGGTGCGATGAAAGGCCTTAAGAAAATTTTGATGTCCAATGATGGATGTATTATGGACTCGAATCAACAGATGCATGATCATGAGATGGGTGCATGGTTGACAATTTTAATGTTGCTTCGAAATGATGTATGAAACAAATGTTACAAATGTATGCAAGTCAAAGGTGTTGGTCATATAGGTGATTCCCCTTAGGTCAACTTTCATTTGAACGTAAAGGAGGCTCATTGTTACAAGATAGTCATAGCAAAAGTCCTACGGGTACTCTTCTTGCCCCCTAATCATGTTCAAGGAAATGAAAACTTCGACTAAAAAGCTGGGGCCGAATTTGCTTTCTTCTCTAGCAATTCAAGACCCTTTAAAACTGCTGGTATCAAGTCCCGGAAAACAAGCTATTTCCTCGAAGCTGAATCCATCTCTTGACCTAATCCATGCCCTTTCCGGTTGTCACGCTCTTTTCGGCCGTCTCTTTGCACTCGGTCGGGTAGTTTCATGATTTTGGATGTTCGGAGTAGATCCGATCTTGCTTGATTTCCTTGGGATGGAGGAGGGTTGTGCTTTCTTCAATGGTAGGTATTAGATCCTCCACTGTGTGTTCGCTCGGTAAGCTGCTCCCTTAACCTTTCTAATTCAACTTTGACCGTTGTCGGACTTGCTAATTGGCACCATCCTTTCTAGCAACCTCTCGTCCATAATGATAGCCCTTGATTGGGTAAAACCACCTTGACTCAACACCTTTATGTCATGATATGCATGCGAGAATAAATACAAGAAGATCATAAGAATAACCGTTAGTGTCGGATAAACATGATAAAAAGGCAGGCATGAAAGCAAGCAACCCTATTTATCCCGTCTAATAGACCTAGGTTGTCCGCATGGCTCTAAAAGGGGTGGGCTTTCTAGTTCTCTACATGCAGTTTTGGTTCTAGGAGGTACTCGAACTGTCCTCGATGTCCCCTTCTAAGGGTAGCAAGGCCCCCGGTCATCACCCATTATAGGCTCCTCTCAACCGAGTTCAATTCGAGGGGACCCTTTCGCTATATCCGCACGGAGAAACGATATTCTCACGAAGATATAGGGTACTCGAGCCCTGAAGGTACTTGCTAGGCCCACACGGAGGAACAATATCCACACGAAAGCACTAGCGTTTTCCCCCCACTTAAACGAACGGGTTTAAATGCCAATTTTAAATGCGTTTAAAATAAACTCGCACTTATAAACAAATATCGATCGATTTGGTCACTTTAATTCGCAACTTCTAATATTAATTGAGCGGTAAAGTTTTTTTTTGGCTTGACTCTCTTTTTTGTTTTTGAAAACAAATTTTTATCCCCAGCGGAGTCGCCATCTGTTGCGACTAAAAATACCGGTGTCACTTAGAAGAACCAGGTTTTTAATTTGGTTTTTGAAAAATTTAATCGGATTTATAAAAAATAGAGGAGTCACCACCGGCCATTTAAAAATGGTAGACCGGACACCGAAATAAAACCAGAGATTTAAAAGGGTTCGAGAGTCGGTTACACGCGGGGAAGGATGAGCACCCCCGTCGTGCCCGAAAATCGGTACCAAAAACATTACCGCTTAATAAATATTAAAATTTGTGAATTAAAGTGACGAATCGTATCGAAATTTGGTTATACGGGCGAGTGAATTTTAAAAGCCTTAATATTCGAGAAGGAACGTCCGAACCAACACCACTACGACTGGTACTGGCCTCGTTCGTTCCCGAATAAAAAGACACTCGCATTGCATTTTAAGATTCGAGATGCACTCTAAGAAACATACAAGAATAAATAAACGAAGCCCGAAAAAACAATTCGTACAAATAAACAGAGCGTAAAAAGGAAACAAATATCTAAGCATGGTATTTAAAATGCATGAACAAGGATACATGAAAACTATATATTATATGCGTATGATATATACATTCAAAAATAAATAAACTATATACACGGTAAACCCAAAAAAAAAATATTAACTACATAATGGTCATAATAAAAGGAACAAAAAGGAAAATGCTAAATAAGTTAAATACACAGTAAAGAAAAAAAAGGAAACAAAGATATGTATTATAATTATTATACATAAGGAATGTATCATATATATACATAGTCGGTAAAATTTTAGAAAAGGAAAATATTAATATATCATTATATTGAAGGACTAAACTGACGTAAATTCAAAGTACTGGGCTCAAATCATGGAGAACGAGTGACCAAACCGAATAAGTTTGAAAACCAGAGGCTAGCGGAGAGGATTTTTAAAGAAACCGAGTGGCCCGGACGCAATTAGTCCAAATCCCTCCCTATATATATTAAGTTAAAAAGCAAGAAACCCTAAACCTAATATCCGGCGGGCACACTTCCCCTTTTCACTCCAACTTTGAGAAAGCAAAGCTTTCTGTCGCCTCTTTTCGCGAAGCAAAACGAAAACCCTCGCCGGTCGTCACAAATTCGGCGCCGACGAGAGTCAAAATACCTCAAAATAAACTTTCAAAACTCCCCCCCTTTTCCTTTTTCAAAAAAAAAGAAGAAGCTAGCCCCTAAAAATCTTCCCTCGTTCAAACCCTAACCATGACGACTCACCCTTAAAGGGGTTGTTGCCGGACGGCGCTCGGGGCAAAGAGGGAGACGAAGCATTTGGAACCAAACCGACGGCGACGATATATGATTCGATCTCCTCCTCTACTTTTTACCATGTTTTTTGGTTTTGATGCATGCCAGATCTAAGAGTGAAGTTGAGAAAAAAGAATTCTTTTTTACCTCCGAAAACACTTGAGGTTGCTTCTCGTTTTCTATTGATTTTCTGTAAAAAAAAAAAAAAACTCTCTTTACAATTTTTTGCTTTTAAACTCAATGCTCACTGTTTTTTTTTCTTGATGCTCTCTCCCCTTTTTTTTGGCTTCAGTTTTCTATATAACCGAAGGTTACATGTAAGTCTAAAGGAAAACGAAAATAATCTCTCTCTGCCTCTCTGATTGTTGTCTGGTCGACTTTTATTAATTGCCTCTGCTTTGTTGTCTTTTTTGCTGTTTTTGGGTCACTGAACACTTCTGTTTTGCTGTTGCATGTCGACATTGCCGGAAATGGGAGGGGTATCGGCGTGGTGTTGGCAGCGGAAACAGAGGTGGCAGAGGAGGGGTCACGGGCATGGCTACGCGCGCGTGGTGGGAGCCGGATCGTCTCAGGCGCGAGCGTGGAACACGAACGGACGTCGGGTGTAGAGCACGCGCAAATCTGGTCCGTTAGATCAGATCTTGATCTAACGGTGGGGGAGGCGTACGGCGCGGATCAACAACACCCTCATTAGGGTTTCTTTCAGACACGATCTAGGCCGTTGATCTCGCCCAGATCGAACGGCAGTGGGCGTGCGGCGCGGCATCTAATAAGGGACATCCCTAGGGTTTCTCTTCCGGGCTGATCTGCACCGTTGATCAAGTCTTCGATCCGACGGCTGTGGGAGTGCGGCGCTGGGGCAATAGGGCTCCTCCTAGGGTTTCCTTTAGCGGGTGCGATCTGGACCGTTGGATCGCGGCCAGATCCAACAGTCACAGATGAGTGGCGGCTGTTCCTGAAAATAAAGAGGCAGTTAGGTTTTTTTGGAATTTAGGCTTTCTAATCGGGCTGTATTTATTTGGGCTTACCCGGCCATACTTGTATATTAAATTTGGACTCTTATTATTATTTATTCAATGCATTTTGGGCTTTTATTTCTTTATTTATTTTTTATCTGGTTAATAAAGTTAATAAATATAAAGACAAGCATGATAATATAATAACAATAATAAAGTATATAATAATAACTAACACACAATAACAATAGAAGATAACAACGGTAATACTAATATTAATAAATAATAAAAGCTACACTAATAAAAACAAATAATTACCAACAAGAAGAAGAAGATAACTACAATATCAAATACATAGATGCGCACATTCACATATTTATATAAACACACCTACATTCATTATGTTACATGCATATATATATATAATAAATAATACTAATAAATGATAATAGTATGGTAACAATACTAAATAACAATATGACACACATATATATATATATATATTTCTTTTTCCTTTTTTTCTTTTTTTTCTTTTTTTTATTTTTAAATTTCCTAATAGCCCGATAAGCCCACTAACAACACAAACATAAAGGGGTTTAAGGTCCGGACAAAATTAGTGATTACAATACCTAGATAAACCAAGCAGCTGCAGTCACATTCAGGGTTTGAGGACCACTTTTTTTCTCGCATTTTCCTAGTTGCCAATCACGTTCCAGATTAGCCAGTGGTGTAATATGAGTGGACCAATCGGCCTTTACTTTTCCATTTTCGGTTTGGTTTCGCTTTCATGAAATGATAGCCGTCACAACCCTAATCCTATTGCAGATGCTTTGTTTATTTATATGTATGTATATAGTTTTATTCCTGCCTACATAATAAAGCAGTTTATGTGCCGACAATCTTACTAATAATTATGCTAATCTGAGATTGGGGTTCTTCTGCTTTATAAACTAATCAAATGTATTATTATTATTTTGAGATAAATCCGTTTTATTGTAAACATTTGAAGATTAATGAAATGTAGTAAGATTTTACAAAACTTTTAGAAAATACATTTACAATATTTATGAATTTATATACTTGTTAGTAAGTTTGATTAATTATTAAAACTTCAATTATTTATATTATTTTTAATGATCTTTAACGAGGTATCGATTTGTGATGAAACCGGTTGTTAACATGCTATAATTTTATATTACTATTGAGGTGAGAATTTTTTTGATTAAATAGATAGATATTATATTTTTAAGATAAATTTTGAGGATTTTTTTAGTGTTGCGGTTTATTTTTCATCATTGATGGTGATGTTTGTTGAACATATGTTTTTCATGAGTTCTTTTTAGCATTTGATGTGATCTTATTTTTTTTAAAATATAAGTTTAATTTAGTGTTATTTTTTTAAAAAATAAATTTTGTTTAGTGTGTAAAGGGAAAATAATTTTACATATCCATTTGGAAAAAAAATATTTGGACACTCATTTTTAAACTTTTAAATCCGTCACTGCCTATTCGGATCTCTTAAGGTTGACAATATTCTCTTTTTGATGGTAACGGGTTTCGAACTGTTATAGAGTTGCTTTTTCTATGTTCGGGCTACTCTGCTTTATCTTTGGCCCTGTTTGGTAAACAGCGGTTTGGGCAAAAATTAGAAGTTTGAGGTATAATTAGAGGTTTGACTAGTCAAATCCGCTAATATTGATGTTTGGTAAATAGCGGATTAAAAGAGCGGATTGGGGTGAAAAAGCTAATTTTGAAAAAGCTCCTAATATGAGCTTTTTGAGATTAGAGGTTTGATATTAGAGTTGTAATGACTCTTTTACCCTTAACAATTACCAAAAATCTCCAAATAACTTAAATTAAATAATAACATTTTTAATATAAATAATAACATATTAAATATTGGACTTATTTGTTGTTATTATAATTTGTATGGTGACATTTGTAAGTTAATTCTATTTTTTTATTATCACATATTTATATGTGCATATAATTTTTTAATAATTATATAAATAATAAATTAATATATAAATCTTTTAAATATGTTTAGAAAATTTATATTAATTCTTTTACAAATCTAATTAATATTTATTAGATACAAAATATTCATAACTGATAAATTATTCAAACAAGTATTGAATATAATCATGTCCTTATATGTCATTTTGCTTGTTTAAATAATCAAACAGCTATCAGCTATCAGTTAATTTTACCAAACACTTTTATACAATCAGCTAATACAATCCGCTAGTCAAATCAGCTAATGCAATCAGCTATCAGCTAATGTAATCCGCTATCAGCTATCAGCTATCCGCTAATTGCCAAACAGGGCCTTTGTTTTTGATGTATTGTGCCTTGCAAGTTTTGCTTGATTTAACTCTTATCTGATTGTGTTGTATTTTTCTTCTCCATTTAAAATTAAAGAAATTTATAATAAGACACACAATGTATATTTAAGGTTGTATATTTAACCTTAATTAATAAAATAATTTTGTAGAGAAAAAAAATGATTTGGGAGGGTAATAGAAGATTTTGGGTTCAGAGTATATATATTCTTCTGGACAAGATAACTTAAAGAAGACTGTAGGTAGGAGCTTGCTAAACACATGGCTAGCGAATTATCTTGTCCAAAGGATTTATTTACATAGACAGAAACTGCATGACCATCGAAAGTCGTTGTGGACGCATGACTGTATGTTAATGGATGCGAATTTTAATATTTAGTAAAATTATACGAGAGTTTAAAATTTTTAAAAAGTGTGATTGCTCCCTAGATCCTAATACTTCTGGGTCCATCCCCGACTATTATACGATGAAACAAGTGGGCCAAATGGGGATTGTACCAAAACCAGAAGCATTGAATCTGGATAAAAGAACAGAAAAAAAGCAGCAGCAGTGCCCATCATACATATATTTCTCTCTTATCAGGAACTTTGATCTATACATATTCATAGTCATAATTATTACACAGGTAGTGGTGGGCAAAGGCAAGATGACAATACCATGATTCTTTCAAACAACTATTCTATGTAGAAACGAACACAAGACTTTATGTTAGCGGACGAACTTATAAAATGAGCTTATAAAATATTAGGGGGTGAAAATAGATTTTTAATAAAAAATACATAATTTTTTTAAAAAAATTTAAATTATATACAAATTTCAAATTTTAGGGGGGTTCATACCTATTCCATTGCTCTATCCACATGTGAAAGGAAAAGCCCTTTGTGTATATGAAAGTGACACTCGCTGCAACCCAATTTGATGCAAAAATACAATAGAGTTTTGTTTCACAGAATCTCAACCTCTCGCGCACTAGGGTTAACGACAAGAGTTAGAATTTTTGCATGTACTTTTTTTTTCACTCTATTTTCTGCAGAATCAAAACATTATCCATATATGGGGTGCATGCATGAACCTAAATGCTTGCTTCACAACCACTCGACTATTCGTGTTTGATATTTATATTTAGGGTTTAGATATAGATTTTCAGGAACGTAACTAAGTTAAATTATTAAGATCAGTCAAACCGTATAACTTAAAAAACTGGAATATATTGAGTATTAAAACCCAAAATTAGAGGATGCAACACTTATTTTAACTTATGTTTAAACTTACAAAGACTTAACACGTCATTAAACCCGAAAATTTAGAGGGCCCCTCCTAGGTACTGCATAGTTTTCGCACCTGTAGATATGGAATATAGATAGAATTCGAAAACTTAACTCGATTAACACAAATATGAAATTGATTCGGCCATATTTGAAAATTAAAAATCTTATTAATTTAAATTCGTCTGACCCGAACATGAAAATGATCCGAACCAGGTGTGGCACTAGGGGCAGGTAGTGCCTTACCCTCCAACAAGAAAGGGAATATTTCTCTTTAATCCCTTAAAAAATTGTGAAATTGTTAACATTTTACTTTGACCCCCTGAAAACTTGAAGTTCAATTATCCCCCTGCAATAGATTTCTGGCTTCACCCTGATCCTTGTCTAGAATGACTCAAACCTAAAACAACTTGAAAAAGTAATCTACAATGATCTAGAGTTAAGATAATTTGATTCGAAATACAAAAAAAAAATTAATATGCTTGCTGATGGTGTTGCCAAACTAAGCTCGTTTCTGCCGTACTAGACTGTATTTGATGAGTATTTATTTTAGTTGGGTTTTTTGTGTTTATTTTGATTAAATACAAGTTTGAGGGACTTAACTGGGCTGTTTTATGTTGTTTTCATGCAGGGGACATGATGCTGGAAATAAACTGGAATTGCTGCAGGAAATGCTGGAGTCATGGCATGAATTAGGGCATGAATGCTGACTGTGAGCAACATCAGCGTCTTCTAGAAACTGACATCAGCAGCAGTGGTAGCTTATCAAGCCGCTTATCAGATAGCATATCTCTGAATTTTTTGAATTTTAAATTTTAAACTTTGGATAATTATTTTGTTTAATTTTTAATTATCATTTTATGTTTACCTAGGTTATTTGAAACACTATAAATACCCCTTTTGGGTAAGACTTATCATCATTCAATTGAATTCATCACTTGAATCGTTTCTCTTTCAAAGTTTCTTTCTTCTTTTTCCTTTTAATTTTTCTTTTCCTTTTGAGATTATTTCTAAAATGTCGAGCATGATTAATTTAATAACCATGCTCGGCTACATCTTCTTAAGCCGAAGGCTTATGCAATGACGCGTTCTCAAGGCGAGGTTCGAATTTATGCTTCAAACATTTCGGAAACTTTTCTCGACTTCTTCATACTTTATTTTCTAAATCAAAATGATTTTTAAACCAAAATATTGACTTTGGAGAAAACAATTGTTTTGATCTATCAAGTGGGAGGGAAGATTGATTATTGAAACAAATCCAACTTTCAGGGAACACACTTAGTAAATAGATTACTAAGGGAAATTGAGATCGAATCGTTTTTATAGAAATAACTTTTCGAGTTGGTTACGAGCTTAAAGAATTTGTTTTCTCAAACATTGAGTTGGTTTAAACGAATTATCAAAACTGAACCTAAACATTGGGTTTGAAAATTCAGTTTACAAAGAAAACTCAAGGATTGACCTTGTAGTAATTTCGCCAACAAGTTTTCCAAAACCAAAAATCTCTACCAATGAACCGAGTAGAACAAGTCAAAGCTTAGCCAAGGTTGAATATCTCTATTATTAGTTTTAACATATTTAAATCGTTATTCCTTCTCTCTTAAATTGTTACATTTCATTGCAATTTTCTCCCCCAAATCACACAAACTCAATTGCATCGTCTCTTGGTTCAAAAACGTCAAAGGTGCAACAAGGAAAGTCCAAGTCCTTGTGGGTTTGACTCCTACTTCCCTATCTATATTTTAATTTAATTCCTTTATTTATTTATTTGGAAGAAGGAAATTATTCTTGACACGTTACGACGCGTGTCAAAATTGGCGCCGTTGCCGAGGAATTCGGCAAAATTACTGATATAGTTTGTTTTGATCTATGACCAGGTTGTCGGGTTAACGACGTTAAATACAGTGCTTAATAGGAGGCAACCCATTTCTTTTCTTTTCTTTTAATTATTTTTAATCGAATATTTTATTTATTTATTTATTATTCTTTTTATTTTTATTTTCTTTAAATTTATTCCTGTAAATTTATTTCAAATTTATTTTATCTTGTCATTTTATTTTTCTGATAATCCCCTGCTAATCGAATTTTTGGTTAAATATGTGTAGGAATTTAAAATAGGGTGGCAAATCCCTTGGACCATGGCTTATCATCTTATCCCAATCTAAATAATTTTTAAACCACATCCCTTATCTTTATTTTAAAATAATTTTTTTTATCACGTTTGATAAAGAAAAAATTTTAAAACAAATTTAAAAATATGGGAAAATTTTAATCACGTTTTTAAATTTAAAAACCTTTTAAAACTTTTTTTAAAACCTCTCTTTAATTCACTTTAGGATTTAGTTCACTTATTCGGATTTTTAAAACCAAAATTTTAAATTTGACTTATATTTAAATTTTATCCCCTTATCAAACGTGATAACCCATCATCTCTTTTCTCTCTTTATTTTCGTTAAAATATTCCTCCCACCAAACTATCATTTTCATCTCCTTCAACCTAGTTAACTAGTCACAATTCTTCTTTTACAACCTCAACATTCGACCAACCCGTTCAATCGCCGCCATGGTTTGCACTCGGGAGCAAGCCCACCACAACCGCCTGGCACCCATCATCCTTAGCGGTCGTCAAAGGATAGCGCCACCGCAACTATTTCAGAGAGATCTTACTTTTCTTCTCTTTTAATTTTGATATACATTTTGGGGCAAAATGACTTAAGTGAGGGGGATTAAAAATTTGGGTCAAATTCTTTTTCTTGCTTATCCGCTTGGTTGCTCTCTGGTTCTATTGATTTTTATCTCATTGATTTAATTGTTTTTTATCCTCTATTTTACCTTGTCCTTTTGATGCCATTATGATTTTGTATCTATTTTGTTAGAAAGGGTAGATTACACTTTAGACCATGACATGATTATTGTGTTCCATGACATTCCTTCATAATTTGATTCTTTATGCCAAACTAGTCTTAGCGTTCACTAACTTGTTTTGAAATACTCGTCGAAATTTTTTCATAAAAGCTAGAGGTGCCTATCACTAGCTCTAGCAGAGAAAAAAAAGAGCTAGAGGTGCCTATCACTGGCTCTAGCAGAGAAAAAAATATAAAGCTAGAAGTGCCTAAAAACTGATTCTAGCAAGAAGAAGAAGTGAAAAAATGAATAATGCCTCATGTTAACAGTGTAGACTAGGTTTCATTTACAAGTTTATGATACACTTTGCCTAGGTTGGCTTAACTTATTTTGTGGAATATTTGTGTTGATAGTAATTTTGCCATTTATCTATTGGTTTCTTTTCTTTCTTCCATTTATAGATATTTCATCATTTTTGCACATTAAGGACTTCGTGAAATAGAGGACGAGAACATGAGATTCAATAGTTTAAATTTTTGATACTTGAGGACAAGCATCGGATAAGTGGGGGGAATTTGATGAGTAGCTAGTTTGATCAATATTTTCATGCTAATTATGCTTAATTGGTTGCTTTGTGGTGCTGAATTGTGGCTCATTACGTGATTTACTGTGCAGGACCTCACTGCTGTGAAATACTACGAAAAAGGCTGAAATCTGCAAGTTTTCTGGATTCATGGTCAGATTAGTGGGCATGAATGCACTGACTCGGCACGTCAGTGGATAACGTCAGTAGCACAGGAGGATAACGTCATCAACAGTGATGATCGGATGATGACGTGGCGGCAGAAGTGAAAGTTTATCAAGATATTCCGATAGCTTATCGGATTCAGGATGATAACTTATCGACCAGGATTTGAATAAATACTTGGGATTTATCTCTTTTATTTAATATAAATATTTTTTAAGAATTATCTCTTAGGATTTATCTTTTGTAATTTGAATTTATTTATCTCTTATCACTTGGGTAATTCCTTGGGTTTTAGACTAGTATAAATACTCCTTTGGGGTAAGACTCAAAGCATCACACCTCTCATCTCTTATTCTTAGTTTTTATTTATTCTTAGGAAATTTTACTTTAATAAAATTTTATTATTTTCATAGCCAAAGGCTAAAGCGATGACTTGATTTCAACATGAGGAATGAAAAATACTTAAAAAACTTCAGTTTTTAACTTAATTTCAAACTCAAAACGATTTCAAAACTAAATATTGACTTTGGTTAGGATGTTGTTTTTGGTTAAATATGTGGATGAAGGATCGTCTATTGAAGCACATTCGACTTCTTGGGAACACACTTAGTAAATTGATTACTAAGAGAAAATTGAGATCGGAACCGTTGTTATTGAAACAACATCCGAGTCGGGTATTTCCAAGAACTTTAAAACTGTTTATTTTTAACAGCGATAGCCGCGGTTAATCTAACCAGAAAACTGGAATCTAAAAATTGATTTTAGATTATCGATTTACCGGAGAAAGAAAAACAACTCTCAAAGATTGGTCCTTGTAGGCAAGTAACCGACGTGAATCCTGAAGTAAAAAACTTTTTCCGATGATATGAGGAAATCGAGTCAAAGCAAAAGCCCGAAGCTAGACTTCATTATATTTAATTCACTTATTTTTAATATTCTCTGCAATTTTTTTACTTAAATTTTACAAACCACTCTCTTTTCTACTTAAAAATCATTCAACTCTCTTCTTGGCTCACCGATCAAGCGAACATAAATCAGGAAGTTTTCCGAGTCCCTGTGGGATCGACCCTTACTTCTCTTTTTATTATGTATTATTTCCTTTATTTATTATCAGGGAAGAAGGAATTATTTTGACGCGAAAACGACGCGTGTCAAATTGGCGCCGTTGCTGGGGATCGAACCCGGGTCACCCGCGTGACAGGCGGGAATACTTACCACTATACTACAATGAAAGAAAATAAGAAGCAAATAAATAAATGACAAGATTTAGAAATAATTTAAGCAAAACGACATTCCAATACCCTGCTAACAACAATGATGCAAACCAAGTACCGTCACAAGGAATCGCTCATGTCACTCAAAGTGTGTAGAACTAATGTTTTGATATAATAATTGAAAAATGTTTTGGACTGATTTAAAAAGTATTTAAAACATTTCCAAAGTCCAAACGACTTGAAACTATGTTTAGGGAAGTTTTTATAAAGGGTTTTTATGCTTTTCAAAGCCAAACTTCACAAAACCGTCCAAGCGTTTCGAAACACCCTAAGGTGTTTCGAAACAGGGGATTCCAGTAGCAAAAACGTTTCGATACGAGTATCGAAACGGGCTTTCCCTGGATGTGGATTTTGCCCAGCGTTTCGAAACGAGCTATGCCATTTCGATACGCCTACGTGGCATTGACCACAACGGTCATAAACCCCAACGACTATTTCCCAACTAACATTTAAATGCAGGGCGTTTCGATACGAGTCTTAAGCGTTTTGATACGTGTTCTGAAACGGCCAAGGAGCGTTCCGAAACGGGTGCCCTGACAGACTGCAACGGCTCTTTCTACTTAGAAAGTGTTTCAAAACGGGTTCGAGCATTTCGAAACGGGGAGCTGCAGAACTGCATTTATGGTGGGAATTAAAGTCCTCAACGGCTCCAATTTGATTCTAACGGCTTGTAACGGCTACAAACTCATTTGGGAGTATAAAAGGGACCTCCAAGCATTAAGTAAAGGCTAATGCTCATATTGTCAAACAACAAATGATCAAATATTATCTTAGTGCTTAAATTGTCAATTCTTGTATAGACAAACACTAGTGAGCCTAAATTGTCAAATTTGCTCAAGTGTTTTAGGTTTTGGGTGAGTGCTTCAATTGTGCAAACAAACACCTATTAGAGGGATTTGTGTTTGCTTTTATTTTCTCTTTGTAAAAGAGGGTTTGATCAAGGCTTTGGGTAGAAAGCTTGATCGGTTGTAAGGGTTTCCTCCTAAGCCTAGAAAAGGGGACGAATCAATAGTGGATTGATTGGAAATCCTTAGTGGGGAGCTAAGGTAGTGGATGTAGACCTTGGTTAGAAGGTTGAACCACTATAATTCATTGTGTCAATTTACATTTTAGCTTCCACAACCATTCCACCCAAAAATTCACCTCTCCACCACTTGGTGAGCCTAATCGGTTGAACGAATCGAGCCCCACACAACTCAACAATTGGTATCAGAGCTTGGCTCAATCGAAGGGGATTCACATCCTATTGAGAAGATCTGGCAAGCTCGACCACTATTTCATCAACCGAATCAAATGCCACAATCAATCGACAAACCGCCTTTCTTTGACGGAACCCACTATGCCCATTGAAAGACAAAGATGAAGTTCTACATCAAATCAAGAGATTACAAGCTATGGGATATAGTTGAAGATGGTCTGTTCGTGCCTTAAAGAAGCAAAGCGGAGTGGAGTGCCGACAATTGCAAGAAGATGGAGCTTAATTGCAAAGCCTTGCACATCTTGTTTTGTGCTTTTGGCCCAACCATCTATGAGAAGATGTCTTCTTGTGAGAGTGCCAAGGAGGTATGGGACAAGCTTGAAGTCACATACGAGGGGACCGATGAAGTCAAGGAGACCAAGATTGGGCTCATAACCTTATAGTATGAGAACCTCAAGATGGATCCGAAAGAAAACATCGAGAAGATGTTTGATAGGTTCTCCACAATCAAAAATAGTCTAAAGGGGTATGGAGAAGCCATTCTGGAGGAAAAACTTGTTCGAAAGCTCATCTACTCACTTCCCGAGTCTTGGGACTCAAAGAGGACTGCCATCATCGAAGCTAAGAATTTGAAGACCTTGAAGCTTGATGAACTCATGTGGTCACTCCTTACTCATCAAATCATGAAAAAGAATAAAGAAGATGAGAAAAAGAGAGAAGAAGTTAGAGCTATGAGAGAGAAGAAAATCAAAGGGCTTGGCATCAATGCAAGTGCCATGGCTCTCAAATCCTCCACTTGTCATCATGTCTACTCAAGTGAAGAGGAGGATGAAGATGAAGAGATAGTTCATCTCTTCAAGAAGTGTGCCCCGTTCATGAAGAAAGCCTTGAGAGAGCTTGAACGATTACCCAAGAGAAAGGAAAAGGGCAAACACTTCAAGCCATAAGAAGAAGGCACATGTGGCTACTTAGAGTGATGAGGACTCCACCGACGATGAACAAGCCAACCTTTGCCTTATGGCCATCGAAGAAGATTCAAGGGTAACTTCTAATTCATCTGCTTCATGTTCATATTTTTTTGATGAATTACAAGATGCCTATGATGATTTGGTTTTAGAGTTTAAAAATCACATTTTGAAAACAATAAATTGATTTCAAAGTTGAAAATTCAAAATGACTTGATTTCTAAAATCAAACTTGAACTTGAAGCAAAACTCGAAGAGTTTGAATTGAAATGTTTTGATTTACAAAACTTGCTTCAAAAAGTTCAAGAAGAAAATGATTTGATTTCCAAAGATCTTGAAAAGAAAAATAATTTTGGAAAATCAAATTTCTATGTTAGACAATCTAGTGCCCCTAGATTTGTAAAAGGAAAATGTTTTAGAAGTGTTTGGGTCCCAAAAGGACTTAGTACTTCAATTAAAAAGGATGACATTGAAAAATGGATTCCTAAGGGGACAAAAATTTGTGCTACTAACGTTTATGGATCCAAAGCAATTTGGATACCAAAAGTCACTTGATTGTCTTTTGCTAGGTGTGATGGAGATGTTCAATAAGTCAAACATTAAGGGGGAGCTCCATGCACACAAGGAAGAACACTTGGAGAATGAAGGCTTCACATCCTACCTTGAGTTCAAGTGTTGGTAAAAATCTAGTTGTTTTTGCATTTATTTGCTTTAGTTTTTATTTAATTCATCTAGATGATCATATATGTTGGACTAACATTTTTAATGATGCTTTGAGTAAGGGGGAGCCATTTTAAAACCAAATTCTTATTTTTGTCAATTTTTTTACCTCCATTGTTATTTTGAACTTAATGTTTTAAATTCTTTTTGATATAACAAAAAGGGGAGAAATGGTTTGAAAAGTTGAATTTTCAAATGAATAAGGGGAGCTCCATGCACACAAGGAAGAACACTTGGAGAAGGAAGGCTTCACATCCTACCTTGAGTTCAAGTGTTGGTAAAAATCTAGTTGTTTTTGCATTTATTTGCTTTAATTTTTATTTAATTCAACTAGATGATCATATATGTTGGACTAACATTTTTAATGATGCTTTGAGTAAGGGGGAGCCATTTTAAAACCAAATTCTTATTTTTGTCAATTTTTTTACCTCCATTGTTATTTTGAACTTAATGTTTTAAATTCTTTTTGATATAACAAAAAGGGGGAGAAATGGTTTGAAAAATTGAATTTTCAAATGAATAAGGAGGAGCTTTATTTGATTTCATATCTTCAATCTCTTATTCACATTTTTAAAGATAAAGGGGGAGAATCCCAAACAAATTTTCAAGTGAGTTTTATTATATCAAAAAGGGGGAGATTGTAGAACTAATGCTTTGATACAATATTTGAAAAATATTTTGGACTGATTTAAAAAGTATTTAAAACATTTCCAAAGTCCAAACAACTTGAAACTATGTTTAGGGAAGTTTTTATAAAGGGTTTTTATGCTTTTCAAAGCCAAACTTCACAAAACCGTCCAGGCGTTTCGAAACGCCCTAAGGTGTTTCGAAACAGGGTATTCCAGTAGCAAAAACGTTTCGATACGAGTATCGAAACGGGCTTTCCCTGGATGTGGATTTTGCCCAGCGTTTTGAAACGGGCTATGCCGTTTCGACACGCCTACGTGGCATTGACCACAACGGTCATAAACCCCAACGGCTATTTCCCAACTAACATTTAAATGCAGGGTGTTTCGACACGGGTCTTAAGCGTTTTGATACGTGTTCCGAAACGGCCAAGGGGCGTTCTGAAACGGGTGCCCTGACAGACTGCAACGACTCTTTCTACTTAGAGAGTGTTTCGAAACGGGTTCGAGCGTTTCGAAACGGGGAGCTGCAGAATTGCACTTATGGTGGGAATTAAAGTCCTCAACGGCTCCAATTTGATCCCAACGGCTAGTAACGGCTACAAAATCATTTGGGAGTATAAAAGGAACCTCCAAGCATCAAGTAAAGGTTAATGCTCATATTGTCAAACAACAAATGATCAAATATTGTCTTAGTGCTTAAATTGTCAATTCTTGTATAGACAAACACTAGTGAGCCTAAATTGTCAAATTTGCTCAAGTGTTTTAGGTTTTGTGTGAGTTCTTCAATTGTGCAAACAAACACCTATTAGAGGGATTTGTGTTTGCTTTTATTTTCTCTTTGTAAAAAAGGGTTTGATCAAGGCTTTGGGTAGAAAGCTTGATCGGTTGTAAGGGTTTCCTCCTAAGCCTAGAAAATGGGACGAATCAATAGTGGATTGATTGGAAATCCTTAGTGGGGAGCTAAGGTAGTGGATGTAGACCTTGGTTAGAAGGTTGAACCACTATAATTCATTGTGTCAATTTATATTTTAGCTTCCACAACCATTCCACCCAAAAATTCACCTCTCCACCACTTGGTGAGCCTAATCGGTTAAACGAATCGAGCCCCACACAACTCAACAAAGTGTTTAAGGGTAGAGAAAATCACTCGAGCCAAAACTAAATAGAGCATTACCATAGGCTTGTGGTTAAATCTAATCTCCACTACTAATTATGAATGTGATGCAAAAATCAAGAGGTCTTAAAAGGGTTGTAATGGGGCTAAGGTTCGGGTAGGATAAAGGCTGAACAATAGGGGTTAAAAAATCAAGATAAAAATCATCCAAAAAATTTATTCGAAACTGTATTTTTCATTCGAATCAAAATTGTTCTACAGTATATATATTTTTTGAACTGCACTGCTATTTTTTTCTGCAGATTAGAATAATTTTCTGCACAGTTTTTTTTCTACACTGTATATTTGAAACAATTTCATCAGTCTTTTTTCTGCACAGTGTTTTCTGCTTTGCTGGAATGCATGATTCAAATCTGTTTTTTAAGACAATTTTGTCTTGAAAATGGTCAAAAATAAAGGAAATAATAAAAACGGATTAAGCTAAAATATGGTGAATCTCAAGAAAAAGACCAAGGTTCAAAATTGTTTCACTAAGGGAAAACAATTAAAGGGTAGGCAATTTGTTTGGGAAGAGAAAGGGTTAAAAACTAGTGCCTCAGTCACATTTAAGCATCATACTCAAATAATGTAATCTTGAAAAGAATTTAAACCACAAGTTCTAGAATACAACTAATTAGCTAGGCACACTCAAAGAAACAAAGAGCAAAAATAATGCATGCTCATTAGGCTCAAAAACTCACAAAAATTGTCTTGTGTACCTAGGTAAGCATCATGTCAATTAATAGAGTAAGGGATGTCATAAAAAGGATTTTATGGAAAAACTATCATGCCAAAATCTACCATGCAACCTAAAATTTCTAACAAGATAGATACAAAATCTTACGGAAACAATGAGACAAGGCCAAACTAAGGATTAAACGAGTAACTTAAATTAAATAAAATCAGGAGAACAAGAGAACAACCAAACGGATAAGCAAAAAGAAAATTTGACAAGCATATCTCCCTCCCCCTCACTTGATGCATTTTGTCCCAAAATGAAAATTAGAGTAAAAGAGAGGAAAGGAGAGACTCCCCTGATCAATTGCGGTCACATCCGCGGGAAGAGCCGGGGCAGAGATAGGATAGGATCTCGTCCAAGTCAGTCTTTATGAAGTGGAGTCGCTCATCCATATCTCGTTGGGGTTGTTCCTCTTGTGTTGGTCGTGTCTGGGCTCGCCTTTGAAACACTCGTTCTCTACGAGTTGGGAGAGTGCCTGGGGGAACAATAAAAGGAGCATATGGAGTTCCTGTAAGTAATCCCATGGCATCTAGGCATTTCTCATCTAGGGCACTCATAGAGAAACCGTAAGTAAACTGAGATGGGTCGAAAGTAGCAAGAAAAATGCGTAATGCTAAATGAGTAATGTATGGACCCAAAATTAGTGGTTGTGGCCTAGTGGTTCACGCTACACGATGAAATGTGTAGGCCATCCAAAAGCCAAGACTGACCTTGATATTTACCTGCATACACCAGAGAAAAAATAACTCAGTCTTACTCAAGGTTGAGGGAGTGTCATTTCGGCCGGATAGATTATAGGCGAGGAACATATGGATGTAGCATAAGGCGTGGCTATGAATGTCATGGTCCTTTGTCGTTTTCAGGTTGTACTGAGAACCTGCAAAACCTGTCAATGTCTCCAATGAAAGGTCATTATCGAAATCTTACGGTATGTCTAAAAGAGCAGTCTGATAATTAGGGTCTGAAACGTTAGTGACAAAACCCATATAGACATTAAATTCAGTAATAGACAACCGAAAGTACTGACCCAAAAGTCGAAAAGATATAACATTAGGGGTATCGAGAGACATGGCATGACTACAATCAAATGTAAAAGTAGAATAAAATTCAAGTAACAATTCGCAGTAAGTATCACATGTAATTGTAGGAAACATACGCCAGCCAATGTTATCGAAAAGCGACATTACTGACTCACGTAAATGCAAACGCTCTAGAGTTTGAGTTGGAATATACTTACAAACCGGAAGTGCACGATGGCGGATACGATTAAAGATCTCAAGTTCGTTTCTAGTAAAGTGCAAGAAACCCTTCAAACTCTCATCGTTTGGTGTTGTAAATCGTTGGCCTCTTCGTGGAGGTTCCTCTTGGTTTGATGGCATGTCGTTTTCGGTAGTGTGTTCTTCGTGAGATGGTGAATTCGGTTGAGCATTCTCCGATCGAGTGTGATTATGTGAAGTGAATTCGTCATGCATTTGCTTTGAAAATCCATAAACGGGGTGAAAGATTAGTAAAGGTTGAACAAAAAAATCGGAGTTTACCTCATCAGCCATATTAGCCGCATAATTATGGTCGGAGTGAATCGATGTGTTCGTGTGCATGGTGAAGGATAGAATACAGATTGGGCTTGGCATGGGCTGAGAATGGTGCTGCGAAGAACTGAACATTGCATTGGAGGCTAATGAGTGGAACGAAGGTGATGGCGGTGATGATGGGCATGTTGGTCGGCGTTGTGATGAAGCGTCGGCTTCGCCACTATTAACGGTATGAGCAGTACGACCAGTGGACGGGGGTTCTGAGTGGTGCGGGGGAGTGTCGCGCCTCATAGCCGGACGGGGCTGTGGTGAAGCAAGTGGGTGTTGCGGGTGGTTGTGCGAAGAGTCGGGCGGCTCTGGCGTCTCGAGTGAATGGAATGACGGTGATGGTGGGGTTGCGGGTCACGGCGAACGACGGGGTAGAGGGGTGGCAGAGGCATTTCTGTCGAATGGCTGGGTGGTGCAACTGCCGGATTGACGCTCATGAGGAGGTGCAGGGTTGGTTGGCGGCTATTGTGGCTCGGAATCGCTGCTGATGGGCATGAACTGCGGAGGCGCAAAGTGGCACCAGCCACCGATGATGAGCGGCAGCTGTTGTGGGAGTCGGCGGGTCTGGTCAAGGGTGCGAAGCATTTTGTTGCTAGGGTGGAGTTTGGTGAGGGTTGAAGGTGAGGGGGAGTTGCGGCTGGAGATGTTTGTGGGATGGTGATAAAAAGAATAGAATAATAATAAAAAAGGGTTTATTGGACGGCTGAAGTGTTTGACGAGATTGGGACTTGTGTTGATAAGGGTGTTTTAAAGTTGGTGGGGGCCACGGAATCTCTAAAAGAATGGGTTGTTTTGGTTTAAAATTGAGGTAGGGGAGTTTGACCGAAGGGATTGGGCGGGTATGGGAGATAAGGGTGGGGTCTACGAGTGATAAAAGGATAAAGGGGATTTTGAAAAAAAAATGTTTTTAATTCCCAAACAGATTCGAAAGATGGATAATTTGATAGATTCTAAAAATTTAAAAATGGGCCCACATAATCTAGCTAAAAATGATATCTTCTCATGCCTTTCATTCGATCAACCTGTATTATCTACGAATAAATATCAGATAAAATAAAATTAAATTAAATTAAATTAAAGGAAATAAAAATAAATTCGAAACTGAAAAATTAAAATCAAGAAATAAATAAATAAAACGGGTTGCTTCCCATCCAGCGCTTGTTTATCGTCGCTAGCTTGACGACCTCATTCAAGTGACATGTTCGTTTAAACGAATTTCCTTGACTAGACCAACCAGAGCATTGTCATAGTACGGTTTAAGTCGTTGACCGTTAACTTTAAATGGCTCTCCGGAATTACTTTTAATTTCAACTACACCATGTGGAAAAATATTAGTCATTGTATACGGTCCAAGCCACTTTGATCGTATTTTCCATACAAAAAGTTTTAATTTAGAGCTAAATAATAAAACCTTTTGACCGATATAAAATGATCTAAACACAATATTACGATCGTGAAAATCTTTATTTTTTTCCTTAAAAATTTTTGAACTGTCGTAGGCATTTTTTCGAATTTCTTCCAACTCCTGGATATCGAGTTTACGCGTTTCGCCAACTATATCCATTTCCATGTTGCATTTTTTGACTGCCCAACGCGCGCGGTGCTCCAATTCGACTGGTAAATGACACGACTTACCAAAAACAAGGCGATAAGGAGACATCCTGATAGGACCCTTATACGATGTCCGATACGCCCATAGTGCGTCATTCAGCTTAACTCTCCAATCCTTCCGATCAGGTTTCACGATCTTTTCAAGAATGGTCTTGATTTCACGGTTTGATACCTCCGTATGACCATTTGTTTGCGAATGGTACGACGTCGCGATGCGTTGGGTGGCGCCAAATTTTTTTTCATTAGCGCATCGATTACTCTATTGATAAAATGTTTCCCTCTGTCGCATATCATCGCTCTCGGTGTGACAAATCTGGAAAAATATAATCTTTCAGAAATTTGACAGTGGTTTTAGCATCATTATTTTTTGTAGCTTTAACCTCGACCCATCGCGAAACATAATCAACATCTAAAATAATATAAAAATTATCGAATGATGATACAAATGGCCCCATATAATCTATCCCCCACACATCAAATATTTCGCAAACATGAATAGGATTTAGGGGCATTTCATTACGCTAACTTAAGTTACCAACTCTTTGACACTTATCACATGATTTGCAAAATAAATATGTGTCACGAAAAATGTTCGGCCAATAGAATCCACATTCAAGAATTTTATGAGCTGTCCTTTTAGGTCCATAGTGTCCACTGCATGTATATGAATGACAGAAATTAAGGATAGATTTTACCTCGTTTTCGGTTACAGACCGTCGTATTACCTAATCGGAACAATGTCTCCAAAGGTAGGGATCATCCCAAATATAGAACATGGATTCCCTCTTGATTCGGTTAATTTTTGACCGTGGCAAGTCAAAGGGCAATTCACTTGTAGCCAAATAATTTACGATGTCCGCAAACCAAGGTGTTGAAGCTTGCGCCATCATCAAATTTTCTTCAGGGAACTTGTCATTAATAGATGAATCTGAATTGGTCAGTGGGATTCGGCTAAGGTGATTGGTCACTAAATTTTCACTCCCTTCTTGTTTTTTATCTCAAGATTAAACTTCTGAAGGAGTAAAATTCACCAGATCAGCCTCGGTTTTGCTTCCTTCTTGCTCATCAGATACCGCAAAGCTGCATGGTCAGAAAAAACAATAATTTTAGTCCCAAGTAAATAAGAGTGAAATTTATCTAAAGCAAAAACTACATCAAACAGTTCTTTTTCTGTAGTTGAATAGTTGTGTTGCGCTGGATCAAGCGTTTTTGATGCATAGGCGATGACATGAGGCTCTCGTCCTTTCCTTTGACCAAGTACCTCTCCAACACTAAAATCCGAGGCGTCGCACATAATTTCGAATGGTAAGTTCCAATCGGGCGGTTGCACTATCAGTGCGGATACAAGTTTCCCCTTAATTGCATCAAACGATTTTCTACATTCGGATGTAAAGTCGAACTCTACATCTTTCTGCAGTAACCGACATGGTGGTTGTGCTATCTTTGAGAAGTCTTTTATAAATCGCCTGTAGAAACCTGCATGTCCAAGAAAAGAGCGGATATCCCTCACAGTTGTGGGGTATGAGAGTGAGCGGATATTGTCTGTCTTAGCCTTATCAACAGAAATTCCTTCAGAAGATACCATATGTCATAACACTAAGCCTTTGTTAACCATGAAGTGACATTTTTCGTAATTGAGTACAAGGTTAAACTCAATGTAGCATTTTAATACATTAGTTAAATTAAGCAAGCACTCACCAAAAGAATTTCCATATACAGTGAAGTCATCCATAAACACTTCAATCCCCTTCTCAATATAATCTGAAAATATACTTACCATACATCGTTGGAACGTAGTTGGAGCGTTACATAGTCCAAACGGCATTCGTCGATAGGCGAAGGTTCCAAATGGGCATGTAAATGTGGTCTTCTCTTGGTCCTCAAGGGCTACAGGAATTTGAAAGAAACCTGAAAAACCATCGAGACAGCAATAGTGAGTTTTACCAGCTAATCTTTCAATCATTTGATCAATGTATGGTAAAAGAAAGTGATTTTTTCGGGTTAGAGAATTCAACTTCATGTAATCTATGCAAACTCGCCATCCATTTTGAACTCGAGTTGGAACTAACTCATCTTCGTCATTTCTGATTACTGTGATGCCGGTTTTTTTAGGAACAACATGAATAGGACTTACCCACTCGCTATCCGAGATTGGATATATAATATCGGTGTCTAGAAGTTTTTGAATTTCGGCTTGTACTACCTTCATCATGGGATCATTCAAGCGTCGCTGACCTTATCGAGACGGCTTTGCCCCTTCTTCTATTTTGATCTTGTGCATATAAGTTGAGGGGCTAAGTCCTTTGATGTCTGCAACCGTCCAACCGATTTCTTCCTTATACTTTCGCAGGATTGTGACAAGGTCGACTTCCTCCTCTCCGGTTAATTCATTCGAAATGATAACCAGTAAGGTATCATTATATCCCAAGAAGGCGTACTTAAGTTGAGATGGGAGTTCTTTTAATTCCAACTTCGGAGCCTGCAAAATAGATGACAAAGGTTTAGTCTTATATGTTATTAAAGCTAAATCAGAATTAATAAAGGAAACAAGTTCGTTCTCCCTTTCTTCCTCATTATCGCAAAGCTCATAGTCGATACTAAAGTTATCAAAAACATTAGAATCTGCATACTCTTCTATACATGGATCAACAATATCAATTGAGTTAACAGATTCAACCTGACCAGGATACCTCATTTCCTTATAGACATCGAATTCTACTACCTCACCATCAAATTCCATGGATAAAAGGTCGTTCCTTACTTCTATTTTCGTGTTTGTTGTGCTAAGGAATGGACGTCCCAATAACACTTCGGAGCAAGTGTTTGTTCTATTGTGAGCCATATCGATCACGTAGAAGTCTGCATGAAAGAATAAAACATCTACTTTTACCAACACATTTTCCAACACTCCTTCCGGGTAGATGATCGATCGATCCGCCAACTGTATCGTAACCCTAGTTTCTTTTAAAGGATCGTTAGTAATTTTTTTATAAACATAAAGCGACATTACATTTATAGAAGCTCCAAGATCGCACATTGCACGTTTAATAGATATATTACCAATTTGACAGGGTATAACAAACATACCTTGGTCTTTCATTTTGGGTGGTAACTTACGTTGAAAAACTACAGAAACGTGCTCTCCCAAGTTTACCTTTTCGTGCCCGGTGAGTTTTCGCTTGGTTGTGCAGAGCTCTTTGAGAAAACGAGCATACCTTGGCACTTGTCGAATGACTTCTAAGATGAAAATGTTTACTTGAACTTTTTTAAACACTTCAACGATTTCCCTCTCTTCGGCTTTTTTGTCACAGTTTACCAATCATGATGGGAATGGAGGTGTGACTACAAGGGGTGGCGAAGGAGTAGAAGATGGTGGTAAAGGGTTACCTTGTTTTTCGTTACCTTCTTTTGTGGGTGGATTGTTGTCTTTTGGTGGCTCTTTCGGTGCTATAACGGTCCCACTACGGAGAGTAATTGCACTTACATTTTCTCTAGGGTTAGACTCCGTCTAAGAAGGTAACCTCCCTTGTAACTCCATTCTTCCTAATCGTTGGGCTATCTGACTTATTTGCTTGTCCATTTCTTGAAAATGGGCCTCCGTGCGGTTTTGAATTTTTCCTGAGACATAGCCAACCACTCTACCATGGACTCTAGGTTCGACTTTTATTGAAACTGTTGGTTAGGCTGCCTTTGCTGATATTATTGTCTTTGGTTCTGCGCAAACCCTTGGTCTCTCCACCCTTGATTGGCAGTAGGGTAGTACCGCTTTTGATGGGATCCCGGAAAGTTCCCCATCACTTTCACTTGTTCGATATCTTCTTCTTGGATCATAAGGCAATAATCCGTCGGGTGTTCTGGGCTTGTGCATATCCTACAAAGCCTAGAAACAATCTTTCTATCTGCAACCAAAGTTTGAACAATGTCAGCTAATTTATCAATCTTTCTTTCTAATGAAACGGTACCTACCTCATTAACTTTTTGAGATGGTTCACTCGATTGGTAGAAGCGTTGTGAGTTGGCTGCCATTGTCAAAATCAATGTCCTTGCTGCCGTCGGAGTCATATTGACTAGGGCTCATCCGCTAGCTGGATCAACTACTTTCATATCTGTAGGGGGTAGTCCTTCATAAAAATATGAAGAAATATATTCTACATATAAAAAAATATGTATGCATATCTTATATGATTAGAGAAAGTCGTTTAAGTTGGAATCAAATTGTACTATAACATGATAAATAATTACAATTAAATATGTATAGGAACTTGAAAACTCGACTCGAATCGAATCGAAAAAATTTCAAATAAAATTTGAGCTGTAAAATATGACACGTGAACTCAAATAACTCGAAATCTTTTGACTTGACTCGACTCGATCGAAAGCTAACATCTAAAATCAATTGTCTTTGGTTTAATGTTATTGGGATGGCTTCATGTGGTGGGGTTGTACACGATGATAGTGGTCGCCAGATGATCGGGTTTGCCAAAAAGTTGTGTATGTGCTCGGTGTTAGATTCTGAAATATGGGATAAGTATGGAGATTTCTTGAGTGCCTCAGATCGACTACTAATGGAGTTTGATAGTCTTGAGGTTATTCAGTTGATTAATAATGTTGTCGATAATACTATGGGCAGAGCCGTTATTGAGATTTTGGTGGCCTATGGACGAACTTAAAAAATAGGCCCCTAATTAAGGTGAACGTTCGATCGAGTTAAGTTGAGTAAAAAATTTTAAGTTATGCGAGTCCTTACGACTCGAACTTAAAAATTTATCTACTAAATACTAAAATTTTGAGTTATTAGAATTTTTATTTTACAACTCAAACTTAAAAAGTTATGCGAGTCCTAATTAAGATGAGCGTTCGATCGAGTTAAGTTGAGTAAAAAATTTCAAGTTATGCGAGTCCTTACGACTCGAACTTAAAAATTTATCTACTAAATACTAAAATTTTGAGTTATTAGAATTTTTATTTTACAACTCAAACTTTATTTAAAAATTTTTTCGAGTCAAGACGAGTCGAGTCGAAAAAATCAATTTTTTCGAGTCGAGTGTTGCTCACCCATTCCCCTAATAACGAGTATTAGAAAAAAATTGAAATTAAACCCTTAGTAACAAGTGATATATAAAAAAATGGGTCTCTATTAACAAATTTTGAAAAAAATGAATTTTAAGAGTTTTCTTGTAATAACAAATATAGGGAAAAATGGAATCCTAATAACAAGTATTGAAAAATTAAAATTTAAGAGTATGCATGTAATAAAAAATATTAGGAAAATAGACTATAAATAACAAGTTTTGAAAAAAATTGGACTCGTAATAACAAGTATCAGAAAAAATAAAATTTAAGAGTAAGACTCTAATAACAAATATTAGAAAAGATAGGCCCCTAGTAACAAATATTGAAAAATTGGCCTCGTAATAACAAGTATTGAAAATTTTGTACCCTAATAACAATAAATAATAAAAAATGAGTCCCTAATTCCAAGTATTCGAAAAAATGAGCCTATAATAACAAGTATTGAAAAAAATTATACCCCTGATAAAAAATATCGAAAAAATAAATTTTAAGAATAAAACTCTAATAACAATTATTTAAAAAAATAAATTTTAAATAATAAATATTAAAAAATATTAAACATTAACTATAAATATTTGAAGAAAATAGACCCTGAGTAGGGTAGGGGTCTGAGCGGGCGCCCTTATTGCCCATGCCCAAGGACGGCCCTAACTATGGGAGAGAGTAATAAGGTAACCGATGGAATGATCAAAATTACTGGAATGATCCCAAAAAAATACAACAACATTAAAGTTTGATCTAATTTAAATTCGAATATAATTGAAAATCTTAGATTCATAATACATAAAATATTTTATATTAAAAAATGGGAGAGAGAGAAAAGGATTGATTGATAGGAAATATTTTGGGAATATCTAACTAATTAATTAAAGTTAAGAAAACTGTACTTTTTATCTGCTGAATAAAGTGGTGTTAGTTGCATTGCCAAGACTTTTAGAGCCTATATAGCTCGTAGCTCGTAGCCCGTAGGTGACTTGATTATTCCCAAACCAACTTTTCAAACTCGGAGAAGTTATTCCCTAACTATATTTTTAATTTGTTTAGGTTTAATTATGATTTCCTTCTTTTTACTTTACAATAATTAAAAAGTTATTATTTTAATTTGTTGATCAACAATTGCCGATTTATAAATTAGTAGTAATTTTGCAATCCATATGCAAGGAGTTAACGAAAGTCAATAGCTCAATAATCTATACATAATATATTAACAAAAATCAACTAATGTTTCAGTTTTCATAAAATACAAGACCAAATCTTGACAAATTAGACTATCAATTTTATCAAAGTAAAGGGATGAAAGTTGTAATTACACCAATTTGCTAAGCACCCACTTTAATGGCAAATATATAAAAAAACTTTTATTAGGGTTCTGAAACAACATTTAGAAGGGACCATATACATAAAAAAAAAGTACAGAACATGTAAGAAAGTGTGGAAGTAAGATAGTATGATCGTAATCAAAGCTTGCATGTGGGTTTTTGCGGTTAGAATTGTTGGATGAAGCAAATCAAACAGGCTTTAAGTCTTTATCATAATGTGAATGTCTTGTAATTTAAAAGTAGATTCTCTTGATGCATCTGGTCCGGTCTCCGCTGTAATAGAGACATCAACTGAAAGTAAAAAAGAAAAAAAAAATTCTTTTGATTGGTTTGGTGATGATGATCATGGTGTTGTTGTCTGGTTTGTCGCTTTACTTTTGACTCAGTCGAATAGAGCACCGATTTCGAGCTTAGTTCAGTTAATTTAAGTATTATGCCGAGCCGGATGGACGGCAACAGCGGCGGCGTGCGAAATTGTCCCTTGTTCTCTATCACTCAACAAGAGAGGGGAGAATAGTCACTATAAATAACTTTTACTTGGTATTTGATACTCGATGCATTGAATGCAGGATCAGGAACAAAGGTATCTAAAGAAGCTGCAGATCACAGCAAAACACATCACATGAATGATTCAAATGACCAAAAACAAAGATTAGAAATTCATCATGTTCAACTACTGTGGAATTTGCAGCAAGTTGTTAAAAAATGTGGAAGCTACCTTCTCCAGTGACTTGAGCTTCATCTTTTGGCCATTGGCAACACTTTTAACAAAGAATTTTCTCCTCAAGAAAGTGAAATTTGAGCCTTTTCTGAAGAAGAAAAAGTTTGGTTTTTTTGCTTTATAGTTAAAACCAATGGAAGTGGAGTGAAAACTGGTTGCAGAGAAAGGTAGAGACGCCATTGTTGTTGGTTATATAGACGAGGGAAACTTTGGAACTATATAAGATTTTCTATGATTACATGATGTAATTATTATTATATGTTATTGCTGTGAATCAACTGATATTTAGATCATAATTCTCCAGGTGCCATTAACATTTTGCTTGCAGTCAAAAGCATTTGATGTTTGTAATGATGATGGTTATGAACATATGAGGGACATTAATGGAGATCATAAGCTTGTCTAAAACCAGGTATTTTCTGACAAAAACTAAGGTTGTATTGGGACTTAACTGTTAAGGATGAGATTATGCAGTAAACAGGGAAAAACAGGAGATTTTGATCACATGGAATAGTTGAAGAGGGGACCATCTCAACTGGAGGCTAAGACAGTAAGAAATATCTTAATGTAAGATATTTTGCAAAAAAAAAAGGAAAAAAGATGTAATTTTTTTTCTTAGTCCTTATAAGGTATGCGTACCTTACCAACAAGCTGCTCGAACCAAAATTCTACCAAAGATAATAACATTTTTTTTTTACCGGAACCATTCGGAGGCTTATCAAACTATTTTTATTATAAGAAAGTTATCAATGAAAAATTCATGTCTATTATTTTAACAATAAGCAGTTAAACACAATCAAATCGAGTATTAATTTGATTGGTATCCTTATCAAGAGCAAAGCAAAAACCTAAATTTAGAAAGAAAAAAAAATACAATTTCTTTCTCTCAACATGGGAAAATCCAACAGAAATTCAAAGTCCAACGGTTTAAAACAAAGAGATTTCCTACAGTTTTGGAGATTATTGCAAAGGGAAGGGGAAGGATTGCTCTGTTTTTCCGGCACACCTACCATCTGTCTGATCAAAGATGGAGCAGATAACAAATAAATGGCAATTCAAAGTTGATAAAATGAAATTCTTACACTATCACCCTTCTCCATTTCCAAATAATTCCTTACACACAAACCCTTTTTTTGTTTGTTTTATTTCTTGGGTTTGTGTGTATGTTTTGTTTTCCTCATCGTTTTTTTGTTCAATTCCAAGTTTTTCTCAGGTACCCTTTAGTTTAATCTGCTTGTATTTGTGGTTTTTGGTTCCCCCATTGCTTTGAATGTTACAAAAATGTCTCTTTTTTGTTTCCCTTTTTTTATGAAGCAATTGCTTGTTTATTTCAGGTACAATTTGTTGAATAATCAACAGCTCATATATCCCTAAACAGACAAATTTCACACTTGAAAAAATGTTTGGGAAGGGAAGAAAAAAGCAAAGTACGGCATCCACTGGGGCGTCACCGGCAAGGAATGACGATAAATACAAGGACGATTTCCGCGACTCCGGCGGACTACAAGCTCAGACCACTGAAGACCTCGAAGGATACGCTGTCTACAAGGCCGAGGAGACAACAAGTAGTGTAAATAACTGCTTGAGGATCGCTGAGAACATCCGAGAAGATGCTTCAAAAACTCTTGATACTTTGCACCAGCAAGGAGAGCAAATTGAAAGGACTCACCAAATGGCTGTCGGCATCGATAAGGATTTGAGTAAGGTAAGCTCTGTATAGCATGTCTGCAATATCCTTGTTGTCTTTTGGATCATATAATGGTATTTGGTTTCCTTGTACAAGAAGCCAACTCCTTTTTAGCTCATTCTCCTACTTAGGGTTCATATAATGGTATTTGATTTCCTTGTGCAAGAAGGCAACTCCATTTTAGCTCTCAGTCTCCTACTTAGTGTTCACATTGCTGTTCATGTATTATAAGTTCATTTTAACTGGTTTCTATAACTTTTCAAATATCAGGGTGAGAAGCTCTTGAATAATCTAGGGGGTGTGTTTTCTATGCCCTGGAAACCGAAGAAGACTCGGGACATTACCGGTCCTGTGATCACCGCAGGTTTAAATTTCTTACCTCTCTTCAATGCATCGATTTGTTCGAATACTTTGCATTCAGTATTGAATTGTGGTGTGATTGGATTGTTCATTCAATTGGTTTGGTAGATAACAACAAGAAAGGCAAACCCGGCACGAAGGAGCAGAGAGAAAAGTTGGGTCTGGATCCTGCACCTAAGTCTAAGGGCCGAAGTAAGACAACTAATTCGGAACCGGAACCGACAGATGCAATGCAGAAAGTCGAGGTAAGTATCGTGACATGCATGCAAATTTTAGTAGAATTCGACAATTGCGTTAAGATTAATCAATTGTCTAACTCCAGCTCGAGAAGAGAAAGCAAGATGATGGACTTTCAGATTTAAGTGATATCTTGGGTGATCTAAAGGGCATGGCTGTTGACATGGGAAGCGAACTCGATAGGTCTGTTAATCTTTGCTCTTATCAAGTCGGCTTTACGGTTTACTCGAAAAATCTGCAGTTCTCAGATTATCATTACATGAAACTGGTGATTTTGCAGACAAAACAAAGCTCTTGATCATCTCAGTGATGATGTGGATGAACTGAATAACCGAGTGAAAGGTGCCAATACACGTGCAAAAAAATTGCTCAAGTAAAAGCAGTTGCAGAGCTTACCAAATTTACTTTCACATAACTGTATTAAAGATGTTCTAATATTTCCTCTTCCCCATTTTCCCCTCAGATTTTGTTCATTACGTTCTGATATATGAATCATTAAACGGTGATTAAACTTGTAGTATTAAATAATAATGACATCATCTGACTACAAGTTTCAAAACCAGGGCGAGGATCTAATCCTCGATCCTTGATTAAGGTAGAAGAAACCTTAACATCTCTCCTAATCTCCTGGTTACTTTTTTTAATACACAACGAATCAAATTTTAATGGTCAAGGTTTTCTTTTTTTTTTCTGTAATAAAAGTATCCTCCATGTCTGTTCTCTAAATTTACTAATTTGCTTCAAAATAAATGTAGATGGACTAAATCATATACATGTTAAACTGAAGCAAAATGTCACAGACTGCTTTAATTCACAGCTATAGAGGAAATGTATAAATATCAATATCGGTATTATACATTAAAATTTGTCCTAGTTTGACACAACACCAAAAATCATACATGTTACAATAGAGTGAAACACACCATAGAATTCTCTACTTCAGAACCATGAGAGAGATTGTAAATTATGGAAGTTTAGAGATACCTCAAGGCAGTAAGGCACCATACCCTGTGGCTGTACATAGCATGAAAGCACCATAATGGCACTGCAAGTAGGTTTGAAAATTTGAAGCGCAAAGTGCATCTTCAGCTCTTCATGTCTCCTGAGTTTTCACCGAAGTCCAGTCCCTTCTTGGTGTAGCTTGTCTCCGAGCATGTGAAACAAAGCCGAGAACATAGCCAACGAAACCCCCAAGCACCAAGACACTACCACCCCAGACGTAATGTGAAAATGAGTAATGTGTCGCATCAACCTTATGGACTGCACCAACTTTACCATTGTCGTCATCACCGCCATTAAGAACTTTCCCGGATGCCAAAATCTCAACCATATCATGCACCTCACCATCGTGGTTTCCTATGAGTGAAAGTATTAGTTTCTCCCTTGTAGCAACTAATTTAGTGTACCCGAACTCGCCTGTACGATACAAAGACCTCTTGGGTTGTGGGAAGATTGGGTCGTCTAGATGGTCTGGTCTAGGTTCCCATTTTGGTTGCCAGTCTTGTCCTCCCATCCCAATCACAACATGAACCGGTAATGCCTCCCAATCCTCCCCCTTCTGCCCCATGCTTCCACATGTAAAGTTCTTCAGCGGACAAAACCTCTCGTATCGATGGACATGGCCCCATAATGCAAGGGTTACTTTGTTTTTCACAAACAAAGGTTCCAAGTGCTCAAGCATTCTCTCTCTCAACGGGGCATCTCCCCTTTCAAAGCTTGTAGTGTACATTGGTCTATGCCCTTGAAATACAATGAAAGGGGTCTTCATCCTATCAACCGACTCGAGATCATGCTTCAGAAAGTTATATTGGTTACTTCCCGGAAGGAAATTGGTTTCGGTCGACATGTACACAAAATGAACCGGCCCCATATCAAATGAGTAGTAAAGGTTTCGGGTAGCTGGAGCACGGGTTCCGGTTGGTTCGGAAGAGTTTCCAGGCATATTGAATCTAAGGCTGTAGGGAACACCACATTCACCACCCCCATCAGTTCCATAAATTGAATTGGCCCAGTCAGGCTTCCAAGGCTGCGAAGGCCAATCATATTCATGATTACCAATACACACATGATATGGAACCTTCGAGGCAACAGGCTCAATTAGGTTGAAAAATTCATCCCACAACCATGAGTAGCCTCTTGCATAGCTGATATCCCCGATATGGGAAACAAAAGCAGGCTTGTCTCCGAGAGCTTCAATGTCACGCAGGATCCACTTCATGGTCGATATGCTTTCATCTTGTGTACGACTAAAGGTTAAGTATGGTGTAGGAGCCCCCATGTCTCCAAATAGAAAGGCTACTGTTTCATTCGAATTTTTGTCCCATGACACAAAGCTCCGTGTTGTGCTCCAACCTTTTGACTCGCTTCCAACCTTTTGGAACGAGCAAAACAAAGTTGAATTAAGTATTGAAGTCGAATTGCTTAGTCCTAATATGTAACAAGGATACAACAAATACTTGAAACTAACATGATAAAAATATAAACATACACACACACACACACATATATACATGAAAATCAAAGCAATTTTTATGGCAACGCAACAAAACAATGTGATTCAATCAACACAAGGAGCACAACAAGCTAGCACAGCCATTTTCAATCAAAAACTATATTGATCCCTTGAAAAAAAAATGAATCTTTTTAAGTTAAAGAACAAAATCTAGTCCTAGTTCAACATTTCCAAGTTTATCAACAAATATGCCTAGATTACCTGATAATAGTATTTCACCCCACCCTTTAAACCCGAAACGACGGCGTCAAATATCCAACCGGGATCCCTCCAGCCGACGCTCTCATTGGCCGGCGCGTGACACATGTCCTCCCTCTCATACCTCCCGGCACGTGCCACCGCCACGTCATCTCCCCACTCCCCTTCCTTCTCTCCGTACCTCACGTGTCTTTCCTCCGGGTCCTCCGCAACGAACATCACCCGCATCTCCCCATCCCGACCAGTCAAAGCCAAGTGAATCTGCTCGGGTCCACGGCCCGATTCGAAGCCCACTGGCTCGGATTCCGCCAATAAATGTTTGGTGCCCGGGAGGGGATTATGATCCTGGTCGTGGAACCCCGGGTCAACCTCGGATTCGGTCCAGCGGAAGATCCGGAAGGTGTAGTTAGAGCGGAGGGAGGTGAGGGGAAGAGAAATGGAGCCCGACCCAGATTCCCAAGTGGGGGAAGACGAGAGGAACTTGTAGCCGATGAAATTGTCGTGGGATGAATCGGGGGGTGAGTAGAGGCCGAGCCAATCGAGTTTCGATGGTGAGTCGATGCCGGACCATTGGATGAGAACCGAATCACCGGATTTAGACAGGGTTTTCGGGTTAACGGTGAGGGTGGGTTTGGATTGGATTTGAGAGATATGGGAAAGGAAGAACAAGGAGAAAACCAGGATCACATCCATGTCGGATAATGGTCCTGGAAGATAATCACGTTGGGGATTGCTGTCAAAAGGAAAGTGCAATAGTATGGGCGTTGAATAAAGGATTAATCACGTGCCCATATTTTTCCTAATTTTATTTTTAATTACTCACCTAACAGTAATAAAGAAAAATGATAAAAATATTATGAATATTTATCTATGTGGATGTCTATCATGATTAGAACTTTATCAAAGGAGTTTGATTTATTTATTATTAGGAATATTATCTCTATGAATTAGAGTTTAATGTATTATGTACTTCTTATGCCTATAAATAGATGATTCATTGAAGGCATTGTATACAATTCTATATTTTGAGAATAATACAAATCTCCCTCTTCCTCTCATCTCTTTGTTCTTCTTGTTCTTCTTTATTTTATTCACAACACGTTATCAGCACGAGACTCTAATCAACTGAGGTCTTCATCGTTATAATTCAAAAGAAGTTACCGGGAAGAATTCGATTATAGAATAAACCAAAGATAAGTTTTTTTTTCTCTCCTTATTTTTTTTAGTTACCGATTGTCTTTCTCTTTATATTTTAACTTTGTTTTAATTTTTTTTTGAAAATTTTGGAAGTATGTTTGATTTTATTCGAACATTGGAAAGAGATAAATTTGTGGCTTCTCACAAACCAAAAGACGAATCGACAGAGACGAAGAGGGAACGATGGAATCGACTAAGGTTTGTTAAGCGAAAGTATTTGTGGGTTTTCATCTTTGGTACTCAACTGCTTATGCTTTTCATACTTAATTATTATTATTTGTGTTTGTATATTTGTAAATTCATGAAGTTTGATGATGGTGCATGTAAAGCATGTTTGATTTACTGACTATACTTTATAATTATGAATAACAAAGTTATGTACGTAGAACTATGGTAGTTTTTCATATAAATTAATTAAAATACGTACTCTAGGTTTAAGGTTTTTTTTAGTAACAAAGATCTGTACATTAATGAAACACCTTTGTTGGTTTAGTTTTTTTTTAAAGAGAGAATTATGACATAGATCCTCTGATTTCTAATATATTCAATTCAGCCCATACATATAGATCTTATTATTATGGTTTCATATATGTTTATTTTTGACACAATGGTTGAACTTTGTATTAATATCAATATGTGTTTATATTATTTTATTTGATGATATTGATATTTTAACCATGTATTGAGTTTTACATGTATTTAAATGACTTGGAAAGAGACACGACATTATGAGAATATGTTTTGGTCATTTGCTACGTCTCCATTTTCTTCGAGAGGAAAACTAATATCGGTAAATTCTTATTTTATTTTTTTATTCTTTAAATTACGATTTTAATGTGCGATAAATCATGGTGAATTTCAATCTATAAAAAGATTGTTATAAAGTCTATAGTTGCTCGAAAGCAATTTTTCTTCTTTGTCGAAAAACTCGACCATAGACTTCTCCCAATTTCAAGTTACGAAAATTCTTCTTGATCCAAAAAGTTTTATGGGAGGCATTCCTTGAAGTGAATGCAAAGCATGATGTTTATTCCATGCGATTATCAATGATGGGGCATTCCCTGAAGTGAATGCAAGCATGATGTTTATTCCATGCAATTATCAATGATGGGGCATTCCCTGAAGTGAATGCAAGCATGATGTTTATTCCATGCAATTATTGATCTGTTTCATTCCCTGAAGTGAATGCAAACATGGTAAATCATTATTCAATTAGAGACATAATTTCGATATAATCCAAGTATAATTGGCTGGACATCCCGTTCTGCGAGGCTACTGGTCTCAAAGGAGGTTTTTAAAGGACCTTGTGGACAGGTTTAACAATGCCGCGTACGAGGATTAAATCTTTGTTCTCTATGATAAGGATATGTGAAAAGGGTTTTAAAAGGCCCACTGGCTCTACTCCATTCCTTGAAGTGAATGTGAGATTATATTATGGAATGAATAAAAAAATCACATTAAAAGTAGTGATCGTGGTCGAGACTATGAATATACACATGAAAAATATAGTCGTATGAAGAATACTTCTACCCGCTGGTAGCAAAGTTATAAAGATGAAAAGAGTGATAAAGATCATTCTAAGGAAGTGAAATCCTTTTACCAATGTGATGTTATAAACCATTGATTTCGTACTTGTCAAACGCCAAAGTATTATGGACTTTATCCATAATCATGAATGATAAATGAAATAAAATATAAACAAAATTTGTTTATGACGTTATTGATCCAACTCAATTGGATATTGTTAATTTTCTCATAACCCTTGAAGGGAATAATTTACCATTTATTTTATTTCCCTTATAACCTCTAACAGGAATAATTGGTTTTTTATTTTTTTTATATTAATTCGTTTTATTTATTATTTATTTATGTTAGTTTGCTTTATGTTTATTTATTCCACATATTATTTATTTACGATTTATGTTAATTTATTATTTGAAGAATATGATTACTTCCGGAATAAAATATACAATGAATTGTGGCTATTTATGCCTAGAATTGTGGCTATTTATGCCTAAAATTGTGGCTATTTATGCCTAAAATTGTGGCTATTTATGCCTAGCAGATAATGCAATTACTCATATTGTACTTAAGCATAAGAAATATCTTTCCCATTTAAATGTAAGGGGAAATATGAGTAGTATTTCTCAAAGTACTAAAATATCAATACTTCGGAAGAGCACTTGAAAGTTTATCTCTGATAGATAATCGACTTGATATGATGTGCTATATTTTATATTTTTCATTCCTCGAAGTGAATGATACAAAGTACATATTTTCATTACCTGAAGTAAATGAAACAAAGCACATTTTGAAAGGTGCACAATTATGCATTTCTCGATTAAAATGCAAGGGAATAATGTGAGTACTATATCCGGAAGTACTAATATCACAAAAGGCTCTGGTTGAGCAAATATGTTATTGTCAAATGGAACTTTATTCCATATTCACAGTGCGTTATACTCGTCAAAGTCATAAAGAGAGCAATATGAGTTCGCAAACTATCCCTTTGGGAATTATTGATAACATATGTTATCAATTGGCATTTGAAATAAGCCAATATTGATATAAGTTTTGGTAGCCAAAAAGTCAGTTGAAAGCTCTAGAAGAGCTATATATTACTACCAAAAGATGATTTCAATTGAAAGCTCCGAAAGAGCTAAATATATTCCTATTTAAAGGAACAATTTTGATGGTCGTACTAGACATGTACGAGTGAGATTGAATTACATGTTATGGTAAACAAGGAGTTTACAAATTCAGAGATATATACACATATATATAGTTGGCATGATCGGTTAGACCATCCTGATCAATGGTGCAGAAATTATTGAGATTTACATGCACATGTATTAAAAGAACCTGTAGTTCTTGTGGTGCTTATTCACAAAGGAATGGATTAAATTCCACTTATTAAAGAACGTGAAGTTCTTATGTTGCTTAAAGGAATTGATTAAATTCCACTTACTAAAAGAACCTGAAGTTCTTGTGTTGTTTGTTCTCAAAGGATATAGATGATCCCACTTACCAAAACAATTAGAACTTAAAGTTCTTGTATTGAAGTTGAGACTGTATGTCTTGCATATCTGAACGAAATATGGGCCCATATATCCACAAATGTGGAAAGTTTTATATGATTTTAGTAGATGCATCTACATTGTTTTATCGACTTACAACCAGAAGTTTGTGAGATTGATTCTAAAAATATTCAGATTATGCAGTTAGACTATTCGTCTTGAAAAGCTAGTGGGTTTATATTTTAGGCTATATCAGTTGTTACAAAGCCTATTGATTATGAAAAATATAGTTTAGCAAAATTTCAATTGGATGCCTCCTATTTAATAGCTAAACTATGAGAACAAAAGAGTTATTATTTATATGGTGTTTCCATATAGCAACACTTATACGCATCAAGCCAACGAGTTATAATAAACTCCCCGTTATGATTGGTTTTTGGTCAGAAACCATACATTTCCCATTTTATGATTTTTGAATGTGCGATATGAATTGCTCCACCACAACCCACAAAATGGGTAAATAAAAGGGTTGAGAATATATATTGAGTATGAGTCTCCTTTTATGTTTAAATTCTTAAACATTAATTGGAGAATCATTTATGACATGATTTTTCTCAACATCAGGGGGAGATAATAATCAGCTGGATAGAGGAAAATGAATTATCATTATCTAGATCCTCGTATATGAACTAGAAGTTCATAAGATAATTCATTTTATTACATGTCAACTGCCAGACATATTTACTGACCCAATGAGAGTAATTAAGTCTCATATACTAGCTGAAATGCTCTAAGTTTAAATTACATGTTAGAGCGAGAGAATGTAAATCATGCCTGAAGCATGATAGTTGAAATGGTTCTAATGATCAAAATTCTCGTAAATAGAAAGTAATATGAGATGGTCATATATTAGAGGCGGGTGCTCCTGAAGAGACCCAAGACATAACAAATAATAAAACTCTTGAAGAGTTTCAGGTACCTGGAATAAAGATTGAAATCTTGAAGAGATCTCGATGAGTTATGTCATTACGAGAATGGAACCAGAATATTAGAAAGTTGTCGACAACGATTTTACATAAAATACTTCTATAGAAGTAAAGAAAGAAATCAAGGATCTTTTATAAAATCTATCCAGAAGTATAGATATTGAATTGGCCAATGTTGAAAGACGCTTTGAACTTCTAAAATAGAAGTATTTGGACCACCAGTCCAAACACTTAAAGGTGTAATCCAAGTGAGGCACAAATAAGTAGTCGTAAATACGACTTAAACTGTGATTTATGAAAAGTTTTAATTACTTCATGGTGGATGCAATTACTTTGGCAGTTTTGAAAATTTTACATGCGTCTAATTATTTGTGGATCCATATTTATCCTTGAAGGATCTAAAATGCTATAAGCATTTGGAAATTTCTGAGGAAATTTATTTAAACATGTCTCATGAATATTTTTGGCGCATTTGGTATAATCGCCTTAGTGAATACTAATTGAGAAAATACTATAAGAATGATCAGATTTCCTTATGTATTTTATAAAGGAGTTTGGATCAAGATCCATTATGATAATTTTAGAACTCCTAAAGAGCTTCAAATTGGAAACTCATGAAGTACTTTCAATACAAGTACTTGAATCTTGACATCAAGTTTATCTCGACCTGAAGATCGAGCATTTTTATATATTTCTTTTGTCTATGAATAGACATAAGCTGAAAGAATCTTAAAGAAGATTCAATATAAATAGAGCATATCTATTGAGTATCCCAATAGTTGTAAGATTGTTGGATGTGAATAAAGATAATTATATCTTTTCTTGGTCTTGAAGCACTATATATTAGTTGGTTAAGAAATATCTATGAATATACAAAGATCATTACATTTAGATCTTCAAACATTCGTTGATGCCTCCTCAAATGTCGTAGAAATAATTGTTATGCACGAGGCAAGCCAAAAAAAAATGTGTTTGGCTAAGATTATTGACCCAACATATCCAAAAGATATGTGGATTTACTTTTACAAGATATGATAAAAGCTATCTTGTGTGAAGATAAAGCAAGATGTATATCTCAGTTTGAAAGTTGATACATCATGGAACATATTACTCCAAAGTTTCATCCCTCGCGATCTTTAGAAAAATGATATTCAAGATTAAATTATGAAGATTCAAAGATCTTCTGTGATGTTTTCATGAGGGGGAGTAAATACGCGTTGCACTCTTTTTCCCTTAACCGAGGTTTTGTCCCAATGGGTTTTCCTGGTAAGGTTTTTAATGAGGCAACAAGTTATGCGTATCAAAGATGTGTGTACTCTTTTTCCTTCACTAAAGAATTTTTTTTTCTCCCACTGGGTTTTTATCTTAGTAAGGTTTTAACGAGGCACATTATCTTCATAGACATCCAAGGGGGAGTGTTATGAATATTTATCTATGTGGATGTCTATCATGATTAGAACTTTATCAAAGGAGTTTGATTTATTTATTATTAGGAATATTATCTCTATGAATTAGAGTTTAATGTATTATGTACTTCTTATGCCTATAAATAGATGATTCATTGAAGGCATTGTATACAATTCTATATTTTGAGAATAATACAAATCTCCCTCTTCCTCTCATCTCTTTGTTCTTCTTGTTCTTCTTTATTTTATTCACAACAAAAAAAACATTTTTTTTGGTAATTACATGTTCATTTTATGGTCCTTATCCGCGATTTGTGCTTCTGCCTTCAACTAAAGGTGTAAACATGTGAGTCGAACTCAGGTAGTGTTTAGTTCGACTCGTTAAGAATTTGAGTCGAGTTCGAGCTTGACTCGAGCTTGAATATATTGACTTCGTCTCGTTAAGAACTCGAGTCGAGTCCAACCGAATCAAGTTTTGATCGAGTTGAATCAAGTAGCTTGCGATCTGTCTCATTTCATTTACAACCATGTTCATAATAATAATAATCGATCAAATTGCATGATTTCATTGTAGATAAAATCATACAAAAGAAATATTTCTATGTGACTCATTAAAAACCGCACTAATTCTAGCAGGAGGAAAAATACACATGAAAATATAAAGAAAGTTAAACTAAAAATTAAACTAACATAACATAACAACCAAAAACACCCGACCTACATCTTAGTTCACTTTAATTTTAAAATTTTAAAAGTAGTTTATTATATTTTCGAGTAGTCGCGAGCTTTTCGAGTCAGGTATCAATTAGCTTGGCTCGGCTCGTTAAGAATTCGAGCCGAGTTCGAGCTCGAGTCCAATCGAATCGAGCTCGAGTAACTCACGATCTGTCTAGGGATGACAATTTAACTCAGACCTGACGAGTTCCGACCCGACCCGATTCGAGCCTATAAGAGCGGTTACTTTATTTTAAATTCATGTTCGAGGCGCGTTTTTAGAGGAATGTAGTTGGGGTCGGGTTTAGATTAAAAATTCTCCGACCCGGTATATTATAATCATATTTACAAAAATGCCACTTGGTATATACATAGTTTTAAGGTTTTTGTTTTTCTCATCACCTCTCCGCCGCGGGAGGTTCTGCTGTGAGGCGGTTAATATACGTCTAATATACGACGTGACTGGTTAAATAGGTGACCAGTTAAAAGCGCGACTGGATATGTTATATGCTTCCACCGGAAAGATTATTTGTGTTGATAATATTATCAACATATTAGGTAGCTCCTATTATGTTATTAAAGTTTAGCTGATGGGGCCATGGAAATCTGACGATAATAAAATAGGTAAATTACTTATTTTGTTGATAAGAGTATCAACATATTAGGTAGCTCATATTATGTTATTAAAGTTTAGCTGATGGGGCCTTGGAAATCCGACGATAACAAAATAAGTAAATTACTTATTTTGTTGATAAGAGTATCAACATATTAGGTAGCGCCTATTATGTTATTAAAGTTTAGCCGATGTGGTCTTGGAAATCCGACGATAACAAAATAGGTAAATTACTTATTTTGTTGATAAGAGTATCAACATATTATGTAGCGCCTATTATTTTATTAAAGTTTAAGTTGATAGGGCCTTGGAAATCCGACGATAACAAAATAGGTAAATTACTTATTTTGTTGATAAGAGTATCAACATATTAGGTAGCGCCTATTATGTTATTAAAGTTTAAGCTGATGGGGTCTTGGAAATCCAACGATAACAAAATAGGTAAATTACTTAATTTGTTGATAAGAGTATCAACATATTAGGTAGCGCCTAATTTCTATACATTTTATCGTTTACATTAATATTATAACATTAAACAAATCGGTTAGGTAGCGAATAAGTATCGATACGCTTTTACAAAAGTATCGATACTTTTCAACGCAAATTTATTAAAGCATTGTAACTGGTTGAAATGTGGCTCGAAAGTATCCATACTTATATTAAAAGTATCGATAATGTCGAGCCATGTTTCAACCGGTTACATTGATTTTATAAAAGTATGGATACTTCCATAAAAATTTTCGATACTTAAAATTAAAGTATCGGTATTTACTTTAATAGTATCGACATTTTACTATAATTTATTGCACAACTAACTTTATCCTAAAAAATAAATATTGTACCCAGACATCAACCACCACCACCTAATAGAATTGAAAGCAACACACAACTCCTATTTGAACCACTTCCACCGATGGTGTTTACCAATGGACGATACTCCATCCAACGATGTTCATTCAAGCGGGGAGGGGCATAAAATATTTACCGTTGATGAGTCAGAACGGTTGCTCGGTCAGCTTTTTTCTTCACACGAGGAAGCTTGGGAATTTTACAAGGAATACGCTAGGAAACATGATTTTAGTGCACGTCGAGGAACAACACGGTTGGATACGGAAGGGAATGTGAAGACACAAGAATTTTGTTGTTCAAAAGAAGGGTTTGAGTCATCCAAAGTCCATATTGTTTATCGTCAACGTGCTCATATGTCAGTCACAAGAGCAGGATGCAAGGTGAAAATCGTGGTCACAACAACAAATACAAACGATCAGTGGGTTCTAAGTAAGTCTTTTCAGGAACATAATCATGCATTGTGCACACTTTTTATGACACCATTTATGCGTTCAAATAGAGCTGTGAGTGAGGTTGATATGGTTGAGGCAACAACATTGAAAGATGTTGGTGTTGGGACATCACAAGTAATGAATTATTTCATGAATCAGACATGGGTTATCAAAATGTTGGATTTACAAGTAAAGACCTCTACAATGCACTTGAAAGAGGTAAAGCAAAGGAAATCGTCAATGGGGATGTGAATGCACTAAATGCTTACTTTGATTATAAGAAAGAAGATGATCTGGGGTGTTTTATGACATACTCAACAGATGAATCAAGGGCATTGCAAAATCTTATTTGGGCTGATTCAACATTGAGATCATATTACACTTGCTTCGGTGATGTAATTGCGTTCGACATAACGTACAAAGGTAATTTGTATGGACGACCAATTATGCCTATTGTTGGTTTCAATCATCACCATAGCACAATAGTATTTTCTACTGCAATCATCGATGGCGAAACAACTCAATCATTCGAGTGGATGTTGTTTAATTTTTTACAAACCATGATAAATAAATCGTCTCTTTCAGTTGTCACCGATGGGATTAGGGCAATGTAGAGGGCTATCAAATGTGTTATCCATTTTGCTAAGCATATATTATGTTTTTGGCATCTTTCTCGCAATGCACAAGTTAATATTGGTGATAGTAAATTTAGCACATCATTTTCTAGATGTATGGGTTCCTGGTGGACAACAGAAGTATTTGATATTCAATGGTCTGCAATAATTTCAGAATTCAGTGTCGGAAAGCATCCATGGGTGATTGAGAAGGGAAATACTCAGAACTTATGGGCTCAAGCATATCTAACTGGTTATTTCTTTGCCAATATTCGCTCCACACAAAGGTACGAGTTCTTGAATGCTTCACTCGCAATTGCACTAAAAAGAAGAAGACATATGTAGACGTTGTTCGTGCAATTGAACAAGGTATTAGTAAAATGCGTATCAACAAGTTGAAAGCGGATTACTTAAGTTTTCAGACAAAGCCCTTCTAGATCACTAAATTGATTGACCTAGAAAGTCATGCTACTGAAATTTATACGTGGGAATCATTTCGGATCTTCCAAGAAGAACTGCAACAGGAGACCTTGTACTGGATTGAAGAACAAATTCAGTCCTTATCAGATGAATCTCAAAATTTTGTTTTGTCAAAGTACAAGGAAAAGAGCAAGAGATTTCACATATGTGTTGACGTCGTTACGAAAATCGTCACATGCTCGTGTAGAAAATTCGAGACTGTAAGAATTCCATGTTGCCATCAACTACATGTTTTGAAGCACTTGGATTACACATCTCTTCCTAAGTCTTTGATTATAAGTAGGTAGACTAAGGATGCGAAGGCTTCTGCACCAAGTTTCCTTGACTTCAATGTACCACCAGAAGTTATGCAAATGGTACGACTTGCTTCCCTACGTGCAACGTCAAGTCGTTTATGCTACATTGCATCAAAGACTAATGTACCTTTCATAACCGCAAGAGATGAGATGAAAAGACTAACTACCGAATTTAAACACTTGTTCGGTTTGAAAGATTCAAGCAACCGAAGCAATGTTGTAAATGGAGTTCGCGACCCTAAACAAAGACAAGAAAAGCGAAAAGAAGGCCAGAAGAATAAGGTCCACAAGAAAAGTAGGCGATGTGGGTTCTGCAACGGTAAAGGACATAACAAAATAACATGTCCTAAATTAAAGCTCAATTTGGAATCGATTATACAACCTACATTAATATAATTTTTTGATAACGCAACAGAATGGTCGTACGGGCTCGCAGATGATGATTATGATGTGAGTTACTATGTCTATTCTACAATTATGTCTTAAATTGTTAATGATTATTTATAATTTTAATCTCTCCATTACGTCTCAGGGAAACGAGGACATTTAGAATACTGCAAGTACCGATCAACATACATTGTAACTATCATAATATCTGGTATGTATCCGACACATCTAACAAAATATTTGCTAACATTGGCAATAACATACACCAATATATAAATCAAATCAAATTTAAATTTGTAAAGGGTTATTTCTGACAAAGTGTTAAACATTAGGCTCCTTCGCACACTTTTTTAAATATTTTCGGATGCTTCCGCCCTTTTTTGAGGAGATATATAAATAAGTGAAATTAGCAAACAAAACATGTTCAATATATTAATAAATCAATCAAATAAGTGACATATGTAACTGTCATACCTAAAGCATTGTCGTTCAAAGATGAACCGTCATAGGGATGCGGGTATATGTAATTGTATTGCTATACATAAATTATCAATTAACAAATGTATGAACATATACCTTAACAAAAAAATGCATTGCAAAAATATATATAATTCACTGGATTATAAATCATTTTTTCTATAGAATCATCCACCAACAATGTATTTCTCGAGTGGAATTGAGGAAACTCATTCCAAACGGCATGCAAATCTTTGCAGAAGATGAATTCGTCTTTCCGTTTGCACTTTGCTTTCAAAAGTATCGATAATTTCGAGCCAAATTGTAACCGATAACATTGCTTTTTAAAAAGTATCGATAATTTTATATATTACGAGAAAAAAAGTATCGACACTTTGTTTGCAGTAAGCTATGTCAATCCATTTGCTTTCAAAAGTATCGATAATTTTATGATAACATTTATAGTTTCATAACATTTATACTTTGTTCCCAGTATGAAAATGACATTTATAGTTTCATAACATCTAGTATGTATCCCACACATCTAACAAAATATTTGCTAAATAAGTACATACAAAATTATGTTAACATAATTTACAACAACCTAACTGTGATAAATAAGTACATTCAAAATTATGTTAATTCAACAATTATGAGATCATTTCATAATAATTATGGAATTTATAGTTTCATAACAATTACTTTTTCATATGTTTCAGACAACCATTTGTCTATTAATCTCTCCTTTTATTACTTTCGTGATTTATGAGATCGTTTAAAATTCTTATACGATCTCATTCTCCAACAACCTACATTCACATTAGAATATTTTGTTACCACATCATTCAATGTAAGAGTAGCCAAATTTTATTTTAAAAGTCTTTTTTCAGACCACTTACCAGATCATCTGTTGACCTCCTAGCAGCAATCGCTTCCATCCACATAATCACATACATTCCGCAATCATATATGTTATAACAATTGATTACCGCAAATGTCAAATAGTTAACCATGATAAATATTTGACTTATTAAATACTCAAATTTTATACCCGTTCGTTTGCTCCTTCGTCTTACGGTCCATTAATTTTAAATACCTCACCGAGACCTTCATCTTCCCAAATGCATCAACAAACCCCGTGTCCTTATTATATTTATCTAAACATCTCATCTGCATAAAAAAATTATTAAATTAGATTACGAAGAAATTATGCATTATAAATTACAAAATGTATCGATACATACCAATTTCATGTAATTTTGCATTCTTGTCTTATGTCGGTGAGATAAATATAGACAATCATAAACAGTTGCTACACGCTCAACCATATCTAACACCAAGAGATACCAATGAGTGTTGTTATCGTTTATTGCAAAAATGATCTACAATAAATGTCACACCAAAGACAAGAAATTAGAACCTTTATTGTAAGTATTTAAATACAAAACAACATTTACACAAAAAATATCTTACTGTGTCACAATCGGTTATTTTCTTATAGTATAATATTATGCTACTTCAAAAGCTTACAAGTTCGTTTACATTTGAACTGTACTCTAACATCGATGTCTGCATTTTCAAAAACAATCACTATTAATTGACCAGCCATAACATAACTTTTCAACATGTATAAATTTAACTTACCACAAAGTTATATGAAATATAGCAAATCTTTTGGTTCCCTGGTCTCTTCTTCATCGAATCGTTAGCCAACATCTAGCCGACCAAATCAATAACATGACCAAGAACCCATTTAGTAGGTTTTAACGTCGCAACGTCGGCTAGTGTGGCGTGTTAGTTTCCGAATTCTATGACAACATCTCTGTATAAGCAATTTTTGGGATTAATTTTTCACATAAATATTTAAATATCACTCACAAAGAAATATATACTACTTACCTCTCTTCTAACCCACTATTCCATACATACTCACACATTGCAGCCTCCATTGAATCAATTTTTTTTGGTATTTTGACCTTTTCAACCTACGATATTGATTATAAATATTAGCCACAACACGATAATTAAAATGAATGTCAATTTATTTTATTCATTTCACCTTATGCTTCTTCTTTGGTGCACGACATTCTGAATCTAGATCTGCATCTATGACATTATCCAGTGTCCTCATATCTGGATCAGAATGATCAATATTTTCCTTCCTCCTACTCAATTCTTTCACATTTTTTTCATCATATTTTTTAAGTTCATCATATTTTTGCTCAACATAATTCTTCATTTGTTTCATTTTAGAACATAAAATTTTTTCCTCATCCATTTTTTTCTACCACTTCCATCACCCCCTTCAACTCACCCCTCAATTCCACCACTTCTTTCACCACTCCATCAACCATTTCCCCCACTTCTCCCTTAATGCTCTCAATTGCCTCTTCGATTTTGGATTGTCTTTGCAAACAATCAGAAATGACTTTTTTAGCTCTGCCAACTCAGACATCAAAATGTCAAATTTATTTCCACCGACCTCACTAAAATCTCCCCTTCTTCCTTCTGTTTCATCTTCTCTTCTACCTTCTCCTCTTCCTCATCTTCCTCATTGCCAATAATCTTCAAAAATAAATTACAATATTAGAACATCTTTTTAAGTCCTTAATAATATATAAATACATTTATTACCCTTACTTTCTTTTTTGGTCTTTCTAACTTTAACTTTGTCATCACTCGAACGACTTCTTCCTTGCCCCGTGCAATGATGTGTGCCACTACGATTTTTTAAAAGGTCGGCACACTTGTAGAATCAGAACAAAAATCAAACAATGCAACTTGCATTTATAATAAACTTTATCATTTTCTATAATAACTATACTTACAAAGTTTTCTAAACCAACACATCCTTCAACTCATTTACCTCTAACACAGCTATGCACCCTTTGAGGTATGTGGGGTTTCCGGCCTTCTGAAAGCTCTTGATTGCATCAAATAATTTTTCATTGGCAAATTCAAATAATTCACCTCTCAACCCTTCGTTGCAAATCAACTTCATATATTCCTTGTTTGGGGATGAATCACCCGTTGGACAAAGAAATATTTCGACAAGGTAAAATAGTACTCGCGCCTTCAAATGATCCCTATCATACTTGCTGTAACACCCGTGTTTTGAGGTTAGGAGTTAGTCGGGTTAGTGGTCTGAGTCGGTAAAATTAAATTTAATCAATTTGACCTTGGCTTGGGCTAATTGGGTTTTAAAATAAAGATGAGGGACCACTTTGGCGATTTAACCCAAATATTTTAAAAAGGAAGACAACTTTTGAAAGTTAAAAAGAAAGAAAGAAAAAAAATGGTCTTCTCTCCTCCCTTTTACACCCAAACGTGAAACCCCTTTCTAAACCCCTCCCCAAACCAAAAATCACTATTCCATTGATTTCTCCTTCAACCCAAGGTCATTTTTCGAAGGTAATTGTGTTTTCTCACTCTCCTCTTCATTCTCTATCTTTACATGGTTGTAGATTTTCAAACTATCAACTTTTGGAAATTTAGGGCTTAATGAAAGAATGGATTTTTATGGAGTTTTTCAACTTGTTTTGAAATGTTAGGTTGGGTTTTGATTTAGCCACCTTAAAATAGATATTATATGTTTAAATGGTTAGGTTTGGGTGAAAACCCAAAATGGGTTCTTGTGGCCAATTTTGAAGTGTCAAAAACTTGGTTTTTGGTGAGTTTTAGGGTAAATTTGAAGGGCTGATGGTTTAAGTAAGATAGGAAGGTGTTTTGGGGCCAATTGGGTGTCATTTGGGTGTTTGAAAATAGGATTTTCAGCTAGGTTTTAGGGGATCACGAAAATGAGCTTTTTGGGTGGTTATTTGGATTGGAAAATTGTTGAAGTTTGGCTTGAGCTTAAGAGTTGAGTTGAGGACTGAGTTTTAGCATTGATTGAGAGTAATGGATGTGTTTTTGATTGACTAGAAGCAAGAGGAGACGTTGGAGAGACATCGAGATCGAATCCGGGCTTGTAGGAGGCTTGCTTTGGTTGCTAAGGAAGGGTGGTGAGTAACTTTAAATGTGTTTTAAAGTTGGTTCAAGTGTGTGTAGTGTATGAGTTGGAATGTGCTTGGTAGGCCATTTCTATGTGGAGTTAAATTGGTAACTTAGCTCTTTGATTCCATTAAATGCTATTTATGCTTTGCCTATTTGCCATTGTGAAATGTGGTTTGATATGTATATGTATATCTTGACGTATGTATATGATGAGAATGTGATGTAAATGGTGGATGTGTGATGTGGTAAATGAAATTGGCACTAATTAACTTACCGGGTGTAAATGATCGATCATTAGGATTAGTGTGCACACAAATTGAGTCAAAACGTGCGTGGCCTTGATGGCGTTGAGTCATCAAAGAGGAGTACGGTGATGTAACATTCCACCGGAAATTTATATATATTCTACGGGATGATGAGTGGAATCCCGCCCATGCAAGGTCCGATGATGAGTGTAATCCCACCGAGGTAATGTGATTGTTGAGATTAAATCCGCACATCCGGGTAAACTAATGGTGGCCAATTGAACTTGTTCTTATAATTGTGATGTGTGATGTTGATATATGATGTTTGAGCTTAGTATGATGTGAGATGCCATATTATGACTCTTGAAAGACTAGCTAGGTCTACTTGTGGATTTACCTATGCATGTTGTATATGAGAATTAAGGAATACATGCTTGAACCCTGCATTGTTGATGTTTTCGATTTTAGAGCATCCTCACTAAGCTTCTAGCTTACGCTCTCATTTTCAACAATGCAGATCATTAGCGTGGTGTTAGCTCGGAGCAAGGCGAAGGGGCTTTCCAAGTTTTTGTTGCTCAAGTACGGTTTAACAATTATGTAGTAGTTTAGCAATGTGGCAAGAGTGTGTTTTTGTATGAGCTATGTATGACTCTTATATGTGTTGATGTTTAAGGATTGACTTGTTTGTAAACATGTTATGTCTTGCCAAATGCTTGTGTGGTGGTATGCTTTGTGGATGTTTAAGTTGCTTTTGATGGCATGTAAACCCATTTGAGCTGAATTGTGCCTTTTGGCTTTTAATGTCTTCAAGCATGCCTTATATGAAATGTTGCTAATGTGTGAATGCCATGAATAAATGTTTCAATCTATGTCTAGTGTGTTTGAGCTTGTTTGATATAGGATCCATGCCTCTAGTTCATGTATGTTTATGCTGAGTGTTGTTTGGGGTCGTTTAGGGCCCTTAGAATTGTTGAGAAATGCCTAAGTCTAATTTTTGAGGGTTGCAGACAGCCCGCGTTTCGAAACGAGCTGGGCCGTTTCAGAACGGGTAAGGCATCAGGGACCCCGTATCGGAACGTGTTTCGATACGGTTTGGCCACTGAGAGCCCCTGTTCCGATACGGGTTTCGGAACGTTTTGGCTACTGGAAATCTGAGAAAATAACGAGATGAAAGCGTTTCGAAACGGATCTAAGGGTTTCGAAACGGTCAAAATCTCGTTGACCACGAGAAGTTGACCGTTGAGGGTGTTCCGGAACGGTTGACCTCCATTCCGATACGGCCTCTTCGTATGGGCTTGGGGCAGTTGACCTGGTCATGGCGTTTCGATACGCCTCAAGGGTGTTTCGAAACGACATGCTTAATGGATTAAAATTGGACTGTTTAATTGATGTTTTGGGTTCGGATGATTGCTTTCTTCTTTTATTTCCGCTGTTTTGATCACGTAGGACTTTAATGTGCCATTAGAGAAGATAAGTTAAAAGAAAAAAATTAGGGTTGCTAACCGAGGGGGAACCTTAACGGGTTTCGCTTCGGTTTTCTCCGTGTGGCCTACTCGGACCGGTCATCCGGCCAGACCGGGACGAGGGGGTTACATTTGTTTGTATCAGAGCCTGAGGTTACCGAGACCTCGGGCAGATAAGTGAGGTAAGCTTGATATGTTAAGTGATTGTAGTTTTCGATGCATGCCTTGCCATGAATTCTTATTGTTTGACTGTTCGCATGATGTTTTGAAGCATGAGTTGTTGCGTTTGGTGTAGAGTGTGTGCCCATTGCTACTATTACCTAATTTAAAAAGATTTTATAGTAAAGAGAGTACTTGAGCACTATTGGACCCTTGCTTTGGCTAACGTAATCCCTATATGTTTGTTGTTGTAGTTATTACCTTGCTAGCTGTACCATGAGACCACATGGGAGGCCTAGGATGGTTCGATCGTAACCACGGGCAGCGGCTCCAGGAGTTGAGCCAGTAGTTAGAGTTGAGGCTCAAGTGGGAGAGCCTGTGGTTGGAGTTGGAGCTCCTCCACCATCTCCACCACCACCACCACCTCCACCTGGAGAGGAGGCGAGGCCAGGGTCGAAGGAGAGGGACCTCAGGGAGGCCAAGGTGGCCAAGGACCGGCCGGAATAGACTTAGCTCCTTTGGTTTAGGCGATAGCCGGGGCATTTCAGGCTGCAGTAGCTGGGGGTCAGGCAGCAGCACATCATCAGGGAGAGGGCACTGGTTTCCCATTAGAGAGACTTCGTGGTCTAGGGGCCGAAGAGTTCAAAGGGTCTACTCTAGAGAGATCCGAGTTGTGGTTTGAGAAGACTGTCCGTATCCTCACTCAGATGGGATGTACTGGTGAGCGCAAGTTAGGATGTGTTGAGTCCTTGCTTCAGGGTGATGCCTACACTTGGTGGGTCTCCATCACTACGGGCATGGATGAGGCCGAGATTACTTGGGAGTTCTTTGAGGTAGCATTTCGTAAGAAGTATCTAGGTCCGCGATACCTCGATGAGAGGAAGAGGGAGTTTATGGCTTTGCTTCAGGGGAGTATGACCGTGACCAATTATGAGATCTGATTTGTCAGACTGAGTCAGTATGCTTCTGAGCTTGTTCCTACTAAGGTGGAACGATGTAACCCTTTCCGTTATGGTCTGAATGAAGAGATCAAGAGGTATACTCTAGCTTCAGACTACACTGATTTTGATGTCTTGGTCGCGAGGGCCAAGGACTTAGAGCACAGTTTGGGCTTGACCAAACGATCTGGTGGTTCTAGTTCGGGTAAGAGGTCCAGTGACTTTGATAGAGGTGATTCCAAGAGGCATCGGGACAACATGCATCATTATGATCATAGACGTGGTGGCGGTAACCACGGTAGGGGCCAACAGGGCCAGAGGGCTGGTGGGAAGTTGCCCACATGTGCTACTTGCGGGAGGAACCACACCGGTGAGTGTTGGGGAAATTTCCACTCATGTTGGAGTTGTGAAGCTAGAGACCACATTAGGCGTGACTGTCCACATCAGGTTGGGCAGGCACTAGCTTAGGCTCCTGCTAGAGCTAATGACTTTTAGAGAGGCCGCGGGCGCGGTAGAGGTAATTTCCAGCCGAGGAATGATGGTCAGAGGAACATAGCCCATGTAGTTGCAGTTCAGCCGGAGGGCGGAGGCCAGGCCAGAGTTTACGCTCAGCGTGGGGATCAGCATGACACCGATGTGATCGTATGTAACTTCTCGATACAGTCTTTGGGTTTGCTTTCTTTGATTGACCCTGGGTCTACACATTCCTACATATTGAGCAAGCATGCACAGTCGTTGAATTTGCCTTGTGAAGTGTTAGAGGTAGGAGTTAGTGTTACTTGTTCCTTTGGGGACACGGTAGTAGTTAGAAAAATGTACAGAAGGTGTCCGTTGATGGTTTAGGGGCATGTGTTTTCGGTGGATATGATGGAGCTTCCTTTCTATGGCTTTGATGTAATTCTGGGTATGGACTGGCTCACGGAGCATAGAGCTAGGATAGATTTTGAAACCAAGAGGATATCACTGAGGCTCACAGATGATTATGAGATTGTAGTGGTGGGTGAGAACGTGAAGTTCTTGTCCAATGTAGTTTCAGTTCTAGAGGCTAAGAGGTTAATTGAGTTGGGGTGTGAAGCATACTTAGCCTATGTGATGAATCCGAACATGAGTGAGGTTAGACCTCAAGACATCCAGACAATGTGTGACTTCCCTAGTGTGTTTCCGGAAGAGTTGCCAGGGTTACCACCGGACAGAGAGGTAGAGTTCACCATTGAGACTTATTCTGATTCAGCTCTTATTTCGATTGCTCCGTATCACATGGCACCGAAATAACTGAAAGAGTTGAAGGCTCAGTTGCAAGAGTTGACAGATAGAGGCTTCATTCGACCTAGTTCTTCACCTTGGGGTGCGCTAGTTTTGTTTGTGAAGAAGAAAGATGGAAGCATGAGAATGTGTATAGATTACAGACAGTTGAATCAGTTGACAGTGAAGAATAAGTATCCGTTGCCTAGAATTGATGACTTGTTTGATCAGTTGAGAGGAGCATCGGTCTTTTCGAAGATTGACTTGAGATCGGGTTACTACCAGCTAAAGGTAAGAGAGGTTGATGTACCGAAGACGGCCTTTAGGACTAGGTATGGTCATTATGAGTTTTTAGTCATGCCTTTTGGGTTGACTAATGCACCTGCTGCTTTCATGGATATGATGAATATGATTTTTCATCGGTACCTAGATCAGTTTGTAGTTGTTTTTATAGATGACATCTTGGTATATTCGCGAACTGAAGAAGACCATGACCGACATTTGAGACTAGTTTTGAAGACTTTGCTAGATCATCAGTTGTATGCGAAGTTGAGCAAGTGTGAATTCTGGATCCGAGAGGTAGTCTTCTTAGGACATGTAGTGTCAGCCGATGGGATCAGAGTTGATCCGAAGAAGATAGAGGCCATTGTTGAATGGAAGCAACCGAAGTCCGTAACATAGGTACGTAGCTTCCTAGGCTTAGCTGGATACTATAGGAGATTCGTAGAAGGTTTCTCTAAGTTAGCCGCTCCATTGACACAGTTACTTTAGAAGAGTGTTCAGTTTGAGTGGACAGATGCAAGACAGAGAGCCTTTGAGAAATTAAAAGAAGCTTTGACCCAAGCACCGATCTTGATTCAGCCGGAGTCTGGAAAAGACTATGTAGTTTACAGTGACGCTTCTTATGTAGGCCTAGGTTGTGTTCTTATGCAAGACAAAAGAGTAGTGGCTTATGCCTCAAGACAGTTGAAGACTCATGAGCGCAACTATCCGACCCATGACATAGACTTAGCTGCAGTTGTGTTTGCTCTGAAGATTTGGAGGCACTATTTGTACGGTGAGAGATGTACAGTATACACCGATCACAAGAGTTTGAAATACATTATGACTCAGCGAGATTTGAATCTCAGACAACGTAGGTGGTTAGAGTTGCTAAAGGACTATGATCTTACCATTGAGTACCATCCGGGTAAGGCCAACGTAGTGGCTGATGCATTGAGTAGAAAGATAGCCGTGGATTTGAGGGCCATGTTTGCTAGATTGAGCTTGTCCGGAGATGGTGGCTTTGTAGCCGAGCTTCAGGTTAGACCTACTCTAGGTCAGTTGATTAGGGAGAAGCAGCTCTTAGATAGATCTTTGGCACCTCACGTGCAGGATATAGCCGAAGGTAGATATTCAGACTACAGTTTCAGTACTGATGGGGTTTTGTGTTTCAAAAATAGGGTAGTTGTGCCCGAGGAAAGTGACTTAAGACGTACGATCTTGACTGAAGCACACAGTAGTCCGTTTGCTATACATTCTGGAAGTACGAAGATGTATCGCGATTTGAAGAATGAGTACTTTTGGGTTGGCTTGAAGAGAGATGTAGCCGACTTTGTGAGTAAGTGTTTAGTGTGTCAGAGGGTGAAGGCGGAACATCAGGTTCCCTCAGGTTTGTTGCAACTGTTGAGGATTCCGGAATGGAAATAAGAGAATATCACCATGGATTTTATTTCGGGTTTGCCTTTGACGCCTACGAAGAAGAACTCAGTGTGGGTTATTGTGGATCGTTTTACGAAGTGTGCGCACTTCTTGGCAGTCAATACTACTTACACCTTAGATAGATTGGCCGACTTGTACATTGGTGAGATTGTTAGACTGCATGGTGTGCCGAAGTCTATTGTGTCCGATAGAGATCCGAGGTTTACATCTCGATTTTGGGAGTGTTTGCATACAGCTTTGGGTACCCGTTTGAACTTCAGCACATCTTATCATCCTCAGTCAGATGGTCAGTCAGAGAGAGTTGTACAGATCTTAGAGGATATGTTGCGTTGTTGCATCATTGACTTTCAGGGTACGTGGGAGAAGCACTTGCCTCTAGTTGAGTTTGCGTACAATAATAGCTTCCAGTCGAGTATTCAGATGGCTCCGTATGAGGCCTTGTATGGCCAGAAGTGTAGAACTCCAGTTTGTTGGGCCGAAGTGGGACAGAAGTTGTTACCTATGCCGAATTTGCTCAAGGGGACAACTGACAAGGGTAAAATTGATTTGTGATCGATTGAAGGCTGATTCGGATAGGCAGAAGTCCTATGCTGATTTGAAGAGGAAGGAAGTTGAGTTCTCAGTGGGTGAGAAGGTGTTCTTGAAAGTGTCTCCGTGGAAGAAAGTAATGAGATTTGGCCGAAAGGGGAAGTTGAGTCCGAGGTACATATGACCGTATGAGATTGTGAAGAGGGTTGGTCCGGTTACTTATCAGTTGCGTTTGCCATCCGAGCTAGAGAAGATACACAATGTATTCCATGTTTTGATGCTCCGTAAGTATAGGTCCGATCCATCACATGTTATTCCTGTAGAGGAGATTGAATAGAATCCGGATTTGACTTATGAAGAGGAACCAGTTGATATCCTAGCTTCTGACAGTAAGGTGTTGCGGGGTAGATCGATTGAGTTAGTAAAAGTGCGGTGGCAACGTCGAGGTGTGGACGAGGCCACTTGGGAGTGGAAGGAGGATATGGAAAGGCAGTTTCCGTATCTCTTTCAGTCAGGTAATTTCGGGGACGAAATTCCTTAAGTGGGAGAGAGTTGTAACACCCGTGTTTTGGGGTTAGGAGTTAGTCGGGTTAGTGGTCCGAGTCGGTAAAATTAAATTTAATCAATTTGACCTTGGCTTGGGCTAATTGGGTTTTAAAATAAAGAGGAGGGACCACTTTGGAGATTTAACCCAAATATTTTAAAAAGGAAGACAACTTTTGAAAGTTAAAAAGAAAGAAAGAAAAAAAATGGTCTTCTCTCCTCCCTTTTACACCCAAACGTGAAACCCCTTTCTAAACCCCTCCCCAAACCAAAAATCACTATTCAATTGCTTTCTCCTTCAACCCAAGGTCATTTTTCGAAGGTAATTGTGTTTTCTCACTCTCCTCTTCATTCTCTATCTTTACATGGTTTTAGATTTTCAAACTATCAACTTTTAGAAATTTAGGGCTTAATGAAAGAATGGATTTTTATGGAGTTTTTCAACTTGTTTTGAAATGTTAGGTTGGGTTTTGATTTAGCCACCTTAAAATAGATATTATATGTTAAAATGGTTAGGTTTGGGTGAAAACCCAAAATGGGTTCTTGTGGCCAATTTTAAAGTGTCAAAAACTTGGTTTTTGGTGAGTTTTAGGGTAAATTTGAAGGGCCGATGGTTTAAGTAAGATAGGAAGGTGTTTTGGGGCCAATTGGGTGTCATTTGGGTGTTTGAAAATAGGATTTTCAGCTAGGTTTTAGGGGAGCACGAAAATGGGCTTTTTGGGTGGTTATTTGGATTGGAAAATTGTTGAAGTTTGGCTTGAGCTTAAGAGTTGAGTTGAGGACTGAGTTTTAGCATTGATTGAGAGTAATGGATGTGTTTTTTATTGGCTAGAAGCAAGAGGAGACGTTGGAGAGGCATCGGGATCGAATCTGGGCTTGTAGGAGGCTTGCTTTGGTTGCTAAGGAAGGGTGGTGAGTAACTTTAAATGTGTTTTAAAGTTGGTTCAAGTGTGTGTAGTGTATGAGTTGGAATGTACTTGGTAGGCCATTTCTATGTGGAGTTAAATTGGTAACTTAGCTCTTTGATTCCATTAAATGCTATTTATGCTTTGCCTATTTGCCATTGTGAAATGTGGTTTGATATGTATATGTATATCTTGATGTATGTATATGATGAGCATGTGATGTAAATGGTGGATGTGTGATGTGGTAAATGAAATTGGCACTAATTAACTTACCGGGTGTAAATGATCGATCATTAGGATTAGTGTGCACACAAATTGAGTCAAAACGTACGTGGCCTTGATGGCGTTGAGTCATCAAGGAGGAGTACGGTGATGTAACATTCCACCAGAAATTTATATATATTCTACGGGATGATGAGTGGAATCCCATCCGTAGGGCATGTGGTGATGAGTGGAATCCCGCCCATGCAAGGTTCGGTGATGAGTGTAATCCCACGAGGTAATGTAATTGTTGAGATTAAATCCGCACATTCGGGTAAACTAATGGTGGCCAATTGAACTTGTTCTAATAATTGTGATGTGTGATGTTGATATATGATGTTTGAGCTTAGTATGATGTGAGATGCCATATTATGACTCTTGAAAGACTAGCTAGGTCTACTTGTGGATTTACCTATGCATGTTGTATATGAGAATTAGGGAATACATGCTTGAACTCTGCATTGTTGATGTTTTCGATTTTAGAGCATCCTCACTAAGCTTCTAGCTTACGCTCTCATTTTCAACAATGCAGATCATTAGCGTGGTGTTAGCTCGGAGCAAGGCGAAGGGGCTTTCCAAGTTTTTGTTGCTCAAGTACGGTTTAACAATTATGTAGTAGTTTAGCAATGTGGAAAGAGTGTGTTTTTGTATGAGCTATGTATGACTCTTATATGTGTTGATGTTTAAGGATTGACTTGTTTGTAAACATGTTATGTCTTGCCAAATGCTTGTGTGGTGGTATGCTTTGTGGATGTTTAAGTTGCTTTTGATGGCATGTAAACCCATTTGAGCTGAATTGTGCCTTTTGGCTTTTAATGTCTTCAAGCATGCCTTATATGAAATGTTGCTAATGTGTGAATGCCATGAATAAATGTTTCAATCTATGTCTAGTGTGTTTGAGCTTGTTTGATATAGGATCCATGCCTCTAGTTCATGTATGTTTATGCTGAGTGTTGTTTGGGGTCGTTTAGGGCCCTTAGAATTGTTGAGAAATGCCTAAGTCTGATTTTATAGGGTTGCAGACAGCCCGCGTTTCGAAACGAGCTAGGCCGTTTCGGAACGGGTAAGGCATCAGGGACCCCGTATCGGAACGTGTTTCGATACGGTTTGGCCACTGAGAGCCCCTGTTCCGATACGGGTTTCGGAACGTTTTGGCTACTGGAAATCTGAGAAAATAACGAGATGAAAGCGTTTCGAAACGGATCTAAGGGTTTCGAAACAGTCAAAATCTCGTTGACCACGAGAAGTTGACCGTTGAGGGTGTTCCGGAACGATTGACCTCCGTTCCGATACGACCTCTTCGTATGGGCTTGGGGCAGTTGACCTAGTCAAGGCGTTTCGATACGCCTCAAGGGTGTTTCGAAACGGCATGCTTAATGGATTAAAATTGGACTGTTTAATTGATGTTTTGGGTTCGGATGATTGCTTTCTTCTTTTATTTCCGCTGTTTTGATCACGTAGGACTTCAATGTGCTATTAGAGAAGATAAGTTAAAAGAAAAAAATTAGGGTTGCTAACCGAGGGGGAACCTTAACGGGTTTCGCTTCGGTTTTCCCCGTGTGGCCTACTCGGACCGGTCATCCGGCCAGACCGGGACGAGGGGGTTACACTTGCCTTTTTTAATATCTTCCTCGAGTGTAGCATATGTCACCTTGGACTTTAAGCCATACTTGTTCACAAGTTTTTTTCAGTCCTTCCTCTTTATTACTTCTTGCACACTCCTGCCTTTATTTTCTTGCCCCAATACGGCTTCAACACATCGGACCCTAAAATAAAAAGAATATTTACCGTAGCGAACTTCACACTTTTCCAAATTAAATTCTCCCATCAACAATCGACCCAATTTCCTCCATATTGGTCGGTCCTTCAATCCAATCAGAGATCCAAACCCCATTTCTTCAAACACTTTGGCTTTATCCTTATTTTTCAAGTGTTCTATTATGTGGTGAACTCCTTTTATGCTACACCTTGTCGACACTTCTTAAATTATTTACATATAATATTAGAGTTTTTATATATCATTTTATCACAGTATTTACAAGTTTAACGAATACCTTCTTTTCAATGTTTTCATGTGCTTTCCTCGAAGCCGAATATTCTACTCTCGCCTTTTTGGACAATTTCATAAATGGTTCCTTCTCAGTATCACTCATCGACTGCCATTTCTTTAGCACCTCTACTATCACCTGAAACTTATGCATAAAAATTTCTTAATCAAATTATTAAAGATACATAATACTCATTATAAATTCAGTTTACATACCTAACCCCTGTTGTAAGTACCACATTCCTTCATCCTTTGCACTTCATTTACACTGTCATGATAAGAAATTTTAAATGTTCTTAAATACTTTAATCCAATTATCATTTCAAGAACAAGTACACAAATACATTGATACTTACTAGAAGTACATATATCAACCCATTGGTTGCTTTCGATTTTTTTTCAGTTTCGATATTCGTCGGCTCCACTCTAATGTCTCTTCACGAACAATATTTCCAAGATTCATTGACATCGCTTATCCTTCGTATGTATATCAGATTATGAACATTCAAAATTAAATTAAACCAAATGGGTGGATATATATATACATATATATATATATATATACATTTGATCCAATTTACAAATCGACGTATAACTAATCTTATAGTAACCGCTTGCATTCTCTGAACAAAGTATCTATATTCTTTTTCTACCTACAATATCAATTTCTACCATAAGTTCTCTGAACAAAATACCGATATTTATTTTCTACCAAGAATTACAATTTCTACCTATAATCGATCTGAAATCCTTCTTTACTTCAAAATCCCTAAACCCTAACCCCAATTTCCAAATACTACATTACTAAAAAACTAGGGTTTCGACAACATACATTTCGTTTCGATTCTGATACACCACGACTTCAAGAACGACTCGCTTTTATTTCGCAACAACCAAAATCGGTTCGATTTCAAATACTAAGAGCGTTTTGTGTCAATGCAATGTAATCCTTGTATTAGAGTAGAACCTTCAACTTCTTTCCTTAAAATAATTATTTTTAATCGGTTATATCAATTATATTTAATCGATACAATTCCCCAAGTGTCGATACTTTTTTGAATTGTATCGATTCTTTCGACCCCTTTTCTGTTTCAAAATTCTTTTAAATTACTAATTTACCGACACTTTTGTACATGTTCTTACAAAAGTATCGAAACCAAACAAACAACCGATACCGATTTACCGGTTACATTATATGTATTAATAATGTAACCGGTTTGACCTTTTTTTACCGATTATGTCAAATTTGCTTCTAAATGATAGATACTTTTTATTAGTACTGTGGAAAATGAATCGATACTTTCGAACCATATGTATCGATAAAATTGTACATTTACTTACAAAAGTATCGGTACATTGTTTTCAGAATGCTATGTCAATCAAATTGCTTTTAAAAGTATCGACACTTTGTACAAATACGGTGGAAAAAGTATCGATACTTTTGAGACTTTTTCAACCGGTTACATTGCTTTTAAAAAAGTTTCGATACAATTGCTAAATTACTTACAAAAGTATCGATACTTATAGTCTCGCATTTTTTTAACCGGTTACCAAATGCCAACCTACCTTAAATATTAAAATTTTCACTGGTTTGTTTAAATTCCAACATGTTTTCTTCTCATTAACTCATGTTTCGATACTTGTATATATTTGTATCGATACCTACCGATAATTAAAGTTTACCGGTTACTATTTTTTTTTAATATTTCTTCATGTTTTCTACCGACTACATTATATTATGTCAACATATCCGGTCGCGTTTTACCGACTTTGTTATTAACCTTATAATATTTCCAGTCACGTTATTTTTTAACCGTATATTAGTCCGCCTTTCCTTAGTATTTCTCCTCCGCGGCTCAATTTCTTCCTTTTTGATTTTTCCTTTTACCTCTCTGTCTCTCAACTCTCTTTCATTTTCGCTTGTAACTCACTGTCATTCTCAATTCTTTTTTTCATTTCATCGTTTAATTTGTGCCATTTCTTTCTTTTTCATTTCATTTCATCTCTTCATTTTTTTATTAAAAGTTTATAATATTCTTTTTCGTTAATTATTTAACTGCCAATTCGTCATGTAAAGTTGCTTTGAAGAAATTAAAGAGTAGAAAGAGGAAGAAGGAAATCGAACTCTTAAATCGATTTGGGAATGTAGGTATTGGATTTCGATTTGTTTATGCAAAATTTTCAGTATTTTTCAGATTTTGTTCTGCTTTTAACGATTGAAACCCTAAGTTTGTATCAAATATGTTAATAAATTGATTTTACCTTTATAGAAAATTTTACAACGTGCTACGAACACCGCTGAACACCACTAACGTTAAACACCGCTGAACACTATTAAATTAATTAATAAAAGTTTAAAATTTTAAGTACCCATCATACAATTAATAATTATTTAAAAAATTAATTAAATTATTTTTATATATTAAAATTTTATTTTTTAATAAGGGTAAACTATATATTTAGTACCTCACCTATTTTCGTATTTCTATTGAACACTCATTATTTAAATATTATTTCAATTTGACCCTATTCTTTATAAAATAATAATTTAACCTTTAACCCTCAACCTAAAACCCTAAACTATTAAACCTTAAACCCTTAAACTCTTAAACCTATATCATAAACCATATATCCTTAAAAATAATTTTATTTAATAAAATCTATATATTTGTATGAATTTGGAGTGTGTATATATATATATACTTAAACCCTTAAACTCTTAAACCTATACCATAAATCATATACCCTTAAAAATAATTTTATTTAATAAAATCTATATATTTGTATAAATTTGGAGTATATATATATATATATATATATATATATATATATATATATATATATATATATATATATATATATATATATATATATATATATATATATTATTAGTTTCTTTCATGGAATTGTTCGTTCGATTCCCAAGTAGAAGGGGAAGAGAGTTAAAAAATTGTTCAAATCAAAGAAACAAGTAATGGAGCCATGTTAGTTTAAGTATAAATATGTAAATTATTTATCACATAAATTAACTACAATCATTTTAAATGAACAAAGAATCAATAACTATAATACTGTAGCAAAAGTAATACTCCAATAACCTGAAACATCTTAACTAGAGATACTTCTGTGCTCAAAGCTCCACCACACAAATCCTCGACACAAAAGTTTAACATATAACAAGTAAAAATAAATTTACCGTGTACTCTAACATGTTTTTATAGAGCCTTTCAACCTCACGAAGAGCAAATGGCTTCCCATTAATGTAAACGACAGGTTCTTCCCGCATATTATGCTAAAAAGCTGGACGACCACCTTTGGAGCTACCAATCCTTTGTAGGACAGATCGAATTCCATCAATAATTGGATTTGTAACTCCATAAATAAGAAACCCAAGAACCTTTCTGAAGTTAGGAGCACCCTCTACCCTCTCTGGTAAGCTTACATTTTGACAACCAGAATAGTGGTCACTTTTTAGGACAGTCTGGCTCCCAAGAACCTCTCCGCTCCTCAAAGCTGCAACTACACCCACTTCATGAGGGCAACGATTAGCATATTCAACACTCGTTGTCAAAGATAACTTCAGACTTACATATCCAAGTGCACTCATTGGATCCCTCCGAAGCAATTTGAAACAATAAATTTTTAATTAATGCATGAACCAAGAAAAATTACAAATCTAGGATGATTTTCTTTTAAAAGTTCATTTACAACAAATTTAGCACCTACTAAGGTGAAGAAAAAGAACTCTAACCATGCAGCCCAACATAATTTTATAATCACATTGAGTTGTTACATGTGTATTTGCCCTTTCCTCTTTTTACCCTGAAAGAAACTAATAAAGAAATGGGGTTGGGATGAAAAACCTTGTTGATGGCTATAATCCATATCAATTATTTTATTAAATAAAATTATTTTTAAGGGTATATGGTTTAGGGTATAGGTTTAAGAGTTTAAGAGTTTAAGGTTTAATAGTTTAAGGTTTTAGGTTGAGGGTTAAGGGTTAAGTTATTTTTATAAAAAATAGGGTCAAATTGAAATAATATTTAAATAATGAGAGTTCAATAGAAATATGAAAATATGTGAGGTACTAAATATATAGTTTACCCTTATTAAAAAAATAAAATTTTAATATATATATATATATATAATTTAATTGAATTTTTTAAAATAATTATTAATTATTTGATGGGTTCTTAAAATTTTAAATATTTATTAATTAATTATAGTATCGAATTTTAGTTCAGTGGCATATTAGAGTCACACATTAAAGTTGAGTGGTATTTCAGGTAGTTTACCCTTTTTATAATATATAGTTTTATACATAACATAGTATTATTATATATATTATATGCCAGGTCTTAATATGTGCATAGTTTAGTCTTTGATTGTTCGAATGTTTTTTGGCATGCATTTTTAATTGTCATTCATGTGACTTTTAATCTTCCAATTTGCATGTTAATTAATTCTAATCATAAAAAGGATATACTTATCAATTCGTGTATTTGGTTTGTAATATCCTAGCTTATTGGATATTCACCGAATATTCAAATTGATTTGCATCGTCTAAAGGTAAATTCGTGAATAATTAAAACGAACAAGACCATGGCATCATGCTTTATCTGCTTGCATCATGCATAAAGGTGACGTACGGGATCCGAACCCTAAACTAACACAACAATCATACTTATATGATGTCGGTTTAGTCTTTGGTCTGGTGTACCATCATCATTCTTAATTAAATGTCTAATTAATTTGAAACCACCGATTTGATAAAGCTTGTACAATTAAAGTTTAATTTTCAACTAAGAACCCCTAATTAAATTCATTTTAAATTTTAAATAATTTCCATCGATTAAAAGCAACAAGTATTTTGGTACCGATTTTCGGGCGTGATGGGGGTGCTAACCCTTCCCCACACGTAACCAACTCTCGAACCCTTTCAAATGAATCTCTGGTTTATTTTTATGGTGTCCGGCCTACCTAAGTGGCCGGTGACGACTCCAAATTTTCATTGTTTTCCAAAAACACGAATTTTCCAAAAGAAATCCCCTTTTTGACAAATCCTTTTCAAAAAGTGGGACACTTTAAGGTTTCCAAGGAAAAAATGTCGTTACAGGATGCCATGATTAGTATGAGTCAAACGATCTTAGCTTAAGTATATCTAATGAATGCATGAATGATTCTAGCATGAATGCGAAATGCATGAATGCAAAATGCCATTCGAGAATGATTTTTAGGTTTGAAAAAAAAGAGTATCCTTATGGAAGGGTGAAATTAAGAAAATCTGGCTTTGAGAAAAAGTTTTCTTATTAAGATAAGGAATTAAAAAATTCTGGTTTTGAGAAAAACATCCTTATAAAAGGATGAAATTAAAAAAATCCGGCTTTGAGAAAAATTTCCTTATGAAAGGATAGAATTAAGAAATTCCGATTTTAAGTAAAGTATCCTTATAGAAGGATGAAATTAAGAAATTCCGATTTTGAGAAAAACATCCTTATGAAATGATGAAATTAAGAAATTCAGATTTTGAGAAAAGTGTCCTTATGGAAAGATGGAATTAAGAAATTTCAGTTTTGAGAAGAACTTTTTTTATAACAAGTGGAAAGTTAGTTTCCGGTGATGTATTTATGCACATGACATGGATGTGCATACTTTTGTGATGATGCAGAGATACATGAAATTCTTGTCGGGGTCTTCAAGTTATGAATGCTTTACGAAAGAATTAGATGACATGATGTATGAACATATTTAGTGATGCAACGATGCATATGTTTTCATGTATGTTCTCATGGAGATGCATAGAAGTCTTTTTCTTTTAGCTCAGTTTGGTCTTCTAATTTTCGTTCAAAATTTGCCCCAGCAAAAGTTTGCCCCAAATATTTTTGTTGTTCTCATTATTTTTTGAATTTAGACATTTGAGCTGAATGACCTTGACGTCATCTCCTTTCTTCTTCTCAAGGGAAATTTACTTGCAACACCACCGCCGGAGATGTAGAATTTGGATTAAATTGGCCCACCACCAATAATGAAGGCGAGATTGGGAAAAAGTTGATTATGAAACTTCAAGGTGGGGAGTCTTAACTCCTGAAAACAAAATAAAACATTAGTTAGTAATCTGTTTGAAAAATTTTACCGTTGTCATATGGATGTTTGAGCTTTTTGAGTATTTGGCCTTCTTTGTAACACCCCAATTTTGGGGCTAAATGTCGCGGATGTGGATTTTGTTATTCGATGAGTTAGTTTGGCATTTTGGGTTTTGACCAGGGAAAATCCTCTTCGGGTATTCCTAAAAAGTTAGGAATAATTTCTAAAATTACTATTTATTAAGTATAAGAGTTTTGTGAAAACAATTTTGGAAAATCAATTCTAAAAGGTTGAGATTTCGATCTAGTGACCAAACCGCAAGTTTTCAAAAGTTGGTTGCCATTTTGTAAAATCAACCAACAATGTGGTTTTAATTTTTAATTAAACCCAAACCTATTTTAAAAGGGTTTCATAACAAAAAGAATGACTTTTGAATCAACCTCATCTCCCATTTTCACGTTAGTTCTTAAAAACCAAGCCACCATTAAAGCATTTTCAACCCAAGAGATTACCCATCAAGGTTTTGGGAGGTAAACTTGATTTCATCTTGCTTTTCTTTAATTAAACTTGTTTTTATTAGTTTTCTATCAATACCCAATGGTTTACCCCTTTTGATTTAAAGGTTCAAGTTTGAAATAAAATGGGGGTTTAGAAGATTTTCGTTTCATTGGCTTAGGTTGGGTTTTGGAATGTTTTAAAAGGGTGTTTTGGTGTTTAAATGATGTTTATATGAAGGAAGGATCATAAGGAAACTGAAACTTGAAGTTTGTGTGGAGTTTGGTATGAAAAATCTTGAGTTTAAGCTTGATTTTAGGTTTTTAATGGCAGCAGTGATTTTGGCATGTTTAAGTTGCTGATTTTGATGTTAATAGATGAGTTCTTGATGGTTGAAATGTTGGGTAATGGCTGGGTTTGTTTTTTAGACGTTTTGGAAGTGATTTTGATGATTTTTGGTATTGGGTTGTTTGGTATTTGAGAGTAATTATTGGATTTCAGTGTTGTTGCAAGTTTGGAAGCTTAATTGGGTGTTAATACTCTGTTTTAACTTGTTTAGAAACAAGGGATTCTAGTTTGGGAGCAAATCCGGGTGATCGTTAGCTATTGGTGGGTTTCGGCTCGTTAGAACGAGTTTATCGGTGAGTGGAATTGTTTTAAAGCATTTGGAAATGTTCAAAGATGATTTTGGGGGTTTAGATTGGGCTTGACAGGCCAATCTAAACTCAAGAGTATGTGGTTTTACATTTCACCATGTTTTTGATATTGTGTGTTGTGCTATAAAATTTCGGTAAGACTCGTATTTGTTGCCTATTATTTTTCCTACCTTTAATGCCTATGTTATGTTGTGAGCATGTTTATGTTGTTGTTGTAAGATTGTAAGATATGTGTGTTGGCAAAGGCATACTTGGTATGAAAACGTTGGTAAGCGTAAAATGTGGTAAGATGGGTTTGATAACCATATGAGTTTGGTAAGTTGGACCTTTGCTAGAATATTGGCATAAGTTAAAATCTTTACCAGATATAGTTGATCGATCAACTAGGATTAATGTGCACATGTAAGACTTGTAAGACAAAACTCGCATGCGTGTAAGATAAATTCGTACGTGTAAAAAAATTCGGCCGTGTCAGACAAATTCGTACGTGTAAAATTAGCTTGGGCGCGGTGATTGAGTTTACTCTCATCGACGTCTTGTAAGACTTGTAAGATTGTAAGAAATCCGTATATCCGAGTATTGTTGTTAATTATGTCAATATGCTACTTTTCTCCTTTGTACGACCTTTGTTACATTATGGTAAGTTGGGTTAAGGTTTGGTAAGGCCTTGAAAGTGTAAGTTGTGCTTTTGTAAGAATGGTTGAATGGTAAGTCGATCTTTTTGGTTATTATGTTGTTGTAAGATGACGTGTGCCCATTTTTGGTTTGGTAAAGGTTTTGGTTTTCAAAGCTCTAATTGATTTTAAAAATGCATTGTTGTTGTTCGGTTTTGAGCTCCGGTCACTAAGCTTAAATGCTTACACTCTCTTTTCTAACAATGTAGATCGTTAGAGTTCCGGACGGCAAGCAAGCAAGGGGAGCAAGGCCTTTTCTTTTCCACTTTAGCTCAAGTATGAGTTTTAAGTTTGCAATAATACTATTAGCAATGGGAATGCTATGTTTTATGTTTGGGCTTGATGTTTTAAAGATGTTTGGTTTGAGACAAGTTTGTTATGACCCTATGATGTTGTGTGAAGTTTGGTTTTGCTGTTTTTATGCTTATCTTGCGTTTTGACCTCTTATGCAAATGTGGATTATCATATGTCTCGTTCTTGTTTAATCAAAGTGTTGGAATGCTCTCGTTTGTTGTTGTTAAGCCCTTTGCCTGCAAAATGCTTGTTAAGTGGATACTTTGTTGTATATGTGTTGTTGGGTCTTGATTAGTGTAAAGTGTCCACAAGTTCTATATTTCATGCACATTCAATCTCATATTATTGTTGTTTTTAAGATCATCTTAGGCATAATTAGAATCATGCATTGCATTTTACAGTATTTCTACACTTTACCTTGTTTTAGTGTATTTTTGATTTTAGGTGCTAACGACTGACAGAGGGAAAGAAGAGCTGAGGATGCAATGTTGAGGCAGTGGACCATGGAATTGTACTGAAGCAGTTACAGCTGAAGACAGTAGCTGCCAAGTGTTACCGCCGCCGACCTTGCTGCCCACGACAGCAAACTATGGAGTTGGAGAATCGGAGTGCGATATGTAGAGCCAAAAACCCTAATTCTATCGATGTCGACCACTTGATTTTCCGACGTCTGTAGCAGCGGGCAGAGTCGCCGAAGTGAAATCTCAAGATTACTTGTGGGCTAAGGCAACATGATAAGGTCCACATTCAACTCAAAGAAGTCAGAGTTTAAAGTCACATTAAATGTGAAAAGCTACTTTTGAGGACTTCTACTTCAAGAAGGACTAGACCTAGCTATTTTTCTATAAATACTCATTGAATTCCTAATTCAAATCATCTTTGGTTTTCTTTAGGCTTAGCTAGGGTTTTCTGCCGCCGCCATGTTCTAAATTTCCCTAGGGTTTGGGGTCATGTTGTAATTTAGTTGTGAAAACGGTTGTATTAGGTTTTTGAGTTGTTTTCAATAAAATATTCCAAGTTTACTTAATTCATGATCTTCACTTCTTCAATTATTTCCAAAAGTCCAGTTGAAGAAATCTATTTGTCGGGCATGAGAGTGTCAAACTCACGGAAGAATTAAGTACGGTCTCATCATGTCGAGGTGGTTACTAATTTGGCTTAGACATAAGTTCGAGTTTTAGCGGCTAAAAGGAGCAACCAAACGTCGACTGCCTATGTTTGGTTTATGCTGAGATTGCTAGGTATTGCCTACATCACGTGGTGACAGAATCCTTGCCCAGACATAGGAAAGACCACTTACGAATTGCTCTGCCGAACTTGGAGTATCTGCCAGACTTACCGCCAGGACTTTTCTCCATTCCACCTATCGAGACAACGAAAGTTGCAGGAGTAGAGATCCACTGCGGCAGCGAAAGGGTCGTAGCCTCAATCCGCCAGTACCCGCCGAGGCAACATATCGTGGGAGCGCAAAACAAGTTAGCCTATACAACACAGTTTCACATTAAGGAGCAACATAACCCTGCCCGCTCTCTCAACTTGATCACTTCTTTTATTACTTGTGTTTTAATTTACTTTTCTTCTCAACAATCACTTTACTTGTGCAAATTACTTTCCCTTGTACAGGAACGACAATCTGAAACAAGCTGTCTAATCCTCGTGGAATTCGACATCTTTTATACAATAACTTGGCAGGAGTGTGCACTTGTACTCTTACAAAAAGGGAACACCTACACGCCCTACAAGTTTTTTGCGCCGTTGCCGGGGATTGGTAATAGCAAATTTTGTTTTTAATTTCCACACCTTTTTATCTACTTTTTATTTTATCTTTATTTTTAATCGAAAAAAAAAAGAATTTTATTGTGTCCTTTGCTAGTGTATGACCAGGGCAAACCCAAAAGGTGAACTCCTCTTTTACGACGATATCGAGCGTAAGGCAAGAGAACTTAAGAAGGAGATCAGGGTAGTCCTAGAAACAAACAAAGAAGAAAATGGAAAGGCAAAGGTAAACATGGTAAACGAGGACCCACCCAACGGTGCCGCACACGACAGGGACGGGCAGCAAGACTTGCCGCCCAGAGGTCCGCAAGATCCACCGAGGCAGGACCCCCTTTTACCGTCCAGGCAGCCCCAACCAGTTCGAACCACTAGAGACTATCTTGAACATTACTTAAGAGGGTTCGATCCAACAGTGACGGAACCTGATATTGAGGCGGACCACTTCGTGCTGAAGCCGGTCATGTTTAACATGATCAATACATTAGGGAACTTTGGAGGGACTGCCACTGATGTAACACCCCAATTTTGGGCTTAGAAGTTTTGGGTTTGAATCAGACCGGTCGGATTTTTGGTTCGAATATAAAAGGTGGTTTTTAGGGAAAGCCTAGTTCGGGATGCATTAAAAATATGGAAAAATATCTAAAAATACTCTTTTATTATATATAAGAGAGTGGTGAAATCAATTTTACAAAATGGGGTTTGGAAATATGACATTTCAAGTTAGTGACTAAAATATAATTTTTGAAAAGTTGTATGACTGTTTTAAAAGGATTGAAACTTTGATTCTTTAAGGAGCTAATTTACCCAAGGGAGGGTTTCTCCAGATTTTTCTTAGATTTTAAACACTCATTTAATGTTATTTAATAAAAAGAAAAGAGGGAAAAGAGATATTTTGGTTTCATAACTAACTTTTTGCCAAAATTTTCCCATTTCATTTTCTCTCAATTTTCCCTCAGCCAAACACATTTCCACAGCCACTTTTCCTTTGATTTTCACACCTAAAGTTGAGATTTCAATCTCTAAATGATTTCTAATCATTTCTACACCAAATCCTCATCATTTGCTTATTGAATTTTCAAGAATTTTGGCTCTAAACAAGGAGAAATCCACATTTAGAGGTATGAACGTCCTTCTCCTCTAAATACTCAGTTCTTTACTGAAATTCCCAAGTTCTCAATCCTTAAATTGAGTTTTATTAAAGGTTTTGATGTTGTGATCTTGATTTTGGCTTAAAATGCAAGATTTGGATTTAATTTTGAAGAAATTCGTATTAAATGATTGGGCTCTGTTTTGAGATGTCTTTTTGATGTATTTTGGATGTCTAAATGATGTGTAATTGAGGTTTAATCAATGCAATCCCGAATAGGTTGATTTTCCTAAGTTTTTACTTGAGTTAATGGTTGTTTTTGGGGTGATTTTGATGTTCTGCTATAGCTGGAGGTATAAGGACGTGATTAGGTCCTTTTTGGATGTTAATTGAGGTCTAAGAATGTTTGGAATTGATGGATCTTGGCTGGGTAATGTTGTAGAGGTGTTTGGATGTGATTTCGGTTGTGTTTGGTAGCCGAAATGTGAGTTTTGATGAGAGCAGCGAGTTTAGGTGTTTTGGCTGAAGATTTTAATGCATGATGATGCATTAATCCTCTGCTTTGATGTGTTTAAAACAGGGGAGACATCTTCAGATCCTTGTGGTGTTGATCCGGAGGCTTGATCGGCGTTTCGGCAAGCTTGCGAAACGGAATCGGTGAGTGAAGTTTGGTTTTCAGCTTTGAAACCAATGTTTGAAGGTTATGGGAGCTTAGTTTAAGTCTAAACAACTTAGCTAAGCTCAAGAGTAAGTTTTCGGAGAAACTCTCTTTTTGATGAACCATGAGATGGTTGGATGCAATGTGTTTAATTTGCATGTTTAAATTCTGTTTTGAAAGCATATTTTAGCATGTTTAATGCTGGTTTTGTAAGCCATGTGTTGAAGAATGCTCAAGGTAAGAGATCCTTGTTTTGGACATTGATAAATGAGGTTTGATGCATAGTGATGCATGATTATTTAATGGCTTTGTTTGATGCTTAAAAACAGTGGATTAATGATGGTAAATGATGTATATTGGCAAGTGATGTGTTGGTTTAAAAGTACTTGAATCGGATATAGTTAGCCGGCTATAGCATTGGGTGCACCGTGAATAAAGTCGCCTTGGATGTTGAGGGGTTGTAATGGTACCGTAAACTCCATCCAAGAACACTAACGAGATGTCTAAGATCATAATGGTGGTTAAAGTGCCATGTGAGGATCTTGTGTTGTGTGTCCCGTGTTCTCGTTAGTGATGTTATACAACTACCAATGAGTGATGTGGAGGGGTTGTAATTGTACCGTAAACTCCATCACGGGTGTTGAGGGGTTGTGATTGTACCGGTAAACTCCACCTTGAGTGTTTGGTAGTGTGTATGGAGCGTATGGGACAACACTTGTAATCCGCGTATCCGATTGTGTTTTGAGTTGAAAAATGGTTATGGATTATCACTTGAAAGCCAATATGACATGTTGATGAATTGAAGCATGAGATGTTTGGTTTGTATGCATAAATACATGATAAATGATGTTTTGAAATTAAAGGCCTTGGAAAGGTGTTTTTACAAAGTGCATTATTGTGTTGTTTAATTAGAGCATTTCTCACTAAACATACGTGCTTACGCTCTCTCTTTCTTGAACCAATAATGCAGAGCATTGAAGTGCTTTAAGGGCAGCAAGGAGGTCAAGGATCCAAGTGAAAGTCTAAGCTCATGTATGGTGACTATTTTCACAACACTATTAGCTTTTGGTGTTTGGCAATGGGAACCTAGATTGTGTTTTTGGGAGATGTTTTGGACTCCATAAGTTTGGTTTAATGCCTATGGTGTTGGAACATGTAAATGGCCATTTGGTATTTTGTTTTGGAGATTTGATGATTGCTTGATTTTCATTATAGGATGCATGCCTTTATACTTGTGGTTTTTCTTATTTGAGGCCGTGATTGAGCTTTGATGATGCAAATATGTTCCTTCAATGTTTGATGACTTGTTGGTATGATATGGAGGTCATATGATTGTGTTTGGTGGGTCGAAAGAGTGTAAAACAGACTTTTCTGCTGTTTCTGGGCAGGGTGTTTCGAAACACCCTTGCCTGTTTCGAAACAGGTGCATATTTTGGCCTGGGTGTTTCGAAACGGGCAGAGGTGTTTCGAAACACTTTGGCTACTGCCAAGGGGTGTTTCTGAACGGCCTAGACCCGTTTCGAAACACTTGACCGTTGGGCACTGATTTGAATGGTTTTGAGGTTTGCAAGCTTTACGTTTTAGTCCTGATTTTTGTATATGCAATTGATTGAGTTTGAGATGTCCGTTTGAGATGAAATTTGACAGAGAAGCATGAAACATGATTAATTTCGTAATGGTAACTTAAAAATTGGTAAAGTCCTCTTAATTTCCAGAATTTACAAATTGGTCCCTAAATTCGTATGTTGTGCAATTGAGTCCTTTATTGTTTTCCGATTGCTGTGATTTTTGAGTATGCTTATCCCAAGAGTACACCTAGGGTTAATATGAATTTAGACAAGGTTAAATAAAAAAAGGGTCGTTAATCAAGGTTGACTTTCGGGTTGACTTTGGTTTTCCCCGTGTAATCTTTGTAGTTCGGGTCAACCGTCTAGGCCGGGATAAGGGGGTTACATTTGGTGGTATCAGAGCTGAGTTCTCGAGTATTTGGGAATTGTTATGTGGGTGATATGTGTATGATTGCTTGTATACTTGTTGAGTGAAAGTATGATGTATGAATTGTAAGAATGTTGCAATTGTGGTGTATGCTGTGGTGAAGCATGTTAGAGGGACCCATTGCCATATCAAAGCTAATGAAATGATTTGTTTTTAATTGGAAATGAGCTTGAGTACTTGGATTGCTTACCTTGCTGAGCCTGACTTTGTTTATTGCATTTGTGATTGCATTGTTTAGTGAATGGGACCTCGTAGAGAGACGAGGATTAATACGCAAGCTATGGCTCAAAATGAGAATGAAGAGAATGCTGAAAATGTGGTGGATTTACCTCCTCCACCCGGTGGTGGTGGTGCTGGGGGTGAGGGAGCCGGTGTTGGTGCTGGTGCTGGGGTCGCTGGACCTGAAGCTGGGCAGGGGCAAGCTGCTCCCGACATGACAGTGCTGATTCAGGCTATTGCTGGAGCCTTTCAGGCGGCGGTAGCTGGAGCTCATGGAGCTGGGCATCAGGGAGATGCTAATGTTAGACTACCTCTGGAACGCTTGCGTAGTCTGGGAGGGACTGAGTTCAGGGGCTTGTCTGCTGAGGGTTCTGAGTCTTGGTTGGAAAGTACCAAGAGAATTTTGGGACAAATGAACTGCAGAAGCTGGGCTGTGTAATATCGTTGTTGCATGACGATGCGTATACCTGGTGGACAACCACTATCTCCGGAATGGAGGATGCTGATGTGACTTGGACGTTCTTTCTGAAAGCGTTCAAGAGGAGTTATCTGGGTGTGCGGTACCTGGATGAAAAGAAAAGGGAATTCATGTCTCTTACTCAAGGGAGCATGTCAGTGGCTGAGTATGAGGTTCAGTTTGTTCGACTCAGTCAGTACGCACCTGAGCTTATCCCTGATGAGCGGGAGAGGTGTGAACGTTTCCGTTATGGTTTGGTGACGGAAGTGAAGACCTATATGCTGGCTGCTGAGTACACTGACTTTGATGTGCTGGTTGGTAGAGCAAAAGACATTGAGTTGAATTTGGGTTTATCTTCTAGAGGAGTTGGTTCTAGTGCGGGCAAGCGAGCTGCTGAGTATAGTTCCAGTGGCGGACGGAACAAGAGAGGACGTGATCAGAAGTATCAGTCTTCAGCTAGGCGTGGTGGTGGAGGGCAAGGTGCGCCTGTTCAGGGGGACAAGGCGAGAGCTGATTAGAACACATGTTGGGTATGTGGATCGCGTGGTCATCTGAGGCGTGATTGTCCTCGAGCAGCGAGGGAGGTACAAGCTCCTATTGTTGTGACCGGTACTTCGTGCTGGAACTGTGGTTCGGTGGATCACATGAAGAGGGAGTGTCCTCTGTTGGCCGGTGGTGGTCAAGGACGTGCACCTGGAGTTGTTGCACCACAGAGAGGCCGTGGGCGCGGCCGTGGTAATTTCCAGCGCAGGGAGGATGGTGGAAGGAATGTGGCTCATGTGGTAGTTGTTCAGCCTGAGGGTGGTGGCCAGGCCAGAGTGTATGCTCAGAGGGAGGGGAGGAATAAAACGGATGTGGTCGCAGGTACTTTCACTTTGCAATCCTTGTCATTACTTTCCTTGATTGATTCTGGATCTACACACTCATACATATTGCGTGAACATGATCAATTTCTTGGTTTGCCTGTTGAGTCTTTGGATGTTGGTATACGTGTAACTAGTTCTTTTGGTGAGACTGTTGTGACGCGAAAGCTTTATAGAAGATGTCCCTTGGTTGTGCAAGATCATGTTTTTCATGTTGATCTTATGGAATTGCCTTTCTATGGTTTTGATGTAATCCTTGGTATGGATTGGCTTGTTGAGCATCGAGCTGTAGTGGATTTTGAGAATAAGCGAGTTTCGTTGAAGCTTGCGGATGATTATGAGGTAGTGGTGGTTGGTGAGAATGTGAAGTTTCTTGCCAATGTGGTGTCTACGTTGGAAGCGAGCTGGATGCTGAGGCAAGGTTGTGAAGCTTACCTCGCCTTTGTGATGAATCCTAGCTCTAAGGAGTTACGAGTGCAAGATATCAGGACTGTGCGAGAATTTCCTGGTGTGTTTCCGGAGGAGTTGCCTGGATTGCCTCCTAATCGCGAAGTGGAGTTTGGGATTGAGTTGTATGAAAACACAACTCCAGTGTCCATTACCCCTTATCGAATGGCACCTAAAGAGTCGAAAGAGCTGAAGACGCAACTTCAGAAGTTGCTTGATCGTGGTTTCATTCGGCCGAGTGTGTCACCTTGGGGTGCACCAGTCTTGTTTGTGAAGAAAAAGGATGGCACTATGAGAATGTGCATTGATTACCGTCAGCTTAACAAGTTGACTATCAAGAATCGGTATCCATTGCCGAGAATTGATGATCTTTTTGATCAATTTCGGGGGGCGGCTGTGTTCTCTAAGATTTACTTAAGGTCGGGGTATTACCAGTTGAAGGTGAAGGATGTGGATGTGCCAAAGACAGCCTTCAGAACGAGGTATGGGCATTATGAGTTTCTTGTGATGCCGTTTAGTTTGACGAATGCTCATGCAGCTTTCATGGACATGATGAATAGAGTGTTCCATAAATACTTGGATAAATTTGTTGTGGTGTTCATTGATGATATTCTCGTGTACTCTCGTACTGAGGAGGAGCATGAAGGGCATTTGAGAATTGTGTTACAGGCTTTGTTGGAGAATCAGCTTTATGCCAAGCTGAGCAAGTGTGATTTCTGGCTTAGAGAAGTTGTGTTTCTTGGTCTTGTGGTTTCTGCTGAAGGGATTCGTGTTGATCATCAAAAGATTGAGGCAATGATGAATTGGAAGCCTCCTAAGTCTGTTCATGAAGTCCGTAGTTTCCTTGGGTTGGTAGGATACTATCGGAGGTTCGTGGATGGGTTTTCAAAGATTGCTGCACCTTTGACGAAGCTGTTGCAGAAGGATGTTAAGTATGAGTGGACGGAAGCGAGACAGCAGGCTTTTGAGAAGCTTAAGGCAGCTTTGACGCAAGCTCCTATCTTGGTTCAACCTGAATCAAGGAAAGAGTTTGTGGTGTATAGTGATGTGTCCTATGTTGGTTTGGGATGTGTGTTGATGCAAGAGGGTAAGGTGGTGGCTTATGCATCGCGTCAGTTAAAGGTGCATGAGCGCAATTATCCTACGCATGACATTGAGTTAGCTGCGGTAGTTTTTGCTTTGAAAATTTGGAGACATTACTTGTATGGTGAGAAGTGTACTGTGTACACGGACCACAAGAGTTTGAAGTATTTGATGTCTCAGAAAGAGTTGAATCTTAGGCAACGACGTTGGGTGGAGTTGCTTAAGGATTACGATTTGACTATCGAGTACCATCCGAGTAAAGCTAATGTTGTAGCGGATGCCTTGAGTAGGAAGGTAGCTGTTGAGTTGAGGGCTATGTTTGCCAGTTTGAGCATTTCGCGTGATGGTGGTCTTGTGGCTGAGTTGCAAGTGAAACCATCCTTGATTCAGTTGATTAAGGAAAAGCAGTTGTTGGATGATTCCTTGGTGCCACATGTTCAGGATATTGCAGAGGATAGGCCATCGGATTTCTGCTTTAATGATGATGGAGTTTTATGTTATGGGAGTCAGATAGTAGTGCCCAATGATGCTGATTTGAGGCGTGCTATTCTGACTGAAGCTCATAGTAGTCCTTTTGCTATGCACCCTGGTAGTACTAAGATTTACCGTGATCTTCGTGATGAGTATTATTGGGTGGGTCTAAAGAAAGATGTTGCTGAGTTTGTAAGCAAGTGCATGGTATGTCAGCGAGTTAAGGCTGAGCATCAGTTTCCTTCAGGGTTGTTGCAACCGTTGAGGATTCCTGAGTGGAAGTGGGAAAGGATTACCATGGACTTCGTGTCTGGTTTGCCTTTGTCGCCATCGAAGAAGAATTCGGTGTGGGTGATTGTGGATCACCTGACGAAGTGTGCGCATTTCTTGCCTGTGTATACTACGTACACTTTGGATAAGCTTGCGGAGTTGTACATTGCTGAGATTGTGCGGCTGCATGGTGTGCCAAAGTCGATTGTATCGGATAGAGATCCGAGGTTTACGTCGCGTTTCTGGCAATGTTTGCATCAGGCTTTGGGTACACGATTGAATTTCAGTACATCTTATCATCCGCAGTCGGATGGACAGTCTGAGCGTGTTATCCAGGTGTTGGAGGATATGTTGAGGTGATGTGTGATTGAGTTTCAGGGTTCTTGGGAGAAACATTTGCCTTTGGTGGAGTTTGCCTATAATAATAGTTACCAGGCAAGTATTCAAATGGCACCTTATGAAGCTTTGTACGGGAGGAAGTGTAGGACTCCTCTTTGTTGGGCTGAAACGGGTCAGAAGTTGGTTTCGATGCCAGCTTTGTTGAAAGGAACCACTGAGAAGGTGAAGCTCATTTGTGAGCGATTGAAGGCAGCTTCTGATCGGCAAAAGTCTTACGCGGATTTGAAGCGTAAGGAGATTGAGTATGCGGTGGGTGACCGTGTGTTTTTGAAAGTTTCGCCTTGGAAAAAGGTGATGAGGTTTGGCCGAAAGGGAAAGTTGAGCCCTAGGTACATTGGACCATACGAGGGATTGAGCGTGTGGGTCCTGTTGCGTACAAGTTGAGGTTACCGCAAGAGTTAGAAAAGATTCAAGATGTGTTTCATGTTTCTATGCTTCGGAAGTATAGATCGGATCCTTCTCATCTGATGCCTGTGGAGGAAGTGGAGTTGAATCCGGATTTGACCTATGATGAGGAACCGGTGGAGATTCTGGATTCGGACAGTAAAGTTCTTCGAGGCAAGACCATTGATTTGGTAAAGGTGCTGTGGAAGCATCGTGGTGCTGAGGAAGCCACGTGGGAACGGAAGGATGACATGTTGAAGCAGTTTCTGTACCTTTTTCCTTCAGGTAAATTTCGAGGACGAAATTTCTTAAGGAGGGAGATTTGTAACACCCCAATTTTGGGCTTAGAAGTTTTGGGTTTGAATCAGACCGGTCGGATTTTCGGTTCGAATATAAAAGGTGGTTTTTAGGGAAAGCCTAGTTCGGGATGCATTAAAAATATGGAAAAATATCTAAAAATCCTCTTTTATTATATATAAGAGAGTGGTGAAATCAATTTTACAAAATGGGGTTTGGAAATATGACATTTCAAGTTAGTGACTAAAATGTAATTTTTGAAAAGTTGGTGACTGTTTTAAAAGGATTGAAACTTTGAATCTTTAAGGAGCTAATTTACCCAAGGGAGGGTTTCTCCAGATTTTTCTTAGATTTTAAAGACTCATTTAATGTTATTTAATAAAAAGAAAAGAGGGAAAAGAGATATTTTGGTTTCATAACTAACTTTTTGCCAAAATTTTCCCATTTCATTTTCTCTCAATTTTCCCTCAGCCAAACACATTTCCACAGCCACTTTTCCTTTGATTTTCACACCTAAAGTTGAGATTTCAATCTCTAAATGATTTCTAATCATTTCTACACCAAATCCTCGTCATTTGCTTATTGAATTTTCAAGAATTTTGGCTCTAAACAAGGAGAAATCCACATTTAGAGGTATGAACGTCCTTCTCCTCTAAATACTCAGTTCTTTACTGAAATTCCCAAGTTTTCAATCCTTAAATTGAGTTTTATTAAAGGTTTTGATGTTGTGATCTTGATTTTGGCTTAAAATGCAAGATTTGGATTTAATTTTGAAGAAATTCGTATTAAATGATTGGGCTCTGTTTTGATATGTCTTTTTAATGTATTTTGGATGTCTAAATGATGTGTAATTGAGGTTTAATCAATGCAATCCCGAATAGGTTGATTTTCCTAAGTTTTTACTTGAGTTAATGGTTGTTTTTGGGGTGATTTTGATGTTCTGCTATAGCTGGAGGTATAAAGACGTGATTAGGTCATTTTTGGATGTTAATTGATGTCTAAGAATGTTTGGAATTGATGGATCTTGGCTGGATAATGTTGTAGAGGTGTTTGGATGTGATTTCGGTTGTGTTTGGTAGCCGAAATGTGAGTTTTGATGAGAGCATCGAGTTTAGGTGTTTTGGCTGAAGATTTTAATGCATGATGATGCATTAATCCTCTGCTTTGATGTGTTTAAAACAGGGGAGACATCTTCGGATCCGGAGGCTTGATCGGCGTTTCGGCAAGCTTGCGAAACGGAATCGGTGAGTGAAGTTTGGTTTTCAGCTTTGAAACCAATGTTTGAAGGTTATGGGAGCTTAGTTTAAGTCTAAACAACTTAGCTAAGCTCAAGAGTAAGTTTTCGGAGAAACTCTCTTTTTGATGAACCATGAGATGGTTTGATGCAATGTGTTTAATTTGCATGTTTAAATTCTGTTTTGAAAGCATATTTTAGCATGTTTAATGCTGGTTTTGTAAGCCATGTGTTGAAGGATGCTCAAGGTAAGAGATCCTTGTTTTGGACATTGATAAATGAGGTTTGATGCATAGTGATGCATGATTATTTAATGGCTTTGTTTGATGCTTAAAAACAGTGGATTAATGATGGTAAATGATGTATATTGGCAAGTGATGTGTTGGTTTAAAAGTACTTGAATCGGATATAGTTAGCCGGCTATAGGATTGGGTGCACCGTGAATAAAGTCGCCTTGGATGTTGAGGGGTTGTAATGGTACCGTAAACTCCATCCAAGAACACTAACGAGATGTCTAAGATCATAATGGTGGTTAAAATGCCATGTGAGGATCTTGTGTTGTGTGTCCCGTGTTCTCGTTAGTGATGTTATACAACTACCAATGAGTGATGTGGAGGGGTTGTAATTGTACTGTAGACTCCATCACGGGTGTTGAGGGGTTGTGATTGTACCGGTAAACTCCACCTTGAGTGTTTGGTAGTGTGTATGGAGCGTATGGGACAACGCTTGTAATCCGCGTATCTGATTGTGTTTTGAGTTGAAAAATGGTTATCGATTATCACTTGAAAGCCAATATGACATGTTGATGAATTGAAGCATGAGATGCTTGGTTTGTATGCATAAATGCATGATAAATGATGTTTTGAAATTAAAGGCCTTGGAAAGGTGTTTTTACAAAGTGCATTATTGTGTTGTTTAATTAGAGCATTTCTCACTAAGCATACGTGCTTACGCTCTCTCTTTCTTGAACCAATAATGCAGAGCATTGAAGTGCTTTAAGGGCAGCAAGGAGGTCAAGGATCCAAGTGAAAGTCTAAGCTCATGTATGGTGACTATTTTCACAACACTATTAGCTTTTGGTGTTTGGCAATGGGAACCTAGATTGTGTTTTTGGGAGATGTTTTGGACTCCCTAAGTTTGGTTTAATGCCTATGGTGTTGGAACATGTAAATGGCCATTTGGTATTTTGTTTTGGAGATTTGATGATTGCTTGATTTTCATTATAGGATGCATGCCTTTAGACTTGTGGTTTTTCTTATTTGAGGTCGTGATTGAGCTTTGATGATGCAAATATGTTCCTTTAATGTTTGATGACTTGTTGGTATGATATGGAGGTCATATGATTGTGTTTGGTGGGTCGAAAGAGTGTAAAACAGACTTTTCTGCTGTTTCTGGGCAGGGTGTTTCGAAACACCCTTGCTTGTTTCGAAACAGGTGCATATTTTGGCCTGAGTGTTTCGAAACGGGCAGAGGTGTTTCGAAACACTTTGGCTACTGCCAAGGGGTGTTTCTGAACGGCCTAGACCCGTTTCGAAACACTTGACCGTTGGGCACTGATTTGAATGGTTTTGAGGTTTGCAAGCTTTACGCTTTAGTCCTGATTTTTGTATATGCAATTGATTGAGTTTGAGATGTCTGTTTGAGATGAAATTTGACAGAGAAGCATGAAACATGATTAATTTCATAATGGTAACTTAAAAATTGGTAAAGTCTTCTTAATTTCCAGAATTTACAAATTAGTCCCTAAATTCGTATGTTGTGCAATTGAGTCCCTTATTGTTTTCCGATTGCTGTGATTTTTGAGTATGCTTATCCCAAGAGTACACCTAGGGTTAATATGCATTTAGACAAGGTTAAATAAAAAAAGGGTCGTTAATCAAGGTTGACTTTCAGGTTGACTTTGGTTTTCCCCGTGTAATCTTCGTAGTTCGGGTCAACCGTCTAGGCCGGGCTAAGGGGGTTACAACTGAAGATGCTTGGCAGCATCTGAGAGGATTCCTAGACATCTGCAGAGTATTTAAAATACACGGGGTCCATCAAGATGTATTGAGGCTGAGGTTATTTCCCTATTCACTGAGGGTTAGGGCTAAACAATGGTTGAATAACCAGCCAGCGAGGTCATTTAACACATGGACAAAGCTATGTAAATACTTTCTAGATCAATTCAGCCCGTCCAATGTCACTAACAGACTACGCAATGAGATAACAACCTTCAGGCAAGGGGATGACGAGCCGATGTATAAGCATGGGAGCGGTACCAACAGATGCTGAATAACTGCCCGCTACATGGTCTTCCGGCTTGGACACATGTATCGATATTCTACAACGGGTGAACTACCCAACACGAATGATGATAGATGCCTCGGTCAATGGAATCACCCTCGACAGACCACCATAAGAGGCATTGCGGCTGCTCAATCAAGCCGCCAAAAATGACTACGAGTATCCGACAGCCCGCTGAGGCGGCCAGCCACTGTGAACGAGGTAGAAGCCTCAGACTCTGTTAATGTCCGCCTTGACACGTTGACAGAACTGGTCATAAGCATTTTGAAACCCGCTGGGAAGGTCCATAAGGTAAAGGTTGTGGAACCGTTCTGTGGCAAGTGTGGGGGCAACCATGATTCCTTTGACTGCACTGGATCTGCAAACTATATGGGGGATATGAGAGGAACAACAGACCTGCCCAAAACACCTACAACCTTAGATGGAAGAACCATCCTAATTTCTCTTGAAGCAACCCAAAGACCACTGTAAACCCACAACAGCTACAATGAGGCTACCAACAGAACCAGTCCAGACAGAAGACTCAACAGAATCAAAACAATAATTTACTAGAAGCAACCCTTCATACCTTTATCTCTAGAACTAGTGACTTTATTGTCCATACCAATAAATTTATTGGTAAAACTGAGTCTTTTATGGTCAGGATGGAGATGAGGATGAACAACAAGGAGGATGCTATAAAGAACCTGGAGACCCAATTTGGGCAGTTCACTGAGATCTATAGCAGCCGGACAATGGGACCGTCATCCAGCAGCTCAGAGGCAGCAGCCAAACCCACTTACGAACAATACAAGGCCATATCTACAAGAGTGGGAAGCAGTTGGATGAACCCAGGGTGGAGAAATAGCCAGAAACTCAGCCAGACAAATAAGAAAAGCCTGCCACAGCAGCACCAACACCAGCCGCCCCAGCAGCTGAATAGGATAGCGGTTTTGAAACAGATGATCCTCCCCAGACTAAGCCCTCAAGTAAGGAGCATATAGAGGACATCCCCCTGCCAGTACCTTTTCCCATAGGCTCAAGCAACAGAAGCAAGAGCACCAGTTTAGAAAGCTCCTGAACATTCTAAAACAGGTGCACATCAACATACCTCTAATAGAAGCCATTCAAAGTATGCCCAACTATGCCAAACATCTCATAGACATGGTTTCTAAAAAGAAGATGATTGGGGAATTCGAGACAGTTGATGTCACAGAAGAGTGCATGGCAATGCTGCACAACAAGCTACCGCCCAAGCAGACAGACACGGGCAGCTTTGTTATCCCATGCAGGATAGGCAGCAAACATGAAACCAGAGCACTGTGCGACTTGGGAGCCAGCATCAACCTTATGCCCAAGGCCGTCTTCAATAAACTAGGTATTGGGCCTGCCAAACCTACCTCTATCATGCTAAAACTTGCTGACCATTCGTTTGTACAACCGGAGGGAAAAATCGAAGACATCCTGGTAAAGGTGGGCAATCTGATTCTTCCAGCCGATTTCCTCATCTTAGATTGCAAGTCTGATGAAAAAGCCCTTATCATTCTTGGGCGACCATTCTTAGCCACGAGCAGAACGCTAATAGATGTGGAACTTGGGGAACTGACCATGAGGGTAGACGACTAGAGCATCAAGATGAACGTCCTACAACCCTCAGAAAAAGGAAAGGAAGGATGCCCAAATGTAAGAGCTGCCAGCATCATCATAGAAATAGGCCAGGGCAGCAGCTGTAGTGACAGACCAAGGGGCAAGCTGAAGGAACCAACAACACAGAACCTATAGAAACAAGAGGACCCACCTGAGGATAGGAAGGACATACCTGGACGAAAAGCCAAACACAAAACCCTCAGGAAGTGGTTATGTTTGGGAGATGCACCTCCCAATATAACCTAATTTTCATTTCTATTTGTATGCATTAGGATTAGAGTTTAATTTTTTTAGGATTAGAATTGTTTTCAGATTTTTATTTTTCAGAAGTTATTTAATTACTTTTATTTTTGTCGTTATTTTTATTTCAGGTTTAAGAATAAAAGAGCCGAACCAAGAAGAAGGCCCAGCAAGGAGCCCGCCCATCATGCCGCCGAGACAGCCTAGGGCAGCCAAGCGCAGCAACACGCAACGGCTAGTTGGCCGCCAACGGCTAGCTGCCAACGGCTCTAAAAATAATAGGAAGAAATCACGTAACATGCGCCAGACAACTAGACTGTTGGGCATTTATTGCTGCCACGACACCTCTCGGCAACCTCTATTTAAACCCCTATCACTCAATTAATTTACTTCACTTTCACCTCATTGCTATCTTCTTCTTGCTTCCACAGCTCTCTAATTGTTTTTCTTTCAGATTTCCAGTCACTTCAACCGTTTCACATGGCATCTGTATCACAACACAAACCCAACTACAAGAGGTTTTGCTCCAAGGCAGACAAGGAGAGATACAGAGACCAGTTCTCTAAGCAGGCAATATGGGAGGAGCAGGGTTTCCATCACGCAAAGCAAACGAGAGACCTTAGTTTAGAGCTTGCCCTGTTCGAAACCATCTACAACAAAGGATGTGAGATGTTCGCTCGGCAGCCAAAGATAGCCATTATCGCCATGGTCAGGGAATTCTACTCCCACCACCCTTGCCTAGAGCATCCATTTTTCTATGTCCGTGGGGAACTAGTCAAGCTGAATGATGTCGTCATAAATAGATACTATGGCCTGGATATGCACGAAAACCCTCACGAGGAGTGGAGGCAGTCACTAACGGCTGCCGACTATGAGAAGATCAAGGCCAAACACTGCAGGCCCAACACGTCGTGGTTAGCAGGTAAGCTTGTAGGATCTGTTCAACGCCGCCACCTACTTCCCGAGGCCATGCTCTGGAACACTTTTGTAAAAAGGCGCCTACTGCCCACTTCCCACAACTCTACTATTGATCGGCCGCGCCTCGCTCTAATTCATAGCATTCTGATGAACCGACCAATAAACATCGGAGAAATCATATGCACGGAGATCCACAATTGCTTCAAAAAGACGAAGGAAAGGTTGTACTTCTCGTCCCTCGTCATAGGCCTTTGCGCCAACTTAAGTGTCCCAAAAGATCCTAAAGATGAGTTGACAACTGCCAAAAAGGGTGGACAAGACAAGTCTGTCTGCAGATGATGCAGGCCCCGAAGACATAGCCCATAACGCCCAGCCAGCCTTCTGTCGTTCAGCCTGATACTCCAGCCACCCCCGGCAGTACTGAAGCTGCCCTAGAAAATGAAGTCCTCACACTGTTGCACACACTTATAGACAACACAAAGCGCATAGAGCAGCAGCAACTGATCTTCATGAAATTTGTGGGGGAAGTCCAAGAAGCCTTTATGGCTTATCTCCTGCAGAAATTCCCTGATGACGGACCCATCCTGCCTCCATACCATGCAGAGCTTGCAGCAGCAGTCCCAGCAAGAGAAACGCCAAAAGCCGCCCGCCCTACTACCTGCTAGGTGCCCTCTCTAACGCACTAAAAACTTACTCCGCCACCACCGCATCCGACACAATGGCAGAATCCTCGAGGGGCACCAACAACACCATTCACCTGCTTGCACAACAGCGACAGTGGCAGACACTTCCTCATCAGAGGAGATTGAGCAGCAGTCGCTAGAGCCAGAAATAGCAGTGGTAGCAGCAACAGCAGCCATCCCCATGGCGATTGTCCCTCCAGCAGCACCCATAGAGGAAGGCACTAGGAAGAGGAAGCGGCACATCATAGCCGCCGAGCCTTTGGACTTTGAGACAGAGTCAGAAGAGAGCGAAGCACCTCCTGCCGCTCCCTCTACCGAACCTTAAGAAGAGCCTCATCATACACCAAAAAGTATCCAGCCGTCGCAGAAAGCAAAAACTTCACCGGCTAAGGCTGCTGCCAAGACATCTGTCGGCCGCCGCTTCGTCATCCATACCTCTTCCTCCTCTTCAGCAGAAAAGACTCAAGCCCCCTCTCAACCCTCAGCCAACTCTCAGCTCTTTCTTTTCTTGTCCTTTTCTTTATTTCATTTTTATTCTTTTTCTGTTTTCTTTTATTCATCTCTTGTATTTATTTTCTTTTATTATTTTTCTTTTTATATTTTGTGCATTGAGAACGGTTAATGCCCATCTCGGGTTTGGGGGGATAGCTCTCGCATCTTTTGTCTAGGCATACTTAGTTGCATATAGGTTGCATTGTACTTGCCTTAGTAATAATCGGAAAAGAAAATTTTGTCATATAACTTGTGCCTATGATAGGATAGTTGATTAATTATTTTCGCACCAAATTAAAATTGAACTTAATTTTGGGAAAAGCATGAAAAATGACTTAGAATTTTTTTCATTTTTGTCAAAAACTGTCAAACACCTATGTTACTTGTTGAATGTGTTAGAATATCTGATGAACACTACTTGTTTATTTTTAGAATTCTTTGCAAAAATTTAACAATAATTGCAGGTAGCCACCAAGGCAAGCAAAATAAATAGAAAAATACAGCACTGCCATGGCAACAAAAGTGAAAAAACAAAGGACATTGTTGTTTACCCTAGAGGTGCCCACAACAGGCTCTAGGAAGAATCATGTGCGAGGACACTCTGCTGCTATCAAAGTCCATGAATCTGAAAGCTTTGATGTGACGGACAAATTAGCATGAATGAATGAAAGTCTTCGCGGGATGACTCTACTCCAAGGGTTCGAGGTTTTGTAGTTTGCTCCTATCTTAACTTCAGACCTAGAAGAATAGTTGTGATCAGCTGAAGCCCTCACTATCATGATTAAAATATTGTGCTTAATTGTGCTGCTTTGGCAGCAACCTTATATCGTAACAACATATTTGTTTAATTCGTTATTATGCATATCCAGCCTGTACACAGTCATGCACACACTGTACTGGCATTAGAAATTAATTCTGAGTTATCTTTATGCTTAATTCTCCTCACTAATTTAATGTAGGTGCCACGGCCTTAAGGCATGAAATCAAGTTGAAAAACTGGTTTTTCTTTCTGATTATTATTAACGCAAGTATGTTAGGTTGCATTGCTTGAGGACAAGTAATAGTTCGAGTTTGGGGTGTGTAAAGTGTACATAAGTTCTATATTTCATGCACATTCCATATCATATTATTGTTGTTTTTAAGCTCATCTTAGGCATAATTAGGATCATGCATTGCATTTTACAGTATTTCTACACTTTACCTTGTTTTTATAAGATTATCTTTTATCTGGTGAAGAAGATATTGTTTTAGTGTATTTTTTGTTTTAGGTACTAATGACTGACAGAGGGAAAGAGGAGCTAAGGATGCAATGTTGAGGCAGCGGACCATGAAGTTGTACTAAAGCAGTTCCAACTGAAGACAGTAGCTGCCGAGTGTTGCCGACGCCGACCTTGCTCCCCACGACAGCTTACTAAGGAGTTGGAGAATCGGAGTGTGATCTGTAGAGCCAAAAACCCTTATTATATCGATGCTGACCACTTGATTTTTCGACGCTTGTAGCAACGGGCAGAGCCGCCGAATTGAAATCTCAAGATTACTTGCGGGCTAAGGCAACGTGATAAAGTCCACATTCAACTCAAAAAAGTCAGAGTTTAAAGTCACATTAAATGTGAAAAGCTACTTTTGAGGACTTCTACTTCAAGAAGGACTAGACCTAGTTATTTGTCTATAAATACTCATTGTATTTCTAGTTCAAATCATCTTGGGTTTTCTTTAGGCTTAGCTAGGGTTTTCTGCCGCCGCCATGTTCTAAATTTCCTTAGGGTTTGGGGTTATGATGTAATTTAGTTGTAAAAATGATTGTATTAGGGTTTTCAGTTGTTTTTAATAAAATATTCCGAGTTTACTTAATTCATGATCTTCACTTCTTCAATTAGTTCCAAAAGTCCAGTTGAAGAAATCAATTTGTTGGACATGAGAGTGTCAAACTCACGAAAGAATTAAGTACGGTCTCATCATGTCGAGGTGTTGACTAATTCGGCTTAGACATAAGTTCAAGTTTCAGCGCCTAAAAGAAGCAACCAAACGTCGACTGTCTGTGTTAGGTTTACGCTGAGATTGCTAGGTATTGCCTACATCACATGGTGACAGAATCCTTGCCTAGACATAGGAAGGATCACTTAAGAATTGCACCGCCGAAATTGGAGTATCTACCAGACTTGCCGCCAAGACTTTTCTCCATTCCACCTGTCGAGACAACAAAAGTTGTAGAAGCAGAGATTCGCTGCGGCAACGAAAGGGTCGCAACCTCAATCCGCCAGTACCCACCGAGGCAGCATATCGTGGCAGCTCAAAACAACTTAGCCTATACAACACAGTTTCACACTAAGGAGCAACATAACCCTGCCCGCTCTCTCAACTTGATCACTTACTGAGCTACATTTGTCTTACCCAATCTATCGACCAAATCTCTCCCTATCATCAATCTCATCACTATCTTTATTTTATTTGTGTTCTTATATTTCCACATGTGAGATTTAATTGCGCATTTACTAAATCTTTGTGCAGGAAACCATTCAAAGGAGTTGTTCCAATCCCTGTGGGAGAATATATCTTTTATACTATAACTTGACAAGAGTGTGCACTTGCGCTCATAAATAGAGAACACCTAGACGCTCTACAAGTTTTTGGCACCATTGCTGGGGATTGGCAACAATAACTACGTTTGCATTTCTGCACTTCTATTTTAGTGTTTGCACATTAATTCTCTTTTTATTTTTATTGCTAAAAAAAGCCTCTTTGTTATATTTGGTGTATGTCCTGCCAGGGCAGCAAGGATGGCAGCAACATCTACCTGAGGAGGGGAAGGACATGCCCAGATGAAAAATCAAACATAAAGCCCTCAGGAAGTGGTTATGCTTGGGAAAAGTGCAACCCGACATAACCTAAGTTTTAATTTTTATTATTTTGCATTAGGATTAGATTTAATTTTTGCATTTAATTTATTTTAGGTTAGGAATGAAGGAAAGATCAAGAAAGATGAGAGAATAAAGGCGAAGCCCAACAATCGGCCAAGGCAGCCCAAGGCAGGTGAGCATAACGGCTAGTAGCTTCATAAAAGCCACCCGCAACAGCTATATTTGCCACAGCGAGTGGAACGGATATCTATGTAACGGCTAGAATCCCGTTATTCGCACCGCAATAATTGTCGCCCGTTGACAGCGTGCCAGCCAAGGCAGTGGAGAGAAGCGGCTATATAAAGCCAACTATTCTCCCCCCCCCCCCCCTCTGTTATTCACTTTGCTTTCTCATTTACTCTCAAATCTTTCTGCTATCTTTGCTTCCAAGATTTCCCTTTATTTTCTTTCACGTTCTTGTTTCTTTCTTTAGGAAAAACAACCATCTCACATCTATGGCCACATCACAGCAAACTGCCGCCACAACCAACCCCCCTTTCAAAAGGTTCTTGATCCCAGCTGTCGAGGAAACCTACAAGAAATACTACAAAGAGCGGCAACTATGGGAGGAAATGGGTTTCCAATATACCAAATCTGATGAGGATTTTGGCTTGGAGCCCTCCCTATTCGAAAGGATCCACAACATGGGATGGGACCAGTTCGCACGGCAACCAGAAGGAATCAACAGCAACCATGTGCGAGAGTTCTACGCCCACAAACCGACACCTTGAAAACCTTTCGTATAAGTCTGCGGAGAAGGTGTCAAATTTACAACAGACATGATCAACAACTTCTACAACATAGAAGTCTGCAGGAACCACATGAAGAATGAGAGTCCTACCTAACGGCAGCTGATTACAACAAAATCAAGAGATAGATCTGTATGCCAAACACCAAGTGGCTAACAGGCAAGAACAATGGGTCAGTCAACCGCCACGACTTGCTGCCAGAGGCAGCCCTTTGGAGTAACTTCGTCCAACGTCGCCTGATGCCCACCACGCACGGATCGGCAGTCAACAGGCCGTGACTCGCCCTTATCTACAGCATCATGAAGGGGCGACAAATCAATGTTGGCGAAGTGATCCTAAGGGAGATCCATGCCCATGCAGAAAAGCCAAACGCCAAGGGACCCCTCTTCTTCCTTGCACTCATCACAGGCCTTTGCGCCAATTTTCGCGTGCCGCGGCACCCAAAAGACAAAATTCTTCCTACCGATGAAGGATGGACAAGTAGGGTACGCCAACAGATGATGCAGAACTCGAAGCCAGACACACCTTCCACCGCCCAGCCACCGTCCCAAGCTGCCACCACCCCATCCACAGCAAGCAGTACTGAAGCTGCCCTCTCGTCCGCCGTGATCCCCTGCTGCGCAGCCTAGTGGAAAGCTGCCAAAGGATCAAGCACAAACATGTGATCTTCACCAAATATGTGACAGACGTGCAAGACGCCTTCGTGGCCTACTTGCTTGACAAGTACCAAGACGGCGGCCCTTAGTTGCCTGCTTTCCCAACGAAGTTAGCAGCCTCCAAGCCAGTTTATATAACACCCAGGCCAGTTGTTACTCTTGCCACCACCGACAGCGAGGGGCCGCACATCCGCCCCAAAAGAATGACCTCTCCAACACCCATCCAGCCATACGACCTCTCCTCCTCATCCGAATCAAAAAAAGGAGGAGGAGACCACCGCTGCCTCCCTAGTAGCAAAAGAGGCTACTGCCAAAGATACCGGCTACTCAGACATGGAGATATCAAACTCCCTTGATGACGAACCGGCAGAGGCAACAAGAAAGAGAAAGCGGCCGACCGCAGAACCAAAGGGTGGGGGACCTGAAGGACCATCCAAGAAAACCACCCCCAACTGCATCCAGCCGCCGCTTAGCAAGAAGAAGAGCGCGACCAACAAACCATCTGCTACGCGCCGCCTAGTCCTGCCCGCTTCCTCAGCATCCTCCTCTTATACAGCGGCAACAGAGGGGAACTCCGCCAGTCTATAGCACCATTTTATTTTTTTATTTTTTTATGTTTTATGTTATTTTTCCATTTTTCTTTTTTCTGCTTTTTTTCTTTTATATTTTATTTTCTATTTTTGTTTTTTGTTTTGTGTAGATGCATCAAGAAAAATGTCAACCTTGAGTTTGAGGGGAACAGTCCTCTTTGTTTTAGGTTCATTTAGTAGTATTTAGGATCATATGTAAATTCTGCCCCCTAACACTTAATGAAATAGAAATCTTTAGTTTAAAAACTTGTACCTATGATTGATTAACCGGCTACTTATATTCGCACCATTCTAAAAACTTTTAATCTAACTATGGGAAGAAGCATGAGAAATACTTAGAAATTTTTTTCTTTCTGGCAATTATCTTTACACTTGTCTGTTAAATGCTGAATTTTTGCTCAAGTTATAAGTTTAACATTACCTGCCTTATTTAATGAAAATTCCTTGGTTAAATACAGGTTTTCCGCCACAACAGCACAGGGTAGCAAAGAAAAGATGATGAAAACCCTAGAGGTGCCCGAAACAGGCTCTAGGCAGGAAGTTTAAAAACCCTAGAGGTTCCCGAAACAGGCTCTAGGCAGGAAGTTTAAAAACCCTAGAGGTGCCCGAAACATGCTCTAGGAATAATCGTGAGCAAGGACACTCCGCTGCTATCAAAGTCCACGTATCTAAACCAAGTGACGAACAAATTAGCAAGAGTGAATGAAAGCCTTCACGAGATGAATCTATTCAAAGGGTCCGGAGTTTCGTGGAGTGCACCTATCTTAGCTTCAGACCTAGAGAATATTTGTGATGAGCTGAAGCCCTTAAAGCCATGATCAGAAAAATAGAAAAAAGTGCCAAATTGTGCTGCCAAGGCAGCAGCTAGTATCCTCTTTATTAATTTAATTACTTTAGGCATTCTTTGTTAACTTAGTAATTTCAGCATATTTAGCATGAACACAGACCCGCACACACTGCACTGGCATTAAGAAAATGTAAACCTAAGTTATTTCATGACATTCCATATCACTAACATAAAACATGTGCCACGGTCTTGAGGTAAGAAATCAAGTTAAAGGCTAATGTTTCTATTAATTTTGTGCAAGGGGCAGATTTACTAGCTAGGTTGCATTGCTTGAGGACAAGCAATAGTTCGAGTTTGGGGGTGTAGAGTGTCCATGAGTTCTATATTTTGTACACATTCCTTCCCTTATTGTTGTTGTTCTTACGTTCATTTAGACATATTTAGGTGCATTGCATGCATTATAACAGTATCTTCTCTTTTACCATACTTTTGTTGAATATTTTATGTTTGGTTGAGAAAAGTTAATGCTTTAGTTTAGTTTACATTTTCAGGTGTTGTAGCAAGGAGAGGACAGGAAAGCTGGAACAAAAGGAGCTGTACTGAAGCAGTTCCAGATAGGGGTGTTCATGGTAGGTTAACCGTACCGTTTAGCTTAAACGGTTGGTTAACCGTTGTAGCGGTTATTATTCGTAACTTAACCGTTACTAACTGTTAAGAAACGGTTAATCGTTGATTTTTTAAATGGTTAACCATTATAGTGGGTAACCGTTAAGGAACGGATCGGTTACAAGTTAACCTGAAACCTATTACGATTTTCTTTCTAAATGTTCATTATTTCTTTTTTAGAATAATAAATATATCTCTCCGATAAATATTGTATTATTTTTTAAAAAAAGTAACTTAAATAGAGAAATTTTAAACACGAACTTTATAATTAATTAAAATAAAGTACCTAAATGTTAACATATAGGTTAACCATTAACCGTCTTTTTTAGCGGTTCGATTAACCGAAACCGTTTAACCTTAACGGTTAAGTTAATTAACCTATAAAATGAACGGTTATACCAGTTAACGGTTACGATTTATTTTGTACACCCTTAGTTCCAAATGCTGCTGAAGCAGCATTGCTGCCAAGTGCCGCCCAGGCAGGAGATACACCGACTTAGCCAAGATGGGTCACGATTGAAAGAGGGCAATTTCCTAAGCCTAATGAGCCCAGTCTTGCAATTTTCTGAAGCATGTAGCGGCCTGTAGAGCAGATCCAAGATCGATAAGTAGGAGCACTTATCCTTACTTGCAGAAGAAGGCAACGTCCAATGAGTCCATATTTAAGTAAAAAAAGGAGTCTGTATTTAATGTCAATATAATTTAAGAACTTATACTTCAAGGAGGACTCAAACTTAGGTCACGAGCCCTATATATACCCAATGAATGTAAAGGTATAGGGGCACCTCGGAGAGATTGCATACTGAGAGAGTATAGATGGGGAGATAGCTAGATAGGTTGGAGCTGTTGGGGGTCGCGGCCCAACTCTCCTAGGGTTTAGGCGCGTGTATGTAAAGTAGTTTGTGAGAAACGGTTGTATTGGTTTTGAGTTGTTTTCAATAAAATTCCAAAGTTTGCTTAATCTATGCACTTCATTCTTTCAATAAGTCTACACCAGTCAGTTGAGAGAATCCATTTGTCGGGCACGAAAGTGCAAGGCTGACAAAAGGGTTAAGCACAGTCACAACATGTTGGGGCATGACTAACTTGGTTCTACACCAGTCCACAAGTTTCAGCAGCTAAGAGGGATCACCAATCGAATGGACTTGCATGTGTTAGGTTTATGCTGAGATTGCTAGGTATTGCCTACATCACGTAAGTGTTCGAGCATCCTTGCCTAGAAATAGGAAGGATCACTGTCGACTATCTCGTCGAACTTGGAATGTCTGTCAGACCTGCCGTCATGACTTATTTCCGTTCCACCTGTCGAGACAGCGAAAGTTGCAGTGATAGTGACCTGCTGCGGCCGCGTGAAGGGTTGTAGCTTGCCGCCCACCATACCCGCCGAGGCAGCAATTCATGGCAGCGCAAAATATACTCAAGCTTTACAATGCAGACCACACGCTACTGAGCTGCATTTGTCTTACCCAATCTATCGACCAAATCTCTCCCTATCATCCCTCTCATCACTATCTTTATTTTATTTGTGTTTTTATATTTCCACATCGTGAGATTTAATTGTGCATTTACTAAATATTTGTCCAGGAAACCATTCATAGGAGCTGCTCCAATCCCTATGGGAGACGATATCTTTTATACTATAACTTGACAAGAGTGTGCACTTGCGCTCATAAATAGAGAACACCTAGACGCTCTATAGTGAGCGCTTCTGTTATGGTTTGGTAAAGGATGTGAAAACTTACATGTTAGCTTCTGACTACGTGGATTTGATGTTTTGGTCAGTCGGGCCAAAGACATCAGGCAAAAGTTGGGTTTGTCTTCTCGTGCTAGTAGTTCTAACTCAGGGAAGAGGCACAACCAGTGAGACAGAGGTGATGCCAAGAGGCACAAGTATAGTAGGCATCATTATGATCATAGGTGTGGGGGTGGTAACCCAGGTCGTAGCCATCAGGGCCAAAGAGTTGTTGCTCGTACTCCAGAGTGTGCTAGATGCAGGAGACATCATACGGGTGAGTGTTGGGGTGTGCCTGGTACAGTGGTACATGCTGGAACTGTGGATCTTGCGATCATTTGAGGCGTAACTGTCCTCATCCGGTTAGAGCAGTTGATCATCAAAGAGGCTGTGGGTGCGGTCAAGGTAACTTCCAGCCGAGGATTGAGGCTCTGAGGAACGTGGCCCATGTTATTGCAGTTCAGCCAGAGGGCGGTGGACCAGCTAGAGTGTTTGCACAAAAAGAGGTCGGGAACGACACAGATGTTATTGTAGGTAATTTCATGTTACAGTCTATGTCATTGCTTTCCTTGGTTTATTCTGGTTCTACACATTCATATATTCTGAGTGAGCATGCGAAATTGTTGGACATCCCTGTTGAGATATTAGATGTAGGAATGCATGTGACTAGCTCTTTTGGTGAGACTATTGTGGTTAGACGGATGTATAGGAGGTGTCCGTTGGTGATTCAAGGTCATGTATTTCTGGTTGATATGATGGAGCTACCGTTCTATGGTTTTGATATTATTCTGGGTATGGATTGGCTTGTTGAGCATAGAGCTAGGGTGGACTTTGAGACAAAAAGGATTATATTGAAGCTTGTGGATGACTACGAGGTAGTTGTAGTAGGCGAGAACATTAAGTTCTTGTCGAATGTTATTTCAGCTCTAGAGGCTCATAAGTTGATGAACTTTGGTTGTCAAGCATATTTGGCCTATGTGATGAATCCTAACATGAGTGAGGTCAGACCAAAGGACATTGGGACAGTTTGTGATTTTCCAGAGGTATTTCCGGAAGAATTGCTTGGTTTGCCTCTTAATAGAGAGGTAGAGTTTGCTATTGAGACTATCTCTGACTCTGATCCTGTGTCGATTTCTTCGTACCGTATGGCCCCAAAAGAAATGAAAGAGTTGAAGAATCAGCTTCAGGAGTTGCTAGACCGTGGTTTCATTAGGCCTAGTATTTTGACGTGGGGTGCCCCAGTATTGTTTGTAAAGAAAAATGATGGTAGTATGAGGATGTGCATCGACTATAGACAACTAAACCAGCTAACAGTAAAGAACAAGTACCCTTTGTCGCGTATTGATGATTTATTTGATCAGTTGAGAGGGGCATCAGTATTTTCGAAGATTGATTTGAGATCAGGGTGTTATCAGTTGAAGGTGAAGATGTTGATGTGTCGAAGACAGCTTTCAAGACTAGGTATGGACATTATGAACTTCTGGTAATGCCATTTGGGTTAACTAATGCACAAACAACTTTCATGGATATGATGAATAGGGTGTTTCATGAGTACTTGGATCGGTTTGTAGTAGTGTTTATTGATGACATTATTGTGTATTCACGGTCCGAGGAAGAACACAATGAGCATTTGCGGTTAGTGCTACAGACGTTGTTAAGTAATCAGCTTTATGCCAAATTGAGCAAATGTGAGTTTTAGATCAGAGAAGTTGTATTTCTTGGTCATATTGTATCAGTCGAGGGGATTAGAGTTGATCCTAAGAAAATAGAAGCTATTGTGGAATGGAAGCAACCGAATACCGTAACCGAAATTTGAAGTTTCCTAGGTTTAGCAGGTCACTATAGGAGGTTTGTAGATGGTTTCTCTAGGGTGGTTGCCCCACTGACAAAATTGTTGCAAAAGGGTGTTAGACTTGAGTGGACACATTCAAGGCAGCAAGTCTTTGAGAAATTGAAAGAAGCTTTGACTAAAGCTCTAGTTCTAGTTCAACCAGTGTCAAGGAAGGAGTTCATAATCTTCAATGATGCTTCGTATGTGGGCTTAGGTTGTGTCATGATGCAAGAAAGAAGAGTTGTTGTCTATGCTTCTAGACAACTAAAGGTGCATGAGAAGAACTACCCTACACATGACATTGAGTTGGTCGCAGTTGTGTTTGTATTGAAGATTTGGCGACATTATTTGTATAGTGAGAAGTGCATATTTTACACGGATCATAAGAGCTTGAAGTATTTGATGAGACAGAAAGAAATAAATTTGAGACAGCGAAGGTGGTTAGAATTACTTAAAGACTATGATTTTACCATTGAGTACCATCTGGGTAAAGAAAATGTGGTAGCCAATGCCTTGAGCAGAAAAGTGGCAGTGGAATTGTGAGCTATATTTGCTAGATTAAGTGTGTCAGAGGATGGTGGCTTAGTGACTGAATTGCAAGTGAAGCCTTCTTTAATTCAGTTGATTCATGAGAAACAGTTGCGAGACAGATCTTTAGTTGCTCATGTACAAGACATTGCTGAAGGTAAGCCGACTGATTTTTGTTTCAATGATGATGGGATTTTGTGTTTCAAGAGCAAGGTAGTTGTCCCGGAAGATAGTGAGTTAAGACGCACCATTTTGACTGAAGCACATTGTAGTCCGTTTACTATGCATCTGGGTAGTACAAAGATGTATCGTGATCTGAAAAATGAGTACATCTGGGTTGGTTTGAAGAAGGATGTGGCCGAATTTGTAAGTAAGTGCATGGTATGTCAGAGAGTGAAAGCGGAACATCAAGTTCCATCAGGTTTGTTGCAACCGTTGAGGATTCCTGAATAGAAGTGGGAAAGAATCACCATGGACTTTGTATCAAGTTTGCCCTTATCACCAACTAAGAAGAATTCAGTTTGGGTGATAGTTGATCGATTTACAAAATGTGCTCATTTCTTGCCTGTTCATACTACATACTCTTTAGATAAATTGGCCGAATTGTATATTCGTGAGATTGTGAGATTGCATGGTGTTTCGAAGTCGATTGTGTCTGATAGAGATCCAAGGTTTACAACTAGATTTGGGGTTGTTTGCATAATACTTTGGGTTCTCGTTTGAATTTCAGTACATCTTATCATCCTCAATCGGACGGTCAGTCAGAATGGGTGATTCAGATTTTAGAAGACATGTTGAGGTGTTGTATCATTGATTTTCAGGGCTCATGGGAGAAACATATACCATTAGTAGAGTTTGCGTACAATAACAGTTATCAGTCGAGTATTCAGATGGCTCCTTATGAGGCTCTGTATGGTAGGAGATGTAGAACACATGTGTGTTGGGCTGAAGCCGGTCAGAGGTTGGTAGAGATACCAGATATTTTAAAGGGTACTACCGAGAAAGTGAAATTGATTTGTGATCGTTTGAAGGCAGCTACGGATAGACAGAAATCTTATGTCGGCTTGAAGAGAAAAGAGGTTGAGTATGCGGTGGGAGATAGAGTATTCTTGAAAGTTTCGTCATGGAAGAAAGTGGTGAGGTTTGGTAGAAAAAGGAAATTAAGTCTGAGGTTTATCGTTTTGTATGAGATAGTTGAGAGGATTGGACCGGTTGCTTATAGATTGAGGTTGCCTTCTGAGCTTGAGAAGATTCATGATGTGTTCCATGTTTCTATGCTTCGAAAGTATCAGTCAGATCTGTCACACGTTATGCCTGTAGAAGAGATTGAGTTGAGTCCAGATTTGTCCTACAATGAAGAACTAGTTGAGAACCTAGCATTTGACAGCAAAGTGTTGCGTGGTAGAGCTATTGATCTCGTTAAGGTAAAGTGGCTACATCGTGATGTCGAGGAAGCCACCTATGAGAGAATGAATGACATGAAGAAATAGTTTCCGCATCTTTTCTCGTCAGGTAAATTTTGAGGATGAAATTTCTTAAGTGGGGGAGATTTGTAACACCCCAATTTTGGGGCTAGATGTCGCGGAGGTGGATTTTGTTATTCGATGAGTTAGTTTGGCATTTTGGGTTTTGACCAGGGAAAATCCTCTTCGGTTATTCCTAAAAAGTTGGGAATAATTTCTAAAATTACTATATACTAAGTATAAGAGTTTTGTGAAAACAAAATCAATTTTAAAAGGTTGAGATTTCGGTCTAGTGACCAAACTGCAAGTTTTCAAAAGTTGATGGCCATTTTGTAAAATCAGCCAAAAATGTGGTTCTAGTTTTTAATTAAACTCAAACCTATTTTAAAAGGGTTTCATAACAAAAAGAATGGTTTTTGAATCAGCCTCGTCTTCCATTTTCACGTTAGTTCTTAAAAACCAAGACACCATTGAAGCATTTTCAACCCAAGAAATTACCCATCAAGGTTTTGGGAGGTAAACTTGATTTCATCTTGTTTTTCTTTAATTAAACTTGTTTTATTAGTTTTCTATCAATACCAAATGGTTTACCCCTTTTGATTTAAAGGTTCAAGTTTGAAATAAAATGGGTTTTTAGAAGATTTTCGTTCAAATGGCTTAGGTTGGGTTTTGGAATGTTTTTGAAGGGTTTTTTGGTGTTTAAATAATGTTTATAGGAAGGAAGGATCATAAGGAAACTGAAACTTGAAGTTTGTGTGGAGTTTGGTATGAAAAATCTTGAGTTTAAGCTTGATTTCGGGTTTTTAATGGCAACATTGATTTTGGCATGTTTAAGTTGCTGATTTTGATGTTAATAGATGAGTTTTTGATGGTTGAAATGTTGGGTAATGGTTGGGTTTGTTTTTTAGACGTTTTAGAAGTGATTTTGATGATTTTTGGTATTGGATTGTTGGGTATTTGAGAGTAATTGTTGGATTTCAGTGTTGCTGCAAGTTTGGAAGCTTAATTGGGTGTTAATACTCTGTTTTAACTTGTTTAGAAACAGGGGATTCTAGTTTGGGAGCAAATCCGGGTGATCGTTAGCTATTGGTGGGTTTCGACTTGTTAGAACGAGTTTATCGGTGTGTGGAATTGTTTTAAAGCATTTGGAAATGTTCAAAGATAATTTTTTGGGTTTAGATTGGGCTTGGTAAGCCAATCTAAACTCAAGAGTAAGTGATTTTACATTTCACCATGTTTTTGATATTGTGTGTTGTGCTATAAAATTTCAGTAAGACTCGTGTTTGTTGCCTATTGTTTTTCCTACCTTTAATGCATATGTTATGTTGTGAGCATGCTTATGTTGTTGTTGTAAGATTTTAAGATATGTGTGTTGGCAAATGCATGCTTGGTATGAAAACGTTGGTAAGAGTAAGATGTGGTAAGATGGGCTTGATAGCCATATGAGTTTGGTAAGTTAGACCTTTGTTAGAATATTGGCATAAGTTAGAATCTTTATCGGATATAGTTGATCGATCAACTAGGATTAATGTGCACATGTAAGACTTGTAAGACAAAACTTGCATACGTGTAAGAAAAATTCGTACGTGTAAGAAAATTTGGTCGTGTCAGACAAATTCGTACGTGTAAGATTAGCTTGGGCGCAGTGATTGAGTTTACTCTCATCGACGTCCTGTAAGACTTGTAAGATTGTAAGAAATTCGTATATCCGGGTATTGTTGTTAATTATGTCAATATGTTACTTTTCTCTTTTGTACGACTTTTGTTACATTATGGTAAGTTGGGTTAAGGTTTGGTAAGGCCTTGAAAGTGTAAGTTGTGCTTTTGTAAGAATGGTTGAATGGTAAGTCGATCTTGTTGGTTATTATGTTGTTGTAAGATGATGTATGCCCATTTTTGGTTTGGTAAAGGTTTTGGTTTTCAAAGCTCTAATTGATTTTAAAACTGCATTGTTGTTGTTCGATTTTGAGCTCCGCTCACTAAGCTTAAATGCTTACGCTCTCTTTTCTAACAATGCAGATCATTAGAGTTCCGGGCGACAAGCAAGCAAGGAGAGCAAGGCCTTTTCTTTTCCACTTTAGCTCAAGTATGAGTTTTAAGTTTGTAATAATACTACTAGCAATGGGGATGCTATGTTTTATGTTTGGGCTTGATGTTTTAAAGATGTTTGGTTTGAGACAAGTTTGTTATGACCCTATGATGTTGTGTGAAGTTTAGTTTTGTTGTTTTTATGCTTATCTTACGTTTTGACCTCTTATGCATATGTGGATCATCATATGTCTCGTTCTTGTTTAATCAAAGTGTTAGAATTCTCTCGTTTGTTGTTGTTAAGCCCTTTGCCAGCAAAATGCTTGTTAAGTGGATACTTTGTTGTATGTGTATTGTTGGGTATTGATTAGCATGCTTGGAGGTGCCTAAAAAGTGTTTTAGAACCAATCTAAAGGCAAGTGTTTCGAAAGGGGCACCAACATTTCAGAACGCCTTTGCATTTTTGCCTTGGCATTACGAAACGGGCTTCCCCATTCCAAAATGTTTGCTCTCTGGAAAATCCTGGTGAAGACCTGTTCCGAAACAGACTCTTTGGTTTCGAAACGGTGGTCGTTATTTTCGGTTAAAGGCATCTTCTATGTTTGTTTTTCTTGCGTTTTGGTCTTCGGTTGACGTGATATCAATCGAAAGAGTTCGAGTTGTTGTTTTGAGCTGCATTTCATCATGTGAGCATGAAATTGACTTAATCTCAAAGTTGTAACCTTAATTTCATGTTAGGCCCTTTTTATTTTAGAATCGCATTTTGGTCCTTGCCTGCTCGGTCGATCGTTCGATGCTTGTTGTTCGTGTTTTTATCCGTCGTGAGTGTTTCACACCTAAGTTATAAATGAACATCTAGAAAAGATAAATAAAAAAGGGGTGTTTTCTCTTTTAGGGTTGCTCACCGAAGAGAAACCTTCAGGTTTTTCATCGAGTAGCCCTGTGTGACCACCTTGGGTCGGCCTGGTGGCTAGGCCGGGCCGAGGGGGTTACATTCTTCAGGGCTAAGGATTGTTCCTCATGTCGTTATCCCTATAGTTGAGATTTTTTAGTCTCTCCCTTGGACCATATTTGTATGTTCAAGCCAAAAATAAATGTGTTATAGATGTACCCAACTTTGTGTTTAATGCATATGTTTAGCCTAAATGCATGATGACTTAAATGCATGTACGATGCATACATCATATGTGAATGAGAGATTCTGTTTTGCCCCTCAAAAGGATGCCCCTAACTCTATGGTGATCAGATCTTTTCTTCTGATTAAATAGTGCTCGGTGCCTTGTATGTAAGGATGCCCTATCTTTTCTTGGGTTCGATCATTTTTTTGGATTACTTCCTCGGGTGAATGCCCCAATATTTTTTCTAAGACTGCTTTTGAAGCGAACTCGAAGCTTGAAGTATGTTTTCACCTTTTCTTGAAGGGCTTTTATTTATTTAAAATAAAATTAAGAGTAATTTGATATAATAGGTAACTAACAAGGACCAAATATGTAATTATACACATTTTACTTTAATGGCCACGTCACCTTTCCGTTAGCTTTTAACGGTCGATGATCAAAATATGTCCATTTAAATAGTTGAGTGGTCAAATTTTAAAATTTTTAGTTAGGTGGTCAAAACAGGTCGCGACCAATAGTTAGGTGGTCACTGGAGTAGTTTACCCATATATTTATTACAAAAACATGCCAATAAATATATATTACCTATATCTAAGCTAACATTAAAATAAATACAAAGATAAAAATTAAAACTTACCCTACTAGAAGCTTGAATGAAAATTTTCGACTAATCTCTAATAAGATATTCGCATCACCTAACCATAGTAAAAAAATAATGTGAACGAATCTTTAACAGAACCTCGATCAAATGATTGATAGAACCATTGGGGAATCCGGTGAGAGCACTGCTCTCACTTCGAATGGGCAATGCCCTTGCCATTTCACTAATGGTTGTCTTTTCATTCTTTGACCCCCCCCCCCCTTTTATAGGCAATTGGGGGTGATGATTTACTCTTGTTTTTTTTTTTTTTTTTTGCTTTTTTTCTTCTTACTTTTTTATTATTATAATAAAATATGATAATAGATATGATAATACTATTCAACAAAAATGAGTGATTATAGCTTTGACATAAAATGAAAATTACGTCTGTTTTTTGTAATAATAATTTTAGATGCTATCCTTACCATTATATAACGATCACTATTTAAATCTAACCGTTAATGACAATGGATGAAGTATTTCTTAGGTCTTATAGTTATATTGGTCTTTGTAATGGCACTGCAAACAGGTTTTTGAAAATCCGAAGCGCACAATGCATCTTTAGCTCTTCATGTCTCCTGAGTTTTCACCGGATTCTAGAATCCAGCCCCTTCCTGGCACAGATTGTCTCCGGGCATGTGAAACGAACCCGAGAACATAGCCGACGAAACCCCCAAGCACCAAGAACGAGTTGTGGTGCCAAGGTTGTGACGGTCTTTCATCCCGGCCGCACTAATGCCTACAATCAGCAGGGTGCTAGTTTCGCCAATGTTCGATTAACTTCGCAATCGTATTATGTAGGGTCGAAGTAAAGAATTCTTATATGACACTGTTTGCTGTTGTTGATCGGACAGGCGTACCGTTTTGAGCATTCCGAACGGGGTCCATCTGCTTTGGCAATTGAAGAAGTAGCTTGGGGTTTCGCTCGCTATGCAGCCATTTCTCAAGTGAACGAATCATGATAATATGCTACAATTATCTTTATACTAAGTACTTGTTGTTGAGAAGTACTTTTTGTTGCTTTGTGTTGCAGGGCAGTGTATTGGTTGATTAAAATAAAAATTCTTATTATCAAAAATCATTTTTAATATTTATTAAAAAATCAAATTAATTGAATGCCTAAATAAAAATGGCTAATTTTTTTAAATTTAGACTAAATTAATTGAATGTATAAATATAGAAGACTCAATGTGTTATTATGTTAATTTTTGTTAACTGTCACGTACTGGTTAAATTAATTAAATGTATAAATAGTCGAATGACCATTTATATAGTTTGCCCAGTATAAATTTATATCGGTTGATCAAGCTGCTTATCTTTGCTCCCTTATTTCCCTTTATGTCTTGAGTTTTAGACTCACTAAGAGCACTCTCATTCCTTTCTCTAGAGTCCCCCTTACCCCTCTCCTCTAGGTAGGATTAGGATTAAAATTAAGATTTGTCAAAAAAAATATTTTGATACACAAGCTTGTAAGTTTACACAAGCCTTTCAATTTTAATGTTTAGAGATTTATATTGTGATTTAGTGTTTAGTGGTTTATGTTGTAGAGTGTAGAATTTAAGGTTTATGGTTAAAATTTAATGTTTAGGGTTTAGATTTTATGGTGGTAGGACTAGGGATTTATGTTGTAAATTTTATAATTTAAATATAAGAGTTGTGTAAAAAAATTATACAGTATTAAGATTAAATGTATAATCATACAAATTTCTTAATTGTCATATTATTATTTTTGTTAAATAATAACGATCAATGACTTGATTGATATTATTTAAATAATCATATAATTTAATTGATAAAATTTAATCATCAATAATCAAAATAGTGTTGTGAACAACATAATGAAGAACAACGAACAAGTATAAAAGAATAAAGAGATGAGAGAAAGAGGGAGATTTGTATTATTCTCAAATATAGACTTGTGTATGCAATGCCTTCAATGAATCATCTATTTATAGGCATAAGAAGTCATAATACATTAAACTCTAATTAATAAAGATAATATTTCTAATAATAAATAAATCAAACTCCTTAGATAAAGTTCTAATAATGATAGACATCCACATAGATAAATATTCATAACACTCCCACTTGGATGTCTATGAAGATAATGTGCCTCGTTAAAACCTTACTAAGATAAAAACTCAGTGAGAAAAAAATTTCATTAGTGAAGGAAAAAGAGTACACACATCTTTAATACGCATAACATGTTGCCTCATTAAAAACCTTACCAGGAAAACTCATTGGGACAAAACCTTGGTTAAGGGAAAAAGAGTGCAACGCGTATTTACTCCCTCTCTTGAAAACATCACAGAAGATCTTTGAATCTTCATAATTCAATCTTGAATATTATTTTTCTAAAGATCGTGAGGGATGAAACTTTGGAGTAATATGTTCCATGATGTATCCACTTTCAAACTGAGATATACATCTTGCATAATCTTCGCACAAGGTAGCTTTTATCATATCTTGTAAAAGTAAATCCACATATCTTTTGGATATATTGGGTCAATGATCTTAGCCAAACACATTTTTGGCTTGCCTCGTGCATAACAATTATTTCTACGATATTTGATGAGGCATCAACAAATGTTTGAAGATCTAAATGTAATGATCTTTGTATATCCATGGATATTGCTTGACCAACTAATATATGGTGCTTCAAAACCAAGAAAAGATATAATTATCTTTATTCACATTCAACAATCTTACAACTATTGGGATACTCAATAGATATGCTCTATTCATATTGAATTTTCTTTAAGATTCTTTCAGCTTATGTCTATTCATAGACAAAAAGAAATATATAAAAATGCTCGATTTTCAGGTAGAGATAAACTTGATGTCAAAATTCAAGTACTTGTATTGAAAGTACTTCACGAGTTTCCAATTTGAAGCTCTTTAGGAGTTCTAAAATTATCATAATGGATCTTGATCTAAACTCCTTTATAAAATACATAGGAAAATCTGATCATTCTTATAGTATTTTCTCAATTAGTATTCACTAAGGCGATTATACCAAATGCGCCAAAATATTCATGAGACATGTCTAAATGCTTCTAGCATTTTAAATCATTCAAAGATAAATATGGATCCACAAATAATTAGACGAATGCAAAAAAATTCATAACTGCCAAAGTAATTGCATCCACCATGAAGTAATTAAAACTTTTCATAAATCATAGTTCAAGTCGTATTTACGACTACTTATTTGTGTCTCACTTGCATTACACCTTTAGGTGTTTGGACTGTTGGTTCAAATACTTCTATTTTAGAAGTTCAAAGCGTCTTTCAACATAGACCAATTCAATATATATACTTCTGGATAGATTTTATACAAGATCCTCGATTTCTTTCTTTACTTCTATAGAAGTATTTTATGTAAAATTGTTTGTAAAATCGTTGTCGACAACTTTCCAATTTTCTGGTTCCATTCTTGTAATGACATAACTCATCGAGATCTCTTCAAGATTTCAATCTTTATTTCAGGTACCTGAAACTCTTCAAGAGTTTTATTATTAGTTATGTCTTGGGCCTCTTCAGGAGCACCCGCCTCCAATATATGACCATCTCATAATACTTTTCATTTACGAGAATTTTGATCATTGAAACCATTTCAACTATCATGCTTCAAGCATGATTTACATCCACTTGCTCTAACATGTAATTTAAACTTAGAGCATTTCAGCTGGTATATGAGACTTAATTACTCTCATTGGGCCAGTAAATATGTCTGGCAGTTGACATGAAATAACATGAATTATCTTATGAACTTTTAGTTAATATTCGAGGATTTAAATAATGATAATTCATTTCCTTTTTTATCCAGTTGATTATTCTCTCCCCCTGATGTTGAGAAAAATCATCTAATAAATGATTCTCCAATTAATGTTTAGAATTTAAACATAAAAGGAGACTCGTACTCAATATATATTCTCAACCTTTTTTACTTGCCCATTTTGTGCGTTATGGTGGAGCAATTCAACAATATATCGCACATTCAAAAATTCAAAAATGGGAAATATGACTTCTGACCAAAAGTCAAATCATAATGGGGAGTTTATTATAACTCGTTGGTTTGATGCGTATAAGTGTTGCTATATGGAAATACCATATAAATAATAGATGTTTTATTCTCACGGTTTAGCTATTAAATAGGATGCATCCAATTAAAAATTTGTTAAACTGTATTTTTCATAATCAATAGGCTTTGTAACAACTGATATAGCCTAAAATATAAACCCACTAGCTTTTCAAGACGAATAGTCTAATTGCATAATCTGAATCTTTTTAGAATCAATCTCACAAACTTCTGGTTGTAAATCAATAAAACAATGTAGATGCATCTACTAAAATCATATAAAACTTTTCACATTTGTGGATATATGGGCTCATATTTCGTTCAGATATGCAAGACATACAGTCTCAACTTTAGTACAAGAACTTTAAGTTCTAATTCTTTTGATAAGTGGGATCATCTATATCCTTTGGGAACAAACAACACAAGAACTTCAGGTTCTTTTAATAAGTGGAATTTAATCAATTCCTTTAAGTAACACAAGAACTCCGCGTCCTTTAATAAGTGGAATTTAATTCATTCCTTTGAGAATAAACACCACAAGAACTACATGTTCTTTTAATACATGTGCATGTAAATCTCAATAACTTCTGCACCATTATTGATCAGGATGGTCTAACCGATCATGCCAACTATATATATATATATATATATATATATATATATATATATATATATATATATATATATATATGTATGTATATATCTCTGAATTTGTAAACTCCTTGTTTACTATAACATGTAATTCAATCTCACTCGTACATGTCTAGTACGACCATCAAAACTGTTTCTTTAAATAGGAATATATTTAGTCATTTCGGAGCTTTCAATTGAAATTATCTTTTGGTAGCAATATATAGCTCTTCTAGAGCTTTCAACTGATTTTTTGGCTACAAAAACTTATATCCATATTGGCTTATTTCAAATGTCAATTGATAACATATGTTATCTATAATTCCCAAAGGGATAGTTTGCGAACTCAAATTGCTCTCTTAAAATTTTTACTTATAGTGGTGACGATATTATTACCATTAGTGGTAATTATTGCAATATTCGCAATTCTGCACTTTTCATAATGTGCTTTCTCTCAAGAATTTATTGCTCTTCTAGAGCATCAATATTTTCAGTACTTTGAGATATAGTACTCACATTATTCTTTTGCATTTAAATGGGAAAATATATCTTATGCTTATGTTGAGCATAAATCGTCACCATAGATTGTATTTGACAAGTAATCATGTTAAACAAAATAAATAAATATCATAATATATAAATATAAATATAAAACGTAAATAATTAATGTGTGTAAAATAAATAAACGTAAAGTAAAATAAATAAATAATTCTCTTCAAAGTTATGAGAATAATTAGAAGATGGTTTATTCCTTTCGAGGGTTATAAGAAAATCAACAACGTCCAAAAGAGTTGGACCAACAATGTCCAAATAAAGTTAGACCAGTATCATCTTCTTTATGTTTCACAAACAAAATTTGCTTCTATTTTCTTTCCTTTATCATTCAATGATTCTTAATTTTTCAACGTACAACACGTACGAGACTAATGGTTTATAACATCGCATTGGTAATAAGAAGAGTTTTACTTCAATAGAATGATCTTTATCACTCTTGTCATCCTTATAACCTCATTACCGGTGGGTAGAAGTATTCTTAAAATGACCATATTTTTCATGTCTATATTTATAGCCTCAACCACGATCACAACTTCTAATGTGGTTTTTATTCCTTCCATAATATAATCTCACATTCACTTCAGGGAATAGAGTAGAGCCAGTGAGCCTTTAAAACCTTTTTCACATATCCTTGTCACAGAGAACAAAGATTTAACCCTCGTACGCGGCATTGTTAAATATGTCTATAAGGTCCTTTAAAAACTTTCTTTGAGATCAGTAGCCCCTCAGAACGGGATGTCCAACCAATATACTTGGATTATATCGACATTATATCTCTAATTGAATAATGATTTACCATGTTTGCATTCACTTCAGTGAATGAAACAATTTCAATAATTGCATGGAATAAACATCGTGCTTGCATTCACTTCAGGGAATGCCCCATCATTGATAATTACATGGAATAAACATCATGCTTTGCATTCACTTCAGGGAATGCCTCCCATAAAACTTTTTGGATCAAGACGAATTTTCGTAACTTGAAGTTGGGAGAAGTCTATGGTCGAGTTTTTTAACGAAGAAGAAATATTACTTTCGAGCAAATATAGATTTTATAATAATCTTCTTGTAAATTCAAAATCATCATGATTTATCGCACTTTAAAACCATATTTTAAAGGATAAAAATAAAAAATAGAGTTTACTAATATTGTGTTTCCTCTCGAGGACGATTGTGACATAGCGAACAGCTAAGACAGCTTCTCATAATCTCTTTATATCATGATACTTTCCAACTCATTTAAAGACGTGTAAAACTCAAAACACGATTAAAAATATTAAATCTCATCATTAGAATAAAATATTGGTATAAAAAATAACCAAATCTATCAAATTAACATATGTAACTAACAATATTATCAATAATATTATAATATCATTATTAAAGATGTTGTCAAACATGAATACCATAACCAATTCCTCACTTTTTTCGATTTGTTTAACATTTATTGAAGCCATATAATAATACATATATAAGGATTACGAGTAGTCATGATTTATTTATAAAAAATGTACCAACATATTATCGATCAAAATAAATAATTCATGGCATGAAATTATTCAATATCATAATAAAAAAATAATCAACTAACATAAAAAAATATTTATATGAAATTGTGGTGAATTGACCTGATTAAAAATTGTATCTTTTATCGTCTAGATCTCGAATGAAAAATCATGGTTGATGAATATGATCCTCGATGCAAAGAACTTATTGTTCTTGAGCGAGTCGTGCTGATAACGTGTTGTGAACAAAATAATGAAGAACAACGAACAAGTATAAAAGAATAAAGAGATGAGAGAAAGAGGGAGATTTGTATTATTCTCAAATATAGACTTGTGTATGCAATGCCTTCAATGAATCATCTATTTATAGGCATAAGAAATACATAATACATTAAACTCTAATTAATAGAGATAATATTTTTAATAATAAATAAATCAAACTCCTTAGATAAAGTTCTAATCATGACATCCACATAGATAAATATTCATAACAAATAGAAGTTTCTCATAATTATGTGATTATAAGAAAATTTATACTAAAATAATTGATCAAATAATAATGTACTGAATCTCGACGTGTTTTTGCATTTGAAGTTGAAGGCAAAGGCAAAAGAATAAAACTAATAAAAGGAAGGGGCTTGAAAGAGAATATACAGAAAACTAGAGGGCCAGCGTCGACATAAGCCGTCAAAATTAACGCAAAGTTTTGTTTCTTTTCAATCAAATCCATCTCTGACCAAAAGGAGCACCGCTGCCGCTAGCTCATCGACGCAGGAATAGCAGTTGTATTATTCGCATAAAAAAACAAACAAATAAATAAATAAATTCGAAGCCCTAAATTGATTTGAAGATCAATTTTATTTCCCCAGCTTCTCAATTCGAGGTACGCTATATTTTTTTACATACATCTCTTCAAATTTTGATTTGGTGTGGTAAATTGGTTAATTTTATACGAAAAATTCGTAGTTTTCTCGACATATAATTGCTTAAATTTTCGAGCTCAATTTGGTAGTTGTTGCTTGTTTTATTGTTTTTTTTAATTTCGGCATCTGGGATAGGATTTCTAGCTTACTCTTTTATTTTCATTGTATCTAATGAAGATGATTCGATAATTGGAAATTTGTGAATAGTAGTTCTGGTAATTGATATATTAATAGGTTAAAGGGTGTTGAAATTTGTCGATGATCTTTGATTTTGGTCAAAATAAAGATATTATGCAATGGGGGTTCTGTCTGAATTACGGTTGTTTATTTTAATTATATAATGCATTACTTTTTTGGATTGTTAAAGTTTTGATTTCCTAAAGCTCTTCAGGTTCTCTACTGTTAGGGACTCTGATTGGAAGCTGTTACCATGATTCAGCCAGTGGCCACGGCCACAGCTGGCGGGGGAGTCCCCACTGACACTGGCGACTTAGTTGTGACATTGGATCAAGTCCCACGATGGAGTGATGCAGATATTAGGTCTTCTTTGGAGTACGAGAACGAAGATCCTTCTTTTTCAAAATCTTTTTTCCCCGACCCTTTAGCCCCTCCTAGGGGGGGAGATGGAAGCAATGGGATGGTATCGAGGTTTCCAGTCGATCATGGAATAAACTCAAAGATATACTTGTGGAGGGGACAGCCGTGGAACCTCGAGGTTGATGCTGTTGTTAATTCTACAAATGAGGTAAACAGTAAGCTTTCAACTCCTTAATGTGATGCTTGCAGATGCAAAATATTTTGTGGAATCACTTGAATTGCGTTATCCTTCCTTGGATACTAACAACCTTGCATTTTTCACTATTACATGTATGTTACATGGTTAAGCCAATATGGAAAGGAATTGACAAGAGAAGCATGTTAATAACATTGGAACTGTATTAATTGCTATAGAAGGATTGGATTGACAAACCAAATGATATGAAAAATATCAACTTTCTAAGGAGGCTTGATTGCTTATCACACGGATACACAAAATGGACCTGCATGTGCTGTACAACTTTATTCAAAATATTAGAGCTGAACCAGCTGACTCTTTTTTCATTCATGAGCATATTTAATCCTTTTCGAATAGGACCTGAGTTTTGTTCTTTGTATATCTAACAGTGTGGAAAGTGTTTTAAATATTGTTGGATTTTTTAGTAGGTAAGTTTGATCCTCGGTGTTCTGATGTGAGAACTCATTTCATGTTTTGGTTTCGTTAAGGATCAAAGTTCCTCACCCAAGAACAAATCATTAGTTAAGGAAATCAATGTTCTCAATTGTTCTTTAAATTCTTGGGTGCAGAACCTGGATGAAGCGCACAGTAGCCAAGGTTTGCATGCCGCAGCTGGGCCTGGTCTTGCAGAAGAATGTGCAACATTGGTATGATAAATATTATGCAGGAAGAAATTCTATGGAAATTGTTTCCATATGTGCATTTCATGATCTGTTGCATATTGATAGTCCTGTTCTAAGCTTACTATAGTTTATGACATGTTTGTGATTCTAAAGCAAGTTGCTTTAAATAATGTAAACATGAAGCAATGACTTAATGTACCTTTTATGGACAGGGTGGATGCAGAACAGGGATGGCCAAAGTTACTCATGCATATGATCTTCCTGCTAGGTTTGTATATGTCCACATTCTTTCATAACTTGAGAGTATATAGAATTATAGATATGATGATTTTACGAAGGTATTATTTACACTTGCAACTGCTGCATTTCAATGGGATTTTTCAAGAAACCAGATTGATAATGCTTTTTTGTTTGTATTACGAAATATAACACTCACGTATAATAATTCTTATAATTGTTTCACATGCCTTTTATTTCATTACTTCATCAGTTATTGTAGAAGGCTGAGACATATTTAGTAGACATCAGCATTTTGTTTTGATCATGCTGCATAAGCTGTGGTTCATGGTTCACGTTTGAGCATCAAAGCCTGAGTGCTGACTTGCTTTTTATATTCTTATTTTAGAATTTGATTCAGTTTGCACCAAAACTGTTACAGGTTAGATTTTAGTAATGAATTCTTCTCTTGACTGAAAACTGATGGTTTTTGTATCATATTGTTAGGAGGGTTATCCATACTGTTGGTCCCAAGTATGCAGTAAAGTATCATACTGCTGCCGAGAATGCGCTGAGTCATTGCTATCGATCTTGCCTTGAACTTCTTATTGAAAATGGTCTCCAGAGGTTGGTATATCACAGATGCTGTGTTCCTTGATCAATTCATCCATTTGCTTTTTGTAGGTGAAATTTTTACTTTTTTTTGTGTATCAATGCAGTATTGCTATGGGCTGCATATACACTGAGGCTAAAAACTATCCCCGCGAACCAGCTGCACACGTGGCTATAAGTGAGAAAATGTCCTAAATGTCACAATTCTTTTGTCTGATTTTGTTGATATTTCTTGAACTTATAATCTGGAATTTCAAAGTTTTTATTTTCTTTGTAATACTTTTTCCAATTTCATCTCATTATGCGCTGATATTATTAGTGAAATGGATAAGTAAAACTCAAGGTATTTTGAAATGGTTTTCTTATCAAATGAAAGAGAAAAGTAATATTAGGTGTTATTTTTTGAATATTTGAAATGGGTTGTGCTTATAATTTTCTTAAGTTGACTTTTCAATGCATTATAGGAAATACAATGTTTTGGGGCCATTTACTTTTGTATAACACTCATTCCTTTCAACTGACATACATTTCATTCAAAATATTCACCCTAATGCATAATTTTGACAAGGACTGAAGCTCTTTGAAAAAATCTGTGTTTGGATTTACATGCCTGTCTTTCATATGATATGCTATTTAAACTGTTTTGGAGGTTGGATGTTTATGGGTTCAAACTTTTTTCCTGTTCTTTAGGGACTGTTCGTCGATTTCTTGAAAAGCAGAAAGATAAAATTACAGCTGTTGTTTTTTGTATTAGCACCTCATCTGATACGGAGATTTATAAGAGGTATCATACTATTATTTTTCATTTTTACTACCTTGCAGAGATGACTTGTTTGTTTTGATGCATTGTTATAGTCCCTTCAATGTCTTGAGGAATTTTATGATTATTTTTCTTTTTGCCTATGCTTTAAATTTTATAGACCAGAGTTATCTTTGTGTTTGATTTTGTAAATTGTAGGTTGCTTCCGCTTTACTTTCCTCGAGATAAGCATGAGGAGGTGGTGGCCATATCTAAGCTTCCTGCTGATGTTGGGGATGAGAATGGTGAGACTATCATTCATGAGCGTACAATCAGAATAAAGCCATTGCCCAAAAAGACTATCCCAAAGTCTGCCCAAGCTTCAGCTGAACTCGTCGTTAGTGATGTAGGTTTGGTACAAAGGTCGGTTAATCCTTTCATGATAAACCTTTCCGTATTTTTTATTATATCCTTCTTGGTCCTAGATTGTTTGGGAAAAAAAAAGCATCATTATGTGTAGATATTGGACTGTAGGTTTATCTATATTTCAACCTTGTGTAGTTGGGGGTTAATGAGGCCTCCCTTTCTTATCAAAAAAAAAATAGCAAGTTTAACTTACAACCAGAGTAGTTTCTATTCAATATTTGAATTCTCCCTAAGCATATTTCTTGCTGTGGGTGACTACTACTTGCAATCCTGATTGTTTTTTAAGAAATTTAAAGTGTTTCTGTTTCTCTCTTAGCCACTCACTCACTGTTACTCATATGCATGCATTTGCATCATCAACATTTCCACAAGCTACAAACCTTATGAAATATGCTTTGCTTTGCCCGTCTTTTTCTGGATTATGCATTTCTCCATCGTTTTATTCTCTCCCTCTCTCTCTCCAAATTACATGCAAGCATGTTGAGATATGAATACCCACAGAAAGCTCTATGTGTCTTTGAGGTTGGTTGGAAATCTGTTGGATGAAATGTGTACCTAATCACTCTTCCCTTTCTAGAAATGATGCACTTCATCTTTTTGTTGCCATATGTGGATGCATGCACTTGTTACATGCTGTAATAATACATGAGATTTTTTTCTTCAAATTTGTGGATTCAATAGCTTTTAAGGAATATAGAAGTAAATGTTGTTAGTATTTTACTTATGTCTTGTTGCTAGATAATTAGGGTTCGTGAAATGTAACCAACTATTGTTTCTCTAGTTTCCATGTAGTTTTATCTGCTTTCAAGTATCCTCTTCCAATTACCGTGGTTCTTTTGATTATGATAAATGATCATGGTCTATTTCAATTTAATGTCATTGATTGATAATGTCAAATAATTGTTTATATTTTAGGAACTCAAGTTACTTGGATACATATTTGGATCCTGCTTTCATGTCCTTGATGAAAGATCCGGATCAGAGACGCCAAGAACAATGGGAAAAAACTGCTCAAGCCCGAGGTGGTTGGAATTTTGCTAAGATGTTTGGTTTTGGCGAACTTGGTGGGCCTCCATTATCTGCTGCTGAAGAATACTCACTTCACTCCAGATACCTTGCTAAGGCAAATTCTCTTAATCTTTCTGAAATTGCAGAGATGAAAATTCTGTAAGTTCATCACTCAGATCTCCTCTCAGTTTTCCCATCTTGAATAATTGGTTTTCTTTACAATCAGCTGAAGTCTTGAGACATTTTACAGTCTACCCTGCTTTTTCTTAATGTCTCATTTTTATCTGTTGGCTTTTACTCTTTGTGGAACCAAGGTTCATTTAGAATGAACCACATGAATTTCACACATGTTTAGATTGCTCCTGATCTGAATATAATGTTTAGTTAGTTTATTCGTTTTATCTCAGTTATCGGGGAGGAGTGGACAGTGAAGGTCACCCTGTTATGGTTGTTGTTGGAGCTCATTTTCTGCTGAGGTGTCTTGAGCTTGAACGTTTCATTCACTATGTTGTAAAGGTATTGGCTTCCAAGTACTTTTTGTTGGATATTTGAAATTCCTAGTCATAGTCGCATTGAATACACGTCATTTAAACAGCTTGATTTGGGAAATGGATTTTTAGTATGTCCACTCAACTGCTTACTATTATTGAGCAAAGATTATTTTTTATTATTGATTTCAGGAATTTGAACCCTTGATACAGAAGCCTTATACTATTGTATACTTTCACTCTGCAGCATCCTTACAAGTGTAAGTATTGTATGCACTTTAAAGAAACTACCAGATGTTAAGATTTGATGTGTTCCCTTAAATGCTCGAGTTCTTTGAGTGAAAGCTTTTTCACCCTTTCCTGATAACAATATTTCGAATTGTATGTTTTCTTTCCTCTCTCTCTCTCTCTCTGGAATAACTAGCCAACCAGATTTAGGATGGATGAGAAGATTACAGCAAATACTTGGTCGGAAGCACCAACGTAACCTGCATGTATGTAGCACTTACTATCCATCGATTTTTAATATTCATACTCCGCCATAGGTTTTTTAATCCTCTTACATGTTTTGTATAGGCAATATATGTTCTCCATCCTACCTTACACTTGAAGGCTACAATTTTCGCTCTGCAAATGTTCGTGGACAAATTGGTATGCCTTTAGTTATTTCTGATTGAAGACTGATTAACCTGTCTGCGGAATCTTGATGTTCTCTGAATTGATCTACAGGTGTGGAAGAAAGTGGTATATGTTGATAGGCTAGTGCAGCTATTCAAATATGTTCCTCGAGAGCAATTGACCATCCCTGATTTCGTGTTTCAGTTGAGTGTTCTAGTCTTATCCTTTTATTATTTAAATCGAAACATGCCATCATTTATAATCCAATCAAGTTATTCGACAGTTTTCATGATTCAGCTTAATGATGTCGTACCAATCGTTTCCAACAATAGAATCGATTCTAATCTTTTATTGACATGAATGTTGCAGGCACGATTTAGAAGTGAACGGTGGAAAGGGTCTTATCGTAGACCCCCGAACAAAATATGTATATCATCGACCATAGACGTTTAAAGTTAAACACGCAGTTTCAAAAGTTTACGGCAGCCGGTAATTCTTGGTTTGTTTTCACTTCACCTAGCTTCTGTAGGCAGGTAGTGGGTTGATTGATTGTGTTTTGGTGGTTGTTTATCATGTAGAAATAGTTTTTTTTTTCCTTAATTTATTTGAGCCTTCATTTGCTTGTTATTTTGTTTGTATGATAAGGAAAGTAATTCCTTTCTGTCTTGTATCCTCCTCTTAAACACGTTTGTTAATAATATTTTTTGAAAATTTGAAACTGTTAAAAGTTACATGTGGAAAATTAAAAAGAAAAGTAAATGATGCGTTTAGAAATCTGGATATCTTATATGTAAAAGTAAAATAAATTAAAATAAGACCCTATTGCATCACGCGTTTCTAAAATGACTCGTTTTAAATGGGTCACTCAATCTTTTAGTATTTCAATTTCTACTCTAAACTAGTCTTCGAAATTTTTGAATGTCTTAGTTCCATCATTAAATTAATTTTTAAATTTTTGAACATTTTAGTTTCATCCTTAAATTATTGTTAATGCCACATTTTTATAACATGTTTATTAACATAAGACGTAATGAATTAGAATGGTTAAAAGCCTGGGATCAATTTAGAAGGAGAGTTGTAGTTTGTAAATAAAATTGGAATAAAAATCATTATTTGAAGATGAAATTAAAAATTTTAAAAATTAATTTAAGATAAAAAGTCATAATTCAAAACGTACAATACAATTAACACGTAATCAGATTTGTCACAATAATCTCAACCTCAACAAAACAAACAGCAAAAACAAGTCTCAAGACAAGCCCAAAAACATAGGGAAGAAATGAGCCATGTTGGATTCGGGCCTTATCGGGCCTAAAACAATCCCCACGTGTCAACCCTCTGTTCAATAACACACTCAACCCTGTATTCCAGATTACATGTTGATTTTCATTTTCCCTTCCTTCATCTCTGTCCATCTGCTCGCTTGAAAGCCTGCAACCAATGTAGTTTTAAGTAATCTTAATTTTGTGAGGACGAAATTAAATACCCAGGATTTCATTTTCAGTGATTTCAATCAAAAAAGGGAAATTTTCATTTTATTTTCCGAGAAAAATGGTGCAGACCCTTTCATTAAGCTCCGGAAACACAGCTGTTTATGGAACAGAAGTGGTTGGGAGGCGGCATTTTGAGATAATTGGAAAAGCCAATATGAAATCTGGGATTGGTAAACAATTTCTTCGCCATGGGTATGTGCCGAGTTTTTACTTCAAAGGCAACCCCAAATCCAATTTGTTGAAGAAAAGGAACTTTGGGGTTAAAGCTGTATGGCCATTTAAAGGAGGCGACCAGGAAGCGGGTGCAAGCTCAGAGCGAAGTGAGGCTGCTAATGAAGATATACTGATTTTCTTTTTCCAGTTAGACTTGGCCACTCAAGTTCAGGTTCGATTATAGGAATTTTTATCTTTTATTACAAAGACAACCCTCTTGTATTTGTCTCTCAGTTCATTGGTGTTTGTGTTTTTGTGGACTTGCAGCGTGCTTTGAACTTGGAAGAATATGAAATTGCACAGCAGCTTAGAAACAAGCTTACTGAGGTTAGAACTGACATCTTTCATCCCCCATGGCTGTCAATTGTTGATGAAATGATTAGTTTTGGTAGAATCGTTTACTTTTCTTTTTACTCTTTCATGCACCAGTTCTTTACTGCTTTATATATACTTTCATGAATCTTATCTATGCTCGGTTGCCACGATGTAAATCCGAGTTTCTTAGCGATGAATGGAGTTGGGAATGTGTTTGTTAATATGTGTTCTGCTTTGAAGGTTGAAGCAGAAATCCTAAAGCAGCAAGAAGCAAAAAGAGGTTTATCCTCGAAGAGTGAAGCTCAAGATAAGGCTTTAAGTGTCGTGCGTCTACGGTGAGTCGTCTCTTCTTAGAGTGCAGGCAATTGGTTTTTGTGAGAGATTGTGAATTTTTGGAGTATCTTCTTTTATTTGATTTTGAGAAACACTTGTGGTCCTTTACACTATTGGTTTTCTTTGTTTCATCGCAGTGGAGAACTGCAAAATGCTATTGAGAATGAGAATTATGCTTTGGCTGCTCAATTACGGGATGACATTTCCAAACTGGAGGCAGAATCTTTGGCTGCATCTGCAAAAGCATTGGCACATGAAAACGCGCAATATGCGTTTCGCTTGGGACAGAAAGTCCAGCATAAAATTTATGGTATATAACCAAATATGATTTTCCACTAGTCTTTTATTTTCCTTTTTTTGTTCCAGTCCATCCCTTCCCCGAAGTTTCACCATATTATGCAGATTGCAATATTTAGTTCAATAATACCTGTTTCTTTCTGTATCTAACTATTGCTCGCCAATAACTTATTACTGCTTTCACACTCATCGTCCCCCACCTGCTTTTTCTTTTTAAAGATATAGAGAAATAGGATGTAAAGAAGATGAGAGCGGAGGAGTGAGGACAACACCTTAAAGTCTTACATAGCATTAATATGAGGTTTTTGTTCTCTTTTTACCATCTTCCTCCACTTGTTTATCATTTTCAGGTTATCGAGCTGTAGTTTGTGGGATGGATCCGGTGTGCTGTGAATCGAGCACGTGGATGGAAGCTGCACAGGTTGAAAAGTTGTCTCTTGGTTCTAATCAGCCGTTTTATCAGGTTTGATCAGTACTACGCTTGTAACTCTCTGGAGTGGGTGGTATACTCTTCCCTAAATCGAGATATTATTTTTTTTCTTTTAATGCAATGAACATATCATTATGACAGAGAAACCGATAAAAAAATAATCCCTATAAGGAACAATAATCATTTGGACCAGCTAAATCCAGGCAGGTCTTATGTATGCTTCCTTTAAGATTATTCCATGCAATGAAGAGATATGATCAAACTCTGTAGGGTGCTAACTTCTCTTAGCCTATAACCTAGTCGATGATCACTCAAATTTCGAACTTTATACACACGATCTTCATATTCATAGGATCATGTAAATGCAGGAATGAGATCGTTGGGGGCATGGCATGGATCGATTTAATCATATATTTCTAATGAGGTCTATGTTGTTTGCCAGGTCTTGGTTGATGTATATGCAGACCCTAATCTACTAGTAGCATACGGTAAACCATTTCAGTATTGCTTTTTACTTGATTCCTTTAGATATTGATTACATTCTCTCTGTTTGTTTGAAACTGGTCATATCTCCATTGTCATCTCTTTTTTACTTTCATCGAGTTAGGATCGGGAACTGCAGTTCTCTTTCGTTTCTCATAGTTCTTACCTGCACCGGTGAACTCGATGTGTTTTTTCTTCTTCTATTTTACAGTTCCCGAGGAGAATCTTTTAGCCTCAGAAGAGCCAGACTTGGTGAGTGGGATCGTAATTACAAAAACATGATACCCGATTTTATTCTGTTTAATTCACTGTGACTGCCCATATCGATGCGCAGAGAAGGTTTGATCATCCCTACGTTTCTTTTCTATTTTATGGGATGGATGCTGCCGGAGATTTCATCCCTATCAAGCAGCTTCGCGAGAAGTACAACAGGCCCCGCCATGAAATCCCCCTTGATCCCGAAGACGACGAAGGTGGAGGTGCCGCATGAACATTTCGTTTGCATAAATAGTTTGGGAACGGTTTACATGAGGACACTGATTCCAGGCATGGCAATTGTATCTCTTTCTTCTTCAGTTCTGTCCTCTTGTACTTTTCACAAGAAAATTGTGCTTTCTGATTAGTATGTAGATATCTCTTAAACAGTCTTTTACTAAATCCTCTGAAAAATATTATCTTTTTGTACTAAAAGTTTATGAATTTTATTGGGTTAATTACACTATAGGTCCCAAATTATGGATCAAATTTTAAATTGGTCTCTAAGCAGTTTTTCCATTTCAAATTAAATCATTGTTGTTAGGAGTGAGCAAAACTCGACTCAGACAAATTAAATTTTTTGACTCGACACGAAATAGCTTGACTTGAAAAAAAATTAAATAAAGTTTGAGTTATAAAATGAGAATTCGAGTAAATTGAAATACTAATAATTAATGGATCGATTTTTTAAGTTCGAGTCGAGTCTCATAATTCTGCTATAGTCGTTTAAATTGAAACTAATTAATATAGTAACATTATAAATGTTTACAATTAAATTTGAACAGAAACTCGAACAACTTGATTAATTTGACTCGACTCGAATTCTATAAAATTTACTCGACTAAAAAACTAGATAAAATTAGAGTTATAAAATAAAAATTTATTAACTCGACTAACTTGATATTTTTTTACTTCACTCGAATGAATGTTCACCCGTTGTCACTTTGTATTCATTCTCAGCAAATTTACTAATCTAACAACTATTTCCTATAAATTTATTTTATTAAATTATTGAATATTTTTTATATTAACATATCACCTCTTAGACTCTTTGATTATAAAATAATATTTTTTATATTTTTTAAATTTTTTATAAATTATACATTTTACAGATAAAAATGCTCGAACTTAAATCTTCTAATGTAGGCATTATTTTCTCTTACATTAAGACCATATATTGAGTTTTTTTTTGAAGATATTAATTTTTCAAATGATTATTATTCTATACACTGGCGGTGAAAAATCAAAAGTTTCCACAAACATCTTAGTTTTAGGGTTTAGGAGTTTAGGTGTATGAGTTTAAATTTAAGGATAGTGGTTAGAATTTAGGTTTAGGGTTACAATTCAAGATTTATAAGTTAAAACCTAAATCTTAACCATATTATCCTAAAAACTAAACCTTAACTTCTAAACCTTACATTATAACCCTAAACTCTAAATTCTAATTATCATCCATAAATTATAACCCTTATACCTAAACTCTTAAACCCTACAAATTAAATTAATACTATAAATCTTAAAGTTAAAACACTTATAAAAAAATTTAGTTTCCACTGTCAGTGTAGTGTATTGAATATAAATTGTTTTTTAAATGCCTTAATTAAAGAAATGAAAAGGGAAGTTTCGCAGGTTGCAAATAGGAAGTCAAGAATTTCTTTAAAAAAAATAGAAAGTCAAGAAAACCCCAAATATAATAATAAAAATAATGAAAGGTAATTGGGTAAGAAGGAATCTAAAAGGAACTACGACAGACCACGCAGATTGTACACCCAACCAACCAATCTCTGACATCCCCCGACACCCACATTTTTCAGACAACGATTGCTTACAAAACTTAGATCTTCCTCATTCCCTCTCCACGCGCCCTTTCTCCTCGTGTTCTCCACTCTCTTTCCCCCTTTTTTGTGTATGAAAATTATAAATAATTTTAAAATAATAATCAGAAAATAGTAATTGATAGAAGATTGGAGATTGGGTTGAGAGTTGTAAGTAAAAGAAACAGCAGCTGGGGACAAGTTTCAGCAGAAAGTTATTTAGATCATTTTGAATTTGGATCAAATTTATTCGACTTATTTTTTAGACCGGACGTATTGTATTTCGGGGAATTTAGTAAAATATTAACCGGATGCATTGTGAGAATCAGATCGAAAACAATGAAAACAGCTCTTATGGTTATTCACAAACTGAAGGAACGGTGTCATATATCATACCGTTGGAAGAAATCATGCATCTTTATTTACATACAATCGAGTATAACCAGATTTAAGGCTAACAACATGTGAACAAAAGGCAATCCCGGGACCCTGATAAGTGTCACGGCCTTCGCCTTAGTTTACTCGGTCGCTACGTCGTGCGGCAGTCGAAAGGGACGCTTCTAACCAAGTTAGCTTTATCCTCACTTAATCTGGTCACAAATAAGTAAGCATCGAGTTAGTTCTCAAGCCACGACATGATCCTTTAAGCCACAAGTCGATACCGCAGGGCAAAACAGATGTCCAGTCGACCTCCATCTTTCCCGAAGAAAAAAAAATGTTTTTATTATAGAAAAGTAAAACATCAGGTTGCAAAAGATGTATCACACACCATAGATAGGGGCCGTAGGGGCGGCCCTCAATGGTGTGCCTAAGACACATACTTTTACAAGTGGATCAGCCCAACAATTTGCTGACTGTCCACCCCTACATACATGCGAAAACAACTTAGAAGAAATACTAGGTGTAAACATTGAAATGTCTAAAACGAGGACACATTGTGTAAACGTTGAAATGTCTGAAATGAGGACACATTATTTCCTACCCAACCAAAGGGCTCTATACAAGAGATGACCCTGACAATAAGCTCTTCCCAAATGTGATTTGAAACAATGACTTCCTTCTATAGTATCCTCGATTAATACATAAAAAGCCTGTTACCGTAATTAGGTTAATGCAAGAGATGGTAGATTACCCGCGGGACATCTTTGCCGGCGAGGCCGTCTAGTTGTCTTTCCCCATCCAGTAAGGCTTCTATCCTCCAGCCCCAATTCGATATTATTAAGCTCTTGCACCAATGGTGCACAAGTTTTGGCAGCTGCCAAAGCAGGAGGGGAGCTAGTTACCGAACGTCGTCTGCCCCTGCCACAACCGCCTCTGTTAGAATTTCTTCTTGTCAATCCTGACTGCCACGAATGACCTGTTGCTCTCATAAGCCCTCCAAAAGTCTGAATATCTTGTGTCACCTCGTGCCTCGATAGGGAAACGAGGCCTGGAAGGATATCCCTTTGGAAGTCCCTCCGTTGCCTTCCTCGCCTTCCTTGGCCCTTTCGTGTTCGTGTTGTTAACAATGAGGTAGTTCCTGTTTCTTCCACTTCAAAGTTTTCAGGAACCAAAGGTTTGGGCATATAATCATCTTCCTTAGTTTCTGCTAGGTTCAAAATCATCGACTCAAAGTAATCCATCTCTTCTAAGAAAGATTCCTCCCGGCCCCCATCTTTATCTCTCGAAAGAGCCTCAAGCTTACTCTCAAGATCCTCGCCAAAAGAGGAAACCGTCTCAACAAACCAATTTAGGGGGTCTGTTGTAGACGTTTCAGATGAAGTGCAACTGACATCATCTAAAGGAATGTGCTGAATGGATGCTGAGATGGCAACTATTGCCTCGGCTGCACTCTTCATAAGTTCATGCAGCAGGCACTCATCTTGGCTCTGTGCTGCTGATTTTAAAGTTATATCTGCCTTTGCCAATAATTCCTCTCCATGAATAGCATCCTCAGGTTCGGGAACGAATGGAGCTTCCAAATCTATTATTCCTCCAGTCATCCTCATACTGGTGCTCGGAACATTCAGTATGAAAGAAGCTTCATCCTCATCGGCACACGAGTTCAAGTCAATTTCATGTCTGAAACTTGATAACTTTTTATCAGCTTCCTTCTCTATGGCTGAATTCTCTGCAACAATGTCCTGGCTTGCATCAACAGTCACATCACCAGGCAAATTAATATCGAGTAACCTATTTATCCGCTTATTTTTCCCTTCACCTTCAGATGGCCGAGGAGAAGATGCATACTGGGAGGTAAAAGAAGACTCGTTCTTCAAAACAAAAGGTTTTTCAAAAATGGGAACCCCTAGAATCTTTTTATCACGCAGACATTCACTTATTTCACTCCTGCTGGCATTGGCATTGTTGGAGGATGAAACTGACTTCAAATTCTGTGTAAAAATTTGACCGGAGCCATTTCCAATCTCGTCTTTTTTGGTAGATTTCTGTGGAGAAGATTGAGAGAAGCTCAACTGTCCAACATTCAAATCCAATCCTGCACTTATGCCCTCATTCATACAAGCAGGCTTGGCCCTTAGCCATGGCAGTCCCAGTAAATGGTTTTCATGCTTTCTTCCTCCATCTATTTGAGGACCTCGTAGTGAAACCAGCTCGTTAGATGAACTGTTAGAAAGCACCACATTCAAATTCACATCAATTGCAGACTTCATATCACCATCATTTGAGCAGTTGTATGGCTTAGTCGAACCATTAGCTGAGAATTGCTCAAAGACCCCCTTACCAACAGCACCACCATTCGCATAATCATAACTGGTTGAAAGAAAGTGCATTGCAAGTTCTTTGGATCCCGAGGAGGGCTCATAATGAAAACCATTTTGATTGGGCAATTCTTTTCCAAACACTGGATTAAGTCTTGAATTGCTACCCGTCGGCCACTTCTCTCCAAAATTCCCATTGCAATGGGGTGATATCACAGAATTCTTACTATAAGGACCAGATGAATTAAAAAAAGGGCAAGCCTGAACTGACATGGACTTCTGGTTTAAACTACTGGAAGGCTTTTCTGAAGAAGAAACTGAATGAGACCATATATTTACCGGATCAGAAGAAGCAAATGGACCCAAACTAGGAACATCAGAAGCCATGTTTGACTCCGGATTGCTGTTATTGGAAATTTTGCGATTTCTTCCCGAAACTTCTAAACTGTGAAACATCCTTTCTCTTGAGACACCTGCCTTGCTTTGATCAGTTAGTGAAAACATTGGTGGATCATGAGCTTTGTTAAAAAGACCATGTGCTTGCTGGTACAATAAAGACAACTTCTGTGGCTGGAAACTTTGTGAAATAAATGTCGAGTTGCTTCTACTGTTCCCTGAAAACCAAGGTAATAAAAATGGACTTGTGAGTGTCCATTATCATTCAAACAAGATGTGGCATAGAAACCAGACTAACACCATCCAGCCAAAGCCGAATGATATAATACAAGACTTAAACAGGTAAGAATTAAAAAGGGAATATAATGCAAGTTCTGTAGTTGACAAGTGACTATTACCGGCTTCAAGCACATGGGAAAAGAATCCTCTAGCATGCTCGTTGTTTCCAACATGCATATTGTTTATGGCCCGTTTATCACTTTGGTGATGAGAATTCACCGAAATGTCTTTGGGCAAGCCAAGGAGTTCTGGCTTTGGTTTAGCAGACGGCTCAGGGCCTCCATGATATGTATCATGGCCAACAAAGTGAGAATATGTGGAACCGTCAGTTTCATCGATCTGAACTGGCTCATTCAAGTCAGCCAAACTATTTTTGCCCCTCAAACATGCATCAGATCTTGAAGCATCTTGCTTCCTACCACTCTCAGGCCTCATTTTCCCATTTCCATTTGGAAGATAACTTGACATGCCCGATGTTGTGTCATCCTGGAAAGCTTCAGCTTCTTCAGTATCAACATACTCATCGGCCGGAAGTTGAAGATCAAACATTTTCCTTCTCACTTTCGTTGGCCTGCACTCTAGCACCTCAACATCCTTGGAATTAACTCCATTTGGGGACAAAAAGGGACCAGCTTGGATGCTGCTTCCCTTCACAGAACTAAGAGGAGAATGAGCATCTTCAACTCCAGAAATCGATGGTCTACCAGAAACAGAGTTTGCCACAGAGAAGTTGGGGATATGCCAGTTGCGAACAACTTCAGTTTTAAGTTGCGACGCTAACAAGTTTGATGATAATGATGGTTCAATAGGAATATGATTTTTCTGTAAATCTTTACTTTTTACTTCAACCATCAAATCCCTTTGTATTCTATACAGGCGATGAAGCTCCGATACCTGGATGAAGACACAGAACTCAGATACTTAAATATCGACAAAACCAAGTGAAACAAACACTCAAATTCATTTAAAAATAGTCATTTTAACAATACTAAAAGGTACAGGCATGCCATCAGCTGAGACCTTATTACCTGATTCTGAAATATAGCCTCATGTTCGAGCATTTTTCTCTTCAATCGGTCCTTATCATGTTGAGGATATGAATCTGCTACCGTCTTCGGGAAAAAATTATTGTAGTACTGACCATTTGTCAAGGTTTTATCCCCGTAATAAAGTGGCCAACTACAACTATTAGAATCCTCGTTGAGATCCCTCATTGAGTAAAATCCTGGCAAATAGCTTTTCGACTGAACTTTTGTTCCCATTCCTGAAATCAATAAACAAGTCTAATTAATATGATATACAATGAACAATCATAGCTACAATTATCACTCGTAGATCATCGAAATGCAGAACAGTTAATGCACTATCTAGAGACATAACCACATTTCCCGTAACCTACATGAATATAACATAATAAGTAAAATCCAATTATCACTCAGGTTTCATCACAATCAACTGTTGCTGCTGAAGGAGGAAAATTAGGAACCCTATGATCATGGAAGCAAAATGTTATTGAAAATTATGAACAAAGGGGAAATTAAGATAATAAATTAGTAAGCAAAGCTAATAGAGTAGATCCCAGAGATATAAGCAAATACCAACAGCTGAAGATATCATTACAAAAATCTATGATCATCCATCTTATCTAATCAGAATTACAATCAACCCCAATCTAAAAACCATAAATAGAACAAATAAAACAGGCTAAAATAAACAAATGAAGCCAAAAAAATAATAGCTTAGAATTAGGAGTATATATTTGTAATTAACTCAAATACAAAGAGACCATAATCCAAAAACAATTAACCAAATCATAAGATGATAAATAAAAGAAATCTATAAGTGAAAAAGGAAATAAATTTTACCTCAGACCCGCATCCTCTAATCACGTCTCCTTCAAGATTCTCCCACGGGTTTAGTTGCTAAGTTTTCATGACGATAATTCAAACCTCCCAAATTTCCCAGATTAAAAACTTTACATAATGATTTTCAGCTGAAACAAACAAGTGGGTGGCTTTTTAACATCCTTTAAAGAGCTTAGATCGTCATCAATTTGAAGAAGAAAAGGGCTGAAGATTTCGATCAACCGGGCCACTCTCTTGAACAAAAAAAAAGAAGAAGAATATTTTTTTGAAGATCTAATTTTTATTTCTGATTCTGGAGAGAGAAGGCGAGAAGAAGAGAAAAAGAAAGTTTGAGGAAGTGTTAGAGAGATATGGGATAAGAAATCTCCACACAAACAAACGAACTTCTTCTAATAACAGTGACATTAAATTTGTCAACATCCGGTCTCCTTTTATTCTCATATTTTTTTTTATAATCACTCATATTCGATTCATTAACCTGATTAATTTAGACTGTTTATTACAAAATTTGATATTTTAATGTTGTTTGAGAGATCTAACGTCTAATCTTACTAAATTAACAGATAATTGGTTAGTATTTCAAGCTCTCGTGTTTACCAACAAATGGACTAATTTCGAAGTTTTCACAAGATATAATGATAAATCTTAAAAACAAACAAAATAAAATGATCATGTTTTCAATTTTTTAAAATACAGGGATAAAATTTACAATTAGACATTTTTAAAAATGTTTTTGAAAATACTTAATTAATTATATCATTTAATTATCAACGGAAGAAGGTACTACTACAAATACAAAATCTCCAAATCCCAAGGGCAAATAGTAAAACTAATTAGCGTTGAACCAAAAAGAAAAGTAAATTAATTAAGCGCTAATTACAAGGTAGATTTGGCAATTTAAGCAGTGTTTTAATTGGCTAAAACATGGCAAACAATTAGGTGGGGCCCTCTGATTCTGTCCGAAAAACTGACTGTGTTGAAGGATTGGGTTTAGGAAGAAAGTTAAGCTGAGATATGCCCTTCAGAAATGACATAATTACAATATTACCTTCCTTTTAAAGCAGTTAATGTAATTGCAGTCTATATAATTCTGATAAGGATAAATTATACCATTAATCACTAAACTTTAGGTGCTGTCTCATTTTGGTCATTAAATTATAAATAAGTTTAATTTTGTCACTGAACTTTTCAAATTGGCTTTTTGTCCTAGATCGTTAAGTCATTAACAACGTGATGAAGGGTGGATCTATCTATGAATTAAGTGGGAGGAGGGCTTGCCCTTGCAAGCACCGATTTTTTAAATTTTATTAATATAATTTGTTAATAAAATAGATTAATTATAGATTTACCATCTATTTTTAAATATTTGTGTTTTGACATTCAACCTTCAATTTTAGTTTTGTTATACATGATAATATGGTTATTATCTTTCTCATTTTTTGATAGAAAATCGTCAACTACTCTGATCACCACCATTGGTTATCGTTCGCAGCAAGATTCATACTAAAATGTTTGGATTTCACTTACATTTCTTTTCATCTGATTCGCTTTTCATGAAACTCATTTAAAATCGACAAAAAATCATCTAATAGTTTAACGTTCTAATGTTAATTAGACCCCTTAAATCATTAGTGACATGATAGTGTGACTGTTATCTTCTCTATTTTTCAATATAAAATCATCCTCTGACTGTCATTGCCAATTTATCACCACCTGTCACTGGTCATCGTTTGTGACAAGATCAATACCACAATATTTGCATTCCACTCATTTTTCTTCTCGGATTGATTTTTCCTGAAACTCATTCAAAATCAATAAGTATCCATCAAAGATTCAACGTTTTAATGTTTTTATCTCCTTTAGTGATTATTTGTCGAGACTAATGTCAAGCTGTGTGTTCGCTTTTCAAAAATAATATTTTTTACTTCTTGAACTTTCAAAAAAAAAAACACTCAAACCTCTACATTAAAAAAAACTCAAACCCTAAAAATGATATATTTTTTATGTAAAAGAGAAAATAAAAACTGATAAAATGTTAGAATACAATAAGATAAAATTCAAGTAGAGTATGTTTACTTTCTGCGGAGTGTACAGTGATTGTCATTGTGTGGTGTGAAATCTAGTGTGTTTAGCTTTAGAAATGCTGCAGGTTTGAGTTTGTATGAGAAGAATTTGTATCCAGACCAATCTGTTTGGTCAAGTGTAAACTGTGGTTCGAATAAGTGTTCAATCAATAAAGCGGGCACTCTTTTCTTCCTATTTAGGATTAGAGGGGGTTTTTAACGAGGGCTTTTTTTCTTTCAAAAAAAATAAATTTGTCGATGTCTAGTTTGCTACATAAAACATCGATGAATGACAATTTTTAGTTACATATGAAAATGAGTAAAAAAAAAACTAAATTTAGATGATGAAGATTATGAGATGTGGATTTTTTTTTTTTTTTGCTTTCGGTCAACATCAAAATCTCATATCATTCAATTATTAATGATTCAGTACTCGATAACAAAAAAAATATTGATGAAATTGAAAATTTATAGTTCAATGATTAAAATAAATCAAATATTAAAATTTAATGACTAATTGTGTAGTTTTTTTTCTATTTTGATAATTATAATTTAAATCAATTATTATAACAGATGTTGATAATTGAAATATTATAATATAGTAGATCAAGTTTGTTGTGTATTGACAAATGATATCGTTTTAATTATTTATTGACATTAGGTTTGAAGTTCAATTTCGGACAACTCCTTCTCCCACTTATATATTTTAAAATTTGAGACGAATACCATTAAACACTATTAAATTAAATAATAAAAATTAAAAATTTTAAGGACTCAACATATAATTAATATTTATTTAAAATAAATTTTGTTGATTAAAATCGGGGTCGGCGATGAATTGCCTGAAATTTCTCAGGGGTTGTCGGAGCAAGGAAAGGATTTTCTGAGAAAGTATTTTTTTAATTGTTCTATTTCCATCAACGCTTTCACAATATTGTTTCGAAGAATTCTCGGTATCCCTGAGATGTCCTTTTGATTTTTTCAGGTTGAGTTTCAACCAATGAATCGATTTCCCGAAAAAATTTAATCGTTTGTTCCGTCGGCTTTGGCCCGGATTCTTGAATTGGATTTACCAATAAAATTTCAATTAATTATATGAAAAAATAATTTAATTGAAATTTTATTTTAAATAATTATATGTTTAGTCTTTAAAATTTTTAATCTTTATTATTTAATTTAATAATATTAAGCGGTGTTCAACATTAGTAGTGTTTAGCAGTGTTTGTCGCAAGTGATAGAGTCATTCTTAAAAGTAAATACATTTATATCTAAACTAGAATAAATCTAAACGATAAATGCACATAATATGATTTAAACTAGAATAAATTTAAATATAATTTACACCGTGGCTCGAATATGATTATTAATTGTTTTTTAAAATTATTATTGTTATTGTTATAGTGAAGTGCCGTAATTGTGTGGTTGATTTTGATTGGTTGGATCCTCTATTATTTAATAAAATCACCTAAAAGGATAGTTTGTGGTTACTTTCGTGTTTATTAATTAAAAATAGAAGCCGACAAAAAAGTTGATGAAAAAATAAAGATAATTGTTAGTCTTATCACGTGGCTTCATTTCGTATTATCAATGGATGTGACCAAGAAATGTGGTCAATCTTGGATACGAGATTACTTAAAACAATTAAATAAACAAAATATGTCATTTTAGATGGTTTAAAATAATTAATGTGTTAAAAATTTTATTTTTTAATTGTATCAATTAATTTATTAATATCATATTAATCAAATTATTTCATTAATCTAACCATTAGTTTAAATTCTAAATGTCCGTTTAGACTTAATTCGTAATACATTTTATATAGCAATCAAAATTTAAATATATGTGTACTTGTCATATAAGTAATTTGAATATATACGTATTTAAAACATGAATTAACATTTGTCAACAATTTATAAAATAGGTGGTTAAACACTTTCCTTTTCCTTTATTTTGTGGGTTCAAGACTTACTTGGAGTAAAATTCTCCTTCCCCTCCTTGGATTGTGGGTTTGATCATTTTTTCTGTAAATTGTGTGTGCATTGTTAAAAGGTTAAGAATATTTATAAACATATACTACATTATAATCACCTTTAGACTATTCAAAAATAAACTTAACTAATATGATATTGATCATTTAAGAACTAATTAAAATGTTAAATCAAATGATAAACTTAAATTTTGGTAAACATCTTTCTGAGCTAAAATTAGAGGTTTGAAGTATTTTTAGAGGCTTAACCAGTTAAAACCACTAATTTAGATATTTGGTAAATAACGGATTGAGGCGAAACCTCTCATTTTGAAAAAACTCATTCTAGAAGATTTTTGAGTTAGAGGTGTGAATAAAATACTTGTAAATACTCTTTTTTCCTTGATAATTATAATTTTTTCTAAATAACATAAATTTGAATAATGTGAATAAAATAAAAAAGAACAATAATAAGAACAAAGAACAAGAATGGAAGAACAAAGAGATGAGAAGAAGAAGGAGATTTATATTATTTTCAATACTCAAGTGTATACAATGCCTTCATTAGATCATCTATTTATAGGCATAAGAAGTACGTAATACATTAAACTCTAATTAATGAAGATAATATTTCTAATGATAAAGTAAATCAAATCTCCTTGATAAAGTCCTTATCATTATAAACATCCACATAGATAAATATTCATTACACTCCCCCTTAGATGTCTATAAAGATAATGTGCCTCGTTAAAACCTTACTAAGATAAAAACCCAGTGGGAAAAATTTTCTTTAGTGAAGGAAAAAAAGTACACACATCTTTGATATGCATAACATGTCGCCTCATTAAAAACCTTATCAGGAAAACTCATTGGGAAAAAACCTCGGTTAAGGGAAAAAAGGGTGCAACACGTATTTACTCCCCCTCATAAAAACATCACAGAAGATCTTTGGATCTTCATAATTCAATCTTGAATATTATTTTTCTAAAGATCGTGAGGGATGAAACGTTAGAGTAATATGTTCCATGATGTATCCACTTTCAAACTAAAATATACATCTTGCAGTATCTTCACACAAGATAGCTTTTATCATATCTTGTAAAAGTAAATCCACATATCTTTTGGATATGTTAGGTCAATGGTCTTATCCAAACACATTTTTAGCTTGCCTCGTGCATAACAATTATTTCTACGACATTTGAGGAGGCATCAACGAATGTTTGAAGATCTAAATGTAATGATCTTTGTATATCCATGGATATTGCTTGACCAACTAATATATGGTGCTTCAAAACCAAAAAGAGTTGTAATTATCTTTATTCACATCTAACAATCTTACAATAGATATGTTTTATCCATATTGAATCTTCTTTAAGATTCTTTCAACTTATGTCCATTCATAGACAAAAACGCATATTTAAGTGCTCGATCTTTAGGTCGAGACAAAATCACATCTCAAGATTCTTTTCCTTAAATAACCAAATGCTTAGAAAGCTCTTCAGGAGTTCTAATAATATAATGAATCTTGATTCAAATTCCTTTATAAAACACATAAGGAAATCTTATCATTCTTATAGTATTTCCTCAATTAGTACACACTAAGGTGATTATATCAAATGCGCCAAAATATTCAATGAGACATGTCTAAGTAAATTTTCTCAAAAATTTCCAAATGCTTTTAGCATTTTAAATCCTTTAAGGATAAATAGGGATCCGCAAATAATTAGACGCATGTAATATATTTCATACTGCCAAAGTAATTGTATCCACCATGAAGTAATTAAAACTCTTCATAAATCATAATTCAAGTCGAATTTATGATTACTTATTTGTGCCTCACTTGCATTACACCTTTAGGTGTTTGGACTGTTGGTCAAAATACTTCTCTTTTAGAAGTTCAAAGCGTCTTTCTATATTGGTAAAATCTTTGTCGAAAACTTTTCAATTTTCTGGTTCCATTCTCGTAGTAACATAACTCATCGAGATCTCTTCAAGATTTCAATCATTATTTCAGGTACCTAAAACTCTTCAAGAGTTTTATTATTAGTTATGTCTTGGGTCTCTTCAGGAGCACCCGCCTCCAATATATGTCCATCTCATATAACTCTCCATTTACGAGAATTTTGATCATACCAGCACTAATGCACCAGATCCCATCAGAACTCCGCAGTTAAGCGTGCTTGGGCGAGAGTAGTACTAGGATGGGTGACCTCCTGGGAAGTCCTCGTGTTGCACCCTTTTTCTAAGAGATCTTTTAGCTCAGTGGCTGGGCATTAGGCTAAACCAGTTGGGGGTTGTGGGAATCGAACCCACAACCTCAAACTTAAAAAGGGTGCAACACGAGGACTTCATAGGAGGTCACCCATCCTAGTACTACTCTCGCCCAAGCACGCTTTAGGAAATCCCCTGGAATTGATGGTTTCCCTAGTAGCTTTTACAGGAAACATTGGGACCTGATAGGGCACGAGTTTGTCAAACTCTGTCTGGACCTCCTGCAAGGGGATGCTGACATGGCTTCGGTTAACCGTACGGTAATAATGCTCATTCCTAAAGTGTCAGACCCCACCAATATGCGGAAGTTTCGCCCCATCAGCTTGTGCACTGTCATCTATAAGACTGTTGCTAAGGTCCTTGTTAATCGTCTAAAGACAATGTTGCCTTCTTGCATCAGTGACTCCCAAGCAGCTTTTGTTAAATGGAGGAATATCACTGATAATATTCTTATAGCTCATGAGCTGGTCCATTCTCTCCATTCGGATGGCTCGGCTGCTTCACAAGGGGCAGGAGTAAAGCTCGATATGGAAAAGGCTTTTGACCGTGTTGAATGGTCATTCCTTCGTGATGTCATGTTACGTATGGATTTTGCGGGAGAATGTGTGGATCTCATTCTACGATGTGTATCCTCTGTCTCCTTTTCTGTACGAGTTAATGGTTCACTCTCTCCTGAAATCTATCCATCGCATGGCATTCGCCAAGGCGACCCTCTTTCGCCTTTTCTCTTTCTTATATGCTCACAAAGGCTTTCTGATGCCCTTGAAACTGAGCAGTGTGAGGGACGTTTGCATGGGCTTAATGCAAATCGTCGTGGACCTCGAATCACCCATCTTTTGTTTGTTGATGATAGCCTGGTTTTCCTACGAAATTGCCCATCGAAAGTTGCACGCCTAAAAGAAATTTTGCTCATGCATGCATTGTCCTCTGGTCAAATTGTCAATTTTTAGAAGTTCACCGCTTACTGCAGCGCTAAATGTACGTCTGACTTTCTGCAGGTGGTACAATCAGTTCTTGGAGTGCACATTGTGGATAACCCGGGTGTGTACCTCGGTGTTCCCCTTTTGATCAATAGGAACAGAACAACATCGTTAGGTTTTGTGCGTGACAAAATCCACTCTCGCATGAGCAAGTGGGATAGCAATTTCCTCTCCTTCAGTGGTCGGGAAACCCTTATCAAATCTGTCACCCAAGCGATGCCACGGTATGTTATGTCTTGCTACATATTACCTCAGAACATCATTTATGGCATGACCATATCTATCCAGCGTTACTGGTGGTCGGGGCGTAATAACAAGCGAGGATGGCCGCTGCTTTCCTGGAACTCCTTATGTGTTCCTAAGTCGGTCGGTGGTATCGGATTCTGAGACTTGCACTTTTTCAATGTCGCCCTCTTAGGGAAGCAACTTTGGCGACTGGTATCCGATCCAGGCTCCATGTTAGCGCGTGTCATGCGCTCTGAGTACTTCCCTTCTGGGAATTTATTTGATGCAATGCCTGATCGACGAGCTTCCTTCGCTTGGCGTGGGATTTGGCTGGCAATGCAGTTATTGGGTTCAGGATTCTTCTAGAGGCTATGCGTAAACAGCTAAATACGTGTACATCGTGATAACTGGGGAGGAGCCTCTCAGATCACATTGTTTGGTGATTATACAGACAATGAGGAGATCTCTGTCTGCTGCCGTGATTTTATGACTCGTGATCCAGCATGTTGGGATGAAAACAAGCTCCGACGATATTTTGACTGGGATGACGTTGATCACATCCTTCGCATCCCCATCTCAAGTGAGAGACACGACACTCTGATATAAATTCACCACGACTCTAGGGTTTACTATATTCGATATGGTTACCTCTTTCTCCAGAAACCACCAAGGCCTGTCACAAGGCCCACAGCACTTTGGAAAACTATCTCCAAGGTACACACGCTGCCTAAGATTCGTTCATTTGGTTGGCGAGCAAGGCGTGAGGCCCTCCCTACAGGAAATCGGTTGAAGGCGGCCAACTTATCCTCTGGTCATTGTCCCTTTTGTCATGCCCTCCCAAAAACGGCTTCGCATGCCCTCCGTGACTGTTCTGGGGCAGCCGAGGTCTTCCGCGTCGACGGCTTCCTCTACAGCTTCCGCGCTAGCCGTACGTCCACCATTGCCTCTTGGCTTGAAGAAGGAGCTCTAGGGCTCTCTTGAATGGATTTCGCGTTCTTTCTCATAGTGCTCTAGAACATATAAAACTGTCTGAATGATTGGGTTCATTCTACGCGGATGCAGCCTCATTGGCTTACCGTTATGAATGCATAAGGACTTTGGAAGGACTACGCCGATGCCAACTCCCTACTGTTGAGTGTATAAAAGTTCTATATTTTACCCCTCATTTACCCATATTTTTGCTGCATTCAAGCATAATTCATTGCATTTAGGATAGATTTTTACATATACATCACAATTAGATAAAATGGCACAGTTGCTATTGATTTTGGTTACTTTTGCAGGTATCTGTTGAGGCAGACTCAGGGCATCAAAGGAGTAGAGGCAGATCGCAGAACTGGAGTCGAGAAGCAAACGATGTCGTGGCCACTACCGTGGCAGCCATAACGATAGAATGATGAGGTGGAAAAGTGAAGTGGAGCTCGACAGATAGAGGATTTCAAGCCGGTCTATCGTGGATCACTCCTATATTTTTCTGAGCCCCGAAGTAGAATGAAGGCCAAGCCCAAAGTCCAAGGAAGAAACTCAAGGCAAGAAAAGAGGACGAATTAAAGACATCTACTCAGAAGATTTAATCTTTAATAGAGTTGTACTTTAGTTTAAACTTGTATTCTTGCCATATTAGAAAACTTGGACCCAATGCCTATATAAAGGCATGTAATTCGACCTAGGGAAGGATATCTCAATCCTAGCCGTCTTCCCCTAAACCCTTGTCGTTTTCCCCTCTTCATCATGTTTTAAACTCCCCCTAGGGCTAAGGGTTGATTCTGTAAAGTAGTTGCAAGTATTGTATTGTTTTAGGAATTTTCTGTCATGAAATAAAAACTTCAAGTTTATTTATTCTGGTTTTTCATATCTCGCAAGAGTATCGGGAGAGCATTGTGAGGTTATCCATTTATTTGATATTGTGAGAGTCAAGCACACGAACGAAATAAATACGCATTTTTCAGTTTATGGTTAAACCATCTCGGCATAGGGATAAGTACGAGGTTAAGTGGCTAAAGAAGAATTCAACAACATTGGTGTTCACCCTTCGATTCACGCCGGGAGGTATAATTTAAGAAGTGTTCATCAACAGAACTTGGGCCTAGGGATAATACAGGTCATAGCAAGGATTCTTGCCAAGCTTGGAGTACAGAGTTGTTGATCGCTGTCGCGACATCAACAGACCTCTGCCGTGACAAGTGCTGTTGCGACAGGAACGATGACAGAAAATAGAAGTTCCTTTAACAGTGCAACACCTGCACTACTGAGCAAATCAATACCGACCTATTCTTTAAATATGATTTCCCTATATTTTACTTTACTTGTTTCCCAAGATTACTTCACCATTCAATTAAAACTATTTCTCTCTCTTGTGCAGCAATTCAAGGATAGAGTTATTCTCAGTCCATGTGGAGACGATATCCGATACTCCAAGTATCACTTTACTACTTGCGTCGTGTACACTTGCACTATTTGCGATAGGACTCTTTTACACGCAACAAGTTTTTGGTGCCATTGCCGGGGACATCTCTAAGGACTTCCCTCCGATGAAAAAGAAGAAGCTAAACGAGACTATCGAAGGACCCTGCCCTGACAGATCTGCCAGCAGCAGCAGCGATGATGATCTCGTGGTCTTGGTGTTGAGTGTGTAAAAGTTCTATTATTTACACCCTTTTTAACCCATATTTCTGCTGCATTCAAGCATCATTGCATTGCATTTAGGTTAGTTTTCAATAAAACATCACAATTATATAAAAGGCACGGATTCTACTAAAAGATGGCTATTTTTGCAGGTATCTGTCACAGTAGATGTCGAAGGCAGGCGCAGGACAGATAAGCAGGAGAGCTGAACTGAACAAGCAGCTGAAGAAGACGAACCTGTCATGGACCTGTCGTGACAGCATGGTGACAGCAGATTTATGAAGAGGAAAAGTGAAGTGGACCTCGATAGATAGAGAAAAATCTGCTCGTCTGTCGTGTGAAAGCCAAATATTTTTCCAAGCCCCGGATCAAAAGATATGTCAAGCCAAAGCTCAAGGAGAGGAAATCCCTAAAAGCAAGGATGCGGCTCGAAAGTAGGAGACTTTAGAGATTTAGTCTTTATTAGAATCTTACTTTTAATTAAAGTTGTAATCCTTGTTACCTTAGATAACTTGAGCCCAAAGCTTATATAAGGGCATAGATTAAACCTAGGGCATAACCGATTACCCCATAACCGAAACCTAAACCCTGCCGTTTACCTGTCACCGATATGTTCTAAATTCCCCTAGGGCTACGGGTTGTTTTGTAAAGTAGTTGCAAGGGTTGCTTTGTTTTAGGATTTTTCAAGTTCAATAAAATAAACTTCAAGTTCTTTTATCTTGGTTTTAATATCTTGCAAGAGCATCGGGAGAGCATTGTGAGGTTATCCATTTACTTAGCATCGGGAGAGTTAAGTATACGAAAGAGATAAGAGCGCGTTCTCTAGTTTATAGTTGAACCATCTCGTGCCTAGGGATAGGGCGAGGTTAAGTGGCTAAAGAAGAATTCATACACATCGGTGTTCATCCTTAGATTCACGCCGGGAGGTATCATCAAAGACGTGATTGCCGACAGACTTGTGCCTAGGGATAGGGCAAGGCAGATCTGGGATTCTTGCCAAGCTTGAAGTACGGAGTTAGTGTTCGCTACCGCGACAGCTAACGGACAGACGCCGCGACAGGTGCTGTCGGCGACGGGTGCGACGACAGAACTGGAGATCCTAAGCAATTCAATACCTGCACTACCGAGCAACTCAATACCAGCCCATTCTCTTTATCTTGATATCTTACTTCTTTTATTTGCGTTTTCCTTATTATTTTCGTGACAACTTCTCATAATTATTTCCTTTACTTCGTGCAGTGAATTTAGGTGAAGCTATTAGCCCAATCCCTGTGGAGACGATATCTGATACTTCGTATCACTTTACTACTTGCGTCGTGTATACTTGCACTATAATTGCGATAGACTATTTTACACGCAACAAGTTTTTGGCGCCGTTGCCGGGGATTGGCAACATAACTACACCTTTCTTTCCTTGCACTTTTTGTTTTTGTTTTTATTTTCGTTTTTGTTTTTGTTTTTATTTTTATTTTCTTTAATTTTTCTTTTGTGTTTTAAACTCTTGCTTTTCACAAGGTTTTCCTGTTTATGCGCAGATCGAAAAGAGGTGAAGATCCTGAGTATAAATTAGATCCGGAGATCGAACGTTCCTTTAATCTCAAGAAACAGATTCGCCACCTCTTAGACCGAAACGAATACCTTGAAGAACAGCTAGAGCAGATGGCCCGTAATCAGCCTGTTGGTGATGATGTACCGCCTGTCGGTGATCTGCCTGCGGCAGGTGGACGACGGTCATGTCGTGACTACATGCTGAACGATCATGTAGAGCTGGAGACCACGCTGCTGGATATTGATGTTGACAACTTCGAGCTTAAACCTGTCATGTTTAGTATGATCAACAACGTCGGACAGTTTAGTGGTTCTGCGACAGAAGATGCCAGGGAGCATCTCAAAACGTTCCAGGAGATCTGTGGTTCGTTTAGACTGCCAGGAGTTAGTCCGGAGATACTGAGGCTTCGGTTATTTTCCCATTCATTGAGGGACAGAGCTAAAACTTGGTGGAATAAACTTACACCGGGTTCTATTATGACTTGGGCAGATTTAACTCGTGAATTTTTGTCTCGTTTTAATCCTTCACATTTAGCAGAGCGATTACGTAATGAAATTGCTACTTTTCAACAGGAAGATGACGAGCCAATGCACGAGGCCTGGGACAGATTCACAACTCTTCTTCGAAACTGCCCAATGCATGGATTCCCCGTCTGGAATCAGGTAACTAAGTTTTATAATGCTGCTAACTTACAAACTCGCATTCGAATTGATTCTGCAGCAAATGGACTATTATTGGATAAAGATCCGGACGAGGCCCTGCAAGTTTTGAAACATCTGGCTAAGAATGAGGAGCAGTTTCCAACCGCTAGAAGAGGAGGTAAACGGGTACTTGCTGTCAAGGACTATGAGGCCGACAGCACTATGAAATCGCAGGTAGCATTCCTTACTAAAGCCATGAAAAAGTTATTGAATGATGATGAATTACAAGGATTTGCTGTCGAGGAAGTTTGTGCTACTTATGAGGGAAATCATAGTAGGGATGAGTGCCCGATAAATATAGAAGAGGGAAAATATGTTGGGAATTACAAGCCGAACTATAATTCCAACAACTACAACCCTAATTGGAGGAAGGATCCCAAATTTTCCTGGAGTAACCCTAACAATGCTCTGAACCCACAAGCACATAATCAGAATCAGGGGGTCCTAGATTGTTGACGCGACAGAACCTGCCGCAGAACCTGCCCCCTCAGCAACAACAGCAGCCACCACCTGCCACGAGTAGTGTATTAGAGCAGACTCTGGCCACCTTTATGTCTCAGACTGGTGCGTATATGGAGAATATTAATCAGTTTGTCAAGAAGACGGAAAACTTTATGGATAAAACCAAGATGAGAATGACAAACCATGAGGCTACCTTGAAATCTCTAGAGACACAAATGGGTCAGGTGTCGCAGCATATTAAGCCAAGGCAGAATGGAGGTTTCCCTAGTAATACTGAAAATGCTAGACCACCCCCACATGAGCAATGTAAGGCAATTACTACTAGGAGTGGGAAAAAGTTACCAGGGCCGGAAAAAGAAGCTGAAACAGAAAAGGAACCTGCCTTGGATAAACCTGCCGAGGAAGCTGCCCCGACAGGTGATAAACAGACTGCTGCCGATGAGCCTGTCACGACAGCAGAAGCGAAAGAGGAGAAGAAAGATGAATACCGTCCTCAGATTCGCATGCAGTGGGAAGGACGCATTGCTGATTACCGTCCTCCACCACCTTTTCCGCAACGGATACAGCAAACTAAGCATGAATCTCAACTTAAAAAGATTTATGATATTTTTAAACAGGTTCATATTAATATTCCGTTGTTAGATGCTGTTAGGGAGATGCCCGGTTACGCTAAATTTCTCAAGGATGTTATGTCGAAAAAATCTAAACTTGGGGAATTTGAAACGGTAAAGATGACAGAAGGTTGCTTGAGTATTCTTCATCGGCAGCCACCCCAGAAAAAGAAGGATCCGGGGAGCTTCATCATACCTTGCGTAATTGGTGACAGATTTGTGGGTAAGGCATTATGTGATCTTGGTGCTAGTGTTAATCTAATGCCCAAATCTGTTTTTCAGAAACTAGGTATTGGCAAGGCGCGGCCCACTACAGTTACCCTACAGCTAGCCGATCGCTCTTACGTTCACCCCGAGGGAAAAATTGAAGATATTTTGGTAAGAGTGGATAAGCTTATTTTTCCTGCTGACTTTCTTATTTTAGATTGTGAGGCAGATGAGAACGCACCAGTCATCCTTGGGAGACCCTTCTTAGCCACGGGCAGATCATTGATTGATGTGGAGAAAGGAGAACTCACCATGCGCGTGAACGATCAAGAAATTAAGTTGAATGTTCTCCAAGCGATGAAACATGCTGATGTGGATGAAGAATGCAAGGCCATCATTGAGGTGACCTTCGATCAACCCTGCATCAGGTCGGGCTGCCGTGATATAAAATTTGGTCACTGCTGCGACAGCCATCTACAGACCTGTCACGACAGCAATAACGACAGCAACGACGACAGCACCGACGAAAGCGACTCCTCTGAATCCGATACATTTGATACTGAAGGTCATGAGGAGGTAGACTGGTTAGACCATCGTCCAGGTAAGTTATTCGAACCTTTGAATTACACTTCGGATAACCATTTAATCCAAAAGCCATCGACTGTTGAACCACCTGTCTTAGAACTTAAGCCCCTGCCAGGGCAGCTTAAATATGCATATCTTGGTTGTGATGACACACTGCCCGTAATCATCTCTGCTAAGCTACCGCAGGAACAGGAACGACAGCTGGTCGACATGTTAAGGCAGCACAAGAAAGCGATTGGATGGACGATAGCAGACATTCAAGGCATTAGTCCGGCATTATGCATGCACAAAATCCTCCTTGAGGAAGATCATAAGCCGACTATAGATGCCCAAAGGCGGTTAAACCATGCGATGAATGAGGTAGTGCGTAAGGAAATCATTAAATGGTTAGATGCTGGAATTATATACGCCATCTCCGATAGCAAATGGGTAAGCCCAGTGCAATGTGTTCCCAAGAAAGGAGGCATGACCGTGATAACCAACGAAAACAATGAGTTAATCCCAACCAGGACTGTGACCGGTTGGAGGGTTTGTATGGACTATCGGAAGCTTAACAAAGCTACCCGAAAAGACCACTTTTCTTTACCCTTTATTGATCAAATGCTTGATAGATTAGCGGGTAAACCTTACTATTGTTTTCTTGATGGTTACTCAGGTTACAATCAAATTGCTATTGCACCAGAGGATCAAGAGAAAACGACTTTCACCTGCCCCTACGGAACATACGCATTTAGGAGGATGCCGTTTGGACTCTGTAACGCACCTGTCACCTTCCAAAGGTGCATGATGGCTATATTCTCCGACATGGTTGAGGACTTCCTTGAGATTTTCATGGATGATTTTTCTGTCTTTGGAGACGATTTTGAGAGTTGCCTCGGCAACTTACAAAAGGTACTTGAAAGATGTGAAAAAGCTAATCTCGTTTTAAATTGGGAAAAATGCCATTTTATGGTGGATGAGGGGATAGTTCTTGGCCATAAGATTAGCTGCCGTGGGATAGAAGTCGACAGGGCCAAAATAGAGGTAATTGAGAAGCTGCCGCCGCCAACCACAGTCAAGGGCATTAGGAGTTTTCTAGGGCATGCTGGTTTTTATAGGAGATTTATTGCGAATTTCTCAAAAATCACGAAGCCCCTATGTCATCTCTTAGAGCAGAACCGACCCTTTGACTTTAATGAAGAATGTACTGAAGCATTCAAGGTTCTGAAGGAAAAGCTAGTGACAGCCCCCATAGTACAGCCACCAGACTGGACACAACCATTTGAGATCATGTGTGATGCCAGTGACTATGCTGTCGGGGCAGCACTTAGGCAGCGCAAGGACAGGCTGTTCCATGTCATATACTACGCCAGCAAAACATTGAATGATGCCCAAGTGAACTATACCACCACAGAAAAGGAGCTGTTAGCTGTGGTGTTCTCCATCGACAAGTTTCGTTCTTACATACTTGGGACGAAAGTAATAGTGCACACCGATCATTCTGCCCTTAAGTACTTGTTCGCAAAGAAGGATGCAAAGCCTAGGTTGATACGATGGATCTTGCTATTACAAGAGTTCGACCTTGAAATCAAAGACAAAAAGGGGACAGAAAATCAGGTGGCAGATCATTTGTCGAGATTGGAGAAGGGACAGAGTCTATCGTTCGATGAGACACACATACTGGAGACCTTCCCAGATAAGCAGCTCTTTGCTGCCGCAATCGCTGTCGCGACAGCTATGGCGGCAGGTAAGTCTTCTGACCTTCCTTGGTATGCTGATTTCGTTAATTTTATAGTTAGCGGAATATTACCTTCTGATCTTAATTATCAAGCCAGGAAGAGGTTCCAAAATGATGTTAAGCATTATTATTGGGACGAACCTCTCCTTTTCAAAATGTGCGCAGATCAGGTTATAAGGAGGTGTGTACCACAAGAAGAACAAGAAGACATTCTCCATCACTGTCATGCTTCACAATATGGAGGACACTTAGGAGGCAACAAAACTGCTGCCAAGGTGCTGCAGTCAGGGTTCTACTAGCCGACACTGTATAAAGATGCACAGGACTTTTACAAGAACTGTGACAGGTGCCAGCGGACAGGTAACATCTCGAGGAGAAACGAGATGCCACTGCAGAATATTTTAGAAGTCGAGATCTTCGACGTTTGGGGGATTGATTTTATGGGACCTTTTCCATCTTCATGTGGAAATCTTTACATCCTCCTAGCAGTGGACTATGTCTCCAAGTGGGTAGAAGCAATCGCAACTCAAAAGAATGATGCCAAAACGGTCCAAAAGTTTTTGCACAAAAACATATTTTCTAGATTTGGCATCCCTAAGGCGATTATCAGTGACGAATGGAGACATTTTGACAATAGGGTAATTGCTGCCGCCTTGAAGAAATATGGTGTCAAGCACAGGATCGCGACAGCATACCACCCACAGACCAATGGACAGGCTGAGATTTCCAACAGGGAAGTAAAGAACATTCTTGAAAAGATGGTTAAACCAACTAGGAAAGATTGGTCTCTACTTCTGAATGATGCATTATGGGCATACAGGACAGCTTTCAAGACTCCATTGGGCATGTCTCCATACCGTTTGATTTATGGGAAAACCTGTCACCTGCCTGTCGAGATAGAGCACAAGGCATATTGGGCAATCAAGGCAGTAAACATGGACTTGGACAAGGCAGGCCAGAAAAGGCTGTTAGATTTGAATGAGATCGATGAAATACGGACGATGGCCTACGACAATGCAAGGATTTACAAGGAAAAGACTAAGAAGTGGCATGACAAGAAGTTGCTGCCACGTCAGTTCTGCCCAGGGCAGCTTGTGTTGTTGTTTAATTCTAGGTTGAAACTCTTCCCAGGGAAGCTTAAATCTAGATGGTCTGGCCCGTTCCAAGTGGTTCAAGTTTTTCCCCATGGTGCCATTACAATTCAATCATTAAAGGACGGGCACCAATTCAAAGTCAATGGACAACGCCTCAAGCATTATCAGGGGACTGAAGCCCCAGGAATACAGGAAGTGGTTACTTTAGGTGATGCCCCACAAGGCATCCCTAATTTAACCTAATTTTTATTTTTATTTATTTTTATTTATTATTATTTATTAGGAAATTAGGTTTATTTTATTCGAATAACGTTTTATTTTTCTAATTTCAGTTTTTAGGAAATAAAGGAGTCAAGTGAGAAAGAAGAAGTGGCCCAAGACCACCGCCCATCCACCAGCCCAATAAAGCCCATTTATGATAACCTGTCGTTTCAGCTGCCGGCGCAGACGGACTTGACAGGCTGTCAACAGGCTGACACTGCAGACGCAGAAGCGTGCGGCAGACGCATAAATGCGTGTCAGACACGCTACATTCAATCTGCCGCCCCGTTATTCCCGCCTGCCGTTGCGGCATTAAATGGGCAGCTACTCGACCGCTATATAAACCCCTTCCCCCTTTCATTTTTTCCTCACTTCTGATTTTTCTCTCTTGTATTCTCCTCTAGTTTTATCTATTTTCTTTCTTTTTTCAGCCCTTGCAACCAAAATGTCATCACGACAAACCCGTCAGAACGCTGCTGCCGCTTCTTCTTCAGCAGCAGCATCCCCGTTCGCTAAAAAAGAACTATGGGAGGAGCGTAGCTTCATCTATAACAGAGATGCCCCCCATATGGGACTCCGGCCGTTCATCATGCAGGCTATAACAGCACAACTTTGGGAGGATTTTGCCGAGCAGCCGGCAGAGCTTAATGATACATTGGTCCGAGAATTTTATGAGGCCATCGACAGCAAAACGGCGACATCTGTCACCGTCCGAGGAGTGGCAGTTCCCTTCACTGCCAGCAGCATCAACCATGTGTTCGGCCTCTTCTTTGGCCCCAATGATGATGCTCACCAACAATTTTGGGACACCCTCGACGCTGCCGGACATGATGCTGTCATGAGGGAGTTGACAGAGGCGGGAACGACATGGAGCACCAGTAAGAAGAACCCCAACTCCGTCAATAGGGCGCAACTACTCCCTGAGGCGAAACTATGGAACGCTTTCATCAAAAAGCGTATCCTGCCCTCGTCCCACCATACGACAGTCAACCGACAGCGGCTGGCCCTTATCCACTCCATTATGCACAACAGGCCCATCAATGTGGGCAGATACATGAGGGACAACATCCTCGGCTGTGCTTTCCGTACAGACTCACGACTCTGCCTGCCGTTCACCATCACCGCCCTCTGCCGTTGTGCTGCCGTACCAGAGGAGCCCTCCGACAAAATCAAGAAGGGCAGCGGCTAGACAGACAGCAACATCTCCAGCCTCATGGAGGTCATAGTCGTATCGCCACTCAATGCCTTCGACCCCAACGCCCCTCCTGCTGATTCCGATGATGAACCTGCCACCGAACCTGCCCCAGAAGCTGCCACCAACACCGCTCCGGCAGATAAGAACGCCCACATCCTTGCTGCCATCCTGAGGGTAGAGGAGCGCCAAATGGGTTTGATGACCTTTATCCGTGACTTCTCCAATGCAACGGTAAATTTCATCACTAATACTTTGAATTTTTCGGATGTCATCTTCCCCACCTTCCCCGCTCATTATTTCAATATCCCCTCCCCCACTCCCACACCACCTGTCTCTCCCCACGGAGAATCTGCCTCCTCCACACCATCCCCGACGGCAGCCGGCAGCCCTCCGGCAGACACCTCCCCTCGAGGAACCAAGCGAGCTGCCACTGATGACAGCCCTCTTGTCTGGAGAAATTTGGACAGCGACTTCACGCGGGTAAAACGTATTAAGCACGTGGCAAACAAGAGACGGTTGTCCAAAGCCATCACTAGTAGCAGCTGGGATAGTGGCAGCAGTTCCGATGTCCGACTAGTGGAGCCACCTGCCCCTCAACAGGCTGATGAACCTGTTGATCAACCTGCTCCGGAACCTGCCCAGCCCCCTCCACAGCGCAGACGCCGCCATCAGATCCGCGTCAGCAGCAGCAGCGAGGACAGCGAATAAAAATTTAAGTTTTTATTATTTTTTTCCCTTTACTGCTGCCTGCCTTTATATTTTGTGATGTACTTTTATTTATTTTGTTTATTTTTCATATCATTTTGCATTGAGGGCAATGCAACCCTCGAGTTTGGGGGTGGCAACCCTCCATTAATTATTGTGTCTTATTTTTATTTAAGTTCTTTTAAAAAAAATCAGAAAAATCAGAAAATTTAAACTGTTGGCTTAAAACTGTGAAGTTAACTTACCTGTCATGACGGCTCTGTCGTGGCAGCATCTTTAGGACAGGTTAAGGAAAAGTTTAGAGCCTTTCTATAGTTCTGAAAACTTAAACACTTTTGTGACTGTTATACTGCTTAGATTTCTTTTAGCCAAACTAGAATAGGAAGCTTAGAACTTGGATAGCCCCTAGAGGTGCCTAACACTGGCTCTAGGAAAGAAGTTTAGCAAAAGAAATTCAAAAAAAAACCTAGAGGTGCCCGAAACCGGCTCTAGGAAGCTAACTAGAGGTGCCCAAAACTGGCTCTAGAAAAACTTAGCTTGAAAATAGAAGAAAAAGAAGCATGAAAATGTGCCTTCTAAAAAAATAAACTTTGGCATAAAAATTCGAGTTAAGGAGTTGAATATTCTAGTGAAACTAAGAGAATCTTAGCATATAACTGTTCACAAGCATGCACACACTGCACGAGAGCTATAGGGAGATTCCGGACAGATCCTAACCTTTCCGACAGGTTGCTGCCGCCGTAGAGAATGAGCGACAGGTAAGGGACAGTTCACTGTTTGAAGGCCAACACAAAAAAAAATTTCAGTTTTCTTTTAAGTCTACATTGCTTGAGGGCAAGCAAAAACTTGAGTTTGGGGGTGTGTTGAGTGTGTAAAAGTTCTATTATTTACACCCTTTTTAACCCATATTTCTGCTGCATTCAAGCATCATTGCATTGCATTTAGGTTAGTTTTCAATAAAACATCACAATTATATAAAAGGCACGGATTCTACTAAAAGATGGCTATTTTTGCAGGTATCTGTCACAGTAGATGTCGAAGGCAGGCGCAGGACAGATAAGCAGGAGAGCTGAACTGAACAAGCAGCTGAAGAAGACGAACCTGTCATGGACCTGTCGTGACAGCATGGTGACAGCAGATTTATGAAGAGGAAAAGTGAAGTGGACCTCGATAGATAGAGAAAAATCTACTCGTCTGTCGTGTGAAAGCCAAATATTTTTACAAGCCCCGGATCAAAAGATATGTCAAGCCAAAGCTCAAGGAGAGGAAATCCCTAAAAGCAAGGATGCGGCTGGAAAGTAGGAGACTTTAAAGATTTAGTCTTTATTAGAATCTTACTTTTAATTAAAGTTGTAATCCTTGTTACCTTAGATAACTTGAGCCCAAAGCTTATATAAGGGCATAGATTAAACCTAGGGCATAACCGATTACCCCATAACCGAAACCTAAACCCTGCCGTTTACCTGTCACCGATATGTTCTAAATTCCCCTAGGGCTACGGGTTGTTTTGTAAAGTAGTTGCAAGGGTTGCTTTGTTTTAGGATTTTTCAAGTTCAATAAAATAAACTTCAAGTTCTTTTATCTTGGTTTTAATATCTTGCAAGAGCATCGGGAGAGCATTGTGAGGTTATCCATTTACTTAGCATCGGGAAAGTTAAGTATACGAAAGAGATAAGAGCGCGTTCTCTAGTTTATAGTTGAACCATCTCGTGCCTAGGGATAGGGCGAGGTTAAGTGGCTAAAGAAGAATTCATACACATCGGTGTTCATCCTTAGATTCACGCCGGGAGGTATCATCAAAGACGTGATTGCCGACAGACTTGTGCCTAGGGATAGGGCAAGGCAGATCTGGGATTCTTGCCAAGCTTGAAGTATGGAGTTAGTGTTCGCTACCGCGACAGCTAACGGACAGACGCCGCGACAGGTGCTGTCGGCGACGGGTGCGACGACAGAACTGGAGATCCTAAGCAATTCAATACCTGCACTACCGAGCAACTCAATACCAGCCCATTCTCTTTATCTTGATATCTTACTTCTTTTATTTGCGTTTTCCTTATTATTTTCGTGACAACTTCTCATAATTATTTCCTTTACTTCGTGCAGTGAATTTAGGTGAAGCTATTAGCCCAATCCCTGTGGAGACGATATCCGATACTTCGTATCACTTTACTACTTGCGTCGTGTATACTTGCACTATAATTGCGATAGACTATTTTACACGCAACACTTGGACCAGCCCCCACACATCTCACCGACCCGTGTCCAGCCACCTCGAGAGGCAAAGAAGAAAATGGCCTCTGCGTCCCCAGCAACCTGCCAGCCCCGGCCGTCAAGGTCACTGCCCGCCGGCAGCTCCAAGTCAACAGTAGCTGCGACGACAACTCCTACACTTAAGTGCTTTTACTTATATAATTGTTGTCTTTGTTGTTTTATCTATTTTGTGATGTATTTTCTGTTTTTCCTTTTTTTTATCATTGTCATGCATTGAGGGCAATGCAACCCTCGAGTTTGGGGTGGCATCCCTCCATTAATGAACTTGTTAAGTTGTGTCTTTAATTTGTGTCTTATTTTAAGTTTATTTTTGTGTCAAAAAATAAAAATAAAAATAAAATTTTGGCTTAAATCTTTGAACTAAACTTACTTGTCGCGACATACTCTATCGTGATAGTGCCTTTAGGATGTTTTTAGGAACTATTTAGAGCCTTGTTATAGTTCTGATCTTTAGAACACTCTTTGTGACTCTTATGCTGTCTAGATTTCTTTAGTGCACTGGAATATGAATGTTTACCCACTTGAGCTACCTATCATTGGCTCTAGGAAAGGAATAAAAGAAAAAAACATTTCAGACTCACTTGCTTGCAAAATTGCCTTATAATGATTTTAGGAAGATTTTTCTTTGAACTTAAGTTAGAAAAAACTAAAGGAGCCTAAGAATTGCCTCCATAAAAGATGAAGTTTAAGGTCAGAAAAAACTAAAGGAGCCTAAGAATTGCCTCTAGAAAAAAATAAAGTTGAGAGTCAGAAAATCTAAAGGAGCCTAAGAGTTGCCTCTAGAAAAATGAATTGGCATAAAACTCAAGTTTGTAAGCATGACTATTCTGGCAAGCTAAGGGAGTCTAGGCACATAATTTTCACAAAACCCGCACACACTTCACAAGAACTATAGCATTGTTCCGGATAAATCCAGAAATACCCAACAAGGCACTACTCTTGATAGTGAATGTGTGGTATAGGTAATGAAAAGGTTCACTAAATTAAGCAAAGCCAAAAAGTTTTTATTTTTAGTTAAGTAGTATTTGCTTGAGGACAAGCAAGAACTTGAGTTTTGGGGTGTGTTGAGTGTATAAAAGTTCTATATTTTACCCCTCGTTTACCCATATTTTTGCTGCATTCAAGCATAATTCATTGCATTTAGGATAGATTTCTACATATACATCACAATTAGATAAAATGCAACAGTTGCTACTGATTTTGGTTACTTTTGCAGGTATATGCTGAGGCAGACTCAGGGCATCAAAGGAGTAGAGGTAGATCGCAGAACTGGAGTCGAGAAGCAAATGCTGCCGTGGCCGCTGTCGTGGCAGCCATGACGACAGAATGGTGAGGTGGAAAAGTGAAGTAAAGCTCGACAAATAGAGGATTTCAAGCCGGTCTGTCGTGGATCACTCCTATACTTTTCTGAGCCCCAAAGTAGAATGAAGGCCAAGCCCAAAGTCCAAGCTCAAAGTCCAAGGAAGAAACTCAAGGCAAGAAAAGAGGACGAATTAAAGACATCTACTCAGAAGATTTAATCTTTAATAGAGTTGTACTTTAGTTTAAACTTGTATTCTTGCCATATTAGAAAACTTGGACCCAAGGCCTATATAAAGGCATGTAATTCGATCTAGGGAAGGACATCTCATTCATAGCCGTCTTCCCTAAACTCTTGTCGTTTTCCCCTCTTCATCATGTTCTAAACACCCCCTAGGGCTAAGGGTTGATTCTGTAAAGTAGTTGCAAGGATTGTATTGTTTTAGGAATTTTCTGTCATGAAATAAAAACTTCAAGTTTATTTATTCTGGTTTTTCATATCTCGCAAGAGTATCGGGAGAGCATTGTGAGGTTATCCATTTGTTTGATATCGGGAGAGTCAAGCATACGAACGTAATAAATACACGTTTTTCAGTTTATGGTTAAACCATCTCGGCATATGGATAAGTACGAGGTTAAGTGGCTAAAGAAGAATTCAACAACATTGGTGTTCACCCTTCGATTCACGCCGGGAGGTATAATTTAAGAAGTGTTCATCAACAGAACTTGGGCATAGGGATAGGACAAGTCATAGTAGGGATTTTTGCCAAGCTTGAAGTACAAAGTTGTTGATCGCTGCCGCGACATCAACAGACCTCTGCCGCGACAGGAACGACGAAAGAAAATAGAAGTTCCTTTAACAGTACAACACCTGCACTACTGAGCAGATCAATATCCTATTCTTTAAATCTGATTTCTCTATCTTTTACTTTACTTGTTTCCCAAGATTACTTCACCATTCAATTAAAACTATTTCTCTCTCTTGTGCAACAATTCATGGATAAAGTTATTTCAAGTCCCTGTGGAGACGATATCCGATACTCCAAGTATCACTTTACTACTTGTGTCGTGTACACTTGCACTATTTGCGATAGGACTCTTTTACGCGCAACACCTACCAGCCACACCGTCGCAACATTTTGAGCCCGCCATAGCGACACCAAGATGGAGACCTCCGCCTTATGATGCTGTGAAAATCAACGTTGATGGCGCATTCCACCCGACCTCCAGTTCTGTTGCTATAGGTGTCATTTCTCGTGATGTTAGGGGTGCTGTCCTTGGTGGTTATGCCATTCATGTTGCTGGCTGTACTGATGCGACAGTGGCTGAGCTTCACGATGTCATTGCCGAGATCACTCTTGTCAATGATCGAGGTTGGAGTGATGTGATCTTGGAGTCAGATTCTGCCGTTATTGTCAACAAACCCACTCGCTCCACTACAGATGTCTCTATTTTGGGCCCTCAGATAGAGGCGACTCGGCCCTTTCTTGACACTATTCCGAATCTTAGACTCATCTTTCTACCTAGATCTGCTAATTCTGTAGCTCATTCTCTTGCCACTTGGGTTTTACATTCTGCTTCCTCTGTGTATTTCGATTCTGTTTTGCCTGAATGTATTCAAAACTCTATATTGGTTGATACTCAACCCTATTATTCTAATATACATCAGTGCACTCTTTTCCCCTTAGGTTCACCCTTAGTTTTGGCTCAGGGTGGTTAGAAGGGTTTTTAATGAGGCTCGCCCTATTTCTTTTTAAAAAACTATCATGCTTCAGGCATGATTTACATCCTCTCGCTCTAACATATAATTTAAACTTAGAGCATTTCAGCTGGTATATGAGACTTAGTTATTCTCATTAGGTCAGTAAATATGTCTGACAGTTGACATGTAATAACATGAATTATCTTATAAACTTTTGATTCATATACGAGTATCTGGATAACGCTAATTCATTTTCCTTTATCCAGCTGATTATTATCTCCCCCTGATGTTGAGAAAAATCATGTCATAAATGATTCTCCAATTAATGTTTAAGAATTTAAACATAAAAGGAGACTCGTACTCAGTATATATTCTCAACCCTTTTTATTTACCCACTTTGTGCATTGTGGTGGAGCAATTCATATCGCACATTCAAAAATTATAAAATGAGAAATGTATGGCTTCTGACCAAAAACCAATCATAACGGGGAGTTTATTATAACTCGTTGGCTTGATGCGTATAAGTGTTGCTATATGGAAACACCATATAAATAATAACTCTTTTGTCCTCGTAGTTTAGCTATTAAATAGGAGGCATCCAATTGAATTTTTTGTTAAACTATATTTTTTATAATCCATAGGCTTTGTAACAACTGATATAGCCTAAAATATAAACCCACTAGCTTTTCAAGATGAATAGTCTAACTGCATAATCTGAATCTTTTTATAACCAATCTCACAAACTTATGATTGTAAGTTGATAAAACAATGCAGATGCTTCTACTAAAATCATATAAAACTTTCAACATTTGTGGATAAATGGGGCTCATATTTCATTCAGATATGCAAGACATGCAGTCTCAACTTTAGTACAAGAACTTTAAGTTCTTTTGCTAAGTGTGATCTTAATCATTTCCTTTGAGAACAAGCAACACAAGAATTTCGTGTTCTTTTAGTAAATGGAATTTAATCAATTCTTTTGAGAACAAGCACCACAAGAACTTCAGGTTCTTTTCATATATGTGCATATAAATCTCAATAGCTTTCACATCATTTTTGATCAGGATGGTCTTACCGATCATGGCAACTATATACAAGTGTGTATATACATTTCTGAATTTGGTAAACTAGAACATGTGATTCAATCTTACTCGTACACGTCTAGTACAACCATCAAAATTGTTCCTTTGAATAGAAATATTTAGCTCGTTCGAAACTTTCAATAGAAATTATCGTTTGGTAGCAATATATAGCTTTTCTAGAGCTTTCAACTGACTTTTTGGCTACCAGAACTTATATTCACATTGGCTTATTTCAAATACCAATTGATAACATATGTTATATATAATTCTAAAGGATTATTTTGCGAACTCATATTGCTCCCTTAAAATTTCCACTTCTAGTGGTGATGATATTATTACCATTAGCGATAATTATTACAATATTCGCAATTATGCACTTTTCATAATGTGTTTTCTCTCAAGAACTTATTGCTCTTCTAGAGCATCAATACTTTTAGTACTTTGAGATATAGTACTCACATTTTTCCCTTGCATTTAAATGGAAAATATATCTTATGCTTCTGCTAAGCATAAATCGTCACCATAAATTGTATTTGATAAGTAATCATGTTAAACAAAATAAATAAATATGATAATATATAAATATAAATATAAATATTAACATGAATATAAATATCAAACGTAAATAATTAATGTACAAAGTAAATAAACATAAAGTAAAATAAATAAAAAGATAATTAATTCTCTTCAAAGTTATGAGAATAATTAGAAGATGATTTATTTCATTCGAGGGTTATAAGAAAATCAACAACGTCCAAATGAGTTGGACTAACAATGTCCAAATAAGTTGGACCAATATCATCTTTGTCATTTTTCGCAAACAGAATTTTCTTTTATTTTCTTTCTTTTATCATTCAATCATTGTTGATTTTTCCAACGTACGATAAGTACGAGACCAATGATTTATAACATCACATTGGTAATAAAAAAAGATTCCACTTTCTTAGAATGATCTTTATCGCTCTTGTCATTCTTATAACCTCACTACCAGTGGGTAGAAGTATTCTTAAAATGACCATAATGTCTATGTCCATGCCTTGACCATGACCACAACTTCTAATGTGGCTTTTATTCTTTCTATAATATAACCTCACTTTCACTTCAGGGAATGGAGTAGACCCAGTGAGTTTTTGAAACCTTTTTCATGATATTGTGTCTGAGGACAATATTATTTGTCGTAAAAAGTGAAGTATGTTTTTATTAACATATACTTATCATAGAGAACAAATATTTAATCCTCGTACGCGACATTGTTAAATCAGTCCACAAGGTCCTTTAAAAACCTCTTTTGAGACCAGTACCCTCGCAGAACGGGATGTCCAGCCAATATACTTGAATTATATTGAAATTATGTCTCTAATTGAATAATGATTTACCATGTTTGCATTCACTTCAGGGAATGAAACAGTTCCAATAATCGCATTGAATAAACATCATGCTTGCATTCACTTCAGGGAATGCCCCATCATTGATAATCACATGGAATAAATATCATGCTTTGCATTCACTTTAGGGAATGCCTCCCATAAAACTTTTTGGATCAAGACGAATTTTCGTAACTTGAAATTGGGAGAAGTCTATGGTCGAGTTTTTCGACGAAGAAGAAATATTGCTTTCGAGCAAATATAGGCTTTATAACAATCTTTTTATAGATTGAAATTCACCATGATTTATCGCACATTAAAATCATAATTTAAAGAGAGAGAAAAATAAAGTTTACCGATAATAATTTTCCTCTCGTGGACAATGAAGACATAACAAATGACCGAAACTTCTCATAATTTCTTTACGTCACGTCTCTTTCCAAGCCATTTAGGCATATCATGTAAAACTTAAAATATGGTTAAATAAAATAAAAAAAAAACATTCACCATATTATATATCATGAATCCATAAAAAATATACTTATCTGTAAATATACTCAAGATGATCATCTTCTCCTTCACGATCCCCTTGATATGGATTTGGGTCGCTTGAGAGATCAATTCTTTGAGCGAGATTGGATTCGATGCGATAAAGCATGTTTCCATTCTTTTAAAAAATAAAATTAAAATTAAAATATAAAGAGAGAGACAATCAATAGCTAAAAAAATTAGAGAAAAAATTTATCTTTAGTTTCATTCTATAATCGAATTCATTCTTTTCGGTAACTTCTTTTGGATTCGAATGATGAAGATCTCAGTTGATTAGAGTCCCGTGTTGATAACGTGTTGTGAATAAAATAAAGAATAACAATAATAAGAACAAAGAACGAGAATAGAAGAACAAAGAGATGAGAGGAAGAGGGAGATTTATATTATTCTCAATACTCAAGTGTATACAATGCCTTCATTAGATCATCTATTTATAGGCATAAGAAGTACATAATACATTAAACTCTAATTAATGAAGATAATATTTCTAATGATAAAGTAAATCAAATTTCCTTGATAAAGTTCTTATCATTATAGACATCCACATAGATAAATATTCATAACAAATAACTAATAAAATTAAAAAAATAATTTCATAAATAAGAAATTAATTTTTTTATCAGCAAGTATGATTTTATTGAAAATAAGAAATTAATATATACATTTAAAATTAATAATTATTAAAATTATATTAGAAAGAGAACTTCACAAATAAAAATATATACATCCTTCGTATATGCTTAATAATGATATTTAAAAATAATTTTCATAATCCAATTAATATTAATAAATACAAAATATTGATAACTAATAAATTATTCAAGCAAGTATTGAATATAATTATGTCCTTATATGTCATTTTGTTTGTTCAAATAATCAAATAACTATTAGCTATCAGTTAATTTTACCAAACACTTTTATACAATCAGCTAGCCAAATCAACTAATGTTATCAACAAATTGCCAAACTGAGTTGTAGTTTTATTTTAAGAGCGAATAATATTTTTAGTCTAAAAAGGAGTACGAAATATTTTTAATTTTTATTTTTATTTTTATGTTCCGATTTTAGAGTTGATACTTTTAATAACGTCTCTAAAATTTGAACTTATATTCTCTTTCAGAACATACAACAACTAAAATATTTGATCTTTTAAAAAATATCATATTTTAAATTAAACCAGAGATTTAGATTATTTTTAAAGTAACGAGAAGTTCATGGATATTATTAAATTATAATCTCACGAATATAAAATATAAAAGGGTTGAATGAAGCAATAAATAAATTCCATAGTTTTTTTTAACTTAATTCGAAATAGTTACATAGTTGAATTGTAACACCTTAATTTTCTCCTAAGATTAAAATCTCTAATTTGTTAAATCCCTAAGTCGTAACCTAATTTTTTTGGGGAATTTTTAATCTGAATACCTAGTTGAATTTTGGTGGTTAAATTGTGAATTTCCAAAATTTTAGTGACCAAATTGCATAAGTTGTAAAACTCAGGATCCAATCCGTAAAGTTTAAGAAAATCTAGTGACATGTTGTGTAAATTACCCATTTTTTTTGGATAAAGCCCTAATCCGGCTTATTTGTTTGGTCAGCTGCACCCCTTCTTTTTTTCTTTTCGATCTATCGAGCTTTCCCTAAATTTTTGCCCATTAATTTTTCCGATCGAACTCCAGCGAAACCAGCCGATTGTCGACCGTCGCTTACACGGCTGTCAACATCGTGACCTTCGTCGAGTCACGAGTCAAACCCATCCGCCAAATCTCCTTCGCCGACCGTCGTCCGTGAGACAACGGTAGGAAACCGTTATGGTACTCGCTTCACACCGTCGTAGTCGCGTCCTCGTCGTGTTTCATGGTAAGTTTTGGCCGTCGCTGTCGAAGTTTTGGGCGCCGGCGGGGATCCTAGACCTAGGGTTTCGGATGTGGGTTTGTGGATTAGGGCATATTTGGGGAGTAAGGAATTATGGATTTGAATAATCTAATTTAGGGAAAAATGATCTGGACCGACCTAGAACCATCGAACCGAACCGACCAGAGAACCAAACCGGACCATTTGGACCAAGCCGGATGATGTTAACAGTGACGTCATCTGCTGATGTAATGAGGATACAGGCTGACGTCAGCGATGACATCATCATTAACCATGATGACATCATCGTTGACTTTTTTGGGCCAAAAGTCAACTTTATGTTTTTTGACGTCCCGGTTCCAGATTCGCAGCCTGTTTTTTCAAATTCAATCTTGAATGACCATTTTTGACCCTTTGAATTATTTTATACATAATTTGAAAACTGTGTATTTAGAATTCTGAATCGAGTTATTTTTGCGTTCAGGTGATATCGATTCAAACACCGAGATTCTCCCACCTCCTCCGCCTGGATGACCTCCTGTATCTCAACCTTCGAGTTTCGCACGTATGTGAATTTAAATAAGTTTCTGTTAGTAGTTCATGGCATAGTAGTAGTGAATATTAACTTAGTGAACCTTTGTAGGTGTCGATCCTGTTCCGCCTGCTTCTAGATCTGAGCGTGGGAGACGTCACTCTCGATGTTGAGCTGTTAGCTATCTGAGGTGTGTTCTCTGCTTGTGCTATATCATATGCATTGTTGTTGTGTGATGTCTGTTTGCGGAATATGTTGTGTGATGTCTGTTTGTGGAATATGTTGTGACCTAAGCTATGTGTTATGTTGTATGCAATTCTGTTAGGCATTATACATCGGAATCTGAATAATAAATATCGGATTGAATGCTCATGCATTTTCAGACTAATGATCTTGCATTCAGATTAGAATCGGAATATTCATGCATATCATTTGGGTGGGAAATGTACGGAGGAAGATCAGTGGTTTCACCCTTCGGGCTGAATTCCACTTCGGACTTAGTGACGATGGAGAGAGTGGTTCAGGGGAACCTTACTCTTCGGACGGTGATGTAGATGGGTTCATAACATAGACTTAGGTGCACCGTGTTTTGCATATCGGTGTATTCGAATGACTGTTGAAATGACTATGTCGGCTGTATGATTCTTGTAATTTTCTGTCTGATGCACCTTAAAGACACACTGAGCTTAATAGCTGACTCCCCCTTAGCTTCTATTTCAGATTCTCAGACATAGGAGTTTGGTACTTTGAGGACCACAGTTATCAGATTTATTACTATTTTAGTATGAATATTTTTAGTTTTTAGATTTATTTCGGTTTTATTCCAGTTATTTCATCATTTGGGATTTTTATGTAAATTTGATTACTAATATATTTATTTTGGGATTTTTAAACTGTTTAGCATGCATGAGAATTTTAATTGGATATTTTGCTACTTTATTTTAGACTGCTTTATCTATACGACTGCGTTTTTGAAACATGGATTTTAATGTTAAACGACACCGATTTTAAATTACTTGAGGGGCACATTTTCAATCCGACTTCCTAGATTTGACCCATAAAATTTGGATCAGGTTTAGGGGGTTATATTTAGTGGTATCAGAGCCAAGTTCAACCTTCGGACTGTGTGGCTCACATAAAATTTTTAAGATGAAATGATTTTTGCATGCATACTAAATATTTTCGTGCGAAAGGGTATTTTGGGAAAGTAAACATTTTTGGTATTTTGACATATTTTTTAATAGAACTCCAAGTATCGAAACTGATCTTAGGACTCTTTACTTTTGTAGATAGACTACTATGCCACCTCTTAGGAGCTCTAGATTAGCGACTAGTCGTGGTCGTGGTGGAGTGCGTGGTCGAGGTCGTACCGCATCAGCTGAGAGCGGTGCTTCACAGTCTATGGGAGAGCCGCCGAATCAAGATAATATTCATGATGTTAATGAGGAGGAGAAGATCGTGGATCAACAACCTGAGGTTCAGCAGCCTGGGGTTCAACAGCCTAGGGTTCAGCAGACTGGAGCTCAACAGACCGGGGCCTAACAGACTAGGGCCCAACGGGCTGGTGGTGAGGATCAGCCATCCCAGCAGACACCGGGTGATGGACCACCTGGGCCTAGAGATGCTGAGACTGCGGGCATAGATGCCACTACAGTGCACATGGAGTTGCTCCGTTATCTTCGTCAGACTGAGGGTGTTAGGAGGCCTATATCTACTGAGTTCTTGGCTGCCGGGATGACTATGTTTGATGGGAAGACGGGTACTGATCCTGCTGATGCTGAGTACTGGTTGAAGAAGCTTAAGAGGTTGTTCACTGAGATGGATTATCCTACTGACCAGAAGCTTAGAGCTGTTGTATCACTATTGCATGGTGAGGCTCAGAATTGGTGGGAGGCTGAGGAGCATGTTATTCTAGCTGGCCAGATTTCTTGGGATTATTTCCGACAGGCTTTTCGTGACCAATTTGTTGAGGCTGAGTATCTACCAAAATGCCGGGATGATTTCAAGAATCTAAAGCAAAATGACATGTCTGTGAATGATTATGAAATTGAGTTTATGAGAGTGATCCAATATGTTTCGGGGTTGGTGACTACTGAAAATGAGAAGTGTGATTGGTTCCTGAAAGGGTTGTGCCCTTCGATTAAGGCTGGTGTGGCTCTACATATGGATAATGAGTATAAAGTGATCACCAAGCGAGCTAGGACAGCTGAGCGAAATGAGGCGGAGTTGAAGCTATTTGAGTCCTATGGTACTGATGGGGGTAGGAGGCAGTCGACTGCATCAGTTCAACACAGTCAGGGTAACCAGTCTAAGAAGAGAGCCAAAGACGAGTCTGATCATCAGGGTTATTCTAGAGCTAGACCGGTAACTTCCACTGTTCCGACCATTAGTGTCGGGGGTTCGACTAGTACCTGTGGGGTGCCGCAGTGTTTCTTCTGTAAGAAGTGGCACCTGGGTGAGTGTTTGAGGCAATCTAGGGCTTGTTTCTGATGTAGATCATTTGAGCATCTTTTCAGGGATTGTCTGGTAGCACTTTCATCATCTTATGTTCCGAGTCAGTCTCAGGCATTTGTACAGACTCCTGCTGGAGGTAGAGGACATGGTAGACCTGCTACTTCAGGTATTGCTAGTATAGGTAGACTTGCCTAGAGTGATAGATGACCTAGATTCGATACTAGACATCCGGGGTTGATTTATGCAACTAGAGCTCATGAGAGTTATGATGGTGAGCCAAAAGACATAGCATGTACGTTTCTAATGTTGTCAGGTTTTTACTTTCATGTTGAGGGATGAGGAATTCAGAATGAAGAACTTTAAGTTATGTCAGCTAATTTTTGGAATCTGTCGCTAAGTCTGAAAATTTTGAGGTCGAAATTTCTTTTAAGGAGGGGAAAATTGTAACACCCTAATTTTCTCCTAAGATTAAAATCCCTAATTCGTTAAATCCCTAAGTCGTAACCTAATATTTTTGGGAATTTTTAATCTGAATACCTAGTTCAATTTTGGTGGTAAAATTGTGAATTTTCAAAATTTTAGTGACCAAATTGCATAAGTTGTAAAACTCAGGATCCAATCCTAAAGTTTAAGAAAATCTAGTGACCAAATTTTGTAAATTATCCATTTTTTGGATAAAGCCCTAATCTGGCTTATTTGTTTGGTCAGCCGCACCCTTTTTTTTCTTTTCGATCTATCGAGCTTTCCCCAAATTTTTGCCCATTAATTTTTCCGATCGAACTCTAGCGAAACCAGTCGATCGTCGTCCGTCGCTTACACGGCTGTTACCATTGTGGCCGTCGTCGAGTCGCGAGTCAAACCCTGCCACCAACTCTCCTTCGCCGACCGCCGCCTGTGAGTCAATGGTAGGAAACCGTTCTGGTTCTCGCTTCACATCGTCGTAGCCGCGTCCTCGTCGTGTTTCAGGGTAAGTTTTGGTCGTCGTCGTCCTGTTGAACGACTGCCGCCAGGGATCCTAGACCTAGGGTTTTAGATGTGGGTTTGAGGATTAGGGTAGATTTGGAGAGCAAGGAATTAGGTATTTGAATAATCTAATTTGGGGAAAATGAATTGGACCGAACTAGAACCATCGAATCGAACCGACCAGAGAATCGAATCGAACTATTTGGACCAAGTCGGGTGATGTCAGCAGTGACGTCATCTGCTAATGGGATGAGGATACAGGCTGACGTCAGCGATGACGTCATCATTAACCATGATGACGTCAGCGTTGACTTTTTGGGCTAAAAGTCAACTTTATGTTTTTCGATGTCCAGTTCCAGATTCATAGCCCGTTTTTCCAAATTCGATCCGAACGACCATTTTTGACACTTTGAATTATTTTATGCTTAATTTGGAAACTATATATTCAGAATTCTGAATCGAGTTATTTTTGCGTTCAGGTGATATCGATTCAAACACCGAGATTCTCCCACCTCCTCCGCCTAGACGACCTCCTGCATCTCATACTTCGAGTTCCGCATGTATGTGAATTTAAATAAGTTTCTGTTAGTAGTTCGTGGCATAGTAGTAGTGAATATTAACTTAGTGAACCTTTGTAGGTGTCGATCCTGTTCCACCTACTTCTAGATCTGAGCGTGGGAGACGTCACTCTCGACGTTGAGCTGTTAGTTGTCTGAGGTGTGTTCTCTACTTGTGCTATGTCATATATGTTGTTGTTGTGTGATGTCTGTTTATAGAATATGTTGTGTGATGTCTGTTTGCGGAATATATTGTGACCTGAGCTATGTGTTATGTTGTATACAATTCTGTTAGGCATCATACATCGGAATCTAAATAATAAATATCAGATTAAATGCTCATGCATTTTCGGACTAAATCCTCATACATTTTCGAACTAATGATGTTGCATTCGGATTAGAATCGAAACATTCATGCATATCATTCGGGTGGGAAATGTACGGAGGAAGATCAATGGTTTCACCATTCGGGCTGAATTCTACTTCGGACTTGGTGAACATGTAGAGAGTGGTTCAGGGGAACCTTACTCTTCGGACGGTGATGTAGATGGGTTCATGACATAGACTTAGGTGCATCGTGCTTTGCATATCGGTGTATTTGAATGACTGTTGAAATTACTATGTTGACTGTATGATTCTTGTGATTTTCTGTCTGATGCACCTTAGAGACACACTGAGCTTAATAGCCGACTCCCCCTTAGCTTCTATTTCAGATTCTCAGACATAGGATTTCGGTACTTGGAGGACCACAATTATCAGATTTATTACTGTTTTAGTATGAATATTTTTAATTTTTAGATTTATTTCGGTTTTATTCTAGTTATTTCATCATTTGGGGGTTTTTATGTAAATTTGATTGCTTTTATATTTATTTGGGGATTTTTAAACTGTTTAGCATGCATGAGAATTTTAATTGGACATTTTGCTACTTTATTTTAGATTGCTTTATCTATACGACTGCATTTTCGAAACATGAATTTTAATGTTAAACGACACCGTTTTTAAATTACTTGAGGGACACGTTTTCAATCCGAATTCCTAGATTTGGCCCATAACCTTTGGGTCGGGTTTAGGGGGTTACAGGTTGAAGATATATTTGCCATAACAATTAAGGGGTGGGATAAACCCATCTCATGTCATCATCTTATTCATCCGAACATATAATGTTATTATATGAAAAAATACACAACTTGTATAAATTAACTTATTAAATTTAGGGTTTAGAGTTTAGGTTGTATAATTAGAGTTTAGGAGTTTAGTTTGTATGATTTAGAGTTTAGGGCTTTAAAAATTAGGATTTAAGTATAGAGTTTAAGTCTTAGGGTTTTAGATTTTGTAACACCCTAAACCCATATATCACATTTGGGCCTTAAGCTCAACCATTTTTCATAAAAATCCTCAACTCGGTTTAGTCCAAACAAGGTATTTTCCAAAAACATTAAATACAAGTAGTTAAAGACATAAATAAACAATTTAAATCGTTACAAATAAGCTCCACTTTAATTTAAAACATTTAAACATTCAACTTGATTAATACAACTTCAAAAATAAGAATTATACTCTACCACGTAAGGTCATATGAATACATAGCCCACTAAACACAAGTATCGTACTTTGGAAATCACCACATGCTAGAATCTCGTACTGATAGTGCTCTTTGATCCCACGATCCGACGATCAACCTACGCACAGAAACAACGATTCTGAGCTCTTAGCTTACAAAGTTCAATGGTACATATCTACTTTACTATACTTCATGCTAATCATAAGCATAGGAATGCAAGCTAGTACGAGCAATAAGAAGAGATAAATAAACACATGGCACTACCACTAGTCACCTAAACACATGCTCTTGGCACACAATGTCTCAACAGACCATCAAAGCAAACATACGAGGTGCTATTGGCACTCATCAAGTAATACAACCATATACAGACCTAGAGTGAAGCCTTGGGACATAAAAGCATCGTGACGCAATCACTGGAAGGGTGGCCAAGGGACACAAAACATCGATAATCCTCCGTTCGACATCACTTTGGATGAGGCTCGGGCACACATAGCATCGGGAACGTACATTGAATATCTCTTACCATGATATTGCAACACACTTTCTCTGGCTATTCGGATCCTAACAATCAACGACTCTACTAATCAAATGCCTACTTGGCATACAAGCAACGCGATCTCAAGGATCTCCGTATTGTTGTTAATCGTCAATACATCTTTTATTTTACATTACTGAGTGGTTAATTCACTTTGGAGGGGTACATAATTATTCTTATTAATTATCTCTGTTAATCCATGTCATCACTTTGATTTAAGAATTAATACGGTTATTTATTTTACACGCTAATTTTCCATTTCTAATTAGCATTATTGAGAGTTTAGCTTATCGGGTACCGGTACTCAAACACGGGTATCGGTATGGTACCCTCAAGTATCGATACTCACACACGTACCGATACTGAAATCATTTACTGGAAAATAATACAATTTCTAAAGTACCAACATGGGTCGACCCTTATTGATACGACATTGAAAAGCGTATCAATACAGTCGAAGCTCGTACCAATACCCTACTCATTAGCTTAAAACGTCCTAGCATAGCATAAGATATCGAGGTCAAACTTGATCCTTAAAGCTTATGAAAGTCATTAGGATTCATTTACTAACACATTTAATTATTTAATATCATTTACCGGCTTTATAATCATTTAATCGAGTATTTATCCCTTAAGCATAATTCTCATCGAATCATATTAATTTATTTCAAACAAACATATAAGGCATCACAATTATCAATCAATCAAACAATCATCATGCATCTGATAGGTATCGAATCTCATACTATCGGTCTTCAAACATGTATGTTCATCGTCTACATATTTGCAGATACTAACAGGCAAGACGATCACATTTATGATGCTCATGAAGCAATAGGAGTTCGATGTGTACTAACCTTAAGCGATTATTGATAAACCCTTACTCGAGCTCCTCAAATGCTCCTCTTAATCTGGTATTTAAGCCCGAACAATCCTCATAAATATACGAATACCACAAATACTAATTAACTTGATTCACTAACTAATCCACAAGGTCAAACGCGTAAAAACAGCTTACGAGGTTTGAATTTGGCAAAACGAATTGCGCCAACAGACTCAGAACATTGAGAAACCCCTAGGTAGGATCTCCAAAAAAAGTCAACGACTTGATCAACGACGGCTGACAGCTCGATCCTCGGCGTTGCTCAGCAAGCCAGCTCGACCAAACGGCTTGCCCAGTCCAGCAGATGGATAAGCTGCCAATCCTTGGCCGAACGTCGCCCATATGCGTGCGACGACTTCAAGTGGTCGGACAGCAATAGAGAATGCCCAAACCGATTGTCTTGTCGTCGATGAGCATGATGGTGGTCTCGGTTTTTCGTTTTGAGCACTCTAACCCTCTCAACTCAACAACCTGAAATTTCTTCTCTCTCTCACCCCTCTGACAGAAACTCCGAATGTGGTGTCATTGGTACTGGCAAACTCGCCTCGACGAGATGAACACAATGATGATGGAGATTGACAACGGATGGCCGAATCTCGGTAGATCAAAGTTTAAAGATTGAAGAGGAAGAGAGAAAAGAGAAAAAAAAAGGGTGAAAAGGGAGAGAGAGGGGGATTAAAAATCTGATTTTTCTCCCTTTTTTTCCCACTTTTTAATTCAAAACATCCTTATTCAAAACACAACGATATATTCGCACCAAAAATCTTCAACCTTCAATCCTTACACAAAACAATCATCACTTACTAAAAATTTAATCTTCCAAAACCTCATTCCTTTAATTTAATACTTGAATTAAATATTCGACCCGAAACCAAACACCAAATGATCTACCTGAAAATTGGGTCGTTACAAAGTATATGTTCAGTTTGGGTATACGGATTTAGTATTAATATTTTTTAAAATACTGATGTGATTACATGATAGTATATGTTCATATTTTTTAGTTCTAGTATTGAAAGTTAATATAATACAAGTTATTAATTTTTATATTAATATAAAATTTATTATTTGAATTGCTATTATTCTAGAATGGCTTAATAGTAAAAAAGGTGCTCAACCCATACCCTTTTTCAGTTTGGTGCCTAATGTTTTATTCGGGCAACTTTGGTGCCTAACGTTTCATTTCGTAACTCAGTTTAGGTTTTTCCGTCAACAGCCGTTAAAATTTTTTTGTTATCCAATAAAAACATTCTACGTGGCCTATTTTATCTATTTATTTAACTTCTAAATTTCTTTTAAAAAATAAACTTCTTAAAAAGCCTCAAAATTTTAATTTCTTTCAATCAAACCCTCAAATCACATCTCCCCCGCCGTCCGGCCTCCCCCACACGTCGGCGGTTCACCGTTCACCACCCCAAGTGTCAGGTACCTCACCGTTTAACATCCCCCACCCTCTAGCCATCGATTAGAAGCCCAATCGGTCTCCTTTTCTTCATTTTTGGATGTTTGTCGATGAAACAATCGTCGGTTTATTCACTGATTTTTTACGGCGGGATGATGGGGTTTCAGTAGTGGGGGCCGACAAAGGCAAGAGTGGTCGGTGGTGGAATGTGAGTAATTTAGGGATCTAGGGTTGGGTTTGGGAGTTTTAGAGAAATTAAAGATTTTAAGGTTTTTTTATAAAATTAAATATTTTATAATTTTAAAAAAATAAAAATGATAGAAAATACCAAAAATATGTCATGTGTCGTGTTTTTATTGGATAACGAAAAATTTTAACGGTCGCTAACGAAAAAACCTCAACTGAATTACGGAATGAAATGTTAGACACTAAAGTAGCCCGAAAAAAAATGTTAGACACCAAACTAAAGAAAAGATATAAGTTGGGCACCTTTTTAACTATTAAGCCTTCTAAATCTATTTTTTTAATATATAACTTGTTATAATTAAACGTTAATCTTAATTGTGGTCCCCTTAGATTCATTTGCAATCGTCATTTGGTCATTTTCATGGAAACTGTGTAAAGCTTTCTAAAGCGTTAAGATGGGTAGTTCTATCGTGAGCACTTAGGGTGCAGCTAAAATAAGGCGGTTTCTACCTAAATTCTTATTTAGTTGGTAAGAATTTTTCCAGTTATAGAAATTTTTACCTAAAATAAAATTTATATAAAATTTTACTTAAGTGGTAAAAACATATGTTATAACATAGAATTTGTATAGTTACCCAAATTCTTACATAAGACAAAATTTACACAATTCTTTACCTAATTAGTAAGAATTTATGTAGTTATATAAATTTTTACCCAGTTAATAAGAATTTCAGTTCTACTTATATTATTACCGAATCTTACCTAAATTCTTACTATTTTAATAAAATTTTATGTTGATCACATTTTAGGAGTAACCTAAAGTGACACGTACTTACCTTTCCCAGCGGTAAGTAGCAGAAGTGGTGGGAAAATTTAGATTAATAGATGTTTAGGGTCCCACAAAAGCTTTTTTAAATACGGGGAAACCATTTGTTCCACGACAAGTTTTGGTCCACTACAAATTGGTTTTAAATTGTTTAAAGGAATAGGTAAATAGGTGTTCAAACTATGCCATTTTTCAGTTAGGTACCTAAACTATTTTTTGGGCTAAATTGAGACTTAAAGTTTCATTCCGTGACCTATTTAAGGTTTGTCGTTAATTTTTTCCGTTAAAGGACATGTGTCACTCCTAAAAATTTCAAAAATTATATTAAAAATAAATAAAATTAATAAAACAAAATAAAAATATATCATGAAATTTTCAAATATTCTCAAAACAGTCCCAAATCCCTAAACCCCAAAATTCGACCACTCTCGCCTGCGACGGCCGCGTTGCCAATGACGGAATGAAGCACCCTCCCCTCGCCGAACAACCCCTACGTCGTTCGTCGCCCCTCTTGCCGCCGTTTGTCGCGAATCGTTCGAAAGAATCATTCGACAATTTCGTCGATTCGCACGGCGTCATTCGATTTCCAGCGACGAGATGGTGGGGGAAATAGTCGTGATAGTCTGGCGAGCGATGTGGTGGGTGGCGACGTGACAATCGATGGCGGAACCAGCCCAAATTGGGATTTAGGTTTTGGGGGTTTAGGGATTTTGGAATTCGAGGGTTGTTTTGTAAAATCTAGAAAATTTAGAGATTTTTTTAAAAATTAATTAATTTTATTTATTTTTAATATAATTTTGAATTTTTCTAAAGGTGACACATGTCATTTAACGATGGAAATTAACGGCGAACCTTAAATGGGTCACGTAATGAAACTTTAGGTCCCAATTTGGCCCGAAAATAGTTTGAGCACCTAACTAAAAAATGCATAGTTTGGGTACCTATTTAATGGTTAAGCCTTGTTTAAAATAGTTTTTAATAAAATATTTTTATGTAAAATATTTTATATTAATAAAGTGTTAGTTCAGTAGAATGGGGTATTAGATCCTTTAAATAATATTAAAGGTCAGATTATCACATTGTAAATGAATTAAATTATGTTAGAAGGGTCGTCCCTATAATGAGCAAGATTAAAAAATCGTGGCCTTACATTTGATACGATAGGAATGGGTATCGACCAGGGACGAAGTCATATATTGGATGGGAAGGACTGTTGCGACGTTGCCCTCTCTCAAAGTTTTTGATATAATAACATTTTAGGTTTTTTTAGTTTAAACATTAATCAAATAAGGTTTTTGTCCTCTCAAAAATTTAAATTTAAATGCTTAATGCACTCTTGTTCCTCTCAATATTTGATCATAATTCCGTCCCCAATAACGATAACACTAGATAGAGAAGGGCATTCGCCCCAATAATAAAATTACATTTTGACCTTTTGAAATATTACTTTAAAGGATTATATCCTGTTGAGTGGATCGAAAGATCGATAATTACCAAGAGGGGGGTGAATTGGAATTTTAAAGGATTTTAGTGGAAATTGGCAAATAAAAATTGAAGAACAAGGGATTTAGAGTGGTTCAAGTTCCAAATGAACTCTACATCCACTACCTTAGTCTCACTAAGGATTTGCAACAATTTCACTAAATTGATCTTCCCTGTAACACCTGTGTTTTGGGCCTAGGAGTTAACCGAGTATAATTCGAGTCAAATTAAATTTAATTAAAATAATTCAACTTCTAGTGATGACCTAATTGAGCTTAAATAAAAGGGGAGGGACCAAAGATGTAATTTAACCCTAAAGAATTTAAAAGGATGACACTTTTTGTATAATTAAAAAAAAAAGTTGTCTTCACTCTCTCCCCACTCCCCCATTCCCACGTGAAAACCCAAACCCCATCTTCAAAACCCTCCCAAGTTCCAAGTTACTATTTCATTGATTTGCAACTCAATTTCAAGACCATTTTCAAAGGTAATTATGTTTTCTAACTCTCCTCTTCAACCCCTATCTAACCATGGTCTTGGATTTCAAAAATAGTAGGTTTTGAAAATTAGGGTTCATATAAAATTTGGGGTTTTTGATGGGGCTTTTTAATTTGTTTTGTTAAATTATGTTGGGGGTTTGTTTAAGCATGATAAAATACACCATATACTTTAATTTGGTTGAATTTTGATAGAAATTCGTAGAGATGTCTAAAGGCTAGATTTAAGATGTCAAAAATTGGGTTTTGGTAGGTTTAAGGGTGAAATTGATGGGTTGTTGGTTTACCTATGGTATGAGAGTGTTTTGGGATGGTTTGGAAGCCATTTGGATGTTGGGAAATTGATTTTTCAGCAAGTTCTTAGGGGAGCACGAAAATTGAGTTTTTAGGAGATTGTGTGATTTGAGAAATGGAAGAATTTGGGTTGTGATTGCAAAGTGGGTTGAAGGTTGAATTAGCATTGAATTGGGAAGTAATATATGTGTTTTTGTTTGACTAGAAGCAAGAGGAAACGCGGAAGAGACTTTGGGACCGAATCCGGGTGCGTAGGAGGATTGTTCGATTTGCTAAGGAAGGGCAGTGAGTGGTCTAAACTTGTTTTAAAGTTGGTTCGAGCATGAGTAGTGTGTGTGTGTGCAAGTGTGCTTGGTAGGCCACTTCCTTTTAATCCAAGTAGTTAACTTAGTCTAATTTTCTTAAATGCTATGTGCTTGATGACTATGCCCAGATGCTTGTAATTAGATGGCATATGTATATGTATATCATGATGTGGATATATGTGTTGAGCATGAATGTGTTGATGATATGTGGTTGATGATATATGAGGTGGTTGTGATAATTGGCACTAAAAATTACCGGTTGTAAATGATCGATCATTAGGATAGTGTGCACACAAATTGAGTCAAAACGTACGTGGCCTTGATGGCGTTAAGTCATCAAGGAGGAGTACGGTGATGTAGCATTCCACCGGAAGCTTATTATATTTCTACGGGATGATGAGTGGAATCCCATCCGTAGGGCATGTGGCGATGAGTGGAATCCCGCACATGCAAGGTCCGGTGATGAGTGGAATCCCACCGAGGTAAAGTGTTGTCAAGGTTTTAATTCGCACAATCGGGGTAATTAAAGTGGCCAATTAAACTTGTTTATGTAATGTGATATATGATGGTGATATGTGGTTTTGATATATGGTATTGCATGATGATCTATAATGATGCTTAATCTTGCTAGGATTGAGAGACCATATTTGCCACTCGAAAGACTAGCTAAGTCTACTTGGTTATATGCAATGCTTGATATGTATGAGTTTAGGATTACATGCTTGAGCCCTGCATTGTTGTTGTTTTTCGTTTTAGAGCACCCTCACTAAGCTTATAGCTTACGCTCTCAATGTTCAACAATGCAGATCATTAGCGTGGTGTTAGCTCGAGGCAAGGCAAGAAGGGCTTCCAAGTTTGTAGCTCAAGTATGGTTACCGATTTTGTAATAGCTAGCAATGTGGCAAGTGTCTTGTATGAGCATGTGTGACTCATTTGATGGATGTTGTTTTTGGTTTGATTATGGATTGTATGCATGTATGCCTTGATGATGGTTGATGTGTATGATGGCATGCTTTAGGGTGTTTAGGTTGCCTTATGTATGGATGCAAACCTCTTGAGTTTGACTTGTGCTTTTAAGACCATTTGAGCCTTCAAGTATGCTTATTAATGCCTATATCGCTCATTAAATTGAATGCTATGCATGATTGCTTAAATCCATGTTTGATTGACTCCCTTGGCTTAAATATGCATGCTTTATGGTTGGCTTGCCTTAGGGATTGATGATAGTGTGTTGGTTGAAGGGTTAGAGGGATTTAGGGGCCTCCTTGTGCTCTAAATTAGCTCAAACCTGCAGTTTCGTAGCTGGGGTATCGATACCGTTGATCTGGTATCGATACTACCCTGTGGTTTCAGGCTGCGTGTATCGATACTCGAGGGGGAGTATCGATACCTTTTTGGCCACTAGTGCTACTGTCGATTTCGGTATCGATACTCCTCTCAAGGGTATCGATATCGTTGTCTTGGTTTTGACCGGGGAAAGTCAACTTTGGGGGAGGGTATCGATACCCTCATTTGGGGTATCGATACTGCCTCCTCAGGTTGACCAAACCTTGTTGACCTAGTCACAGGGGTATCGATACCCCTCTTAAGGGTATCGATACCGCCTGCAGTGTAACATTAAAAATGGGCTTTTAAGTGCTAGTTTGGGTTCGATTGATTGATTCGTAAATATTGTTCCGTTGTATGTTCACTTAGGATGTAAATCTCATCTAGACAAGATTAAAATGAAAAAAAAAAATAGGGTCGCTAACCGAGGGAGAATTCCTTAGGGAGTTTTCACTCGGTTTTCCCCGTGTAGTTCACTCGGACCGGTCATCCGGCCAGACCGGGACGAGGGGGTTACATTTGTTGGTATCAGAGCCTGAGGTTACCGAGACCTCGGGCAGGTAAGTGAGGTAAGATTAATGTGTTAAATGCTTGTGTTGTTCGATGCATGATTTGCCATGAATCCTTGATGCTTTATTGATTGTATGATGTTTTGAATGCATGAATGGTCGTGTCTCGTGTGAGTGTGTGCCCATTGCTACTACTACTTAATTTAAAAAGGATTTTTGAAAGAGGAATACTTGAGCACTATTGGACCCTTGCTTTGGCTAACGTAATCCTATTTGTTTCTTGTTGTAGTTTATACCTTGCTAGTTGAACCATGAGACCACGTGGGAGGCCTAGGATGGTTCGACCGGAACCACGGGCAGAGGCTCCGAGAGTTGAGCCAGTTGTGAGAGTTGAGGCTTAAGTGGGAGAGCCAGTGGTTGGAGTTGGGGCTCCTCCACCACCTCCACCACCACCACCTCCTCCACCGGGAGTGGGAGGCGAGGCCGGGCCCGAAGGAATGGGACCACAAGGAGGCCAAGGTGGCCAGGGTGGCCAAGGACCGGCCGGGATTGACTTAGCTCCGTTGGTTCAGGCGATAGCCGGGGCATTCCAGGCTGCAGTAGCTGGAGGTCAGGCAGCTCATCATCAGGGTGAGGGCACCGGATTACCATTAGAGAGACTTCGGGGCCTTGGGGCCGAAGAGTTTAGAGGTGCTACTCCGGAGAGGTCAGAGATGTGGTTTGAGAAGACCGTCCGTATCCTTGCTCAGATGGGGTGTACTGGTGATCGTAAGTTGGGTTGTGTTGAGTCCTTGCTTCAGGGTGATGCCTACACCTGGTGGGTCACCGTTACTTCGGGGATGGATGAGGCCGAGATCAATTGGGAGTTCTTTGAGACAGCTTTCCGGAAGAAGTATTTGGGTCCGCGATACCTCGATGAGAGGAAGAGAGAGTTTATGGCATTGTCTCAGGGGAGTATGTCCGTGACTGATTATGAGATTCGATTTGTCAGGCTGAGTCAGTATGCACCTGAACTTGTACCTACTGAGGTGGAGCGTTGTAACCGCTTCCGATATGGGCTGAATGAGGAGATCAAGACTTATACTCTAGCTTCTGATTACTTTGATTTTGATGTCTTGGTCTCGAGGGCCAAGGACTTGGAGCACAGTTTGAGTTTGACCAGGCGGTCAGGTGGATCTAGTTCAGGTAAGAGGTCCAGCAACTTTGATAGAGGAGATGCCAAGAGGCATCGGGACAACCGGCATCAGTATGATCATAGGCGTGGTGGCAGTAACCACGGTAGGGGCCACCAGGGCCAGAGAGCTGGTGGGAAGTTGCCCACATGTGCTTCCTGCGGGAGGAACCACACCGGGGAGTGTTGGGGAAATTATCATTCGTGTTGGAGTTGTGGTGCTAGGGACCACATTAGGCGTGACTGTCCACATCAGGTGGGACAGGCACCAGCTCAGGCTCCTGCTAGAGCCAATGACTTTCAGAGAGGCCGCGGGCGCGGTAGGGGTAACTTCCAGCCAAGGAACGATGGTCAGAGAAACTTAGCTCATGTAGTTGCAGTCCAGCCGGAGGGCGGGGGACAGGCTAGGGTTTACGCTCAGCGCGGGGAGCAGCATGACACCGATGCGATCGCAGGTAATTTCTCGATACAGTCTTTGGGTTTGCTTTCTTTGATTGACTCTGGGTCTACACATTCCTACATATTGAGTGAGCATGCACAGTCTTTGAATTTGCCTTGTGAGTTGTTAGAGGTAGGAGTTAGTGTTACTAGTTCCTTTGGGGACACGGTGGTGGTTAGGAAGATGTACCGAAGGTGTCCGTTGATGGTTCAGGGGCATGTGTTTCCAGTGGATATGATGGAACTTCCCTTCTATGGTTTTGATGTGATTCTGGGTATGGATTGGCTCACGGAGCATAGAGCTAGGATAGATTTTGAAACTAAGCGGATTTCTTTGAAGCTCACAGATGATTATGAGATTGTTGTGGTGGGTGAGAATGTGAAGTTCTTATCCAATGTGGTTTCAGTGTTAGAGGCCAAGAAATTAGTTGAGTTAGGGTGTGAAGCATACTTAGCGTATGTGATGAACCCTAACATGAGTGAGGTTAGACCTCAGGACATCCGGACAGTATGTGACTTTCCTAGTGTGTTTCCGGAAGAATTGCCAGGGTTACCACCGGACAGAGAGGTAGAGTTCAGCATTGAGACTTATTCTGATTCAGCTCCTGTTTCGATTGCTCTGTATCGTATGGTACCGAAAGAATTGAAACAGTTGAAGACTCATGAACACAACTATCCGACCCATGACATAGAGTTAGCTGCAGTTGTGTTTGCTCTGAAGATTTGGAGACACTATTTGTATGGTGAGAAATGCACAGTATACACCGACCACAAGAGTTTGAAGTACATTATGACTCAGCGAGATTTGAATCTCAGACAGCGTAGATGGTTAGAGTTGCTAAAGGACTATGATCTTACTATTGAGTACCATCCGGGTAAGGCCAATGTAGTGGCCGATGCATTGAGTAGGAAGGTGGCCGTGGACTTGAGGGCCATGTTTGCTAGATTGAGTTTGTCCGGAGATGGTGGCTTAGTAGCCGAGCTTCAGGCTAGACCTACTCTAGGTCAGATGATTCGAGAGAAACAGCTCTTAGATAGATCTTTGGCACCTCACGTGCAAGATATAGCCGAAGGTAGATCTTCAGACTACAGTTTCAGTTCCGATGGGGTCTTATGTTTCAAGGACAGAATAGTTGTGCCTGAAGACAGTGATTTGAGACGTACGATCTTGACTGAAGCTCACAGTAGCCCGTTTGCTATGCATCCTGGAAGTACGAAGATGTACCGTGATTTGAAGAATGAGTACTTTTGGGTTGGCTTGAAGAGAGATGTAGCCGACTTTGTGAGTAAGTGCTTAGTGTGTCAGAGGGTGAAGGCGGAACATCAGGTTCCCTCAGGTTTGTTACAGCCGTTGAGAATTCCGGAATGGAAATGGGAGAACATCACCATGGATTTTGTTTCGGGTTTGCCTTTGACACCTACGAAGAAGAACTCAGTTTGGGTGATAGTGGATCGTTTTACGAAGTGTGCTCACTTCTTGGCAGTCAACACTACTTACACCTTAGATAGATTGGCCGATTTGTACATTGGTGAGATTGTGAGGTTACATGGAGTGCCGAAGTCCATTGTGTCAGATAGGGATCCGCGGTTTACTTCTAGATTTTGGGAGTGTCTGCATACAGCTTTGGGTACCCGTTTGAACTTCAGCACTTCTTATCATCCTCAGTCAGATGGTCAGTCAGAGAGGGTTATTCAGATCTTAGAGGATATGTTGCGATGTTGTATCATTGACTTTCAGGGTACTTGGGAGAAGCATCTGCCTCTAGTGGAGTTTGCGTACAACAACAGTTTTCAGTCGAGCATTCAGATGGCTCCGTATGAGGCCTTGTATGGTCGGAAGTGTAGAACTCCAGTGTGTTGGGCCGAGGTAGGACAGAAACTGTTACCCATGCCGGATTTGCTAAAGGGGACAACCGACAAGGTAAAATTGATTTGTGATCGCTTGAAGGCTGCTTCGGATAGGCAGAAGTCCTATGCCGATTTGAAGAGGAAGGAAGTTGAGTTCGCAGTGGGTGAGAAGGTGTTCTTGAAAGTGTCTCCGTGGAAGAAAGTGATGAGATTTGGCCGAAAGGGGAAGTTGAGTCCGAGGTACATAGGACCGTATGAGATTGTGAAGAGAGTTGGTCCCGTTGCTTATCAGTTGCGTTTGCCATCCGAGCTTGAGAAGATACATGATGTGTTCCATGTATCCATGCTTCGTAAGTATAGGTCTGATCCATCGCATGTTATGCCCGTAGAAGAAATTGAATTGAATCCGGATTTAACTTATGAAGAAGAGCCAGTGGAGATCTTAGCTTCTGACAGTAAAGTGTTGAGGGGTAGATCGATTGAGTTAGTAAAGGTGCGGTGGCGACGTAGAGGTGTGGACGAGGCCTCTTGGGAGAGGAAGGAGGATATGGAAAAGCAGTTTCCGTATCTCTTTCAGTCAGGTAATTTCGGGGACGAAATTCCTTAAGTGGGGGAGAGTTGTAACACCCGTGTTTTGGGCCTAGGAGTTAACCGAGTATAATTCGAGTCAAATTAAATTTAATTAAAATAATTCAACTTCTAGTGATGACCTAATTGAGCTTAAATAAAAGGGGAGGGACCAAAGATGTAATTTAACCCTAAAGAATTTAAAAGGATGACACTTTTTGTATAATTAAAAAAAAAAGTTGTCTTCACTCTCTCCCCACTCCCCCATTCCCACGTGAAAACCCAAACCCCATCTTCAAAACCCTCCCAAGTTCCAAGTTACTATTTCATTGATTTGCAACTCAATTTCAAGACCATTTTCAAAGGTAATTATGTTTTCTAACTCTCCTCTTCAACCCCTATCTAACCATGGTCTTGGATTTCAAAAATAGTAGGTTTTGAAAATTAGGGTTCATATAAAATTTGGGGTTTTTGATGGGGCTTTTTAATTTGTTTTGTTAAATTATGTTGGGGGTTTGTTTAAGCATGATAAAATACACCATATACTTTAATTTGGTTGAATTTTGATAGAAATTCGTAGAGATGTCTAAAGGCTAGATTTAAGATGTCAAAAATTGGGTTTTGGTAGGTTTAAGGGTGAAATTGATGGGCTGTTGGTTTACCTATGGTATGAGAGTGTTTTGGGATGGTTTGGAAGCCATTTGGATGTTGGGAAATTGATTTTTCAGCAAGTTCTTAGGGGAGCACGAAAATTGGGTTTTTAGGAGATTGTGTGATTTGAGAAATGGAAGAATTTGGGTTGTGATTGCAAAGTGGGTTGAAGGTTGAATTAGCATTGAATTGGGAAGTAATATATGTGTTTTTGTTTGACTAGAAGCAAGAGGAAACGCGGAAGAGACTTTGGGACTGAATCCGGGTGCGTAGGAGGATTGTTCGATTTGCTAAGGAAGGGCGGTGAGTGGTCTAAACTTGTTTTAAAGTTGGTTCGAGCATGAGTAGTGTGTGTGTGTGCAAGTGTGCTTGGTAGGCCACTTCCTTTTAATCCAAGTAGTTAACTTAGTCTAATTTTCTTAAATGCTATGTGCTTGATGACTATGCCCAGATGCTTGTAATTAGATGGCATATGTATATGTATATCATGATGTGGATATATGTGTTGAGCATGAATGTGTTGATGATATGTGGTTGATGATATATGAGGTGGTTGTGATAATTGGCACTAAAAATTACCGGTTGTAAATGATCGATCATTAGGATAGTGTGCACACAAATTGAGTCAAAACGTACGTGGCCTTGATGGCGTTAAGTCATCAAGGAGGAGTACGGTGATGTAGCATTCCACCGGAAGCTTATTATATTTCTACGGGATGATGAGTGGAATCCCATCCGTAGGGCATGTGGCGATGAGTGGAATCCCGCACATGCAAGGTCCGGTGATGAGTGGAATCCCACCGAGGTAAAGTGTTGTCAAGGTTTTAATCCGCACAATCGGGGTAATTAAAGTGGCCAATTAAACTTGTTTATGTAATGTGATATATGATGGTGATATGTGGTTTTGATATATGGTATTGCATGATGATCTATAATGATGCTTAATCTTGCTAGGATTGAGAGACCATATTTGCCACTCGAAAGACTAGCTAAGTCTACTTGGTTATATGCAATGCTTGATATGTATGAGTTTAGGATTACATGCTTGAGCCCTGCATTGTTGTTGTTTTTCGTTTTAGAGCACCCTCACTAAGCTTATAGCTTACGCTCTCAATGTTCAACAATGCAGATCATTAGCGTGGTGTTAGCTCGAGGCAAGGCAAGAAGGGCTTCCAAGTTTGTAGCTCAAGTATGGTTACCGATTTTGTAATAGCTAGCAATGTGGCAAGTGTCTTGTATGAGCATGTGTGACTCATTTGATGGATGTTGTTTTTGGTTTGATTATGGATTGTATGCATGTATGCCTTGATGATGGTTGATGTGTATGATGGCATGCTTTAGGGTGTTTAGGTTGCCTTATGTATGGATGCAAACCTCTTGAGTTTGACTTGTGCTTTTAAGACCATTTGAGCCTTCAAGTATGCTTATTAATGCCTATATCACTCATTAAATTGAATGCTATGCATGATTGCTTAAATCCATGTTTGATTGACTCCCTTGGCTTAAATATGCATGCTTTATGGTTGGCTTGCCTTAGGGATTGATGATAGTGTGTTGGTTGAAGGGTTAGAGGGATTTAGGGGCCTCCTTGTGCTCTAAATCAGCTCAAACCTGCAGTTTCGTAGCTGGGGTATCGATACCGTTGATCTGGTATCGATACTACCCTGTGGTTTCAGGCTGCGTGTATCGATACTCGAGGGGGAGTATCGATACCTTTTTGGCCACTGGTGCTACTGTCGATTTCGGTATCGATACTCCTCTCAAGGGTATCGATACCGTTGTCTTGGTTTTGACCGGGGAAAGTCAACTTTGGGGGAGGGTATCGATACCCTCATTTGGGGTATCGATACTGCCTCCTCAGGTTGACCAAACCTTGTTGACCTAGTCACAGGGGTATCGATACCCCTCTTAAGGGTATCGATACCGCCTGCAGTGTAACATTAAAAATGGGCTTTTAAGTGCTAGTTTGGGTTCGATTGATTGATTCGTAAATATTGTTCCGTTGTATGTTCACTTAGGATGTAAATCTCATCTAGACAAGATTAAAATGAAAAAAAAAATAGGGTCGCTAACCGAGGGAGAATTCCTTAGGGAGTTTTCACTCGGTTTTCCCCGTGTAGCTCACTCGGACCGGTCATCCGGCCAGACCGGGACGAGGGGGTTACATTCCCCTTTTCTAGGACAAGGAGGCAACCCTTTACAATATCGGTTGATTTTTCTACCCAAAAATCAACCCAACCCTCACTCAATAGAACAAAGGAATTTGTAGGCTAATTAGGTATCTCTCAATACAAATGATAGCCCCAATACAAGCACTCAACCCAATTTTACAAAGTAAGAATGAAGAACACAAATTGGGATTTTACACAAGTTGGGATTTTTGCTCTAATGCTTGAATTTGATGTTTGGATGTTTGCTTGAAGTTCAATAGTTGTTGCTGATGCTTTTGGATGTCCCTTTTATACCTTCTCATTGATTTCTAGCCGTTTGGGTGGTTGGGAACATAAATGGAGCCGTTGGAACCCTCTCTTGCCACCATAAATGCAGTCTGCACCAACCCGTTTCGGAACACGAGAAACCTGTTTCGGAACGGACTAAAATAGAAAGAGCCGTTGGGGTGCATTTAAGAGTCCGTTTCGAAACGCCTTAGGGCCGTTTCGGAACGGTTTTGCCACTGTAAAAGGGTCGTTTCGGAACAGTCCTAGCCCGTTTCGAAACGCCTTAACGGTTTTCAGAAAATCAGTTAAAACATACAACGGTCATATTTTCAAACTAAAACCTAGCCCTTGTTTCGGAACGGTAGTGACCCGTTTCGAAACGGAATGGCTACTGTCAAAGGGTCGTTTCGGAACGGGCTTGATCCGTTTCGAAACACCCCTTTTATATTTTAAATTCTGAAATATTTGAAATAAATAGACCCTTTTTAAAGCCAACATGAAGAACAGTTTCGAAACGAGTTATGCCGTTTCAAAACGCTTTCAAGTGTTTCGATACACGTTTCGGAACGGTGGTCGACAGTGTTGAAAATGTTTCGAAACGCCTTAGGGCCGTTTCGAAACGGGTGCTTGAAAAACACTGCTTTGGCTTGAAACACTTAGAAAAAGTATTTGAAAATGTATGTTTTTAACTTGGGCGTAATACTAAAAATATATGGGGATATTTTAAGGACTTAAAATTCGTTTTGACTTTTTCGATTTAGTCCTTAGGTTTTTAGTTATATCAAAATTAAAATATTTGTTTCACATATCCTAAATAAGTACCTAAAGTATATCACCATTTTCATCTAAGTACTTAAAGTATATTTTTTAGTCAAAATAAGTTCTTAAAAAGTTGGCATAAGGAATTGGTTAAAAATATTTTAGGTACCTATTATGACAAAAAAATGTACATTAAGTATCTCTTTTGACCAATAAATATACTTTAAGTACTTATTTTGACTAAAAAATATTTTAAATACTTAGATGAAAAATAATATAGTTCAAATACTTATTTATAATATAAGCCTACTTTAAATTATAAAAATCTATCTGACTTCATATTATTATGACTATACCTTTTAAAATGTATTTTACGAATGACTTAATTGACAAAACAAAATAAAAAGTAATACTTAATATTACATTTATCATATCAAGGATTTGACGAACTTGTGAATATGTTTAATTTTATAGGAATATATTTTTAATTAGTGTTTAAATATATAATTAAATACATATAACAATAAAATAAACTATAATTCTTCAATTTCATAAACTTCGGTTGAAATAATATTATATTAGGTTGGACTGCTTTCATTATTGTATTTGTATGTACATATAATAATAACAATACTAAGTGTGGTCCATTGATATCATGATGTGGCTGGAGTGATATTATGTTGATTAAATTCAAAAGGAATTATTCAAGTGAATTGTCTAATAATTATGTTTTAGTATTGTAAAGTCGGAATCAAGGCTACAAATAATAATAGTGGTTCTGAATTCTATCATTTTTTATTTATTTAACAATGTACGTTTATTTCATGTAATAAAATAATTGATATATTGTTTGTTTATAAATTTAATGGTTTAATTCACCATGAAAGTGTAGTTCGAAATTTTTGAATATGCTGATGTGATACAAGGGTAGTATTTGTTCAATTTTTTAATTTTTTTAATAAGACACACACCGTGCAGAACTAGTGCTCGAACCCGAGTCACCTGGATGAATTACATCATCCTTTATCATTGGGACAATAAGGGGTGAGCAAGTGTAGTTCGAATTTAATATGAAATAAGTTTAATGGTTATTAGGTCCTTTAAACTTTTAAAAAGAATGTAACACTTTTATAGAAGAACATCATCGTTAAATGTTACACTATTGATGTGGTAGTTCACAGTACAAAGACGTGACAATCAACTGCGAATGATGATGTAACATATAAGTTTAATTTATTTTTTAGAAAAAGTTGGAGAGTTTAATTGATTTTGTAGAAAGTTTGAGAACTTATTTATTTTTTATGAAAAATAATATTAAAATATTAAAAATTAAACATTAAACATTAAAAATAAATATAAATAAAAATACTATTAAAATTTAAAAAAAAACCCGTAAAATTAAACATAGAAGAAACAATGGATTATAATTTATTAAAAATAAAACTCTTAAATATTTACAAGTACTAAAAAATTTAAAATTTTCTTCGGAAAAAAAACTTCAACTATTTTCCGTCAAATTGATTCTATTGCTACTCTTTAAATATATTCCAAGTAGGATTTACGACTCTTATTTTGGATATCAAAAATGACTTTCTCACATGTAATCCATATAATAAGATAACACCGTAGACTACCACATTAATTAATAGAAATTATATGTCCTTTTTCGGTGGTCCTATATATATTTTAGCATTAAAAATTTTGATTTAGGGTTAAGATTTTGGATTGTGTTTTAGAGTATTGTGTATATGGTGTATTTTTTAAAATTTAGAACTTAAGGTTAGAACTTATGATTTAATTTTTAAGTGTTGAAGCATAAAAAAACAACAAAATTGAGCAGATGATTTTTTTTTCTCACATTAACACCATGCTTTCTTTTATTGTATCAATTACATTTAAAAAATCATAATTTGAGATCCAAAATAAAACTCATAAATAATTTAGTGCAAACTTCATCTCATTAACTTTCATCACATTTTTTTTAATTTTTATTAAATAAGAATGTATTATATTCCTAAACTAAATCACAAGATTTGAATCTATATAAAATGATACAACATAAACATTCTTAACCATTCTGCAAATTAATGTATCTCACAATTCTATTTTTCTTAACGATTCATGTAACTTTTTACTTTACTCCACCTAATAAACTGATTAGACATTAAATTTTCATTCAACAGGGGCAGGAATTAGGAGTTTGAAATCAAAGCATCCGAGATGATGGTACAAATGGGAAAGGCATATTTGGGTAAAAACCCCTTAAAAATAATTATTTATAAAAATGGCTTCCTCCAATGATTATTTGAAAAAATATCCCCAAACATGCCACCTAATGAAACCTCGTGTTCTCTGTGAAGCGAGACGCAAACTCGCGTTCTGCAGAGCGCGAGTTCCATCTACGTGGCATCGTTGTTTGAAATAACAGTTTTTCAGGAACTCGCGTTCTGCAGAACGCGAGGTCCCCGAGAATTTGAAATGGCGGCTGAATATATCGCATAGAACTCGCGTTCTGCAGAATGCGAGTTCTGTGCAAATCTGGGTTGAAAAACAAGGGTGGGTAGGCCTGTTTGAGCCCAATTTCGGGCTTATAAATCGTATATTTTTAGCGAACATCGAGTTTAGGTTCGTAGTACTGGAAATTCTCTATCGTATGACACCGACACGGTCAATTTCCGTCCATTCTAAACTGGCTTAAAATGGCTTCTAAAACCATATGGTATAATCCTTTTTTGAATGAAATTGTCTTTGAAGAACAATTGATAATTTCGGTTTAGTGATCGTATAAAAGTAATAAACACTGAAATTAAATAAACATTTAAAAATTTAATTATAATAGATAAAGAAAATTAAAATACGGTATTTACAAAAAAACCAAATGTCTTGAATAAATATATTAAAAACATAAGTACTTATTCATTAGAAAAAAAAGCTAATGACGTCTATGTCCACCTCCCGATCTGGATTCCTCCGAACAAGCTGTGTTGCATCCTCCTCGTCCTCATCATCATCATCTGCGATACGCGGACCTCTGTTGGGCCCGGGCGGGGAGTAAAACAAGCTTCCCGACGGCGTTTGCTGGACAATGCTAAAGTCAAACTGAGATGCCAACGGTGGAATATCGATCACCAGAGGACCACTCATCGACATATGGGGACGGTAGGCATCAAAGAAGCTGAAGTCGGGTGGAGGCCTTATCTGTTGGAACGTCGAAGGACCGCTTAAATTCTGAAATGTTGTGGCAGAAGATGAGGCCCCTGAGGTGTCAGTTCTCGGTCTTGGACAACACTACCTCTGGCTCGCTCGACGTTGGGGGCGTGGGCGGTTTCAGGGAGCCTCGTCAAGTTGTCGCTCGTGCTCATCGGGAGTAAGGATATGCTGCTTCCCAAAGAGCTCATACCACTGAAAGTAATCAAAAGTGATAGAATTGGCCCAATCCCCAATGGGTCGGAGGATGCGTGGGCGAATGGCATATCGGTCAAGCCAAAGCTGAATCTAGTCAGCGTGGTAATGGGTCTAGTCAATCTCCGTCTTCCCCTGGCGCGTCAGATGGTGGAATTCGTCCAAATTTGATGGTTCCACTTGCGGAATCCCTTGAACGTACCCGCACTGTCAAAGAACCCGATTCGTAGGATGCCACACGACAATTTCATAGTTGATCAGCGACACTCGGGAAAGTCATACGTGCTAGTGAGCCAGAATGTCGGGTGGAGTAATCTGCTGAATCGCCTCAGAATCGTAGGGCATCCACACGAACTAAAAAAATTATAACGTTTGTAACGGTTATATGAAATATTATTAGAAAAAAGTATGAAGAAATTCAAATGAATTTTCGGATTACCTGATCGTGCGTCATCCTATCCTTAAGAAGTCTGTAGTCTTGTTGTTTTTCGGCAGACCCTGGTGGCTCAGTGTTTCGCTCCACCTTTCATTAATCGAAAATAAAAAAATCCGTTAGAAAATATAATTTAAAAATAAAATAAATTAAATAAATTAAATATTACCTCCGAAAAAGCAGAAATAAGTAGGAGGCGGGCTGTTTAGGCTGCGGGCTTAAAAAAAGGCATCCGAAACCAATCCCAAGACTGAAGAAGTAAACAACATCCTCCAATTGCTGCTCTATCTTGGTCGACGTTTCTGCACAACTCTCTAAAAAGAAAGGCCAAGACAGCTGCTCCTCAATATTTTTTAATAGAATCATCGAAATCGTTAAGATGATAAAGTCACATCACGTGCACCTTCGGGCGAGATTTGTCTGACATCAATATTCCACCAATAATGCGCAAGGTGTGGACACGCACAAACCGTTGTGAAAATAATAAATAAAACAAAATTTAATAGCAACAAAACAAAAAAGCAAGAAATATGGATATTAAAAAAATATTTAAAAAATAAAATATACTAAAAATATATAAATTAGTGAAAAAAAATGAAAAAATTTACCCGAAATGTTTCGTCATCCGCATAGGGGGTTTCAAATTCAATCTCCAGACAAGATAAGGATATTTTCTCACTGTCCCACACATCCGCCGAGGGTGCCACTCCCATTAGTTGAGTAAATAGATCTGGCCAATTACCCAACGCTATACCCATAATAAGGTTGCAGTCCGTAGGCAACCCCAGGTAGTAGGCAACATCCTGCAGTGTTATTGTTGCCTCGCCACACGGAAAATGAAAGGTGTGCGTCTCTGGCCTCCATCATTCTATTAGCGCGCTAATGAACGATGGGTTACACTTCACACCCGCTAAGATCCTCGCTACGTGGCCAAAGCCAGCTCGTTCAACCCACAGCATAATGTCAGGATGAAGTGCGTGGTTGATACGGTTAAGGTAACAAAGTAGCCGACGTTCGTATACCTTCAAAAATAAAATAACAAAAAATAAAATAATTGGTAGTGCGAGTAAAATAAAAAATTAAAAAGTTTATTATTTTAAAAAAAATAATACCTCTGTTGTTGTCCTGAAATAGTTAGAGCAGTGTTGCGCGTTGTTTCATAAGCCCGCCATTGTATCGAAAGAAAAGTAAGTAAGTGTAGTAAAAAACATAGAAGAAATCGCGTTCGGGTGCGTAGAGAATGAGGTAGGGCCACCAATTTATAGAGGTGCTCGCGTTCTTTGGGAAGCGAGGTTAGTGAACCTCGCGTTCTGGGAAACGTGATTTTCTTAAGACCTCGCGTTTCATAGGACATGAGGTTCATTGAAAAGATGCGTCACGCAACAGACACGTGAACTGAACGGGCAGAATGAACCTCGCGTTCTACAGAACACGAGTTTCCAAAGAACTCGCTTTCTACAGGACGCGAGGTCATGAGATTTTCAAAAGGGATGATTTCCCGCGCGGGAAAGTAATTTATTATACTATAAATATATACATATTATTATTAGTAGTAGTAATAATAAATGTAATTATTATTATTATTATTATAATTATTCATTAAAAATAATATTATTTTTTTACAATTATCAGAATTAAATTTACTTATGTGGTATTTTTCATTTACAATAAATACCCCAAATCCACCATCATTTACTCATTCTTATTTCACCCAAAACACCCAACGCAAATCTTTGCTCCTCTCATGACAAAATTTCACACAACATTTTTTTTCGGTACTTATTACGAATCAACAATCACCAGCAAAATGTCACTCAAAGATTTATTACAGTTGACATCAAGCGAGGTTAATAAACGCACCGACAAACAAATTTCTTCCTTGGAATGTCGAATCTCAACACCGTCAGCAAACGAAACGCACTACATTCTAAAGCTTACGAACGAAACTGACGTTCGTAACATGGATGGCCAGCTCAATTCCGTTGGAGCTAAATACGAATGAAGGGATGATACCATAGGGTTTTAGAAGCCATTTTAATTCAGTTTAGAATGGATGTAAATTGATCGTGTTGGTGTCATATGATAGAGAATTTCCAGTACTACGAACCCAAACTCGATGTTTGCTAAAAATATATGATTTATAAGCCCGAAATTGGGCTCGAATAGACCTACCCACCCTTGTTTTTTAACTCAGATTTACGCGAGTTCTTGAAAAATCGTTATTTCAAACAACGATGCCACGTAGATGGAACTCGCACTCTGCAGAACGCAAGTTCACGTCTTGCTTCCCAGAGAACGCGAAGTTCCATTAAATGACATGTTTGTGAGTATTTTTTCAAATAATCATTAGAGGGAGCTATTTTTATATATAATTATTTTAAGGGGTTTTGACCCAAATATACCAATGGGAAAATGTAACAGCTGGGGGGGGGGGGGGGGGGGGGGGGGGGCAGGAACAGGATTATGCTTTTTCTATGTTAGGCAAAAGGAGAAGTGTCTTGGTCCTTTTCATTTTTCAACTTCAAATTTTGGAGACAATCAACCCATATTCGGTATTTATATTTGGCTTTGTTTTTTTAACATTCTGGTTTGATTAATATTTAGTGGTAAGTAATTAATTAAATTGAGTAAAAAAATAGTTAGTTAAGTTGACGATCCCTATTGTATAACTTAAACTTTGTTTGAAAATTTTTCAAGTCGAATTGAGTTTATGAAATTCGAGTTGAATTGTTTCAGTTTCTGTTCAAATTTAATTGTAAATATTTATAATGTTATGGTACTAATTGATTCAAATTTAAATGACTTTTTATAACCATATACAATATATATATATATATATTGTATATATATATATATATATCTTCAAAAAAATTATATGTCACGTACATATAATAGGTAAAGTTAAGGGACTTAGTTCGAACTTTAAAATCAATTCACTAATTATTAAAAAAATTGAGTTATTTGAATTCTCATTTTATAACTCAAACTTTATTTGATTTTTTAGTCGAGTCGTGTTATAAAATTACGATTCAAATTAAGTTAAGTTAAGTTTTTTCACATCGACTAAGTTAAAAAATTAATTTTTATAGTCGAGTCAAGTTTTTTTCACTCCTAATAATACCTATTCATTAATCTAACTTTTTAATAACATATGTTTCATGCAAATAAACGTCGAATTTGTATTATCTAAAGATAACAATAATTTTTTAGTAGGGCCACATGATGTGTTCATATTTGACTTTATTACTATTATCCTATCTTGTAATTTCGCCTAAAAAAACTCTTTCATGGACAACAAATACAATTGAAAAGCCTTTGTTTAATGAATACGGCCCAATTGATAAATATATGAGTTCATGGAAAGGTTTAATCAATTAACTCGATTTTAACCAATGTATATTCTCTCTTAAACTTTATAAACCTATTTAATTTAAGATTTAGAGTTGTGAATTTATGTTCTACAATTTAAAATCTAGAGTTATAGTTCATGTTTGGTAAATAGAAGTTTGAGCAAAAATTAGAGGTTTGAGGCATAATTAGAGGTTTGACCAGTCAAATTCGTTAATATTGTTGTTTGGTGAACAGCGGATTGGAGTGAAACTGCTAATTTTGAAAAAGCTCATAATAGGAGCTTTTTGAGATTAGAGGTTTGATATTAGAGTTGTAAAGACTCTTTTACCCTTGCCAGTTACCAAAAATCTCAAAATAACCTAAATTAAATATTTTCTCAGCCTATTTATAAGCTAATCCTATTTATTTTTTTATTATCACATATTTATATGTGTTTTTAAATTTATTAATTAATTAAATTATATTAAAATAATTATATAAATAATAAATTAATATATAAATCATTCGAATATGTTTAGAAAAGTTATATTAAAATAATTTTATAGATCTAATTAATATTAATTAGATACAAAATATTGATAACTAATAAACTATTCAAACAAATATTGAATATAACCATGTCCTTAAATGTCATTTTACTTGTTTAAATAATCTAACAGCTATCAGTTAATTTTACCAAACACTTTTATACAATCAGCTAATACAATTCGGTAGTCAAATCAGCTAATGCAATCAGCTATCAGATATCAACTAATGTAATCCGTCATCCGCTAATTTCCAAACAAGACCATAATTTAAGGTATAAAGTTTAATGTTTAGAGTTTAAAATTTTAAAGTTAAATATTTAAATTTTAATTTTTATAGTAAAATTAGACATGATTGTGAAATATTCTTTTCCACTCCTAGTGCATAACATATTATTAATTTAAAACTAAACAAATGTATATAAATTAACATTTACCAACAGAGTTGGTCCAAGTGGTAAGAAGCTTGGTATCACTTAAGCAAGATCTCGGGTTCGAGGCGTTGTGTATGCAGAAAATCCCCGCTTGGAGACTCACCCACCAAAACCAAGTGTGCGACGCGGGTCGATTTGGATTAGTCAAGGCGAAACCTTGAAAATCGAAAGGGAAACCAATTTTTTTTGACGTTCAGACAAAAAAATCAACATGACCTTAGTTAGAAATCGTCGTTATTTTAATATCGAAAACAACACCCAAAAATAAAGAAAAATAAAAAATTTCTATGGAAATAACCATACCATCAAAATTCAGAAGTTTCCTGAATCCCCTTGTCTCTATCTAGTCGGGACTCATAACTGATGAAAAGGAGTGGTGAGAGATTCAAACTATCAGGTAGAATGTTTCGCTACCCATGACTAATTACATTGACAAACAACCATCAATCGAGTGAAGATCTAACTTCCCGTGACCACCGATAAAATCATAATCAGGAACTAGCGACGATTAAAACTTCTATACGAGCAATGATCGACCGCTATGGTATGTTGAATCATGCCACAAGGACAGATGAAACAAAACCACAAAAACAAAGAAAACATGTCACAAGCACAAAAGAAAACGCGTGTCACAAGAACAAAAATTTTTATTAGAAAAAAACAAGAAAATAATAAACATTGATAATCGACAACCAATAATTAGGTGATTGTTGACGGCAGCTAAAACGAAAAAATTAAAAAAAATTGTAGGCAGCGGAGGTTTGTTAGAGAAAAAAAAAATAGAGTTATTGGCGGCTAGGTTATAATCGTGGTGACTTAGAAACCAGCCAACATTAATATTACCAAACATAATGACATGAAATTGAATCTTATGCAATTAATTGATGGATTTGAAAATTGGATCTTATTAAAAAACAGTGATTGTTGTAAACACAAAAATTAGGATTTCAAATAATACAAATAAGGTTAAGTTATGATATTTTTTTAATCTATTTCTCTTGTTTAAGATTTAACGAGTATATTTCTGGATTTATCAGTATATTATAGTTTAAACCCAATTTATTATATATTCACATTTTAACGAGACCTAGTATCTTATTTTACTAAACTAATTAATTATTGATATTTTTAGTATAATTAATGACGGGATGGACCGAAGGCCGAGGGGGTTGGCTGGCGGGGGCGGTCGCCCCACCTAAAATTTTAATTTTTTTATACGAGTTAGAAATTTTTTATGTATTTTCTATTAAAAATTTATTTTTGCCCCTTAAACTTTTATAAGTTCGCCCCTAAAAATTTATAGGTTCGCCCCTTAACTTAAAGTCCTGCGTCCGTCCCTGATTAACGATAAGCTCATTGGCTGATTAATTTGAATTGGATACTACAAAGGTCCATTATTCGCACCAAATTGTTCTATTCACAACGTTAATATTCGAACTCTTGACCTTGCTTAAGGGATCTAGCTCCTCATTTCGCTAGACCAACTGATTGTTGGTGTACTTATTTTTTATAATATTTTTTAAAAAGCATTTTATTTAGAATAGTTAATGTTAAAAAAGAAATCAAATTAAATAATTAACTCAATGACTATTTGGACTAACTAATTTTATTACAGAAATAACTAAATCAAATTACATAAAATCTTAAATTTGATCATAGTAGAGGGACCAAAGTAATAATTTGACCTATAAATAAGTAAATACTCCTAACAAGTTCCTATGGGCCTATGGCCGGGCATGAAACAGGGGGCTGAGGGCTTTCGTTACAAACGAGTGAAACTGTAAAAAAAGAGAGAAAGATTTCTCATTTCTCAGGCTGCGCATCAATGGAAGCCAAGCTACTTGAACTACCGTTTTCCTCCATTTTCAACCAAAGTGCTGCAAATTCTTCAAGACCCGTTTCGCGCTTCACGCCCAGAAACACTCTCAAAGTTACGGCATCGAATTTCGGTGCAAATGTCTATCGCTCCATTGGAATTTCCCAGTCTTCTTCTTCAAATATAAGGTAAGAAAATCTGGGTACTTGTTTTTCTTTTTGGGGTATATGGTTTTGTTCATTCATTCTGGAATTTATTGAATATTTTTAGCTAATAAGAAGAAGGCAATGGTGAAGATCTTATGATGGAGGAAATTTTAATCCCAAATGTTATGGTATGAAAACTTATAATGAAGGTGTTATTAGATCGAAAAAGTTTCCATCTTTTCCCCTTTGTCTGTTGAAGCTTTACATTTTAGTTTGGATTGGGAAAATCCGAAGCAGAGATTTACTTATTATCAGATGCCGAGCAAAGGGAGAGCTTTGTGCTTTGTTCATTCATTTTTGTTGCATTCAATGCTTCATTGAGTTTAAGTTATTATCTTTTTTTTTTGTTAAGTTGAAAATAAATCCTACAATGATGTAAATTTAGATGAAGATAGTCGAATTTTCTTTCGAATACCATGGTTACTTGTAAAGCATATGCTTGCATTTTTTTCATACAGGTTTTCAAAGGAGCCGAGGGTGGATGAGAGCGAGAACCTTACTCTCAATAGTATAAGACGGTCCTTAATTCGACAAGAGGATAGCATAATATTTAGCCTTTTGGAGAGAGCTCAGTACTGTTATAACCCAGACACATATAACCGAGATGCATTCTCCATGGATGGATTTAAAGGGTCTGTGTCGTTGGTTGAGTTCATGGTCCGGGAAACCGAAAAGCTCCATGCTCAGGTTGTGTTCTTTTATGAGGAGAAGAGTTTAGGTAAACATATTACATTGCGTGAACGAATTCTGATGATTTTCCTATGCTAATAGGTGGGCAGATATAAAAGTCCCGATGAACACCCCTTCTTCCCATCATATCTACCGGAGCCAATGCTTCCTCCTTTGCAATATCCAAAGGTAAGATTTTTAGATGTTAACATAAATCATTGGAAGTAGCACATGATTTCTTCTTCAGCAATGGTCCTACTTTATAACATTTAGGCTCTATGGTTCTACTTTATAATAATTTTCCAATTCAATGTTTTACATCCTAATGCCAGCATGTTATGCCTCACGAAACCCTTGACTGATATCATCACTTCAAAGAGTATATCCATTTCCAAGATTGATTTGCAGTGTTAAACTAGTCTGTACCTTAAAAATTTATCAATTGATTCAATAAAATGAGCTGCCATTGGATCTTTTAAATATCTTGATACCTTATTGACTGTCAAGGCTGTGTTATGGGACATATCCATTAACATCCGGCATTTCTTCTGTTTGATACTAGGTTCTGCATCGCTGTGCTGGTTCAATTAACATAAACAATAAGGTTTGGAATGTGTATTTTGCGGAGCTTCTACCAAGATTGGTTGAAGCTGGGGATGATGGTAATTGTGGGTCTGTCGCTGTATGCGATACAATTTGCTTGCAGGTATGCCTCTAAGCCTTTCCTTTCATCATTTCTTAGCTGCTCCGACCTGAATTTAGATCGAAAACTGTAGATAGCATGAAAATAGAGAACATGTGATGTTTTGTTGTCATCTCCTTTCTCTTTACTCTTATGGAGGGTGGAATAATTTAGAATTTCCTTCATTTTTCATCATAAGTTTCTACTCTCCTTTGTTTACTTTGTTCCTATCATAGTTTTAGCCCTTTTTATTTCTTCTTAGGGAATCTTCTCCTTTTCTTTTTGTGTTAAAAGGAATTTTCTTTTGGAAGCCTTGGTTATTTTTCAACCCTTTCACTTTTGTTTACAGGCACTTTCAAAAAGAATTCACTATGGAAAATTCGTAGCAGAGGCAAAGTTTCGAGAATCACCTGCAGCTTATGAGGATGCCATCAGAGCAAAAGTAAAGTTTCTTTCGCATTTCTCCCACAACATCCTTTTTGTTTGGGCTACTGCATGTTGACAATTAACAGTTTTCCTTCCTCTCCGTTTGAATGTGCACCTAACAGGATCGGTCTCGTTTGATGGAGCTACTTACATACGAAACAGTTGAAGCAGCAGTGAAAAACAGAGTGGATATGAAAGTGAGAACATACGGTCAAGAGGTAAACTTCCCGCAGAATGGGGTTGAAGCAGTTTCAGATCCTGTATACAAAATCAAGCCTAGCTTAGTCGCTGACCTCTACGGCGATTGGATCATGCCCTTAACGAAGGAAGTTCAAGTCGAATACTTGTTGCGACGGTTGGAGTAACGGAAAGCTTCAACCACAGGGTGTTTGAACATCACTACCTTTTATCATGTTAAATTGCAGAGTTTCAGTTTTTTAATTTATAGCACAGCTTTCTCAGGAAGGCAAAGTCATCACAGCAAGAGGCAGCTTCTCTTTTGTAGAGATTCTCATTTTAGTTGGATTTGCATAGTTTTTCGAAACTTTCTAAAACAATGGTTGTCATTTTCAACTTTTGAGCTGGAAAATGAATAAAACTTGATCCCACCATGTGTGTCTATTGTCATCTTTCAATCATAACATCATCATATTATAATACTAGAGCATTATTATTAAGCAATTTGCTCATAGAAAAGGATTAAAATTGGAAAACTTTTACAATCTTCTATCAATCACATTGTCATCTTTGTTCCTTTTCCTTCCAATTTTCTACCTTTTGGGCTGCTGAGAAAGTGACTGAAGTAGTAACATTGAAGACTGTCCCACTAAAGTAAATCTATACAAGTATACAAATTATGTATTTGTATTTATTTGATCTCTTGTTTTATTATAATTTAATTCTAAATTAGTTTCAAAATATCAATATATTTGTTCAAACAGAAACGAGAGATTCTCTAGTTCATTTGAAAATGAGATAATTATTACAAATCAACAGGAAAATTTTCAAATTGCATACAATCTGGAGAGAAAAAAAAAAGACAACAGATGAGCACTGTCACCGTCACCTTTCAAATTACATAAACACCCTTCACAAGAAGTTAAATGCTCGAGAATCCCAATCTTCAAAACACAGCCGCTTTTTGTTCCTTCTTCTTGAATGTACAGCTTGCATATGAGTATATTTGTCTGTAGCTTTTGGGATTTGTTCTTCCATCTCTGCCTTCCTTCTTCTTTTTAACTTACTGAATAATAAAGGGTAAAGCTTTACTCTTTTGGTGAGGGGGAAGGAGGAAATGGAGAAAGCATTAACAAAAGTTGGGAGCTTGAAAGTTGGTGGGTTATGGATTTCAAAGAAAGCTAAGGAAGAGTTGTCTAACATTACTGAAGATCTGTCTGTGAGTAAAGTTTTCTACTTTGTTTTGAAGGGGTTTTGCTTTTTCTTGGTGTTGGTATTCTGAGTTCATGGATTTTGTGCAATTTGGGATTGCTGAGTAATGCAAGATCTGTGAGTTTTTACTTTTAAGTAGAAGAAAGACTGATTTTCAGAACATATTTCTGAAAATTGGTCGAATGAGATGAAAATGTGAAAGTTGGATTGCATTTTTGTGATAAGATTTATGTGCAGGACATGTAAAAATTGCATTTTTATCTTGGAAGATAGTATTGTAAGTGGTTTCATTTTGCAGAATTTCTTATATTGTTTCAAAATCTCCCTTATTTTTGTCTTTTACATGTGGAATCATTTCAAACTGACTAAAGAGTTTTAGGAAAAAGTTTGATTGGACAATGGATGGTTTAAAGTATTGTCCTCTGATTGTACTACTGTAGTTATTAAGTACCAAAAGAGCTTCTGAGATCTGATGTTAAAATTAGTGTATCTTATCAGTATATATGTAAGAGAAAAGACATCATTGATTTGAACTTCTGAAGATCCATTCATGTTCTTATGCAACATTCTGAGTTCATTGCTTTCAACATTCAATCTTTGCTTTTGCATGTCGATATGTATAGTTAAAGTTGATGCTCCTTTACCTTTCGGTTTCTCTGAAATGTTACTCGCCGCAGACTTTCTCGAACACGGTTGAAGAGAAGGCAAAATGGATTTTCAACAAACTGAAAGGTACGCAATTGTATATGCTTGAGCCATGTTTGCTTGTGTTAGTTAGTGTGACAAAGCATAGACCGAGTGGCGGATTGTAGTCTTAAAATGGTTAGCAATGCCTAATTGTGAGGCCTGCCATGCTTCGTGAGAGAAGATTCCGAGCACGAGTCTTTCCCTCTCATTCAACCATTACAATATTTTGCAAATCGTATATATGTTTGACCATCCTGCTTGAATGAAGCAATGTATCCTCATTCATGTGATGTTCAAACTGTGGTTAAAATCCACCTGTCAGTCTTCAGCTTCTTGTTCTTCGGTTTCAAAAGAAGACGGTCTTTGTTTTGCATGATGTGTTATTGATTGAATCTTTCTTTTGAAAATAATATTATGAATGAGTTGTTTCTGCTTGCTTTCCTGAATATATTATATGATATAACTAGTTCTTTTCTGAAGAATAGTTTGTGTTCTGAAAATTCCTTATATGTTTATTACCTTCTTCCTACAGGAAAGCCACTGAAAAGCTTGCCGGATCTACTCCGAGAGTACAACTTACCGCCAGGCCTCTTTCCCCAGAACGTCATCTGTTACGAATTCGATGAAACCAAGGCCAAGCTTGTTGTTTACTTGTCCTCTCCATGTGAGGTCAGCTTCAAGGATTCCTCGGTTATAAGGTACGCGACGCGTGTGAAAGCAATTCTCCTTAGGGGAAAGCTCACAGGCATTGAGGGAATGAAGACAAAGGTCCTAGTTTGGGTTAAAGTCACAGGTGTGGCGGTCGAAGGCTATAAATCCGACAAGGTGTGGTTCACTGCCGGAGTCAAGAAGTCGAGGCCTAAGGATGCTTACGAAACACCCCGGGATGCCGTCAGAGTTGAAGAATTTTGAGCATATAATATTCACCACTGCATATTTCTTTTGGGGTATAGGGCATAGCTACTTCTATATATATAATTGGGTTAAGAGTACTGCTTAAAACAGCTCTGGAAGTTTTACCAGTAATGATTCCAAGTTCAAGGATTCCATTTCATTTTGTTTAAAATGAGACCAATTTCATTCATCTCATCTCTTCACTTTAATTCGACATAATAATTTGGAAGTTTTACTTGTTATTTTTCTTTAATAAATAAGGACAGGGTGAACAAAAATCTGACTTGTTTTGATTTGACTCAAAAAAAAATTCAAATAAATTTTGAGTTGTAAAATAAAAAATTGATTAACTTAAATTTTTTAGTAATTAATGGATTGTGTTTTAATTTTCTTGTGCGATGCAAGGGTAGCATCTGTTCAACTTTTTAAGTCTTTTCAAAGACAGCACACTCAGCAGGGCATTACTGGTGTTCGAACCCGGGTCCCAAGGAATGATAAACATCTACCTTTGCCACCAGGACACAAGAGGATGAGCTACACTTTTTTAAACCATTAAATGACCCATATCCAATTATCTAAAAAGAGTGACCCACATATAGACTTACAATTAATGACTGTTAAAATAAAGTGTTTAGATTGTAACTTCTAAAGTATAATGACCAAATTGTAAATTTACTCAATCGAGTGACTTTTGGTACAATTTACCCACACATATACATAGGGGATATAGAGACGGGGAGGGATCCACAACGGTAGATAAAAGTTCGAAAGTCCCACAACGGTAGATAAAAGTTTGCACACTTTCGAAACTTTTTTATACCATTAAGATTTGGGGAAATATCCAAGAGGGTGTAAACGAAAAATTTCTACAAACATTTTAATTTTAAAGATTAAAGATTCGATTTAGAGTTTAAGTGTATAAGTCTAGAATTTAAGGTTTATGGTTAGAATTTAGGGTTTATATGTTAGAGTTTAATTTTTAAGGTAATATATTAAAATTTTAGATTCTAACCTATAAACCCTAATTTGTTATAACAAAAAAATCCTATATTTTAACCACCTCACCCCATAAATTTAAAACTCTTTTCACTAAAACCTTAAACGCTAGACTTTAAATAAAATCTCTAAACCCTAAAATTAAAGTGTTTCTAAAAATATTATCTGTGTATGAAATAATTACTTGTAATTCTTTTAGCAATTCAAATATTATATATTGATATAAAAATTTTAACTGTTGATCGGCAGGACCTCATGGATGGTGCTTTGCTGGAAAATATACGTATGATGCAATCACGGGCTTGGACTATCCGTTTTCAGCATGTTCTACGATCCGATAACATAGTGGCGTATACCCTTGCCAAGATGCATGATTCCACCTCTATAACCCCCTTAAATCTGCCTATGCATTTCCACATATCCTAGGAGGTCGTGTTAGGGTCACAAGAGCAACCCACTATAACTCATATAAAATTCGTTTCTTTAAATACATTAAAGTTGTAAAAAAAAATTATGTTTGAACTATCATATACTTATGAACATCATGTAAACACATAATAAGAACTCAAAAACATTATACATACTCTAACATAAAACAATACACGTCATACATGCATTTCCCACTAACTATGTTGATACCGTACTCTAAAAGCAACACCGAGGAAACCCTAAAAGGTATTGATGCCAGTAACTTTACCATGACGGATTTCATCTGATCTGCGATGGTAAAAACAACATGAGCTTGGGAAAGTTCAGTAGTACATGACTACCAAATGATGCAGTAAGCACGTGCAAGTACATGACAGACATTACATTGACATAACGTTTCAGGAAACAACGAACTCCATTTACGATTTAATATTTCAGTGTAACGTTATAATTGAAGATAACATAATTGTTCTTTATTCCATCGTTGTATATCAGGCATAAAGCCTACAGTCCCGAGATTTAGAAAAGTGAATGATTAAATTGAACTAGAGAGTTTAGTGTGTCCCATCAGTGCTAAATTGTATCAATGTGGTAAACATTTTATTTCACATACATATAATTCAAGCAGCAATAATGTTCATCATTCATTTTTTTCTTGTCTACCCTCCAAATGTACTCTAATATATAATTCTGAGATGCGTCTATAAGGACATTAAGGGGCGTGAGTATCATCCTAAGGGAATACTTTGGGCCCGGTGAAATTTCCTTAACTGAAGAATATGGACTTGTAGCTGTAACAATAAGGAATTACCCTAGCCGAAACATAAAGACCTGTAACTATAACGATAAGGAATTACCCTAGCCGAAGCATAGGAACCTATAACTGTAACGATAAGGAATTACCCTAGCCGAAGCATAGGAACCTGTAACTGTAACGATAAGTAATTACCCTAGCCGAAGCATAGGAACATGTAACTGTAACGATAAGCAATTACCCTAGCCGAAGCATAGGAACTTGTAACTGTAACGATAAGGAATTACCCTAGCCGAAGCATAGGAACCTGTAACTGTAACGATAAGGAATTACCCTAGCCGAAGCATAGGAACCTGTAACTGTAACGATAAGGAATTACCCTAGCCGAAGCATAGGAACCTGTAACTGTAACGATAAGGAATTACCCTAGCCAAAGCATAGGAACATGTAACTGTAACGATAAGGAATTACCCTAGCCGAAGCATAGGATTTTCCATTCAACTCCTCCTTGCGTAGATGAGATGTTACAGGCAGACTCGACCGATGTTCTTGACTTACCTGGAGATTAGTTGGCCACCATAGCACATGCATGTTGTCTAGTTGTGTCCTTAGTTTTGTTTTTGATTCCTTATGGCTTTAGTTATCTTGGTATTTTTCTTAAGTTTTTGGTTTTTAACTTCGATCTTGTAATACAATCATGGGTACTCTTTTTCTCTATTAAGTTTAAAAAGGTTTTTAACGAGGATCATGGCCATGTGCGTATCTCTATTTTTTTATAAAAAAATTAAACGGTTGAATATATGTTTATAGAAACCGTAACTTTATGTGTATAACAAGTACAATTATGGCCAATCTTAATACCTTTGCCCAACAATTAGGATGGGATATTATAGCCATAGGAATCAAAGATTAGAAGAGTTGTGACCGTAGTTGGTGAATAGTTCCAGCCCTATCTTTCCTCCCAAACCATGTAATCGAATGCGCCTCACGCGCGCCAAACTCTTCTCCCCCCAAAGCTATCTGAGCTTCAGACAAGCGATTTGATCCGCCGGAACCGACCCTTTTGCTTTGTCGCTATACGGACGCCTTTGTTGCCGTCGAGTGGCCAACTGATCGTCGGCTTCTTAGGGGACGACGTTGACTGGTGGTTTGCTCACAAGAGCTTCGGCGGTGGAGAAACAAGGGAGGCTCGCAGTCCGGTTGTGTCTGGTGTTGGAACCGTCTACAAGTCTCCTTCGGTGGCTTTCAACGTTTTAACCGCTGCAGGGAGATTTGCGGCCGTCGCAGTGAATGTTGCTCACGGAAGATGTTGTCCCTGGCAATCTGCTTCCCTCCCCTGCAGAAGCCCTCTCGATAACTGTCCTGCTGTAGCTATTTTTCTCGTTGTCTTTCTTGGGGAGTACCTCTGTTCTGGTTCTGGACAAAGCTCTTATCTGGCAAGAGAATGCTTCGATCCTGGCGGGATGAGGGAAGAGCAGCAAGCTGGCCTTGGGTTTCCTGATTTAGGGCCTTGTGGGTTTTTGGTTTTGATAGCCGAAAACCGTGGCGTATCCATCTCCCTGGTGTCGCAATTCGATGGGAAACGAGGCATATGAAAAAAAAAACGATGCTGGGTACGCTAAGTCGAAGGCTGGGTGAGGATTCAGGTCAGGGTGTTTGGCTCCACGAAGGTCGTCAGTTTGCCGGAGCGTGGTTCGGCCCTTCATCGCTAAACCTAAGTGTGCTCCTGTTGGAGAAGGCAATAGTGGTAAGGGCAATTTGGTCTTACTACTTTCTGCCAAGCCAGTTCACTCAAAAGGCCCACATTTTACGGTTTTGGAAGCTGCTTCATTCTCTTTTCCGGTTTTGCTGGATCTAGGATCAATTTTTCCCATTTAAAGTCAAACAAATCCTCACCTTTTGGAATTTGGAATTTTAAAGATCTTTAGAGCCATGTTAGCCCCACCCGGTTGTGGTATTGGGCTCTTAACAAGCCACGTTTTTAATGGATTGGAGCTTTGATTGGGACCCGGGAGGACCCAACGCTTCAGTTAAATCCCGAATGTTATGGCATCGCCGTTTGGTCAATCACGCCTTTTGTCTCACTATGTTTTGGTCTCTTGAAAATTTTACCTCAGCTGAAGCGTTTCTATCCTACGTGCCATGGCCACAACGTAGGGGCTATGTTCCGCTTGCCTTGATAAGGCTCATCTCGTGTAGAGTGGGAGCCTGTCTCCGGAGGGAGCTCTCAGGCGAGTTTCGAGCATATCCCTGTTGTCTCAAGCCCCGACTGATCGTGGACAGATCACTGCTGTTTCTGTCGAGTTCCGGCTGTTGTTTGAAACTATCCTTGGTTGCACTAGTGGACGCTACCCTTGTTTCAGCATTTCATATTATGCTGGTTATTTTTCGCTGTTTATGATCCCCACGACAACTTATGGCTCGTGGTTTTGGTTTTCGGTGTTTTAGGTCTTGCATGGCCTTTTGCTTTATTTTTTCTCGTATGTTTTGTTGATCCCGTACGTGTACGTGATCTTTGTTCTTCTGTTCCTGTATTTTTCTTTTGATGCTAATAGAAATTATGTTTGAACAAAAAAATACCTTTGCCCAACAAATTCCACTATTGGAGCTCATCTTTGTTTCTTTCCCTCTTCTTTTTGTTACTCTTGTTCTTCAACCTCATTTGACAACAAGGGATAGAACCTAGATTTTTAAAAAACAAACCTATATATTTTAAAAGTGAGGGGATGGATATAAAAATAATTCATTTCTTTTAAATTCTACCTCATAAAAGTAAAAAATATATTTTTTGAGTTGGGGGACAACTGACCTCCCTCTCAACATCAACCCCATTATATTTATAATTAGATTAATGGTAATTTTTCTTTGGTTTGAGTACTTTCCTTTCTCATTAAATTATATAATCAAGTGATTAAATTGTATTTTTTAAAAAGTAAATTATGTAAATTATCACTGAGTTTTACTCTTAAATTTATTTTGGTTACTAAAGTTTTAAAATGTTTAATTTACTCACTGAAGTTTAGACATTGTACGCTTTGGTGACTCATTCGTTACCTTTTTGATGATGTCCATTTACCGGCGAACGAAAGAACTTCTTTGTTGGGATTTTAGGTGCTCGATTTACTTCAACCGTTCTAGCTCGCCAAGTGTAGAGAAGTTGGATATATGGGTGAATTTATGGGATGTGAAAAATAGGCAAATGACACAAGGAATTATAGTGGTTCAACCTTCTAACCAAGGTCTACATCCACTACCTTAGCTCCCCACTAAGTATTTCAACAAATTCACTCTTGAATTTCGTCCCCTTTTCTCGGCTTAGGAGGAAACCGTTACAACGATTAAGCTAACTACCCTTAGCTTAATCAAACACTATCTTACAAGAGAAATTCTTAAGCAAACTTGAAATCCCTCTAATAGGTATTTGTTTGCACTATAAAACTCTCACCCAAAACCTAAACACTTGAGCAAATCTAACAATATTTAGTTTACTAGTGTTGTCTATATAAGAAATGGACAATTTAAGCTCTAAGACAATTTCTTGATCATAGTGTTGTTGAAAATTGAAGTATTAGCCCTCTCTTGATGCTTGGAGGTCCCTTTTATACTTCTAATTGAGTTTGTAGCTGTTACTAGCCGTTAGGGTTGAATTGGAGCCATTGGAGACTCTATTTCCCACCATAAATGCAGTTTTGCAACTACTCGTTTCGAAACACTCAACCCTGTTTCGAAACATCCCTGAAATAGAAAGAGTTGTTGCAGTCTGATGCAACACCCGTTTCGGAACAACCTTGGCCATATCGAAACGGTCGTATCAAAACGTTGATTCCCGTATCGAAACGTCTTGCAATTTAAAAGGTCGTTGGGGGTTTTGATCGTTGAGGTCATTGCTACATAGGCGTATCGAAACAGGAGTGGCCGTATCGAAACACTATGCAAAATTCTCACCCAGATCAAGCCCCGTTTTGAAACATATAAGGTTGTATCGAAACGTTTTACCTCTGTGAAGTCCTGTATCGAAACACCTGGGGGCGTTTCGAAACACCTGGGTGGTTTTTCAATGTTTGGTTTTAAAAACACTTTAGAAACCCCTTTAAAATACTTCAAACATATTTTCAAGATATTTGGACTTAAAAGTAAAATTGAAATCTTTCCAACATACTGAGAAAAAGGCTTCATCCGACGACGGAGAAGGAAGATCGACGAGAGAAAAATTAGAAGACTTGTTTTCGATTCGTAAAATTTTGAACACTTTCCAACAAAATGGAGGTCAAATTCAGACTCAGGGGGTTGAGACGAAGTGGCTGGTAAAATTTGGGACCGAACGACCACCATCTACGACCATTTGAGGTTTAAGAGTGACTAAAAATGTTAAATGTCTAAATTTTAGTGACAAAAAAGTTCAATGTCTAAACTTCAATGAGTAAATTGAATGTTTTGAAACTTCAATAACCAAAATACATTTAAGAGTAAAGTTCAATAATGATTTGCGTAATTTTCCCTTTCTAAAATAGTGACCGTTTATAACCAAATACATAATTGAGTGTAATTATTAGATGGACTCAGCTCACTACGTCATTCGTGGTCTATCCAATAAGGCTCATTCACTTCATTTTAACGTCTAAATATCTATCCACTTTTTCTTTACATGTAAGAAAGAGGTGAAGATTCACATTGGAAAAAGATAACATGCAAGAATATTATTAGATGGACCATAAATGACGTAGTGAGTCAGGTCCATCTAATAATTTTTTCATAATTGGAGAACGGAGTACATTTTCCTTATTTTTAATAAATAAATTATTCCACGACAGATAACTATCTTATATTTAATGATTGTGTCTTGTTTGTGTGTTACAATTGATTAATTGACTGACTTTTTTATAACTTTTTGAAATTGAATTATCCATTTATAATTTTATTAATAATTGAGTGACATGTAATATAATTTACCTTCTAAATGTAACACCCTAGGCCTTTATCCATCCTAAAGTTTGATCGAAGTTGAGACGAACACATAACTTTATGTTAGGAGGGGTGAAACTATAAAATTTTAAGAAGTGGTGAACTTTTAAAATTCTAGGGGCGGAAATAGATTTTCTATAAGAAATATATAAGAATTTTTTAAAAACTTTTTAAATCGTATAGAAATTTTAAATTTTTAGAGGGGCGACCACCCCCTCTAGCCCTTCTCTAGGTCTATCCCTGAATCGAACAAAAAATGTTATATTCAGTTAACCAAATAGCTCATATTCGAAAGTGAACTATATCTATATTTTTTTAAGGGAGTTCAACATCATGCTTACAATCGATGACTTAATTAAATTAGGAACACGAGTCGTAAAGACTAACTTAAATAAAGTGGCCTACATCATGTAAACATGCAATAACCGATTTGCAGACTATTCGAATTATCGGGGGTATTTAAAGCAACTTCAATAAAATTTATTTATTACAATTATAGTCCATACATGAAATTTCCTATTTCAGTTAAGTTAAACGATTGAACCACCCGACTTTTTGGACGATTGAGCCAGCTGAATCTGATAGTGACTTTCGACGACGAGGATGAATTTGGTCACGATAAGGTTTATTTTCTTTTGGGTAAACTATAACAAAGGTCACTCAATTATGGGTAAAGTTATATTTGGGTCATCCGATTATTAAAAGTTATTTTTGAGTTAGTCAATTATGGATATAAGGTTACATTTAGGTCACCCAATTATTATAGGTTACATTTTCACTCAATTATGGGTAAGATTACATTCGAGTTACCCTTCATATTTAAAAAAAATATATTTCAATTTGTGTATATAGATTAACTAATGATTTCAAATGAAGTATTATAGTGTTAACGAGGGTATACAAGTGATTTGGAAGGAAAAAATGACTAAATTGATGTATTTTTTTAAATATGAAGGGTAACCCAAAAGTAACATTATCCATAATTAAGTGACCCAAATGTAACCTTACCTATAATTGAGTGCCCCAAAAGTAACTTTTAATAATTGGGTGACCCAAATGTAACTTTACCCATACTTGAGTGACATTCATCGTAGTTTACCCTTTTCTTTTTTCTCTTTCCCATCTATTTAGTACTTCTTTTGATATCCTCGGTATCCGTTGGTCGACTAATTCAAATTCGATTTTGTAAAAATTCATTATGAGGGTAATATTTTTAATTCAGTTTTATACATTTATCACATCATGATTTTAACCTCTAACTTTGCATCTCGCTAAATTAATTGATTGTTTAATTATTGAAAGATATAAATATACTTATAATAAAATTTATTGTTTTAAAAGCTTTAATTATTGATTTTATTCATGAATTAGTATCCAGTTGGATGTTAATTCAAAATGGATTAATTCGGCGTGGTTGGACAGTCCATAAAGTTACATATTGTTTTGAAGATGAGGAAACAACCTAGAATGGATTTTTCAAATCCACCAGCCTAGTTCTAAGTTATAACCACTATAAAAGCAAACAATTGAGCGGTTGCTTTGAAGGTAACTACAACCCCAAAAATGGATTTGAGATACAGTATCTCTCCTGTCTTGAATTTCATATTGTTTGTGTTCTTAAATCCCTTGAATTCTAACCTTAATGTTTCCTCAATCTCTGTCCGGAAAATTTCAATGTTGGAGGTCCCATTTTTGTTTCTACTACTCTTCCTTTCCACCTCTGTTGAGCTCCCTCTGAACCTCAATCCCATCAGCATTCGTTCCAGAGGTTTCTTTGTTGCGGTAACGATATAGCAGGTTGCCACGTTCTTCTTCCCGCCTTCGCTTTTCTGGCCTCTCCATTTTGTAGTCGTCGTACCGAGTCCTTGTCGTGGATAGGGATGACAATTTAATTCGAATCTGATTCGATCCGAAGTAAAAAATTTGATCCAAATCCGATTTAAAAAAATCTGAATCCAAAAAAAGATTTGAGTCCTAATAGGAGATGGATTGGATATGGATTATGCAAGGATCCGATCCGAATCTGAGCCCGTATCCGATCCATATCTTACTCCGAATAAAATCATTTAAAATTTATAAGTCTTAAAATAAAATATAAGTCCAAAAAGCCCAATAACTCATTAAAAATTTAAAAGTGAACCCTAGTCTTAACCTCATTTTCTCGACTTTTCTCTGCTGATATCCTTTCAAATTTTTCTCACCGACTACTGTGATTTTGAGTGTGGCTGCTGCAGTGTGAGTGTTTCGAGCCTCTGATTCTTAAGGTTTCCTTATTGTCGAATGTAGATTACTTTCCTCTTTTCTACTGTCATTTTATGCTCGTTGTTGATGAATATGTTCCTGCTTTGATCCTTGACTGTGAACCCAATATTGATTTCAGCAGAGATATTGAAGCAAAGAGACAGTAAGGCAAATTTTACCTTCAATTTTTGTCATATTCACTTAAATAGTAGCAGTTCACTGAATATTTTATCAGCAATCTTGAAAGATGGGTATATATATCTTTTAGGACTCGATTTTTTTTTCAGATTCAGATTCAGATTTTTTAAGTCGGATTTGGATCAATTTTTTTCTTCTGATCGAATCGAATTCGAATCAAATTTGGATTAAATTAGTATCCCTAATCACTAGGGCCAAGCATGGTTTGAATCTTTTCATTGAATATGATGATAGCAGTAATTTTTGGAAGCTATCTTGATGGATATATAGATATATCTTTTATTTTGTTTTTAATGAAAAATGATGAAATGTAATACACTCTAGTGAGACTAATGTTTGGGAGTATGCTTTACAAATTAAGTTTTTGATCAGATCTTATTTAAGAGCATCTAGGCTTCTATTGTTGAATACAATGGAAATAGGCTTGAAAGTGCTTAAGGTTTGTTTTATTTTTTTTCCTTTTTATTTACTTCAAACAATTACAAACTATTAGTGTTTATGTTGCCCTTTTCTGGTTATGTTTGAAACGTGAAAAAAAAAATAAGAAGAATAGGTTTGAGTATATCAATTAGTATGTATATTTTATATGTGAATGTGTATTTACATCGATGCTTCTTTGCTTTTTAGGTTAAAATATTTATTATTAGTGATTAAATTAAATTAAAATATTTATTGTCATTAAAATTACAAAAATACCTTTAAATTTGTATTCATTTATAATAATATAATTGTTATGTTATTATTAGTTACATTATTTTTTTTACCTTTTCAGGTTTAATTTGTATTCGAAGTCAACTCTTATCGTTTAATATCAGTGGCTCCTTCTAAAAGTAGTGGTATGTTATCTCTTTACTTGCATAAATTTTTTAGTTTAATGTAAACTCTTTTTATGTATTTTTATTAAAGATTTGTATGAAAAAAACATTATTTATTTATTTTATTTTATTTTTATTATCTAAATAGGGATTCAACAAGATGAAGAATCTTCTACTCCTATTGCATCTTCACCTCCTCCTTTCGTTGAAGAATCAACAACAAAAAAGACTCTTGTGTTAAAAATGAAGACAATGAAGATTGTACGATCGGTTGTGGTAAGAGAAGATTGACTTCGCGAGTTTGGAACCACTTCGAAAGGGTAATGAAAAATGGTGAACTTAAAACAGTTTGTCAAGCTTGTAAGAAAGAGTTTGTGGGTAAAAGTACAAGCGACACTTCACATTTAAATGAGCATTTAAAAAGATGCATGAAAGTCAAAAAAACATTAGATGTGAAGCAACAACTATTGCAAGCTAGTTCTAATAAAGGTGGAAAATCAACATTGAAAGTGGAAAAAAGTGACTTCAACCCTCAAGTTTCAAGAAAAGAGTTGGCTAATATGATTGTGTTGGATGAATATCCTTTTGCCATAGTCAAGCACATTGGGTTTAGAAAATACTCTAAAAATTTGAATTCGAATTTTTATGTTGCATCAAAGAATACCATCAAAGTTGACATCTTAAAAAATTTTAAAGAAAAAAGAGATCAATTGAAAAAATTATTTACGGCAAATAGTAGTAAAGTTGTTATTACTACAGATATGTGGACTTCTTCCAATCAAAGAAAGGGCTATATGGAAGTGACGACACACTTCATTGATGATGATTGAGTTTTACAAAATCACCTTATAAGGTATGCTTATATATCTTCTTAACATCAAAAGAATATTTTTTTATTAACATTTACATTATTACTAAATGTGTTTATTTATACATTTTTCTTTAGAAAATTTTATGGTTCTTTATTTTTTTAGGTTTATGTATGTTCTATGCCCACACAACAAAGATAAAATTAGTAAGGCATTAATTGAGTGTTTGAAGAGTTTTAACTTGGATGAAAAAGTTTTTACCATCACTATTTATAATTGCACAACTAATGATGCCGTCATAGATGTTTTACGTGAGAAACTTATACTTAGTAAACTTATCTTACATGGTAGTTATTTGCATATGAGGTGTTGTACACACATTTTAAATTTGGTTGTGAATGATGGATTGATATCATTAGTGGTGCAATTGAGAAAATTCGTTGTGTAGTTGCCTTTTGTACTTCAACACCAAAGAGATATGAGAAGTTTGAAGATGCTTGTAATTATGTCAAAATTCCTTTAACTAAAAAGTTGACATTAAATTGTAAGAAAAGATGGGATTCATGTTATGATATTCTACAAGTTGCCATTATGTATAAAGATATTTTCACTAGGTTGGACATAAAAGTTAAAAAAAGAGGAAAAGAAAAATTTGTGTTGCCTACTAAAGATGAGTGGCAAATGGCGAGTGATATATGTGATAAGTTGGCAATATTTAAAAGGGCATCCGAGTCTTTTTCAGGGACAAACTATCCCACTGAAAAATTTGTATTTTTAAAAGGTCTGTGAAATTAAATTTGCATCGAGGAAATGGTTGACTTGTGGTAATAAAGTGATCGAGTTGATGGCATCGAGCATGATTGTAAAATTCGATAAGTATTGGGAAGCTATTAATCTGATATTGTATGTGGCATCAGTTTTAGATCCTAAGAGAAAATTAGAATGTGTATCTTTGTATTTTAGCATTCTTTATGGTGATGATGGTTAATTTGAATGTGATAAAGTGAGGAATTGGTTGAATTGATTGATGATTATGGAAAGAAAGTGATTGATAAAGAATCTTCTCTTGTTTTTCCTTCATCGTTTGCAAATGATCAAGGTAAGAGAACATTAATCGATTCGGAGGATGTTGAGAGATTATAGGAAAAACATGTTTTACAACAACTATTGAAAATGCATCGTAAGTGTGAGGTTGAGACATACTTAGAAGATCAACGAATTGTTGTAGATGATAGCAAATTCAACTTTTTAGCATGATAGAGCGTCGAATCAAGTAAGTTTCCCATCCTTTCTAAAATTGCTAGAGATCTCCTTGCGGTACCAATTTTAACCGTTACCTCAGAAAGTACATTTAGTAAGGGCGGTAGAGTTGTTGGTCCACATCGTAGTATACTTCATCCGGATACTATAGAAGCGTTAATGTGGCTCTAAAATTAGAGGCTTCCTCTATTTAAAGGTAATCATATTTAAATTTAATAAAAGTTTTAACTATTTATTACTTTATCATTTTAATGTTATTTGTTATTAATTTTAGATGTTACAAACGATGATAACCTTCAATGTGCACATATATATGAAGATGAAGATATAAAGCTTGGAGATGGATCAATTAAGTGATTGGTAAGTTTATATACAATCAATTGGAGGACGTGAGTTCGAACCTTGGAGACGACATTGTTGGGAGGGACAGCCACGCACCCCGAACATGGACCGTAAGACGGACATGCATATAATAAAAAAAAATTTTTTAGAATTTTAATATTTTCTACAACTTCATTTATATTTCGTTTTATTTTATAGGCTTTTGTTGAGCTTTAGTGAAACAAGTTTGATGATTGGAAGTTTTTTTCTCTACAACGAATGTTGATGGTTGAACATGTTGGTTCATTTTAAATTTGTTTCATTTTGGGTTGTAATATGTGATAGACATTTATCTTCAATTATGATCTGGAAAGACTTTAGTTGTAGTTATGTAAGAATTAGTAAGACAATTGTAGTAGTTTATGTAAGGATAATTTATTTTACATTGGGTTGCTACTTTAAGTTGAAGTTTTTTAAAAGACTAGTAAGATTTTTATTTTAATTTTTTAAAGTTGAAGTTTGAGTTGTTATTTTAATTTGTTCATTGGGTTCTAATATTTTTTGAGATTTATTTGTGTTACCAATTAAAAAATTTGTTTGGTGAAAATTCATTGTCTTCAAAGACATATGTTTGAGGTTTCACTGTAAAAATAGAAAAAGTTAATCGGATGCGGATATTTGGATTCTGACTCGAATTCTGGACATTTTATGTGGATCTGACTCGGATATATTGTAACATGGATTCAAAGTTAGATTAATCTGGAGGTCCGATTATTAAACAGATCGAATTCAGACTTTGTACAATCCGATCTAAATTTGATCCATTGCCATCCCTAGTGTGGGCTGTTTTTTGATGTGTTTAAACACCTTTTGAGTTGGTTCCACGACTTCCTTCCGTTATTTCCAACTTATTCCATCAGGATCCTCACTCGCAATCAAGGGAATTCAGGTCCACATTAAAATCGGACGCATACGAGACTGGGATTAGGCTATACTGTTTATGAGTGAATGCAGGAGTGGAGAGAATTATATTTATGGCGTGCCCGGAGGAATTGTCTTTTAAATTTCTTGGTTTTTCTCTACGTTAATTGTTTATGATTTAATGTTGTAAGGTATGTCTGGATGTTGCTCTAGATGTTGGATGTTTATATATTTTTGGTAGTAGTCCAACATTATGCTTAGTTTAATGGAGGGATTACACTGTTAAAATATTATTACAAACATATCACTTAGTTAAAATATTGTTACAACCATATCATTCTATTGTTAAAATTAAAACAAACATCTAATATGATATGGTATAATTAATTTTGACCTTTCATATTTAATTTTTTTTTATCAATTTAATATGTCAAATCAGAAACAATGAGTATAAAAGAAGTTACATTTTTATTTTGTTTTGATTACCAACGGTTAAAAGATAACCAAAACAATAATGTAATATAATATAATATAATAATATTTTTAGTCCTCAAAGCTTTTACATTCTATTAATTTAACATTAAATTAAAATAATTCAATAAATTTAATCTTTTATATTTATATATTTTATTGATTTAATTCTTAAATACATCATCGTCGTCATCTCGCAACAATTATCACAAACCTAACCTAGTTGCTTCACTCGTATAACCAAATCGTAGGGAGACTAAATTTTCTTAACGAAGCTGAAAAAGATGAAGTTTCAGGTTTGAAATATTATTTAGCTTCATTCAAGCTCATGAACTAGATGTCTAGCAAACAATAATTGTAACGCAATATCATGTTTAGAATTGTTAGAAGAACTAGCTTGAAGATTATGAACTGAAATTACAAAAGTAAAAAAAAATAATTTGAAGAAGATGAAGAAGATAGTGAGATTGTAACACCCCTAAAATTTATGCATATGATTTCAAAAAAATAATGAAAACAATATGGAAATGAAAGAGGTGAAAGTAGGGGAAAAAGGAGAATAATGGGGGAGGGTGCTACAATAGGGTGTTGAACCCATGACCTATGTTTGGCATGCCTAAACCTTAACCATTCAGGCTAAAACATTCATTGGCGGTGTTTTACACTCTTTTAATTTTAAATCATATTTTGTGTTATGTATCAATAATAATTATAGCCAATTAACCTATCTACCCAAAATGGATGCCCCCTATTGGATCTGGAAATAGCGAGATATTTCTTAGTTTTTCTCCTCTCCCTTAGACGTTTCACCTACCTAACCTCGACCGACCGTCGATCTGCCTCAACCGTCGCGCCATGGCCGTCACTACCACCGTCAACGTCACCATCGCCTCACACCGAGCTTGCCTAAAGCCTTCACTCGCGTCGAGAGGCCACCATTTGCCGTTAACCATTGGTTGAAAGCTCGACGAGAACTCGAACAGTTTCCCCTTCGTCCGGCCCAATCCCGGCCACCGCCACGCTGTGGCCACAACCACCAGCGTTACCAAAAGCGCCGCAACGTCCCGATCTCATCTCTGGCCTCCACACGCGCAACCGAGCTGCCTTTCGCTGGTAAAACTCGTTCGAAGTTCCGGCCAAAACCCACAATCGTCGTCTCTATTTCTAGCATTTTACGGCCTCGTCCGTCGTCTGTCCGCGACATAGCCACCAGATCCGAGCTCCTGATGAGGAAGAGATCAAAACCTAATCGACCGATCGCCTATTCGTCACCGATAATGGCCTCGTCGGAGCTACGCACTGTTCCGGCCGTCGCTTGGCATTTTAGGTAAAAATAAGTGTGATTCTGACCATTTTCCGATGTTCAAGTGTTATGGCTGAGTTGTGGTGTTGATGTGCTTTGTTTTTCGTCAGAGATGGTGCCAAAGGAGTCTCCGGTGACCACTCTAGCGAGCGTCCGACAACCATAATGTTTTTAGGTAAGTAAACCGGCCCAACCCAAACCAGCTCAGCATGAACCACCCTGACCCGAACCCGAGTCCGACTTGCACCCGAACCCGATCCGAGACTGAGTTAACTCGCCGAGTCAACTCAGTTGACTACTGACATCAGCATGACGTTAATGTTGACTTTGATCGTTGACCAAAAAGTCAAATTTTCCGAAAACTCTCGTTTTATGTTTTTCGATGTCCTAAGTTCGTTTTTATGCCCGTTTCGCGAAAATATGACCCGAAAGTCTCCGATTTGGACCTTGAACCCGAGCTTGTATATGTATTTATTTATTTAATAGTACTATGAATAAGGACTAAAATGGGAATTTGTGTATTTGAAGGCACCCGCAGTTCCTTGAATACGAATGGTTGAGGACGTCGAATTCGGGTTCGAGAGTATTGAAATGTCATTTCAAGGGTTAACCGATATAGCAAGGATTCAAGGTAATAATTTACTACCTATTGTATGCTTTATAGAACATGTTGGTAATCGATTAATGCATGAATAATATGATTGGTCATTTGATTACCGTCGATCATTATAAGTGGTACAGTTATGGTACAATGATAATAAACTGGTTAAGACCGAATGACTCGAATAAGAAACAAATGACCGATAAGAAATTCAAGTCTAGTGAACACTCGATAAAGCAACAACCTTGAAACTTTTGTTTTAGATTATGTTCTTGATAAAAGATTTAATGCCCGAAACATTGGAATGAGAAATTACAAAAATGCCCTTGAGATATCTGAATGACTAAAATGACCCTAACAATGAAAGCAATTCTAAAAATCTATCTTAGATCTTGTTAAACGACCAGTTTATCTGAAAACCTCAAATTACTTGGAGAGCTACATTAACAAGACTTAAACCCTCGAGTTTGTGAAGTGCTTGGATTTCCTTAAATTTTTATTAATCCTTGAAAATAAATTTACAAGAAATTATTCATATGTTCGGAAATTATCAAGGTACTTTCAATTTTCGAATTGATTGAAACAACTAAAATGACTAAAGGATTGAAGGTACTAATAAGACTGAATTGATCAGGATGGGCGTAATGACTGAAATCACTAAAGTATCTCGAGCATCGAAATTTTCCAATTAATTGAAATGACATTTATACCCTCAAGTTTTGAAATGAATGACTTTTCTGGAAGGGCTGAAAGGACCAGAATGACTAAATCTCTATCGAGTACATAAATAATGAAATTAGATAAATAGTATAATTGTCAGAAATGATGGATTGATCTCGAGCTCCAAGATGATCGAAATACCCTCATGACCGGAATGGGTAAAATTTACCTTTGATGAAATTCCAAAATCTAAATAATGCTTAAATGACTGAAATGCCCCTAAATGTTAAGGAGCATGACTCATATATGTTCATCACTCATGATACTAATATAAGGTTGGAAGATCCGCTTGGAAAATAAGTTTGAATACTTAGTGGTGAGCCTGTGGTGAAATATGATGACAACCGTTCCAACATTTTATATAGTTGAGTTTGGAAATGATACACGTGGAACGCATACGTTTAAAGGTTTGGTAAGTATTTCAGAGTTGGGATATGTTAGATCGAGTGAGTTTTTGGAGGTTTGATAAACCGTTGAAAATATTAAATATTGCAAATCATCATTTAGTCATTATTGGGGTAACTTACAAAATCGCCCCTGATAGTAAAATGACCAAAATGCCCTAGTTAGCTAAAGTGATCGAAACAACCTTAATATAGTTGATACCTTGAATGATCATAATAAAGCATTTTCCCAAATTCCTGGTTGGCGATGTTGGCTACAAAGTCCCTTTTAATCGGGACCTCATTACCGGAATCAATCCAAACTGTCAGAAGCTCAGAGTTTTCATTCTCCATGTAATATCAAGTATATCAAAGAAATAAATGGTTCCTTCTAGTGTGTTCCAAGTGCTCATAAATATTCTACCATTCTGAACCCAAGGCTATCTTTTGATATGAAATATGACTTTTACCAAACCGAAATATACCTATGTATCTAAACAAAAAAAGGAAAAGAAAAGAAAAGGAAAATTATATATGCTCTCTAATTATCGTTTCATTGAAAACTAAAGTTTACTTTATGTTCACTGTTATGACTGATTAACAATGATTGCTACCGAATATTGTTATTATCGATCATTGCCAACTACTACCAATTACTTTTGTCACTACCTAGATTGTTACCGAGATATTTGGGATAGAGTATGAAGTTATCGTAGGTTCAGCCCTGATTAGGCTGGTAATTCCTTACCATTTCAGGTTCTTATGCTTTGGCTAGGGTAATTCCTTACCGTACCTAAGGTCTTAATGTACCTAAGGTATCCCCTTAGGTTGGAACCTATGCCCAATGGGCCTGGGTTAATGTTCGTTATAGTTGCAGTTCTAGGGAACTACATACTAGAGTTTGGTTGGAGGGTAGTTAGGAAATCTAAAATAAACCGTATCACTAATGTAGCGACTAATTTTTTGAAAAACACTTATGTATATAGGTATATAGGTGTATAATGGGAGTGGGAAGGAGGGATAGTTGAAAGGTGGGAAGGATATTTTAGAAATTAGGGAATAGGGGTTAAAAAGAGAATTTTTAAAAAATAGAAGGAGTCGCCTCCGGCCACTTTAAATGGTAGACCGGACACCAAAAATAGAAACCAGAGATTCGAAAAGGGTTCGGGAGTCGGTTACACGCGAGGAAGGGCTAGCACCCTCGACATGCCCAAAATTGGTACCAAAATTTTACCGCTTAATTAAAAATCAAATTCGGTGAATTTAAGTGACAAATTTAACCGAGATTTGGTTATATACGCGAGTAAATTTCGAAAATCCTAATATTCGAATACGAACGTCTGAACCACCACCACTACGACTGGTACTGGCCTCGTTCGTCCCCGAATAAAAGGACATCGCGCTTTTGAAAACAATTTTAGATTTTTTTTTGAAAAATACAAAAAACAAATGCATTGGTACAAAATTAAATCTAATCTAAAGTCCTACGGCTCCAAAGGAGTCGATATCCGAGCTTTCAGAATATCGTTCCCACGCGGAAACCGGGACCGTGCATGCTATAATTACAATGACAAGTTAAGAAAATGCATGCTAAAATATATTCGAACAACATGAAAGAAGCTAAGTTATGTGCACATTTAAACTACGAACTCAAACATAATGAAACCACACATTAAGAAAAATTAAACAAGACTAATATTAAAAGACATACGAACATATGCATATAAAAACATACGCACACCACAAATCATACATTTACATTAAGCAAATGTACACAATATGGCAAAGTCATTAATTCCATATGAACATATATTAAAAAAGAGAGAAATGCATGAATAACAATATTTAACAAAAATAAAAATGCTAAAAAGCAACCTGACGGGGACCAAGATTGTAATAAATCTATTTGAAAAATTAATTAAAACACAAAATGGGACCAAATTGACAGAACGCAGAAAGATCTAAGGACTGCAAAAGTAATTTGACCAATAGAAAACGGATTAAAATCAACCAAAATAACATGGGGACGAGATTGAATATTTCGGAAAACTTGAAGGGACCGAGTAAAGGATTTTAGGATGCAGAAGTCCCTCTTTGCGTAAACAGGACGACAAGGAGGGACTATATTGAAGATTAGACCTTTTTTTAAAACATTACAATAGTATAAAACCCCCCATTTGTACCAAAATTTGGCTCTTTTGGGCATTTCGGGCTTCTGAGATCAAAAACAAAAAAAAAGCTTTTCCCCTTCTTTATTTTTTTTCACCAAAATTTTAGGGTTTCCCCCTTTTTCCGAAGCTCTAACGCCGTCGCCTTGTTCGAAACGGAACAAACTCCGCCTTCTTCGCCGACGTCTCACCATGCTCGACCCGACAAGGGTTCGATGGCTTATTGACGTCCGGAAGGCCAAGCGGCACGACTCGGAGCAACGAACGGTAAAAAACGACTCTCCTTTTTTCCTTTTTTTTGATTTTGCATGCAAAATGAAATGGGGAAGATCCAATACCTTCTGAAAAAAGTTGCGCTTTTTTATTGATTTTTTTTGTCGGGGGCTACAATGGTTTTTGGGGTTCGGATTTTATATCCGAAGTTACAATAGATTCTAAGCAAAACGGACAATATTGGTTGACTTGTGCTCTGTTGTTGTTGTTGCTCTGATGTTGATTGCTGAATTTGCTATTTTGTTTTGTTTCTTTTCCGTTTTGGGTATCTGAAATTTTCTGACTGAAATTTTCTATTGCCGGTATGGCCTGATCGGGAGGGACACAACGGCGTGGAGAGGAGTGGTCAGCCCGGTCGACAGCACGCGCGCGTGGGAGAGCAAACAGTCGCGCGTGGGCGCGTGAAGCTTCTGGATCCTTCCGGACATCGTTGTGAGCCGTTAGATCGAGATTCGATCCAACGGCCGAGATCTCGTGGCGGCGTGAGACGAGGGGGGAACCCTTAGGGTTTCGAGATGAAGGGATCTGGACCGTTGGATGGTCCCAGATCCGATGGTGCTGGGTCGTGCGGCGCGGTAACAGAAGAGACCCTTCTAGGGTTTTTTGCTGACTCAATCTGGGCCGTTGGATCGGCTTCGCCAGATCTGATGGTTGTGGGAGTGCGGCGCTGGGGCTGAGAGGAGATGGGCTCTAGGGTTTCCTCATCAGATTAAAGCTGGACCGTTAGATCTGGGACTGGATCTAACAGCTGTAGAGTGTTGGTGGCGGCTGCAAAAAAAAAGTTAGAATGTGTTAGGGTTTTTTAGTTGATGTGGGCCAAAACAGGCCCGATTATGTAAAATTTTTTTGGGTTTTGTATTATGGACTCTTATTATTTAATATATGGGCTTTATTTATTCTTATTTAGATTATTCATTTATCTTATAATAATATGGATAATAATAATAATATCAATAATAATAATAGTGGTAACATTAACATATAAATAATAGCAATAATAAAAACAAGGTGATAGTAATAAACTAGTAATAGATAATAAATAATAGAAAAATAACATAATGATAATAACAATAATAAGGCATAATAGTAATGAAAATTTAATAACAATAGTAGTAACATGATACATATATATATATATATATATATATATATATATTTCTTTTTTGCTTTTTTTCTTTTTTTTTCCTTTTTAGATAATTTTAAAAACCCTATTAAAAGCCCAATGACATAAATAGATAAATTAAAGAATCGGGACAAAATTAGTGATTATAGTTGCCCCTCTTTGCTTATGCTTGTGGAACAAGGATAAAGCAAAGACCATAAGCACTAATTTTGTCCCACTTCCCTGTTGGATGTGGGTGATCCACTACGCCACTGATGACGAGGTCAGATCGGGAGATTAGATTGGACCAGGCTACAACTCCAACGAAGAGACATGACCCGGTGAGTTGATGGAGATCGAGCTACGACTTAGATGAAGAGGCACGATCTGAAGAGTTAGTGAAGATCAAGCTACGACTTAGATGAAGAGGCATGATTTGAAGAGTTAGTGGAGATCAAGCTACGACTTAGATGAAGAGGCATGATCTGAAGAGTTAGTGGAGATCAAGCTACGACTTAGATGAAGAGGCATGATCTGATTTAGATTGGGGACCAAGCTGCAACTTAGATGAAGAGGCATGGTCCGATGACAGTGGAGATCAAGCTACGACTTAGATGAAGAGGCATGATCCGATTTAGATTGGAGACCAAGCTGCGACTTAGATGAAGAGGCATGGTCTGAAGGAGTATATTGAAGATCAAGCTACAACTTTGACGAAGAGGCATGATCCGAAGGAGTATATTGAAGATCAAGCTACAACTCTGACGAAGAGGCATGATCTGAAGGAGTATATTGGAGATCAAGCTACAACTCTGACGAAGAGGCATGATCCGAAGAAGTGGAGATCTGATACACCATTAACGACATAACAAGATCGATGTTGAAAGAGATCTGCTACACCACCAACGGCGTAACAAGATCGATGTTGTAAGAGATCAGCTGCCATCAAAGGCAAGACGAGATCGATGTTGTAGGAGATCCGCTACACCACCATCGACATAACAAGATCGATGTAGTTAGAGATCCGTTACACCACCAACGACATAATAAGATCGATGTAGTAAGAGATCCGCTACACCACCAACGGCATAACAAGATCGATGTAGTAAGAGATCCGCTACACCACCAACGGCATAACAAGATCGATGTTGAAAGGGATCTGCTACACCACCAACGACATAACAAGATCGATGGTTGAAGAAAAGTTGTTGTAGTTGTTCCTCTTGGCGGGGTTCAACTTCTTTGTTGATTTGACCTTTTTTTGTCGGCGTGGCTTTCCTTTGGTTGAGGATTCGCCATCCTTGTCTTTTGACCTGTTTATTATTGTTTGAATGAAATGTGTGTGTTTCGTATGGATGCATGTAGCTTGATATATGGTGTAGATGCTTGATGTGAACGCATGATGAATGCGCTAATGCTGATGCGAATGTAATGCAACTGATCCTGATGTTGACATTCAAAGGGATGCCCCCTGATTTTGTCGTTATACCGGCTCGGTCTTGTGTTCTTGATCAAACGGTTTCAATGATGCCCCAACCTTTTGTGGGTTCAGCTATCATCTTCTGAAATGTCACCTCTTTAGTGGGGATGTCAACTTTTGTATGCTTTATTTACTAAAAAAAAATTTGTATTTTTGTTTTTTTTTTCTTGTTTTTTTTTGCAATCGGCCGACAAGCTCGCTGTTGGTCCCTGTACTTTTGAAATCATTTGTGAAGAAATGCAGAGAAATCTTTTGTATTGATATAGAGTGTGAGATGCTCGTTGGAAAAATAATTGTATTATGTACACATATACATTTTGAAAAATCATGAGAAGTGAAATCTAGTTGCGGTTTTTTTTTGAAAAAGTGTCAAATAGCATTTTTGTTTGAAAAGTCACGAATGTTGTAAAGGGCATACATGTGAGAACCTTTCTGGGCTATCAAGCTTCCGAGAGGAGAGACTCACATACCTAGTTTCTACCCGATTTAATGGTGGCTCTCTTTGACTCACTGACTCACAGTGCCCCATCCTTCCCTCATTTTTTATCTCGATCAAGCATTAGAAGTGTGGCAATCCTTGAAGAAAGGTTAACTCCGATAGGCGGGATGTATTCTGAAGACAAATTCATCCATCCGTGTATGGTCGGAGTGGTCTTGTAGATCTTGAAATGTAGGCTACGACCCGTGGTTGTGACAGAAGGGGGACATATGCCCCGGATTGAGGATCATCATGTGATGTCTGATGTGGATATATTGTTTGGGTGTTCGCCTTTCATTAGGTGTAGCTTCGGATCAACTTGCACCATTGCATTGTGTTGGTGCATACTTCTGATTAATCTTAGTAGAGGTGCAATCGGATGAAGAATTCTCATAGCTTGATTTAGCGCATTCGTTTTTGGTTTCAACTTTGCTAACCTTCAGCTTGGTTTACTTTGGCTTTTTGAGCACAAACTTTCTTTTTGTCGTTTACGTTGCATTTGTATGAAGAGTTTTTTTTAGCCCTTTTGTTGATCTGGGCTCGTGTGTTGGTGACTTTGATCTTGGTCTAGGTCGGCTTCATTGAGCACGGATTTTTTGTTTTTGTTTTTTTTGTTTTTTTTTTTGAAAATTAGACCAAGTGTCTCCTTTATTGCACATTTTTGTCTTCATAGCATGGTTAAGCCCGAAAGTTGCTCACTTGCCCACGTACTTTCATCCTTTTGCCCCCTATTGTGGAAGTGATCCTTGGCTTGGATCCAAAAGTCCTCCCATACTTGGATATCAAAATAGTCTTCAGGTGGTAGATGTTTTCGGGTTATCGCTTCATTCAAGGATCTTAGACAACAATGCTTGAGAGGAGAATTCATTGAATGGGAGTGGCCCATTACTTCTGATCACTCATTGTCACTCCTCCTTTGGCTCGAGTAGAACAAATAGTGTTTCCATTTGTAATGTCCACAACATTCGTTTTTTTTTGTTAAGAATTTCTTTTTGAATTGAATTTAAAATAGTATATACATTTATAGTTGGAAAATAATAAAGAATTCATGAATGAAATGTTTAAAGAATCAAAGAATACAACAAATGTTTTCAAAATAGAACCACAACTTAGCTTGTTTCGTTTGCATTTTTCCCAAATGCACAGGGATTAACGGATTTGAATTGCCTTTACCGGTAGTCGTTTGCTCCGGGCTAGTCGTACCATTCCCCTGGGTACAATCAGTTTACACCAACTGCGATGTTGGATTTTTCCAAAGGATTTATTTCCCTTTGACCATTCATGAAAATGGATTTTCCGATGGACATTTGAATTATCCATGAATTGAGATTTGCATTTTTCCCAAATGCACAGGGATTAACGGATTTGACTTGCCTTTACCGGTAGCCGTTTGCCCCGGGCTAGCTGTACCATTCCCCTGGGTACAATCAGTTTTCACCAATCTTGAGAATTGGATTTTTGCATGTTGACCCCCTTTGATTCTGAACCGAGTGTCCTTGAAGCTGTTCAAGCTAGTCGCTCGGTCATTCGTTCTCTTTTCATTTAGACGAGAGTCTTTCCCGGTTAGCAATGATGTGATGAATGCGTTATGAATTTTAACAAAGAGTTTTAGTAATGAGTATGATGTAATGCATCATGAATTTAAACACAACTTTGATGCCTAATTAGCGATGGATATGATGTAATGTATGATTAGAAATTTAATGTTGTGAATGATTATGCTATGAAATGATGTATGAACATATAATGTAATAAAAATATGCAAATGTGTATGCGAATAACGGTGTTGGTCGTATAGGTGATTCCCCTTAGGTCAACTTTCATTTAGACATAAAAGAGGTTCCTTGTTACAAGGTAGTCATAGCAGATTCCAACGGATGCCCCTTGTGTCTCCGAATTGCGTTTGAGGAAATGAAGGTTTTGAAAAAAATGTCGAGGCTAGATCGTCTAGAATTTGTCGGATTTGAGGGTTGACATCCTTTTAGCAACCTCCCGTCCATAATGAAAGCCCTGAATTGGATAAAATCACCTTGACTCAACACCGTTATGTCATGGTATGTATGCAAAATAAATGCAAAAAGAAAAAAGAAATGAGTTAGTGTCGAATGGTCATGATTAATAAGATATAAGACAAACATAAACAAGCAGCCCTATTTATCCCGTCTAGTTCACCTAGGTTATCCGCATGGCTCTAAAGGGGTGGGCTTTCTAGTTCGCTACATGCAGTTTTGGTTCTAGGAGGTACTCGAATTGTCCTTGCTGTCCCCTACTAAGGGTAGCAGGGCCCCCGGTCATCACCCATTATAGGCTCATTTCAACCGAGTTCAATTCGAGGGGACCCTTTAGCTATATCCAGACGGAGAAACGATATTCCCACGAAGATATAGGGTAGTCGAGCCCCGAAGGTACTTGCTAGGCCCAGACGGAGGAACAATATCCCTACGAAAGCACTAGCGTTTTCCCCCCACTTAAACAAAAGGGTATACATGCCAAAAATGAATGCGTCCGAAATAGACTCGCGTTTATAAACAAGTATCGGTTAAATTTGTCACTTTAGTTCGAACCTTTGATATTAATTAAGCGGTAAAGTTTTCTTGGCCTGACTCTCTTTTTTGTTTTTGAAAACAAAAATTTCTCCCCAGCGGAGTCGCCATCTGTAGCGACTAATTTTTTGAAAAACACTTATGTATATAGGTATATAGGTGTATAATGGGAGTGGAAAGGAGGGATAGTTGAAAGGTGGGAAGGATATTTTAGAAATTAGGGAATAGGGGTTAAAAAGAGAATTTTTAAAAAATAGAAGGAGTCGCCACCGGCCACTTTAAATGGTAGACCGGACACCGAAAATAGAAACCAGAGATTCGAAAAGGGTTCGGGAGTCGGTTACACGCGAGGAAGGGCTAGCACCCTCGACATGCCCAAAATTGGTACCAAAACTTTACCGCTTAATTAAAAATCAAATTCAGTGAATTTAAGTGACAAATTTAACCGAGATTTGGTTATATACGCGAGTAAATTTTGAAAATCCTAATATTCGAATACGAACGTCCGAACCACCACCACTACGACTGGTACTGGCCTCGTTCGTCCCCGAATAAAAGGACATCGCGCTTTTGAAAACAATTTTAGATTTTTTTTTTGAAAAATACAAAAAACAAATGCATTGGTACAAAATTAAATCTAATCTAAAGTCCTACGGCTCCAAAGGAGTCGATATCCGAGCTTTCGGAATATCGTTCCCACGCAGAAACCGGGACCGTGCATGCTATAATTACAATGACAAGTTAAGAAAATGCATGCTAAAATATATTCGAACAACATGAAAGAAGCTAAGTTATGTGCACATTTAAACTACGAACTCAAACATAATGAAACCACACATTAAGAAAAATTAAACAAGACTAATATTAAAAGACATACGAACATATGCATATAAAAACATACGCACACCACAAATCATACATTTACATTAAGCAAATGTACACAATATGGAAAAGTCATTAATTCCATATGAACATATATTAAAAAAGAGAGAAATGCATGAATAACAATATTTAACAAAAATGAAAATGCTAAAAAGCAACCTAACGGGGACCAAGATTGTAATAAATCTATTTGAAAAATTAATTAAAACACAAAATGGGACCAAATTGACAGAACGCAGAAAGAACTAAGGACTGCAAAAGTAATTTGACCAATAGAAAACGGATTAAAATCAACCAAAATAACATGGGGACGAGATTGAATATTTCGGAAAACTTGAAGGGACCGAGTAAAGGATTTTAGGATGCGGAAGTCCCTCTTTGCGTAAACAGGACGACACGGAGGGACTATATTGAAGATTAGACCTTTTTTTAAAACATTACAATAGTATAACCCCCCCCCCCCTTTGTACCAAAATTTGGCTCTTTTGGGCATTTCGGGCTTCTGAGATCAAAAACAAAAAAAAAAAGCTTTTCCCTTTCTTTATTTTTTTCACCAAAATTTTAGGGTTTCCCCCTTTTTCCGAAGCTCTAATGTCGTCGTCTTGTTCGAAACGGAACAAACTCCGCCTTCTTCGCCGACGTCTCACCATGCTCGACCCGGCAAGGGTTCGATGGCTTATTGACGTCCGGAAGGCCAAGCGGCACGACTCGGAGCAACGAACGGTAAAAAACGACTCTCCTTTTTTCCTTTTTTTTGATTTTGCATGCAAAATGAAATGGGGAAGATCCAATACCTTCTGAAAAAAGTTGCGCTTTTTTATTGATTTTTTTTGCTGGGGGCTACAATGGTTTTTGGGGTTCGGATTTTATATCCGAAGTTACAAGAGATTCTAAGCAAAACGGACAATATTGGTTTACTTGTGCTCTGTTGTTGTTGCTCTGATGTTGGTTGCTGAATTTGCTGTTTTGTTTTGTTTCTTTTTCGTTTTGAGTATCTGAAATTTTCTGACTGAAATTTTCTGTTGCCGGTATGGCCTGATCGGGAGGGACACAACGGCGTGGAGTGGAGTGGTCAGCCCGGTCGACAGCACGCGCGCGTGGGAGAGCGAACAGTCGCGCGTGGGCGCGTGAAGCTTCTGGATCCTTCCAGACATCGTTGTGAGCCGTTAGATCGAGATTCGATCTAACGGCCGAGATCTCGTGGCGGCGTGAGACGAGGGGGAACCCTTAGGGTTTCGGGATGAAGGGATCTAGACCGTTGGATGGTCCCAGATTCGGTGGTGCTGGGTCGTGCGGTGCGGTAACAGAAGAGACCCTTCTAGGGTTTTTTGCTGACTCAATCTGGGCCGTTGGATCGGCTTCGCCAGATCTGATGGTTGTGGGAGTGCGGCGCTGGGGCTGAGAGGAGATGGGCTCTAGGGTTTCCTCATCAGATTAAAGCTGGACCGTTAGATCTGGGACCGGATCTAACAGCTGTAGAGTGTTGGTGGCGGCTGCAAAAAAAAAGTTAGAATGTGTTAGGGTTTTTTAGTTGATGTGGGCCAAAACAGGCCCGATTATGTAAATTTTTTTTGGGTTTTGTATTATGGACTCTTATTATTTAATATATGGGCTTTATTTATTCTTATTTAGATTATTCATTTATCTTATAATAATATGGATAATAATAATAATATCAATAATAATAATAGTGGTAACATTAACATATAAATAATAGCAATAATAAAAACAAGGTGATAGTAATAAACTAGTAATAGATAATAAATAATAGAAAAATAACATAATGATAATAACAATAATAAGGCATAATAGTAATGAAAATTTAATAACAATAGTAGTAACATGATACATACATATATATATATATATATATATATTTCTTTTTTGCTTTTTTTCTTTTTTTTCTTTTTTAGATAATTTTAAAAACCCTATTAAAAGCCCAATGACATAAATAGATAAATTAAAGAATCGGGACAAAATTAGTGATTACAGCTAACATTATATAGCCGTGAAATAACGTTCACCACAATGTTACCTCGTATGTGTTAACCTTGCACTGCCGGAACACACACTAAGCCCCTAACTCAACTATCGTAATTCATATCTTGACTAATTCTTCGATCTATATGTTGCTAGTATGATACTCAGTGATTGAATAAAGAACAATCTTATCATCTACATGTATACTACTTCTTTGAAATATCTGACCGTATTTTTAGAGCATATTGTTGCATGAAACATCATGATTGTGTTATACCTACCATTTACCTACTTGTTACTTATAGCATCCATTGGTAGTTTTGTATTACTGAGCTTTTCGAAGCTCACATTGTTTTTACCATCGTAGGTTAAAAAGAAATGTAACATGACTCGATGACCGACATCAACATTTAGAGTTCTCTCGGTGTTGCTTTTGGAGTACGGTACCGACACAGTTAGTGGGCATGCATGTCATCATTGTTCTATGACAGTTTCTGTAAAAATATTTTCTAAAAATTTTGTTATACGTTTAAATAATTTCCAGAAAGGGTATTTTAAACAAAGGTTACCGTTAAAATTTAATAAGTGTTTTTAAGAGAAAATGTTTTTTTATGTGGATTTTTACGGTGGGTCGCTATTGTGACCCTAATGCGACTTTCTAAGATTCGTGGTAATGCATAGGCGGGTCTAGGGGTTACAGAGATAGATTGAACTAAAGAGAAATAATGAACAAAGAATTTTATTCAATTGTGATCTAAAGTGAATTGAGTTTTTAGCACATTACATATATTTACTTTATATAGCTCATCAGCTTAAGATAACAGACTTCAGCTATCACAATTAATGGGTCAGCCGACGATCCAATAATCGAATAACAAAATTAATAACAGAATTGACTCTTACTTATGACATTCTTCTTGTTTCCTTCTCCCCTTATTAGACATACTAATATTCTCCTCGTTTTTCTTCTCAACTTCTTTGTAAGATACCATACCAAGTCGAAGACACATTGCTTCATAGCTTGCTGAAGGAATTGGTTTTGTTAATATATTAGCAGTCTGGTCAGAACTTGACACATAGTTTACCAGAACCTGTCCTGTAGCCACACGCTCTTGAACAAAATGTAGGTCAATTTTTTACATGTTTAACACGAACATGGTAAGTTCGATTGGCATAAATACACATAGTATAAATGTTGTCACGCCACACAATAAGCTTCCTATGATATGCATTCCTATTTCTGTTAGAAGTTTCTCAATCCAAATCAATTCAGAAACTAAGTTTGCAAGGTTTCGATATTCCGCTTCACATGTAGAACGAGAGACCACACTTTGCTTCTTAGAACACCAAGCAATTGGTTTGCTGCTAAGAAAAACACAATAACTTATAGTAGACCTTCTATCCTCTACAGAAGAAGCTCAGTCAACAATAAAATAACATATCAGGCTGAACTCGTCCCATACTTATAAAACAAACCATGATCAATTGTGCCATTAAGGTATTTTAATATACGTTTGACAGCCTTTCAATGGGAGACACAAAGATTATTTATAAACTAACTAACTTTATTCACATCATTCGAGATATCTGGTCTGGTAAGGCACACATACTAAAGGCTACCCACAACACTCATGTATAAATGAATGTCATCAAAATACTCACCATTATTTACAACAAGTTTAGGAGTGACAACCATGGAAGTGACTATTGGTGCTGAGTTTTGCATGCCAAATCTTAATAAAAGATCAGAAACATATTTCTTTTGATTGGGTAGCAATCCCTCAAGATATTGACGAATCTTTATTCCCAAAATGAACCCTAAACTTTTGAGGTCTTTTAAGAAAAATTTTCATTAATTTGCTGCACAATAGCTTCCACCTCTGAATTTTTCAAGAACCGCTTCAATCGCTATAAGGGGGAGGAACGACGATCTAAGCCAAAACGTAAAGCTCTGATACTATGTTAAAAAAATTAGCTTGAAGATTATGGACTGAAATTATAAAACTGAAAAATGTAATTTGAAGAAGAAGATAGTGAGATAGATTTGACTAAAAATATAACAAACAAAGAATTTTATTCAATTATGATCCGAAGTGAATTGAGGTTTTAGCACATTACATCTATTTGCTTTATATAGCACTTCAACCTAAGATAACAAACTTTAGCAGTCACAACTAACGGGCAAGCTGTTACAATAACCCAATAATCAAATAACAGAATTAATAACATAATTGACTCTTATTTCTGATAAGAATAAATTTTATCACTTGTTCGCATGTTTTAGTACAAATTATCTCACGAGCTCGTTTCACACAATTTTCTTTTAAATAATCTTAAGAATACACAATTCTTTTTAAAGTAATAGTTAAACTTGACCTTTGGAGTCTTACGAAGGATTTCTGCAAAGGATACCAAACAAAAACACCGAACATACATCTTTTTTGAATAGAATTTAGATCACATAATTTTAACAAATATCTTGTTAACTTCTATACACTCGACCAATCTATATCAAGAATCGAATAACTGTCACGAGCCAATCATAAGTAGAAAAAGCTTTTCTCTCTATTATATTCCTAATTTATGCAAATGATGAAAGTGCAAAATGTACATTGCAAGTTCGTAAATATTAAACATTAATAATGTTGTAAATATCGATATGTATGTAAGGGTTTAGTTTGCTTGTTCGACTTTTATCATGCAGTATCAAAAAAATGAATTTAAAATTCTTCCAACGGCTAGAGGATACAAAAAAGATGACATACTTCGGCTTCAGAGATTATATGAGATGACAAGTGATAATATCACTTTTTAAGCGTTTAGTTGAACATAAACAATAAGTATTATTGGCGATTGATGGGTTATTATAGATAATAAAGTTTAGTTTCAAAGGAACAAATCGTTTTTTGTTGAGCCTTTAAATTTTTACATCATTCTTTTATCCATATGAATTTTTTGTGATATTAATCTTTAGAATTTTCCTTTTAATTAGTTGTGTTGTTCATATTACACTTTCTTTTGTGTTATAATATCCAGTTTATCGTTCTTGGTATAAAGAAAACAACTTGGACCTATCGTATCAAGTGCCCCATTTACAAATGCAAGTAGTTTTAATAGAGCCAATATACACTTTGTCCTATCAATTCATCAATGTGTTGGATATGTGGCCTAACGTTGAAGCAGTTGGGCACATCAATCAATTCAACTTTATAACATAAAATTAGTAATAATAATTTTTTAAATTAAATAAAAATATTATATTCTCATACCGAAATTTAAACTCATACAGTATAAAAACAACATAAATATCCTTAGTCATTAGGTCAATTAATAGATCTCGCAATAATAATAATCTTGATTTTGCCAACTTCGACATTACATACAAATCACCCAAAAAAATAAAACTAAAATCAAATCACACTAGACGGTTCAATGTTTTTCTTAAATAAATTCACAATTTTATTGCGTATGTGACAAGTTAACCGTTAAATATAAAATAAACTTAATATAACTTAAACTCATTAAATACAACAACATTTATATATATATTTTTAATTAATCTATTGTGTGTGGCAAAAATCTCACCTCTCCTAAATGAAAAATATATATAATTATGTATCTTTAATAATTTTCTAAAATAAACAAAAAAAATAAAACTAAAAAAATATTTTGAAGAGTAAATATTATAATTGATCGAACTATAATAAAACGAATAAATTCGTCTAAAACACATGATACACGAAAAATATAATTGAGCCTTTTATTTCCAATAACAATTTTATTTCTGATTAACATTAAAAAACAATTCAAATTTGAATCAAATTCTAAAATAGTTTTAACATTTTTTCCCATCAAACTAATGAATTTAATAAAAAAAATCAATTTTTATCTAAATTTCAATCAAATTTAAAGTGGAACCAAGTTTGTTTACCAGCTAAGCTTTTAGCTTCCATTACATTTACAGTATGCAGTTTGCACCTCTAACTGAGTGGCAGAAGCGTGGTTTCAAAAGTCGTCGGGGAGATAAAAGTAAGTTCACATGTACAAATCGGCCATGATCGGTTGGCGCTATTACAGTTCCAGTCCCAGAAGTAACAAAGACAAAAGAAGACAGCTTTTTAAGTATATGCGGCGTGGACTTCTTGTTTCAGATCCATTTTCTGATACCAAAACTCAGAATCCAGTTTAAGACAATACTTTGTTTGGTTTTAGTTTTGTCCTTTTTTTAATGGGTGAAAGCCAAGAGCAGAAGCCATCTGCTCAGCCGTCGAAACCAGTGGCTGCTTCACGGCCCACGATTACTCTCCCACCTCGGCCTTTCTCGGAGGCGTCGTTCAATGGTGGCGCCGGCATGATGGGCTTTAGTCCGGGTCCCATGACTCTTGTTTCCAATTTCTTCTCCGATTCCGATGAGTTTAAGTCGTTTTCTCAGTTGCTTGCCGGTGCCATGGCCTCGCCGGCTGCTGGGAAAAGACCCAACTTCCCTCCTATTACTACCACCGAAGGGGAAAAGGGTGCTGCCGACTCTGGCGGTGGAGGCGACGATACAGGGTTGCGATTCAGGCAGAATAAACCGGCGGGTTTGGTGATAGCGCAGCCGCCGCCGATGTTTTCGGTGCCGACGGGGTTGAGCCCGGCGAGCTTGTTGGAGTCTCCTGGTTTTAGTTTGTTTTCACCTGGTCCCCAGGTAATTTTCAAAGCTTAATTTGTTAAGAAATGAAGAACTATTAATTGGTACTTAAAAACATTTACTGATTTACTTGTTGATTTATTATTGAATTTGATTGCTTTTCCATTGTTTTCAGACCAAAGAACAATTAGTTAGTTCCAGTTAAGTGGTAGTTAAGATTTTAGCATTTGTTGTTGTTTCTCATAAGGCAATGTCGGATCTGGGATCTATTCTGCTTGCACATTGCATTTCGAGAATCCTTTGATCAATAAGGTTAATGTAGAAGGAAAACCCTTTTAAGAATTGAACTCGAAGCTTAGAATCCGTGGTGGTATGCTTGTATAAATTAACCGGTTTCCCCTGTATATGAAACATATAGGGTGGACCTTTCGGAATGACGCACCAGCAGGCGCTAGCGCAGGTCACCGCGCAGGCTGCACAAGCACATTCGGGATATTCGTTGGCACCTGCTGCATCTTTGGCATTGGTTGCCAGTGTGACAACAAACCAGGAGATGCCACACGATTCGACTTTTACTGTGAAAGAACCATCGGATGCATACCAATCTGATCATGGATCCCAACCTGCTTCGTTTGTTGTCGATAAGCCTGCTGATGATGGGTACAACTGGCGTAAGTACGGGCAGAAACAGGTAAAAGGGAGTGAGTTTCCGAGAAGTTATTATAAGTGTACAAATCCTGGTTGTCTGGTGAAGAAGAAGGTTGAGAGATCGGTAGATGGCCAAGTGATTGAAATCATTTACAAAGGGCAGCATAACCATCAACCTCCACTGCCAAATAAGCGTGGGAAAGACGCCGGAAGCTTAAATGGATATCCAGGTAATCAGGGAAATTCCGAATCAACTAGCCAACTTCAGAGTGGCAACTCAAACATATTGATGCTTAAGGATCAAGAATCTAGCCAAGCTACTGGGACGAGTGACAGTGAGGAAGCAGGTGAGAATGAAGAAGGCGTAGATGAAAATGGCCAAGACGAACCTGACCCCAAAAGACGGTGCGTAAAAAAATTATATATCCGTCTTGTAGACTCCATTTAGTCCTTGAGGGAATGCTTAAATCAACAAAGTTTCTCTCTTTTTATGCAGCAATACAGAAATCAGGGTCACGGAGCCAGCTTCTTCACATCGGACTGTCACGGAACCTAGAATTATTGTGCAGACGACTAGCGAAGTTGATCTCTTGGATGACGGCTATAGGTGGCGAAAGTATGGACAGAAAGTTGTCAAAGGCAATCCTTATCCAAGGTAATGCCTCCATGTTGAATGTTTTTGCTATTACTTTCTATATATATTACATTGTGATCTACAATTATTTTGACCATTGCTGATGCATCTTTTCAATTATACAGAAGCTACTATAAATGTACAACCCAGGGATGCAACGTCCGTAAGCATGTTGAGAGGGCTTCGACAGATCCCAAAGCTGTTATAACAACATACGAGGGAAAACATAATCATGACGTACCGGCTGCCAAAACGAGCAGCCACAACACAGCCAACAGTAATGCATCACGTGCAAGAATGCAGACCGTAAATAACACTGCAGATTTTGGTAACAATAGTAGACAACCCGTAGCACGCTTACAGTTGAAAGAAGAGCAGATAACATAACGTAACTATGGAAGGTAAAATCTCACATTTCCCAAGTTTTTATTCACACTCACGGCTGATGTTTTAATGGAGGCCATCCACTCAACTGATATGATATACGAAAGAAAAAAGGGGAAACTGTAAGAAAGAAAACTCATTATCGGGATTGAATTGAGGCGATGTTGTTGCTTGTAAACTAGCATAGTGAGCCTATTGTGTATTTGTGTTTAGTTCTACCATTCCATGCATTCTTTTGTACATGGAAATACTGAATCAATGTTGTTTGACATGATTTTGGGCCAATAAGATCTCGAAAATCCTCGAGTTGCAGCCTGCTTTGTGTTGTTTAGCATGTAAAAAATCTGTCTGTGATCGATTCGACTAGGGGTGATAACGAGCTGAGCCCGAGCCTGGCCAGGCTCGGCTCGGCTCGGAAACAGTGTAATTGGGCTCGGCTCGGGCTCGAGGCTCGCCGAGCTCGGAATTTTAGGCTCGAAGCTCGCCAGGCTTGGCTCGGGCTCGCTAGGCTCGGCTCGGCTCGAAATCAAAAATTTTGCTATAGTTTTTTTATATAAAATATTCATTAAAAATCCATTTCATAACCAACGCTAAAACGAAATTCAATGACCGGAAAGGGAAAAAAGTGCCAAAAAATAGATTAATTCAAATAATCAATAAATATTCTTATAATACAAACACCAATCAACTAATGAAAGAAAATACAAACACATAATTTATTTTAGTGCATATGTAGATTCCGAGCCTGTTCACGAGCTTTTCGAGCCGAGCCTGGGTAAGCTCGGCTCGGCTTATTAAGGTTTCGAGCCGAGCCCGAGCCCGAGTCGAGCTCACTCGAGCCGAGCTTTGACCGAGCCGAGCCCGAGTAGCTCGCGAGCCGGCCAGGCTCATTATCACCCCTAGATTCGACACGGTCCCATTTGAATGAACAACCCTTATAACAGCTTTTGATGCCAAGATTCTCTGCTATTTACTGGTGAAGATATAGAAATTACAGTGGCAGCAGATGAAAGAATGAAATGAATACAGATATACATTGTTTAGATGACAGTTAGAATTTACCCACAAATTTCATTTTTACAAAAAATAAAAATAAAATTTCATATAATTCTTTTATGAAAACAAAAATTTTCTCTTTCATTTTCACAAAAATAAGAAAAAAAGAATAAAAAAATGCCGGAACTGTTGGCTTTATAAGCAATAAGTCTCCCTGGTGTCTGTTCATCAAATTGAACCATCTTCACTGGTTACAATTGTGGGGATTTGGCCTTGATTTACAAAATCAATCTGGTTCAAGCGTAAACAGCACAAAGCTTGCTCTGGGAGCTCCTCTGGTTTATTTGCCTGATATTGTTTACCAACATGCAGATGTGATCAAGTGTTCGGTTAAAAATAATAGGAGTAATAAAGCCGGTTCAGTTTACCTGAATGGTTAAACCCAGATTTACTATCCCGAACTGCATGCGGTCTATAAACGATTCGAGTCCTTTCCTAGATATGTAGCTAAACCGGTGAATGTCTATATCAATCTCGAAGTAATTCTCGCCCTGGATGATACATCAACGACTCTGGTGAGTGTCTGATACGGATATGTTCGATATTTTCAAACATTTAAGAATGAATTAATTACCTGATAGAAACTGTGTTGAGGACGTGACAGCACCGGTTTATCGTTATATGCTTGAATAAGCTTCTTTTCAGTATTACCAATTTGGAGGTCGTCCGGGTTAACTAACCCTGCCATAATCTTTAGCCTCTCCCTGAATGGAACAAGGGACTCTTTGGCAAACCCTCTAACCTTTTCCATGTCATCGTCCATAAATTTCTGCACATGTTTCCAAGTTTAGTGACGAATATAGAATTTGGTCAATGGTGTAGGGACGAATGATGTAACTAACCCGAGGAAATTACCTTTATCATCTCTTGGAATTGAGGGGATATATCTTCAAAAGTATCCGACACCTTAAAATATAAGACAAGGCTCAAGCCTTCCCCATTGGCATCACCAAGAAACACATTGGCAGGATAAGTTGGGACCTGCAAGAAGAAATGCCGAAACGACATAAGCGATCGGAACCAGCGGAGAAACGACATGACTCATGAGATCAAAGAGAGAAATAATGACCTGTATATTAACAATCAAAAGAGCAGGCACTTTATCATGTGGTTTTACTTGTGGCAATTCAAGGTGCTCTGCAATGTGGTTCACTTTTCGAAGGGAGACGAATAAATCGACCCCTATCGGTACATACGGGCTACAATCCGGAGCTGGGGCCTTCTGCTTATCACTACAAATGATATAAAGTTCAAGCTTAGAATGGGATATGAGGAAGCATTGGATTAACAGTTGGTAGTGGATCAATAGCAGGAAACTAAAATGGCTTGCCTAAAGAAAGTCGGTCCACGAAGCCTAAAAACTGATGGTGAAACTTCTGACCAGGTTCCTGGACCTCCCTCCTCTTCCGAGCGAGGGATTAGCACTCCGGCTCGGGGACGGTAAACATATTTCTCACTCTCAGTTCCACCTGTTGAATGTAAGTCCGTTAACTTTGTGATCAAATTCATTGATATAGCATTGAGTTATTAGTTCACATCCAAAACCACACCGGTGGCACCGCTAGGAGTGGAGCCTGCAGGCTTGATTCGACTCGACACTGTTGGTACGAGATGAGGTTATCATGTTTACTTACTAAAATCTGTGATTTCATCATCCCCTTCGAAGGATTGTCTCGTCACAGAAAGCATGATAACTGTTGAATTCTTTCCGGTCTCTTGAGTTTTCTCTAAGTTGAAACATTCATAAAATGTTTCATATCCATTATCTACATAACATGATGCACTTCCATACTGAAGCACTTGTGCATCTGGAGACAACAGCCAAGCAAACAATCGGAAAAAAAAATCGGAGTTTGAAGGAAATGATTACTGGCGTCGAGAATAGAGTGAATTACCTCCGCCGAATACACTTTGGCAATCCTCGTCGGACTCAGAATCCATAATGCTAACCGAATCGAACCATACTTCCTCTTGGCATCTCCCATCGGATGAAATTTGGGTGTGGTTATATTGTAGCTGGGTCACATGAAATGACTTGTTAGACATCTGGGAGCGGGTGCAGGTGGTAGAAGCACCATTCTTGTAATCGACGTGAATGTATTCGCTTACAGTATAATCGGTGATTTCGGCGTCACTCATGCTGTCCCCGCATACATCAGGGAGGGGAGTAGGAATCTTCCCGGACAACTTTCGGCTCTTGCCTAACCCAAAGTGACGTTTGTGTGGCCTAGGCAGGGGCGCTTGGCCGTACACCGAGGCACATCCACCCATTCTGTCGGACCGTCTGTTTCCGCTATCGGTGAAACAAGGATTGGAACTCAAAGATGATAAGCTCCAAGCAAATCACTGGCCTGTTTTAAAACAAATGCCGGTCATGCAAACACGAGTATGAGTTATGACACTTTATAAATACCTTGAATTATGATCCCAAAGCCTTTAGTGTAGCTTGGTTTTATCCAGGGGGAAAGAAACGACACTAAAGTGCTTAAGCAGCTTGGCAAGATTAACACTGTCCAACCTGAAAATCAATATTAAGCATACAATGTATATATACACACACATACATACATGATCATATTTATATATTTGTTGATGTCCCGACTCTCTCGACAGAATCTGGACATAGAAAAGGAAGAGAAATAAGAGCTGAGAACCTGCGGAGAGAGAAAGGTTAAAATCCCGGCATGGACGAGGAACAAAAGTTCCGTCTTCGCTTTCGGAACTTTGAATTCCTTTCTCTCTCACTGTCTTCTGTGTGTTGTGTCCCCTGTCTTTGTTTGTGTTTGTTTTTTAGTTTTTAGTTTTTTTTTTTAATTTTTAATTTCGACCAGAGATCGAAAACAAAGGGGAAGGTAAGAAGATTGAAAGGGGGGGTTTTGGAGACAGAGTCTCTCTCCCGGTATAGGCGGATGGATCCTTGATTTGCAAAAACTCTGGTTTTAAATCCCCTCCCTCTGTTCCTCCTCCCCCCACGTTCTGTTTCTGTTTCTACCCAATTACTGTCTGTTTTTTCTCCTCTTTTACTATTTTTATTGTTTTTCTTTCTATTTTTCGCCCGGGATTTCGCGGCCTTTTACCGGTTTTTGTCTTTGTCCTACGTGGCATTGTTAATTATCATACTTACCCAAAGGATTAAATTAAATAAGATAAGATTTCCACAAATTATCATACTTCTCACTAATAGTAATAACTATATTTATTCAAAGGTGGAGGAGCTATCTTCCCAAATTCCAAGTCTAGTTCAATACTTGGGATTTTGAGTGTTGCCAATGTTCATTTTTTATGATTTTAATTGTTTAGGTTAAAGTTTTATAACGGGTAAATATTATGATTGAATATTTTGCATAAATTTATTTTTTGTTGATGATAATTTAGATCGTGGGTTTATATATATAGATCATGTTTGGTAAACAGCTTTTTGAGCTAAAATTAGAGGTTTGAACCATTTTTAGAGGTTTGACCAGTTAAATTTATTAATTTGAGTTGAAGGTTTGAATAAAATACTTGTAAAATTTATTTTGTCCTTGATAATTATAATTTTTTTTTTCTAAATTACATAAATTTGAATAACTAATAAAATTAAAAAATAATTTTTTAAATAAAAAATATTTTATATCGACAAGTAAATATCATTTTATTAAAAATAATAAATTAATATATAGATTTAAATTTAATAATTATTAAAACTATACTAAAAAGAAAATTTCACAAATAAAAAATAATATATACATCCTTCGTATATGCTTAGTAATGATATTAAAAAAATAATTTTTATGATCCAATTAATATTTATAGATACAAAATATTAACAACTGATAAATTATTCAAACAAATATTGGATATAATTATGACTTTATATGTCATTTTGCTTGTTCAAAGAATCAAACAGCTATCAGCTATCAATTAATTTTATAAAACACTTCTATAATCTATGCAATCAACTAATGCTATCAGTTATCCGCTTTCGTTATCAGTTATCTGTTAATTGCCAAACATGGTCATAATCTATTTTTGTGTATTCAAAGTAATACTTAAAAGAGTTGGTTTTTTTAATACGAAAATAGTTGTTTTTTAATACACATATTGTGTCAAAATTATTTTACATAACTTGTCTATTCAGGGGTGAAGCCAGAAATTAAAAGATAAGGGGGGCGAAAAAAAATTTAAGGGTATGAAAAGTCCTTAAACTTTTGAAAAAAAATCAATTAAGCCGTTGAACCAAAAAATTAAATTAATTAATTCCTCGAACCAGTTTCGACCATTAAATCCCGATAGTCTTTTTTAGATTTGTCGGTCCAATGCGTTGTATTGACATTTTCAAAATTTTATTTTATTTAAAAAATTATTTGAAAGTTCTAAGAAAATGAATAAAATATAAAAATAAAACTTTTTTTTGAAGAAATCTGTAAATGCAACATGATAGATTTGAGTGTATCACGTGCTAGTAATATTTAAAGAAAACAATTGTCAAGATTTAATAGTCAAAATAGGTCAAAAAGGTTTAATTAACTCAACTTCATGGTTCAAGAGCTTAATTGAGTGCAAAAAAAAAAGTTTCAGGGGCTTAATTGATATTTTTTTTTCAAAAGTTCAAGGGCTTCTTACACCTAGGCCTAAAGAGAATAAAAGATTGAAAAACGTCATCAATAGGATTCGATTTACTAACTTCAAGTGAAACAAACTCAATTTTCTGTACACATTTTACCCATAAGACAACACTCATTTTATAATATTAAAACAAGTAAAATAAATTATAATTTAAAATCCTACGGGCCAAATTAAAAAAGAATAGACCGTAAGGATGGACCACAAGGGTCTGCCCCTGCCAGCCCCCATAAGGCTTTACTCAAGTGTTTATTTTAAACCTAAATCCTTAAATTTAAAACCCTTAAACTTTAGATCTAAATATAAACATAAATACGACCCATAAACCTTAAAAATAACATATTTGTGTAAGGATTAATATCCTATACACTGGCGGTGGAAACTGAAAGTTTCCATAAGCGCATTAGTTTTAGGGTATAGTGAGTTAGTTTAGGGTTTATGGGTTTAGGTGTATGGGTTTAGAATTTAGGGATATGTGTTTCAATTTAAGGTTTAGGGTTTAGTTTTTAGGGTAATGTGGTGATGATTTATGTTTTAACCTATAAACCCTAAATTATAACCCTAAACCTTAAAATGAAACAACTATCCCTAAATTATAGCTCCTTACACATAAACCCCTAAACCTTGTACTTTAAATTAACTCTTTATATCCTAAAATTAAGGCGTTTGTGGAAATTTTCGATTTACACTGTTGTGTAAACCGAAATTAGTTGACTGTAAATAGAGTTAATATTGATTTTGCCAAAAAGAAAATTAATACTGTGAATAGAATTCTTTGTATAGAATGAAATTAATCTTGTATAGGGGCTAGATAAGTTCTTTTTGTGTATATGATATTGGATGATTGTAGCACTTTTATTGGTATTTTTTTACAAATTTAAATTTTAATCATATCTAAAAAGAAGGGAAAGAGGAAACTCTAGATGAAAGAAATAAGTGCTCATGGTAAGTCTAGAATTCATGACTTAAAAAAATTGAGGGAACAAAAATAAGCAGCTTGATAAACCGGCCAATATATACTTGCTCATCCCTTGATTAGTTTTGTTGTTAAATAAAAGGATGAGTCTACCACGTGCGACGAATATTGATAAACACCACTAACGATAACACTATAAATTTTTTTTAATTTTAAAAATCTAAAAAACTAAAATTATAATTAAAATTATCTCTTAAAAAATAAAAATCAAATTTAATAGTTACTTTATAATATTTTTTAATAGGTTACAATCAAATATACTCAATTCTCCTAAACCCTAACAAAATCAATCTTTTAAAAATTAAATATACCTATTAACTGATTTCTATTTTTTTTAAGAGATTGATTTTGTTAGAGTTTAAGAGAATTGAGTATATTTAATTCTAACCTATTAAAAAATATTATAAAGTAACTATTAAATTTGATTTTTATTTTTTAAAGATAATTTTAATTATAATTTTAGTCCTTTAAATTTTTAAAATTTTAAAAAAATTAATGGTGTATTTACTCTTTTCTCCTTCAAACTTAAAATTATAGAGGCTTTTAACGAGACATGCGATAATATTTTTGTATACAATTTTTATATCTTAATAAAATCATACGTTCTTAATAAAAAAATGTTTATTTATGTATTGAAATTGTTGGTTTTGATTTTAATTTTGTCGATGAATTAATTGTAATACCATTTATATATAGTATTGATCGATGTAATGATAGTCAAATTTAAATATATATATATATATATATAATTGAAATATCTGTAGTTAAAGAATCATTGAATAAATCAAAGGAATAAAACAAAAACTTAGTTTATACTAATATAAAGTTTAAGGAAAGGCATGATTTCGAATTCAACTCTGTATAATTTATAATATATGTACATCTACCAACTATTTGACCAAATGAATAATGGAATAATTCTGGTTTAATAAAGAATAATATAATTTTAATGGAAATGTCACTAACATTAATTATTAACCAAAGGTTCTTATTGGGAAACAACAAATGGCATTAGAAATAATCTATAAATAATTGGGTTAAATGGTTCATGGTCCAATTTTTTTTCTTATTTTTAATCAAAATTTAATTAGATCGATTTTATAATAATAAAAAATAAATCATTGTCTTATATTCTTATAGTTAAAATTTAATATTAAGTAAAAATTTAAATCAAAATATCTATTTTAAAAAATTTTGCTCAATGCCCGATGTGCATAAAAAATGTTTTTTTCCCATCAAAATACGGTGAATTTTGATCTCAAAATCTAATAATAACGAAGAGTAAAATGATATTTATTGTTAATAAACAACAAGTTTAATTATCAAAATGTAACAATTATAATGACTTATGTAATCATCTGTATGATTATATCATTAACTCCCACCCAATCATATAAGTAAATTTAAGCAGCAAAATGATGTGTTTAATAAATTAATTATCATAACATATTTGTTTGGTTTTCTTCTAAATGCAAGATTACCCAACTTCTTCCAGCTTTTAAAATGCAAATTACATTTTCTTTGAAACCGTATTCAATAAAATGCACGATTACCAGATATTTTTGGTATAATTGTATTTGAAGTACCTCTTAATTTAAATGGTAGTAAAATAAGATTTTTGTCCCTCCCAATTTTTAAATTTTAAGACTTAAAATACCATTGCCCCTCCCAATATTTGATCCTAACTTCGTCCCTAGGGATGTGCATTTTACCCTACCCGGTCGGGTTCCGACCTGGCCCGGCCTGATCGGGTCGTATTTTTTCAAAAAAAAATTGGGTTCGGGTCGGGTTTTTTAAAGGGTGGAAAAAATCTGACCCGACCCGGGACTAATGGTGTAATTTTCTCTTAAACTTTTTAGTGATATTCACAATAATGCTCACTCTTTATATATATTTTTACATTGAGGTCATTAAATTTTTTTACAATTAGGTCCCTACTTTTTTTTTTACAATTAGGTCACTAAAATTTATTTTTTACAATTAAGTTCATAAAATTTATTATTTTTAATAGCTCGAGCCGAGTTTTTTTTTAAGTATGAGGTCGGGTCCGAATTTAAAGTATATGTTTTTAGGTCGGATTCGGGTGGGCCAAAAACCCGACTCCACCGTGCTCATCTCTATCCGTCCCTGAATAAAATCATGTCCATATATAGTTAGAGTTTTACTTAAATCAAATGATACAATATATATATATATATATATATATATATATATATATATAATATTGGTAGTAGAGTTAGAGAAACCCCTTATTTAAATAATTGCCATATGTTTTTATACAATACTCAACAATATAACAAATAATTAAAACGAACACATGTGCAGTCATCTAATCTTTCTTGTGAAATTTATATGATCTCATTGTTAGTGAATAAAAAATAACATAAAACATAGTATTTCATAATAGAACAATTTTAAAACAAAACCATCGATATATTTATCCATGCATGATTCTAATGAAAAAGTTACTTTTATTAGTTCAAACTAATTTCTCTATAGGAGATTATATTACAATATATGGTTTTGGAGTTTCTAAAATGTGTTATTATTTTCATTTTGTTATCTTTTGTGATTAAAAACTTTCAAAATCAAACACCTTTTTCCGGTGAAATTCCACAAATATTATTTTCTCTTTTTATGTTCAAAAGTATGATATATCTCAGATTATTTTTAGAAATGTAATATTTGTTATAGTGTTCTTGAAATCGGAATGCTTAGAATCCTACTTTGAACAATAATTTAATTTTTCTGCTACATCTACCATAGACACAAGCTGAAGACGGTAAATATGTATTCCGTCTTTGAACATTGACCTCCATAGATGGTTGCCACGTGGATAACGCTACACTTTTTTATTCAAAAAAATATTTTACTGTTTAAAGACGGTTTGTAGAGAATCCACTTTTAAAATTACTGTAACATATATTATATTTGTGTAAATAATTTTACTTGTGCTATATTTGTGTTAGGGGAAGTCAACAACAATATTTACGCAAAGCTTCTCATTTCTTTTGTAACAAATTGTAAAATTTAAAAGCACAAAATGTCGCCATCGATATGCTTGATATAGGATTTGAACACATTCATATTTACGTGCAGAATATCTTAAATCTTCCCCTTAATCTCCAGGCAAAATAAATTGAACAAATAATGTAATTAAACTCTATCCTTAAATAGTTAACCTCAAAATCAATAATTAAATAAGTTATATATAAGTTATTAAACATGTTTCATGGTTTATGTTCAAAACTTATGTTGTAGTTTCTAATTATATTGTAACAACGTTACTCGGTTTAGTTAGAAATCGGATCGGAAATGCTACTGATACTGCAAAACACATTAAATTAAAGAAACTCTGTAAACAATCTTAATACTTAATTATAAACATGTAGATTTTAGGATGTTACATATATTATATTTGATTAAGAAAAAATATTTTGCTTATAGTGAGAATTAGGGACATATGAAAAGCAGGAGCAATCATTCATTCATAGACAAAAAGGATGCTTGATCTGTCTTTTCCTCCTCTATTTGGCACAAAACAAGTGAATTATATAAAGATCAATTAAAATTGATCAAAAGCTCTTTGTGCATACAAAAGCCGAAGAAAGGTTTTTAAGGTATGAACTTTGGCCCACGCAAACCATATTTAAGTAAAATAATTAATCATTTTTCGTCTAATTTTGTCCTTTGATTAAGAGCCATAATCATTTGAGAAAAATAATAATAATAATGGGTTTAAATAAAGAAACCATTCATAGGGTTCAAAGAGGCTTTTGTTGAAGTGTGGTGAAGTGGTTGAACCATAAAGGATAATGCCTAACTGGGTTATAGCCATGTATGGAGCTAGAGGGGGGATCTCTCACTTTTTTTAAAAATTAAAATTCTTATATGATTTAAAATTTATTTTTATATATTTTTTATTAAAAATTTATTTTAAATATTTTAAAATTTTATAAATTCGTTCCTAACATAAAATCACGTGTCTACCTCTAATTTTAGTTTTATATCATTATATATCCTAGCCATAGCCTAAAAGTATGCATTATAATATATATATTTATGCGATGAAATGTCGGTAAAGTGCGTGTTGTTAAAAAGTTAAGAATATGTATTAACATATATTACCATGTAATCACCTTGAGACCATTAAAAAACAAACACAAAACATCATTGAAAGAATCAAAAGGAATTGTTTTATTTAGGCTTAAACCAAAAATAGGTGCCTAATGTATACCCTTTTCGAACTTTAAGTGCCTAAAGTATTATTTTGTAAAAATAGGTGCACGAAGTTTCAAAGTTACAATTTTAAGTGCTTAGCCGTTAATGGGTGTTAAAATTTTTAACCAATCAATCCTTGACACGTGGCACTAATTTAATTTGTTTTATTTTTTAAAAAGAAAAACACCCAAAAATTTTAGTTATTTTATAAACCCTTGAAAGTTTGCAATTTTTACAAAACAGTCTAAATCCTTAAAATCTCCCAAACCCAAACCCCCAATTGTCGTCGCTTCTACTATCAATCGCCGCCCCTAAGCCTACCACTTTGGTCGCCGAGCCTATCTGGTCATTTCTCCTATAACGGCATCGTCAGAAAACGACGAACGGCGTGACAGTCGAACATCGATTTCGCGTTCGATGTTTGACGTTCGGCTGCCACGTCGTTCATCGTTTTCGACGACGGTGTTATGGGGGAAACGATTGGCTAGGTCCGGCGACCAAAGTGGTAGGCTTAGGGGCAGTGATCGGTGGCAGAAGGGGTGACAATTTGAGGTTTTGGTTTGGAAGATTTTAGGGATTTAGGGAATATTTTGTAAAAATTGTAAACTTTCGGAAATTTACGAAAATTGAAAAAAAATGTTTAAATTTTTTAATTTTAAAAAAATAAAATAAAATAACATGCCGTGTGTCAAGCATTAGCTGGTTAATAATTTTTTTAATACACATTAACGGTTAGACACCTAAGATTGTAACTTTTAAAACTTCGAGCATCTATTTTTATAAAATAATATTTTAGGCATCTAAAGTACGAAAAGAGTATACTTTTAACACATATTTTTGGTTTAAACCTTTTATTTAAAATATTTTATTTGTCACTAAGTAACTGAACCTGGGGAGAGACATACGCGTGTATTATAGTACAACTATGAAATATACAAAAAAAGAACCTTTCATATTATTACATAGATGTTTTTTCTAAGATTTAAATTCTAGACTTTAATTAATGAACACCGAATTATTTATCACTTGAGTAGGGGTTGTTCAAAGATTTAAATGTCTTATTTAACTTATTAAAATAGATAGGACTCTTAATTTATAATATGAAAAAATATAAGTTTTTTTATTTAAATAACGTTCTCTTAATGCAAAAATGTTAGACTACTCTCTTGAACAACATAAACTTACAAACATCTAAAGTCTAACATTCTCACTTAAAAAATAATGTTCTTCTTGCATATTTTGAAGCAAAATCATCTACAACACTTTCGATATCAACTTCTTCCAAAAGACAAATTTTGACTGCCATCAAAGAAAGTCCATTTAATCTTTCTTGAGACATAATTGTCCGTAAGTATGACTTCACAAACTTAAAATTTGAAAAATTACATTCTTAGAAGCAACAACAATAGGAACTATAAAAAACTATATATGCAATTGTCGCATTTGGGAAGTGTAATACCCGTATTTTATCCGGGTGTATATAAATATATATACATTCTCTATAAATAAAACAAAACTAGATACTAAATAAATAAATAAATAAAGTTCAAATGTCCACTATCCATATATTAGGGTCATTTTCATTATACAATACTTAAATTACAATAAAAGCCCAAAATATAAAATTTTAAATCCCAAATATACAAATATATGCCCATTTTTGGTCTCAAAATTGGTACAACCCAAAGAAACGTGGCGGCTATTCATTCATTCGTAGCATCTCACACGGATAAAGGCTAGATGACATCATCGCTGACATCTGCAATAAATAGAAGAGAGAGAGTTAGTGGGGGACAACTTTAATGAATCAATAATTGGGTCAATTAATCAGAAGAGAGAGAAAAGAAAGGGAATGAGTTATTGGAGGTCGAGAAGACGCGTCGATCGTCGGAGAAGACGAATGAAACCATCGTAACATCGCTTGAGTACGTCAAGAGGTAGCATTTCTTCCCCTCTCTTCGAAATCCTGCATAAAAACGTGAGATAAATTAAAAACAAGCTTCGAAATTAGGAAAACAGTAGCTAAAAAATAATAAAAACATATATTTAAAAGGCTTTAAGGTTTCAGACGCTTATCTTGAGTCTGTTGCCACCTCCGCGCGTCGCCGGGATCGGTTTTCGAGAGCTAGGTATTGGCCGGAGTTAAAAATGATAGGAGAGAGTTTGACTTTAGGTAGGTAGCCTACAACGGGGAAGAGGGGAGTTTCTGACGAAACGGGTAGTAGATCTAGGTTCATGAGGGAAAATCGAGTTTTTTGGGGTTCTAGTACGGCGACAGAAAGTGGTCGAAAATTGCTCTGACGGCGAAGCATAGTGGTCGGAAGTTGCAGGGTTAGTCGAAAAAAGTGACCAAAAAAAGACTGATGACCGGAGAAAAAAAAGGATGACCGGAGATGACAACTGGTGACCGACGTCGCCTCTAACGGTCGAGAAATTAATTAGGGTCAGGGTTTTGTGCCAGACGAGGATTGAATGGTGAAAATAGAAAAATAGTGAGTGAGTTCTTGAGTAAAAGGCGGGTTTGATCGAAGGAAAACAAGGAACGATGAAGTTTAGTTGTTGGAATTAGATCAAAGAGTGAAAAAGGATGAACAATGGGTGAAAAGTGAGTTTTGATATGAAAGAAACTGAAAGTGAAGGAGTTTTAGTGTTTAGGATCAATCAAAGTGCAGAAAAACGAAGAACAAATGATGAATTAGTAATGAATTTGGGGTTTTAATTGAAGTGAGGTGAGGTTTTTTGGGTTTAAAGTGTTTGTGTCGAGAGAGTTTAGAGAGAAAAAGGGTGAGGAGAGAGAGAGAATCAGACAAAATAGCCGAGTTGGCCCGATCGTCCCATTTTTATATGTGAGTCGACACGGCACCATTTTGGTGTCGGATCGTGAGTGAATCCGCGCATCTCCAAACGAGTTTAAATACGAGTCTGTAGCCCAACTCAAATTTTATGGATATTGAGATGGACTTGGGCGGAATTTAAACAGGCTTCAGTCTGACTTATAAAAGAATTAGGTTTAGCCTCTTTTATTTCTCATTCCTTACAATTTAATCAATATTCCTTTGTAATTTGGCACTATAGCTTGTAATTCAATTCAATTTAATCTTTGTTTCAGTTTTAATTGTTTAATTTAAATGCAATTAATTTATATGCATGTTTGTATGTTTTAAATATTATATAGTATATTTGTTTATAAGATTTTAATCATTTAAAATATTAAAATTAGAGTCTTTTAGGATTAAGTTCTCTAATTAGATCTAATTAATTTGATAGGAAAGGGCATTATAGTACTGAATAAATGGATGTTGAATAAAGCTTGAATATCTTAAGTTGATTAGTATCACATTGCAATGTGATGTTAATCAAGGGGATATTTAAGTAAAAAATTCAATGTTGCATTTGAACATAGAAAATGAAAATCACTTGTAGCTAGTTTAATAAAGATGGAATTATGATTAAATAATTAGTCACATGTTGTGAATAAAATAACAAAGAAAAAGAATGGAAGAACAAAGAGATGAAAGAAAGAGAGAGATTTGTATTATTCTCAAAATATAGACTTGTAGCTAAAATGTATTTTCTTACAAAAGGATGTCTCCATTCGAAATGGAATTCATTTAACAATTAAAGATTTAATTAAATTCAGATTAATGTTCAAAATGCCATGTGGAATTAATAAGGTACCGATAACGGGCATTGTAGGGGTGCTAACCACTCGCTACACGTAACCGACTCCCGAACCCGCATTTCACTAAAAGAATCTATGGTCCATTTTTATGGTGTTCGGTCTACCAAAGCGACCGGTGGCGACTCCAAATTGATTTTTAAGAATAAATAAAAGAAAATCGATTTAATATGAAAAACCCCCTAATTTCAAGATCAAATTAAAAATGGTAAAAATCCCGATTTCAAAACCCTAATCGTCAAGCTATTTTTACACGCGATTTTAAAAATGATCGCTACAGGAAGCCATTAAAACATTTTAAAAACTTTAATAAATCATTTCCTCCTATTTTTTCTCTTGGTAAAAGCTCTCTAAGTAATTCCAGCTTAACAAATAACCAATTTCCATCAACATCAGATAACTCATCTTTCGTAAGATTTTTTTTTAATTATTACAACCAAATAACTCGTCTTATCAATTTACCAAAATACCTAATGTCTTTAAAACAAAATTTAGTAATAATTTTTTTAGAATATGATTATATATAATAATTTATGTCGAAATTTTTTTAGGGCCCTGTGCGGTCGCACATGTCCAAAATTATCCCGACTTGACTCATCGAATATTAATTACTTATAAATATTTTAAGACCCTGACATTAAAAAATTTATGTTTATATATTGAAGACAAAATATTAAAAAAACAACTATAAATTCTGAACATAAATAATAAAACGATGATGAAAGATTAGAAAATATATAAAATTTAAGGATATTATAGGATTACCGATATTTAAAATATCAAATAAAATTGTTGTAATTAAATACTTCCAAGGTTCAATAATGAAAGGAACCCACCTACCAGACCAAAGTTTGAAGACTGTTTTTGTGAGGTTTGCTCTCCAACTCATTTAGCGCCTGTTTTTGGTTGCGTTTCGTAACTAAAAATCACTTTTTTAAGTGCTTTTAGTTAATACAGGCTGTTTTTGGTTACTTTTAAAACTAGCTTTTCCACCTAAACCAAGAAGCTGGATTTTATAACTTCTTGGGTGGAAAAGCTAGTTTGAAAATAAAATTACTTTTTTACCCTTATTATTTAATTATAATTTATTATTAAAATAATGTTTATGCATACATAATTGTAAAATAATATATATTTTATAATATTTATATTGAAAATAAAATTGTTTTATTTGTACTTTATTTTATATTTATTATTAATGTGTAAGTGGTATGCCCGTATATAATCTAGAATGTAGTTTATATTTTCAAATTAAATTTTATAAAAGAATGATAATTGAAATTGATTTATTTCATAAATCATAACATTAATTAATTTGAACAATCACCCAAATTTACTTTTACTTTTCAATATCATGTCTAAAATAGACTTTTATCTCCTCAAAATCACTTTTTGACATCAATGACAAACACTAACCAGCTTTTCAAAACTACTTTTCAACAGCTAGTTTGAAAATCACTTTTTTCACTGTACTTTTTGAAAGCAACCACAAACTAAGCCTTAATGCAGAAATGAGGGGCTGTGGCCTGTGGTTGTACAAACTACAAATACATGTAAATGTAATAAAAACACTTTGACTCTCTGTCTGGTGCATGGATCTCGAGATAAGAGGTTGAAATTCGATTATATAACTTCTTTAAAAAACAATTATATAATTCGAATTAAATTTCTAATATTCATCGTTTAAATATTTTTATAGCTTTCGAAAAAAACTTATGAAATGAAGGCCACGTCGAAAAGAAGTAAATTGAATTTGAATTTATTATTATTAATTCGAATCGAGTTTTGATTACAAATTTTTATTTTTCTTCCCTTTATTTTATTTTCAACTTACTCGCATTACTTGAGTTCAGGGTACATTAAAAATGACGAAATTATTAACAAGTAATAGTTTTGATCGAACTAATATTAAATTTTTATTCAAACCTAACTTAAATTAAACCAATTTGAAATGAGGTAAAAAAAATTTTTTTTGAAGTAACCCTTTGGTCTTTTCTAAGCCCAAAACTACACCCAAAGTAAAGCCCGAGATGGGCCACTCCAGGCTGAAACTCGTATTCGAGGGTAAATCGGTTGTACTAAAATGCTAGAGTAGTGATAAAATTGGTTATAATTGTGTCATTATTATTTTATTTATTTTTAGATGATGTTTATTTTTCTATCGCAGATAATTTTTTTGTTGGTATTTTCTGTTCTCTCTGAATTAGTTGGTTGATATTTTAAATTTTTTTTAGGTACGATCATATTTTCATTATTTAATGATTAGTTTGTAATCTTCGATGATTTTAGGAAGACTGACTAATTAATATAATTAGTATATCTAAATTAGGAATCTCTCCTTTTTTGAGATAGGAGAAGTGAAACAAAAAATTGAGAAAAAAAAGAAAGGCTAAAGTAGAGAAAAATGAAATATAATTATCAATATATTTTGAAAAAGAAAAAACTTGATATACAGACAAATTTTTTAGTTTTAGGTGTTAGGGGTTTAGTTTAAATTTTAGACTTTAGGGGTTTGTATTTTTAGTTTAGAATTTAAGGTTAGTGTTTAAATTTGAGGGATTAAGGTATAGGGTTTAAGATTAAAAGTTTAGCATTTGAATTTTAGAGTATAAATATACAAGTTAGTGTAAAAATAATTTTATACATCACGTGTATCAAAATATAATCATTTTGAAAAATACTAAAAAGAAGTAGTTTTGCATGGATGTGGCAAACTGACTTGAGACCCGAACCGATTTTTACCTGATTCTAGATCTGATATCGACCCAAATCTGATTCGAAACCCAAATCAAATCGAACCCAAATCAACCCAATTTTCAGTTGAACCAATATGGACCCGATCTGATTTTCAACCGAACCGAACAAACCCGAACTGATTTCATCCGAACCGAAAGCAACCCGAACCGAAGGCAACCTGAAATAAATAAAATATATTAAAAGAAATAAAGAAAGATTCGATGTGAACTATCGCACAACTCACCATAAAGTCAAATATACTTGCTTTATAAAGCCATATATGGGTGTAAAAAACTGATTTGGCCTGAAAACCCGACTGAAACATATCAATCTCCTATTGAGCTGATCTTGGCCCAACCTGAAATCAACTGACCTGAAAATACTCGACCCGATATCAATAGACCTAAAAAGCAATCGATCCGGTATGACACAACCCGAATCACTATAGACCCAAATTAAAAACAAACCAGATCAGACCTGACCCGAATAGAATCAAAAATCGAATGTAATCAAAAATGAATTTGAGCCGAATCCGACCCTAACCCGAACGACCCGTTTTTCGCCTCTAGTTTTGCATACTTTTAAGAGTCAAACACATGCATAGTTTAAGACCAAAATGATAATTATGTGTGGTTTAAGAGTCAAATACAAAATTATGTACTGCTACAAAATAGTTACTTTAAAATGTCAAGTTAAAGAAAATGTTCTCTCTAAGAATCGTGATCCTCTCCGATCGTGCACACCGAAACCCTAAGTTTTCCTCTTTTAATTTCTTGCCTCAATCGCTGCAAGTTCTGATCGTTTGACAATCTCAGGAGCGAGATCTTCCTTCCTTAGCTCCATCGTTGCAGTGGATAGTTGAGCAGTTTTGAAAGGTGGTTTGGAGATCCTCTGGTCCAGCTTCGTCGCGACCGATAAGCAAGCGATTTTGGGTATTGCTGGGAGTTTTTAAGAGTGGGAAGAAAGGCTCTTGTTGAGTGGATCAATGGATTGATCAAAGCCAAGAGGGGGTAAATTGGGCTTTTAAAAATTTGTTGGAGTAAAATGATAGTTAAAAATGAAGAACAAAGGATTTTAGAGTGATTCAAGTTCCAAATGAACTCTACATCCACTACCTTAGCTACCACGAAGGATTTGTAAAAATTCACTAATTTGCTCTTCCTCTTTTCAAGGCTTAGGAGGTAACCTTTACACAACCGGTCAAATTTTCTACCCAAAATTTGACCAAACCTTCACAAGTGAACAAAGAAGAATTTAGGCAAGAAAGATATCTCTCAAATACAAGATTGCCCCTTTAAGTACAAACACTCAACCCAAATTTGATAATAAGATAGGAATTGAACACTATACAATTTGGGGTTTACAAGAAATTAGAAAATAAGCACAATGAGCTTGGATTTTTGCTTGGATGTTTATCTTTGATGCAATAGTTGTTGCTGGTCTTCAATAAGCTTCAATTTATACCTTCTCTATCAATTCTAGCCGTTTGGGTGGTTAGGGTATTGATTATAGCCATTGAGACTCTCTATTTCCATCATAAATGCACTTCTACAACTATTTGTATCAGTACACGAAGACTCGTATCGATACATGTCTCAAAACAGAAAGAGCCGTTGCACAATAATAAAGAGGGCGTATCGATACGCGTGTAAGCGTATCGGTACATGACATGGATCGTTTCGATACGGATAAGACCGTATCGATACTTTTTTCTCAACTTAGCTCACTAGAAGTTTTCGTTTCGATACAGGGAATGCCATATCGATACGAGACAACTACCACTTTAAATGTTAGTTACCTAACCGTCTGACACCAACGGTCAAAAGATTTAAATGCTTTCAAATTAAAATTTCCGTTAAAATCGTATCGATACGGGTTGAACCGTATCAGTACACTATTCAAACTCCTTCAGTTTTTACAGAGGGACGTATCGATACAGATTCAATCTGGTTCGATACGTTGTTTCGATACGCTAAGGGGCGTATCGAAACGTGTCTTTCCAGTAGCCAACTTTGCAAAAAAGGTATCGATACGGCTGGAAGCGTATCGATACGCCTGGACGTTTTTCAACACTTTGGCTTTGGAACACTTAGAAAATATTTGGAGTTTGAGTTTTTCAAATCAGATTAAAGCCTTGATGATTTAAAAATTATTTGAGGGACTTAAAAATTTATTTCAAGTTTTCAATTTAATCCTTAACATACTTAGTTATATCAAAATCAAGCATATGTTTTACAGCTCTATTGTTCTTTCTCTGGGTTCGGATCCCGTCGTCTCTCTCAATACATGGCCTTTCTTGTTGCCGGATGTTGCGCCATTCCACCTCCACACGTGGTTTGAGTGATAGAAAATTTACGATTCGAAGTTCGAAGTACTGTCGGTTTCCTTTTTTCCTCCCCCGGTGTAGTGTCGACGTGTTGTGACGCCGGTGTTGTCCAAGCCTATGAAGTCAGCATCTTGGTCGGGGAAAAGCCAAAGAATTCTAACGGCAGAGAGGAGACGGGAAAAAGAGCGAGGGTAAAGTTGTCATTGCACTTTAATTTTAGTACTGACAAGGGGTTTTTACCCTTTAGTTTTTCTTATTACGATGGTTTCAGTATAGGAAAGGCGTTTTTACCCTTTGGATTTACTTCTCACGATGGGACAGGGTTGTGAGCCCCTAAGGTTGACTTTCCTTCTTTTAAGGTTCTTTTTCTCGGTTTTTCAGAAAATCTGTCTCCTCACATGTAAAATCTAATTAGGTTTTTTTACCCTTTTTGAGATCTAAAAATTTTATAAATCAAACGGTAGGCTGCTTGGGAGGAAAAATTGTGTCTTCTCAGATGAGAGTCAGAGAAATAGGCACTGATCCATTTGATAGGATATGAAAATCAAATGTTATAAGATTTGGATAGGATCCGGGCGGTTCTACCCATCCTTTTGAGCTCCTGTTGATGTGGTTCCGTTACTCGGTAGATCACGGGTTTTGTTTTCAAGTTCGTCAGATTTAAGCATGGTTGTCACTTTAGTGAAGCTCGATCAATTAGGAGGTTGTTCTCCCGCGATTTTGGTTCAGGACTGGTTTATTCCTGCTGCTGCGTTCCTTGCCAACTTGCCGTGGCCACAACGTAGGGGTTACGTTCCGCTTGCCTTGACAACTGACAAGATCCATCTCGGTTAGAGTGGGAGCCTGCCTCCGAAAGGATCTCTCAGGCGAGTTTTGAGCGTTTCTTTGTTGTTTCAAGCTTCGACTGGACATTGTTGGATTGTTGCTGTTTTTTACGTTGTTTTGTTGTTATTTAATGCTATCTCTAGTTGAACCAGTGGACGTTGCCTCAGTTTAAGCATTTTGCTAATGCTAGCTTTTTTTATATCATTTGTTGGTTTCCCGCGATACTTATGGTTGATGAGTTGGTCTTCTTATGTTCTGTTTTTTTTCATTGCGGGATTTATTTGCTCGGTGTACGTGCCGAAATTTCTCTCGTTTTAATCTAATTTTCTTTCTTATAGATAAAAAAAATACAAAATTATGTCAAAATGTTTAGAAATATAAAGATAAAAAAAGACGGAATTTTGTTAAGACAACGGTTCGTGAAGGCAATAGCGAAAGATGAAACCAAGCAACTGTCTGGTTGCCTTGCAGCCAATGGGCCTGACTTTGACACATTGAGCATGACTAAACAAACATAAAAATTACAAGTAAAAAAAAGTAGGGTCTTGAAGGTTAAAAAGAGAGAGTAAATAACCAGTCTTTCTCATGTTGTTATTGTTGCAGCAGACACAGTTGTGGGTTGTGACTTGTGAGACATATCTTATGACCAAGCAAAGAGCTTTACAAAAGAAACCCATCTTCTTCAGCTTCCTTGCTCTCTTTTTTTTTTTGAAAATTTTTATTAGACCCGTTAAACTTTAAAAATTAAAAAGAAAGGATACTGCTGCTTTTGTTTGCTTGGGGTGGTCTGAAATGAGTGATCTTTATTTTCCAGGAAAATGAGGGAAAGTGTGAGAAACTAAGAAAAAAAACACCAGCTTTTGACTTTCACTTCCTTCTCTGTTTTTGTTCTACTTTTGCTGGAGCTGTAACATTTTGAAGAGGAAATGAGGAGGCATGGATGGCAGCTTCCTTATCATCCACTCCAGGTATTTGTTTTTACCTTGTTGTCTATTTGTTGTTTTAAATTCTGGGTAATTTTCAAAGTTTTCATTTTTTGAACTTATATTTGTAAAGGTGGTGGCTGTTGCTGTGTTCTTGGCACTTGGATTTGCTTTCTATGTGTTCTTTGCTCCTTTTGTTGGGAATGAGAAATTTCAATACATTGTGATGGGAATCTACACTCCTCTTGTAAGCCATTTCATCTTTTTTCCTTTCATTTATTATTATTGTAACTGAGATCTGTGTTTTCTTTGCCTGCTGTTCTCTGATTCATGTTTTTTCCCTCTAAAATGTCGAATTTTGAGCTGCTAAAACTGTTATCACAGCAACCATCGGGATCTGAAACTTTTGAGACCTTTTATATCATAATTTACATGAACAAGTTTACAGTAAGTGATGATAAAGTTAGGTGATTGTGCATGAAGTTATCGTCCAACAGGAATCCGGGAAATGGAGAAGTGTTCAGTCTTAAAATCTATTTATAACAGTAGTAAAGAGTGTGTTTAATGCGGGGTAATAGCATATGGCCTAATCTCTAGCTCGGGAGAACTCTGGTTGGTGATTTTGGAGGCAGAGATGCGAATTGGATGGTAGAACTTAGAAGCAAGTTAGCTTTGTCTAAAGTATATGTTGGCACTTTAGATGATTGCAACCGGTATGTCGGATTTAGATCGTGGGCGTTAAGATAGCTCTTTTTAGTTTAAAAATTAGTGTATGGTTTGAAATGCATTCATGGAGGTCATGAATATGCTAAGGAATTTGGTGCTAAGTGTGCATGGTTTGGTCATTTCTTTAGTCTTGTCTCCAAGTCATACCTAATCCTATAATTCAATGGAAGTGTGCATGGTTGAGTCATTTCCTGAGTCTTATCTACGAATCAATTCCGAGTCATTTCCTGAGTCTTGTCCACAAGTAACAATTAAAGGCACTATAATGCTTTATGTCATAGCAAGTTATATGTACCACCCATTGTGCTGTTGATGAACCCTTATCACCTTGGAACTTTAGTGACTATTCTTTCCTCTTAGATTATGTGTTGCTTTGGCCTATATATTTGGTGTGCGGCAGCTGATCCTGCGGATCCTGGAGTTTTTAAGTCGAAAAAGTATCTCAAAATTGCTGAAAATGAAAACTATTCCGGCCCAAAGGATTCTAAATTAGGTGGGGATTCAACTACGTCCTTACATGGTGATACCGCTACTTCAGCCGGAGGAAAATCGCTGGAAAAGGATGCAGCAGCTACGAATGAAACCTTGAAAGAGAAAGACACGCGTGTTGAAACTGAGAGAAACAATGCTTCGTCGAAACAATCATCTTGTTTCCTGTGGATTTTCTTTCCTTGTGCTTTTATCTGCAAATGCTGTAGCCCAAACGAAGAATCTTCTGAACAACAGACGAGTGAAGATGGCATGTACTATTGCAGTTTGTGTGAAGTTGAGGTAAACAAGCATTTAGCATCTTTTAAATTCTATCATTTCTTTTTTCTCGGTTATCCGATAATATCACAATAAGTTACTTATGCGACATGAGCTTAAGAAGGGGAAAGTAGTTTATGTTTGTGAAATTCATTATTCCTGACAGGTTTTCAAGTATAGCAAGCACTGCAGAGTCTGCGACAAGTGTGTTGACCGTTTCGATCATCATTGCAGGGTACTGCCGGATCATCATTTGTTGGATACTTTTGTCCACTTCGTCTATGATTCTGCTAATGCTTCTTTTGTTCACCTGTGATTTTAGTGGCTCAACAATTGCATTGGCCAAAGGAACTACCGACAATTTTTCACTCTCATGGTTTCTGCTCTTTTATTGGTAAGTTCGCCATTCATCTTCCCTGTTTTTATCAGATTAGAATATCATATTACATCATGCAATGCTGTATAACATCATGAGTGATCCCACAGTTGCCAGAAACGAAAAAAATCCGGAGTAAGCCTTTTATTTTCTGGGCCATTTTCATTTTAACTGCATATTGACAGGTATATACGTGATTTGTCCACCTTGGACTTGAGATTGCAGCTTATTCTACACTGGTCGACTGGAATCCTTGTACTTATATGCTGTTTCATCAATCGAAAGCAGTTTTCTGCGGATATCTCAACAAAGTTAGGAAGCAGTTTCTCTTTGATTCCATTTGTTATTGTGGTTGTAAGTGTTGTGCCAATATTTTTGCTAATCTTTATTTCCCGGTACTGTTAAATGCTATACATTACCGACTCAGGATTCTTATTAACTTTAGCCTTTACGAGATCATCATTCATCAAACAACATTAAGCTAAGCAGTGTAATTTCTTACATTTACAGGCACTGTGCACCGTTTTGGCTATGGTTGCTACGTTACCTATTGCACAGCTTTTCTTCTTTCACATGCTACTCGTGAAAAAGGTAAACCTTTCAACTTCTTTTTTTTCATAACATGTTAAGGATGTTTTTGTTTTAATACTCGATTTTCTTCCTAAAGTCGAATCGTAATGAGTATAAAGCTAATTAGCTGATTCGGTGATTGTTGAATGTGTTTCAGGGAATCAGCACATATGATTATATAGTAGCTTTACGAGAGCAGGAGCAAGAGCAACAAGGTATTGACCGTCACCAGAGCCCGCAAATGTCCCCGGCACTTACTGGATTAAGTAGTGCTAGTTCCTTTTCTACTTTTCATAGGGGTGCAGCATGGTGCACACCTCCCCGGCTTTTCCTTGAAGATCAGGTGATTTTAACAAACCATTCCTCGTTGAGAATTAATACGGATATCAAATTTTATATTATATAAAATATTTTACTTTTAGCTGAATCACTGAAGCTGAGAGCTGTTTGTATTGTATATTTGATGTTAGTTTGACGTTGTTCCTCCTGATACTGGATCTGTGAGTTCATATGAGAAAAAAAGGGTTGGGGAGGAACCTATGAAGAAGAATCCCGGAGCAGTTAAGATCAGTCCATGGACATTGGCACGGTTAAATGGCGAAGATGTTTCAAAAGCCGCCGCTGAAGCTAGGAAAAGGTCCAAAATCCTGCAGCCTGTAGTGAGACGCGGAGCCCCATCAGGGCTAGAAGCAGGAAGTAGCTTTGGAAGCAGTGGCCGACAAGTGTTCTCTAGAGCTGATAGCAGAAGACGAGCATCTAAGCGGGTGCGTCTTCCTGCTGACCTACCCACGGAGCCCTTAACAAACATTTCCGCTAAAGCTTCCGACAAAGGTTTCAATTATACATCGAGTAGTTTGGCACCTCTACAACTAGAAGCGCGAAGCGCTTTCCAAACTAGCCGAGCAATGTCAAGCTATCATGGGGTCGTTGCCTCTTCTGAGAGCAGTTTAGACTCTCCGGATATTCATCCATTTCGGGTCTCCTCATTGGGAGCTGAAGAATCAAGACGGCTAACAGGTTTACCTTCTGCTCCCAAGGGATTTCCATTGTCGAGGTCTACTAGTGACGGGTATGAGGCGTCGGGTGGGGAAGATAGTGATCGAGTTTCTTCAAGAATTATTCAGAGATCAACAAACTGGAGCAATGTTCTTTTCGATCCTGAGCAGGATGAGAGTGTCGTTAAACTAAAAGCACCATCATCATCCAGGCAGGCTAATATTAGAATTCTGTGACCAATTGTGATCGATGAAGTCGGTTGATATCGGTTACAGAAGTTGATTCCTTAATTTATGGGCCTTGAATATGAGAACAGATGACAATGGCTGTAAAGGGCAACACTGATTTCCGTCGAGGCAAGACTAGCTACTGGTGTTTTCAGGACTTCCATTCGGGATGACAAGAAGAAAAAAAAAGGTTTTCGATATGTACTTGCTGTAATATACCCCATTGTACTTAACTATTGAACATTCCCAAGCTTCTGGTAAAAAAATGTGCAGATGTTTCACCATATGTGCCTCAACTAACAAACTAAATAGTTTTCAAATGAAAAAGAGAATCATCATTCATCATTAACAAACTCAAAAACGTATACCTTTTCATTAATTCTTACAAAATACAAATCTGAAGCATTTCTTATTACAGATACACACATTCTTCATACAAAACGGTAAACAGAACAGCAACAACGGAACATAAACAAAACAAAACAAATCTCATTCAAACTTAAACGATTGAATCAACATGAGGAACTTTGCCATCATCAAAAGGCAAGCTTACATATTCTCCTGCAAATTCTTCAGCAAGCTCTCCATGTAGAGCCTTGGAATATATATAGAAAACTGTATATGCAGCCAAATTATAAACCATAATCACCGTGTATAATGCAGTAGTGCCGAGAATGTTCCAAAAAAAGCTCCAACTTTTCCATTCATCACCAGCTGAATCTCCCGATCTCGTAATCGAGAGCCAGACATTGATCGAACTTAAGAGGCCAAAAAACAGTAAAATCTTCAAAGCAACCCCTTTGCTTCCTTTAACTAAAACTTGACTTCGTTTTAAAGGTTCAAGTCCCCAGCTTGATTCAACCACGACAATAACATAAGCAAACATCCAATTCACTTGTAAATAAAACAAAACGAACATGAAAATGAGCACATAAGCAAGACAAAGGAGAACTAAAGAAGCCGAAGAGTAATCAGCTTGGAAGCCTATAATCTGGGTTGCTATGAATAAAGCAAAAAAGACTAAACCAATAATTAAATTGATCCCAGAAAGGATAAGAGATTGTACAAGGGAAGTTGAGATGAGAGGGAAGAAGGAAGTGAAAGCTGCTTTAATGGCGGATGAAGGTTTGACGGGTTGGCCATAAAAGCCGTGGAAAACGCTGTAAATGGTGGAACCGCCGGCGAAGTTAGAGAAGACGGACATGATGAGGGAGTAGATGAGATTGAAGATTAAGGGTTTGATGGGGGAGAAGAAGCTGAGGTGGGATTCAGGAGTGGGAGAGAAGAGTTTATATACGAAGGGGAAGAGGGATAATAAGAGAGAGAAAGGGAGGAGGAAGAGGAGTAAGAGAGTTTGGAAGAGCGGGGGTTGTGCTCTGAGTATGCGCCTGGATTCGGATAGGATGGTCCAGAGGCCGATGTTTGACGGCGGAGACGGTGGCGCTGCCATGGCGGAAGACTGTAGGAGATGAATGATGATTGTGTGCAAACCCAATGAAATGCTTTGGTCTTTATACTGCGTCTCCACTCTTCACGGAAGAACTGGCTTTAAGAAAAGTCAGACTCCATAGGAGAAAAGTCGGAATACGCTATTACGGGTCAACTTAAACAATTTTTTTTAGGACAATTTACATTCTAGATCTCTAAATTTAGCGTCATTTTTATTTACATCATAAATCGTTAATTTAATCAAATTGTATTATTTAATTTATTTATATCAACATCATAAATTGTTAAATTTTTACGACTTCATGACGTAGGCATCGTCTATTATTCACTATTGTCGAATATTACTGTTGACGGCCGTAAATAGTAATCTTCCGGTCACAAGTTTTACTAATTGCTTCGTCTTAACCCATTGAGTCTAAATCTGACCTCTATTTCTTCAGAAAGTAACTTGTATTCCATGACACAGAAAAAAAATTGATTTCTCTCTCGTCGATCTTTCTCTTTTACCGTCAGATGGAGCTTGTTTCTGAGTATATTGTTTTTCTCGTGCCGATGAATCTTTTTACAATTCGAATCTTGGAGAAATTCTTTCGTTAGCCGATAAATGAACCCCGTTAAAAAATTAACATATGAGTGACAAAAAACGTTTAATGTCTAAACTCTAGTGAGTAAATTGAACGTTTAAAAACTCTAATAACCAAAATAGGTCTGAAATTAAAGCTCAATGATGATTTACGTAATTTACAATATATTTTAAGTCGTTTAAGAGAAAATGACTTTTTAACTGGCAGAGTTTTTAATTTAATCTCAATTTTAATATAAAGTTTTTGACATTGTCACAAAAATATATTTTTATATTAAGTTGGTATTTTTTCAGATTTAAATTCTAAAGATGTTGAGAAAATGGCTTCAAATCTTAAATATAAATAGTACAACAAATATTAAAATTTTTAAAATAAATATTATAATAAAAATGTAGAAAGAAAGAAAAAGATCAATTCGTTCAAAACGTAATGCGCCAGGAAACTTCAATTCAATTTCATTATTAAAAGCTCAATAAAATTTGAATTTCAAGGTGTGAACCAACTTCCATTCAATTTCTTTATTTTCTTAAGCATTGATTTCAATAACAAGATTTTTCTCGAGAGAAAACTCTAATAAAAGAGAAATTTCGATGTTACATATCTCTGTCTCTAAAGCTACCATTTTGATGAATAAATCTTTCATTTTTAGTGTATTTATTTATGACAATATTAAAAAATTGATTATATTTAATACATAGATAATAAAAATATTTTTTACAAGTGTTTTAGTTTTAGGGTTTATTATTAGATTTTAGAATTTATATGTTAAGAATTTAGATGTAGGGTTTAAAATTTTAGTGTCGTGATTAGAATTTAGGGTTTAGTGTAATATAGTCAAGAATTTATGTTTTAAAATATAAACCATACATTATAACGCAAGTCCCTAAATTCTAACAATAACCCATCAATTCTTAACCACTAAACCTAAACACCTAACCTAAAAAATAAGGCATTTGTGAAAAAAATTTATTTTCACCACCTGTGTATTGAATAATTACCTTAAAAAAATTAAATTTAGAGTTTATGATTAAGTTTTGGGGACATAGTGTATTTTTAGGATTTAAGTTTACGATATAAAATTTAGGATCGTGACTTAGAATTTAATTCTTTAATGTTGTGACGTGAAAAGATGCACAATAAAATATTAAAATCTATGTTTGGTAAATAGCAGTTTGAATAAAAAATAGAGCCATGTTTGGTAAAGAGAGGTTTGAGCTAAAATTAGAGGTTTGACCGGTCAAATCCGCTAATTTGGATGTTTGGTAAAGAGCGGATTAAAATAGCGGATTGGGGTGAAACCTCTAATTTTAAAAAAGCTGCTAATAGGAGCTTTTTGAAATTAGAGGTTTTGATATAAGAGTTATAAAGACCCTTTTACCTTCAACAATTACCAAAAATCTTCAAATAACCTAAATTTAATCATTTCTATTTTAATTCTTCAAGATCACGAATTTACATTGTAACATTTGTAAACTAATCCATTTTGTTTTTTCTTTTTATTCTCGCATATTTATATCTGTATTGAAATTCAATAATTAATTAAATTATATTAAAAATAATTATTTAAATAATAAATTAATATATAGATCCTTCAAATATGCTTAATAATGTTATATTAAAAATTATTTTTCATAATCTAATTAATATTAATAGATACAAAATATTGATAACTAATAAACTATTCAAATAAGTATCGAATATAATCATGTCCTTATATGTCATTTTGCTTGTTTAAATAATCAAACAGCTAACAACTATCAGTTAATTTTACCAAACACTTTTACACAATCAACTAATACAATCTGCTAGTCAAATCAGTAATGTAATCCACTATCAGCTATCCGCTAATTGACAAACAGGGCCAGAGTTTTGAGCTAATATTAGAGGTTTGACAGGTCAAATCCGCTAATTTAGATGTTTGATAAATAACGGATTGAGGTAAAACTTCTAATTTTGAAAAAGTTGCTAATAGGAGTTTTTGAAATTAGTAGTTTGACAGATAGTTATAAATACTCTTTCACCCTTTACAATTATAAAAAATCTCCAAATAACCTAAAATTAACTTTTTCTATTTTAATTTTTCACTCTCACTTATTTATATTGGGACATTTGTAAAGTAATACTTTTTATTTTTTCCTTTTTATTCTCGTGTATTTATATTTTTATTTAAATTTAATAATTAATTAATTACTTTGTATTAAAATAATTATATAGATAATATATTACTATAGATCCTTATATTAAAAAAATATTTTTTATAATCTAATTAAAATTAATAGATACAAAATATTTTTTTGAACGGTAATTAAGACAAAATATTGATAACTAATAAACTATTCAAACAAGCATCGATTATAATTACGTCCTTATATGTCATTTTGTTTAAATAATCAAACAACTATTAGTTAATTTTACTAAACACTTTTATACAATAAGCTAATACAATGCGCTAGTTAAATCAATTACTACAATAAGTTATTAGCTAATTGCCAAACAAGACTAAAGTATTTTTGTTCTATTTTAATGGAATTTCGGAAAAACACTTAAAGCTTGTTTTTTTATGATTCTCCACTTAGATCAAAAAGGGTGAACCGTTATCGATCGTTACAAGTTTGTAATTGGTATTATTTTCTAATGTAGAGCATCAACAGAATTTTAGGGTTAAATACCAAACCCTTGAATCAATGGGTATAAATTACTGCACACTTCACTTTGATTAAATCTCAAAGTACCTTTATTGCAAGGCTACAAACAGTTTTCTTACAATAAACGAAACTAAAACTTGTACTGATTTTATCAAAGCTTAAACGATCGAAACAACATGAGCAACTTCCCCATCGTCATCAGAAAGCAAACTTACATGCTCTCCTGCAAATTCTCCATGCACAGCCTTGGAATTCATATACAAAACTGTATTCACTACCAGATTATAAAACATAAACAACGGGTAGTAGGAGGCAGCAGGAATGGTGACAATCTGAATAAAAGATGCCCAGATTTTCCACGCATCACCGGCTGGTTCAACAAATCTTAACATTGAGCTCCAGATTCCAAGCCAACAGAAGAAACCCAAAAACAGTACAACCTTGAAAGCAACCCCTTTAATTCCTTTAACCAAAGCTTGGCTTCGTTTTAAAGGTTCAAGTCCCCAGCTTGATTCAACCACAACGATGGCATACGCAAATATCCAGTTCGCTTGTAAATAAACCACGATAAACACGAGACTGATTATGTAAGCAAGGCAAAGGAGAATGAAATAAGCTGAAGAGTAATCAACTTGGAAGCCTAGAACTTGGGTTGCTTTGAATAAGGAGAAGAAGGCCAAACCCAGAATTAAACCGATCCCGGAAATGATGAGTTGGGTTACAAGCCATGTTGAGAGGAGAGGGAAGAAGGAAGTGAAAGCTGCCTTGATAGAGGATGAAAGCTTGACTGGTCGACCGTGAAAGCCGTGGGAAACGCTGTAGGTGGTGGAGCCGGTGGCGAGGAGGGAGAGTATGGGGATGGTGAGGGTGTAGAGGAGATTTGAGATGAGGGTTTTAATGGGGAAGACTTGAAAGAAGACTAAGGGGAGAGAGATGGGGAGGAGAAAGAGGAATATGATAGTATGGAAGTGGCGGGAGTCGGCCTTGATTATGCGAATGTACTCGGATCGGATGGCCTGGAGGTCGAAGTTTGACGCCGGAGGTGACGGCGACGGCGACGGCTTTGACATGGCGGAAGGAGGAGGAGGTCAGGAGCTGGTTTGTGGCAAATCTAAAGAGATGATTGCTTATAATGGAAATTGGAAAATTGGTTTAGAGAAAAGTCCGATTGGATGAATTCAACTTATGTGGATGTCGGGTTACGCGCAATATTATCCAATTAGGACTCAGTTTTTACTTTTCTTTCTTTTCTTTGACCAACTACTTTTTTTTCCTCTTCTCTATTCGTTTTTGTTCATTTTAATGCATATTGATTACCGTATTCAAAACGTCGACTTACATTCTCGGTCACTTAATTGGGTTTGGTAATAATATATATATTTTAAATTTTATATGTTTCATTCAATTAAAATATTATTATTAGGATTGTGCAAAAAATTCAACAAATCATAATTAAAATCATAATTTGAAAAAATTGATTTGAAAATACAATTAGCCGAACTGAAAAAAATGTGTTTCTGTAGTTTTTTTTAAATATTATTTTGGTTGAGATATGGTTTATATTTTTGAAAAAAAATAGTAATCGAACTGACCGATTATATAATATATAATGAAAAATACTTTGATACACAAGCTTGTTTATAGTCTTTTAATTTTAGGGTTTATGGTTTTATGTTAAGGTTTAAGGTTTAGGTGTTTAGTGTATAGGGTGTAGAATTTAAGGTTTATGGTTAGAATTTAGAGTTTAGATTTTAGGGTGCTAGGGGTCTAGGATTTAGGTTTTAAATTTTATAGAATGGTTATGTAATTTTTTTTACACAACTTGGGTATCAAAATATAACCCATATACAATATACATATACAATTATATTAGCAAAATTTTAGGATTATTTTTAATTTTCCCCTCCAAATATTTACATATTTTTCTTACCATATGAATAAAACGTCAACGCAAAATATTGATTTGAGAAGTATTATGCCGCAAAATATTGATTTGGGAAGTCAATAATTAAAGGTAATTTATTCTCAAAATATTTTTATTACCCTTGGAGTCTGTTCAGTGGATCAAATGAATGTGATTTGGCCAAGAGGGGTGAATTGACTTTTTAAATTTGGAGGGAGCAAATTGGAAATTGAAAAATGAAGAACAAGGTAAATTGTAGTGGTTCAAGCTTCTAACAAGCTCTACATCCACTACCTTAACTCCCACTAAAAATTTTCAACAATCTCCACTAGATGTTTTTCCCTTTTTCTAGGCTAAAGAGGTAACGTTTACAATCGGTTAATTTTACTACCCAAAGATTGACCTAAAAGACCTTTTTTACAAAGAAAAAATTTAGCAAATAGAAAAATCTCTCACAAAGCTAAAAGTTTGCCTAATTACAACCAAACACTCTCCCAAACTTGAACTAATGATATACAATAAGAATTACAACAAGTTGAGTACAAGATATGACTCTTTTGAAGCACAAAGGTTTAGAATATAGCTTGAATGTTGCAAGTAGGTTCAATAGTTGTTACTGAGGCTTTGGAGGCTTGTTTATATACCCTTGCATTGATTTCTAGCCGTTCTGGTGGTTGAGATAATCAATAGAGTCGTTGAACTTTATTTTTCTCGCAATAATTGCTCTTATATAACTTACCGTATCGGTACTCGAACAAGGGTATTGATACCTGTCTCAAAACAGAAAGAGCAGTTGTGCACATTTAAGAGGACATATTGATACGCTATAAGGGCATATCGGTACATGTATAGTGTAAAAAGAGGGGCGCATCAATACTATAAGATCGTATCGATACGAATTTTGTTCACTGAAATCTTGAGAAAAACTCTAGCAAAAAGTGTATCGATACGCCCATATAGCGTATCAATACGGCCTAACGATCGTTTGAAATTTGCTGAAATCATAACTGACAAGCAACAGTCAAAAATTTTAAATGCAAAGATTTATCGAATTAGATCAAACCGTATCGATACGGGGACGACCATATCGGTACGCTATGCTTTAAAATTAAGCCCAGATAAAATACCGTATCGATACGCTTTTGTCGATTAAAAATTCTAAAGCATAAAAAACGTATCGATACGCCTTAGCGTACAAGTTGATTTTGGGCTGAAACACTTAGAAAAATTTTGCTTGAAGAAATTATTTGACTTATAATCATTTTGGTTCAAGTTTGCTTGTCCATTTGTGAGATTTTAAAATACTTAAATTTTTATTTACTTTTACAAAAAAGTCCTTACACTTTATTATATCAAAATCAAATTAGGTTTTACAATATCAATTTTTTGATATAATAAAACCAAAACAAATTTTTAAGTACTTTGAAAAATTGACTTCCCTTAATTTAAGATTGGTTTTCAAAACTTTATGTTTTACACTTTTTTTTTCCCTTTTTTTAGATCAAAATCAATGCAAACATTTAAGGATATAGACAAGATATAACAATGAAGCACAAGGTATAAGCAAAGCATAATTAAAGCAACATAATATCATTAAAAATCAAATTAAAATCCAAAGCAATAATAGTTCAAAATAACTTCACACTTAAATCCAAGCTTAATCCTAAGAATAAAATCAAAGCATAAGGTTCCTAACATAAAGGTGCATAAAAAAAAAAGAAATCCTAATATGATATGTAATGAGATGAGATGCTCAAAAACTACTCGTCCATATCGTCTTCATCCTCGTCCTATTCATCTCCATCATCAAGGTTGGCTTGAGATTTCCGAGTATGATTGAGCCAAGCACCATGGAAGGCGGTGAGAGAGACATCCATGGAAGTGTGTTGTTGTTCAAGGGCCTTGACTCGATCCTCTAATTATGTAAAACGAGTATCAATGGCCGTAAATCCCGCATTCATGTTCGTATCTAAAGAAGCAATATTAGTCCCTAAGGATGTGAATTGCTCATTTAGATACGCCATGAGTCCATCCATGAAAGTTTGAGCTTGTTGGCCTTGTGGAGCGACCATAAGAAGTTGATCGTCTTGAGGAGGAGGTCGATTAACATGAACCCATTCATGATCAATGTACTCAAAGTGAGCACAAGTTATGGAGTGTTCATCGATCGACTTGCTAAGAGGCTCAACGACACCATGGGAACAGTCGATCTCTAAGAAATGGAACAAGAAGCTTAAAACCGTGCCATAGAAGAAGGACTTTACTTGATCAGTATGATGGTGTTGAACAAGATAGACCAAGTCGGCAAACATAATTTGGAAAAGATTTGGGCGCTTACCCTCTCGAAAACAAAGGAGCCAAAAACACCAACTTGGTGAATAGTAGAGAATTTCCCACCGAAAAGACGGATCGACCAAGAGATGATGAGATGAAGGATACGATCATGGGCATCAAGGACATCGACGGAGCCAAGTTGAGAATGTTCCAAAGAGTGTTCATCATCAATTCCCAAGTTTTCAAACCCAAAAATATTGCATAAAATAGTTTGATCAATTCAAAACTTTTTGCCCATAAGATAGGATTAAATGGCAATTACACTTCCCCCTAACTTGATCATGGATGCAACGAACATTAGCAAAAAAAATCAAAACAAGATTTTGTTACATAATCAAGGGAACACTTAGAAAAGTTATAAACTTCCATTGTTGTAACATCCCAAAATATTTGAATTTAAAACGTTCGGAGTTTAGAAAAGGGATTGAAACAACTCTTTCATCCCGAATTGAAAAAACCTGGTATTGTTTATAATGGGCCATAGCCGGAAGTGGATTGAAAACTATTTTGAAGAATAAAAACAAGGTTTAGTTTAGTAATACCCTCATTGTGCAAATTGGAATTGGATGAACTAGAAGCCAAATCTTTACTTTGTCTCTTTTTTGGTGCCATAATATCCTGAAAAACATCAAAAACATTCGAAAACAATGTATGCAATTAGCACCATATTCAATCCAATGAACATTCCAATAGTTCAAGGTATTGATAAAAATACTATATTTTATAGGTTAAAATCATATACAAGTATAAAAGTAAACTTTGGTAAAAAGGTTTTTGAAAAAAGGATTTGAAAAATATACAAAATATTTTTATATTCGAATAAAAAATATTCAGATTTTAATTTTTTATATAAAAACTTCAAATCCCATATTAAGTATATATATATATATATATATTACACAAAACAAGTTAAAAACTATAAAGAAATTAAAATGAAAATTAAAAAAAAAATTATACCTTGAGTTATGGAGAATGGATGAATGAAGAGATGAGAATGATGTTTATACTAGCAATGCTTGGCTTTGTTGTTTTGATGAAAAACCCTCAAAAAATTTGAGTTTTGTGTGAAAAATCAAGGGTTCGAGAAGGTTTTTATAGATGAAAATCGGCTAGGGTTTTGAGAGAAAAAAGGTTTTTATTTTAATTAAAGTGAAACTCCTATTTAATGCCACATTTAAACTCCAGCTGCTTTACCGTATCGATACGCTGATGTGGTGTATCGATTCACCGTATTGGTACAGTTTTCATACTGTATTGATAAGCGTGACTATATCGATACAATTAAAATTGTATCGATGTGATTAAGCAACCCGTATCGATACACAATGACCCATATTGATACCCTTTTACCAGAAAATGTATTTTGGACAAGAACAAGTCCAAAAACCCAGCTTTGAACGACTCTAAATGCATGTGAATGATATATGAGCAAGATATATGGATAGAAATAGATGCATACTGCCCTAGCAACAAGCATGGATGCATTAAGAAACAAATTAACATAGGCAAGATAATCATACAATTTCAAGCAAATTTTTGGCACAAAAGGGCCCTTAAAGGTCAAGATAGGCTAGTTAGATCTAGCTCTCTCCTAAGGGTCCAAAAATGCTCTTTGTCTAATGGTTTGGTAAATATATCTGCTAGTTGGTTTGAGGTATCAACATACTCTAGAACTACATCATTCTTTAAGACATGATCCGTAATGAAATGATGCCTTATCTCTATGTGCTTGGTTCTAGAATGTTGAATGAGATTCTTAGTGAGACATATGACACTTGTGTTGTCACACTTAAGGGGTATGGTACCTACATAAATTCCACAGTCTAGAAGTTTTTGCTTCATCCAAAGGACTTGAGCACAACAACTTCCGGCCGATATATATTCTGCTTCAACGATAGATAATGCTACACTATTTTGTTTCTTAGAGAACCAAGATATAAGCATACTACCTAGGAATTGGTAAGTGTCGAAGGTACTTTTTTTTATCTATCTTACAACCCCCATAATCCGCATCGAAAAAAACATTTAGGCTAAAGGAAGAGTCTCTAAGATACCAAAGGTCTAAACAGTTGTTCGTTAGGGAAGGTCTCCAGTATGTTGGTCTTATCTGTCGGTAGACTCTTTCCCATCTCTAATCTTGACAAGTGGTCTGCTGGTATTCCTGTTTCTGCTTTTGTAACCGTTATGGGAAAGGAGGTGGAGGATGGAAATCTTCCAAACGTCCTTCACATGGTATCCAAATCTGAGGAGGCTTAAGTTCTTCAACATTCTTATCTTTCTCCCCTGTCCCTTATGCTGTCGTGACAAGTATGGCGGTAGCAGGTTTCTCCTCTTCTGCCGGGGTAGTGTTTGCGGCAGGTGCTTCTAAGGCTGATTCCTCAATCGGTACAGTTTTCAACTCCGGCCCTTGCAGTTGTTTCCCACTCCTAGTTGTAATAGCTTTGCACTGCTCATGTGTGGGTTGTCTAGCGACTTCAGTATCACTAGGGAATCCTCTGTTTTTCCTCGACGTAATATGCTGGGAAACCTAGCCCATCTGTGTCTCTAGTGATTTCAGTGTAGCCTCATGGTTAGTCATTCTAATCTCTGTTTTGTCCATGAATGACCCAGTCTTCTTGACAAAGTGATCCATGTTTGCCATGTAAGATCCTGTCTGTGACATAAGTGTGGCCAATGTCTGCTCCGGTATACTAGGTGCGGCTGCCGGCTACTGTTGCGGTTGCTATCGTGTCAGGATTCTGGGTGCCCCCTAGTTTTGGTTGTTCTGTACTTGAGGATTTAGTGCGTTGTTTGGATTGCTCCAAGAGAACTTAGGATCATTCCTCCAGTTGGGATTGTAATTGTTGGAGTCGTAATTTCTCGGCTTGTTGTAATTTCCAACATACATCCCTTCCTCTAGCTGTAACGGGCAGTCTTCCGAACTTTGATTCCCACTGCAAGTTTCACATACCGCTTCTGCAGAGTAGACAGGTTTTGAATCTTCTTTAGCAAATTTTCTACTACCCTTGTGAGGTACGCAACCTGTGTCTTTAGGGAATTGTCGGCTTCATAGTCTTTCACAGCTAGCACTCGTTTTCCTCTCCTCACTGTGGGAAATCGCTCTTCATTCTTTGCTAGATTTTTCAATACTACCATGGCTTTGTCTGGATCTTTGTCCAACAACAGTCCATTTGCTGTTGAATCTATTCTCATTCGAGTGTGTGTGTTGGCAGCATTGTAAAATTTGATGACTTGATTCCAAAAGAGGAATCCGTGCATCGGGCAATTCCTCAAAAGATTGGTAAACCTGTCCCATGCCTCGTGTATTGGCTCCTCATCTTCATGTTGAAAAGTAACAATTTCATTACGTAATCGCTCAGATAAATGGGAAGGATTAAAACGAGATAAAAATTCATGAGTGAGATCCGCCCAAGTTCGTATTGAACCCGTCGTTAGTTTATTCCACCAAGTTTTCGCTCTGTCCCTTAGTGAATGAGAAAATAATAGAAGCCTCAGTATCTTCGGATTTACTCCTGGTAATCTAAATGATCCACATATTTCTTGGAACGTTTTTAGATGTTCTCGGGCATCCTCTATAGCAGCACCACTAAATTGGCCAGCGGAATTGATCATGCTGAACATCACAGGTTTCAGCTCAAAATTTTCAGCTGCCACGTCTGGCAGGGTGGTTGTTGCGTGTAAAAGAGTCTATCGCAATTGTAGTGCAAGTGTACACGACGCAAGTAGTAAGTGATACGAAGTATCGGATATCGTCTCCACAAGGATTGGGCTAATAGCTTCACCTTAATTCACTGCACGAAGTAAAGGAAATAGTTTGAGAGAATTGTCACGAAAATAATAAGGAAAAACGTAAATAAAAGAGTTGGAATATCAAGATAGAGAGAATGAGCTGGTATTGAATTGCTCAGTAGTGCAGGTATTGCCATGCTTAGGAAATCCAGTTCTGTCGTCGTGCCCGTCGCGGCAGCACCTGTCGCGGCGGTTGTCCGTTGGCTGTCGCGGCAGCAAACACACCAACTCCGTACTCCAAGTTTGGCAAGAATCCCAGATCTGCCTTGGCCTATCCCTAGGTCCAAGTCTGTCGATGATCACGTCTTGATTATACCTCCCGACATGAATCGAAGGATGAACACCGATGTGTATGAATTATTCTTTAGCCACTTAACCTTGCCCTATCCCTAGGCACAAGATAGTTCAACTATAAACTAGAGAACTCGCTCTTATTTCTTTCGTATACTTAACTCTCCCGATGCTAAGTAAATGGATAACCTCACAATGCTCTCCCGATGCTCTTGCAAGATGTTAATAACCAAAATAAGAGAACTTGAAGTTTATTTTATTGAACTTGGAAAATCCTAAAACAAAACAACCCTTGCAACTACTTTACAAAACAACCCGTGGCCCTAGGGGTTTTTTAGAACATGTCGACGGCGGGTAAACGGCGGAGGGGTTTAGTTGTCGGTTATGGGGTATGATGTCTCCTAGGTTAAAATCTATGCCCTTATATAAGCTTTGGGCTCAAGTATTCTAAGGTAACAAGGATTACAACTTTAATTAAAAGTAAGATTCTAATAAAGACTCAATCTCCAAGTATCCTACTTTTCAGCCGCCCTCCTTGTTTCTTGGGATTTCCTCTCCTTGAGCTTTGGCTTGACATATCTTTTGATCCGGGGCTTGGAAAAATATATGGTTTTCACACGACAGACGAGCATAATTTTCTCTATCTATTGAGGTCCTCTTTGCTTTTCCTCCACTAACTTGCTGTCATCCTCTGCTGTCACGGTAGATCCATGGCAGCATCGTCCTCGTCGACTGCTTGTCCAGTTTAGCTCTTCTGCTTATCTGCCCTGCGCCCGTCTTCTTTGTCAACTATGACAGCAACCTGCAAAATCTGCCATCTTTTATTAGAATCCGTGCCTTTAATATATTTGTGATGTTTTATTGTAAACTGACCTAAATGCAATGTAATGATGCTTGAATGCGGCAGAAAAATGGGTTAAAAAGGGTGTAAATAATAGAACTTTTACACACTCAACACACCCCCAAACTCAAGTTTTTTCTTGCCCTCAAGCAATTAAGATCTAAAAGAAAAATGAATATTTTTGTGTTGGCTTTCAAACAGTGAACTGTCCCTTACCCGTCGCTCATTCTCTGTGACGGCAGCAACCTGTCGGAAAGATTAGGATCTGTCCGGAATCTCACTATAGTTCTCGTGCAGTGTGTGCATGCTTGTGAACAGTTATATGCCAAGACTCTCTTAGTTTCACTAGAATATTCAACCTTTTAACTCGAATTTTTATGCCAAAGTTTATTTTTAAAGACACATTTTCATGCTTCTTTTTCTTCTATTTTCAAGCTAAGTTTTACTAGAGCCAGTTTTGGGCACCTCTAGTTAGCTTCCTAGAGCCGGTTTCGGGCACCTCTAGTTAACTTCCTAGAGCCAGTTTCGGGCACCTCTAGGGCTGTTGAGTCTCTTTTGCTAAACTTCTTTCCTAGAGCCAGTGTTAGGCACCTCTAGGGGCTATTCAAGTGCTAAGCTTCCTATTCTAGTTTGGCTAAAAGAAGTCTAAGCAGTATAACAGTCATAATGGTGTTTAAGTTTTTCAGAACTATAGAAAGGCTCTAAACTTCTCCTTAAACTGTCCTAAAGATGCTGCCACGACAGAGCTGTCATGACAGGTAAGTTTACTTCACAGTTTTAAGCCAACAGTTTTTTTAGTCTCTTTTTTTAAGAGAACTTAAATAAATAAAAGACACAACAATAATTTAAAGATGTACTAAGACTCCATTAATGATGGAGGGTTGCCACCCCCAAACTCGAGGGTTGCATTGCCCTCAATGCAAAATGACAGAAAAACAAAAATATGAAGGCAGGTACATCATAAAATAGAAATAAAGTAGGCAGCAATAAAAATAAAATAAAAGACTTAGATTTTAATCGCTGTCTTCACTGCTGCTGCTGACACGGATTTGGCGGCGGATTCTGGGCTGTGGGGTAGGCTGGGTAGGTTGCTCCACGACCTGGATGTCAGAGCTGCTGCCGTTGTCCCAAGTGCTGCTGCTGGTGGTGGTGCTGGCCTTGGGCATAAGCTTTCTGTCGGCCATTCGTTCCTCGGGCGGAGGTGTCGGTCGGAGGACTGCCAGCTGCCGTTGTGGCAGGTGATGGGGTGGAAGCAGCAGAATGTGCATGTGGGGAGGCAGGTGGTGTAGGTGTGTGTACAGGGGTGGGGATGGTGAAATAGTGGGCAGTGAAGGTGGGGAAAACAACATCGGGATAATTTAAAGTATTGGTAATGAAATTTACCGTTGAGTTGGCGAAATCCCTGATGAATGTCATCAGCCCCATCTGTCTGTCTTCCACCCGCTGTATGGCAGCAAGGATCTGAGCAGTTTGGTCTGTCGGAGCGGCTGCTGCGGCAGGTTCATGGGCAGGTTCCTCGGATGATTCTGCTGGGGAGGCAGCCGGGTTGAAGGAGGAGAGGGGGGTTGCGACTATCAGCTCCATGAGGCTGGTAATGTTGTTGTCGGTCCAGCCTCGTCCTTGGACCAGTTTATCGGTGGTGGCCTCTGAGACAGCAGCGCAGCGGCAGAGAGAAGTGATCATGAATGGTAGGCAGAGGCGGGAGGTTGATCGATGTGTGCAATCCAAGACGCTTTCCCTCATATAGCGGCCCACGTTGATAGGTCGGTCGTTCATGATCGAATGAATGAGGGCGAGCCGCTGCTGGTCCACTGTCGTGTGATGGGAGGACGACAGGATACGCTTCTTGATGAAAGCGTTCCATAGCTTGGCTTCTGGAAGCAGCTGCCCCCTTTTTACAGAGTTGGGGTTCTTCTTGCTCGTATTCCACTTCGTTCCTTCCTCTGTCACCTCTGCCATGACAGCACCGTAGGCGGTAGAGTCGAGGGTGTTCAAGAACTGCTGATGGGCATCGTCGTTGGGACCAAAATAGAGGACATACATATGGTTGATGCTATCGGCTGTGAACGGTACCTCCGTCCCTCGGACAATGACTGATGTCGCCGTCCTGCTGTCGATGGCAGCATAGAACTCCCTCACCAACGTGTCATTTAATTCTGCAGGTTGTTCTGCGAACTGCTCCCATAGTTGAGCCCTTATCGCCTTCGCGATGAATGGTCTAAGCCCCATGTTTGCTGCCTTTCGGACGTAGATGAATCCTCTTTCCTCCCATAATTCTTTGGTGGCGAAAGACTGCGGGGTGGGTGCTGCTGCTGAAGAGGTTGAAGCAGCACTGCGGCGGGTACGTCTAGAAGACATATTAGTTGCAAGGGTTGTGAAAGTAAAGAAAACAAATAAAAACGAGAGGAGAAAGCAAGGAAGAATAGGCAGAAGTGAGGAAAATGAAAATGAGAACGGGGTTTTATAGCGGTCGAGTTGCTGCCCATTTAATGCTGTAACGACAGGCGTGAATAACGGGGCGACTGTTGAGTTTTGGCGTGTCTGATGCGTCTGACACGTAATTATGCGTCTGTTACGCGTCTGTCACACGCTTCTGCGTCTGCCGTGTCAGTCTGTTGACAGCCTGTCTTATCCGTGTCTGCGGCGGCAGCTGGAACGACAGGCTTCAATAAATGGGCTCTGTTGGGCTGATGGACGGATGGTGGGCTTGGGTCACTTCTCCTTTTCTTCTTGACTCCTTTATTTCCTAAAAAAACAGAAATTATAAAAACAAAACATTATTTGAATAAAATAACCTTATTTCCTAATAAATAATAAAAATAAATAAATAAAAATAAATTTTAGGTTAAATTAGGGATGCCTTGTGGGGCATCTCCTAAAGTAACCACTTCCTGTATTCCTGGGGCTTCAGTCCCCTGATAATGCTTGAGGCGCTGTCCATTGACTTTGAATTGGTGCCCGTCTTTTAAAGATTGGATTGTGATGGCACCATGGGGAAAAACTTGTACCACTTGGAACGGGCCAGACCATCTAGACTTTAGCTTTCCTGGGAAGAGTTTCAATCTAGAGTTGAACAACAACACAAGCTGCCCTGGGCAGAACTGTCGTGGCAGCAACTTCCTGTCATGCCACTTCTTAGTTTTCTCCTTGTAGATCCTTGCATTGTCGTAGGCCATTGTCCGTATTTCGTCAATCTCGTTCAAGTCCAACAGCCTTTTCTGGCCTGCCTTGTCCAAGTCCATGTTCACTACCTTGATTGCCCAATATGCTTTGTGCTCTATCTCGACAGGCAGGTGACAGGTTTTTCCATAAACCAGTCGGTATGGAGACATCCCAATGGAGTCTTAAAAGCTGTCCTATACTCCCATAATGCATCGTTAAGGAGTAAAGACCAATCTTTCCTAGTTGGCTTAACCATCTTCTCAAGAATGTTCTTAACTTCCCTATTAGATATCTCAGCTTGTCCATTGGTCTGTGGGTGGTATGCTGTCGCGATCTTGTGCTTGACACCATATTTCTTCAAGGCGGCAGCAATAACCCTATTGTCAAAATGTCTCCCTTCATCACTGATAATCGCCTTAGGGATGCCAAACCTCGAAAAAATGTTTTTGTGTAAAATCTTTTGGACTGTCTTGGCATCATTCTTTTGAGTGGCGATAGCTTCAACCCACTTAGAGATATAATCCACTGCTAGGAGGATGTATAGATTTCCACATGAAAATGGAAAAGGTCCCATAAAATCAATCCCCCAAACGTCGAAGATCTCAACTTCTAGAATGTTCTGCAGTGGCATCTCGTTTCTCCTCGAGATGTTACCTGTCCGCTGGCACCTGTCACAGTTCTTGTAGAAGTCCTGTGCATCTTTATACAGTGTCGGCCAGTAGAACCCTGACTGCAGCACCTTGGCAGCAGTTTTGTTGCCTCCTAAGTGACCTCCATATTGTGAAGCATGACAGTGATGGAGAATGTCTTCTTGCTCTTCTTGTTGTACACACCTCCTTATGACTTGATCTGCACACATTTTGAAAAGAAGAGGTTCGTCCCAATAATAATGCTTAACATCATTTTGGAACCTCTTCCTGGCTTGATAATTAAGATCAGAAGGAAGTATTCCGCTAACTATAAAATTAACGAAATCAGCATATCAGGGGAGTTCAGAAGACTTACCTGCCGCCATGGCTGTCGCCGCAGCGATTGCGGCAGCAAAGAGCTGCTCATCTGGGAAGGTCTCCAGTATGTGTGTTTCATCGATTGGTAGACTCTGTCCCTTCTCCAACCTTGACAAGTGGTCTGCCACCTGATTTTCTGTCCCTTTTTTGTCCTTGATCTCAAGGTCGAACTCTTGAAATAGCAGGATCCACCGTATCAATCTCGGTTTTGCATCTTTCTTTGTGAACAAATACTTCAGGGCAGAATGGTCTGTGTGCACTATTACTTTCGTCCCAAGTATGTAAGAACGAAACTTGTCGATGGAGAACACCACAGCTAACAGCTCCTTTTCTGTGGTAGTGTAGTTTACTTGGGCGTCATTCAATGTCTTGCTGGCATAATATATGACATGAAACAGCTTATCTTTGCGCTGCCCAAGTGCTGCCCCGACAGCATAGTCACTAGCATCACACATAATCTCGAATGGCTGTGTCCAGTCTGGTGGCTGTACTATGGGGGCTGTTACCAGTTTTTCCTTCAGAACCTTGAATGCTTCAGTACATTCCTCATTAAAGTCAAATGGTCGGTTCTGCTCTAAAAGATGGCATAGGGGCTTAGTGATTTTTGAGAAATTTGCAATGAATCTCCGATAAAAACCAGCATGCCCTAAAAAACTTCTAATGCCCTTGATTGTGGTCGGCGGCGGCAGCTTCTCGATCACTTTTATCTTAGCCCTATAGACTTCTATCCCACGGCAGCTAATCTTATGGCCAAGGACTATCCCTTCATCCACCATAAAGTGGCATTTTTCCCAATTCAAAACAAGATTAGCTTTTTCACATCTTTCGAGTACCTTTTGTAGATTGCCGAGGCAGCTCTCAAAATCGTCTCCAAAGACGGAAAAATCATCCATAAATATCTCCAGGAAGTCCTCTACCATATCGGAGAATATGGCCATCATGCACATTTGGAAAGTGGCGGGTGCATTGCATAATCCAAACGGCATCCTCCTAAAAGCATACGTTCCGTAGGGGCATGTGAAAGTCGTCTTTTCTTGATCTTCCGGTGCGATAGCAATTTGATTGTAACCTAAATAACCATAAAGAAAACAATAGTAAGGTTTTCTCGCTAATCTATCAAGCATTTGATCAATAAAGGGTAAAGGAAAGTGGTCCTTTCGGGTAGCTTTGTTAAGCTTCCGATAGTCCATACAAACCCTCCAACCGGTCACAGTCCTGGTTGGGATTAACTCATTGTTCTCATTGGTTATCACGGTCATTCCTCCTTTCTTGGGAACACATTGCACCGGGCTCACCCATTTGCTGTCAGAGATGGCGTAAATAATACCAGCATCTAACCATTTAATTATCTCTTTACGCACCACCTCTTTCATCGCATGGTTTAGCCGCCTTTGGGCATCAATAGTCGGCTTATGATCTTCCTCTAGAAGGATTTTGTGCATGCATAACGCCGGACTAATGCCTTGAATGTCAGCAATCGTCCATCCAATCGCCTTTTTGTGCTGCCTTAGCATGCCGATTAGCTGCCGTTCCTGTTCCTGCGGCAGCTTAGAAGAGATGATTACGGGCAGTGTGTCATTTGAACCAAGAAAAGCATATTTAAGCTGCCCTGGCAGGGGCTTCAGTTCTAAGGCATGTGGTTTAACAGTAGATGGCTTTTGGATTAAATGGTTATCCGAAGTATAATTCAAAGGTTCGAATAACTTACCTGGACGATTTCCTATCAAGTTTACCTCCTTCTGATCTTCAGTATCAGATGTATCGAATTCAGAGGAGTTGTTGTCGTCGGTGCTGTCGCCGTTGCTGTCGTGACAGTCCTGTAGGTGGCTGCCGCGGCAGTGACCAAATTTAATATCGTGACAGCCCGACCTGATGCAGGGTTGATCAAGGGTAACGTCAGTGATAGCCTTGCATTCCTCGTCCACATCAGCATGTTTCATCGCTTGGAGAACATTCAACTTGATCTCTTGATCGTTCACTCGCATGGTGAGTTCTCCTTTCTCCACATCAATCAGTGATCTTCCCGTGGATAAGAAGGGTCGCCCAAGGACGACTGGTGCGTTTTCGTCTGCCTCACAATCTAAAACAAGAAAGTCAACAGGAAAAATAAACTTATCCACTCTTACCAGAATATCTTCAATTTTTCCTTCAGGATGAACGTAAGAGCGGTCTGCCAGCTGCAGAGTTACTGTCGTGGGCCGCGCCTTTCCAATACCTAATTTCTGAAAAACAGACTTTGGCATTAAATTAACACTAGCACCAAGATCACAAAGTGCCTTACCCACGAATTTATTTCCGATTACGCAAGGTATGATGAAGCTCCCCGGATCCTTCTTTTTCTAGGGTGGCTGCCGATGAAGAATACTCATGCAACCTTCTGTCATCTTTACCGTTTCAAATTCCCCAAGTTTAGATTTTTTCGACATAACATCCTTGAGAAATTTAGCATAACCGGGCATCTCCCTAACGACATCTAACAGCGGAATGTTAATATGAACCTGCTTAAAAATATCATAAATCTTTTTAAGTTGAGATTCTTGCTTAGCTTGCTGTATCCGTTGAGGGAAAGGTGGCGGGGGACAGTAATCAGCAATACGTCCTTCCCACTGCATACGAATCTGAGGACGGTGATCATCTTTTTTCTCCTCTGTCGCTTCTGCTGTCGTGACAGGCTCATCGGCAGCAGTCTGTTTATCACTTGTCGGGGCAGCTTCCTCGGCAGGTTTATCCAAGACAGGTTCCTTTTCTGATTCAGCTTCTTTTTCCGGCCCTGGTAATTTCTTCCCACTCCTAGTAGTAATTGCCTTACACTGCTCATGTGTGGGCTGCCTAGCATTTTCAGTATTGCTAGGGAATCCTCCATTCTGCCTCGGCTTAATGTGTTGGGAAACCTGACCCATTTGTGTCTCTAAAGATTTCAGAGTAGCTTCATGATTTGTCATCCTCATCTCTGTTTTATCCATGAAATTCTCTGTCTTTTTGACAAACTGATTCATATTCTCAATATAAGTACAAGTCTGAGACATAAAAGTGGCCAGAGTCTGTTCCAAAATACTGCTCGTGGCAGCTGGTGGCTGTTGTTGCTGTTGTGGCGGCAGTTGCGGCGACAGTTGCTGTCGCGTCAACAGTCTAGGTCCTCCCTGATTCTAATTGTGTGCTTGCGGATTCAGGGCATTATTAGGATTACTCCAGGAAAACTTGGGATCCTTCCTCCAATTGGGATAATAATTGCTGGAATTGTAATTTGGCTTGTAGTTTCCAACATATTTTCCCTCTTCTACTTGTATTGGGCACTCATCCCGACTATGATTCCCCTCACAAATATCACATACTTCCTCAACAACAAATCCATGTAAACCATCATCATTCAATAACCTTTTCATTGCTTTAGTAAGGAATGCTACTTGTGCTTTCATAGTGCTGTCGGCTTCATAATACTTAACAGCAAGTACTCGTTTACCCCCTCTTCTTGCAGTCGGAAACTGCTCCTCATTCTTGGCCAGATTTTTCAAAACTTGCAATGCCTCATCCGGATCTTTATCCAATAATAGTCCATTTGCTGCAGAATCAATTCGAATACGAGTTTGTAAGTTGGCAGCATTATAGAACTTAGTTACCTGATTCCAGACGGGGAATCCATGCATTGGGCAGTTCCGTAGAAGAGTAGTAAATCTGTCCCAGGCCTCGTGCATCGGCTCGTCATCTTCCTATTGAAAAGTAGCAATTTCATTACGTAATCGCTCAGATAAATGCGAAGGATTAAAACGAGATAAAAATTCACGAGATAAATCTGCCCAAGTCATAATTGAACCCGACGTAAGTTTATTCCACCAAGTTTTAGCTCTGTCCCTCAATGAATGGGGAAATAACCGAAGCCTCAGTATCTCCGGATTAACTCCTGGCAGTCTAAACGAACCACAGATCTCCTGGAACGTTTTAAGATGCTCCCTAGCATCCTCTGTCACAGCACCACTAAACTGCCCGACATTGTTGATCATACTAAACATGACAGGTTTAAGCTCGAAGTTGTCAAAATCAATATCCGGCAGCGTGGTTTCCAGCTCTACATGATCGTTCAGCATGTAGTCACGACAGGACCGTCGTCCGGCTGCTGCAGGCGGGTCGCCGACAGGCGGTATACCACCACCAGCGGGCGGGTTACGGGCCATCTTCTCTAGCTGTTCCTCAAGGTACTCGTTCCTGTCTAAAAGGTGACGAAGTTGTTTCTTGAGATTGAAGGAACGTTCAACTTCCGGATCTAATGGATATTCAGGATCTTCACCTCTTTTAGATCTGCGCATAAACAAGAAAACCTCGTGAAAAGCAAGAGTTGAAAGTACCAACGAAAAATAGAAAAAAAAAATAAAAAGAAAAACAAAAACAAAAACGAAAAGTGCAATAAAAGAAAGCTGTAGTTATGTTGCCAATCCCCGGCAACGGCGCCAAAAACTTGTTGCGTGTAAAAGAGTATATCGCAATTGTAGTGCAAGTGTACACGGCGCAAGTAGTAAGTGATACGAAGTATCGGATATCGTCTCCATAGGGATTGGGCTAATAGCTTCACCTTAATTCACTGCACGAAGTAAAGGAAATAGTTTGAGAGAATTGTCACGAAAATAATAAGGAAAAACGTAAATAAAAGAGTTGGAATATCAAGATAGAGAGAATGGTCTGGTATTGAATTGCTCAGTAGTGCAGGTATTGCAATGCTTAGGAAATCCAGTTCTATCGTCGCGCCCGTCGCGGCAGCACCTGTCGCGGCGGCTGTCCGTTGGCTGTCGCGGCAGCAAACACACCAACTCCGTACTCCAAGTTTGGCAAGAATCCCAGATCTGCCTTGGCCTATCCCTAGGTCCAAGTCTGTCGATGATCACGTCTTGATGATACCTCCCGGCGTGAATCGAAGGATGAACACCGATGTGTATGAATTCTTCTTTAGCCACTTAACCTTGCCCTATCCCTAGGCACAAGATAGTTCAGCTATAAACTAGAGAACTCGCTCTTATTTCTTTCGTATACTTAACTCTCTCGATGCTAAGTAAATGGATAACCTCACAATGCTCTCTCGATGCTCTTGCAAGATGTTAATAACCAAAATAAGAGAACTTGAAGTTTATTTTATTGAACTTGGAAAATCCTAAAACAAAACAACCCTTGCAACTACTTTACAAAACAACCCGTGGCCCTAGGGGATTTTAGAACATGTCGACGGCGGGTAAACGGCGGAGGGGTTTAGTTGTCGGTTATGGGGTATGATGTCTCCTAGGTTAAAATCTATGCCCTTATATAAGCTTTGGGCTCAAGTATTCTAAGGTAACAAGGATTACAACTTTAATTAAAAGTAAGATTCTAATAAAGACTTAATCTTCAAGTATCCTACTTTTCAGCGGCCCTCCTTGTTTCTTGGGATTTCCTCTCCTTGAGCTTTGGCTTGACATATCTTTTGATCCGGGGCTTGGAAAAATATATGGTTTTCACATGACAGACGAGCATAATTTTCTCTATCTATCGAGGTCCACTTTGCTTTTCCTCCACTAACTTGCTGTCGTCCTCTACTGTCACGGCAGATCCATGGCAGCATCGTCCTCGTCGACTGCTTGTCCAGTTTAGCTCTTCTGCTTATCTGCCCTGCGCCCGTCTTCTTTGTCAACTATGACAGCAACCTGCAAAATCAGCCATCTTTTAGTAGAATCCGTGCATTTAATATATTTGTGATGTTTTATTGTAAACTGACCTAAATGCAATGTAATGATGCTTGAATGCGGCAGAAAAATGGGTTAAAAAGGGTGTAAATAATAGAACTTTTACACACTCAACAGTGGTCTCCAGTTCCACATGATCATTGATCATGTAATCACGGTAGGACCGTCGTGCGGCCACGACAGCGACATGCTATCCGTTCCTTTCATCGACGAGAGGATCTTCAGGATTCCTCGGGTTGTTTACCCTTTTATGCATTGCTTCTAACTGTTCCTCAAGATAATCGTTCCTGGCTATCAAAAGACGGACTCGGTTCTTGAGGTTTCACGAGCGTTTGATTTTAGGATCTAGTTTGTACTCAGGTTCTTTGCCTCGTCTTGATCTGCGCATAAGCAAACGAAAAAACCTTGTGAAAAGCACATGGTAAACAATCCCAATAAAAACAGAAAAACTAAAACAAAAGTGTAGTAAAAGTAAGGGTAAAGATATGTTGCCAGTCCCCGGCAACGGCGCCAAAAACTTGTTGCGTGTCAAAAGTCCTATCGCAATGTAGTGCAAGTGTACACGACACAAGTAGTAAAGTGATACTTAAAGTATCGGATGTCGAATCCACAGGGACTGGAAATAGCTTTATCCTTGGATTACTGCACAAGAGAGAAAGAAAAGAGTTTAAATTATTGGGAAATAATATTGAAAAATACTGAATAATAGATAATGAAGTTTTCAGGGTTAAGAAATAGGTCGGTATTGATCTGCTTGGTAGTGCATGTGTTGCACTATATAAGAATTCATGTTCTGTTATCGTCTTTGTCGCAGCAGCACCTGTCGCGGCAGTAGTCTGTTGTTGTCGCGACAGCAATCACACAACGCTGTACTTCAAGCTTGGCATGAATCCCTGCTGTGACTCGTCCTATCGCTAGGCCCAAGTACTGTTGATGACACTTCTCGGATGATACCTCCCGGCGTGAATCAAAGGGTGAACACCAATGTTGTTGAATTCTTCCTTAGCCACTTAACATCGTCCTATCCCTAGGTCCGAGATAGTTCAACCATAAACTGGAGAACCCGTACTTATTCCTTTCGTATTATTAACTCTCCCGATATTAAGTAAATAGATAATCTCACAATGCTCTCCCGATACTCTTGCAAGATGTTGAAAACCAGAATAAGCAAACTTGAAGTTTTATTTCAATGAACAGAAAATTCCTAAAAACAGTACAATCCTTGCGACTACTTTACAGAATCAACCCTTAGCCCTAGGGGAAGTTTAGAACATGATGTGAAGCGGGAAAACGATAAGGGTTTTGGGGAAGACGGTTAGAGAATGAGATGTACTTAGGGATGGGCACGGCATCCGGCCCGATCGGGTCAAGTTTGGGTTTTAGGGTGAAAAAATCCGACCCGACCCGACCCGGGACTAATAGTGTAATTTTCCCCTAAATATTTTAGGGATATTTGTAATAATACTCCCTCTTTATATATATTTTTTATAATTAGGTCCTTAAAATTAATTTTTTTATTTACATTTTAGTCCTTAATTTTTTTATATAATTATGCCTCTTAAAATTATTTTTTTACAATTAGGTCGCTAAAATTAATTTTTTTCTATACGCCGGGTTGGGTCGGGGTCGGTTTTAGGATAACTAGTTTCGGGTCAGGTTTGGGTGGGCCAAAAACCCGACCCGACCCGTGCCCATTCCTAGATGTACTTCCCTAGGTCGAATTACATGCCTTTATATAGGCCTTGAGTTCAAGTTTTCTAATAAGGTAAGAATACAAGTTCAAACTAAAGTACAACTCTAATTAAGATTAAATCTTCTGAGTAGATGCCTTTAATTCGTCCTCTTTTCTTGCTTTGGGTTTCCTCCTTGAACTTTGGGCTTGGCCTTCATTCTGCTCTAGGGCTCAGAAAAATATAGGAGTGGCCCACGACAGACCGGCTTGAATTCCTCTATCTGTCGAGATCCATTTCACTTTTCCCTTCACCATTGTTGTCGTAATGGCTGCCACGGCAGTGGCCACGACAACGTCCTCCTTCTTGACTCCAGTCCTGTGTTCCAACTCTGCTCCTTTGCTGTCCTTAGTCTACCACGGTAGTTACCTGTAAAAGCAGCCAAAATTAGTAGCATTTTTGCCTTTTTATCTAATTTTGATGTATATGTGAAACTATACCTAAATGCAATGAATTATGCTTGAATGCAGCAGGAATATGGGTTAAATAAGGGGTAAAATATAGAACTTTTACACACTCAACACACCCCCAAACTCAAGTTCTTGCTTGCCCTCAAGCAATTATGACCTGAAATTTTTTGTTTGGCTTCATTTAGTGAACTTTCCATTACCTACCACACAATCCCTATTACGAACAATGCCTTTTTGGATATTTCTGGATTTATTCGGAACCATTCTATAGTTCTTGTATAGTGTGTGCATGTTTTGTGAACAGATATGTGCCTAGACTCCTTTAATTTACTAGAATAGTTAAGCTATTCACTTGAGTTTTTATGCCAATTTTCATTTTCTTGGAGGCAATTCTTAGGCTTCTTTAGTTTTTCTTAGACTCAGTTTTCTTTTCTTATTTTATGTTTGACTAGAGCTTGTTTTTGGGCACCTCTAGCTAACTTCCTAGAGCCGGTTTTAGGCACCTCTAGGTGTATTGAGTCTAAATTTTCTTATCTTCTTTTCCTAGAGCCAATGTTAGGCACCTCTAGGGGCAACTCAATTATTTAAGCTTTTCCTATTCTAGTTTACCAGTAGAAGTCTAGACATCATAAGAGTCACAAAGGGTGTTTAATGATCAGAACTATAGTAAGGCTCTAAACTGTTCCTAAAAATATCCTAAAGGCACTACCACGACAGAGCATGTCACGACAGGTAAGTTCAGTTCAATGACTTAAGCCAAATGATTTTTTGACAAAAATAAACTAAATAATAACTAACACTTAGACATAATTTTAAAACAAGAAAGACACTTAATTACTGGAGGGATGCCACCCCCAAACTCGAGGTTTGCATTGCCCTCAATGTAAGATAACATAGATGAAAGAGAAATAAAAACAAAATACATCACAATATAAATGAAACAGCAAGACAACAAAAATAAGATAGAAACTTAATTTGAGGAGCTGTCATCGTTGCTGCTGCTAATCTGTAGCTGCCGGCGGGCAATGACCTTCATTGTGGGTGCCGGCAGAGTGCTAGGAGAGGCGGAGGCAGTTTTCTTCTTGGCTTCCCTTGGCGACTGGACACGAGTGGGTGAGATTTGGGGTAGCTTGTCCAGCACTTGTACCTCGTCTTCAGAGCTGCTGTTGTTGCTGCTGGCAGACTTGCCCTGGCCGGATGGTCCTTTACTAGCTTGGTTGGGCATCTGCCTCTTCATTGGAGTGAACTCCTTCGAAAGATTTCAAGCAACAGAGGGCTCCCCATCGGAGTCTTTCCAGACGGATGAAGAGGAGAACCCTTCGAAGTAGTCGTCGTCGAGTTTTAGCAGCAGCTCCTTTCTTTTCTCGCCTCTGGCAGAGGCAGTGGTAGTGTTGTTGCTGCCTTCAGCTGTCGCTGTCGGAGTTGGAGTAGATGCAACAGATGGGGTTTTTGGTGTGGCAGCAGGAGTAGGAGCAGCAAAATATTGCTATGGGAAGGTAGGAAATTGTACATTTGCAAAATTTAAATTATTGTGAATAAAATGTATTGTGGCTGTCGTGAAGTCCCTTACAAAACTCATCAGACCAAACTGCCTTTCCTTCATCTTTTTGAGTGTGGCCAGAATCTGAGTGGAGGCATCTGCTGTAGGGGCTGCTGCTGTTACTCTGCTGTGGCAGGTTCTGGCTGATTGGGGCCTGCTGGCTCCTCTACTGTGGCAGACGGGTTGAAGAAGAAGAGTGGTGTGGCTGCTTTCAGCTCCATGAGGCTGAAGATGTTATGCTCCGTCCATCCTTTCCCTCGGACTTTGAAGTCTTCGGCAATTTCCGGAACGTTGTGGCCTCGGCAGATTTCGGTGATGAGGTACGAGAAGACAAGAGGTCCCGATGGTCGGATGTCACTTTCCAAAATTCCCTCCCTTATGTACCGGCGGACATTTATGGGTCTTTCATTAAGAATTGAATGGACAAGTGCTAACCTGGGTCGGTCGACCGTGCTGTTATGGAAGGAAGGCATGATTCTCTTTTTTACGAAGTGGTTCCATAGTTTGGCCTCGGGAGTGAGTTGAGTTCGTTTCACCGTCCACCGATGCTTTGGGTCGGTGTTCCATTCTATCCCCTCCTCCGTCACTTTTACCATCACAACATCATAGTCTACCGGCGACAGACTTTCGACGAACCTTCTGTGGGCGTCTTCCCTTCTACTGACATGAAGGCCGTAGAGGGTGTTGATGTAGGAAGGCTTAAAAGTAAGTTCTTTACCTCGTACCGTCATGGTTGTGGTATCCTTGCTGTCGACGGCAACATAAAACTCCCGGACCAATGTGACGTTCATTTCTGCCGGCTGGGCAGCAAACCGCTGCCACTTCAGGGCATGTATTTTCTTTGCAATGGAAGGTTCAAGCCCTAGGTCTCCCGTGGGCTCGTTGTAGAAAAAACCCCTTTCTTCCCACATCTCCCTATTTTAGAAGGAGTGGTAATATCTGCCGGCAGAGTCGGTTGAGGCAAAGCGATTTGGGATGGCACTGTGGCTGGGTGTGCTCATAGCTGCGACAGAGCTGGAGGCAACACTTCTGCGGGTTTGTCTACTAGTCATAGTTGCAAGGCTATGGAAAAAAATTTGAGATCTAGAGAGAGAGCAAGTTGAGAGAGTAAAAGTGAGGTGAAAAATAAATAGTGAATGAGGGTTTATATAGATGAATGGTTTTCTGCCCATTGGAGCTGTAACGACAGGCACGAATAACGGGGCCAGCTGTTACGCAGTTTCTGACGCGTCTGTCACGTGTTTTCGTGTCTGCTGCGCGTCTGTTACGCTTTTGCGTGTCTGCCGCGACAACGTGGTGACATGCTATATTTTTCGCGTTTGTCGTGACAACTGATGACAGGCTGTCACGACAGACTCATCCTTTGGGCTGCTGTGGAAATGGTGGGCTGATTCACTTCTTCTCCTCTCCTTGTTTCCCTTATTTCCTAAAAATAATTAAAATAAAACTTAGTTCCTAAAAATAAAATGAAATAATTCTTGATTTCTAATAAATAAAAAAATAATTAAAATAAAAAATAAACTAAGTTAAATTAGAGATGCCTTGAGGGGCATCTCCTAAAGTAACTACTTCTTGCATCCTTGGGGCTTCAGTCCCCTGATAATGCTTTAGTCTCTGTCCGTTGACTTTGAATTGGTGCCCGTCTTTTAAGGATTTGATCATGATTGCACCATGGGGAAAACCCCGCACAACTTGGAAGGGGCCAGACCATCTAGATTTAAGCTTTCCTGGGAAAAGTTTCAACCTAGAGTTAAATAACAACACAAGCTGCCCTGGGCAGAACTATCGTGGCAACAACTTCTTGTCATGCCACCTTTTGGTTTTATCTTTGTAAATCTTTGCGTTGTCGTAGGCCATTGCTCGAATTTCTTCAATTTCATTCAAGTCAAGTAGCCTCTTCTGTCCTGCCTTATCTAAGTCCATGTTTACTGCCTTGATAGCCTAGTAAGCTCTGTGCTCTATCTCGACAGGTAAATGACACATTTTCCCATATATAAGCCTGTGGGTGACATTCCCAATGGTGTCTTGAATGTTGTTCTATAGGCTCAGAGTGCATCATTGAGGTGTAAAGATCAATCTTTTCGAGTAGGTTTAACCATCTTCTCAAGAATGTTCTTTACTTCTATCTTTGCTCTATCGACCTCTATGCCGCGGCAGCTTACCTTGTGGCCTTGGACTACCCCTTATCCACCATGAAGTGACATTTTTCCCAGTTTAAGACCAAGTTCGCTTTCTCGCATCTTTCGAGAACCTTCTGTAGGTTGCCTAAACAACCTTCAAAACTGTCTCCAAAGACGGAAAAATTTTCCATGAATATTTCTAAGAAGTCCTCCACCATGTCAGAGAATATCGCCATCATACACCTCTAGAAGGTTGCTGGTGCATTGCAGAGTCCAAATGGCATTCTCCGAAAAGCATAAGTGTCATATGTGCAAGTGAAGGTTGTTTTCTCTTGATCCTCTGGTGCAATAGCTATTTGGTTATAACCTGAGTAACCATCAAGAAAACAATAATAAGGTTTTCCCGCTAATCTATCAAGCATTTGATCAATAAAAGGTAGGGAAAATGGTTTTTCCGGGTAGCTTTGTTAAGCTTCTGGTAATCCATACAAACCCTCCAATCGGTCACAGTCCTGGTTGGGATTAGTTCATTTTCTTCATTGGTCACCACGATTATTCCTCCCTTTTTAGGAACACACTGCACCGGGCTCACCCACTTACTATCTGAGATGGCATAAATTATCCCAGCGTCAAGCCATTTGATAATTTCTTTTCTCACCACTTCTCGCATAGCATCGTTTAAGCGTCTCTGAGCATCAATTGTCGGCTTATGATCATCCTCTAGGAGAATTTTGTACATACATAGTGCCGGACTGATGCCTTGGATGTCAGCTATCGTCCATCCAATAGCCTTTTTATGCTGCTACAACATCCCTATTAGCTGTTGTTCCTGTTTCTGCATTAACTTGGAAGAGATGATTACGGGCAACATATCATTTAAACCAAGAAAAACATATTTAAGCTGCCCTGGCAGGGGCTTAAGGTCTAAAACATGTGGTTCTAAAGTTGAAGGCTTTTGGATTATGTGTTCATTTGAGGTATAGTTTAGGGGCTCGAATAACTTACATGGACGATTTCCTATCCAATTTACCTCCTCATGACCTTCAGTGTCGGATATGTCTGAATCTGAGGAGTTGCTGTCGTCGTTGCTGCCGTGACAGTCTTCCAGATGGCTGATGTGGCAGTGACCAAATTTAATGTCATAGCAGCTCGACCTGATGCAGGGTTGGTCAAGGATTACTTCAGTGATGGCTTTGCACTCTTCTTCTGCATCAGCATGTTTGATTGCTTGGAGAACATTGAGCTTGATCTCTTTATCATTTACTCTCATTGTTAGTTCTCCCTTTTCTACATCAATCAGTGATCTGCATGTGGCTAGGAAGGGTCGCCCCAAGATGATTGGTGCGTTCTCATCTACTTCACAGTCTAAAACAAGAAAGTTAGCAGGAAAATGATCTTATTCACTCTTACCAAAATATCTTCAATCTTTCGTTCTGGTTGTACGTAAGAGCGGTCTGCCAGCTGCAGCATGACTGTCGTGGGCCGTGCTCGTCCAATATCTAATTTCTAAAACACAGATTTTGGCATTAAATTTATACTAGCACCTAGATCACAAAGTGCCTTACCCACGAATTTGTCACCAATTATGCACTGTATGATGAAGCTCCCAGGATCCTTCTTTTTCTTGGGTGGATGCCTATGCAAGATAATCATGCATCCTTCTGTCATTTTTACCATTTTGAATTCCCCAAGTCTGGATCTTTTTGACATAGCATCCTTGAGAAATTTCGCATAACCGGGCATCTGCTTGATGGCCTCTAACAACGGTATATTGATGTGAACCTGCTTAAAAATATCATAAATCTTTTTGAGCTGGTATTCCTGTTTCTGCTTTTGTAACCGTTGTGGGAAAGGAGGTGGAGGACGGCAATCTTTCAAACATCCTTCACATGGTATCCGAATCTGAGGAGGCTTAAGTTCTTCAACATTCTTATCTTTCTCCTCTGTCCCTTATGCTGTCGTGACAAGTATGGCGGTAGCAGGTTTCTCCTCTTCTGCCGGGGCAGTGTTTGCGGCAGGTGTTTCTAGGGTTGATTCCTCAATCGGTACAGTTTTCAACTCTGGCCCTTGCAGTTGTTTCCCACTCCTAGTTGTAATAGCTTTGCACTGCTCATGTGTGGGTTGTCTAGCGACTTCAGTATCACTAGGGAATCCTCTGTTTTTCCTCGACTTAATATGCTGGGAAACCTAACCCATCTGTGTCTCCAGTGATTTCAGTGTAGCCTCATGGTTAGTCATTCTCATCTTTGTTTTGTCCATGAATAACCTAGTCTTCTTGACAAAGTGATCCATGTTTGCCATGTAAGCTCCTGTCTGTGACATAAATGTGGCCAATGTCTGCTCCGGTATACTAGGTGCGGCTGCCGGCTACTGTTGCGGTTGCTGTCGTGTCAGGATTCTGGGTGCCCCTGATTTTGGTTGTTCTGTACTTGAGGATTCAGTGCGTTGTTTGGATTGCTCCAAGAGAACTTAGGATCATTCCTCCAGTTGGGATTGTAATTGTTGGAGTCGTAATTTCTCGACTTGTTGTAATTTCCAACATACATCTCTTCCTCTAGCTATAACGGGTAGTCTTCCGAACTGTGATTCCCACTGCAAGTTTCACATACCGCTTCTGCAGAGTAGACAGGTTTTGAATCTTCTTTAGCAAATTTTCTACTACCCTTTTTTAGGTACGCAACCTGTGTCTTTAGGGAATTGTCGGCTTCATAGTCTTTCACAGCTAGCACTCGTTTTCCTCTCCTCACTGTGGGAAATTGCTCTTCATTATTTGCTAGATTTTTCAATACTACCATGGCTTTGTCTGGATCTTTGTCCAACAACAGTCCATTTGCTGTTGAATCTATTCTCATTCGAGTGTGTGTGTTGGCAGCATTGTAAAATTTGATGACTTGATTCCAAACGAGGAATCCGTGCATCGGGCAATTCCTCAAAAGATTGGTAAACCCGTCCCATGCCTCGTGTATTGGCTCGTCATCTTCCTGTTGAAAAGTAACAATTTCTTTACGTAATCGCTCAGATAAATGGGTAGGATTAAAACGAGATAAAAATTCACGAGTGAGTTCCGCCCAAGTTCGTATTGAACCCGGCGTTAGTTTATTCCACCAAGTTTTCGCTCTGTCCCTTAGTGAATGAGAAAATAATAGAAGCCTCAGTACCTTCGGATTTACTCCTGGTAATCTAAATGATCCACATATTTCTTGGAACGTTTTTAGATGTTCTCGGGCATCCTCTGTAGCAGCACCACTAAATTGGCCAGCGGAATTGATCATGCTGAACATCACAGGTTTCAGCTCAAAATTTTCAGCTTCCACGTCTGGCAGGGTGGTCTCCAGTTCCACATGATCATTGATCATGTAATCACGGTAGGACTATCGTGCGGCCACGGCAGCGACATGCTACCCGTTCCTTTCATCGACGAGAGGATCTTCAGGATTCCTCAGGTTGTTTACCTTTTTATGCATTGCTTCTAACTGTTCCTCAAGATAATCGTTCCTGGCTATCAAAAGACGGACTCGGTTCTTGAGGTTGCACGAGCGTTTAAATTATTGGATTGTTCCTCAAGATAATCGTTCCTGGCTATCCGTTCCTTTTCATTGTTTACCTTTATCCTTGGATTGTTGCACAAGAGAGAAAGAAAAGAGTTTAAATTATTGGGAAATAATATTGAAAATACTGAATAATAGATAATGAAGTTTTCAGGGTTAAGAAATAGGTCGGTATTGATCTGCTTGGTAGTGCAGGTGTTGTACTATATAAGAATTCATGTTCTGTTATCGTCTTTGTCGCAGCAGCACCTGTCGCGACAGCAGTCTGTTGTTGTCGCGACAACAATCACACAACTCTGTACTTCAAGCTTGGCACGAATCCCTGCTGTGACTCGTCCTATCCCTAGGCCCAAGTACTGTTGATGACACTTCTCGGATGATACCTCATAGCGTGAATCAAAGGGTGAACACCAATTTTGTTGAATTCTTCCTTAGCCACTTAACCTCGTCCTATCCCTAGGTCCGAGATAGTTCAACCATAAACTGGAGAACCCGTACTTATTCCTTTCGTATACTTAACTCTCTCGATATTAAGTAAATAGATAATCTCACAATGCTCTCTCGATACTCTTGCAAGATGTTAGAAACCAGAATAAGCAAACTTGAAGTTTTATTTCAATGAACAGAAAATTCCTAAAAACAGTACAATCCTTGCGACTACTTTACAAAATCAACCCTTAGCCCTAGGGAAGTTTAGAACATGATGAGAAGAAGGAAAACGATAAGGGTTTTGGGGAAGACCGCTAGAGAATGAGATGTACTTCCCTAGGTCGAATTACATGCCTTTATATAGGTATTGGGTTCAAGTTTTCTAATAAGGTAAGAATACAAGTTCAAACTAAAGTACAACTCTAATTAAGATTAAATCTTCTGAGTAGATGCCTTTAATTCGTCCTCTTTTCTTGCTTTGGGTTTCCTCCTTGAACTTTAGGCTTGGCCTTCATTCTGCTCTAGGGCTCAGAAAAATATAGGAGTGGCCCACGGCAAACCGGCTTGAATTCTTCTATCTGTCGAGATCCACTTCACTTTTTCCTTCACCATTGTTGTCGTTATGGCTGCCACGGCAGTGGCCACGACAGCGTCCTCCTTCTTGACTCCAGTCCTGTGTTCCAGCTCTGCTCCTTTGTTGTCCTGAGTCTGCCACGACAGTTACCTGCAAAAGCAGCCAAAATTAGTAGCAACTGTGCCTTTTTATCTAATTGTGATGTATATGTGAAACTATACCTAAATGCAATGAATTATGCTTGAATGCTGCATGAATATAGGTTAAATAAGGGGTAAAATATATAACTTTTACACACTCAACACCAATCATTGAACGGCAAAGCTTAGAATCAACACACTTACCTCTTTCATCTTTGTCAAGCTTAATTGATGAGCTCATTGGAGTGGCTTGAGGCTTTACATTCTCCAAGCCAAACTTCTTTAGTATATCCTTGATTTACTTAACTTGATTGATGAAGAAGTCATCCTTCATTTGTTTGATTTGGAGCCTCAAGAAAAATGAAAGCTCCCCCACCATGCTCATCTCAAACTCACCTTGCATCATCTTAGAAAATTTTTGGCAATAAAATTCATTAGTAGAACCAAATATAATATAATCAACATAAATTTGAACTACTAATATGTCATTGTCCTTTCTTTTAATGAAAAGTGTAGTATCCACCTTGCCTTTTTCAAAACTTTTTTCAACCAAAAATTTTGAAAGCTTTTCATACCAAGCTCTAGGAGCTTGTTTCAAACCATATAAAGCTTTTGTTAGTTTGAAAACATGGTTTGGAAAACTTGGATCTTCAAAACTCGATGGTTATTCTACATACACTTTTTTATTAATAAAACCATTTAAAAATGCACTTTTAACATCCATTTGAAAAGGCTTGAAATCATGATAGCATGGAAATGCAGTAAGCATCCTAATTGCTTTCATTCTAGCTATGGGTGGATATGTTTCATCAAAATCAATTCCCTCTTCTTGAGTGTAACCTTGAGCAACAAGTCTAACCTTGTTTCTCACTATGTCACCACTCTCATCTAGTTTGTTTCTAAAAACCAATTTAGTTCATATAGTAGATTTATTACTATGCCTATCAACTAATGTCTATATGTAGAGCGTTTGGGTGTTCTCTATTTATGAGTGCAAGTGCACACTCATGTCAAGTTATAATATAAAAGATATCGTCTCCTACATGGATTTGACAGCTTGATTCAAGTTGTAAGTCATGCACAAGAAAAGTAAATGCACAATTAAATTGGGTGTTGAGGAAGAAAAATAGAATAAAAACACAACTAATTAAAAAGGAAGTGATTAGATTGATAAAGAGGACATGGTTATGTTACTGCTTATTGTGAAACTGCGTTGAATAGGATAAGTTGTTTTGTGCTGTCATACTTTGTTGCCTCGGCGGATGATGGCAGGTAGACTGCTGAGACCCTCTCACTGCCTCGGCAGGGGAATGGAACTGTGTCTCGGCGGCAAACTCGACAGAAGTACAAGACTCGGCTGAACGCTTCAAAAGTGACTCCGCTTATGTCTAAGTTAGAATTCTGTTGATGCCCACTGCAGATAATACTAGTCGCGGCATGAAGTGTGCAACGACAACAATGTTGATTTGTCCTCTTTTAACCGCCTTAAACCCTTAACCTATGTCTAGGCTGGATTGATCGCACCGTCTATAGATGAAATTGTACTTACTCCTTTCGTGAGTTCGACTCTCTCGATACCAAACAAATGGGTAGAATTCAACTAATCTTTCGCCTTAATTGAAAACTATGAAGAACATGGAATAAGTAAACCTTGTAATTTTATTTGCAAAAACAAACTTGAAATCCTAAACAGCCATTCTCACAACTAATTACAACATAACCCAAACCCAAGGAGAAATTTAGAACATGTCGGCAGCAAGAAAACCTAAACTATGCCTAAGGAAAAACCTCCATTTCTTTGAATTAGAAGTACAATGGGTATGTATAGGCATTAGCTAGGTCTAGTCCTTCTTGAAGTAAAAGTCTTCAAAGTAGTTTTTACCTTAAATGTGGCTTTAAACTCTGACTTCTTTGAGTTGAATGTGGACTTTATCATGTTGCCTTGCTCTGCAAGTAATCTCAAGATTCTTCTTCGGTTCTGCCCGCTGCTACAGACATCGGAAAATTGAGTTGACATCATCGATAGAATTAAGATTTTCTGCTCTACAGATCGCACTCCAGTTCTCCAACTCCATAGTATGTTGTCTTGGGCGGCAAGGTGGGCGGCGGCAGCTGATGTCTCTATCTAGAACTGTATCAGTACAGCTCCTTGGTTTGCTGCCTCAGCATCACGTCCTCAGCTACTATTTCCCTTTGTCAGCCTCTAGTACCTGAAACTAAAACTAAGATAAAACAATATCTTTTCCTCACCAAATAAAAGATAATCACTAAAAACATGGCAATGTAGAGAAATATTGTTAAATGCAATGCATGGTCCTAATTATGCCTAAAATGTACTCAAAATAGCAATAATATGAGGTGGAATGTGCATGAAATATAGAACTTGTGGACACTTTACACTATACTTTACTCCTCTCAAATTGAGTAAGCTCTTCTTGCATAGCCAATATCCAAAAGTCATCTTTTAATACTTCTTTGATATTTTTAGGCTCAATACATAAAATGAATGCAACATGGTTCATTAATCTAAGAGAGGATCGAGTAGTTACCCCCTTGGATGGATCACCCAAGATCTCACCACCCTTAACATAGTTGAGTTCCCTTGGGTAGTTCACTTCCTTTTCTTCAATTGTCATTTCCTCTAAAGCTTCAATGGGAGGATCTTGTGTTTCTTCCTTGGTTGGAACCTCATCCACCTATGATGATTGCCCACCATCAATGGCTTCAATGATCCCTACATCATCATCATCACAAGAATCCTTCCTCGGAAGGAGGTTATCATCGAAAACCACATGTATAGGCTCTTCTACAACTAAGGTTCTTTTGTTAAAAACTCGATAGGCTTTAGAATTTAAAGAGTAACAAAAAAATAATTGCTTCATCAGTTTTGCATCAAATTTACCTAAATGATCTTTTTCATTGTTTAAAACAAAACACTTGCATCCAAAAGGATGAAAATAGCTAATGTTAGGCTTCTTTGACTTTAAAATCTCATGAGGAGTTTTCTTTAAAATTGGCCTAATCATTACTCGATTTATGATATAACAAGCGGTGTTTGTGGCTTCCACCCAAAAATACTTAGGTAAATTGTTTTAACAAAGCACGGTTCTAGCCATTTCTTCTAAAGTACAATTTTCCTCTCAACTACCCCATTTTGTTGAGGAGTGCGAGGTGCAAAAAATTTGTGGTTAATACCATTAGAGTTACAAAATCCTCAAAACCTAGGTTTTGAAATTCCGTTACATGGTCACTTCTAATATGAGTTACGTTTTGACCAAGGTCATTTTGAGTAACTTTTGAAAATGTGATAAATTTTTCTAAAGCCTCATCTTTTGTACTTAAAAAGAGAACTCAAGTGTATATAGAGAAATCATCAACTAAAACATAAACATATGATTTTCTACCCAATCTAGTTGTCCTAATAGGCCCAAAGAGATACATATGGATAAATTGTAAAACCCTACTAGTTGAAATATCATTAAAGGATTTAAATGAGGTACGTTTTTGTTTACCCTTAGCACAAGCATCACAAATTTTGTCTAATGAGAATTTTAGCTTAGGTAAACCTCTAACTAGATTTTGGGAAACTAATTTCTCCAAAACACTTATGCTAGCATGTCCTAGTTTTCTATGCCACAACCATGCATCATTTTCATCACTAGCAACTAAATATGCATGTGATGTATGTATGTCATATAGATGCACCATGTAAATATTACGTATGCTATGACCAATGAGCATTATTTCATTTGTTTTAATGTTCAAAATTTTACATCCATTAACATCAAAATGAACATTAAATCCTTTATCGCACAATTGACTAATGCTTAACGAGTTATGCTTAAGACCATTGACAAACAAGACATATTCAATGAGAATAGATGAGAGATTACCAATAGAGCCAATGCCCTCAGTGTGGCCTTTGGAGTTGTCACCAAATGTTACTACTCCACCACTCTTTGGCTTGAGCTCCATGAATCTACTATTGTCGTCGATCATATGTCTTGAGCATCCACTATCAAGGTACCAAGTGTTTTGACTTGAAGCTTTAGCCTTGTAGCAATTCTCCCCCTACAAACAAAGATTAATTCTTGATTTTTGGTACCCAAACCATCTTGGGTCCATGTGAGTTAGCTCCCAAATACATGGTTCTTTTAGGAATCCAAGAAGAAATACATGTATATTATTAGACACTACAAGTTTCTTAGGAACTCATACACTTCTAATCCTTTTAGCTTTAGGATGCTTCTAAGAGCCTCTTTGTTTGTAGCCATTAAAGTTCCTCTTCACATAGTTGGGTTTTGAAGGACTTCCTTTTTCAAAACTTAATTTCTCAACTACGTTTAGAGAAGCTTTAAGCTTATTCACCACCTTGTGGTGATCATCATGAACTTTGGAGAGAAGATTGTTTAAATCAAAATTTTCATCTTGAAAATATTTTAAATCATCTTTTAAAGCCAAAATCTTCTCTTCAAGTTCCGAATTAGTTTTGGATAAAGAATTGTTTTGAGCTTTTAAATCGGAAATCAACTTTTTTGTTCTTCAAAAACCGATTCTTTATATTTTTCAACCAATTCGTCATTGTTAAGTGTGTAAAAGTACTAATTTTCTACCATTTTTCATCTCAATTATTGTTAGACTTAGGCTCATTTAAGTTGCATATCTAGTCATTCACGCATATTTGCATTGTTTTCTTCATTGCCATGCTTGCTTATCTTTCATTGCTTATTTGGTAGAAAAGGTGTTGCTCTGGTATATGTCTCGATGTGTGCAGGTTAATTTTCCGGGCAAGTATTGCCGCGGCAATTCATGACCGAACCTTGCCGAGTGGAGCCATGCCAAACCCTACCGAGTGATGTCGAGCAAAGACGATCGAGTAATGCTGAGTACACATGGTCGAGGGAAGACGATAGAGAGACCACTACCATGTCATTGTCACGCCGAACTATGTCGAGCCATTGCTGAGGTAATGCCCGGGCAATTTTCGACAAGAGAGAAAAAGAGCAAAGTGGTAGGCGACTTGAAGAGCGTAAAGAGCTGAATTTTTTGAGATAATTTGCATGAAGATCGGAGCTTGTATATTCATGAAGAGGTTAAAAAGAGATTAAATCCCAAGAAAATAGGAGTTTTAGTTGGAATAAAATTAAAAGAGATTTAATATTTCTTTTGTTCAATTTAATTCCAACTTAACTTTCTTCTCAAGAAAGACTTTGACCTAACTATCTCCTATATAAAGAAGGCCAAGCCGTCAACTTCAAGGGCAATCAATTGGAGAGGAAAAAACAAGGGGTCTGTTTGAATTCTTCATCTTTTTCTTCTTTTTTTAGGTTAGATTCATGCTAGGGAATTATTCTTTCTATATCTTTTGAACCCAAGTCATGAATTGATGTGAATTGGCTTGGGTTATTTTCGGTTTGTGGTTTTGATAAATATTTAGATTTGTTTAGGTTTTTGTTATGCAATTTAAGTTCAAGGTTTGCTTATTCTTGGTGTTTATCTTTACTTGCAATTGAATCAGGAAATGAAATTGTGATTGCATCCATTTATCTAATATCGGGAGAGTTAGATTCAAGAAACGAATAAGCATGATTTTTCCCAAATCGGTGAAGACTAATTCAGCTTAGGAATAAGTATGAATTTCAACAGCTAAGAGAGGCGTAAGATCGTTTGATGTTCACGCTTGGTTCACACTGGGAAGTATTATCAAGGCTTGTACATTGATAGAGTTTCAACTTAGGGATAAGAAGAAACCATTGAAGAACGTTTTGCCGAACCTTGAAGGTTATCGCCAAATTGCCCAGACAGTAGTTGTTTTCATTGCTCAGGCAACTGCCTTACCAATTGCCCAGACAATCATCTTGTGCGTTGCCCATTGCTGAGGCAATCATTCTGCTCATTGCCTAGGCAAAAAAGTTTCCTCTTGCATGCAAAACCAAGACGATCCATTCAACTATCACTCCTCAAATTCACAATAAGATGGCCTACTCTTCTCTCTTATTTGATTTCCTCTACCTTTTACTTTTATTGTTCTTTAGTTTACTTGTTAGTTAGAACTCTTCCCATCACCTATTTGTGTTTTTACTTTCACAGTGCAATAACTTAAGTAAAGTGGCCCAAACCAATCCCTGTGGAGACGATACTCGATACTCATATCACTTTATTACTTGCGACGTGTATACTTGCACAATTGTGTAGCACTTATTACACGCAACAATCATAAACCTCTTATAGCTCACTGTAAGCTTCTTGAAGCTCATCAAATGTAAAATCAAAGGTAGATGAGTTGAGGTTTACCTTAGGATCGTTATCAATGGCCATGAGGCAAAGATTTGCTACTTCGTGCTCCTCTCCATCGCATGATGATTCCTCATCGCTCCAAGTAGCAACATGGGCTTTTTGTTTCTTCTTATCGAACCCCTTCTTCTTGAGTTGAGGGTAATATGATCGAATGTGGCCTAGTTTCTTGCCCTCATAACAAATGAGTTGATCCTTTTTTTCTTTGCTCTTGTTCATGAAGTCTCTTCTTCTTTGGAACTTCATTCCCCGGTTGGACTTCATGAACCGAGAGAATCTTTTGGCTATCATAGCAATTCTTCAAATTCATCTTTTTCACTTGAATTGCTCTCCTCTTGTAGTAGTGAGGATTTGAGAGCAATCCCTTGTTTTTTCTTCTCCACCTCTTGCTTCTCTACTATTCTTTCTTCTCTTTTCTTTTTTTATTCCCTTCTTTGCTTCATGATCTCATGAGTAAGGAGAGATCCTACCAACTCATCGAGCTTCAAAGTCTTCAAGTTCTTAGCCTCGATGGTTGCGGTTCTTTTCCCATCCTATGATTCAGAAAGATAGTAGAGTAGCTTTCGGACAAGTTTATCTTCAGAAATTGAAGAACTAAGTGTTTTGATATAATAATTGAAAAATATTTTTGACAAATTTGAAAAGAATTTAAAACATGTCTTTAAGTCCAAACAACTTGAAAATATGTTTGAGGTATTTAAAAAGGTTTTTGACAAAGTTTGGAATGCTTTAAAGTTGTCAAAACTGGCTTTTCAACACTACTGTACTGATACGGTATACCCCATATCGATACCTTTTTACCCTAGTTTTGGTTCTGCCAAAATTTGTACCGATTCATGCTTGCCTGTATCGATACGGAGAGGGGTCATATCGATACGCCTTTAAAGCGTACCGATTCCTGCTTTAACAACCCCCAACGACTATTTCCCAACAGTCTTTTAAAGTGCAGACCGTACCGAGAGCGTATCGATACGCTTAGGCTGGCAAGAGCCAAACAACTAGTTCTGAAGAAGGGCGTACTGATACGGGTCCCCGTGTACCAATACGATAGGCACCAAAACTGCAATTAATATGGGAAATAAAGACCCTAACGGCTCCAAAACATCCCCAACGGTCCTCAACGGCTACAAACTCAATTAGGAGTATAAAAGGGACCTCCAAGCATCAAGAGAAGACTAATGCTTCAATTGTCAACAACACTGTGATTAAGATTTTGTCTTAGAGCTTAATTGTCCATTTTCTTGTATAGATAACACTTGTGAGCTAAACATCGTTAAATTTGCTCAAGTGTTTAGGTTTTGGGGTAAGAGCTAAATAGTGCAAACAAACACCTATTAGAGAGATTTCAAGTTTACTTAGAATTTCTCTTGTAAAGAGAGTTTACTCAAGCTTTGGGTAGAAAGCTTTGAGGGTTGTAAAGGTTGCCTCCTAAGCCTTGAAAAGGGGATGAAATTCTTAGTGATTTTGGTTGAAATCCTTAGTGGGGAGCTAAGGTAGTGGATGTAGGTGCTTGTTAGAATGTTGAACCACTATAAATCCTTGTGTCCAATTCCAATCTTTTAGCTTCCACTAAAACACCCAAAAATCCATCTTCTCCGAACTTGGCAAACACATCGGTTGAAGGAAATCGAGCACCAAAAAATCCAACAGGAATGATTTCACCGAAGCCCTTAAGACCATTTACTATAACCGAGAACCGATCGATCATCTTGGAGACGCTCTCATTCGGCTCCATCTTGAAGTTCTCATAACTTAAGTTAAGGATCCCAATCTTGGTCTCCTTCACGTCGTTGGTGCCCTCGTATGTGGTCTCTAACTTGTCCCACACCTCATTTGCATTTGTGCATGATGACATTTTGGCATACATGTCGAGTCTAAGAGCACAAAACAACATATGGAGAGCCTTGTCATTTACTTGGAGTTTTCTCTAATCTTCATCGGTCATCTCCACCTTGTTCTCGGAACAAGACTCTATTCATCATCTCGTTTCATAGGAATTATCGGTTCATCTTCCAATACGCCCCAAAAGGCATAGTCGTTGGATTTGATGAAGAGCCCCATCCGCTTCTTCCAAAAGGGATAGTTATCCCCATTGAAAAATGGTGGTTTAGTGATGGATTGTGACTTGTACATGCTAGGCCCGGAGGTAGATGCCATGGCTTAGATTAGATGTTGATCAACACTCTCCAGGATCTCCTATTGTGGATGTGAAGCCTTCAAAGAGATAAGCTCTGATACCAATTGTTGAGTGGATTAAATGTGTAACCCCCTCGTCCCGGTCTGGCCGGATGACCGGTCCGAGTGGGCCACACGGGGAAAACCGAAGCGAAACCCGTTAAGGTTCCCCCTCGGTTAGCAACCCTATTTTTTTTCTTTCATTTTAATCTTGTCTAGAGGCGTATTAAATCCTAAGTGATCACGACAGCGGAAAACATCCATAAGAGAAACACGTTCGGACCACAACCACACATTTCAGTCCATTTTATGCTTACAGGGCAGGCCGTATCGATACACCAATCAAGGGTATCGATACGCCTGGACTTGGTCAACCCCTACAGTCAACTCGAAGAAGACCGTATCAATACAGCCCTTGAGCGTATCGATACACCCTCTTCAGTCAACATCTCGTGGTCAACGAGATAAACTCGTACCGATACACCCCAACACCGTATCGATACTCCAAAAACTCCCAAATTTCTCAGAATTCCAGTGACCAAAAACCGTATCGATACGTCCCCGCGTATCGATACGCCTAGCCAAAACTGAGCTCTGCAGGCAAGACCGTATCGATACGGCCCTTAGGCGTACCGATACGCCCTGCTCTGCAATTCCACAATTTTGCACTAGGTGACCTCAACCACAACTCTAGATGCATTTTTGGACTCCCCTAAGCACATACAAACATACATACATCAAACCACAATCGGGATTTAGCATGCGAGGCATTTAATCTAACGAAAATCATACAAATCAAGACTTCATGCAATTTCACAAGAAGGGGCATACTTAGCAAGCATAAGGCATCATACACTTGATAATGAAGCTTAAGGCATTCATAGGCCAACAACATACATATTTAGGCATGTTCACATAAGCAACATAACAAGCATAAACCGCAATCCATGAAACAAAAGCATAACACAACCATGAGTTTAACATGCTCAACATAAATTCCTAAGGAGTTTGACACCAACTCCTAAACTCTATACCTCATTGTTTAGGCATTATTACAAAATGCAAACCATACTTGAACTAGCTTGAGAACTCCAAAAGCTCCTCCCTCGCCCGCTTGCCTCCCGAACTCTAACGATCTGCACGTTGGAAACAAAGAGAGCATAAGCCAACTAGCTTAGTGAGAGAGGCTCTACAATTCACAACATGCAGTTTTCCAAAACACGATTTATATGCAAGATAGCAATGGATGCACGAAGGTCTATCTCAACCACAACACATGGTTTGCACAAGCACAACCAACATGCACGTACGGTAGGACTACACATCACCGTAGTTTAGACCACCATCACGTGAGGCACGAACTCAACTCGACTACACAATTAACAACTCATAATGCACTTAATGATCATGACATATAAGCATTCAACATATCACAACAACATGGGAGTAGAGGGGCTTACACACGGGTTTAGGTGACCCCTCAAGGTCCCACCCAAACCCCAAAAGGATCCATATCGAGCACAATGCATAAATCAACAATTCTACTCACCGTTGCTACCCAAGAGAAGATCGAAGACCAAGCTCAAGACTCAAAATCCCCGGATTTGTCCCCGAAGCTTCGCCAACCAAATTTCTCGTTTCTAAACATTCCAACACCAAGCAAACAATCCCAAATCAGTCCATGTTCCAAAATAATCAACCCGGATTACATACCAAGCACAAGACATCAATTTTTCCATTGAAAACAAGCCCAAAATTCCAAATCCTGAGCAGCCCTTAAATACATTGATTTCAACCCTCAAATTACTCCCTAAAGCCTCCAAAACTTCCCTTACATGTAGCCTATCCACCAGCCCTCTTATATTCACATAAAACACCCCCAAAACTCAACTTAAAACCTCCCCAAAACCCTATTTCGGGAATCACCCCAAACCTTGTAAAAATCATACCCATTGGACCCCTTTAGACTCAAAACAACTCATATAACATTAATAAATCAAAAACCTAAGTTAAGGATGTTAAAAATGACATTTTTAATCAAAATTTCAAAACACTCAAATTACTAAAATCATGAGTTTTCTAGAAAATAAAGGTATGTGCTAGTAGAGGATAATGAGAGCAAGTAAAAAACGACCTTACCATTGAAAAACCTTCAAGAATGGGTGAGTTATGGAATGGAATAGTACTCCAAAGGGAGAGGGGTTTTTTTTACGTTGGTTTGATAGAGGGAGGAAGAAGATGAGTGGGTTTTTGATATTTTAATTCTTTTGTTTTAACCCAAAAGACTCATTTACCCTTAGTGAAAAGGGAAAATTCCAATAGCATGACATCCATGACATTTTGGGCTTGATTTAGCATAAGCCCAACATAAAAACCATTTGTTTGAAAATACGAGGCCCAAAGATTATTTTAATTATAAAACCGGACCCGGAAATAATATTAAATTATTATTTTCACCCGACCCCTAAACCGGGGTGTTACAACTCTCCCCTACTTAAGAAATTTCATCCCCGAAATTACCTAACATAAACAAATACGGAAACTACTCAAGCATGCCAGCCTTCCTCTCCCACGTGGCCTCCTCCACACCTCTATGTCTCCATAATACTTTGACCAATTCTATAGTTTTGCCACGCAACACCTTGCTATCAGAAGCAAGTATCTCAATTGGTTCCTCGTTGTAAGACAAGTTCGGATTTAACTCTATTTCTTCCACGGGCATAACATGGGACGGATCCGATCTATACCTCCTAAGCATCGGCACATGAAATACATCATGAATCTTCTCTAGCTCAACTGGGAGCCTCAATCTATATGCAACCAGACCAATTCTCTCAACTATCTCATAAGGCCCTATGTACCTTGGGCTCAACTTGCCCTTCCTCCCAAACCTCATCATCTTCTTCCAAGGTGAGACTTTCAAAAACACCTTATCCCCCACGGAGTATTCTACATCCTTCCTTTTTTAAGTTGGCGTAGGACTTTTGTCGATCTGAAGTTGCTTTCAAGCGATCACATATCAACTTCACCTTCTCGGTGGTTCCCTTAAGCAATTCGGGCATCGGCACAAGTTTCTGTCCGGCCTCGGCCTAACAAATCGGGGTCCTACACTTTCTACCATACAAGGCCTCATAGGGAGCCATCTGAATGCTCGACTGAAAGCTGTTGTTATACGCGAACTCCACTAATGGTAGGTGTTTCTCCCATGTCCCTTGAAAGTTAATGATACAACACCTCAACATATCCTCTAGAATCTGAATTACCCTCTCCGACTGCCCATCTGACTGTGGATGATACGAAGTGCTGAAGTTCAACCATGTACCCAAAGCTCGATGCAAACACTCCCAGAATCTAGAGGTGAATCTCGGATCTCAGTCTGACACAATCAACTTCGATACCCCATGTAGTCTCACAATCTCACGAATATACAATTCGGCCAACTTTTCTAATGTATAGGTAGTATGAACTGGTATGAAGGGAGAACACTTGGTGAATCTGTCCACAATCACCCACACTGAATTCTTCTTCGAAGGAGTCAACGGAAGTCCTGACACAAAGTCCATAGTGATACGCTCCCACTTCCACTCTGGAATTTTCAACGGTTGCAACAACCCTGAGGGAAACTGGTGCTCGGCCTTGACCCTCTGACAAACCATACATCTACCTACGAACTCGGCTACATCCTTTTTCAAACAAATCCAATAATACTCTTCCTTCAATCCTCGATACATTTTCGTGCTACCCGGATGCATAGCAAAAGGACTATTGTGAGCCTCATTCAAGATCGTACGCCTCAACTCGGCATCCTCCAGAACCACTATCCTATCCTTGAAACATAGGATCTCATTCTCTCCAAAGCAATACTCGGTAGGCCTATCTTCGGCTATGTCTTGCACGTGAGGTGCCAAAGACTCATCTCGCAACTGCTTCTCACGAATCAACTGAACCAATGATGGCTTAACCTGAAGCTCGACTACTAACCCACCATCCGTAGACACACTCAACCTTGCAAACATCGCTCGCAACTTAACGGCCACCTTCCTACTCAAGGCATCGACCACCACATTTGCCTTGCCCGGATGATACTCTACGGTAAGGTCATAATCCTTAAGAATCTCTAACCACCTTCGCTGTCTGAGGTTCAACTCCATCTGAGACATCAAATATTTCAAACTCTTGTGGTCGGTGTACACGGTGCATTTCTCACCATAAAGATGGTGTCTCCAAATTTTCAACGCGAACACCACTGCAGCCAATTCTATGTCATGTGTGGGGTAGTTCTTCTCATGGACCTTCAACTGTCGCGAAGCATATGCCACTACCTTACCTCCTTGCATAAGTACACAACCTAGCCCCACATAAGACGCATCACTGTAAATCACAAACTCTCTCCCCGGCTCAGGCTGAATCAAAATGGGAGCTTCGGTCAAAGCTTTCTTCAATTTCTCAAACGCTTCTTGTCTTGCATCAGACCATTCATACGGAACATTCTTCTATAGCAACTTGGTCAACGGAGCCGCTATTCTCGAGAACCCCTCAACAAACCTTCTATAGTACCCCGCCAAACCTAGGAAGCTGCTGATTTCTATCACTGATTTCGATTGTTTCCAATTCACAATGGCTTCAATCTTCTTGGGATCTACACTAATCCCACTAGCTGAGATCACGTGACCTAGGAAGACCACCTCCCTAATCCAAAACTCACACTTACTTAGCTTGGCATACAACTGATTCTCAAGTAGGGTCTGAAGCACTAACCTTAAGTGTTCATCGTGCTCCTCTTCGGTCCTAGAGTACACTAGGATGTCATCAATAAACACTACCACAAACCTATCCAAGAACTTATGGAACACTCGGTTCATCATATCCATGAAGGCTGCTGGAGCATTGGTCAACCCAAAAGGCATCACCAAAAACTCATAATGTCCATAACGTGTACGAAAGGTTGTCTTCGGTATGTCCACATCCTTTACCTTTAACTGATAATACCCAGACCTCAAGTCAATCTTTGAAAACACGGAAGCACCCCTCAACTGGTCTAGTAAATCATCTATCTTTGGCAAGGGATATTTGTTTTTCACCGTTACCTTATTCAACTGCCTATAATCTACACACATTCTCATGCTACCATCCTTCTTTTTCACAAACAAAACCGGAGCACCCCACGGGGAAACACTAGGCCTAATAAAGCCTCTGTCAGTCAACTCCTGAAGATGTGTCTTCAACTCTTTCAACTCCTTCGGTGCCATTCTATACGGAGCAATCGACACCGGTGCAGAATCATAATATGTCTCAATATCAAACTCAACAGCTCTATCTGGAGGCAAGCCTGGTAGCTCTTCCGGAAAAACACTCGGAAAGTCACATACAGTCCTGATGTCCTGAGGTCTCACCTCACTCACATCCGGGTTCATTACATAAGCCAAGTAAGCCTGACACCCTGAACCCAACAACCTCTGAGCTTCCAAAGCCGAAACCACATTGGACAAAAACTTGACATTCTCCCCAACTACCACAACCTCAAAGTCATCGGTAAGCCTCAAAGAGACCCTCTTAGTCTCGAAGTCAACCCTAGCTCTATGCTCTACAAGCCAATTCATGCCCAAAATCACATCAAAGCAATAAAAGGGCAACTCCATCATATCGACCGGAAACACGTGGCCCTGAACCATCAAAGGACACCTCCTATACACTTTCCTAACTACCACTGTATCACCAAAAGAGCTAGTGACATTTACACCTACCTCTAGCCAATCACAAGGTAAACCTAATGACTTTGCATGTCCGCCCAAAATATACGAATGTGTTGACCCCGAATCTATTAGAGAAAGAAAACTCAAAGACTGTAATGTGAAATTACCTGCAATGACATCAATGTCATTCCCAGCCTCTCGCTGAGCGTACACCCTAGCCAGTCCTCCTCCCTCGGGCTGGACTGCTACAACATGAGCCAAGTTCCTCTGACCCTCATTCCTCGGCTGAAAATTCCCACGGTCGCGCCCACGGCCTCTCTGATGCTCAAAACCCCTCGCTAGAGCCGGTCCTCCCCTAACTGGGTGTGGGCAATCACGCCTCAAATGGTCTCGGGAGCTACAGTTCCAACACGTCCCAAACATACCCATACACTCACCTGGGTGGCGTCTTCCGTACCTAGTGCACTCCGGAATGTGTCCAACGGCCCCTTGGCCCTGACGGCCCTGACCATTGTCACCACCCCTAGGTCTCGTATCCGGCTGGTACCTCCTATCTCTATGCCTCTTGGCATGATCTCTATCCCAGTTCGCATGTCTCTTTCCGGAGTCAGACCCACCAGCACGTGCTCTAGAGCCTAGGTTTTGCTCTACATCCTTGGCCCTAGAAACCAAGACATCGAACTCAGTGTAGTCGGAGGCCAACATGTAGGTCTTCACATCAGTAGTCAACCCATATCTGAAACGCTCACATCACTCCTTCTCATCCGGAATCAACTCTGGCGCGTACTGGCTCAATCTCACAAACTGGATTTCATACTCAGACACGGTCCTATTACCTTGAACCAAAGCCATAAACTCCCTTTTCTTTTCATCCAAGTACCGAACCCCGAGATATTTCCTCTTGAAGGCATTCCTGAAAAACTCCCATGTGACATCCACCTCGGCCATACCGGAAATAACAGTGGTCCACCAAGTATAAGCGTCTCCCTGAAGCAATGAGACGATGCATCCCAACTTGCGGGCATCCGAACACTCCATCTGGCCCAAGATGCGAGTAGTGCTCTCAAGCCATCCTTCCGAACCCTCCGGAGACAACCCACGAAACTCAACTGCCCCCAAATTGCGAAGCCTATCTAGGGGTAATCCTGTCCCCGCACCTTGAGGTGGTGCTGCAGCTTACATACCGGCCAAAGCTGTCTGAAAAGCTCCGGCTATAGTCTGAATCAAATGAGCCACATCTGGCCCTGCCTGGCCTTGGCCCGCTTGAGCCCCATTACCTCCCACATTAGCCTCAGCCTAAGGCCCATTACCATCACCTCCGACATTCCCTCCATTACCACCGGGAGAATTAAGAGCAGGAGGCACATTCTCGGGTGCCTGGCCACCCGCCCTAGGCCGTCCCCTCGGTCTCACCATAGCAATTAATTTAATCTAAAACAACAAACACACAATAACAAAGAAATGTTAGGTTAGCAAAGGGGCAAAGGACTCCGGTTCTCAAGCTCTTTAAACCAAAACAATTTTTCCCTTTTTATTTTGACAACAACGCCTAGCAATGGGGACTCGAACCAACACTCAAACAGCAACAAGGTCACTATAGCATGCATTCATACACCGTGCTAGAGACAAAATTTAGACATACATGGCAAGACACTCATAATACCTTAACTCACCTCACTTACCTGCCCGAGGTCTCAGAAACCTCAGGCTTTGATACCAATAAATGTAGCCCCCTCGTCCCGGTCTGGCCGGATGACCGGCCCGAGTGGGCCACACGGGGAAAACCGAAGCGAAACCCGTTAAGGTTCCCCCTCGGTTAGCAACCCTATTTTTTTTCTTTTATTTTAATCTTGACTAGAGGCGTATTAAATCCTAAGTGACCACGACAGCGGAAAACATCCATAAGAGAAACACGTTCGGACCATAACCACACATTTCAGTCCATTTTATGCTTACAGGGCAGACCGTATCGATACACCACTCAAGGGTATCGATACGCCTGGACTTGGTCAACCCATACAGTCAACTCGAAGAAGACCGTATCGATACAGCCCTTGAGCGTATCGATATGCCCTCTTCAGTCAACATCTCGTGGTCAACGAGATAAACTCGTACCGATACACCCCAACACCGTATCGATACTCCAAAAACTCCCCAATTTCTCAGAATTCCAGTGACCAAAAACCGTATCGATACGCCCTCGCGTATCGATACGCCCAGCCAAAACTGAGCTCTGCAGGCAAGACCGTATCGATACGGCCCTTAGGCGTACCGATACGCCCTACTCTGCAATTCCACAATTTTGCACTAGGTGACCTCAACCACAACTCTAGATGCATTTTTGGACTTCCCTAAGCACATACAAACATACGTACATCAAACCACAATCGGGATTTAGCATGCGAGGCATTTAATCTAATGAAAATCATACAAATCAAGACTTCATGCAATTTCACAAGAAGGGGCATACTTAGTAAGCATAAGGCATCATACACTTGATAATGAAGCTTAAGGCATTCATAGGCCAACAACATACATATTTAGGCATGTTCACATAAGCAACATAACAAGCATAAACCGCAATCCATGAAACAAAATCATAACACAACCATGAGTTTAACATGCTCAACATAAATTCCTAAGGAGTTTGACACCAACTCCTAAACTCTATACCTCATTGTTTAGGCATTATTACAAAATGCAAACCATACTTGAACTAGCTTGAGAACTCCAAAAGCTCCTCCTTCGCCCGCTTGCCTCCCGAACTCTAACGATCTGCACGTTGGAAACAAAGAGAGCATAAGCCAACTAGCTTAGTGAGAGAGGCTCTACAATTCACAACATGCAGTTTTCCAAAACACGATTTATATGCAAGAAAGCAATGGATGCACGAAGGTCTATCTCAACCACAACACATGGTTTGCACAAGCACAACCAACATGCACGTACGGTGGGACTACACATCAATGTACTACCCTACTAGTCACTACTGGTGGGACTACACATCACCGTAGTTTAGACCACCATCATGTGAGGCACGAACTCAACTCGACTACACAATTAACAACTCATAATGCACTTAATGATCATGACATATAAGCATTCAACATATCACAACAACATGGGAGTAGAGGGGCTTACACATGGGTTTAGGTGACCCCTCAAGGTCCCACCCAAACCCCAAAAGGATCCATATCGAGCACAATGCATAAATCAACAATTCTACTCACTGTTGCTACCCAAGAGAAGATCGAAGACCAAGCTCAAGACTCCGAAATCCCTGGATTTGTCCCCGAAGCTTCGCCAACCAAATTTCTCGTTTCTAAACATTCCAACACCAAGCAAACAATCCCAAATCAGTCCATGTTCCAAAATAATCAACCTGGATTACATACCAAGCACAAGACATCAATTTTTCCATTGAAAACAAGCCCAAAATTCCAAATCCCGAGCAGCCCTTAAGCACCCCTTAAATCCATTGATTTCAACCCTCAAATTACTCCCTAAAGCCTCCAAAACTTCCCTTACATGTAGCCTATCCACCAGCCCTCTTATATTCACATAAAACACCCCCAAAACTCAACTTAAGACCTCCCCAAAACCCCATTTCGGGAATCACCCCGAACCTTGTAAAAATCATACCCATTGGACCCTTTTAGACTCAAAACAACTCATATAACATTAATAAATCAAAAACCTAAGTTAAGGATGTTAAAAATGACATTTTTAATCAAAATTTCAAAACACTCAAATTACTAAAATCATGAGTTTTCTAGAAAATAAAGGTATGTGCTAGTAGAGGATAATGAGAGCAAGTCAAAAACGATCTTACCTTTGAAAAACCTTCAAGAATGGGTGAGTTATGGAATGGAATAGTACTCCAAAGGGAGAGGAGTTTTTTTATCGTTGGTTTGATGGAGGGAGGAAGAAGATGAGTGGGTTTTTGATATTTTAATTCTTTTGTTTTAACCCAAAAGACCCATTTACCCTTAGTGAAAAGGGAAAATTCCAATAGCATGACATTTTGGGCTTGATTTAGCATAAGCCCAACATAAAAACCATTTGTTTGAAAATACGAGGCCCAAAGATTATTTTAATTATAAAACCGGACCTAGAAATAATATTAAATTATTATTTTCACCCGACCCCTAAACCGGGGTGTTACAAAATCAATGTGATTTGGCCAAGAGGGGGTGAATTGGATTTTTAAATTTGGAGGGAGCAAATTAGAAATTGAAAATTGAAAAATAAAGAACAAGTCAAATTATAGTGATTCAAACTTCTAACAAGGTCTACATTCAATACCTTAGTTCCCACTAAGGATTTTCAACAATCTCCACTAGATGTTCTTCTTATTTTCTAAGCTAAGGAGATAACCTTTACAATCGATCAATCTTACTACCCAAAGATTGACCCAAAAGACTCTCTTTACAAAGAAAAAATTTGGCAAATAGAAATATCTCTCACAAGACTGAAAATTTGCCCAATTACAATAAAAAACTCTCTCAAACTTGAACTAATGATATACAATAAGAATTACAACAAGTTGGGTACAAGATATAACTCTTATGAAGCACAAATGTTTGGGATATAGCTTGGATGTTGCAAGTAGGTTCAATAGTTGTTGCTGAGGATTTGGAGGCTTGTTTATATACCATTGCATTGATATCTAATCGTTCAGGTGGTTGAGATCATCAATTGAGCCGTTCGGCTTCATTTTTCCCGCAATAAATGCACTTTTACAACCTACCGTATCGGTACTCAAACAAGGGTATCGGTACAATCTCAAAACAAAAAGAGCCGCCGTGCACATTTAAGAGGGCGTATCAGTACGAGTATAGTGTAAAAGGAGGGGAATATCGATACTATAAAATCGTATCGATACGGATTTTGCTCACTGGAATCCCGAGAAAAACTCTAGCAAAAAGTGTATCGATACGCTATATGGGCGTATCAATATGGTCTGACGACCATTTGAAATTTGCTGAAATCATAACTGACAAGCAACGATCGAAAATTTTAAATGCAAAGATTAATCAAATCATATCAAACCGTATCAATACGGGGACGACCGTATCGGTGGGCTATGCCTTAAAATTAAGCCCAGATAAAATACCGTATCGGTACGCTTTTGTCGATTAAAATTTCAGAACCTAAAAACCGCATCGATACGGCTATAACGTATCGATACGCCTTAGCGTACAAGTTAGTTTTTGGCTGAAACACTTAGAAAATTTTTGCTTGAAGAAATTATTTGACTTATAATCATTTTGGTTCAAGTTTGCTTGTCAATTTGTGAGATTTTGAAACACTTAAAAATTTATTTACTTTTACAAAAAGGTCCTTAGACACTTTGTTATATCAAAATCAAATTAGGTTTTACAGAGTCATATATTAATTTTTTAAAGTGTTTAGTGTTTTCAAAGGATTTTATAGTTTTTAATTGATTTATTAGATTTTTTATGTTATTAGGCCTAGTTTTTGCGTATATTAAAATTATGTTTTATTGAATTTGTTCTAGTACCGAGAATATATAGGCATTTGTGTCAAATTTTTGAAAGATATATATATATATATATATATATATTACTATGTTGTTAAATTTTATATTTTTAATAAGAAAAGTAAAAAAAATATAATCTGACCAAACCGAATATTTCGGTTAACCTGTCAACCGGTTAATTGGTTTAGGGTTAAGAATTGAACAACCTGAATTTATCGATTATCCCAAATAATTTGTTAACGGTTAACCGAACCCGATTTTGTACACCCCTGATTATTACAAATATATCATTACTATTAAATAGCATATTAAAAAAATAATATAGTATATATATATATATATATATATATATATATTAATCTTTTAAACTTATACAGTCTATTAATTTGGTCAGTGGAAACAATTCAATAAATTTGATCATTCCTATTTGGTTAATATTTGATACACTACCATTGTAAAAAAAGTTTACACAAGCATGCTTATTTTAAAGCCTAAATCTAAAATTTAAATTTCTAACCTTAAAACCCTAACAATCTAACCATAAATCCTAAACACTGAATTCTAACTATGAATCTTAAATTTTAAATCATATAACCTAAACCCCTAACCTCTAAAGCCTAAATTAAAACCCTAAACCCCTAAATAATCCTGCTTGTGGAAACTATATTTTTCACCGCAGTGTATAGGATAATAATCCAATAAAAATAATATAGTCTGATATATATAGGGGTGTTCAAAAATACCCGGCCCGAACTACCCGACCCGCCGACCCATCTACCCGATTAAAAAAATAACGGGTATTTATATTAAAGCACCCGAATTTTTCGGACCAGGTAGTTGGGCCGGGTCAGGGCCGAAATTTTTTATAACCGGGTACCCGACCCGCTAATTTTAATGTTTATATATTTTATATTTTAAATTTTATTTTCATTTTATGTTTCTTATTATTTTTCTTTAAAATTAATTGTAAATCCCTTACTTCTTCTCATACTTGTATTATATACTTATAAGTTTACAATTTTTTAAACATATTTATATTAATTTGTCAATATGAGAGTCGAAAGAAAAATCAAGATCGAGATTAATATTTTTAATACCTTCTTTTGTCAATAAATTTTAATATATATACATATGTATATATATCTAAATATTTCTCTCTTAAAACTAACTTCAAATCAATAATTTTTATGTTTGAAATATATATCATGAAATATTATGTGTTTCCTATGTATTTTTTTAAGAAATAGATTTATATATATATATATATATATAAGTAAACCGGGTACCCAACTTTTACGGGTACCCAGTTCTTATGGGCCGGGTCACGGGCCGACTTTTAGGTACCCAAAAATTCCGGGTACCCGAAATTTAGAGTACCCGGATATGAACACCCACATATATATATATATATATATTAATCTTTTAAACTGATACAATCTATTAATTTTGTCTAAAGTAGAAACAATTCAATAAATTTGATCATTCCTATTTATAAGTTTCATAGTTCTAAACTTCATTCTTCTCCTAATTGTTTATTCTGCTCCCGTAAATGTTATATTACTTTTATGGTATAATAATTGCTTAACAATAATTTGTTGTTAGTTTGTGGCATGATGCATTTATCAAGCTAATGCTTTAATCCGATGAGCTCGCGACTTTGAAGTATCTAAAAAAAGTAAACCAATGGAATTTTAAATATGAAATGTTAAATTTATTTAATTGTTTTGAATTAGAAGAAAATTAATAGTATGTATAAGTTTAGAGATTAAAACTGTTGTTATATCTGGCCATTATATTTTTGTTTTAATTTTAACGATGAAGTGACATGTTTGTAATAATATTTTAATTGAGTGATATATTTGTAACTTTAAAAAAAATTATATGCTTGTTACCGAACCCATAATTAAGTTAACTTAGATGTAGTTTGCCTTATTTTTATAAACATCCACATATAATCTATTAACGGGTTAATTAAGATTAATTATGGGTTTATTATAAGGGTGTGTTTAATTCACAAAAAAGATGATTACCTCTTAGAATAAGATTACTGGAATGTAATATTACATGCCATATTACTTGAATGTTATATTCCCTTGTTTGGTTTATTTGACAAGTATGTAAGATGACAATATTTGGTTGGAGGAATATAATATTACTTAAATGTATATTTTACCAAATTATCCTTGTGATATATATTGGCAAAATAACATATTTACACTGGTGTAAATTGTAATTAAGTTTGAGAAAATATAAGATATTTACATCGGTGTAAATATGTTGAGATTATTATATTAGAGTTAAAGTTTTAAGGTTTAGGGTTTACGTATCAAACGATATTAATTTTTAAAACGAAGTTTAAAAAATACGATGAAAAATTATACTTTTTAATTTTTAGGGTTTAGGGTTTGTGCTTTAGGTTTTAGGGTTTACGTATCAAACGATATTAGTTTTTAAAAAGAAGTTTAAAAATACGATGAAAAACTATACTTTTTAATTTTTAGCGTTTAGGATTTAGGGTTTAGGGTTTACGTATCAAATGATATTAGTTTTTAAAAAATTCAAAAAATACGATGAAAATTTATACTTTTTAATTTTTAGGGTTTAGGGTTTATGTATCAAACGATATTAGTTTTTAAAAAGAAGTTTAAAAATACGATAAAAATTATACTTTTAAATTTTTTGGGTTTCGGGTTTAAGGTTTAAGGTGTAAGTATTAAACGATATTAATTTTTAAAAAGAAGTTTAAAAAATACGATAAAAATTATACTTTTTAATTTTTAGGGTTTATGTATCCAACAATATTAGTTTTTAAAAAGAAGTTTAAAAAATACGATGAAAAATTATACCTTTTAATTTTTAGGGTTTACGGTTCATATTTTAATATTGTAGAAAAAGACTAGGTTGAAATTTTCATATTTTATGAGTGTAAATTTGTCTAAAAGGGAAGGAATTGTCAAATACCAAAGAAATTGGAGAATATGATTCCTGGTATAAAGCTTAAAAAGCGAAACTGTTGATAATGTTGTATTACGCCCTAGTGGGAATCTTTAGAAATCAAACGCGAGTTTAAGATTCTGGAAAAGTTTATTACCCTGATAATCTTTTTTTCCGCGATCCAAACGCACCATAAGCGTATCGTAGTAACCCAATTTGATTTTTTTTTACAATATCGTGATTCAGGCCTAGTTGTTATTTTTGTTTTATTTCCCAAAACAATCGATAATTTGTATTTTCTAAAAAATAATTAAATAAGTAAAACTACTTAGAAAAGTAAATTACATATGAAAATAATTTTTTTAAATATTATAATTTGATTATATAGTGATATAAACTAATATATTCTTTATTCCCAACATTTTGAAAACGCATAAAAATTATTACAATAAAATAGTCGAATTCAAAACTCTTAGAGAGAACAACACATTTTTCAATAAGACAATAAATGATTTCATGAAGTGGATATTTTTTATAAATGAAATAACCGTGAATTTGAAAGTTAATTAATAAATATTTAAAATTTTATGTTAAACAACATGCATACCATTTAGTTTATTGAGTAAATTTTTTTATTGTCTTTACGGCTATTATGATTTTATCCTGATTAATCTGAACTGACCTGCATTGTACATCTGATTTTAGTGAATGAATTTTTCAACGGGTTTTATTTTTCATACACAAGACATCGAACACGGAACTTGCTTTAACGATATTAAATTGCTTACAAACTTAGACCAACTCTCATTGATTTATTGAGTAAATTTTTTTATGTATAAATAATATATATTTATATGTACATCATCAGAGTATTAAAAAATATATAAACAAATATTACCTTCTAATTACATTAGAACTATTTTAAAAAAATAATGCATAAAATTTAAAAAAATACTTTGATACACAAGCTTGTGTAAAATTTAAGTTGTGGTTTAGGGGGTTTAAATTGCAAGTGTAAAATTTAAAGTTTATTGTTAAATTTTAATGTTTAAAGCTTAAGTTTAGGGTGTTAGAGCTAAAAATTTAAATTTTAAATTTTATATCTCAAATATGAAGGGATGTGTAATTTTTTTTACAGTATCGTAATATAAAATTTATACATCAAATATTGTGTCTAAGGTTATGGTTGTCATTGTATTAAAATCTTTTCCTCACATCCGGTATACTATTTCCTAAACCCATTTCCTATTAGAAATTATTTAAACAGATTCAATATTATTTGACCCAACAAATTTTATATTTTGGTTTTTAATTTTAAACAAAAGCCAAACTTTTTAAAAGATTTTTGCCCTAATTTCCAAAAATGGCGGTCACTTGCCAAAAACGTAGTTCGTCCATGGTAAATACTTTCAATCTTGAATGAAAGAAGCCCAGTTTCAATCTGTTACAGACTAACGAACGCCGGCGCCATGGCATTATAACACCTCGAGAAATGGCAGCTATAAAGCTATATAATCCAAATCCGTACGTTTTATAACCTTTCTTCTTCCGTAAGACATTTTTTTAACACTCGAAAATTTCCCTCCAATCCCACAATCTTCTTGCCTTTTCACTTTCGATCCCTTATTTGAGTCTTTTTCATTGTGTTTTCCTCGTGTCTCCTCAGGAATTACAAAGGTTGGTCCTTCAGATCTTTGGTTTTCTGTAATTCCCAATGTTTATTTAGCTGCCGGGTTCGATATCTTTTCTGGGTTTTTAATTAAAATGGAAACTGTTAGCGTACGAATGAGATCAGATCATTTAGATAAAGAAGGATTCAAGGAAACCCATGAAGAGAAATTTGAGCTAGAATCATCCCATGATGTTAGTGATGGTAGCCACGAATTCCATTCGATGAATGCATTAGAGATCTTAAGAGAAACTGTTAGGATTTTACGGTACAATTTCCCCGGTTTTATGATCATTGCAGCTTTGTTAATTTGCCCAGTATCTGCTGTTTTTATGTCTAATTTGTTAGTTGATCATTCCGTTGTGAAGAGATTAACTGTTAGGCTTTTGTTAGTTGCCAAAACCTGTGGACTCCCATTGAGGCCTTTTATCAAACAGTCGTCGCATAGGTTTGCGGAGTCGGCTGTTTCATCGGCAATGTGCTTCCCTTTGTTCATTACATTGTCTTTGTTATCGAAGGCTGCGGTGGTTTATTGTGTAGACTGTACTTATTCCAGGAAATCAGCCGATGCTTTGAAGTTTTTCGGGATAATTCTGAAGTTTTGGAGGCGGCTAGTTTTCACATATGTGTGGATGTGTATGGTTATTGTTGCTTGTGTGACAACTTTCTTTGTTTTCCTTGTTGCGGCATGTAGCTTACTTTCTGTTATTGGCTTTACGCCTGATTTAATCGTGTATGCGGTGATACTGATGGGGCTAGTGTTCTCGGTTGTTTTTGCCTATGCAATTGTTGTCTGCAGTATCGGGATTGTAATCTGTGTGTTGGAGGAAGTTTCAGGACCACAGGCAATGCTTCGGGCCGGTGTTCTAATCAAAGGGCAGACTCAAGTTGGTCTTCTGATATTTCTCGGATCTACAATCGGTTTAGCAGTTGTGGAAGGGTTGTTTGAACATAGGGTAAAGGCATTGAGTTATGGAGATGGGTCTTCTAGGATCTGGGAAGGGCCGTTGTTGGTCATTATGTATTCATTCGTCGTGCTTGTCGACTCCATGATGAGTACTGTTTTCTACTTCAGTTGCAGATCCTACACTATGGAAAACTCGGACGGTGAATGTCAATCAATGTTGGAAACACCATAACCGCCTCTACTGGATCGTTTGCTGTTCAACGACATCATTATGTCCATTGTTATGTTATCGGCTAATATTTATCGAGTTCCTGACGAGAATACAGCCTACTCGGAGTACTGGTGAAGAGTATTTTGTTGTTGTTTATTAAAACTCCAGCAAGAAGGGTTTTGCAGCTCATGATATGCTAAAGATGATCTTCCAACTCTTCCAAAGACATGCATGGTTCCAGGTGCATAAAATTTCTTGTGGCCTACCAGCCATGGAATAAAACAATATAGATGATACAAATAATTTGATTCAATATAAATGCATTTTAACTATTCATCAATTGGTGTAAGATAGATTTTTTATTTATTTATTTAAATGGTTCCATATCAAGTTGTTGGACCTTTTCCATGTCCCTTTTTCTGTCCTACTTGCTTTTATTTTCTCCTAAATGATCCGGACTTTGAAGATGCATGATATATTGGACATTTGAATGAACTCTTGTACAAGTGTCAAATATGAGTATATGTCCGATATAAATATAATTAGATTTTACGTAAGTTATCTATGTATTTGAAGGATCTTTGGAAGTCATATCTCTATATTTATTATCTTATTCCATATTCATGTGTAGAATATAAATGCCAAATAATTTAATTTAAATGAAAATTCCGAACACCATAACTTTCTGGTTCACTTTTGAGTTCTCTGTAATATAACGGGTTAACGTGCAAAAGAGCCATGGAAAATTGAACTTTAAACTAAATGGTCGTATCAAAAGAATGAAGTTGGGTAAAGACTTGTAAGTCCCTAAGATTTTCTTTGCATAATGATTGTTAAGGAATTAAATTCAAGTTTGATATTAATCGAAATTTTAATATAAATTTTATTATTTTATATTTTTAATGAAAAATCTCCCGTACTCCGAATAACATAAAGACTCAAATTTTTTACTTTTCCTTTTTATCATTTTAAAATAAAAAACAAGAAAATATATTTTGTTGAAAAGATGACTTCAGATATCTGGCATATCCATAAATTTAAGAATAAGAGTTCAAAATATTTTTTTTTATATGAGTATGCAAAAGAAGTTTCTCTCTACACACTAAACAAAAATAATTTTTTTTTAAAAAATAACACTAAATTAAGCTTACTTTTTTTAAAAAATAAGAATGCGGATACTCCTTAATAGGATTGAGTGCATTCGCCCCTGTCAGATATAAACAATAAAACAAACATAAAATTCCAAATAATGTATTCTATATTTTTTAAATAGTCTAAAAGTGATTACAAGACAATATTTGTTCATACGTAAAAATTAATATACGAATTGATATTCTTAAATATAATCTATTCAATCGCTTTGCCCGCAAAGTATGTATATATTGTCAAAAAGTTAAAAATATATATGAATATATACTATTTTGTAATCACATTTAAACTATTAAAAAAACTATTAATTAATTTCCAGGTTTTTTTGTATATTAAGTACCATTTTTTTTCATTCAGCGTCAGAAAACTACATGAACCAATCGTGGTACGTGAAAAAAATTATGAGAGAATAATTTAAGTAAAATACAGCTTCTATTTTTAGTACGAAAACTGAAAAATAGAAACAGTTTTATTTTTATTTATTTATTTACATTGACTTTTCTATTACAACGAACTTTTCCCCAAACTATACCAGAAATTACAAGCCATAGAAATCAATTTTCCGATTATTTGGATAAATCGTTGAGCATGAACTCGGACACATCCTACGGAGAATCGACGGCGCGTGGAACGAGCGGGAAAGGGAGCTCGACATCGTCGACCGATAAGAAAAAAGAGAAAGCGAGAGTGAGCCGGACTTCGATGATCTTATGGCATGCTCATCAAAACGACATCGGCGCTGTCCGTAAGCTTCTAGAGGAAGACGAGTCTTTGGTCCACGCTAGGGACTACGACAACCGTACGCCTCTCCATGTCGCTTCACTCCACGGGTGGATCGACGTCGCCAAGTGCCTCCTTGAACATGGCGCCGATGTCAACGCTCAAGATCGCTGGAAGAATACGGTGCCACTTTATAGGCCCTTTTTTAAATTATCTAATTTGTTAACTGTTTCTACATATCTTTTTTTTTTGGATTTTACCAGAAGTTTGTTGAATTTATTGTTTGTTTGATGATGATAGCCTTTAGCTGATGCAGAAGGAGCTAAGAAACATACTATGATCGAGCTGTTAAAATCATATGGTGGATTATCTTACGTAAGTTCGAATTTTGATTTTCTGTTTTTCATTTTTCGTTACAGCAATCCTTAATGGCGGGATATGCACTCTGCTTTCGGCTCTTAATAATGCTTGTTAATTATCTCTTGTGATCTGATTCATTTTGATTTTGGAGCTAGCTAGAAATGTTTACTAGATAGAAACATTATTAAGATTTAATTATTGCAGGGCCAAAGTGGAAGCCATTTTGAACCAAAGCCAGTTCTGCCCCCTCTACCAAACAAGTGTGACTGGGAAATTGATCCTTCTGAGCTGGACTTCTCTAGTTCAAATATCATAGGAAAGGTGTGATTTCAATCTCTTAATATTTTGAACTTGCAGAGAACAGCTTGCTGGTCATGCATGCAAATTGTTTTAAGTACGAAATGACATAGAGAAATTTGGTTATTTCATTGTTGCATGATATATCTACTTTGATTTTAGGCTTTACCTGGTAAGAAGGATGGAAAATGAGAAACTGAGCAAATTTTTTCTTATGGTTTGGAATTCATAACCACCTTCTAAGTTTGTAGCTTAACCACTGGATGAAAACCTTTTCCGTCCTCCTTTCGCTCTTAACCAAGCAAAGCCTTAATTCTTATCAAAACTAAGATTTAGTGTCTTCTATCATTTTTAGGGTCAGAAGTGCATGTGATTGTTAGTTAAATCCGAGAGTGCTTATCATGGATGCAGGTGTGTGGTGTTTGCCAATAAAGAATATGATAAAGACCCTCTTATGGTAATCATCTCCCTGGAAAGATGGCAACAATTATCGAGATTTACTGTCTGAATTTGACAATCGTATTGGACAGTTACATTAAAATTGACCCTTTCATGAATAGTCTCTAGAAGAATGATCTCATCTCCCTATAAACAGAGATGGCTGAATGCATACGCCCTTTTCGGCTTATTAGAAAGATTTATTATATGCTCATATCTGAGGAAATGTTTCTTTGGGCTAATACAAGTTTGAACTAGCTATCAAACTTCTTTAAATTGTTGGTGCGTCCCTTTTATGTGTAAATTATTTATGTGCTTTTTCTGATTCTGTCCCTTTCTTCCAGGGGTCATTTGGTGAGATTTTAAAGGCCAGTTGGCGTGGAACCCCTGTAGCTGTCAAACGCATTCTTCCATCACTTTCAGATGATAAACTGGTTATGTAAGCCCACAATGTTATGAATGTATCCCTATTCTTCACTTTCCAAGTCCTTTCCCATGAAAGTTTATTTCTTTGATTTATGACCTATGCTGGAAAAGTGAAAATTATGTTCTCATTGACAATGAAAAAGAAACCAAAGGAAAGATAAACTGACTTGCATTAACCGATGAAGACATGAAACATTTTCTGTAATGGAAGTAATTAGCTTCAATTTGCGAAAGTCACTTCCACATTTTTGCCGGGTTAATCTGATGCTCGCTGTATCATGATTAATTTCCTATCTACCCTGATTTTTTACTGAATTTATAATGCGATTCTGTGTGTTTTCTGCTCTGTCGGTTCAGTCAGGATTTCCGGCATGAAGTGAAGGTGCTTGTAAAGCTCCGCCATCCTAATGTAGTTCAATTTCTTGGAGCTGTCACCGACAAGAAGCCTCTTATGTTGATTACTGAGTATTTAAGAGGGGTATGCGAATAGATATATGTTTCTCAATCCAACCTCTCTGTAGTTTATTCTATTTTGGAACTTCAATTTTACTTTAACTACCCTGTTTTATGTTATCATTGTGTGTAATTTACAGGGTGATCTTCACCAGCATCTCAAGGAAAAAGGTTCGCTTAGTGCATCAACAGCTATCAACTTTGCATTGGACATTGCAAGGTATACAAGAATGCTTCTATTTTAAGTTGTATAGTAGGTGCAGCTCTATGTCAATGTGTCCTGCTTTTGCATCCATGTAAAACTTGGAGAAAACGAGAGAAAATATAGAAGTATAGAACTATGTTGATTGGTGTTTGATACTCGTATTCGGTACAAGGATATGGGACATGATAAAATCTAACTATACTCATGTCTGATACACACTTATATTTAACACTCACACCCGAATTTGAGTAATATAGCTTAGAAATGTACCATAAATCACGTTTTTTTCAAGTAGAATAAAATCATTATTTTTCTTTGGATTTTAACAACTTCACGTCCTTTGGACAGGGAGTTACTCTGCAGAATATGCATTTGCTGTGTGATTGCATTTAATTTTCTCTCACATGTATGGCTATTTTGCTAATACGAATTTTATAAGTTGTGGACAGAGGTATGGCTTATCTTCACAATGAGCCCAATGTCATAATTCATCGAGATCTAAAACCAAGGCAAGTCAATTTCTATTTCAGTTTTGCTGTGCAAGTAGTCCTGGTTTTCTTCTACTAGTTATTGGTTCAAGGCTCTAAGCGAGCTTATGTTGTGGAAATTTGTTTTTAAATTTGGAATGCTTGATGAACTCAGCCTTCTTCTGAAAACACGAAAAATTACCCATTTCCTATGATTTCTTTTCCTTTTTCTTCCATGGTAGAAATTTTTGAAGCGCATCAACCTTTTCATGTTAAGAAATTCATTTCTTTTACTTTAGGAATGTGCTTTTGGTCAACACCAGTGCTGAACATTTGAAAGTTGGAGACTTTGGCCTGAGCAAGCTCATCAAGGTTCAACACTGTCATGATGTCTACAAGATGACTGGCGAAACAGGGAGTTGTAAGTATCTCTTTAGATTTCCTTTGAATAAGTTATGATCCTCCTCGGATTCTTAGGTTCTTTATCTGTATTTCGAATAGATCGTTATATGGCTCCTGAAGTTTTCAAGCACCGGAAATATGATAAAAAAGTTGATGTTTTCTCCTTCGCAATGATACTTTATGAGGTAATCTTCTTCCTCCCCGGAGACGATATCGATCATATACTATTCGAGACTAGTTCTAAACGTATGACGATGTTACTTGGAGCAGATGCTTGAAGGAGATCCACCATTCTCCAATTATGAGCCTTATGAAGCAGCCAAGTATGCCGCAGCAGGACACCGACCTCCTTTCCGTTCAAAATCATACACCCCTGAACTGAGAGAGTAAGCCATCACTTAAAGCTTTCTACTTTACTCGAAATTTCTGTGGTGGTTCGCGCTTCACCACATACATTATCTAACCATAGAGTTACTTGACAAACAATTAAAGTACTCAGCCTGAACAAGTGGCATTGCTAATTGTTTTATTCTTGAATCTTTTCTTAGCTTAACAGATAAATGTTGGGCTGCTGACATGAACCAAAGACCTTCTTTCTTGGATATTCTCAAGAGGCTTGAAAAGATCTAGGGAAAATGTACCCACAAAACATCATTGGCATACATTCAATACATAGCATTCAAGGTTCGATGAAATCGATGATGTACATTCCATGGTATGTATAAATAGATTCAGTAAGTACAGCTTGGGATATCAGTATACATCCGATATTTTTCGTATATTTACAAGATCATACTTTCATATCCAAATTCGAGCATGTTCGAGTATTTGTTAGACATAAGTATTTCATTAAAAATAAAGAGTATGAATACATAGGTAACAATAACAACTAGCAAGCTTGCCAATTTTTAGCCCCACTACCTCACTCTCTCCCTCCCCAAACTTCATCCATTATTAAAGGTAGCAACAAAGATCTATGTCAAAATATCTTGCACCAATACATGAAAAATGAAAAAAAACTATGGACTTACAAGTTCAAATGAGCTTCTTCTTCTCGAAGAAGGATTTCAAGTGCCAAAATTGTAGTCCGGCTACCGATAGGCAAAGGAAAAGCGAGAGGAACGACAGCCAGAACATTTTGGAGGTCGTAGCTTTGTTCAGCTCCTGCATTTCTTCTTCTCTGGAAATCAACAATCATATGCAGAACCCAAAATAGCGAGTGAGTGAGTGAAGAAATAAGATTTCTTCAAGAGGATGAACTATGTTGCAACAACTGACAAGATGTTTTGCTCACCTTGCCCGCAAATAAAACATTTCCTCGTGAATGGACTGCACGGTATCAAACAGATTCTTCAGCTCCAGTTCCATTGCCTGGTATTTACAATAGAAGTGGAAAAAAAATACTATAAGTTTTTTCTTTTCTTCGTCTAGCATTCGAATAAGAGATAAAAACTAGTACTTTTATTCAAATAGTATAATCCCACAATCGATATCCAGTTCAGGGTAGGCATCTTAAACTATATTCTCCACGCAACAGCTGCAAATATGAACATGCAAGAGATTGTGTGCATCTACTTTACAGAAACCAATCCGTATCTCCAAATATTAAGCCAAAAACAGTGAAAATTTCATAAACAGCATAGAGATTGGCCTAGTGAACTTCATAATCAGCATCTAATGCTAACCGAAGATTGGCAGTCTGATGAAATATCGAAGATAAACAAATCTTGACCATGGAGCAAAAGCAGTAATTTTCCGTAAGACAGCAAGATGACTCTAATGAAGGATTATAATCTTATGGAAAGCTAAACCCTAAACTAAAAACAACAATTTAATGAAAAATTGGATTATTTTTTCCGGGATTGTAATACTTACATCGACTTGGCCTTTCTTGGCAACGTTAGTCCAATCCTTAGTGTGGACACCAGTCCTCCAATCAAAATCAACGGTCACCGTGATCTGCGGGGAATGCTCCGGCACCCAAAAACAAGCCGTGTAATCTCCTTGCTCCGCCGCCGTGAATGCAAACTGTCCACTCTCCACCTTTTCCGCGGAGTGAAAATTGTTCCCGTACGACGACGTTACCTGCAACAAATAATATACAGCTAAAACTTAATTATTGCTCTCAGAATTCGAAGTCCAAAAAAAAAAGATTAGTTTTTTTTAATAAAAAAATACCCTGACGGAGAGCTTGTGAGAATCAGGCAAGGGGTGATCTTCGTTGGGTTTAACAACGTGGTACTTTCCGACAGTCATTGAATTGCTTTTGATGTCTTCGGCGATGCATTTGGTTTGACTCGATTGCAGCTCGAACCGTAAAGATTCCGATGCAGGGGATAAAATCCCGACCAACAGAACCAGGACCAGAACCGATCGGAGAATCATGGTCAACGGCGTAGCTTCGATTCGACAAACGGAGAAAGCAAATCAGTGGATGCAAGAAGAAGAAGAAGAAGAGATCGGGAAAATTAAAATAAAAAATCGAGAAAATAATAAATAAGAGATCAAAGTTAGAAATGCAACGTGGTGGGATAGGATTGGAACAGACACGTAAAGTGTGAATACTTTTAGATACGCTTAGGCAGTTTGGCTTAGCTTTGTCCTAAAATCCCAGATCTGTCTTAACATTGAATACGCGGGGCACGTTTTATTACATATCATATCACTGCTCTCTTTAAATTGAGCTTAGTTCGGTTCGACTAGTATATTTAGGATACAATATAGGATATGAAAAATATATTCGAATATATTTAAGCGTTTAATATTCTTCAGTTTTTTATCATAAATATTCTTCTGTTTATGAATTAAAAATGTCTAGATAATAATATAGATAATATATCAAACTAAAGTGAAAATTTCAAAAATTAAAATTTAGTCCCCTATGATTTAATTTTACAACATTAAATTGCTAGGTTTGAATAAAATGATTTTAATCGACGTCGGAGTTAGTCCAAATCTAAATTTTAATAGTAAAACTAATAATTCCATAAATTTAATAATGAAATATAAAGATATTAATATAATTTTATCTGCATGTTCGTTATTTAGAAAAAGAAAAGCCACTTATGAGATAAAAACCAGCTGAAATCACAACCAAATTAACAATAGATAGAGAGTTGAGCAGCATGCATATGAAATCAATCAAGTCCATCTGTTATTGATCCTAGCCATGAGTCCATGCTTCATGTGCAAGACAACGCTATTCTTGGGCTCAGCAGGGTGATCCTTCAGTATCTCAATGTTGCTGTGGATCATCGTTGCCGATGTTGCCTTCATCATCATAAAAGCTAATTCCTTAGACAAATCCTTGTCCCATGCAGGCACGCGGCACACGTTTAACCTCTCTGTGCTCAGTGATCCATCTCTCCGACTTGAATTCATGGCAATCATCTCCCCAAGCTGATCTCATCCTTCCCATCATTTGTGCTGTGATCATGACATCCGTGTCACGATCGATTATATGGCTGCTCAGGAGTGTGTCGGCTTCAACAGCTGTCAGTATTCACGACAGTACTGGCCCTGGTGGGTACAGTCGATGTTTCGCATAATGCTGCATGATTTTAGCTTCAACGGAAGGATGCTTGGCGACACTAGAGAAGAACCAGGTGAGAACTGAACTAGTTGTGTCTTGTGCAGCAAATATGAGACTGCCAGCATTGCCTTTCAAGCCTTTACGAGTAGCAGCTGAGCTAAAGGTCGGGTTATAAAAAGCTTGGTAATTGAAGCCATCCTCATCTTTCTTAGATATGCAATCTGCAAAGACACGATTAATGGTTTCCCAAGCACGTTTAAGTTTCTTCTCTATGCCGATTCCCAGCCACCTATGTAACTTCCACAAACTACGGGGAATTAGAAAACGAGTAAAAGCCGCTTCACAGACATCTTCTAAAGCCTGAAAGATCTGAGATTTGATGCCCAGAGAGTTGCAATTGTAGCCGATGGACATAATCCAAGTGATGTCGAGGATGTGTTTTTGGAACAAATCTTGAAGGTCGACAACTAAATCATGTTCAGAGACATGTGGAAGGACAAGGGTGAGCCCTGTCTTGTATTCTGTCCCAAACAATCTTTGTCATTGCCTCATGGAATTTGTGGCGACTAAGGAGACAGCATACAAGTTTTCTTTCATGCCCCCACTCTTCCAGATCAGCACTGAAAAGGGCGTCTCCTAAAACATCCATATGCTCCTTCCATTTCAACCCTTTGGGATAATTCGCAAAGTTTATGCTTCGTTCCAGGATTTCATCCGTAACATAAATTACTATGTACTAACTACTAACATTCCACATATATAATAGAAGACAGGGTACTTCTCATACTAGAGTTCTGCATACCGACAAGGAGTGTCATATTCGTACTAACAGCCACCATTACCATCATATATTGCCGGATGCAACCATACATTAACTGATCTTCAACTTTAACCAAATCCTCAATTATTTTCATAATCGTCTAAGAATTTTCCCTTGTCGTTATTAGCATAGGCAGATTGTGGATTCAAGTCCAATGGTAGAGTGTTGAAAAATCAACTCACTCAGGCAATATCCCATTATCGACCATGGTCCTTCTTTTAGAGCTTTGTGCATCATACTCGGGTTCGCAAATGTTCGATCACTGGCTTACATTGTATCCAATCAATAAAATAACTGAGGGAAACATAAAACCTACCAATGTAATATGCGCACACCGTGGGTCTTTTGTCTTGTGTTGCAGACTGAGAGCAGAATGAAACAGCTGGAGATTTAAGTGCTACAATAAGCAAAACTTGAATTAGAATGCATTTGAATAAACAAGACCAATGGAATTATTTCCTTGTAACACCTCCATATGAGGATTTACTCGGAAAACATTAAAAAACACTTATTCAGTTCTCGAAAGGTTGATTAAAATCAGGCTCATTAACTTTCTTTTAACTGAAGAATGGGATAAAGCACGTACCTTATAGTCGATAATTGTTTGAGTGTTCTTGGAGAGCTACGAAAGAGTCATCGGCTATTTAGAGTATGAAGAAAGATTGTTGTTTCAAACAATTCAGGGTCAAAACATGAATCAACCAGTGACTAAAATCAACAAGGTTATAGCCTGCAGTGTTCGTGGAAAGCTATTTACGAGTCATTTGCTCAGATTGTTCATTCAAACAATTCCGGGTCAAAACTTGAAACAACCTGTGACTAAAATCAACAAGGCCTCGAGTGTTCTTGGAACGCAATAAAAGAGCCATTGGCTGCCAGAACATGTAGAAAGATCATTCTTTCAAGCAATTCATGGTGCAAAAATTGAAACAGCCAGTGAATAATCAGCAACCACAAAGATCATTTCTAACATTAGAATTTCAAAGTTATAAATCACATAAACCAATCATGTCTAAAGTTCTACTAGCAATGTTAAAAGTAATCTAAACAAACAGACAATTCATAGACAAAAATGTTTGTTTTAGTGACTAATCACCATCATTATTTTACATTTCTCGTGAATTTTCAACCTTTCCTCTATTTCAACATTCTTTTAAAAAAAACAGTACCCAAAAAAGTACCATCCTTTTGCCATAAAAATGGCTCAATTCATGAATTCACCACTAAAATCAATTAAAATTCAAAACCCCAAACGGGGAGGGGAAATAATGAAAGCAGACACCTCAATTTTTCTCCAAATCCTTCTTGGATTCCAAATTTTGCCCAGACTCTTCTTTAGCTGCCTTTTCCTTTTCCAACTCCCTAATGGCTTCTTCATGGGCAGCCTTCTCGGCTCTCAATATCGGCTCATAGTAATCGGCGTGATCCTCCATGCATCTCCTCAAAGCAGCCGTTACTTCCATGCATTTGGCGGCGATATCGTCGTTGTTCTTCTCGGCTTCGTCCACGCAATTTTCCCAAGCCACGAAGCTTTCCTTGCAGCCGCCGGCTTTCATGAACAAGCAAAACCCACACTCTCCTTCTTCTTCTTCTTCCCCTCCTGAATTCGATGAATCGCCGTCGGGTCGATCAGGCTCTGGGTCAACCGGGTTGTGGTCTCGGGTTGAAGGGTCTGTTGGGGCTTGGGGATCCGAGGATTCCAGATTTGGAGACGACATTGAAGGATTCGGTGAGTTGGAATCGGATCAAATTGCTGAGTTAAAGAGTTTGTTTGAATCGCTAAGGGTTCGCTGTTGAAAGAAGGCAGATTCGTTTAAAACCTCCTAAAACCCTTTGAAATTTTCTTTTCTTCTTATATTGTTTTGTTGACTTAATTCAACAACCAACCCTCAAACTATACTTTTGACATATTTCAGCCTTATTGTTTTATAAACTCCATTTTTAACCATCCAAGTTTTAATATATTTTGTTTTGGTCACTTAATTATAAAAAAAATCTCAATTTATCGTCAAACTTTCGAGATTTATTTTTTAAAGCTCTCCATCATTAATTATTTAACACTGTTATGCTAAGGCATCTTTATGTTAAATTAGCATTTCTGTTAAAAGGCATTAGTGACAAAAACCCTTTTCTGTATTATAGCAAAGAAAATAACAGAAACAATAGCTTTCCATGAACTGGATTCGGATCGGGTTGAACTTGGTTTCGGTTTCAGGTTCGGGTTCACCTTGCCTGGTTCTAAGAAATCCCCCTGGACGCAGATGTCGAAGGTGCTTAAAGCTTAATCATCCTTGCTTGATTCCTCTACATCCTCATCATCATCATAATTGAAAGGAAGTGGAACCGATTTGAATGCTCGATACATGCCGACGTTGTTCAAGTGTTCATTCTCCAACCTAAATGGTTCGAACACAAAGGATTTTCAGACATGATGACAAGTAGTTTTCAGACAATGGTAAAGGATGTAAGAAACTAGACTGGTTCCTGTACCTGAAGAAGCTCCAGATGCCACGACGAATGATTTCCAGACAAGAAACAACAGTTGTAATTGCCATCCTATGAAGTGAATGCAGGTTAAATTCGAATACCAATTGCATCCAACTAACTCTTAACACGATATCCAGGGCCTGTTATGAACCAAAAACATGCAGTTATTAGTATCACCATCGATCGAAGTTGTTCGATGATAAGATCGATATTAGTATTACCATTGCTGCAAAGTATACACTTTTGTATGGAACTAGAAGTTTATCTCTCAGGTAAGGATTCTTCGAATGCCTCCGTAAAAGTCCCCAGTCCACGACGATATCCCAATACGTACTGGTTACGATTGCAACAGCTGAGCTTACCAGGGCCAACACCATCCAAACCATTCCCTTCTTTAGTTCAAAAATACCTCTAATGATAACTGCAACAATAGTCAAGATGTAGTTTATACTATTGTATCCATGCATTGCTTCTTTTTCCTCGAACCAGCGTCGAATGCTCTACAAAAATGACCGGTGAATGAATCCGTTTGTAAGAATGTTTCGAACAAGAGGGAAAAAAATGGAATAATACCTGCAAAAAACGGAGCCAGTATGGTATCACTGCAATGACGAAGTAAAGAGCATTGTAAACACCGTGGCCGTGGCATTTGCTTTGTCGTTGGGAGCGTTCTCCTAAACCGTAGTAGCAAATATAAAGGTCCAGACTCCTTATAGCTTGGATCTGAGATGAGAAGATTGGAAACATTATCGAAACTATGCATATTCGTTTATACTTCGATTGAATTCGTAAGTACAACAAGAAACCTGGCTGGTAAGATGATCCGCCAAGAAGAAATCAGGAAGTGTAACCTGCAGGGAGATGAACAAAATTGAGATCCAAGACTATTTCATTTGCCATATCCCCATATCCAAATAATATTACTTAGATTTTTTACCCTGTAAAGTGGTGCGCAGAGGCAGCGGAACAAGGATTTAATAAAGAAGAATCGAGTCGAGCGATATGCGATGTTGAAAGGACAAAACAGTATGATCAGAACAATCTGCAATGCAGGAGAGAAATCAGGGGATGTATCTTTAAGCAAGTATAATGAGTCACTTCTTAATACAACACACACACATATATATATAGTTCTAAAATCTTACTGCAACTAAGCCCAGAGGGAAAAGTCCAGTTAATGTCTTCAAATTCTGAGTTTTGGAGCCCAAATCTAAGTACAAGTTTCCCAGGAAACAACTTAATGCAAGTACTGCAAGACCTGTACCGAGGAGGATCACTTCTCGATAGCTTAGCTCGGTTCCCCGCTTCAAACCGAAGATAAATGGATAGTTGATTCGATAACGTTTCCAAAAGTATATGTCTGCAGCATATGTGAGCATCTGCAGGACAATATATCCAAAAAAACTGCAAACATATTCAAGTAATGAGCATATAAGATGGGAGTAAAGTAGTCAAAATGCTAGAATGAATTTGAATATTCGGAAAAAAAATTCTTTATTTGCCTGTAAAGTGGGAAAATGTTAACCATGTAGGAGGCACCCTGCTCCTTCTCCATTAGCTTCTTCGTTTCAATTCTCAAAACCACAGCAATGAGCAATGCAATTGAAAAACCGGAGAAACAACCTGAAGACGATGAGATGACAACGATTAACAGATCAAGGCTTTAAATTCAAAAGAGATTCTTAAATTTTACTAATCAAGCAATGAGTGAAGCTGACACTTACCACACCAGAATGTTACACTGTGCTTCTCTTTCTTAGTTATTGGTCTCAACGATTTCATGCCTTCTTGTATATCTGAATTCGAAAAATGCTTGATGAAGGTAGCTTCAACCTTCTCCAAGAGATTATTCACCTAAAATAGAACAATTCTGGCGTTTTAGCAGGAAAATTAACTGTGGTAATGATCAATAAAATAAAATATGTCAGTAAGGTAACCGAGACTAAACCTCGTCGCAACTGCCGATATAAGAGTTGTCGATTTTTTTCATGTATAATCTTGCTTTCCTTCTTGATGTAATCTGCATCAGTGGAATCAATTTGAACTCCAAACTCTCTAAGCTTCTAAATGTAACCTGGATATTAATGGAAACATTTGATTGCTAACCTTTTGGTATGATTTTATGATCTTGGATAATGCTGAGAGATTCATGAAACTGATTTGGCCATATGAAATACACAAGTCAATAACATACATACATACATACATACATACATACATACATACATACATACATACATACATACATACATACATACATACATACATACATACATACATACATACATACATACATACATACATACATACATACATACATACATACATACATACATTAAGAGATGGTTAAGTTGTTTATCACCTGTATTGCTTTAGATGCCGAAGTTTCTGATAGAACTCGATAAACACGACTCTCAGCTTTCCTTCGGCTTTCTTCAGTTCGTCCTTCTTGAAACACAACTCACCATCTTTGGAATCCTTGAAAACACCTTTTATGGTTTCTAGAGGAGACTCAAAGGTATTATTGATCTTCACTTTCTCAAGAATTTCCAGGGGATCATCTTGTTGGCTGGCAGAGCTTTTGCATACATCCTGGCAACCATTACTCTGCTCGACCGTATCGATTTCCGAGGCGGTAGCGGATTCATCATCTTGATTTATCCCATCGAGAATAACATCCATGGTTTCACTTCCTGCGAATTCGGATTGAGATTGTAATAGTTCATTCGAATTTCGAGTACTATAAGAAGATTATCATCTGATGCATACCACTAAGAGAGTTGGAAGATACTTCTAGCGGACTTTGTGTACTCATTTCCACTTCAGATATTGCATCCATACCTTTAGCATACAGTAAAATACATAAGGATCATTAATCATTAGCCTCTCTGCAAATAACTACATGATACTGATTACAATACTTACCCTGCTCGGTCTCTCGCAACGGCATTGCAGACCGCTGTCGACTCGAACTCGAACCGTTACCGAAAGACCGTTTTACCTTGATCCGCAAGGCAATCAAGGCGTCGAGTTGTTTATTCAGCGAAGCCGATTCATCCATCACTGCATCTATCTGTTCCTTGTAAAATGTATTGACCTTGTTTAGTTCTTCATCAAGTCTCCTAAAGAATTCAACCTCCATCTCTCTTCCTTCGCCCGTCACTTGGTTCTCGACGTCTCCGTTGTCCTTGGGATGCGGATGTAGACCGCTGAGAGTTCGATGCAGAGATAACTTCTTCTCCAAGGATCTCATGGGGGTTTCGTGGCGCTTACTCAGCCTGTAATGCAAAATCTGTCGTAAAATATGCTTGAGGCCATCGTAATCCACATAGGCTTCTATCCACTCAGGCACCATTTGCCTCTTGAAATCTTTGCTGAATTTCATCTTTTATGTTGCAGAAATGGCGCCAATGCTCGCTGGAATCAACAATGGCTGGTAATAAGATATATGTTGCAAAGGTCGGTTTCTTCTCTGAAGCACTGAAAATGATGAGGAGAGGCTTGAGCTGTCACCTAATTTGATGTCACTGCTTGTTATTGTAGCAACATATTCAGCTCTTGACATGTGACAAGAAATCAAGAACATTTTCATGGACCAATAAATAGATTTTGTTTTACTTGTTTTTCTGACTTCATCGGTCACCTTTTTCAACCTTACTGGATAGTGAAGATATGTATATGGTGAGGTGGAACATTTGGGGGCAACACGTGTCTTCACCATAGGCGACAAAGGTGATGATGTGCTAATATTTTAGCTGCATTTCATGACAGTGAATCCGGCGCTGATTGGATTATTAGTATTGTTCGATGAATTCCAGATTCCTATCGGTTGGTTTTCTTTTTTCTGCTGATATGATTATCATCAGTTGCCTCAGCTAAAGATATCAGTTTGAAGAAAACCTACCTGAAGAGGAATTTCTCATCACTAGATCTGTTACTGACATAAAAAAATTTGCGTCTGTTCTTAATTTATATGTACTAATAGCATAATTATAAAATAAAAATGTTCGTATTTGACAAATAAAAACGTATTAAATGGTTATCTACATTTAACATCATCTGAGTTGAACATTAGCCTTATCATATTCTTATCATGCATTGATGGTAGGTATATATATATAATAATAATATAAAAATTATTGATATTAATTAGGTTATATATTTATTTTGATGTCTAATTTTAATTTATTTTAATTTTGTCTCTTATTTTTTTATTACTAATAATACTCTATTTTTCTTTAAGTTCGATTTCTGACCTCCTTCATGTATATAAGCAAATTATACTTAATCTGCATGTGGGAGCTCCATATGGTATAGGCGTATAGCCGTGTTGATATTCACCATTTTAATCGTCCAATTATGATATTTTTAATTTTACATAAATTGATTCTCACTAAACTTAGGAAAACATTCGGTTAATTGATTGATATATCTTTCTAACAATTAATTCGCAAAACCATAAATAAGATGAAAAAAATAAAGTTAATTGTGTCATATGTCCCTATGTTTTAATTTTTATTTAAAATTAGTCCTTGAAATTTTAAATATTTCAATTTCATCTTCAAATTATGACACACATTTTAAATTATTCTCTAAATTTTTTAATGTTTTAGTTTCATCCCAAAACTATGATTCTCAATCTAGATTAGTCCTCAAACTTTTCAACTTTTTAATTTCATCCGCAAATGATCATTTATATCGCATCATATTATTACATAATACACATCATGTTTACATGACATTGAACAATTTTTATAACGGTTTTACTAACATGGAATTGATTAGCATATATTGTTAATTTGGGGGTGAAATTAGGATGTTCAAAATTTTGGGATTAATTTAGAATGGGAGTTATAGTTTGAGGGTAAAATTGAAACATTCAAAAGTTTGAGGACTAATTTAGAATGAAAGTCATTATTTGAAGATAAAATTGATACATTCATAAGCTTAAGGATTAATTTAGAATGAGAATAATAGTTTATGGATGTGTTTTGCAATTAACTGAAAAAATAACAGTAACCATGCATGGCAATAGATGTGTTGATCTGCTAGGAGCATAACCTTGGACCAACGGTTGCGTGGGCGGCGATCTGCTCCACCTTGAATCACGGCAATGGCGTGGCAGAACTGTAAAAACCACGTTCTTCGCTTCACCTTTTATTATGCACAAAATCCAATAAAAAAGATTCCAGCAGTAAAATTCCAAATTCAGAGATAATTTATAGTAATATTTTGTTTCCATTTTCTCCCCCAACGTTTTGAATGGATCTAAATTTGCATAGGAGACGATCGCTGTTTTCTTCATGGTCATCACCACGGTCTTCTTCTCCTCCCAAAAGTTCACGATTCCACGCCATGCGATTCTCCAAGACCTTCCTTCTGCCTCTCTCCGTTCTCATCGTGCTCACGCTGATCCTCCGCCACAAACCCTCCGATCGCTTGACGGGCTTCGCCGACGGTATCAACAATGTTACTACGCCCCCATTAGTAGGTACACATCGAATTTCAAAACATTTTAATTGAATCTCAAAGTAGTAACATTAGCTTTGAGCAGTGAAATGCTAATTCAAATATGAGGAGAAGCATATTCAAACATGTTGATCGAATTACAAATACTTGTATATGAACGGCTTGAATATGATGAGATTTTATTGCAATTGCGTGTTTTTTTTAACTAGTTATATCCAAATTGTCCAATTAAGAATAGTTTGAAGTACATGAATCTTAATGATAGTTTGGTGAAATTAACCAAACAATATAAGCAAAACTGTTTGATAAATTGGAGGTATTCTGGGTTACATGTGAATCTCAGTTTTTGTATCCGTTTTCAATTCTTTGGTTCAGAGGTTGATGTCTCTCAACACATTGAAATTCCTAAAGATCCACTGTTTGGTGGACTTCTTGCTGATGGGTTCGACGAACAGTCTTGTTTAAGTCGATACGAGTCGGTTTTATATCGGAAAACTTCAGCCTATAAGCCATCTCCATACCTTGTTTCCAAGCTTAGACAATACGAGGATCTCCATAAACGTTGTGGACCCAACACTCAGTCCTACAATGAAGCAGTGAAACAACTCAAGTCCGGTCGTAATGTCGGCACGGCAGACTGTAAATATGTTGTCTGGGTATGTTACAGTGGGTTGGGGAACAGAATATTGACTCTGGCTTCAGTGTTTCTCTATGCTCTTTTAACTGAACGAGTGTTGCTTGTTGACCGTGGGAAGGATATGGCCGGTTTGTTCTGCGAGCCATTTCCGGAGAGATCATGGTTTTTGCCTATGAATTTCCCTATGATTAAAAAGTTTGAGGGCTTTGATCAAAAGTCTCGTGAATCATATGGGAACTTGCTTAAGAATAACAAGATTAGTGCTTCGATGAGATCACTGCCATCATATATGTATCTCCATTTGACTCATGATTATGATGATTATGATAAGATGTTTTTCTGTGATGAAGATCAAGCTCTTTTGAACAAGTTCTCTTGGTTGATTGTTAAAACAGATAATTACTTTGTCCCGTCTCTGTTTTTGATGCCGTCGTTCGAGGACGAACTGAACAAGATGTTTCCCAACAAGGTCACCATATTTCATCACTTGGGAAGGTATCTTTTTCACCCTTCAAATCATGTGTGGGGACTAATCACAAGGTACTATAAAGCATACTTGTCCAAGGCAGATGAGAGGCTTGGCATCCAAGTAAGGATTTTCGATAAAGGACCCGCCCCGTTCCAATACGTGAAGGATCAAATTTCAGCTTGTACTATTGGGGAGAAATTGTTGCCTAAAGTTGATGTAAGTGGATTCACAGTGAATCCATCAAAAAAACCCAAAGTGAAAGCTGTTTTGATGACCTCCCTGGTTTATGGTTACTATGAGAACATGAGGAACATTTATTGGGAACACCCTACGATGACCGGCGAAATAATCGGGGTTCATCAACCGAGTCACGAAGAGCAGCAGCAGAGTGAGAAGCCATTGCACAACATGAAGGCATTGGCAGAAATGTATCTGCTGAGTTTGACTGATGTGTTGGTCACAAGTGCTTGGTCTACATTCGGGTACGTAGCTCAGGGTCTTGGAGGTTTGAGGCCATGGATCCTTTACAAGTCTGAAAATCAAACAACCCCAAATCCGCCTTGTGTTCGTGCCATGTCGATGGAGCCTTGTTTCCATGCTCCGCCGTTCTACGACTGCAAAGCTAAGAAAGGTATCGATACAGGTAAAGTCGTTCCACATGTGAGACATTGTGAAGATATTAGTTGGGGACTTAAGGTAGTAGATAGCCATACAGAGAATTAAACTTCACCTAATTTTCTTCAGAAAGTACATTCTGTTTTAATTACTTGTTCAAAAACATACTTTAGATGAATATTTTGAGGTGTTTAGCAGGCTTGACAGTCAGTCAAGATGGAAGGCATTGGACTAGAATTGAAGTGGAGCATTGTTTAAACATATTTTCTTTTGAACTTTATATATTTTTTTGAAACAAAAGTTTTAAAATCACATTCACCATATACTTTTTGTTCAACAACATTAATTATCTGCAATTGTTGCAGCTTTAGAGGAGGTACCTTTGACATTGCAGAACAAAAGCTTCGTCCTTTCCTCACTGTTGTTCTCTCTAACTACTTTCTGCTCAATTTCAGTATTCGCTGTTAAATGTTTTTACAATCATAGGCCCACATGCATGCATTTGCTTTAACAATCACAGGCCTACATGCATGCTTATGTTTTTACAATCATAGACCTACATGCATGCATATGTTTTTGCAATCATAGACCTACATGCATGCATTATGCATATGCTTTTATCTTTTACCTTCACTTATTAACTCATAAAACATAAATTCTCAACTTATGTGTTTATAAATTGATATTAGATTTCGACCCTTCAGTAATCATAAAAGTTCTCATTAAGTTTGGAGTCGAAACTCTACTTTAGAATTTATCCAAAAAGACTATTTTAAAACATTTTATTTTCTTTAATTAATTAAGTGATAAGAAGTTAGATGTCTTTTTAAGTAAGGTTCATTGGAAAAAAAACTTGTCCTCTGTTTAAGAATCTAATCTAGTTTAACTTTAAGTATAGTTTTTTTCTTAACTCTTTGATAACGCACACATTTTATAGACAAAACTGCTCGTATTCCGGTCTCCTAACATGAATATAATCATTTTTTCACTGAAACCACTCATTGAATTCAACTTTAAATATAGTTGAATATATGATTATCGGACACCAACATCTCAACTTTATGTTGAAGGGTGAAGATATATATATATATATGTTGAGCGTTGATGATATTAAAATGATGAAGAAATGAAATATGAAAGAGGAGGGGGGGCCAAGCCCTGACGTGTACTGTTAACTTTGCATCGCTTTAAGTTGCATTTACAATGCACCAGAAACTGTCCACCACCATAAAAACGTGTGTCTCTGAATAATTGTTGCATGGAGTGATAGATTCTTTCCAAATTGTTACGTTATAACATCATTTCCACCATATTATTTATTCCAAAAATACATCAATAAATCCTCTTGTAATACTCAGACGTTCTTTTCGAGTTCATAGTTAATCTAACTAGAATATTTTGTTAGCCTCTTTAGTAGTTGTCTTATGACAAAATTCATTATGCTTAGTACGTTCTTTTTAAATTTAAAAGATAACGAATTTCTTATCACTCGACAATAAAAGAAGAAAATATAGCACAATGCATAATTATAATTTACTTTTACGACATTAATCTTCCATTACATTTCCCGCGGTCCAGATTCTTTGATATACATAATTCCCTAATGCTTGATGGTTTTGTTAAATGGATATGGAGTCCTCAATCTAGATTGGGTAGTCAAAATCATGCACGGAAATATCTGAGAATCCCTCTACGATGTAGCGATCCATTGCTGGACCAGTCCAATGATACATAGAATCATGCAAAGGCGTCGAGTTATCAAATCTTTCATTCAATTCCGGTACCTGGTACTTTGATCCATCGTATTCCAACATTAGCTCATCTTCAACAATTCTTCCAACCGATGTAATTGAACCAGCTTCGGCTACACCCGACGAGCTCTGATTCGACCCGAATATAACAGGGTTCGAGATGTTGGTGGTGGAGGAGGTGGCGAACATGCCGATAACCACGCTTTGCCATGCTTTGAGAACGTCAAGGCACTCGGATTTATTAGTCGATGGTGCCGAGCCTTTGTTGCTGCTGCTGCTTTTCTGGTGTGGGGAAGGGTTTGAAGATGAAACCATTTTCCTTGACTCTTTAACCAACCTGGCTTCGGCTTCGAGCCGAGCACTCTCCCACTGAGCCATGTGGTTCAGTGTGCCGGTGGCGGAGCCAATGAGAGGGTTCGATTTGGGTTTGTGTGTGGTGGGGTCGATCCCCATCCTGTTAAGCCTTTTCTTAATCCGTGTGTTCCAGTAGTTCTTGATCTCGTTATCGGTTCGGTTGGGCAATTGAGCTGCAATGGCTGACCACCTTCACAAAAGAAGGCTATGTAAATTGTTTGAATTTCAAACAATTCGAACCCGAACTACCTGACCATAACCCTATACATTACCTGTTACCAAGAAAAGCATGGAGCTGGATGATAGTTTGTTCTTCTTGTAAACTGAACTTCCCCCTCTTGAGATCAGGTCTCAGGTAATTGATCCACCTCAGCCTGCAGCTCTTTCCACATCTTTGAAGCCCTTTTCCAGATAAAAAAAAAAACAGTTTAACCAGTTAAATACACAACCGTAAAAACCTAAATGGAGACAAAAGAAAGCATAAATAACTACCAGCTTTCTCAGGCAAAGAACGCCAATTCCCGAAGCCATGTTGTTGGATATAAGCTAAGAGCTTCCGGTCTTCATCCGGAGTCCATGGCCCTTTCTTCAACAACCCCACGGTGTCGCAACAACCGGCCGGCCGTGCCATTTATAGCCAACGTTGTATTTCCAGAAGCGGAGAAGGAGAATCTGGGGATGTGATTGTTGGGTGGCGGAAATTGACGCACCAATATATAGACAATCTAGGTCATAATAAGCTAGCTCCGTGGCGGTGTAAGCGTTGGACAAGTGGCGTTGGTTGGCCCCGGCTTCATCTCTACTTCGAGGACGATAGACCAAAAGGCTTCAAAGGACCGTTGTTTAATTACCTTTCGTAGCTCAATTGTTCCAACCATGGCCATGGGGTAAATACTATTCAACATTCCAACACTGGAAACAGTACAGTTCTGTAAATCTGTGGCCACTGTTCAAAGGAGCTTTGATAGTATAAATACATTTATGAAATCGTCGTAAATTAACAATCTCGAGATACATTAATTAAATAGAGATCTAATTCGAAATTAAGTTTTGAATTTTATTGATTCAATCACAACATAGATTCACTGTTCTTCCTTCGAACGATGTTCCGTATTCTTTCTTTTGAAGAGCATTGCGCCATATACTATTATACTTTTATTAGTGAAAGAGTAAACTGTAAGAAATGCCACTAAATTTTAATCTTTATATCGAATATATCACTAAACTATAAAATAATACTCTTATACTACTGAATTTTGTTTTTTTTCAATCCAAGCACTAAAATGTTCAATTATAACGGGCCATTAAATTCAAAACGGTATCGTTTTGGTACAATTGTTTTGATGCCTAAGATAGACCAAAACGACATCGTTTTGTTAGGGAAAAAATTAAATTTGAGGAAGATTGAACCAAGGACCTCCAAAATGAAAAGTTTACACCAAACCATCAAGCCAAATTAAAAACTTGATATAATACTAACGAAAATAGTTTTTTTTTTATTTAAAGGGGAAGCACCTACTATACGCCTCGTTAAAAAACCTCCCTAAACCTATCGGAGGAAAAAGAGTGCGTATAGTAACGCTAGATTACAAGAAGAACCGAAGCAATACAAGCTAAGCCAAAAAACAAACTCACAAAAACCAATTCAACAAAGCAGCAACATAGCCGCATAAAGCAGAGCCACGCCAAATGGCCAATCCTCACCCAAAGCCCTACTATTCTAACAATGATCAATTCTCCCTAGCTTCCCGGCGCAGCCCCTCATGGATTGCTGCAGGAGGTTCAAAAAATCTGTGGTAGTCAAACTGTAATTTCAACGCCAATTTTGCAAGCTCATCCGCTAAGCCATTCGCATCCCGCCGTGTCCACGCAAACTTAATTTCCCAATTACGCGAGAGGATCTTCGTAAGATGACTTCCCAAACTCGAAGCAATCTTCCAAGGCTCACGTGCTACCAAGATGTTAAAAACATCTCTATTATCCGTTTCTAGAATAATTTTAGATTCGCTAATCACCCAAGCCGTCGATAAACCTTCATACACCGCCCATAATTCAGCCTCAAATGTAGAACAAATTCCAATCCTCTTGGAGAAACCAAAACGCCAACGGCCATTTTCATCCCTCCCCAAACCACCGCAAGAGGCGAAGCCGGTTAAAGTATTTCTAGCTGCATCCACGTTAAGTTTTATCCATCCGGCAGGAGGTTTCAACCATCGCACTACGGACGGCACATTCCGCGGCATGTTACCATTCATTTCCAATTGCACGGACGCCTGCACCATCTCACGGCAAAGCTGTTGTGCCCGATACAACAATGGTTCCTGCGAACCGTCAATCGTCCCAAAAACGATAGCGTTCTGACGCTTCCACACTAACCATAAAATAGCAGCGAACAGCAAATCCCAATCTGCATGATACTGACCAAACCGTGTAGGGAATTTAATATTATCCAGAATCCATCGGTTAATGTTTGAATTAAAGAAAATGGCAACACCCTCCGGCTTCACAAAATGTAACCAAATACCTTTAACAAATCTACAATCCCGGAGAACATGAGCAATGTCTTCTGAAACGCCCCCACATAAAGGACAGCTCGCATCATTTGCAAAATGGCGGCGAGCACGCTCCGCATTAGTCATAATACGACCATGATAAACCTGCCAGAGGAAAAGCTTTATCCGTGGTAATCCCCGAAATTTCGCAATAACTAACCAGCCCGGATCCGTCGTTCCCATGGTCGTAGTAGCATACAAACCATAAGCGGACCGAACCGTAAACCGCCTATTATCCTCAAGGTTCCAACCAGGTGTATCAGGATAAGAGGAGGATGTTGGAGGTTTAATAGCAGCGATACCTTGCACTACATTCGCCGGGAGAACATCCACAAAATTCCCCCAATTCCATTGGCCATCAGGCGTAACCATTTCACGAACAGTGATGCACCGATCAAAAGCATCTGCGCCAATAGGAAGGTAATGGCAAAGAGGACCAAAAGAAGCAACCCAAGCGTCTCGCCAGAAATCAACATGCTGACCATTGCCAATGTTCCAAACAACATTACTAATAAGATCCGCCCAAATGAGCTGAATACCATGCCATAGCCGCGAGCCCCGTCTCATCGGAAGAGAAGTCGGAACACCATCTGGAATGCCATACTTACAACGAAGAACTTGGACCCAAAGACGACTCGGTTCCGAAATCATAAGAAAACCAAGCTTCAGAAGAAAAGCCTCGTTCTGATAGCTCAACCGTTTTAACCCAAGGCCACCTTCCGCAATAGGCGAACACAACATATCCCAATTAACAGCATGAAAATCTCTACTACCACTAGCATGACCCCAGATAAAGTTCCGAATCAGCCGCTCAATCTCAACATACACATAATTAGGTAACTGGATAGACTGCATACAATACATAGAAATGGCCGCAAGAACAGATTTTGCCAAAACAATTCGCCCGGCGAACGAGAGCATCCTCGCTTTCCAACCAGATAATCTATCAGCCACTTTTTGAATTAAATAGCGATAAGTACCTTTGGTAATTCTTCCATGAATCAGAGGGACACCAAGATAACGCCCAAGGTCCGAGACGCAGTTAAAACCAAAAGCTCTACTAATATCATCCCGCAAGGAAGCATGAATATTATGAGAAAAAAATATATTAGTCTTGGATATACTAATTTTATGGCCAGAACACTCACAGAAATCCCGCAAGACTCTACTAACCACGTCAAACTGATCAAGCGAAGCTTCCGCAAACAGGACAAGATCATTCGCAAAGAAAAGATGGGATATCAACGGCCCATTACGCTTAAAGCGGAAAGGTTTCCAAGTACCCTGATTAACCTCCCTCTGGATAGACTGAGCTAGACGCTCCATACATAACACAAAGAGGTATGGAGAAAGAGGATCACCTTGTCGGATTCCTCTAGATGGCTGAAAGCTCGTCGTCGAACTACCATTCCAAAGAATTTGAGTAGAGACCGACGAAACACAACTCATGATAAGCGATCGTAAAGGAGTAGGAATTCCAATATCGACAAGCGTATCATCTATAAAGGACCACTCTAGGCGGTCATATGCCTTTTCCAGATCAACCTTCACCGCAAACCAACCATTCTTGCCTTTCTTCCCCCTCATGGAATGAATAGTCTCTTGAGCAACGATCACATTATCAGTAATAGACCGGCCCGGAACAAAGCTCGTTTGATTTTTTGATACCCACCGAGGCAGATAAGCTTTTAACTGATTAACCACAATCTTACTAAGAATCTTATAAACCACTGTACAGAGACCGATAGGTCTAAACTGAGCAATTGTTTCCGGATTCTCAACTTTAGGAAGAAGCACCAAAAGAGTTTTATTAAGATCAGGATCTACCACCCCGAAAGAAAAACAACGCTGAATAACGGTGCATATCGTCTCACCAACTAAATCCCAGTTACGCTGATAGAAGGAAGCATGAAACCCATCCACCCTAGGGGACTTAGACGGATGCATTTGGAACAGAGTATCCCAGATCTCCTCTCGCGATAGGGGCCTTATCAACGCCTCACATTCCTGCTGACCGATCTCTGGGAATTGATCGCGGCAATTAAAGGCGTAACCATTAGAACCCTCCGAAGTGAATAAATTCTCAAAGAAATCAACAGCTAACAGCTTCAAACACTCAGGATCAGAAACCCAACACCCATTACTATCCTGAAGCCGTAAAATAGTATTGCGCTTACGCCTCCCATTCGCAAGCACATGATAATAGCTAGTATTTCGGTTACCATCTTTAATCTACTCACACCGAGCCTTCTGTCTCCACATACTCTCCTCCATAGCAAGAATTTCCTCCAGTTCAAGTTTCAGTGATTTCTCAATATCACTCAGGGTTGTAGAATGTCTCAGACCCAAAGCTTTATCAATCCCCTTGAGGCGAGCTAAAATACGTTTTTTCCTTCTAGCCATATCACTGGAATGTTGGCGACCCCAATGAGAAAAAACCATCCGCATCTTCTCAATATTATCCTGAAAAGACAAATTATCATCCCAAGAAGATTGAGGAGAGTAATGAAATCCGATGAGTTTTGCCAGGCAGGGCTAAAACGGAAAGGCCTCTCCACCACATTTTCCATAAAAGAGTCCGTACTAAGAAGAAGAGGGCGATGATCCGAACCAATTCTATCCAAATGAAAGACCAACGTATCCGAAAAACTATCAGCCCAAGCCACATAAGAAAAACACCGGTCGAGTCTTTCATATAAATCACCCATAGCCCAAGTAAACCGCGGACCCTTGAAAACAACTTCCTGAAGAGCATTAGAAAAAACAAAATTCTGGAAATCCCTACTGATACAATGACGACGCGTTTGACCGCCGCGCCGATCATCCATCTGCAAAATAGCATTAAAGTCGCCTCCAATCAGCCACGGATGATCGTTCCCTGGGTTAATTCCTGAAAGATGATCCCAAAGGAACTTCCTGTACTGAACATGGGGACTAGCATAAACAACAGTCAAAAAAATTGTATGCGGCAAGGATAAGCAATCAACACTGCAATGAATAAACTGATTAGATATAGTGAGAATTTGAACCCTCATAGCACCATTCTAGAGTAACCAAATTCCACCACTAAAACCCTGCGCCTCCACCCTAAACGAAGACTGGAAGCCAAGCCGGTTAACAATACGGTCCGCCCTAGGACCACTAGTCCGAGTTTCCAACAGAGCAACAATCGAAGGATTAGAAGACGAGCGAATCCTGCGAAGATGATCATTAAAAGAGGAGCCAGCAGCCCATTGAATATTCCAAAATAAAATATTAACCATAAGAGAAGAGATGGAAAGAAAGGACCTAATCAACCAACATGGTGTTGGTAGCCACAGGCGTATTCTCGCCCTTGTCGCAAAGAGAAAGCGACGCCATATCAGCACTAGCGATGGGGTTATCCGGTGCACCACTGTCTTCACGATTGTGGACCACAGCCTTATTCCCCGGAGACGTATCAAAATGCTGGCCCTTTGCTTGAATAGAGTCAAGACGACTTGTTGCCGATTTAACCCAATCAGACAATAAAGGCATGGACGGTAACCGATCAATTTTCTTCTTCCCCTTTGATTGTGGTTTAACTAGATTTTTACTACTTTTTTGCACACCTTGCACCCGAACTTTACTATGTTTTTGTGTCGCATGGACCTTACGTCCGTCGTTTAAAATAGAGATAGCATTATGAGTCGAACCCACAACTTCACTGTTATGTTCCACCACCGTCGGTTTCACCCCTGGAATAGTAGGCGATATCTTCCATTCGACATGTTGCCTATTTTCCGTTGGGCTCGGGTTACTAGCAGCCACCTTAGCTACAACCGACGACGAGGCACCTTGCGCACCTTCGGATACAGCAGAATTCTGGGCAGCAGCAGTACCCATAGGGACTTCATCAACCACAACCTGCTTCCCTTTATCTTCACGCACAGCAGCATGGTTTGAATGAACACCATTGCCGCCTGCCTCATGCGCTGTGTCCACACTTTCCAGGTCCCGAAGCACAGCGAATCGAGAATGGGTAGCACCACCACCACCATTCTTGCCCGAAGTACCAACTTTACCCATCTTACGCGGTCTACGCTTCCTACCTTCTGCAACCATCCACGAACCATAAAGATCAGCGCGCTCAACCTCAACCGTAGGATTTGTTACCGGATTCGTATTTTCCTTCGATTTTTCCACTACTTTACTAGCGCAAAAATCCATTGTATGACCATAGACCCCACAATGATAACATATCAGATGAAGTCCCTCGTATTCAATCTTCTGGATAAAATTATCAATTCCTATACAGGGTAAAAGAGGTTTAGACAGATCAACCAAAACAGCTAACCGCGCAAACTTACCCCGCTCACCTGCAACCGTATTATAATCTATTCTGATAACTTTACCAATAACCTCAGCAATGCGGCAAAAGAGACTCTTCGAATAGTATCGAAATGGCAAGCCCGACAACCTAACCCAAACCACAACCTGAGATGGGTATGCCTTCGTAGTCGAAAACTCCCTCGTCCATGGTTGCACCGTAAGATAGCTCCCAAAGATCGTCCACGGACCTGTAGTAAGCACACGAACATAATCCTCTTCTTTTTCTAATTTAACCAGAAAAAATTCATTCTTCAGATCAATTAGTTGAAACTGGCCCTCTAACTGCCACAACGACTGAATTCTATTCCAGGGGACACTGTAGCTGATAGAACGGCCAAGTAATTTAACAATCAACGCCTTCTCCATGGTACGATCAACAAGTTCATGGATTCTCTCCGAAAATTTGATGGTCGGGTACGGGCCGCCCAAATTAACTGTCACATCTTCATCCCGCACAACCACCTCCGCCTCAGAAGCACTCGAGAAAAACGATCCTTTACTACCAGTAGAGCCTTGCAGTGCACTAGCATACGATTTAGGTGCCGCTGGGCTGTTATGAATCTCATCACCAGCCATGGCTACATCAGTAGCCTCCAGATTCACAGTAATACCAACGTCAAAAACCGGGTTCCCAACCACAGTCATGCCAACCGGTACTTCCACGTCCGTCCGCCGCTCGCCATCCACGCCCGTGTTCGACGCCTCACTACCATTCATACCCACAACCCCAGCAGGACCATGCAGCGGAGAAACCTGCATCGCCAACCCTGACCCAATCGGTGTGTCTGCCACAAGCCTTACTTTCCGCACATCACCCTCGCCCACAACGAAGCCAGCCCCTTCCTTCACACTGAGAATGTCTCTATCGGCTCCCGGAGGACGCCCAGCCGATTCAGAAACCCCCAGCGACGCCGGCGAAACCCCTCCGACATTAGGGTTTTGATTTTCAGAGTTACCTGAGAGATCCAATTTTCTCGGAGACATGAGTTGACTTTTTAATACTAACGAAAATAGTATATAAATAATTCTGCGATTGAACTTAATTTACTGCAGTTGAACTTAATTTCATTTATCTCATAATATAATTTTATAAGGATTAATATCCTATACACAGGCGGTGAAAACTGAAAGTTTCCACAAGCCCCTTAGTTTTAGGGTATAAAGAGCTAGTTTAGGTGGGGGGTTAGAATTTAGGAATAGTTGTTTCAATTTAAGGTTTAGGGTTATAATTTAGGGTTTATAGGTTAGAGTTTAGTTTTTAAAGTAATATGGTGAGGATTTAGGTTTTGACCTATAAACCTTAAATTATAACCCTAAACCTTAAATTGAAACAAATATCCCTAAATTTTAACTCCTACACCTAAACCCCTAACCCTTATACCCTAAACTAGCTCCATATACCCTAAAACTAAGGCGCTTGTGGAAACTTTCAGTTTCCACCACCCGTGTATAGAATATTTATCCATTTTATAATATTTATAATATAATTTTATAAATACATTAAACCCTAAACCATACATATAACTAACTAAACTACAAATCCTAAACCCTAAATATATATAATTAACTTTAAAATTCTAAACTTCAAACCCTAAATATATATAATTAAATTTAAAATTCCAAGCCTCAAACCCAAAATATATAAAATTAAATCACAAATCCCCAAACATAAAACCCTAAAATTAAAATATTATTTATAATATATATTAGGATTTGCAATATAAATTATAAATAATATTTTAGTTTTAGGGTTTATGATTTATGATTTAGTTATATATATAGGGTTTAAGTTTAGGTATATATATTGTTTAGGGTTTATGATTTAGGATTTATTTATATATGTGGGTCATGATTTGGGGTTAGTTATATATATGGTTTAGGGTTTAATTATATATATTATATCTATTCAAAAATATATATTATAAATAATATTTTAGTTTTATAATATAAATTATAAATAATATTTATTTATAAAGTTAATATATTTATAAAATTATATTATAAATATTATAAAATTATATCATGAGGTAAATGAAATTAAGTTCAACTAAAATATTATTTATATATTATTTTCTATAGAATTATATTAAGTTTTTAAGTTGACTTGATGGTTTGGTGTAAACCTTTCATCTTATATGTAACTCCCTCGTCCCGGCCTAGCCAACAGACCGGACCGAATGGGTTACACGGGGAAAACCAAAGCGAAACCCGCTAAGGCCTCACTCCGATTAGAAACCCTAATTTTTTGTTTATTTTTTATTATCTTGTCTAGATATCACAATTTATACTAGGTGAGAAGACAACAGCGGAAAAACGGTCACAGATATAAATCGAGCATAGGGCATACAATAATTCAAACTTACCATATAGTTTGTTAGACAAATTACATGCATACGGGGCAAACCATCATAAAGGATACATATAAACTCAATTAGGAAGCATACAAGTCATAAGGACTAAAATGTAACGTTCAAGAACCATTGAAGATGCCATTTAACCGATTTCACTGCCTGCGTTTCGAAACAGGCTTGCCCGTTCCAAAACGCGGGCTTCATTTAAAATGCAAAAGCCAAGCTGTTCCGAAATGATCCCACCTTGTTCTAGAACAGGAGCTTCTAGTGACAAAACGTATCGAAACAGGTTTCGAAACGGGGGCTCACAGTGGCAAATCGTACCGAAATGACCCTACATGGTTCCGAAATAGGAGCATCCAATGGCAAAACGTATCGAAATGGCACCACCCCGTTTTGATACGGGTACCCCTAGAGCATCGACCGTTCCGAAATCATATCGAGCGTTTCGAAACGTCTGCACCCAGTTTGGCCCGAAATCATACTTTGACACCTCCAAACGTCCCCAAACTTGTCCCGAGTCATCAAAAACCACATAGCTACATATCATACATACATTTTAGATGCAAAATACCCTAATCACAACATTAGACATGCATTCAAGCAACAACGTGAATTTCAAGTCCAAAGCTCACAAAGACACTTAAATTTAAAAACACTAACATGCCAAAACACAAAGCAATTCATACAAGGCCACATTATACCTCAACATAACATGATACCATCATTTAAAGCATGCTAGAAACATAAACAAAGTCAAAGCATATGAGTTTGAACACCAACTCCCTAACATCAAGCCGAGCAATCCCATTGTCTAAGTGTTATTACAACTATAAATCATACTTTGAGCCACCCAAGAACTTAAGAATCCCTTCCTTGCCTACTTGCCTCTCAGAACCTTTAACGATATGCATTGTTGAAAAAAGAGAGCATAAGCTTAAAAGCTTAGTGAGCGGAGCTCTAGAGCACAACAACAATGCAATTTTAAAACATAAATCTTAGATTTAGGGCAAAACCATTTAAGGAAAAGATGTAATGAAACACAATCATAACAATACAAGGTATGCACATGCATAACCAAAACCCGGTGGGACTACACATCACCGTTCACAAAAACTAGTAGTTTTTCGATGGGACTACACATCACCGTACTCTTCTACTAGTCACTACCGGTGGGACTACACATCATCGTTAGCAACGACAACCATCACGTGAGGCTTGACACCAACAACAACTACACAATAACATTAAACGGAGAGTAAAGACAATCCACACTACACAAAACAACACCAACAGTCGCAGACACCAACACTTAACGAAACAAGGTAATTTAGCAAACTTACACTTGGGTTTAGGCTAACCCTTAAGGCTCCACCCAAACCCTCAAGAATCCACTTTGATATCATTTAAAACTCCAAAACATTACCACTCACCGATTGAGTCCAAAGAAAGCTGAAACACCGTTCTCAAGCCTCCGTAGCACCCGATATCGCACCCGGAGTACCCGAATCAATATCCTCTATTTCAAGATAACTCAAAACAAACTATTAGGATGCTAATACACTTGTAAACCAGCAACAACCCGGAAATCTACTCCTTGCAACCAAAATAAATTGATTCAAACCTAAATTTCATCCAAACTTCACCATTTTCGTTCTAGACAAACCCCACACTGAATCCAACCATTTCAACCACCAAAACACATCCAAAATTATCTAGAAATATCCCTCAACATCAAAGGAACCACTAGCCACGTTTTCAACCCAAAACCAACCCAAAAGCTCAACATTTTAACCTAAAAATTCCATTTTCATACCCATTTCGGGTTTCCCACCATTTGCAATTTTTTAACAGTTTAAAGACACCCAAACATGATTAAAAACACACTTAAACATCACATTAGAATACCCACACGAAAATCCCTCCATTTTACCCTTTTTCAAACTTAAAGCATTTTGAAATAACCCCAAAATAATAGATTTTAAGGAAAATCTAACTAGTGACAACTTAAGGGAAAAAGAATTAAAACAATGGATTGCTTACCTTGAAAAACTTGCTTGAAAGAGGGACTTGGGCAATGGAATAGTGGTTTAGGGTTTAAGAGAGGTTTGTGGAAAATGAGTTTTTCTTTTGAAGAAGATGACACCTTTTTTTTTAACTTCTTTTCTTTAGTCTTTTTACTCATATTCCCATCTACAAATTCATTAATGGCATTTTTGTAATTAATGGAAACTTGTTGGGTTTTTCGGTGCTCGATTCCTTCAACCGTTCTTGCTAGCCAAGTGGTGGAGAAGTGGTATTTTGGGTGTAAGGGGTGTGGAAGCTAAAAAGATGAATGACAAGATGATTTATAGTGGTTCCACCTTCTAACCAAGGTCTACATCCACTACCTTAGCTTCCCACTAAGGATTTCCAATCAATCCACTATTGATTCGTCCCTTTTTCTAGGCTTAGGAGGAAACCCTTACAAACCGATCAAGCTTTCTACCCAAAGCCTTGATCAAACCCTCTTTACAAAGAGAAAAGATAAGCAAACTTAAATCCCTCTAATAGGTATTTGTTTGCACAATAAAGCTCTCACTCAATCCTAAAACACTTGAGCAAATATGACAATTTTGGCTCAGTAGTGTTTGTCTATACAAAGAATTGACAATTTAAACTCTAATACAAATCTTAATCATTGTGTTGTTGACAATTGAAGCATTAACAATTTCTTGATGCTTGGAGGTCCCTTTATACTCCTAATTGAGTTTGTAGCCGTTACTAGCCGTTGTGGATGAATTGGAGCTGTTGGGGACTTTATTTCCCATCTTTAATGCTATTCTGCAACCTTCCGTATCGATACGCGTGGACCCGTATCGGTACGTCCTTCATCAGAAACTAGCCGTTGGGCTCTTGTCAGCCTAAGCGTATCGATACGCTTGAGGGTGTATCGGTACAATATTGCATTTAAAAGACCGTTGGGAAAGTAGCCATTGGGGTTGTTAAAACGGGGATCAGTACACTTACCAGGTGTATCAAAACGATCCCTTTCCTTACCGATACGGTCTCACCCGTATCGGTACGGGTTTTGGCATAATCAAAACCTGGGCAAAAGTGTATCGATACGGGGTACCCCGTATCGATACATGCTTGCTGAAAAGTCATGTTTGGCTATTTTATAACATTGAAAACATTGCCAAAAATCTTTTAAAATGCCTCAAACATATTTTCAAGTTGTTTGGACTTAAAGACAAGTTTTAAATTCTTTTCAAATTTGTCCAAAACATTTTTCAATTATTATATCAAAACATTAGTTCTACAATCTCCCCCTTTTTGATATAATAAAAGCAACTTGAAAAATTGTTTGGGATTTCTCCCCCTTTGTTAAATAAATTTTGAATAAGAGAATTTAGATACAAAATCAATTAAAGCTCCCCTTATTCATTTGAAAATTCAATTTTTCATTCAAACCATTTATTTCTCCCCTTTTTGTTATATCAAAAAGAATTTAAAACACTTTTACGCTCAAAATAACAATAGATGTTTAAATTTTGAAAATATTAAAATGTTTGGTTTAAAAATGGCTCCCTTTTACTCAAAGCATCATTAAAAGATGTTAGTTATAACATATGATAATCTAGTTGAAATAAATAAAAATAAATCAAATAAAAGTAAAAAACAACTAGATTTTTACCACACTTGAATCCAATGGAGGATGTGAAGCCTTCCTTCTTCAAGTGTTCTTCCTTGTGTGCATGGAGCTCCCCCTCAAAGTTTGACTTGTTGATCATTCTCCATCACACCTAATCAAGACAATCATACAAATTTTGGTATCCAAATTGCTTTGGATCCATAAACTTTAGTTGCACAAAATTTTGGGATCCAAACACTTCTAAAACATTTTCCATTTAAAAATCTAGGGACACTAGATTGTCTTTGGTAAAATTTTGATTTTCCAAAATCATTTTTCTTTTCTAGTTCCTTGGAAATCAAAATCTTTTCTTTCTTAAGATCATCAACTTCCTTTTGATGATCTTTTTCCATTGTTTGGAGCAAATTTTGTAAACTCAAAACTTTAAGCTCAAAATCTTTAATTTTTGCTTCAAACTCTAAATTGGTTTTAGAAATCAAATCATTTTCAGTTTTTAACTTTGAAATCAATTTCATGTTTTTCAAAAATGAAGTCTTGAACTCAAAAACCAATTCATCATAGGCTTCTTGTAACTCACCAAAAGAATATAAATTTGAATTAGATGAGTTAGAAGTTACCTCCCCCTCATTGAGGGCCATCAAGCATAGGTGGTCTACCTCATCATCGGTGGAGTCTTCATCACTCCATGTGGCCACATATGATTGCTTTGAAGATGATCCCTTCTTGTTGAACTTGTGGGATTCCTTCATCTTCTTCCTCGATTCATGCCTTGAATTTTCCATTTTGCTCTTCATGAACCGGGCAAATTTGTTGAAGAGTGTTGAGTGTGTAAAAGTTCTATCATTTACACCTTTTTAAACCCATATTTCTGCTGCATTCAAGCATCATTGCATTGCATTTAGGTTAGTTTTCAATAAAACATCACAATTATATAAAAGGCACGGATTCTACTGAAAGATGGTTATTTTTGCAGGTATCTGTCATAGTAGATGTCGAAGGCAGGCGCAGGGCAGATAAGCAGGAGAGCTGAACTGGACAAGCAGCTGAAGAAGACGAACCTGTCATGGACCTGTCGTGACAGCATGGTGACAGCAGATTCATGAAGAGGAAAAAGTAAAGTGGACCTCGATAGATAGAGAAAAATTTGCTCGTCTGTCGTGTGGAAGCCGAATATTTTTACAAGCCCCGGATCAAGAGATATGTCAAGCCAAAGCTCAAAGGAGAGGAAATCCCTAAAAGCAAGGATGCGGCTGGAAAGTAGGAGACTTTAGAGATTTAGTCTTTATTAGAATCTTACTTTTAATTAAAGTTGTAATCCTTGTTACCTTAGATAACTTGAGCCCAAAGCTTATATAAAGGGCATAGATTAAACCTAGGGCATAGCCGACTACCCCATAACCGAAACCTAAACCCTGCCGTTTACCTGTCACCGATATGTTCTAAATTCCACCAAGGGCTACGGGTTGTTTAGTAAAGTAGTTGCAAGGGTTGTTTTGTTTTAGGATTTTTCAAGTTCAATAAAATAAACTTCAAGTTCTTTTATCTTGGTTTTAACATCTTGCAAGAGCATCGGGAGAGCATTGTGAGGTTATCTATTTACTTAGCATCGGGAGAGTTAAGTATACGAAAGAGATAAAAGCGCGTTCTCTAGTTTATAGTTGGACCATCTCGTGCTTAGGGATAAGGCGAGGTTAAGTGGCTAAGGAAGAATTCATACACATCGGTGTTCATCCTTCGATTCACGCCGGGAGGTATCATCAAAGACGTGATCATCGACAGACTTGTGCCTAGGGATAGGGCAAGGCAGATCAGGGATTCTTGCCAAACTTGAAGTACGGAGTTAGTGTTCGCTGCCGCGATAGCTGACGGACAGACGCCGCGACAGGTGCTGTCGGCGACGGGTGCGACGACAGAACTGGAGATCCTAAGCAATTCAATACCTACACTACTGAGCAACTCAATACCAGCCCATTCTCTCCATCTTGATATCTCAATCTTTTATTTACGTTTTTAATTTAATATTCGTGACAATTCTCTTAAATATTTCCTTTGCTTTCGTGCAGTGAATCTAGGTGAAGCTATTAGCCCAATCCCTGTGGAGACGATATCCGATACTTTGTATCACTTTACTACTTGCGTCGTGTATACTTGCACTACAATTGCGATAGACTATTTTACACGCAACAAGTTTTTGGCGCCGTTGCCGGGGATTGGCAACATAACTACACCTTCTTTTCCTTGCACTTTTTGTTTTTGTTTTCGTTTTTGTTTTTGTTTTTATTTTTACTTTTCTTTAATTTTTCTTTTGCATTTTAAACTCTTGCTTTTCACAAGGTTTTCCTGTTTATGCGCAGATCGAAAAGAGGTGAAGATCCTGAGTATAAATTAGATCCGGAGATTGAACGTTCCTTTAATCTCAAGAAACAGATTCGCCACCTCTTAGACCGAAACGAATACCTTGAAGAACAGCTAGAGCAGATGGCCCGTAATCAGCCTGCCGGAGAAGAAATCCCGCCTGTCGGTGACCCGCCCGCGGCAGGTGGACGACGGTCATGTCGTGACTACATGCTGAACGATCATGTAGAGCTGGAGACCACGCTGCCGGATATTGACGTTGACAACTTCGAGCTTAAACCTGTCATGTTTAGTATGATCAACAATGCCGGGCAGTTTGGTGGTTCTGCGACAGAAGATGCCAGGGAGCATCTCAAAACGTTCTAGGAGATCTGTGGTTCGTTTAGACTACCAGGAGTTAGTCCGGAGATACTGAGGCTTCGGTTATTCCCCCATTCATTGAGGGACAGAGCTAAAACTTGGTGGAATAAACTTACACCGGGTTCTATCATGACTTGGGCAGATTTAACTCGTGAATTTTTGTCTCGTTTTAATCCTTCACATTTAGCTGAGCGATTACGTAATGAAATTGCTACTTTTCAACAGGAAGATGACGAGCCAATGCACGAGGCCTGGGACAGATTCACAACTCCTCTACGAAACTGCCCAATGCATGGATTCCCCGTCTGGAATCAGGTAACTAAGTTTTATAATGCTGCTAACTTACAAACTCGCATTTGAATTGATTCTGCAGCAAATGGACTATTATTGGATAAAGATCCAGACGAGGCCCTGCAAGTTCTGAAACATCTGGCTAAGAATGAGGAGCAGTTTTCAACCGCTAGAAGAGGGGGTAAACGGGTACTTGCTGTCAAGGATTATGAGGCCGACAGTACTATGAAATCACAGGTAGCATTCCTCACTAAAGCCATGAAACACTTATTGAGTGAAGAGGAAGTACGAGGGTTTGCTGTCGAGGAAGTTTGTGCTACATGTGAGGGAAATCATAGTAGGGATAAGTGCCCTATAAATATAGAAGAAGGAAAATATGTTGGAAATTACAAGCCAAACTACAATTCCAACAATTACAACCCTAATTGGAGGAAAGACCCAAAATTTTCCTGGAGTAACCCTAACAATGCCCTAAATCCGCAAGCATATAATCAGAATCAGGGGGTCCTAGATTGTTGACGCGACAGCAGCCGCAGCCGCAAAACCTGCCGCAGAACCTGCCGCCTCAGCAACAACAGCAGCCACCACCTGCCACGAGTAGTATATTGGAGCAGACTCTGGCCACCTTTATGTCTCAGACCGGCACGTATATGGATAACATCAATAAGTTTGTCAAGAAAACGGAAGACTTTATGGATGAAACTAAGATGAGAATGACAAACCATGAGGCCACCTTGAAATCTCTAGAGACACAAATGGGTCAGGTGTCGCAGCATATTAGCAATACTGAAAATGCTAGAACGCCCCCTCATGAGCAATGTAAGGCGATTACTACTAGGAGTGGGAAAAAGTTACCAGGGCCGGAAAAAGAAGCTGAAACAGAAAAGAAACCTGCCTTGGATAAGCCTGCCGAGGAAGCTGCCCCGGCAGGTAATGAACAGACTGCTGCCGATGAGCCTGTCACGACAGCAGAAGCGACAGAGGAGAAAAAAGATGAGTATCGACCTCAGATTCGCATGCAGTGGGAAGGACGCATTGCTGATTATCGTCCTCCACCACCTTTTCCGCAACGGATACAGCAAGCTAAGCATGAATCTCAACTTAAAAAGATTTATGATATTTTTAACAGGTTCATATTAACATTCCGTTGTTAGATGCTGTTAGGGAAATGCCCGGTTATGCTAAATTTCTCAAGGATGTCATGTCTAAAAATCTAAACTTGGGGAATTTGAAACGGTAAGGATGCAAGAAGGGTGCATGAGTATTCTTCATCGACAACCACCCCAGAAAAAGAAGGATCCAGGGAGCTTCCTCATACCTTGCGTAATCGGAGATAAATTTGTGGGTAAGGCATTATGTGATCTTGGTGCTAGTGTTAATCTAATGCCCAAATCTGTTTTTCAGAAATTAGGTATTGGCAAGGCGCGACCCACGACAGTTACCCTACAGCTAGCCGACCGCTCTTACGTTCACCCCGAGGGAAAAATTGAAGACATCTTGGTAAGAGTGGATAAACTTATTTTTCCTGCTGACTTTCTTATTTTAGATTGTGAGGCAGATGAGAACGCACCAGTCATCCTAGGGCGACCCTTCTTAGCCACGGGAAGATCATTGATTGATGTGGAGAAAGGAGAACTCACCATGCGCGTAAACGATCAAGAAATTAAGTTGAATGTTCTCCAAGCAATGAAACATGCTGATGTGGATGAAGAATGCAAGGCCATCATTGAGGTGACCTTTGATCAACCCTGCATCAGGTCGGGCTGCCAGGATATAAAATTTGGTCACTGCTGCGACAGCCATTTACAAGCCTGTCACGACAGCAACGACGACAGCACCGACGACAGCGACTCCTCTGAATCCAATTCATCTGATACTGAAGGTCATGAGGAGGTAGACTGGTTAGACCATCGCCCAGGTAAGTTATTCGAACCCTTGAATTACACTTCGGATAACCATTTAATCCAAAAGCCATCTACTGTTGAACCACCTGTCTTAGAACTTAAGCCCCTGCCAGGGCAGCTTAAATATGCTTATCTTGGTAGTGATAAAACACTACCCGTAATCATCTCTGCTAAGCTGCCGCAGGAACAGGAACGACAGCTGATCGACATGTTGAGGCAGCATAAAAGGGCGATAGGATGGACCATAGCAGACATTCAGGGCATTAGTCCGGCAATCTGTATGCACAAAATCCTCTTAGAAGAAGATCATAAGCCGACTATTGATGCCCAAAGGCGGTTGAACCTTGCAATGAAGGAGGTAGTGCGTAAGGAAATAATTAAATGGTTAGACGCTGGTATCATTTACGCCATCTCCGATAGCAAATGGGTAAGCCCGGTGCAATGTGTTCCCAAGAAAGGAGGCATGACTGTAATAACCAACGAAAACAACGAGTTAATCCCAACCAGGACTGTGACCGGTTGGAGGGTTTGTATGGACTATCGGAAGCTTAACAAAGCTACCCGAAAAGACCACTTTCCTTTACCCTTTATTGATCAAATGCTTGATAGATTAGCGAGTAAACCTTACTATTGTTTTCTTGATGGTTATTCAGGATATAATCAAATTGCTATTGCACCGGAGGACCAAGAGAAAACGACTTTCACCTGCCCCTACGGAACATACGCATTTAGGAGGATGCCGTTTGGACTCTGTAACGCACCTGCCACCTTCCAAAGGTGCATGATGGCAATATTCTCCGACATGGTAGAGGACTTCCTTGAGATCTTCATGGATGATTTTTCTGTCTTTGGAGACGATTTTGAGAGCTGCCTTGGCAACCTTCAAAAGGTACTTGAAAGATGTGAAAAAGCTAATCTTGTTCTTAATTGGGAAAAATGCCATTTTATGGTAGATGAAGGGATAGTTTTAGGCCATAAGATTAGCTGCCGTGGGATAGAAGTCGACAGGGCAAAGATTGAAGTCATAGAGAAGCTGCCGCCGCCAACCACAGTCAAGGGCATTAGGAGTTTTTTAGGGCATGCTGGTTTCTATAGGAGATTTATTGCAAATTTCTCAAAAATCACGAAGCACCTATGTCATCTCTTAGAGCAGAACCGACCCTTTGACTTTAATGAAGAATGTACTGAAGCATTCAAGGTTCTGAAGGAAAAGCTAGTGACAGCCCCCATAGTACAGCCACCAGACTGGACGCAACCGTTTGAAATTATGTGTGATGCTAGTGACTATGCTGTCGGGGCAGCACTTGGGCAGCGCAAGGACAGGCTGTTTCATGTCATATATTATGCCAGCAAAACATTGAATGATGCCCAAGTAAACTATACCACCACAGAAAAGGAGCTGTTAGCTGTGGTGTTCTCCATCGACAAGTTTCGTTCTTACATACTTGGGACGAAAGTAATAGTGCACACCGATCATTCTGCCCTTAAGTACTTGTTCGCAAAGAAGGATGCAAAGCCTAGGTTGATACGATGGATCTTGCTATTACAAGAATTCGACCTTGAAATCAAAGACAAAAAGGGGACAGAAAATCAGGTGGCAGATCACTTGTCGAGGTTAGAGATGGGACAGAGTCTACCTGTAGATGAGACACACATACTAGAGACCTTCCCAGATGAGCAGCTCTTTGCTCCCGCAATAGCTGTCGCGACAGCCATGGCAGCAGGTAAGTCTTCTAACCTTCCCTGGTATGTTGATTTCGTTAATTTTATAGTTAGCGGAATATTACCTTCTGATCTTACTTATCAAGCCAGGAAGAGGTTTCAAAATGATGTAAAACATTATTATTGGGACGAACCTCTTCTTTTCAAAATGTGCGCAGATCAGGTTATAAGGAGATGTGTACCACAAGAAGAACAAGAAGACATTCTCCATCACTGTCATGCTTCACAATATGGAGGACATTTAGGAGGCAATAAAACGGCTGCCAAGGTGCTGCAGTCAGGGTTCTATTGGCCGACATTGTATAAGGACGCACAGGAATTTTACAAAAACTGTGACAGGTGCCAGCGGACAGGTAACATCTCAAGGAGAAACGAGATGCCACTGCAGAATATTTTAGAAGTCGAAATCTTCGACGTTTGGGGGATTGATTTTATGGGACCTTTTCCATCTTCGTGTGGAAATCTTTACATCCTCCTAGCAGTAGATTATGTCTCCAAGTGGGTAGAAGCAATCGCAACTCAAAAGAATGATGCCAAAACGATCCAAAAGTTTTTGCACAAAAACATCTTTTCTAGATTTGGCATCCCTAGAGCGATTATCAGTGATGAAGGGAGACATTTCGATAACAGGGTAATTGCTGCCGCCTTGAAGAAATATGGTGTCAAGCACAAGATAGCGACAGCATACCACCCACAGACCAATGGACAGGCTGAGATTTCCAACAGGGAAGTGAAGAACATTCTTGAAAAAATGGTCAAACCAACTAGGAAAGATTGGTCTTTACTTCTGAATGATGCATTATGGGCATACAGGACAGCTTTCAAGACTCCATTGGGCATGTCTCCATTCCGATTGATCTATGGGAAAACCTGTCACCTGCCTGTCGAGATAGAACATAAGGCATATTGGGCAATCAAGGCAGTAAATATGGACTTGGACAAGGCAGGTCAGAAAAGGCTGTTAGATTTGAATGAGATCGAGGAAATACGGACAATGGCCTACGACAACGCAAGAATATACAAGGAGAAAACAAAGAAGTGGCATGACAAGAAGTTGCTGTCGCGACAGTTCTGCCCTGGGCAGCTTGTGTTGTTGTTTAATTCGAGGTTGAAACTCTTTCCAGGGAAGCTCAAATCTAGATGGTCTGGTCCATTCCAAGTAATTCAAGTTTTCCCCCATGGTGCCATTACAATTCAATCATTAAAAGACGGGCACCAATTCAAAGTCAATGGACAACGCCTCAAGCATTATCAGGGGACTGAAGCCCCAGGAATTCAGGAAGTGGTTACCTTAGTTGATGCCCCACAAGGCATCCCTAATTTAACCTAGTTTTTATTTATTTATTTTATTTTATTAGTATTATTAGGAATTAGATTTATTTTAATAATGTTTTGTTTTAATTTCAGTTTTTAGGAAATAAAGGAGTCAAGTGAGAAATAAGAAGTGGCCCAAGACCACCGCCCATCCACCAGCCCAATAAAGCCCATTTATGATAACCTGTCGCTTCGGCTGCCGGCGCAGACGGATTTGACAGGCTGTCAACAGACGCACAGCAGACGAAGAAGCGTGCGGCAGACGCTCAGCAGACGCATTAATGAGTGTCAGACGCGTCAGACACGCAATATCCAATCTGCCGCCCCGTTATTCCCGCCTGCCGTTGCGGCATTAAATGGGCAGCTACTCGACAGCTATATAAACCCCTTCCCCCTTTCATTTTTTCCTCACTTCTGATTTTTCTCTCTTATATTCTCTTCTAGTTTTATCTACTTTCTCTCTTTTTCAGCCCTTGCAACCAAAAATGTCTTCACGACAAACTCGCCAGAATGCTGCTGCCGCCTCTTCTTCCGCAGCAGCATCCCCGTTCGCCAACAAGGAACTTTGGGAGGAACGGAGCTTCATCTATAATAGAGATGCTCCTCTTTTTGGACTCCGGCCGTTCATTATGAAGGCCATTACGGTGCAACTTTGGGAAGACTTTGCCGAGCTGCCGGCAGAGCTTAACGACACTCTGGTTAGGGAATTCTACGAGGCGATCGAGAGTAAGACGGCGACATCTGTCGTCGTCCGAGGAGTGACAGTTCCTTTCACCGCCAGCAGCATCAACCATGTCTTCGGCCTCTTCTTTGGCCCCAATGACGATGCTCATCAACAGTTTTGGGACTCCCTCGACGCTGCCGGCCACGATGCTGTCATGAGGGAATTGACAGAGGAGGGCACAACCTGGAGCACCAGCAAAAAGAACCCCAACTCTGTCAACCGGGCAGAGCTGCTCCCCGAGGCTAAACTTTGGAACGCTTTTATCAAAAAGCGTATCCTGCCCTCATCCCACCACACGACAGTCAACAGGCAGTGGCTGGCCCTCATCCACTCTATCATGCATGACAGGCCGATCAACGTGGGCAGGTACATGCGAGACAGCATTCTCGATTGTGCCTTCAGAACAGATTCACGACTATGCCTGCCCTTCACCATTACTGCCCTCTGTCGCTGCGCTGCCGTACCGGAGGACCCTTCAGACAAAATCAAGAAGGGCAGCGGTTGGACCGACAACAACATCTCCAGCCTCATGGAAATTATCGTCGTATCGCCCCTCAACGCCTTCGATCCGAACGCCCAACCTGCTGAGTCTGATGATGAACCTGCCACTGAACCTGCCCCAGAAGCTGCGACCAACACCGCTCCGGCAGATCAGAACGCCAACATCTTAGCTGCCATCTTGAGGATTGAGGAGCGGCAGATGGGTTTAATGACATTCATCCGCGACTTCTCCAACGCAACGGTAAATTTCATTACCAATAATTTGAATTTTTCGGATGTCATTTTTCCCACCTTCCCCGCCCATTACTTTAATATCCCCTCTCCCACTCCCACACCACCTGTCTCTCCCCACGGAGAATCTGCCTCCTCCACACCTTCCCCGACAGCAACCGGCAGCCCACCGGCGGACACTTCTCCTCGAGGCACCAAGCGAGCTGCCACTGACGACAGCCCTCTTGTCCGGAGGAACTTGGGCAGCGCCTTCACTCGGGTGAAAAGAATCAAACATGTGGCCAACAAGAGGATGCTGTCCAAAGCCATTACGAGTAACAGCTGGGATAGCAGCGGCAGTTCTGATGTCCGACTAGTGGAGCCACCTGCACTTCAACCTGCTGACGACCCTAGTCCCCAACCGGAGGAAGAACCTGCACCTCAACAGGCTGATGAACCTGTTGACCAACCTGCTCCGGAACCTGCCCAGCCACCTCCCCAACGCAAACGCTACCATCAGATCCGCGTCAGCAGCAGCAGCGAGGACAGCGCATAAAATTTAAGTTTTTATTTCTTTTACTCCTCTTATTGCTGCCTGCCCTTATATATTGTGATGTACTTTTATTTATCATGTTTTTCTTTCTTTGTTTTTAGTGTCATTTTGCATTGAGGGCAATGCAACCCTCGAGTTTGGGGGTGGCAACCCTCCATATTTAATGGAGTCTTTAGCACATCTTTTGTTTAATTGTTGTGTCTGATTAGCTTTTTACTTCCAAAAAAAAAAATCAGAAAAATCAGAAAAATTTGAACTGTTGGCTTAAAACTGTGAAGTTAACTTACCTGTCATGACGGCTCTATCGTGGCAGCATCTTTAGGACAGGTTAAGGAAAAGTTTAGAGCCTTTCTATAGTTCTGAAAACTTAAACACTTTTGTGACTGTTATAATGCTTAGACTTCTTTTAGCCAAACTAGAATAGGAAGCTTAGAACTTGGATAGCCCCTAGAGGTGCCTAACACTGGCTCTAGGAAAGAAGTTTAGCAAAAGAAAATCAAAAACCTAGAGGTACCCGAAACCGGCTCTAGGAAGCTAACTAGAGGTGCCCAAAACTGGCTCTAGAAAATCTTAGCTTGAAAATAAAAGAAAAAGCATGAAAATGTGCCTTCTAAAAGAAAGTAAACTTTGGCATAAAATTCAAGTTAAGGAGTTGAATATTCTAGTGAAACTAAGAGAGTCTTAGCTTATAACTGTTCACAAGCATGCACACACTGCACGAGAGCTATAGGGAGATTCCGGACAGATCCTAACCCTTCCGACAGGTTGCTGCCGCCATAGAGAATGAGCGACAGGCGAGGGACAGTTCACTGTTTGAAGGCCAACACAAAAATTTTCAGTTTTCTTTTAAGTCTCCATTGCTTGAGGGCAAGCAAAAACTTGAGTTTGGGGGTGTGTTGAGTGTGTAAAAGTTCTATCATTTACACCTTTTTAAACCCATATTTCTGCTGCATTCAAGCATCATTGCATTGCATTTAGGTTAGTTTTCAATAAAACATCACAATTATATAAAAGGCACGAATTCTACTGAAAGATGGTTATTTTTGCAGGTATCTGTCATAGTAGATGTCGAAGGCAGGCGCAGGGCAGATAAGCAGGAGAGCTGAACTGGACAAGCAGCTGAAGAAGACGAACCTGTCATGGACCTGTCATGACAGCATGGTGACAGCAGATTCATGAAGAGGAAAAAGTAAAGTGGACCTCGATAGATAGAGAAAAATCTGCTCGTCTGTCGTGTGGAAGCCGAATATTTTTACAAGCCCCGGATCAAGAGATATGTCAAGCCAAAGCTCAAAGGAGAGGAAATCCCTAAAAGCAAGGATGCGGCTGGAAAGTAGGAGACTTTAGAGATTTAGTCTTTATTAGAATCTTACTTTTAATTAAAGTTGTAATCCTTGTTACCTTAGATAACTTGAGCCCAAAGCTTATATAAAGGGCATAGATTAAACCTAGGGCATAGCCGACTACCCCATAACCGAAACCTAAACCCTGCCGTTTACCTGTCACCGATATGTTCTAAATTCCACCAAGGGTTACGGGTTGTTTTGTAAAGTAGTTGCAAGGGTTGTTTTGTTTTAGGATTTTTCAAGTTCAATAAAATAAACTTCAAGTTCTTTTATCTTGGTTTTAACATCTTGCAAGAGCATCGGGAGAGCATTGTGAGGTTATCTATTTACTTAGCATCGGGAGAGTTAAGTATACGAAAGAGATAAAAGCGCGTTCTCTAGTTTATAGTTGGACCATCTCGTGCTTAGGGATAAGGCGAGGTTAAGTGGCTAAGGAAGAATTCATACACATCGGTGTTCATCCTTCGATTCACGCCGGGAGGTATCATCAAAGACGTGATCATCGACAGACTTGTGCCTAGGGATAGGGCAAGGCAGATCAGGGATTCTTGCCAAACTTGAAGTACGGAGTTAGTGTTCGCTGCCGCGATAGCTGACGGACAGACGCCGCGACAGGTGCTGTCGGCGACGGGTGCGACGACAGAACTGGAGATCCTAAGCAATTCAATACCTACACTACTGAGCAACTCAATACCAGCCCATTCTCTCCATCTTGATATCTCAATCTTTTATTTACGTTTTTAATTTGATATTCGTGACAATTCTCTTAAATATTTCCTTTGCTTTCGTGCAGTGAATCTAGGTGAAGCTATTAGCCCAATCCCTGTGGAGACGATATCCGATACTTTGTATCACTTTACTACTTGCGTCGTGTATACTTGCACTACAATTGCGATAGACTATTTTACACGCAACAAAGAGATAGGCCATCTCTTCATCTTCACTTTCCTTCTCACTAAAATCTACATGATGACATGTAGAGGATTTAAGAGCAATGGCATTTGTGTTGATGCCAAGTCCTTTGATCTTCTTCTCCCCCATAGCTCTAATTTCTTCCCTCTTCTTCTCATCTTCTTTGTTTTTCTTCATTATTTGATGAGTGAGAAGTGACCTCATGAGTTCATCAAGCTTCAAGGTCTTCAAATTCTTGGCTTCGATGATAGCGGTCCTCTTTGAGTCCTATAACTCGAAAAGGGAGTAGATGAGCTTTCGGACAAGCTTCTCTTCTAGGATGGCTTCTCCATAACTTTTAAGACCATTGGTGATAGTGGAGAACCTATCAAACATCTTCTTGATGTCCTCTTCCGGATCCATCTTGAAGTTTTCATACGCTAGATTGAGAAGCCCAATCTTGGTCTCCTTTACTTTGTCAGTTCCCTCGTATGTGACTTCAAGCTTGTCCCATACCTCCTTGGCACTCTCACAAGAAGACATCTACTCATAGATGGTTAGGCCAAATGCACAAAAGAGGATGTGCAAGGCTTTGCAATTAAGCTCCATCTTCTTGCGATCTTCGGCACTCCATTTCGCTTTGTTTCATTGAGGCACGAACGGACCATCTTCTATTATGTTCCAAAGCTTATAGTCCCTTGACTTTATGAAAAACTTCATCCTTGTCTTCCAATGGGCATAGTGAGTTCCGTCGAAGAAGGACGATTTGTCGATGGATTGCGTCATTGAGCCGGTTGAGTGAAATAATGATCAAGCTTGCCGAATTTTCTCAATAGGATATTAATCCTCTTCAATTGAGCCAAGCTCTGATACCAATTGTTGGGTTTTTCGGTGCTCGATTCCTTCAACCGTTCTTGCTAGCCAAGTGGTGGAGAAGTGGAATTTTGGGTGTAAGAGGTGTGGAAGCTAAAAAGATAAATGACAAGATGATTTATAGTGGTTCAACCTTCTAACCAAGGTCTACAACCACTACCTTAGCTTCCCACTAAGGATTTCCAATCAATCCACTATTGATTCGTCCCCTTTTCTAGGCTTAAGAGGAAACCCTTACAAACCGATCAAGCTTTCTACCCAAAGTCTTGATCAAACCCTCTTTACAAAGAGAAAAGATAAGCAACTTAAATCCCTCTAATTGGTATTTGTTTGCACAATAAAGCTCTCACCCAATCCTAAAACACTTGAGCAAATATGACAATTTTGGCTCACTAGTGTTTGTCTATACAAAGAATTGACAATTTAAACTCTAAGACAAATCTTAATCATTGTGTTGTTGACAATTGAAACATTAACAATTTCTTGATGCGTGGAGGTCCCTTTTATACTCCTAATCGAGTTTGTAGCTGTTACTAGCCGTTAGGGATGAATTGGAGCCGTTGGAGACTTTATTTCCCATCTTTAATGCTGTTCTGCAGCCTTCCGTATCGATACGCATGGACCTGTATCGGTACGGCCTTGATCAAAAACTAGACGTTGGGCTCTTGTCAGCCTAAGCGAATCGATACGCTTGAGGGCATATGGGTACGATATTGCATTTAAAAGACCGTTGGGAAAGTAGCCGTTAGGGTTGTTAAAACGAGGATCGGTACGCTTACCAGGCGTATCGAAACGACCCCTCTCCGTATCGATACGGTCTCACCCGTATCGGTACGGGTTTTGGCAGAATCAAAACCTGGGCAAAAGTGTATCGATACGGGGTACACCGTATCGGTACGGGCTTGCTGAAAAGTCAAGTTTGGCTATTTTAAAACATTAAAAACATTGCCAAAAACCTTTTAAAATGCCTTAAACATATTTTCAAGTTGTTTGGACTTAAAGACAAGTTTTAAATTCTTTTCAAATTTGTCCAAAACATTTTTCAATTATTATATCAAAACATTAGTTCTACACAACTTTTATAAAATCATCATTTTAATTCTAAATTTAACTCGAACTAGTCCTAGATCAAAATCGATAACTCTCGGGCCCTAAACCGGGGCGTTACAACTCTCCCCCACTTAAGGAATTTCGTCCTTGAAATTACCTGACGGAAAAAGATACAGAAATTGTCTTTCCATGTCTTTCTTTCTCTCCCAAGTAGCCTCTTCCACACCTCGGTGTCTCCACAAAACCTTGACTAACTCGATAGACCTCCCACACAACACTTTCTTGTCCGTAGCAAGAATCTCAATCGGCTCTTCATCATACGACAGGTCTGGGTTCAACTCAATTTCTTCCACTGGCATTACATGAGACAGATCCAATCTATACTTCCGAAGCATAGAAACATGGAACACATCGTGAATCTTCTTTAACTCGGTCGAAAGTCTCAATCTATACGCAACATGACCAATCCTCTCAACTACCTCGTAAGGTCCAATGAACCTCGGACTCAACTTACCCTTCCTACCAAACCTTATCACTTTCTTCCAAGGTGAGACTTCCAAAAACACTTATTCGCCCACGGCATACTCTATCTTCTTTCTCTTCAAATAGGCATACGACGTCTATCAGTCTGAAGCTGCCTTCAAGCGATCACAGATCAACTTTACCTTCTCGGTAGTGCCCTTAAGCAAGCGGGCATAGATACAAGCTTTTGTCCGGCCTCGGCCCAACAAATAGGTGTTTTACATCTCCTACCATATAGAGCCTCATACGGTGCCATCTGTATACTAGTCTGATAACTGTTGTTGTATGAAAACTCTACTAACGATAGATGTTTCTCCCAAGAACCCTGAAAGTCGATGATGCAACACCTCAACATGTCTTCCAACACCTGAATAACTATTTCCGACTGACCATCCGACTGCGAGTGATACGAAGTGCTGAAGTTCAACCAAGTACCCAAGGTATGATGCAAACACTCTCAAAATCTTGTTGTAAACCTCAGATCTCGGTCTGATACAATCGATTTCGGTACCCCATGCAATCTCACTATCTCGCTAATGTGAATCTATCGACTATCACCAACTTATCTAAGGTGTAGGTAGTATGAACATGTATAAAATGGGCACACTTAGTGAATCTATCGACTATCACCAACACTGAATTCTTCTTCGAAGGAGTTAACGGTAAACCCGATACAAAATCCATGGTGATACGTTCCCACTTCCATTCCAGAATCTTCAACGGCTATAACAAACCTGATGGAAACTGATGCCAGGCTTTAACTCGCTGACATACCATGCACTTACTCACAAACTCAGCCACATCCTTCTTCAACCCAATCCAGTAGCACTCTTCTTTTAAACCACGGTACATCTCCGTACTACCCGGATGCATAGCAAAAGGATTGTTATGGGCTTCATTCAAGATAGTACGCCTTAACTCGGCGTCTTCTAGGACTACTATCCTATCCTTGAAACATAAGATCCCATTCTCACCAAAGCAAAAATATATAGGCCTACCCTCGGCTATATCTTGCACGTGAGGTGCCAAAGACTCATCTTGCAATTGTTTCTCTTGAATCAACTGAGCAAACGAAGGTTTAACTTGCAACTCAGCTATCAAACCACCATCATTTGAAAAAGTCTACCTCGCAAACATAGCCCGCAACTCAACTGCCACTTTTCTACTCAAAGCATCGGCCACTACGTTTGCCTTAACTAGATGGTATTCTATCGTAAGGTCATAGTCCTTAAGAAGCTCTAACCACCTACGTTGTCTAAGGTTCAACTCTCTCTGAGTCATCAAGTATTTCAAACTCTTGTGGTCGGTATAAACGGTGCACTTCTCACCATAAAGGTGATGTCTCCAAATCTTCAAAGCAAACACTAATGCGGCTAATTCTATATCATGAGTGGGGTAGTTCTCCTTGTGAACCTTCAACTGTCTCGAAGCGTAAGCTACAACCTTACCTTCTTGCATAAGCACACAACCTAAACCTACATACGAGACATCACTGTAAATCACAAACTCTTTCCCTATTTCAGGCTGAATCAAAATAAGAGCTTCGGTCAAAGCTTTCTTTAACTTTTCAAACGCTTGTTGTCTTGCATCCGACCACTCATATGGAACATTTTTTTGAAGCAATTTAGTCAATGCTGCCGCAATATTTGAAAACCCCTCGACAAACCTTCGATGATACCCCGCTAAGTCTAGGAAACTACGGATTTCTGTCACCGACTTCGGTTGTTTCCAACTCACTATGGCTTCTATCTTCTTGGGATCTACACTAATCCCATTGGCCGAGATCACATGACCTAGGAAGACTATCTCCTTAATCCAAAACTTGCATTTACTCAACTTGGCATACAACTAATTCTCAAGTAAAGTCTGAAGCACTAGCTACAAATGCTTATCATGCTCTTCTTCGGTCCTAGAGTATACTAAGATATCATCTATGAACACTACCACAATCCTATCCAAAAACTCATGGAACACTCGGTTCATCATATCCATAAATGTAGCTGGAGCATTAGTCAAATCGAAAGGCATTACCAAGAACTCGTAGTGCCCATAACGTGTACGGAAAGCTGTCTTCGGTATGTCTACATCTTTCACTTTCAACTGATAGTATCCGGATCTCAAATTAATCTTCGAAAACACTAAAGCACCTCTCAGCTGATCAAGCAAGTCATCTATCCGAGGCAAAGGGTACTTGTTCTTTACTGTTACCTTGTTCAACTGCCTATAGTCTATACACATCCTCATACTACCGTCATTTTTCTTCACAAAGAAGACCGGAGCACCCCACGGAGAAATACTAGGCCTAATGAAACCTCTATCTAACGATTCCTGAAGCTGTGGCTTCAGCTCTTTCAAATATTTCGGTGCCATTCTATACGGAGCAATAAACACGGGTGCAGAATCAGAATACGTCTCAATTGCAAACTTAACTTCTCTATCTAGAGGCAAACCCGACAACTCTTTCGGAAAAACACTCGAAAAATCACAAACTGTTCTGATGTCTTGCGGTCTAACCTCACTCATATTCGGATTCATCACATAAGCCAAGTACGCCTGACAACCTGAATCCATCAATCTCTGAGATTCTAGAGTAGAAACAACATTGGACAAGAACTTAATGTTCTCGCCCGCCACTACAACTTCAAAATCATCCGTAAGCCTCAAGGAGACTCTCTTGGTCTCAAAGTCTACCCTAGCTCTATGATGTACAAGCCAATCCATGCCCAAAATCATATCAAAACCATAGAACGATAACTCTATCATGTCAACCGGAAACACATGGCCTTGAATCATCAAGGGACACCTCCTATACATTTTCCTAACTACTACGGTATCACCAAAAGAACTAGTAACATTTACACCTACCTCTAACCACTCATACGGTAGACCTAGGGACCTTGCATGTTCACCCAAAATATACGAATGTGTCGAACCCGAATCTATCAAAGAAAGCAAAGTTAAGGACTGTATCGAGAAATTACCTGCGATGACATCCGTGTCATTCCCAGCCTCTCGTTGTGCATACACCCTAGCCGGTCCTCCACCCTCGAGCTGAACTGCCACCACATGAGCTAAGTTCCTCTGACCATCATTCCCCGGCTAAAAGTTACCACGACCGCGCCCACGACCTCTCTGATGCTTAAAACCCCTAGCTGGAGCCAGTCCACCCCTAGCCGGATGTGGACAGTTACGCCTCAAATGATCTCGGGAACCACAGTTCCAACATACCTCAAAGGTACCCATACACTCACCCTGATGGCGTCTCCCGCATCTAGTGCACTCAAGGGTGTGAAAAACAGCTCCTTGGCCCTAATGGCCCCGTCCATGGTTATCGCCCCTATACCTCGATCCGGGCTGATACCTCCTATCTTTATGCCTCTTGGCATGATCTCTGTCCCAATCTGCATGTCTCTTCTCGGAATTGGACCCACTAGCACGAGCACTCGAGTCTAAGTTCTGCTCAATATCCTTGGCCCTAGAGACCAAAACATCAAACTCGGTGTAGTCAGAGGAAAGCATATAAGTCTCCACATCTCTAGTCAACCCATATCGAAAATGCTCACACTGTTCCCTCTCAATGGGAACAAACTCGGGAGCATACTGGCTCAATCTCACAAACTGAACCTCATACTCGGACACCGTCTTACTACCCTGAACCAAGGCCATAAATTCTCTCTTCTTCTCATCCTGATATCGAACTCAAAGATACTTCTTCTTAAAGGCATTTCTAAAGAATTCCTAAGTGACATCCGCTTCTGCCATACTCGAAGTAACGGTGGTCCACCAAGCATACGCATCTCCCTGAAGCAAGGAGACAACACAACCCAACTTACGAGTGTCTAAGCACTCCATCTGACCCAAGATGCGTGTAGTACTCTCGAGCCAAGCCTCTAAACCCTCGGGAGTCAAACCGTGGAACTCGACTCCACCCATACTACGAAGCCTCTCTAGGGGTAAACATGTCCCCGCACCATGAGGTGGTGATGCAGCTTGAATACCGGCTAAAGCTGTCTGAAAAGCCCCGTCTATAGTCTGAATCAAGTGAGTTATGTCCGCACCTGCCAGACCCTTACCTGGCTGAGCTCCCTTACCCCCAACATTTGCACCGGCCCGAGGTCCATTACCATCACCTCCGGCATTCGCACCGGCCTGAGGCACATTACCTTCGCCACCCACTCCATTACCATCGGGAGCAGGAGGAACAGGAGGCACATCCCCGGGTGCCTGGTCACCCGCTCTAGGTCATCCTCTCGGTCTTACCATAACGATATAAAATCTAAACAACAAACACATCACACACAAGAAAACGTGAGGTTAGCAAGGGCAAGATCCAAGTTCTCAAGCTCTTTAAACTAAAACCATTTTTTCAATAACAACACTTAGCAATGGGAACACTCGACTAAACTTCAAGCAACAACAAGAACAATAAAACATGCTTCCATACACCGTGCATTAGCAAACAACCAAACAAACCAACTTACCTAACTTACCTTCCTGGGAGACCTCGTAACCGGGGCTCTGATACCACCAAATGTAATCCCTCGTCCCGGCCTAGCCAACAGACTGGACCGAACGAGTTACACGGGGGAAACCGAAGCGAAACCAGCTAAGGCCTCACTCCGATTAGCAACCCTAATTTTTTTGTTTATTTTTTTATTATCTTGTCTAGATATCACAATTTACCCTAGGTGAGAAGACAACAGCAGAAAAATGGTCACATATACGAATCGGGCAGAGGGCATACAATAATTCAAACTTACCAAATAGTTTGTTAGACAAATTACATGCATACGGGACAAACCATCATAAAGGATATATATAAACTTAATTAGGAAGCATACAAGCCATAGGGACTAAAATGTAATGTTTAGGAACCTTTGAAGATGCCATTTAACCGATTTAACTGCCTGCGTTTCGAAACAGGCTTGCACGTTCTGAAACACGGGCTTCATTTAAAATGCAAAAGCCAAGTCATTTCGAAATGATCTCACCTTGTTCCGGAACGGGGGCTTCTAGTGATAAAACGTATAGGAACGGGTTCCGGAACGGGGGCTCACAGTGGAAAATTGTACCGAAACAGCCCTATATGGTTCCGAAACAGGAGCCTTCAATGGCAAAACATACCGAAACGGCACCACCCCCATTCCGATATGGGTACCCTTGGAGCATTGATCGTTTCGAAACCATATCAAGCGTTTTGAAACACCTACACCCAGTTTGGCCCGAAATCATACTTTGACACCTCCAAGCGTCCCCAAACTTGTCCCGAGTCATCAAAAACAACATAGCTACATATCATACATACATTCTAGATGCAAAATACCCTAATCACAACATTAGACATGCATTCAATCAACAACGTGGATTTCAAGTCCAAGGCTCACAAAGACACTTAGATTAAAAAACACTAACATGCCAAAACACAAAGCAATTCATACAAGGCCACATTAAACCTCAACATAACATAGTACCATCATTTAAAGCATGCTAGAAACATAAACAAAGTCAAAGCATATGAGTTTAAACACCAACACCCTAACATCAAGCCTAGAAATCCCATTGTCTAAGTGTTATTACAACTATAAATAATACTTTGAGCCACCCAAGAACTCCGAGAATCTATTCCTTGCCCATTTGCCTCCCGGAATCCCTAACGATCTGCATTGTTGGAAAAAGAGAGTGTAAGCTTAAAAGCTTAGTGAGCAGAGCTCTAAAACACAACAACAATGCAGTTTTAAAATATAAATCTTAGATTTAGGGAAAAACCATTTAAGGAAAAGATGTAATGAAACACAATCATAACAATACAGGGTATGTACATGCATAACCAAAACCTGGTGGGACTAAACATCACCGTTCACAACAACTAGTAGTTTTTCGATGGGACTACACATCATCGTACTCTTCTACTAGTCACTACCGGTGGGACTACACATCATCGTTACCAACGACAACCATCACGTGAGGCTTGACACCAACAACGACTATACAACAACATTAAATGTTGAGTAAAGACAATCCACATTTCACACAACAACACTAATAATAGCACACACCAACACTTAACGAAACAAGGTAATTTAGCAAACTTACACTTGGGTTTAGGCTAGCCCTTAAAACTCCACCCAAACCCCAAGAATCCACTTTGATATCATTTAAAACTCCAAAACATTACCACTCACAGATTGAGCCCAACGAAAGCCGAAACACCGTTCTCAAGCCTCCGTAGCACCCGGTATCGCACCCGAAGTACCCGAATCAATATCCTCTATTTCAAGATAACCCAAAACAAACTATTAGGATGCTAATACACTTGTAAACCAGCAACAACCCGAAAATCTACTCCTTGCAACCAAAACACACTAATTCAAACCCAAATTTCATCAAAACTTCACCATTTTCGTTCTAGACAAACCTCACACTGAATCCAGCCATTTTGTTGAGATTTAGGGGGCTCGATTCGATCAACCAATTTAGCTCACCAAGTGGTGGAGAGATGGATTTTTGGGTGGAAGGGTTTAGGAAGCTAAAAAGATGATGACACAATGATTTATAGTGGTTCAACCTTCTAACCAAGGTCTACATCCACTACCTTAGCTCCCCACTAAGGATTTCTCAATCAATCCACTATTGATTCGTCCCCTTTTCTAGGATTAGGAGGAAACCCTTACAACCGATCAAGCTTCTACCCAAAGCCTTGATCAAAACCCTCTTTTACAAAGAGACAATAAAAGCAAACTTAAAACCCTCTAATAGGTGTTTGTTTGCACAATTAAGCACTCACCCAAAACCTAAAACACTTGAGCAAATTTGACAATTTTGGCTCACTAGTGTTTGTCTATACAATAAATGACAATTTAAGCACTAAGACACTTTTTGATCATTTGATGTTTGACAATGTGAGCATTAGCCTTCTCTTGATGCTTGGAGGTCCCTTTTATACTCCCAAATGAGTTTGTAGCCGTTACTAGCCGTTGGGGATGAATTGGAGCCGTTGAGGACTTTATTTCCCTTCATAAATGTTGTTCTGCAGCTAGTCGTATCGATACGCGTGGAACCGTATCGGTACGGCCTTCATAGGAACTAGCCGTTGAGCTCTTGCCAGCCAAGGCGTATCGGTACGGGTTCACATTTAAATGGCCGTTGGGGTTGGTTGAAAGGGGATCGGTACGCTTACCTGGCGTATCGAATCGATCCCGACCGTATCGATACGACAAAGGCTTGTATCGGTACGGGTTTTGACAGTGGCCAAACTGGGGCAAAGAGGTATCGGTACGGGTACAACCGTATCGATACGGGTAACGTGAAAACACAAGTTTGGCTATTTAAAACATGAAAAATCTTTGCCAAAAACCTCTTAAAATACCTCAAACATAAATTCAAGTTGTTTGGACTTAAAACCAAGTTTTAAATTCTTTTCAAATTAGTCCAAAACATTTTTCAATTATTATATCAAAACATAAGTTCTACAATCTCCCCCTTTTTGATATAATAAAATTAACTTGAAAAATTGTTTGGGATTCTCCCCCTTTAACTTTTAAAAATGTGAATAAGAGATTAAATGTATGAAATCAAATAAAGCTCCCCTTATTCATTTGAAAATTCAATTTTTCAAACCATTTTCCCTCCTTTTTGTTTTATCAAAAAGAATTTAAGACATTAAGTTCAAAATAACAATAGATGTAAAAACTTTGACACAAATAAGAATTTGGTTTAAAAATGGCTCCCTCTTACTCAAATCATCATAAAAAATGTTAGTCCAACATATATGATCATCTAGTTGAATAAAAAGAAAATAAGACAAATTAATTCAAAACAACTAGAAATTTTACCAACACTTGAACCCAAGGGAGGATGTGAAGCCTTCCTTCTTCAAGTGTTCTTCCTTGTGTGCATGGAGCTCCCCCTCAATGTTTGACTTGTTGAACATCTCCATCACACCTAGCAAAAGACAATCAAGTAATTTTTGGTATTCAAATTGCTTTGGATCCATAAACGTTAGTTGCACAAATTTTAGTCCCCTTAGGAATCCATTTTTCAATGTCATCCTTTTTAATTGAAGTACTAAGTCCTTTTGGGGCCCAAATACTTCTAAAACATTTTCCTTTAATAAATCTAGGGGCACTAGATTGTCTAACATAAAAGTTTGATTTTCCAAAATTGTTTTTCTTTTCAAGCTCTTTGGAAATCAAATCTTTTTCTTCTTGAATATTTTGAAGCAATTTTTGTAAATCAAAACATTTTAATTCAAACTCTTCGAGTTTTGCTTCAAGTTCAAGTTTGGTTTTAGAAAGCAAATCATTTTGAATTTTTAACTTTGAAATCAGTTTATTGTTTTTCAAAATGTGGCTTTTAAAATCTAAAACCAAATCATCATAGGCATCTTGTAATTCATCAAAAGAATAAGAACATGAAGTAGATGAATTAGAAGTTACCCTTGAATCTTCTTCGATGGCCATAAGGCAAAGGTTGGCTTGTTCATCGTCGGTGGAGTCCTCACCACTCCAAGTAGCCACCTGTGCCTTCTTCTTATGGCTTGAAGTGCTTGCCCTCTCCTTTCTTTTAGGTTCTCGTTCAAGCTCTCTCAAGGCTTTCTTCATGAACGGGGCACACTTCTTGAAGAATGAACTATCTCTTCATCTTGATCCTTCTCTTCACTTGAGTAGACATGATGGCAAGTGGAGGATTTGAGAGCCATGGCACTAGCATTGATGCCAAACCCTTTGATTTTCTTCTCTCCCATAGCTCTAATTTCTTCCCTCTTCTTCTCATCCTCTTTGTTCTTCTTCATGATTTGATGAGTAAGGAGAGACCCCATGAGTTCATCAAGCTTCAAAGTCTTCAAATTTTTGGCTTCGATGATGGCGGTCCTCTTTGAGTCCCAAGACCCGGGAAGTGAGTAGATGAGCTTCCGAACAAGCTTTTCTTCCGGAATGGCTTCTCCATACCCTTTGAGGCCATTGGTGATGGTGGAGAACCTATCGAACATCTTCTCAATGTTCTCTTCTGGATCCATTTTGAAGTTCTCATACTCCAAAGTTAGGAGCCCAATCTTGGTCTCCTTGACTTCATTTGTCCCCTCGTATGTGACTTCAAGCTTGTCCCATACCTCCTTGGCACTCTCATAAGAAGACATCTTCTCATAGATGGTTGGGCCAAATGCACAAAACAAGATGTGCAAGGCTTTGCAATTAAGATCCATCTTCTTGCGATCGTCGGCACTCCACTCCGCTTTACTTCTTTGAGGCACGAACGTACCATCTTCAACTACATCCTATAGCTTGTAATCTCTTGATTTGATGAAGAACTTCATCTTTATCTTCCAATGGGCATAGTGAGTTCCGTCAAAGAAAGGCGGTTTGTCGATTGAGTGGGCCATTGAGCCGGTTGATGAAAAAGTGATCGAGCTTGCCGGATCTTCTTAATAGGATGTGAATCCCCTTCGATTGAGCCAAGCTCTGATACCAATTGTTGAGATTTGGGGGGCTCGATTCGATCAACCAATTTAGCTCACCAAGTGGTGGAGAGATGGATTTTTGGGTGGAAGGGTTTAGGAAGCTAAAAAGATGATGACACAATGATTTATAGTGGTTCAACCTTCTAACCAAGGTCTACATCCACTACCTTAGCTCCCCACTAAGGATTTCTCAATCAATCCACTATTGATTCGTCCCCTTTTCTAGGATTAGGAGGAAACCCTTACAACCGGTCAAGCTTCTACCCAAAGCCTTGATCAAAACCCTCTTTTACAAAGAGACAATAAAAGCAAACTTAAAACCCTCTAATAGGTGTTTGTTTGCACAATTAAGCACTCACTCAAAACCTAAAACACTTGAGCAAATTTGACAATTTTGGCTCACTAGTGTTTGTCTATACAATAAATGATAATTTAAGCACTAAGACACTTTTTGATCATTTGATGTTTGACAATGTGAGCATTAGCCTTCTCTTGATGCTTGGAGGTCCCTTTTATACTCCCAAATGAGTTTGTAGTCGTTACTAGCCGTTGGGGATGAATTGGAGCCGTTGAGGACTTTATTTCCCTTCATAAATGCTGTTCTGCAGCTAGTCGTATCGATACGCGTGGAATCGTATCGGTACGGCCTTCATAGGAACTAGCCGTTGAGCTCTTGCCAGCCAAGGCGTATCGATATGCTTAAGGGCGTATCGGTACGGGTTCACATTTAAATGGCCGTTGGGAAATAGCCGTTGGGGTTGGTTGAAAGGGGATCGGTACGCTTACCTGGCGTATCGAAACGATCCCGACCGTATCGATACGACAAAGGCCTGTATCGGTACAGGTTTTGACAGTGGCCAAACTGGGGCAAAGAGGTATCGGTACGGGTACAACCGTATCGATACGGGTAACGTGAAAACACAAGTTTGGCTATTTAAAACATGAAAAGTCTTTGCCAAAAACCTCTTAAAATACCTCAAACATAAATTCAAGTTGTTTGGACTTAAAACCAAGTTTTAAATTCTTTTCAAATTAGTCCAAAACATTTTTCAATTATTATATCAAAACATAAGTTCTACACATTTCAATCACCAAAACACATCCAAAATCATCTAGAAGTATCCCCCAACATCAAAAGAACCACCAGCCATATTTTCGACCCAAAACCAACCCAAAAACTTAACCTTTTTAACCTAAAAATCTCATTTTATACTCATTTCGGGTTTCCCACCATTTGCAATCTTTTTAGCATTTTTAAGACACCCAAACATGATTAAAAAAACTCTTAAATATTACATTAAAATACCCACACGAAAATCCCTCCATTTTACCCTTTTTCAAACTCAAAGCATTTTGAAATAACCCCAAAATAATGGATTTTTAAGGAAAATCTAACTAGTGACAACTTAGGGGAAAAGAATTAAAACAATGGATTGCTTACCTTGAAAAACTTGCTTGAAAGAGGGATTTGGGCAATGGAATAGTGGTTTAGGGTTTAAGAGAGGTTTTGTGGGAAAATGGGTTTTTCTTTTGGAGAAGATGACACCTTTTTTTTCAAACTTCTTTTCTTTAGTCTTTTTACTCAAATTTCCATATACAAATTCATTAATGGTATTTTTGTAATTAATGACAACTTTTATAAAATCATCATTTTAATTCTAAATTTAACCCGAACTAGTCCTAGATCAAAATCGATAACTCTCGGGCCCTAAATCGGGGCGTTACATTATAGGTCCTTGGTTCAATCCTCCTCAAGTGTAGACAAAACGACGTCGTTTTGGTCTATCTTAGGCATCAAAATAACTATACCAAAATGATGTCGTTTTGGATTTAATGGTCTGCTATAATTTAACGGTCAAGTGCTTAGATTGAACAAAAAACAAAGTTCAATGGTATAATAGTATCATTTTATAGTTCAGTGATATGTTTAATACAAAGATTAAAGTTTAATGGCATTTCGTGTAGTTTACCCTTACTAAAATATATGCAAACTACTTATGTTATAAGTTTGCATTAACAAGTTAAAATAAGTAACTAAATTAAAATCGATTAGTTTAATGAAATAAAATTTTATTTTTTTAAAATAAGATCAAGGGTCGAATAATGTTATAGTTGAAGTAAATTACATTGGAAATGTCACATTCGAAATGAGCCTCTATAGAACTTAATCAAAGTAATCAATCAATAAATTGAAGATTAATAATTTGTTTGACAAATTTTAATTTTAATCTTATTTAGAGGAGAGGGGAGGTGAAATTCTAAAAAAAGGAAAGACTATTTTTAGTAGATTAAAATTCGTAACTTAAAAAATATGAGGGAATGAAAATAACTAATTTAATTAATCGGTCAAATATACTTACTCTCAAAATCAATAGTTATAAAAGTAGAAATTTAACATGATTTATATAACATGAATTGGATTTTAGTTAGCCTAAAAATCAATGAATGGAATTGAATATTGTGAAAGAAAAGATGAGGAATTTGGGTGAACCATATTTGAGATTTGATGAGTCGGCTCGGCTCTAATACAATTATTTATTGTACTATTTTGTTTGAATGGTCCGACAGAGATTATAATTACTACAAGACGGAGTAATAATTGAAGACCTCTGACGTCTCTGTCCCTTCGAAAATTGGCCATAATTTATTAGCCTACTACACATCTTATCCCACAAACTATCCTATTTTTATCCCGCAAATTATTTCGATTTGATTGTTATTAATTAAATGATTATTCTACAATAAATGTTATATATAGTTATATACAACTAGTTATGTGTACTGTTATATATTATTAATTATTTTAATTAGTTTTGAAATTATAGAGACCGAATGTTATTACCTATTTTAGAATAAAATTTAAAAAAACAATTTTATATTATTTTTTAGGATTTTTCGGGTAAAGTACATAAATGATAACTGAATTTTAGCAGTTATTCAATTTGATAATCAAACTTTCAATTACTTCAATGTTACCATTAAATTTTAAATTTTGTTCTGAATTGGTCACTGACCCGTTAACTGTCGTTTAAAAGGTAACGTGACACTTAAAATATTTTGTATAATAAAATATTTAATCATACACGTTTACACATTCAAACAATTTTGTCCTAGTTCGAAAAAAATAAATTCAACTATTATTATTTACACATTATTTCAATTTTAAAAAAATAATTTAACCATAAAACCAAAATTCTAAACCTTAAACACTTAAGCCCTAAAACTTAAAGATTAGAGCTAAAGATTCATTGAATGTTGAAAATAGCTAGAATCCTTCTTCATAATAGTGTCTGAGAGTTACTAGAGGAAAAACAATAACATCGCTGCACTAATGAAGAATCGAACTTTATCGGTAGCTTGGAGCTTTACAAGGTTCTCTTAAACTGACTAACTTGGCCTAGCAAATATTACAGAAAATTTGGTTTTGCAATTTAGTGTAAATATATGTAGAATTAGGGGTTTATGTGTTTAAGGCTCAAGGTTTAGTGTTATAATTTTAGGGTTTAATGTTTGGTGTTTAAGGATTAGGGTTAAATTGTTTTTAATTAAAATTGTTTAAAATTAAAATAATGTGTAAAATAATTAGAGTTAAATTTATTAATTTTTCCCGAATTTGTACAATATTGTTTGAATGTGCAAATATGGATAACTAAATGTGTTATTATACAAAATATTTTAACTGTCACGTCGCCCTTTCAACGGTTGTTAACAGGTTAATGATCAGTTTGGAACAAAACTTAAAGTTTGATGGTAACATTGAAGCAATTAAAAGTTTGATTATCAAATTAAATAATTTATCAAAGTTCGGTTACCATTTATATACTTTACCCAAAAAGAATTTTTTTTTGAAAATAATAAACTTTCAGTCTCTATAATTTCAAAAATAATTAAAATAGTTAATTGTACCTACACATAATTAGTGATACATATTGATACATATCGTTTATTGTAGAATCATCTTTAATTAAATATGAATTATTAAATTAACTTTTTTAAATAGAATTATTAAATTAACTAATAACAGTTTTTTTTCTTTGTTTTAATTTTATCGATAAAATAAAATTATAAAAGGTAATCTTTACTCGTGGTCCTTTTTGTTTGGGGTTTGTTCTATTTTGGTCACCCGAATTTAAAAAAATCAATCTTGCCACTTACATTTTGAATCGTGTCTATCTTGGTCCCTTGGCCGTTAACCCCATTAATAAAAAATTAATTTCTAATTTAATCCTCAAAGTTTCAAAACTTTATTTTTCACCATCTTCCTTCAAAACTTAAAAATTTTATTTCTTCGTCCACGATCCTAACCCTCTTTTCACCGCCATTTCCGTGAGCTTGGCTCTTATCTCTTCGTTGTTTATTACTTGAATGCCTTATTTTTCTTTATTATTTTCCCATTCACCAAAAGCTGTTGATTTCTGTTGATATTGCTTGTAATATTACACCCTTAGTTTTCTATTCGAACTGAAAATTGAGCTCTAAAATGCAGGCAGCATCCACCTACCAACGGGAGATGTACGCCATCACCCATGATGTGGCAAAGTGGAGACAATATCTCCTTGGTCGTCATTTTGTTATCATCACCGACCAAAGATCGCTTCGTGAGTTAACGCAACAAACTATTCAGACTCCGGATCAACAGCAATGGTTAACCAAACTGATGGGCTATGATTTCGAGATCAAATATCGTCCGGGCAAGTTGAACACAGTTGCCGACGCCCTGTCTCTTGAGGTTGGCGCACAGTTGCTAGCATTCACACGCCCCACGTTTGGAATCTTTGAAGATATTCGAACTGCTACTCAGCTGGATGGGTATTTATCTCAATTACTTACCAACATTCGCTCAGGAACATTGGACGCTCAGGGCTATAGCGAAGTGAATGGGTTAATCTTACTCCATAATCGTGTCGTGGTCCCTTCTGAAAGTGCCCTCCGCTCTCGTCTTCTTCGTGAGTTTCACTGCTCCACCATGGGTGGCCATGCTGGTATTTCTCGGACTTTCCGACGTCTATCCTCGAATTTCCATTGGCCCCAGATGCGTCGCGATGTTCGCAAGTTTGTCTCGAAATGCCTCGTTTGCCAACGCATGAAAAGCGACAACCTGGCACCGGCAGGCCTGCTTCAACCCTTGCCGATTCCACAACAGGTATTCGAGGATATCTCCTTAGATTTTATCACCGGCTTGCCTAAGTCAAATGGGAAAGAGGCACTACTGGTAGTTGTCGATCGCCTAACCAAATATGGCCACTTCTTCGCATTACCCCGACATTATGATGCACCCTACATCGCAAAGATCATGGTCCAAGGCATTATCAAGTTGCACGGCATTCCGCGATCGATGGTTAGTGACAGGGACCCTATTTTTGCCAGCGAAATCTGGACTGAAATCGCTCGTCTGCAGGGTACCGACTTGTGCCTTAGCTCCGCTTACCACCCACAGTCTGACGGCCAAACAGAGGCGTTGAACCGTTGCTTGGAGATGTACCTTCTTTGCATGACTGGGGATGAACCAAGTAAATGGGAAAATTATTTGCCGTGGGCGGAATATTGGTACAACACGGCGTTTCAGGCGTCGGCTGGTATGACACCATTTCGGGCACTCTATGGTCGAGACCCTCCCACAATGGTCTCATATGTAGAAGGAGGCTCTCTCAATCCCCAGGTTGATCGAGCTTTACAGGATCGCGATGCCCTACTACGTGAATTGAAGCACAATCTGTCCCAAGCTCAATTGAGAATGAAAAATCAGGCCGACAAGCGACGCAGGGAAGTCGAGTTATCGGTGGGGGATTGGGCCTTTGTTCGACTACAGCCATACCGGCAGCTCTCTCTCCGCCTGCATCACCACCAGAAACTTAGTCCACGGTTCTTTGGCCCTTATCAAGTCACTCAGCGCATCAGCCCAGTAGCTTACAAACTGCACCTTCCAGATAACACTCGGATACATCCGGTGTTCCACATTTCTCAGTTGAAGCAATGTAAGGGACAACCCCTCAACTAGGTTACACTGTTGCCGTTGTTTCGAGAAGCCACGCCCAACACGGACCATAACCTTGAGGACAAGGTTGATTCTTTAGGGGGAGGCAATGTCGCAGACGCCAGGGATATACCGCCACCTACTGTCCAGGGAAGCAACGTAAACCAAACCACAGAGGACATGCAGGTTGTACGTAGGGGGACCAGGGAGAGAAAAGCTCCACGTGCACTAACGGATTTTGTCCCTAGCTAAACAATTGTTTGTTGTTTTTGGTATTAAATGGCTAGCCCGTGAGCTGAAAAACGTTATGTAACAACCTAAGAATTATCTCATTTCCCTAATTTATCTTCTTCTTCCTCACTTCCTTCTATTCTTCACTGTGTTCATAACAAAATTCAACTTCTTAGGATGAATTGTATACTTTAAAACAGCTTATGAGATCTAAAATCTGAATGAAATTGTGGGTCTTTTTAAATAAATGGAGAAGTTTATTAATTATTACTGCTAATTATGAGATTGTGTTTCTGCTATTTTTTCTAGCTAGCAGGTTCAATGAAACATTTGATGGTGTTTTATTGGCTTATGATGTTCATATTCTTGATAAGAAGGAGAAAATTCTTTTCGGTGTTCATACGTATTTTGCTCTTATAAACTTCAAGCAAATCTCCTACTATTTTTATCGAAGCCAGATATGATCATAGTTAGTTTTCATTGATATTTTAGGTTATTTATTTAGTTTTTGTTGAATATTACAGGGCCTATGATATTGTCTAAACTTGTTTTCTTTTCATTGTTCAGAGGGGAAGGTAATGAAGCTCCGTCAAGAATCTATTCATGTTATTCGTAATAGCTGAAAACATCGGTGTAGAATTTAAATATAAATATGTAACACTTTTCTACCTTGTTCTTTTTAGTTTTGGGTATATGGCAAGATACTTTGTTTGTTACTCTAATAACTTACTTTAGTGTCTTATTGTATCATAGAAAGACGGGGAAAGAACTATTTGCCAGCAAATCTCACAAGCGGCATCTCACAACGAACTTTAAGAGATAAGAGCCAAGCTCACGGAAGATGGCGGTGAAAAAATGGTCAAGATCAAGTGGTGGATGGAGAAATAAAATTTTCAAAATTTTGAGGAAGATGGTAAAAAATAAAGTTTTAAAACTTTGGGAGTTAAATTAGAAATTATTTTTTTTTATTAACGGAGGTCAACAGCCAAGAGACCAAAATAGACACAATTCAAAATATAAGTGGCAAAAATAATTATTTTTAAATTTGACTGACCAAAATAGAACAAACCTCAAACAAAAGGGACTATGGGTGAAAATTACCCAATTATATATACGAGGGCTTAAAAACTTGTCTTTTATATATATATATATATATAATTGACATGATGACAAATTAACTATAAAACAGATTAAAAATTCACACCATACGACAATTTCATTTTTTTTTGAAATATTCAAGCATGAGTGTTCAATCAGTTGGTTCGGTTAACCCACCGAACTGAACTACCTAAAATTTATTAACCAGATTTTTTTTCTTTTAACCTTTAACCGAACCGAAACTTTTTCGAAAATTTTTAACCGAAGCAAAAAAAAAGTTCGGTTAATTCGGCCAGTCTGTTATAAAATTTTGGGTAAATTACAAAAAAAGTCACTAAACTATGTTAAAATAATTTTTAGCCACTAAACTTTCAAAAGTTATAAAATAATCATTAAACTTATCGAGCTATTACAAAATGATCATTGCACGTTACAAATTAGTGATAAATATTGGAAAGTTTAATGACCATTTTGTGATAATTCTATAAATTTAATATCATTTTGTGCTAATTTGATTAAATTTAATGATTATTTTATAATAAACAAAAAAATTAATAATCATTTTATAATTTTTTTAAAGTTTAATGACCAAAAATAAATATATATAATATATAATAATTTTGGTTAATTCGGTTAATTAACCTATTCGTACCGAATTAACCGATAACCGAAGTTTGAAAAAATCATTAACCGATAACCGACTGAACCTAAAATTAACCAACCGATTAATCGAAAAAACTTTGGTTCGGTCAGTTAATTATTCGGTTAAAACCGAAGGACCGTCTTATTTGTCTCATAAAAATCAACTCTAATCATCATTGAAATCAAAAGTTCAAACACTCTGTTAAGAAATCAAGTTATCCGCCTGATTATTGACAGCCTAATTAAGGATACTATTCCAGTAATTCTCGTTTTCCTCGAAATTACAACTGCTACTATCACCACCGTAGTTTGTTTCATTCATGTTTTCAACAGACGCCGCCATTGACGAATTCTGCAGATGATCATTTCCGGAATCCCAAACCATTATATCAGAAAATTTATTACCTTCCATCTTCATGTTTTCTTCCTTGTATGGATCTTGGTGAAACCATGCAGCCATTTCATGCAACCCCATGCTGCTATCCAATAATCTTCCGCTACAGTATTCGACCCCACCTTCGCAAGGAACCGACAAGTTCACAACGAAGTTGTCGTTGATTAATCCGTGGAGGTTGTCGGTGTCGGAGCTCAATGTCGATGTCGGAGACTGGAGGTTGTTGGTGTTGGAAGTGAACAATCCGGTGACTACGCCTTGCCAAGCTTTGAGTACGTCTAGGCATTGTGGCCTAGTTGTTGGCGGAGCCATAACAGCACTGTTAGTGAGCTGAGGAACCGAGCCGGCGGCTTTCTGCAGGTTTTGAGAGGGTTTCGACTCTCGATCTCGAACCAACCTAGTTTCGGCTTCTAACCGAGCACTCTCCCATTGAGCCATATGGCTGAGGTTAGCTGCATCCTTGGGGCCGAGGGCATTGGTTTTAGGCTTGTGGGTCCCCATCTTGCTCAATCTTTTCTTCAGATGTGTGTTCCAATAGTTCTTGATCTCATTGTCTGTTCTTTTTGGTAAATGAGTTGCAATAACCGACCACCTATATATACATATCTCGAAATCAATTTAAACGATCTGAGATTTCATGCACATCAGTGAATCAGACGACAACAAAATATCACCTGTTTCCGAGAAGGGCATGGAGTAGAATGATGGTTTGTTCTTCTTGTGAACTGAACTTTCCTCTTTTGATATCGGGTCTCAAGTAGTTAATTCACCTGAGTCTGCAACTCTTGCCACATCTTTGAATCCCTATATTATATCAAAACCAAAGGTAAAAAAATAAACAGTAATTAAAATGCGTGATTTCTGTTCGAAAATGGACAATAAATAACGATTCTTACCAGCTTTTGCAGGCAAAGCGCGCCAGCTTCCATGGCCATGTTTTTCGATGAAAGCCAAGAGCTTTTGATCTTCTTCTGAAGTCCATGGCCCTTTCTTCAACCCTACCTTATCGCAACATAGAGACCGTCCCATATTCTTGGTATAAATTAAGCCAAACAAAGAAAGCTTATGTTCCTCGGAAACAGGACAGTGAGAGAGTTGAAAGCAAGAGGAAAATAGTGTCCGGAATGATTGTTAATTACTTGACGTAGAAAATATGAAAGCATTATATAGGCGAATTGTGAACACATTTTTAATCTCATCATTAATATTTAAATAAAGGATTAATATCATATACACTGGCGGTGGAAATTTTTTATTTCCACAAGCGCCTCAATTATAGGGTTTAGGGTTAGGGCTTAGGGTTTAGAGTTTAGGGGTTTTAGTGTAAATGTTTAGAATTTAGGGTTCATGTTTAGAATTTAGAATTTAGGGTTAGAATTTAGGGTTTAGGGTTTAGGGTTTAGTTTTAGGGTAATATGGGTAGGGATTTAGGTTTTAACCTATAAACCCTAAATTTTAACCTTAAACCCAAAATTCTATCAGCAATCTCTAAATTCAAAACTACTACATTTATACCCCTAAATTTTAAACCCTAAACGGAGTCCTTAACCCCTAAAATTAAGACGCTTGTGTAAAAAAGTTTCCACAAGCGCTTGTGTATAGAACAATTACCCTTAAATAAATAACTAAAAACACAAAATAATATATTAAAATCAATTGTGAATAAATAATCACAATGAAAAAATAGATGATGTTTATTCCAGTAATTACGAATATATATAAACAGATATTAAAAAATAGATGATACTTATTCCAGTAATTACGAATATATTACATTGTATTCATCTTTAGACTATTAAAAAATATCACTAGCGAAGAAAACTTCCAACACTAATATACATAAATAGAAGTACTCGAATATAAGACGCGAAGAATTTCAATACCTCAACATTACAAATATTAACATGTTTATACAGTATGAATTGTTAATATATTATTTTTGAATAAAACAAAATATCTCGATTACGATTATAACATAAAATACACAACCAACAAAGAAGGAAAATAATTAACCCAAAGGTCATAGAAAGATCCCAAGAGTAAAAGGTGTTAGATCGTTACAGAAAATGTACGTACTTTGGACCGGTTGTGGCAAGCTGTAAATAATTAAATGCATAAATAAATTTTGGATCATTCCGTGCTTTTTTTATTATTAAATATATAACAATTTATTACAGCCGTTAGTTCAAGTGGTAAATAATTATTTTAGCATCGCTTAAGTAGGACTCGAGTTCGATGTAGATACAAAAATCTTTGTTGGAAAACTCATTCACCAAAATCAGATGTGTGCCGCATGTCAGTCTAGATTAATCAGGACGAAGTCTTGTAAAACCGGAAGGGCAACAAAAAAAATTATTATTTGATATAATTTTATAAAATTAAGTAGATGCATTGGGTAAAAGCAAAAGGGTGATAGGTATAAATAATTTGTACTGGCTCTGTAATTCTGAGAATTGCGGCATCGTAGGGCCTTTTGTTGTTTCATTAATATTTGACATTAAATTGCCTGCTATAGAGTCCCAAAAATCAACATATATAAAGAAATTTAACATTTTTTTAATTTTATGATTATCCTATTCTTTTTATCTAAATAGATGATTTTATTAATAGCGAATCATACACATCAAATACAAACCCCATTAAAATATTTTAGGATTATCTTATGTTATTTCATTGATGCAAAAGTTTTTTTTTTTATTAAAGGGCACCTTCCATGAGCCTCGTTAAAAAACCTCCGGGTGGAGGAAAAAGAGTGCTCATGTAAGGCGATCGAACAAATACAAAACTTACGGAGAAAACTCAACTCCCAACAATAGAACCCGACATGACATCATCTGTAACCCCCTCGTCCCGGTCTGGTCGGATGACCGGTCCGAGTGAGCTACACGGGAAAAACCGAGTGAAAACCCCCAAGGGAATTCCCCCTCGGTTAGCAACCCTAATTTTTTTTTCATTTTAAATCTTATCTAGATGAGTATTTAATCCTATGTGGTCATACAGCGGAACAACCATCACGAGACAAACAACCGAACTCAACCTAACATCTCACAGTCCAATTTTTAACTTGATCTGCAGGCAGTATCGATACACCTAAGGGGTGTATCGATACCCTTTGACCAGGTCAACTGGTCAAAGTCAACTCGTGGAGACCGTATCGATACACCCTAGGAGTGTATCGATACCCTCCCCAAGTGTTGACTTCCCATGGTCAACGCTAAGGTGACTGTATCGATACGCATGAAGACCCGTACCGATACCGAACTGGACAGTAACTCCAGTGGCCAAAATGGTATCGGTACGCCCCCTCGCGTATCGAAACACAAGACCTGAAACATGAAGGCCGTATCGATACGGGACCAACCGTATCGATACCCCTGCTACGAAATTACAGGTTTGAGCTGGTTTAAGGCACAAAGTGGCCCCTAAATCCCTCTCAAACCTCAACCAACACACTAACATGTATCCTATGTCAAACCAAGAGTATAGGCATGCTTAAACTTGAAACTAAAGGCACATTTCAACACAAGGTGATGATTCAATCATACAAGCAACATAAGCTTTCAAGCATGGCATTCCAACAAAAGGCATTTCAACATTTAAGGTCATACAAGGAACTCAAAGCCTTTAAGGCACAAGACAAGCATATAAGAGGTTTACACCCACATCAAGGCAACCTAACATTGATAGGCATGCTAACACACACAAAGTTCATCATAGCATGTCATGCTTACAAACCATAGTCAATTTAACATCAACACATATAAATGAGTCATACAAGCTCATACACAACCCTTGCCACATTGCTAACTAATACAAAATTAACCATACTTGAGCAACAACTTGGAAAGCCCTTCTTGCCTTGCCTCGAGCTAACACCACGCTAATGATCTGCATTGTTGAACATAGAGAGCGTAAGCTATAAGCTTAGTGAGGGTGCTCTAAAACGAAAAACATCAACAATGCAGGGTTCAAGCATGTTAATCCTAGTCTTACATACATCAAGCATAGGTATTAAAAATCAAGTAGACCTAGCTAGTCTTTCAAGTGGCATATATGGTCTCTCAATCCTATCAAGCTCAAACATCAATATCAATATCATGTAGCAACACGTATAACACAACCATATATCACCATCGTATATCACAATACATGAACAAGTTTAATTGGCCACTTTAATTACCCCGATTGTGCGGATATAAGCCTTAACAACACTTTACCTCGATGGGATTTCACTCATCACCGGACATGCATGTGCGGGATTCCACTCATCGCCACATGCCCTACGGATGGGATTCCACTCATCATCCCGTAGAAATAAATAAAAGCTTCCGGTGGAATGTTACATCACCGTACTCCTCCTTGATGACTTAACGCCATCAAGGCCACGTACGTTTTGACTCAATTTGTGTGCACACTATCCTAATGATCGATCATTTACAACCGGTAATTATTTAGTGCCAATTATCATCATCAATCACATATCATCAACACACTCATGCTCATCACATATATCCACATCATGATATATACATGCACCATATAATCACAAGTACAAGAGCATAGTCATTAAGCACATTAGCATTTAAGGAAAACAAGACTAAACTAACTACTTGGATTATAAGGAAGTGGCCTACCAAGCACACTTTACACACACACACTACTCATGCTCGAACCAAACTTTAAAACAAGTTAAGACCACTCACCGCCCTTCCTTAGCAATTCGAACCAATCCTCCTACGAACCCGGATTCGGTCCCAAAGCCTCCTCAACGTTTCCTCTTGCTTCTAGTCAAACAAAACACATACATTACTTCCAAAATCAATGCTAAACCAACCATCAACTTGCTTTGCAAACACAACCCAATTTCCACAAATTCCCAAACCACACAACATCTCAAAAACCCAATTTTCGTACTCCAACAACCATTGGCTGAAATACCCATTTCCAAGCACCCAAATGACTTCCTAAACATCCCAAATCACCCTCCTAACATAGGTAGACCATCAGCCCTTCAATTTCAACATTAAACCTCCCAAAAACCAAAGTTTTCATACTCTAAAATTTGCCCTAAGGACCCACTACGAATTTTCATCCAAATTCAACCAAATTAATATATGTTGTGTATTTCATTATGCTTAAGCAAAACCCCAATACAATTTATCAAAACAAATTGAAAAACCCCCTTAAAAATCCAAACTTTAATATAAACCCTAATTTCCAAAACTCTATATTTTTGAAATCTAAGACAATGGTTGGATAGGGGATAAAGAGGAGGTTAAGAAAACGTTTTTACCTTTGAAAAACACCTTAAAACAAGGTTGGAATCGAATGGAATAGTGACGCCAAAGTTTGAAGAAGCTTGGCAATGGTGGGGAGTGTTTCCAACGTGAAAGAGGGAGAAATGGGAAAAGGGAAGAAAAGTTGTCTTGTTTTTAAAAGTTTTGGGTCCAATTACTTCTTAGGTTCTCCCCTTTTTACTGAAGCTTAATTAGGTCACTATTTGAAGTTGAGTTATTTTAATTCAATTTTATTTGACTTGAACTACAACCCGGTTAACTCCTAGGCCCAAAACACGAGTATTACAACTCTCTCCCACTTAAGGAATTTCGTCCCCGAAATTACCTGACTGAAAGAGATACGGAAACTGCTTTTCCATATCCTCCTTCCTCTCCCAAGTGGCCTCGTCCACACCTCTACGTTGCCACCGTACCTTCACTAACTCAATCGATCTACCTCTCAACACCTTACTGTCAGAAGCTAAGATCTCAACGGGCTCTTCTTCATAAGTCAGATCCGGATTCAATTCGATTTCCTCTACGGGCATAACATGTGACGGATCAGACCTATACTTGCGAAGCATCGAAACATGGAACACATCGTGTATCTTCTCAAGCTCGGATGGCAAACGCAACTGATAAGCAACCGGACCAACCCTCTTCACAATCTCATACGGCCCTATGTACCTCAGACTCAACTTCCCCTTTCGGCCAAATCTCATCACTTTCTTCCACGGAGACACTTTCAAGAACACCTTCTCACCCACTGAGAACTCAACTTCCTTCCTCTTCAGATCGGCATAGGACTTCTGCCTATCCGAAGCAGCCTTCAAATGATCACAAATCAATTTTACCTTGTCTATTGTCCCCTTGAGCAAATCTGGCATAGGTAACAATTTCTGCCCTACTTCGGCCCAACATACTGGAGTTCTACACTTCCGGCCATACAAAGCCTCATACGGAGCCATCTGAATGCTCGACTGAAAACTGTTATTGTACGCAAACTCTACCAGAGGCAAATGCTTCTCCCAAGTACCCTGAAAGTCTATGATACAACAGCGCAGCATATCCTCTAAGATCTGAATGACCCTCTCTGACTGACCATCTGACTGAGGATGATAGGAAGTGCTGAAGTTCAAACGGGTACCCAAAGCTGTATGCAGACACTCCCAAAATCTAGAAGTAAACCGCAGATCTCTATCTGATACAATGGACTTCGGCACACCATGTAGCCTCACAATCTCACCAATGTACAAATCGGCCAATCTATCTAAGGTGTAAGTAGTGTTGACTGCCAAGAAGTGAGCACACTTCGTAAATCGATCCACTATCACCCAAACTGAGTTCTTCTTCGTAGGAGTCAAAGGCAAACCCGAAACAAAATCCATGGTGATGTTCTCCCACTTCCATTCCGGAATTCTCAACGGCTGTAACAAACCTGAGGGAACCTGATGTTCCGCCTTCACTCTCTGACACACTAAGCACTTACTCACAAAGTCGGCTACATCTCTCTTCAAGCCAACCCAAAAGTACTCATTCTTCAAGTCACGATACATCTTCGTACTTCCAGGATGCATAACAAACGGACTACTGTGGGCTTCAGTCAAGATCGTACGTCTCAAATCACTGTCTTCTGCACAACTATTCTGTCTTTGAAACACAAAACCCTATCAGTGCTGAAACTATAGTCTGAAGATCTACCTTCGGCTATATCTTGCACGTAAGGTGCCAAAGATCTATCTAGAAGCTGTTTCTCTCGAATCAACTGACCTAGAGTAGGTCTAACCTGAAGCTCGGCTACCAAGCCACCATCTCCGGACAAACTCAATCTAGCAAACATAGCTCTCAAGTCTACGGCCACCTTCCTACTCAATGCATCGGCCACTACGTTGGCTTTACCCGGATGGTACTCAATAGTAAGATCATAGTCTTTTAGCAGCTCTAACCACCTACGCTGTCTGAGATTCAAATCTCGCTGAGTCATAATGTACTTTAAACTCTTGTGGTCGGTGTATACTGTGCATTTCTCACCATACAAATAATGTCTCCAAATCTTCAAAACAAACACAACTGCAGCTAACTCTATGTCATGGGTCGGATAGTTGCGCTCATGAGTCTTCAATTGTCTTGAGGCATAAGCCACTACTCTTCGGTCTTGCATAAGAACACATCCTAGCCCTACATACGAAGCATCACTATAAATCACGTAGTCCTTCCCGGACTCAGGCTGAATCAAAATCGGAGCTTGGGTCAAAGCTTCTTTCAATTTCTCAAAGGCCCTCTGTCTTGCATCTGTCCACTCAAACTGCACACTCTTTTGAAGTAACTGTGTCAATGGAGCAACTAATTTAGAGAAGCCCTCTACAAACCTCCTATAGTATCCGGCTAAGCCTAGGAAGCTACGTACCTCTGTCACAGACTTCGGTTGCTTCCACTCAACAATGGCTTCAATCTTCTTCGGATCAACTCTAATGCCTTCAGCTGACACTACATGTCCTAAGAAGACTACCTCACAAATCCAGAATTCACACTTGCTGAGCTTCGCATATAACTGATGATCTAACAAAGTCTTCAAAACAAGTCTCAAGTGTCGGTCATGGTCCTCTTCAGTTCGCGAATACACCAAGATGTCATCAATAAACACAACTACAAACTGATCTAGATACTGATGAAAAATCCTATTCATCATGTCCATGAAAGCTGCTGGTGCATTAGTCAACCCAAATGGCATGACTAAAAACTCATAGTGACCGTATCTAGTCCTAAAGGCCGTCTTCGATACATCAACCTCTCTAACCTTTAGCTGGTAGTAACCTGATCTTAAATCAATCTTCGAAAAGACAGATGCTCCTCTCAACTGATCAAACAAGTCATCAATTCTAGGCAACGGATATTTGTTCTTCACTGTCAACTGATTTAACTGTCTATAATCTATGCACATTCTCATACTTCCGTCTTTCTTCTTCACAAACAACACTGGTGCACCCCAAGGTGAAGAACTAGGTCGAATAAAACCTCTATCTGTCAATTCTTGCAAATGAGTCTTCAACTCTTTCAATTCTTTCGGTGCCATTCGATACGGAGCAATCGAAACAGTAGCTGAATCAGAATAAGTCTCAATGCTGAACTTTACTTCTCTGTCTGGTGGTAATCCTGGCAATTCTTCCGGAAACACACTAGGAAAATCACATACTGTCCGGATGTCCTGAGGTCTAACCTCACTCATGTTAGGGTTCATCACATACGCTAGGTATGCTTCACACCCCAACTCAACTAACCTCTTAGCCTCTAACACTGAAACCACATTGGACAAGAACTTCACGTTCTCGCCCACCACTACAATCTCATAATCATCTGTGAGCTTCAAAGAGATCCGCTTAGTTTCGAAATCTATCCTAGCTCTATGCTCCGTGAGCCAATCCATACCTAGAATCACATCAAAACCATAGAAGGGAAGTTCCATCATATCCACTGGAAACACATGCCCCTGAACCATCAACGGACACCTTCGGTACATCTTCCTAACTACTATCGTGTCTCCAAAGGAACTAGTAACACTAACTTCTACCTCTAACATTTCACAAGGCAAATTCAAAGACCGTGCATGCTCACTCAATATGTAGGAATGTGTAGACCCAGAGTCAATCAAAGAAAGCAAACCCAAAGACTGTATCGAGAAGTTACCTGCGATCACATCGGTGTCATGCTGATCCCCGCGCTGAGCATAAACTCTGGCCTGACCTCCGCCCTCTGGCTGAACTGCAACTACATGTGCTATGTTCCTCTGACCATCATTCCTCGGTTGGAAGTTTCCTCTACCGCGCCCGCGGCCTCTCTGGAAGTCATTGGCTCGAGCAGGAGCCTGAGCTGGTGCCTGTCCCACCTGATGTGGACAGTCACGTCTAATGTGGTCTCTAGCACCACAACTCCAACAAGAATGGTAATTCCCCCAACACTCACCGGTGTGGTTCCTCCCGCAAGTAGCACATGTGGGCAACTTCCCACCAGCTCTCTGACCCTGATGGCCCCTACCGTGGTTACCGCCACCACGCCTATGATCATACTGATGCATGTTGTCTCGATGCCTCTTGGCATCACCTCTGTCAAAGTTACTGGACCTCTTACCCGAACTAGATCCACCTGACCGCCTGGTCAAACTCAAACTGTGCTCTAAGTCCTTGGCCCTCGCGACCAAGTCATCAAAATCAGTGTAATCTGAAGCTAGAGTATAAGTCTTGATCTCCTCACTCAGCCCATATCGAAAGCGGTTACAACGCTCCACCTCAGTAGGTACAAGCTCAGGTGCATACTGACTCAATCTGACAAACCGAATCTCGTAATCAGTCACGGACATACTCCCCTGAAGCAAGGCCATAAACTCCCTCTTCCTCTCATCGAGATATCGCGGTCCCAGATACTTCTTACGGAAAGCTGTCTCAAAGAACTCCCAAGTGATCTCGGTCTCATCCATCCTCGAAGTAACGGTGACCCACCAAGTGTAGGCATCTCCCTGAAGCAAAGACTCAACGCATCCCAACTTGCGCTCACCAGTACATCCCATCTGAGCAAGAATACGGACGGTCTTCTCAAACCACAACTCTGACCTCTCCGGAGTAGCACCTCTAAACTCTTCGGCCCCAAGGCCTCGAAGTCTCTCTAATGGCAATCTGGTGCCCTCACCCTAATGATGAGCTGCCTGACCCCCGGCTACTGCAGCCTGAAACGCCCCGGCTATTGCCTGAACCAACGGAGCTAAGTCTATCCCGGCCGGTCCTTGGCCACCTTGACCACCTTGGCCTCCTTGTGGTCCCACTCCTTCGGGCCCAACCTCGCCTCCCACTCCAGGTGGAGGAGGTGGTGGTGGTGGAGGTGGTGGAGGAGCTCCAACTCCAACCATTGGCTCTCCCACTTGAGCCTCAGCTCTCACAACTGGCTCAACTCTCGGTGCCTCTGCCCGTGGTTCCGGTCGAACCATCCTAGGCCTCCCACGTGGTCTCATGCTATGGCTAGCAAGGTAAAAACTACAACAAGAAACAGATAAGGATTATGTTAGTCAAAAAAAGGGACCAATAGTGCTCAAGTACTCTTCTTTCCAAAAATCTTTTCAAATTAAGTAATAGTAGCAATGGGCACACACTCACACCAGACACGACAATTCATGCTTCAAAACATCATACGAACAGTCAATTATTCAAGAATTCATGGCAAGATATGCATCGAACAACACAATCATTTAATACATCAAGCTTACCTCACTTACCTGCCCGAGGTCTCGGTAACCTCAGGCTCTGATACCAACAAATGTAACCCCCTCGTCCCGGTCTGGTCGAATGACCGGTCCGAGTGAGCTACACGGGGAAAACCGAGTGAAAACCCCCAAGGGAATTCCCCCTCGGTTAGCAACCCTAATTTTTTTTTCATTTTAAATCTTGTCTAGATGAGTATTTAATCCTATGTGGTCATACAGCGGAACAACCATCACGAGACAAACAACCGAACTCAACCTAACATCTCACAGTCCAATTTTTAACTTGATCTGCAGGCGGTATCGATACACCTAAGGGGTGTATCGATACCCTTTGACCAGGTCAGCTGGTCAAAGTCAACCCGTGGAGACCGTATCGATACACCCTAGGAGTGTATCGATACCCTCCCCAACTGTTGACTTCCCGTGGTCAACGCTAACGTGACCGTATCGATACGCATGAAGGCCCGTACCGATACCGAACTGGACAGTAACTCCAGTGGCCAAAATGGTATCGGTACGCCCCCTCGCGTATCGAAACACGGGACCTGAAACATGAAGGCCATATCGATACGGGACCAACCGTATCGATACCCCTGCTACGAAATTACAGGTTTGAGCTGGTTTAAGGCACAAGGTGGCCCCTAAATCCCTCTCAAACCTCAACCAACACACTAACATGTATCCTATGTCAAACCAAGAGTATAGGCATGCTTAAACTTGAAACTAAAGGCACATTTCAACACAAGGTGATGATTCAATCATACAAGCAACATAAGCTTTCAAGCATGGCATTCCAACAAAAGGCATTTCAACATTTAAGGTCATACAAAGAACTCAAAGCCTTTAAGGCACAGGACAAGCATATAAGAGGTTTACACCCACATCAAGGCAACCTAACATTGATAGGCATGCTAACACACACAAAGTTCATCATAGCATGTCATGCTTACAAACCATAGTCAATTTAACATCAACACATATAAATGAGTCATACAAGCTCATACACAACCCTTGCCACATTGCTAACTAATACAAAATTAACCATACTTGAGCAACAACTTGGAAAGCCCTTCTTGCCTTGCCTCGAGCTAACACCACGCTAATGATCTGCATTGTTGAACATAGAGAGCGTAAGCTATAAGCTTAGTGAGGGTGCTCTAAAACGAAAAACATCAACAATGCAGGGTTCAAGCATGTTAATCCTAGTCTTACATACATCAAGCATAGGTATTAAAAATCAAGTAGACCTAGCTAGTCTTTCAAGTGGCATATATGGTCTCTCAATCCTATCAAGTTCAAACATCAATATCAATATCATGTAGCAACACGTATAACACAACCATATATCACCATCGTATATCACAATACATGAACAAGTTTAATTGGCCACTTTAATTACCCCGATTGTGCGGATATAAGCCTTAACAACACTTTACCTCGGTGGGATTTCACTCATCACCGGACCTGCATGTGCGGGATTCCACTCATCGCCACATGCCCTACGGATGAGATTCCACTCATCATCCCGTAGAAATAAATAAAAGCTTCTGGTGGAATGTTACATCACCGTACTCCTCCTTGATGACTTAACGCCATCAAGGCGACTTACGTTTTGACTCAATTTGTGTGCACACTATCCTAATGATCGATCATTTACAACCGGTAATTATTTAGTGCCAATTATCATCATCAATCACATATCATCAACACACTCATGCTCATCACATATATCCACATCATGATATATATACATGCACCATATAATCACAAGTACAAGAGCATAGTCATTAAGCACATTAGCATTTAAGGAAAACAAGACTAAACTAACTACTTGGATTATAAGGAAGTGGCCTACCAAGCACACTTTACACACACACACTACTCATGCTCGAACCAAACTTTAAAACAAGTTAAGACCACTCACCGCCCTTCCTTAGCAATTCGAACCAATCCTCCTACGAACCCGGATTCGGTCCCAAAGCCTCCTCAACGTTTCCTCTTGCTTCTAGTCAAACAAAACACATACATTACTTCCAAAATCAATGCTAAACCAACCATCAACTTGCTTTGCAAACACAACCCAATTTCCACAAATTCCCAAACCACACAACATCTCAAAAACCCAATTTTCGTACTCCAACAACCATTGGCTGAAATACCCATTTCCAAGCACCCAAATGACTTCCTAAACATCCCAAATCACCCTCCTAACATAGGTAGACCATCAGCCCTTCAATTTCAACATTAAACCTCCCAAAAACCCAAGTTTTCATACTCTAAAATTTGCCCTAAGGACCCACTACGAATTTTCATCCAAAATCAACCAAATTAATATATGTTGTGTATTTCATTATGCTTAAGCAAAACCCCAATACAATTTATCAAAACAAATTGAAAAACCCCCTTAAAAATCCAAACTTTAATATAAACCCTAATTTCCAAAACTCTATATTTTTGAAATCTAAGACAATGGTTGGATAGGGGATAAAGAGGAGGTTAAGAAAACGTTTTTACCTTTGAAAAACACCTTAAAACAAGGTTGGAATCGAATGGAATAGTGACCCCAAAGTTTGAAGAAGCTTGGCAATGGTGGGGAGTGTTTCCAACGTGAAAGAGGGAGAAATGAGAAAAGGGAAGACAACTTTTCTATAAAGTTGTCTTGTTTTTAAAAGTTTTGGGTCCAATTACATCTTAGGTCCTCCCCTTTTTACTGAAGCTTAATTAGGTCACTATTTGAAGTTGAGTTATTTTAATTAAATTTTATTTGACTCGAACTACAACCCGGTTAACTCCTAGGCCCAAAACACGGGTGTTACATCATCCCTAACCTCCATTGGAAGCTCAAGAAATCTATAATATTCTAAAGGAAGAGCTTTAGCCAACTTCGTCATTTCGTCCGCGATGACATTTGCCTCCCGACGAACCCAAGTAAAACGCACATCCCAATCCCTCGAGACCATATCCGCAATGTGCACCCGGAGATTGGATGGTAAACACAACGGATCACCTATATTTAATCCTTCAAAAACGCTTTTGTTATCCGTCTCAACGATGACACGATTAAAACCAAGAGCCCAAGTCGTCGCTAGCCCCTCATAAACCGCCCACACTTCCGCGTCAAAGGCCGAACAAACACCGATTTTCTTCGTAAACCCAAATTTCCATTGACCCGCCTCATCGCGTCCCAAACCACCACAAAAAGCCAAGCCCGAATCCAACGTTCGAGCTCCGTCTACATTGATTTTAATCCAATCCCTCGGGGGACACTGCCAACCAACAAAACTCAGCCCACCCGAGCCAACAGTCCTCCCCCGCGCTGCCCTGTTACGCGCCTGGCCTGCCTCACGGCTAAGATATCGTACGTGCTGCAGGATATCCTGCACGCACCAGTCCGCGTCAAAGACCATAGCGTTACGACGCTGCCACGCAAGCCACACCAAACAGCCAAACAACACTTCCCACTCAGCCCCTACACGCGGGAAACAACACCCAGCCGACAGATTGGCAACCAACCACTGCTGAAGCGGTAAGGTGAAAAAAACCGCAGCCGTCTCCGGCCGAATCACTTGCAACCAAATCATCTTCATCATCCCACAGTCCCTAAGCACATGTACGACATCTTCCACAGCAGCCCCATACAAACCGCAACTCGAATCGTCAACGATATGGCGACGTACCCGTTTCGCATTCGTCATAAGACGCCCATGATATATTAACCAAAGAAACATGCGCACCCGTGGAAGCCCTCGATACTTGGCAATCATACGCCACATCGGATCCCTCGGCTCCATCACTTGATCCCGTCGAACCTCATATGCTGATCAGACTGTAAACTTGCGATTTATCTCCAAAGACCAACCCGGACGATCGGCTACACCCACCGCACTTGGTGGTTTCACTGCAGCAAGACTTTGCATGACATGCAAAGGTAAGACATTCCCCAACTCGCTCCACTTCCAATCTCCATTATAATCAACCATGTCCCTAACATGCACGTCCGCAAGCGCACTCACATACCCTTCAGGAGCATACTGCCGCAAAGGTCCAAGATTATCAACCCAAGCGTCATCCCAAAAACGAACTCTGTGCCCATCACCAATGTTCCACACTATGTTCCGACAAAGGTCATCCCATACTAGCTTAATTCCTTTCCAAATTCTCGATCCTGGTTTATCCGGTAAGGCCATCGGCATCTCATCATGGATCCCATACTTGGATCGAAGAGCACGAACCCAAAGCTTGGTTGATTCAGAAAGCGTGATGAATCCTAATTTCAGAACGCCTCATTTTGGGCATCTATTCTCTTGATACCCAGTCCGCCATCTTCAATTGGGGAGCAAACCACGTCCCACCGCACCACATGCAACCTCCTACTATCACTATCATGCCCCCAAATAAAATTCCGAATTAGAGATTTGATCTCATCACAAACACTCTTGGGCAACCTAGTCGATTGCATCACATACATCGGGATGGAGGCTAGAACAGCTTTAGCTAAAACAATGTGACCAGCAAAGGACAACAACCTTATCTTCCAACCCGCCAACCTATCAGCCACTCTCTGAATTAAGTACCTATACGTTTCATTCGTAACCCGACCATGCAAAAAAGGTACACCCAAATATCTCCCAAGATCCGACACACACTGGAAACCAAAAGAACTACTAATATCCTCCTTACTAGAATTATCCACATTTTGCGAGAAAAATATATTCGTTTTGGAGATACTAACCTTGTGTCTAGAACACTCGCAAAAATCACGCAAAACGCGGCTGATCACCTCAAACTGTTTCATCGATGCCTTTGCAAACAAAACGAGATCGTCTGCAAAGAAGAGATGAGAAACAATAGGACCATTTCTCCTGAACTGAAACGCCTGCCAATTACCTTGATCCACCTCTCGCTGAATAGCATGAGCTAACCTTTCCATACACAAAACAAAAATGTAGGGCGAAAGCGGATCCCCCTGCCTGATACCCCTGATAGGCTTGAAAGAATCCGATACCCCCCATTCCACTGAATTTGCGTCGAAATCGACGATATGCAGCTCATAATCATTGAACGCAAATGTGCGGGTATGCCAAGCTCACCAAGCGTGTCATCGATAAACGACCATTCTAGACGATCATACGCCTTCTCCAAGTCAACCTTAATTGCAAACCATCCATGCTTCCCTCTCTTTTGCCGCATCGAGTGAATTATTTCCTGGGCAAGCACGATGTTATCAGTAATTGATCGCCCAAAGACAAAACTCGTTTGGTTCTCAGAAACCCACCTCGGCAAATATGGTTTCAATCTGTTAACCAACACCTTGCTCAGGATTTTATACACTACGGCAAAAGTTTAGTTGTGTTTGAACTTATAAAAAAATTAATCAAATTGAACTTGCAGAAATAATTTATTTTGATTAATAAAATAATTCTGGTTTGCTTACAATATATTTATTTTGGGTGGGTCCAAATTAAAGACATTTATTCAACCTAATTAAAAAGATGACACTTTCAGTCTTTCACTCTGAAATATTGATTAAAAAACTCAGAAAAAGTTGCTACGCAATTTATTCAATATAACAAATGGTATTAAATTATTCTATAGATAGTAATATCTAGAAAAATGTTAATTAATACTAATTAAAGTGATGTTTCCGATTACAGCTGATCAATTAGGATAGTTGTTCGATTTTTAAATAAGATTAAAAATAATCTTAATATTATTAATAAAAAATTAATTGAAAGAATTATTTTATACTGAATCTAGCTATAGATGTGAATTAATCGGTTCATAGATTAACTGCAGATGATTATAAGAAAAATTAAAATGATGTTTAAGAAAATCGTAGAATTAAATTTCCATGGAATTAATGTCCAAAATACTTTTGGTTTGGTGAATTTTCTTAATATCAACTCTTTGGATATTTAAAAGTGGATTGAAATAATGTCATTAATTTTGGCTTTGTTGTTTGTAACCCCTCGTCCTGGTCTGGCCGGATGACCGGTCCGAGTAGGCCACACGGGGAAAACCGAAGCGAAACTCATTAAGGTTCCCCATCGGTTAGCAACCCTAATTTTTTATTTTTTAATCTTATCTTCTCTAATGGCACATTTAAGTCCTAGGTGATCATGACAGCGGAATAAAATGAAGAGGACAATCATCCGAACCCAAAATAGCAATTAAATAGTCCAATTTTAATTCATTAAACAGGCCGTTTCGAAACACCATTGAGGCGTATCGAAACGCCTTGACCTGGTCAACTGTCTCAAGCCCATACGAGGAGGCCGTATCAAAACGGAGGTCAACCGTTCCGAAACACCCTCAACGGTCAACTTCTCGTGGTCAACGAGATTTTGACCGTTTCGAAACCCTTAGACCCGTTTCGAAACGCTTTCATCTCGGCAAATTCTCAGATTTCCAGTAGCCAAAATGTTCCGAAACCCGTATCGGAACAGGGGCTCTCAGTGGCCAAATCGTATCGAAACACGTTCCGATACGGGGTCCCTGAAGCCTTACCCGTTCCGAAACGACCCAGCTCGTTTCGAAACACGAGCTGTCTGCAACCCTCAAAAACCAGACTTAGACATTTCTCAACAATTCTAAAGGCCCTAAACGACCCCAAAAGGCACTCAGCACAAACATACATGAACTAGAGGCATGGTTCCTATGTCAAGCATGCTCAAACACACTAGCATAGATTGAAACATTCATTCATGGCATTTACACATTAGCAACATTTCATTATAAGGCATGCTCGAAGACATAAAAAGTCAAAAGGCACAATTCATCTCGAATAGGTATACATGCTATTCAAAAACAATTTAAACATCCATAAGGCATACCATCACACAAGCATTTGGCAAGGCATCACCTGTTTACAATCCAAGTCAATCCATAGACATCAAACACATATATGAGTCATACATAGCTCATACAAAATACACTCTTGCCACATTGCTAAACTACTACATAATTACTAAACCGTACTTGAGCAACAAAATTTGGAAAGCCCCTTTTCGCCTTGCTCTGAGCTAACACCACGCTAATGATCTGCATTGTTGAAGATGAGAGCGTAAGCTAGAAGCTTAGTGAGGATGCTCTAAAATCAAAAACATCAATAATGCAGGGTTCAAGCGTGAAATCCTTAAATCTCACATACAACATACATAGGTAAATCAACAAGTAGACCTAGCTAGTCTTTCAAGAGTCATAATATGGCATCTCACATCATACTAAGCTCAAACATCATATATCAACATCATACATCACAATCATAAGAACAAGTTCAATTGGCCACTATTAGTTTACCCGGATGTGCAGATTTAATATCAACAATCACTCTACCTCGGTGGGATTACACTCATCACCGGACCTTGCACGGGCGAGATTCCACTCATCACCACATGCCCTACGGATGAGATTCCACTCATCATCCCGTAGAATATATATAAATTTTCGGTGGAATGCTACATCACCGTACTCCTCCTTGATGACTCAACGCCATCAAGGCCACGTATGTTTTGACTCAATTTGTGTGCACACTAATCCTAATGATCGATCATTTACACCCGGTAAGTTAATTAGTGCCAATTTCATTTACCACATCACATATCCACCATTTACATCACATACTCATCACATACATATGTTAAGATACACATATACATATCAAACCACATTTCAAAAGAGCAATTAGACAAGGCATAAGTAGCATTTAATGAAAATCAAGGAGCTAAGTTACCAATTTAACTCCACATAGGAATGGCCTACCAAGCACATTTCCACACATACACTACACACACTTGAACCAACTTTAAAACACATTTAAAGTTACTCACCACCCTTCCTTAGCAACCAAAGCAAGCCTCCTACAAGCCCGGATTCGATCCCGTTGCCTCTTCAACGTCTCCTATTACTTCTAGCCAATAAAAACACATCCATTACTCTCAATCAATGCTAAAACTCAGTCATTTACTCAACTCTTAAGCTCGAGCCAAACTTCAACAATTTCCAATCCAAATAATCCCCCAAAGTGCCCATTTTCGTGCTCCTTCAAAACCTAGCTGAAAACCTTATTTTCAAACACTCAAATGACACCCAATTGGCCCCAAAACACCCTCCTAACATACTTAAACCATCAGCCCTTCAAATTACTCCTAAAACTCACCAAAAATCAAGTTTTAGACACTTTAATCATGGCCACAAAGACCCATTTCGGGTTTTCACCCAAACTCATTCATTTTAACATATTAGGTGTATTTTAAGGTGAATAAACTAAAATCCAACTTAACATTTCAAGACGAATTGAAAAACTCAATAAAAACCCAAACTTTCATTAAACTCTAAAACTCCAAAAGATGATAGTTTTAATTTTTACAATTATGTAAAGGTAGAGAATGAAGAGGAGAGTGAGAAAATACAATTACCTTTGAAAAAGATCTTGAGATGAAGAAGTAATCTAATGGAATAGTAGATGGGACTTTGGGAAAGGTTTTGAAAGGGGTTTCACGTTGGGTGGGGAGATGGAGGAGAGAAGACCATTTTATTTTCCTTTCTTTTTAACTTTCAAAAGTTGTCTTCATTTTTAATTTATTTTGGGTTAAATCACCGCATTGGTCCCTCTTTATTATTTTAAATTTCAATTAGGTCAAGCCTAGGCCATATTGATTAAAATTAATTTTACCAACTCGGACCCACTAACCCGACTAACTCCTAACCCCAAAACACGGGTGTTACATTGTTATTCTTGAAAAATGGTTTTGTTGTTCGTTAAGGCCTATCTATATTGGTATTTATTTATTTATAATTAGAATCATAAATATTAGTAATATAATTTTATAATTACAATAAAATGAAGAGTTATTTATTTCAGGAAGAGGAGATGACTAAAATTAATATATTTATGGGCACTAGAGAAATGAAGTAAATGTAAAAGTTAATCAAAATTAATATCGACAGGCGATTGGTGAAGTGTGAAATGTCCTTCACGTGCCTTGTTCATTTTCCCTTTCATGTCAGTCCAAAATAATAGAAAATAATAATTCTTTAATAATATTAATTAAGTAAAAGACTTTTGTTGTATTTAATAAAAAATATTTAATAATAATCTCATTTAAGAGAATTCTTTAATTATTTGACTCATATAATAATATTAATTCTCATGTAGAGTTGTTTTAGGGTTTAGGGTTTAGACTATATTGTTTTTATGTTTAGAGTTTAGGGTTTATGGTTTTTATGGGCATGATTTATGATTTTAAGGTTTAGAGTTTTTGGGTTTAAAGTGTAAGGTTTTAAGGTTTAGTGTTTAAGATTTAGTGTTTTAGGTTAGAGTTTAGGGTTTTTAGGGGCATGTTTAGAATTTTAGAGATTAAATGGGTTAAATAATCAAAGAATCTATTCTTATTAAATATTTCATATTAAATACAATAATAAAATTTTCTACTTAATTAATGTTATTAAATACATCTTAACCTATGCCCTAAGCTAGACAAAGCCATACATTAATTAATTAGGAAGGAAACATTAATTTTTATGTTTCTTTTGAAATAACTCATTTTTCTTTATTAAGTCGGTTATAATAACATTGTTAAGGCAAATATAGTTTGAACCCATAAAAAAGGAAAAGTTATTAAATGAGTCTGGCTCACAATATTATTTATGATCTCATCTAATAATAATTTTTTATATTATTTATTTCGAGGCGAATCTTTACATCTTTCTTACATGTAAATAAGTAGTAGGTAATTAATTAAAAGTTACATTAAAATGAGTGAATATTATTTAATGGACCATAGATAACGCGGTGAACCGAATTCATCTAAATCATTTAGTACATCTTTAAATTATTCCGTTTGTTGCCAGTGATTAGTAACCTAACATTTTTTCAGCAATAGGGCGTTGGAATTTATGTTGTGTTTATTATTATTTTAAAAAGTATTTTTATATGTATTATTTTAAAAGGTTAATTTAAATGATTTTTATCTAATACAATGGAAGTTTATAAATTTATATACCATCAAAGAACAGTGTTAAGAGACGGAAAAAAAATCTTTGTTCGATTTTGGTTCTTTTATTTATGTTCTAACATTAAAAATTTAAATTTTAAGTTTTAAGCTAATTTTTAAATCTTAAACTCTAAAAAATAAACTTTGCACCATATACCCTAATCTTAAACTTTAAATCTAATTTTTAGTGTAGGGATGAATCAAGGTACCGAAAAGGTACAAATAATTTATATTTTTAAGAGACATCATCAATAAATTATTGCGACTATTATATTTTAATAACATGAACTTTTTTGTATGTTTAGATATAAAGCATAACATTTTATATCGATTGTGTTTAACTTGATTGACATATTTTTGATATAATATACAATAGGACGTAAAATTAAGTATATTTAAGCTAGCGCTCAACATTATCCTATTCGTGGGTGAGGAAAGGTCATGGATAATATAGACATTGTAATCACATTCCCATGTAATTACTAGAGCAATAATTATATTTTTCATGTTGTACTTACACCCCTAAACTACAACAATATAAACAAAAGTTGAGTTATAAAATAAACTAAATAGTTGAATTTTCATCCAACATATATGGGAAAACAAAACCTGAGACAATGGATCTTAAATAGAGTTGATACTATCCATGAATATGACCAAAGAGGGTGTCGTGAAAAGATGTAGGTATGCAGATTAATGAATGGAAAAGAAAAGAAATACACATTTCAGTCATTGATTATGATGTTTTGTTTTTCCAGTTTCCACCACCATTAAAGGAGCTGGTTTTACAATGTTTACCAGAAACTGGTTGTGAGAGATTTGTCTGCAAAACCAACAAATGGTACCAAGCAATGATGAAACCAATTGAAATCAGCCTAATTACTTACAGCTTTTACTATTCAGCTGCTCCCTTTATTGTGCCTTAAAGTGGCAGTCATAGAGAAATTGATTCAGAAACAGCCTTAAATTTGCTTCTCTTTGCTGTCATGAAAAGACCTGCCTAATTTATGGAATATTCATCCATGAAATAAGTTTTTTTTAGAAATGTACAAGTAAAATAAATTTGTTTATTCATAAGGGAAAAACTGAATTGTGGTTATATTTATGAACTTCAGATTTGAGAGGTTAATCATTCTACTTTCCTTTGTCAAAAATTTAATCATCGTATTTTGCGAAAACTTTAAAAGTTAATTATGTTATTGATGAACACGGTGAATTTAAATGGTTGATTTCTGTTAATTTGTTGTATATAAATTGCTAAAGGCTGGTTTTTGCATGGAGATTGTCGCAGCTCGCGAACACGCTAAGCGAACGATAATCATTGGCCACGTGTTAGTACACGTGACCTCTACTGATAACAAAACAAGTCTAGGATATCACCTCTTTACCTGTCTAATCACAGTGTCACGACGACCTTATATGGACACCTATCTTACCATTATAAAAGGCCACGCTGGCAACATAGAGAGAAGACACGATGATTCCACCTCCACAGGAAGACTAGACCACGACTTCCCTAAACCACTAAAAGGACTATTAAATTTAATAAAGTAGGAAAATCGGTTCTAAAAACTTTTAGATGATTAATTTGGATAGACTCACGTTGCACGCTTGATTTTGATGGACGAATCTCCCAACAAAATGTATCTGCATACACAAGACCTCGAACTTGAAATTTTCTTAAATGATATCAAGCTGCTTACAATTTAGACTAATTTTGTATCGATATTGACTTCTCATTTTTATAATGCGGAGTGATGAAATTCATATTTAAACTTTATATTAACTATAAAAATAGATAAATTTGATATTTATAAGCTAAAAATGAATTTGAGATTGTGAATTGAAAAGTGAAAAAACTAGTACAAGACCCTTACTATTTGTGATTTATAATCATACTATTGGTAAAATTACAACTGCAAAATGAGAACATTAGCAACGTCAATTACAAATTATAAACATAAAAGTATTGCGTTGGTGTTCTCTATTCAATATTCAAATATTAAAGAATAAAGGAATTCATTGGTGTGAGTGGTCCTTCTTATGCCAATAAAAAGATTCAGGAGGAATGAGTTTTCGAGACCTAACAAAGTTTAATATTACTTTATTGGCAAAACAAGGATGACGTCTCCTTACAAATCCTTTATCTCTTGTAAGCAGATTGTTAAAGGCAAAGTATCACAAAGACTCTAATTTTTTAGAGTCAAGACTTGGTTCTTGGCCATCTTTCATTTGGAAAAATATTTGGAGTGTAAAAGGACTCTTATTATCAGGCTTAAGGTGGAAAATAGGCTCAGCCACTCAGGTTTCAATATGGGATGATTCTTGATTATTAGATTCTGTCAGCTCAAAAGTAATTTTTCCTCGAAATGATGCTATTCGACTAGTTTCTTACATTATTAATCCAGAAACAAATTAGTGGAACGAGGAGCTTATTTCTATTGTGTTCAATCCTAATGATGTTGCGACAATCTTAAAAATCCCTCTCCTAATCAGACCTGAGCCTGATTTTCAAGTTTGGACAGAGAAACCAACGGAAATTTACACAGTGAGAAGTGGGTACATGAAACTTCTAATTCCAAGTAACACCACAAATTCAAAAAAATTTACGCAGATTTGGCAAGTTTCGTGTCCTTCTAAAATCAAAATTTGTCTATGAAAATTTCTTCATAATTTTCTACCTACTAAGCAGAATCTATGTCATAGAAGGATAAAATTGACCTTGATGTTTACCTACATACACCAGAGAAATAATAACTGTCTTACTCAAGTTTGAGGGAGTGTCATTTCGGCCGGATAAATTATAGGCGAGAAACCTATGAATGTAGCATAAGGCGGGGCTGTGAATGTCGTGGTTCTTGGTCGTTTTTGGGTTGTACTAAGAACCTGCCAAACCCGTCAATGTCTCATAGGAAAGGTCATTATCGAAATCTTGTGGTATGTCTAAAAGAGCAGTATCATAATTAGGGTCTGAAACGTCAGTAACAAAAACCATAAATACATTGAACTCAGTAACAGACAATCAAAAGTATTGACCCAAAAATCGAAAAGATATAACATTAGGAGTATCAAGAGACATGGTGCGACTGCGATTAAACGTAAATGTAGAATATAACTTAAGCACTAACTCGCAGTAAGTATCACAAGTAATGGTAGGGAACATACGCCAACCAATATTATCGAATAGCGACATGACCGACTCACGCAAATGCAATCGCTCTAAAGTGTGAGTTGAAATATACTTACAAACTGGAAAAACACGATGGCGGATACGATTAAAGGTATCAAGTTCGGTACCGGTAAATTGTAAGAATACTTTCAAACTGTCATCATTTGGTACTGTAAATCGTCGGTCCCTTCGTGGAGTCTTCTCTCGATCGGGTAGGTCCGAGGGTGTGTCGTGTTCGACAGTGTGATGCTCATGAAATGGTGAATTTGGTTGAGCATTTTCCGACCAAGTGTGATTATGTGTGGTGAACTTGGCATGCAAGTGTTTTGAAAATCCATATACAAGGTGATAGACTAACAAAGGTTGGACAGAAAAAGCAAAGTTCACCTCATCGGCTGTATTAGCCGCGGAATGATGGTCGGAGTGAAATGACGTGCTCGTGTGCATGGTGAAGGATGGAACTCGGACTGGGTTGGGCACACGTTGGGATCGGTGGTGTGGTGATGCAGATACATCTCCGGTGTCGAGGGAGTGGAAGGACGGAGAGGGCGGCGTGGGTGGTCGTGGTGGAGACCGGGGCATGAATGTGGTAGCCGCGCCACTGTCAAATGAGTGGGTAGCGCGACTGCCCGAGCGGGAACCTCATTGGTGCTGTTCGCCGGTGGAAAGCGGTGGTGGCGCGGCTGGTTGGTGCAGAGGTGACGAGGCGCGGCGGACGGGGCTGGGTTGCCGCATAGCATCGTAATCGCTGCTCAACTCCATGAATTGCGGTGGAGCGAGTCGTCGCCGGCCGCCTATGGCGAGCGGCGGTTATTGTGGTTGGCGTCAGGCCTGGTCTCGAGTGCGAGGCATGGCTTTGTGGTTGGCTTTCGAATGATGAAGGTGGGGAAGAAGAGAAAGTCGGTTGAAGGAAAAAAATGGGGGTGTGGTTGAAAGTGACGGCTGCAGAGAAGATAATAAAGGTGATGTGTAATATATATATATATATATATATATATATATATATATTTAATTTTAATTTTTGAAATAAAAGGATAATTAAAAATTATAAAAGGATAATTTTATTTTAAAAGTTCAGATATAGTTGATAATGAGACATATATATATATATATAGACTAAAAATTAAAATATGAGATAATATATATATAATTTTATTTATCTATTAAAGGTAAAAATGAGTAATAAATTTAAAATATGATAAAATATGATTAGGTAAGAAGGTTTTTAGAAAATAAATAATATAAGATAACAATAGTAACTTATTTGGTGAAATTTAAAAATAAAGGAAAGATTGGCCACCATGGTTTAAAATTGAAAATAAACAAGATAATAAATATAAATAAAATAAAGAAGAAAGATAATATATATAGAATAAATAATAAATTATTAAGAGATAATAAAATATATTATCAGGTGGAGTTTAAAAATAGGGATATGGTCGGTAAAAATAAAAGAGGGAAAATAAAAGGTGAAGTTAACGTGGGTTCCACATTCGATGGATTCATTTGATGCACCTGAAAAATAGAATAAAATGAAAATTAAAATATGAAAATGAAAAATAGTAATTCAAGACATGAAATGAAATGAATTAAAAATGGGTTGCCTCCCATTTAGCGCTTGTTTAACATCTCTAGCTTGACGACCTTATTCAAATGACTGGTTCAATCAAATGAATTTCTTCAACTAGACCAACCGGGGCATTCTCATAATACGGTTTGAACCATTGTCCGTTAACTTTAAATTGCTCTCCGGAATTACTTTTGATTTCCACCGCACCATGTGGAAAAATATCAATTACCATGTAAGGTCTGAGCCATTTTGATCGTAATTTTCTTGCAAAAAGTTTTAACTTAGAATTAAACAATAAAACTTTTTGACTGATATAAAAAGATTTAAATGCAATATTACGATCATGAAAATCCTTATTTTTTTTCTTTAAAAATTTTCGAACTGTCATAAGCATTTTTCCGAATTTCCTCTAACTCTTGGATATCGAGTTTACGCGTTTCGCCAACTAGATTCATTTCCATGTTGCAATGTTGAACTGCCCAACGTGTGCGGTGCTCCAATTCGACCGGTAAATGACACGGCTTACCAAAAACAAGGCGATAAGGAGACATCCCGATAGGACCCTTATACGTTGTACGATATTCCCATAATGCGTCATTCAGCTTAACGCTCCAATCCTTCCGATCGGGTTTCACGATCTTTTCAAGAATGGCCTTAATTTCGCGGTTTGATACCTCCGCCTGACCATTCGTTTGCGGATGGTATGATGTCGTGATGTGTTGGGTGACGCCAAATTTTTTCATTAGCGCATCGATGACTCGATTGATAAAATATTTCCCTCTATCGCATATCAGCGCTCTCGGTGTGCCAAACCTGGAAAAAATACAATCTTTCAGAAATCTAACGGTGGTTTTAGCATCATTATTTTTTGTAGCTTTCGCCTCAACCCATCGTGAAACATAATCAACAGCTAAAATAATATAAAAATTACCAAATGATGATACAAATGGCCCCATATAATCTATCCCCCACACATCAAATATTTCGCAAACATGAATAGGATTTAGGGGCATTTCATTACGTCAACTTAAGTTACCAACTCTTTGACACTTATCACATGATTTGCAAAACAAATATGTGTCACGAAAAATATTAGGCCAATAGAGTCCACATTCAAGAATTTTGTGAGCTATCCTTTTAGGTCTATAGTGTCCACCGCATGAATATGAATGACAGAAATTAAAGATAGAATTTACCTCGTCTTCGGTTACACATCGTCGTATTACTTGATCGGAATAATGTCTCCAAAGGTAGGGATCATCCCAAATGTAGAACTTGGATTCCCTCTTAATCCGGTTAACTTCTGGCCTCGGCAAGTCGTGGAGCAATTTACTTGTTGCCAAATAATTCACTATGTCTGCGAACCAAGGCGTGGAAGCTCGAGCCATCATCAAATTTTCTTCAAGAAACTCGTCATTAATGGACGAGTCCGAAATGGTAAGTGGGATTCGACTAAGGTGATCAACCACTAAATTTTCGCTCCCTTTCTTGTCCTTAATTTCGAGATTAAACTCTTGAAGGAGTACAATCCATCAAATTAGCCTCGGCTTTGCTTCCCTCTTGCTCATAAGATAACACAAAGCTGCATGGTCAGAAAAAACAACTATATTAGTTCCAAGCAGATAAGAACAGAACTTTTCTAAAGCAAAAACTACAACAAACAGTTCTTTTTCTGTAGTCGAATAGTTGCGTTGTGCCAGATCAAGCGTTCTTGATGCGTAGGCGATGACATGAGGTTCTTTTCCTTTTCTTTGACCGAGTATCGCTCCAACACTAACATCTGAGGCGTCGTACATAATTTCGAACAGCAAGTTCCAATCAGGAGGCTGTACTATTGGTGTGGATACAAGTTTCTCTTTAATAGTATCAAACGATTTCCTACATTTAGAGGTAAAGTTAAACTCTACATCCTTTTGCATTAACCGACACAGTGGCTGCGCTATCTTTGAGAAATCTTTTATAAACCTCCTGTAGAAACCTGCATAACCAAGGAAAGAGCGAATATCCCTCACAGTAGTGGGGTATAAGAGTGAGCGTATAACATCTGTTTTAGCTTTATCAACAGAAATCCCTTTAGAAGAAACTATATGTCCTAACACTAAGCCTTTATTAACCATAAAGTGACATTTCTCATAACTAAGCACAAGGTTAAATTCAATGCATCGTTTTAAGACATTAGTTAAATTTAATAAACACTCACCAAACGAATTACCATATACAATGAAGTCGTCCATAAATACCTCGATCCCTTTCTCAACATAATCCGAAAATATACTTACCATACATCGCTGGAACGTAGCCGGTGCGTTACATAGTCCAAACGACATTCATCGATAGGCGAAGGTTTCGAAGAGGCATGTAAACGTAGTCTTCTCTTGGCCCTCAAGAGCTACGGGAATTTGAAAGAATCCTGAAAAACCATCGAGACAGCAATAGTGAGATTTACCAGCTAATCTCTCAATCATTTGATCAATATATGGTAACGAAAAGTGATCTTTTCGAGTTAAAGAGTTCAACTTCATGTAATCCATGCAAACTCGCCATCCATTCTGAACTCTAGTTGGAACTAACTCACTTTCGTCATTTCTGATTACCGTGACGCCAGTTTTCTTAGGAACGACATGAATAGGACTTACCGACTCGCTATCCGAAATTGGATATATTATGTCGGCGTCTAGAAGATTTTGAATTTCTGTTTGCACTACCTTTATCATTGGATCGTTCAATCGGCGTTGACCTTATCGAGATGGCTTTGCTCCTTCCTCGATTTTGATCTCGTGCATACAAGTCGAGGGGCTAAGTCCTTTAATATCTACAACCGTCCATCTGATTGCTTCCTTGTATTGGCGCAGGAATGTCACAAGGTCGTCTTCTTCTTCTCCGGTCAACTCATTCGAAATGATAACTGATAAGGTATCATTATCTCCCAAAAAGGCGTACTTAAGGTGAGATGGGAGTTCCTTCAATTCTAACTCTAGAGCCTACAAGATAGAAGGTAAAGGTTTAGTCTTAGAGGGAGTTGAAATCAAATCAGAATTAATAAAAGAAATAAGTGCATTCTCTCTTTCTTCCTCATTGTCGCAAAGTTCATAATCCATGCTGAAATTATCAAAAACATTAGTTTCCGCAAACTCTTCTATATAAGGATCAATAATATCAATTGAATTAACACTTTCAACTTGTTTAGGGTACCTCATTGCCTTATAAACGTCAAATTCTACCACCTCGCCGTCGAATTCCATAGACAAAAGACCGCTCCTCACGTCTATTTTCATATTTGCTGTGCTAAGGAATGGTTGTCCCAATAACACTTTGGAGCAAGTGTTTGTTCTATCATGAGCCATATCGATCACATAGAAATCTGTAGGAAAGAATAAAACATCTACTTTTACCAACACATTTTCCAACACTCCTTCCGGGTAGATGATCGATCGATCCGCCAACTGTATCATAACCCTGGTTTCTTTTAAAGGATCCTTAGTAATTTTTTTATAAATAGAAAGCGGCATTACATTTATAGAAGCTCCAAGATCGCACATTGCACGTTTAATAGATACATTACCAATTTGACAGGGTATAGCAAACATACCTTGGTCTTTCATTTTGGGTGGTAACTTACGTTGAAAAACTGCAGAAACGTGCTCTCCCAAGTTTACCTTTTCGTGCCCGGTGAGTTTTCGCTTGGTTGTGCAGAGCTCTTTAAGAAAACGAGCATACCTTGGAACTTGTCGAATGACTTCTAAGAGGGGAATGTTTACTTGAACTTTTTTAAACACTTCAATGATTTCCCTCTCTTCGGCTTTTTTGTCACGTTTTACCAATCGTGATGGGAAGGGAGGTGCGACTACAAGGGGTGGCGAATGAGTAGGAGATTGTGGTAAAGGGTTACCTTGTTTTTCGTTACCTTCTTCTGTGGGTGGATTGTTGTCTTTTGGTGGCTCTTTTGGTGCTATAACGGTCCTACTGCGGTGAGTAATTGCACTTACATTTTCTTTAGGGTTAGACTCCGTCTGAGAAGGTAACCTCCCTTGTGACTCCATTCTTTCTAATCGTTGGGCCATCTGACTTATTTGCTTGTCCATCTCTTGAAAATGGGCCTCCGTGCGGTTTTGGAATTTTTCCTGAGACATAGCCAACCGCTCTACAATGGACTCTAGGTTCGACTTTTGTTGAAACTGTTGGTTAGGCTGCCTTTGCTGATATTGTTGTCTTTGGTTCTGCACAAACCCTTGGTCTCTCCACCCTTGATTGGCAGTAGGGTAGTACTACTTTTGATGGGATCCTCGAAAGTTCCCCATCACTTTCACTTGTTCGGTATCTTCTTCTTGGATCATAGGACAATAATTCGTCGGGTGTTCGGGGCTTGTGCATATCCCACAAAGCCTAGAAACAATCTTTCTATATGCAACCAAAGTTTGAACAATGTCAGCTAATTTATCAATCTTGCTTTCTAATGAAACGATACCTACCTCGTTAACTCTTCGAGATGGTCCACTCGATTGGTAGAAGCGTTGTGAGTTGGCTGCCATGGTTTAAATCAATGTCCTTACTGCCGTCAGAGTCATATTGACTAGGGCTCCTCCGCTAGCTGCATCAACTACTTTCATATCTGTAAGGGCTAGTCCTTCATAAAAATATTGAATAAATGTTTGATCTGACAAACCGTGTTGTGGGCAATTTGCGCATAGTTTCTTGAAGCGCTCCCAATATTCATAAAATGTTTCGGTATCCTTTTGTCGGATACTTAGAATATTTCACCTCATTTCACTTGCTTTAGTGGCTGGAAAGAACCTGTTAAGAAACAAGCGAGCCATTTCAGTCAAGGTAGTAACTGAGTTAGAAGGTAAATCATAAAGCCAATCCTTAGCAATATCATATAAAGAAAAGGGAAAGGCGCGAAGTTTAATTTGATCCTCAAATACTCCATGTGGTTTCGTAGTTGAGCAAACCATGTGGAACTCCTTAAGGTGTTCGTGTGGGTTTTCGCTAGGAAAACCGTGGAAGGTTGGTAGGAGATGAATCAAGCCCGTTTTTAGTTGGAACGACAATGCACCATTCGGGAAGGTTATGCACAAAGGTTGATTGTCATCTGGTGCCCTGATTAGTTGTTGGATCGTCTGTTCGTTGTCTCCCATTTGATTTCGTTCTTCAAAGTGTGTTTCGGGTTGGGATGATTCGAGATCTTGCTGGAATCGTCGTTGACACAACTTATATTGCTTCTCTCAGTTTTGTTGTGCGTTTCGTTGTCTCGCAAATGCTTCAATTTCCAGAATGAATTCAATATGTTCTCCTGGATTTCTCCTGGTCATAAACAATAAAAAACAAACAGTAAAAGTTGCCGAAGTCGCCGGCAACAACGGCAATTTTGACATGCGTCGTTTATGTGTCAAGAATAATATAATTTCCTTCTTCCGAATAATAAAATAAATAAAGAAATTAAATGTAGATAGGGAAGTATGAGTCGAACCCACAGGGACTTAGAACTTTCCTTGTCACGCTTTTGTAGTTTCTGAACCAAGAGTTGTTGATGGAGCTATGTTGATGTGATTTAGGTGGAGGGTTTGTTTGCAATGAAATGTAATTGTTTAAGAAAGTAAAAGAAAGATTTTAAAAGATTTGAAAGTAAATACAGAGATTTTCAGCCTCGGGCTTTCGCGTTGACTTGTTCTACTCGGTTCCTTGGTAAAGATTTTTAACTTCGGAAATCATGTCGGTGAAATTACTACAAGGGTCTATCCTTGAGTTTTTGTTTGTAAACTGAATTTCCAAAACTCAATTTTTAGTTTTAGTTTTAAGCATTTGTTTAAACCAACTCAATGTTGAGAAAACAAAATCTTTTAAGCTCACGACCGACTCTAAATGTTATTTCTATAAAAGCAGTTCGATCTCAATTTCCTTTAGTAAACAATTTACTAAGTGCGATCCCTGAAAGTCGGAGTTGTTTCTATAACCGATCCTTCCTCCCACTAGATAGATCAAAACAATTTCTTGACCAAGGTCAATCTTTGGGTTGAAAAATCATTTTGATTTTAAGAACGAAGTTCGAAGAAATTGAGAAAAGACTTTCGAAATATTTGAAGTGTTGTTTCAAACATCGCCTTGTGAACGTGTAATTGCTTAAGCCTTTGGCTTAAAAAAGATTTAGCTGAGCATTGTTATTGAGTAAATCATGCTTGACATGTTTAGAAAAATCTCCAGAAAAAATAAGAAAGGAACTTTAAAGAAATTAAAACTAAGAAGAGTAGAAATTTCAAGAGAAAGATGAAATGATATTCAATTCGCCCCTAAGTCTTACCCCAAAAGGGGTATTTATAGTACTTCAAATAACCTAAAAAGACCTAAAGTGATAAATTTAAAATTACAAAAATAATTATCTAAAGTTTTTAAAATTTAAAATTCAAAAATCCGGAGATAGGCTATCTGATAAGCGACCTGATAAGCTATCACTACTGCTGACGTCAGCTTCTAGAAGACGTTGACGTGGCGCCCAGTCAGCATTCATGCCTTGATTCATGCCCATGAATCTGCCCATGATTCCAGCGATTTCTGCAGAACTCCAGCTTATTTCCAGCACCTTTTCCCCTGCATGAAAACAACATAAAACAACCATATTAAGTACCTCAAACCTCCATTTAATTAGAATTAAGACGAAAAATACAACCAATATAAACACTTATCAGTTGCTCATGACTCTTCCTGTCTAAGATGTAATTTTATCATGAAATTAAGAGAGCATATTGTCAAGGATTGTCAGAATGCTAGAGAAATGTGGAGTTATCTTAACATTAAATGGCCTAGTAAGGTTAACAATTTTGATTTCACAGAATGGTTAGCATGGATCTTTCAGAATTATTCATCTACAAGACGAAGAGAGATGATGATAGCCATATGGTCCTTATGGTATGCTCGAAACAAATTCTACCATGAAGAAAAGAAGCAACATGTGGTCGGAATGTTCACCTTTATTCGAAGCTACTGTCTCGAACTATATGCCCTCCCTGTTCGAAATCCTCAATCATTACTAGGTGAATCTGTTTCTTGGCTTCCTTCGATTGTACCTGCAACAAAAATTAATTTTGATGCAAGCTTTCAGATCTCAACAAAGAAATCTTGTTCGAGTATAATAATTAGAAATGAAGAATGTCTTGTTTTAGGATCATGTTATCGCTGCCAAAATATGGTCCCTAATCCTTTTAGGACTGAAGCTTTGGCAATAATTCATGGTCTCTAATTTGCTATTGAATTGATAATCTCATATGTTATTCTAGAGGGAGATGCAAGAACCATAATTGACAAACTTAAAGTATTGGGCCCTGATTTTTCAATTATAAGTTCTCATATCAGCCAAGAGAAAATTCTAGCTAGAAGTTTCAATAATTGCAGGTTTCGTTTTAGCCATCGAAAATCAAACAAAGCAGCACATACCTTGGCCCGTTTGGGTCTCTTTGCGGATCAGAGCGCGTCCTGGATTGAAGAGGTTCCGTCGGAGATTTCATCAATTGTTGAAGCTGATAGAAAATATTTTGACCCATCATAATTTTCTGTGGGTTAGATTTTTCTGATTTGGAGTTTCTTTTCAATCTTTTCCCCACTTTATCTTCTGCAACTCCGCAATATATTTCTCATCAATCGCCGTAATTTGATCGGAGTTTGCTGTTTGCCGGATTATTTTATCGTGCTTTGATTTCTTTGATGAGATTTTTCGTTCTTTTCTTTTGTTTTAATGTAACTCATACTTTTGTTATTAACGAATTTCAGCCGGTATTTTTTTAAAAAAATATTCAAATATTAAATAATGATACGTTGACAATGATATTAACCATTTGTGAAAAATGAATAAAATGAAAACTTATAGAAGTTCATATAGTATGTAATTTTAAACTTTATATATTTTTAATTAAACCTTTTTACTCAGATCTGCCGCTGCTGAATAGAAATTTGGTTCATTACATTATGATCAAAATATAGAGGAATGATATGGTGAGGAGTTCACCAAATCGGGTACACTATCGCAAACCACCGGCACATTCAAAGCCAAAGCATTGGAGAAACCTTCATCTATGTTTTCATAATTTTCAATCCTAAATGAGTCCGCAAACCATGCGTCGATGTCGATGTCAATATCGCATTCAGTCATTGTCTCCTCGATTTCTTGCGATTGGTTCGATTTCACGACGTATTTCAATGCACCAAACCCCATTTCACCATCCGTATAGCCAGTGGCAGTGTGTCCGACGGCGGAGTAAGTAAGAGTCGAAGTCGGGGACTCGAGTTCCTGACTGGGGAACGAAAACATGCCGGCAACTACACCCTGCCATGCTTTGAGTACGTCGAGGCACCTCGGTCTGAGACTCAGCCGACTTGGCTCCGGTGTAAGGTGGTTGTTGTTCTTTTGGTGGACAGGATTCGGGCTCGGGACAACATGTTTCGAGTCACGGATCAACCTAGCCTCGGCCTCGAGACGAGCACTCTCCCACTGAGCCATGTGGCTTAGATTCGAACCGGACGGCCGGGAGGCTGATGCATCCGCGCGAGGCTTGTGAGTCATTGGATCTACACCTAGCTTAATCAGCCTTTTCTTGAGATGCGTATTCCAATGGTTCTTGATCTCGTTGTCTGTCCTTTTTGGCAAGTGAGCTGCCATTGCCGACCACCTTAATGAATTCGGACAAGTGACGGAAACATGAACATCAATGAATTCGTACAAATTACAGACCAACGGTTAAGAATATAATAAACTTATTGATATAATTAATTACTTGTTTCCAAGAAGGGCGTGGAGTTGAATGATGGTTTGTTCTTCCTGTAAACTAAATTTTCCTCTTTTGATATCAGGTCGTAGGTAATTAATCCACCTCAGCCGGCAGCTCTTCCCACATCGACGAAGTCCTATATACATAAACCAAATCGAAAACCATCCAATATTTTCTCTTAGCTACAACAAAACAATATGTTATATACAGACAGGGAAAATAATAGTAATAATAATGCTAAAGAATTACCAGCTTTCTCAGGCAAGGCACTCCAGCTACCATGGCCGTGTTTTTGAATGTAAGCTATCAGTATTTCGTCTTCTTCAGCTGTCCATGGCCCTCTTTTCAAACCGGCCACCTCCTTGTTGCCATTGTTTGTAGACGACTGCCGCCGCATTTTGGCCGTAAATCGAAGCGAAACAAAAGAACAGGCTGCCTGAGATTTTGGAGTTGAGTGAATGGGTTTTGAATTTCAAGGACAGGATATGAAAGGAAGGAGAATTGGTTGAGAATGAAGAGTAACAGTGGTGGGTGGCGAATATATAGGCGATCATATCAACGGCCAACGGGAAAATGGAATGACTAAAAATTTCATGGGCGGAAGTCTAAATAAATTACTCCAACTACCTGGTGAATATTAACGACCCCACTTGAATATTAACTCTTGAATAAAAATATAATGATCTCACCTCACACTAAAAAATTAAGTTTAGAGTTTAGTTTAAAGTTTAAGGTTAGTATTTAGAGAATTAAAGATATGGTGTATATTTTAGCGTTTAGAGTTTATAGTTTAGAATTTAAAATTTAGGGATAAGACTTAAAATACTATTAATTAATCAATCAATTAGTTGAATACTTGAATTTTTTCTTGAATTGAACCATTTGTGTGATCAGATTGGCAAGGTGAAATTTAGCTATGTTTCGCGACACTACAACGATTCAGCAATAATTGTTTAAAGCTTCATGGTGACATGTTTTGATTTTGCGTTCTGTTCTGAGTTTGATTTAATTTCATGTTGTATCTTAGACCTTTTTCTACTAATCTCTAATAAAATGCATTTTTACTTTGCGAAAAAATGTTGAGTGCTAATGATTATACAATAATTTTATTATAGAAAATTATTTTTTAATTATAACATATAATTTATTTTATATTTTTTTAATATTATAACGTGATTACAATATAGTATATATTCTTTATTCCTAGTTATTTCAAAACGCATACACATAAATTATGTTGTTTGAATTTAAGTCATCAAAAAATTTATAATTTTTTATCATTATGACCACTCAATAAATTTTTTTATAAACTTCATATATATATTAATTAAATTTTTTAATTTTATAAGCATTGTGGAGACAACCATCAAAATCAAACGAAGATGAAGATGGTCCCCATTCTTTTTGTTCTCTTAAGGATACCAAAGACAACAATGTCAGCATCGTTATCAAGCAATGGAATTCTTTTATAAACATGATCTGATTGATATGGACCAACAAAATATAAGGACGTGTGTTTAAAAAAAATTGGCTGAGCATAATAAGACACTATATTATTTAGGTCATTTTACACTAAAACCCCTCTTAAAAAGCTATTTACATAAATGACCCTAACTCATAATTATTTAAAAAAATGACCTCCAAATCTGCCGCACGTACCTCGCGTTATACAAACAACAAGGTGCGTTCGACGTGGGCCGCCTTTTCATATCCTGTAATTTTAAATTACTAGGCGTGACCTCGCGTTATGGACAACGCGAGGTACCCGAAAAATTGAAGAGCTGCATTAATTTATCGTGGTAATCACCACGAAGACCTCGCGCTATGCATATAGAAAAGTCAAACCGTCGCGGTTATTCAATGGATCGTCACCGATATTCATTGGACCTCGCTATCTGAAGAACGCAAGGTTCAAAGAAGTCGCTTGGTGTGGGGTGCGAGTGCTCTTATAAATAGGCCCCATCCTATGAACTTTTATCATATCAAATTTTCTTCTACCGTTTAACAGCAAATATACATATACATTGTATGACAAGGTCCCTTGTGATGTCAAAGAAAAACAGGACCAGCGTCAACGTGACAGCTCTTCCAGAAGATTTATTAGCGAAAATTCTCATGCATACTTTGTCCAATTCCATCACCGATTTTGTCAATGGTCAATTATGTTGCAAGACTTTTTATAGTGCATCAAACGATGATAAAACATTCAAGAATATATCTGTGGAGAAATTTAACTTCATCCCATGGTGTCCAAAGGGGAGAACTTTTTAGAAAAGATGCGTAGCTGCCAAGAACGCTGAAGCATTATATAGGAAAGGAATGGTCAATTTGTTCAGTCGGAGGAAATCGAAACTCAGTCTTTGTTGTTTAAAGAAAGCAACCGAAAAAGGTCACGTTGAAGCGATATACGCCTACGAAATCATCTTGATTTGTTTGGGAGGTGATTTACGGAAACAAGAACTTCAAATCGTGTCATCTCTCAACCTCGTGAATTCTAGTAAACGAAGTTCAAGAACCATTGCTAATTACCGTTCTAAAATCGAGAGGGTTTTTAGTAATATGTGGGTGAATTTCACATTGATCGAGCTAAAACAAGTCGATTGTAGTTGTGATCTTGAAATTAGGAATAACTCAATGTGTTCGCGTTCTTCAGAAGGCAAAGGTTGGGAAACAAGCAATGACTTGAGCCATTATTATGATTCTAGTTTCTGGGATCGTGAAACAACTTTATTATAGGGTGCTTAGGAAATATTTAGTTGCTTAAAAGTCAATTAGCCTAGTGCATGTATTCTAAGCGATTTCCTATAATAAATGAGAATGTAACAAAGGTTATCATGAAAAAAAATTATTAAAACAGAATGTGATTGTAAGCAAAAATTAAAAAATTCAACATAGGTGGGTACTCACGTTTAGGGGAACGCGCAGTCTAAATATATATTTACGAAATATGAAAAATCGAAAAAAATTGAAAACGGTATAAAAAACGCGATGAAAATGGTTCTAAACTTTATTTTTGTGCATGAATAACAATGTACATAAAAGTGTTACCAGAGTAGTCAATTGCAGTATTCGCATAATACCTAAGCTTAGAGATGTAGTATGACGACATATAATTGTAATTAAAAAAGAATTGCAATTAAATGTCGATTGGAGAAGCTGCAATTTTGAGTCGTTAAGTTCTTGTAATTACACGGTAAAAACAATAATTTTGAAACAATAGTTTGGAGTTGTTGGCTAATTAACATATGTTGTTGATTTACACAAATTGTATCATAATATACCATATTAATTGATATTAGGGCCTAAGGGATTATTCAATACCTCAACTTGATTTGCTCACTTCGTCTCATCCTTATACATATGTGGTTGTTGTGGACAAATAGTGCCATAGCGAGGTCCCAATGCTTGCTCAGTTTGTCCCATGCCTCGCACCCCTAAATCTATTGTCTTCACCCCGATCAAAAGAGAAAAAAATTCATATATTCATTCTTCATTTGGGCCAAAGAGGGCACCTTGTACACTTGTAAATGACCACGATTTTCCTGATATTGCGATTTGTCGTTAGTTTTGGACATTAGTATCTGCAATTTGTTGACATTAGTCATAGTTGATAGTGAACCTATAATATGGCCAGATTTTGCACTATGACGCAAAAAAAAGGGTCATCCATGATCAACACGGATTTATTGTCATGAGGATTTAGTTGAATATCGAGAAAATGTCTGAACTGCTCAAATATCGAGAAAATAACGTAAAAAAGAGGGTCATCCATGATCAACACGCTAAAAAGAGGGTCATCTATGCAATAGATGTGGGAATTCAGGGCACCAAAAGAACAAATGTCTGAACCGCTCAAATCTCTATATCAATTAATTTTTTTCAGTTGATGTATTTGTTTGAAAGTAATAAACTTAACAACCTAAATTACGTTATGTTGAATGTATGAAAGATGAGTGAGTTTCTATGTCGTTGTAGTCTTTGGACAAATTTGCTACTAATTACTATTAAAATAAAGGGTAAACTACATAAATGACCACCATACTATTGCAAAAGTCACGATTTGACCACCTTACTTTTTTTCGAAGCAATTAAACCATCATACTATTAAATTGGGTGCAATTTGACCACCAGCTGTTAAAGGTTAACGGCAGGGTGACGTGTCAATTAAAAAAAATAAGGGTATAATTACACATTTGGTCTTTACTACTTATACATTCTTTCAATTTAGTCCTAACTTTAATTTAATAAAATAAATTAATTATTTAATTAGGTGATGACACGTGTCACTATCTTATTGGAGGGATTTAATTATTTATATTTGATTAAATAAATTTATTTTCATCCTCCAATCAGGTGGTGACACGTGTCACCACCTGATTAAAGGAAGAAAATGGAAAAATTTACAAATAATTAATTAATTTAATTAAATATGAATAATTAAATCCTTCCAATAAGGTAGTGACACGTGTCATCACCTAATTAAATAATTAATTTATTTTATTAAATTAAAATTAGGACTAAATTGAAAGAATGTATAAGTAGTAAAGACCAAATGTGTAATTATACCCTTATTTTTTTAACTAACACGTCACCCTACCGTTAACCTTTAACGGCTGGTGGTCAAATTGCACCCAATTTAATAGTATGATGGTTTAATTGCTTCGAAAAAAAGTAAGGTGGTCAAATCGCGACTTTTGCAATAGTGTGATGGTCATTTATGTAGTTTACCCTAAAATAAATTTAAATCTGTACGACCTCACGCTATGCACATAGCGAGGTATGCATACATGACACTATGTACTTCTCCTTCCACGCCAGGAATCTCTGTAGACCTCGCATTCCGCATAACGCGAGGTCCATCTAAAACGTGATCAAATCCTTCGCGTTTTGAAGTGCGAGAATATTTGTCTATATAAGACGACCAAACAAACCCACCGGCAAATTTCTATCACTTGAAACAAATATGTATCCAATCCGAAGATAATATACAATTGCTCCTACTAATGGCAACATATCACGTATCAGGAAAATTGTTTTACAAATTAATTTCTCTAATATTGCGATCTATTGCTATATTAGTTGCATTTATACGTTGACTATATTATTTTGGTCTGTTTATCATACTAAGGATATATGTCTTCCATGCTTTAGTTTAAGATCTACAGCAAATCGCAAATATCAGAGAATGGGTGGTCATTTTCAAGTGCGGGGTTCAGTCATGACCTTTTTTTCAAGGTTGTCGGTAACTTCTTCATACGCCTTCATCGTGAAGGGTACAAGAAGATCACCACATGTAACGTAGTTGAAGCATCTTGCAACGTGGATAATGATGATTATCGTGTACTCACGAAATCCACGAAACTAGTCCTCGATTGTTTATGTCGTAAAAGAAACTGAAATGCGCTCCAACAACTATGACGATCTATGGCGCCATTTGTCTACATCAACGACACATCTTGGCGGCCATATAACTCGGACAAACTATTGCACCTTCGTCTAAATCAGTCTTAAACCATTTTTCTAAATAAATCTCCGTGTAATTTATTTTGTCTGCATGTTTAGGGGTACAATTGACCGCGTGTTTACGGTAGAGTTTAGCCGTCTACGTGGCCTAACCCAACAATTGACCGATTTTGTATACATTGTTATTCATGTACAAATACAAGGTTTAGAACCATTTTTATCGCAAATTTTATACCGTTTACAATGTCTCGTCTTTGGCAATATCAGTCTATAATAAAAGATAAGCATCAATACTATGCCTCATTGTTTTACTATTACGAAAATTATTCTAATAATAACCCATGAAAACACCTCCAACATGCCTACCAAGCCATTTCAATTTTTATTCTTGGACAAAAACTAGCGCTGGAACCATTTTCAATGTGCTTTTTATACATTGTTGTAGAGCGTTTAGGTGTTTTATATTTATGAGCGCAAGTGCACACTCCTGTCAAGTTATAGCATAAAAGATATCGTCTCCCACATGAATTGGACATCTTAAACTCGAATTGTGATTCCTGCACAAAGGAAAATTAAATGCTCAATTAAGATTTAGTTTATAAAAGAAATAAAGTAAATAACACAAGTAATTAAGGAAAAGATTAGAGTGATAGGATGTGTCAGATTATGCTGCTCCCTAGTGTGAAACTGCGTTGAATAGGTTAAGTTTCTTTGCGCTGCCAGACTTTGCTGCCTCAGCGGAGGATGGCAGATTGGCTGCTTTGACGCTTTCCCTGCCTCGGTAGTGGAACGAACGTGTGTCTTGGCGGCAAACTCGTTAGACCTTCAAGGCTCGGCAGAACGCTTCGATATAAATCCTGCTTATGTCTAAGTTAGAATGTTGTTGATGCCCACTGCAGATAATACCAGTCGCGGTGTGAATCGTGCAAAGACAGCAATGCTGGTTCGTTCTCTTTTAGCCGCCTTAAACCCTAACCTATGTCTAGGCTGGATTGATCAACACTTGATTAGAGTGAGGATCGTACTTACTCCTTTCGTGAGTTCGACTCTCTCGATATTGAACAAATGGATAGTTAACAACTAATATTTCGAACTTAATTGATAACTATAAAGAGCATGGAATAAGAAAACGTTGTCAGCTTTATTGCAAAAACAAACTTAATAACTAAACAACCGTTCTCACACTAGTTTACAACATAACGCAAACCCAAAAGAGAATTTAGAACATAATGGCGCAAGAAAACTTAAACTATGCCTAAGGAAAACCTAAGTTGTCTTGAAGTACAAAATACATTGAGTATATATAGGCATTAGCTAGGTTAAGTCCTCCTTAGAGTAGAAGTCTTCAAAGTAGCTTTTGCATTAAATGCAACATTTAATTCTGACTTCTTTGAGTTGAATGTGGATTTATTCACGTTGCCTTGCTCCGCAAGTTATCTTCGATCTCTTCCTTCAGCGGCTTTTTCCGCTGCTACAGGCATCAGAAAATTAAGTGGATGGCATCGTTAGAATCGGGATTTTCTGCTCTACAGATCGCACTCAAATTCTCCAATTCCTTAGCTTGCTGCCCTGGGCGGCAGGTATGGCGGCGACAACGGATGTCTCTGTCTGGAACTACATCAGTACAACTCCTTGATCTGCTGCGTCAGCATCATGTCCTCAGCTCCTCTCTCCTTTTGCCAGCTTCTAGTACCTGAAACTAAAACTAAACTAGAACAATACCTTTTCCTTACCAAATAAAAGATAATTAATAAAAAGCATGGCAAAGTAAAGAATATTGTAAAATGCAACGCATGAACCTAATTATGCCTAAAATGTACTTGAAAACAACAATAATATGAGATGGAATGTGCACAAAATATAGAACTTATAGAAACTTTACACACCCCAAACTCGAACTATTACTTGTCCTCAAGCAATGCAAACCTAAACATGCTTGCCCTTTAAACTAATCAGAAAGAAAAACATGTTTAAAACTTGATTTAACTCCTCAAGGTCGTGGAACCTGTCATTAGATTAGTGAGAGGGGAAGAGCATAAATTACCTCAGAATTAAACTACAATGCTAGTGCAGAAACTGTGTACATGTTGAATATGAAGAACATTCTAAGCAAACAAAGATGTTGTCATGGTATATAAGGTTGCTACCGAGGCAACATAAGTAAGCACATTTATTTAATCATGGCAATAAGGGCTTTATCTTATCACAACTACTCTATAGGTATGAAATTAAGATAGGAGCAAACTACAAAACCCCGAACCCATTGAGCAGAGTCATCCCATGGAGACTTTCATTCACTCATGCTAATTTGTCTGTCACTTCAAGGATTTTCAGATTCATGGACTTTGATAGCAGCAGAGTGTCCTTGCACATGATTCTTCCTAGAGCTAGTTGTGGGTACATATAGGGAAAAACAACATAAAAATTTCTTTCATGCCGTCTCAGTGCTTCCTTTTCTGTTTGTTGCATGTCGCGGCAGCTTCCTGCAACCAATGTTAGAATTTTTCAAATAATTCAAACATGTAATGTTTACCAAAATTTCTAACAAATTCAGCAAGTAACAGTAGTGTTTTTTTATTTTTGGCATTTATAGAAAAATTCTAAGTTTACTTCATGTTTTCCACAAATTTAAAGTCTTTTTAATTGGTACGAAAAATTTAAAGTCGGCTATCCTATCATAAGCACAAGTTCTAACAAAATTTTTCTTTTTTCGATTAATTTTTTAGGCAAGTACATTATGCAACCTAATATTCTACTAGTTATGCCTAAACAAAAATGAGTGCTAACCCCCCAAACTCGAGACGGGCATTGCCTTCAATGCACAAAAATACAAAAGAAAATAGAAACATAAAGATAAATACAATTATGAGAATAAAAACATAAAAAATAAGCAGTTAAATAAAGAAAAGAAAAGGAATAAAAACTCTAGAAGTTGGCTGAGGGCTGAGAGGAGGCTTGGGTCTTTGCGGAAAAAGAGGAAGATGAAGATTGAATGACAAGGTGGCGGCCGATAGCTGTCCAGGCGGTAGACTTGGCAGGTGACACTTTTACTGTCCACGGCGGCTAGACTCTCTTAGGAGTGAGGCGAGGTGCTTCGCTCCTTTCTGTCTTGAATTCTGACTCCTCATCCTCTGACTCGACGGAGATAATGTACCGCTTCCCTTTCCTTGTTGTCTCCTCCGTTGTTTCTACCGGAGGGTCTGTCGCCATTGGGGCTGTTGTCGGCTGCTACTCGACCTCATTGGATGAGGAGGTGTTGGCCATCGTTGTTGTTGTGCAGGCGGGGAAAATATGTTGCTGATGCCTCTTGGGAGTGTCTGCCACCGTGTTGGAGGCGGAGGAGTATGATGGGTAGTGCGTCGGAGACGACATCTAGCAGCAGAAGGCGGTGTGGCAGGCAGTTGCGTCTGATGGTGTTCCTTTACAAGGTGCAGTTGCGGCGGCAAGGCCGACAGGGAAGGTTGGCAGGGTAGGTCCGTTGTTGGGAAATTTCTAAAGGAGATAGGCCACAAATGCCTCTTGGACTTTCCCCACGTACTTCATGAAGGTCAATTGATGTTGCTCTATCCGTTTGTTGCTGTCAATGAGAGTGTGCAACAAAGCAATGACCTCAGTGTTCTAGGCAGCTTCAGTACTGCATGGGGCAGCTGGTATGACTGGCTGGGCGTGATGAGTTCTATCTCTTGGGCCTGCATCATCTGCAGGCGGACTTTTCTTGTCCAACCCTCATTAGCAGTTGTCATCTCATCGTTTGGATCGGAAGGGACGTTGAAGTTGGCACATAAGCCGGTGATGAGAGACGAGAAGTACAGCTGACCCTTGGATTTTTGGAAACAATTGTGGATCTCCTTGCAAATGATTTCTCCAACATTGATGGGCTGGTTTACCATGATGCTGTGGATGAGGGCTAGACGCGGCCTGTCTACGGTGGAGTTGTAGGAGGTGGGTAGTAGACGCCTTTTGATGAAGGTGTTCCAAAGCATTGGCTCGAGCAGTAGTCGGCAGCGTTGCACTGAGCCGCCATGTTTTCCTGCCAACCACGACGTGTTGGGCTCGCACAACCTGGCTTTTATTTTGTCGCAGTCGCCAGCCGTCAGTGACTGCCTCCATTCCTTGTGGAGGTTACTGTCCATCTCGAGGCCATAAAAGTTCTTGGACAAAAACTAGCGCTGGAACCATTTTCAACGTGCTTTTTATACATTGTTGTAGAGCGTTTAGGTGTTCTCTATTTATGAGCGCAAGTGCACACTCCTATCAAGTTATAGTATAAAAGATATCGTCTCCCACATGGATTAAACAGCTTAAACTCGAATTGTGATTCTTGCACAAAGGAAAATTAACTGCACAATTAAGATTTAGTTTATAAAATAATTAAAAGTAAATAACACAAGTAATTGAGGAAAAGATCAGAGTGATAGGATGGGTCAGATTATGCTGCTCCCTAGTGTGAAACTGCGTTGAATAGGTTAAGTTGCTTTACGCTGCCAGACTTTGCTGCCTCGGTGGAGGATGGCAGATTGGATGCTTTGACGCTTTCGCTACCTCGACAGTTGAACGAACGTGTGTCTCGGCGAAAAACTCGGCAAACCTTCAAGGTTCGGCAGAATGCTTCGGTATTGATCCTGCTTATGTCTAAGCCAGAATGTTGTTGATGCCCACTGCAGATAATACCGGTCGCGACGTGAATCGTGCAAAGACAACAATGTTGGTTCGTTCTCTTTTAGCCGCCTTAAACCCTAACCTATGTCTAGGATGAATTGATCAACACTTTATTAGAGTGAGGACGGTACTTACTCCTTTCGTGAGTTTGACTATCTCGATACCAAACAAATAGATAGTTAACAACTAATCTTTCGAACTTAATTGAAAACTATGAAGAGCATGGAATAAGCAAACCTTGAAAGCTTTATTGCAAAAACAAACTTAATACCTACACAACCATTCTCACACTAGTTACAACATAACCCAAACCCAAAAGAGAATTTAGAACATAACGGTGGCAAGAAAACCTAAAGTATGCCTAAGAAAAACCTAAGTTGTCTTGAAGTACAAAATACATTGAGTATATACATGCATTAGCTAGGTCAAGTCCTACTTGGAGTAGAAATCTTCAAAGTAGCTTTTGCATTAAATGCAACCTTTAATTCTGACTTCTTTGAGTTGAATGTGGACTCCTTCACGTTGCCTTGCTTCGCAAGTTATCTTCGATCTCTTCCTTCGGCGGCTTTGTCCGCTGCTACAGGCATAAAAAAATTGAGTGGATGGCATCGTTAGAATCAATATTTTCTGCTCTACAGATCACACTCCAATGCTCCAATTCCTCAGCTTGCTGCTCTGGGCGGCAGGTATGGCGGCGGCAGCTACTCGGTAGCGGCTGTCTCTGTTTGGAACTGCATCAGTACAACTCCTTGATCTGCTGCCTCGGCATCATGTCCTCAGCTCTTCTCTCCTTCTTCCAGCTTCTAGTACCTGAAACTAAAACTAAACTAGAACAATACCTTTTCCTTACTAAATAAGAGATGATTAATAAAAAGCATGACAAAGTAAATAATACTGTAAAATGCAATGCATGAACCTAATTATGCCTAAAATGTACTTGAAAACAACAATAATATGAGATGGAATGTGCACAAAATATTGAATTTATGGACGCTTTACAATTGTGCACCGTCTCCTTTGTGCCAATATTAGTCTCAAGTGCAAGATAAGTTCCAATACTACGTATCTATGCTTAAAAATTACCAAAATTATCAGGCTAATGGCATGATAAAATGCCTCAAACATGCCTATACACCCTGATTTTTCATCTTGGATTTCCGAAGACCTCGCTTCCTTCAAACCGCTAGGTCTACTTAAATTCAGATGCGGTATTTTCAATTTCTCAGGTACCTCGCGTTGTCCAAAACGCGAGGTTACGTCTAATAATTTAAAAATACTGGATATGAAAAGGCAGCCCACTTCGGACGCACCTTGATGTGTGTATAACACGAGGTACGTGCTCGCATTTTGGAGAATGCGAGGACAACGTGGCAGATTTGGGGGTCATTTTTCTAAATAACTTTGGGAAGAGGTCATTTACGTAAATAACTTTTTAAAAGGATTTTTGGTGTAAAATTACCTATTATTTAAGTAATGTCATATGTTTAAATAATATTATATATAAAGTAATTGAATTAAGAGTTTATTTCATAATAAATTTTTATAATATCATATTTGAATGTATCAATCTATAAATTAAAATACTAATGATTATATCAAAATAATTATGTCTAAACTTCTGCTAACATAGGTGGTCAATTTTTTTTGCTAAAACTCTAACTTTTCTCTTTTCCTCTTCTAACTGTAAGCTTTTTTTTTTTTTTGGCTAGTGGCTATATTTCGTCGCTGGTTGTCAACCACCAAAAATCATTTTTATCATTGTTTTCTCATAAGTCATACCCCAATTTAATTTGTTATTTCTATTCGATTTTACTTTAATTTTCAAAAAATATATTTTTTGTCTGGCTTTTTTTTCCACATATTTTAAGCATGTTCGTTTACCTTTGTGGAACGTTTTAACTCTACTCTTTTGACATGCTTTAATATGCTCTTGTGGCACGTTTCCTCTTCCTTATGGCACGTTGTTTGCCTACCTCTGCGGTATATTTGTGATCGTGTAGAGATTCTTGCACCACTTGTATCTGATTTGCGATTGTCGATGATCTTTCGATGGTTAGATCCCATTCTGTGGTTGTTTGCCGATGTATTCAAATATATTTTGTGAAACAGTTTGTAAGTTTGCTTTGGTTCGCTCGTCACTTCTTCCTCATCTTTAAAAGCGTCTAGTTGGATAGAGACAAAGGAGTACTGTTGACGATTATTGAGTTACTATGAATGATGGACGTCAGATTCAAAAGAAGACTTCAACTATCATTGTGTTTTGAGTTTTCTTTTTTATATTGTTTTTATGTTTAAATTTTTTAGTGGACATAGTCTCAAAATTCTCTTTGATTGATTGCATAATTAATGTTATATTTTTTTTTGTTTTAATATGTTTTAATAGAATTCGGCATCATTTTAAGATTAAAAAATTACTGCAATAGGTAATTTGGAACAAAATTATTGCACTTTTACCAACATGTTCTTGTTTTCACCCTAATGACAATTGGATCAGTCAGCTACATTAATATTACAAAGCAAGGTGGGGTTACATAATTAAGTTTATTGTATGGTCTCTTACACTGACACATACAATCCGATAAAAAGTATTTAATTTTGAATAGAAACAAAGACATTAATATTAGAAACCAGACACCAGATTAAAGATGAGCTGGAGAAGTTGTGGACGTGGTTCAAACTTAATCAGACATAAATATATAAAAATAAAAATTAATTCAAGATGACAAGAGTTAATTTGTAAGTAGTAGTAGTACTAATTCCAGTAGAGTTATATTTTACTGAAATTTTGTCTATGTACGTGTTTTTTTTTATATATATAATATGGACCATTGCCTTAACTATAACTAATAAATTAATCACGTGTACAATGTTGAATTTTTAGGCTTAACATAAACTATACATTTTTTTCAGTTAGGTGCCTAACGTTATATTTTGTGACTCATTTAAGGTTTGACCGTGACAGATATTATTTTTTTTGTTATCCAATCAAAACCGAACACGTGGCAGTATTAAACATTTTCTGAATTTTATTTTTTAAAAAATAAATCAAAATTTTTTAAACATCTTGAATTTTTCAAATAATCTCAAAATAGTCCTCAAATCCATAAACCCCCAATTCCGGCCACTCCTACCGGCGTTGGTCGCGTTTTTGGGGACGAAATGAAGCGCTCTCCCCTCGCCGAACGGTCCACACACAATTCATCGTCCGTTATGCTGTCGTTTGTCACGAATTATTCAAATAAACCATTCGACGACTTCGGGGTTTCGCACCGCGTCGGTCGATATCCGACAATGTGATGAGGTAAATGGTCATGATGGTCCGGTGACGGATGTGATGGGCGGCGGCGTGGCAATCGGTGGCGAAATCAAGTCAAATCAAGATTTGAGTTTTGGGTGTTAGGAATTTTAAAATTTAGAGCTATTTTGTTTTATTAATTTTTAAATATAATTTTAGAAATTTAAAAAGATGACACGTGTCAGAAAACGGAAGTTAACAGTAAAAGTTAGCAGACAGTAATGGCGAGACACCTATTTGAGTAACGTTAAAAAGATTAGACACCTATTTGACCCAAAATAAAATTTAAGTATATAACTAGAAGAAAAAATATAATTTAAGCACTTATTTGAGTCTTAAGCCTAATTATTTTCTTTCCTCTCTTTCTCACTGTCTTTTTTTCTTTTAAATATAGTGACACAAGTTTTTGTACTGATTGAGTGATTATTTTATTATTATTATTTATTTTTTGTATCTTTATTTATTTTTGTTTCTAATATGAATATTTTTGTTTTGAAATTTTTTTACGCAATTTTTATTTGTTTTATGTCCATGCTCTCATATATCTTTATGATAGTTTGACGTTCGTGTAACGATTATTTCAACAAACGTCTTTAATTAGGAAATGTCGATGATCGTATATGGTTAAATCTCTTTTTTGTGATAGTTTGCCGATAGTTTCAAAACTATTAGCAAAACAATCTACAAGATTGATTTTGTTGTCATCCCTCTTACATCACTACTTAATCGTCTAGTTGGATAGAAGAGACATATTATTTGTTAAATTTCTATGAATGATGAATGACATAGTCAAGAAAATGTTTTGATTTTTTATAACCAGTGGAAAAAGGTCCCATTTATGAAATGGTGTGGGGGTGGGTAACCTTTATTAAGGACATTTAGTTCCTTTGCACTTAAATTCAATGGTCAGTGCCCCATTTAGATTTAATCTTAGATCTTCCCCATGCCTCATCACTACGTACAAAATCCATGCTACCGAGTATTAGCAATTACACTATCTACCTCTACCAAACAACCCCCAACAAATTGAAACTTTTGCTACTTGATCCCTTTGGAAATTATTAAGTTATAAGTAAGTGCGATAATAAAATTATATTTTGGTACTTTAAAATTTTAAAATCCAATTTAGTCACAAAAAAATTTTGCTGGCTTTGCCCTTGAATAGCCATGCACCCTTTCGAATATTGTTTTTGTATTTGTTAACGGTAAATAACTGGAAAACATAGGATTCTATACACCGTCAAATTAAGCACTTATTCCCACATATGGCACGTCTAATGTCTATTGATGACTTGGGGCTGCCCTCTTTTATTCCTTTCACCCTTTTCTAAAATGGTCTGGCAAATTAAATGCCTCACTCAGTCGCCACAATTTAATTGATTTTTCACATTACATGATTTATTTTATAGTTTATGTTTAAAATTTGTAATTTTTTTTCTAAGTGTATATTTTTTAAGGGACTCGTGAGCGACTGCTCACTAAAATTTTAAAAAATTTAAATTTTGTCCCTAAATATTTTAAAAAATATATAATTTATCCCCTTCAAGATTTTTAAAAATTCATATTAAGTTTAAAGCTTTAAATATTTTTAATTAAATTTACTCTATTTTTTAAAAATATTTTATTGAATCTCTCAAAAATTAATATTTTTGCAACTCAAACTTTTACTTCAAGTTTCGTCACGGTTTTCTCCCCAATAATGTCATCTCCAAGGTTTAAACCCACGTTCTCTCTTTAAAATATAAAGTGTCTTGTCATTGAACTCGAGTTTTATTGGTATAACTTAATTGATTCTTAATCACCTGATCCCATTTTTAAATATGTACAAATTTCATAAAATACTTATGTTTTTATACCATATCTAAATTATTTATATTTTCTCAAAACTTCAAAATAAAATGATTACTAATAGAATTAAATATATTCATGCTCTTCTCTAGGGTTTTCTTTTTCTTTATTTTTTCAGTTTTTTTTTTTAAATTCTCTAGAAGGATGATGTTGCCATCCTTTGGACTAGTAGCATATTTTAGTCAAATAGTTTGGGAAGACAATTTGATTTTAGTCAAATAGTTGGTTAATCTTGGGAACACCAAGACATTATCTAGACCGGGTTGGGTTCACATAATATGGACCTTATAAAAATAAAATAGTCCATGGTTTAAAACTAGTAGGTTTAGGCCCCCAAAAGGCTTGAGCTTTCAAACCCAGATTTGAATTCGGCTACTCAAAAGCCTGTAAGATATGGTTTATAATGACACAAGTTTTAGGGATATGATCCATTAAATCTTTTATTTTCTTATAGTTTTAATGGACTTTTAGAGTCGAAATTATATTTTCTTACCATCTGGGAATGATAATATTCATTCATTTTCCTTAGTTTTACGTACTTTACAAACAAACTGATCGAATACGAATCTTTTAAAAATAACAACACTTATATGTTAATAAAGATGTATGGACATAAAATATTTAAGAAAATATTTTTCATACAATTTACAGTATTTGTTACTGTCAAATTTAAGAAAAATGTTGCTTGATAAATTAAAAAAACAATTAATCAATTTAATTTGTAAATTTTGTTTGTTAAATTATCGTAAATAATTAAATTATTTGATAAATAAAAAAAATCCATGAATTTGATAACAAATTTCCACCTTTTTTCATATGAAATCATCTAAATCTTGAATTTCAAACTTATTAAATCATAAAAAAAACGAGTTTGAGAAAACAACACGAACTTAAAATGTATGTCAGAATAGAGGTGGGCTAAGGGACTTTAAGGGCCGGTTGCGTTTAGCAACCTAAAAACACTTAAAAAGGTGCTTTTAGTTAAAAATATGTTATTTTTGTTGCTTTTAAAACCAGCCTTTCCACGCAAACCAAAAAACTAGATTTTATATCTTATTGGGTGGAAAAACTAGTTTAAAAATAAAATTATTATTATTTTTTGAAAATGTCGGCTTCAATAAATAAAGAGGAAAGAAAATACAATAGGTAATTATCTAAGCCTTTCACAACCTGGGAACAAACCTGACTGTTACTCGATAAAGTAGTTACTTAACATATTGGTAGCTTGTAACGGTTAATTTGTTAGTCTGTTAAGTCTGATATGGTTAGACAGTTATGGGCTGATAGCTTTCATTGTTGTATAAAATGTTGTATTGGACTTCTTTTATGTGAATGACTAAGCCTGTTTCTGTATTCATTTTGTTAATACTCTAATTCTAAATTCCAAGCGTCTTCTCTGTTCTAAATTCCCAAACACCGTCTGTTCGACTGGATTCAATCTCCGATCATCGAAGTTTTACCTAGACTATTCATCATGGTACCAGAGCCTCTCCGTTCAGTATTGTGAAGAATCGACGACGCCGACTGACTTGCGATGAGCCTTACGCCAGACCAGTAGATGAGTGGTGATGTGAGTTCGATCTTCTCCTCAAAAAAGGGGAAGATGTTCACGAACAAGCGCGTGAACATTGTGCTCGATGAACTGAACTTTTTGCTATGGAAGCAGCAAGTTCTCCTAACTGTTCACAACCTCAGGTTGGAGAAGTTCTTGAATGGAAAGGTCAAAGCACCCCCGGTCACGGTGGTCGATGAAGCGGGCGCAAAGATTGACAATGAGAAATACGAGATCTTCGTTGCCCAGGATAGTGCCTTAGCGTCGTGGTTGCTGTCCACGATAAGTCCACAACTCTTGTCTCAATTCGTTGGAGCTGAAACGGCAGCAGAGGTATGGTCCACTATCAACAATTATTTTGCCAGCAAATCGACTACTACGGTAATGACTTTACACTGTAGACTTAAATCTTTGAAGAAAGGTGATTTGAACATGCGCACATATATAGCTCAAGTTAAAGAGATTTGTGATGCTTTGACTGTGTGTGGAAGTCCTGTGTCTGAGTTAGAGAAGATAGCAACATTCTTAATGGCTTACCAATAGAGTATAAACCATTTGTTGCTGTCATTACTGCGAGTCGAGAGCCGTATACTTTAGATGCGGTTATCTCTGTCCTTGTAGACGCTGAGGTTCAACAAACAACATTTGATTTGGCTAATAATTTTTCTGCGAGTGTGAATGTGGCTCAGTTGTCTTCTGAGGAATATGGATCGAGGACAGATGCAAGATCCTTTGGCCAAACTCAATCTGGAAGGCAAGCATATCAGTCTGGGGGCGGAGGCAGAGGTAGATCACGACCGCAATGTCAAATATATGGAAAAATAGGTCATATGGCAGATCGATGTTGGTACCGATTTAATAAGAACTATCCTGAACATGCTCCGAACAATCAGAACAATGAACTTAGGAATGGTTCGTCTTCAGCTCATATTACTACTTTTGAGACTAACAAGGTAGGTTGTGTCTGTCATTGTGCAGGGCCTAGTGGCTCTCGTCTGAATTTTGAAGGACATATTCAAGCTCAATTGGCTACAGTTGGACGGCGTCAGTGGTTTGTGGATTCAGGTGCAACTCACCATGTTACACCTGAGGCAAAAAATTTGGTGGATGGCCAGGACTATGCTGAACCTGGTAAGCTTACTGTTGGCAATGGGTCTGATTTACATATTGCAACGGTAGGTCATAATAACTTGCATGCTTCTGATCGTACTTTACTTCTTCATAATCTGATGCATGTTCCCTACATCACTAAGAATTTAATATCTATTTCTAAGCTTGCTAGGGACAACGGTGTTTATCTAGAGTTTCATGCCAATTCTTGCATGATAAAGGATGAAAGAACTGAAGCTGTTTTACTTCATGGAGTTGAGAGTGATGTCTTATACAAATTTGATTCTGTCTGTTCTTCTAGTAGAGTGTGTGATAATAAGTGTAATACACATGCTCAAGTGAATGTTACTAGTGTTACTATGAGTGGTTATGAATTGTGGCATAGAAGGTTAGGGCACCCTGCACATGAGACCTTGTTGAAAGTGTGCAGGGATGCTAATATTGTACTTGCTGAGAAAGATAATAAAACTGTTTGTGTTGCATGTCAAATGGGCAAGAGCCACAGGCTACCTTTTTCAGCCTTCAGAATCTGTTTATACTGACCCATTTCATCTTGTGTTTACTGATTTGTGGGGTTCTGCTCATGTCTCTTCGAGTGGTTTTCTTTATTATATAACCTTTGTGGCAACACCAACGGAAGAAGGAACAAGGAAGAGGAAGTGACACATCATAGCCTCCGAGCCAAAGGACGAGGAGAAAAATCAGAAGAGAGCGAAGCCCCTCTTGCCGTTCCTCCTACAGAATAGCAAGAAGAGCCTCACCATACTCCCAAGATAGTCCAGCCACCGCAGATAGCAAAGGTCTCACCATCCAAGTCTGTCGCCCACCGCCTTATCATCCAATCCCCCTTCTCCTCCTCAGCAGCAAAGACCCAAGCCTCCTCCCAACCATCTGCCAACTTCTAGTTTTTTTTCTTTTCTTCTCTTTACTTTATTTTTCTGTTTTTTATATCAATTGTATTTCTTTTTTTTCTGTTTTTATTTTGTGCATTGAGGGCAATGCCCATCTCGAGTTTGAAGGGGTTACCACTCATCTTGTTAAGCATACTTTAGTGCATATTAGATTGCATAATGTACTTGCCTTAGAAAAATTAATTGAAAATAATTTTTTTTGTTAAAATTTGTACCTATGATAGGATAACCGACTTTAAATTTTTGCACCAAGTTAAAAAGAACTTAATTTTGGGGAAAAACATGAAGTAAACTTAGGATTTTTCTATAATTGCCAAAAAATTAAAAACACTAATGTTACTTGTTGAATTTGTTAGAAATTCTGGTAAAATTTTCCTACTAGAATTATTTGTAAAATTCTAACATGGTTGTAGGAAGCTACCGCGGCGGGAAACAAATAGAAAAAAACAAAAGCACTACCAAGACAAGCAAAAGAAAAAAAATTATGCTATCTATCCCTAGAGGTGCCCGAAACCGGCTCTAAGAAGAATCCATGAATATGAAAATTTTGAAGTGACAGACAAATTAGCATGAGTGAATGAAAGTCTTCAAGGGACGACTCTACTCCATGGGTTCGGGGATTCGTAGTTTACTCCTATCTTAATTTTAGACCTAGAAGAGTAGTTGTGATTAGATGAAGTCCTCATGGCCATGATTATCTAAATTGTGATTGTATATGTTGTCTCGGCATCAATCTTGTATATCATGACATCATCTCTGTTTACATAGAATGTTCTTTATATTCAGCTTGTTCACAGTTTCTGCACACACTTCACTGGCATATTATAGTTTAATTCTAAGGTAATTCATGTTATTCACATCTCACTAATCTAATGACAGGTGCCACGGCCTTGAGGTGTTAAATCAAGTTTAAAACAAATTTTTTTTCTTTTTGATTAGTTTAAAGGGCAAGTATGTTTAGGTTGCATTGCTTGTAGACAAGAAAAAGTTCGAGTTTGGGGGTGTGTAAAGTGTCCATAAGTTCTATATTTCATGTACATTCCATCTCATATTATTGTTGTTTTTAGTACATTTTAAGAATAATTAGGTTCATGCCATGCATTTTACAGTATTCTCTACTATGCCATCCTTTGTATTGATTTTTTGTTATTTGGTAAAGAAAAGGTATTGTTTCAGTTTAGTTTTAGTTTCAGGTACTAGAGGCTGACAGAAGGAGCGGTGAGCTGAGGACATGATGTTGAGGCAGCAGACTAAGGAGCTATACTGATGCAGTTCTAGACAGAGACATCAGCTGCCAAGTAGCTGCCGCCGCCCTACCTGCCGCCTAAGACAGCAAGATGAGAAATTGGAAAACTAGAGCGCAATCTGTAGAGTAGAAAATCCTGATCTTAACGATGTTGTCCACTCAATTTTCCGATGATTGTAGCAGCAGAAAGAGCCGCTGAAGGAGGAACTCGAGCTTACTTGCGGAGAGAGGCAACGTGATTAAATCCACATTCAACTCAAAGAAGTCAGCATTTAGAAGTTGCATTTAATGCAAAAGCCATTTTGAAGACTTCTACTCCAAGAAGGACTAGACCTAGCTAATGCCTATATATACTCATTGTAATTGTACTTCAAAACTAACTTATGTTTTCCCTTAGGCATAGTTTAGGTTTTCTTGCCGCCATTATGTTCTAAAACTCTCTTTGGGTTTGGGTTATGTTGTAATTAGTGCGAGAACGGTTGTTTAGGATTTTATGTTTGTTTTTGCAATAAAGCTTCAAGGTTTGCTTATTCCATGTTCTTCATAGTTCTCAATTAAGGTGAAAGATTAGTTGATTACTATCCATTTGTTCGGTATCGAGAGAGTCAAATTGACGAAAGAAGTAAGTACGATCTCATCTATAGACGATGTTGATCAATCCAGCCTAGATATAGGTTAGGGTTTAAGGCAGCTAAAAGAGGACGAATAAAGATTGAAGTCTTGGCACGATTCACGCCGCGACTAGTATTATTTGTAGTGGGCATCAACATCATTCTGACTTAGACATAAGCGGGATCACTTTCGAAGCGTTTCGCTGAGCCTTGTAGTTCTGTCGAGTTTGCCACCGAGGCACAAGTTCCTTTCGCCTGCCGATGCAGTGAGAGCGTCTCAATAGCCTAACTGCCATCCCCCGCCGAGGCAGCAGAGTCTGGCAGCGCAAAGCAACTTGTCCTATTCAACGCAGTTTCACACTAAGCAACATCATAACCATGCTCATTCTATCAATCTGATTTCTTCCCTTTTATTTACTTGTGTTTTATTTTATTTTTCTTCTTAAACAAACCAACTTATTTGCGCATTTACTTTTCTTGTGCAGGAACAACGAATCGAGTTAAGTTGTCCAATCCCTGTGGGAGACGATATCTTTTATACTATTACTTGACATGAGTGTGCACTTGTGCTCATATTTAGAGAACACTAAAACGCTCTACAACTAGACTCGCTAAAATTTCGAGTCAAGCTCAATTTCGAGTCAAATCAACTTGAGTCAAACATTAACCAAGTTTTGACCGAGTCGAGTTCGAGTTGTTTGCGAGCTGCTCAACTCAATAAGCAACTTAGCTGCAACTATTAAAGAAAGTAGTATAACAAATACTAACCAATCGAAGTATCTGATTTCGATTAACCCTCCTTAAAATTTACAGCACCCGCTATGTTATCGGCAAACCATGCCTTTTCCGTTGCATATCACGTTAACGCCATCCTCGAGGTCGTAGACTCGTCCATCCAGTCTTGTAGTTCTTGCATTTGATTAAATTTTTTCCATTCATATATGAAAACCAACTCATTGCATGTATATAAATGATTGGTGGCATCAGATTCTACAAAAGTTTCACCGATCGAAACTCGAATCGGAGCATTAGACATCGACGTGGGAAAGTCGAAATTATCATGGTTAGGGAAGTTAAACATGCTGGTAACCATACATTTCCATGCTTTGATCACACCGATACACTTTCCTCTTTTGATATCAGGTCGTAAATAGTTGATCCATCTCAATCTACAATTCTTGTCGCATCTATTTAACCCTGAAACATGTTAAACAATAAACTTCTATTAAAAGATTGTTGTGGGTTGTTAGACTTGTTAGACTTGGGCTATAAATGTAGTATTGGGCTCTAGTTGTAATCAAGTTTTGTAATCTTAGAATTTTGTTCATAATCAATCAAATACAAGATTCTCAACCGTTTACTTTCTTATCCAAAACCCTAAAACGCTTCCTCTTTTAACCTTCGTCTTCTCCAATGTTCACTATACTCCAGTCACCGCTGTCAGTTTCACATGGTATCAGATGCCTTTGATTCTGGTCCCGTGGTGCTTTCTGAGGCTTTGCTTGTCTTGTTTTCTTTTCTGATTGCTATCCGTTTTTCTACCCCGCGATGTCGGGTGCTGAACTTGTTAATCTCGCCGATGCCGGTCCGACGACACAAACCTTCGTGAACAAACAAATCAGTGTTGGCCTCGACAATAGAAACTTTCTACTCTTGAAGCAGCAAGTTCGTTTGATGGTTCGTGGTCATGGTTTGAAGCATTTCTTGGATGAGGATTACACTCCGCCGGTCAAGTTCCTTGTCAGCGCTGCTAGTGAGAAGTCTTAGAGTCTGGCGTATCTTCTCTTTGTTCAGCAAGATAGTTCCTTAGCTTCGTAGCTCCCATCCATGATTAGTGCGCCTATTCTTCCTCATCTGGTTGGATCTAAGGCATCTGCGGCCATATGGAGCTCTTTGGTTCGCCGCTATGCTCAACTTTCCACTACACGCCTGATGCAACTCCATTGCCACCTAAAGAAAGGTACACTGTCTATTCGTGATTTTACGACTCAGATTAAAGAGATTTTTGATATGCTTGCGTCATGTGGAAGCCTTATTTCCTAGATTGAGCAAGTGGCTACTATTCTTAATGGTCTTCTGTCAAATTTCAAATTGTTTGTGGCGGTTATTATGGCAAGAAAGGAGCCATATTCGTTTGAGAGTGCATTATCAGTGTAACCCTCTAGACTCGCCTATGCATTAATACGGATCCTAGGAAGTCACATTAGGGTCACCGAAGCGACCCACGATAAAATTTTAAATAAACAATTTGTCAAACCATTTAAAATCATAAATCAAGTTTTGAACTAAAATACAATTCCAGAAAACATTCAGACAATGAAACAAATTATTAATACAAGTTTCAGACTCGAATATAAACCAAAACATGACATACATGCCCCCTAATTACACAAATACCATACTCCGCGAGCGAGCCGAAGAAACTCTCATACCGACGTTGATAGCTGCAACATGGTCGATCTTTTAACCTGTGATGATAAAAACAATGTGAGCTTCGAAAAGCTTAGTAATACAAACTACCAGAAGATGCTAAAAGCACAAACATGTATATGACAAGCTTAACACTGTCATGAAGAACTGGGCAGCGGTAATCTCAAATTACGATTCGAGATTTTAAGGGAATATTATACTAGAAGGCAACAGAGTTATTCTTTAATTGATTACCCGAACCGTAAGAGGTGAGTCTAAAGCCAGAGATTCAAGAGATTTAGATTTTCAGAATTTGAACCAAGGAGTTCAGAGTGGTCCATTAAGCGCAAATTGTAAGTTTACTGAAGGTTCACTTTGATACATTAATTTAGTAGGGGATGTTTCAAAAGAGGTCAGAAAGTTTTATTAATTTACTTAACTACCCTCCAACCGAACTCCAAAATGCAATTCCCCCTGAGCTGCATACAAAAGGTCTTACCCTAGGCCTGAGGCGTAGGAGCCTACCTAATGAGATGCCTTAGGTCCAGAAAGACTTACCCTAGGCCCGTGGGCGTAGGAGCTTAACAGAAAGGCTTACCCTAGGCCCATTGGGCGTAGGAGCTTAGGTCTAGAAGGACTTACCAGCGCTGAGCCTACAGATCATCATTCATATCCCAAATAATATACCCAGATGATTTCAGTTTATATTTAGAAGACAGTATTACAGAAAATAGATATCAAATCTATTTTTATACCAGAAGACATATATCAAATTTATTTTATTATCATTATTATTATTTCGTATTCAATGTCGTATATATCAAATATATTTTTTATATCAGAGGTCAGAAATCAGAGAATTGCTTTCTTTTTGAATTACAGTATCATACTTTTAAATTTTAAGCATATGGTCTTGGTTTAGAACAGAAAGTATTTACAGATACATGGTACGCGCTTTATGGCCCAATTTATTTCTTAGAGGTACTTGATAGATATTAGAAAGATGACATTTGACAATTGGACTGATTTCAGAACGAGGTCCCTACGAATAGGGGAGTCCGATAAGACGGATTGAATCAACATCGAAAGTTGATGAATCAGAATCATTGAGATTTTAGATATATCGAGAGTGATTCGATCGTTAAAGCTTACGAGGGTTTTGTTGGTCATACTGACCTTCAGGGGGGTAATTTGGTAAATTGAACCAACAAGGTATAGACGGCGATGTACCGAATTCAGGAATTCTAGCTGCTCATCAAGCTTTCGAGTCCCTCTAAACTAATTGAAACCATTAACACAGAGTTTGGAATATAATCGGATAAATACACCTTAAGCATTCATTTCCAGAACTGATTACAGCGTAACAACAAAGCAAATCGTATTCACCTTACATCCACTGAACTTACTACGAGAGATCAAACATGTATCCAAGCGGTAATTTTCCAAATTCCTGAACATGTATATAACACCCGAACTCGTTCCATAGCATCGAATTTATATTTTTGAGGAAACATGTTGCTCTTATCAATAACTGAGTACTTTCTCCAAATAACCCGAACATGTCGCCACATGGTATCTTTCCAAAATTACGATAGTATCAGAAACGACCAACAAACACGGGTCGTGAATTACCACTTTAGAGTCATTATATTGTCTACCTTTATTGGTATTCCTTATTCTAGTCTTAGAGGTACCTTCAGTCATTTTCAGCATTCGCAAGTATTTCAGATGCTTCATATCCGAGGGTGTTCCAAAAATTATGAGCCTTTCGGTTGTTCCAACTGTTCATTCCTTTCCGATCTCGAGGGTATATTCATCATTTTGGTTAATTTTGGCATCTAGTGCCCGAGGGTAATTACGCCTTTTTTTGTCAACACATTGTTCCGATTAATTCCGCCTTATTAATATTTTCAATCCTCTTTGTCATTTCAGACGCTTCAGTCAATCCGATAATTACACCATTGGTAGCTCTGGAGTTGCGAAAATTCTTGTAAATTTACCTTTGGAGATTATTTCAGAATTCAGGAATAGCTTAAGTGTTTATATTCCCGGAGATGCAAATCTTATTACTAGGTCATTCCCAGTATAACGAGATTTTCCGATGAATCAATTGTTTATCAGATAAAGAGCAAAATCTCATATCGCATTACTCTCAGGGGTATTTTCATCATCTCTTAACTTAGCATTTCATAAATTTAAATCATTAACAAGCAAAACCCCAATTTAGAGCATCACAGTCTTATCAATCATTCTTAGATAGCTCGAAAGTTCTTTTAAGTCACTCATCTTTCTAACCGAGCACTAATCTCAACTAGTTTACTACTCTTTTTCCATATTTGATTAGGCATTAACAGAATTAATCATACGCTTAAACACAATCATGCACGCGTTTACCGGATACCGCTATGTATCATAAAGCATACAAGAGGTAGTAATGTATTACCTCAACTCCGAGCTACACCGATCATTTCATGATACTTCATTCGATCGCACTCGAACCCAAATTCGACGTCCCTCAACATCGCGGATACAAGGAACTGTGAATACCTTCAATCGCACAAATTCCAATTTCAGTCCTTATTCACATTGCTCATAATTGATTATTAAAAAAAAATACAAAGACAAGTTCAGGTTCAAGGTCAGATTCAGAGGCTTTCGGGTCAGAATTTTGCGAAACGGGCTTCAAAAATGGACTCAGGACATCGAAAAACATAAAATAAGGCTTTTTTAGAAAATTCGACTTTTTGGTCAAAGTCAACGATGATGTCAGCAGTCAAGTCAACGCTGACGTCATCAGAAAAGGTCAACAATCAAGGTCAGTTGAGTCAACTCGGACGTGTTAACTCACCGAGTTAACTTGGACGAGTTAACTCACTGAGTCAACTCAGACAAGTTAACTCAGCCGGGTCAGAAGCGGGTTGGACTCGGATCGGTTACGGGTCGGGTCAGGCTGCTTGGGCCGGACGGTTCAGACCGGTTCTTACCCTAAAAATTCCAAGGTCGTCGGATGGTTGCCGGAATCTTCGTCGGAGGCCCGAAAAGTCGCGTTTCTGCCGGAAAACAAAAGGATGTTAAACCAAGATTCAAACCCTCAAGTCAAAAACTCGAAATAACTTAAAAATTTACCAAAAATAAGCCTGAAATTGTGATTCTTGGCCGAAAACCATGTAGGTTCCGATGAGGGGCTTATCGGTAATGGATCGACGGTCCGTTGCTCGGGTTTTGCTCACCACCACACCGTGAGCATGAAGGTGGTGTTGGTGTCTCGATCGGACGGGGAAGGCTGTCGGAAAAAGGTAAAAAGTCGAAGGGTCTTTCGCTGGGCCTTCAACTAGGATTTCACGACAGCCGTTGAGGCTTCGCCACGAGTGGCAGTCACGAGCAAAACCGCGGTGTGGAGCTGGTCACGCCAACGCCAGCGGTGAGGACCACATTGGCGCAGTGGCCGAGATCGGGGCCAAACAGTGAAAGGGAGACAAAGGGTTAGAGCTCTCGCCTCAGGCCAAATGGGATCCGACGTTTCAAATCCAAAACGTGTGATAATTCAGGTATGTGGCAATTTATCCAAACATTTTTTTCAGAACCGGGAAACATGGATCTCATATAATCTGATAGGGATTAAAAAAATTAAAGAATAGTTTAGCTCATATGGTTAAAGCTTAGGTTTGCTAAGCATAGGGTCATGGGTTCAAAACCCCCTAATTGCAAACACTTTTTTTTTATCATTCATTTTCTTTTTTTTCCTTAAACTTTTAGGGTGTTACAATCAGTCTTAGTGGATGCTGAAGCCAGACTTATTGATCCTATGCGGCTCCCGATTGGAATCAATCATTTAAGGTTTCAACATTCTCCAGATGCTTCATCTGATGCAAGGTCTGTTATGTATTCTGATTAGAGGCCTAGAGGTTATTCAGATCGATCTACACCTGATCGTTCAATTTTTAGTGCTTCTGGTTCTAGACCTGATGCTACTAATCAATCTCCCAAGACACGTTCTCGACCACAGTGTCAGCTGTGTGGAAAATTTGGCCACTTAGCTAATCGGTGCTGGAACGGGTTTAATCATAATTTCAAGGCCAACTCCAACTCTTAGTTTTCAAATATTTATGGTTCTCAAGTTCACTCTTGCTGTTGCACGCATGAATCTATTGACAATGTGCATTCTCCATATGTGATGTCATCTGCAGGTTCTCCTGATGCTGGCCACTCTGGTGATACAATACAAGTTAATTATTTGTGGCAACTCCTGGTTCAAACACAACCAAGTGATATCCTGATTTTGGTGCAACATACTACGTCACAAATGACTCTACACATCTTCATTTTGGACAACAATACAATGGTCAAGGTAAGGTTCTTATAGGTGATGGAACTTCTCTCCCTATTTCTCACATTGGTTATTCTGTTTTGGCAACTTCACACAGATCACTGGTTCTTTATCAACTTCTTCATGTTCCTTAAATTACTCGAAATCTTATGTCTGCATCTAAGTTTGCTGGTGATAATGATGTTTATTTTGAATTTCACCCTAGTTGTTGCTATGTGAAGGATGAAGCAACATTAGTGTTTTGATGGAAGGGATACAAGAGGATGGTTTGCATCAGTTTTCTTCTTCTGCAAATAAAGTGGCTGCATTGATTTGTACAACAGATCGTGGTATGCACACTGACTATTGGTTGTGGCACAGGAGACTGTGCCACCCCTCTCATGTTGTTGTCAATTTGGTGTGGAATAAGGAGGTGGTAGTTGACAAGGTGAATATTTGTAATGCTTGTCAGTTAGGTAAGAGTCATGCTCTTCCTTTTAAGCATTCTTTTACCGTTTATTGTAATCCTTTTGAATTGGTTGAAATAGATGTGTGGGGTCCTGCTCCTGAGTTGTCAAATGGTTTTCGTTATTACATTTCTTTTGTAAATATGTATAGTTGAAACACTTGGGTTTTTCTGCTTAAGCAAAAATCTGATGCTACTAATGCCTTTAATAATTTTTATGCCATGATATTAAATCATTTCTCTAATTATAAACAACTAGCTATTCAAGTTGATGGGGGAGGGGAGTTTAAATTTCTTGAAGGGTTTCTAGCTAAGTTAGGAATCCAACTTAGAATTACTTGTCCTTGGACCTTTCAACAGAATGGAGTTGTTTAGAGGAAGCACATACACTTAGAAGAAACATATGTGGCTTTACTTGTTCAGGCTTCTCTGCCTTTGACCTACTGGTGCTCTGCCATTCTTAGTGCAACCTATCTCATCAATAGGTTGCCTACTAGGACTCTTGCCAATAAGTCCCCCCACGAAACTCTGTTTGGTCAAGCCCCTAATTACTCATTTTTGAAGACTTTTGGATGTATGTGCTATCCTTACTTGAGGCGATTTAACAAATACAAAATAGATTTTTTTATAACCCAGTCATATTTCTTGGATATGCACCAAATCATCATGGGCATCATTGTTTGAACAAAAGTAGTGGTCGGGTGTTTCTTACCAGACATGTGGTGTTTGATGAAAGAGTATTCCCTGGGTATAGCTCCTCTTCAAGTGATGAATCTTCATCCTTCTTTCACTCGTGTTCTCTACATGTTCATTTTGCTGCTACTCAGTCAGAACTTCTTGCTCCTTCTTCTGTTGTTGCTCCAAAACCTGAACGTCTTGCTTCTCCTTTTGTTGCTGCTTCAGAACCTGCAACGTCTGATCCCTCTAATCACAATGCTCATTCTGATGTTCCTTTAGCTCTAGTTTCGGCACATCGTTCTCCAATCTATGACTTTGGTCATGCTTCTGGGTTGTTCCGCACCTGCCTTTTCTCCGCTTATAGCTCTCCATTCTTTTTCAGCTGTTGAGGGTGCTCCTTCCTCTGCAGCAGGTGTTTCTGTTTCCCCAGCTGACGTCCTGTTGTAAAGTGTCCACAAGTCTATATTTCATGCACATTTCATCTCATATTATTACTGTTTTTGAGTACATTTTAGGCATAATTAGGATCATGCATTGCATTTTACAGTATTTCTTTACTTTGCCATGTTTTTCTAGATTATCCTTTATTTGGTAAAGAAAAGTATTGTTTTAGTGTACTTTTGGTTTTAGGTACCAGAGGCTGACAGAGGGAAAGAGGAGCTGAGGATGTGATGCTGAGGTAGCGAACTAAGGAGTTGTACTGATGTAGTTCCAGACAGAGACAACAGCTGTCGAGTAGTTGTCGCCGCCCAAGACAGCAGGCTATGGAGTTGGAGAACCAGAGTGCGATTTGTAGAGCAGAAAATCCTGATTCTATCGATGTTGTCCACTCAATTTTCTGACGTCTGCGGCAGCGGACAGAGCCGCCGATGGTGAATCTCGAGATTGATTATGGAACAAGGCAACGTGATAAAGTCCACATTCAGCTCAAAGAAGTCAGAGTTTAAAGTCACATTTAATGTGGAAAGCTACTTTGAAGACTTCTACCTCAAGAAGGACTAGACCTAGCTAATGTGTAACCCCCTCGTCCCGGTCTGGTCGGATGACCGGTCCGAGTGGGCCACACGGGGAAAACCGAAGCGAAACCCGTTAAGGCTTCCCTTCGGTTAACGACCCAGAAAATTTCTTTTAACTTTAATCTTATCTACATGCATATTTAATTCCTATGTGAAGCACAACAGCGGAAGATACAAAAAACGAAACATTCACCGACCAAACAAAGCATAAACAGTCCATTTTTCTTCATTACAGCAGGCCGTTTCGAAACGCCCATAGGGTGTTCCGAAACGCCTTGACTTAGTCAAAGGCCAGGTTCAACCATAAGGTGACCGTTCTGAAACAGGGGAGACCCGTATCGGAACGACCTTGACGGTCAATATCTCGTGGTCAACGAGATTTGACCGTTTCGGAACTTCAGAGGCCCGTTTCGGAACGGCTTCATCTCCCCAATTTCTCAAAATTCCAGTAGCGAAAACGTTCCAGAACGACCCTCATCCGTTTCGAAACGGCAGGCCATTAGCAAAGGGCCCGTTCCGGAACAGGGGGACCCGTTCCGAAACACCCCCTGTCTGCAGACTCGTCTGGGCTGTTTTAGGGCATAGAGGTGCCCCAAAACACCCCCAACACATATCACAACACCTCATTAAATCGACCCAAGGCTTAACAACATACTAGCATGCTTCAACATGGTTTAGACATGTCTAACTCTAAGGCAACATTCCCACAAACATGCATCCATTCAAAGATCAATCAAACGCATATATAAACTCCTAAAGCATAAGGCTAACATGCAAATAAGCAATTAGGCATGAGTTAACATTCAACATGGCAACACAACCATGCAAAAGTAAGATACTAAGGAGTCTACACATGCTCCAAACAACCAACAACAATCCAACAAACCAAACATGTCCCATTGCTTAAGCTATTACAAGTCTAACATTTGAAATCCATACTTGGTGAACTCAAGTCCCAAAAACCACACTTGGAGGCCCTCCACTTGCCCGAGCAACCCACGAACTAAGGATCTGCAATGTTGAACAAAGAGAGCGTAAGCAAGGATGCTTAGTGAGGGTAAGCTCTAAAAACAAACCTCAACATTGCAGGGTCCGAGCACGATCTAGCCAAGGTAAAACACAAACATACCAAAGGTCCACAAGATATATATATGCATGAGCAAAAGACAATAATAAAGCCATGATCATAAGCTCAATCTCCATAACCCATGCAATCACAAATAAATATCTCAATAAGAACCATGAACCTCAACACATTGATATATATACATCAAACAACATTGGCACCTAGTTAATACCCGAATACGCAGATAGACACGTTGGAAACTCATATCCAACAACCACATTACCTCGGTGGGATTTCACTCATCACTGGCCTCGCGGAGGGGATTCCACTCATCCTCACGCCCCGTCGATGGGATTCCACTCATCACCGACTATATTTAAATACAATTCCGGGCGAACCCGTACTCCTCCTTGGTGACTCAACGCCACCAAGGCCACGCGCGACTTTAGACTCATGTGTACACACTAACATCCTAATGATCGATCATTTGTATCCAAGTTTACTAGTGCCAATATTTCCTCACATCACGTTACTCATTTCATCAACCTTGTGCTTAGCACAAATTCACCAACAACCATCATCATGCATGTCTCAAGCATCATAAGCCCAATCTCATTTCACATGTATAAAGCAATGTACATAGACATTCATACCACAATATATACGAGACATACACAACCATATAGTGAGTTCAACCAAAGGCTCTAGATCAAGCTTAGGATTAGGCTACCACCCTAATCCTAACTCTAGGTGGGTCTACCAAGCCCAACCTAGTCCATACACTCGAACCAACCAATTTAAAACCGTTTAAAATAATTAACCACTCACCTAAGCTTCCAAGCTCCTAGCAAGCAATCACCTTCAACTTTTCGGGTTCGATCCCAAAGCCTCTTCCACGTTTCCTCTTGTTTCTAGTCAAACAAAACCCATACATTACTTCTCAATTCAATGCTAATTCAATCATCAATCTACTTTGCAAAACACAGCCCATTTCCACAATTTTCCAAACCACATAACATTTCCAAAACCCAAATTTTCGGACTCCCACAACCAAGGACTGAAATACCCAATTCCAAGCACCCAAATGGCTTCCCAAACATCCCAAATCACCCTCCTAACATAGGTAGACCATCAGCCCTTCAATTCCAACACTAAACCTCTCAAAAACCCAATTTTTCATACCTTAAAATTTGCCCTAAAGACCCACTACGAAAATTCACTCAAAATCAACCAAATTAAGATATGTTGTAAGTTTCATCATGATTAAGCATAACCCCAAAACAATTTCTCAAAACAAATTGAAAAACCCCATCAAAACCCCAAATTTCCATATGAACCCTAATTCCCAAAACTCACTATTTTTGAAATTTAAAATAATGGTTGGATAGAGGATAAAGAGGAGGTTAGGAAAACGTAATTACCTTTGAAAAAGACCTCGGATTGAAGAAGGGGATGAATGGAATAGTAACTAGTGTAGTTGGGAGAGTTTGAGCATGGGAGGGGGGGTTTTCACGTTAATTTTGGAAGAAATGGGGAAAGAGAAGACACTTTACAATAAAGTGGTCTTACTTTTAAAAGTTTTGGGTAAAATCACGATATAAGTCCCTCCCTCATTATTATGGTTCAAAAAGGTCATTATTTATAGTTGAATTGCCTTAATTTAATTTTTTTTATTTAACTCGAACTAAAACCCGGTTAACTCCTAGGCCTAAGACACAGGTGTTACAACTCTTCCCCACTTAAAGAAATTTCGTCCCCGAAATTACCTGGTGGAAACAGATACGGAAACTGCTCAACCATATCCGCTTTTCTCTCCCACGTGGCCTCTTCCACACCTCTATGCCTCCACAACACCTTGACCAACTCTATGGTCTTGCCACGCAACACCTTGCTATCAGAAGCAAGTATCTCTACCGGCTCTTCATTATAAGACAAATCCGGATTCAACTCTATTTCCTCAACGGGCATCACATGAGAAGGATCTGATCTATATCTCCTAAGCATAGATACATGAAAGACATCATGAATCTTCTCTAACTCAGAAGGTAACCTCAACCGATAAGCTACAGGCCCAATCCGCTCAACTATCTCATACGGACCAATGAACCTCGGACTCAACTTGCCCTTTCGGCCAAATCTCATTACCTTCTTCCACGGAGATACCTTCAGAAACACTTTCTCACCCACTGAGTACTCAACCTCTTTCCTCTTCAAATCTGCATAAGACTTCTGACGATCCGAAGCCGCTTTCAAACGGTCACAAATCAACTTCACCTTTTCTGTGGTTCCCTTAAGCAAGTCCGGCATAGGTAGTAACCTCTGACCTGTCTCAGCCCAACAAATCGGAGTCCTACACCGTCTACCATACAAAGCCTCATAAGGTGCCATCTGTATACTAGACTGATAACTGTTGTTGTAAGCAAACTCAACCAACGGTAAGTGCTTCTCCCAAGAACCCTGAAAGTCGATCACACAACAACGAAGCATATCCTCTAGAATCTGTATCACTCGTTCTGACTGTCCATCGGACTGCGGATGATAAGATGTGCTGAAATGTAGACGACTGCCCAAGGCACTATGCAAACAACTCCAGAACCTCGAAGTAAATCTGGGATCCCTATCTGAAACTATAGACTTCAGAACTCCATGAAGTCTCACAATCTCACGAATGTACAAGTTTGCCAACTTGTCTAAGGAATCCGTAGTGTTCACTGCTAAGAAGTGAGCACACTTAGTGAACCTATCAACAATCACCCAAACTGAGTTCTTCTTCGAAGGAGACAAAGGCAACCCCGATACAAAATCCATGGTGATTCTCTCCCACTTCCATTCCGGAATCTTCAAAGGCTGTAGCAAACCTGAAGGAACCTGATGTTCTGCCTTCACTCTCTGACAAACCATACAACGGCTCACATACTCGGCTACATCTCTCTTCAAACCAACCCAGAAGTAATCATTCTTCAAATCTCGGTACATCTTGGTACTACCCGGATGCATAGAAAAGGGACTCGAATGTGCTTCACTCAAAATCTGACGTCTCAGCTCAACATCTTCCGGTACAACAATTCTATCCCTAAAGCACAACAAGCTCTCACCACTGAAACTATACTCGGTCGGTCTTCCTTCGGCTATGTCCTGAACATGAGGAACTAGGCTCGCATCTTGCAACTGCTTCTCTCTAATCAACTGAATCAAAGAAGGCTTCACTTGCAACTCGGTGATCAGACCACCATCATCGGACACACTCAATCTAGCAAACATCGCTCTCAACTCAACGGCCACTTTTCTACTCAAAGCATCGGCTACTACGTTTGCTTTACCCGGATGGTACTCAATGGTCAAATCATAATCTTTTAACAGCTCTAGCCATCTCCTCTGTCTCAAGTTCAACTCTTTCTGTGTCATCAAGTATTTCAAGCTCTTGTGATCGGTGTAAACTATACACTTCTCACCATACAAGTAGTGACGCCAAATCTTCAATGCAAATACAACCGCGGCTAGCTCTATGTCATGAGTAGGGTAGTTCTTCTCATGAATCTTCAACTGTCTAGAAGCATAAGCAACAACTCTCCTATCTTGCATCAAGACACATCCTAAGCCTACGTAGGAAGCATCATTGTAAATCACAAACTCCTTACCTGAAACAGGTTGCACTAATACTGGAGCATTTGTCAAAGCTTCTTTCAATTTCTCAAAGGCCTTTTGTCTTGCATCTGACCATTCAAACTTGACTCCCTTTTGCAGCAACTTAGTCAAAGGAGCAGCTACTCTAGAGAAGCCATCAACAAACCTCCTATAGTAACCGGCTAATCCTAGGAAACTCCTAATCTCGGTCACGGACTTAGGTTGTTTCCACCCAACAATAGCCTCAATCTTTGATGGATCAACTCGGATGCCTTCGGCCGAAACAACATGGCCAAGAAACACAACTTCTCGAATCCAAAACTCACATTTACTAAGCTTCGCATACAACTGGTTGCTCAACAGTCTCTGTAAAACAAACCTCAAATGCTCATCATGCTCTTCTTCTGTCTTCGAGTACACAAGTATATCATCAATGAAGACAACCACAAATCGGTCTAGATAGTCTCTGAAAATTCTGTTCATCATGTCCATGAATGATGCTGGTGCATTCGTGAGCCCAAATGGCATCACAAGAAACTCGTAGTGACCATACCTAGTCCTAAAAGCTGTCTTCGGAACATCACACTCTTTCACTTTCAACTGATAGTACCCGGATCTCAAATCTATCTTCGAGAACACTGACGCACCTCTCAACTGATCAAACAAATCATCTATACGGGGCAACGGATACTTGTTCTTCACAGTCAACTGATTCAGCTGTCTATAGTCAATACACATGCGCATGCTACCATCTTTCTTTTTCACAAACAACACTGGAGCACCCCACGGAGAACTACTAGGCCTAATGAAACCACGATCTAATAATTCTTGCAACTGACTCTTCAATTCTTTCAACTCTTTCGGAGCCATACGATACGGAGCTATCGAAACTGGACTAGACCCTGAAACTGTCTCAATCACAAACTCAACATCTCTGTCAGGAGGCAAACCAGGCAACTCTTCAGGAAACACATCTGGAAAGTCACACACTGTTCTTATATCTTTTGGTCTAGCTTCACTCATGTCCGGATTCATAACATAAGCTAAATAGGCCCCATATCCAGAGTCCATCAACCTATGAGCCTCTAAAGCTGACACCACATTAGACAAGAACTTAATGTTCTCGCCCACTACCACTACCTCGTAGTCATCAGAAAGTTTCAGAGAAATCCTCTTCGTCTCAAAATCCACACTAGCCCGATGCTCAACCAACCAATCCATACCCAATATAATATCAAAACCATAGAAGGGAAGTTCCATCATATCAACTGAGAACACATGACCCTGAATCTTCAGTGGACACCTCCTATACATACGTCTAACCACAACTGTCTCACCAAAAGAACTAGTAACATGCATACCTACATCTAAGATCTCAACAGGAATATCTAACTTCTGTGCATGCTTACTCAAAATGTAGGAATGCGTAGAACCCGAATCAACCAAAGAAAGCAAGGACATAGACTGTAACTCGAAATTACCTGCTATCACATCGGTGTCGTTCTCGGCCTCTCTCTGAGCATAGACCCTCGCTGGTCCTCCCGCCTCTGGCTGCACAGCCACAACATGTGCAAGGTTCCTCTGAGCATCTACCCTAGGTGCATCAGCCCTCGGCTGGAAGTAGCCACGACCGCGCCCACGGCCTCTCTGAAAATCATTACCCCTCGCAGGAGCCTGAGCAAAGTTCGGTGCCTGAGCTGCCTGACGTGGACAGTCCCTCCTAAAGTGGTCCCTCGAACCACAGTTCCAACAAGCATGGAAGTTACCCCAGCACTCTCCAGTGTGCTGTCTCCCACACTGTGCACACTCGGGCAAACGCCCTCCTCCTCTATGGCCCTGATGGCCCCTACCATGGTGGCCACCGCCACGTCTCTGATCAAACTGATGTCCGCCACCTCTGTGCCTCTTAGCATCTCTACCCTCAAAGTGGTTATGCCTCTTTCCAGAGCTAGAACCACCAGCTCGTTTGGCTGAACCCAAACTATGCTCCAAATCCTTGGCCCTCGCGACCAATACATCAAAGTCTGAGTAGTCAGAAGCCAACGTGTACCTCTTAACCTCTTCATTCAACCCGTAGCGGAAACGGTTGCAGCGTTCCACTTCAGTAGGAACCAACTCTGGAGCATACTGACTCAAGCGAACGAAGCGGATCTCATAATCAGTCACAGAAGCATCCCCCTGAGTAAGGGCCATAAACTCTCGCTTCTTCTCATCCAAGTACCTCGGTCCTAAGTACCTCTTCCGGAAGGCAGACTCAAAGAACTCCCAATCAATTTCTGTCTCTGGAACCCCGGTAGTGATGGTGACCCACCAGGTGTAGGCATCACCCTGAAGCAGTGAGATCACACAACCCAATCTACGTGCGCCCGCACAACCCATCTGAGCCAAGATACGAACCGTCTTCTCCAACCATAACTCCGACCTCTCCGGAGTAGATCCTCTAAACTCCTCGGCCCCTAAGCTACGAAGCCTCTCCAAAGGTAAACTAGCATCATCACACCTAGGCTGAGCTGCAGCCTGAGCTCCCGCAACTGCGGCCTGGAACGCTCCCGCTATTGCTTGCACTAGCGGAGTCATATCAATTCCAGCTGGACCTTGGCCACCTTGGCCACCTTGGGGTCCATTTCCTCCGGCTCCATCCTCGCCCCCAACTCCCGGTGGAGGAGGTGGTGGTGGTGGAGGTGGTGGAGGAGCGCCAACTCCCGCGGCCCCCGGTCCCTCTATGTGAGCCCCCGCACCAACTACCGGCTCAACAGGAGCCACAACTCGCGGTTCCTGACGAACCAACCTCGGTCTACCTATCGGCCTAGACATTCCTCTCACAGATATTAACTACAACCACAACAACAAAACACACAAGTTGGGTTAGCAAGGCAAGGCTTCCAAGTGTCCAAGTATGTTTCCTCACCTAAAAATCATTTTTTTCCAATGTAATAGTAGCAACGGGACCCACACACACATGCTTTAAAATAAAACAATCAGCATACTTGTCACACAAGCAACCATTCTAGCAAAACAAGCAAACACCGTGCAATTCAATTAAAAACTTAAACTTACCTCACTTACCCGCCCAAGGTCTCGGTAACCTTAGGCTCTGATACTAACAAGTGTAACCCCCTCGTCCCGGTCTGGTCGGATGACCGGTCCGAGTGGGCCACACAGGGAAAACCGAAGCGAAACCCGTTAAGGCTTCCCTTCGGTTAATGACCCAGAAAATTTCTTTTAACTTTAATCTTATCTACATGCATATTTAATTCCTATGTGAAGCACAACAGCGGAAGATACAAAAAACGAAACATTCACCGACCAAACAAATCATAAACAGTCTATTTTTCTTCATTACAGCAGGCCGTTTCGAAACGCCTTGACTTAGTCAAAGGCCAGGGTCAACCATAAGGTGACCGTTCCGAAACAGGGGAGACCCGTATCGGAACGACCTTGACGGTCAATATCTCGTGGTCAACGAGATTTGACCGTTTCGGAACTTCAGAGGCCCGTTTCGGAACGGCTTCATCTCGCCAATTTCTCAAAATTCCAGTAGCGAAAACGTTCCGGAACGACCCTCATCCGTTTCGAAACGGCAGGCCATTAGCAAAGGGCCCATTCCGGAACAGGGGGACCCGTTCCGAAACACCCCCTGTCTGCAGACTCGTCTGGGCTGTTTTAGGGCATAGAGGTGCCCCAAAACACCCCCAACACATATCACAACACCTCATTAAATCGACCCAAGGCTTAACAACATACTAGCATGCTTCAACATGGTTTAGACATGTCTAACTCTAAGGCAACATTCCCACAAACATGCATCCATTCAAAGATCAATCAAACGCATATATAAACTCCTAAAGCATAAGGCTAACATGCAAATAAGCAATTAGGCATGAGTTAACATTCAACATGGCAACATAACCATGCAAAAGTAAGATACTAAGGAGTCTACACATGCTCCAAACAACCAACAACAATCCAACAAACCAAACATGTCCCATTGCTTAAGCTATTACAAGTCTAACATTTGAAATCCATACTTGGTGAACTCAAGTCCCAAAAACCACACTTGGAGGCCCTCCACTTGCCCGAGCAACCCACGAACTAAGGATCTGCAATGTTGAACAAAGAGAGCGTAAGCAAGGATGCTTAGTGAGGGTAAGCTCTAAAAACAAACCTCAACATTGCAGGGTCCGAGCACGATCTAGCCAAGGTAAAACACAAACATACCAAAGGTCCACAAGATATATATATGCATGAGCAAAAGACAATAATAAAGCCATGATCATAAGCTCAATCTCCATAACCCATGCAATCACAAATAAATATCTCAATAAGAACCATGAACCTCAACACATTGATATATATACATCAAACAACATTGGCACCTAGTTAATACCCGAATACGCGGATAGACACGTTGGAAACTCATATCCAACAACCACATTACCTCTGTGGGATTTCACTCATCACCGGCCTCGTGAAGGGGATTCCACTCATCCTCACGCCCCGTCGATGGGATTCCACTCATCACCGACTATATTTAAATACAATTCCGGGCGAACCCGTACTCCTCCTTGGTGACTCAACGCCACCAAGGCCACGCGCGACTTTAGACTCATGTGTACACACTAACATCCTAATGATCGATCATTTGTATCCAAGTTTACTAGTGCCAATATTTCCTCACATCACGTTACTCATTTCATCAACCTTGTGCTTAGCACAAATTCACCAACAACCATCATCATGCATGTCTCAAGCATCATAAGCCCAATCTCATTTCACATGTATAAAGCAATGTACATAGACATTCATACCACAATATATACGAGACATACACAACCATATAGTGAGTTCAACCAAAGGCTCTAGATCAAGCTTAGGATTAGGCTACCACCCTAATCCTAACTCTAGGTGGGTCTACCAAGCCCAACCTAGTCCATACACTCGAACCAACCAATTTAAAACCGTTTAAAATAATTAACCACTCACCTAAGCTTCCAAGCTCCTAGCAAGCAATCACCTTCAACTTTCCGGGTTCGATCCCAAAGCCTCTTCCACGTTTCCTCTTGTTTCTAGTCAAACAAAACCCATACATTACTTCTCAATTCAATGCTAATTCAATCATCAATCTACTTTGCAAAACACAACCCATTTCCACAATTTTCCAAACCACATAACATTTCCAAAACCCCAATTTACGGACTCCCACAACCAAGGACTGAAATACCCAATTCCAAGCACCCAAATGGCTTCCAAAACATCCCAAATCACCCTTCTAACATAGGTAGACCATCATCCCTTCAATTCCAACACTAAACCTCTCAAAAACCCAATTTTTCATACCTTAAAATTTGCCCTAAAGACCCACTACGAAAATTCACCCAAAATCAACCAAATTAAGATATGTTGTAAGTTTCATCATGATTAAGCATAACCCCAAAACAATTTCTCAAAACAAATTGAAAAACCCCATCAAAACCCCAAATTTCCATATGAACCCTAATTCCCAAAACTCACTATTTTTGAAATTTAAAACAATGGTTGGATAGAGGATAAAGAGGAGGTTAGGAAAACGTAATTACCTTTGAAAAAGACATCGGATTGAAGAAGGGGATGAATGGAATAGTAACTAGTGTAGTTGGGAGAGTTTGAGCATGGGAGGGGGGGTTTTCACGTTAATTTTGGAAGAAATGGGGAAAGAGAAGACACTTTACAATAAAGGGGTCTTACTTTTAAAAGTTTTGGGTAAAATCACGATATAAGTCCCTCCCTCATTATTATGGTTCAAAAAGGTCATTATTTATAGTTGAATTGCCTTAATTTAATTTTTTTTATTTAACTCGAACTAAAACCCGGTTAACTCCTAGGCCTAAGACACGGGTGTTACATAATGCCTATATATACCCAGTGTAATTCTAATTCAAAATAGCTTAGGTTTTCATTAGGCTTAGTTTAGGTTTTCTTGCCGCCGACATGTTCTAATTCTCTCATTAGGTTTGGGTTATGTTGTAATTAGTTGTGAGAACGGTTGTTTAGGATTTCAAGTTTGTTTTTGCAAATAAAATTACAAGGTTTACTTATTCCACGTTCTTCATAGTTTTCAATTAAGGCGAATGATTAGTTGAATTCTATCCATTTGTTCGGTATCGAGAGAGTCGAACTCACGAAAGAAGTAAGTACAATTTCATCTATAGACGGTGCGATCAATCTGGCCTAGACATAGGTTAAGGGTTTAAGGCGGCTAAAAGAGGACGAATCAACATTGTTGTCTTTGCATGATTCACGCCGCGACTGGTATTATCTACAATGGGCATCAACAGAACTCTGACTTAGACATAAGCGGAGTCACTTTCAAAGAGTTTTGTCGAGCCTTGTAGTTCTGCCGAGTTTGCCGCTGAGACACAATTCCATTCCCCTGCCGAGGCAACGAGAGGGTCTCAACAGTCCACCTGCCATCCACTATCGAGGTAGAATAGTCTGGCAGCGCAAAACAACTTGACCTATTCAACGCAGTTTCACACTAAGCAGCAGCATAACCCTTCCCTCTCTATCAATCTAATCACCTCCTTTTTAATTACTTGTGTTTTTATTTTACTTTTCTTCTCAACATCCATCTTACTTGTGCATTTACTTTTCTTGTGCATGATCAATAATTCGAATCAAGCCGTCCAATTTCTGTGGCAGACGATATCTTTTATACTATAACTTGACATGAGTGTGGACTTGCGCTCATAAATAGAGAACACATAAACGCTCTACAAGTTTTTGGCGCCGTTGCTGGGGATTGGTAACAGCAAAATCCGTCTTTAAATTTCTACACTTTTATTTCTTTATATTTTATTTTTATTTCTATTCGAAAAAAAATTAAATTTTTTTACAGTTTCCTTTGCTAGTGTATTTCCAGGGCGAATCCAAAAGGAGAAATCCACTTCTACGACGATATCGAACGAAGAGCAAGAGAGCTCAAGAAGGAAATCGGAGTAACCCTAGGGAAAACCAAAGAGGAAAAAGAAAAGGCAAAGGTAAATATGGACCCGCCCAACAATGTTGCGAACAAAAGGGATGGGCAGCAAGACCCGTTGCTCAGAGAACAACAAGTTCTGCCCAGGCAGCCTCAGAATGTTCGAACCACTAGAGATTATCTGGAACATGACTTCAGAGGGTTCGATCCGACAGTGACAGAACTTGAAATTGAGGTGGATCACTTCGAGTTGAAGCCCGTTATGTTTAATATGATCAACACGTTAGGGCAATTTAGAGGGACTGCCAGAGAAAATGCTCGGCGGCACTTGAAAGGATTCTTGGACATCTGTAGAGCATTCAAAATACATGGAGTCCATCAAGACGTACTGAGGCTGAGATTATTTCCCTATTCACTGAGAGATAGGGCAAAACAATGGCTAAACAACCAGCCAACAGGATCGTTCAACACTTGGACAGCTGTCAAAGATTTTCTGGACCGTTTTAGCCCGTCCAATGTCACAGACAGACTACAAAACAAAATAACAGCCTTCCGATAAGGGGATGATGAGCCGATTTATGAAGCATGGGAGCGGTTCCAACAGATGTTGAACAACTGCCCGTTACATGGTTTTCAGGCTTGGGCACAAGTATCAATGTTCTATAACGGGGTGAACTACCCAACACGGATGATGATTGATGCCTCAGCCAATGGAATCATCCTTGATAGACCACCAGAGGAGGCACTGCGGATTCTGAACCAAGCCGCCAAGAATGACTACAAGTATCCAACATCTCGCCGAAGCGGCGTTAGGCGGACAGCTGCTGTGAATGAAGTACAAAACCTCAGAATCTGTCAATGCTCGCCTTGACAAGCTGACAGAGCTGGTCATGAGCATCGTGAAACATGCTGGGAAAGTCTATGAGGCCAAGGGTGTGGAGCCGTTTTGTGATGAGTGTGGGGGAAACCACGATTCCTCTTACTGCACCGCATCTGCCAACTTTATGGAAGGATACGAGAGGAACATCAGACCTGCCTAGAACACCTACAACCCTAGATGGAAGAACCATCCCAACTTCTGCTGGAGCAACCCAAAGACTGCTGCAAACCCACAACAGCAACATGGAGGTTACCAGCAGTACCTGTCACAACAGCTGCCTCAACAGCAACAGAATACAATCACTTCTTCCTTAGAATCTACCATGCATACTTTCATATCCCATACTAATAATTTTATTTCTAATACAAATAAATTTATTGACAAAACTGAATCTTTCATGGACAGGACGAAAAACAAGATGAACATCCAAGAGGCATCGTTAAAAATCTAGAAACCCAATTCGAAAAGTTTGCACAAGTCATCAGTACTAGGCCAATGGGTGGATTACCTAGTGACATTGAAATCACGAAAGGCAAATCCCATGAACAATGCAAAGCAATAAAAACCAGAAGTGGGAAAAACTACAAGACCCATCCATGCCTGCCGCAAGAGAGACAACACCTGTTGAACCAGTGCAAGTTGCTGGGCAACCTGCCGCGGCAGCCCCAGAAAAAAACAACAAGGAACCAGAACAGGAACTGACATATGACACCAGGAACGAGTAGCCAGATTCTGAACCAGTTACCTCCTCCCAAGATAGGATACTTCTCAAAGCAAAGACGGTCACCCTGACACCTCCACCACCACTTCCACAAAGACTAAAAAAGCAGAAACATGATATGTAGTATAAAAAATTACTGGACGTGCTGAAACAAGTAAAAATCAATCTTTCATTGGTAGAGTTGATCGAACAGATGCCCAGTTATGCCAAGTTCTTAAAAGATATGGTATCCAAGAGAACCAGGATTGGGGAATTTGAAATAGTGGCGGTAACAGAATGATGCATGGCCATGCTGCATAATAAGGCATTACCCAAATAGAAAGATGTGGGCAGTTTCATAATTTCGTGCAAAATAGGCAGCAACCACTCCATACGATCCTTATGCGACTTAGGGTCAAGCATCAACCTAATGCCCTAATATGTCTTCCAGAAATTAGGAATAGGAGACGCCCGCCCAACAACAGTAATGCTTCAGCTGGCCGACAGAACATACATACAACCGGAAGGAAAAATTGAGGACATCTTGGTGAAGGTGGACAAATTTATTTCCCCTGCCGATTTTCTCGTACTAGATTGTGAAGCAAATAAAAAGGCACCAATAATACTGGGGCGACCATTCCTTGCTACGGGCAGAACGCTGATTGATGTGGAAAAAGGTGAAGTTACAATGAGGGTAAACGACTAACAAGTAAAATTGAATGTCTTCCAAACCATGAAGTATGCTGATGATCCGAAAGAATGACAGCTAATAGAAGCCATCTCAGAGTTCAACTTTGTAGCCAACAGACCATGCCTACAGCAAGATGGCCCAAGCAGAGACCTCGACAGCAATTTCGGCAGCCATTTAGAAACCTGCCCAGAAGAGGAGCAACACAGTGAGTGGACAGAACAGGAATTGGAGGAACAGGAAGAAGCATACTAGATAGAAAACATGCCAGGTAAGTACTCCGAACCACTGAATTACACAGAAAAGGGGGCAAAATGTTTAAACCATCTATTGAACAACCTCCCACTCTTGAGTTAAAAACCTTACCTGCACAACTTAAGTATGTTTTCTTGGGACCTGATGATACACTGCCAATAATAATTTCTACCAAGTTGCAGCCTAGACAAGAACAGTAACTGACAGCACTGTTGCGGCAACACAAGAAGGCAATAGGCTGGACCATTGCAGACATAAAGGGAATAAGCCCAACTATCTGCATGCACAAAATACATCTCGAGCAGGACCAAAAGCCAACTGTAGATGCCTAGAAAAGATTAAACGATGCCCAGAAAAGATTATCAAATGGTTAGACGCTGGTATCATCTATCCTATCTCGGACAGTGAATGGGTAAGCCCGGTACAATGTGTACAAAAGAAAGGTGACATAATTATGGTAAGCAATGACAATAATGAGTTAATACCAACTAGAACAGTAACTGGTTGGAGAATATGCATGGATTACCGCAAGCTAAATAAAGCAACAAAAAAGGATCATTTTCTGTTACCTTTTATTGATCAAATGCTTGACCGCCTTGCTGGCAAACCTTTCTACTATTTTTTGGATGGATATTCAGGTTATAACCAGATCGCCATCGCACCGGAGGACCAGGCCAAAACAACATTCACCTGCCCCTATGGAGTTTATGCTTTTAGAAGAATGCCATTCAGATTATGCAATGCCCCGACCACATTCTAGCGATGCATGATGGCTATTTTCTCCGACATGATAGATTACTTCATGGAAATATTTATGGATGACTTCTCTGTCTTCGGCATCAGCTTCGACAGCTACCTCGGCAACCTTGAAAAAGTACTCACCAGAAATGAGGAAACAGACATGGTACTTAATTTGGAAAATTGCCACTTTATGGTCGATGAAGGCATAGTCCTGGGGTATAAAATTTCCGCACAGATAATAGAGGTAGACAAGACCAAGATCGAAGTAATTGCCAACTTGCCGCCACCGACCGCTGTCAAGGGCATTCGGAGTTTCCTAGGACACACATGTTTTTATCGCAGATTTATAGAGAACTTTTCCAAAATTTCTAAACCGATGTGTACTTTGCTGGAATAGGACAAACCGTTCAACTTCGATGAGGCATGCCATGAGGCATTCAAAACATTAAAGGAAAAGCTGGTGGCAGCATCTGTGGTAGTTCCCCCTGATTGGAGTCAACCCTCTGAGCTCATGTGTGATGTCAGTGATACTGTTGTCAGCGCCTCCCTAGGACAGCGCAGAGACAAAATCTTTCATGTAATCTACTACGCCAGCAAAACACTAAATCCCGCTCAAACCAACTACACCACTACAGAGAAAGAGTTACTAGAAGTAGTGTTCGCCTTCGATAAGTTTCAGCCCCACCTTATTGGTATAAAGGTGATAGTCCACACAGATCATTCTACTTTAAGGTACATGTTCGCAAAGAAGGATGCAAAGCCTCGCCTGATCCGTTGGATCCTCTTGTTGCTGTTGCGTGCAAAAGAGTCTATCGCAATGTAGTGAAAGCGTACACGTCGCAAGTAGTAAAGTGATACGGAGTATCAGATATCGTCTCCACAGGGACTGAAAATAACTCTATCCTTAGAATGCTGCACAAGAAAAGAAATAAGTTTAAATGATTATTTGGAGAAATCTTGAGTAATAACTAAAGTAAAAGATGAGGTAATCAGGTTGAGAGAATAGGTCGGTATTGATTTGCTCAGCAGTGCAGGTGTTGTACTGTTCAGGGGAACTTTCGTTGCTTCTGTCGTTGTGCCTGTCGCGGCAGAGGTCTGTCGATTTCGCGGCAGCGATCAACAACTATGTACTTCAAGTTTGGCACGAATCCCTGTTGTGACTTGTCCTATCCCTAGGTCCAAGTTCTGTTGATGAACACGTCTTGGATAATACCTCTCGGCGTGAATCAAAGGATGATCATCAATGTTTGTGAATTCTTCTTTAGCCACTTAACCTTGTACTTATCCCTAAGCCAAGATGGTTTAACCATAAATTGGAAAACACGTATTTACTCCTTTCGTATGCTTAACTCTCCCGATATTAAGCAAATAGATAACCTCACAATGCTCTCCCGGTGCTCTTATGAGATGTTGAAAACTAGAGTAAATAAACTTGAAGTTTTTATTAATTGAACGAAAAAACCTAAGAACAATACAATCCTTACAACTACTTTACAAGATCAACCCTTAGCCCTTAGGGAAGTTTAGAACATGATGGAGAAGGGGAAAAACTAGGGTTTTGGGGGAAAATGGCTAGGTTGCTAGCTATACCCCTCTAGGTCGGATTACATGCCTTTATATAGACTCTGGGTCCATGTTTTCTAATATGGCAAGAATACAAATTTAAATTAAAGTGCAACTCTATTAAAGACTAAATCTTTCTGAGTAGATGTCTTTAATTCGTCCTCTTTTCTTGATTTGACTTTTCTTTCTTTAAGTTTGGGCTTGGCCTTCCTTCTGCTTCAGGGCTCAGAAAAATATGGGAGTGATCCACGACAGACCGGCTCACAATTCTCTATCTATCGGGCCCCACTTTGCTTTTCCACCTTAGTGTCTCTCTGTCGTCATTGCTGTCACGGTAGATGTCACGACAGACAGTGCTCTTTGTCCTTCAACTCCAACTCCGCAACTCGCCTCGGCTCCTTTGTTGCCCTGGATGTTGCCGCAGCAGATACCTGTAAAAGTGACCAAATTCAGTAGCATCTTTGCAGTTTTATCTAATTGTGATGTGTATGCAAAAATCTATCCTAAATGCAATTAATCATGCTTGAGTGCAACAAAAATATGGGTAAATGAGGGGTAAAATATAGAACTTTTATGCACTCAACACACCCTCAAACTCAAGTTGATGCTTGTCCTCAAGCAGATGCAACCTAACTAAGAATGAAAACTTTTTGGCTTGGCTTAGTTCAGTGAACTACCATTACCTACAGCCCCTTCACTATCAAGAGCAGTACCTTTTCGGTTGTTTATAGATTTATTCGGAACAATGCTATAATTCTTGTGCAAGTGTATGCAGGTTTTGTGAACAAATATGTTCCTAGACTCTTTTAGCAACTAGAATAAGTATGCTACTCACTTGATTTTTATGCCAAACTAATTTTTTCTCGGAGGCGATTCTTAGGCTCCTTTAGTTTTTTCGAATTTAGACTCAAGTTTTTTTCTTATTTTGTTTTTACTAGAGCCTGTTTTGGGCACCTCTAGCTATCTTCCTAGAGCCGGTGTTGGGCACCTCTAGGGGCAACTGAGTCTAAGTTTTTTTTTCTTTTATTCTTTTCCTAGAGCCAGTGTTAGGCACCTCTAGGGGCAACTCAAGTGATTAAGCTTTTCTACTCTAGTTCACTAACAGTAGTCTAGACAGCATATTAGCCACAAAAGTGTTTTTAGGGTTCGGGACTATAGCAAGGCTCTAAATAATTCCTAAAACATCCTAAAGGCACTGTCACGACAGCAAATGTCGCGGCATGTAAGTGCAGTTCAAAGACGTAAGCCAATTTTTTACTTCTTTTTTTACACAAAAATAACTAAGATTAGACTCAAATTAAAAAGTTCATTTAAATAACAGAGGACTACCTACCCCCAAACTCAAGGGTTGCATAGTCCCCAATGCATGACAACAAAATAAAATGAAAACAAGAAAAAGAAAATATCACAAATAGATAAGATAAAAAACAGAAACATCAAGCATAATAGAAAATCACTTAAGTTGATGAGCTGTCGTCGCTGTTGCTGCTGATGCGAAGCTGCCGGCGGGCAGTTACCTTGATGGCAGAGGCTGGCTTGGGGCTGGGTGATGGTGAGGCTACCTTCTTTTTGGCCTCTCGAGGTGACAGAACTCGAGTAGGTGAGATCTTTGGGGCCTTTTCCAGGACCTTGAGGTCGTCATCATTGCTGATGCTGCTGCTGTCATCCGATCTATCGTGACAGGGTCCCTCAACAGTTTCATTCAACTTCTTCTTCTTCATTGGAGTGAAGTCTTTGGCTATTTCCTGGACGACAGATGGCTTCGAGTCAGAGTCATCCTGCCAGACTGAGGATGAGGAGAAACCTTCAAAGTACTTCAGATCGATCTCTGGTAGTGGTTCCTTTCATTTTTCTCCTCGTGGAGTGGCAGATCGCCTGTCGTCATCTCCGATCGTGGCAGGTGGTGTGGTGGAGGCAGCAGTTGGTGTGGGCGTTCTAGGGCTGGCAGCAGGTGTAGGGGTGGCTAAAAGATTTTCTGGGAAAGAGGGAAATATCACGTTGGGATAATTTAAATCAACATTAATGAAATTTACCATAGCAGTAGTGAAATCCCTCATAAATCACATGAAGCTTGTTGTGTGGTGGTATGCAATCTGAGTGAGGTATGCAATCTGAGTTTTGACTGAGTTGTCAGCTTCGTATTCCTTTACAGATACTCCTCGTCTACCTCCCCTTCGAGCTGTAGGGAATTGCTCATCGTTTTTAGCTAGCTTTTTCAACACCAGTATTGCATCTTCTGGTTTTTTGTCCAATAATAAGTCGTTTGCTGCTGAATCAATCCTCATCCGAGTGTGTGCATTGGCAGAATTATAGAATTTGACAACTTGATTCCACACGGGGAATCCATGCATGGGCAGTTTCGTAAGAGAGTGGTAAATCGGTCTCATGCCTCATGCATTGGCTCGTTATCTTCCTGTTGAAAAGTAGCAATCTCGTTACGCAATCTTTCAGATAAAAGAGAAGGATTAAAACGAGAAAGGAATTCACGACAAAGATCCGCCCAAGTTCGTATTGAACTCGGCGTTAACTTGTTCCACCAGGTTTTCGCTCTAGCCCTCAATGAATGAGGAAATAACCGGATCCTCAGTACATCCGGACTTATTCCTGGCTGTCTGAATGATCCACATATCTCCTGGAAAGTTTTCAGATGTTCATGTGCATCCTCAGTAGCAGAACCACCAAATTGACTAGTGGAATTAATCATGTTGAACATTACAAGTTTCAGTTCGAAGTGTTCAGCTTCCACATCTGGCAGCGTAGTTTCCAGTTTAACATGGTCGTTATCTATGTACTCTCGACAAGTTTGTCGTGCTGCTGGGGCAGCAGGCGGTGGCAGATCGTTTCGGGCATCATTAGAAAGATCTACATTGCCCCTGGGGTTATTGTTGTTGTTGTCATCTTCCCTATTGCCTTGTCTTCCGTTCACCATTGCTTCCAGTCTTTCCTCAAGATAGTTGTTTCTTTCTATCAAGAGTCGGGCTTGGTTCCTGAGTTGATATGTGCGTTCGATTTCTAGGTCTAATTCGTACTCAGGTTCCTTACCACGTCTCGATCTGCGCATAAGAAATAAGAGAACCTTGTGAAAGACACGAGGAAAATAAAACAACTAAAAACAGAAAATAAAAACAAAAACAAAGTGTAGTAATTAAAAGGTAAAGGTATGTTGCTAGTCCCCGGCAACGGCGCCAAAAACTTGTTGCGTGCAAAAGAGTCTATCGCAACGTAGTGCAAGTGTACACGTTGCAAGTAATAAAGTGATACGGAGTATCGGATGTCGTCTCCACAGGGACTAGAAATAACTCTACCCTTAGATTGCTGCACAAGAAAAGAAATAAGTTTAAATGATTGTTTGGAGAAATCTTGAGTAATAACTAAAGTAAAAGATAAGGTAATCAGGTTGAGAGAATAGGCCGGTATTGATTTTCTCAGTAGTGCAGGTGTTGTACTGTTCAGGGGAACTTCCGTTGCTTCTGTCGTCGTGCCTGTCGCAGCAGAGATCAACAACTATGTACTTCAAGTTTGGCAAGAATCCCTGTTGTGACTTGTCCTATCCCTAGGTCCAAGTTCTGTTGATGAACACGTCTTGGATAATACCTCCCGGCGTGAATCAAAGGATGATCATCAATGTTTGTGAATTCTTCTTTAGCCACTTAACCATGTACTTATCCCTAAGCCAAGATGGTTTAACCATAAACTGGAAAACACATATTTACTCATTTCGTATGCTTAACTCTCTCGATATTAAGCAAATAGACAACCTCACAATGCTCTACCGATGCTCTTATGAGATGTTGAAAATCAAAGTAAATAAACTTGAAGTTTTTATTAATTGAACGGAAAAACCTAAGAACAATACAATCCTTACAACTACTTTACAAGATCAACCCTTAGCCCTTGGGGAAATTTAGAACATGATGGAGAAGGGGAAAAACTAGGGTTTTGGGGAAAGATGGCTAGGTTGCTAGCTACCCTTCTCTAGGCCGGATTACATGCCTTTATATAGGTCCTAGGTCCAAGTTTTCTAATATGGAAAGAATACAAATTTAAATTAAAGTACAACTCCATTAAAGACTAAATCTTTCTGAGTATATGTCTTTAATTCGTCCTCTTTTCTTGCTTTGACTTTTCTTCCTTTAACTTTGGGTCTGGCCTTCCTTCTACTTCAGGGCTCAGAAAAATATGGGAGTGATCCACGACAGACCGGCTCACAATTCTCTATCTATCGGGCCCCACTTTGCTTTTCCACCTTAGTGTCTCTCTGTTGTCATTGCTGTCACGGCAGATGTCACGACAGACAGTGCTCTCTGTCCTTCAACTCCAGCTCCGCAACTCGCCTCTGCTCCTTTGCTGCCTTGGATGTTGCCGTAGAAGATACCTGCAAAAGTGACCAAATTCAGCAGCATCTGTGCAGTTTTTATCTAATTGTGATGTGTATGAAAAAATCTATCCTAAATGCAATTAATCATGCTTGAGTGCAGCAAAAATATGGGTAAATGAAGAGTAAAATATAGAACTTTTATGCACTCAACAACTGCGAGAGTTTGACCTGGAAATTCGAGACAAGAAGGGCACAAAGAATCAAGTGGCGGACCATCTCTCTCGGCTTGAGAATAGACAAGAAAAAACCTCCAACTGCGAAATTCAGGATGCATTCACAGATGAACAATTGCTACTAGTCTCTGCGCTGGTAGCTGCCCTGGAAGCTGAAGGCATCTAACTTGCCGCCCACGAAGAGGCCGTGGCAGCAGCATCGACAGATACACCCTGGTACGCAGATATTGTGAATTATTTAGTATCTGGTGTTTTACCCTATGAACTTAACTTTCAAGGAAAGAAACGATTCCAACATGATGCTAAGCATTATTTTTGGGACGAGCCTTTCTTGTTTTAAAACTGTGCAGACCAGGTTATTAGACGGTGTGTCCTAGAGGATGAACAACAAACCATACTATCGTAGTGCCATGCAGCACCATATGGAGGCCATTTTGGAGGGCAGCGCACGGCAGCAAAAGTGCTCCAATCAGGTTTCTTTTGGCTGACATCGTATAAAGACGCCCAAGCATTCTACAAATAGTGCGACAGCTGCCAGAGAACAGGAAACATATCGAGAAGGAATGAAATGCCCCTACAAACCATCTTGGAGGTTGAGTTATTCGATGTTTGGGGAATAGATTTTATGGGACCATTCTCATCCTCATGTGGTAATATTTACATCCTTCTAGCAGTGGATTATGTTTCCAAGTGGGTAGAAGACATTGCCACCCCCCACAATGATGCAAAGACCGTCCATATGTTCTTACGAAAGAACATATTCACAAGGTTCAGAGTTCCAAGATCAATCATTAGTGACGAGGGCACCCATTTCGATAACAAATTGATTGCCAAGGCACTCCAAAAAGTTGGTGTCAAGCACAGGATTGCCGCGACATATCATCCACAAACAAATGGGCAGGCAGAGATTTCGATCAGGGAAGTCAAGACCATCTTGGAGAAAGTTGTAAACCCAAGTAGGAAAGATTGGTCGTTAAAATCAGACAATGCTCTTTGGGCATACTAGACAGCATACAAAACACCACTCGGGGTGTCCCCATATCGTCTAGTATACGGAAAGGCCTGCCACCTCCCTGTCGAAATAGAACACAAAGCGTATTGGGCAATCAAGGCCGTAAACATGGACTGGAAACAGGCTTGCGAAAAGAGACTACTGAATCTGACAGGAATGGAGGAATTTCGGCGGGAGGCATACGAGAACGCAAAGCTGTACAAGGAAAAAGTAAAAAAATGGTACAACAGCAAGATTCAACAGCGACAGTTCCTGCCCAGGCAGCAGGTGCTGCTGTTCAATTCCTGCCTAAAGCTATTTACTGGGAAGTTAAAATCCAGATGGTCAGAACCATTTGATGTAGTCCAAGCCTTCCCACATGGCGTCGTGACAGTAAAACCAGTACACGGGGGGGGGGGGGGGGGACACAATTCAAAGTTAACGGGCAGTGATTAAAGCACTATACAAGAGATTCTGTCCCAAAAGAACATGAAGTATTCATATTGGGGAACGCCCACCCCAATGTGACATAATTTTATCTTTTCAAATCTTTACTTCTTTAGTAGGAGTAGAATTTTTTTGTTCTTTTAGGACTAGATTTCATCCTTTTTCATTTTCTTTATTATTTATTTCCGTCCCACAACTAAATATGCAGGACCAAACCCTGAAAAATCAAGACTGCTAAGCACAGAAGGGCAACACTGCTAAGCCCGCTGCCGTAACCTGCAGATGACGGCAGAAAACTCCTCAAAATCCTCCACACCATCTGACTAAGCCTAAGTTTTCTTCTTTATTTCTTGTATTTATTTTTCTGTTATTATTTTCTGTTTTATTTTGTGCATTGAGGGCAATGCCCATCTCGAGTTTGGGGGGGGGGGGATAGCTCTCGCATCTTTTGTCTAAGCATACTTAGTAGCATATGTGTTGCATTGTACTTGCCTTATTATTAATCAGAACATAAAAATTTGTTATATAACTTGTGCCTATGATAGTTAGATGATTACTTATGTTCGCACCAAATAATAAATTGAACTTAATAAGGGAAAAGCATGGAAAATGACTTAGAATTTTTTTAATTGCCAAAACTGTCAATCACTTCTATTACTTGCTGAATTTTCTAGAATATCTAATGAACACTGTCTGCTTTGTTTTTAGAATTCTTTGCAAAGTTCTAACAATGGTTGCAGGTATCCGCCGAGGCAGAAAATAGAAACAAAAAAATACAACACTACCACGACAGTGAAAGAAAAACAAAGAACATTGTTGTTTTACCCTAGAGGTGCCCGCAATAGGCTCTAGGAAGAATCATGTGCGAGGACACTCCGCTGCTATCAAAGTCCATGAATCAGAAAGTTTTGAAGTGACGAACAAATTAGCATGAGTGAATGAAAGTCTTCACGGGAGGACTCTACTCCATGGGTTCGGGGTTTTGTAGTTTGCTCCTATCTTAATTTCAGACCCAGAAGAGTAGTTGTGATAAGCTGAAGCCTTTATTGCCATGATTAAATATTGTGCTTAGTTGTGTTGTCTCGGCAGCAACCTTATAAATCATAACAACATCTTTGTTTATCTAGTTATTCTGCATAATTTAGCTTGTATACAGTCCTGCACACACTACATTGGCATTATAGAAATTAATTCTGAGTTATTTTCTTGCTAAGTTCCCTTCACTGATCTAATACAAGTGCCACGGCCTTGAGGTATGAAATCAAGTTGAAAACATGTTTTTCTTTCTGGTTAATATAAGGGCAAGTATGTTTAGGATGCATTGCTTGAGGACAAGCAATAGTTCGAGTTTGGGGTGTGTAAAGTGTCCACAAGTTCTATCTTTCATGCACATTCCATCTCATATTATTGTTGTTTTTGAGTATATTTTAGGCATAATTAGGATAATACATTGCATTGTACAGTATTTCTTTACTTTGCCATGTTTTTTTAGATTATCCTTTATTTGGTAAAGAAAGATACTGTTTTAGTGTACTTTTGGTTTTAGGTACCAGAGGCTTCAGAGGGAAAGAGGAGCTGAGGATGTGATGCTGAGGCGGCTAACTAAGGAGTTGTACTAATGCAATTCTAGACAGAGACAGTAGCTGCCGCCGCCCACTGTGCCGCCCAAGACAGCAAGCTATGGAGTTGGAATCGGAGTGCGATTTGTAGAGCAGAAAATCCCGATTCTATCGGTGCTGTCCCCTCAATTTTCTGACGTCTGTGGCAGCGGACAGAGTCGCCGATGGTGAATCTCGAGATTGCTTGCGGAACAAGGCAACGTGATAAAGTCCACATTCAACTCAAAGAAGTCAGAGTTTAAAGTCACATTTAATGTGGAAAGCTACTTTGAAGACTTCTACCTCAAGAAGGACTAGACCTAGCTAATGCCTATATATACCCATTGTAATTCTAATTCAAAATAGCTTAGGTTTTCCTTAGGCTTAGTTTAGGTTTTCTTGCCGTCGACATGTTCTAACTCTCTCCTTGGGTTTGGGTTATGTTGTATTTAGCTGTGAGAACGGTTGTTTAGAATTTCAAGTTTGTTTTTGCAAATAAAATTACAAGGTTTACTTATTCCATGTTCTTCATAGTTTTCAATTAAGGCAAAAGAATAGTTGAATTCTATCCATTTGTTCGGTATCGAGAGAGTCGAACTCACGAAAGGAGTAAGTACGATTTCATCTATAGACGATGCGATCAATCCAGCCTAGACATAGGTTAAGGGTTTAAGGCGGCTAAAAGAGGACGAATCAACATTGTTGTCTTTGCATGATTCATGTCGTGATTGGTATTATCTGCAGTGGGCGTCAATAGAGCTCTAACTTACACATAAGCGGAGTTAATTTCGAAGCGTTCTGCCAAGCCTGGTAGTTTTGTCAAGTTTGCTGCCGAGACACAATTCCATTCCCCTGCCGAGGCAACGAGAGGGTCTCAGCAGTCCACTTGCCATCCACCGCCGATGCAGCAGAGTCTGGCAGCGCATAACAACTTGACTTATTCAACGCAGTTTCACACTAAGCAGCAGCATAACCCTGCCATCTCTATCAATCTGATCACCTCCTTTTTAATTACTTGTATTTTTATTTTACTTTTCTTTTCAACATCCACCTTACTTGTGCATTTACTTTTCTTGTGCAGGATCAATAATTCGAATCAAGTCGTCCAATCCCTGTGGGAGACGATATCTTTTATACTATAACTTGACAGAAGTGTGCACTTGCGTTTATAAATAGAGAACACTCAAACGTTCTACACCCGTTTTCTTCTACCTTAATTTATGCTACTGAGTTTCCTGCTACTACTTCTTTTCTTGATCCTGCTCCTGGCAACACACACACACACACTATGCAAACAAGAAGTAAATCAGATATCTTCAAGCCCAAAGCTTATCATTTGCAGCTTGGAGATGTTCCTGGTGATGTTCATACAGCTCTTCAAAATCCTGAGTGGAGTGTAGTTGTTATGGCTGAATATCACGCTCTTGTGGATAATGGAACTTGGGATCTAGTTAGACTTCCATCTGGGCGTCGAGCTGTGGGCTGCAAATGGATTTTTAAGATAAAAAAGAATCCGAATGAAACTGTTGAGAGATATAAAGCTCGATTAGTGGCAAAAGGGTACTCTCAGCTAGCTGGTCATGACTTTGTTGAGACCTTTAGTCTAGTAGTCAACACGTTCACTGTTAATGTACTGATGTCTCTTGCTATTATCAATCGATGATAGATAAGACAAGTGGACGTGAACAATGCTTTTCTAAAGGAAGACCTTGCCGAGGAAGAGTACATGCAGCAACCTGATGGTTTCCAGTTTAAGGATGCTGATGGCCATCTTTTAGTTTGAAGACTTAAGAAAACGTTATATGGGCTTATACAAGCTTCACGCAATTGGTTCTCCAAACTTAAGGAGTTCCTTGTGTCTCAAGGCTTTCGCTCTTCCAATGATGACGTGTCTCTATTTGTATACACTGCTGAAGGGGTTCACACATATGTTGCAGTGTATGTCGATGATATTCTGGTAACATGATCTTCCCAACAGCATGTTGAATAAGTTATTAGTCATCTTGATCAGACCTTTTCTTTGAAGGACCTTGGTGGTCTTAAGTTCTTTTTAGGGGTGGAGGTTCGTAAGGTCAATGGTGGGTTGTTTTTTACACACAAAAAAATATATTGTTGGATTGTTGGTCAAAACTGATATTCATGATATCAATCGCTTCGTTACACCAGTGGTCATTTCCCCCAAAATTAAGCAAGGATGATGGTGTGCCACTAACTAATCCACATGAGTACAAAAGTGTGGTGGGGGCTTTACAATATATTTATCACACGCGTCCAGACATTGCTTATTCAGTAAACAAGGTTGCCCAATTTATGAATCAACCTTCTGATGTCTATTGGCTGGCTGTTAAAAGGATTTTTCTTTATTCGAAAGGCACTTTGGAGTTTGACTTATTGTTTTCTCCTCAACAACCTCATCTTTCGTCTCTTTCTTCTTCTTTTTTTTCTGATGTTGACTGGAAAGACGATGTGGATGATCGCAGATCAATCTCAGGCCATTGTACATATCTGGGTATGCACTTGCTTTCTTGGAGCTCTTGAAAGCAGCATTATATTTCCATATCTACAACCGAAGTAGAGTTTCGAAGTTTGGCGGATGCTGCATCTGAGTTGATTTGGTTGCGGGCACTCTTGAGATACATGCCTGTTACTCTTCATACAATACCTACAGTATGGAGTGATAATATTAGTGCTATAGCAATGGCTGCAAACCCAGTTTTGCATGTAAAGACTAAGCACGTTGAATTGGATATGTTTTTTGTCAGTGAAAGAGTTCTTGCTCAACAAATACAAATAAACTATGTACTTGCAGATGATCAAGTTGCAAATGTGTTTACCAAAGCTCTTGTTGTTATAAAGTTTGAAGATTTTCGACATCAATTATATGTTCGTGATTTTTCTAAAATTCAGAGTTTGATGAAGTAGGAAAATGTTAAACAATAAACTTCTGTTAAAAGTTTGTTGGTTTCTGTTGTGGGCTGTTATAAGTTTGTTATGGGTTGTTAGACTTGGGCTATAAATGTAGTATTGGGCTCCAATTGTAATCAAGTTTTGTAATCTTAAAACTTTGTTCATAATCTATAAAATACAAGATTCTCAGCCATTTACTTTCTTATCCAAAACCCTAAAATGCTTTCTCTTCTAACCTTCGTCTTCTCCAATGTTCATTGTACTCCACCCGCCGTCGTCAGTTTCACAAAACAAAACAAGTAAACAAAAGATTAATCATAAAATTTAAGCTCATAGTGTTCAATAATCAATCATAAATCACCACCTGCTTTCTCGGGGAAGGAACTCCAACTGCAATTGTTGAGTGTGTAAAAGTTCTATTATTTACACCCTTTTTAACCCATATTTCTACTGCATTCAAGCACCATTTCATTGCATTTAGGTTAGTTTACAGCAAAACATCACAAATATATAAAAGGCACAGATTCTACTAAAAATGGTTGTTTTTGGCAGGTTGCCGCCATCGTAGACAGAGAAGGCGGGCGCAGGGCAGATAAGCAGAAGAACTGAACTGGACAAGCAGACAAAGAGGACGATGCTGCCATGGTGCTACCGTGACAGCATGGTGACAGCAGTTTTGCAGAGAGAAAAAGCAAAGTGGACCTCGATAGATAGAGAAAATTCTGCTCGTCTGTCGTGTGAAAACCAAATATTTTTCCAAGCCCCGGATCAAAAGATATGTCAAGCCAAAGCTCAAGGAGAGAAAATCCCAAGAAACAAGGAGGACGGCTGGAAAGTAGATTCCTTGAAGATTAAGTCTTTATTAGAATCATACTTTTAATTAAAGTTGTAATCCTTGTTAACTTAGAATACTTGAGCCCAAAGCTTATATAAGGGCATGTATTTTAACCTAGGATGGAGAACTCATAACCCATAGCCGATTTCCCCATAACCGACAACCAAAAACCCTCCGCCGTTTACCCGCCGTCGATATGTTCTAAAACCCCCTAGGGCCACGGGTTGATTTGTAAAGTAGTTGCAAGGGTTGTTTTGTTTTAGGATTTTCCAAGTTCAATAAAATAAACTTCAAGTTCTCTTATTTTGGTTATTAATATCTTGCAAGAGCATCGGGAGAGCATTGTGAGGTTATCCATTTACTTAGCATCGGGAGAGTTAAGTATACGAAAGAAATAAGAGCGAGTTCTCTAGTTTATAGTTGAACTATCTTGTGCCTAGGGATAGGGCAAGGTTAAGTGGCTAAAGAAGAATTCATACACATCGGTGTTCATCCTTCGATTCACGCCGGGAGGTATCATCAAGACATGATCATCGACAGACTTGGACCTAGGGATAGGCCAAGGCAGATCTAGGATTCTTGCCAAACTTGAAGTACAGAGTTGGTGTGTTTGCTGCCGCGACAGCCAACGGACAGCCGCCGCGACAGGTGCTGTCGACGACGGGTGCGACGACAGAACTGGATTTCCTAAGCATTGCAATACCTGCACTACTGAGCAATTCAATACCAACCCATTCTCTCTATCTTGATATCTCAACTCTTTTATTTAAGTTTACTTTATTATTTCTCGTGACAACTTTCTCAATTATTTCCTTTACTTTCGTGCAGTAATTCAAGGTGAAGCTATTAGCCCAATCCCTGTGGAGACGATAGCCGATACTTCGTATTACTTTACTACTTGCATCGTGTACACTTGCACTACAATTGCGATAGACTCTTTTACACGCAACAAGTTTTTGGCGCCGTTGCCAGGGACGGGCAACACACTCTTACCCTAGCTTCTGCACTTTTCTTTTATTTTTATTTTTTTATTTTATTTATTTATTAACAAAAACTCAGGTGAAAATACAGGTTCAAGGGCATCAACATGCCAGGAAAAACCATTCGAGAGTTGATGTGGGAAAGTTCTTGCAATTACCGTAAAGATATGCTGCCACAGCAACAACAGGGGCAGCAAATGTCGATGCCGCAACAGCAAAAATTTTTATGGTACGATCAAAACCCACAAAATTTTTTATACCATAACAGTTTTGCTGCAGAACCCGACCTACCCTGGCAATGTCATCATCCTCAAGAGCAGTCAAAATCCTTAGAAGACACACTGCAAGCCTTCTTGGCACTCGCTCAAAAAGTGTCAGCTTCTACGAACGCAAGTATCGCCAAGATGGATGAACTCTTGAGCAGACCAGTCCTCATTCATGCCACAGATGAACCTGAAATCCTGAGGCGAGATGACGAGGATGCCCATGTGAAGGAATACCCAATATATGATAAGTCTGAGCAACAACTTGCCATGGCAATGATCAAGGAGCCGGAATGGAGCAACACCGCGACAACGCTGAGTGAAATTCAAGAGAATGTCACGGCAGCAACCACTTCTGAGGCAGAACCCCAGTCAAAGCGGAAACTGCCGCCTCGGCAGAAACTGCCGCCTCGGCAGAAACTGCCACCTCGGCAGCAACTGCCGCCTCGACAGCAACTGATGCTGAAGCAGCAACCACAGCAGAGGCAAATTCTCAACCCACTACCTCGGTTATGCCCGACCAAGATTGCACACATTCATCTCTGTCATGGCACTCGCACGACCACCTGGAAGAGCTACCCAATGACAATGCCTCGCCGATGGAATATGAGCAGGTAATAAACGAACCTTTTGAATTATATGAAAACTCACAAATTTCGTTGCAGGTATTTGAGGAACCAACACCGGTGGACATAGAATCATCAAAGTCTCTACTGATGGAGATCTACGAGTGGTCAACAGAATTTGATATAGAGAGTGATGGCACTTACCAATGTCCCATTGACCTGCTAAGTAACCTGATAAAGAACTATCAAAATAACTGCCTGCCGCAGCAGCAGGCACGACAGCAAGGGATACATTCAACCACAACAACATTCAACGAAAACAAGCTAAGTTTGTGGTCAAATTTTAAATTAATTTTTTCTAATCATATATTTATGCCCTCAGAAACATTACCAAGAAGGGAGGACTTCATGGACTACAAAGGGGAGAGAAAGAAAGGATCCCCCACCATGAGAATAATCACCAGATGGAGGGTACGGATGGACTTCAAGAAGTACCAGAAACGACGCCTCAAGCATTATAAGGGGACTGAAGCCCCAGGAATGCAGGAAGTGGTTACCTTAGAAGATGCCCCACCTGGCATCCCTAATTTAACCTAAATTTTATTTTTATTTTTATTATTTATTATTTATTAGGAAATAAGGTTTATTTTATTCGAATAATGCTTTTAGGAAATAAAGGAGCCAAGAAGAACAGGAGAAGTGAACTCAACCCACCACCCATCCATCAGCCCAACAAAGCCCAATATTGAAGCCTGTCATTACAGCTGCCATGACAGACGCGGAAAAGACAGGCTGTCACCACGCTGTCACGACAGACGCGTAACAGACGCGGAAACGTGTGTCAGATGCATCAGACATGCTAAAGCTCGACAGCCGCCCCGTTATTCGCGCCTGCCGTTATAGCTTCAACGGGCAGCAATTCCTTTTCTATAAAACCCCGTTTCACTTTCATTGTCACTCACTTCTGCTTTTCTTACTTGCTCTCCATCTTTAGTTTTCATTTGCTTTCATTTACTTTTCACAACCCTTGAACTAACATGTCTTCCAGAAAAAACCCGCCGCAATGATGCCTCTACTTCCTCGCCAGTAGCAACTCCCCTACAGTCCTTTGCAACCAGAGATCTGTGGGAAGAACAAGGCTTCATTTATACTCCAAAGGCAAAGAATCTGGGCCTCAAGCCTTTCATCACCTGCCGCCTCCATACCATCTGCCGCCTCCATACCATCATCTGCCCCGACGGCAGCCGGCAGCACCCATGCCGAAACATCTGCTCGAGGAACAAAGCGACCAGTGCCCTCGGATGACCTAGTTGCCTTTGTTGCTGGGTTCTCTTCCTCCTCCGTCTGGGCAGACAGTTACATTGAACCCTCTATTCAGAGGAACCTGTCGAAGGAATTTACACCGGTAAAGAGGCAGAAAAGAATGGCAGATAAGAAAACTCTGCCAAGGGCCAGCAGCAGTAGTGACAGCAGCGGCAACAGCTTTGATACTCAGGTTTTACAGCAACCACCCCAACCTGCCCCGCGAACCAGAACCCGCCGCCAGATCCGCCTCAGCAGCAGCAGTGAAAACAGTGATTAAAATTTAAGTTTCTTATCTTCTTATTGCTGCCTGCCATATATATTTTGTGATGTACTGCCTTCATATGTTTTCATTTTTATTTTGTCATTTGCATTGAGGGCAATGCAACCCTCGAGTTTGGGGGTGGCAACCCTCCATATTCATGGAGTACATCTTAGTTAAATTTTGTGTCCTTTACTTAGTACTTTTCTAAAAAAAAGAACGAAAATTAAAAATTTTGGCTGAAAATTGTGAACTGAACTTGCCTGTCGTGACAGCTCTGTCATGGCAGTAACTTTAGGATAGTTTAAGGAGAAGTTTAGAGCCTTTCTATAGTTCTGAAAACTTAAACACCATTGTGACTGTTATACTGCTTAGACTTCTTTTAGCCAAACTAGAATAGAAAACTTAGCACTTAGAGTAGAAAAGAGACTAGAATCTCAGGAAACCTGGCTCTAGGCAGATAACCAGAGAAAAACTTTTAGAGGTGCCTATCACCGGCTCTAGAGAGTTAACTAGAGGTGCCTGAAATACTGGCTCTAGTAGAAAAGAGAAGAAATTAGAAAAAAAGGAAATAACTAGAGGTGCCCGATTCTGGCTCTAGTAAGAAAAAGAAAGAAAACGGTCTCGTAAGAAAAACTCTAAACAAGCTAAAGTATAATATTCTAGTGAAACTAAGAGAGTCTTGGCATATAACTGTTCACAAGCATGCACACACTGCACGAGGACTATAGAGAGATTCCGGGCAGATCCTAAATTATCCGACAGGTTGCTGCCGTCACAGGGAATGAACGACGGGTAAGGGAAAGCTCAATGTTTGAAAGCCAAAGCAAAAATTTCTTTTTCTTTTAGTTCGTAGTTGCTTGAGGGCAAGCAAAAACTTGAGTTTGGGGGTGTGTTGAGTGTGTAAAAGTTCTATTATTTACACCCTTTTTAACCCATATTTCTGCTGCATTCAAGCACCATTTCATTGCATTTAGGTCAGTTTACAGCAAAACATCACAAATATATAAAAGGCACAGATTCTACTAAAAATGGCTGTTTTTGGCAGGTTGCCGCCGTCGTAGACGGAGAAGGCGGGCGCAGGGAAGATAAGCAGAAGAACTGAACTGGACAAGCAGACAAAGAGGACGATGCTGCCATGGTGCTGCCGTGACAGCATGGTGACAGCAGTTTTGCAGAGAGAAAAAGCAAAGTGGACCTCGATAGATAGAGAAAATTCTGCTCGTCTGTCGTGTGAAAACCAAATATTTTTCCAAGCCCCGGATCAAAAGATATGTCAAGCCAAAGCTCAAGGAGAGAAAATCCCAAGAAACAAGGAGGACGGCTGGAAAGTAGATTCCTTGAAGATTAAGTCTTTATTAGAATCATACTTTTAATTAAAGTTGTAATCCTTGTTAATTTAGAATACTTGAGCCCAAAGCTTATATAAGGGCATGTATTTTAACCTAGGATGGAGAACTCATAACCCATAGCTGATTTCTCCATAACCGACAACCAAAAACCCTCCGTCGTTTACCCGCCGTCGATATGTTCTAAAACCCCTAGGGCCACGGGTTGATTTGTAAAGTAGTTGCAAGGGTTTTTTTGTTTTAAGATTTTCCAAGTTCAATAAAATAAACTTCAAGTTCTCTTATTTTGGTTATTAATATCTTGCAAGAGCATCGGGAGAGCATTGTGAGGTTATCCATTTACTTAGCATCGGGAGAGTTAAGTATACGAAAGAAATAAGAGCGAGTTCTCTAGTTTATAGTTGAACTATCTTGTGCCTAGGGATAGGGCAAGGTTAAGTGGCTAAAGAAGAATTCATACACATCGGTGTTCATCCTTCGATTCACGCCGGGAGGTATCATCAAGACGTGATCATCGACAGACTTGGACCTAGGGATAGGCCAAGGCAGATCTGGGATTCTTGCCAAACTTGAAGTACGGAGTTGGTGTGTTTGCTGCCGCGACAGCCAACGGACAGCCGCCGCGACAGGTGCTGTCGGCGACGGGTGCGACGACAGAACTGGATTTCCTAAGCATTGCAATACCTGCACTACTGAGCAATTCAATACCAGCTCATTCTCTCTATCTTGATATCTCAACTCTTTTATTTAAGTTTACTTTATTATTTCTCGTGACAACTTTCTCAATTATTTCCTTTACTTTCGTGCAGTAATTCAAGGTGAAGCTATTAGCCCAATCCCTGTGGAGACGATATCTGATACTTCGTATTACTTTACTACTTGCGCCGTGTACACTTGCACTACAATTGCGATAGACTCTTTTACACGCAACAGCAATGGCAGTGTTGTTGAATATAAGCGGTGAGCTTTAGGTCTTCTTCGGAGATGAGCTTGATTTTAAGCCTATTTCGGTCATGCAGGTTTCTTTAAACTGAAATAATAGATATGGATAAGGGTTAGATTGCAGAAATTAATACACAAGTTGTTTCATGAACGGGGTGAATTTTCCTCATGTTTAAAATTGAAATTATTGCTTCTCTACATTAAATTTCTTTTTTCATACTTAATTATGGCTTACAAAGTGTTATCAAGTCATGGATTAATCTTTGTTGCCTGCTAGTTTAACATCTGTTTTTCTTATAAAAAAATCTTTTAACCTTAGCCATGACAAGGTGAAGATCTTAGAAATTTCCTCGTATAAATATCACGATTCACGAGGATATTTTAAGAGTATAATATTTGTAACACCCGGGTTTAGGGGTCGGGAGAAATAAATAAATAAAATAATATCCCGGATTTTGATTTGCAAAATAAAATTTAAAGTGTTGGACCAAATTTTTAATGTTTAAGCCCAATAGCCATTTTAATGGCATTTTTGAAAATAGTTGGACTTCCAAAATTTAAAACCCCCTTTTTAATTAAAAGAAAAGCTTGTCATCTTCATCTCTCTCAACTCTCCCATTTCCATGACAATGGAGGGTTTTCTCCATCTCCCCATTTCATCCCATTTCTTCTTCAATCTTGGGGCTTTTTGAAAGGTAAATATATTTTTGACTTGGCCTTATCTTCCTCTTCATGTTGGTACCAATATCTCTCATTATTGTTCATGATTTTGAAATTGAAAGTTTTAGGGTTTTGTTTAAAAATGAGAACTTTATGGGTTTTAACCTAAGCTATTGATTTATTATTGTTAGATAAGTTGTTTGCAACCCTTAAGGTCCAACATATGTGAATTTTAAAGTATTTTAACATGATTCCCGAAATTGGGTAAAAATGGGTTTTTTGAAGGGTTTTGGGTGAGTTTTGGGGGTTGTTTTAGGTGGAAATTGATAGCCCAATGGTAGTACTATGATTAAGGGTTGATTTGGGAATGTTTGTGGGTGCTATGGATGTTGGAAAGATGGTTTTTGGACATGGTTTAGGGGCCGTCCGAAATTGCTAAAAATGGGGTTTGGTCATGGCTTGCAACAATGTGAATTGTATTTGAATTGTGTTCCGGGTTGGTCTTTTGATGTTGGGCTGATTTGGAATTGTTTGAAATGTGTTTGAGGTTGTTTGGAAGCGGGAATTCGTGTTGGAAAAGCTTCGGGAAGAAATCCGGAATTTGAGGGAGGTTGCTTGCTTGGCTTGGAGCTTGGAAGCTTAGGTGAGTGGTTAAATATTTTCAAAATGGTTTTGAGTATTTGGTTCAAGTATGTGAACCTAGGATGGGCTTGGTAAACCCACCTAGAGTTGGGATTAGAGTGGTAGCCTAATCCCAAGCTTTGATTAGAGACTTTGGTTGCACTTTTTAATGGTTGTATATGCCTCGTATTAAATTGTGGTAGTGTTGATTATGTATATGTTGTATACATGTATGATGAGGCATGTTTGATGCATTGTTATATGCATGTTGATGATAGATATGATATGGTTATACACATGTGTAAAATATAATGTGATGTGGTTGTTAATTATGTACATGTGGTGTTGACGTGTGAAATGATTTTATGAGATGGTTTCATGATCCGAGGATCATGGTGAGTACATGCTAGGCATGGAAATGTGGTTTGTGCATGACGGTAAGTCATGGTAAGTACGTGCTAAGCACGGGAGTGTTATGAATTGATGTTATGAATGATTAATGAAATGTGTAGTATTGGCACTAGTATGCTTGGGTACAAATGATCGATCATTAGGATGTTAGTTTGTACACATGAGTCAAAAGTCGCGCGTGGCCTTGGTGGCGTTGAGTCACCAAGGAAGAGTACGGGTTCGCCCGGAAATTGTATTTATATTAGTCGGTGATGAGTGGAATCCCATCGACGGGCGTGAGGATGAGTGGAATCCCCTCCGCGTGAAATGAGGCGTGAGGATGAGTGGAATCCCCTCCGCGTGAACGGTGATGAGTGGAATCCCACCGTCAGGTAATGGTTGAGTTGTTGGATGTGAGTTCCAACGGTTATCCGCGTATTCGAGTCATAGCTAGGTGCCAATACAGATTGTAGTTTATGTTGCCCATATGTGGTTAATTGAGGGACAATGTGATTTGGGATGTGTTGCTAACATGGTTTAATATATGTGATTTCATACGTTGTGGATTTAAACATGTTGAGCATGACATGATATTGAATATATGCTCATGCATCATCTAATTATGGCTCGTGTGGATCGGAGGTAAGATCATGCATATTATCTTGGTTGTGGTTCGTGCTTGGACCCTGCATTGTCGAAGGTTTGTTTTATGAGCTTACCCTCACTAAGCTTTTATGCTTACACTCTCTTTTGTTCGACAATGCAGATAATTAGCTTGTGGGTGGCAAAGGCAAGGAAAGGACACCAAGTGTTGCTTACGATTAGCTCAAGTATGATAGTTAAATTTAAAGATTGTAATAGTAAAGCAATGGGATAGGTGTCGTGTTATGATGCTTTTGGAATATATGGTTGTTGTTGTTGTTGTTGTTGTTGTTGTTTAGGAGCATGTTAGACTCCTCATATGTGTTTGTTAATTTGGCTTTTAGGATGTATGCCTTGCTTGAAATCATGTTAGTATTTTGCTATCTAGAATTGCCTAAGTGTTGGATATGTTAAGCTTAATATCTATAATGACATGTGTGGATGTGTGGCTTGTGATGTTGTGCTTTGATGTTTAGTCTTGATATGATGTTGCTCAAGCATGCTTGAATGTTGGGTTGCCTTAAGTTTCATTGCTAGTGAGTTGTTATAGGTTGTGGAGGTGTTTTGGGGCACCCTTGTGCCTTAAAACAGCCCAAACGAGTCTGCAGACAGGGGGTGTTTCGAAACGGGCCACCCTGTTTCGATACGGCCCCTTTGCATTTGTCCAGCCGTTTCGGAACGGATAGGGGATGTTTCGGTACGTTTTTGCTATTGGAATTTTGAGAAATTGGCGAGATGAAGCCGTTCCGAAACGGGCCTTTGAAGTTTCGAAACGGTCAAATCTCGTTGACCACGAGATATTGACCGTCAAGGTTGTTCCGATACGGGTCTCCCCTGTTTCGGAACGGTCACCTTGTGGTTGACCCTAGCCCGTTGACTAGGTCAAGGCGTTTTGGAACACCCTATAGGCGTTTCGAAACGGCCTGCTGTAATGAAGTAAAATGGACTGTTTATGTTTTGTTTGGTCGGTGAATGTTTCGTTGTTTATATCTTCCGCTGTTGTGCTTCACATAGGAATTAAATATGCATCTAGATAAGACTAAAGTTAAAAGAAATTTTCTGGGTCGTTAACCGAGGGGAAGCCTTAACGGGTTTCGCTTCGGTTTTCCCCGTGTGGCCCACTCGGACCGGTCATCCGACCAGACCGGGACGAGGGGGTTACATTTGTTGGTATCAGAGCCTAAGGTTACCGAGACCTTGGGCAGGTAAGTGAGGTAAGTTTAAGTTTTGAATTGATATGCACGGTGTTTGCTTGCTTTGCAAGTATGATTGCTTGTATGACAAGTATGTTGATTGCTTGTTTAAAAGAATGTTGTTTGTTATCCGTGAATACTGTGATGTATGATTGTTTGATGAGAGTATATGCCGTGTGATAGTACGCATATGTTTGCTTGTTTAGCAAGTAAGCCTTGTTATATGCTTGGTTGAGCATGTATGTGTGATGATTTGTTTGAAACATGTTTAGTAGAGTCTCATTGCTACTATTACATTGGAAAAAAATGATTTTAAGTGAGGGAAATCATACTTGAGCCACTTGGACCTTTCCTTTGCTAACCCAATTTGTATGAAAATTTACTGTTGATGTTGTTGTTGAATTAATTGCTTTTCGGTAAGTAGAAGTTGTAGTTTTAAAAAAAAAGGTGGACGATGTCGAGGGAGTCCATCATCTCAGTTAGGGAGGTATAGTTGTACCGGAATTGAGGTACAATTTGTTCGTTTGAGACAGTGTGTATGTGGGTTGATTCCTGTGGATGAGGGACGGTGTGATCAACACTGGCATTAGTTGGTGAAAAGAAGTGAAGACCTATGAGTGGGAGTCAGGTGGTATCTATGTTATAGTGGATAAGCCCTTGGTACAGTTTTGAGTTTGTCTCTTCTGATTGGTTCTGAGTTCGTACTTCCGTATGTTGTTAACAAGCATGCAAGTTTGAATGTGCCCGATGAGGTGTTAGAGGTAGGTATGAGCACCTTAGTTCTATTAGCGAGATCAGGGTAAGGGTCTCGTGTGAGTAAGCTGAAGTTCAGAAATGCTAGTTGGTGATCGTTAGGATTCAGCCTATGGTCTTCATACAAGACAGTCAGTTAGTACCCGTGAGTGAAAATCGATTTGTGTGATGGGACCAGTGTACGTCTGAGTTGTCTTCTACCAAGAGGGAGAGATGAAGTCGCTTCCGATATAGTTGAGCCGAGAAAGAAGTCTTGAGCTTTAACTTCAGATTGTTTGGTATTGGGATGTTTGAGCCGTCGGGACTGATGTTATAGAACTAGTTCCAGCATGATAGTTTGTGTGTAATCAGAATTGAGTTCTGAGGTTTCGCAATGCTCTAAGAACAGTTTAGAAGAGTCAGATTTGTTGAAGAACCAGTTTGAAGACAAGAGGACCGAAGACTATCAGATGTGTACATGTGAAGTTACAATTTCCGCGGATGCCTCCTTTTGTGTGAGCATGTAAGAAATTAGATATCTTTGTTGAGACCTTAGATGTAGGGACACATGTGACTAGCCTTTTGGGAGATAGTAGTGATCAGAAAGATGTACAAAAGATGTTTGTTGGTGGTTCAGAGTTACTAGTTTCTAGTAGATGTGAAGTGATTGTCTTCCTACAGTTTCGGTGTGCCTTTTTCCAAGGCTCGGCTTGAAGAGCAAATAGTTAGTGTATACGTTGAGACAAAGAAAGAGTTGACTTGAAGTTACGAGATTTATGTGTGACTGAAGTGGTAGGTGAGGAGGTGAACTTCTTGTTGAATGTTGATCCAGATTTAGAGGTCAAAGATTGATTGAGTTTAGTTGACAGGCTTGCTTAGTAATTGTGATGAATTTGATTTTGAATGAAGACTAGACCGCATAATGTTAGGATAGTTTGTGTTTTCTTTTCCTAGAAGTGTTTGGAAGAATTGTCGGCTTATCTCTTGTCTAGAGAGGAAGAGTTTGATATTGAGACCGTCTTCGAGTTTACTCCTGTTTTGATTGCTCTGTACCTTATGATTTCCGGAAGAATTGAGAATGTTGAATAATCAACTTCGAAATTTGTTAAACCTTAGACTCATTAGGCCTAGTGCATCATCTCAGAGTTCTACAGTGTAATTTGTGAAGAGAGAAGAGTGACAGTACGAGGATGTGTTTAGATTTCAGATAGTTGAAACAAGTGACAGTGAATGATTAACATCCGTTTGTGAGTGTCAGTGATTAGTTGGTCAGTAGTGTGAGCTTCAATCTTTCGAAGATTAATTTGAGATTCGTTTACTACCAGTTGAAAGCGAGAAAATTTGAAGTACTGAAGACAACTTTTGAGGCAAGATGTGACCGTTTTGGGTTCCGAGTTATGTTGTTTTGTTGGACTAGTGAGTTGGTTACTTTTATAGAAATGTTGAACAGAATATTTTCCTAAACTTCCTGATCAGTTTGTAGTAGTCCTCATAGATGATACATGAGTATATTCAAGTACCGAAGAAGACCATGACAAGCTTTAGAGTTAGTATTGTAGATTCTATTAGAGAATCAGTTGTATGCCAAGTGAGCCAACGTGAACTCCGAGTTAACGAAGATGTCCCCCTAGGACATGTAGATCAGCTAAGTGTGCTAGAGTAAATCCTTAGTAGGCAAAAGAAGATATGAGTTGGAAGAAATTGAAGACTGTGACAGATATCTATAGTTCTTAGGTCTAGCCTTGTTACTCTCAGAGAATTATAAATAGTGTTTGAAGATAGTTGCTCCATTGATAGATTGCTACAGAAGAATGTTCAGTTGTGTGGTTAGATGCGAGACAATGAGCCCTTGAGAAACTGAAGGAGACTTTGAAGAGAGTTTCGACCTTGAATCAACTTATGTCAGAGAAAGAGTCGTGAACCACAGTGATGCATTACATGTAGAGTTAGGTTGTGTGCTTATGCAAGACAGAAGATTGTGGCTTGTTCATCAAGATAGTTGGAAGACCGTGAGAAGAGTTATTCGATATGAGACATAGAGTTAATTACAGTTGTATTTGCTTCGAAGACTTAGAGACAAAGCTTGTATAGTAAGAAATGCACAATGTGTACGTACATATTATCAGAACTTGAATTGTTAGACAACTTAGGAAGGGTTGAAACTCGAACAGCATAAGTGTTAGAAATGCTTGAAGACTGTAATATCAAGAGTGAGTACCGTCCGAAGATAGTCAGTGTAGTAACCGATGTTTCGAGTTGAAATTGTTGTTAGATTAGTAGTTGAGTTGCAAGTTGTATTTTTCGAATTCAGTTGCCGAATGACAGTGTTCTTGTGGTCGTGTTTTATGTTGAACCTACAGTGAGTCAGAATGCTTGAAGAGAAATAGTTGCAAGATAGATTCTTGGCACCTCACGTGCGAGGCATAGTAACGGGAAGACCTTCAGAATACAGTTTCAGAGATGATAGAGTTTTGCATTTCAGAGACAGAACAGTTGTACCGATTGACCTAGTGTTTTGAGATGTATTGTTTTGGCCGAAGCGCACGGTAGTTCATTTGTATTGCATCTGAATTGTATGAAGACGTATCGTGGGTTGAAGACGAGCACTTCTGGATTGAGTTGATGAGTAATGTGGTTCAGTATGAGAGTAAGTATGTAAATTGCCAGCGTGTCAAGACCGAGCTTCAGTTTTCTTCTAGTTTGTTACATCCGTGGAAGATTCGCAGTAAAAGTGAGTAATAAAGATCCGAGGTTTCAACTAGAATAATTTTGAAGACGTCTGCATAGTGTTTGGTTAATTGATGAAGACAGAGGTTCAGTCAGAGAAAGTTGTGAGTCAAGTGTTCAAGCAGTATTGTATGAGTTTGTGAATCGGGCTAGTTCTGTTGTTATCTGTTGCGGTTACCACTAGAGTTAGAAAGGGGTTTGAGATGTGTTCTGTGTATCTATGATTCAGAAATGTGAGTCAGATCTGTTTCGTGCTATGTTTGTTGAAGAGATTGAGTTGAGTTTGAAATTGACATGCCTTGAGAGAACCGTTGGGATCTTAGCGTCAGATATCTATTGTTGCGTAGTAAGTCTTCAAGTTGGTTAGTAGGTGGCGGTGAGAAGGAAGTGTGGAGGAGCATGTTTCTGTGACTCTTCATGTCCTATAAATTTCGGGGACGAAATTTCCTTAAGTGGGGGAGAGTTGTAACACCCGGGTTTAGGGGTCGGGAGAAATAAATAAATAAAATAATATCCCGGATTTTGATTTGCAAAATAAAATTTAAAGTGTTGGACCAAATTTTTAATGTTTAAGCCCAATAGCCATTTTAATGGCATTTTTGAAAATAGTTGGACTTCCAAAATTTAAAACCCCCTTTTTAATTAAAAGAAAAGCTTGTCATCTTCATCTCTCTCAACTCTCCCATTTCCATGACAATGGAGGGTTTTCTCCATCTCCCCATTTCATCCCATTTCTTCTTCAATCTTGGGGCTTTTTGAAAGGTAAATATATTTTTGACTTGGCCTTATCTTCCTCTTCATGTTGGTACCAATATCTCTCATTATTGTTCATGATTTTGAAATTGAAAGTTTTAGGGTTTTGTTTAAAAATGAGAACTTTATGGGTTTTAACCTAAGCTATTGATTTATTATTGTTAGATAAGTTGTTTGCAACCCTTAAGGTCCAACATATGTGAATTTTAAAGTATTTTAACATGATTCCCGAAATTGGGTAAAAATGGGTTTTTTGAAGGGTTTTGGGTGAGTTTTGGGGGTTGTTTTAGGTGGAAATTGATAGCCCAATGGTAGTACTATGATTAAGGGTTGATTTGGGAATGTTTGTGGGTGCTATGGATGTTGGAAAGATGGTTTTTGGACATGGTTTAGGGGCTGTCCGAAATTGCTAAAAATGGGGTTTGGTCATGGCTTGCAACAATGTGAATTGTATTTGAATTGTGTTCCGGGTTGGTCTTTTGATGTTGGGCTGATTTGGAATTGTTTGAAATGTGTTTGAGGTTGTTTGGAAGCGGGAGTTCGTGTTGGAAAAGCTTCGGGAAGAAATCCGGAATTTGAGGGAGGTTGCTTGCTTGGCTTGGAGCTTGGAAGCTTAGGTGAGTGGTTAAATATTTTCAAAATGGTTTTGAGTATTTGGTTCAAGCATGTGAACCTAGGATGGGCTTGGTAAACCCACCTAGAGTTGGGATTAGAGTGGTAGCCTAATCCCAAGCTTTGATTAGAGACTTTGGTTGCACTTTTTAATGGTTGTATATGCCTCGTATTAAATTGTGGTAGTGTTGATTATGTATATGTTGTATACATGTATGATGAGGCATGTTTGATGCATTGTTATATGCATGTTGATGATAGATATGATATGGTTATACACATGTGTAAAATATAATGTGATGTGGTTGTTAATTATGTACATGTGGTGTTGACGTGTGAAATGATTTTATGAGGTGGTTTCATGATCCGAGGATCATGGTGAGTACATGTTAGGCATGGAAATGTGGTTTGTGCATGACGGTAAGTCATGGTAAGTACGTGCTAAGCACGGGAGTGTTATGAATTGATGTTATGAATGATTAATGAAATGTGTAGTATTGGCACTAGTATGCTTGGGTACAAATGATCGATCATTAGGATGTTAGTGTGTACACATGAGTCAAAAGTCGCGCGTGGCCTTGGTGGCGTTGAGTCACCAAGGAGGAGTACGGGTTCGCCCGGAAATTGTATTTATATTAGTCGGTGATGAGTGGAATCCCATCGACGGGCGTGAGGATGAGTGGAATCCCCTCCGCGTGAAATGAGGCGTGAGGATGAGTGGAATCCCCTCCGCGTGAACGGTGATGAGTGGAATCCCACCGTCAGGTAATGGTTGAGTTGTTGGATGTGAGTTCCAACGGTTATCCGCGTATTCGAGTCATAGCTAGGTGCCAATACAGATTGTAGTTTATGTTGCCCATATGTGGTTAATTGAGGGACAATGTGATTTGGGATGTGTTGCTAACATGGTTTAATATATGTGATTTCATACGTTGTGGATTTAAACATGTTGAGCATGACATGATATTGAATATATGCTCATGCATCATCTAATTATGGCTCGTGTGGATCGGAGGTAAGATCATGCATATTATCTTGGTTGTGGTTCGTGCTTGGACCCTGCATTGTCGAAGGTTTGTTTTATGAGCTTACCCTCACTAAGCTTTTATGCTTACGCTCTCTTTTGTTCGACAATGCAGATAATTAGCTTGTGGGTGGCAAAGGCAAGGAAAGGACACCAAGTGTTGCTTACGATTAGCTCAAGTATGATAGTTAAATTTAAAGATTGTAATAGTAAAGCAATGGGATAGGTGTCGTGTTATGATGCTTTTGGAATATATGGTTGTTGTTGTTGTTGTTGTTATTTAGGAGCATGTTAGACTCCTCATATGTGTTTGTTAATTTGGCTTTTAGGATGTATGCCTTGCTTGAAATCATGTTAGTATTTTGCTATCTAGAATTGCCTAAGTGTTGGATATGTTAAGCTTAATATCTATAATGACATGTGTGGATGTGTGGCTTGTGATGTTGTGCTTTGATGTTTAGTCTTGATATGATGTTGCTCAAGCATGCTTGAATGTTGGGTTGCCTTAAGTTTCATTGCTAGTGAGTTGTTATAGGTTGTGGAGGTGTTTTGGGGCACCCTTGTGCCTTAAAACAGCCCAACGAGTCTACAGACAGTGGGTGTTTCGAAACGGGCCACCCTGTTTCGATACGGCCCCTTTGCATTTGGCCAGCCGTTTCGGAACAGATAGGGGATGTTTCGGTACGTTTTTGCTACTGGAATTTTGAGAAATTGGCGAGATGAAGCCGTTCCGAAACGGGCCTTTGAAGTTTCGAAACGGTCAAATCTCGTTGACCACGAGATATTGACCGTCAAGGTCGTTCCGATACGGGTCTCCCCTGTTTCGGAACGGTCACCTTGTGGTTGACCCTGGCCCGTTGACTAGGTCAAGGCGTTTCGGAACACCCTATAGGCGTTTCGAAACGGCTTGCTGTAATGAAGTAAAATGGACTGTTTATGTTTTGTTTGGTCGGTGAATGTTTCGTTGTTTATATCTTCCGCTGTTGTGCTTCACATAGGAATTAAATATGCATCTAGATAAGACTAAAGTTAAAAGAAATTTTATGGGTCGTTAACCGAGGAGAAGCCTTAACGGGTTTCGCTTCGGTTTTCCCCGTGTGTCCCACTCGGACCGGTCATCCGACCAGACCGGGACGAGGGGGTTACAATATTCTTGGCAATATTGGCCAAATAGGCCAAAAAATTAATTAGGGAAATGAGGCTGTTTGAACATTATTTAGGAGAATAGGCCAATATCTACAGTGGAACGCCATCTGTAGAAGGCGTGGTTGGACCTCGCCATGTGCAAATGGCGAGGTCTCTCATGGCTGGTGTCTGGCTCGGTTTGGCAGGGTGGCAGCGTGGAATGCATGAGCCATGCAGAGGTGGGACCTCGCCATTTCTACATGGCGAGGTGCTGTAGCTTTCATTATAGGGTGCAGAGCCATGCATGCTGGAAGGAATCACGTGAATTTTTTTTTTCATTTTTTGATTTTTTTCATTATTTTGTGTGTGTATATATAAGATAGATAGGGGTAAGATTGGTGTGAGTGAGTTGGTGATATTTGTGAAGAGAAGAAGAGAAAAAAATTGGTGAAGAGTTTTCTGTATATCTTTTTAAAGATATATTCGAAGAGGGTGAGGATCGTTGGAGTGTATTATTCTGATATTTTCTAGGTTTCTCACTAAGTAAGTGGTTTTTTAAATTTTGAGTTTAAATTAATCTGTTTTTTTTAATTATTAGTGTTTGTATATTATTTTGTGTGATTGATGATCTAATGATAATTATTTTTTATTATTGATGAAGATGTCTTGGTTCTGATTGTTGGTTCGAAAAAAAAGAAGCTAGATTTTCGATTTTTTAATCTGGTAAGTGCATGTATTTTTAAATATTGTTTTTTTTAAAGTTAGTTTTTTACTTTGTGTATTAGTCACACATTTTAGGTTTAAGAGATATGACGTGGTTATTTCTTGCAACCAAGTTAGAGGAAACACGCAATCAGGGTCGTATTGTATTTCATTGAACAAGTATATATATTTTGAGTGTAACTATTTTAAGTATATATGTAGTGTAACTATTTGTACATGTGTATATTTAAATATATTGAATCTATACTAGAATAATAATATGAGTTAAATCGAAATATATTTGAGTATAAAATGTAATAAAACATTTCGGGATCCTTACATGTGTATATTTTCACATAATAAAACTTGATTATTTAGTTTTTACAAATAAATTTTTTTATATAAAAATGTTTAAAGAAAACAAATTATTTTTAATAAATTTAATTAATTTATACATCAAAAAAATTATTTAAAGAAAATAAATTATATATAATTCAAATATTTAATTATAAAGTAAATATGTTTACACATAATATTATTGTTCACCTAAAAATATTGTTTATAAAAATTTTAAAAAAAATTAAAATTATCAACTATGGAAAATTAAAAATTTATTTTAATAAGAAATAATCATTCTTTATTATAATTTTGAGAAGAAAATTAATTATTAAAATATGTAAATTATAAATAAAAAAATTAATAATATTTTAAACAAACTTATTATAAAATTATAATATTCAATAACGCAATAATAATATATGAATTTTGTATTATTATTTTAATAAGAAATAATATTCGCATAGATCAAAAATGTTGAAGTTAATACAATTTTTTGGTTGTATATATTCGAAATTGATGTATATATTCAAATGGTAATTGTTTTTTAGCTGTAGAAATAGAAAATGGCATCTGAAGGAGTTTTGTTGTACCGTGATCATGAGCACATTTCGTCTCATATTAACGAAGAGCAAATAAGTAAATGTTTTGTAATTTAAAATTTCATATTTACTATGTAATTATTATAATTCAGAATTATAATGAATTAATTATAGGGTGTAGAGCATATGATACGCCGTCGAGGAATGAAGATAAAGGAACATGATGAGAGTTTAGTGTATTACCTACATCGAGCTGGTTTTTATAATGCCACCTTTCTACTTGGGTTTAAGATAGTCCCCGGGTTGATTACTGCATTGATTGAACGGTGGAGACTAGAGACCCACACATTTCATTTTTCATTTGGCGAATGCATAATAACCTTGGAGGATGTTGTGGTACAGCTTGGTATTCCAACAAATTAGAAACCATTGGTTGGAGAAAATAAGTACAATGCATATGACCTTTGCATGCAGTACCTGGGCAAAACTCCTCCTGAGACATGTGTGGACGGGCTACGCCTCATAATATCATGGTTGCAGCAGGAATTTAGTGTGACCAATGAATATGGTCATCGAGAACTTGAGTGTGCAGCTCGAGCTTATATACTGCAACTTATTGGTGGTGTGTTGATGCCAAATACATCTGGTAATATGGTTCACACACAATATCTGCCGTTCTTGGCTAATTTGGACACAGCTGCTACATATAGATGGGGGTCCGCAGTATTGGCATTTTTGTACCATGAAATGTGCAAGGTTACAATTATGCATGGTGAAAAGGCAAATTCAGATATGGGTGGATGTCAAGTCTTATTGCTGTCCTTGGCGTGGTACAGGCTGCCTTATCTAACGCCCATTTTTCTATACCGGTACATATGAAGTTTCCGCTTGCTAGAAGGTAATAATGTGATTGCAGTTGTATATAAATATTTATTGATATAATATTTATATCCAATGACTTCGAAATATAATTTTAATATATCTTTGCAGATAGAGGCATAAGTTGAAGAATGCGGGGGTGGTTCACAACACTATCAGATAGACAAGATTAAAGATCCAAACAATAGGAAAAAATTTAGTAACATAATCAATTTATTTTAATTTATTATTTGTTCTTATTTAATATAATTTAATTTATTATTTGTTCTTATTTTGTATTTTGTATTTTTTTGTTTTTGAAAAAAAAATTGTATATTTGATTGTGAGTGAATTCATATTAATAAATTAATAATTATGTTTTACAGTTTATTTGGCAGCCGTACGCGAATGACGACGTCAGGACTTGCCTACCACGTACTGTGCTTGAATGTGCATCATTCTGGGGTGCGATTGTGCCTTTGATCCATTTTTCTATTGTTGAGTTCCATTGTGCTGACAGAGTGTTGAGGCAGTTTAACTTCCATCAACCCATTCCAAGAGCTCCACATGAACAAATTCACATCGTTCGTAGAGGTAGATTCAATGAGAATTGGATTGTGAAGCAAGCCGATTTCATTGAATTGTGGGAGGAAAGATGGACGCGGTGGGCTGAAGTTTTGAGTCCAATTCAAGCCAGCGATTTTGAATTTAATACAGAATACTATTCATGGTTTTTGGTAAATGAAAAATCGTTCATAGCATCTGTCGAAGATGCAAATAAATGGCTTGAAGATCCACGGTGCTCAAGACACGTTCACCTCTCAACGAGTTTGGTCAGAGCTCTCAGCAATCAACAGACGAACTAAACTTGGAAAGATTTTCGGGAGCAACCAACCGAGGTTAGCCTTATTCGTGGTCGCGATCTGACTCCCCCCGATACATGTAAGCAGTAATCTTTGGGAGCAACCACCATTTGGTAATGTCTCGGAACAAACACCATTTCAACAAAGTCATCAAACATTTAGATTTGGTCATGTTCCGCAACAATCACCTTTTAATTTTGCAACCGATGGTAGCTCATCTTCTCAGCCGGCATACAATGACGATGAAGGATACGTACCACAATTTCAGTATCCTCAATCATCTGTATATGGGGAAGGTTTTGGTGTTGATAGTATGACATCTATGTTGTCAACAACTACCATTAGCAGCCCATCATTTCATCTTGAAGAAATGTTTGCTACACCACCTACTATGCAAATAATGGATGAGCAATTTTTCGATTACGATGAGCTGGCTCCTAATCCAAGAGCTCGTAGACATGTTCAACCCGCTCCGCGGTACTCACAAACAGGCCCTCTCCACCGGCAAGAATTACCCGCTAGGAGGAGGCAGAAATAGGTTTTTTTTATTTATTTGTAATTTATGTTTCCATGGTTGAACATTTTGATATTTATGTTATATGCATTTTTGATATTTTTTTAATCTTCGTATTCAATTTCTAAATTTCAATTCCAATTCCACATCAAGACTTTAAATTATAGTAAATAATATTATAGAAAAAATAAAAAAATACAAAATAAGAACAAATAATAAATTAAATTATATTAAATAAGAACAAATAACAAATTAAATTACATTACCTTAAATTATATTAAATAAGAACAAATAATAAATTATATTAAATAAGGAAAAATATATTACTTAAAATAAATCAAGACTTTAAATTATAGTAAATAATATTATAGGAAAAAAAATCTAAAATAAGAACAAATAATAAATTAAATTATATTAAATAAGAACAAATAATAAATTAAATTATATTACCTTAAATTATATTAAATAAGAACAAATATTAAATTATATTAAATAAGGAAAATTTATTACTTAAAATAAATTAAGTACATACATTAAACAGAGCATTTATGTTGACAGTCTGGCACGATAGTTGGAAAATTTTGATTTGTTCGGACACTTGTTTCTTGAATGACCCGGTTCACTACAAAGAGTACAATGTTTAACTTGAAATCCTCCCTCTCTATCATCTGGATCATCCATACTCGTATTAATACGAGTAGACTTCGGTCGACCCTTCAGCTTTCTACGAAGCTCTGGATTTGGTAACCATTCTTCGTATATTGGCTCTACCGGCCAATAATCTTGGTTCGGGATCGTGTTGAACTGAATTCTATATATATTTGCAATATTCTCCAATTTATAACAGTCATCCGCAAAACCGTAAGGGTCGAGTCGAAAATGCAAACATGCGGCGTGTGCGTGAGAGTAAGGGTATCTAAATGCTTGGAATGCACCGCAATCACACCATCTCTGATGAAGTTTGACAGTGAACATTTTTTGCTCACCTCAGACTTTAGCTTCCACAGAAAATTTCCATCCATGTGAGTCGAATGATCTTACTCGCATAGCGAAAGCTTTGGCTTGAAGTTCGATCATTTTATCCTGCAGGGTTTTAGACCAATATTGTTCGTTGTTTATTCAGGAATTGGCTTCCTGCCCTTTGTCGGACCACACTTTGCCCAATCTAAAGTAAGTCTCCCACACAATACTTGCAATTGGGAGATGGCGTGTTCCTTTAAGAACCGAGTTTATAGCCTCTGCAAGGTTAGTTGTCATGTGACCATAACGCCGACCTTCGTCATAGGCATTTGACCATCTTTCTGTGGGGATGTCATTTACAGATTTTATTATATTTGCACCGTGTCGCCTCAACCTTCTGATCCTTTCATGGAATTTTGGTTGAACTAGTTCATACCCTATTTATAAAAAAATAAGTTAAATAAAACAACAAGATGAACTCAAAAATATTTAAAATTTTTATAAACAACAAATAACAACTTACCCGCGCCTAAAATCTCTTTCCGGACCTGATTGTTTCTGAACTGCGTCTTCGCATTCGCTGCAATATGTCGTATACAATATGATAGATATGCATGTGGAGGTTTCCATAAACTCACACGTCTGTCAATTACTGATAAGAGTGCAGTTCCTCTATCAGAAATCATGCAAATCCCATCTTCTTTTACAACATGATTGCGTAGGTGCTTCAAAAAGAATTCTCATCCATCTGCGTCTTCCTTTTCAACTATGGCAAAGGCAATTGGGAATATATTACTATTTCCATCTTGTGCAGCGGTCACGAGTAATATATGACCGTACTTCTCATACAGTCATGTACCATCCACTTGAATCATGCGTTTGCAGAATGGAAACCCTTGAATGCATGCATTGAACGCCCAAAATAACTTACTAAATACTCTTTTACTAGGAATTAATTCGCCTTGTAAGTTGAACGCCGGAAAAGTCTCGTACTCTACAACGGTCCCCGGGATGAAATGTTGCATTGCTCGTAAAAGAGCTGGTAGCTCATTATAGGATTTATCTCAATCACCATAGAGTTGCGCCATCGCCTTCTGCTTTGCCATCCACACCTTGTAGTAAGACGAAGTATAACCAAGATGGGTCCGGATAGATGCTACTAACACTGCAATTGAAATTCTTGGTTCATGTTCAACCAAAGCTCTGGTGTAAGCACATATTAGATCAGAGTTTAAATTAATATGGTCTTGTGATAAAGCCATATTCGTACAGGTGTGCTGCTCAATAAACTGTGACACCTCTCACATTTTAGTCCTCTTCCTATAAGAAATTCTTACCCACCACGAACAGTTGCTCTTTCAATGAAAACACCTTACACAATAGGTACTTATGTTGGACTCAACAACAGAAAATGATGTATGGCGTTTGATACAGTGCTCCTGAACTGCAAGCTTCGCGGCTTCTTTTGTTTCAAATTCAGCCTTTAGTTTCAATTCTCCAAAGTTCGAAGATGATGAAGAACCAAATACGCGAGCTTGATATTTCTGATCTTGCATTTTAGTATAGTTAACTTCATACATGCGGGCTGCTGGAGCTTCATAGGCTGGATATATAGGTTTCGATTGTTGGGGCTCCGGTGCAGCATTACCCCAAACAGCTGGCTGTTCATTTCTCAACCCGAGCCTAGCAACAGCCGTGGCCCAAACATCTTCTTCAACATCAATACCATTGCCTTGAGACGCATCTGTCATAACATCGTCAATATCATCGGCATCGAGTAACTGATCGTCATCTTCTTCACTCATAGGAACAATATTTTCTTCATCATCACTGAAATCTTCAAGCGATTTGCCCCAACGACCAATTGTGGGTTTGGTGTCACAATATGTTGATGAACTCATCTTCTGTAAATATTAAAAAAACATAAGCAAAACATTAAAATTTTGGGTTTTCTTATTAAAATTTAAAAATACTATTACCATCCGAATATATCTTCAATCATACAAAAAATATACAAACCCTCTAGAATTAAAAAAAAAACATATTAAAGGCAAAAATCACTTAATTTTCACCGGCCTTTACGAACTCTTCAATCACCATCTTCGAATATTTCTTCAAAAACTCACAAACTCTTCCCTCTTTGCCGAAAAACTCTCTTATTTTTTTCTCAACCATTACACACTCATCTTCCCTAAACCCTATATATATACACATAAAATACTATTAAAAATTACTCCCCTTTAATAAACCTAGCTTGTACCTAAAATCCTATTTACCCTTTAATAGCATCACATGCCTAAACCCAATTTACCCTATATATATGCACTCATCTAAAGCCTGACGTGCCTGCATGGCACATGCAGGTGAACAGCACCACGCCATTTGCATGGCATGCATGAGCATCGCAACGCAGAGTTGTCCAAGCCGAGAAGGCTACCTCCAACAGGACCACGCCAGGAGGAGGTGGCGAGGTCCACACAACGCCGGGTGCAGGTGGCGAGGTCCACCTGCCACTGTAGAAATTGGCCTAGTTACCCAATATTCAGCCAACTCACTCTCATTCCCTAAATAATAAACGAACCCACCCCATTTTTCCAATTATGCCAATATTCTTCTATTAATAAGTAAAAAAGGTTTAGATAGTCTATACATTAAATCAAGATATATAAATTCAAATTCATAATTCAATTTTTAATATAAAATTTAATATGATGCTTATACTACTGTAAGTGTCTCTCATCTCCCTTAAATCGAAGGATATTGATTGTTTAAACATATTCGATACTATATCAACTAAACTAAACTATATGAATATTATAATTTGAAATATGTCAAAAATTAAATTAATATATCTTCAAGATATATTTAATCAAATCTTTTTAATAGCAAGACTAAAAAAGTTTTAGTGTCGTAGGTTTTATATTTGAAGCGTATAAATTCTATGTATCATTAGTAAATTAAAAGATAACACATTATCATAATTTTTAAAACAAATTTTTAAATTTACTTTTAATGATGTGTCACAATTTTAAATTTTAATCACCACTGTGTATAAAAATATACACCAACAATAACAATATACCAAATATAATCAAAGGATATTGAATGTTATACTCGATCCCGCCATCTTCTGTTTATTGCATCAGCAACATGCCAACCGAACTAAACTCAATTGACTTTTAAAAAATGTTTTTAAAGTTTAAACTTAACTTATAATTAACAATTAATAATATAATTTTAGTCATTTTAAAATGCTCAACTAAGCATTTTAAAGCCTGAACAAAAGAACTAGTTCCACAACAATAATTAATTAAATCTCACCTATTTTTTTTATTATCTAGGAATCATTGTTGGTTGTAACTTAATAGGAAAGAACTAATTCTTATATCTTATAGCTTAAGTGGTGTAGTGTAGGCAGACAAATATATTTAACAATAAGCAAAGTTGTGTCTAAATATTGCATTTTTACAATTATCAATGCATGCTTATTAGCAAGTATAGCTCAAATGAACTTACTCTGTTGCACTTGGCAATTACACAAAGCCATGCTGGCTAGGAAAGGGACATCGGCGTTTTAAGACCTTCTGTCCCATGTTGGCATTCAAGTAACCACCACAGAAGCGTATTTGCAATCTGAATTTAATCATGAAAGCATACTGGCATCTGAAGCCTGATCAGGTCAATTATTCAAAAGGAAGAAAGCCCTGAAATGTGCCGGAACTTCTCGTAAGAGACCCAGAAAACAAATTGCCATGGACCAAGCCTTGCCCAGGTAGGAAAGAAACCTTTCCACAATGCTGTTACTCCCTCGATTCTCACCGTCTTCACCAAACAATCATACGAGCTCTTGTACATGAGATTCCCTTCCTTCCCGACTGCTTGATTCATCATTCGTGTCTTCACAACATCAGCCGGACAACTCAAGGTTGTAGCAGAGAGGCCCGACATGATAGACGCCAATGTATGCGTGTAGATGTTATCATCAGATATCTGATTATTGATGACAAAACGTTTTGCATGATCATAACAAGCTAGTTCCCCCATATTCACTAAAAACGCCCTCTGAATATTCGGCAAAACCCCTTTCCAAAGACCTCCAATACCTTCTGTGGATACAATCTTTTTAAAAGCATCAAACGGTCCTTTGTACCTAGGTTGAAGACCCTTGCTTATAAGACGGCCATCCGCTTGCATCCTCACCTTAACCAGATCAGCTGGACTTGCCACAAACTGTACTACTAATAGTAAGCAGAAAATTTCTACTATTACATTCCAAATGAATATTTAGAATCATCAATTTTATCAAATGTGTAGTCTAATTGTAAATTTCAGCCCTCTACTTTAATTTGTCAGAATTTGATCCTTGTACTTTATAAAAACTGATAATATCAGGCTTGTTGTTTGTAAAATGTAAATACATGAAATTGACGGCTGATTTTTGCTAATCCCAATTCAATCAACAGTATTTGACTGTATTTAAGCTATGCATTTAAAAAATACTCTTCTTTTTTTTGGCAAATTCAAGAAAGTAAATTAACTCCCATTAATTTGATTCGGTATTAAAGACAAACCTGAGCAATAACGCCGGAAATGCCACCAACGAGAGCTTTAGAAGACAGAGAAAGAGACCCATCGGTGCTCACCAAATTCCTCAAATTCTCGTAACCGACGATCCGAATGGGAGTGTAGAACAGATGTCTGAGAATCGCCGGAGAGAGACCTTGATACAGCCCCAAAACGCCTTGATCACGGACGATTGCGGCGGCGACACGGAACGCATTGGTGGGGCGGCGCGTGGAGGATGAGTGAGGCTGAGACTCGCCGTGAAGCTGGAGCCTTGTCTTGGTCAAGTCTATTGGAAAGGTGGAAGTTTCCGCCACCATAGCCGAGAGTGACGTCAACAAGATCTTAATTCCGGTATGGGTTCGGGTTCGGGTTTCGTCTTGTCCATGGACATTTGCCTTCATTTGATCTTCGAGACTTTGAGGGAGACCTAAGCTTAGCTTTGAGCAGATCGTCAAAGAGAAACTAATAAAAGTGAAAAAAAGGGGGTAAAAATATGATTTTCATCCTTTGTTTTATTTAACAATTTGATAAACTACAGCATAAGTCACTAAACTTTAGGATCTGTCTTGTTTTGGTCACTAAATTATAAAAAGTTTCGAGGACCAAAACGAGATAGTGGCTAAAGTTCAGTGACTAACAATGTATTTTAACCTTAAGAATTTAGCTTGATTTTAACTTGTTCTCTACTTTTACAATGAGATTAGTTGATAGAAATAGCAGAGTGCCTTTCTCTGGCCCCAACTTTATTGTTGTGGTCATTTTAGCCATTAATTTTTAAAATTTTGAGAATTAAAGCATATTTGACCAACATTCTTCTTAGTTGATTATTACCCCAAGTTTTTATTGATTGCAATTCTTGAACTCATTGCTTGCCTATCTTGTTGATTCTATTTGTTTTGACCAGCATTAATATTTTGCTTTGAAACATTGCAAGATTTAAGGATCTCTAAACTGTTTGAAAATATTGTCGATTATCTTGAGTAGAGATTTAAATAACGGTCCGCTATCGTAATAAAAAGTATTGATGAAAATTCCTCACAATATAAATCATTCCTGACTATTATTGTTCTTTACTTTCGGTTCTTCAACCAACAACATATTGCATCAATATGTTTCAACAATCGAAGCACTCCGAACCATAGATTCAGCTGGTATTTTTTTTCTTGTTCAGCTCGGAGCCTGACCCATTAAAAGATAGCCAAAATAGAAGGAAGGTTAACATACTGAATCACTAGGAACATATCCTACCAGATGTTTTGTGTAGTAGACCTTTCTCTCCATACGATAAATCCCTCCAACAGCTGCATATATTTTTATCATGTTTTGTTTCTTAAAGAAAATTTGAGCTCAGAGATGGAATGTACTTTTTGAACAAGTAATGAAAGCTTGGAGGGTGCCGCCCCTTTCAACGGGATCTAAAATTACGGTGATTGTCTAAACACGTCGAACTATTCAACTAAATTTAAATCCAATTACAGGTTGACTTCAAATCAAATGTGACATTAATGAAAGTAGATTGAGTGAGTACGAATATGCTTCAATGCATTTCTTACTAATTTAGGAGTTTAAACGGTATTATGAATGAAGAAAATAACCTAGAAGAATTTGTTATCATATAAGGGTTTGCTCCAAATTCGACTTATAATTAATTGAGTTCCAATGTAACTACAAATACATGATCTCAGAATAAAAAGAATCACATTTTATCATGTGTAAGTTACAAATTTAATCCATGTACTTTAATACGATTATTATTATATTTTTTAAATTTCAAAATTTTAATCTTCACTCAAAAAATGAAAATTAAATTCTATTTAGTTGCACTATTTAGGTCAGAATTATAGATTCAAAATCAGAAAAAATGTAAGAACTAACATTTACCAAATCATAATATAAGGACTAACTCCACAATTGACTAATGGTATAATTTGACCCCCCCCCCCCCCCCCCCAAAAAAAAAAAATACTTAAATAAACAAGTCTGATATAGCCGTTGCTATTGTAAAACAAATCCGTTAAAAAGTTTTCAAAAATAAGATAAAGAGAAATAAAGACCGAGAAGATATGGCCGTTACATTATTCATAAACTTGCCCAAAATTTAAAACCAGCAAGCAAGAAAAAGAAGAAGGGGAAAACACACACTATCAGCAATGTCTGCCGCCGAAGAGCAAATGCAGCAGCTCCGATCAAAAGCCACGGAGCTTCTCCTCAGAGAAGAATGGAGAGATTCTATACACCTTTACTCCCAGTTAATCGATGTTTGCGAATCCCAAATTTCAAACACCCATCAAGATCCCAACCCAGACCCAGTTCATCTCTCCAAGCTCAACAAATCTCTCTGTGTCGCCTTCTCGAATCGAGCTGAGGCAAGGTCGAAGCTACACGATTTAACCCGAGCACTTCAAGACTGTGACCGGGCGCTTCGAATCGAACCCACCCATTTCAAGACTCTGTTTTGCAAAGGTAAGATCTTGCTTAGTCTGAACAGGTATTCCAATGCTTTGGACTGCTTCAAAGCAGCTCTTTTTGACCCCCAGGGTAATGGGAATCTCGATGTTGTAAATGGGTATTTAGAGAAATGTAAGAAACTCGAGTTTCAATCTAGGACGGGAAGTTTTGATCTTTCTGATTGGGTCCTTAATGGGTTCAAAGGAAACCCTCCGGAACTTGCTGAATATGTCGGTCCGGTTGTTGTTAAGAGGTCTGAGATTAGTGGGCGGGGCTTGTTTGCTACAAAGAATCTCGATGCCGGGACTTTGCTTTTGGTGACTAAGGCCATTGCGATTGAAAGAGGTATTTTGGGAGGTCAAGATTCAGCTGAAAATGCACAGCTTGTTATGTGGAAGAATTTTATAGATAAAGTTAAGGAAGCTGTCACAAAATGTCAAAGAACACAGCTTTTGATTAATATGCTATCCACAGGTGAAGACGAAGTGGAGCTTCAAGTCCCTGATATGAGTATCTTTAGGCCTGAGATCGAGGGAAATGACTGTTCCAAGGACCAGAAGGTCGATATGGATAAGATTTTAAGCGTTTTGGATGTCAATTCTCTTGTGGAGGAGGCGGTTTCAGCTAAAGTATTAGGCAAAAACAGTGATTTTTATGGTGTTGGGTTATGGATGCTGCCTTCCTTCATCAATCATTCGTGCAATCCGAATGCGAGACGTTTGCACGTAGGGGACTATGTTATGGTTCACGCTTCGAGAGACATCAAGGCCGGTGAAGAGATCGCGTTCATGTATTTCGATACGCTTTCTCCGTTTGAGAAACGTGCGGAGATGTCGATGTCATGGGGATTTAACTGCAAATGTAGCCGATGCAAGTTCGAAGGAGCTGCAGTTTGCTCGAAGCAAGAGTTGAGAGAGATTGAGATAGGCCTTGAAAAAGGGGTAGATGTGGGAGGTGCGGTTTATAGGTTGGAGGAAGGTATGAAGAGATGGGCAGTGAGGGGAAAAGGGAAGGGCTACTTGAGGGCCTCGTATTGGCCTGCGTACGCCGAGGTATATGGTTCGGATAGGTCGATGAAACGTTGGAACAGGCGGATTCCGGCAAAGGAGGCCGTCGTGGACAGTGTAGTAGAAGTTGTGGGAAGCGAAGAGGGAGTATTGAAGATTGTTGTAGAAGGATTGAAGAAGCGCGGTGGCAGCGGCAGCGGCGGCAGTGTGGTGGAATTCGAGAGAGCAATGAAGTTGGGAAGAGGGTTTTATGGCAAAGTGATCAAAAAACAAGCAATGAAGACTCTTCTTGATATTGGCATTCAGGATAAAAGCTATTAGCTAAATAGCCATAGGATAGGAGGAAAAATCCCTTTGATTTTATTGTACTTTTTTTGTTCATTGTGTTGCAATTTTTTCATCTAACTTGCTTTGCTACATTTGATGTTACCATGATGTAACCGGCAAATCTTGTTGCAATAAACTAGACAGTTAATCATGTCTGGATTAGCAAAGTTTAATGTTTCATCCTTTTTCAAGTTTATGGTCAATGGAGGTGGATTACGAGATCCACTAAACAAGAAATAAACTCACCCTACCACCAAGTCGAATTCTTCATATTCGTATTTGAATTTAACAAGGAGTTATTATTGATTAAATAACTTACGTAATTTTCGGTTTTGGACTAATGATAAACAAAAGCATTAAGCAAGCAAGAAGAACATTAAATCTACTCATAACATTATACAAACAAACAAAGCATAATATGAAAAAGATGATATATCGAAATAGTAAGTTGTGGTCAAGTGTTCAAATGTATTTTAATTTTTTTGTTTGATAAAGTTTGGGATAAAATCTGGACAAAAATAATATTTAATGTTGATATTTCAATTTTATAGATTTGAATAATAATTTTGAGAGACAACACCTCTCATACCTCTGTCAATCGAATCTTTAAAATTTCAACAAAGCTATACATTAATAAATTTATCTTGTGTAGGTTTGAATTTCGATATTTATCTTAAAAATATTATTGTAATACCAATGAATCAAAAAAGAAAGTGGAGTATAAAATCTCACATTTATTTATACGGTACATATGGATATGATATATATTTTAAAATTATATGGAACATTGTTCTAAAATAATATACAATAACCCAAAATATTACATAGATTCATTATGAAACAATTCTCACAACTAATTTACTCCATTTATAAACTCAATAGTCTAACTATATTTTTAAGACTATTTAAAAAATATTTAGGTTCAATTGGTTTGGGTTTTCTTTCATCCTTTCTTAAAGCCTCAAGCTTCTTTTATTTTTTTGTTTGGTCGACAACGACATTAATTTTAATATTGATTGTCGACCGTTATAGTTCATTATTTTTTTATATATTGTTTGTAACGACTTCGATTTTCGAGTCAACGAATGGACATTGACCCAAGCCTTAGGCTACCAATTTTTTAACCCATTAAGGGTTGGGCTTGTTCCTTGGCCTCATATTGGGCAGTGTTATTTGGGAAGAGTGGGAGGCTAAGATGAAAATTTTAGTTTTTTTCAAAAAAAGGGGCTACACCACTCTTGCTCTCATTAAAGGGAAGATGCAAGACAAGGGAGACAAAACCCCTTTTGCTTATATCATCTTTATTTATTTTATCTTTCATCCATCTCTTCTCCATTTTTCATCTTTCATTGGGTTTCGATAAGAACAATTAAAATTTTAGTTTGTATTTTGGATTCCAAAATTTTTTAGGCAAGAATCAAAACTTTCATAGAGCGATCTACTTTTTGAGACCAAAAGCTTATAAAATAGTAGTAAGAAGAGAAAAAAATGAGATTTTAGGGTTGTGGGCATCTAGAGCCATTTGGGGATGGTTTTATGTTGATTTAATCCATTCTAAATTCTTACCTAATCTTTAGGAGTGTAATATTTTTCTTTTACACTTGTTTGGTTAGTTAAGGAAGTAGGGGAAGCTTCCAACACCAAGGAGAGGTGGAAGAAGTGTGAGACTTGTTTGTGGTAGTTTTGAGTTGGTTGACAAGGTTAGTACATTTCTAACCTATCTTATTTCATGCCTTTCCTAAATGATTGATTGCTTGGCTAAATTGCTTTTGGGGCAAGGGTTAGAGAAAGCACGATATAATGGGGTTTTGGCTCGATTGTTAAAATTGATGATGTTTTGATGTTATGAGCTTGTTTTGGGTAGCCCTTGAGTGGCCAAAATTACCTTAGAACTCTTAAGTGAGTTGTGGGTTCGAATATAAGTGTTTAAGGGCTAAGTGGAAGCAAACCTGTGGCTGAGATGCTATTTTCTGAGTTTGAGTATCAGTACGGGTCAAACCTGATACCGAGGGGATTTCGAGCCTTAACCAGACGATTTGGTGCTTGCATATCGTTATTGTATTAAAGTGGTATCGATATGGGTCCCATGTATCGGTACAGTCGATCTAGTACTGGTATTAAGCCACATACCAAAATTTCAATAGCCATTTTTGGTATCAGTACAGTCGAACCAGTATCGATACCTAGACACGAGTACCAATACCCAGTAGGGCGTATCGGTACCCACTGGAGCCATTGTCCAACTTTTGTTTTTTTTTCATGTGGGCCCCGTTGAGGGTTCTAGCAGGGACTGAATGGTCTCCTGATAATTTGGATAAATTGTAATGAGCATGTACTGCAGTACATGGCCGAAATGTATACCTAATATTTTGTGATCCCGAGTGTACCTTTTTGAATTGTTTCCTTATGCTAGGTGATCCCAGATATAACCGTGAATTTGAGTACCCGATGCTTATTTGATCCTGAATATGATAATGTTTTATTCAATGATAAGTGTTCCCGAGTGCTTTACAGTTGACTTGATGCTTTGTGATCCCAGGCTATGAGTATATGATATTTTATATCATTGCCTAAATGTTGATTTATGCTTCTCATGTTTATGAAATGCATGAAAATAGTGTATAATATAATTGTACCATAGAGCTTTTGTAGAACTAATGTTTTGATATAATAAATTGAAAAATGGTTTGGACTAATTTAAAAAGAATTCAAAACTTCTTCCAAAGTCCAAATAACTTGAAACTATGTTTAGGGATGTTTTCAAAAGGGTTTTACATGTTTTCAAAAGCCAAACTACACAAAACCGTCCAAGTGTTTCGAAACACCCTTAGGTGTTTCGATACGGGGTATTCTAGTAGAAAAAACGTTTCGATACGGGTATCGAAACGGGCCTTTCCTGGATGAGAATTTCGCCCAGCGTTTCGATACGGGCTATGCCATTTCGATACGCCTACGTGGCATCGACCACAACGGTCATAAACCCCAACGGCTATTTCCCAACTAACTTTTAAATACAGATCGTTTCGATACGGAGACAGGCGTTTCGATACGGGTGTTTCGAAACGGCCAATGGTGTTTCGATACAGGTGCTGCATCAGACTGCAATGGCTCTTTCTACTTAAAGGGTGTTTCGAAACGGCCACGAGTGTTTCGAAACGGTGAGTTGTAGAACTACATTTATGGTGGGAAATAAAGTCCTCAACGGCTCCAATTCAATCCCAACGGCTAGTAACGGCTACAAACTCATCAAAGAGTATAAAAGGGACCTCCAAGCATCAAGATATGGTTAATGCTTCAATTTTCAATCAACAAATGATCAAATATTATCTTTGTACTTAAATTATCAATTCTTGTATAGACAAACACTAGTGAGCCAAAATTGTCAAATTTGCTCAAGTGTTTTAGGTTTTGGGTGAGTGCATTATTGAACAAACAAATACCTATTAGAGGGATTTAAGTTTGCATATTTCTTTTCTCTTGTAAAGAGGGTTTGATCAAGTCTTTGGGTAGAAAGCTTGATCGGTGTATAAGGGTTTCCTCCTAAGCCTAGAAAAGGGTCGAATCAATAGTGGAATGATTGGAAATCCTTAGTGGGAAGCTAAGGTAGTGGATGTAGACCTTGGTTAGAAGGTTGAACCACTCTAAAATCATTGTGTCATTAATATTTTAGCTTCCACACCACATCCACCCAAAATTCCACCTCTCCACCACTTTGTGAGCAAGATCGGTTGAAGGAATCGATCACCCTAAAACTCAACAATTGGTATCAGAGCTTGGCTCAATCGAAGAGGATTAACATCATATTGAGGAGATCCGGCAAGCTCGATCATCATTTCACCAACTGGCTCAAATGGCGCAATCCATCGACAAACCGTCTTTCTTTTACGGAACCTACTATGCCCATTGGAAGACCAAGGTGAAGTTTTTCATAAAGTCAAGAGACTACAAACTATGGGACATAGTTGAAGATGGTCCGTTCGTGCCTCAATGAAGCAAAGCGGAGTGGAGTGCCGACGATCGCGAGAAGATGGAGCTAAATTGCAAAGCCTTGGACATTCTCTTTTATGCATTTGGCCCAACCATCTATGAGAAGATGTCTTCTTGTAAGAGTGCCAAGGAGGTATGAGACAAGCTTGAAGTCACATACGAGGGAACCGATGAAGTCAAGGAGACCAAGATTGGGCTCCTCACCTTAGAGTATGAGAACTTCAAGATGGATCCGGAAGAGAACATCGAGAAGATGTTTGATAGGTTATCCACAATCACCAATGGTCTCAAGGGCTATGGAGAAGCCATTTCGGAGGAGAAACTTGTCCGAAAGCTCATCTACTCACTTCTCGAGTCATGGGACTCAAAGAGGACCGCCATCATCGAAGCAAAGAATTTGAAGACCTTAAAGCTTGATGAACTCATGGGGTCACTCCTTACTCATCAAATCATGAAGAAGAACAAAGAAGATGAGAAGAAGATGGAAGAAATTAGAGCTATGGGAGAGAAGAAGCTCAAGGGGCTTGGCATCAACACCAATGTCATTGCTCTCAAATTCTTCATTTGCCATCATGTTGATTCAAGTGAAGAGGAGGGTGAAGAAGAAGAGATGGTTCATCTTTTCAAGAAGTGTGCCCCATTCATGAAGAAAGCCTTAAGAGAGCTTAAACGAGAATCCATGAAAAGTGAGAGGGCAAGTACTTCAAGCCATAAGAAGAAGGCACATGTGGCTACTTGGAGTGATGAGGACTCCACCGATGATGAACAAGCCAACATTTGCCTTATGGCCATCGAAGAAGACTCAAGGGTAACTTCTAATTCATCTACTTCATTTTCTTACTCTTTTGATGAATTACAAGATGCCTACGGTGATTTGGTTTTAGAGTTTAAAAATCACATTTTGAAAAACAATAAATTGATTTCAAAGTTAAAAATTCAAAATGATTTGATTTCTAAAACCAAACTTGAACTTGAAGCAAAGCTCGAAGAGTTTGAACTAAAATGTTTTGATTTACAAAATTTGCTTCAAAAAGTTCAAAAAGAAAAAGATTTGATTTCCAAAGAGTTTGAAAAGAAAAATAGTTTTGGAAAATCAAATTTTTATGTAAGACAATCTAGTGCCCCTAGACTTGTAAAAGGAAAATGTTTTAGAAGTGTTTGGGTCCCAAAAGGACTTAGCACTTCAATTAAAAAGGATGACATTGAAAAATTGATTCCTAGGGAGACTAAAATTTGTGCTACTAATGTTCATGGATCCAAAGCAATTTGGATACCAAAAATTACTTGATTGTCTTTTTGCTAGGTGTGATGGAGAGTGATCAACAAGTCCAATTAAAGAGGGGGAGCTCCATGCACACTAAGGAAAAACACTTGAAGAAGGAAGGCTTCACATCCTCCCTTGAGTTCAAGTGCAGTAAAATCTAGTTGCTTTTGTTTTATTTGATTTATTTTTATTTATGTCAACTAGATGATCATAAATGTTGGACTAACACTTTTAATGATGCTTTGAGTAAGGGGAGCCATTTTAAAACCAAATTCTTATTTTTGTCAAAATTTTCCTCTATAGTTATTTTGAACTTAATGTTTTAAATTCTTTTTGATATAACAAAAAGGGGAGAAATGGTTTGAAAAATTGAATTTTCAAATGAATAAGGGGAGCTTTACTTGATTTCATATCTTTAATCTCTTATTCACAATTTTTAAAGTTAATGGGGGAGAATTCCAAACAATTTTTCAAGTTGGTTTTATTATACCAAAAAGGGAGAGATTGTAGAACTAATGTTTTGATATAATAATTGAAAAATGGTTTGGACTAATTTAAAAAGAATTCAAAACTTCTTCCAAAGTCCAAATAACTTGAAACTATGTTTAGGGATGTTTTCAAAAGGGTTATACATGTTTTCAAAAGCCAAACTACACAAAACCGTCCAGGTGTTTTGAAACACCCTTAGGTGTTTCGATACGGGGTATTCCAATAGCAAAAACGTTTCAATACGAGTATCGAAACGGGTCTATCCTGGATGAAAATTTTGCCCAGCGTTTCGATACGGGCTATGCCGTTTCGATACGCCTACGTGGCATCGACCACAACGGTCATAAACCCCAACGGCTATTTCCCAACTAACTTTTAAATGCAGATCGTTTCGATACGGAGACATGCGTTTCGATACGGGTGTTTCAAAACGGCCAATGGCGTTTTGATACGGGTGCTGCATCAAACTGCAACGACTCTTTCTACTTAAAGAGTGTTTCGAAACGGTGAGCTGCAGAATTGCATTTATGGTGGGAAATAAAGTCCTCAACGGCTCCAATTCAATCCCGGCGGCTAGTAATGGCTACAAACTCATCAATGAGTATAAAAGGGACCTCCAATCATCAAGATATGGTTAATGCTTCAATTGTCAATCAACAAATGATCAAATATTGTCTTTGTACTTAAATTGTCAATTCTTGTATAGACAAACACTAGTGAGCCAAAATTGTCAAATTTGCTCAAGTGTTTTAGATTTTGGGTGAGTGCATTATTGAGCAAACAAATACTTATTAGAGGGATTTAAGTTGCATATTTATTTTCTCTTGTAAAGATGGTTTGATCAAGTCTTTGGGTAGAAAGCTTGTTTGGTGTATAAGGGTTTCCTCCTAAGCCTAGAAAAGGGGACGAATCAACAGTGGATTGATTGGAAATCTTTAGTGGGAAGCTAAGGTAGTGGATATAGACCTTGGTTAGAAGGTTGAACCACTCTAAAATCATTGTGTCATTAATATTTTAGCTTCCACACCACATCCACCCAAAATTCCACCTCTCCACCACTTGGTGAGAAAGATCGGTTGAAGGAATCGAGCACCCTAAAACTCAACAACTTTGTTACCTCAGCGTGCGAATTTGTTGTTTCCGTGCGTAGGTTGATAGATAGCTTGTCCGAGGGAGCACATCATCAAGGTTTCTAGCACCGATTTTGAAGATTCGAATACAGTACCTAGATTCTTGTAGTGGGCTATGTATTCGTAGAACCTTTAACTCTTTTGGGTTTGTAAACTTTTAATTCCATCTTTTAAAAATACGGTGATTTAAACTTGTATGAAGCTCTTTATTTTGAAGATTGAATCCATTTATGGAAATGTTTTATCATGACTTTAATTGGTATTGATTTATGGCTAAACTTGAGATTTTAATTTCGAACAAATTTTAAATGGTCGGGTTAGAGGATTCTCGAATATAGCATTTTGGATCTGTTGGGATCGGGGTGTTACACTTTTTTTTGTTTTTCTTGAGTTTTTTTAATTTTTATTAAGAACCTTACTCTTGTGATATTTTTTTCCTCTACCTTTGTGACATGTTTTTTTTTATTTTTATCGTCTATTTTCTATCGTTTAGCATGGATTCCTTTGACGATTTTCCTACCGTTGGAATCTCTACTCTTGTGATTTAAACTTTAGCGATTGTACGGAGATACTCATGGCGATTATGTTCTGATTTGAGTTTGTTGGTGGTCATAAAAAGTTTGACCCATTTGGTGGTTGTTTGTCGATGTAATCAAAATTCTGTATCGGAATAATCAACCTGATAGTTTGGTTCGTTCATGATTCCTTTTCAACTCGTAAAATATCTTGTTGGGATGAAGACAAAAAAATTCATGTATGTTTATGGATTCTTTTTACGATTTATGCCAATATGAAGGAAGCAAACTTTGCACTTTTGGATTCATGTTTTATTATGGGAGAAGATGAAGTTAGGTTAAATATTAGAATAAAATTGATAGAAATAAAATAAATTCTTAATTTATTGAATAGTTTTTTAATAGAATTTAGTTAAAAATTGAATTAATAATTATTGTATATATAAAAGTGGCAGTGTTTCAACCTATTTTATTCTCAAAAAAGTAATAATCACACTTTAATCCCGGAATTATTCCCACAGAATTTCAGCCACACCCGACCTCCAGTTCCTTTGAAGCAGTAGCCTTTGTATTACTGCCCGGATCTAGGATTTCTTATGGACGAATTTCCCATTTGGTGGCCTCACGGACAACTCTGGCACAATCATGGATCATCACATAGTTTCCAATGGCATAGCCGGAAGTGGTTAAGCATTTTCCTCCGGATCGGATCTCAATGTCTGCAATTGATTGCCCGCATGACCACAAGACTATTTTGTTTCCATCCTTGTAGTTACTCTGTCTCTGGTATACGTCAACACACTAACCAATTATGTGCGATGTTGGAGATAACACTACGTCACAAGTGTCATCGCCGTGGAGGCCGGTGGATCTGACGGCCATAGGCAAAGAAGGAAACTCACAGATGCCACGGTATCGCCAATACTATACGGACATCTCTTGGAAAGATTCCCCATGTATTGCCACTGCACTAAAAGACAAGTATAAAATAAGATTTTTAATTAGTCATGTAACCATTCTTCATTTGACGGATGGAAATTCTTTACTCCTTTTCGATGCCCTTACATATGCACTTACGCTTAAAGTTAATTTTAGGGTTTAAGGTTTATGGTTTAGAAAATTTAGTATATGGTGTATTTTTTAGGGTATAGGCTTTAGGATTTAAAATTTAAAATTAGTGCTTAAAATTTAATTTTGTAGTGTTTTTTAGTGTTGGGACATATGTAGGGGCACCGAAAAGGAACAGATGAATTTTATCCTCATTTGACTATGGAAAAGTTGAATTATTAGTAACAAAAATTGTTATAAAAAGGCATCCTCCTGTTGGAAGCACCCAAAGTGATGAAAATCGAAATTTTCACCCAAATATTGTTTTGGGAATATTTTATTCCAACGATAAAGAACCAGCCACATTATTTCCTCAACTAGAGAGGATTACTGTTCACAATCAGAAACCATGAGAAAAGCACCCCGATTTTGAACAGTAAAATCATTTTCCCTGCACTGTTCATAATCGTGTAGTATTCTTCCCGTGCTCCTTCAATTTCTTGCGCCACGTGGCGCTTCCTGGGGTGTTCAGGAATTGTTCAAAATCGGGCTCCTCTCCCGTGTTGAAATAACAGTGCAAATAAATGGGAGTCAGACGGTGCAGGCTTTATTTTTTTTTTTGGAGAAATCGGTGGCATTTACTCCAAAAAATGTTGCACTGTTCATTCAATACGGGAGAGGAGCCCGGTTTTGAACAGTTTCTGGACACCCCAAGAAGCGCCACGTGGTGCAAGAAATTGAAGAAACACGGAAGGAAGCCATAAATCCTAAACAATAAACCTTAAGCCATAGAAATTAATCTCATGAACCAATAACCTTAAACTAAACTATAAACCCTAAATCATTAACACTAAGCCCTAAAAACCTAAATTGTTAACCTTTAAGCCATAGAAATTAATCTAAAATCAATAACCCTAAACCATTAACACTAAGGCCTAAACCATAAATCATAAACTGAAATTAAAGACAATTTTTACAATCTTACCATAAAATATAGCTAAAACTGGAATTAGAGACTATCTTGACAATTTGAAAGTAGAGAAATTTGAGAGCTTGGTGACCAATTTTATAATTTCACCATAAAATATAGCATAAAATTGAAATTGTGGACTAAATTGACAATTTGGAAGTGGAGAAATTTGAGAGTCCAATTACCAATTTCATAATTATACCATATAAATAAATATGGGTCAATTTTGGCTAAAACTTAAATCTTAGAAATTAAAATGAACAAAAATATTATTATATTAAATTAATAGACTAAATTACAAAGATTAGTTAATTTTGACTAAAAGTAAATTTTTAGAGACTAAATATCACTACGGGGAGGGGATTTCTATATTCAAAGTCTAAACTGTGGGAATACTTGTGACTAAATTAAATTAAACTAAAACTCAAAGTTAAATATTAGTACTAAAATGTAACATTTTAAATGCAACATGACCTAAAAAGTAATTAATCTCTAGCTTAAATAATTTGTGGCTTATTTCCCTCCAAAATTTTATCTTTTTCTTCTCTATTTTTACCAATTGTCTTTTTTTTTCTTTTTCTTTTTTTTCAATATAGCTTAAAAATCGGTGGCTTATTTCCCTCCAAAATTTTGTCTTTTCCCTCTCTATTTTTACCAATTGTCTTTCTCTTTTTCTTAATTTAATTGAGTTTCAATTTAGATTAATTTAATTGAATTTTCACATTTAGTTTTAGAATTATTTTAATTATGTCCGTGATTTATGCTTCTAGATTTTAGTTAGCTCAATTAGATCCTAAGTTTAATAAATTAATTCATTTCAGACATCATCATCATCATCATTATTATTATTATTATTATTATTATTATTATTATTATTATTATTATTATTATTATTATTATTATTATTATTATTATTATTATTATTATTATTACATATAATAAACTTTGATTTAATATAATTATACACAAAATTTTAATATGGATACATGAAGCTTTGATTTAAATAATTAATCAAATTCAAATACATAGATTAACAAGTTGAATCAGAATTAATCTCAAACACCAATAACTCTAAACTAAACCATAAATACTAAACCTCAAACCCTAAACCCAACTCAAACCAAATTGACCCAAAAATTCAAATGTTGACCCGACCTGAAATCGACTCGAACGACCCGATTTTGACCCGAATCGAAAGTGACCCAAACGACCCGATTTTGACTCGAACCGAAAGCGACCGATTCGATATTGACCCGACCCGAAAACAACCGATCCAATTTTGACCCGATCCAATACTCGAACCGGATCTGACTCATCACAGACCCGAATTAGACTCGAACCCAAACTTACCCGAATCTAAATTGATTCTAGATAAACCTGAAACGACCCGAACCGAACTCGAACCAAATGGCCCGATTTCCACCTCTACTTCTAAGTTTCAGCCTTTGGCCATTTGGTAATAAATTTCATATGGAAATGCAAATTTGATTGGTGTTATATTTAGGACGGTTTAAAGATTTAAAGGGCTCTGTGCAATTTAATAAAGGGAAAACTACACCGGTGGTCCCCTAACTATTACCGTTTTTTTATTTTTGGTCCCAAAACTATTTTTTTCGGCAAAATCGTCCTTTCTATTACATAATTTTCCTGTTTTGGTCCCCGACGTTAAATAGCTAACTGTTTTGCTGATGTGACATTTTTTTAAATATTTTTAATATTTTCTTAATCATTTATTCCCTTCTTCTCCATCTCCTTTATTTTACCCACCATTTACAGTAGTCATCCATGATTCTTGGGACACTTCTGCCTCTATTTTTTAAGTATAAATAGGAAAACGGCCATCAGAACTCCTTCATTCGTGACAACTTTGTCATATTCGAAGTTGAGTTTTTTTCCCAGAGCGGATAAGGAACAATGAACCCGCAAGAAAGAAGTTTTTGGTTATCCGAGCTGCAATAACAGAGTCTCAAGGAGTTTCTCTTGGTTCCAGGGCGCCTAATTTCCAGGTTTCTCCATTACCAAATCTCTTACATGTTAAACACATTTATCTTTTTACCCTGTATTTATTACAAATATTTTTGTTTCCTTAGGAGGGGTAGTTGCCAGAGCCTCTAACTGGGAAGACTTGGACTTAGGAGGATTTTGAATCTTATCCTGCTTTGTTGGTAATGACCCGTTTCTTTTCTTGCAATATTTATCTGTTTTAGTTATTTTTTCTGGATTATTGTGGTTATTTTCTTTGAATTATAAGTTTTGGGTTAAAAGGGTTATGAATTATGATTTTTATTCTTTAATTATCTGTTTTCCGTGGTTGGTTGGTATAGATTGAGATTACATTAGATATAGTTACAGACTTACAGTAGGTTTCTTTTCTGAAATTTGTAAATGAAAGTCATTTTTAAACTTTGGGATATTCAAGTTAATTTATTTGACAAAGTTGAAGGAATGTTAACAATTTCAAGGATTTCATTGGGAAGAAATGTGAAATTCCTGCTTGTTTTATTTTAACATTGCTTAATTTGTATTCAGATCGTTTTTTATAGAATTTCATAAGAAGTTTTAAGGTAAGGCAGTGTGAGAAAGGTACACGGAGTTTGTTATCTGTTAACTGGGGTCTCATGGAAGATTTATACTCAGAAAATGGAGGCAGAAATGTCCCAAGAATCATGGATGGCTACTGAAGATGGTGGGTAAAATAAAGAAGATGAAGAAAAATGGAAAGAAGAGAGAGAAATGATTAAAAATATTAAAAATATTTAAAAAATGTCACGTCAGCAAAATCGTTAGCTATTTAACGTCGGGGGACCAAAATAAGAAAACTATGTAACAGAAGGGACAGTTTTGCCGAAAAAAATAATTTGGGACCAAAATAGGAAAACGGTAATAGTTAGGGGACCACCGGTGTAGTTTTTCCTTTAATAAAATAGGCCCTTAATTTGTAATATTTTTTTATCAAATAAAATTTAATTAATAAAAACGTTGGATTAAATTATTAAGCAACATAAAAAATGACTTACAAACATCTAAAAGTCTAACATTTTCACTCAAAAAGAAATGTTATTATTGCATATTTTGAAACAAAATCATCTGCAATGCTTTCAACTTTTTCGAAAAGATCAATATTTGTTGCCATCAAAACAAGTCTATTTAATCTTTCTTGTGACATAATTGTATGTAAGTATGAGTTCAAGAACGTCAATTTTGAAAAGTTTCATTCTGTAGAAGCAATAATAATAGGATTAGTCAATAAAACTCTATATGCAATTGTTGCATTTGGGAAGCAATTAAAACATTTTAAATTTTTTAATAAATTTATTGCTCCTATTTTTTTTCTTGAGTAAAAGCTCTCTAAGTAATTTCAGCTCAACAAATAGCTCATTTACATCAACATCAGATAACACATTTTTTCTAAGAGCATTTTCAAAATTATTGCAATAAGACTTGAAATTAACGTCATCAAATAAATATAATTTATCATAATGAAACAAAAATTCATTAAATAATGCCATCATATTCGAAAATTTTTCACAACCAATTAAAAAATATAAAATTACAAACCGAAAATTAAAAGTGTATTTTTATATAGATTACACGTAATTCAATTGCCTTTGATGAACCACTGGAGGACACAAGACCTATCTTGGCCAGATGTCGTACGCAGAAAATGCGTATTATAAAGGCCTTGAGTATGACGGGTAGGCAAAACGTAATAGGAGCGGTCGGACCTATTGAAGCTAATCTTGATAATGGTTGGTAGAAACCACAATTGGGTTGGGTAAAATTGAATTCCGATGGAGCCAGAAGTAAGGGCACAAAATATGCTTCATGTGGTGGGGTGATTTGAGACGATAATGGTACATAAATTTTGGGTTATACAAAATTCATTGGAATATGTTCAGACTCTAAAAGTCGAGCTGTGGGGCGTTCTTGTCGGGTTAGAAATGGCATGGCAAAGAGGCTATCGGAAGATTATAGTAGAGGTTGAGTGTTTGGATGTGGTGCGTATTATTCAACATCGCCATGATAGCGCCCTGAAAATAACTCTACTTGTACACATTTTAATGATGTTAGAATGGGAATGGGAAGTTGAAGTTCAGTATGTTTCTATAATAGTACACATTTTAATGATGTTAGCAACTTTGTGACACCTCCTGGGTTGATTATAGATGTACTGTAGCTGAGTGGGTGTGCTACTGATACCTATGTTGATTTGGGGCAGATGTAGTTTTGATTAGTTTTTTAGGTTAGTTAATTGTTTTTTGTTAAGTTTTAGTTGGACATTGTCGATGTTATATGGTGCTATTATGGGTACTTTTTTCTTTCAATTAGGTTTAAAGAAGTTTTTAACGAGGTCATGATAGCATTTTTTTTTCCTTTTCATAAAAGAAAATTGTATGCACGCACACGCACGCACACAAGCTTCTAGAAAATAAGAAATTAAGGGAACCATCTTATTAATCTTCTAATTTTCACCATATATGCTGACACATCTTACTCATCTTATTAATTTCTTAAAATATTTATTTTTTAAATCAAGACTTACTGGTAATTTTTTTAATTATATGTATAATAATATATTTTGAGGCTCTCTTTTTCGAAGCCCTGTGCAGTGTACATCTTGCACATGCTCAAAACCACTCTGGGCCTATATTGTTACCAGAGTTATTTTCATGGTCCCCTTCTTGAACCAACCTCACTTTTTTAATCATGTTTTATTGTATTTGTTATATATCACAAATTTAAAAGCGCCATCTATTAATTCATTTTTATCGTGTTTGGATTGAGTAAGGGTGCGGGAAAAGGATTCTTTTCCGTAATATTTAGGAAAATTATTCGATATAAAAAAATTTGTATAAGTGGGTTAATTTTAATAGAAGAATGAAAATCCGTTATATTTTGTTTCTGTCAAAGAGATACATATACATATAAGAATGTAGTTCTACAACTAAACTAACTTCAGTATATTTCGAGTAAATCAGAACAGAAAAATAATAACAAGAATTTAAAATACAAACTGATTGAAATTTCAAACACTCTAGATTTGATAAGATTTTATGGAATCTTCTGTAAGCACTCTCAAGATAAATCTCGATAAAAAAATTTAATATTATTTCGTAAAAAGAGAAAGTGAGTTCGACGAAGTGGTTTTTTTAAAATTTCGGCAAGCTGATTAGCGGAAGAGACATGTGCAACCCCCGTAGTATCATTTTGATCACAAATGAAATAAAATTTAATAGTCACATGTTTTGTTCGTAAATAAAATACCGGATTAGAACACAATTTGTTTGACCCAATATTATCACAATATATTATCGAGCATGTGGACACAACGGTTGCGGGTATCGCGGTTTCAAACGATGTCGCTACCGTTATATAACGGTCGTTGTTGAAGTTACGGAATGTTATTTTATATCCTTGTCCCTAATAACAAGTATTGAAAAAAATAGGTATTGGCTTGGCAAAAAAAAGAGGTTTTTAATGAGGCCCTTATTATACTTTCAAAAAAATGTTGAAAAAAATAAATTTTAAGAGTATACTCATAATAACAAATATTGAAAAATAAAATGGGCCCCTAATAACAAATATTGAAAATGTTGAATCTTAATAACAAGTATTAGAAAAGAAAGATGAATTTTAAGAGTATGCCCCTAATAACAAATATTAAAAAAATGGGTTTCTAATAACAAGTATTTAAAAAATTAGGCACTTAATAACAAGTATTAGAAAAAAAATTAATTTTAAGAGTATGTCATAATAACAAATATTGAGAAAAAATTGGCCTTTAATAACAAATATTAAAAAAATTAAAAATAGACCGCTAATAATAAATATTAGGAGAAATTTGGGCCCCTTAATAATAAATATTGAGATAAAATTAAACCCATAATAATAAATATTGAAAAAATATTAAGACCCTAATAACAATTATTAAATAAATTGAACCATATAAAAATATTTTTTATAAGTATAATTAAATATTAAAATTTTAGGCCATGGGCGATTGCCCCTCCTGCCCATGCTCATGTTCATGCCCATATATGACACTGATAGCACCAAAATAGCATATATTATGTTCGCAAATGCAAGAAACGCAACACAACCCTAATTTAGGGTCCAAATTATATATTCGTCCTGGACTGTCAAAAGCTCTGGGCTAGGCCCCTTTGTAAATTTTAAATACTTTATAAATTTTGATCTAATAAAAATAAGTATGGTTGCCCTTTCGATTTTCAGGGCTTCGCCCTAACTATTCCGAACTGATTCGCGTCGCACACTTGACTTTGGTCTAATAATAAAATGTCTTTATATTTTTGTATCAACAAGTATGATGTTATTATAGTAAAAAAATCATACAAATAAGATATTATCACGTGTCTCATTAAAAACGTCCCCAAACCTATAATAGAGGAAAAGAGTCTAACGTGATAACTCAAAACGAAACGAGAAGATAAGTACAAACATCGAACAAATATGGCCACAACACAACCCCAAACACCTAATATTAAAAAAAATAGACATTGTCCCCTAAATTTTGAGTAAATATTTAATGTGCTTGTAGTTTTGAAATTTAATATTTTGAACCTCTCAATATTCGATTCTTATTCCAACCCTAGTATGATGTTTATTTTGTGTTATTATATATTATTAATCTTCCCAATAAAATCGAGCACGTTTTGCATTGTAATGCACGAGTAAAGCGAGTCTGAGCTCCGAGTTTGATAGGTTGGAGGCGGAGGAGTTGGCCATTGTTAATAAATTGACTCTGTACAGTACACTGTTAATAAATTGGCCATTTTTAATGAAATTTCCTTGACAATAATGAAGATATTGAACTGTGAATGTATGAAATCCACGTCAAAAAATGGTGTATGTATGATAAACAAAAATTATATTTTTGTGTGGTGAACATACCAAGGGAAAGTTTGATGTTCAGCTTAAAATTTTTGGTTTAAGTCATTTGTTTGTGAGGTGTGTATGCATTGTTAAAGATTTAAAAATATATGTGAACATATATTACATTGTAATAACTTTAAGACTATTCAAAATAATAACAATCATAGTGTAGAGGATGAAATACCTTGTAAGTAAAGTTCGAAGGAGTTTAAATCGAAGGCAAGTAAAGTTTTTTGGCATTAAATAATTTGTTGTCTAATGTAGGAATGGCCATTTGACCCATATCCGACGGGTTCTGATCCGACTCGATTTTAAAGAGTTGAGTTTTTTATATAAAAAAATCAGATTCGAATTGAGTTTTTTTAAAGATATTGTTGGGTCGGGTCATACTTGAGTTTAAGGTGAAAAATATCTGACTCGGCCCGAAATAATAGTTTAATTTTATTCTAAATATTTAGGTATAATAGTTTATAGTAATTATACATAACTATTATTTCGGGTCAGGTCGGGTCAAATATTTTTCACCTTAAACTCAAGTATGACCCGACACTATCGTAAAAAACTCAACTTGAAACCGAATTTTCTTTAAAAAGACCCTACCCTAGTATGGGTCAAATGGTCATCCCTTGTCCCAACCAATAAAAATCACCCACTTCATTAATTATTTCCATGTTATTTCTTTACCAATTGAATCTCCACTCATATTTACTATAAATCAAATTTTAAAAACAGTTTTTCACTTAGTAGAGATTTAATTGATAAAAAAATAACATAGAAAAAAATTAATGAAGTTTGCTGGTTTCTATTGATTGGAATTATAGATGACATAACAACAAGAGCTCATGATATAATTTGTCGGTATTCGACAAATATCTCAACTGCATGCCATAAATATGTTAAATGCAGAGTGTGATTGTAATTTGTAAAAAGGTGGTACCCTTCCTTCAAAATCAATAAGGTCCCACCAAGTTAAATTTGATGAGAGGGGATTGTTTGGACAATGTAGTTAAATTCAGACAGTGATGCTTGAGGGACCACACTCGCCAATCGCCATATTTGTAACGCAATTATGGGATTAACAAATTAGAGGATAGTATACCATAATCCCACAGAACGCAAACATGAGACGCCTAAAAATACTACACCGATGGAACCAAGCATATGTTTGGCTTTGGGATGGTGCTAAGGTATGTTCATAGATTATGAATCATTTCTTAACAATGGATTTTTTTCTTATTTGATTTTCCTAGTTCGATTATTAAGTCAATACACCTAAAGTATACGAATCCTACTTGTTCTACGAGAAGAAACTGAAATCCATTGATGATATAGTGGCATTATTGGGGTAGAACAGCCGGTGCCTGCAGCCCCCGCCTCCGTCGGTCCATCCTTGAATGTGAAATGTTGAGTGTACATAGGGACGAAGGCTCCAATCAATGTCCTGTTTTTCTCAGGGCATCTGAGAAATCACATACTGTGACATAATACGCTACAGCAATGCATAGTTGCATACAACCGAGACTCCCAAAGATAAAGATGATAAGAGTCATATGTCATTCATGCGTCTCTCTTTCAGTTTGTGGCAACAACTTTCTTATTCGGTAAGCTAAAATGTATCAATGTTTAGTTATTTCAACACAATAACCCCTTGTCAAAGAAGAAAAAGTTAATTAAGAATCATATTTTCTGTGACCAAATAGCCTATTCTCTCATGCAATATTGACATTAAAACATGCTAAAATGAATGAAATGTTATATATATAGACACACACATGCACCAGTATAGTAGGAACTTACTTGATAACGTGATCCAATCCTTGAGCATATGGCTTGAACCCCCTCCATTACTGCTTGGTATCCGACATTTCCAGTTTTAGTATCATCGTAGATCTAAAATGAGAAACAAGTGTAGCCAAGGACAACTTGCCGGAGCTTTCATTTATATCTTAATTTTAAGATATAGTAATTAGTTTTAGAAGAGAAATCCTATCCTTGGCTGCACTACTTCACCTCATCTACACATGCTTGACCTTAGATGAAGAAATAAGAAAATGATTGATTCTGGTTTGTCTGTAAATAGGGAATCGACGTTGGGGACCGAAAGAATACTGTGATTATGGGGGTGACATGGGTTAAGGACATCACTCTTTTCAGGTACAACTTGTACATTCACTCCCACTTGGGGATGCATGCCAATAAATAACATTATACTCAAACTTTGGATTCAAATCTCAATATTCATATCATTCTCAACAATATCCTATCTAATGATGATAGTGATTGTAAAGATGAGGATTGATTCTAATTTCAAACAGCAGGATCAAAACTCTACTCTCTAGTACATGATCCCTCAGCCATTTTTTAGAGCAATTAAAGGAGATAAGGTTTAGTCACAACTTCAATCCCCCTTCCCCCAAACAATAAACATGCAAACTGCAACTTGGATAGAATAGAGCAACCTGTCAGCCATCAACAATGAGAGCTCTAAATAGGGAGTCTCTGATAATTTATAGGCTTTTCGGATCATTCTCGGTGCCTGTATAAAGTGTTCTAATAGTTGCTATAAAACTCCCACGAATACATATATATTCATACGGGTTCGTAAGCCTACATGAATTTAGGAATATGCAAACATACAATAAGAATGAAAGATGGCAATAAGAATGATTAATCAATCAGTATCAAAGTAAACATATAGCCATGGGAACAGTAATTGTAACATTTAAATACCAGACAAATCATCAGGTATGAAAGTATTTATATTGTTGATTTTTTTCTAAAAGTAATTTTCAGCTGACAAGGATCATTGGAAACTCCCCACTTGATGAAACCCGACTGTTGTCACAAAACTAAAGCTGATGATGCCTAACATTATGGAACAGATCAGTTCAATTCCTCCTCAGTTTTAACATTTTTCTGTTATAATGGACCAACTCTATTTAGTCTATTATCACAAACAGAAGCAGATTGCAATTGACTACAAAAATCACTTACCGGTTAGTAAATACAGCTTACCAGCTCCCAATCAGTGGAAGTCAATGATATAAACCACCTGCCAAAGTATCACAAAGAACTAAAGTTGCTTACACGTATAAGAGAATGAGGAAGCAGTACCAAGAATACACCTACCCCTTCGATTGATTCCATTTCGGGCTACCTTATATCCCTTTCTAGATTTTTCTTCACAAAACAGCCCCCTAGAGATTTACAAGTTCATACCACTCTTATATCACTTCCACATTTTTTGCAAAGCTCAAATCTCAGATCATGATATCAAGGAATAATTTTTAAAGCACTTTGTTCAACAGAAAAATGGCCTCTCCTCTTTAAGAGAAGAAAAGGGACCGGTACACCCAAAAAAGCACCAGCCGTTTTAGCTACATGTAAAACGTAATCAAGAAACCAAAATGTGATGGCATTTACACCCAACAAAAGATGAGCTAAATTTATATTGCTCTAGGATTACGGCAACCTAAACTTTTCTATCTGACGCAATTCTCAAACCACATGCATACACGAAAATCCTAAACAAGCAGATGCTACCTTAACTTCATTATAGAACATAAAAATCAATTCATCAGCCAAAGTGCCAAAGTCAAGGAACAAGTCTACAGGTTGTTACACATGGAAAGCAAATTATTAGAAACACGTTACAGAGCCTGAAAATCATGAAGTCCAGGCCAAAAATAATTGAATGGTGATTTGCATCATCAAATTATCTTATTCTTGGTCATCCAAGACAAGCACAACGGCAGCCAAAGTAGAACATAAGTTTCTCAAATCCAATTAGTCTGGTCTTCTGGTCTTGGTTGGCTTCATTGTAAAGGGGAAAGGTCTGGCTTCAAAATTTGTGACAACTGTTTAGATAGGGGAGAAAAGGCAACAAGTGGGGAAGGTGCAGTAGAATCCTTGGCAGTGGATGGCTGGCAGGGTTTAAGATATCATTCTGCATATCTTCATGCAAAAGAATCAAAAGAACTGGCATATCAACGCACAAAGTAAATAAATGAAATGAGACACGTATTTACCTGTATAGTCTAGAACCCAGGACTAATACCCATGCTTCCTATGTGAAACTTGGTTTACACTGGATAACCTGGTGAAAGCTAAAAATCAGGCAAGGTCGTAACAATTGATATTAGAGAAAATCACAGGTGATCAAAATTTTCTAACTAGGTAGGTAAACATTACCCCCGACCAGAACTGCGACCACCATGATTTCCATAGATGTCACCTCCACTCTGGAAATGATAACATAAAACATTCAGAGGAAGTACAATTAACATGTGAGATAGAAATTATGCATGCAGAACATCATAAATACGCAACAGGATGGATAGTTCTCACATGCAAATATACTTTAGAAAACGCCTGGCCGCAATAACCAGATGCATCCAATAATAACAAGCTTATGCATCTTTGCAAGGAAATGTTAATGGAGGAAATAATGAAAAGACAAGCTTACAAGTGAACCACTATAAGTTCCTTTATTGTCACTTGCAGACAAATCACTAGGGCTGTATCCCCCTGAGTAAGAAGAGTATCCACGATTACGCGGTTGACCATCTTTGTTACCATACTTGGGACCATCTGACATGTCTAATGACATGGGAACGTAGGGAAGGACAGGCAAAAATGCGGGAGCTGCTCCTTCTCTTTCAAATATATTGGCTCTCAGGCGCAACAGTACTTGTGAAAAGGCATTGCTAGCAACATCAAGATTTCCAGTAATCTGTACCGCATTAGAAGACAGAATCTCCATCAATTAGAAAAGTCTGATCATGATAGAGTGAACGATAAAGGAAGAGTGCATATCCACACCAAAAGCACATTTATTCACCTGCACCATCTCTTCATCTTCATGTGCAACTTTAGGAAGGTTTTCCTTGGATAGTATGCGAATACTAGCCCTAGTAGCATTCCTCATCCCAGATATGATTGCCCCACCTTTACCAATAAGGCAGCCAACCTGTGAGCTTGGAACAAGTAGACGGGTGGTGATTACAGAATCACCTGATTCTCTTTCTGTTTTTTCACTGCATCGTGATTGCAAGCGCAAAGCGGCATTGATGGTAGGGGATGGGTCTTCAATAAACTGCAGAAAAATAAATAATTTGGCATGACATATAAATTTAAAATCGACAAGGATAATGTAGCTAATTTTAAGAAACAATGTACTCTTACCTCCTTTGTTGATATGAATATAATGCAATCATCACCTTCGGCCGCAGAGCTATCAACTTTTATAGATGCCCCAGACTCCTGTCTAATCTGTTTGATAATACCACCACCTTTTCCAATCACACCCCCAATATTTCCAACTGGGCATACCAAACGAAGAGAAAAATCCCTTGCAGAACCATCATCTCTTCTGGAAGAATAATTTCCATAAGAACCCATAAGGGGAGCATGCATGTACATCCCACCAGGTGGATTCATATTAGATAGAGAGGAGAGAAGCAAGTGCTGGGATCGTGAAGGATTATTGTGAAGGCGAGATGCCACATGATAAAGAGCCTTCCTCACGACTGAGGGCTCTCCAACTATCTGAAATCCACACAGAAATTGAATTAGTAAACAACGAGGCCACAAGATGATTCAAAATACCCTAATAAGCTGGCAACTCATACATTATTAAGGAGGATTTTAATATACAGTTACACCATGAGGACAAATTTTAAGGTAAGGACTGCCTGGTCAGAAGCCTCGTGGAGATCAATCAACAAATCTTCCAAAATCCAAATCCCACCATTTACAACAGAAGAGCATACAAATTTAGGAATAAAAACTCTTTCCTTTCTAGGAGGAGAAGCTGAAATTGTGTGTGCAATGTATCATCAAGATGCAGCTAATTTCCTTTTATAGAAGTCTCATTCAAACACTTCTCTTGACTCATACCCATACATATCTATAACTCGGTTAAGTCTAGCCATATAGATTACAAAATTAAATCTACAAGAGATAGTATTCATTTAAACAACCAACACCCTTTCTCCTATTTATTAAAATAAAGGCATAAAACACATAGTATATCTTCAGATAAGAGAAACAACTTTACCTGAAGAAGCTCATCAGAACTCAAAGCACACTGAGGCAAATGCTCATTACTTAAAACCCGAATCTGAGCATGTGTTTCGCTCCTTATAGTTTGAATCACTTGTCCACCTTTCCCAATAACACAGCCAATCTGATCAGATGCCACAAGCATTCTCACAGTAACCACGTGAGTTTGCTCTTCGAAATCCTCATCGGCAGGCAACTCTTCAGCAACAACCCTATCATGTACCCTAAACAAAGCATCCTGAGCAGGCGAAACAAGCTCATCATCACCGTCACCAAAGGGATTTGTTTCCTCACTGGAACTATAAATCATAACCACCCTCTCCTCGCAACCCAGCATAGCTTCGCAAATCCTAATGTTCGACTTACTATCCAACCTTAACTGTTTCACAATCTCACCACCTTTCCCTATAATACCCCCAATCCTTTTGACATGACATAGATAACGGTAAACGGTGTCTTCAGGACCAATCCCATGCTGTTCATTTTCCTCATCTGCATTCCTTCTTTTACTCCCTCCTCCATTTCCAGTATAATCAGGCTGAAAATGGGATCTTTTACCATAATCATTTCTTTGACCAGACATAACAACCGCCTTCAGTTTCAAATTCTCGATCTTTATAGCAACTTAAAATAACTGCAGCATGCCAAAATCAAAAATTGGATTCAGAAAAAATGAATAAATTCCTAAACATTCCTAATCTCTTAAATCGTAACATGATAATTACAACAATAGCAATAATAATCAGACTAAAAAACTAGAAATTAACAGATCGAATATGTAGGAGGGGAAGGAAGAACTTAAGTAAAGCAGTGAAGGGAAATTACGGAGAAACAGAGGAACAGAACGGAACGGAAGAATAGTAACGGAGAGACGCCGGAGTGTGTGTTTTCTTTATCGGGAGATATAATTCCGAGGGGAATTTGTTCATTGAGAAATATCTTCGGCTGGTGGTTGTTTTTTTTTTAGGGTTCGAAGCGGTGACCGCGCGTCCACGTGACTGACAGATACTTTTCCTTTAAAACGATTCGTGCTGACTCTTAAATAGTTGACTTTTGGATTAGAATGTGCGATGCACCACAACGGTTGTTAAACGCACTCGTATAAAATACAATACCATCTCTATAGTAATCTACTATTTTATTTTAGGGAAAACTACACCAGTGGTCCCAAACTATCACCATTTTATTATTTTGGTCTTTAAACTATTTTTTCGGCAAAATTATCCCTTTTGTTACATAGTTATCCTGTTTTGGTCCCGTCGTTAGAAACTAACGAAATTACTGACGTGAAACTTTTTTCTTATTTTTTAAATATTTTTTTATTATTTTCTCTCTCATCTATATATATTATTTAATTTTTTATTCAGACTAATGTGGTGGTGACATGTGTCACTATCATAACAAAGAAAATAATGTAAATTGGGGGGAGTTGGGATTCAAACCTATGTCCCCAAGCTCTAAAGTCAATGGGTTAATCATTGGGCTAAACTTCAAGTATTGCTACATTTTAGCACAAATTACCTTTAAAACAATCAAATGAGCCCCAGAAACCAAAAAAAATAGTTGAAACAAATGACTTGCAATAAGATTTGAACCCATGTGCCATGGCATAAAAAGGCCAAGCATAAACCAAATGTGCCAAGGAATTATTTTGACTAAAATTTATATTTAACGTATATTAGTTTACCAACAACGGAACACGTGTTTGAATCTCAGCTCCCCTCCATTTACACGGGTTCATTTGATTGTTTTAAAGGTAATTTGTTATGGTGGTTAACCTATATATAAAAAATTTAAATAATATATATATATGAGAGAGAAAATAAAAAAATATTTAAAAATAAGAAAAAACTTCACGCCAGCAATTCCGTTAGTTTTTAACGACGGGGACCAAAACAGGAGAACTATGTAACAGAAGGGATGATTTGATGATTTTACCAAAAAAATAGCTTATAGACCAAAATAAGAAAAAGATGATAGTTTAGAGATCACCGATGTAATATTCCCTTTATTTTAAACAACTCCTTAAACGCGGTCTACTTAGTGAAATAATGCAGTGAGAGAAATTATTTTTCTAAGTACTCCACCATGTTTTTATTTTTCAATATATAGCATTTGTTACGGTAGAAAGTAAAATCGGTACTAATTTTATTGTGCATCTTATTTTTTATTAAAAATGTTGAAGACGGAATACTTGTATTTCAACTTCACCACATGACATGTTTCCATTAACTACATTATTACAAAATTTTGATTTTTTAATTGAAAAAAATCAATGAACAATAAAGTTGAATTGTATTCCTACTAATTTTATTTTGTATTGTTCAAAGTGCAATAGATTGGAAAATAAAAACACTAATACAACACTGGGGAATATTTTTTCCTGCAATATATAATCAATTTTCCCCTTTAAACGCACTCGGTAAATTACCACGGGCATGGGCAGATCTAGGATCAAATGTTGGGAGGGGCGAGACTCTATTAAGCCTTTAAATTTAAAAGGTAGGAGGGGCAAAGACCTTATTTTACTAGTATTTAAACTTCGAAGGACTTCAATTACTATTATATCAAAATATCTTAGGAGGAGCAAAAAACCCTCCCAGCCTATACATAGTTTCGTCTCTGACCACGAGTATCGGCTTGCAACTAAAATTGTCGACAGTACTTGTTACATGAACTTTATACCATCATAACGACATATAATATTGTCAAAAAAATACAAAACTACAAGCAGATGAAAACAACAAGAAAATCATATGTAAAATGACTTCTAGTAAAGCAAAACATATAAAAATTGAAATTAAAACTAATCTATCATCAAAAGAGAATAATCTCATTTATATACAACGAACGTAAAAAATTAAAAACTAATCGATGGTATGAAGTTCTCCATCAAAGACGACACCAACGAATAAAAAACTCGAAGAAGTTTTAAAAAATAACTATCTCAATAAAAAATAAAAAAAAATTATAGGGTTATTTTTAAGGAAATTATTTTATACATAAACAGGGGAGTTTCCACAAGCATTCAGTTTTTAGTGTTAAGAGACTAAGATTTTAGTGTTTGTGGTTAAGTTTTAATGTTTAGAATAAATTTTATGATTTAAATATTAAGGTTTAGGTTTTAAAATTTAGGTGTTAAGATTTATGGCTCTAAAAGAGATACATAATAACTTTAGAAGGCCGCTTGTGAAAAATAACTTTTTTATTAACGGTGTATTAAATAATTATTATTTTTAATAAAAAAGGAGTCGTTAGAGACTTATTACATCATTTTTATACGAGAATAAATAGACTAGTAATGTCATTTTTTTAGAATACTTTAAATGATTAAAAGAATTTTCTCATGAATCATCATAGAAGTGACAAACAAATAATACGATTTTGTCGGTCCATATGTCACCATGTTTACTTCTCGTTCAGTAAGTTTAAAGTTGGCATACCAACTTTTCTTGTAGTGTAGTTCGATGACTCAAACTATAAAGATATAATTTGAACAAGTTGAGGGAATGGATATCATTCCATCCGCGTCCACATAATTAAGTTGAACTTTAATAGTAATTGTGCCGTTAAAGAGGTAATCAACAATTAAATATGATTAAATTATTAAACTTAATGAATTGTCTTAGTAAAAAAAAGAATGATGTTTATTTTAGAGGAATGAGTATGACTAACTTTGAGTGTGTATTATTAAAGAGTTAAAAAAATATGAACATATACTATCTTGTGCTCGCGTTAAGAAAAAAAAAGGTATGAATAAATTATCGTAAATGATGCATTGGTTTAATGATGAATTTGACATTTGATCAATTTTAAGATTTTGAATTCGAGTTTATAGTATATAATATAACGTGTGATGCTAATTTTATCTGAATTTATTTTATTCTATGTATGTAGAGTTATATTTTGATACACAAGTTGTGTGAAAAAAAATTACACAACCCTTCATATTTAAACTATAAAATCTAAAAACTAAATCTCTAGCTCTAACACCCTACAACCTAAATCTCTAAACCCTAAAGCATAATTTAAATTTCTAAACCCTAAAATTGAAAGAGTTGTGTAAACTTTAACAAACTTATGTATCAAAGTATTTTCCATGTATAAAAATAATGTGCGATGTTAATTTAATTTTCACTATGTACGTGTTGATTACATAAAGGAAAATTCGGTCACGCTCGGCGAGTACCGATGAGCACCATTAATTCAATTTATAAAGCTTAAAAATTTAAAAGATTCACCGTATGATAATAATTATTTAAAAATTAAAAGATAAATTAATTAAAATGTATTATTTTATTTTTAATTTTCTTTTAAACATAAATCAAAATATCTATCTATCCTTAAATTACAAAATCTTAATTTTTGTTCATTTGAAATTTAAGTTGTTACCGTCGTTGCCTCCTACATGGCCGCCGCCCTTGTATGGTCGTCGAACTTAACAGAATCATCCTATATTATATATCAATTTTTTTGAATCGGATGGTGAACAAATAGCAAACATGTGAGCATCCGAAGCTCTAATTTTCTGGCAGGATTCTAGTCATTATTCGCATTATAGTAAGGTGGTTGAATCGGATATTTCTCAACAATAAATTTAAAACATTAATCCAGAAAAGAATTTAAACAAAAAGCAGATTAATAACTTTTTCTGTCATGGGTTTGGATTTTCCTTGGTCTATTTGTTTTTCCTCATAATTAGGTATTGAGAAAAAAAAAAACAATGACGACAAATCCAATGTTTCTGCCCTGTCACTGTTTCGGTGAAGAACGGCTGTCATGTAGGAGGTAGCGACAAAGACGACGACTTAAATTTTAAATGAACAAAAATTATATTTTTATAATTTAGGGTAGATAGATATTTTGATTTATGTTTAAAAGAAAATTAAAAATAAAATAATATATTTTAATTAATTTACTTTTTAATTTTTAAAGAATTTATAATTATATGGTGAGTCCTTAAGATTTTCAATCTTTATAAATTGATTTAATGGTGCTCATCAGTACTCATTATTAGTCATACTCATAGGTGCTCGTCGAGTGTGGCAGACTCATCCTTACATAAATTATTAGTGCCAAATATATATCTCTTATTAGTTCAATTATATAAAATTAAAGAATTATACTACCATAATTATATTTTTTTCATTTTACACATGAATATATTATTATTATTATTATTATTATTATTATCATTATCATTATTATTATTATTATTATTATTATTATTATTATTATTATTATTATTATTATTATTATTATTATTATTATTATTATTATTATTATTATTATTATTATTATTATTATTATTATTATTATTATTATCACACTTTGTTGTGGGCATACTATCATATTTGAATTGGTAATAAATAAATTATATATATATATTATATGACATGAAATTTGGGTTATTTAAAAACTCAATGAGTGTTCTAATGAAAAATATGGTGATTTTCATCTTAGGAGATTTTGATTCAAATAATTTTATCTGTAAAATGCGTGCTTTATCAATGAGTTAAGAAAAAAATATGAACAAATGTTATCTTATAATCACTTTAAGGATAGTTATAGGGTGAGACACCCTTACGGTGCGGCTAAAATGATGTGATCTTGCACAAATTCTTACTCAATTTGTAAGAATTTAGGTTATAATATAAGAATTTGTGTATGTATCTATACAAATTCTTACCTAAAACAAAATCTACACAAATCCTTGCCCATTTAATAAGAATTTCGGTACCGAAAATTTTGTCTAATACTACATAAATTCTTACCATTTTTTGTAAGAATCATGTTGGGCACATTATAGCGAGTTTTTTATAGACTTTCTCCACTTTAACACTATTCAAAGAAATTTGGGTCACCCTCCTCTCTTCTCTCGTGTGAGTGTATATATATATATTATCTACTGATTGATGGCTATGATAAATATAATTGATGAATTGTAAGATGATGGTACAACAATGACAATACGAGAAGCACTCAAAATTTCAAATTAAGTAATTTCATGTTAATGAGGAATTGTTTTCAGTATGGTTGGGAGCTAGATCGAGTTGAGTTAAAAGAATTTCGAGTTATTTAAGTTTATAAGTCTTATTTTACTATACAAACTTATTTGAAGTTTTTTTTCTAAATTTAGTCGAGTTATTGAGGTTCTGTACAAATTCAATTGTAATTATTTATAACGTTATAATACATATGTTTCTGATTTAAACCGTTTGAATTATAAAATAAAAATTCAAATAACTCAAAATTTTTAATAATTAATTTATAAATTTTCAAGTTCGAGTCAAGATATATATTTCTTTTATATTTTCACATGTCATATACTAATATATCATGTAGAAATGAAAGACTTGACTCGAACTTGAAAATTTATAAATTAATTATTAAAAATTTTGAGTTATATATATATATATATATTATATTTTCACATGTCATATACTAATATATCAGGTAGAAATGAAATACTTGGCTCGAACTTAAAAATTTATAAATTAATTATTAAAATTTTTGAGTTATTCAAATTTTCATTTTATAATTTAAACTTTATTTAAAAAAAATTAAATCAAATTAAGTTTATAAAATTATAAATCAAATTTTTTCGCGTAAAACTTTATCCACCCCTAAATTTCAGGGTGTATTTGGCTCGCATAATTTGATATTAAAGTTAAAAATACAATTATGAAAAGAAAGATACATAATAACATTAAAAAAATCTTACATTGCATTATCTGTAATTTCAAATTACGAACAAGATAAAATGTTATGAGATTGATGTTACATCATGCCAATAATTTTAGATTAGAACATGTCCATAATGTTTATGAATTAAACATTGTAATTTTATATGGATTATTATCCTATACAATAGCGGTGGAAAAATAAAGTTTTCACAAGTGGGGTTATTTAGAGGTTTAAAATTCTGGTTTAAGGTTTAGATGATAGGGGTTTATTTTGTAGGGTTAAAAATTTAAGGTGTGTGGTTAGATTTTTAGGGCTTTAAAGTTAGAAATTTAATTTTAAGATTTAGGATTGAAAATAAGTATGTTTGTGTAAACTTTTTTTACACGAGCAATGTATCAAATATTAATCCATCTTATATAGGTATATATGATGAGAAAATATATGATGCACCGGTGGTAGAAACATTTTGTTTCCACAAGCGCTCTAATTTAATGTGTTAGAGATTCAATTTAGGGTTTATAGTTTATGGTTTTAGGTTAGGGGTTTAGTATTTAGGGTTTATGTCTATAATTTAGGGTTTAGGGTTTAGATGTTATGGTTTATGTTTTAGGGTAATATGTTAGGGATTTATGTTTTTACCTATAACCCTTAAATTCTAACCATAAACTCTAAATTCAATCCACAATCTCTTAAATTCTAAGCACATAAACTCCTAAACTATGAACCCTAAATTGAATCCTTAACCCCTAAGATTAGGACGCTTGTGAAAACAAAATATTTCCACCGCCAGTGCATGATATAATTACCTATATAAGATTACACCATGTAATCCATGATATATATATATATATATATATATATATATATATATATATATATATATATATATAATTTTAATACAAGTTGTAAAACTATAAAATTTGGGATAGTTTTATAAATACACAAAGAAAGGAGGTCCTAACTTTAAAAATAGAAAAAGTCACATTGAATTAATCTCCTTTTCCCCCAATAAATTAGGGTTGTTTTCTTTTGAACAAAAAAAAAATTAGGGTTGTTTTCATTCTCTAAAATCCGCGCGCATTTCTTCCCGATTGCTTTTCATCTCCTTGAAATCGTAAGTTCACACACACTCTTTCCTCTTTTATTTTCTATGCCTTTTTTTTTCTAGTGTTCTCATTAATGTTAGTTAATTTAAGTTTTTTGGTTCTAATTACTTGCATAATCGCAGCTTCCTTTAAGTCTCTCTGAACTGTTCCTTTAATTACCTTTCATTTTTTTGGGGGTGTCTTTGCTACTATTTAGTTACTTAACCTTGGTTTCCATTTGGGTTGTTTCGGTTTTCCGGAGTTCAGAACTTACGAAATTTTTTACATTTTTAGGCTGTTTGGTTCTTTGCTTTATGACTATGTTAAGTTGAAATATAGAATTTTTTTATAGTTAGTTGACAAAATAATTTTGCTTAGTTCGCGTGAAAGTATAAAAATTTATTGCTGCCATTTCTATTTTGGGAGTAACTGTAAGGAAGTTGGATAGTGAATGTTTGGGAAATAATATGATGAAAGTCTGTTTGATCATTAACTTTGAAGGACATTTTCATTCCTTCTCGTTTATTTTAAGTTTTGGCTGGTTAGAGGCATTGTATTTACATATAATTGTGCTTATTTTACTTTTTCCTGCCAGCTTTCTGTTTTGATGGTATTGACCGACTCTCAGAAGGAACTGGTGAGAGGACTTAACATGCTTGCAATGAAATGCATGTTTTAACATACTTCACTGATGAAGTTAGCTTGTTCCTCGATTCTTATATTTACTGAAGTTTGGCTCTTAAGTCTTAACATCAAAATGGTTGCAGAGAACATAACATATGTTGAGGATATTGTGATTGTTTGAGTTATTTGTTGGAAAGATTTGTAAAAGTTGAAAGCCTTTTGAATTAGAACTTGTGAGGTTTGCAAAAAATAGCTAAGACGGGGTCGCTGTGTTGTGTGGCTGCAAGGCCACATGGGCCTAATACAGCCAGTAGAGAGTGGTCCGTAGGCCCTCAAGAGCCTTATTGGCGAACTAATACCAGTTTCTCGCCACCTCCTTCAAGATGGGATTTCCATTTTCAACCCGATGGACTGTCATATGGTTCATATGATGGGAGTCAATTTTATGAATCTTCTACATCTCCAAACAGCAAAGAAAGTAGGGGATGGGTGAGGAGAAACCTTCTTTACAATCATCAATATTCCGCATCTGATGGTGCTGGGCCCTTTTTAAGTAGTCCATCTGACATTTCTCAGGGTTCACAGTGGACACCTCCAGTAATACAAGAAATCACTCTTGATGATTATGAAACTACAACAAGAAGAGGTAAGCTAGTTAAGAGTGTCACTTTCATTCTTAAATTGTATCTATATTGTCTAAGTTTTGATTCTCACTTCCATCCTTTCATTTTCTTTTGCTGGACATGTTTTGTCTGACAGTGGGTGGGAAATTGGACAATTATTTGAATTACTTTTTCCGTTTTGTAACTTTTAATTCTCAATGAAGTAGAGTCTTATAAATAAATAGACTTGTAAAATGGATGTCTGATTGTGTGCAAACAATCAAATAATATGATGTCTTCCTATGACAAGGACAAGCTGTGCTCCTCTTAGTCCCTCTAGATGAAGAGCAGAAATGTCTGGTTTCTAGCTAGCTTTTGTAATTCAGTTCGTAGGTTTCTGTGATTAGTTACATTTTTCATTGTTATCTCCCTTTCCTTATTCTATTTGATATTCTTATGTAATACTTCTGATTTATTATCATGCATTTGATTTGCATTATCTTTCATTGTCCAATCATGAATATTAGCTGTGACCTTAGTGTAGAAATGTTGAACGAAAGTTGCAATGAATAACTCATAGACATCTTCCTCCACATTCCTCATAAGATGGCAAACTTTTGAACCTAATATTGTATCATTGAGGATATTGGAAGACTGACCTTTGTTATGTTTTGGTTTTCATTCTACATTTTGCAGTCAAAACTTTCTTCAATTGCCTTAGTATATTTTCTTTGTTCCTTTATTGATGTTTGTATATCTGTAGCCTTGTAGACATAAATTTATAATTGCCGACATTTTTTCTTGGATGCGTCAGATTAAAAAATATGTTATATGAAAGAGAAGGTTTGGTTTCTTTTATAGTTATAGATTGTAATGCTGTCTATTGCCTTCTCGTTGCTTTTCACTTAAATAGCTGTGATGTCCAACAGCCTCGTCAGTTTTTAAGCCATTGATAATTCTAATTTACTGTAGGGTTATCTTGTCTATGTTGAAGTTAGAATTATAGAACTAGAACATTCTTTGCTGATTTTAGTCATAGACCTATTTGGCAAATTTCTATGCTAAACTGAACCTTTAGAGCAATGGGATTCACAATAATATTTAGGTGCTCTGCATAGACCGTTCTTAAGTCATTTCTGTCAGCTACTGTATCTAGGGTGGGACACTGGAGTTCAAAATACTCTTTTTAATGCACATAAAATTTAAAAGTTGAATTTTGGAGACATACTTGAAAATGTTTGAATTATTTCCATCAGCTTTGACTGTAACAACTTATTGTTGTCTTTTCCTTGTTAGATCATGTTGGTAGGGAATTACCCTTCACTTCTATTGTTGAGGTACCTTATACTCATCTTCACACCGGCATTACATTGAGAATGCTTTCCCTAGAATTTATATTCCTTAAGTTGATGGAATTTTGCAGGGGACTTTAATGAATGCAGATAGTGGAGTCTCCACGTCATCTTATTCGGACAGTAGTGAGTCTGAGCCCATGGTCAAGCAATGCTTGTCATCTCATCGCAACATTTCAAGTCGATATTGCTTTATGTCCAAACCTATTCACCCCTTGTCCTTTCCCATGGAGACTTCTGCCACAGAAACCTCGGACTCTACAGTTGTAGGGCTTTCAGATGATACAGCCACACCACAAAGAGATGCCCATCGCTGGAGCAGTGCTAGCAGCAGCAATGATATTGCAGATATTTCTGAGCCATTGGAATCCATGATGTTTAGTCGATCATATATCCCATCTAGTGGCTTTAAATGTGGTTTGTGCGAGAGATATCTCTCACAAAGACCTCCTTGGAGTGCTCGTAGGATTGTAAGAAGTAGTGACATGCCTGTAGCTGGGGTTCTTTCATGCGGGCACACTTTCGATGCAGAATGTTTGGAGCAGACAACACAAAAAACTCTAATAAGCGACCCTCCTTGTCCTGTATGTGCCAAACTCGAAGAGCAAAATTCTCCGGAGAACCGAGTCTTCTCTAGGCTTAGGAATAGCATCTCAAGGCTTAGACCGTTTTCTAAGGATGGGCCATCAAGGTCTTGGAGCTGTGCACAGGTGGGAGATTGTGTTCAAGTGGCCTTGCAGCCTCCCCCACGTAGTACCATGCTATTGCTTAACCAGAGTCGCATGAAGAAAAATCTCTTAGTGAAGGTTAATTCGAGTAAAGAATTTCCTGGTAAGCTGAGGAAAAGTGGTTCGTCGTCTTTGCAACTTTTTAGTGGGAAGTCAATCGATCAAGGTGCAGTCGGGTGCTCAAAGACAATTGCAGGTCCAAGTATGAAGAGTTGAAACTTGGCATATCTATGAAGGTTGAATAGTTGCTGAATGACCTTTGATGGAGTAAAAATGGTAGATGTTGTATAGGTATTATATTGTGGAAAACTAAGGTTGAAATCTATCAATTTCGTTTGTATTATACTATTTTTTTATGATGCTGAATGTGGAAACCAACAATTTCCGTCTTGCTCAATAGTGGTTCGTATCTAATTTACTAGTCGATTAATCTGAATCGGGTATTGCATAGGTCTTCTTTTAATCATTTTATTTTATTCATAACGTTAGAATTTGAACTTCTGATCCTGATCTTATTTATATGTTTATGTTCGATTGAATTTTGAGTTTTAAAACCTTGCTTAGTGGGCTCGAAAAAATTTGCATTCATGAGAATTTAAGTTACCCCGCTACTCAAACCGTACATCTACCACATATTGTGGGCCGAGTTTGTATTACAATTTGGACTCATTATCCCAAACTTACAATACCCAAAGCTTTACTCTCTTCGTCTCTCTTGTATAAATAAATTATGGATAATGTTACATTTGGTACATTATTTTTGTCTAGATTTATACTTTTAAAGTGTTTAATATGATATTTATATTTTTGATAAAATGACCAATGCAGTAAATATACTTTTAAATTGTTTAATTCGGCACATGAAATTTGATAAAATATTCAATGTAGTACTTGAATTAGCAATTTTCGTATTATTATAGTATTTGTGAATTTACATCGATTAAATTGACACTTACTAACATTGTTAACTCAAATACACAAAATGATAGTTCATGCTACAACACTTGCTAATGATGTTAACTCATGTCATGTGTTATAATAATACATGGAATAATAAGTTCAAGTATTATACTAAATATTTTGTCAAAATATAAATATCAAATTGGCAAATTTTGGTAAATAATCTAAATATAAACTAATATTTGGAATATAGGGGATGTTGAAGGAAATTTTGAGATCTATGACACTTTTTTAATATATTTTCCCGGGTAAAGCTATTTGCACATAGTGTCCTGCAACAGACTTAGAAAAATATATTAAAAAAATAATGACACCATTTTCACATAACGTCCTCCCTTGGCACTGTAAAAAATGTTATAGATCTCGAAATTTCCCCAACATCTCATATTCTAAATATTCATTTCTATTTACATTATTTGCCAAACTTTGCCTATCAAATTAGACATTTTATTGAAGTAAAGGGTAGGCACCATGTTATTTGTTGCAAAACTTTCAAGGAAGAGTTCACATCAGCACTCGTGTATTGTGGACGCATTGTATTCGACGTGCAGGTGCGAAGCCTCCGTAAGACTAAAGGGAGCCATGCCCCCTCCCAAACTTTTGGGGGAATTCGAATTTTACCCCTAAATATTTTAAATTTTTAATTTGTTCCTTTCAAGATTTTAAAAAATTTATAGTTTTGTTGTGAATAAAATAACAAAGAACAAGAACAATGAACACAAGAAAGAGGAAGATTTGTATTATTCTTAAATATAGACTTGTATAAAATGCCTTCATCAAATCATCTATTTATAGGCATAAGAAGTACATAATACATTAAACTCTAATTACTGAAGTAAATACTCTTAATAATAAAGAAAATTAAATCTCCTTGATAAAGTTCTTATCATGATAGACATTCGCATAGATAAATATTCATAACACCCCCCTTGGATGTCTATGAAGATAATGTGCATCGTTAAAACCTTACTAAGATAAAAACCCAGTAGGAAAAAAATTTAGTGTTAGAAAAAAAGTACACACATCTTTGATACGCAAAACATGTTGCCTCATTAAAAATCTTACCATGAAAACCTATTGAGACAAAACCTCGATTAAGGGAAAAAGAAGTGCAACACGTATTTACTCCCCCTCATAAAAACATCACATAAGATCTTTGAATCTTTATAATTCAATCTTGAATACTATTTTTAAAGATCGCGAGAGATGAAACTTTGGAGTAATATGTTTCATGATGTATCCACCTTGCATTATCTCTACACAAGATAACTTTGATCATATCTTGAGAAAGTAAATCACATATATTTTGGATATGTTGGGTCAATGGTCTTAGCCAAACACATTTTTGGTTTGCCTCGTGCATAATAATTATTTCTTCAAGATTTAAGGAGGCATCGACGAATATTTGAAGATCTAAAGGTAATGATCTTTGTATATCCATAAATATTTTTTGACCAACTAATATATGGTGCTTCAAGACCAAGAAAAGATATAATTTTTATTCACATCCAACGATCTTACAATATATATACTTTATCCATATTGAATTTTCTTTAAGATTCTTTCAACTTATGTCCATTCATAGACAAAAAAATGCATATTTAAGTGCATGATCTTTAGGTCGAGAAAAAACCACAGCTTAAGATTCTTTTTCTCAAATACTTTCCTTAAATAACCTGTAACGCCCCGTGTTTAGGGCCCGAGAGATAACCGGGTTTGGTTAAATCGGTTCGAGTTAATTTAATTGAGAGAAAACATTTTATTGAACTAAAAAGGGGTTTTAATGAAAAAGGGCAAAAGGGGAAATTTGGAATTTTTAAAAGGGGTTTCTTTTAAACATATCATCATCTTCTCCAAGTTTTCCTTTTTACGTTACTTTACAAAAAAACCTCTACTGTTATTATTCCATTGCTCCAACCTTCACCACAAATAAGTTTTCAAGGTAAGCTCTCCATTGTTTTGATTTTTAGTTTCCTTAAGATTGTTATTAGATAAATTTTCCTTAAAACCCATTATTTAGAGTTATTTCAAAAATGCTTTGAGTTTGAAAAATGGTTAAATGAAGGGATTCTCGTTTGGGTCTTTTGATGTCATGTTTAAGGGTGTTTTTAATCTTGTTTTGGTGTCTTAAAAATGCTAAAATAGTGGCTAATAGTAGGAAACCCGAAACTAGTAAAAAGGAGGGGGTTTTGGAGTTGAAAATATGGGTTTTTGGGTTGTTCTTGTGTGGAATCTTGGGCTGATGGTTTGTAGACTTTGGACAAGTATTTTGGATGCTTAAAGAAGTAGTTTTGATGGTGAAATTGTTGGGTTTTGGTTGCTAGTTGATTTGGGTCGTTTTGATGGTAGTTCCAAGTGTTTTGGGTAGGAATCGACTTGGTTTTGATGATGATTGATGAGTTTATGTGTTACTGCAAGTTTGGGGGTTTGTTTTAGGTCTAATGCATCATTTTTGGATTGGCTAGAAACAAGGGAAATAAGTTTGGGTTCATTGAACGCGAGATCAGGTAGTTCGGAGGCTTGAATCAGTGTTTCGGCTATCGTTTGGGTCCTATCGGTGAGTGGAAATGTTTTGAGAGTTTAGGTTGAGCTTGAAAGGCCAACCTAAGTTCGGGAGTAAGTATTTAAAGTTCATGTTTTACTATTCTGGAATTTCCTTTTTAAGCTTGTTATGCTTTGTTGATATGAGATGATTATGTGAATTTGATTTATGAATGTGGTATTGTTATGATGGTTTATGTGACGATTGAGTATTGACAAATATGCGAGTCTTACCGTGTATAATTGGTCAACCATAGGATTAGAGTGCACTTGTAAAATTCGCGCGTGGCCATAGTGATGTAAGATGCCATTAGGGAGGAGTACTGTTGAGTGGATCGCAAGATCGAAATTGACCAAGAGGGGGTGAATTGGAAAATTAAAGCTTTGTGGTGGAAATTTGCAAATTAAAAATGATGGACACAAGATTTAGAGTGGTTCAAGTTCCAAATGAACTCTACATCCACTACCTTAGCTTCACTAAGGATTTGCAACAATTCCACTAAATTGCTCTTCCCCTTTTCTAGGACAAGGAGGCAACCCTTTACAATTTCGGTTGATTTTTCTACCCAAAAATCAACCCAATCCTCACACAAATGAACAAAGAAATTTGAAGGCTAATAAGGTATCTCTCAATACAAATGATAGCCCCAATACAAGCACTCAACCCAATTTTACAAAGTATGAATGAAGAAAACAATTGAGATTTCTAGACAAATATGAAATTTGGCACAATTGCTTGGATTTGATGAATAAGTGTTTTCTTGAAGATCAATAGTTGTTGCTGTAGCTTTTGGATGTGTCTTTTATACCTCTTCATTGATTTCTAGCCGTTTGGGTGGTTGGGAACATAAATGGAGCCGTTGGAACCCTCTCTTACCACCATAAATGCACTTCTGCAGCTACCGGTATCGGTACGCGGGAAGGAGTATCGGTACCTATCTCAGAAAAGAAAGAGCCGTTGTATGCATTTAATAAGGGGTATCGATACGCGCGTAAGTGTATCGGTACGGGGTATCGAAACGGCAAGGGCCGTATCGATACTATTTTCTGAACTTAGCTCACTGTCCACAACCGTATCGGTACGAGGGTTTGGCGTATCGATACGGGTCAACGAACTTTTAAAGTTTGGTTACCAACCAACTGACACCAACGGTCATATTTTTAAACCGACTTAACTTTCAAAAATTATAAGGGTCGTATCGATACGAGGGTTTGCCGTATCGGTACGATATTCAAACTCTTTGAATTTTAACACAGGGTAGTATCGATACGAGGGTTTGGGGTATCGATACTGGTTCCGACAGTAACCAAGTTTGGTAAAATGGTATCGATACGCTTGGTGCTGTATCGATACGCCTGGACGATTTTCAATGGTTTTGCCTTGGAACACTTAGAAAATATTTTGAGTTTGAGTTTTATAAATCAGTTTCAAAGTGTTGGTGTTTTAAAACTTATTAAGGGACTTAAAAAAATAATTTTAAGTTTTACAAAATGATCCTTAAAGATTTAATTATATCAAAATCAAACATAGGTTTTACAAGTACGGTGATGTAAGATGCCACCAGAAGCTTTATTAATAGACCTCGGTGATGTAAGATGCCATCGTGAGTCTTGTTGTTCTTATAGATTCAGTGATGTAAGATGTCATTGAGTCCAATCCGTGTATACGAGTAATGTAACCATAATTGCCATTATACTCTTGTGTTGGAAAGTTGAATGTTACCGTGTTGATGTTGAGAATCATGCCTTGTAGTTTATGTTGTTGCATTGCTTGATGTAAGATGCCAAGCATATGTATGATTATTGTTAATCATGTGATGGAATTCATGTTGTGGTTTGGATTTCAATTCATAAATGGTTTTATTCAATAACTGCATTGTTATTGTTGTGGTTTTGAGCACCACTCACTAAGCTTTATGCTTACGCGCTCCTTTCCAACAATGTAGATCGTTAGCGTTCTGAGAAGCAAAGAAAGGCGAGGGGAAGGTTCATGTGTTCGTAGCTTAAGCTCAAGTATGGTTTTTAAGTTGTAATAATGATTTATCAATGGGAATACTTGTGGTTGTCTGTAGGGAGGTTGTTATAGACTCCCATGTGTTTGGCCGTTTTGCTATATGTTTTAAATGTTGATACCATATCATATTGAGGCTTGCTTTGGCTGTTAGTTGAATGACATGTGTTTTGACTTGTTGGTGTTTTTGGAGCTAAGTGTTCTTATGTGCTTTTGTGGTTGAGATCTATTTTTGCGTGTATGCATGTTTGAAGCTTGTCTTTAGGGTGTTTTGCCTCTAGATTGTTTGTTTAATATGTTTCCCTGTGGTTTGTGATCTTTCGGGGTAAGTTTGGGAACGTTTGGGGATGCCGAAATGCATTTTCGGGCCAATCTGTGCCCAGGCGTTTCGGAACGTCTAATGTTGTTTCGGAACGACCAAGCTTTTGGGGCACCCGTATCGAAACGGGGGTGGTGCCATTTCGGTACGTTTTGCCACTAGAGGCTCCCGTTTCGGAACCAAGGTGGGACGTTCCGGAATGACCAAATGTTGTTTTTTGAATGAGAGCCTGTGTTTCGGAACGGGCTGTCATGTTTCGAAACGCAGGTAGTTAAAACAGTTAAATGACATCTTTGAAGGTTTCCAAATGTTACGTTTTAGTCCCTAATGTTTGTATGCTTCCTAAATGAGTTTATATGTGGCATTTGAGCTGTTTTGCCACGTGTGCATGAAACTTGACTAATAAACTACTTGGTAAGGTTAAGTTACCTTTTTGCCCCTTGCTTGGTGTGGTTTTGCGAAATGGTCCTTTGTGACTGTTTGGCTCCAATTGATGTCCGATTGAGTCGTTGTTCTTCCGTTGTGACCCTTAACACCATATGACCGTGAAATTGCATTTAGACAAGATAAATTTTAATTTAGGGTTGTTAATCAGAGGGAAATTCTCGGATTTTTCTCAGGTTATCCCCGTGTAACTCTCCCGATTCGGTCTCACGGCTAGATCAGGTCGAGGGGGTTACATTTAGTGGTATCAGAGCCTCGGTTACGAGGTTTCCTTGGGAAGGTAAGTCATGTAAGTTGATTCTGTGTATGTTTTACTGATGTTTGTGAGCATGACCTTGTGTTTCTGTTGATGTTTGGAAGTTGGTTAAGCATTTCCATTGCTAGGTATTATTATGGAAAAGTGGTTTTTAATTAAGAGAGCTTAACACACGGATCCCTGCCCTTGCTGACCCAATGTTTATCTCGTGATTTGTGTTTGTTGTTTAGATTGTTTATTTTATATGGTGAGACCGAGGGGAAAGCCTAGAGCGGGTGACCAAGCACCCCGGAATACGGCTCTTCCTTCTTCTGCTCCCGATGGTAATGGGGCGAATGTCAGAGATAATGCACCACAGGTTGGTGCCAATGTTGGAGGTGATGGTAATGGGCCTCAGGTTGGCCAGGGTTAGGCTGGTGTGGACATGGCTTAGTTACTTCAAACTTTAGCCGGAGCATTTCAAACGGTTGTTGCTGCTCTTCATGCTGTAGCACCACCTCAAAATGTGGGGACGAGTTTGCCCCTTGAGCGACTTCTTAGCCTAGGCGGAGTCGAGTTTCGTGGTATGTCTCCTGAGGGTTTGGAGGCATGGATTGAGAGTACTACACACATTTTAGGTCAGATGGAGTGCTTGGACACTCGTAAGTTAGGTTGTATTGTCTCGTTGCTTCAGGAAGATGCGTATGCTTGGTCGACCACGGTTATCTCAGGTATGCCCGAGGTCAAGGTTACTTGAGAGTTCTTCCGTAGTGCGTTATGCAAGAAGTACCTTGGTGCTTGTTATCAGGGCAAGAAGAAGAGAGAATTCATGGCTTTAGTGCAAGGCAGTATGTCCGTATCCGAGTATGAGGTACAGTTTGTGCGCTTGAGTCAATATGCTTCAGAGTTGGTTCCCACTAAGAGGGAAAGGTTTGAACGGTTCCGTTACGGTTTGGTTACAGAGATGAAGACCTACATGCTTGCTTTCGATTACACCAAGTTCGATGTCTTGGTCTCTAGGGCCAAGGACATTGAACAAAGTCTAAGTTTGGCTACTTCATCGGGTGGATCCAGTTCAGGGAAAAAGGTCTGCCGAGTGGGAGCGAGACCGTAACAAGAGACATAAGGATATAAGACATCAACTAGAATTTAGGCGCGGAGGTGGTAATATGGGACGAGGCCATCATGGTCAAGGTTTTGTTGCTCGCACACTCGAGTGTGCTAGATGTGGGAGAAACCATTCTGGAGAGTGTTGGGGTACTTTTCGCGCTTTTTGGAACTGTGGATCTCAGGCGCATTCGAGGTGTGAGTGTCCTCATCCGGCTAGGGATGGTCAGGCACCTACTAGAGCTATTGAGTATCAAAGAGGTCGTGGGCACGACCGAGGTAACTTCCAGCTGAGAACTGATGGTCAGAGAAATGTGGCTCATGCTATCGCGGTACAGCCCGATGGAGGTGGACCAGCTAGGGTTTATGCACACCGTGTGGCTGAGAATGAGACAGATGTGATCGCAGGTAATTTTGTGTTACAGTCCTTATCTTTGCTTTCGTTGATTGATTCTAGCTCGACACATTCATATATTTTGGGTGAGCATGCAAGATCCTTAGGGTTGCCTTTTGAGCTGTTAGACATAGGCATAAATGTTACGAGTTCCTTTGGTAAGACAATTGTAGTTAGGAAAGTGTTTTAGAGATGTTCTTTGATGGTTCAGGGTCACGTGTTTCCCGTTAATATGATGTAACTGTCGTTCTATGGTTTCGATGTAATTTTGGGTATGAATTGGCTTGTGGAGCATAGAGCTAGGATAGATTTTGAGACTAAAAGAGTTTCCTCGAGGCTTTTCGATGACTACGAGGTAGTAATAGTTGGCGAGAACATTAAGTTCTTGTCCAATGTTGTTTCGGCTTTAGAGGCTCAAAGGATGATGGATTTGGATTGTCAAGCTTATTTGGCCTACGTGATGAATCTGAATATGAGTGAGGTTAGACCGTAAGATATCAAAGCAGTTTGTGACTTCCCGAGTGTTTTCCCAGAAGAGTTGTTTGGTTTGCCTCCAGATAGAGATGCCGAGTTTGCTATTGAGACGTATTCAGACTCTGCTCCAGTATCGATTGCTCCGTATATAATGGCACCTAAATAGTTGAAAGAGTTGAAGACACAGCTTCAGGAGCTATCAGATAGAGGTTTTATTAGGCATAGTATTTCACCTTGAGGTACTCCGGTTTTGTTTGTAAAGAAGAAGGATGACAACATGATGATGTGTATAGATTATAGGCAGTTGAACAAGGTAACAATGAGGAACAAATATCCTTTGCCACGGGTTGATGATTTGCTTGATCAGTTGAGAGGTGCTTTAGTGTTTTCGAAGATTGATTTGAGATCGGGTTATTATTAGTTGAAGGTAAAGGATGTAGACATACCGAAGATAGTCTTTTGTATACGATATGGGCACTATGAGTTCTTGGTAATGCCTTTCGGTTTGACTAATGCCCCAGCTGCATTTATGGACATGATGAACCGAGTGTTTTATGAGTTTTTGGATAGGTTTGTAGTAGTGTTCATAGATGACATTTTAGTGTACTCTAGGACCGAAGAAGAACATGATGAGCCTTTGCGATTAGTGCTTCAGACTTTGCTTGAAAATCAGTTGTATGCCAAGTTGAGTAAATGTGAGTTTTGGATTAGGGAAGTAGTCTTCCTAGGTCATATGATCTCAACCGATGGGATTAGTGTGGATCCCAAGAAGATAAAGGCAATAGTGAGTTGGAAACAACCGAAGTCAGTAACAGAAATTCGTAGTTTTCTAGTTTTGGCCGGGTATTACCGAAGATTTGTTGAGGGGTTCTTGAAGATTGCGGCACCTTTGACTAAGTTGCTACAGAAAAATGTTTCGTGTGAGTGGAAAGATGCAAGACATCAAGCGTTTGAAAAGTTGAAGAAAGCATTGATAGAAGCTCATATTTTGATTCAGCCTGAACCATGGTAAAAGTTCGTAATCTACAGTGATGCGTCATATGTAGGTTTAGGTTGTGTGCTTATGTAAGAGGGAAGAGTTGTAGCTTATGCTTCGAGATAGTTGAAGGTTCACGAGAAGAACTACCCTACCCATGACATAGAGTTAGCGGATGTGGTCTTTGCCTTGAAGATTTGGAGACACCACCTTTATGGTGAGAAATGCACAGTCTACACCGACCACAAGAGTTTGAAATACTTGATGACTCAGAGAGAGTTGAACCTTAGACAGCGTAGGTCGTTAGAGCTTCTTAAGGACTATAACCTCACCATAGAGTACCATTCGGGTAAGGCGAACGCAGTGGCCGACGCCTTGAGTAAAAAAGTGGCAGTTGAGTTGCGAAATATGTTTGCGAGATTGAGTGTGTCACATGATAGCAGTTTGATTGCCGAGCTACAGGTTAAACCATCGCTAGTTCAGTTGATTTGAGAGAAACATTTGCAAGACCGATATTTGGCACCTCACATGCAAGATATAGCCGGGGGTAAACCCACAGATTTCTAATTTGGTGAGAATGAGATCTTATGTTTCAACAATAGAGTAGTTGTTCTAGAAGATGCCAAGTTAAGGCGTGCTATTTTGAATGAAGCTCATAACAGTCCTTTTGCTATGCATCCGAGTAGTACAAAGATGTACAATGGGTTGAAAGACGAGTAATTCTGGGTTGTGTTAAAGAAAGATGTGGTCGAGTTTGTGAGTAAGTGTATGGTTTGTCATCGAGTTAAGCCCGAGCATCAGTTCCATTCAGGTTTGTTGCAACCGTTGAAGATTTCGGAATGGAAGTGGGAACGGATCACCATGGATTTTGTGTCGGGTTTACTGTTGACTCCTTCGAAGAAGAATTCAGTATGGGTGATAGTTGACAGATTCACCAAGTGTGCTCATTTCATACATGTTCATACTACTTACACCTTAGACAAGTTGGTTGAGTTGTATATCAGTGAGATTGTGAGGCTTCACGGTGTACCAAAGTCGATTGTGTCTAATAGAGATTTGAGGTTTACATCCAGATTTTGGGAGTGTTTGCATCGTGCCTCGGGAACTGTAACGGTAGGCACGAATAACGGGGCCAGCTGTTATGCGTTAGCGTGTATAACGCGTCTGTCACGCGTTTCCGTGTCTGTGACATGTTTTCGCGTCTGTCGTGATAGCGTGTTGACAGCCTGTATTTTCCGCGTCTGTCGCGGCAGCTGTAACGACAGGCTCCAAAATTTGGGCTTTGTTGGGCTGGTGGATGGATGGTGGGCTGAGTTCACTTCTCCTGTTCTTCTTGACTCCTTTATTTCCTAAAAACTGAAAAACAAAAATATTATTCAAATAAAGTAAATCTTATTCCTAATAACTAATAAGTAATAATAAAACTAAAAATAAAGAAAAATAAAAATTAGGTTAAATTAGGGATGCCAGGTGGGGCATCTCCTAAGGTAACCACTTCCTGTATTCCTGGGCTTTAGTCTCCTGATAATGCTTTAAGCGTTGTTCGTTGACTTTGAATTGGTGCCCGTCTTTTAATGATCGGATTGTGATGGCACCATGGGGAAAAACCTGTATAACTTGGAACGGGCTAGACCATCTAGACTTTAGTTTCCCTGGGAAGAGTTTCAATCTAGAATTGAATAGCAATACAAGCTGCCCTGAGCAGAACTGTCGTGGCAGCAACTTCTTGTCATGCCACTTCTTAGTTTTATCCTTGTAGATTCTTGCATTGTCATAGGCCATTGTCCATATTTCATCGATTTCGTTCAAATCCAATAGCCTTTTCTGCCCTACCTTGTCCAAGTCCATATTCACTGCCTTGATTGCCCAGTATGCTCTGTGCTCGACCTCGACAGGTAGATGACATGTTTTCCCATAAATCAATCGGTATGGAGACATTCCCAATGGAGTTTTAAAAGCTGTCATATAAGCCCATAATGCATCATTAAGGAGTAAAGACCAATCTTTCCTAGTTGGCTTGACCATCTTCTCAAGAATGTTCTTAACTTCCCTGTTGAATATTCCAGCTTGTCCATTGGTCTGTGGGTGATATGCTGTTGCGATCCGATGCTTGACACCATATTTCTTCAAGGCAGCAGCAATAACCCTGTTGTCGAAATGTCTGCCTTCATCACTGATAATCGCCTTAGGGATGCCAAACCTAGAAAAGATGTTTTTGTGTAAAAATCTTTGAACTGTCTTGGCATCATTCTTTTGAGTGGCGATAGCTTCAACCCACTTAGATACATAGTCTACTGCCAGGAGGATGTATAGATTCCCACATGAAGATGGGAATGGTCCCATAAAAGCAATCCCCCAAATGTCGAAGATCTCGACTTCAAGAATGTTCTGCAGCGGCATCTCATGTCTCCTTGAGATGTTTCCTGTCCGTTGGCACTTGTCACAACTCTTGTAGAAGATTTGAGCATCTTTATACAGTGACGGCCAATAAAACCCTGACTGCAGCACCTTGGCAGCAGTTTTGTTGCCTCCTAAGTGACCTCTATACTGTGAAGCATGGCAGTGATGAAGTATGTCTTCTTGCTCTTCTTGTGGTATACATCTCCTTATAACCTGATCTGTACAGATTTTGAAAAGAAGAGGTTCGTCCCAATAATAATGCTTAACATCATTTTGGAACCTCTTCCTGGCTTGATAATTGAGGTCAGAAGGAATTATCCCGCTAACTAAGAAATTAACGAAATCAGCATACCAGGGGAGTTCAGAAGACTTACCTGCCGCCATGGCTGTCGTAGCAGTGACTGCGGTAGCAAAGAGCTGCTCATTTGGGAAGGTCTCCAATATGTTTGTCTCATCTATCGGTAGACTTTGTCCCTTCTCCAACCTTGACAAGTGATCTGCCACTTGATTTTCTGTCCCCTTTTTGTCCTTGATTTCAAGGTCGAATTCTTACAGTAGTAGGATCCAACGTCTCAATCGAGGCTTTGCATCTTTTTTCGCAAATATATACTTCAATGCAGAGTGGTCTGTGTGCACTATAACCTTCGTCCCAAGTATGTAAGAACGAAACTTGTCAATGGAGAATACCACAGCTAATAACTCCTTCTCTGTGGTGGTGTAGTTCACTTGGGCGTCGTTCAGTGTCTTGCTGGCATAGTATATGACATGAGATAATTTGTCTTTCCGCTGCCCAAGTGCTGCCCCGACAACATAGTCACTAGCATCACACATGATCTCAAATGGCTGTGTCCAGTCTGGTGGCTGTACTATTGGGGATGTTACCATTTTTCCTTCAGAACCTTGAATGCTTCAGTACATTCATTATTAAAGTTAAAGGGTCGGTTCTGCTCCAGAAGATGGCATAGGGGCTTGGTGATTTTTGAAAAATTCGCAATGAATCTTCGATAAAAACCAGCATGTCCTAAGAAACTTCTGATTCCCTTGACTGTGGTGGGTGGCGGCAGCTTTTCGATCACTTCTATCTTAGCCCTGTCGACTTCTATGCCACGGCAGCTAATCTTATGGCCAAGGACTATCCCTTCATCCACCATGAAGTGACATATTTCCCAATTCAAAACTAGGTTTGCTTTTTCACATCTTTCGAGTACCTTTTGTAGGTTGCCTAGGCAGCTGTCAAAATCGTCTCCAAAGACCAAAAAGTCATCCATGAAAATCTCAAGGAAGTCGTCTACCATATCGGAGAATATGGCCATCATGCACCTTTGGAAGGTGGCGGGCGCATTGCATAATCCAAATGGCATTCTTCTAAAAGCATACGTTCCGTAGGGGCATGTGAATGTCGTCTTTTCTTGATATTCCGGTGCGATAGCTATTTGATTGTAACCTGAATAACCATCAAGAAAACAATAGTAAGGTTTACCCTCTAGTCTATCAAGCATTTGATCAATAAAGGGTAAAGGAAAGTGGTCTTTTCGGGTAGCTTTGTTAAGCTTCCGATAGTCCATACAAACCCTCCAACCGGTCATAGTCCTGGTTGGGATTAACTCATTGTTTTCATTGGTCACCACGGTCATTCCTCCTTTCTTGGGAACACATTGCACCGGGCTCACCCATTTGCTGTTCGAGATGGCGTAAATTATACCAGCATCTAACCATTTGATTATCTCTTTACGCACCACCTATTTCATCGCATGGTTTAGCCGCCTTTGAGCATCTATAGTCGGCTTATGATCATCCTCTAGAAGGATTTTATGCATACATAAGGCCGGACTAATGCCTTGAATATCAGCTATCGTCCATCCAATTGCCTTTTTGTGCTGCCGCAGCATCCCTATTAACTGTTGTTCCTGTTCCTGCATCAACTTGGAAGAGATGATTACAGGCAACGTATCATTTGAACCAAGAAAAGCATATTTTAGCTGCCCTGGCAGCGGCTTAAGATCTAAAACAGGGGGTTTAACAGTTGATGGCTTTTGGATTGCATGGTTATCCGAAGTATAATTTAAAGGTTCGAATAACTTACCTGGACGATCGCCTATCCAGTTTACCTCCTCCTGATCTTCAGTATCAGATGTATTAGCCTCTGAGGAGTTGCTGTCGTCGGTGCTGTCGTCACAGTCCTGTAAGTGGCTGCCGAGGTAGTGACCAATTTTGATGTCGTGACAGCCCGACCTGATGCAGGGTTGGTCAAGGGTAACTTCAGTGATAGCCTTGCATTCCTCTTCTGCATCAGCGTGCTTCATAGCTTAGAGAACATTCAATTTTATCTCTTGATCGTTCACTCTCATGGTGAGTTCTCCTTTTTCCACATCAATCAGTGATCTTCCCGTGGCTAAGAAGGGTCGCCCTAGGATGATTGGTGTGTTTTCATCTGCTTCACAATCTAAAACAAGAAAGTCAGCAGGAAAAATAAATTTATCCACTCTTACAAGAATATCTTCGATTTTTCCTTCCGGATGAACGTAAGAGCGGTCTGCCAGCTGCAGAATTACTGTCGTGGGCCGAGCTTTTCCAATACCTAATTTCTGAAAAACAGATTTTGGCATTAAATTAATATTAGCACCAAGATCACAAAGTGCCTTACCCACATATTTATCTCCGATTACACAAGGTATGATGAAGCTCCTCGGATCCTTCTTTTCTGGGGTGGATGCTTGTGTAGAATACTCATGCATCCTTCTATCATCTTAACCGTTTCAAATTCCCCAAGTCTAGATTTCTTCGACATGGCATCCTTGAGAAATTTAGCGTAACCGGGCATCTCCCTCACGGCATCTAACAGCGGGATGTTAATATGAACTTGCTTAAAAATATCATAAATCTTTTTAAGCTGTGATTCTTGCTTCAACTGCTGTAATCGTTGAGGAAAAGAAGGTGGGGGACGATAATCAACAATACGTCCTTCCCACTGCATACGAATCTGAGGAGGTTTGGGTTCATCATTTTTCTCATCTGTCGCTTCTGCTGTCGTAACAGGTTCATCGGCAGCAGGTTGTTTGTTATCTGTCGGGGCAGCTTCCTCGGCAGGTATGTCCAAGGCTGGTTTCTTTACTGTTTCAGCTTTCTTCTCTGGCCCTGGTAGTTTCTTCCCACTCCTAGTAGTAATGGCTTTACACTGCTCATGTGTGGGCTGTCTAGCATTTTCAGTATTACTAGGAAATCCGCCAGTCTGCCTTGGGTTGATATGCTGAGAGACCTGGCCCATCTCTGTCTCTAAAGATTTCAGATTAGCTTCATGATTTGTCATCTGCATCTCTGTTTTGTCCATGAATGTCTCCGTCTTCTTGACAAATTGATTCATGTTCTCAATATAAGTTCCTGTCTGAGACATAAACGTAGCCAGAGTCTGTTCCAATATACTGTTTGTGGAAGCTGGTGGCTGTTGCTGCTGCTGCTGCGGCTACAGTTGCTGTCGAGTTAGCAATCTAGGTCCTCCCTGATTCTGATTATTATGTGCTTGAGGATTCAGGGCATTGTTAGGGTTACTCCAAGAAAACTTGGGATCCTTTCTCCAGTTGGGATTGTAGTTGTTGGAATTGTAATTCTGCTTATTATAATTTCCAACATACTTTCCCTCTTCTAGCTGTATAGGACATTCATCTGAACTGTGATTTCCTTCACAAATTTCACATACCTCTTCGACAGCAAATATCGACTGGGAATCATCGTTCAAAAGCTTTTTCATCGCCTTAGTGAGGTATGCCACCTGTGATTTCATCGTGCTGTCGGCCTCATAATCCTTAACAGCTAGGACTTGTTTACCCCCTCTTCTTGCTGTCAGAAACTGCTCCTCATTCTTAGCCAGATTTTTCAATACTTGCATTGCCTCGTCTGGGTCTTTGTCCAATAGTAATCCGTTTGCTGCTGAATCAATTCCAATACGAGTTTGTAAGTTGGCAGCATTATAAAACTTGTTTACCTGGTTCCAGACGGGGAATCCATGCATTGGGCAGTTCCGTAGAAGGGTGGTAAAGCTGTCCCAGGCCTCGTGCATCGGCTCGTCATCTTCGTGTTGAAAAGTAGCAATTTCATTACGTAATCACTCATATAAATGTGAAGGATTAAAACGAGAAAAAAATTCACGAGGCAAATCTGCCCAAGTTCTAATTGAACCCGGCGTTAGTTTATTCCACCAAGTCTTTGCTCTATCCCTCAATGAATGGGGAAATAACCGAAGCCTCAGTATCTCCGGATTAACTCCTGGTAGTCTAAACGAATCACAGATTTCCTGGAACGTTTTGAGATGCTCCCTAGCATCCTCTGTAGCAGCACCACTGAATTGACCGACATTGTTGATCATGCTAAAGATAACAGGTTTCAGCTCGAAGTTGTCAACATCTATATCCGGCAGCGTGGTTTCCAGTTCTACATGATTATTCAGCATGTAGTCACGACAGGACCATCGTCCGGCAGCGGCAGGCGGGTTGCCGACAGGAGGTATAATCTCTCCATCTCCGACAAGAGGGTCGTTACCCAGGGGATTTCCTTGGTTTTGCATCGTCTCTAACTGTTCCTCAAGGTACTCGTTCCTGGCTAGTATGTGACGAACGCGATTCTTAAGATTGAATGAACGTTCGATTTCCGGATCTAATGGATACTCAGGATCTTTTCCTTGTCTCGATCTGCGCATAAACAAGAAACCTTGTGAAAAGCAAGAGTTGAACAAACCCAAGAAAAACAGAAAATAAAAATAAAAACGAAAAGTGCAGTAAAAGAAAAGGTAGAGTTATGTTGTCAGTCCCCGGCAACAGTGCCAAAAACTTGTTGCGTGTAAAAGAGTCTATCGCAATTGTAGTGCAAGTGTACACGACGCAAGTAGTAAAGTGATACGAAGTATCGGATATCGTCTCCACAGGGACTAGGCTAATAGCTTCACCTTGAATCACTGCACGAAAGTAAAGAAAATAATTGAGAAAGTTGTCACGAGAATAATAAAGAAAACTTAAATAAAAGAGTAGAGAAATCAAGATAGAGAGAATGGGTTGGTATTGAATTGCTCACTAGTGCAGGTATTGCTAAGTCTAGGAAATCCAGTTCTGTCGTCGTCCCTGTCGTGGCAGCACCTGTCACGGCAGCATTCCGTTGCTTGTCGCGGCAGTGAACACTCAACTTCGTACTTCAAGTTTGGCAAGAATCCCTGCTGTGCCTTGGCCTATACCTAGGTCCAAGTCTATCGATGATCACGTCTTTGATGATACCTCCCGGCGTGAATCGAAGGATGAACACCGATGTTGTTGAATTCTTCTTTAGCCACATAACCTCGTCATATCCCTAGGTCCGAGATAGTTCAACTATAAACTAGAGAACTCGCACTTATTCCTTTCGTATACTTAACTCTCCCGATATTAAGTAAATAGATAACCTCACAATGCTCTCCCGATGCTCTTGCAAGATGTTAATAACCAGAATAAGAGAACTTGAAGTTTATTTTATTGAACTGAAAATTCCTAAAACAAAGACAACCCTTGCAACTACTTTACAAAACAACCTGTGGCCCTAAGGGGAATTTAGAACATGATGATGGAAGGAAAACGGATAGGGTTTTTGGGAAGAAGGCTAGAGAATAGGAGATGTTCTCCCTAGGTCGAAATACATGCCCTTATATAGGCTTTGGGTCCATGTTTTCTAAAATAGCAAGAATACAACTTTAAATTAAAGTACAACTCTAATAAAGACTAAATCTTCAAAGAATCTAACCTTAAGCTGTCCTCTTTCTTGCTTGGGATTTTCTCTCCTTGAACTTTGGGCTTGACATTCCTTTCGATCTGGGGCTTGGAAAAATATAGTGGTTTTACACGACAGACGGGCTTAATTTTCTCTATCTGTCAAGGTCCACTTTGCTTCTTCTCCTCAAAATTGTTGTCGTCCTCTGCTGTCACAGCGGAAACCATGGCAGCATCGTCCTCCTTGACTGCTCGTCCAGTTCCAGCTCTTCTGCTTCACTGCCCAGCACCTGCCTCTTCTATCTGCTACAGCAGCAACCTGCAAAAAGCAACCAATTTCAGTAGAAACTGTGCCTTTTAATATATTTGTGATGTTTAACTGTAAACTGACCTAAATGCAATGAATAATGCTTGAATGCAGCAGAAATATGGGTTAAATAGGGGGTAAATAATAGAACTTTTACACACTCAACAATGATCATCTAGTTGAGTTAAATAAAAAAATAAAACAAATAAATGCAAAAACAACTAGAGTTTTACCAACACTTGAACCCAAAGTGAGGATGTGAAGCCTTCCTTCTTCAAGTGTTTTTCCTTAGTGTGCATGGAGCTCCCCCTCAATGTTTGACTTGTTGAACATCTTCATCAAACCTAGCAAAAGACAATCAAGTGATTTTTGGTATCCAAATTGCTTTGGATCCATAGACGTTAGTAGCACAAATTTTAGTCCCTTTAGGAATCCATTTTTCAATGTCATCCTTTTTAATTGAAGTGGTTAGTCCTTTTGGGACCCAAACACTTCTAAAACATTTTCCTTTGATAAATCTAGGGGCACTAGTTGTCTTACATAAAAATTTGATTTTCCAAAATTGTTTTTCTTTTCAAGCTCTTTGGAAATCAAATCCTTTTCTTCTTGAACTTTTTGAAGCAAATTTTGTAAATCAAAACATTTTTGTTCAAAATCTTCAAGTCTTGCTTCAAGTTCAAGTTTGATTTTAGAAATCAAGTCATTTTGAATTTTCAACTTTGAAATCAATTTATTGTTTTTCAAAATTTGATTTTTAAAGTCTAAAACCAAATCATCATAGACATCTTGTAATTCATCAAAAGAGTAAGAACATGAAGTAGATGAATTAGAAGTTACCCTTGAATCTTCTTCGATGGCCATAAGGCAAAGGTTGGCTTGTTCATCGTTAGTGGAGTCCTCATCACTCCAAGTAGCCACATGTACCTTCTTCTTATGGCTTGAAGTGCTTGCCCTCTCCTTTTTCTTAGAATCTCGTTCAAGCTCTCTCAAAGCTTTCTTCATGAACGGGGCACACTTCTTGAAGAGATGAACTATCTCTTCTTCTTCATCCTCCTCTTCACTTGAATCAACGTGATGGCAAATGGAGGATTTGAGAGCCATGGCACTTGCGTTGATGCCTAGCCCTTTGATTTTCTTCTCTCCCATAGCTCTAATTTCTTCCCTCTTCTTCTCATCTTCCTTGTTCTTCTTCATGATTTGATGAGTAAGGAGTGACACCATGAGTTCATCAAGCTTCAAAGTCTTCAAATTCTTTGCTTCGATGATGGCGGTCCTCTTTGAGTCACAAGACTCGGGAAGTGAGTAGATGAGCTTTCGAACAAGCTTTTCCTCCGGGATGGCTTCTCCATAGCCTTTGAGACCATTGGTGATAGTAGAGAACCTTTCAAACATCTTCTCGATGTTCTCTTCCAGATCCATTTTGAAGTTCTCATACTCTAAGGTTAGGAGCCCAATCTTGGTCTCCTTGACTTCATCGGTCCCCTCATATGTGACTTCAAGCTTGTCTCATACCTCCTTGGCACTCTCACAAGAAGACATCTTCTCAGAGATGGTTGGGCCAATAGCACAAAACAAGATGTGCAAGGCTTTGCAATTAAGCTCTATCTTCTTGCGATCGTCGGCACTCCACTCCGCTTTGCTTCTTTGAGGCACGAACGGACCATCTTCAACGATATCACATAGCTTGTAGTCTCTGGACTTGATGAAGAACTTCATCTTTATCTTCCAATGGGCATAGTGGGTTCCGTCGAAAAAAGGCGGTTTGTCGATTGATTGTGCCATTTGAGCTGGTTGATGAAATAGTGATCGAGCTTGTCAGATCTTCTCAATAGGATGTGAATCCTCTTCGATTGAGCCAAGCTCTGATACCAATTGTTGAGTTGAGAGGAGCTCGATTCGTTCAACCGATATGGCTCACCAAGTGGTGGAGAGGTGGATTTTTGGGTGGAGGTGGTGTGGAAGCTAAAAAGATAATTGACACAATGATTTATAGTGGTTCAACCTTCTAACCAAGGTCTACATCCACTACCTTAGCTTCCCACTAAGGATTTCCAATCAATCCACTATTGATTCATCCCCTTTTCTAGGCTTAGGAGGAAACCCTTATACACGATCAAGCTTTCTACCCAAAGCCTTGATCAAAACCCTCTTTGACAAAGAGAAACAATAAGCAAACTTAAATCCCTCTAATAGGTATTTGTTTGCACAATTTAGCACTTACCCAAAACCTAAAACACTTGAGAAAATTTGACAATTTTGGCTCACTAGTGTTTGTCTATACAATAAATGACAATTCAAGCTCTAAGACAATTCTTGATCATTTGTTGATTGACAATATGAGCATTAGCCTTTACTTGATGCTTGGAGGTCCCTTTTATACTCGTTGATGAGTTTATAGCCGTTGAAGACTTTAATTCCCACCATAAATGCAGTTCTGCAGCTCACCGTTTCGAAACGCTCAAACCCGTTTCGAAACACCCGTTTCGAAACGCCTGTCCCCGTATCGAAACGCTTTAGTCCATTACGAAACACCCGTTTCGAAACGCCTGTCCCCGTATCGAAATGACCTGCACTTAAAAGTTAGTTGGGAAATAGCCGTTGGGGTTTATGACCGTTATGGTCAATGCCACGTGAGCGTATCAAAACGGCATAGCCCGTTTCGAAACGCTGGGCAAAATCCTCATCCAGGGAAGCCCGTTTCGATACCAGTATCGAAACGTTTTAGCTACTGGAATGCATCGTATCGAAACGCCTGGACAATTTTGTGAAGTTTGGCTTTGAAAAACATGTAAAACCTTTTAAAAACATCCCTAAACATAGTTTCAAGTAATTTGGACTTTGGAAAATGTTTTAAATACTTTTTAAATCAGTCCAAAACATTTTTCAATTATTATATCAAAACATTGGTTCTATAGAATCGACTTGGTTTTGATGATGATTGATGAGTTTCTATGTTGCTGCAAGTTTGGGGGTTTGTTTTGGGTCTAATGTAACATTTTTGGATTGGCTAGAAACAGGGGAAACAAGTTTGGGTCCGTTGGACGTGAGACCGGGTAGTTCAGAGGCTTGAATCGGTGTTTCGGCCATCGTTTGAGTCCTATCGGTGAGTGGAAATGTTTTGAGAGTTTAGGTTGAGCTTGAAAGGCCAACCTAAGCTCGGGAGTAATTATTTAAAGTTCACGTTTTACTATTCTGAAATTTCCTTTTTAAGCTTGTTATGCTTTGTTGATATGAGATGATTGTGTGAAATCGATTTATGAATGTGGTATTGTTATGATGGTTTATGTGATGATTGAGTATTGGCAAATATATGAGTCTTACCGGGTATAATTAGTTGACCATAGGATTAGAGTGCACTTGTAAAATTCGCGCGTGACCCTAGTGATGTATGATGCCATTAGGGAGGAGTACAGTGATGTAAGATGCCACCGAAAGCTTTATTAATAGACCTTGGTGATGTAAGATGCCATCGTGAGTCTTGTTGTTCTTATAGATTCGGTGATGTAAGATGCCATCGAGTCCAATCCGTGTATCCGAGTAATGTAACCATAATTGCAATTATACTCTTGTGTTGGAAAGTTGAATGTTATCGTGTTGATGTTGAGAATCATGCCTTGTAGTTTATGTTGTTGCATTGCTTGATGTAAGATGCCAATCATATGTATGATTGTTGTTACTCATGTGATGGAATTCATGTTGTGGTTTGGATTTTAATTCATAAATGGTTTTATTAAAAAATTGCATTGTTGTTGTTGTGGTTTTAAGCACCACTCACTAAGCTTTATGCTTACGCGCTCCTTTCAACAATGCATATCGTTAGCGTTCCAGGAAGCAAAGGAAGGTGAGGGGAAGGCTCATGTGTTCGTAGCTTAAGTTCAAGTATGATTTTTAAGTTGTAATAATGATTTAACAATGGGAATACTTGTGGTTGTCTTTAGGAAGGTTGTTGTAGACTCTCATGTGTTTGGCCCTTTTGCTACATGTTTTAAATGTTGATACCATGTCGTATTGAGGCTTGCTTTGGCTGTTAGTTGAATGCCATATGTTTTGACTTGTTGGTGTTTTTTGAGTTAAGTATTATTATGTGCTTTTGTGGTTGAGATCCATATTTGTGTGTATGCATGTTTGAAGCTTGTCTTTAGAGTGTTTTGCCTCTAGATTGTTTGTTTAATATGTTGTCATGTGGTTTGTGATCTTTCGGGGTGAGTTTGGGAATGTTTGGGGATGCTAAAATGCATTTTCGGGCCAATCTGTGCCCAGGCGTTTCAGAACAGCCAAGCTTTTGGGGCACCCGTATCGGAACGGGGGTGGTGTCGTTTCAGTACGTTTTGCCACTGGAGGCTCCCGTTTCGAAACCAAGGTGGGATGTTTTAGAACGGCCAAATATTACTTTTTGAATGAGATCCCGTGTTTCGGAACGGGTGGTCCTGTTTCGAAATGCATGTAGTTAAAACGGTTAAATGGCATCTTTGAAGGTTTCCAAATGTTACGTTTTAGTCCCTAATGTTTGTATGCTTTCTAAATGAGTCTATATGTGGCGTTTGAACTGTTTTGCCACGTGTGAATGAAACTTGACTAATAAACTTCTTGGTTAGGTTAAATTCCCTTTTTGCCCCTTGCTTGGTGTGGTTTTGCGAAATGGTCCTTTGTGACTGTTTGGCTCCAATTGATGTCTGATTGAGTCGTTGTTCTTCCGTTGTGACCCTTAACACCATATGACCGTTAAATTGCATTTAGACAAGATAAATTTTAATTTTGGGTTGTTAATCAGAGGGAAATTCTCGGATTTTTCTCCGGTTATCCCCGTGTAACTCTCTCGATTCGGTATCACGGCTAGATCGGGTCAAGGGGGTTACATTTAGTGGTATCAGAGCCTTGGTTACGAGGTTTCCTCGGGAAGGTAAGTCAGGTAAGTTGATTTTGTGTATGTTTGACTGAATTGCACGGTGTTTGTGAGCATGACCTTGTGTTTCTGTTGATGTTTGGAAGTTGGTTAAGCATTTCCATTGCTAGGTATTACTATGGAAAAGTGGTTTTGCGAAATGGTCCTTTGTGACTGTTTGGCTCCAATTGGACATTTGATTGATGTCGGATTCAGTCGTTGTTCTTCCGTTGTGACCCTTAACACCATAGGATTGTTAAATTGCATTTAGACAAGATAAATATTAATTTAGGGTTGTTAATCGGAGGGAAATTCTTGGATTTTTCTCTAGGTATCCCTGTGTAACTGTAAAGTGTCCAAAAGTCCTATATTTCATGCACTTTCCAACTCTTATTATTACTGTTTTCCAGCTCATTTTAGGCATATGTAGGTTCATGCATAGCATTTTACAGTGTTCCATCGTTCTACCTTGCTTTTATAACTTATCATTTATTTGGTGAACAAGAGATATTGTATTAGTGTATTCTTGCTTGTAGGTACTAACAGCTGAACGAGGGAGCATAGGAATGGAGGACACAACGTTGAGAAGCAAACCCAAAAGTTGTACTAAAACAGTTCCAGCTGAAGATAAGTTGCTGCCGAGCACCTGCTGAGCAAAGCTGCTGCCGACCTTGCTGTCCTCGGCAGCTAACTGTGGAAGTTGGAAGAATTGGAGTGTGATTTGTAGAGCAAAAACTCATGAATCTATCACCGGCGTTCATATGCCTTTCCGACCTCTGTAGCAGCGGCCAGGCCTGTCGAAGATAAATTCCCAAGCTTACTTGCGGGCGAAGGAAAACGAGGAAAAGTCCATATTCCAAGCGAAGAAGTCAGCATTTAAAGCTACATTAAAGAAGAAAAGCTACTTTAGAGGACTTCTACTTCAAGGAGGAGTTGACCTAGTTTTGAGTCTATAAATACTCATTGTACTTCTAGTTTAAATCATCCTAGGTTTTCTATAGACTTTTCTTGTGCTCTTCTTTCCGCCATGTTCTAAATTCCCCTTGGGTTAGGGTTATGTTGTAACTAGAGTGAAACGGTTGTTTTAGGTTTTTAAGTCATTTCTTCGATAAAATATTCCAAGTTTACTTAATCCATTGTTTTTCACTCTTTCAATCTTTCTACACCAGTTGTTTGAGAGAATCTATTTGCCGGGCACGAAAGTGCAAGGCTCACGAAAGGGTTAAGTACGGTCATAACGGGAGGCGTGACTAACTTGGTTCCACACTAGTCCACAAGTTTTAGCGGCTAAAAGGGCTCAGTAACCGAGTTGATTTATTTGGTTCCACACTAGTCTTCATGTTATCAATCTCGAGCTTCCTAACCTAGAAATAGGAGGGATCACTGTCGACTATCTTGTCGAACTTGGAGTATCTGCCAGACTTGCCGCCAGGACGTCTTTCCATTACACATGTCGAGACAGTACACACCCCTGCAGTGGTAGTGACCTACTGCGGCCGCGTGACAGGGTCGTAGTTTGCCGCCTACCGTACCCGCCGAGGCAACATATCGTGGCAGCAAAGGATAACTCATACCTAACTCAACGCAGTTTTCACACTAAGTGGCAGCATAACCCTTCTTGCTCTATCAACCTGATTCACCTCTTCTCTTTTACTTGTGTTTTTATTTACTTTTCAATCTCAACCAATCATTCACTTGTGTTTTTACTTTACCTTTGTGCAGGAACAAAAGAATGAGACAAGTTGTCCAATCCTTGTGGATTCGACATCTTATATACTATAACTTGACAGGAGTGTGCACTTGCGCTCTTACAAAAAGGGAACACCTACACGCCTTACAGTAACTCTCCCAATTCGGTCTCACGGCTAGACCGGGTCGATGGGGTTACATAATCAAGTACTTTGAAAGCTCTTCAGGAGTTCTAAAAAATATTTAAATTCTCATAATGAATCTTGATCCAAACTCCTTTTACAAAAGCATAAGGAAATATGATCATTCTTATAATATTTCCTCAATTAGTACTCACTAAGGCGATTATACCAAATGCGCCAAAATATTCAATGAGATATGTCTAAATAAATTTCCTCAGAAATTTCTAAATGCTTCTAGCATTTTAAATCCTTTAAGGATAAATAGGGATCCATAAATAATTGGACGGATGTAATATATTTCATAACTACCAAATTAATTGCATCCACCATGAAGTATTCAGAATTCTTCATAAATTATAATATGTCGTATTTATGACTACTTATTTGTGTCTCACTTGCATTACACCTTTAAGTGTTTGGACTATTGGTCCAGATACTTCACTTTTAGAAGTTCAAAGCGTCTTTCTACATTGGTCAATTCAATATCTATCCAATCCTTCACTTGTGTTTTTACTTTACCTTTGTGCAGGAACGAAAGAACGAGACAAGCTGTCCAATCCTCTTGGGATTCGACATCTTATATACTATAACTTGACAAGAGTGTGCACTTGCGCTCTTACAAAAAGGGAACACCTACACGCCTTACAAGTTTTTGGCGTCGTTGCCGGGGATTGGTAACAGCAATTTTCGTTTTTCAATTTCTGCACCTTTTTTCTTTTTCTTTTATTTATTATTTTTAATCGAGAAAAGAGAAATTTTACCGTGTCCTTTACAAGTGTATGATAAGGGCTAACCGTAACGGAAACTTCATTATTTACGATGATCTTGTGTGTGAAACTAGACGAAACAAGAAGGAGCTTAAGGAAGCCTTAAAGAACAAAGACAAATGCAAAGCAAAGGAAGAGACCATGGTAAACGAAGACCCACCAATTGATGCCATCAATGGCAGGGGTGGGCAGCTAGATTTGCCGCCCAGAGGACCACAAGTACAGCAGAGGCAGGATCCCCCTAATCCACCCCAAGTGCGGACAACTAGGGACTACCTTGAACATGACTTCCAAAGGTTCCAGCCAATAGTGACGGAACCAGATATAGGGGCAGATGATTTTGAACTGAAGCATGTCATGTTCAACATGCTAAACACACTAGGGCACTTCGGAGGGACTGCCACAGAAGATGCTCGACAGCATCTACGAGGATTCCTGGACATTTGTCTAGCATTGAAGATTCATGGGGTACACCATGACGTATTACGACTGAGGCTATTTCCCTATTCACTGAGGGATGGGGTGAAACAGTGGTTGAATAACCAGCCAGCCGGATCTTTCACTTCATGGGCAGAGCTCTGCAAGGACTTTCTAGACCGATCCAGCCCATCAAACGTCATCGATAGGCTGTGGAATGAGATCACATCTTTTAGGCAAGGGGATGACGAGCCAATGTACGAGGCATGGGAGCGATACCAACAAATGTTGAACAACTATCTGCTTCATGGTTTACCGGCTTGGACTCAGATATCTATATTCTACAATGGGGTTAACTACCTAACTCAGATGTTGATAGATGCCTCGGTTAAAGGGATCATCCTAGACATACCTCTAGAGGAAGCACTACGGCTGCTCAACATAGCAACTAAAAACGATTATAAATACCCGACAGCCCGTCGAGGCGGCACAAGGCGGCCATCGACTGTAAATGAAGTGGAATCCTCCGAATCTGTTAATGTCGGCCTTGACACTCTAACGGAGCTGGTGATGAAGATGGTACAATCCCCAAGAAAGGTCCATGAAGTAAAAGTCGTTGAGCCCTTTTGTGGCGAATGTGGGGCCAACCACGATTCCTCTAAATGCACAGCATTTGCAAACTACATGGGAGGAAATGAGATGAATAGCAGGCCAACTCAGAACACATACAATCCTAGCTGGAGAAACCACCATAACTTCTCCTAGAGCAACCTAAAGACAGCAACAAATCCCCAACAACTACAGGGAGGCTACCAGCAGAATCAGTCCCAGCAACACACTCATCATCCACAACATAATAATTCACTAGAAGCAACTCTGAATAACTTTATGAAACAAACCGGTGAATTTATTGTTTATACAAATAAATTTATTGAAAAAAATAAGTCTTTTATGGACAGGACGGAGATGAAGGTGAACAACCAGGAGGCTGCTATTAAGAACTTGGAGACCCAATTTGGGAAGTTCACCGAAATATACCACAATCAGACCATGGGAGCATCATCCAGCAGCCCGCCAGAAGCAGCCAAGCCCACTTTTGAACATTGCAAGGCCATAACTACAAGAAGTGGGAAGCAGTTGGATGAACCTAGGATGGTAGAACATCTAGGAACTCAGTCGGAACAGACAAGTAAACCTACCCCATCAATACCAATATTAGCCGCCCCAACGACAACACCGACTCCAGCCGCCCCAGCAGCAGAACATGAAACTAGCCCTAACAAGGATGATCCTCCCGAACTAAGCCCCCAAGAAAGGAGCAAAAAGAGGACATCTGCCCGCCAGCTCCATTCCCCAAAGACTCAAACAACAGCAGCAGGAGCACCAATTCAGAAAATTCTTAGATATTCTGAAATAGGTGCATATTAACATACCTCTGATAGAAGCCATACAAAGCATTCCAAACTACTCCAAGTATCTCAAAGATATAGTTTCTAAGAAGAGACGTATAGGGGAATTCGAGACGGTGGTTATCACTGATGAATGCATGGTTATGCTGCATAACAAGTTGCCGCCCAAGCAGACAGATCCGTGCAGCTTTGTTCTGCCATGCAGGCTAGGTAGCAAGCACGAGACCAGGGCCCTATGTGACTTGAGAGTTAGTATAAACCTGATGCAAAAAGCTATCTTCGACAAACTAGGAATTGGACATGTCAAGCCAACCTCCGCAATGATTAAACTTGTCGATCACTCATTCGTGCAACCAGAGGGAAAGATTGAGGACATACTTGTCAAAGTGGGCAGCCTAATTCTTCCTGCTGATTTCCTCATCTTGGATTGTGAGGCCGATGAGAAAGCCACCATAATTCTCGGGTGACCCTTTTTGGCCACAGGCAGAACGCTAATAGATGTGGAGCTCGGGGAACTTATAATGCGGGTAGAGGACCAAAGCATAAGGATGAATGTGCTATAACCGTCAGAGGAAGGAAAGGAATGCCCGGACGAAAGAGCTGCCAAGATAAGTGTGGAAACAGACCAGAGTAGCAGCTGCCATGACAGACCTCGGGGCAGATTGAATGACCTCATTAAACAGAAACTGAAAGAACAAGAGGACCCCCCAAGAAGGGAGAAAAAGCTAAACCACCTCAGGAAATGGTTATGTCTGGGAGATGCACCCAAATGCACTCCCAACATAACTTAATTTTTATTTTAATTTTATTTTTATGCATTAAGATTAGACTTTATTTTGTTTTAGGATCAGATTAATTTTCAGCATTTTATTTATTAGCAGTCATTTCATTATTTCTGTTTTTATTTTAGGATCAAGAATAAAAGAGCGAGATTACAGAGGAAGACCAGCAAAAAGCCCGCCAACCATCCTGCCTAGTCAGCAGTTAGCGCAGCAAAGTGTAACGGCTAGTTGGCCGCCAACGGCTAATCGCCAACGACTCAGAAAATAAAGGGTAGAAAAATATGTAACGTGCGTGAGGAAATCGGACCGTTGAACATTCAATGCCGCCCTGGCACTTCTCGGCAGCTCCTATATAAACCACTCACTCATTTCCTTTTACTTCACTTCCACCTTTTTGCTAGCTTCTATCTTATTCTTCTGCTCTCTCATAATATTTCCTTTTTATTTTCAGTTAGAATAAAACCGATCATATGGCTTCAACATCTACCCAAAAACCCACCTACAACAGGTTTTGCTTCAAGGCAGACGAGGAGAGATATAGAGCACAATTTTCCAAGCAGGCCGTCTGGGAGGAACAAGGCTTCCATTACACGAAGCAAATAGGGGACCGTGGTCTTGAGCCCGCCTTGTTCCGAACCATCCACTACAAGGGATGGGAGATGTTCGCTCAGCAGCCTGATATAACGAACTTCAATATAGTCAAGGAATTTTACTCACATCAGCCCTACCCAGACAAGCCATTCGTCTACGTCCGCGGAGAGGCAGTCAAGCTCAACCCTGTTGTCATCAACAACTATTATGGCCCTGATATGAACGACATCCCGCACGAGGAATGGAGGCATTCACTAACGGTTGCGCACTATGAGGAGATCAAGGCCAGAATCTGCAAGCCCAGCACATCATGGCTGGGGGGCAAACATGTGGGATCTGTCCAGCACTGTCACCTGCTGCCTGAAGCCATGTTATAGAACACGTTTGTGAAAAAACGCCTGCTGCCCACATTCCACAACTCAACAGTCAACCGGTCGCGCCTCGCCTTAATCTATAGAATCCTGATGAACCGGCCGATCAACGTGGTGGAAGTCATCTACACGGAAATATACAATTGTTTCAAGAAGAATAAGGGTAGGTTGTACTTTCTGTCCCTCATCATAGGTCTCTACACCAATTTCTGAGTCCCAGCAGAGCCCACAGATGAGTTTACAACTGCCAAGGAGGGCTAGACCAAGAAGGTCTGCATCCAGATGATGCAGGATGCAGAGAAAGAACCAACCATGCCCAGTCAGCCCTCTGAAACACAGTTTGAAACGCCAGTCGCCCCGACAGTACTAACGTTGCCCCAGACAGAGAAGTCCTCTCGCTGCTCCACACACTCCTCGAACACACAAAACGAATAGAGAAGCAACAATTGGCCTTCATGAATTACGTGGGGGAGGCCCAAGAAGCCATGGTGGCTTACTTCTTGCAAAAATTCCCTGGTGATGTGCCCACCATGCCACCCTTTTTTGATGAGCTTGCAGCAGCAGCAAGAGAAAGAGCAAGAAGAACTTCACCAGCCGCCACTGCCCACCAGACAAGCCATCAAGTGACTCTCCTATGCATTCTTCGCAGCACTCAGCCGCCACCCCATCTAACACAGTGGCAGACTCCCCTGAGAGGCACCAGCTAAATTTTCCCCAGCCTGCACAACCAATACAGTAGCAGACTCCTCCTCATCAGAGGAGATTGAGCAGCCAGAACCGGAAACATCAGTAGTAGCAGCAACAACTGCCATCCCAATGGCATTCATCCTTCCGACAACACCCACAAAGGAAGGGATAAGGAAGAGGAAGCGACACATAATAGCAGAAGAACTTATGGACCTCGAGACAGAGTCAGAAGGAAGCAACGCATCTCCCGTTGTTCCCCTTGCCGAGCCTCTAGAAGAGCCACAGCAAAAACCTCACCTGCTAGAACCGCCGCCAAGGCATCTGCCAACCGCCGCTTCGTCGTCCGAACATCTTCCTCCTCCTCAGCCAACTAGAATCCAGCCTTATCTCAACCCTCAGAAAACTTTTAAATTGTTTTCTTTTATTTTATTTTTATTTCCTGTTTATTTTTACTTTAACATGTATATTTTCTTTTTTTCTATGTTTTGTGCATTGAGGGCAATGCCCATCTCGAGTTTGGGGGGATAGCTCTCGCATCATTTATAGGCATTCTTAGTTGCATATAGATTGCATTGTACTTGCCTTAGTAATAATCGGAATAGAAAAGTTTATTATGACTTGTGCCTATGATAGGATAGTCGATTACTTTATTTTTCGCACCTAATTAAAAATTAAACTTAATCTTGGGAAAAAGCATGAAATCTAACTTAGATTTTTTTTTTCTTTTTGCCTGAAAATGTTAAATATCTCTGTTACTTGCTGAATGTGTTAGAATATTTGACGAACATTGTCTGCTTGTTTTATTTGCAAGATTCTAATAATAATTGCAGATAGCCGCCGAGGCAGGCAAAAGAAACAGAAGAATGCAGAACTACCAAAGGCAGCAAAATCAAAAACAAAGAAAAAAATTTTGTATTACCCTAAAGGTGCCCGCAACAGGATCTAGAAAGAAACATGTACAAGGACACTCCACTACTATCAAAGTCCATGAATCTGAAAGCCTAAAAGTGACGGACAAATTAGCATGAGTGAATGAAAGCCTTCACGAGATGACTCTACTCTAAGGGTTCGGGGTTCTGTAGTTTGCTCCTATCTAAACGTCAGACCTGGAAGAGTAGTTGTGATAGGCTGAAGCCCTCAATGCCTTGATTAAAAATAATATGCTTAATTGTGCCTCCTCAGCAGCAACCATTTAAATTACAACAATATTTTTGTTTAATCTTTTATTCTGTGTATTCAGCCTGCTTACAGATTTGCAAACATCACACAGGCATTAGGAATTTAATTCTGAGTTGTTTTCTTGTTTATTTCCCTTCATTAAATTTTATATATAGGTGTCATGGCCTAGAGGCAGAAAATCATGTTAAAAATAAGTTTTTCTTTCTCACTATTATTAGAGCAAGTAATTTAGGTTGCATTGCTTGAGGACAAGCAATAGTTCGAGTTTGGGGGTGTGTAAAGTGTCCAAAAGTCCTATATTTCATGCACTTCCCAACTCTTATTATTACTGTTTTCCAGCTCATTTTAGGCATAAGTAGGTCCATGCATAGCATTTTACAGTGTTTCATCGTTCTACCTTGCTTTTATAACTTATCATTTATTTTGTGAACAAGAGATATTGTTTTAGTGTATTCTTGCTTGTAGGTACTAACAGCTGAACGATGGAGCAGAGGAAATGAGGACACAATGCTGAGAAGCAAACCCAGGAGCTGTACTAAAGCAGTTCCAGCTGAAGATAAGTTGTTGCCGAACACCTGCTAAGCAAAGTTGCTACCGACCTTGCTGCCCTCGGCAGCTAACGATGGAAGTTGGAAGAATTGGAGCGCAATTTGTATAGCAAAAACTCATGAATCTATCGTCGTCGTTCATATGCCTTTCCGACTTTTGTAGTAGCGGCCAGGGTTGTCGAAGCTAAATTCCCAAGCTTACTTGCGGGCAAAGGAAAACAAGGAAAAGTCCATATTCCAAGCAAAGAAGTAAGCATTCAAAGCTACATTAAAAAAGAAAAGCTACTTTAGAGGACTTCTACTTCAAGGAGGACTTGACCTAGTTTTGAGTCTATAAATACCCATTGTACTTCTAGTTTAAATCATCCTAGGTTTTTTATAGATTTTTCTTGTGCTCTTCTCTGCCGCCATGTTCTAAAATCCCCTTGGGTTAGGGTTATGTTGTAACTAGAGTGAAACGGTTGTTTTAGGTTTTTGAGTTATTTCTTCAATAAAATATTCCAAGTTTACTTAATACATTGTTCTTCACTCTATCAATCTTTCTACACCATTCGTTTGAGAGAATCTATTTGTCGGGCACGAAAGTGCAAGGCTTACGAAAGGGTTAAGTACGGTCACAACGGGAGGCGTGATTAACTTGGTTCCACAGTAGTCCACAAGTTTTAGCGGCTAAAAGGGATCACTAACCGAGTTGATTGATTTGGTTCCACATTAGTCCTCAAGTTATCAATCTCGAGCATCCTAACCTAGAAATAGGAGGAATCATTGTCGACTATCCTGCCAAACTTGGAGTATCTGCCAGACTTGCCGCCAGGACGTCTTTCCATTTCACCTGTCGAGACAGTACACACCCTTGCAGTAGTAGTGACCTACTGCGGCCGCGTGATAGGGTCGTAGTTTACCGCCCGCCGTACCCGCCGAGGCAACATATTGTGGCAGCAAAGGATAACTCATACCTAACTCAACGCAGTTTTCACACTAAGTGGCACCACAACCCTGCCTACTCTATCAACCTGATTCACCTCTTCTCTTTTAACCAAATACTTTGAAAGCTCTTCAGGAGTTCTAAAAATATTTAAATTATCATAATGAATCTTGATCCAAACTTCTTTTACAAAAGCATAAGGAAATATAATCATTCTTATAGTATTTCCTCAATTAGTACTTGTTGCGACTAAAAATTTCAGGAAATACCAGTATCACTTGGAGGAACTAGGTTTTTTGTTTGATTTTGCAAATTTGATCGGATTTTAAAAAAGGGAGGAGTCACCACCGGCCATTTAAAAATGGTAGACCGGACACCAAAATAACCAGAGATTTTTCTTAAAAAAATGGGTTCGGGGGTCGATTACACGCGGGGAAGGACGAGCACCCCCGTCATGCCCTAAAATCGGTACCAAAACCATTACCGCTTAATTAATATTAAATTTTGCGAATTAAATTGACAAATCGTATCGGAATTTGATTATACGAGTGAGTAAATTTTAAAAGTCTTATTATTCGAGAAAGAACGTTCGAACCACTACCACTATGACTGGTACTGGCCTCATTCATTCTCGAATAAAAAGGCATTCGCATTACATTTTTTAAAGATTCGGGTGCAACTCATAAAAATAAACGAAACATAAAATCATACCAATAATCAAGCAAAATACATAATAGCATGAGAAGGCATAGACTATACAAATACATGGATATATTATATATCGTAACACTATACATTATATAAACCATGCATTAAACTAGATTATATAAAAGCATACGGTCATACGCCACATTACTCACATATTATCGAACAAACATATATAAAACACATAAACAAAATATGGATTGAAATTAAAGTGACATAAGTACGAAACGGAAATTAAAATGCATGAAACACAAAAATACTATGCTGAAAAAGACTAAAATTAAACTTGGGACAGATTCTAAGGACTGATGGGGGAATTAAACCATAAAAACTGTTGAATCGCGAAAACAATGACTAAAGTTAAAAGACACTGAAACCTGTAAGACCAAAATGGTTATTAAACCATTCGAAGTCGATTAGAACCACATTAGGGGACGAAATTTAAAATTCTTAAAATGTGTAAGGGACCATAGATGGGTTTAAAAAACACGGAGACCCTCGAAGCACAATTTAAGGGACACGAAGGGGTCTAAGAAGGAATTAAACCTTTTTTAAAGAGTTGAAACGTTATAAATAGGCTTTAAAAAAATTCAGACCCTTTGGCCATTTTGAGAACAAAACAAAAATAAATCCCTTTTCCCCTTTTGTCTTGAAATCGGAAACCCTACTCTCTTATTCCCCGTTAGGGTTTGAGAAGTCGAAAAGGGGGGCTTTTCTGGTGTCGTCGGTTGATTATCGGCACCGGTGACCTCAAAAAAAAACAAGAGAAGAAACACATTTCCTTTTCAAAACCCTAGACGTGAACTCGAGTCCCTTTATCTAGTTCGAAATTGCTTCGAATGAAAACCCTTGTCTTTCTGTTACCGGAAACCAGCGGGCCTCTCAAAGTGAAGGGACGTTTCCCGGCATCGATTCACTCCATAAGGCCGTGGAAGGCTTCGAAGATTGTCACCAGCGAAAGCACCAACCGATAGTAGGGTAACGGACTCCGAATCTTCCCTTTACTGTTTTTTTTTCTTTTTTGGGTTGATTTTTTATGCATGCAATGAATATGAACCATCAAGTACCTTGAAAGCTTCTTCTCTTTTTATTGATTTCGAAGTTTTTTTTACAATTTTTTTGCTCTCTGAATTTTTTGATGCTCCGTTATCTCTCGTGTTTCGGCTTCCTATATAACCGAATAAAAAATGCAATGCTTAGAAAAATCATTTTCTCTTTGATCTCTGAAGCTTTGCCTGGTTGACCTTTGCATCTTGTGTTTGTTTGTTTGTTGTTTTGGGTATCTGACGAACTCTGATTTGTGTTCTGAGGTGTGCCAGAGAATCCTGAATCGGAATGGGACATCGACGTGGTGGTGCCGGCTGTAGCAGAGGAGACTGAATCGTCAGGCGCGTGGTCCCGCACGCGCGCGTTGGCTGATGAGGAGTCGAGCGTAGGCGCTTGAGGCTTCTGAAAGCTTCGTCATCTCGATCTGGGACCGTTAGATCGATTCGATCTAACGGCCGACGTTGTGCGGCGCGAGACGAGGGGCAGACATCTAGGGTTTCTGCCCCTGGTGCAATCTTGACCCTTGGATGACCCTCCCATATTCAACGGCGTAGAAGTGTGCGGCGCAAGATTGAAGGGGCTCCTCCCCTAGGGTTTCCGTCCCTAATCGATCTGGACCATTAAGAACAAGCACCAGATCTGACGGTCTAAATTTAGTTGCGCGTAGATAAAAGGGGATTAGAGTTTTTGCTTTGTATGGACTTATCGGGCTTGGGCTCTATGATGTGTATTATTGTTATTTATTTTTGGGCTTTTGTATGAACTGTTATTAAATTATACTATGATTTTGGCTTATTGTATTTTTGGACTTTATTGTTCATTCTTAATCAATGTTATGGGCTTTCATTTATACATGTTTTATTTTATTATGTTATGATACAAATAATTTTAATAAATATAATAATAATAATAATAATAATTAAAGATAATAATAAATAATAATCATAATAACAATGAATAATAATAATAGTAATTAAAACAAAAGCATACTAATTATAATAGTAATAATAATTAACAATAGTAATAATAATATACAATGAATGTACGTAAATGATAAATAACAATGATAAGATATAATTGTTATTAACTATAATAAGATAATATTAAATATAATATTAATGTTTAGGGATTTTTTGGAATGGATAATATCAATAATATAATGAATATACAAAAATAATGATACTACTAATAATAATATTATTATTGATAATACTAAAAGAGTAATAATAATATAAGGTAATAATAGTAGTAACACTTATATTTACATGTATATTTTTCTCTTTTTCGTTTTCTTTTTCTTTTTTTATTTTTTATACTTAAATTACATAATAGCCCAACGTAAGTCCTATACCAACACAAACTTAAAGGGGTCCAATGTCCGGACAAAATTAGTTATTACAGTACTCAGTAAGACGATTATACAAAATGCGCCAAAATATTCAATGAGATATGTCTAAATAAATTTCCTCAGAAATTTCCAAATGCTTCTAGCATTTTAAATCCTTTAAGGATAAATAGGGACCCATAAATAATTAGTTGCATGTAATATATTTCATAACTACCAAATTAATTGCATCCACCATGAAGTATTTAGAATTCTTCATAAATTATAATTTGTCGTATTTACGACTACTTATTTGTGCCTCACTTGTATTACACCTTTAGGTGTTTGGACTATTGGTCCAGATACTTCACTTTTAGAAGTTCAAAGCGTCTTTCTACATTGGTCAATTCAATATCTATACTTCTAGATAGATAGATATACAAGATCCTCGTTTTCTTTCTTTACTTCTATAGAAGTATTCTATGTAAAATTATTTGCAAAATCGTTGTCGACAACTATTCAATTTTTCGATTCCATTCTCGTAGTGACATAACTCATCGAGATATCTTCAAGATTTCAATCTTTATTTCAGGTACCTGAAACTCTTCAAGAGTTTTATTATTAGTTATACCTTGGGTCTCTTCAGGAGCACCCGCCTCTAATATATGACCATCTCATACTATTTTTCATTTTTTGAGAATTTTGATCATTGGAACCAATTTTCATGCTTCATGCACGAATTACATTCATTCGCTATAACATGTAATTCAAATTTAGAGCATTTCAGCTGGTATATGAGACTTAGTTACTCTTATTGGGTCAGTAAATATGTTTGATAGTTGCCATTAATAGCATGAATTATCTTATGAACTTTTGGTTCATATACGAGAATCTAGATAATGATAATTCTTTTTCCTTTATCTAGTTGATTATTATCTTCCCCTAATGTTGAGAAAAATACATGTCATAAATGATTCTCCAATTAATATTTAAGAATTTAAACATAAAAGGAGACTCGTACTCAATATATATTCTCAACCTTTTTTATTTACCCATTTTGTGTGTTGTGGTGGAGCAACTCAATAATATATCGCACATTCTAAAATTATAAAATGAGAATGTATGGTTTCTGACCAAAATATAATCATAACGGGAGTTTATTATAACTCGTTGGTTTGACGCATATAAGTGATGCTATATGGAAATACCATATAAATAATAACAATTTTGTTCTCATAGTTTAGCTATTAAAGAGGGGGCATCCAATTGAAATTTTGATAAATCGAATTTTTCATAATCAGTAGGCTTTGTATCAACTAATATAGCCTAAAACATAAACCTACTAGCTTTTCAAGAGGAATAGTCTAACTGCATAATATGAATCATTTTATAACCGATCTCACAAACTTCTTGTTGTAAGTTGATAAAACAAAGTAGATGCATGTACTAAAATCATATAAAACTCTTCATATTTGTGGATGAATGGGCACATATTTTATTCATATATGCAAGACATGAAGTCTCAACTTTAGTACAAAAACTTCAAGTTCTTTTGGTAAGTGGGATCTTAATTATTTCCTTTGAGAACAAACAACACAAGATCTTTGTGTTCTTTTAGTAAATGAAATTTAATCAATTCCTTTAAGAACAAGCATTACAAGAACTGTAGGTTCTTTTAATAAATGTGCATATAATCTCAATAGCTTTCGCATCATTATTGATCAGAATGGTCTAACCGATCATGCCAACTATATATACATGTGTGTATATATTTTCTGAATTTGTAAACTTCTAATTTACCATAACATGTGATTCAAACTAACTTGTATATGTGTGGTACAAATTTTAAGATACAAGTTTCTTTAAAACATGGTAATACATTATCCACAAAAAAAGTGTTCCTTTGAATAGAAATATATTTAGCTCTTTCGAAACTTTCAATGGAAATTATTCTTTTGGTAGCAATATATAACTCTTCTAGAACTTTTAGCTAACTTTTAGCTACCAGAGCTTATATCCACATTGGCTTATTTCATATGCCAATTGATAACATATGTTATCAATGATTCCCAAAGAATATTTTGCGAACTCATATTGCTCTCTTAAAATTTTCACTTCTAGTGGTGACGATATTCGCAATTCTGCACTTTTCATAATGTGTTTTCTCTCAAGAACTTATTGCTCTTCTGAAGCATCTATATTTTCAGTACTTTAGTACTCATATTTTTCCCTTGCATTTAAATGAGAAAATATCTCTTATACTTCTGCTATGCATAAATCGTCACCATAAATTATATTTGATAAGTAATCATGTTAAACAAAATAAATAAATATCATAATATATAAATATAAATATAAATAACAACATAAATATAAATATAAAACGTAAATAATTAATGTATAAAGTGAATAAACTTAAAGCAAAATAAATAAAAAGATAATTAATTCTCTTTAAAGTTATGAGAATTGTAACACCCTGATATATATATATATATATATGCTTATAAAAAAAAAAGAGAAAAGAAGGTGAGGGTGTAGAGGCTTGAACTTGCGACCTCACCCCTCACCATTCAACGTTCTTACCACTGAGCTTAGGGCTCATTTCTGTCAAAGGTTACCAAACCTTGATTTTAACTTAGTTAAAAATAACTCCGAACCTCATTAAATTTTATCTGTCTTTCCACTTACCCTCATTTATTTTTTATTCGAATCCCAAAGATTTTCTCTGGAACCTTCACCTTCCCCGTTCTTTTTCCAACAAGCAATGTTAGCCCCTCACCGCCGCTCCGTGGCGTACACCGCCACCACCACCGTACGCACCGCCCTTCTTCGAGCCACCAGCCATGGGCCACGCGCATAGCTGCGCCGCCATCCGCCTGAGAGAGCCGATTAAGGATTCGTCGAATCCCTAACGCCATCGCCTCTGTTTTGCCCAGTTTTCGACCGTCCTCGACGTCCGTTCGAGGAACGGCCACCAGTTCTCGGCTCCTCTCGTCGAGTCGATCAAAACCCACCCGACCGATCATCGTTCCGACGTCGGGAAGGGTTTCATCGGAGCTTCGGGTTTTTCAGCCATTTCGAACCTTTAAAGTGAGATCCGGTCTACTTTTTCGGCTTGTTTCACGTTATTAATAAATGGGTTGAAATTTTGCTCTAATGATCTGTGTTTTTTCGGCAGAACCGCGTTCGTTGAGCTCTTCGGTGAGTTTTCCGGTCACCCTCCGGTGACGCCCAATCTCCTAAGGATAAGAATCGGTCTGAACCGGCCAGCCCAAGTAGTCCGAACTGAACTGGTCATTGTCCGGCGACGCCCGATCTCCTAAGGGAAAGATCATCGGAACATTTTTATCTGAGGCTAGACAGCCGGCACTTGTGTATGCCACTAGACGCCGGGATGACAAAGACGAGCCAGATGTTATTGCAGGTACATTTACCATTTATTTTGTTCCATACTTTGCATTGCTCGACAATGGTTCCACCCACTCCTATATTTCAAGATCAGTATCCGGAGACCTTCAGATTCCTTTAGAAGCCACAGGAAGTGTTGTTACAGTCATGAGCCTAGTGGATCAGTCAGTGAATATGGACAAAGTACTTAGGCGATGTCCTCTTGAGGTTCAAGGGGAGATCTTTCTGGCCGATCTCATGGAACTTCCGTTGGAGGAGTTCGATCTGATTCTGGGTATGGATTGGCTGACAGAGCATCGGGTTAGTCTGGATTGTGAGTCAAAAAGGGCTACCTTGAAGACTTCAAATGGTCGATCAGTGATCTTAGTCGGAGAGCATCGAGGTTACCTGTCTAATGTGGTATTCGCTCTAGCTGCCGATAGAATGATCCGGAAAGGATATGAAACCTTCATTGCTTGTTTCTTAAACACGAAGGGATCTCTATCTAAGATTGAGGACATTTGCACTATTAGCGAGTTTCCTAATGTGTTCCCAGAAGAGTTACCCGGGTTACCACCAGACAGGGATGTTGAGTTTGAAATCAGGACTTATCTGGGGTCTGCGTCTGTGTCCATGAATCCTTATCGTATGGCCCCTAAAGAGCTTAAGGAGTTAAAAGTCCAGTTACAAGAGCTTCTTGATCGAGGCTTTATACGACCCAGCTCTTCGCCTTGGGGAGCTCTTGTTCTCTTCGTGAAGAAGAAAGATGGTTCACTTTGGTTATGTATTGATTACCGGAAGTTGAATAAATTGACTGTGAAGAACAAATATCCGTTACCCAGGATTGATGACCTATTTGACCAATTTCGGGGAGCCACTGTTTTCTCGAAGATTGATCTTCGATCTGGGTATTATCATTTGAAAATAGAAGACTCTGATGTTGCTAAGACGGTCATCCGTACCAAATACGGGCATTACAAGTTTCTAGTGATACCTTTTGGTCTTACTAATGCACCAGCTGCTTTTATGGACATGATGAAACGTGTGTTCCGACCTTTTATAGACCAGTTTTTTGTGGTTTTCATTGATGATATTTTGGTCTATTCGCGGACAGAGACAAAGCATGTGGAGCACTTGAGGATTGTTCTACAAACCTTGAGAGAGAATCGTTTGTATGCTAAGCTGAGCAAGTGTGAATTTTTGCTCAAAGAAGTGACATTTCTGGGACATGTTGTATCTGCTCGAGGCATTCAGGTTGATCCAAGTAAGATCGAGGCCATCACCAATTGGAAGCAACCTAAAAATATCTCTGAGATCCGTAGCTTTTTGGGTTTGGATGGATACTACCGACGCTTTGTCGAGGGTTTCTCCATCATTGCCACCCCTTTAACAAAGCTATTGAGGAATAATGTTCCTTTTGTTTGTTCTGATGCCCAGCAAGCTAGTTTTGAGAAACTTAAGGCATCCTTGACTCAAGCCCCAGTTCTTACACAACCCGAGTCTCGAAAGGACTTCTCAGTGTATAGTGATGCTTCACACTCTGGGCTCGGTTGTGTACTGATGCAGGATGGGAAGGTTATCGCTTATGCATCACGTTAGTTATGACCTCATGAGTGTAACTATCCGACCCATGACCTTGAGTTAGCTGCAGTGATCTTAGCTCTGAAGATCTGGAGGCACTATCTTTATGGAGAGAAGTGATATATCTTTACTGATCACAAGAGCTTAAAGTATATTCTCATTCAAAGGGATTTAAATTTGAGGCAACATCGTTGGGTGGAACTTCTAAAGGACTATGATTATGTGTTTGAGTACCATCTAGGAAAAGCCAATGTCGTTGTCGATGCCTTGAGTCGTAAGGCCATATCTGACCTGAGATCCATGTTTGCCAGGATGAACATTTATAGTGATGGCAGTTTGCTAGCAGAATTGCAAGTTAAACCAACCTTGGCCGATGAGATTAAGGCCAAGCAACTCTTAGACAGTTCCCTACTCCCAGTTATACAGCAAGTTGAGCAGGGATCCACATCTATTTATGCCTTCAATCAGGATGGCGTTATGTGCTTCAAGGGTCGTTATTGCGTTACTGATGATGTTGACTTGAAGCGAGCCATACTCAGTGAGGCTCATAGCAGCCCTTATGCCATGCATCCTGGTGGAGACAAGATGTACCAGAATCTGAAGCAAAGGTACTGTTGGGAGGGTATGAAGAAGGATATATCGGATTATGTATCGAAGTGTATGACTTGTCAGCAAGTCAAAGCAGAACATCAGCATCCTTCTGGTTTATTACAGCCCATTAAGATTCCTAAGTGGACATGTGAGCGTATCACGATGGATTTCGTAACCGGGTTTCCTCTAACTCCTTCTAAAAAGGATTCTGTCTGGGTTATTGTTGATCGACTCACTAAGTTAGCTCACTTTATTCCTGTACGAGTTACTTATTCTCTAAAGAAGTTGGCTAGACTGTATATCTCAGAGATCGTTAGATTGCATGGTGTACCCTTATCTATTATATCTTATCGAGATCCGAGGTTCACTTCTCATTTCTGGTTGGCCTTGCATAATGCTTTGGGTACATGTTTTAATTTAGTACAACCTTCCATCCGTAGACCGATAGTTAGTCTGAGAGGGTAATTCAGGTTCTTGAAGATATGTTGAGGGGGTGCGTGATTGACTTCCGCGGTAGTTTGGAAGACTTCTTGCCCTTGGCCGAGTTTGCTTATAATAACAGCTATCAGGCTAGTATTCGCATGGCACCTTATGAAGCTTTGTATGGTCGCAAGTGTCGAACTTCTATTTGTTGGACTGAGTTGTATGATAAGAAGACTTTGGGTCCGGAGTTGATCCAAGAGACCGAAGAGACTGTCAGATTAATCCGTAATCGTCTAAAGCATGCGTTTGACAGACAGAAGTCTTATGCTGATCGGAGAAGGAAGAATACCGAGTTTGAGGTCGGTGATCAAGTCTTTCTGAAAGTATCTCCATGGAAGAAAGTTCTGAGATTTGGGAAAAAGGGTAAGCTGAGTCCAAGATTTATTAGGCCGTATCGTATCGTTAAGAGAGTTGGGCCAGTTGCCTATCAGCTTGAGTTTCCTCCCCAGCTTAACCGTATCCATGATGTCTTCCATGTGTCCATGTTGAGTCAATACCATCCTTATTCGAGCCATGTCATTCAGGTTTAGGATGTGCAGTTGAGGCCAGACTTGTCCTATGATTACAGATTACAGACTCAGACGAGGGGGTTTTGAGAAACATACGTATTCATATGGTTAAAGTTATGTGGAGCAATCGTAGCCCTGCAGAGGCTACTTGGGAGATCGAAGGATCCATAAGAAAGCAGTTTCCACATCTGTTTGATTTAGGTAAATTTCGAGGACGAAATTTTCTTAAGGTAGGGAGAGTTGTAACACCTTGATATATATATATATATGCTTATAAAAAAAGAAAAAAAGGTGAGGGTGTGGAGGCTCGAACCTGCTTCCTCACCCCACACCATTCAACGTTCTTACCATTGAGCTTAGGGCTCATTTCTATCAAAGGTTACCAAACCTTGATTTTAACTTAGTTAAAAATAACTCTGAACCCCATTAAATTTTATCTGCCTTTCCACCTACCCTCATTTATTTTTGATTCGAATCCCAAAGATTTTCTCTGGAACCTTCACCTTCCCTATTCTTTTTCCGGCAAGCAACGTCAGCCCCTAACCGCCGCTCCGTGGCGTACAGCGTCACCACCACCGTACGTACCGCCCTTCTCCGAGCCACGGGCCACATGCATAGCTGCGCCGCCGTCCGCCCGAGAGAGCTGATTAAAGCTTCGTAGAATCACTAACGCCATCGCCTCTGTTTTGCCTAGTTTCCGACCGTCCTCGACGTCCGTTCGAGGAACAGCCACCGGTTCTCGGCTCCCTCGTCGAGCCGATCAAAACCCACTCGATCGATCACCGTTCCAACACTGGGAAGGGTTTCATCGGAGCTTCGAGTTTTTCGGCCATTTCGAACCTTTAAGGTGAGATCCGGCCTACTTTTCCGGTTTGTTTCACGTTATTAATGAATGGGTTGGAATTTTGGTCTAATGATCTGTGTTTTTTTCGGCAGAACCGCGTCCGATGAGCTCTCTGGCGAGTTTTCCGGTCACCGTCCGACGACGCCCGATCTCCTAAGGGTAAGAACCGGTCTGAACCAGCCGGTCCAAGTAGTCCGAACTGAACTGGTCCAACCCGACCCGAGTCCGACCCTACCTGTGTCTGACCCGACCCGAGACTGAATCAACTTAGTGAGTCAACTCAGTTGACTTTCTGCTATTCGCTGACGTCAGCGTTGACCCTGACCCCCGTTGACCTTTACATGCTGACTCAGCGTTGACTTTGACCAAAAATTCAAAATTTTCGAAAAAGTCCTATTTTATGTTTTTCGACATCCTGAGTCCGTTTTTGAAGCCCGTTTTGCGAAATTCTAACTCGAAGACCTTCGAATTTGTCCTTAAACCCAAACCATACATATGTATTTAATAGTTTCATTGAGTTAAATGTAAATTGAATATATGGCTAATATAAGCTTTTATCTGTTAAAGGTAATCGAGACTCTCTTGACCGTTCATCTGCTCAGCCTAGTTCCTCCCGATCCGCTCCTCCGCGCGTTCCAATAGTTACTAGTAAAAATCTGTAAACCTTGTAAGCTATTAGAATTATCACGTATACCTTGTAGTAACCATGATCCTTTATTGATCTAAGATCTAGCATAGTGGCAGATCGTAGCGAGGCAGGAGCCTCATAGATTCTCTGACCAGCTTTTGAGGTGTGTTCCATGTGTGCTACATTTATGTTATTTATTTGTGTGTGTGTGTGTGTGTGTGTGTCTTGGTACGATTCTCTGAATGTTATAAAATGTAATTGTACTTGAAATGCATGACTACTTGAAAGCATGATTTTTTTTGAAAAGCGTGATTACCTTCTGTTTGAAAAGCATAATTATGATGTGTTGAAAGTTTGTTTATCGTGATATGTTAGAAGGTATACCTCATGTCTGATCTGAACTAGAAATATCTGGTCTCTAAATGATAGAAATGTTACATGTCTGTTGTCTGAGCTTTGTTGATGGTATATTAAACTGAATTGCACTACTTGGGGTATACTTTTGGGATGTGATTGAAGTGTCTGCAGGTACAACCCTGATTCAGCTAGTAAAACCTTCGGTTAAGCTCCTACACCCAATGGGCCTAGGGTAAGACTTATTGGGTAGGCTCATACGCTCTCGGGCCTAGGATAAGTCCTTTAGTATGCAGTTCATGGGGAATTGCATTTTGATGTTCGGTTTGAGGGTAGATGGGTTAAAATGGAATCTTGGTTGCTCTTATGGCATGTTTGTAATGTCTTATGCATATCTGAACTATAAATATATATATATATATGTGTGTGTGTGTGTGTGTGTTTCCTTGCACTTATTGGAACACACTAAGCTTCCTAGCTTACACCCCAAACTTTCCCCTTTCAGATACTTTTGGATAGGCTACCCGTGGACTTGGCACTTGGAGGATCAGCACATTCTTACTATACTTTTGTTGTAATGTTCTTATCCATCATACTGTCTATTTTGGGTGACATGAGCCTATATTTTATTATGATATACTTTACTAGTTAGCCATGATGGCATTATTTTGTAACTCAAACTCTGAAATGGTTTTAGATTATGTACTTGATAGTTGATTCGATGGTATGTGAGTATCATCGTTACGAGACTTTAGAATGGATATATTTTTACCTATTATTATCTTGATCACTCTATAGTGATGCCTGATTTTCATGAAAAATGAATACATGTCATATATGTATATGTTATGATAATCCTCTGTAACTTAGGTGTAACGCATAGACAGGTACAAGGGGTTACAAGAATAATTAGAAGATGATTTATTTCATTCGAGAGTTATAAGGAAATCAACAATGTCCAAATGAGTTGGACCAACAATGTCCAAATAAGTTGGATCAATATCATCTTTGTCATTTTCGCAAACAAAATTTGCTTTTATTTTCTCTCCTTTATCATTAAATGATTGTTGATTTTTCAACGTACGATAAGTACGAGACCAATGGTTTATAACGTCACATTGGTAATAAAAAGGATTTCACTTTCTTAGAATGATCTCTATCACTCTTGTAATCCTTATAACCTCACTTCTAGTGTGTAGAAGTATTCTTAAAATGACCATATTTTCTATGTCTATATTCATAACCTCGACCACGGCCACAAAGTCTATTGTGGCTTTTATTCTTTCCATAATATAATCTCACATTCACTTCAGGAAATGGAGTAGAGCCAGTGGGCCTTTGAAACTTTTTTCATGATATTGTGTATGAGGACAACATTATTTGTCGTGAAAAGTGGAGTATGTTTTTATTAACATATCCTCATCACAGGGAACAAAGACCTAATCCTCGTACGCGACATTATTAAACCAATTCACAATGTCATTTAAAAATCTCTTTTGAGACCAGTAGCCTCGCAGAACGGGATATCCAGCCAATATACTTGGATTATATCGAAATTATATATCTAATTAAATAATGATTTATCATGTTTACATTCACTTCAGGGAATGAAACAGATCCAATAATCGCATGGAATAAACATCATGCTTGCATTTACTTCAGGGAATGCACCATCATTGATAATTGCATGGAATAAACATCATGCTTTACATTCACTTCAAGGAATGCCTCCCATAAAAAATTTTGGATCAAGACGAATTTCCGTAACTTGAAATTGGGAGAAGTCTATGGTCGAGTTTTTCGACGAAGAAGAAATATTACTTTCAAGCAAATATAGACTTTATAACAATCTTTTTATAGATTGAAATTCACCATGATTTATCGCACATTAAAATCAAAATTTAAAGAGAAAAATAAATAAAGTTTACCGATAATAATTTTCCTCTCGAAGACAATGGAGACATAGCAAATGGCCAAAACAACTTCTCATAATTTCTTTACGTCACGTCTCTTTTCAAGTAATTATATCATGCAAAAACTCAAAAACACGGTTAAAAATATTAACTCTCATCAATAGAATAACATAAATAAAAATGATCTCAATATAAACATATTGAAGAAACATACCTCTTTTAATTTTTTTTTCTTGATTCATGTATTTTTAAAGCCAATGAAACATATCACGTAAAATTCAAAACATGGTTAAAGAAAAAAATCAACTTTCATAAAAATAATAGCATAAATACATATTGGTTTCTAATTATATATATAATGTAAATATAACAATGACCATGACCGCTAATTTTCATCTCAATTTACATACGTGTAACCTTAATTTTTGCCCACCAAAAAAAACGAGTTACTGTAATTTTGTAAAGAAACAACGAGTTTAATGCAAGTATTTATAGCCTTTTTAAGTTGAAAAATAATTATCAATGAAAACATTTACAATTAGACCAACCTTTATGGATTATTAGAACCAAATAATATCTAAAGAATAGATCCAAATATATAGATTTTAAATTAAAAATAATTAACCAACCACTATATCGATATATATAAACAAACTAATCATATCAGACTTTTCAAGCTAACTTGAATATGTAGCGGATGCAGTCGACATTATCAAAATTGAATTCCTTCTATGAAATCACCAACAAGAACCATGAATCGAGCGAGATCGTGTTGATAACGTGTTGTGAATAAAATAACAAAGAACAAGAACAAGAGAAATAGGAAGATGGAGATTTGTATTATTTTCAAATATAGACTTGTATAAAATGCCTTCATCAAATCATCTATTTATAGGCATAAGAAGTACATAATATATAAACTCTAATTACTGGAGATAATACTCTTAATAATAAAGTAAATCAAATCTCATTGATAAAGTTTTTATCATGATAGACATCCACATAGATAAATATTCATAACAAGTTTGAATATTTTTAATTAAATTTACTGTTAAAATTTTTAAAAATTATGATTAAATCTTTTAAAATTATTAAAAATGTTAGTTAAACTTTCAAAATTTTAAAAATTTTCGTTTAAACCTCTAATTTTTTTTAAAAAAAATTATTTTAGCCTCTCAAACTCTTAATCTAAATTCTGCCACTGTCGATGTGAACCGGGGATGGGGCTCACATCCCCACACTTTAAAAACGAGAAAAAGAAGGCTCCCCTAGCCATTGAAATTTCTTACCGTGGTCTATTCTTGGGGACCATTCTCTCATGTGGTCTGTTAGTATTACCTCAGACAATTTCACATTGCTGCCAAGCACCACGAACATGACATAACAAGGATCTTTTCATGGTCGGTCCTTGTTTGATGCTTGCCATTCCCTTGTTTTGCAATTTGGGCCATCATTGCTAGGGTATCCCCTTCCCACTACCTCAGGTTATCCACGTTCATCCCTTTGTCACTTTCTTTCAATTTGGCAAAATCACACAAATTCCTGGAATGAAAACTGAAATATTATATTTTTAACAATTCAACCGTTAAATTTCTTGTTTTGTTCGCGCATATTATACATGTATTATAAAGGGCCCGAACAATCGGTAACAAGAGTATTTTTGATGTAAAAACGATCCGATCTATGTAGCTTAAAAAAGAATTAAACTCCACAGGCATACATTATAAATAAAATTTGAAAAAGTAGAAAATATTTGAACCTTGACCAATCCATGCATGTGTGGTTTTGGAAGGAGGGAAAAAGCACAGTTTCTTCTTGATGTGAACCTGACAAGAGATGACATACCCCAGCCTACATGTGAGAGTGAGACCATTCCTACCAAAACTGGGCTTTTGCTTTGTAATTAAACAACATTTCAAGTGCTTTACAAACATCATACGGCTATGTCTGCCATTAAAACACTATTAAGCTTTCAGTGGATGATGTTTGTTATTGTGATACAGAGCTGGATTCAATTAGCAATACAATGACTTTTTCTTTCCCTGCTTCTCATCTTATCCGTTTTCTTTCATCATCAAGGACTTTATACTCGATTTTACGTCACCGGTCGAACCATCTATTCCCGATTCAACAAGTCTTGAGAAGTAGTATCAATCAATTCTGAAAAATATATGAGAAATTAGATATAACATCAATTCTTTTCTCCTTTATAATCATGTTTCTTCCAACATTGTCAAACTGTGTTACATCACCTTCATGTAGAAAAATTGGCCAAACTTGAACAAAATACAATTTCGGTATATAAGATAAAAATAATAATGTATTTGACATTTGCGGTAATTTTACCTCTTTTTGCTACATAGAATTAGAGCTTAGCCCTAGATCTTTATTAACTCGGCTACAGCCTACAAGTCTGGTGAAATAACAGTGGACCATTTGGGTTAGCCGTAGGATAAGATATGACGGGGTGAAAACTGGCTGCCTGAATAAACACTGTCAACCCAACTCATCCTGACATGGGCCTTAGATTAATCCGGGCCACTCTTTCTTGCTCTTAATTGCACGTTGGTTTTCAACATTCCGAGCGGTTCTAGTAAAAAAAAAGTAAATGTTGTTACTTTAAGAGATTCAAGTTCGATTAGTTTATCCGTAAGGTTTATGTACCCTAAAAAATAAACAGATACTACTATAAGATCACACCAGATGTTTAGAAAACAATTTCATAATCATAATGCAACTTCTATTTTTAATTTATATCTAAAAACTTATAAAATAAATATGACTCGTATCATCGTCCTGGTCAGTTTTTTTTAGGCTAAATGCTTAAATTTAGGTCAAATATTAAAGTGTTATTCATATAAAGATTATTTATTTGATCATTTTAAAATATTTGACTATCATGTAAGTAATTGTAAAAAAACTTTGATTGAATTCGAACATTTAACCAAATTTTTTACTTGGGATTGTATACTTAATAATGACCTATTTAATATAGATTATTATCTTATACACGGGCTGTAACACCCAGGTTTAGGGGCTAGGTGAAAATAATATTTTAATATTATCTCAGGTCCGGTTTTATGGTTAAAATAATGTTCGGGTTTTAATTTCAAAATAAATGGTGATGAACAAATTTTGATTTGAGCCTAAATAGCCATGGAGCACCTTCCTTGTGAATAGCCCAAATTCATTAAGGGCAAAGTGGTCTTTAGCCCCCCCCCCCCAAATTTTAAACAAACATAAAGAAATACTTTTGCTCATCTTCTACCTCTCTCCACCACCCCATTCCAACGACAAAAAAAGGCCCCTCTTCACTTGATACTATTCCATCCAATATCTTGCCTATTTTTGAAGATTTTGCAAAGGTAACTTTGTTTTTGACTTGCCCTTGTTATTCCCTACAAGTTAATACCAATTGTTTTCATTTTTATACATGTTTTGAGATTTGAAGTTTAGTGGATTTTAGATTAAAAATGTTGTCTTTGAGGTCTTTAACTTAAGCTTTCTATTTGTTTAAGTTATATGAGTTGCCTACAACCAAAAAGGGTCCAACAAAATCAATTTTTACAATGTTTTATGGAATTTTTGGATTTGGGTAAAAATGAGGTTTTTGAGAGGTTTTAAGTTGAGTTTTGGGGGTGTTTTAGGTGAAATCTTGAGGGCTGATGGTTAGGCTATATGTAAGGGTAGTTTTGGAGGCTTTATGGAGTAATTTAGGGGTTGAAATCGATGGATTTAAGGTGTGCTTAAGGGCTGGTCGGGATTATGGATTTTGGGTTTGCTTTCAATGGAAAATTTGATATCTTGTGCTTGATATGTATTCCGGGTTGACTATCTTGGAGTATGGACTGATTTGGGATTGTTTACTTGGTGTTAGAATGTTTAGAAACGAGAAATTTGGTTGGTGAAGCTTCGGGGACAAATCCAGGGATTTCGGAGTCCTGAGCTTGGTCTTCGATCTTCTCTTGGGTAGCAACGGTGAGTAGAATTGTTGTTTTATGCATTGTGCTCGATATGGATCCCTTTGGGGTTTGGGTGGGACCTTGAGGGGTCACTTAAACCCGTGTGTAAGCCTCTCTACTCCCATGTTGTTGTGATATGTTGAATGCTTATATGTCATGATCATTAAGTACATTTTGAGTTGTTAATTGTGTAGTCGAGTTGAGTTCGTGCCTCACGTGATGGTGGTCTAAACTACGGTGATGTGTAGTCCCATCGGTAGTGACTAGTAGGGTAGTACATTGATGTGTAGTCCCATTGGAAATCCACTAGTCGAAATGGTGATGTGTAGTCCCACCGTACGTGTATGTTGGTTGTGCTTGTGCAAACCACGTGTTGTTGTTGAGATTGACCCTCGTGCATCCATTGCTTTCTTGCATATAAATCGTGTTTTGGAAAATTGCATGTTGTGAATTATAGAGCCTCTCTCACTAAGCTAGTTGGCTTATGCTCTTTTTGTTTCCAACGTGCAGATCGTTAGAGTTCGGGAGGCAAGCGGGCGAGGGAGGAGCTTTTGGAGTTCTCAAGCTAGTTCAAGTATGGTTTGCTTTTTGTAATAATGCCTAGACAATGGGGTATAAAGTTTTAGGTGTTGGGGTCAAACTCCTTAGGAAATTTGTGTTTGAGCATGTTAATCTCGTGGTTGTGTTACACTTTTGCTTCATGGTTTGCGGTTTATGCTTGTTATGTTGCTTATTTGATTATGCCTAAACATGTATGTTGTTGGCCTATGTATGCCTTATGCTTGACTATCTTGTGTATGGTGACTTATGCTTGTTAAGTATGCCCCTTTTGAGAAATTGCATAAAGTCTTGAATTGTATGTTTTTCGTTAGAATAAATGCCTCGCATGTTAAATCCCGATTGTGGTTTGATGTATGTATGTTTGTATGTGCTTAGGGGAGTCCAAAAATGCATCTAGTGTCGGGTTTGTGGTCACCAAGTTGGAAAAGGTTGAGTCGCAAAGCAGGGCGTATCGGTACGCCTAAGGGCCGTATCGATACGGTCTTGCCTGCAGAGCTCAATTTTGGTTGGGCGTATCGATACGCGGGGGCGTATCGATACGGTTTTTGGTCACTGGATTTCTGAGAAATTGGGGAGTTTTTGGCGTATCGATACGCTGTTGGGGCGTATCGGTACGGGTTTATCTCGTTGACCACGAGATGTTGACTGAAGAAGGCGTATCCATACGCTCAAAGGCTGTATCGATACGGTCTTCTTCGAGTTGACTGTTGGGGTTGACCTGGTTAGGGTACCAATACGGTCTGCCCTGTAAGCTTAAAAATGGACTAAGTGTGTATGGTCGGGGTTCGAATGTGATCTCTTTTGGATGTCTTCCACTGTTGTGAATCACTTAGGACTTATTATTCCTCTAGACAAGATTAAAATAAAAAGAAAAAATTAGGGTTGCTAACCGAGGGGGAACCTTAACGGGTTTCACTCGGTTTTCCCCGTGTGGCCCACTCGGACCGGCCATCCGGTTAGACCGGGACGAGGGGGTTACATTTATTGGTATCAGAGCCTGAGGTTTTCGAGACCTCGGGCAGGTAAGTGAGGTGAGTTAAGGTATTATGAGTGTGTTGCCATGTATGTCTAAATTTTGTCTCTAGCACGGTGTATGAATGCATGCTATAGTGACCTTGTTGCTGTTTGAGTGTTGGTTCGAGTCCCCATTGCTAGGCGTTGTTGTCAAATTAAAAAGGGAAAGATTGTTTTGGTTTAAAGAGCTTGAGAACCGGAGTCCTTTGCCCCTTTGCTAACCTAACGTTTCTTTGTTATTGCGTGTTTGTTGTTTTAGATTAAATTAATTGCTATGGTGAGACCGAGGGGACGGCCTAGGGCGGGTGGCCAGGCACCCAAGAACGTGTCTCCTGCTCTTAATGCTCCCGATGGTAATGGAGGGAACGTCGGAGGTGATGGTAATGGGCCTCAGGCTGAGGCTAATGTGGGAGGTAATGGGGCTCAAGCGGGCCAAGGTTAGACAGGTCCAGATGTGGCTCATTTGATTCAGACTATAGCCGGAGCTTTTCAGACAGCTTTGGTCGGTATGCAAGCTGCAGCACCACCTCAGGGTGCGGGGACAGGATTACCCCTAGAGAGGCTTCGTAATTTGGGGGCAGTTGAGTTCTGTGGGTTGTCTCCGGAGGGTTTGGAAGGGTGGCTTGAGAGCACTACTCGCATCTTGGGTCAGATGGAGTGTTCGGATGTCCGTAAGTTGGGATGCATCGTCTCATTGCTTCAGGGAGACGCTTATACTTGGTGGACCACTGTTATTTCCAGTATGGCCGAGGCAGATATCACATGGGAATTTTTCAAGAATGCCTTCAAGAGGAAGTACCTCGGGGTGCGGTACTTGGATGAAAAGAAAAGGGAGTTCATGGCTTTGGTTCAAGGTAATAGGACCGTGTCTGAGTATGAAATCCAGTTTGTGAGGTTGAGCTAGTACGCGCCAGAGTTGATTCCGGATGAGAAGGAGCGATGTGAGCGTTTCAGATATGGGTTGACTACTGATGTGAAGACCTACATGTTGGCCTCCGACTACACTGAGTTCGATGTCTTGGTTTCTAGGGCCAAGGGTGTAGAGCAAAACCTAAGCTCTATAGCACGTGCTGGTGGGTCTGACTCTGGAAAGAGACATGCGAACTGGATAGAGATCATGCCAAGAGGCATAGAGATAGGAGGTACCAGCCAGATACGAGGCCTAGGGGTGGTAACCATGGTCAGGGCCGTCAGGGCCAAGGGGCCGTTGGGCACATTCCGGAGTGCACTAGGTGCGGGAGACGCCACCCAGGTGAGTGTATGGGTATGTTTGGGGCGTGTTGGAACTGTAGCTCCCGAGACCATTTGAGGCGTGATTGTCCACACCCAGTTAGGGGAGGACCGGCTCCAGCGAGGGGTTTTGAGCATCAGAGAGGTCGTGGGCGCGGCCGTGGGAACTTCCAGCCGAGGAATGAGGGTCAGAGGAACTTGGCTCATGTTGTAGTAGTCCAGCCCGAGGGAGGAGGACCGGCTAGGGTGTACGCTCAGCGAGAGGCTGGGAATGACACTGATGTCATTGCAGGTAATTTCACATTACAGTCTTTGAGTTTGCTTTCTCTAATAGATTCGGGGTCAACACATTCGTATATTTTGGGCGATCATGCAAAGTCATTAGGATTACCTTGTGATTGGCTAGAGGTCGGCGTAAATGTCACTAGCTCTTTTGGTGATACAGTGGTAGTTAGGAAAGTGTATAGGAGGTGTCCCTTGATGATTCAGGGCCACGTATTTCCGGTCGACATGATGGAGCTACCCTTTTATGGCTTTGATGTGATTTTGGGCATGGATTGGCTTGTAGAGCATATAGCTAGGGTTGACTTCGAGACTAAGAGGGTCTCTTTGAGGCTTACCGATGACTTTGAGGTTGTGGTAGCTGGGGAGAATGTCAAGTTTTTGTCCAATGTGGTTTCGGCTTTGGAAGCTCAGAGGTTGTTGGGTTCAGGGTGTCAGGCTTACTTGGCTTACGTAACGAACCCGGATGTGAGTGAGGTGAGACCTCAGGACATCAGGACCGTATGTGATTTTCCGAGTGTTTTTTCGGAAGAGTTATCAGGCTTGCCTCTGGATAGAGCGGTTGAGTTTGCTATTGAGACATATTCCGATTCTACACCGGTGTCGATTGCTCCGTATAGAATGGCACCGAAAGAGTTGAAAGAGTTGAAGACACAGCTTCAGGAGTTGACTGACAAAGGCTTTATTAGGCCTAGTGTTTCCCCGTGGGGTGCTCCGGTTTTGTTTGTGAAAAAGAAGGATTGTAGTATGAGAATGTGTATAGACTATAGACAGTTGAATAAGGTGACAGTGAAAAACAAATATCCCTTGCCAAGGATAGATGACTTGCTAGACCAGTTGAGGGGTGCTTCCGTGTTTTCGAAGCTTGACTTGAGGTCTGGATATTATCAGTTAGAGGTAAAGGATGCGGACATACCGAAGACAGCCTTTCGTACACGTTATGGGCATTATGAGTTTTTGGTGATACCTTTTGGTTTGACCAACGCTCCAGCAGCCTTTATGGATATGATGAACCAAGTGTTTCATAAGTTCTTGGACAGGTTTGTGGTAGTGTTTATTGATGACATCCTAGTGTACTCTAGGACCGAAGAGGAGCACGATGAACACTTAAGGTTAGTGCTTCAGACCCTACTTGAGAATCAGTTGTATGTCAAGCTAAGTAAGTGTGTGTTTTGGATTAGAGAGGTGGTCTTCCTAGGTCACGTGATCTCAGCTAGTGGGATTAGTGTAGATCCCAAGAAGATTGAAGCCATTGTGAATTGGAAGCAACCAAAATCAGTGACAGAAATCCGCAGCTTCCTAGGTTTGGCGGGGTACTATAGAAGGTTTGTTGAGGGGTTCTCAAGAATAGCGGCTCCGTTGACCAAGTTACTACAGAAGAATGTTCCGTATGAATGGTCAGATGCGAGAAAAGAAGCGTTTGAGAAATTGAAGAAAGCTTTGACCGAAGCTCCCATTCTAATTCAGCCTGAGCCGGGGAGAGAGTTTGTGATTTACAGTGATGCGTCTTACGTGGGGCTAGGTTGTGTACTTATGCAAGAAGGTAAGGTAGTGGCATATGCTTCACGATAGTTGAAGGTCCATGAGAAGAATTACCCCACACATGACATAGAGTTGGCTGCAGTGGTGTTCGCGTTGAAAATTTGGAGACACCATCTTTATGGTGAGAAGTGCACCGTGTACACCGACCACAAGAGTTTGAAATATTTGATGTCTCAGAGGGAGTTGAACCTCAGACAGCGAAGGTGGTTAGAGCTTCTTAAGGATTATGACCTTACCATAGAGTATCATCCGGGCAACGCAAATGTGGTGGCTGATGCCTTGAGTAGGAAGGTGGTCGTTGAGTTACGAGCGATGTTTGCAAGGTTGAGTGTGTCTACGGATGGTGGGTTAGTGGCCGAGCATCAAGCTAAGCCATCATTGATTCAGTTGATTCGTGAGAAGCAGTTGCGAGATGAGTCTTTGGCACCTCACGTGCAAGACATAGCCGAAGATAGGCCTACCGAGTATTGCTTTGGAGAGAATGGGATCATATGTTTCAAGGATAGGATAGTGGTTCTAGAGGATGCCGAGTTGAGGCGTACGATCTTGAATGAGGCTCACAATAGTCCTTTTGCTATGCATCCGGGTAGCACGAAGATGTATCGAGGATTGAAGGAAGAGTATTATTGGATTGGTTTGAAAAAGGATATAGCCGAGTTCGTAGGTAGATGTATGGTTTGTCATAGGGTCAAGGTCGAGCACCAGTTTCCCTCAGGGTTGTTGCAACCGTTGAAAATTCCAGAGTGGAAGTGAGAGCGTATCACTATGGACTTTGTGTCAGGACTTCCGTTGACTCCTTCGAAGAAAAATTCAGTGTGGGTGATTGTAGATAGATTCACCAAGTGTGCTCACTTCATACCGGTTCATACTACCAATACATTAGACAAGTTGGCTAAATTGTATATTCGTGAGATCGTGAGACTACATGGGGTACCGAAGTCGATTGTGTCAGACCGAGATCCGAGATTTACCTCTAGATTCTGGGAGTGTTTGCATCGAGCTTTGGGTACATGGTTGAACTTCAGCACTTCGTATCATCCGCAGTCAGATGGGCAGTCTGAGAGGGTAATTCAGATATTGGAGGATATGTTGAGGTGTTGTATTATTGACTTCCAGGGGTTGTGGGAGAAACACCTACCATTAGTGAAGTTCGCGTATAACAACAGCTTTCAGTCGAGCATTCAGATGGCTCCCTATGAGGCCTTGTATGGTAGGAAGTGTAGGACCCCGATTTGTTGGGCCGAGGTCGGACAGAAACTTGTGTCGATGCCCGAATTGCTTAAGGGAACCACCGAGAAGGTGAAGTTGATATGTGATCGCTTGAAAGCAGCTTCAGATCGACAAAAGTCCTATGCCGACTTAAAGAGGAAGGAGGTAGAATACTCCGTGGGGGATAAAGTGTTCTTGAAGGTCTCACCTTGGAAGAAGGTGATGAGGTTTGGGAGGAAGGGCAAGTTGAGCCCAAGGTACATAAGGCCTTATGAGATAGTTGAGAGAATTGGTCTGGTTGCATATAGATTGAGACTCCCAGCGGAGCTAGAGAAGATTCATGATGTATTTCATGTGTCGATGATTAGGAGGTATAGATCGGATCCATCCCATGTTATGCCAGTGGAAGAAATAGAGTTAAATCCGGACTTGTCTTACAACGAGGAACCAGTTGAGATACTTGCTACTGATAGCAAGGTGTTGCGTGGCAAGACTATAGAGTTTGTCAAAGTATTATGGAGACATAGAGGTGTGGAGGAGGCCACGTGGGAGAGGAAAGCTGATATGGTTGAACAGTTTCCGTATTTGTTTCCATCAGGTAATTTCGGGGATGAAATTCCTTAAGTGGGGGAGAGTTGTAACACCCGGGTTTAGGGGCTAGGTGAAAATAATATTTTAATATTATCTCGGGTCCGGTTTTATGGTTAAAATAATGTTCGGGTTTTAATTTCAAAATAAATGGTGATGAACAAATTTTGATTTGAGTCTAAATAGCCATGGAGCACCTTTCTTGTGAATAGCCCAAATTCATTAAGGGCAAAGTGGTCTTTAGCCCCCCCCCCCAATTTTAAACAAACATAAAGAAATACTTTTGCTCATCTTCTACCTCTCTCCACCACCCCATTCCAACGACAAAAAAAGGCCCCTCTTCACTTGATACTATTCCATCCAATATCTTGCCTATTTTTGAAGATTTTGCAAAGGTAACTTTGTTTTTGACTTGCCCTTGTTATTCCCTACAAGTTAATACCAATTGTTTTCATTTTTATACATGTTTTGAGATTTGAAGTTTGGTGGATTTTAGATTAAAAATGTTGACTTTGAGGTCTTTAACTTAAGCTTTCTATTTGTTTAAGTTATATGAGTTGCCTACAACCAAAAAGGGTCCAACAAAACCGATTTTTACAATGTTTTATGGAATTTTCGGATTTGGGTAAAAATGAGGTTTTTGAGAGGTTTTAAGTTGAGTTTTGGGGGTGTTTTAGGTGAAATCTTGAGGGTTGATGGTTAGGCTATATGTAAGGGTAGTTTTGGAGGCTTTATGGAGTAATTTAGGGGTTGAAATCGATGTATTTAAGGTGTGCTTAAGGGCTGCTCGGGATTATGGATTTTGGGTTTGCTTTCAATGGAAAATTTGATATCTTGTGCTTGATATGTATTCCGGGTTGACTATCTTGGAGTATGGACTGATTTGGGATTGTTTACTTGGTGTTAGAATGTTTAGAAACGAGAAATTTGGTTGGTGAAGCTTCGGGGACAAATCCGGGGATTTCGGAGTCCTGAGCTTGGTCTTCGATCTTCTCTTGGGTAGCAACGGTGAGTAGAATTGTTGTTTTATGCATTGTGCTCGATATGGATCCCTTTGGGGTTTGGGTGGGACCTTGAGGGGTCACCTAAACCCGTGTGTAAGCCTCTCTACTCCCATGTTGTTGTGATATGTTGAATGCTTATATGTCATGATCATTAAGTACATTTTGAGTTGTTAATTGTGTAGTCGAGTTGAGTTCGTGCCTCACGTGATGGTGGTCTAAACTACGGTGGTGTGTAGTCCCACCGGTAGTGACTAGTAGGGTAGTACATTGATGTGTAGTCCCATTGGAAATCCACTAGTCGAAACGGTGATGTGTAGTCCCACCGTACGTGTATGTTGGTTGTGCTTGTGCAAACCACGTGTTGTTGTTGAGATTGACCCTCGTGCATCCATTGCTTTCTTGCATATAAATCGTGTTTTGGAAAATTGCATGTTGTGAATTGTAGAGCCTCTCTCACTAAGCTAGTTGGCTTATGCTCTTTTTGTTTCCAACGTGCAGATCGTTAGAGTTCGGGAGGCAAGCGGGCGAGGGAGGAGCTTTTGGAGTTCTCAAGCTAGTTCAAGTATGGTTTGCTTTTTGTAATAATGCCTAGATAATGGGGTATAGAGTTTTAGGAGTTGGGGTCAAACTTCTTAAGAAATTTGTGTTTGAGCATGTTAATCTCGTGGTTGTGTTACGCTTTTGCTTCATGGATTGCAGTTTATGCTTGTTATGTTGCTTATTTGATTATGCCTAAACATGTATGTTGTTGGCCTATGTATGCCTTATGCTTGACTATCTTGTGTATGGTGCCTTATGCTTGTTAAGTATGCCCCTTTTGAGAAATTGCATGAAGTCTTGAATTTTATGTTTTTCGTTAGAATAAATGCCTCGTATGTTAAATCTCGATTGTGGTTTGATGTATGTATGTTTGTATGTGCTTAGGGGAGTCCAAAAATGCATCTAGTGTCGGGTTTGTGGTCACCAAGTTGGAAAAGGTTGAGTCGCAGAGCATGGCGTATCGGTACGCCTAAGGGCCGTATCGATACGGTCTTGCCTGCAGAGCTCAGTTTTGGCTGGGCGTATCGATACGCGGGGGCGTATCGATACGGTTTTTGGTCACTGGAATTCTGAGAAATTGGGGAGCTTTTGGCGTATCGATACGGTGTTGGGGCGTATCGGTACGGGTTTATCTCGTTGACCACGAGATGTTGACTGAAGAAGGTGTATCGATACGCTCAAAGGCTGTATCGATACGGTCTTCTTCGAGTTGACTGTTGGGGTTGACCTAGTCAGGGCGTATCGATACCCCTAGTTAGGGTACCGATACAGTCTGTCCTGTAAGCTTAAAAATGGACTAAGTGTGTATGGTCGGGGTTCGAATGTGATCTCTTTTGGATGTCTTCCGCTGTTGTGAATCACTTAGGACTTATTATTCCTCTAGACAAGATTAAAATAAAAAGAAAAAAAATTAGGGTTGCTAACCGAGGGGGAACCTTAACGGGTTTCACTCGGTTTTCCCCGTGTGGCCCACTCGGACCGGCCATCCGGCCAGACCGGGACGAGGGGGTTACACGGGCGGTAAAAACTTTTTGTTTTAACAAGCGTCTTAATTATAGGGTATAAAGTTTTAGTTTAAGGTTTAGAGTTTAGGAGCTTTAGCGTATGAGTTTGAAATTTAGAGTTCATGGTTAGAATTTAAGGCTTGTGGTTAGAATTTAGTGTTTAAGGTTAGGGTTTAGGTTTTAGGGTAATATGAGTAGGGATTTAAGTTTTAACCTATAAACCATAAATTTCAACCATAAACCTAAAATTCTATCAACAACCCCTAAATTCAAAGCTAATACACTCAAACCCCTAAACTTTAAACCCTAAATAGAGTGTCTAACAATATTACCCTAAAACATAAACCTTAGCCCTAAACCCTAAAATTTAACCATGAACCTTAAATTCTAGACCCATAAACTATAAACTTTAAACAAAAACCGTAAACCCTAAAACCAAAGCATTTGTGAAAACAAAAAGTTTCCACCGCTTATATATATATATATATATATATATATATATATGATAATAATCCATCGATAATTGTATATTCTTATCATTTTTATTTAATTTTATTTAAATTGTTTTATGTTTAATAAGTTATTTTATATGTCATTTTTAATATTTTTTTAATCCTATTGCGTGGTATCTAAATCTACCTTCTTCCTTTTTTTTTTTTTGCCTAATAGTAATTCATTTTCATACGAAACATTGTTGCTAAGGCATAAAGCAAACTTGATTAAAACGTTGAAACTCATAAAATTTGTTATAACTTCAAATTATTGCAAGAGAATTATCCAACTTAATCATAGATTGGATTACACTAGTTTGGTCAGGAATATCAAATATATTGTTTGGTATATAAAGAAATTAAGAGATAATATGGTAATTAGACAAATAATTAGCAAGCGGATTAATGTTTAAGACACAATCCAAGGATACAACTCGAAATTAATGGCAGACAACTACAAGTTATATTCTTTTATCACTTTATGGGAACATTGTTTTATCTAACTCAAGTTGGGTATTAAAGAATGCCTTGTGGTTAAAAACATTAATGATTAATTCCGCATCTAAGCTAGATTTACTTTATCTTAACCCACATTACCAACTGCATGCTTTGGATACCATTAATTAACTAGCAACCATTGAAACATTGACAAGATTTTTTTGAATAGAATCTGTCTGACTCTTTTTCGTGTCCTTATGTATGTTTCACCAATAATTTTATTTCACGTGTATTATTAATGAATTTTTTTATTTTATTAATAATACATGTAACATTAAATCAATGGTGAAACATGTACAAGAGCACTGAAAGAGAGCCGATAATTTATATTCGATTTCCCAAACTCCCAGCTAAGCTAAGATTGTACATTTCTCCAAACGAACGGACGTAAAATGTTCCATTTGCTCTAATAGTGACGGGTCTTTTTCCATGTGGGACGTTACAATATCAAACGTCCTTTACTTTATATATACACGCAATACATTAACGAGTCTATAGTTTTATATATTATCAATAAATTTGAAGATGATACTATTATGACTTAGAGAGATAAATTAATCTCATATTTTTATATAAATGCCGGTTGAAATTTATTAATCCAATATACCAACAAAAACAAAACAAAGTGTCCAGACAAATTAACAAAACCATAAGAGAAACAAAAGGAGACTAAAGATTCCTAAAAGAAAAGTGGTAGTGTTGCATATTTGAAAGAAAACGAAAGATCCTCAAATACAAATCTTATCAAACATAAATTTTATATAATTTATACTCTATAAACAAAATAGTATGATGGTACCTATAAAAAAAAAGTTACATTTTGGGAGAGCAACAAGATTTATAAGTTTGTTAATTAAGTTTGGCTTAAGTGGCAAATAAATGCTCAGAGTATACTTTTTTTCAGATAAGTGTCTAAAGTATTTTTCGGGCAAAATAGGTACTTAACATTTTTAAAGTTACTCAAATAGGTGCACGCTATGACTGTCCGCTAAAAAAAATCGTTAACCAGTAAAAGCATAACACGTGGCAGTATTAAACATTTTTTAATTTTATTTTTTAACCAACAAATTAAAAATTTTAAAATATCCTAAATTTTTTAAATAATCCAAAAATAGTCCCCAAATCCCTAACCTCAAAATTCGGCCACTACCACCGACGTTGGTCGCGTTTTCGGTGACAGACTGAAGCACTCTCCCCTTGCCGAACGACACACGCACCGTTCATCCCCCGTTATGTCGTCGTTCATCTTGAATTATTAGAATGAACCCTTCGACGATTTCGGAGTTTAACACGGTGTTAATCGATTTCCGGCGATGAGGTGATGGGGTAAATGCTCTTGATGGTCCGGCGACATATGTTGTGAGCGGTTGTGTGACAATCGGCGACAAAATCAAGTCAAATCGATATTTGAGTTTTGAGTTTTGGATGTTAGGGATTTTAAATTTTGGGGCTAATTTGTGAAATAAAGATAATATTTTATTTTTATTTATTTTTAAATATAATTTTGAAATTTTAAGAAACTGACACGTGTCATATAATGGTGAAAATTAACTAACGTTAACGGCGGGCACCTATTTGAGTAACGTTGGAAACATTAGGCACATATTTGACCTGAAAAATACTTTAGACACCTATCTGGAAGAAGAAAAAAAAGGTATACTTCAAGCACTTATTTGGCACTTAAGCTATTAAGTTTTGAAGTATTATTTTGGCCATATGATCATAGACTCGTAGTACGAACTCATAACATATGCAGATATTATTGAATTAATCTAAAAATTACCATTTCATTTGTAAACCATATAAATGGAATCCTAGATAGAACTCAAAACTTTGTGGACAGCAATAAGAGTGGGGAAAGGAAAATAAAAATCTGGGTTTCATGCGTTTAACCTAGGTTACACTAATCATGATGGTGGGATTTGTTGACTTTCTTGAACAATTTAAATGCTTGCACAACATGAATGTAAATTTTGAAATCAAAATGGTGGAAAACACAAAAGTAAATCCTTGAGCAGCATTGATGATGCTGTCGGCATGCACATTCCTTACAAGTAATCCATGGAAAACACAATGATGGACTCAATTATCATTCACCCATATACATCAAATCCCTCAACAACCCTTTGCTATATTCTTCATCCCTTCAAACCTTAATTCAAAAGTTTATTTCTATGAACTCGAATTAAAAATAAATTAATTCGATCTAATTTGATTATAAAAAATTAATTACTTCAATTTGAGATGGCATGAACTCATATGTGAGAGAATTTAACAAAAACTTTTTACCCCTAAATAAGCTTCTTTTTATATCTCATACTAAAAAATATTAAAAAATTAAACATCAAATTTTTTTTTATATATGTTTGGAATACTTAAGCTAATTATTACAGAAGAGGAGTTGTGAAAGTGTTTTCCACCGAATCCAACGGGTAGTTGATGGAAATCTTTTTTATGTTTTAAAGAGCCATAAGGTAGTTAGGTTATCTAGCATTAAAGGCAGTTAAAAAGAGTTAAGACATAGCGGTAAAAGCCTGTTGGAGTGTTTTTGTCTGATTCTTCACAGCTTTTTGCATGCCGGGTTCTTCTTTACCATTAAACAATTCTAAAACTTTATTCTCTCTGTAACTAATACTAACCATTGAAAACGACAGCTCTAATCTAAGAATGCAATACACTTTTCGATGCTTACTGTTTTGAGATGTGTTTGATTCACATAATATAATATTACAATATATTGTTACAGTAAATATTTTGAAGGATTATTATTTTATATATTAGTAGTGGAATTTTTTATTTTTCACAAACGTCTTAGTTTTAATATTTATGAGTTTAGTTTAGTGTGTAATGTTTAAGAGTTTAGGTGTAAGAATTTAAAATTTAAAAATAGTGGTTAGAATTTAAGGTTTAGAGTTAGAATTTAGGGTTTAAATGTTAAGGTTTAGTTTTTAGGGTAATATGGTGAGAATTTAAATTTTAATTTATAAACTCTAAATTATAACCATAAACTGTAAATTTTAACCACTATTCATAAATTAAAAACTCATAAACCTAAATCCCTAAATCATATACTCTAAGCTAAGTCCCTAAACCCTAAAAATAATACGCTTGTAAAAACTTTTAATTTACACTGTCACTGTATCAAATAATTACTCTATCTAGAATTGTATAGAAAATGAAGGATGGTGTAAGTTCAAAAGCAGAGGCAAAAAAATGCAATTGGGGTCGTAAAAACTAAAATGACAAGATTGGGCAAACGTAGCACATGGGGGGTTGATGAGACAGCTAAAATGAATTATAAAGGTGAAGAAAAAAGAGGGAATTGGATGTTGTTTAACAAGATTTCATCTTTATATTTATTTTTCAATTCTCCAACCAAGAAAGATTTGATTTGATGCGAGCTTCAAGCCTCCATTAAACATGATGGAAATGTGGAATTTTTTTATGTTGGTTAGAGCTCTCTAAATTCCAAATATCAATCAATATCACAAATTTGACCGGGGGGGGGGGGGGGGGGGGGGGGGGGGGGGCAATGAATAAGATGTTAGGATACGTTAAATTACGTAAAGCTCCTATATTTTTTTATTAATTTATGATTATTAGATGAGTGTAAGTTGAAGACTTGAAGTCTTTTATTTTTTCTTTAAAAATGTTCACATTTCCTTTACCAATATAGCGGTTGCACATGCAATTCTCTTGGCTATTCAAACCCTTTTTTGTCTTCCATAACCATTCATACATATATCTTTTATTTTTCTTTAAAAATGTTTACATTTTCAATTTTTAATCTCAATTATTAATATACAATTACTCATTGGTTCTAAATTAATGTAAGATTTGAAAAAAAATATAATTATACGATGAGTCTTTTAATTTTTAAATCTTTATAAATTAAATTAATGATGCTCATCAGTGTTCATCAATAATAATACTAATCGATGCTCGTGCAGTGTGGCAGACTCATCCATTGACAAATCCCTATATCGCTTTCAACAAACCATGTGCAGATTGTAAACACCTTTCAAAGTTTCAAAGTGTAATAAGAATTATTCAGTCTCTGTTTTCAACAAATTATTTTATCCATAAAATAAATAAAAATAAAAGCCTACCAACAATCAGTTGGTCTAATGAGATGAGACATTAAATTTTTTAAATAATGTTAAAGATTTAAACTTTAACGTTGTAAATGAAGTAAATTGAATTAAAAAGATCATTCTCGTAATATCTGATCTAAATTAATTAGGCAACCGATTTAAATACAGATGATTATAAAAAAAAAAACTATATTCCATATCATCAAAGTCGTTCGTTTTTATATTAATATTTATATACGTCATAACTAGCATCCTATTTTAAATTACTAATTGTATGTAGTTTTCCTTATGTATTAGGTATATGGAAAATTCTACAACGGTCGACGAATATTGATGAACACCACTAATGATGTACACCGATGAACATCATTAATTTTTTTTAATTTTAAAAATCTAAAGGACTAAAATTATAATTAAAATTTTCTTAAAAAATAAAAATCAAATTTAATAGTTAATTTATAATATTTTGTTAATACTTTAGAATCAAATATACTCATTAAATTTTTTTAATTTTAAAAATCTAAAGGACTAAAATTATAATTAAAGTTTTCTTAAAAAATAAAAATCAAATTTAATAGTTAATTTATAATATTTTGTTAATAATTTAGAATCAAATATACTCAATTCTCCTAAACCATAACAAAATCAATCTCTTAAAAATGGAAATCATTTTATAATTTTTTAATAGATTAGAATCAATAATATGAGAATTGGGTATATTTGATTCTAATCTATTAAAAAATTATAAACTGATTTCTATTTTTTTAAGAGATTGATTTTGTTAGGGTTTAGGAGAATTGAATATATTTGATTCTAACCTATTAAAAAAATATTATAAAGTAATTATTAAATTTGATTTTTATCTTTTAAGAGATAATTTTAATTATAATTTTAGTTTTTTAAATTTTAAAAAAAATTAAAAATTAATGGTGTTCATCGGTATTTATCGTTAGTGATATTCATCCATGTTCATGGCACGTGGTAGACTCATCTTAATTCTTAAGTATATAATAAACAATCACCGGTAACTCTTTTTTCAATGCATGTTTTGGAAGAACCCATCACTCGATTTATTAAATAATTTGACTTGAGATCCCTTCAAGAAAATCGCAAAAGCGGCACTATTAAATATGTAAATATTAAGGATGAGTCTACTACGTGCGACGAATATCGATGAACATCACTAATAATGAACACCGATGAACACTATTAAATTAATTAATAAAGATTTAAAATTTCAAGGACTCATCATACAATTAATAATTATTTTAAAAAATTCAATTAAATTATTTTATATATATATTAAAATTTTATTTTTTAATAAGGGTAAACTATATATTTAGTACCTCACTTATTTCCGTATTTTTATTGAACCCTCATTATTTAAATATTATTTCAATTTGACCCTCTTCTTTATAAAAAAATAATTTAACCCTTAACCCTCAACCTAAAACCCTAAACTATTAAACCTTAAACTCTTAAACACATACCCTAAACCATATACCATTATAAATATTTTCTACAACAGTGTTCTACTTCAACCAAAATGTTGGTTGGTTTTTGTTAGTGCGTTGGTATTGTTTTGTATAGAATCCAATTCTAAGTTTATTTAAATTAGTAAAATTTAACTGTTTTGTTGCAGTACGACCACTTGAAATTTAAATTCACTAGTTAATGCCATGCATTTTTAATTGAACTTTTTCTTACTTTTATAATGTTTCCTTGACTCAATGATCACTGAAATTTTTTTTCTTCAACTGTTTCTATCCTTTTATGTATACTATTTCATCTTGATTTAAGGAACATAATATGGATGCTCTAAGCAGAATTGGTGACCGATCGACCAGTGATGTTGTTGTCAGGCTACGAACTCAAGAAGGGCGTGATGAGTGGATACATGGTAACCGAAGATGACGATTCCCCTCTTTTAATCGCCGATGATGATATCAAATCTGAGTTCAAAAATTGTGTTGGGAGACTATTTTCTAAATTTAACAATCTGCTAGAAGAGTTTTTATGTGAGCTCACAGAATCCGTTGGTGAGGCAGGAATAATGACATTGCTTAAGTCCTATTTTGCCGACTTCTTATGGGTTTGCCAGATGTTGTCGAAGTTGGAAATAATGAGGGTATTTGTTAATAGTTGGGTGGATGCATCCGATAAAATAGTGACGGTAATACAATCAAGACCTACAGTTGAAATGATTGAGACAAAGCTGAAGGTTGTTGAGGTTGTGTCAAAAGTTTTGGAATCAATCGGGTATGGAACTGTTATTTTGCCGACCTCTAAACGGCTTCACATGTTGAAAGTCTGGCTTTCATTTGTGCAGATTACCAAGCCTCTGATTGATTCTAACGATTACGCAACTTACCATTTAGTTAAATTTTTTTAGGAGAATTCAACGATTCATTGAATTGAATTGAATCGATGATGGTGAAATTATTTTTAATGGTATATGATTTAGGGTATATGTTTAAGAGTTTAAGGGTTTAAGGTTTAATAGTTTAGGGTTTTAGGTTGAGGGTTAAATTATTTTTTATAAAGAATAGGGTCAAATTAAAATAATATTTAAATAATGAGAGTTTAATAAAAATACAGAAATAAGCGAGGTACTAAATATATAATTTACCCTTATTAAAAAATAAAATTTTAATATATATAAAAATAATTTAATTGAATTTTTAAAATAATTATTAATTGTATGATGGGTCCTTGAAATTTTAAATCTTTATTAATTAATTTAATAGTATTCATCGGTGTTCATCATTAGTGGTGTTCATCGATGTTCGTCGCACGTTGTAGAATTTTTCAAATATTAAATATTAATTGCATTAATTTCAACCAACTCCCATTTTCTTTTTAAGACAAATTTGAGAAAAGGAAACGTGGAATAAACCAAAGAAATTCAGCCCCGATTAATAGGGGGGTGTTATGTTTTAAAGTAAAAAAAAAAGAACATGGCGATTCCAATGAGGGGTGTTCAAATATATTCGATCCGGTTATCCGTTGTTTTGATCTGAAAATTCGAATATTCGGTCAGATTTTAATTTTTTTTTGGATTGATTATAGATCGCGATATTTCAAGTTTCAGTTTATCCGAAAATCTAAATTTTCATGAATATTATTCTTGTTATATTTTAACAATTTGATGCTTGTTATATTTGAAAATTTAAAAAAAAATCAAAATTTTCATAAATGCAAATCTTGTTATATTTAACAATTTGTTGTTTCTATATTCGAAATCCCGAAAATTTCATAAATACAACCTTCAAATTCGAGAAAATAGTTAAACCAAATTATATTTTTGGATAATCGGATATATATTCGATATCTGAATGTCTGAATGTCTATTTTTTGGATCGGATCCGGATCACTATATCATTGATCTGAAAAATTAGATATTCGAAAAAATCGGATCAGATTCGATCTGGTATCCGACAATAAACCCCCTAGTTCCAATTAAGTCAAGCTACATTAGCTTATGTCTCATAATTATATTATCTTATGGTTCTAGACAAGTACAATAAGAACAAATATATAAAATTTAAAATAAGTCCAAAAAGATTTAAGTTAAATTATTACAAGAGGAGAAAAAATAATTATAAATCAATGAAAAAAATATGCGAGAAAAATAAAATTAAAAATTTTATTTCAATAAATGGTACAAAATCTCTTAAAAATCGCTCTTAGTTATATCCTGCAGGAGAGATATATGCTTGGCTCTTAATTTATGTATTGATTTGATTGCGAGAATCGCGGCCCTTTTATTTCGCTAGCCAATTAAGAAAATCCAGGTTTTAATCCTGTTTTGTCAACATGCAAAGATCGTGTCTTGGTACAACAAGATCATGATTTGTCTAATCATCCAGCTAATTACCATTTTCTCTAATTTTGTGGACGCTCCAACGTCGTTCAATTTAAAAATGTTAAATTTCTCGTTTTTCCTTGTACGATTAAGTTTTAATTTATAAGGGGGGAAAATGACATGAGATTAAGTCGTAATCTGTTGAGGGGTAGAGCTCAAAAAAAGTTCAGCATCCCACGTGCAGTTAACTTTTACTATGCTCTTGTTAGTTCGATTTTGTTACTCCATTTTTCTTTTTTGCAGGGGAGTTCTTGAGATTTTAGAGGTTTGGAATAGATCGAAAAATCAAACTCCTAATTGTAAGTGTTGAAAAAAAATAAATTTTAAGAATAAATCTTTAATAATAAATACTAAAAAATAATAAAATTAAAGAGTACGCTCATATAACAAATATTTAAAAATTGTATTTTAAGAATAATCCTTAATAACAAATATTGGGAAAATTTTAACCTCTTATAACAATTATTGAAAATTTTTAGCCCCCAATAAAAAAATATTGAAAAAATAAATTATAAATGTAGACCCCTAATAACAGTTATTGAAATAATAATAATTTTAAGAGTATGCTTTAATAACAAATATTTAGAAAGAAAGAAAAAATTAGCCTCTAATGGCAATTATTGGAAAATTTGAATATCAAATAACAAGTATAAAAAAAATTTATACCCAAAGTATCAAGTATTGTACAATTTAGTCCCCAATAATAAATATTGAGAAAAAATAAGAGCGATCCCCTAATAACAAATATTTTAAAAATAAATTTTAAGTGTATGTCCTAATAACAAATACCGGAAAAAATAAGCATATGGTAACAATTATTTAAAAAAAATTGGGCCTCAAATAACAAGTTGAAAAAATGGACTCCTAATAACAAATATTAAAAAATAAATTTTAAAAATATGCCCTAATAACAAATATTGAGATAAATTTGAGTCAGGTAACAATTGTTAAAAAAAGCCACAAACAACAAGTAATGAAAAAAATGAACCCTAATAATAAACATTAAAAAATTAAGGGTAAACTACATAAATGATCACCAAATTTTTAGGGCGGATTCATTTTGGTCGCCGTACTTTTAAAATAATCGATAAGGTCACCTAACTTTTAGTTCGATTTTAATATAGTCACCAAACTTTTAGTTCGCTTTCAATATGGCCCCTCCCGTTACCTTCCGTTATAAGTTGGCGCTAGTTTTCGTTTTTTCTTAATAAAAAAAATGGGTAAAGTACACCAATCATCACTCAACTTTCTTCTCACTCCTATTTTGGTCACCAGAGTTTAAAAATTTCAATTTAATAACTTAACTTTCGAGTTGTTCATATTTTGGTCACTCTCAAATGACGTGTTTATACAAATAGAAAAAATTGATTAATCCATAAAAAAAATATTTTGGTAAATTGGTAAATTCAGATTATTCCATTCTCAATCTTATATTGTACCAATTAAATCAGATAATCGATTAACCAGTTAACTGAAATATTTGATACTATAAATAATTTTTACTTTGTTTATTAAAATATCAAATATGATAATATGATAAATTTAATAATTGTTCGGTTGTGATAAAAGTGTAAAAACAAATAGAAAGTTAAAATTTGAAAGTTCACACCTATTAATCCTACCTAGAGCCATTTAAAAAATCAGAAGGGTATCAAAATAAGTAGACTATAAAATGTTGTAATGCATAAAATTTAGAAATATTATATATAATAGATCAGATTGATTAATCAATTTTGCTTAAAACTGTGAACCATAATCGAATCAAAATAATTTATTTTACAAATTTGTACCGAAATCGGGTTCAATTAGTCCTAAAAAATTAATTTTGGTTAATTGCTAAATTCATATTATTCAATTCCCGATCTTATATTGTACCAATTAAATCAGATAATCGATTGACCGGTTAATTGAAATATCTTATTCGAGTAATTTTTTTACTTTTCTTATTAAAATATCAAATATGGTAATATGGTAAATTTGATAAGCAAAGAAAAAAAATCATTACCCGATTTTTTAAGGATCAATCGAATTTTTCTATTTGTATAACCATGTCATTTGAGAATGGACAAAATATGAACAATTTGAAAGTTAAGTTATTAAATTGAAATTTGCTAAACTCTAGTGACTAAAGTAGGAGTGAGAAAAAAGTTGAGTGTGTTGGAAAACGCATGTACACCTCATGACGTATCGAAAAAATTATCTGGTGATTATCTCCAGAGATCCATGTACGAGGAGCGAATTCGGGGTAAAAAGGATGAAACATTACCTTAATAAATCTGGAAATCCGTAAGGAGTATAGGAGAATCCAAATCCAATCCGAATCGTCACAATCGAGTTCCGACCTCTACGTAGTCCACCCGAACGAAACGAACAATATTTTCTCTTCTCTAAATGTTAGAGAGGTTTTCCAAAAAACCAAACCTTGGTTGCTAGACCTTATGTCTTTATATAGCATTCAAGAACCTAATTCTAATTAAATTCATATTTATTAAATATACAATATATTTAACCGAATATAATTAAATATGTATAATATGATTCTACTTTAATTTGAATTATACAATATATTTAACCTAATATAATTAAATAAGTAGAATATGATTCTATTTTAATTAGGTTTCTTTAGATATATATATATATATATTAATAGTATTTGATAATTATAATAATTATATAGTATTACAATATATATATATAAACGAGATTATCTATAATTATAATAATTTTGTTTTAATAATTATTACGTGTACAACAAGTTTGTACACATACTATTTAATCGATATTTGTTTGTTTCAATCATAGGGTGTGACCCTTGTAGGTTCATGTAACGTTAGTAGTAATATCTAGAACAATTCTAATATTACAAGCAATGAATGACATCTAACAATACATTATTGCTACCTAAGTTACATGAAGTCGTGGTTCAACTTTACCTTTTTTAGTGATTAACTTCTTTTATTTATTGGATGAGTCTACCACGTGCGACGAACATTGCTGAACACCACTAACGATGAACACCGCTGAACACCATTAATTTTAAAAAAAAAAACTATAAATCAAGAGGACTATAATTGTAATTAAAATTTATTTTTTAAAAAAATAAAAATTTGATTTAATAAAATTATTATATTTCATTATTGTATTAAAAATTGATAGTTTTGAATTAACATATAGTTTTTGTTTGTAATCATTTACTTAATTTAATGAACAAACATATATAAACGTATGCAAACAATTTATCGAAATCCCTATTAATTTATACCTTTAGTTCAAGGGTTTTGCCAAAAAATGAATTGTGTTTGCTTGTATGAATTTACAATTACATATTTGGAAATCCAACACTTGATGGTCCTTTTTATCTGCAGAATTTTTTCAATGTTTTTCAACTTCACATAAGCATTCCTATCTTCCTCTGCAACAATCTCAATCCGGTAACATCTCCCTTCAGATTTGGAGCTCTTGAAGAACATGGAGCTCACTACAGTATCAACAACGACAAAAATGGAGTACAAGTAAGCAATCAAAACCCCTTCCAAACCCATCGAAAACTCACAAAAATCACCACCACGGCCATACCATAAGCTCTCGAAACAACACGGTAATGGAACAGAGCTTCAATGGCAGCTCACACCAAATTCCCAGGCACTGCCAATGCCAAAGCACTCAAAGTCCTCCCCTTTATCAAAACACAAGCCTTCAGAATCGCCATATACCCACCGAATTTCTCCATTCCAGAACAAACCAAAGCCAAGTTACAAACTATAATGGCATTGGCAAGAATCATTGAATATACAACAGCTCCGGCCGCCGACATAAAGGTGAGCCGATTGGGAGATGATAAGAACCCGAACCCATTTATAAAATGGAACCCAAAGAAGAGAATTGAGAAAGCTGTTGAATTTGCAGCTAAAAGTAGGAAGAAATTGCATAAAAATAGAAAGCAGAGGCTTGTAAAGAGAGAAAATTGAAGAAAAATATGGGTTATTGTGTTTGAGGAGGTGAAAACAGAGGCTTTGGATAAGAGGAAGAAAGAAAGGGTGAAAGGGAATGCAAAGACCGATGAAGAAACAGTCTGAGAAATCTTGAAACTGAGGAGGGTGAACAAGTTCGACGATGACGGGAACTCGGCCGCCATGAAAATGGATTTGAGTTGGCCGTGGATGGCCGGTAACAGAGGAGGATGGGGGACGGAGAAAGAAATATAACAATTTTATTAAATTTAATTTTTAATTTTTTAAAAATAAATTTTAATTACAATTATAGTCCTCATGATTTCTAGTTTTTTTTTTAAATTAATAGTGTTCAGCGGTGTTCATCGTTAGTGGTGTTCAACAATGTTCGTCGCCCGTTGTAGAATTTTCTTTATTTATTACATCATTTTGTCTTCATATCTAGATCGGACACGAGTCATGGACTAGTCAAACTTGTATAGTCCATCTAATGTTTCTTGATATCTTGAGTAGACTATTATAAACGAATAATTATGATATTTCATATTAATTTATTCGAGCACGACCATGCATTTTCTAGTCTCATTCAATCAAGTGGCCAATGATACTACTTCTATTATGTAGGAGAGATAAATCCTATCTTGATCAATCATATTCCGCTACATAGATTGTGACATATCCAATGTCAGTCTTTATAGTGCCGTCAGTTATAATACATGTTTGACAGTATCAAAATATGTCACTCACGATGTTGAAATGATGATGATCTCAAGTCTGAGGATCATACATATAGTTATCACCATGAGCGATGTCGTGACTATCACATAATAATTCAAGAAACATGTTCATAGCAGGTCAGTCCAGTATGGCGTTCTCTAACACATATTTATGTATTGATTTTGACATCTCCATGTCAATGACAATGCTTTTTCATCAATCAACTACATATTATTCTTAATATATTATTGTTGTCTATCCCATAATAATACTCGACTAAGGGCATTCAAGAATAACTATATTATTCTAAAGACTTTATTAAAATTCAGTTTATTTATAAATGCACGGAATAAGACTGAAATAACAATAATGGATTTATATTAATAAACAAGATAAAATAAGTATGTCTTTTACGACCATCTCATGATTGGTCTTTGAGCATACTCCAACCGAGTGATGATTGGTGTAGTTTATCCATTTTTATTAAGAAAATACGAAAACTAACATCAACTTCTAATGGAAGGGACCGTATCGATATCAAACTAAAAGTTGGGTGAGCTTATTAAATATTTTAAAACTACAGTGACCAAAATAAATTTACCCTAAAAGTTCGGTGACCATTTATGTAGTTTACCCAAAAATTTCAGTTTTTGAACCCCCGCGCGCAAAACTATACATTTATCCTAACTTTTGACTCAAAACTTAGCTTAACCATTAAGTAAGTGTCAAAACTGTACTTTTTTTTCGAGAGATGTATCTAAAGTATATTTTAAGCGAAATGTGTGTATGATGTTTTATTCCTTAATTTTTTAAGGTTTTCCCGCGATAGAAGTTAAAAAAATTCCTTTTATCCAAGTAAAATGTGACATACAGTCTATTTCAAGATTTTTTTAAATATTATAAAATCTTTAATTTTATAAAAACACCTACAATATTTAATTTCTCAAAAAATCTCAAAAATCTAAATCCCTAAATTTCTCACCTCTAGCCATTAATCACCCATTCCTTCATCGACTCCCACAATTTGTAACCCCAACCTTACGTCGTTAGAAGTTGACGAATGAGGGGCCAAACGAACTACAAATATTGAACATAAAATTTCCAGTCGAACGATGAATTGACTTTTGCGTCTCGTGTGACGAGAGAAGAAAACCTCACTGTTGTGACAACAACATAGTGTTGATGATGGGAAAGAGAAACTTTAGGGACTTAGACGTTTGTTGAAAAACATTAAAGTTGTTAAGTAAATATTTTTTTGATTTTTAAACAAAAGTTAAATGAAAATAAGAAATAGACTGTATATCATGTAATGACTGAATGACGAATTTTTTTTAACAAGTGTTGATGAAAAAATCTTAAAATGATTACAGAATAAAATTTAAACACCTATTTTAAAAATGTATAATTTAAATTTTTATTTTGTAATTAGGGCAAAAAAAACTAGTTTGAAATTTAAACGGAAGAGGGCCTAAATCCAATTTGACCAAAGGGTTTTAGAGAATTTAATACTAACATTAATTGTAGATGGTAAAAAATTATGAAAAAGAAGAGAAAATGGGAAGGGACTTTAAATAGGTGTATCAAAACCAGATTTTGAGTATTAAATTCTCCCACCCTACTTCAAGTCCTACTTAACGGCCGCAGCCACTGCCCAGCAGCTCAGTACTAGTACCATCCAAACCGCACAGTATTTGTTCAACACAATTTAATTTCTTCAACCCCTTTTTAATACTCGTGTTTTTACAAATCAACCATGTGCCATTGCCGGGAGGACCAAGAATTAGGGGAGGGGTGACCCCAATAACCCAACTGTTAAAAATAAATAAAAATTAGGGTCTTGAGTCAGAGTTTATCTGTACTAAAACATTGTGACTGTTAAATATCGAAAGATGTTAGAATATATACAAATGGACGATGTTTGTATAAAATTGTATGTTCAAAAATTCGAATCCAACTCTTTGATTAAACTTGAATTTAATTTTTTTTTATTAAGTAAAACTATATTACAGTCATAAGGTAAGTATTAAACTTCGAACTCATATAAGATTAGACAACATAATCATTATTGTCTACTCAGCCGATTAGTAGGTATGTCGAGTTTGAAACTTTAGTTAAGCTGAAAAAATAGTTTTTCCATTTAAAAAATTGGCTTATGTGTTTTTGGTCCCCAAGTGGTAGTTGATTTTAGTTGCAAGTTAAACGGTGGCCTCCTGTCCCAAAAATTCTATAAAATCCCCCTTTCCCCTCCCGCATTTTCCATCTCTCAACTGCCTCACGCTCATAGTTTCAAAGCTCTAGGAAAAATGGCTGTTGCTGCTGTTTTCTCCATGGCTTTACTTTCAATGTTCTCAGCTGTTCATGGATATGGTGGTGGTTGGACCAATGCTCATGCTACCTTCTACGGTGGGAGCGATGCTTCAGGAACAATGGGTATGCATCAAAAAAACGAAGCAATTCTAGGGGTACAACTGCTGTGGCTTATCCGACTGATTTTCTCTTCATTTTTTTTTGCAGGTGGAGCTTGTGGTTATGGGAATTTGTATAGTCAGGGTTATGGGACGAATACGGCCGCTTTGAGCACTGCTCTGTTCAACAATGGGCTCAGCTGTGGTTCGTGCTACGAGATCAAGTGTGTCAATGACGGCAAATGGTGCTTGCCCGGCTCCATTCTGGTTACGGCCACCAATTTCTGCCCTCCCAACAATGCTCTTCCGAACAATGCCGGTGGCTGGTGCAACCCTCCCCTACAACACTTTGACCTCTCTCAGCCTGTCTTCCAACACATTGCTCAGTACAGAGCTGGAATTGTCCCTGTTTCTTACAGAAGGTAAGTTTGTTTCAAAATGTTCATGTCATTTTGTCACTTTTAAAAGACTTGAACTTTATCTCATGGAGGATTTTCAATTTGTTCTTTTTTTCTTATAGGGTACCATGCAGAAGAAAGGGAGGCATAAGGTTCACAATCAATGGCCACTCCTACTTCAACCTAGTCCTCATCACCAACGTCGGCGGCGCCGGCGACGTACACGCCGTGGCCGTCAAGGGTTCAAGGACCGGTTGGCAACCCATGTCGAGAAACTGGGGCCAAAACTGGCAAAGCAACAACTATCTCAACGGGCAAAGCCTCTCATTTAAGGTCACAACGAGTGATGGCCGTACTGTGGTCTCCTACAACGTTGCCCCGGCTGGCTGGTCCTTTGGCCAGACCTTCACCGGCGGCCAATTCCGCTAGAGAAACCCCCTTTCTTCCTTAATCAAATACTATATATAAACCATCCAAAGTAGTAGTGTTAGCTAGCTTGACTTTTAGTATATCTAGCTAGTAGATTATACTACATTAATGTGACCAAATATGTGGAAGGGTTTATTTTTTAGAGTATTAAAAAATTAGCCCTTTCATCAATTTGGGGTTTATATTTAGAGTATTATAAGAGTCGATTTTTTCTTCTGCTGTTTATAAAGCAGGGGAGCTGGGCAGAGGTGGACTTTTACCACCCGCCACTAAGCATTGTTTTGGCTTGTATTGTTTCCTCGTAAAGTCCGTCCCTTTGAGCAGCTTTGGCTGATGGCTTTCATTTGTCTGAAGAGTGAATTTGTAAATTTGCTGTTTCCACTAGTAATGGAAAAGTAAACTCCGCTTTATATCCTTAATCTTTATTATTTGGTATTTGATAAGATGTGCCAAATGGAAGCAAAATCGAGTCGAATAGATTGTTTTTTTGTCATTCACAACACTCAAATTAAAACCTTATTTGATATCGGAGTTCTACTTTTGTTTTCTCAAAATAAAAAATAGTGGTATTTAACAAATAATTGCTCGGTTAATTACACTCACAAGTTTGTAAATTTACAAGGTAAATGTCAGCCGAGAAGACGAAATCTAATTTGGGAGAGAATAAGTTAATTCCAATGACAGTTTAAAATCTGTCTCGTCTGCTGTCTGGTTAAATTCTCATTTACTATGTGTTCTTGGCATTTTCTAAGGAAAGTGACGCGCATTAAATCCCTTCACGTAGAAACATACATTTTCAGGCTGCATTAAATCATAGTGAAATTCAAAATTTATAATTTTGGGAATTGAAGTTAAAAACTTGAACATGAATATGAGAGTAACATAAGAACAAAAAATACGAAAAACACAAGAAATTAGTGTTTTGATGTGCAGTGGACTGGGGGAAAAGGGAGAGGAAGTGGATGATCAGTGTTTGTTTGTCCTTTACCTCACCGTCTCTTTCACTAGAGATTTGCTTCCAATGTTCAAATCTTCTGCATAACGTCACTCACGAGAAAGAGAATCAAGAAATTATTAATTAAGTATTTTTTTCCTATACTGATTTTGATTAAATTTCCAACATTAGTGTGAATTTAACAGGGCATGTTTGAGAGAACTAAGAAGAAGCTAATGGCTTTTTGAAGCAACCGTGAATTTTCTTTCATGTTCCATCTCTGTGTCTGTGTGTGTGATTGAAAGGTCAACTCTGGTGCATTCTGTGAGGGGGACCTGACATATAATCTCGAGCCATGTGAAAATTTACTGCATCATTTTACCTGCAACTACTGTTTGGTTTTACTACGGTTACACTTCCCTGTCTGTCTTCCCATTTTATGGGACAACCATACCCTCATGTTGGGCAATTTTGGGCAAAAACCCCTTTTAAATAAATATTTAGGGTTTTGGCTCCCTCCAACTATTATTTGGGAAAATGACCCTCAAACTTGCCACGTCAGTTAACCTCGTGTTTTATAGGAAGCGAGATTTGATACCGCGTTCTGTATAACGCGAGTTCAGTCTACGTGGTCTTGTTGTTTGGGTTAACGGTTTTATAGAATATCGTCATCACCATCATCATCGGAAGTCTCATCATCGCTCTTGACTTGAGAATGGTGAAACTTCGTCCATTGCCCATAGAGAGTAGAGAAGGACAAATCCAAGTTTGAATGGGAAGTCTCAAGAGTTAGGAGGCGATCCTCGACATTTTTCAAGCGAGTGTCCATGGCATCAAAACCCGAAGCAATGCGAGTATCCAAAGCATTGAACTGCTCGGTAATGAGAGCCGTAAGAGCTTCATTGTTTCCAACTTGAACTTGTGGTGGAGGAGCAACGAGAGGAAGAGGAGCTTCTCTATCAACTCGTTCCCAAACATCATTCACATATCGAAACCTGGATTTGCGAAGGGAGGACTCACCAATCTTGCACTTGCGAGGTTCCGGGGAGTCGTAGGTACAATCGATACCGAGGTGGCTAAAGATCGTGCCGTAAGTGAAAGATTTCAACTCATTGGTGTCAATAAGCTTAACATTATTGACCATCTCGGCAAAAATAATCTTAGAAACATTTGGGCGCTCACCTCTACGGAAACATTCAAGCCAAAAGTGATCAACTTGACGGATATGAGAGTATTTACCTCTAGAAGGGCGAAGGAACCATGATACCATTAAGTGAAGAAAACGGTCGTGCGCATCCAAAGTAAGTGCCGGACCGGTGAAAGTGCCAAAGTGACGTTTATCCTCAAGTCCTTCGTCTTTAAGGGAAAAAGTGGACTCCAAGAGAGCAATATCAACAACAAACTTTTTACCCAACATAAAAGATTCAATCCCTACAACCTCGGTTTTGGTTTCATCATGAATAAGACGAGCATTAGAGCAAAAGATGAGTACCATATGTTTGTAACGAATGTCCAGAATGCTCAACAAAGGAAGAAGATTACATTCGCTCAAACGCTCGAGGTAACGGAATAGGAATCGCTCGGAGTTGAGGAAATCAAGATCAATGACACGTTCACGACGAACTTCGAAATCCTTGACATATGTGAAGCGAGCTCGCATCTCGGTAGTTCGAAGGGATTTCTGAAAAAGCAGAGCTAGATTCGGACGAATGCTCGAATCACCGGTTTGAACGGCCTTACGCTTTTTGTTAGCTTGATCCGACATCTAAAAACATTAAGCAAGCATGTTTTAAAATTAAGTGTATGCATAGATTTTTAAATTCAATCCAGTAATAAATCCCACTTAGGTTTTTTTAAAAAAATTAAAACAAAAATGATTTTTAAAAAAAAACAGTAAAAGAAAATACGACTGAAAAATTTTATATTCGAATAAAAAATTTTGAGATTTTGAAATTTTTTTACAAGATATGGAAAACCCAAACATGAAAACATATAATTTATACAAAAATAAAATTTTCTAACCTAAGATTCGAACATAAATTGAAATAAAAAGAAAAAAGGGAAAAATACCTTAGTTTGGGATTTTGGATGATTTGATGAAAATCTTTGCACACTGTTGATGAAACTTGCTTAGATTTGAGATTTAGAGTAAAACCCCTCAAGATTTGGTGAAAAACAAAGAGGTTTAGAGGGTACTTATAGAGAGAAAGTCAGTTTAGGGTTTTTAGGGTTTTTAAGAGTTTGATGTAAAAGAGGATTTTAACATTAAAAGCCCTAAAAAAAGCTATTCGCGATACCGTTTCGGAACGGTCTAGACCGTTTCGAAACGAGAGCACTAGGGTTTGACCGTTTTGAGACCTTCAGCTGACCGTTTCGATACGGTGTTGACCGTATCGAAGCCCTGTTTGACCCGTATCGAAACACGTTTCGATACACCCCTTGGCAGTAGCCAAAATGTTTCGAAACACTTTGGAGGCGTTTCGAAACGCCCGTCTCTCAGACATGAATTTAAGGTATCCGTATCGAAACAGGTTCACCCGTTTCAATACACCTGGGCCTGGAAGTGCAGATGAGGCTCTAAAAGTGCAGAAAAATGATTTTTTCTTAGGCCTAACATGCATAAATGACATGAATGAGCAGGCAAAACATATGCAAACATAAACATACTCCCCTAGCTATAAGCATGGATGAAATTAGGAGTCTAAACACATAAACATGGCATTTCACAAGATCAAGCAAATTTAAGCACAAAAGAGGTCCTAAAAAGGTCAAGATAGGCTAGCTAGACAAAACTCTCTCCTAAGGGACCAAAAACGCTCTTTGTCTAAAGGTTTTGTAAATATGTTCGCTAATTGATTTAAGGTGTCTACATACTCTATAACCACATCTTCCTTAAGGACATGATCTCTAATGAAATGATGCCTTATTTCTATGTGTTTGGTTCTAGAGTGTTGGATGAGATTCTTTGTTAGACATATTGCACTAGTGTTGTCACATTTTAGGGGTATGATTTCAACTTTAATTCCATAATCTAAGAGTTGTTGCTTCATCCAAAGGACTTGAGCACAACAACTCCCTACGGATATGTACTCGGCATCGGTGGTAGATAAGGCTACACTATTTTGTTTCTTAGAGAACCAAGATATGAGCATACTACCTAGGAATTGAAAAGTTCCCGAAGTACTTTTCCTATCGATTTTGCAACCCCCATAATCCGCATCCGAATAAGCATGAAGGTTGAAGGTAGAGTCTCTAGGGTACCAAAGACCTAAACAAGGAGTATCTCTAAGGTACCTAAAGATTCTCTTAACGGCTATAAGGTGAGACTCTCTAGGACTAGCTTGAAACCTAGCACATAAGCAAACACTAAACAAGATATCCGGTCTACTTGCGGTAAGGTAAAGCAATGATCCAATCATAAAGCGGTAAAGCTTAGAGTCAACACACTTACCTCCTTCATCTTTGTCAAGCTTTGTAGATGAGCTCATAGGTGTGGCTTGAGGCTTTGTATTCTCCAAGCGTAACTTCTTGAGCATATCCTTTATGTATTTTGCTTGATTGATGAAGGTGCCATCCTTCTTTTCCTTGATTTGGAGTCCCAAAAAGAATGAGAGCTCCCTCATCATGCTCATCTCGAATTCACCTTGCATTAACTTAGCAAACTCTTGACAATGACATTCATTAGTAGAACCAAAAATAATATCATCAACATAAATTTAAACTACTAAGATGTCATTTTTATACATTTTTATAAAAAGTGTAGTGTCCACCTTACCTTTTTCAAATCCTTTTTCAATTAAAAAGTTTGAAAGTCTTTCATACCAAGCTCTAGGAGCTTGTTTTAAACCATAAAGAGCTTGTTTTAAACCATTCTAGCTACGAGTGCATAGGTTTCATCAAAATCTATTCCCTCTTCTTGAGTGTAACCTTGTGCTACGAGTCTAGCTTTATTTCTTACAATGTTACCACTCTCATCTAGCTTGTTCCTAAAGACCCATTTAGTTCCTATGGTAGATTGATTACTAGGCCTATCAACTAATGTCCAAACATTACTTCTCTCAAATTGATTTAACTCTTCTTGCATAGCCATAATCCAAAAGTCATCTTTCAATGCTTCTTTAATATTCTTAGGCTCTATGCATGAGATAAATGCAACATGATTCATTAATCTAAGAGAAGATCGAGTGGTTACCCCCTTGGATGGATCACCCAAGATTTCACCATCTTTGACATAGTTGAACTCCCTTGGGTAGCTCACTTCCTTTTCCTCAAGAGTCAAGTCCTTCAAGGCTTCAAGAGGTGGATCTTGTGTGTCCCCTTCTTTTGTTGGAATCTCACCCTCCTTTGAAGTTTGTCCTCCATCAAAGGCATTTATGATTCCTACATCATCATCATCACAAGAATCCTTCCTAGGAAGGAGGTTATCATCGAATACAACATGAATAGATTCTTCTACTACTAAAGTTCTTTTGTTAAATACTCGATAGGCTTTAGAGGTTAAAGAGTAACCTATAAAAATGGCTTCATCACTTTTTGTATCAAATTTACCTAAGTTGTCTTTTCCATTATTTAAAACAAAACACTTGCAACCAAAAGGGTGAAAATAGCTAATGTTAGGCTTTTTAGATTTTAAAATCTCATAAGGTGTTTTCTTTAAAATTGGCCTAATCATTACTCGATTTACAATATAGCAAGCGGTGTTTGTGGCTTCCGCCCAAAAATATTTAGGTAAATTGTTTTCACAAAGCATAGTTCTAGCCATTTCTTGCAAAGTTATATTTTTCCTCTCAACTACCCTATTTTGTTGAGGAGTTCGAGGAGCCGAAAAATTGTGGCTAATACCATTTTCATTCAAAAATTCTTCAAACCCTAAATTTTGAAACTCGGTTCCATGATCACTTCTAATATGTGAAATTTTAAGTTCAAGATCACTTTGGGTTAGTTTTGAAAATGTGATGAATTTTTCCAAAGCCTCATCTTTAGTACTTAAAAATAGAACCCAAGTAAATCTAGAAAAATCATCAACAAGTACAAAAGCACAAGACTTACCACCCAAGCTCATAGTCCTAATTGGCCCAAATAAATCCATATGGATAAGTTGTAAACATCTACTAGTAGAAACATCATTAATGGATTTAAAGGAAGACTTATGTTGTTTACCCTTAGAGCATGCATCACAAATTTTATCATTTGAAAATTTTATCTTGGGTAAACCTCTAACTAGATTAAGGGAGACTAGTTTTTCTAAAACACTTATGCTAGCATGTCCTAGTTTCTTATGCCACAACCATGCATCATTTTCATTTTGTGCAACTAAGCATACATGAGATGTATGAATGTCATCTAGATGCACTATGTATATGTTCCCTATGCGATGACCTATGAGCATAATATTATTAGATTTAATGTCTACAATTTTGCATCCATTTTTATCAAATAAAACATTAAATCCTTTATCACACAATTGACTTATGCTCAATAAATTGTGTTTAAGACCACCGACATACAAGACATTTTCAATGAGAATAGTAGAGTGATTACCTATGGAGCCAATACCTTTAATGTGGCCTTTGGAGTTGTCACTAAATGTCACTACTCCTCTACTTTTTGGCTTTAGATCCATGAATCTACTCTTGTCTCCGGTCATATGCCTTGAGCATCCACTATCAAGGTACCATGAGTTTTGACTTTGTGCTTTGGCCTTGTAGCAATGCTCCCCCTACAAACAAAGATATTAAGCTTTTGTTTTTGGTACCCAAATCATTTTGGGTCCATGAGTGTTAGCTCCCAAAACCTTGGTTCCCTTAGGAATCCAAGATGACATAGCAATAATATTATTAGATTTTACAAGTTCCTTAGGAACCCATACACTTCTAATTCTTTTTGCTCTACTATGTCTAGGGTAGCTACCTTGTTTGTAGTAGTTAGTCTTTTTCTAAGGTTGGTGTGTTCTTGAGGATTCACCTATCTCATGCTTGACACTACCAATATTTTTAAAAGACTTTTTGAGCTCATTTAGCTCATTCAACACCTTTTGGTGTTCACTATTACATTGGGACAAAAGATTATTAAGGTCAACATTTTCATCTTGAAAGAATTTTAGTTCATCTTTTAACCCTAATATCTTTTTCTCAAATTTTGAATTAGCTTGAGTGAGTTAGTCATTTTTCTCATTTAGTTCCAAAATAATCTTTTTGTTCCGAATGGCCGACTCTTTATATTTCTCAACTAATTCATCATAGACCTCTTGTAACTCATCATATGCATCATTCAATTCATCATATGTAAAATCTAAAGTAGATGAGTTAGTGGTTACCATGGAGGAATCTTCCTCAAGTGCTATGAGGCAAAGGTTAGCCACTTCTTGTTCGTCATCCTCCGATGACTCCTCATCACTCCAAGTAGCAAGCTTGGCTTTGAGCTTCTTCTTCTTCTCAAAGCCCTTCTTCTTGAGTTGAGGGCACTCCGAACGTATGTGACCGGGTTGTTTGCACTCAAAGCAAATGATTGGATCCATTGCTTTTTCTTTGTTCTTGCTTTTGAAGTCCATCTTTCTTTGGATTTTTCTTCCCCGGTTGGACCTCATAAAACGTGAGAATCGTTTGGCTATCATAGCCAATTCTTCTAGTTCATCCTCCTCAGTAGAAGAGCTCTCTTCATGTAGTGAAGCTTTGAGAGCTATTCCCATCTTCTTCTTCTTCTCAACCTCAAGCTTTTCTACTCTTTTCTCTTCTTTCTTCTTCTCTTCTTCCCTTCCTTGCTTCATAATCTCATGAGTAAGGAGAGAACCCACAAGCTCATCAAGCTTTAAAATCTTTAAATTTTTAGCTTCAATGATGGTGGTTCTCTTCCCATCCCAAGATTCGGGAAGTGAATAGAGTAACTTCCGGACAAGCTTGTCTTCCGGTATGATTTCTCCAAAACCCTTGAGCCCATTGACAATAGTGGAGAACCGATCAAACATCTTGGACACCGTCTCATCGGGCTCCATCTTGAAATTCTCATAACTAAGATTGAGAATTCCAATCTTAGTTTCTTTAACATCGTTGGTGCCCTCGTAGGTAGTCTCAAGAGTGTCCCACACTTCTTTGGCACTCTCGATGGATGAAACCTTAGAATAGATGTCCGGACCGAATGAACAAAAGAGCATGTGGAGAGCTTTGTCATTTACTTGAATCTTTTTCCTTTCTTCTTCACTCATCTCCATCTTTTTCTTCAAGACCATCTTGCCTTCACCATCTTGCTTCAATGGAATATAAGGGTCATCTTCAATGACATCCCACACTAAGTAGTCATTTGACTTGATGAAGAGACGCATTCTATTCTTCCAAAAAGAATAGTTATCACCATTAAAGAAGGGAGGCATTGTAGTGGATTGAGACTCATACATGCCCGAACCGGAGGTTGAAGCCATCTCTTGATATTTAATGATCACACTCTTCCAAGGAACTCCTCTTGTGGTTGTTAATCCTCAAAGAGGTAGGCTCTGATACCAATTGTTGAGTGGATCGAAAGATCGATATGAACCAAGAGGGGGTGAATTGGATTTTTAAAGTTAGTGTGGTGGAAATTGCAAATTAAAAGGATTGACAAGAGATTTTAGAGTGGTTCAAGTTCCAAATGAACTCTACATCCACTACCTTAGCTTCACTAAGGATTTGCAACAATTCCACTAATTGCTCTTCCCCTTTTCTAGGCTAAGGAGGCAACCCTTACAATTTTCGGTTAAATTTTCTACCCAAAATTTAACCCAATCCTCACACAAAGGTAACAAAGAATTTGATGGCTAAGATAGTATCTCTCAATACAATTTGTAACCCAATTACAAGCACTCAACCCAATTGAACAAGATAAGAATGAAAATTACAATTGGGGTTTCTAGACAATATGTGATTTTTGCACAAATGCTTGGATTTGATGTATGGATATTTGCTTTTGGATCAATAGTTGTTGCTGGAGCTTTTAGAGGTCCTTTTTATATCTTCTCATTGATTTCTAGTCGTTGTGGTTGTTGCACTCATCAATAGAGCCGTTGGGGATGTTATCTCACCTCCATAAATGCAGTATGCAACAACCCGTTTCGAAACGCGAGGTACCTGTTTCGGAACGGACTAAAATAGAAAGAGCCGTTGGGTGTATTTAAGAGCCCGTTTCGAAACGTGTTGAAGCCGTTTCGAAACACTTTTGCCACTGTCAAGGGTCGTTTCGAAACACCCTAACGGTTTCAAAAAATCAGTTAAAAACATTTGTAACGGTTATAATTTCAAATCAAAATGAAGAACAGTTTCGAAACGTTTGGCCTCGTTTCGAAACAGTTTTGCTACCGTCAAGGGTCGTTTCGAAACTGATTGAGCCCGTTTCGAAACACCCTATTTATCTTTGAAAATTCAGTTAAAAATGTTACAACCATTATAGTTTTCAAATAAAAAATGAAGAACTGTTTCGAAACGATTGAAGCCGTTTCGATACGGGTTCAAGTGTTCTAAAGCCGTTTCGATACGCGTTTCGGAATAGGGGTTGGCAGTGATGAAAACGTTTCGAAACGCCTTAGGCCGTTTCGAAACAGGGACTTGAAAATCACTGTTTCGCCTTTAAACACTTAGAAAAATATTTGAAAACTTTGTTTTTAACTTTGGCATAATCTTAAAATCATGTGGGGATGTTTTGAGGACTTAAAAATTCGTTTTGACATTTTCAATTTAGTCCTTAGGTTTTTAGTTATATCAAAATAAAATAATGGTTTCACAATCAACTCATATTGGCACCTAGCCATGACTCAAATACACGGATAACACGTTGGAACTCACATCCAACAACAACCATTACCTTACGGTGGGATTACACTCATCACCGTTCACGCGGAGGGGATTCCACTCATCCTCACGCCCCGTCGATGGGATTACACTCATCATCGACTATCAAATATATAAGAAGGTTTTCCGGGCGAACCCGTACTCCATCTTGATGACTACCATCACCAAGACCACGCGCGCATTTGAATCACGTGTGCACACTAACATCCTAATGATCGATCATTTGTACCCAAGCATACTAGTGCCAATATTAAACACAATCCACAACCTTTCACAACATCATTTCATATCCAATTCCGTGCTTAGCACGTACTCACCATGATTAACATCATGCACAATCCACATGCATATAACAATGCATCAATCCATGCCTCAACAAACATGTATAACACCATATACATAGCCGACATAATCATAATTAAACATGAGGCATAAACACATTCAAAGATCAACCATAGTCTCTACTATAGCTTGGGATTAGGCTACCACTCTAATTCCAACTCTAGGTGGGTCTACCAAGCCCGACCTAGTCCGCATGCTTGAACCAATTACTCAAAACTATTTAAAAACATTTAACCACTCACCTTCACTTCCAAGCTCAACAACCAAGCAACCAAGACCTTCAAGCTTCTGGATTCACTCCCGATGCTTCACCAACACAAACTCTTGCTTCTAAACAACTCAACACAATCAAAACAACCTCAAATCAATTCATACATCAATGTAGCAAACCCGGAACACTACTCAAGCATAAAACACATGATTCTCAAGCCAAGAACAACCCCAAAAACTCCAAACCCGAGCAGCCCTCAAACTCAACCCAAAACTCTTGTTTCAAACACTTTTAACATCTCTAAAAGCTTCTAAAACAATCCTCAACCAACATACAACCAATAGCCTTCAATTTCCAACATAAAACACACACAAAACACATCTCAAAACCCTTCAAAAACCCTATTAAAACCCAAATACGAAAATCTTTATAAAACACTTCAAAATTCACATATGTTGGACCTTATGGTTCATAAACAACGTATCTAACCATAGTAAATCAAAAGCTTTGATAAAGAATCATAAAGCTTCAACCTTTGACCTAAAACTTTGAAAAACTCAAATGCAAAAATACATAGTTTTAATGAAATCTAAAGATACCAAAATGTAGGGGATGGCAAGGCCAAGTCAAAAATATATTTACCTTTCAAAAAGCTCCAAAGATGAAGTTGTAGGAGAATGAAATAGTGAAAATGGAGAAAGAAGCTCTCCTTGTCGTGAGATAGCAAAAATGGGGGAGTGGGGAAGATGATGACAAAAGTTTATTTTTAATAGAAAGGGGTTTTAAATTTAAAAGTCCCTTTTATTACCAAAATGCCATTAATGAGGATGACCATTTTTATTTTCCAAATCCCATGAAATTGAGCTTTAAAACCAAAACATGTCCAACGTGATTTTATTCGTTTGAAAACCCGAGGCTCAAATAATATTTTATTATTTTAATTATAAAATCAAAACCTGAAACATTGTTTTAATATTATTTTCACCGACCCCCAAACCCGGGTGTTACAAAAACTAAAAAGAACTCGCATTCTGTGGTTGATATGGGGGTAGGGTCACCAATTTATAGAAGAGCTCGCGTCCTTTGGGAAGCGATGTAAATGAACCTCGCGTTATGTAAAACGCGATATCCATATACCTCACGTTCCATAGGACGCGGGGTTCATTGAAAAGGCGCATCACGGAACAGACGCGTGAACTGAACGGTCAGAAGTGACCTTGCGTCCTGTAGAACGCGAGATTCCAAAGACCTCGCTTTCTACAAGACGCGAGGTCGTGGGGTTTTTTAAAAGATGACTTCCAAGGCGGGAAAGTTATTTAATAACCATATTAAATATATAATTATTATTATTATTATTATTGTTATTATTATATATTTAATTACAATAATAATAATAATAATAATAATAATAATAATAATAATAATAATAATAATAATAATAATAATAATAATAATAATAATAATAATAATAATAATAATAATAATAATAATAATAATCATAATAATAATAATAATAATCATAATACTAATAATAATAAAAATCATAATAAAAATAATAATACTAATAATAGTAAATATATATAATAATAATTGTAATTAAATAATAATAATAATAATAATAATAATAATAATAATAATAATAATACACGATATGCTATCATTAGTAGCTGCAATCGAAAGTTGCTGACGTGGATATGGTGACGTATATACGCAACTACAAATAACAACATATCGTAATATTCGAGAAATTAGTTTGAAAAAAAAAACTTCCCAAATACACGATATGTTGCCATTAGTAGCTGCAATTGAAAATTGCTGACGTGGATATGATGATGTATATACGCAACTACAAATACCGACATAGCGCAATATTCGGGAAATTAGTTTGAAAAAAACTTCCCAAATACGCGCTATGTTGTCATTAGTAGTTGCGATTGAAATTTTTTAGAATTGATCTGTGTGTGGTCCTTGCCTCCCCAAGAGTTTGCTATTTATAGATGAAGGTGAATGTGCTGACGTGGCAAACTTGCGTTCTGTAGGACGCGAGGTCTTTTAAGCCTCGCGTTGTACAGAACGCGAGGTCACTTAAAATCGCTTTATTCATAAAGCGAGGTTGGTCTATATATTTACACGCCGATGGATTTTCGCAACCAGTGAAGTTTTTTGCAGTTTAATATGATTTCGTGTTATGCTGCGTTTTTTGCAGTTGAAGTTTTATGTATTTTTCGTAACCAACGAGGTTGGTCTATATATTTGCACGCCGAGGTCAGTTAAAATCCCTTACACACCCGGATTCTCCGGGATTTCCTGTGGCAATAATAACCCATAACTGTCTCCTTATATGAAGCAGAACCATAAACCGTAAATATATGTTTGTATTGCCAAAACAAGTCCTCAAATTTTTCAAGTATTAAAAATTCACAAGTATTTGACAAAATATTCAAATGGCGAGACGATGAGTTACTACTCTAGTTTACTACGATGGGCAGATATTCAACGATCCCGAACTCGACGTCGTTTTTCACTGCGAAGATCCAGTAACGCTAAATATTCTGAGGAGATTATCCTTCAAAAAGTTGGTAAAGGAACTGGAGACCAATGTCCCGCATTTCGAAAACCACCATTTTTCGGTGTTAAGTATCGAGTGCCAACATCTATAGCCCCTTTAACGTACTCTGTATGCAGCATTGCGGAAACTGCTGATGTGGAGATGATGTTGGCTACCCACTTCGACTATTCATTGGGGGCCCTCGAGCTGTATGCATCGTTCTCGGAGTCTAATCCGGTTATCGAAATACCAAGGTGGGGCCGGGTGAATTTCGACTTTGATCCGAATGCCAACGTTGATAGCCCGACCGCAAGTCTACGACATGATTTTAACCTACTGTGCCAAGACAACGAGTTTGGTGCATCGTCATCTGCTGTGCCAAGACAGTCGTGCGTAACTAGTATCGAGTTCAACCTGAACCAACCCCCAAACGATGAATTCGATGCACCAACAAATGCATCGTACAATCCATACAATCTGTATAGTTTTGGAGGGGAGGGAACGTCGTCTACTTACGTTGCGCACGACCATGAAACATCATATGGCCGACACTCAATGTATGTCCCTGGCACGGACTACAGTCAACCATCTATGGGGAGACATTCTTCTTTTGGAGGTGAGGGAGCGTCGTCTTCTTACGCTATGCACGACCATGATTCCTCATATGGACGACACTCAACGTATGTCCATAGCACGAAGTACGTTCAACCATCTATAGGGAGATATTCTTCTTATAGTGATCTTGATTTTGGTCTTGGAAATGCGGTTCATGAGCGATCTCGTGAGAGGTCTATCGATCGTCGACCCCCATCCTTGCCTCCAAGGGTAGTGATCGACGAAGCTCTACTATTCCAGCTCCCGGAGGATGCTTCTGACGAAGATCCGATTAGAGAACCTGGGCCCGACGGAGACGAGCTGGGGCCATTCTATGATGAACCAGAAGACTTGACAGTTCCACCGGAAGACGATACCGTTCCACCACCATATTTCGACGAACAGCCGGCAGCCACCAACTTTCCTCTAGACGCAACACCATTTTCTATGTTCCAGCCACCATCCCACTTCACAACGGTTGATATGGATGCCATGGACGTCCCTGATTTTTCGCATGACGATACAATAGACGGCAGAGTCAACCGTTCTGATGGTGAACTGAGAATTGGTATGACGTTCTTGACAAAGGATATTGCGGTGGCGACAGTTAAGCAGTACAACCTTCGTCAGAATGTTGAGACGACAATGAAGAAAACACAAGCCAGATACTACAAGGCGCATTGCATCCAAAAGGATCACGGCTGTAAATGGAAAATCCGTATATCATAATTGAAGAGGGCAGACGACCGTTGGAAAATAACAAAACTTGAAGGGCCCCATACATGCACCGTTGCTAGCCTCAGCCAGGATCACAAGAACCTTGATGCAAAGTACCTCGCCGACATCTTTATGCCACTGGTGAAAGCAAATCCCACAGTGTCGGTCCCCACATGTCAGGCTGCAGCTCAAACTGTCACTGGCTACCGTCCTAAATATTACAAAGCATGGTATGCAAGGAGGCGGGCCAAACATGAAATGTATGCCCGATGGGAGGAATCTTACAAAGAGTTGCGCCCGTGGCTAAATCTTCTGCAGAAACACATCCTCGGAATGGTTGTCAAACTTGATACGGTTCCGGCATACGAGAATGATCGTGTCGTCCGAGGCGCTTGTCAATTCCACCTGTTATTTTGGACTTTCTCCTAGTGCATCAACGCATTCAAGCACTGCAAACCGATGGTCCAAATCGACGGCACATGGTTGTACGGAAAATAAACACATACCTTACTTCTAGCTATTGCACAGGACGACAATCGAAAATGCGTTTCTGTTGCATTCGCAATCGTCCAGAAGGAGGATTTGGAGTCTTGGAAGTTCTTCCTTCGGAACCTACGAAAATATGTCCTTGATCCTGTAATACGATCAAGGGAAGGAGGGGTATGTGTTATTTCTGATAGAGGCACAACGCTGTTGTGGGCGATAGAACGTTTGGGTGACTATTGGAAGCCTCCATACATTCACCACCGTTTTTTTTGTGGCACATAGCCCAAACTACCTGCAGCAATTCAAGAACCGTGATGAACGTGAAATGGTGCTCACAATGGGTACGTTCTTTATGTCATTTTCATTTACTATATTACTTGTTGCTCGCTTTCATTTACGACCTTTTTGCATGTGCTTTTCGCCCATAACTATTCAACTGTCATCCCGTAGGCAACTCTTACTACAAACAAGAGGTGGATGACCTGCTCGAGGAACTGAGAGCGAGAAACAAACATGGCGCAAATTACCTTGAAAAAATCCCGAGGGAAAAATGACTTCGATCGTATGACGAGGGTAAACGCTATGGTCACATGACAACGAACTTGGCTGAGGCAGTGAACTCATCACTGAAGGGAGTGCGACAGTTGCCTATCACTTCCATTGTCAAAGCGACCTATTATCGTTTGGCTACCCTTTTTGCAACCTTGGGAAGGCAAGCAAGTGAGTACATGGCAGGTGGACACAAAGTCCATCCGAATTTCCGCACAAAACTGCATACTCAATTGGGCCAATCAAGACATGTGACTGTGTTGAGTGGATCGCAAGATCGATATTGACCAAGAGGGGGGGTGAATTGGAAATTTAAAGGTTTTGTGGTGGAAATTACAAATTGAAAATAATAGACAAGGGATTTAGAGTGGTTCAAGTTCCAAATGAACTCTACATCCACTATCTTAGCTTCACTAAGGATTTGCAACAATTCCACTAATTGCTCTTCCCCTTTTCTAGGACAAGGAGACAACCTTTACAATTTTGGTTGATTTTTCTACCCAAAAATCAACCCAATCCTCACACAAGTGAACAAAGAAATTTGATGGCTAATAAGGCATCTCTCAATACAAATGATAGCCCAATTACAAGCACTCAACCCAATTGAACAAGATATGAATGAAAATTACAATTGGGGTTTTAGACAAAATGGGATTTTTGCACAATTGCTTGGATTTGATGTTTGGATGTTTGCTTTTGGATCAATAGTTGTTGCTGGAGCTTTTAGAGGTCTCTTTTATACCTTCTCATTGATTTCTAGCCGTTGTGGTTGTTGCACTCATCAATAGAGCCGTTGGGGATGTTATCTCACCACCATAAATGCAGTCTGCAACAACCTGTGTCGAAACGCGGGGTACCTGTTTCGGAACGGACTAAAATAGAAAGAGCCGTTGGGGTGCATTTAAGAGCCCGTTTCGAAACGCCTTAGGGCCGTTTCGAAACACTTTTGCCACTGTCAAGGGTCGTTTCGAAACGGTCTTAGCCCGTTTCGAAACACCTTAACGGTTTTCAGAAAATTAGTTAAAAACAACTTCAACGGTCATATTTTTCAATTTAGACTTAAGAGCTGTTTCGAAACGCTTTGCTTCGTTTCGAAACGATTTTGCTACTGTCAAGGGTCGTTTCGAAACATCCTTAGCCCGTTTCGAAACACCCTATTTATCTTTAAATATTCAGTAAAAATATTGCAACCGTTATGCTTTTTTAAATCAAATATGAAGAACAGTTTCGAAACGTGAGAGACCATTTCGAAACGGGTTCAAGTGTTTCGATACACGTTTCGGAACAGGTGTTGACAGTGATGAAAACGTTTCGAAACGCCTTAGGCCGTTTCGAAACAGGAGCTTGAAAATCACTGTTTTGGCTTTAAACACTTAGAAAAATATTTGAAAAAAAACTTTGTTTTTAACTTGGGCATAATCTTAAAATTATATAGGGATATTTTGAGGACTTAAAATTTGTTTCGACATTTTCAATTTAGTCCTTAGGTTTTTAGTTATATCAAAATTAAAATATTTGTTTCACAATCTCCCCCTTTTTGATATAACAAAACCAAAGTTAGAATTTTTAAGGATTTTGAAAGTTTTGAAAATATTCTAACTCCCCCTTAATTTAAGATAGGTTTTTAAAGTTAAAAAAATGTTTGACTTGAAATTCAAGTTGTAAAGCTTAAAAAAAACCTTTTAAAATTTAAAACGAATTTTAGTTTGTGGCTCTTAAATTTCTTCTCCCCCTTTTTGTTAGATCAAAAAGAATAATGAAAGCTCATAGAGAAGACAAAGGATTAGTACCAATAAGCATTAATAAGCAACCATAATATTAATTCATAATATCAAAATATCCAAAACATAAACCAACATTAAGTTCATAATAAAATCCCAAACAAAAGATCAAAGGCATAGGTTCTTAAAACATAATAAAAACATAAAGATGCAATCTTAAACCTAAAAAGCATAAATAATATGATATGATATGATATTCCTAAGCCTCGTCATCATCATCGGAAGTCTCATCGTCACTCTTGACTTGAGAACGGTGAAACTTCGTCCATTGCCCATAGAGAGTAGAGAATGACAAATCCAAGTTTGAATGGGAAGTCTCAAGAGTATGAAGACGACCCTCGACATTTTTCAAGCGATTGTCCATGGCAGTAAAACCCGAAGCAATGCTAGTATCCAAAGCATTGAACCGCTCGGTAATGAGAGCCGTGAGGGCTTCATTGTTTCCAACCTGAACTTGCGGTGGAGGAGCAACGGGAGGAGGAACAGCTTCTCTATAAACTCTTTCCCAAACATCATTCACATATGAAACCCGAACTTGCGAAGGGAGGACTCACCAATCTTGGTCTTGCGAGGTTCCGGAGAGTCGTAGGTACAATCGATACCAAGATCATTAAAGATGTAGCTCAAGATTGTGCCATAGGTAAAAGACTTCAACTCGTTTGTGTCAATAAGCTTAACATTATTGACTATCTCGACAAAAATAATTTTAGGCACATAAGGGCGCTCACCTCTACGGAAACATTCAAGCCAAAAATAATCGGTATGACGGATATGAGAGTATTTACCTCCGGAAGGTCGAATGAACCATGAAACCATCAAGTGAAGAACGCGATCATGCACATCCAAAGTAAGTGCCCGACCGGTGAAAGTGCCAAAGTGACGTTCATCCTCAAGACCCTCATCTTTAAGTTTAAAAATTGACTCCAAGAGAGCAATATTAATGTAACCCCCTCGTCCCGGTCTGGCCGGATGACTCCGAGTGAGCTACACGGGGAAAACCGAGTGAAAACTCCCTAAGGAACTCTCCCTCGGTTAGCAACCCTATATATTTTTTTTTCATTTTAATCTTGTCTAGATGAAAATTACATCCTAAGTGATCATACAGCGGAACGATATTTACAAAGCAGTCAAACGAACCCAAACTAACATTTAAAAGCCCATTTTCAAAGTTAACCTACAGGCGGTATCGATACCCTTAAGGGGGGGTATCGATACCCCTTTGACTAGGTCAACAGGGTTTGGTCAACCTAAGGAGACAGTATCGATACCCCAAATGAGGGTATCGATACCCTCCCCTAAAGTTGACTTCCCACGGTCAAAGCCAAGATAACGGTATCGATACCCTCGAGGCCGGTATCGATACCGAAATCGACAGTGGCTCCAGTGGCCAAAAAGGTATCGATACTCTCCTTCGAGTATCGATACACGAGGCCTGAAACCAAAGGGCAGTATCGATACCAGACCAACGGTATCGATACCCCAGCCACGAAACTGCAGATTTGAGCTGATTTAGAGCACAAAGAGGCCCCTAAATCCCTCTAACACTTCAACCAACACACTAACATGCATCCTAATAACAACCCAAGAGTTTAGGCATGCTTAAGCTTCCAATTACAACACGTTTCACACACATGATGAGGATTTAAGCATACAAGCAATTTAGGCTTTTAAGCATGACATTCTAACAAGAGACATTCAAGCAAATTAAGCCAAACAAGGATCTCAAAGCCTCTAAGGCACAAGACAAGCACATAGAGGTTTGGCCCTCTCTAACAAGGCAACCTAAACACCGATAAACATGCCAACACATACAACATCCATCATAGCATTTCATGCATTACAAACCATAATCAAACCAAAACCTCAACATAAGGCATTACAACATGTGGCCAATACAAAGGAGTCTAGATACAAGCTCCTAAGACACGTAGCATTTCCCATTGCTAGACTACTACATTACTTAATTAAACCATACTTGAGCAATTACCACACACTTGGACGCCCCTTTTCTTGCTCCTTGCTAACTCCAAGCTAAGGATCTGCATTGTCGGAAAAAGGAGAGCGTAAGCGTAAAGCTTAGTGAGCGGAGCTCTAAAACATAACTACGACAATGCAGGGTTCAAAGCTTTCTTTTAAAATAAAGGTCAACACATACAAATCAACCTACAACCTAATCCTTCTACTAACATACAAGTTCAACCAAGGGTCATCAACATAGACATTTGTCATGGCATTACAGTTCATGGTATGCATAAGGGCATGATCCTAAATTAAGGCAAAACCATAGGAGGAATGATATAGTGAGATACACATAAACAACACATGGTATGCACAAGCATAACCAAACACACACGGTGGGACTACACATCACCGTTTCGACTAGTAGTTTTCCAATGGGACTACACATCAAAGTACTCTTCTACTAGTCACTACCGGTGGGACTACACATCACCGGAGTCTTATACCACTTGCTACCGGCGGGACTACACATCACCGGAGCAACGACAACCATCACGCGAGGTTCGACACCAACCATGCAACACGATGCACAATTACTACCATACGACATGTACTCACTATATCATGCACAAACAAGTCAAGATGTAACAAAATCCACAATTAAGCATCACTTACAACTTGGTATCTTACCCATCGCAAATGGTCTTACTCACCATTTTCGTGCACAACAAGCACCAACTTAACACACCTTACAAGGCATATCTACAACACCATTATTATCATCATACATGATTAACGAATACGATATTAGACAACATGCTTTTTCCCAAAATATTGGAATTTCATACATAACTAAATATCATTTCAAGCAATGAAAAACAATTGGAAAAAGGGGAAATTAAAGAGGCAATTTCACAACAACTTACTCTTGAATTCAATTCACTTTCAAGCCAAATCTAAATTCTTTCAAAACCATCTTTGAACCAAAACCTTACTTGAAAACATTTTCACCTCCACATGCTAGAACCAACCTTTGAAATCAAATTAAAACATTAACCACTCACCTCATTTCCTTAAGCAAAACAAGCTAAGCCGAATCAAGCCTCCTCACTTCCGGATTCGATCCCAAAGCTTCTCCATCGTCTTCACTTGCTTCTAACCAACCAAAACACAACCGATAGCCAAAATCAATGCTAATATTCAATAATCTCACAACCTTTGAATTCAAACCAATTTCACTCTAATTTTCCAATCAAGATAAATCCTCAAATAACCCAAATTCATACTCCAACAATCCTAGGCTGAAACACCCACTTCCAAACACCCAAATGACTTCCAAAACATCCCAAATCACCCTCCTATTATACCCTAACCATCAGCCCTCCAATTTCAACACCAACCACACCCAAAACTCAACTAAAAACCCTCCTAAAAACCCACCAAAACCCAAATCCGGAAATTCGATTAAAACACTCTAAAAATTATATATGTTGGACCATTTTATTCATAAACATCATTTCTAACATTAACAAATCAATAGCTTTAGCAAAAACCCATAAAGCTCTAACCTTTAGTTCAAGACTTTGAAAAACCCAAATTCTAAAACTTGAACTAAAATGAAAACTATTTGTACTTTCAAGTAGAGGAAGATGAGAGCAAGATGAGGATGTGTTTACCTTTCAAAACCGAGCCAAAACGAGGGAGAAAGGAGATAGAATAGTGAAATCCATGGGAGGGAGAGGGGTTTGTCGATGGCTTTGGTGGAAGAAGAAGATAGCATTTTTTTTTGTTTTCAATATAATAGAAAGAAATAGGCTTATTTGAAAAGATTGCATATTTACAAAAATGCCATTAAAATGGCTATTGGGCTTTGTCATCCAAATTTGGCCCAACTCTTCAATTAAATTTCACTAAACAAAACCGAGACATCATTTTATTTATTTAATTTAAAAAAAACCGAGACTCAAATATTATTTAAATATTATTTTCTCCCGGCCCCCAAACCCGGGTGTTACAACTCTCCCCTACTTAAAGAATTTCGTCCCCGAAATTTATCAGACAGAAAGAGTCACTGACACATGCTCCTCCACACTTTCTCTCACCACAACATACCCACCACTCGGTAGACTCACCACACAACATTTACTACCTGATGCCAAGATCTCAACTGATTTTTCGTTGCTCGAAATTTCAAACTTAACTCAACTCTTCGACAAACATGGCACGACACAGATCTGACTCACATTCCCGAATCATAGATACACAAAACACATCACGGATCCCCTCCCTACTCTGGTGGCAACTGCATCAAATAAACAATAGAACTAGCCCGATTCACAATCCCATACAACACTGTTTGAATTCTTGACCCATAACCTTCTCTAGCTGGCCATCTGACTTCAACAGGTAACCAAACGCTACGCAGACGTCTTCAAAAACCTAGCAGAAAACTCGAATCTCTATCGGCCACTATTGATCTCAAGACACTGTACAATTCATGATCTTGCTAAGGCACAACTCCACCATCTTACCCACGATACAAGTAGCTTGAACATGCATAAAATGAGCACACTCGATGTAACTATCATTGCTTACTCGGCTAAACTCTCTCGTGAGAAATCAAAAGCGAACCGGACACCAAGTCTCTCAAATCTATTTCCCACTTTCATTACGAATCTCCCACAGATGTAACAAACTAGAAGAAAACTGATACCCGATCTTGACACACGGGCAAACTATACACTCACTCGCATACTGAACCACGTCATTCATCAACTCAACCCAGAAGTACTCATCTTCGACCCACAATACCTCTTCATACTATTCTGATGCCATACAAATAAACTGTCATATGCTTCGGCCAACACAAAACGTCTCAAAACACTATGTCAATCGGTACAACATTTCTGTCTCTAACAATACAAATTCTACCATCTCTGAACTGTACTCTGAAGGTTTTCTTTCTGATATGCCTTGCACGTGAGGTGCCAAGAATCTATCTTGCAACTGTTTCTCTTCAAACATTCCGACTCAAAGTAGGCTCAACCCGAAACTCGGCCACAAAAACACTATCATTCGGTAAACTGAATTTAGAAAATTACAACTTGCAACTCAACTACTAATCTAACAACAATTTCAACTCGGAACATCGATTACCACATTGACTATCTTCGGATGGTACTCAATCTTGATATTACAGTCTTCAAGCAGTTCTAACACTTATGTTGTTCAAGTTTCCACCTAAGTTGTCTAACAATTCAAGTTCTGATAATATGTACGTACACACTGTGCATTTCTTACTATACAAGCTTTGTCTCTAAGTCTTCGAAGCAAACACAACTGTAATTAACTCTATGTCTCATATCGGATAACTCTTCTCACGGTCTTTCAACTATCTCAATGAATAGGTCACAATCTTCTGCCTTGCATAAGCACACAACCTAACTCTACAATGTGACACATCACTATGGTCCACAAACTCTTCTTTGATATAAGCTGATTCACGGTCGAAGTTCCCTTCAAGGTTTCTTTCGGTTTCTCAAGGGCTCATTGTCCCGCATTTAACCACACAACTGAACATTCTTCTATAGCAATCTATCAATGGAGCAACTATCTTCAACTGATTATTTACAATTCTCTGAAAGTAACAATGCTAGACCTAGGAACTATAGTTACATGTCACAGTCTTCAAATTTCTTCCAACTCACATCTTCTTCTGACTACCTGGGATTTACTCTAATACACTCGGCTAATCCACATGTCCTCGGAGGACATCTTCCTCGACTCGGAGTCCACACTTTCTCAACTTAGCATACAACTGATTTTCTAATAGAATCTACAACTCTACTTCAAGGCTTGTCATGGTCATCTTCGGTACATGAATATACCCACTGATCACCTAAGAGAGCTACTACAAGCTGATCAAGGACTTAGGAAGACATTCTGCTCAACATCTCTATAAAAGTAGCTAACACACTAGTCAAACAAAATGGCATAACCCAAAACTCAAAGTGTCCACATCTGCCCTAAAAGCTGTCTTCGGTACTTCAACCTCTCTCACTTTCAACTGGTAGAAACGGATCTCAAATTAATCTTCAAATAGACTGAAGCACACACTAACAGATCAACAAGCCACTGACGTACAGAAACGAATACCAACTACTCACTGTCTACTGTTTCAGTTGTCTGAAATCTAATCACATTCTTGTATCGTCTTCTCTCTTCTTCACAATTTGTACTGTTACCCTCTAAGATGATGCACTAGGACAAAGAATCTAAGGTCTAGCAAACTCGTAGTTGATCCTTCAACACTCTCAAGTCGGTTGAGAATCATAAGGTACAGAGCGACCAAAACAGGAGCAAACTCGGAGACGGTCTCAAAATCAAACCCTTCTTCCCTATCAAGAGACAAACCGGGCAATTCTTCCAAACACCTCTAGGATAAACACAACCTATTCTAACATTATGTGGTCTAATCCTCATTCAAAAATCAAATCTATAATGTTTGCTAGGCAAGCCTGTCAACCAAAGTCAATCAATCTTTGACTTCTAAAGCTGGATTTAACATTCGATACAAAACCCACATTCCTATCTTCCGTTACATTCTCATAGTCATCCGAAAGCTCTAAGAAATCTTTCAATGTCTCAAAGTCTACCCTAACTCTATGTTCTTCAAGCAATCCCATACATAGTTTCACATCAAAACCGTAGAAAGCAATTCCATCGCATCAGCTGAAAACACGTGCCACTGGACCATCAACGGACATCCCTTGTACCTCTTTCTGACCACAACTACATCCCCGAAGGAGCTAGCAACACTAACACCTACCTCTAGTACCTCACAAGGTGGATTTCAACAGCTTCGCAAACTCACTCCAAATACACAGACACGTAGATCCAGAATCAATCAGAACAACAAGCCTAATGACTGTGTCGAGGAATTACTTGCCACAACATCGACATCCTTCCGAAGCCAACTCTTAAGTCTTCACTTCTATTACCATCTCATATCTAGATCGGTCACATTGTTCTCCCTCAACAGAAACCGGCTCACAGGCACGCTGACCCAAACAAGCAAACTGTACCTCCAACTCTGGTACTGTCATACTGCCCCAACTAAAGCGATGAACTCTCTCATCATTCACATCCTCTAAAACCTCAGATTCACAATTACCAGCCCTAGGCCCACGCCTCGGCCTCCAACTTACCAAAGACAACAATACAATACTAAACAAAACACACAAACAAGAATATTTAGGGTTAGCAAGAGCAAGGGTCCAAGGTGCTCAAGTATATTCCTTTACAAAAATCTTTTTAAATAAGTAATAGTAGCAATGGGAACTCGACACTACGCTTCAACACAAGCATCACGCTAACACATGCTTTCAAACATCGTACTATCAAGCAAACATTAAGCATACATGGCAAAACATTCACCGAGACATAGCAACAACATAACACATCAAACTTACCTCACTTACCTACCCGAGGTCTCGAAAACCTCAGGCTCTGATACCAATAAATGTAACCCCCTCGTCCCGGTCTGGCCGGATGACCGATCCGAGTGAGCTACACGGGGAAAACCGAGTGAAAACTCCCTAAGGAACTCTCCCTCGGTTAGCAACCCTATATATTTTTTTTTCATTTTAATCTTGTCTAGATGAAAATTACATCCTAAGTGATCATACAGCGGAACGATATTTACAAAGCAGTCAAACGAACCCAAACTAACATTTAAAAGCCCATTTTCAAAGTTAACCTACAGGCGGTATCGATACCCTTAAGGGGGGGTATCGATACCCCTTTGACTAGGTCAACAGGGTTTGGTCAACCTGAGGAGACAGTATCGATACCCCAAATGAGGGTATCGATACCCTCCCCTAAAGTTGACTTCCCACGGTCAAAGCCAAGATAACGGTATCGATACCCTCGAGGCCGGTATCGATACCGAAATCGACAGTGGCTCCAGTGGCCAAAAAGGTATCGATACTCTCCTTCGAGTATCGATACACGAGGCCTGAAACCAAAGGGCAGTATCGATACCAGACCAACGGTATCGATACCCCAGCCACGAAACTGCAGATTTGAGCTGATTTAGAGCACAAAGAGGCCCCTAAATCCCTCTAACACTTCAACCAACACACTAACATGCATCCTAATAACAACCCAAGAGTTTAGGCATGCTTAAGCTTCCAATTACAACACGTTTCACACACATGATGAGGATTTAAGCATACAAGCAATTTAGGCTTTTAAGCATGACATTCTAACAAGAGACATTCAAGCAAATTAAGCCAAACAAGGATCTCAAAGCCTCTAAGGCACAAGACAAGCACATAGAGGTTTGGCCCTCTCTAACAAGGCAACCTAAACACCGATAAACATGCCAACACATACAACATCCATCATAGCATTTCATGCATTACAAACCATAATCAAACCAAAACCTCAACATAAGGCATTACAACATGTGGCCAATACAAAGGAGTCTAGATACAAGCTCCTAAGACACGTAGCATTTCCCATTGCTAGACTACTACATTACTTAATTAAACCATACTTGAGCAATTACCACACACTTGGACGCCCCTTTTCTTGCTCCTTGCTAACTCCAAGCTAAGGATCTGCATTGTCGGAAAAAGGAGAGCGTAAGCGTAAAGCTTAGTGAGCGGAGCTCTAAAACATAACTACGACAATGTAGGGTTCAAAGCTTTCTTTTAAAATAAAGGTCAACACATACAAATCAACCTACAACCTAACCCTTCTACTAACATACAAGTTCAACCAAGGGTCATCAACATAGACATTTGTCATGGCATTACAGTTCATGGTATGCATAAGGTCATGATCCTAAATTAAGGCAAAACCATAGGAGGAATGATATAGTGAGATACACATAAACAACACATGGTATGCACAAGCATAACCAAACACACACGGTGGGACTACACATCACCGTTTCGACTAGTAGTTTTCCAATGGGACTACACATCAAAGTACTCTTCTACTAGTCACTACCGGTGGGACTACACATCACCGGAGTCTTATACCACTTGCTACCGGCGGGACTACACATCACCGGAGCAACGACAACCATCACGCGAGGTTCGACACCAACCATGCAACACGATGCACAATTACTACCATACGACATGTACTCACTATATCATGCACAAACAAGTCAAGATGTAACAAAATCCACAATTAAGCATCACTTACAACTTGGTATCTTACCCATCGCAAATGGTCTTACTCACCATTTTCGTGCACAACAAGCACCAACTTAACACACCTTACAAGGCATATCTACAACACCATTATTATCATCATACATGATTAACGAATACGATATTAGACAACATGCTTTTTCCCAAAATATTGGAATTTCATACATAACTAAATATCATTTCAAGCAATGAAAAACAATTGGAAAAAGGGGAAATTAAAGAGGCAATTTCACAACAACTTACTCTTGAATTCAATTCACTTTCAAGCCAAATCTAAATTCTTTCAAAACCATCTTTGAACCAAAACCTTACTTGAAAACATTTTCACCTCCACATGCTAGAACCAACCTTTGAAATCAAATTAAAACATTAACCACTCACCTCATTTCCTTAAGCAAAACAAGCTAAGCCGAATCAAGCCTCCTCACTTCCGGATTCGATCCCAAAGCTTCTCCATCGTCTTCACTTGCTTCTAACCAACCAAAACACAACCGATAGCCAAAATCAATGCTAATATTCAATAATCTCACAACCTTTGAATTCAAACCAATTTCACTCTAATTTTCCAATCAAGATAAATCCTCAAATAACCCAAATTCATACTCCAACAATCCTAGGCTGAAACACCCACTTCCAAACACCCAAATGACTTCCAAAACATCCCAAATCACCCTCCTATTATACCCTAACCATCAGCCCTCCAATTTCAACACCAACCACACCCAAAACTCAACTAAAAACCCTCCTAAAAACCCACCAAAACCCAAATCCGGAAATTCGATTAAAACACTCTAAAAATTATATATGTTGGACCATTTTATTCATAAACATCATTTCTAACATTAACAAATCAATAGCTTTAGCAAAAACCCATAAAGCTCTAACCTTTAGTTCAAGACTTTGAAAAACCCAAATTCTAAAACTTGAACTAAAATGAAAACTATTTGTACTTTCAAGTAGAGGAAGATGAGAGCAAGATGAGGATGTGTTTACCTTTCAAAACCGAGCCAAAACGAGGGAGAAAGGAGATAGAATAGTGAAATCCATGGGAGGGAGAGGGGTCTGTCGATGGCTTTGGTGGAAGAAGAAGATAGCATTTTTTTTGTTTTCAATATAATAGAAAGAAATAGGCTTATTTGAAAAGATTGCATATTTACAAAAATGCCATTAAAATGGCTATTGGGCTTTGTCATCCAAATTTGGCCCAACTCTTCAATTAAATTTCACTAAACAAAACCGAGACATCATTTTATTTATTTAATTTAAAAAAAACCGAGACTCAAATATTATTTAAATATTATTTTCTCCCGGCCCCCAAACCCGGGTGTTACAATTAACAACAAACTTTTTGCCCAATATGAAAGATTCAATTCCTATAATCTCGGTTTTGGTCTCATCATGAATAAAACAAGCATTAGAGTAAAAAAGAAGTACCATGTGTTTGTAGCGAATATCCGGAATGGTCAAGAAAAAGATAAGATCCCACTCACTCAAACGGTCGAGATAACAGAATAGGAATCGCTCGGAATTGAGGAAATCAAGATCAATGGCACGTTCTCTACGAACCTCGAAATCCTTGACATAAGAGAAACGAGCTCGCATCTCCGGAGTTTTAAGGGATTTCTGAAAAAGCAGAGTAAGATTCGGACGAATGCTCGAATCACCGGTTTGAACGGCCTTACGCTTTTTGTTAGTTTGTTCCGCCATCTAAAAACATTAAGCAAGTATATTTTAAAATTAAGTGTATGCATTGATATTGAAAAATCAATCCAATGATAAATCCCACATAGGTTTTTAAAACAAAATTAAAAACAAACAAAAATAAACAGTAAAAAAAATTGAAAAAATACGACTGAAAAATTTTATATTCGAATAAAAAAATCCGAGATTTTGAATTTTTTTACAAGATATTGAAAACCCACGAAGGAAAACATATAATTTATACAAAAATAAAATTTTCTAACCTAAGATTCGAACAGAAATTGAAAGAAAAAGAAGAAATAAAAAATACCTTAGTTGGGGATTTTGGATGATTTGATGAAAATCCTTGCACAATGTTGATGAAACTTGCTTAGACTTGAGTTTTAGAGTAAAACCCCTCACAATTTTGTGAAAATCAATGAGTTTGAGAGGGTATATATAGAGAGGGAGGCGGTTTAGGGTTTTTAAGAGTTTGATAAAAAGTAGAATTTTAACATTAAAAGCCCTAAATAAAGCAATCTGCGATGCCGTTTCGGAACGGTCAGGACCGTTTCGAAACGGGACGACTAGGGTTTGACCGTTTTGAGACTATAGGCTGACCATTTCGATACGGTGTTGACCGTATCAAAGCCCTGTTGACCCGTATCGAAATTCGTTTCGATACACCCCTTGGCAGTAGCCAAAACGTTTCGAAACACATTGGAGGCGTTTCGAAACGCCCTTCTCTCAGAACTGGATTTAAGGTGTCCGTATCGAAACAGGGTCACCCGTTTCGATACACCTGGGCCTGGAAGTGTAGATGAGGCTCTAAAAGTGCAGAAAAATGAAGTTTTCTTAGGCCTAACATGCATAAATGTCATGAATGAGCAGGCAAAACATATTCAAGCATAAACATACTCCCCCTAGCTATAAGCATGGATGAAATTAGGATACTAAGCATACAAACATGGCATTTCACAAGATCAAGCATATTTAAGCACCAAAGAGGTCCTAAAAGGTCAAGATAGGCTAGCTAGACCTAACTCTCTCCTAAGGGACCAAAAACGCTCTTTGTCTAAGGGTTTTGTAAATATGTCCGCTAATTGATTCAAGGTGTCTACATACTCTATAACAACATCTTCCTTAAGGACATGATCTCTAATGAAATGATGCCTTATTTCAATGTGTTTGGTTCTAGAGTGTTGGATGGGATTTTTTGTTAAACATATTGCACTAGTGTTGTCATATTTTAGGGGTATGGTTTCAACTTTAATTCCATAATCTAAGAGTTGTTGCTTCATCCAAAGGACTTGAGCACAACAACTCCCTAAGGATATGTACTCGGCTTCAGTGGTAGATAAGGCTACACTATTTTGTTTCTTAGAGAACCAAGATATGAGCATACTACCTAAGAATTGACAAGTTCCCGAAGTACTTTTCCTATCAATTTTGCAACCCCCATAATCCGCATCCGAGTAAGCATGAAGGTTGAAGGTAGAGTCTCTAGGATACCAAAGACCTAAACGAGGAGTGTCTCTAAGGTATCTAAAGATTCTCTTAACGGCTATAAGGTGAGACTCTCTAGGACTAGCTTGAAACCTAGCACACAAGCAAACACTAAACAAGATATCCGGTCTACTTGCGGTAAGGTAAAGCAAAGATCCAATCATAGAACGATAAAGCTTAGAGTCAACACACTTACTTCCTTCATCTTTGTCAAGCTTTGTAGATGAGCTCATAGGAGTGGCTTGAGGCTTTGCATTCTCCAAGCCAAACTTCTTGAGCATATCCTTTATGTATTTTGCTTGGTTGATGAAGGTGTCATCCTTCTTTTGCTTGATTTGGAGTCCCAAAAAGAATGAGAGCTCCCCCATCATGCTCATCTCAAATTCACCTTGCATTAACTTAGCAAACTCTTGACAATGACATTCATTAGTAGAACCAAAAATAATATCATCAACATAAATTTGAACTACCAAGATGTCATTTTTATACATTTTTATAAAGAGTGTAGTGTCCACCTTACCTTTTTCAAATCCTTTTTCAATCAAAAAATTTGAAAGCCTTTCATACCAAGCTCTAGGAGCTTGTTTTAAACCATAAAGAGCTTTGGTAAGTTTGAAAACATGATTTGGAAATTTTGAATCTTCAAAACCCGGTGGTTGTTCCACATACACTTCTTCATTTATAAAACCATTTAAAAATGCGCTTTTAACATCCATTTGAAAAAGCTTGAAATTATGATAACATGCATATGCAAGCAACATCCTAATGGCTTCCATTCTAGCTACGGGTGCATAGGTTTCATCAAAATTTATTCCCTCTTCTTGAGTGTAACCTTGTGCTACAAGTCTAGCTTTATTTCTCACAATGTTACCACTCTCATCTAGTTTGTTCCTAAAGACCCATTTAGTTCCTATTGTAGATTGATTACTAGGCCTATCAACTAATGTCCAAACATTACTTCTCTCAAATTGATTTAACTCTTCTTGCATAGCCATAATCCAAAAGTCATCTTTCAATGCTTCTTTTATATTTTTAGGCTCTATGCATGAGATAAATGCAACATGGTTCATTAATCTAAGAGAAGAACGAGTGGTTACCCCCTTGGATGGATCACCCAAGATTTCACCATCTTTGACATAGTTCAACTCCCTTGGGTAGCTCACTTCCTTTTCCTCAATGGCCAAGTCCTTCAAGGCTTCAAGAGGTGGATCTTGTGAGTCCTCTTCCTTTGTTGGAATCTCATCCTCCTTTGAAGTTTGACCTCCATCAAAGGCATTTATGATCCCTACATCATCACCATCACAAGAATCCTTCCTAGGAAGGAGGTTATCATCGAATACAACATGAATAGATTCTTCTACTACTAAAGTTCTTTTGTTAAATACTCGATAGGCTTTAGAGGTTAAAGAGTAACCTATAAAAATGGCTTCATCACTTTTTGCATCAAATTTACCTAAGTTATCTTTTCCATTATTTAAAACAAAACACTTGCACCCAAAAGGGTGGGAATAGCTAATGTTAGGCTTTTTAGATTTTAAAATCTCATAAGGTGTTTTCTTTAAAATTGGCCTAATCATTACTCGATTTACAATATAGCAAGCGGTGTTTGTGGCTTCCGCCCAAAAATATTTAGGTAAATTGTTTTCACAAAGCATAGTTCTAGCCATTTCTTGCAAAGTTCTATTTTTTCTCTCAACTACCCTATTTTGTTGAGGAGTTCGAGGAGCCGAAAAATTGTGGCTAATACCATTTTCATTCAAAAATTCTTCAAACCCTAAATTTTGAAACTCGGTTCCATGATCACTTCTAATATGTGAAATTTTAAGTTCAAGATCACTTTGAGTTAGTTTTGAAAATATGATGAATTTTTCCAAAGCCTCATCTTTAGTACTTAAAAAGAGAACCCAAGTAAATCTAGAAAAATCATCAACAAGCACAAAAGCATAAGACTTACCACCCAAGCTCATAGTCCTAATTTGCCCAAATAAATCCATGTGAATTAGTTGTAAGCATCTACTAGTAGAAACATCATTAATGGATTTAAAGGAAGACTTATGTTGTTTACCCTTTGAGCATGCATCACAAATTTTATCATTTGAAAATTTTATCTTGAGTAAACCTCTAACAAGATTTAGGGAGACTAGTTTTTCCAAAACACTTATGCTAGCATGTCCTAGCTTCCTATGCCACAATCATGCATCATTTTCATTTTGAGCAACTAAGCATGCATGAGATGTATGAATGTCATCTAGATGCACCATGTATATATTCCCTATGCGATGACCTATGAGCATAATACTATTAGATTTAATGTCTACAATTTTGCATCCATTTTTATCAAATAAGCATTAAATCCTTTATCACACAATTGACTTATGCTCAATAAATTGTGTTTAAGACCATCGACATATAAAACATTTTCAATGAGAATAGTAGAGTGATTACCTATGGAGCCAAAACCTTTAATGTGGCCTTTGGAGTTGTCACCAAATGTTACTACTCCTCCACTTTTTGGCTTTAGATTCATGAATCTACTCTTGTCTCCGGTCATGTGCCTCGAGCATCCACTATCAAGGTACCATGAGTTTTGACTTTGTGCTTTGGCCTTGCAGCAATGCTCCCCCTACAAACAAAGATATTAAACTTTGGTTTTTGGTACCCAAATCATTTTGGGTCCATGAGTGTTAGCTCCCAAAACCTTGGTTCCCTTAGGAATCCAAGATGACATAGCAATAATATTATTAGATTTTACAAGTTCCTTAGGAACCCATACACTTCTAATTCTTTTAGCTCTACTATGTCTAGGGTAGCTACCTTGTTTGTAGTAGTTAGTCTTTTTCTTAGGTTTGTGTGTTCTAGATGATTCTCCTACTTCATGCTTGACACTACCAACATTTTTTAAAGACTTTTTGAGCTCATTTAGCTCACCCAACACCTTTTGGTGTTCACAATTACATTGAGATAAAAGATTATTAAGATCAACATTTTCATCTTAAAAAAATTTAAGTTCATCTTTTAATCCTAATATCTTTTTCTCAAATTTAGAATTAGCTTGAGTAAGTGAGTCATTTTTCTCATTTAGTTCTAGAATAATCTTTTTATTCCTAATGACCGACTCCTTATATTTCTCAACTAATTCATCATATACCTCTTGTAACTCATCATATGCATCATTTAATTCTTCATATGAAAAATCTAAAGTAGATGAGTTAGAGGTTACCAAGGAGGAATCTTCCTCAAGTGCCATGAGGCAAAGATTAGCCACTTCTTGTTCGTCATCCTCCGATGACTCCTCATCACTCCAAGTAGCAAGCTTGGATTTGAGTCTTTTCTTCTTCTCAAAGCCCTTCTTCTTGAGTTGAGGGCACTCCGAACGTATGTGGTCGGGTTGTTTGCACTCAAAGCAAATGATAGGATCCTTTCCTTCTTCTTTGTTCTTGCCTTTGAAGTCCATCTTCCTTTAGATTTTTCTTCCCCGGTTGGACCTCATGAAACGTGAGAACCGTTTGGCTATCATAGCCAATTCTTCAAGTTCATCCTCCTCACAAGATGAGCTCTCATCATGTTGTGAAGCTTTAGCCTTGAGAGCTATTCCCATCTTCTTCTTCTTCTCAACCTCAAGCTTTTATACTCTTTTCTCTTCTTTCTTCTTCTCATCTTCCCTTCCTTGCTTCATGATCTCATGAGTAAGGAGAGAACCCACAAGCTCATCAAGCTTCAAAGTCTTCAAATTATTTGCTTCGATGATAGCGGTTCTCTTCCCATCCAAAGACTCGGGAAGTGAATAGAGTAGCTTCCGGACAAGCTTATCTTTCGGTATGATCTCTCCAAAGCCCTTTAGACCATTGACCATCGTGGAGAAACGATCAAACATCTTTGACACCGTCTCATCGAGCTCCATCTTGAAATTTTCATAACTAAGATTGAGAATTCCAATCTTAGTTTCTTTAACATCATTGGTGCCTTCATAAGTAGTCTCAAGAGTATCCCACACTTCCTTGGCACTTTCAATTGATGAGACCTTTGAATAGATGTCCGGACCGAAAGCACAAAATAGCATGTGGAGAGCTTTATCATTGACTTGAATCTTTTTCCTCTCCTCTTCACTCATCTCCACTTTCTTCTTTAACACCATCTTGCATTCACCATCTTGCTTCAATGGAATATATGGCCCATCCTCAATGACATCCCACACAAGATAGTCATTTGACTTGATGAATAGATGCATTCTATTCTTCCAAAAAGAATAGTTATCACCGTTGAAGAAGGGAGGCTTTGTGGTCGATTGTGACTCGTACATGCCGGAACCGGAGGTTGAAGTCATCTCTTGATACTTTGATGATCACATTCTTCCAAGGAACTCCTCTTGTGGTTGTTAATCCTCAAAGAGGTAAGTTCTGATACCAATTGTTGAGTGGATCGCAAGATCGATATTGACCAAGAGGGGGGTGAATTGGAAATTTAAAGGTTTTGTGGTGGAAATTGCAAATTGAAAATAATAGACAAGGGATTTAGAGTGGTTCAAGTTCCAAATGAACTCTACATCCACTATCTTAGCTTCACTAAGGATTTGCAACAATTCCACTAATTGCTCTTCCCCTTTTCTAGGACAAGGAGGCAACCTTTACAATTTCGGTTGATTTTTCTACCCAAAAATCAACCCAATCCTCACACAAGTGAACAAAGAAATTTGATGGCTAATAAGGTATCTCTCAATACAAATGATAGCCCAATTACAAGCACTCAACCCAATTGAACAAGATATGAATGAAAATTACAATTGGGGTTTTAGACAAAATGGGATTTTTGCACAATTGCTTGGATTTGATGTTTGGATGTTTGCTTTTGGATCAATAGTTGTTGCTAGAGCTTTTAGAGGTCTCTTTTATACCTTCTCATTGATTTCTAGCCGTTGTGGTTGTTGCACTCATCAGTAGAGCCGTTGGGGATGTTATCTCACCACCATAAATGCAGTCTGCAACAACCCGTTTCGAAACGCGGGGTACCTGTTTCGGAACGGACTAAAATAGAAAGAGCCGTTGGGGTGCATTTAAGAGCCCGTTTCGAAACGCCTTAGGGCCGTTTCGAAACACTTTTGCCACTGTCAAGGGTCGTTTCGAAACGGTCTTAGCCCGTTTTGAAACACCTTAACGGTTTTCAGAAAATTAGTTAAAAACAACTTCAACGGTCATGTTTTTCAATTTAGACTTAAGAGCTGTTTCGAAACGCTTTGCTTCGTTTCGAAACGGTTTTGCTACTGTCAAGGGTCGTTTCGAAACAGCCTTAGCCCGTTTCGAAACACCCTATTTATCTATAAATATTCAGTAAAAATATTGCAATCGTTATGCTTTTTCAAATCAAATATGAAGAACAGTTTCGAAACGTGAGAGACCGTTTCGAAACGGGTTCAAGTGTTTCGATACACGTTTCAGAACATGTGTTGACAGTGATGAAAACGTTTCGAAACGCCTTAGGCCGTTTCAAAACAGGAGCTTGAAAATCACTGTTTTGGCTTTAAACACTTAGAAAAATATTTGAAAAAAAAACTTTGTTTTTAACTTGGGCATAATCTTAAAATTATATAGGGATATTTTGAGGACTTAAAATTCGTTTTGACATTTTCAATTTAGTCCTTAGGTTTTTAGTTATATCAAAATTAAAATATTTGTTTCACAGACTGCAACTCTTTTCTCGCGAGAAGGACACAAGTTTCGTGTTTCAGAATTTTCCAGGCGGTTAGAAGGCATTCAAAAAAACGCATACGTGGTAAATCTGAGGGCAAGAACCTGCAAGTGCAAAATTTTCCAAGCATTCAAATACCCGTGCGCACACACCATTGCTGTTTGCACAAACCAACAGATACAATACATGCATCTGGTTGATCTGGTATACTTACTCGAAATAGTGTTTAAGGTTTACGAAAAAGAGTTTCCTCCAATCGGAAATGAGGTTGATCCGAATGCCGTGGACACTAAACCGACCATACGCCCAGATCCAGCACTACTAAGATCCAAAGGACGTCCACGGTCTACAAGAATACACTGTGCCGAGGATATGGTCGAACATCGAGAAAAAACCGGACAAAGGAAGCATTGTACTGTATGCCTAAATCCTGGACACACAAGGCCTATGTGTCTTAATCGCCCAGCCCCTCGTCTTAATTAATTATTTGTAATTTGTATAAGGGAGTTCGCCCATGACAATCGAATCAATAAAGTCAGTTTAATTCAATTTATACAGTAGGTCATCTTATATTTTTAATCATTCAAAAAAATATGTTATGATAGCGTTTTCGAAGCGACTTTAAGTAAGTGTAGAATGGACGAAAATTAACCGTGTTGGTGTCATACGATAGAAAATTTCCAGTACTACGACCCCAAACTCGATGTTAGCTAAAAATTTACAATTTATACGTATGAAATTCTACTAGAACATGCTTATCGACATTTGTTCAAAGGCAACTTCATTTAAAAAGGATGATAGCATAGGGTTTTGGAAGCCATTTTAAATCAGTGTAGAATGGACGGAAATTAACCGTGTTGGTATCATACGATAGAGAATTTCCAATACTATACCCCAAACTCGATGTTCGCTAAAAATATATGATTTACACACCCCAAATTGGGCTCGAACAGGCCTACCCACACTTGTTTTTCCTAGTTCTTCAACCTAGTTTTGCACAGAACTCGCGTCCTGCAGAACGCGAGGTCTGTGCGATATATTCAGCCGCCCTTTCAAATTCTCGGGGACCTTGCGTTCTGCATAACGCGATATTCTGTAAAACCGTTAGCACAAACAACAAGGTCATGTAGATTGAACTCGCGTTATGCAGAACGCGATATCAAACCTCGCTTCCTACAAAACGCGAGGTTAACCGACGTGACAAGTTTGGGGTCATTTTCCCAAATAATAGTTGGAGGGAGCCAAAACCCTATATATTTATTTAAAGGGTAATCTTCACCAATAGTCCCTTTCGTTTAGGGTGTGTTTTATTTTGGTCACCAGAATTCAAAAAAATTATTCTGGTCACTTACGTTTAGAATCGTTTCTATTTTGGTCTTTTGGCCGTTAGTCTCCGTTACTTAAAAAAATTAGTTTCTAATTTAACCCCAGAACTTTCAAAATTTTATTTTTCACAATCTTCCCCAAAATTATAAAACTAAAACTCAAAAAATTAAATCAATAGCTATAACCTAACACTACAACCCATTCCCCAAAGGACATGAAAATAAAACCCAGAAATATACCTAGAAAACGAAGCCAAGATAGAAATTTGATCAATTATACGAGTTGACAAAGGACATGAAAATAAAACCCAGAAATATACCTGGAAAGCAAAGGCAAGATTCAAGAAGAACAAAAATGAAACTAGAAGCTTTGGTCACCTCCTAACTTTTGGGGAATGGGTTGTAGTGTTAGGTTATAGCTATTGATTTAATTTTCTAAGATTTTAGTTTTATAATTTTTGGGGGAGATGGTGAAAAATAAAATTTTGAAAGTTTAAGGGTTAAATTAGAAACTAATATTTTTTAAGTAAAGGATAGTAACGGCCAAAAGACCAAAATAGAAATAATTCTAAACGTAAGTGACCAAAATAATTTTTTTAAATTATGGTGACAAAAAAAAAAAACACCCTAAAGAAAAAGGGCCACTGGTGAAGATTACCCTTATTTAAAAGGATTTTTTGCCCCAAAATTGCCGTCATGTTGCATATGGAAGAAACTAATATAGTAATTAATAACATTATTTTTTTTCTCATTTTTTGGTTTTGATTTACAATCAATGTCTTTTGCTTTGTGTTTTATTTACAGCTTAAGCTCGACATTGAGGGGAAGGCGGTGGTCGCCATTAGTAAACTCTAGTAATCAAAAGGGGCAGATTAAAAGACAATCTACTACTAAATATATTAGTATACAGAAACTGTGGTGCCTCGTTTGATGTGGGCAGCACCCAGTCAGCAGTTCATCACTATTAAGACATGTTGTGCAGTAGAGCTATACATCTCATCGATCGAGTCCCAGTTTTTGCTTGGCGATGAAAACCATCGAGTTTTGAGGATCGGGTTAATTCTATATAGCATGGTACCATGTTCTTCCATGCCCTGTTTAACGGATGAGATGAATGGTAGCATCACTCTTCTGCATCTCAGTTTAGCTGAGGCAACAGACGATCAATACTCGAATTATGTCAAGAAAACATTAAATTACTAATGCGTGGATATGAGAGAGAGATGATGCATAGTGATAGTGGTACCAACGGCAAATAGACTTACTCCGGTATATAAAGGCTCATCGAATATGGTAACAGCACAAGGGCCAGAAGTGGAAGCCCAACTGCCTTGGTTTGCGTCATATCCGGCTCTAGGACCTGCTAGAACTCCATTCATATGATAATCTACAGGAGCTTCCTGAAAGTTCATCTCTGCCGCCGGTGGGAATTTGCGATCGTTCAGTATGCTAAGATCATATGAGAAGAAGGGGCACTGTCCACCCAGTTGCAAATCATTAAGGATGTCATTATCTTGTCCAGAACTTGATAGTTCGGAACTTTTAGGAGTGCTGAAGTAACCCGAATAACTACCAAACGAGGAACTTGCGGAACACTCCACATCCCTGGGAATTTCGAAATCAGCATCATAATACATTATGGAAGGACTTAAACCTCAACTTTAAGATTTCCAGAAACTCGACTCACCTATGTGGTATCAAATTTGGGTCATCTGGTAATACCATGGGTCTACTCTCATTGTTAGGCATCCATGCAAGAGATTGGAGCTGTTGCTCAATGCCCATTCTTAAGGGTACATGCATGTCATTTTGGAACTGCGAGAAAAGGATGGTTAAGATATTATGTTCCAGGAACTTTTAAAGAGCAACGCAAGCAGGAAAATATTTCAATCCCGTCGCATATTCTTACCTGACTTGTACATTCTAATGGTAAAAGCTGCTGCTTTCCTAAATTTTCCTGCACAAAGAAGGTAGATAAGGAGGAGTCTCAAGTTCAAACCCGATCGCTTTTGGCTTGATTTAACTAAGCAAACTACAGCATATGCTCTCTGATGGAGCAATCTATCACCTGTTATAAAAGATATAGGCAGACCTACCTTATGGACTCGAATTTGATTTAGAGATTCTTTCAGTGAATCTTCCATCTGCCCCAAATGATCAACATTGTTGATCTTGTCTATGTCAGTCCAACAGCTGAGCAGCCAATATTAATGTCAGCACAAGACCACGATATAACATTCAAGGTTATTACTAACAAAGAGACAAATTACAACTCAACAGTAGAAACTATGTAGACCTTCACCTCAGTCTCCTCTGTATTTCAGAAAGCCGAGTCTGCAATGACCTTGCTTGGTTGGTCAGGTCCTGCCAATAGCAAACACAGATGTAAAAAAAGCTCGTTACAATGATAAATGCCAATGTTCTAGCAATTTCAAATTATAATCATAGATTAATGTAATGGCTCATGAATCATCATGCATACATACCTCTATTGTTTGCGTACTGTGAAAAAAGAAAGAAGGCAGAAAAGAAAAGGTCACAAGCTTATCAGAATTTTTTGTAGAATATATTAAATAAAAGAATTACCAGGAGCAATTTTGCCAGCAAGAATATTTTCATGTACCTTGTACCAAGAAATTCATGAATATTTACATCATGGTCCAACTTCTTGAACGTTTTCTTCAGTGCCTAGACTCTCAAAGAGAAAACAAGTTATGTAACTGATAAGGGGGAAGACGTATTCGAAACAAACTAAAGATGGTAACATTGATAGAGGATAGATAATCGTATGAAAGAACTTACTTCAAGGCTTTCCAACTTCCTGTTCCAAGTAAAACAGAAATGAAAATGTGAGTCAATTCCACTTCAATAAGTATACCATTGAACTGAAGATCAGTAATGTGATTTTCTAACTCAGAAAATTTGACCGCACCTTTTGGCCCGTTCCTGTGGAGTTAGTTGAGCAAACTTTTCAATGATCTCCTCAATGCTGCTGAATCCACACCACATATTAAAAATATGAACGTTGATCCACACCGCAAAATAAAAAAATTATATGAACATTGCTACGGAGGGGTAATAGCCTTCTACATAAATCTAACCAACCAAAATGCTTTGACACAAATTCGTATTAATATTATATATGAAAACCGAATCAAAATATTTCGTTGACATCAGTACCATGTATGGATCTGCATTCCTTCATCTGATAATGTCTCATAGAATACCTTAGCACAAATTGCTTCTATGATGCGACTCGCAAAGCCACTACTGATAACATCACTTAGAGGTGATATTGTGCATATGAACACTTCTCAAGAATAACAACAAATATTTAGTATTTAGGAAGTATTAGACTATTTTTGCTAAAATGTAGCATTTCGAATCCCATCTTTCAATTCCAAGTTCCCAAATGCAACTTTGGATAAACTAAAACCTGTCTGCCACTTTTGAAAATGGCATTTGTTATCAAATTCTCATAATTAAAAACACTTGATGCATCAACATATATCAATGACTTATCTTTGGATATTGATGGTGCTTCCTCTAAATGCACTATACTAACCCAATCCAATGCTCAATCAATCCTCTTTAAAGCTTAAATAAGAGCAGCCCCTAAAATTTCACAAATAAAAAATGGCAAGCCACGTGATAAATGAAGAAAAAAGAATGGCCTACCTGCGCTTCCCAATGCATATGGAAGGTTTGTTAGTTGGGGAGAACATAAGGAGGATAATTTCTACATCACATAGGATAGAAAGCTCATTAGCCTTCTTCATTATCCCATGCCTCCTTTTGGCATAAGTAGCCTGGCGGCCATTTGTGTTCTCTAACTTCTTTATCTTTAGCTTAACCCTTCCCATCCTGCACATTCAAAATTCACACAATTCAGTATTGAAAGCACAATAAAAATACATTCTTTGGCATAATTAGAAATGGGGTTATCAAGAAAAAAAGGAAACCCAGTTTAAGATTCATTTAAAGATGAAATCTTTATTCCATTTTTGCAACAATCAAAAGAGAGGGTGAAACAAGGCATGTACCCAAATGAGCAAAATCAAACGAGGAGTTGAAAGTGCATGATCCAAAGGTGTTAAAGGAGAGGGAGAGGTTGATTATTGAGCCAAAGAAGAGAACACCAAAGGGCACAGAGAGATAAGAGATAAGAGGGAAAAAAGATAAGAGAGAAAAGGGAAGATAGATGGAGAAAGGGTAGAGTTGCGTGAAAATGATGAAGCATAGAAATAGGATTGCATTTACACGACCGGGTGAGCGGCAAAAGCGGCCGTGGGAAACGAGCTTGAGAATAGGGGATTAGTCAAGACAACCGAGAACCAACAACTCTCCCCAAACCCCAAACCAAAAAACCATCCTTTACGCCATAACAACTTAACAACTACTATCAAAAATCAAACATTACTTTACATTTGTTTGGAGTTGGTTGAAAAAACTGTGGAAACATAATTCTCTTCATTGCAGTTTTGATTATAGTATATTGAAATTATTTGTTCATTTTATAACAAATTCTTTGTTCGTAAAAGAAATATTTCATCAGTCACTTTGTGAAATAAATTCTACAACAATAAAAGAGACCTAATCAAAGAATATTCAAGTCCTAAGCTCTACAAATAATACATGCCTGATGCCTGTTAAAAAGGTAGAACTTTCATTTTATTATTTGAGAGACAACTTCATTGTTTCGAAGATTATGTTTACAAGTGTTAAGTATTCGATGGATTACTTAAGAGAGAACAACTATGATAATATTGTACGAGAGCTCTTATGTTTGGCGTGTGTAATTAGATCGAGAATTCTTGTTTCTTGATAGTGAACTTCTGTTTGAGAAGTATTTTGGTTTGAATTGCATAACCGGGTTCTCTTATGTTTTTTTTTAATTTTTCAAGTAGTTCACTCCGATTACAACTGACTTAAGCACTACTTGACATAGCTATACTAACAGATATCTATTGATTTGTGGATATTATGAATATCTTTGTTACCTCTACCATATTCTTGTGGTGTCCAATTATGCAAACACCAAGGAAAGATTTAACAGTTGGTTTTAAAGCTGACATTCTTTGATCATCTCTTCCTTTCTTTTTAGTTAGTAATACCTTTCATCTCCCGTGCGTGTACTCATATAAAGCTTTTGATTTTAGAACCTTTCTTTTCAGCTGTTGTTTGACCATGCATCATAGTTATACAGACAAGCTTCGATGCATGAAAACCTTGCTCTAATTTTTCTGTTTAGCTAAATGATGGTTGCAGGGATTAACAGTACATTATGATAAACAGTTCTGAAGCCTGAAGCCACATGAATCTCTGTTTGCACGAACCTTGTCGTGTTCTTCCTCCTCCCTGTTGTGTTTTGTTGTTTCTTTTGTAACTGTGCCAATCAAATCAACTATAACAATGGATTTCTCTTTCTAGTTTTCCTGTCCTGAAATATATTTCTTGGCATCCATGAGAACTTTTGTCATCTCTTTCATTGGGCATTTATGAGTACATTCTTCCTCATGGTGCTTTTTTCTTTTTCCCTGTTTGTCAGGAGAATCTTTGTATAGTGCCAGCCATGGATGGCCATGGGGAAACAGATCACACACATACTCAACAATTATTGTTGCCTCCACGGCGGGAACTGTCAACCATAAGAAAACAAATGTATTCATACATTTAATTCACATATTTGCTTTCTTCTCACCAAGATTGAAATGTGAATGTGAGGACTAAACAGTCCCTATGGTACAACACTTGAAGCATATCTTAGCCTGAGCCTTAAGGGCCCCAATGGTAATTAAGGCACTGTTCTTTAATGCCATATTTTTCCCATAGGAAAACAGTAGAAAATGATATTTCCTTGAAAGTGGGGTAGGTTTGGGGTTGGATCTACAGATAAAAAATGGCATTCATTTCTCAAGGAGAACGGTTAAGGAACCTTAGCTACGGTTAGCCAAATGCCATTAATGAAGTGTCACAACTCACAACACCATGCGCGTCCGCTGCCTAGGCGTGGGAGTACAAATTTATTAGCTTCGACCCTACATTTACGACGCCAACCTGTTCATAATCGCTGGTGAGACTCGAACTTGAATATATGTCAAGACATTTTACTAGAGTTGTCCTTTGGGGGTGTGTTTTTCACCCAGGATGCTATAACATACTGTATATATCACAATGGCAGGTCTGAAAATTAAACAAGGAAGCCGATGGGACACACAAGCAAGGCTTTTATTGTACGGTGTGAAACAGGAGCATGGAACCGTTGGGCCTGCTTTGTTTGTTTGTTTGGAACAGCACGAGAGGGGGTCTACGCACGTGGACAGGTACAATCACTTGTTCAGTGAGGATAGAGTCTAGACACTGTGTAGCAAAGAAGTTATGTAACTATTCAAAAACAACTCTCCAGGTACAGACAATTCCTCTTACGTTTAGTAAAGCCGTGTCTCTTTTCCTCAATCAATGTAACAAGATCTCAAACAAAATCAAACCCCATGTATTTTCTCTTACCTCTCAGTCTACTTGTAACAGATCTAGTATAAATAAGCAAAAAATGAGCTGTTTACATCCTGCAAATCATAAAAGAAAGAAGAGGAGGGGAAAACAAACCTATAATTACTAAATGTGGTATTAATTTTTTGACAATGACTCAGACTCAAATCCTCCTGTTAAAGCTCTCTCAGTGTTTCAGACATGGTTACTGACCGTTAAAAGACATAGGGAAGTCCAACTCTCTTTCCATGTTTTGGATAATCAATTAATCACAGATCAGTCAATGAAAATGAAACCCTATTTAACCCCACCTTGGCACTGCTGCTGCACACTCCTAAGTCCTAACCCTATGCCTCATCAGTTCTTCTGAATACTGAATGATGACTTCAGCTTGATCTCTACTTTATTGGTATTTGGTTTAGTTATTTCACTTGTACCATCACGATATGGAACTATAACTACAGTATCTCATTATATTTGGCAACAGTTCATCTTTTGTAGGCTTCATTTTTAGGGTTCTGCTGTTTGGAACTTAAAATGTAATTAGCTATTTAGCTTAGCTAGCCAGAAGTAAAACGGGAATCCTGCCTGGGGTGATTATAGAGTTGAGCAGCTCGCAAACAATTCGATTCGACTCAGTCAAAATTCGGTTAACGCTCGACTCGAAATCGAGCTTAACTCGAGATATTAGCGAGTTAAGTCGAGCAAAGTTCAACTCAACTCAACTCGATAAGTTCGTAAGCAGCTCGTTATATTTTTATATATTCTTTTGTAATTTTTTGGTGGCTACCTTAAAAAGTTATATTCTAAAAATTTTAAATATTAGTCGAAAACTCTAAAAAAAATTATGTCTAGTTGGCTTTACATGTTATGACCGAAGCATATTTGCTTTATTTCTTTAAACTGATGTGCAATGTCTGTATATCATGTTTTGAAACTTGATCCCTTGTGTGCAGGCAGGTTCCTGAGAAGCTACACCTATCCTGGACCATCTTAGAACTAGTAGAGTTTTTGAACCCTTGACTGCTTCTTATGACCATGCATTCAGTAGGGTTTAATTTTATGCTTTTACTGATAACACAAAGTTAATACGACAATTTTACATAAAACCCCATTTTAAATATTTACTTACGAAAATGACATCCTACCAAAGTTACTTAAAAAAATGACGTTCAAATATGTCAATTCGCATTTTGTACAATGCGATTATAGACCTCGTGTGATAAAAAAAGTGAGTTTTGTCCGACGTGGGCCGCCTTTTTTCATATTCTGAAATTTAAAATTAGTGGATGCGACATCGCGTTCTGGGAAACGTGAGGTCCCCGAGAAAATGAAAATATCGCGTCTAAATTAAAATAGACCTCGCGTTTTGAAGAAAGCGAGGTCTTCGAAAATCCAGGCGTGAATACAAGGGTGTATAGGCATGTTCGAGGCATTTTATCATGTCATTAGCCCGACAATTTTGGTAATTTTTAAGCTTAGATACATAGTATTGGAACTTATCTTCCATTTGAGATTGATATTGACACGTACAAGACATTGCACACTGTATTAGAATAATCTTCGTAATTTTTTAGGTTAGAGGCATACTATTGGAACTTATCTTTCATTTAAGACTGATATTGACACATAACAAACTTTTTGAATGGTATAAAAATGGCCATGAAAATGGTTCCAAACCTTAATTTTGGGCATGAATAAAAAGGTAAAATGCTTTGAGAATTATGTTTGATGGGTTTTTTTTTCCGAAAAGTTAATTACCGCATTCACGTAATTTTTGAGAATCATGTAATATATTTCTATTAAAAAAGCGAAATAATGACCTCACTCGTTGTAGAAAGCGAGGTCATTTTGAACGTTTTAATTAATTTCTTAATTATTTTGATTATTATGCCAAAATTAAAAATAAGTTAGAAAAGTTGTCCATATTTTCCTTTAATAGGACCTCGCACTTTGCATATAGCGAGGTCCGTTAAGCCTATAAATTGAGGATGACGGTATCCGTATATTCTCGTAATTCATAATCGTTCTTCTTCTTCTTCTTAGCCTACTATTCAATATTATTTGTAAATAGTTCGATCAATATAACATGTCGAGACAAGAAACTATTACAACTTTAGTATACTACGATGGACAGATAGTCGATGATGCATCTCTCGGCGTCGTATTTCAGTCATCAAGTACTATATTGCTTCCACTGCCATACAATTTTTCATATAAGAAGTTGATGAATGAAGAAAAGAAACATGTTCCACATGATCGTGAAAAAAAATTGGAACCGTTGAAGTTTCGACTACCGACGTCGTTAGAACCATTAACATATTCATTATACCACGTTGTGGACAACGCTAATGTGGAATTGATGGTGGAATCTCACCTACAATTTTCTTTAGGCGGGACCCTTAAGCTTGAGTTGTATGCAACGTTTTCTGATGATGATGTACTTATATAATTTAATGTTGGTGTACTTATATCAATTAACAATCTTGTAGTACATATTGTTAATATAATTTTCTACATTTAGCCGATTACATTTTCATACCGTTAACAATCACCAAAAATGTAATTAACAACATGTATTATTTAATAATATTACATTAGAACAACTAGGATGTATGAGGTCTGTCGTATCTTGTTATCTGTCATACGTTGTTCAGCCTCTTCCTTCGTGATACACAAATCATCCAGTTGCAGTCGTGGTTTTTTGGACACATTCTGCAATATAGTTGTCTGCACTCGTTTTCTCCACTGTCGAAAGAACCGATTGGCGTATGTTGTACTTTTAAATTGCATCCTCCGCAATTTTCTTTGTAGTGAATATCATCCCGACTTCTAGTTCACCGTCAGTATCGACATCACCATCTCACAAATGTCTCCCAATAGATGAGAAATCATCTACGTTTGCAACCATTATAGCGCTGAAACGAATGAAATGGTCTAAGAGAAATTTTGAGCGAATTACAACGAAAAGAAAATGTGAGTTTTTGAGGAAAACGATGGGTCTATTTATAGGGGTGTAAATGAACCACTGTTCTTTCATGTATTTTAGAAACTGGTCGTTCATTTATTTTTTCAAAGTATAGTATTTAGGGAAGACATGCATTGAAACACGTAAAATATTATATAAATAAACACGTTAATTTGTTACAATTAAATTGTACAATTGTACCTCTTGGGGTATGCATCTTTTGAAGTCTTTGACGAAGTGGGCAGATAAATAAACATCTTTCGAAGTCTTTGATGAATTGATTTAGCCGAGAGAGACAATAATTTGTCCGACTTGTATGGCCGCCGAGAGATGTGTCGTTGTTGTAAACAAATGGCGCCATAGTTTGTCCTAGTTGTTAAAGCCCTAAAGCTTCGTGGATTTCATGAGTTTTCGATAATCATTATCATCCATGATACATATGTCACCAACAACGTTACACGCGGTGGACTTCCTATAACTTTCACGATGAAGGCGTCCGAAGAAGCTACCGACAACCTCAAACAAAAGTTTAAGACTAATTACGACACTTCAAAAGGACTACTCATTCCCTGATATTGCTATTTGCCGTAGATCTTGAACCAAAACAAGGAAGATACACATTGCCAAATATTATTAACCGACCAAAATAATGTAGTCATCGTATAAATGCAACTACTTATACCAACAGATCGCAATATCAGGGAAATTAATTTGTAAAACAATTTTCCTGATATGTGACATGTTGCCATTAGTAGCAACATTTGTATCTTCTCTTCAAATTTGACACAAATTTGAATGGAACGATAGCAAATGCTGGTGGGTTTGTTTGCCCTTGATTCTGCCTTATATAGGCAAACATTCGCGTTCTCCAAAACGCGAGGTATTCGGTCACATTTTAAATAGATCTTGCGCTTTGTAAAACACGAGGTCTACAAATATTCTTGACGTGGCAGGACAAGTACATAGTGCCATGAATCTTTTTTAGTGTAACAAGGGTGTGAAAAAATAATTTTAAAGCTTTTTTAGTGTAAGAATAACAATATAAGTTTGTTACATTTCAAACAAATACATCAAATGAAGAAAATAGATTATGGTAGTTAGGTCACATAAAATAAAAAAAAAATAGAATATGATAATTAGGCCACTAATCCCGGTCAAAGATGGCAATTTCTACATAACTGGGGTGAGGTCAGCGACATCCTAACCGATCAATTGTACCCCTAAAAATGATTTAGACAAATGTTGTTATAGTCAAATAATTGATACTCGGGCCGGAGCGATTTTTCAATTCCTCAACTTGTCTTGGTACCCACTTTGCATCGTAATTTCAGAAGAAGTTCACATATGCAGTCCTGATCCTGACCAAAGAGGGCATCTTGTACATCACTCCCTGAAACATGTACGGATGTTGAGGTCTCACTATAGTCGTCCAATCCAACCAATCCAGTTCGAATGTCCTCTTTTCAGCTTAACTTCTAAGGCTGGTATTGACACATACGAGACATTATAACCGATCAATTGTACCCCTAAATATGCTTGCTTTGATGAAGTGGACAATCGAGGATTTTGAGATTCCTCCAAAGAATGCAATTGTTACCCACTTTCATCATCATCAGCAATGCTAGGGCCTTTGAATACGGTTACATGTTAAGGTCTTCACCTAGCTGGCACTCTATGAAGACCACACTTTCCCTGATATTGTGATCTGTCGTTTATCTTGAACAATAACTCAGAACACCTGTCTTACAAAAACTAGCAACCCATGAATAACAAATAAATATAAAACTCACGATGCTTGTTCTCATCACTACCTGTAACTCAATTTTTTCTTTGGATATGATGGCAAGAAATTTCTGGTGGGTATACAGGTTTATATAGGTCAGAACTCGCACTACGCAATTCTCTCCGCCACGTTAGACTCTTGAGGCGGAAATGAAATCTCACTGGACCTTGCTCTATGCATAGCGCGAGGTCCTTTTACCACATCAAATCTACGGATATCTACCACGTCAGGAATCTCTGCAAACCATAGAACCTCACGTTTGACAGAAAGCAATGTCTATGAGAAATTAATAAATAATAATTTTTACAAATTTTATATGCAATTAAATTTTCCAAAAAACTAAAAAAATCTACGATAATATAATAATATAATTTTATTAAATTATGATACTAATGTCGTTTTACATAAATAAAAAAGAAATTACACAATCATCCTAGTGACACCTATGTCCACCCGTACCACACAACGGTGCACGGCATTCCCGACGTGGATTCCTTCGAACATTTGCAACATCAGCATCATCATCATTACCGTCATCGTCATTATCATCGTCATCCCCTAATAAAAGATGAGTTCCACCACTCGAACTAGGGCCGGTGAAGAGTAGGCTCTGCGGCGGTGTTTGATCCACAATACCAGATATGAACTATGTCGAATTGTATAATGGAGGCACAAATGCAGAAGGTTGTGGCGCATAGTAGACTGGGGGAATCCCAATAAGCGGACGAAACACGTCCGTGAAAAAACCTTATGTCGGACTCCTCATTTGCTGAAACAATGGACTACTTCTCGTGGGGTGAAATTCCGAGAAAGTCGACTGCTGGAATGTAGGTGTTGGCTGGGGCGTCTCTGGCTGGGAGGCTGAATGGGCAAGTTCTTGTAGTGCTCTAGATGACGATGCCCCAATAGCGTGTGTTCTTCTCCTTTGGCCACATCTCTTCTTACGGGTACCACGCTGCGTCGGAGGATGTTGTGTCGGCAGACGTTGTATAGGAGGACGATTTTAGGGAGGCTGATCTAAATTACGTGCTTGCTCCTCCGGGGTTAATAGATGCGGCATCCCATTAAGATGATACCACTACGTATACTCAAAGGTAATATCGTAGTCCTGAGTGAGATCCAAAATGGGGGGCCGTCTACCGAAACGGGTCATCCACTGCTCCACCCAGTCCACGTGATTCTGGCCTCAATAGACTTTCGCCTTGCCTTCCCGGGTTAACCTAAATGGGATTCAAAATGGGGTGCCATCTATCGAAACGGGTCATCCACTGCCCTACCTAGTCCACATGATGCTGACCCCAATGGACTTCTGTCTTGCCTTGCCGGGTTAACCTGTGCAATGTGTCCAAATTTGGTGGGTCACTCGGAATCCTTTGGACATAGTTAAATTGCCGCAGCACGCGGTCCGTAGGATGCCACTCCAATATCTCGTAGTGTATGAGCGGAACCATCAGTATCAAAACGGCCTCACTCAGCATTATTTTAGGCGGAATGTATGCTCAAATTTCAGGATTCGCCTACAATGTCCACATGAACTACAAAAAATGTAAAATCAGTTAGATAAAATCGGTTTCGAAAAATTTAACTAATAATTTCTTATTTAAATAAATTTAGATAATAAATACCATACAAAATAACGTGGATCTGGGCCATTTATCTTATCGATCAACAGTCGATAATCCCGTTGGTTGGTCGGTAGTCCTATGTGTGTTAATTGACCCTACCACCTATCGTTCAAAAAATCCTATGTAATATAATATTAAAAAACAAAATAATAAAAATATTTTTTAGCGATTTTATTAGTACCTCCGAATAAGCGAGAATTGGTATGGGGTCGGGTTTCGAGGCGTCGGGCTTAAAAACGACATTTGAATCCATGCCCAACACTGCAACAACCAAAGGCACCCATCAATTGCACGTCTTCACATGTCGACAGTTCTGCCCAACTCTCGAAATAGAAATGCCAAGACTGCCTCTATTGGGAAACGTCGGTACACCCTATGGCGCAGCGAAAAATTATCCGGCGGATTCCGCCAGTGATCCATGTACATGTGACGAATTCGGGGTGAGTAGGGATGGGATATTACCTTAATGAATATGGTATCTTGGTATCCTTAGGGAGTTAGGATAAACCAAATCGAATCTGAGTCATCACAATAACGCTTTGACCTCTACATAGTCCACCCGAACGAAACGAACAATATTTCTTTTCTCTAACTGTTAGAGAGGTTTCTGAAAAAGCATACTTTGGATGCTAGACCTTATGCCTTTATATAGCATTCAAAAACCTAGTTCTAATTAAATTCAGATTCATTAAATATACAATATATTTAACCGAATATAATTAAATATGTAGAATCTAATTCTACTTTAATTCAAATTCATTAAATATATAATATATTTAACCGAATACAATTAAATATGTAAAATATGATTCTACTTTAATTAGGTTTCTTTAGGGATATATATATTTTAATAGTGTTTGATAATTAGAATAATTATCTAATTATTAATATATATATATATAAACGAGATTATCTATAATTACAATAATTATAATAATTTTGTCTTTAATAATTATTACGTGTACAACAAATTTGTGCACATGCTATCTAGTCGATATTTGTTCGTTTCAATCATAGGGTGTGGCCCTTGTAGGTTCATGTAACGTTAGTAGTAATATTTAGAACAATTCTAATATTATAAACAATGAGTGACATCTAGCAATACATCATTGCTGCCTAAGTTACATGAAGTCGTGGTTCGACTTTACCTTTTTTCGTGATTAACTTCTTTTATGTATTTCATCCTTTTGTTCTTATATCTAGATCGAACACAAGTCATGGATTAGTCACACATGTATAGTCCATCTAATATTTTTTTGACATCTTGAGTAGACTATGATAAACGAATAACTATGATATCTCATATCAATTTATTCGAGCATGGTCATGCATTTTCTAGTCTCACTCAATCAAGTGGCCTACGATATTACTCTTATTATGTATGATGGACAAATCCTACATTGATCAACCATATTTCGCTATATAGAGTGTGACATATCCAAAATCAGTCTTTATAGTGTAGTCTGTTACAACACATGTTTGACTGCATCAAAATATGTCACTCTCAATATTGAAATAATGATGATCTCAAGTCTGAGGATCATACACTTAGTTATCACCATGAACAATGTTGTGACTAGGTGTGTTCAAAAAAATCCGATCTGAAAAATCCGATCCATTTTTTCGATGATTCGATTGTAAATTTTTTGGATAATCAGATCGGATACCCATGATAATAATCAGATACTTAGATCGGATACATATCACATTTTTTATCATTTCGGATTATCCGAAAACTCAAAAAAAATTGTGCTTCAACTCAAAACATGTAGAGAATATTCCCTCATTTGAGTCTAATCTGATCCTTTCCTCACTTCCTCAACGGTCAATGCACAGACTCACAATTTCTAACCCTAGCCTCTCTCAAAACTTAATCCTCCAATTTCTGAACCTTCATCGAACTACCAGTTCTTCGATCAAAATTTCACGTCCCTGCTACTGCCTCCTGATCATATTCTTCATCCATGTCGAGCCAAAATCATCAATCTAGAGTAAGTCAAATTTTTATCACTGAATTTTGTATCACGATTTCTTCTCTCTCTCTAAGTTCTTAAAATTCAAACGATTGGTTCACTCATTTTCTTGTTATTTTATGATAAAGAAAGAATATAACCTTAAATTGAAATTACGTTCATACACATGCATTTTTTCATAGTTTAAGCATTGTTTTAATGATCTTTTTCACCTATGAACTTGTCAGGAAAAGTAGAGATTAAAACAATGTGCGGTTAGATAAAGATTAAATTGGAATTATTTAAAGTTATACTTTGCAAGCTCAAACTGTTCTGAACATTATATTTTTCAAGTTCTAATGACCTTTTTCACCCACGAACTTTTCAGGAAACGGAGAGATTAAGACAATAAATTTGACGCATAGTTGTGTTTTGAATGGAAATGAACATTAATTTAGTGCTTAATAAGATTATAATTTTAGTACTGAACAAATAAGTTTGTTAGACAATTTTGTTTCTAATCCGAATAGTTAGAGGTATTTTTTAAATTTGAATTTCGGTTGAATCTAATATCATCATATATTCATATATAGTTGACTATGTAACACTTTGACTTAAGCTTAAAATATAAGCTTCAAGTTTTACCTATATTTACCCATATTTACATGTTTGTTTTAGAATATGTAGAACATGCTAGCCATTGAAATAAATTACACCTTGTAAGTTTCATGTTTGTTTCTAGTGAATATATTCTCCAGTAGTTTTAGGGTTCAAGTAGCTTTTAACCCTGTAAGATGCACATTGTGTTGTAATTGTTTTGTGGTCTTGATTGAAATTAGGTGTCATTTTAATTAATGCTTTGCTTAGTGAGCTGCCTTAAAAACTAACTTTTTGAAACTTTATTTATGCATAGGATTTTGAATAATACCCTATTAGAACTTGAATTTAATTTATGAGAATAATATAATGTAAAACCTTATAAATTATAAACTTTAGTTTGTCCTAAACTTATAAATTGCAGCAAGAAATGAAAAAATAGATGAAATCGGGAAAGTTACACATCCTATTACTCAAGTACATAGTAATCAAGTTTCTCCTTAGTTAGAAGTCTTACAATTTGAAACTAATGTTATAATTTTTTGTTTGCAGAATATCCATCATCATTTGATGATAATGAATGTGCTAATTCTGCTTATGTTGAGTTGATGATGGAGGAGCCTGAAAATAATTTCTTCAAAGTGGAGGAAAGTCAAGCACCAAAAAGGAAGAAGAAAGATAAAAAAAAATTTTGATGTTGTCACTCAAGGAAAGAGAAAGAGGAAATTTAAGTGGCGGGCTCATTTTTCTGATAGCGGGGATCCATCTTTTGCTTCTTGTAAGTATTGCAAAAAATTATTGGTTGTGAAACTAAAAATAACACTACTTCCTTAGCGAATCACATTAAAAGATGCCATAAATATCCTCCAAATTTAGATTCGAAATAAAAATTGATTGATTTTAAAGCTCAAACACTAGTAAGTGAAGATGGAATTGTTGAAACAATTAGTGTTCCCAAGTTGTGGGAATTTGATTAAGATTTCTATAAGAAAAAATTTGCTAGAATGCTTATTGGGGATGAATTACCTTTTATTTTTGCCGAACGTGAAGGTTTTCATGAATTTGTAAAGCTTTGAATCCTCTCTTTAAGCTTTTTTCTCGTGTTACCGCTACTAGATATTGCTATGCCCTCTTCATTGAACAAAGAAATAAGCTGAAAATTTCTTTTAAGAACTTGCATTTTAGAGTTTGTCTAACCACAAACACTTGGACATCGAGTCAAAATTTAAGCTATATGTATTTGACTGCTCATTTTATTGATGATGATTGGAATTTACATAAGAGAACCATTAATTTTTATTCAATTGCTGGTCATTCTGGACAACTTATTAGTAGAGCGGTTGAAAAATGTTTGAACGAATGGGGTTTAAAAAACATTATGACTGTAATAGTAGACAACACAAGCTCAAATGATTTAGCAATTGATTACTTGAGGAGAAGACTTAATATTTGGAGTCTAGTTTGTTGGAAGGTCAATATTTACATATGAGATGTGCGTCTCATATTTTGAATTTAATTGTAAGAGATGGTTTGAAAGAACTTGATTCGTCGATTATGAAAGTTTAAACTCTTGTGAGATACGTTAGGTCTTCTCCCGCAAGACTTCACAAGTTTAAAACTTGCATAGAAGAGGAGAAAGAATATAGCAAAAGTCTTGTTACTTTAGATGTTGAAACAAGATGGAATTTTACATTTTTTTAACCCCCTCGTCCCGGTCTTGACGGCTGACCGGTCCGAGTAGGCTACACGGAGAAAACCGAAGCGAAACCCGTTAAGGCTTCCCTTCGGTTAGCAACCCTATTTTTTTCTTTATCTTTTCTAGATGTCTTTATTAAATCCTATGTGTTAGGACACGCAACGAACAAACACGGATACAAAACCCACAAGATATGCAATTAAACATCCCAATTTTTCCATTTTAAGCAGGCCGTATCGATACAGATATAGAGGGTATCGATACGCCATGACCAAAGTCAACCCTTCGTAGTCAACTCAGGGAAGACCGTATCGATACATCTCTTGAGCGTATCGATACGCCCCTATCGGTCAACATTTCGAGGTCAAGAAGATGAAACCGTACCGATACGCCTCAACCCCGTATCGATACGCCCTAAACTCACCAACTTCTCAGAAATCCAATGAGCAAAAACCGTATCGATACACCCCCGTGTATCGATACGCCCAACCAAAACTGAGGCCTGCAGGCATGACCGTATCGATACGACCCTTAGGCGTATCGATATGCCCTACACTGCAAGTCTCCAAAATCAGCAAAACCAACACAAGACTCGAACCTAGATGCGAATCAAGACCTCCCTAGACACATCCAAGCATTCATATCACCTCTATTAACCAAAATTTAGTCATACAAGGCACCCAACATGGACGAACATCATTCAACCAAGGAATTCACGTAATCATTCAAAAGAAGGCATACATAGCATACATGAGTTTCATGCCTTAGCAAACAAACATAAAACATTCATATAAAGCAATCTAAACATGATTTTACAAGCCAAGCATGACATCCAAAAGCCAAAGCAACACAAGCATCCAAAAGCCATGGCTATAAGCCTCCCAACAAACACTTAGGCATCAACATAACATGGTTTACAAATCCATTAACATAAGGCATTAACAACATAAAGCCAACACAAAGGAGTCTAGACACACTCCTAAAACACGTAGCATTTCTCATTGCTAGACTACTACATTATTTAACAAACCATACTTGAGTAAACTACCACACGCTTGGACGCCCTTTTCTTACTCCTTGCTAACTCCAAGCTAAAGATCTGCATTGTCAGAAAAAGGAGAGCGTAAGCATAAAGCTTAGTGAGCGAAGCTCAAAAACATAACAACGACAATGCAGGATTCAAAGCTTTCTTTAAAATAAAGGTCAACACATACAATTCATCCAACGACCAAACCTTCTACTAACCTACAAGTCCAATCAAAAAACAACAATATAAATATTTATCATGGCATCACACTTCATGGTAAGCATAAAGGCATGATCCTAAATTAAAGCAAAACCATAAAAAGAGAACGATATAGTGAGACACAACATGAATAATACATGGCATGCACGAGCATAACCAAAACACACACGGTGGGACTACACATCACCGTTTCGACTAGTAGTTTTCCAATGGGACTACGCATCAAAGTACTCTTCTACAGTCACCACCGGTGGGACTACACATCACCGGAATCTTATACCATTCGCTACCGGCGGGACTACACATCACCAAAGCAATGACAACCATCACGTGAGGTTCGACACCAACCATGCAACACGATATACAATCACCATCATGCGGCATGTACTCACTATATCATGCACAACCAAAACAAGTTGTAACAAAAATCCACCACTAGGCACCAACTTACTACTTACAAACTTACCAACCACAACGGTCTTACTCACCATTTCCGTGCACAACCTGCGCCAACTTACACATATATCATAAGGCATATCAACAACACCATTGATACCATCATACATGATCAACGCCATAATAATAAGCAACATGCTTCCTCCCAAAGTATTTAAATTTCATGCATAACAAATCATCACCACAAGTAATGAAAACAAACGGAAAAAGGGAAAATTTAAGAGGCGATTCGCATCCACTTACTCTTTGAGTTTAAATTACTTATCAAGCCCAATCTAACCCCCTTTCAAAATCATCTTTGAACCAAAACGATACTTGAAAACATTTTCACATCCACATGCTTGAACCAACCTTTGAAAATCAAGTTAAAACATTAACCACTCACCTTCACTTCCAAGCTAAATCACCAAGCAAACAATCACTTTCAAGCTTCCGGATTCACTCTCGAGGCTTCACCAACACAAGCTCTTGCCTCTAAACAACCTCAACACAATCCAAACAACTTCAAATCAGCCCAAGTATCAGAGTAGCTAACCCAGAATACAATTCAAACATCAAACCCAACATTTCAAGCCATGAACAACCCCCAAAATTACCAAACCCGAGCAACCCATAAACCTCTATCAAAACTCATGATTTCAACACTTTCAACGCCTCCAAATGCTTCCAAAATAGCCCCCAACTATTACCCTAACATTAACCCTCAAATTCCAACATAGAACACACCCAAAACTCAACTAAAAACCCTCCTAAAACCCCACCAAAACCCAAATTCGGGAATCATTGTAAAATTCTTTAAAAATCACATATGCCGGACCTTAAGGGTTATAAACAACTCATTCAACCATAATAAATCAATAGCTTAGGTTAAAGGCCATAAAGTTCACATTTTTAATCCCAAAACTCAAAACCTCCAAATCCAAAACCATGAGCTTTTTGAAAAATAAAGATATTAGCTTGAAGAGGAAGAGTAGGACAAGTCAAAAACGAAGTTACCTTTCAAAAAGCACCAAAAATGAAGATGCAAGGTGATGGAATAGTGACTTGGTGTAGAGAGAGCTTCTATGTCGTTAAAAATGAAATGGGAAGTGAAGAAGATGAAGACAAGGCTTATTTTAACATAAAGGGGAATTTAAATGAAAGTTGGTTTATTTACAGTTTTGCCATTAATGAATGGCTATTTCCCCTTTTCTTTAAAAACCATCCAAATTGAATTTCATTTCAATTTAGTCCAACAATAAAATGTTTGTTTTTGAAACCCGATGCCCAAAAGATTATTTTGATTATAAAATCGAGCCCGAAATAATATTAAAATATTATTTTCACCCGACCCCAAAACCCGAGTGTTACAACTCTTCCCCACTTAAGGAAATTTCGTCCCCAAAATTTATCAGAAAAAAGGAGTCACTGAAACTGCTCCTCCATTCTTCCCTTTTCTTCTCACCACAACATACTCACCAACTCGGTAGACTTACCACACAACATTAGCTACCTGATGCTAAGATCTCAACGGTTCCTTCAAGGCATGTAAATTTAGAACTCAACTCAATCTCTTCAACAACATAGAACGGGACAAACTTGACTCACACTTCCGAATCATAGATATACAGAACACATCACAAACCTCTTTCTAAATCTGGTGGTAGCCGCAACAAATAAACAACATGACTAGCTCGATTCACAATCTCATACAACACTGTTTGAATACTTGACCCATAACTTTCTCTGACTGATCATCTACTTCAATTGGTAACCGAACACTATGCAGACGTCTTCAAAAATCTAGTTGAAATCTCGAATCTCTATTACCCACTTTCATTACGAATCTCCTACGGATGTAGCAAACTAGAAGAAAACTGATGCTTGGTCTTGACCCGCTGGCAAACTACACACTTACTCTCATACTGAACCACATCATTCATCAACTCAATCTGGAAGTACTCTTCTTCACCCCACAATATGTCTTCATACAACTCATATGCACTACAAATGAACTGCCGTGTGCTCGGCCAAAACAATACATCTCAAAACACTATGTCAATCGGTGCAACTATTCTGTCTCTAAAAGGCAAAACTCCATCATCCCTAAAACTGCATTCTGAAGGTATTCCTTCCACTAATTCTTGCACGTGAGGTGCCAAGAACCTGTCTTGCAACTGTTTCTCTTTAAGTATCTGATTCAATGTAGGCTCAACCCGAAACTCGACCACAAAACCACTATCATTCGGTAAACTGAATCCGGCCCATACAACTCGCAACTCAACTACTAATCTAGCAACAAATATAACTCGGAACATCGGTTACTACGTTAACTCTCTTCGGATGGTACTCAATCTTGAGATTACAGTCTTCAAGCAGTTCTAACACTTTATGCTATTCAAGTTTCAACCCTTCCTAAGTCGTCTAATATTTCAAGTTCTGATGATAAGTGTACATATACTATGCATTCTTTACTATACATGCTTTGTCTCTAAGTCTTCGAAGCAAATACAACTGAAATTAACTCTATGTCTCGTGTCAGATAATTCTCTTCAAGGTCTTTCAATTATCTCGATGAATAAGCCACAATCCTCTGTCTTGCATAAGCACACAACCTAACCCTATATGTAACGCATCACTATAGTTCACAAATTCTTTCTCTATCATCGGCTAGATCAAGGTCGAAGCTTTCATCAAAGTTTCTTTCGGTTTCTCAATGGCTCATTGTCTCGCGTCTAACCACACAAACTGAACATTCTTCTGTAACAATCTGGCAAAGGAGCAGCTATCTTCAAAAGATCATTTACAAACCTCCGATAGTAACAATGCTAGACCTAGGAACTATAGATACCTGTCACAGTTTTCGGTTTCTTCCAACTCACATCTTCTTCTGCCTACTTGGGATTTACTCTAATACACTCGGCTGATCTACATGTCCTAGGAGATCATCTTCCTTGACTCGGAGTTCACGTTTTCTCAACTTGGCATACAACTAATTTTCTAATAGGATCTACAACACTAACTCCAAATGCTTTTCATGGTCTTCTTTGGTACGTGAATATACCCATGTATCATCTATGAGAACTACTACAACTGATCAAGGAACTCAGGAAGTATTCTGCTCAACATCTCTATAAAAGTAACTAACACACTAGTCAAACAAAGCGGCATAACTCAAAACCCAAAGTGATCACATATGCCCCGAAAGCCGTCTTCGGTACATCAACCTCTCTCACTTTCAACTGATAGTAATCGGATCTCAAATTATTCTTGAAAAGACTGAAGCACCCGTCAATTGATCAACAAACCACTGATGCTCGGAAAAAAGACACTAATTGTTCACTGTCAACTGTTTCAACTTCCTGAAATCTAAACACATTCTCGTATTGTCATCTCTCTTCTTCACAAGTGGTACTGTCATGCTCTAAGATGACATACTAGGCCTAATCAATCTAAGGTCTAACAAATCTCGAAGTTGATTCTTCAACACTCTCAATTCTGTCAGAAATCATATGATACAGAGCAAACAAAACATGAGCAAACTCGGAGAGGGTCTCAAAGACAAACTCTCCTTCCCTATCAAGAGACACACCGAGCAATTCTTCCAAACACCTCTAGGCTAAACACAACCTATTCTAACATTCTGCGGTCTAATCCTCATTCAAAAATCAAATCCATCACGTTTTGCTAGGCAAGCCTGTTAACCAAACTCAATCAATCCTTGACCTCTAAAGCTGGATCAACATTCGATACAAAATCCATATTCCCACCTACCACTACGATCTTATAGTCATCCGTAAGCTTTAAGAAAACTCTCATTTTCTCAAAGTCTACCCTAACTCTATGTTCTACAAGTCAATCCATGCACCGTTTCACATCAAAACTGAAAAGGCAATTCCATCGCATCTACTGGAAACACGTGCCCCTAAACCATCAACAGACACCCCTTGTACATCCTTCCGACCATAATCGTACCCCCGAAAGAGCTAGCAACAATAACACCTACCTCTAGTACCTCACAAGGTAAATTCAGCAACTTCGCATGCTCACTCAAATACACGGATGCGTAGATCCAGAATTAATCAGTAAAACAAGCTCATTGACTGTATCGAGGAATTACTTGATATAACATCGACATCATTCCGAAGTCAACTCTTAGGTCTCACTTCTTTTACCAACTCATATCAAGATCGGTCACATTGTTCTCTCTCAACAGAAACCAACTCATATGCATGTCAACCCAAACAGACAAACTGCACTCCAAACTCTGGTACGGTCATACTGCCCTGAACTAAAGCGATGAACTCTCTCATCAATCACATCCTCTAAAACCTCAGATTCACGATTACCAGCTCTAGGCCCACGCCTCGACCTCAAACTTACCAAAGACAACAATACAACAATAAACAAAACACACAAGCAAGAATATTTAGGGTTAGCAAGGGCAAGGGTCCAAGGTGCTCAAATATATTCCTTTACAAAAATCTTTTCAAATAAGTAATAGTAGCAATAGGAACTCGACACTACGCTTCAACACAACAATCATGCTGACACATGCTTTCAAACACCGTACTAACAAGCAAACATCAAGCATACATGGCAAAACATTCACCGAGACATAACAACAACATAACACTTCAAACTTACCTCACTTACCTACCCGAGGTCTCGGAAACCTTAGGCTCTGATACCACCAAATATAACCCCCTCGACCCGGTCTGGACGGCTGACCGGTCCGAGTAGGCTACACGGGGAAAACCAAAGTGAAATCCGTTAAGGCTCCCCTTCAGTTAGCAACCCTATTTTTTTCTTTATCTTTTCTAGATGCCTTTACTAAATTCTATGTGTTAGGACACATAACGAACAAACACGGATACAAAACCCACAAGACATGCAATTAAACATCCCATTTTTTCCTTTTTAAGCAGGCCGTATCGATACACCTATAGAGGGTATCGATACGCCCTGACCAAAGTCAACCCTTGCAGTCAACTCAGGGAAGACCGTATCGATACAGCCCTTGAGCGTATCGATACGCCCCTCTCGATCAACATTTTGAGGTCAACAAGATGGAACTGTACCGATACGCCTCAACCCCGTATCGATACGCCCTAAACTCACCAACTTCTTAGAAATCCAGTGAGCAAAAACCGTATCGATACACCCCCGTGTATCGATACGCCCAGCCAAAACTGAGGCATGCAGGCATGACCGTATCGATACGGCCCTTAGGCGTATCGATACGCCCTGCACTGCAAGCAGGGCCGGCTAACGGCAGGAGCAGCCTGAGCACTTGCTCAGGGCCCCCACCGTCATGAGGCCTCTTAAATGCCTTATTTCATGACGCAATGGCATGCTTTAGACAAACTAAATTGTTTAAAATCAATTTGTCAACGAATCAAAGGGGAAATAAATATTTATTTGAAATTTTTTCATAATACGGGCCCACATTGTCATTAGTTGTCACCATCCATTGCTTTTACCGTTTTACTATTGGCATTGGGTGGTAAGTATACACAACCATTCATATTTAAATTATAAAATCTAAAATTTTAAAAATTATATTTAAGCTATGTAAAAAAAATACACAACCCTTTATATTTAAGCTATAAAATTTAAAATTTAAAGAATTATATTTTAATAAACAAGTTGTCTAAAAAGAAGTACACAACCCTTCCATTAAATTTAAAACATAAATCTCAAACCGTAGCACCCTAGAATCTAAACCTTAAACCTTAAAATTAAAACTCTAAATTTTAACTATAAACCTTAAAATTTACACTTTGTAAACTAAATCTGTTGGTTACATTAGAGAGGTAGTTCGCGGCAAGGGAGGTGAGTGGCACTTTGGCTTCCATAAATCTGTTGGAATCGTCTCTCCTTTACATGCAGAATTATGGGCAATTCTCTCAGGGTTACAAATTGCTTGGAGCAAGGGTTTGTCTAGCTTGACAGTTCAATTAGATAGCACGGGGGCTCTAAAGCTTATCCAAGCATCGTCTGCATCACGGAGTCCTATTTCTCTTGTTCGAGCCATTGTCTCTATGATAAAAAAGAATTGGTCTATCTACTTCCACTGGATACCGCGTGAAGCAAACAAGGTAGCTGACATGCTTGCAAAGTTTGCTGACCCTTTGGAGCATTCTGTCGTTTTTCTGGATCAACCTCCTTTAGTTTTATTTCCTGTACTGCATCGTGACATTTTGGGACCACCTTATTGTAAGCCGGCTCATTAGCTAGGCGCTATCCCTCTCCATTAAAAAAAACCACACACCCCAAAATTGAAAGACATATGTAAATTAAAGTTTACGCAAGCTTGTGTATTAAATGATTTTCCAAATTTAAATCCCTAACGTTAACACTCTAAAACCTAAACCCTACATTTTAACCATAAACCTTAAATTCTACACCATACAAAATCAAATCATAAATCCTAAACCACAACCTAAATCTACAAACCCTAAAAGTAAAAAGTTTGTATATCAAAATATTTTCTATTATAAATTTTAAACTTATAAAACTTATTTAAAACGGGAAACAATTCATTTTAAACAAACGGTATTATATTAAAAACAGGAAAAATTAATTCAAATTACCTTTAAAAGTGAATAAATGGTAATATAATTGAAGATTGGTTTTAAAATATTTTAAATTCCAAGACATTCCATTTCTAACTAATCTTTATTAATTGAATAGTCAAAAAATATTAAATATATTTTCATTTTATAGGGTTTATTTTTAAACTTTTGCTCCGGGCCCCGAAAATATCGGAGACGGCCCTAACTGCAAGTCTCCAAAATCAGCAAAAACAACACAAGACTCGAACCTAGATGCGAATCAATACCTCTTTAGACACATCCAAGCATTCATACCACCTCTATTAACCAAAATCTAGTCATACAAGGCACCCAACATGGACGAATATCATTCAACCAAGGAATTCACGTAATCATTCAAAAGAAGGCATACATAGCATACATGAGTTTCATGCCTTAGCAAACAAACATAAAACATTCATATAGAGCATTCTAAACATGATTTTACAAGCCAAGCATGACATCCAAAAGCCAAAGCAACACAAGCATCCAAAAGACATGGCTATAAGCCTCCCAGGAAACACTTAGGCATCAAAATAACATGGTTTACAAATCCATCAACATAAGGCATTAACAACATAAAGCCAACACAAAGGAGTCTAGACACACGCTCCTAAAACACGTAGCATTTCCCATTGCTAGACTACTACATTATTTAATAAACCATACTTGAGCAAACTATCACACGCTTGGACGCCATTTTCTTGCTCCTTGCTAACTCTAAGCTAAAGATCTGCATTGTCGGAAAAAGGAGAGCGTAAGCATAAAGCTTAATGAGCGGAGCTAAAAAACATAACAACGACAATGCAGAGTTCAAAGCTTTCTTTAAAATAAAAGTCAACACATACAATTCATCCAACGACCAAACCTTCTACTAACATACAAGTCCAATCAAAAGACAACAATATAAATATTTATCATGGCATCACACTTTATGGTAAGCATAAAGGCATGATCCTAAATTAAAGCAAAACCATAAAAAGAGAACGATATAGTGAGACACAACATGAATAATACATGGCATGCACGAGCATAACCAAAACACACACGATTGGACTACACATCACCGTTTCGACTAGTAGTTTTCTAATGGGACTACGCATCAAAGTACTCTTCTACTAGTCACCACCGGTGGGACTACACATCACCGGAGTCTTATACCATTCGCTACCGGCGGGACTACACATCACCAGAGCAATGACAACCATCACGTGAGGTTCGACACCAACCATGCAACACGATATACAATCACCATCATGCAGCATGTACTCACTATATCATGCACAACCAAAACAAGTTGTAACAAAAATCCACCACTATGCACCAACTTACTACTTACAAACTTACCAACCACAATGGTCTTACTCACCATTTCCGTGCACAACCTGCGCCAACTTACACATATCTCACAAGGCATATCAACAACACCATTGATACCATCATACATGATCAACGACATAATATTAAGCAACATGCTTCCTCCTAAAGTATTTAAATTTCATGCATAACAAATCATCACCACAAGTAATGAAAACAAACGGAAAAAGGGAAAATTTAAGAGGCGATTCACATCCACTTACTCTTTGAGTTTAAATTACTTTTCAAGCCCAATCCAAACCCCTTTCAAAATCATCTTTGAACCAAAACGATACTTGAAAACATTTTCACATCCACATGTTTGAACCAACCTTTGAAAATCAAGTTAAAACATTAACCACTCACCTTCACTTCCAAGCTAAATCACCAAGCAAGCAATCACCTTCAACCTTCTGGATTCACTCTCAAGGCTTCGCCAACACAAGCTCTTGCCTCTAAACAACCTCAACACAATCCAAGCAACTTCAAATCAGCTCAAGTATCAAAGTAGCTAACCCGGAATACAATTCAAACATCAAACCCAACATTTCAACCCATGAACAACCCCCAAAATTACCAAACCCGAGCAGCCCATAAACTTCTATCAAAACTCATGATTTCAACACTTTCAACACCTCCAAATGCTTCCAAAACAGCCCCCAACTATTACCCTAAAATTAACCCTCAAATTCCAACATAGAACACACCCAAAACTCAACTAAAAACCCTCCTAAAACCCCACCAAAACCCAAATTCGGGAATCATTGTAAAATTCTTTAAAAATCACATATGCCGGACCTTAAGGGTTATAAACAACTCATTCAACCATAATAAATCAATAGCTTAGGTTAAAGGCCATAAAATTCACATTTTTAATCCCAAAACTCAAAACCTCCAAATCCAAAACCATGAGCTTTTTGAAAAATAAAGATACTAGCTTGAAGAGGAGGACAAGTCAAAAACGAAGTTACCTTTCAAAAACACAAAAAATGAAGATGCAAGGTGATGGAATAGTGGCTTGGTGTAGAGAGAGCTTCTATGTCGTTAAAAATGAAATGGGAAGTGAAGAAAATGAAGACAAGGCTTATTTTAACATAAAGGGGGTTTTATATGAAAGTTGGTTTATTTACAGTTTTGCCATTAATGAATGGCTATTTCCCTTTTTCTTTAAAAACCATCCAAATTGAATTTCATTTCAATTTAGTCCAACAATAAAATATTTGTTTTTGAAACTCGAGGCCCAAAAGATTATTTTGATTATAAAACCAAGTCCGAAATAATATTAAAATATTATTTTCACCCGACCCTAAAACCCAGGTGTTACATTTTTAATGCTTGAATTTGCTATCAAGTTTAAAAAGGCATTTGCTAGTTTATATATGAAAGACTATTCTTGTTTTAAAGAACTTAGAAAATTTGGTGGTGGTCCCAAGGAAGAAGATTAGAAGAGGGTGGGTAGTTTTCTACCTTTCTTAAGTGTTTTTTATGATGCAACATTGAGGCTATCTGGTTCTCTTTACGTGACTTGTAACTTTTATGCACATGAGATTTATGGGACTAGGTTAATGAATTCCAACAACATGGGTGATGAAGATGATGGTGTTAAGAAAATAACAACCCAAATGATGTTAAAATATGACAAATATTATGAGAATGCTAATAACATTAATGTTTTAGAGTTTGTGGTTGTGATCATGTACCTTAGGCACAAGTTGAATTATGTTGATTGGATTGTACGAGATTCGTATGATGAAGTAAAAGTTAATATATTGTGTCTCAAGATTAAGGTTGTTTTGTAATCCTTATTTGACTCATATGCTTCCTCAATGCCTCAATAAAAAACAAATGATACTTCTTCCTCTACTTCTATTTTTTCCTCAACTTTCACTCAAAGTAAGACTCAAAGTGGAGGTAAGATTGACCTTCAACAACTCACGACTTTAAAATATGAGAAGGATATTGGTTGTTCATTAACTAGTGTTAATAAAAGTGCGGTGGACAAGTATTTAGAATATGCTTGTGAGCCTAATGTTTCAAATTTTCAAATCCTACAATGGTGGAAAGATCAAGCTAAAAGATATCTTATTCTTCATAAGATAGCTAAAGATGTTCTTGCTATACTAATTTCGACCGTAGATTTTGAGTCGACTTTTAGTACATGGGGTCGTGTTCTTAATTCTTTTCATACTTCATTGACTCCAAAAATAATTGAAGCACTAATTTGCACTCAAGATTAGTTACGCACTTCTCGATCACCTCTTATAATATAGAAAAACTTGCTTGCCTTAGAAGAATTGGAGAAAGGTTAGTTTAATTTTAAATGTTTATTGTTGTATTGTTGTTTATTCAATATTTACATATAAATACATGTTTATTCTTATTTTATTTAATTTTATTTCACGTGTTGTAGGCATGAATAATTTAACTTTAGAGCAACAAGACATCATAATTGATGAAACAATTAATACTATGGATGACTTATAAAGCTTGGACCTTGGGAACTTTGGAGTCTTTTATGATCTTAATATTTTTAGTATGTTTTTTTGCTATGCACCATGTTTTAGTAATTTCAGTTTAGTTGATGTGGTTTTGGAACATAATACCTTGCTAAATTGTAGTTTTAATCTTTTATTTCGATTGTAATCTTGTTTTAATTTGATGATGCCAACGACCTCTTAAAATTAAACCCCATGTGTGTATTTTTTACAATACTTGAACCTTGTGTCTATCATTTGGTTTAGATACATTCTGTAAGAGATGCTCTTTTTACTTTACATTTATTCTATAGAAGTAGAGTTAAATAGGGATGTAAATAGCTTAAACATTGTTTAAACAATTATATAATTGTTTTAATTAGATGCTACCAGCCTGCCAGGTAGTGTTTTTTTACTTAAAATAATTTTTTTAATTGTTTAGACCTTGTATCTGGCTTGGAATTCTATACATTTTGTAAATGAATGGTTGTTTTTACTTAATAATAATTTTTACTTTAAATATTATATATATATTTTTTAAAAAATACATGCATAGTAGGTCTCCACTTCTTTGCGGGTTACTTACCGAATATCCGTAAAATTTGATATCCGAAAATTTGGATATCCATTTTTTCCAGATCGGATAGTAGATCTAAAAATCATATATCTGAAAAAACTGAATTAGATCCGATTCGATATCCGACAATGAATAGCCCTAGTTGTGACTGTCACATAATAATCCAAGAAACATGCTCATAGCGGGTCAGTCTAGTATGTCGTTCTCTAACACATACTCATGTATTGATTTTGACATCTCTATGTCAATAACAACATTTTGTTATCAATCAACTACATATTAGTCTTAATATATTATTGTTGTCTACGCCCACAATAATTCTCGACTAAGGACATTCAAGAATAATTATATTATTCTAAGGACTTTATTATAATTCAGTTTATTTATAGATGCACAAAATAAGACTGAAATAATAATGATGGATTTATTAATAAATAAGATAAAATAAGTATGTCTTTTACAATCATCTCATGATTGGTCTTTGGGCATACTCCAACAGCCTCTCCCCAACATTTGTTTCTCGATTTCATAGGACTCGCCAGATGAGGTAACCACATCAAATGGACCTTGTTGTGAGATTTGCATGCCGTTAAGACCCCCAATAACTCGTAGAATATGGACACGAGCAAATCGTTGTAAAAACAATTTTTAATATAAAATTATTTTTTATAAAATTAAATTTCACACGAATAAATAATACTAAACAATAAAAAGTTATATCATCTTCGTATCATCATCAGCGTGGGGGTAGATTGGTCGAATTGTTGTCCAAAATGTAATTTTGAGTTTGCCACCATACAAATCGGTCTCTGCCGGCCTCAGTGCAAGCAAAGCTTCACTCACACCAGCCCAGTCTGCCTTCAGAATCTCAGTGATAAGCTCGCTGTCAACGGGTAAACCGAAAATAAATACAACATATTGCAAGGTAATGCCCACCTCACCGCATGGAAGATGAAACGCGTGTCTCGGGCCTCCACCTCTCTAATAACGTGATAATCAACGAATAGTTCAACTTCATACCGTCAAATAGGTGGGAAACATGACCAAAACCGAGCACATGCAAATACCCGTCAAGATTCAGATGCGGCCCTCCCGTACGATTGATGTAACACTTCAATGCACGTTCATAGCTCTTCAAAATAAAATTTTAAATTCATAAATTAGTAAATAGAATATTAATAATTAAAAAATAGACAAATAATAAAAAATTAAAAAACTTACATCGGGTTCTACGAGCCAGAAATTCCACACGTGTATGTCGTCGAGCCTTAATAATCGTTCCATACCACCACAAATTGGAAGACTTTAAAAATAAAACCAAAAGAGAATAGTAATTGAAGAGCAGACAAATTGATATGAAAATAGATGAGGCAATAAGCCCTATTTATAGGAGTCCTCGCACCCTATATGAAGCGCGTTAAAGGGTCCTCGCTATCTACAAAACACGAGGTCCTTTGAAAATTCGCGACGATTTGATTAGTTTCAGTCCTAATAAAATCAAACTCTTTGACTGGACCTCGCTATTCGCAAAACGCGAGGTCAATTTTTTTATTTAGATAAGATTAAGATTTGTTACTTTCATTCATTACAAATTATGTTTTAATAAAATTTTCTTACTGTAATTAAAAAATAACGAATATTTTGATTGTGATAATTAATTAAAAATATAACATACATTAAGTACACATAAAATTTTACATTCATTACAAATTATGTCTTAATAAGAGTTAGATTTCTTACTATAATAAAAAAATAATAAATATTTTGATTGAGATAATTAATTACAAATATAACATACATTACATACAAATAAAATTAAACACCGTATTTTTTTAAAATAATATATTCTTCTAGACAATATATTGATCCTAATAAATATGAAATACTTTAGTATCTGTTCAAATAATTAGAATATTGCATCTACTAAAATTAACTTTAAAAAAATTAAGATCTTTCGAATAATTAGTTCAAATTACATTTCATATACGGTTAAATATCATCTTCCGAATATTGAACCGTTTTCAAATAATTATTTTTTAAGATTTTGATTTTAACTAAGTCACATAATTATCACCTAAAATAAATTTCTAACGGTTAAAGGAACCTCGCTATGTGCATAACATGAGGTCCCTGCATAGTAATTATTGCGGTCCATTAATGTGACTCTTCAATTTCTCGAACACCTCGCGCTTTCCAAAATGCGAGGTCGTATCCGGCCCACGTAGGACTAAACTCGCTGTTTGTAAAACGCGACGTCTATATACGTATTATGCAAAACGCGATGACATCCTGCATGACAAATTTGGGGTCATTTTTTTTAATATAATTATGGGTATAAGTCATTTATGTAAATTACTTTTTAACGAGGGTTTTTGGTGTAAAAATATCAGTTAATACGTAAGGGAAGAAAGTCACATCCCTCACATTCATTCACAAAGGATGGGTAAAGGGATCCTAAGGTGCTGAGACAAAGTTAACAGACAACCTCCATACTTGATAATCAAACATGCTTAGATGCAAAAAAAAAAAAAAAAACCCAAGGATATATTATGTCTGCTGTTGTTGTCGACCTTGTTTCTCTCCCTTTTTTGCTTCTTTTTCATTAGATTAGATCTACTGAATTAATTTCAATTTTACTGATTGGGTTCTTGTCATGTTCCCATAGAAGAACAGCTTGACTATGCTTTTTCATATGGTTCTAAGGGAACAGCCCCAACAGAATCTTATGGACGAGCCCTACTATTTATATTGTGGGTCATCCATTAATCACTAATGTGACTTCTTCCTTTTCATGCATTGAGGCTGGCTTCCCCTATATATGATGGGAGAACTTTATTTTTGAAATCTTATTCCGCTCATCAAAATTAATATTTATTTAAGATTAATTATTTGATACATTGACGGTAAAAAATTTAATTCTCACAAATACTTTAAATTTAGGGTTTAAGGAGTCAGTTTAGAGTGTAGGGTTTATGAGTTTAGGTTTAGCATTTAGAATTTAATGATTGCGAATATAATTTAGAGTTTATGGTTAGAATTTAGGGTTTATAGGTTAAAATCTAAATCCGCAACAAATTACTCTAACATCTAAACCCTAAATTCTAACCATAAACTCTAAATTATATTCACAATCATTAAATTCTAAATGCTAAACCTAAACCCATAAACCCTAAAACTGAGACACTTGTGGAAATTAAAAGTTTCACATTTATTTAAATCATTAAGACTTAATAGTCAAATAGGTGCCCAAACTATGCATTTTTTTCAGTTAGGTGCCCAAATTATTTCTTGGGCTAAATAAGTGTCTAACATTTCATTCCATGACCCATTTAAGGTTTTCCGTTAATTCTCACCGTTAAAGGACAAGTGTCATCTTCTGAAAATTTTAAAATTATATTAAAAATAAATAAAAATATATCCTGAAATTTTCAAATATTTCCAAAATAGTCTCCAAATTCCTAAACCCCCAAATCCAACCACTCCCGCCAGCATTGGCAGCGATTTCAGAGACAGAATGATGCACCCTCCCCTCGTCGAACAACCCACACGCCGTTCGTCGCCCCTCCTATCACAGTTTGTCGCGAATCGTTCAAAAGAACAATTCAACAATTTCGGCGACTTGAACGACATCGATCGATTTCCGGCGACGAGGTGGTGGGAGAAATAGTTGTGATGGTCCGACGAACGATGTGGTGAGCGGCAGCGTGGCAATCGACGGCGGAATCGGCCCAAATCAGATTTAAGTTTTGGGGAGTTAGGGATTTTGAAATTTGGGGGTTGTTTTGTGAAATATGAAAAACTTAGAGAATTTCTAAAAATTAAGCAATCTTATTTATTTTTAATATAATTTTAAATTTTTTAAAAGATGACACATGTCCTTTAACGGTGAGAATTAACAGAGAACCTTAAATGAGTCATAGATAAAACTTTAGACACCCAATTAAAAAAAATATAATTTGAGCACCTATTTAACGGTTAAGCCAATCATTAGACAAATAGATGGAGAAAACCGTGATTCGTAACTAGGAAAGAGTATTGATTAGCCTACTTAGTTCCACATCTTTCTTACAAGTTACATGGGTCATTCCAAAAGCATGTTTCTTCAATTCATGTTCGGTATTAACCAACTGAACTACATGTGCTTGAAGTGCTGACTCCTCCTGTCCCACCCAATGCTTCCATCCAACAATTTTGCTTCTTCGTTTGGTTATATTAAGTATATAGGTTAAAGTATTGTACAAAGTCCTCGTGGGATGTATTCTAATGGATAAAAAAATTTGGTACTTAACTTTGTTATTTATTTATAACGTGGTATTCATTTTCCCCTGTGATTAGGTATCTATTTTTTGTGCAATTAAGTATATAACTTTTTTCTTTTAAATTACATGTGTTAAATTTTAATTGATTGATACCTATAGTTTTAATGTCATTCAACTAGAAAGATAATATACACTTTATAGACAAAGTGATTTGAACCCGTATTTCTTAGGATGGACATTATTTACTTTTTTTACTATGACACTTGTTGGGTTTTGGGTTTATACATATTTGATTTTAAATCTATGGAGGGTTGAACTATTACATAAAATAGGTTTGACACCAAGACAAAAGAACATGGCCAAACCCAAGCATCCTATGTTTTCATGTTTGAGACTATTGCCACTTCACATTTGATAACCTCTTCTTCTTCCTCTGCCATACAAGAGATTTCCATGCATGTCTCTACACACGTGCAAACAAGGGACCACATGTGCATGAACAAATAGGGGGGAAATGGTAGTCCGTAGTAATATAAGAGGAAAACAAACAAGGAAGTTCAGTTTCTTAAATATTAATTATACAACACCAAGAGATTTCAAAAAAAAAGAAAAGAAAAGAAATACTATAATTAGCAAACCACATATGCATGCATGATGATAATGTATATATATAGAGAGAGAGTCCAAATGTACTGCAAAAAGTTTTTACCTGCCGATGCTATTATTTTATAAGAATATTAACACATCATCTAATCATATTTCTCTCTCCCACATATTAGTGTTAACGTGCAGAGTCTAGCTCGAGTAATATTGAGTTCGACTCAGCTCATTAAGATTTCGAGCTGAGTTTGAGCTTGAGTACTTTTTAACGAATTTGAAAAATTCGAGTTTAATTTGGCTCGTTAAGAACTCGAGTCGAGTTCAAACTCGATTCTAACCCAATTGAGTCAAGTGTTGACCGAGCTTTGATCGTGGCAGACTCGAGTAGCTCGCGATATGTCTCGTCTCGTTTAAAGCCCTATTAGAGAAAAAAACTTTGATACACAAATTGTGTAAACTCAAGCTTGTTAATTTAAGGGTTTATTGTGTTAGTTTGAGGTTTAGGTTGTTAGGTTTAGAATTTAAGATTTAAATTTTAGGGTATAGGACTTATGTTTAGGGTTTATGTTTTAAATTTAAAAAGAAATTAGTATATTATATTTTCGAGTAGCTCGCGAGCTTTCGAGTCGGGCATCAAGTAGCTCGGTTCGACTCGTTAAAAACTTAAGTCGAGTCTAATCAAGCCAAACTTTGACCAAATCAAACTCAAATAACTCGCGATTTGTCTCGTCTCATTTACAACCCTACTCCCGCCCACATACATTTAGAACATACATTTTTAGAAATACAAAAAACTACAATGCAAGTGTAACTAATATAAACACTAGTTATAGTGGAAAAAAAATGAAAATTGTAATATATTTTTTAAATAGTCTAAAATTGATTATAAGATAATATCTGTTCATACATATTATTAATCCTTCGACAATGTACATATATCTTATAGACAGAACGATTTAAATTCATGTATTCTAAGATGAACATCATTCGTTTTTTTATTGAAACACTTGTTAAATTCTAAAAATTGTAATCTTTATAACAAATACGTATGCGTTATTAAAACATCAAAATAAATAAATAAATAAATATTATTATAAAATCACATCATATGTTAAAAAAATTAATCGATGTATCGTTAATAGAATATGAAAAATAAAATCAACTGGTTTTTGGCAGTTCCCAATGTCATGATGACATCAAGACAATACTGTAATCTTATGGCAGAAGTAAACAAAGAAAATAATAAAAGAGAAGTCCCCACCATTATTTAGCAGTGCAGCAAGTCTCCAGCAGAGGCGGATTCAAGGCTTATCTTGGGTGGGCCCGTGCCCACCCTGAAATTTTTAAAGTTCACACGTTTGCCTTTAATTTTTTAAAATTTTATGAATTGGTCCTTAATTTTTATGACTTGTGCCCACCCTGAAATTTTGAAACTTTTATTATTGTGTCCACCCTAAACAAAAACTTAGTTTGTGCCCACCCTGAAAAATATTTCTGGATCCGCCACTGGTCTCCAGGGAAAACACAGAGTTAATAATTATAACCCCATCTCATTACAAGCAAACACCAAAATGGAGGGTCCAACAACTGAGTAAAAATCTCTTGCCCCCTAATCATGCCTCCTTCTATGCCTCCTGCCTAAAAATACTTAAAAATTAAATTTTGCCCCATAACCCTAATTTTCATATCCTAAACCCCAAACCCCAAACTCTAAAAAAATACACCCTACTCCTAATTCCCTACACCCTAACCCTAAGCCCCAACCTTAAACCTCAAAACCTAAACCCTAAACTCACTATTTTAAAATGGGGCACAAATGGGGGCATACTTTAGGGGCAGATGATTTTCATCCGCAACAACTCTAACCTCTCTTCAATCAAAGTTCACCTTTATTATTAATACTCTATTTTTAGTGTTTTAGACGTTTTTGTTTTCAATATTTTTACAAACTATATTAAAATTTGATAATTTTGACCAAAGACTTTGTCCAAATTAATCAGATCAGCAGCAATGATATTGATAGTACATTGCTGTTAGCCACTGTGAACCGCATTAAATGAAAAGTCTGTTTCCAGTTAGCAAAAACAGAGTAAAAATATGTAAGAAAATCTGGAACTTTGTTTTATCCAAGCATTTTTATACAATACAATTCACCAGTCTTTTCACATTTTGTCTTGGTAATGGTTAAGGACATTCCTTACATGGAAACATGCTTATGCTTTTAACTGGTTTAATTGAGGTTTTGTTTTGAATATGCCCAATATTTTTTACTATTTCAGAAGTTATTTCATTCACTGATCTGACCCATCAAACAAAAAAGATAGCTTTGTTGCCTCTTTATAGGTTCCATTAGAGTCACCCTTTGAACTACTAATGGTAAAAAAAGAACTGAGGAAGAAACTGGACTTTCTGGTAATTTACTTTATTATTATTATTATAAAAAAGCCTATTTCCTTACAGCCTTTTTTCACTAGGCCATTGACTCACGACAGAAGCAGTTGGCATTTGGCAGCACAATTACTGTATAGACTTGATCAATCTTCCCAAATGATCTGTTTAATTCTGCAATATTAGATGATTAATGGCTTTTAGCAACTTGTAAATTGACTTGAGGAAAAGAAAAAAGCAGAGAGATGTACGAAAATAGGAAATCCATGACTCTAATTTTAGCTGATGCATCCCATTTCTGACACATACAGTGATGTGCATGTGCATGCATATATGCATACATCATACATCAGGATTATTGGTTTTTACTGTTCAGGCTTGTAAGATTAAGGGAGAAGAGTGATACCCTTTTTATGTTTGTGGCAAAACAATTGGGTAGAATCTTTGTTTCTACTAATGGAGATCAGTAATGAAGGTAGATGAAAGAGACAGAACCAGTTTGTACTGTTTATAATTAGTCGGAAAGGAAGGAACATGCATTTGGCTAATTCTTAGTTGGGTCAATTTCAGGTGGTTAGCTGAACCCTAGGTTAAAACACAATCCTGATCCTCAAGTTAAAAAAGTGTGTAGGGACTGATATAATTTGATGGTAGGGTGGGGGGACTGTTTTGTCAAGCTTCTCTCATTTTTTTTCCTGCTGAAATGAAAGGTGTCTTAGACCTGCACAACCCCAAGTATACACACATCACATTATGAGTCTTTCTTGTCAATAGAGAGAGGGACAGCCTAAGAACCCTCATGCCCATCAGAGAGAGAGAGTAGGGGAACTTACACACGTGTGAATGATGGAAGGGGACAATGGAAATTTAATGATATAGGGGGAACTAGCTAACTACTTCAAGCTACTGTTTTTTAGTCCAATTCCTTTGTAATTTTTTTTCTCTTTCACATACACACACGCAGACCACCCTTCTTTCTGGTTTTGCTGTTTCAAGTTTTGATCTTTCCCACTTTCACTGTTTGTCAAATTTGCTTCTCTGAATATGACTTTGTAACAGTTGTATAACAGCATTTGTCAGGGGGAGGAAAGGAAGGCATGGTTAGCAAGGGTGTTGTTATATATGCACCAGCACAAGACCTGGACTAAGCTGTTACTCTTTCACTATTCCCTCTTTTTCTTCTTCTTCTTCTTCTTCTCCTGGTTGTTCAATGGGGATGGTTTTTCCAGACATGGGTTCGCTTTCTCTCGGTCCAAACTATGGTGACCAAATAGCTTCTTGGGGTTTTAGTTTCATGGGGAACTGTAAAGCAAGGAGCTTTGAGGAAAACCATAGCTCTGATGTTGTGGAAGGTCAAGGCTCTGATTGCAGTGATGCGTTTGGTGAGAACAGTAGGTCCATTATTAATCTGAACGCCAGCTTAAATGAAGACAACTCCAATGAGAATGCTGTAAGTGGGAAAGAAATTACAGAAAGTGGGCCGTCAAAGCTGTGTGCCAGAGGCCACTGGAGGCCTGCAGAAGATACTAAGCTCAAGGAACTCGTAGCTCTTTATGGCCCTCAGAACTGGAACCTTATAGCCGAGAAGTTGGAAGGGAGATCAGGTAAGATAGTGACCAAAAAAGTATTATTCTTTACTTCATTAAAGACTCATTTCTGATCTTATGTTTCATTTTGGTTCAAGGTAAGAGCTGCAGGCTAAGATGGTTTAATCAATTGGACCCTCGGATCAATAGAAGAGCGTTTACTGAAGAAGAAGAGGAGAGGCTAATGCAAGCTCATAGACTTTACGGTAACAAGTGGGCAATGATAGCCAGGCTATTCCCCGGAAGAACTGATAATGCAGTGAAGAACCATTGGCATGTGATTATGGCTAGGAAGTATAGAGAACAATCGAGTGCCTACAGGAGGAGGAAGCTGAGTCAATCTGTTTACAAGAGGATGGAAGAATCTTCAAACTTTGTCTGCAGAGATACAGCAACAAAGGCCGAACCACCACCAGCCCCATACTGTCTCAACACCCCCAATAGAAGACTTGGCAGTGGCACCATCTCCCCGTGCCAGTTTGGGACCTTCAATGGTGATGTCTCTCCCCACATGACCAGCGGTAGCCAAGTCCCTCACTATGGCTTTTCTCCACAACAAGCACCTTTTGATTTCTTCCCTGGTGGGTCTTTCTTCCAGTTATATGTGGTATTTGGGTTTTTGTGCTGTTTCTCATTGGTTTCCTTTTCGGAAACCTACCTCGAATTCCTTACTACAACTCCTTTGATGATTTGTGTTTTTAATTATTCTTTAGCTTTACAGACATTGACTGATGTAACCGTTTTCCTCTACCTTCCTTTCTCCTTGATATGCTTTTTTCACATTACAATCACGTTTTGTCATTGTTTCTCTAAGTGGTAACTGGTGTTTTGAACAACATTTGCAACAGGTCTCAAGAGCAATGACGTGATGGGTATGTACAGCCAGACCACATCCTGGGACAGGCCCGTAGATGAACCCCAATGCTATGGTTTCTATCCCCAGCACCCCCACCAAAGTACCTCAGCACCAACAGCTCAAATCTCAGGCAATGAATCTTCATCATCAGTGGCAGCAACCGGCCGCAGCAGCCACTATGACACCGTTCCACCCCCATTCATCGACTTCCTTGGAGTAGGAGCCATATGAGAAGTTTTAGAAAACAACCCAGATTTTCAAAAATGAAGAAGAAAAAGGTTTCCACCTTAATGTGGAAGTGCTCCAAGATAACTGAGAGGACCATTTAGAGGTAAAAGAGAAAGGTGATGGCTTGATGAATCTGTGCATCAGTCTGGTCCCAAAGCCATCCGCCCATCCCCCAGCATCTTTTCCATAAGTTGAAAACAAAGAAATAAAATTATAATTATATATCTGCATTTCGTTTCCCCCCTTTTATTCTGCTTTAAAAACTATAAAGTACTCCATTGTCAATGGGGTTTCAAGTTTTAACCATTGCAATGAACCAGGAGGTAAAAGTGAGTGCTGTAATGGAAAAAACAGTTAACTAAACCACGTTCGTTCCTTAGATTAAGGTTTGCTTGGTTTTTTTCTTAGTGGATAAAATCATTACAAAAGTATGAAGGAATAGTTTGTAAGATAAGAGGAACATACGAGTGGCATGAATTTATGTTTTCATGTATGATGGTGAAACAACAACATATGATGATGAGGCAAAGATAGACAAAACAAGAAACTGAACACATGAAATAAAGACGCATCCTTTTGTCATGGGACTGCTAAAATTCAGGCAGAAATGATGCAAACCAGAACAAACTTTCACCATTTTATCCTTTGTTTCCTTTCCAATTTCCATCATCAAATTCAATCATATTTCCAGGATTCATGCTATCAACATGGGAATATACATTAAAAGCTGTTTCTGGAGGAAATGATGGGAAACTTAATGAAGTGTTGACCATGAACTCCTACTAATCTTGTCATTCCCTTGAAAATTGGTTACTTAACCAAATAGTTATAATTTGGAGTCATTAAAAAATTTCAAAGTTGAGAATGAACAACAATAACATGGTGCTGTGCATTTAACAAAATAAAGAGAAGAGAAACAGGAAGGGATTTCACTGACGGGCAGGCTGTGGCTGGTCTGTTTTCTGGTAAGCCCAATATCCATTTCTCACTTTCCTTGTTCTTTTGTATAGTATTGGGTTGCATGTACATCAACTATTTTTTTTTCTTTCCATTTTAACTAAATTATCACTTGAACTCTTTTATTATTAGGATTAATATCCTATACACTGGCGGTGAAATTTTTTTGTTTACACAAGCTCCTCAATTATAGGGTTTAGGATTAGGGATTAGAGTTTAGGGGTTTTAGTGTAAATGTTTAGAATTTAGGGTTCATGTTTAGAATTTAGAATTTAGGGTTAAAATTTAGGGTTTAGGGTTTAGGGTAATATGGGTAGGGATTTAGGTTTTAACCTATAAACTCTAAATTTTAACCCTAAACGCAAAATTCTATCAACAATCCCTAAATTCAAAACTACTACACTTATATCCCTAAATTTTAAACTCTAAACGGAGTCCCTAACCCCTAAAATTAAGATGCTTGTGTAAAAAAAATTTCACAAGCGCTTGTGTATAGAACAATTACCCTTATTATTATTGTTTTTCTTAATTTGACCCTCATTTTTATTATATGTTTATCACTTTTTTGGTACAATAGTTACTAGAGCATGTTTAAATTTCCAATACAAACTTCTTTGAACATACATAAAGTGGGAGCCGGTTAAGTATCCTAAACAACTCGATCAATTAATGTATTTTATTATATATCTATCATTTTATCTTGTCGTTATTCATCAATATTGTTAAAAATATTACATGAAATAATTCAAGACCACATGTAATAAAAATAAAATTATAAACTAAACAATTCTAAAAAATCATCTGAATTTTTATTTTTAAAATTTTAAGCATTTTTAATAAATTTATAGATGAAAAATTCTACAACGAGTCGAATACCGCTGAACACTACTAACGTCGAGCACTATTAAATTGATTAATAAAGATTAAAAATCTCACGTACTCAACATACAATTAATAATTATTTAAAATAAAATTTTAATTAAATTATTTTTCATATATATATATATATTATATTTTTAATATTTTTTTCTTCAAATTATTAGATCAAATATCAATCATAGTCAATCTCTAAATTTAAAAACCTAAATCTTTTTCCTTTGCGTGACCGCCGTTCGAGCCTGTATGTACGAAGATTAACATTGATGCAATCCCTAAATCCATTTTTTGATGGAACTGAGTTTATAGGTGATTGAAGAAATTTCCACGGCTAGATTGATCAACCGTTACTATTTTGCACTTCATTGTTGCTGCTGATATTTGTTCAAAACACAGTAAAAAAACAATGAACAGAGTGCAAAAGCAGTGAATAAGTGACATCTTTGAGGTTTAGTTAATGATAAAAAGTAATAATAGAAAAAGTTTGAATATAAAAGGAATACTGGTAGGTAAGTAAAAAGATTTAGGGTTTTTTAATTTAGGGATTGATTATAGTTGGTATTTGATTTAATTATTGAAAAGAAATTAAAAAATATAATGTAAATGAAAAATAATTTAATTAAAATTTTATTTTAAATAATTATTATTTGTATGTTGAGTCCTTGAGATTTTTAATCTTTATTAATTAATTTAACAATGTTTAGCAGTGTTCAACGTTAGTGATGTTGTTAGGCTTGATAGACTCGATTTCCTTCAACCGATTTAGTTAGTCAAGTGGTGGAGAAGTTGGATTTTTGATGATTGAGGTGTGGAAGCTAAAAGATAAATGACACGATGAATTTATAGTGGTTCGTCCTTCTAACAAGCACCTACATCCGCTACCTTAGCTCCCCACTAAGGATTTCACAACCAATTCACTAATTGATTTGTCCCATTTTACACACTCAAAGCTTTCTAGACTAAAGCTTGATGTAAACCCTTGTTTCAATTTAGTCGAAAATATTTTTCAACTATTATATCAAAACAATTTAATTATACAATCTCTCCTTTTTTGATATAATAAAACTAACTTGAAAAATTGTTTAATATTCCCCCTTAGTATTTGAATAAGAGATTTTAAAAATTAAATGAAATTAAAGCTCCCCTTATTCCCTTGAAAAATAAAATTTTCAAATTATTTCTCTAATTTATGTCATATCAAAAAGAATTTAAAAGACATTAAGCTCAAAATAACATAGGAGGTTTAAAATTTTTGACATAATAACAAAAAAACTTCGGTTTTAAAAATTGGCCCCCTTACTCTAAGAATCAAACATATATGATTAAACTAGTTGAATTAAAAAAAATAAAACTAAAAAAATTTAACTAATTTAACCACACTTGAATCCAAGGGAGGATGTGAATCCTTCCTTCGTCAAGTGCTCTCTTTGTGTGCATGGAGCTCCCCCTCAAATTCGGACTTGTTAATCACTCTCCATCACACCTAAACAAGACAATCAAGTAATTTTTTGTATCCAAATTGCTTTGGATCCATAGACGTTAGTTGCACATAGTTTAGTCCCTTAGGAATTCATTTTTCAATTTCATCATTTTTAGTTGAAGTACTTAGTTCTTTTGGGACCAAAATACTTTTAAAAACTTTTCCATTCAAAAATCTAGGGGCAGTAACCCCCTAGACCCGCCTATGTGTTACAACGGATCCTAGGAAGTCATTTAAACACAACAAGAAATTTCAGAAAGTACTTTACAGACTCAATCACAAAACCATACGTGACATACATGCCCACTAACTATACAATACCGTACTCCAGAGGCAACGCCGAGGGAACTCCGAACACTGATGTCAAACATTAGGTCATGTTATTTTCTTTGAACCTGCGATGGTAAAAACAACGTGAGCTTGGAAAAGCTCGGTAATACAAAACTACCAAAAGATGCTATAAGCTCATGCAGACATATGGTAGGCATAACATTTTCATGATGTTTCAAGCAGTGATAGTCCTCTATTTCTGTTCTACTATTTCAAGGTTTCATCATACTCAAGAATAATGGTATTTGTTCTTTAATCAGACCTTGAGAATTAGACGAAAATTATATAGGCTGATAACATACAAGGTAGGAATCAGAGAGTTCAGCGTCTAGTGTGTTCCAATAAGTGCAGATCAACATACATAAGTACTTAACATCATATCATATGAGCACATAACATATTAAATGCAAATGTTCAATGATCATACAGAAGTTTACAAGAACTACCCTCCAACCTTACACCAATATGCAGTCCCCCAGAACTGCATCCATAAGGACTTACCCTAGGCCCGATGGGCATAGGTGCCACCTAAGGGGATGCCTTTGGTCCATAAAGACTTACCCTAGGCCCGATGGGCGTAGGTGCCACTCAAGGGGAGACCTTGAGTCCATAAGGACTTACCCTAGGCCCGATGGGCATAGGTGCCACCTAAGGGGATGCCTTAGGTCCATAAGGACTTACCCTAGGCCCGATGGGCATAGGTGCCACTCAAGGGGAGACCTTGAGTCCATAAGGACTTACCCTAGGCCCGATGGGCATAGGTGCCACCTAAGGGGATGCCTTAGGTCCATAAGGACTTACCCTAGGCCCGATGGGCGTAGGTGCCACTCAAGGGGAGACCTTGAGTCCATAAGGATTTACCAGCTTGATCAGGGCTGTACCGACAAAGACTTCATATCATAACCCAACAGTATACCCCAGATGACAATCGGAAATCAGATTTCAGACATGAGTAACATAATACATGTAACAGACATATTCTATTCATAGTATCAGAAACATAAGTTCATGCTTTTGACAGATAAATGGGCATACTATTGAGCAGAGCAGACATTTTCAGCATTCATCATGCGAACAGATTGTACCATCATTGGTCAAACTAACAGATAATGCTAACAAATTCATCAAACAGTCAGACAATACCATCACAGATCAAACGATCACATACCAAGTATACAGATTGGACAGACATATATCAGGTAGGCAGAGCATGTCATCATATATCAAGTTCATCATTTTATCTCATTTTTCTAACATAGTGATGCAATCTCGATAACAATTAAAATGTTCATCAAACATAATATTATTCACGATTAAATAATTATACAATCCTTTCAACAGAATATAACACACATGGAACACACTAGATGGAATATTTTATTTCCTGAAGATACTTGGCATTTACAAAAAGGGACGCATTAAAACTTTTGACAATTTAGACGAATTTCTAGAACGAGGTTCCTATTAGAAAGGGTTCGTAAAACGATTCATATTATGTATTCAAGAATTGGTACATCAAGATCTTAGAAAGTTTGAATATATCATGAGTACTTTAGTCATTTAAGCTTACAAGGGCATTATGGTCATTTTATCATACATGGGCGTTTTGGTAATTTATACCAACGAGACATAAACAGTCGCTCAGCAAATTCTATTCACTCATCAGTTTTCCAGTCATGCATTTAGAGATTTCTATGATAAGATCTTTTGCGATATCGGATACATCTAGGGTTGTTCTGGTTACTATGGCCAACAAGGGCGTTTTGGTCATTTAACTATCGGGGGTGATTTTGTAATTTAACTCAGTAATGACAAAAAGACGATTTACAATAGTTAATAATTCCAGAAGTTTTTCAAGCCTCCAACTGTTCGAACTAACATATCCCAATCTTGCAGTACTAATCAACCCTTATATTAATATCATGAGTGATTAACATACATGAGCGTGCTTCCTAACCCTTAGGGGCAATTTAGCCCTTAAAGTCTCATTAGAATTCTCAGGGTTTCATCAAATGCATAATTGTATATTTAACTCAAGAGAGCATTTTAGTCATTTTAGAAATCGGGATAAATTCACCGTTTTTGTCAAATCTTAATATTTGGCACCTCTATCGTTTACGTATTCGGTAGAGATTAAGTCGTTCTAAACCCTTCGACCCTTACAGATGGTTTACTCATTTTAGAACTTAAGGGTAAAATTGTCATTCTGATTAATTAAGAATTTCGGTGCTCGAAGGCACTACAGTCTTTTTGGTCATTACGATCATTTCGATTAATTCATTCCTTATTGTCGTACGTATCAGCTTAAGAATACAACAATAATTCCAGTAATTTCGCCTTTAGGTGTTATACAGAGCTTGGGGGAAATTCAAGTTTCCTTTAGTATCACACACATTTGAATAATGATGCCGAAGTCTTTTCCAAAAGAACATACATCTTGGGTAGTGTAATTTGTATAATCAGGTCGAATGCAGATTTTAGGTCATTTCCTTTATCAGAGAGGTAGTTTAGTCATACTTATGCTCCAAGGGCATTTTCGTAATTTCATAATTAATATCTCTCACTCTGTATCCCGGGCCTCGATTATTACGCACTGATGATTGAGTTGCGGATTAACTGAATTTAATTATTAGAACTTCTGATACTGTTAGCCCATTAGTAAACTTATTCGGATAATTTGGTCTTATTAATATCCATACTTATTGCTCGAATCTGATTCAATTTAAGCAGAATTTACAGTATACGACATCATAAGCATGCATGCGTTAACCGAATATCAACATGTTCATAAAGCATACAAGGGGTAGTAGTGTATTACCTTTAATCCTTGCTATATCGGTTAACCATGGTACTCCATTCGATCACTCTCGAACCCGAATGTGACGTCCTCAACATCCCGAATACAAGGAACTATGATTACCTTCAATCGCACAAATTCCAAAATCAGACCTTATTCACAAAGCTATTAATTAATTAAATAAATACATAAGCACTCTCGGGTTCAAGATCAGATTCGGAGGCCTTCGGGTTAGAATTTTGCGAAACGGGCTTCAAAATCGGACTCAGGACGTCGAAAAACATAAAATAGGGCTTTTCGGAAAAAAGTTGACTTTTTGGTCAAAGTCAACGCTGACGTCATCGGTCAAAGTCAACGCTGACGTCATGCTGACGTCACTGGTCCAGGGCTGACTCAGCGAGTTGACTCACTGGGTTGACTCGGACGAGTTGACTCACTGGGTTGACTCGGTCAACGGGTCAGATCAGGTCGGTTAACGGGTCGAGTCAATGGGCAACGGGTCGGGTCAACGGGTCATGTCGGTTAGTTTGGACCGGTTCGGGTGACTCAATTCAAGGCCAGACCGGGTCTGAGCCGGCCAATTCAACGGCCACCGTCCAGGGCGGCCGGAAATCGCCCCGGACGGCGCGTGAGGCCCACGCGCGGCCTAAAATGGCCGGAAAAATGCCTCCGATCCCACCATTGTCATCCATTTTTTATTTAAAGCTCAAATAACTCAGAGTTTAAGCCAAAATACTCACCGATCTTACCAAATCAGAAATGATACAATCGGGTTGACGTGGCTCCGACGAGGCCTTTACCGGAGTCGGACACACGAACAACCAACTGGGTTTTGTTCGGCTTGGAACAGAGAGCCTAGGGGTGGCAACGGCGCGGTGAACGGACGCCCATGACGGCAAAAATCCTTGAAAAACCGAGAGGGTCCTTAACCCTAGGTTTGACGAACTGTTGAAGCACGATTGCCGACGATTGCGGCGGAAGCTACGCGAGTGACCATAGGGGTTTCGATCGGGGTGGCGCAACGATCACGCTGACGCTGGCGGTGCACGCCACGGCCGGACGGCGACGGAGATCAAGCCGGTGAACGACGAGGTAGACTTAGGAAATTTCTAGATTCTCTCTCCCTCTCGATTTGTTTTGGATACGATTAGTATTCCCCCAAAGTGTAGGTGAGGAGTCTGACTTGTAATTAATATTGAATCAGATAAAAAAACACAATTCAAATAAAGGTAGGCGTGAGATATAACTAAAAGAAAACCTTAGCCCAAATGGTTAAGGCTTGGATCCACCAAGCATAGGTCAAGAGTTCAAACCCTTGCAGTTGCATTATTTTTATTTTTTTCTTTTCATCATCGTACACTCATTTAATATATTTATATATATTATTTTGCCTTATCAATTTAGGGGTGTTACAACTAGATTGTCTAACATAAAAATTTGATTTTCCCAAATTGTTTTTCTTTTGAAGTTCATTGGAAATTAAATCTTTTTCCTTCTTAAGATCATCAACTTTTTTTGGTGATATTTTTAATCGTTTAAGTAAGTTTTGTAAATATAAAACTTTAAGTTCAAAATCTTTAATTTTTGCTTCAAACTTTAGATTTGTTTTTGGAAAGTAAATTATTTTTTTAACTTTGAAATCAATTTTTTGTTTTTAGAAAATGACGCCTTAAATTTCAAAAACAAATCATCATAGGCATCTTGTAACTCATCAAAAGTATATGAATTTGAACTAAATGAGTTAGAAGTTACCCCCTCATTAAGGGTCATGAAGCATAGATGAGCTACTCATTATTGGTGGAGTCTTCATCACTCCATGTTGCCACATATGCTTTCTTTAAAGATGATCCCTTTTTGTTAGACTTGTGAAAATCCTTCATCTTCTTCGATTCATGCTTGGATTTAGCCATCTCACTCTTCATGAATTAGGAGAATTTCTTGAAGAGATAAACCATTTATTCATCTTCATTTTCCTCCTCGCTCAAATAAACGTGTTGGCATGTAGAGGATTTGAGAGCACGACACTCGTGTTGATGTCTAGCTCCATGATTTTCTTCTTCCTCATCTTCTTTATCTCTTCATTCTTCTTCTCCTCTTCTTTTTCTTTCTTCATCATTTCATGAGTGAGAAGAGACCCCATGAGTTCATCTAGCCTCAATGTCTTTAGATTTTTGGCTTCGATGATGACGATATTCTTTGAGTCCCATGACTCTGGAAGAGAATAGAGAAGCTTTTGAACAAGTTTGTCTTCCTGAATGATTTCTCCATAGCCTTTGAGTCCATTTGTGATGGTGAAGAATCTATCGAACATCTTTGTGATGTCTTCATCCGGTTCCATCTTGAAGTTCTCATACTCATGGTTGAGGAGGCCGATCTTGGTCTCCTTTACTTCGTTTGTTCCCTTATATGTGACTTCAAGCTTGTCTCATACTTCCTTGGCATCTTCGTTAGAGGACATCTTCTCATAGATGTTGGGGCCAAATGCACAAAAGAGGATGTGCAAGGCCTTGCAATTAAGCTCCATCTTTTTGCGATCATCCACACTCCATTCCGCCTTACTTCGTTGTGGCACAAAAGGATCATCTTCAACAATATCCTAAAGCTTGTAATCTTTGGATTTGATGAAGAACTTCATTCTGATCTTTCAATGAGCGTAATTGGTCCCGTCGAAGAAAGGTGACTTGTCGATAGATTGCGTCATTTGACCGGTTGATTGAGTTGTTGTATCGAGCTTCCGAATCGCCTCAATAGGATGTTAATCCTTTTCGATTGAGCCTCGCTTTGATACTAATTGTTAGGCTTGACAGACTCGATTTCCTTCAACCGATTTAGTTAGTCAAGTGGTGGAGAAGTTGAATTTTTGGGTGATTGAGGTGTGGAAGCTAAAAGATAAATGACACGATGAATTTATAGTAGTTCGTTCTTCTAACAAGCACCTACATCCACTACCTTAGCTTCCAACTAAGGATTTCACAACCAATTCACTAATTGATTCGTCCCATTTTCTAGGCTTAGGAAGAAACCCTTACACACTCAAAGCTTGAGTAAACCCTCTTTACAAGAGAAATAAAAATAAGCAAACCAAAAGTCCCTCTAATAGGTATTTGTTTGCACTCTTTAAGCTCTCACCCAAACCTAAACACTTGAGAAAATTTGACAATTTTGGCTCACAAGTATTGTCTATACAAGAAATGTACAATTAAGCTTTAAAGACAATCTCTCGTCATAATGTTGTTGACAATTGAAGCATTAACCATCTCTTGATGCTTGGAGGTTCCTTTTATACTCCTAATTGAGTTTGTAGCCGTTGGGGACTGTTGGGGTTGAATTAGAGCTGTTGGAGCCTTTATTTCTCTCAATAAATGCACTTCTGCAGCTTAGCGTATCGATACTCCTCAAACCGTATCGTTACGGTCCCAATAAGGAAATAGTCGTTGAGACTTCCAGCTAGTGCGTATCGATACGCGTGGTAAGTGTATTGGTACGGTCTTGCAATTTAAAAGACCGTTGGGAAGATGACCATTGGGGGTAGTTGGGCGTATCGGTACGCGATACAACTGTATTGGTACACGAACTAACTTTTAGCTATTTAAAACATACCGTACCGATACGACAAGGCGTATCGGTATGAGTTTTAGCTACTGAAATTTTACTGTAGCTGAAACCCTAGGGCGTATCGATATAGTACCAGATCGTATCGGTACGGGTGCTTGAAAAACACTAATTTGACTACTTTAAAAGTATTTTAAGTTATTTCAAAGCCTTTTTAACACTCTTAAACATAATTTCAAGTTAATTTGACTAAAAACATATTTTAAATTCTTTTCAATTTAGTCCAAAATATTTTTAATTATAGATTCTTTTCAATTTAAAAGCATTTTAAATTCTTTTCAATTTAGTCCAAAATATTTTTCAACTATTATATCAAAACATTTAATTATACAAATGTTCAGCCGTGTACGACGCACGTGGTAGACTCATCCTTTATAGATTTTAAATTTTTAAAAATAATTTGAGCAGAACTACATTACTACAATATTGAAAACAAAAAGAAAAAAATCTAAAATTTGAAGACTTAGAGATTTTTAAGATTTTTTTGTTAAAGGATTTTATTTTAATTTTTTACTTTTTAAAAATTAACTTTTATTACACATGACATGTTTTTAAAAGGAGTTCAACAGCACACTAGATTGTGACTATTTTAGTGTCAAACAATGAAAAGAACTTGATCCACTGGAAATATTTCATCATTAGCTACCCCTATTATCTTTGTTTACAACTTTAAACTTCAATCAAGTGTTTGCTTATGTTTTTCATAAAAAAAATTATGTTTGCTTAAGTTCCATCCGGTAGATAAGAAGAAAGAAGGAAAGAAAAACAAATACAAAGGACTTTCTTTTTCCTTTGGATTCTCTGTGACAACCGAACACAATGGCATATACATTATACCCTATGTTCATTGTCTGTCTTTACTGCTTGTTTTGAGCCCTCTTGTGTTTTTAGAGTAACTAAGTGGGCAGCAGCACTATATGTTGAATTGTACCATTTCATCAGAAACGACTTTGGTTTGAATTATTTGAAGGAATATTTCTGCATGATTTTACTTTGTCTCTGCCAATCATGTGTGTGTGGGGGGGGGTTCTTAGGACAAAGATGTTATGCCTGCATGAATGTCACATAGATTGTGCTAGAAATTGGGCTTCATTTAGTGAAGCAATTTCGACATTTTGTTGTCTTGGTCTGAAGAAAACAATCATTGTCTACCACTTATATCATTGTGCTGCATTATTGTATATGCTCTGCAAACATGTATTTATCTAACATAATGAAATTTATCATTCACTTCAGTTCACTGTAAAACACAGAGCTTTCACTTTTCCTTTTACAATGAAATATGAATGAAAACTTTTTCCCCTCCATTTTTGCAGGCGTTTTCATGCTTTTGCTTTCTTCTTTCTTTCAATTATTTTTTAAACCTTATGTCTGGTTCCCAGCAAAATAATGACATAAACATGGTTATAAGTGGCATCCAACAAGTTTAGAGCTCGAATCCAGTATCTGCAATCTTTCTCTTTATATCGAGACCGAGATTTTCTTTGTACTAAGAATGAAATACTACTTGTAAAACCATGTATACTTGCTTGTCGTTTGTAGATTCTTTTACCCCCTTGTATTACTGATGCATATGAGTTATTTCCTTACAGAAAGGAGTAGAATCAACACTTAAGTTTGGTATATGACATACTGCTAACATCATTTTCACTGTTGGGGTTGCTATGCTTGACACAATATATCATCTGAAATTTCCATTATTCTTTAGTTGGATGGCGACCGGTTCCTTTTCTCTTTCTAGAGTCCTAAGGCCAAATTCTTCTCATCTTCTTCTAATGGGGTCCCTTAAAAAACAATAATTGGTAAGCCAACTTACTAATGGTATGACTTTTGATTCACAAGACCTTTCTAACTTACCTAAAAACACCAGGGACCGGTCGGCAACGGCATCATCCCAGAATCTCCTTTTTACAATGCTATGGAATATATTAAAGCAGGAAAGGAGGATTCAAGTACATCAGCTTGTTAAAGAGAAAGGTGCATCAATAACTCTTTCTTTTTCAAACACTCGGGCCACACATCATAAGACATTGTCGGTCATTTTTATTCCCTTCTTTTTTCTCTTCTGCATATGAACTATGAGCTTGGCACTGAGGAAACTGTAGTTTCATAGGTGGTGATTATGGACCCACCACTTGTTGGTTCACCATGTTTATCTCATTGTTAAGTCTTCTTCTTTTTTGTTGATAGAGACAATCTCATCAGTGGACCTTCCACTCCATGCTCTCTCACTGAATTGTATCCAACTGTGAGTCAACTTCAAAAGGCATCTGTTCAAGTTAATTGAGGCAAAAGAAATAACACTTGATCAGCATATGTATTCTTCCTTGCCTTTGGATCATGGAAAGTAGGCATGGGGAGTAATTTTCATACCTCAATTGTGTTTTGGATACCAATAAGGTGGCCTGTTTTGATTCACTTTATTTAGAGTATTTTCTTTATAAGAAGTAAGAAAGAATAGGGTCAGTGGGGTCCAAAATCTAATATTAGATTCTTTGATACATTCATCGACTGTATTTTTTTTCTCTTTAGAAAGTATTCATTATATGAACTTTTCTGTTAAATGTAATTTTCTCCCTTTGAAAGCTCCTCATAGTGTTAGAAAAGTTGCATTCCATTATTCCTCATGGTGGGGCTAACCTAACTCAGCAAGGGAATCAAGCAGGGAAAAGAATGAATTAAAAAAACAAACTTTTGTTGTATGAATAAGGGGAAAACAACAAGGAACAAAACAAATCATGCACCTTCTTTATCTTTCTCTCCTTTTGAGACTCAAGTTTTAACTCTGTTGCTTTCTCTGTTTTTGCTACATCAGATATTCATTCTCCATCCACCATCCCTTGAAAGATCTAAGATGATTTGAAATGAGTAAATACCGAAACCGATCGGTTGTTCTTTTACCATTTACTGACTTTAGCATCGAATAACCCCGGAAGCAAAGTCCTTGTGCCCTCTAGCATAGACACAGGTCAAATAAAAGAAGATTCTTTTCTTTTCCTATTTGTGTTAAGAAAAAAAGGAAGTTAGTGTGAAATGGGAAAAGGCACAGCTCATGGCATATATTCCCTCCCCAATGCAACCCCACCAAATGTTTCCAGATATGGAGTGAGATCATAGGACAGCCCAACAACTCCAAAATTTATAAAGAGAGACTCCCATCTGCCGCATATTGAAAACATAGTTTCTACTAAAAAAAAAGAGAGAAAAACCCACCATTGGAGCTTCAGTTTTCTGCCTGCCTCTCTTACATAAACATTGGTCTGGTCTGCTGCAAAATAGTCAAAAATCAAAGCATGAATTTGGTTCTCTCAACAGATTCAAAGCCTAGGCTAAAGTGGAGTCCTGAGCTTCACCAAAGATTCGTCGAAGCCGTCGATCAACTCGGAGGGGCAGACAGTTAAGAAAAACACTTTTGGATAAGCATGATAACATGATAATCTATTCAACTTGTCTAATCATACTGTCTATTTGTAAGAATATAGTTTATTCATGTTTTCCTTTGTGTTTTTATCTTGACAGAAGCAACACCAAAGAGTGTGATGAGGGTCATGGGGATTTCTGGACTCACTTTGTATCATCTTAAAAGCCACTTGCAGGCAATTCACTCTTTCGTTATATAATCATATCAATACTCCTTTTGTATCTAAATCCAATAGGAAAAAAAAACAAGCTTTAACTGTATTTTTCTTGCAGAAATACAGGCTGGGGAAGACCCAACAGACAGAAATCTACCTTGGCAATGATAAACAAGATGGTGGGATTAAAGAACGCATTGTTTGTTGCATCTATATTCATATATTGAGTTTTGGAACATTATAATTATTCATTTTTCTCTTCCCCTTTCATTATTGTGATACAGATTACAAGGAGATACAGAGCAATAATGGCGATTTCAGTAGTGACTCAACTGGTGGAGTTCACAAGCAAATGAATGAGTAATAGTTATAAATATGGATTCTAAATCCCATGTATTTTTCATAAACTTTGAATGGAAAAGATGATAAAACAGATTGTTTGACAGTTTAACTATTGTGTTCATCAGAAACAAGCGGATTTCTCAGGCTCTCCAAATGCAGATGGAGGTACAAAGAAAGCTTCATGAACAGATTGAGGTATATAGACATATATACCCTTTCAAACCAATTTCAGTTTAAATAGCTGGTGCTGATGCATATAAATTAAGCTATTTCACCATCTTCAGGTCCAGAGACATTTACAACTACGAATTGAAGCTCAGGGAAAGTACTTGCAGTCAGTATTAAGGAAAGCACAAGAAACACTTGCTGGACATAGCTCCTCTTCTGTCGGTGTAGAACTTGCCAAAGCTGAACTCTTTCAACTAGTCTCAATGGTTAACACCGGCTGCACAAGTTCTTCATTTTCAGAACTAACCGATGTAGGAGGTTCGAGCTTCATTGAAAGAGAAAGAAGGCCTATGAGAAGTACTATATGTTCCACGGAGAGCACATTGACATCTTCCGAGAGCTCGGTGCAAGAGGACGAGGAGACACTAAAAAATGAGAATATTTGTACCCAGGATATTGAACTTTCCTTAATGGACTTCCACCGAGTAAAGAAGCCTTTGATTAGTGGTTCAAGCAATCAAGCTAGTGGAAAGAAAAGATGTATGGGTAACATTTCTGATGGTACGTTTTTTGAGCAACCACTAGCTAAAAGATTGGAGATTCCAAAGGAGGAAACTGGTTGTTGTCCGAGGAAGTCTGGATTCTTGGAGTTATTTGATCTCAACAGCCATTGCCGCAATGATATCGAATCAGGTCCGAAAGAAATAGACTTGAACTGCAGTGAATAGATCGACTCAATGGGCACAGTCGAACCATAATGATGCTTGGTTGCTGTTAGTAATATAGTGTAAGCAATGAAGTTGGTTATTTAGAACCAATCTCTTTTGTCCATAAACCATATATATTGTTATATGCATTGAACTTCAGGAACCTTTGAAAGAATATCGATATCAAAAGAAGGTATAATGTTATATTCTGCAAAATTCCCTATAATTCTTTTGTTGAATGCCGACAACAAATTCATACTTCAACCAAGTACAAGTGATTAGCATGTTCTTCAGAGTGCTTCTTTCTTCACAGAATCACCTTGAATCACAAATTTCCCTGGAATATTCTTACGCAAGAAAGAAGGTACAAAGATTATTCAAGTAAAAATCAAATTGCAAGGACTAGTTTGCACTGAAAGAAACATATAAATTTATTTATAATCACATATTTGGAAAAGACAAGTATCCCTAAGTGCATGATTTCCCACAAAGATGGAAAAAATTGGAATGGAGGGCAACAAAAAGTATGTGGCACAATTCTTCTAACCCTCCATTTCATGATTATCATCAGGCCTAGAACTTACAGGGGAGACATTATTAGAATCAGTTGAAGGCACTCCATTTGAATCCTCACTTGAAAGAAAAAGTAACCCAAATCTCCCTCCTCTGCTCATCTCTCTTCTTGCCCATGTCTTCTTCATCAAACAGGGCATGCCCCATGGATTACAAGCCACTTCTTTATGCACCCATCATGGAACTTGTGCTTGCAAGTTGCAAGGCATCTCCTTTACCACCTCACGAGGCTTCCACCCTTCCAAGCAAACAACACACTCCCCATCTTCACTTTCACCGATTTCCACACTCGGCATGGCTTCTATGGATGCCTTGGAAGCAGGCGGCTGACCATCCTTGTTAGCCTGCCGACCACGTAGCAAAGCTTCCAAATTTGAATCCCCTTCGATCACCACCAATCCACCATGCCTTGAGTAAATGGGTTGATGAGAACTATTCTTTCAAGTTGGGATGATGATGTTTCTTGATCGCTGTTGTTGTTGGAGGCACCCAAGATGAAAGGCAGTAAGAAATAGAGGTCTCTTCGCCTCAACCACCTTTCAAACAAAGAAGAAACCCCAGGTGCTTCTGCTTCAGAAGCCATGGAAACTTGTGATTTTGAGGGCAAAAAGAGAGACTTCGGAGGAATGAAAAGAACTTGATGAACAAAGTTGAAAACTTTTTCAAGTCTTGCAATGAAAAGAACAGATTTTGGGAAATAAATCAGTGGAAGTGAACAACTGGGGGAGCCCACATATTTGAGATTGGTGAAGGTTGTGGAAAGAACTAGAATGTTGATTTCCGTGTATCACTACGTTTTTGTCATTTTTTAACAAAGTTGATCCCTTGAGACATGTTAAAAATGTCATTTTCAGTTGTTTCAAAAAAAAAAATGTCATTTTCAGTTAAATGACATGCGCTGGATTTGGGCCTTCTTATTGAAATAAGACAAGGTTCATTTTTAAAACACTCTATTTTCGGCCCATTTTCCGGACCGAACCGGTGATGTTTCCCTGCACCTTGTAACGCGTAAAAAAGGTGTTTAATGTTGAAACACAGACAGAACCAAAAAAACTATCAAAAAAGAAAGTTCAGAATAGGAGAGAGAGGGCTCAAACCTGCTCTCTCCCTCTCCAGGTTAATCCCAATTCGAAAGGGGGGAAAACCCTAATTTTTTCTTCATTCTTTTCATTGCATCTCTTTCTTCTATTCAATTTCGGTTAAAATTACATTTTTTTACTACAAGGAAACAAAGTTCGTGCAGTGTTTAACAATCATATGCTCCTTCTCCACCAAAGTTTGATTAAAATTTCATTTTTCTACTGCAAGGAAACTAAGTTTGTGCAGCGGTTAACAATTATATGCTCCTTCTCCACCAAAGTTTGATCTTTTGATGCGACGACCGCATGCTCGAAACCGGATTGAATCTAAATCGAAATCCACCACCAACCCACGAAAAATGGACCCAATAAAGCTCCAAATCCGATCCAATTCCCGATCCACCGCTCTTTTCCCCCGAAACTCCCGTCAAATCAAGTCATTCCCTTCTTTCATCGCAGTTTCAATTGCCATATCCCTCGCTTTGTTTGTTTCTGTTTACATATTCTTTTTCTCCTCCAAAGATTGCGTCAAGTACAGCATCATAATCGATGGGGGAAGCACGGGGACGAGGATTCACGTGTTTAGGTACAAAGTTGACGGGGACGGAAACCCGGTTTTCGATTTTAAAGAAGGATTGGAGAGCTTGAAGGTTAATCCGGGATTGTCGGCGTACGCTGATGATCTGGGAGGAGCTGCAGATTCGTTGAAAGAACTTTTGGAGTTTGGGAGAAGCAAAGTCCCGAAAAACCAGTGGGGAGAGACGGAGATCAGGTTAATGGCAACGGCGGGGTTGAGATTGTTGGATGATGAGGTGCAAGAGAGGATTTTGGAGCAGTGCAGGAAGGTGCTTAGGGTGTCTGGTTTTAAGTTCCGCGACGGCTGGGCTTCGGTTATTACAGGTATATAATGTGCTTTGCTTTGAGTGAGTTTATTGATACAATGTGGGGGAAATTTTGATGTATTTATTTATAATGGGACATCAATAGGCAAGTAGTAAAAGGTAGTCTAATTGGAAGTTGATATGTTGCATGGACAGGCCTTGAAATGCTTGTAATTGGACATAGGTAGTATAATTGCTCATTAAATGAGCAATGGAAAAAGCTAGCAATTATGTCTCGAATGGAAGTGAATAAACTGTTTGAGTATTTGATCTGCCAATGAGGGAAAGGTAGTAAGAGTGGTTAATCTGCAAGCTAGGATGATAGTTTTTGTTGATTCTAATGTAAGACAAGGTTGTCTATACTCTGTCATGTTCCTCTTCTGGCTTAATTCATGTATCAGAGGTAGAACCGAGAAATATGGATAAGGATAATTTCTTAGGATTTCCACTAGTTTTTATGGCGGCTATATTTGTATATTATTTGTTACATATTCAGGGCTTAAATAAAATCAGCTCGTGTGGTACTATAAATGCTGGAAGTCTTACATTTCTTGTGGTTGTATTATAGTTTCTGGTCCTTGATCCATATTTTGAATCTAAGTTTTGGATGCTATGACTGTCTTAGGCTCTGATGAGGGAGTGTATGCTTGGGTTGTTGCAAACTATGTCCTTGGTACTCTTGGGGGTAACCCTCTACTTACTACTGGAATTATTGAACTTGGCGGGGCATCTGCTCAGGTTCGATTTTTAGTCTTTACATTTCCTTGATTCAAGATTCTTTATTTAAAATCTTTTCTTTAGGGTTTGGGAGACATAATTAAATTGGATTCTTACACGCCAGAATTTGCAAGTCATCCGAGCTTCTAATTAGTGACATCACTAACTAGAGTTCCTTGATGCTATTTCTTTTGTATACTTGAAACACCAAACACACACTCCCTCATCAGAATTTAAAAGATTCTAGAAGCAATATTTTTCAATTAATTGCAAATTCATTTATGGGCATATATGTCCTTTTCTTAAGATCACCATTAAACTAGCTTCTCTACTTATATTCAGGTAACCTTTTTCTCAAGTGAGCCTATGCCTTCTGAATTTTCCCGCTCCATCAAGTTCGGGAATTTCACTTACAGTCTCTATAGCCACAGCTTTCTTCACTTTGGGCAGGTAACCTTAGCATGCATTAGCTTCTTGTTTTTATTTATTTTGCTGGTTATGGTTGCTATGCATATGTGTTCCAAATGTAGGCATCTTATTCAACAAAAGCGGCTTAGATTGAGATTGACTATCCTTGTACCTAGTGTTTTTCTTCATTCCCTAAAAAATAGCAGTAATAATAATAGTTGCTGATCATTTTTCTTGTAACTAATATCGGTATTGTTTCAATATGGTTTTGCATTTGATTTTGGCAGTACGTCATTATATATTCTGTCTAGAAATTCAAACTTAAACCAATAGTTTTTAACTTTTGTCATTTTTCCAGAATGTTGCACACGAGTCATTGAGGGAATCACTTATTAAAGGAGATTTCAGTCCAGGTGTGTTTCAAGGCATTTGCTTTCTGTTAAAATTTACGGGCTTAGAAGTCCTTAGAATTTTTTAATTGTGCTTTGAACTCAAAAGTAGGAATTTTAGTCATACTGAGTTGTACTTAAATTATCTCCCGAGTCTTGACTCTTGCAATGTTAAAGCTTGAGGAAGAGATCTAAATTTGAGTATGGACACTGTTTTTGTATTACAGTTTTGAGTATTTAGGCCCGGTTGAATGTTTAATTCTAACAGTTGTTTTGTATTCGCTTTGGTCATTATGACTCTTCATGTTGATTGTAATAGAGGCGTGGAGTTACTAGTTATTATGTCTTTATTGTTCATTATTTATTCTTACTAATGCAGCTGCCGAGTCTATTCATAAGGAATTGTATACAGATCCTTGTAAACCTAAAGGATACTTGCCCGGGTCATCAAAACTTTCGTTAGGTTCCATGGCTGAAAAAAGTAAATATATTTCTGAATTTCAAGCAAAGGGTAACTTCTCGGAGTGCAGATCTGCTGCACTAATGCTATTACAAAAAGGAAAAGGTTACGAACTATTTATGAATCACCACACTGATTATGTTACCTTATACCACAGGATAATAATCACTATATATATTGTGACATGCAGAGAAATGTTCGTATGATCGCTGTTACTTGGGGTCAGTTTTTATGCCCAAGCTTCAAGGCAAATTTTTGGCTACAGAAAATTTCTTCTATACCTCAAAGGTATAAATATAATCAGTCCTTTTCTTACAGGTTTATGCTTGCTTGATCCCCCTCCCTCGCTCTTTCTCTTTCTCCCAATTTTTTTATGCCTTACATGGATCACTTTAGCACACATCCTAAACCTATGTAATATATGCTTGGTTGCACTTAGTTTATGTTTTTTGAAATGCCTAACATTTCTTTCTTTGTATCCTCCTGGTGGATTAGTTCTTTAGGTTGCGCCAAAAGGGCTCTCTTTCCGATCTAATCATGGCGGGGCAACATTTCTGTGAAGAGGATTGGTCAAAATTGAAGAAGAAACATCAATCACTCGATGAGGAAGATCTGTTGCGCTACTGTTTTTCTTCAGCATATATCGTGGCTTTACTTCACGATAGCCTTGAGATTGCTTTGGATGATGAAAGGTATCTTTCCTACTCTGCTAGTTAAGTGTCCTCGAAATAAAACAGACCATTTTAGTTCAATGATGTTAAGGGTACCGTGGCTTTCCACCATAGGAAAATATTAAATTGACAGTTCCTCAATGTATTTGGTCTCCTAACTGAAATTCAATATTGAACAGGATCAGCTTTGCTAATCAGGTCAATGATATACCATTAGATTGGGCCTTGGGAGCTTTCATATTGCAAAGCATAACTAACTCGGATGTGCATCACACTGACTGGATAACCAATATCATCAACATTGATTCAACACTACTTTCCATTATCGCCTTTTCCTCGATATTGATGTTCACAGCTTGGTCTATATCGAGATGGAGGAAACCCCAGCTGAAGACCGTGTACGATCTCGAGAAAGGACGATATATAGTGACGCGTATCGGTAGAAGCTGATCATTGTCCAGAGGGGATTGAACCCTATGGTTTTTGCAGGCAAGGAGGAGAGTGCATTTTTTGAGGGTATTACTGTGTATGCTTCCCCAGTGTCTGCCCCACCTTAATCGGAAATGTAAGATGGATATCATGGAGTTCCAACAAATGACTTGATTGTAACATTTTCATGGCCGGGGAAATAGGATAAGAAAATGGGGTATTATTTTAGATTCCCAATCTGTACGACCGGGAACCAAAATCCTTGGTATATTAACACTTGCCTATACGATAGATAGGAGCCTGTAACTTGTAAGGAGTGTGATGGATGAGTTGCAGGGGGAGTTTCCTTTTGTGTTATCTCGACTTAGCAGTTGGCAGATATGATTGTGTCATAAGTTATTTAATTTCACTGTTAAATATATATATATAATAGATTATTTATTCTGTTTGTGGGTCAAAAACTTCACATTTAGATGAATGACAGAAATGGTTTCTTTTAAATAAAAAAAAATTGGTAAACTATCTGGTCAACGGAAGATCAGTATGATTTAATCAAGTTTTTAAGTTGGTATTTTTTGACACCATTTATATGGCTTTACAAAGTTAATATATTTCACTTTTTGATGAGTTGTGCGGTTATTCATATCCCATCTTTCTTTATTTCTATTAATATTTTTTATTTATTTTGGATTATTTTCGGTTCGGGTTCATTCGGTTTGGGTCTATTTTGGTTCAACTAAAAATCGGTTCGATTTCAGTTTGGTTTTGAATTTTGGGTCATCATGTTCGGTTTCGGGTTTGGTTCGAGTCTCAGGTCAAGTTTGCCATGTCTAATTTATCCATCCGGTTATTGGCATATGGAATCCCTTTCTCTGCCCCACCTGTATTAACAAAACGCAAAAATCTCCAAATTCCTAGGGTTTCGATTTCTCCGAGTTAATTTAGGTCTAGTTGATTTTGAACTGGTGGTTGATTTCGAGTGTGCGTTCACTCGTGATTTCTCCACACATTCCTGTCGTAGAAATTTTTTGTGGTTTCTCTTTTGTGGAGGGAAATTTTGCTGAAGGGACGACTGACTCTTTGTTTGGGTTTCAATTGCTTTTGAGTGCTCAGGTATCATGTTCTAATTTCGATCTTTTGTTGTCATGCATTTTTACGACCTATCTTCTTATGTTTCTTTAAGACTTGTTTAGCTTCTAAGCTCATGTATGTTTCTCTTGTGCCTTTTTTTGGCATTGGATTAAGTTGTTATTTCTCCCTTTGCCCGGTCGTTTTTTATTTGTTCTTCTTGGAGTAAGGGTGACAATTTTGCTCTTTTTTGTTCCTGCATTATGAGCATACTTTGTTAAAATTGTCAAGGCTTAGGGAAGTCAGAAAAAAGAAGGATGATGGGAAGATGGATTAGATAACATCGACCATGCGTGGTTTTTCTCATGAAAACCAAACGAAAAAGAGTAAATTAGAAAGACTTCGAGCAAATTAGGATTTCAATGAAAATTTTTATGTCAACCCGATTGGAAGATTCGGAGGTTTGACCTTATGGTGCTCTAATGAGGTCACGTTGGACATCCAACAACATAGCAAAAATTTTATTGACATGAAGATCAAATGGGCGGTCGAAAATCATTTGTTTTGTACATTTGTTTATGGTAATCATCAAAAAGAATTTAGAGAAGATGTTTTTAAATCAGTGGCGAATCTCAGAAACAATAATAAAGTTTCATGGTGTTGTTTGGGAGATTTCAATGCCATTAGAAAGCAAACCAAGAAAAAGGGTGGAAGACCTGTTGATAAAAATTTATGTGCTATGTTTAAAAACTGGATTGATTTGTGTGAATTTTGTGAAATGAACATTGGTGGAGGAAATTTCATATGATCTAATAAAAGAGCAGGGGGTGACTACATTCAGAAAAAGTTGGATCAGTTATTCATTAATCTGTTTTGAAATACTTTGTTCTCTTTTGCTTAAGGGCTGGCTCTTCCTGCTATAAAGTCTGATCATTGTCCTGTAGTTATTCGACTCTTGAACAGAATTAACAAAAGACGACCGTGTTTCAAATTTGAGAGAAAATGGCTATAAGATGAAGAATGTAGTGAGATTGTTAGTAATGCTTGGTCGAAAAACAACACTGAAGCAAGTTCCCCTAACTTTGAAACGAGAATTGCGAACACCAAGAAAAACCTTGGAGAGTGGAACAAATTAAAATTTGGTAATTCAAGGAAGAAGCAACTTCCAAAAAATGTGCTTACTGTTGAATCAAAAGAAGAATTACAATGCTTTTGTTTGCTTTTGAGTACATTTAGTTGCACTTAGATGTTAAATTCATGCATTTGTATAAGGAGTTTAAATTTTTTTGTCTATATCAGTGTGAAGAGTTGTTTTGTTGGCCATTTTGCAGGTTTGGCATAGCAATTGGCAGAAAAGAACAACGCAAGAAGGAATGCCAGAGAGAATGGCGAGATGTTGTTAGCACAGATGGACCGATCAATGCCAAGCACTGGTTGGCAAAGAAGAGAAATTTGATACCAGGCCAAGTAGCTCTTGAACCAAAAAAAGAGGGCCAGATCAGGCTGCGAGAAAATAACAATTGGATCAATCTTTGGAAAAATAGCAATTGGATCAATCTTCGAAAAAATAGCAGATAACTAGTGCCAAGCTTGGTTGGCAAAACTATGCCAAGCCTGGTTGCCAAACGGCGACAACATATAAAATCAGCCCTAGCCAAAACCTGATCAGCTTATCACTTCAATTTTGGATAAAGGTGATCACAAGCATCATCCCTTACGCATTTAAATTTCAACTACAAGGGCTTATCCTAGTCTTTCTTGCACGCCCATTTAAAGATCGATCGAGCAAACAATGAAGACACACTTTTGGAGATACGGTCGAAGACCAGCTGCACCAAGGAGACGTGATCCGACCAGCTTTACCGAGAGCCTGAATCTTGAAGAGCTGCATCAAGAGGCCCCTTCTCGCTCTATTCTCTTTGTTTAGTTGTTTTTATTTTCTTTTAAATGATGATGTATTTTCAAAACGTTAAAGGTTTTTTTTTGGTTGATACCCTCACCATAAACTGATTTAATAGTTGGGATGGGATGTTTGCGTTGAACGTTGTTTTTATGTTAAGTTTTTAATAATGAAAATGCTTCGGCATTGTTTTTTCTATCTGGCATACTTCATTGTTTCCTAAATACTATGCCAAGAGAGAGCTTGCACTGTTGGCCTATTGCACCTTAATATCTTAACAGGCTTGGGTGCCAATGATCAAGTTGCTGGATACTAAGGCAAGATGCTTCGAGAGAATATATTAAAGTTGTAACCCCCTCGTCCCGAGCTAGACGACAGACCGGTCCGAGCAGGTTACAAGGGGAAAACCGAAGCGAAACTCGTTAAAGCTCCACTTCGATTAGCAACCCTAGAAAATTTCTTTTAATGTTATCTTGTCTAGATGCTTTAGTATATCCTATGTGATAAGACACACAACGGAAGAGACACGCGGATACAAAATACACGAAACAAGCCATTAAACAACCCATTTTAGCCTTTACAACAGGCCGTATCGATACGCTAAAAGACTATATCGATACGCCTAGACTTGGTCAACAACCCAAAGTCAACACAGGGGAACCGTATCGATACACTGGTAGACCGTATCCATACGCCCTCAACGGTCAACTTCTCACGGTCAAACCACGAAGACCGTACCGATACACCTAAGACCCGTACCGATACGCCAAAATCTCCTCAATTTCTCAGATTTCCAAAGAGCTTTTGGCGTATCGATACACCCCCGTGTACCGGTATGCAAGGCTTAAAATGAGGTTCAAAGCATAGGACCGTATCGATACAACCCTTGGGCGTATCGATACGCCCTGCAGTGCAAACCTCATTTTAGCTACAGAACGCACAAGGACTCCACTCTAAAATCATTTAACGACTCGATGAACAACATATAAACACTCAAACATCATTAGGCAATCATGGATGAACAAACAGAGCTATTTAGCTAATTGACCAAGCATCAATCAACAAGATAAGCATCTAGATAGGAAACTTGCATAAAAGCATGCATAACAAAACCATTTAGCCAAAAGAAACATACGTTCACCTGAGTAATGCACAATAAAGGTTTACATGCCTTCAACAAAAACATAAGCATTCATAAGACATGGTCAAAAGCCTTCAAATACAAAACACTTAGGCATCAACATAAACATGGTTTACAAATCCATCAACACAAAGCATTAACAACATAAAGCCAACATAAAGGAGTCTAGATACACGCTTCTAAAACACGTAGCATTTCCCATTGCTAATCTACTACATTATTTACCAAACCATAGTTGAGCAACTACCACATGCTTGGACGCCCTTTCCTTGCTAACTCCCCGCTAATGATATGCATTGTCGAAAAAGGAGAGCGTAAGCATAAAGCTTAGTGAGCGGAGCTGTAAAAGCACAACAACAATGCAGTTTTTAAAACATAAATCTTAGTTTTAAAGCAAAACCATTTAAGGAAAGACGTAACGAAACACAATCATCACAATACAAGGTATGCACATGCATAACCCAAAACCCAGTGGGGCTACACATCACCGTTCAACTAATAGTTTTTCGATGGGACTACACATCACCGTACTCTCCTATTAGTCACTACCGGTGGGACTACACATCACCATTCAACTATTAGTTTTTCGATGGGACTACACGTCATCGTACTCTTCTACTAGTCACTACCGGTGGGACTACACATCACCGTAGTAACGACAACCATCATGTGAGGCTTGACATCAACAACGACTACACAACAACATTAAACGGAGAGTAGAAACAATCTAAAAACATCATCACATCACACATATCATGAGAACCGAAAATCAACCAACAAACGAGATTAGGTGAACTTACTCTTGGGTCTAGGTTAGTCTCTAAGACTCCACCCAAACCCCAAACCTCCATTGAACATAAATAAGATTCTGCCATTCATGCAATACAATATACAAATCACCATCATGCAACATGGATACACTATATCATGCATGAAAAAAAACACCTTGTAACAAAATCCACAATTATGCACAATCTTACTTCTTACAATTTTACCAACCGCAAATGGTCTTACTTACCATTTCCGTGCACAACCTGCACCAACTTACATATACTTTACAAGGCATATCAACAACACCATTGATTTCATCATGCATGATCAACATCATAATAACAAACAACATGCTTCCTTCCAAAGTATTGAAATTTCATGCATAACAAGTTATCACCTCATGTAATGAAAAAAACCCGAAAAAAAGAGAGTTTAAAGAGGCGATACACATCAACTTACTTTTGAGTTTAGATTGGCCTTTCAAGCTCAATCTAAACTCTCTCAAAACCATCTTTGAACCAAAGCGTTGCTTAAAAACATTTCTACTCACCATTCGCACACCAATGTAAACCACAAAGTTGTTTCAAGCTTCCGAACTTCCCGGGACCGCGTCCGAACCAACCAAGGCCAAATACGCTGTTTCTAACCAATCAAAAATAATATATTAACCTCTTAATCAACCACAAATTTGCTGTTATACATCAGCTCACGATTCCATAATATTTTCTCAACAATTCAAACCCGAATTTCTCCTAAATATTCTCATTTTCGTACTCCAGCAAAACCCAGCCATTACCCCTCAATTTAAACACTTAAAACACTCTAAAGCATGTCCAAAACATCACCGAAGGCTGTACAACCATCATCCATTCATTTACCCACGTAAACACCTTAAAAACTATTATTTTCCACTTCTAAAAATCACCTACAATAGTGGTTTCGGGAATCCAATCAAACCAGAACTATCACCACTCAAAAATCATCAAATAACATCTAAAAACACCTATCCAAGTTCCACGTACCTCCAGCCCTCTTTTTACCACAGTATCAAGCCAAAAACTCACTTATTTCACTTCTAAAATCCACCTCTAAGACTAGTTTCAGGTATACTATAATTACGCAACCTTTTTAACATGTTATGACTTCAAAATAAACTTTAAAAACACCCCAAAACACTGCCCTAAAAGACCCATATGAGATTTCACCCAAAATCTCCACTTTTCATAAATCTTGAAATTTCAAGGTTGAGAATTAATGGGTCTTGCAAATCCAACTTTAATTTAAGTAAAACAAGGAAAAGAAAAAGAGGATTTACCTTCAAAGGTCTTCAATGGAGGAAAGGAGATGAAAATGAGAGAAAAATGTTTTTGGGAGAAGATGAGTGGTTTTGATTTTCAAAACCCTCTTAAAATTTTCATTAATGGCGTTATCGTAAATAATGAGAACTTTTATAAAAATTAGCTCTTTAATTTAAATTTAACCCGAAACTATTCCTAGATCAAAACTGATAACTCACGGGCCTAAAATCGGAGTCTTACAACTCTCCCACGCTTAAGGAATTTCGTCCTCAAAATTACTTGACGGAAAGTGATACGGAAACCGTTTCTCCATATCTTCCTTTCTCTACCCCAAGTGGCTTCTTCCACACCTCTGTGTTGCTACTTAACCCTGACAAGCTCAATAGATCTCCCATGCAACACTGAAGGTCAATAATGCACATCTCAACACGTCCTCTAATATTTGAATATCTCTCTCTAACTGATCATCGGACTACGAGCGATACGATGTACTAAAATTCAGACGGGTACCCAAAGCACTATGCAGACATTCCCAAAATATAGTTATAAACCTCGAATTTCTACCTGACACAATCGACTTCGACATACCACGCAATCTCACAATCTCACTGATGTACAAATCGACCAACTTATCTAGAGAGTAGGTCGTATGAACGGCTATGAAATGAGCATACTTTGTGAAATGGTCAACAATCACCCAAACTGAATTCTTCTTAGAAGAAGTCAAAGGCAAACCTGATACGAAGTCCATAGTAATATTTTCTCACTTCCATTCTGAAATTCTCAACGGCTGTAACAAACCAGACGAAAATTGATGTTTTGCCTTAACACACTGACAAACCATGCACTTGCTCACAAAATCGGCAACATCTCTTTTCAGACCAACCCAATAGTACTCATCTTTCAACCCACGATACATCTTTGTACTATCCAGATGTATAGCCAATAGACTGTTATAAGCTTCACTCAAAATAGTACGTCTCAAATCACCGTCATTCGACACAACTATTATGTCTCTGAAATACAAAACCCCATCATCTCTGAAACTGTACTATGTATGTCTTCCTTCCGCTATATTTTGCACGTGAGGTGCCAAAGATCTGTCTTGCAACTGTTTCTCTCTAATCATCTGGCTCAACGTAGGTCTAACTTGAAGCTTGGCCACTAAACCACCATCACTCGACAAGCTCAATCTAGCGAACATAGCTCACAATTCAACTTCCACTTTTCTACTTAAAGCATCAGCTACTACGTTGGCTCTCCCGGATTATACTCAATCTTGAGATCATAGTCCTTAAGCAATTTTAACCACCTACGTTGTCTAAGATTCAATTCTTTCTGTGTCATCAAATATTTCAAGCTCTGGTGATCTGTATACACTGTGCATTTCTCACCATACATGTAATGCCTCTGAATCTTCTTCAAAGCAAACACAACTGCAACTAACTCTATGTCATGTGTCGGATAATTATGCTCATGAGTCTTCAGCTGTCTCGAGACATAAAAACCATTCACAAACCTCCTATAGTATCCGGCTAGCCTAGAAAACTATGAATCTCTGTCACAGACTTCGGTTGCTTTCTCTCAACAATGACTTCTATCTTCTTCGGATCAACTCTAATCCCATCGGCTGGCACTACATGTCCTAGGAAGACTACTTCTCGGATCCATAACTCGCACTTACTCAACTTTGCATACAACTGGTTGTCTAACAAGGTCTGCAAAACTATCCTCAAATGCCGGTCATGGTCTTCCTCGGTACGCGAATACACCAAAATATCATCTATGAAAACAACCACAAACTGGTCTAGGTACTGATGGAAATTCCTATTCATCATGTCCATGAAAGCAGCCGGTGCATTCGTCAACCCAAACAACATAGCTAAGAACTCATAGTGACCATATCTAGTCCTAAAAGTTGTCTTCAGAACATCAACCTCCTTTACCTTCAACTGGTAATACCCGGATCTCAAATCTATCTTTAAAAAGACTTATACCCCTCTCAACTGGTCAAACAAGTCATCGATACGCGACAACTGATACTTGTTCTTCACTGTCAACTGATTCAACTGTTTATAATCGATGCGCATTCTGATACTACCGTCTTTCTTCTTCACAAACAATACTGGTGCGCCCCAAGGCAAAGAACTCGGACGGATAAAACCTATATCTGACAACTCTTGCAACTGAGTCTTCAACTCTTTCAATTATTTCGGTGTCGTACGGTACGGAGCAACCAAAACAGGAGCAGAATCAAAATATGTCTCAATAGCAAACTCAACTTCTCTGTCAGGCGGCATCAGACAATTCTTCTGAAAACACCTTCAGGAGATCGCAGACTATTCTGATATCATGTGGTCTGACCTCATTCATATTCGAATTCATCCCTAAGCTAGGTAGGCCTGACAACCAAACTCAAACAACCTCTGAGGCTCTAAAGCTAAAATAACATTCGATAAGAATTTCACATTCTCACCTACCATTACAATCTCATAGTCATCCGCAAGCTTTAAGAAAACTCTCTTTGTCTCAAAGTCTACCCTAACTCTATGTTCTACAAGCCAATCAATGCCAATATCACATCAAAACTGTAAAAGGCAATTCCATCACATCTACTGGAAACACGTGACCCTGAACCATCAACAGACATCTTTTGTACGTCTTTCTAACCACAACTGTATCCCCGAAGAAGATAGTAACACTAACACCTACCTCTAGTACCTCACAAGGTAAATTCAACAACTTTGCATGCTCACTCAAAATATACGAATGCGTAGATCTAGAATTAATCAGAGAAAACAAACTCAATGATTGTATCGAGAAATTACATGCTATAACATTGATATCATTCTGAAGCCAACTCATAGATCTTCACTTCTTTTACCAACTCATATCAGGATCGGTCACATTGTTCTTTCTCAACAGGAACCAACTCATATGCACGCTGACCCAAACAGACAAACTGTACCTTAAACTCTGGTACAGCCATACTGCCCTGAACTAGAGCGATGAACTCTCTCATCATTCACATTCTCTGAAACCTCAGATTCATGATTACCAGCTCTAGCCCACGCCTCGGTCTCATACTTGCCAAAAGCAATAATACAACAACAAACAAAACACGCAAACAAAAATATATGGGGTTAGCAAGAGCAAGGGTCCAAGGTGCTCAAGTAATCCTTTACTCAAAATCTTTTTAAATGAGTAATAGTAGCAATGGGAACTCGACACTACGCCTCCACACAACCATCATGCTAACACATGCTTTCAAACACCGTACTAGCAAGCAAACATCAAGCATACATGGAAAAACATTCACCGAGACATAGCAACAACATAACACTTCAAACTTACCTCACTTACCTACCCGAGATCTCGGAAACCCGAGGCTCTGATACCAACAAATGTAACACCCTCGTCTCGGGCTACACGACAGATCGGTCTGAGCAGGTTACACGGGGAAAACTGAAGCGAAACTCGTTAAGGCTCCACTTCGATTAGCAACCCTAGAAAAATTTCTTTTAATGTTATCTTGTCTAGATGCTTTAGTATATCCTATGTGATAGGACACGCAACGGAAGAGACACGCAGATACAAAATACACGAAACAAGCCATTAAACAACCCATTTTAGCCTTTACAACAGGCCGTATCGATACGCTAGAAGACTGTATCGATACGCCTAGACTTGGTCAACAACCCAAATTCAACATAGGGGAACCGTATCGATACACTGGTAGACCGTATCGATACGCCCTCAACAGTCAACTTCTCACGGTCAAACTACGAAGACCGTACCGATACACCTAAGACTCGTACCGATACGCCAAAATCTCTTCAATTTCTCAGATTTCCAGAGAGCTTTTGGCGTATCGACACACCCCCGTGTACCGATACGCAAAGCTTAAAATGAGGTTCAAAGCATAGGACCGTATCGATACAGCCCTTGGGCGTATCGATACGCCCTGCACTGCAAACCTCATTTTAGCTGCAGAACACACAATGACTCCACTTTAAAATCATTTAACGACTCGATGAACAACATATAAACACTCAAACATCATTAGGCAATCATGGATGAACAAACAGAGCTATTTAGCTAATCGACCAAGCATCAATCAACAAGATAAGCATCTAGATAGGAAACTTGCATAAAAGCATGCATAACAAAACCATTTAGCCAAAAGAAACATACGTTCACCTGAGCAATGCACAATCAAGGTTTACATGCCTTCAACAAAAACATAAGCATTCATAAGACATGGTCAAAAGCCTTCAAATACAAAACACTTAGGCATCAACATAAACATGGTTTACAAATCCATCAACACAAAGCATTAACAACATAAAGCCAACAAAAAGGAGTCCAAATACACGCTCCTAAAACACGTAGCATTTCCCATTGCTAAACTACTACATTATTTACCAAACCATACTTGAGCAACTACCACACGCTTGGACGCCCTTTCCTTGCTTCTTTCTAACTCCCCGCTAATGATCTGCATTGTCAAAAAAGGAGAGCGTAAGCATAAAGCTTAGTGAGCGGAGATCTAAAAGCACAACAACAATGCAGTTTTTAAAACATAAATCTAAGTTTTAAAGCAAAACCATTTAAGGAAAGATGTAACGAAACACAATCATCACAATACAAGGTATGCACATGCATAACCCAAAACCCGGTGGGACTATCACCATTCAACTAATAGTTTTTCGATGGGACTACACATCACTGTACTCTCCTATTAGTCACTACTGGTGGGACTACACATCATCGTTCAACTAGTAGTTTTTCGATGGGATTACACGTCACCGTACTCTTCTACTAGTCACTACCGGTGGGACTACATATCACCGTAGTAACGACAACCAACATGTGAGGCTCGGCACCAACAACGACTACACAACAACATTAAACGGAGAGTAGAAACAATATAAAAACATCATCACATCACACATATCATGAGAATCGAAAATCAACCAACAAACGAGATTAGGTGAACTTACTCTTGGGTCTAGGTTAGTCTCTAAGACTCCACCCAACCCCCAAACCTCCGTTGAACATAAATAAGATTCCGCCAATCATGCAATTCGATATACAAATCACCATCATGCAACATGAATACACTATATCATGCATGAACAAAAACACCTTATAACAAAATCCACAATTATGCACAATCTTACTTCTTACAATCTTACCAACCGCAAATGGTCTTACTTACCATTTCCATGCACAACCTGCACCAACTTACATATACTTTACAAGGCATATCAACAACACCATTGATTTCATCATGCGTGATCAACATCATAATAACAAACAACATGCTTCCTTCCAAAGTGTTGAAATTTCATGTATAACAAGTTATCACCTCATGTAATGAAAAAAAAGAGAAAAAAAGGGAGTTTAAAGAGGCGATACACATCAACTTACTTTTGAGTTTAGTTTGGCCTTTCGAGCTCAATCTAAACTCTCTCAAAACCATCTTTGAACCAAAACGTTACTTAAAAATATTTCCACTCACCGCTCGCACACCAATGCAAACCACAAAGTCGTTTCAAGCTTTCGAACTTCTCGGGACCGCGTTCGAACCACCCAAGGCCAAATCCGCTGTTTCTAACCAATAAAAAACAATGTATTAATCTCTTAATCAACCACAAATTTGCTATTATACATCAGCTCACAATTCCACAATATTTTCTCAACAATTCAAAGCCGAATTTCTCCCAAATATTCTCATTTTCGTTCTCCAGCAAAACCCAGCCATTACCTCTCAATTTAAACACTTAAAACACTCCAAAACATGTCCAAAACATCAACCAAAGGCTGTAGACCCATCAGCCCTTCATTTACCCACATAACACCTTAAAAACTCTTATTTTCCACTTCTAAAATTTACCTACAGCAGTGGTTTCGGGAATCCAATCAAACAACACTATCGCCACTCAAAAATCATCAAATAACATCTAAAAACACCTATCCAAGGTCCACATACCTCCGGCCCTCTTTTTACCACAAAATCAAGCCAAAAACTCACTTATTTCACTTCTAAAATCTACCCCTAAGACTAGTTTCGGGTATACTATAATTAAGCAACCTTTTTAACATGTTATGACTTCAAAATAAACTTTAAAAATACCCCAAAACACTGCCCTAAAAGACCCATACGGGATTTCACCCAAAATCTCCACTTTTCATAAATCTTGAAATTTCAAGGTTGAGAATTAATGGGTCTTGCAAATCCAACTTTAATTTAATTTAAATTTAAGTAAAACAAGGAAAAGAAAAAGAGGATTTACCTTCAAAGGTCTTCAATGGAGGAAAAGAGATGAAAAATGAGAGAAAAGGGTTTTTGGGAGAAGATGAGTGGTTTTGATTTTCAAAACCCTCTTAAAATTTTCATTAATGGCGTTATCGTAAATAATGAGAACTTTTATAAAAATCAGCTCTTTAATTTAAATTTAACTCGAAACTAAACCTAGATCTAAACTGATAACTCTCGGGCCTAAAACTGAGGTGTTAAAAAGTAGATGAACTTACTTCGGAAGTGAAATCTACCTCTTATGAGTATATATTGGATCTTAATCAAATTAGTATCTGAAAAAAAAACATTCACTATAGAGATATAAGAGTTTTTACACAATCAATTTAGGGCAATGACCATTGAGAGAGGCTTTGCCAATTTAAATCTACTCGGCAAACAATGCCAAGGCATGCCATTATTAGAAGCTGACATGGTATGAATAGCGTGAAAACCAGGCATCCTTTGCCAACGCTCATCACTCATTTAAACACTCTCCCTGCCAACGTTGTTTAATTTTCATTTTTTTCTTTTTAATTGTTTTCAAAACCACTTTTAGATCAAATCAACATTTTTCTTCAACAAGTAAACATTCAAAGCAATCAAATTCCAAGTCAATCTTTGTGGAATCGATACTCAACTTACTGTTGTATTACATATCGATCGTGTATACTTGCACGCAAAAGACTAAATCTTTGGCATTGTTTTTACTATATTTCTAATACATTTTATGCCACTTTTGCTAACACTCACGCGAGTCAACAATGAGCTTGAGAAAGAATTAGACAAACTTTTATCCATAGAAGAGCAATATTGGCATCAAAGATCACGAGTCAAATGGTTGAATTATGGTAATAAGAATACTAAGTTCTTTCACGCAACAATAGTCCAGAGGCGAAGAGTGAATACAATTCAGCGAATTAAATGGGATAATGGGTAGTGGATAGAAGACGACAATATTCTCAAGAAACACATTGTTGGTCACTTTGATGGACACTTTCAGGAAGATGTAACTAGTAAGAGCAGTGAAATTCTGGATTTGATCGATAAAAATGTTACTTCAGCCATGAACAACGAACTGGAAAAAGAGGTTTATGAGGAAGAAATTCGCAAGGCCACATTTGAACTTGGGGCTTTCAAGGCACCAGGACCTGAAGATTTTTTGGGCATATTCTTTCAATAATTCTGGGAGACTGTTAAAAAAGAAGCGTGTGATTTAGTGAAGAACTTCTTTAAAGAAGTGATCATGTAGTCGGGGATTAATAGTGCTAACCTTGTCCTTATTTCGAAGGTCTCTAATCCTGAAACTATCCATGATTTTTGACCTATTGGCTGCTGCAACTTCATCTACAAAGTTATTGCTCATATAATGACTACAAGGATGAAACCTCTCATGCCAACTCTAATTTCTCCCGCAAAAACTGTATTTATTCTGGGAAGACTTATGATAAAGTTTTATGGGTTTTTCTACAACAAGTCATGACTTGGATGGGTTTCTCGAATTTTTGGACTCGAAGAATCCTTGAATATTTCTCATCTTCTACTCTCTCTGTGATGCTTAATGGAGAACGAATCGAGGAGATTAAACTGACTAGAGGACTACGACATGGGGATCCTCTCTCACCTTTTCTATTTAATTTTTTGCTAATGTGTTCTCACTCATTTTTAGCAAAGCTGAACAAGTAGGAGATCTCAAAGGCTTTCATATTAAATCGAGATGTCCATCACTCTCTCATCTTCTCTTTGCGAATGACTGTCTTTTATTTGTAGTATCTAATCTTGATAATTATAATGTCATTTCTAAAGGGCTAAAACTCTTACCGGAGGCATCAGGACAAACTTTTAATTTCACCAAGTCTGATATTTCCTTCTCTCATAATACCAAGTGCTCAGCTAAAACGAAAATTATTGAGATCTTTGACATTCCTGTCATGGAGCTGTCAGCCAAATATTTGGGTATTCTTATGATTTGAGGAAGGGGTAAAAAACAACTCTTGCCTTCATCAGGGACAAAATTGTTTTCAGAATTTCAAGTTGGAAAGGTTGTTTTCTTTCTCAAGCAGGAAGAGAGATTCTTATCAAAGTTGTTGTCTCGGTAATGCCAACACGTTTTATGCATTGTTTTAAGATTCCAATTACTTTCTGCAATGAGATTAATCCCATCCTTAATCGATTTTTGTAGAGATGAGCTGATTTATCCAAGAAAGGAATCCACTGGACCTCTTGGGACACTCTTACAGTTTTGAAAAAGAATAGGAGGAATGGGATTTCGTGACCTCCAAGCTTTCAACATAACACTTATAGCTAAAAAAGCATGGAGGCTCATCCAAAACACGGAAGATAAATGGGTTCAAATTCTTAAAGAGATTTACTTCCCTTCCTCTGATCCCCTTACCATTCAAAAGAGTAAACAATGTTCATGGGCATGGAGCAGTTTGCAAGAAGGACTGAGTTATCTTTCACAAGGCATTCATTGGAGCATTGGTAATGGTAATGATGTCATGATATGGGAAGATAGGTGGGTTCCATCGCTACCAAACTTTATAATCTCATCTCCTAGATCGAATGCAACAGAGGTTACCTTTGTTAAACATTTGATTTGTGAATACTCATGGAACATTTCTCTACCTCAAACAATCTTCTTAGAGGAAGAAGTGAAAGCTATTGTCCAAATTCCTTTAAGTGTTCATTAAAGGTCTGATCTTTTGGTTTGACATTTCTCGAAAAATAGAGAGTATATTGTTAAGCTCGATTACCACAGGTTTATGCCCAATAAGAGACAAGCTCAAACCGACAGAAGGATGGCAATGGAATTGATTGGTCTTATATATGGAACCTCAAAACTCTTCCTAAGATCCAAAATTTTATTTGGAAGGCTTGCCACAACGTCGTCCCTGTAACACCCTTAAAAAATATAATAATAATAAAAAAGGAGGAAGTGAGGGCTGTGGGAATAAAACCCACAACCTCAAGGGGTTTAAACCAATGCCCAGCCAATTGAGCTATTGAAGCTCTTGGTTATAAGCTACCATATTTAAATTTTAATTAGATCCTAACATAATATAATAATAAAATAATTAAAATATCCTACCTAACATATCGAATGTAATTTTAATTGGGAACATTTTCCTAAAAAGTTCATGAAACACCCCCCATCGACATCACGTCTCTCTTCCTTGAACCGAATTGGCCACCGTCGGTCTGCCCTCACCGCCGTGCTGTGACGCTCACCGCCGGCGTTAAAGTGTTCACCGTCAAACCCCGAGCAAAACCCCTTAAACCACGTGCTCAGCCACCGTCCCCTTCACCGGAAATTGGCCGTTGAAGATTCACGACCTAGGGCTAAATCGGTCGGCTTTTTCCTTCGAGTTTTCTGGCGCCGTTCGACGTCCGTTCGCTGCGCCACCACTACCGTTGGACTCCCTGTCGCAGGCTGATCAAAACCCAAGTTGTCGTTCGCCCGTTCATCGTTGTTTGCCCCGTCGTCGAAGTTACGTCTTTTTTCGACGTGTTCGAACGATTAAGGACAAATCCAGTAAGTTTGGTTGGTTTCCGGTATCATTTTGACTCGTTAAAGTGTAATAAAATGATGGTTTGACTGATTGTGTCTTTTTCCGGCAGAAAACAACGTGAAACGAACTTTTCCGGCAAGGTTTCGGCGACCGTCCGGCGACCTTTGAGTTTTAAAGGTAAGAGCCGGTCCGCGTAGACCGAGCCAGTCTGAATCGGCTGGTCCGGTTGAACCGGTCAGCTCGGTCAAGCCCGTTGACCCGACCCGTTGACCAACCCGACCCGTTGACCCGAGTCAACTCAGTGAGTCAACTCGCCCGAGTCAGCCCAGTGAGTCAACTCGCCGAGTCAGCCTTGGACCAGTGATGTCAGCATGACGTTAGCGTTGACTTTGACCGCTGACGTCAACGTTGACTTTGACAAAAAGTCAACTTTTTCCAAAAAGCCCTATTTTATGTTTTTCGACGTCCTGAGTCCGATTTTGAAGCCCGTTTCACGAAATTCAAACCCGAAAGCCTCCAAATTGGACGTTGAACCCCGAACATGCATATGTATAAGTTATGTCATTTAAGAGAAATTGGTGATTAAGGACTGATATTAATCTTCTGATTTAATAGGTACTCGTGGATCTCCAAATCGTGCCTATGCCCAGCCCAGCTCGTCTCGATCCGTACTGCCTCGTGATCCTATCGTCACTCGTACGACCCTAAAACTTAGTATTTTATTCGAATCAAGGTGTAAATATGATTGTAACCACAATCCTTATCTATTTAGGTTCCAGTACTGTAGCGGAGCGTGATCCTGATGCTCGATAGACCTTTTGACTGACCGATCTCATATTTTGAGGCGTGTTCCTTGTGTGCTATATGAATGTTGCACATTTACTGTTTTACATGCTTCACATGATTTAATAAAACATACTATGTGTATATGATTGCTAAACTTGATTTTGTGAAAAGCTAGCATGTTTTCTGTTTATGAAAGAAATACGATTGTACTGTGTGTTTGAATTATGCTCTAGCATTCGATATGAAAAGCATGCCTATGATTTTTGGTTATCAGTGTAGAAATATGTTACTGAACATTTCTATGACTATTATTGTTGCATTCTATGTTACTACCCGGACTAATTAGTAGAGGTACTTGGGGGTATGATGTGGATACTATCGGCTCAACCCTGATCCAGTTGGTAAGACCGCCCATATTCGGATCCTAAGCTTCGGCTAGGTCCACCCGTATTCGGATCCTAGGCTTTGGCCAGGTCCGCCCGTTTTCGGTTCCTAAGTTTCAACTAGGGCCGCCCGTATTCTAAGGTATAACCTTAGGATGGTACCCCGCCCAATGGGCTTGGGTTAATGCGACTATAGGATACTGTTCTGGGGAACTGTATCATGGTGTTCGGTTGGAGGGTAGATAGGTTGCATGAAAACTTTGATGCCATTTTATGATATGTTTTGCATAACATGATTTATTATTTATTGATGCAACTGTTTTACTTGCACTGTTGGAACACACTGAGCTTTCTAGCTCACGCCCCAAATTCTTTCCCCCTTTCAGATATTTTGGATAGGCCATCCCGTAGCTGACATTCGGAGGATCCACACATTTGGTATTCTTTTTTATTGTAATGTTTCTATCCACCGTTTGTACTTTCAGGGTGACATGTGCCTATATTTTGTTAGGCATGGTATTAAACTAGAAGTATTTTGATATGCTAACTGATGCTTATTTTGTAACTATCCTATGATGGGTTTATTTAAGTAATTATGGCTGCCTATATTATTTATGATGTCTATGTTGTGAATGACTTTGGAAAATATTATTGCTTGACGTATTAAACAGGTTTATTTAACTTGATGGTTTTCACTAAGCCCTGTCGTTATGCTGTCGAAATAAACACTTAGTTTGCAAACAAGTTTTCCACTTGAGTTTTAAATTTTGATGTGGCTTACTAGACTTAGTAATTCCGCATAGGCCGGTCTAGGGGGTTACAGTCCCATTCAATGAAAACCTAGCTCGAAGAAGACACTCACATACATCGAGCTGTTCGCGGTTTGGAAAACTATTGTATATATTAAACACATTATTTTTTTGTCCATTTTCACAAGCCATTTGGAGAGCTTCTACTTTTCACTACTCACCAACATTGGTGGGTTTTGGGTCTTTTGCTAAATGGTGGCAGGATGTGAGAAGTCTTTACATTGATGATGATTCTTTTGCAAGTGGAAGCTTGCTTGCTTGGACTGTTTGGGGAATTTGAAAAGCTCGAAATGCTTGGATCTTGAAAGGAACCACTGAAAGTCCTATCCATGTCTGAAACACAATTCTCAAGAATTTTACGGAGTTCTAACATCAACAATTGGTGAACACGTCTTATACGAACATGTCACCTCCAGAGAATTGTTGGTCTCCACCTCCTCCTAATTTCATCTAAGTTAATTGTGATGCTTCTTTTTTCCAATAGAATGAAGTATGTTGGTACTGTAGTTGTAGCCCGAAACTGTTATGGAGTGGTTGTCGATGGAATCAACGCACAAGTTCATGCATCTAGTGCACTTGTGGTTGAATGTCTTGCGTTAAGACTTGGTTCATCTCTCATTGAGCAATATGGCTGGCAACAAGTTTTTATTGAATCCGATTGCAAATATGCTATTAAAATAATCAAAGGAATTACTTCAGATGCATGGGAAGCCAAAGTTGTTGTTTCTGACATACGAAAATTGCCCGAACACTATTATAATATTGTGTTTTCTTATGTACATCGAACGAGTAACGAAGTTGCCGACTGGGTTGCTCGAGCTTCCTTTAAAGGGTGCTTCCCACCTCAATGGAGTCAGCATATCTCTTCTAATTTGTATTCCTTACTGTAAGATGCATTAATGATATGATTTTTTTCGTTCAAAAAAATAATAAGTGTGGTTTTATTCTTGCCTATAAATTATAAAATTTCTCAATTAGAGCATTTAATTATTATATAATATGAATTAAGCTATTAATAAAATTTAAATAATTAACCATGAGATGATATGGTGTGGTGGTTTGCTCACCTCATCCCTTAACCATAAGATTAGGAGTTCGATTCCTACCGATGGGAGTGGAGTGCATTTCATGTCCAGTCGTTTACCTTTAAGTAAGAGCACTTGCTGTGAGGGGATTAATTATTGTTGTCGGTGGTAGATACCTTGGCTCAAACCATAAAAATAATATTTTTTAAATAATTATGTAAATTTATATGTTTACACATACTAAATAAATTTTTTTAAATAATTGTTTTTAATAAAATTTAAATTATTAAATTTAAAGAAAAATATATATGGGCGAGAATAAAAAAAAGTATTAGGTCACAAATGTTACAATGTAAATACGCGATGGTGAAAAATTAAAATAAAATGCTAAATTTAGGTTATTTGAAGATTTTTAATAACTATTAAGGGTAAAATGATCTTTATAACTTAATGTCAAAATCTTTAATTTAAAAAAGTTTCTATTAGCAGTTTTTTCAAAATGCTTAACTATAAAATATGAGCCCAAACTTTACTATTTTTTTTGTAATAGGTGTCTAAACTATTTTTTGGCTGAAATAGGTGCCTGACATTTTCACCGTTACCATTTTGGGTACCTAGCCGTTAACGACCGTTTAAAAAAATTACATTGACCAATCAAAACATGACACATGGCTTTGATTTTAATTTCTTTTTATTTTTTAATTTTTTAATTGAATTTTTCAGAAAAATCCCTAAATTTGAAAAAACTCAAAAATTAACCCCTAAATTACAAAATCACTAAATCTCTAAAATCAAATTTCTGATTTGAGTTGATTCCACCGTCGATGGCCACGCCATCGCCCACCACACCCGTCGTCGAACCATCACAACCATTTACCCCACCACCCTGTCGTAAAAAATTGACTAACGCCATGAAAAACGTCGATCGAACGATTCGAACGATTTGAGTTGATTTGAACAATTCACGATGAACATTGTAGACTTTGTAGAAGATGTGTAAAATGGATGCTGGCAAAAGGTATAAACAAAATGTATTGGGCAGGTTATGCAAAGAGTCTTTTGCGTGCAAGTGTACACAGTCTGCAAGTAATACAGCTTGATAAGCTGAGTTATCGATCCCACAGAGATTGACTTGAATTCGATTGTTTAATTGTTACTTGCTTTGGAAGAAACGCTGTTTGTTTTGAAGGTTGTTTTGAAACTAAAGAAATGAAAAATAAAATGAAGTAAATTGTTGGCAAGGAAGGTGTTTCTAAATGAGTGATGATTGTTGGCAGGGAATGCCTGGATTCAACATGGCTCATGCCAACCTTTATTGGAAAAACTGTCTTGGCATTGTTTGCCAAGCAGATTCAACATTAGCAAAGCCTCTCTTGATGGTCATTGCCCTAAATTGGTCAAGTACAAACCCCTATATCTCTATAGTGTATGTTTTTCTTAAACCACTTTGATTAGAACCAATCTATACTTCGAGGGGGTAGATTTCACTTCCGAAGTAAGTTCACTTACTTGAACGACTTCTCTCGAAGCTTATCTCCCAAATATTCAACAACTTAATTGTCGCCAACCCAAGTCTATTAAGATATTAAGAGGCAATAGGCGTACTGTGACAGCTCTCGCTTGAAAAAGTGTTTAGGAAAAAATAAAGTATACCAAAAACAGAATTATTATAAAAAACTAAGGCATAAAGCCAATATTTAATCCAAAACATCCCCCACCAACTATGAAAATTAGTTCACAATGAGGAGATTAACCAACACGACCATAATCGTCTTAAAAAACATCATCATAAAAAACTAAAGATAAACAACATGTGCCAAGGGAATAGGCAGAGGGGTGTCTTGATGCAGCCCTCCACGCCAGGCTCTCGGCCAAGAGGTTGAACCACCCTTCTTCGATGCAGCCGGCCGTCACTCGCCAGTCATTCCAACGACGTACTCCAGTCACTCTTCACCTGATCACTCTCACTTCGTCTCTCCTTGTCTCCTTATCTCCTCTTCTCAATGCTTGATCGGTTGGTCTTTATATAGGCGTCAGTGGAAAAGGATGCGATAAGACTTAGTATTTGAATTTGAAATGATCAAGGGATAAGAGATATAGCTCTATCATTTTGAGATCTTATCAGCTCGGTGTGATAGCTTATCAGGCTAGGGATGATGTCATCATGTCGATGTCGCCTTGGCATCCAAGCTTGGCACAACGTTTCCAACATCACTTGGCACCACCTTATCCGCTATTTTTTCAAAGATTGGTCCATTAGCGATCTTTTAGGAGCCTGGTCCTTTCCAATTTTTTAGGGGGTTCATCATCTCTTGGCATGGCATCACTGGCATCTCTCTGCCAACAAGTGCTTGGCACACCTCTGGTCCATCTGTGCCCACAGCTCTTGGCATTCACCTTGGCATTCCTAACTGTGTTGCGTTCCTGTGTCCATTCCTCTGCCAAATCCTATGCCAAAACTGCAAAATGACCACGAAAACAACCTAATGCAAATACATGATTCTAACAACCTAATGCAACTAAATGTACCTGAAAACAAGCAAAATCATATCAAAATAGGCATGAAAAACAATACTTTTGAGGAGGTAACACACCCCAAACCTAGCTCATTGCTTGTCCTCAAGTAATGGAAAAGAAAGAAAAATAAAAATGGTAAAAATAGTACCTCGACAAAAGTTTGGTTGGAATGCCAGCAAATGCTGGCAAGCAGAGTTTGATGCTAATGATGCCCCTCAAAAATCATAGTGCATAATGCCAAGCATAAAATAATTCAAGTGTAGCAATATAACTTTAGTCTAAGTGCATGATTTGTGTGCAAAGTGTGGGCAGTATGAATCTAATTATCCTTTCACTCCCTTATCCAAATTCTACTTCCTAAACTCAGATTCTTATTATTTTTTCTTTTCCGAGGGTCTTTGGCATTATCTTAAGCTTTCTCCGTGATACTATTTAACGTGAGTGATAAGAGGGAGCATACCACGAATCCCCACCTTAATCCAGATATCACTAGGCTTTCTCTTCAACTCATACTCCAGGGTTTTGGACATGAGAACTAAGAAGAAGCATACCACGAAGCTCCAAGTAACTTATTATCTCTAAAGTAGAGGAGAGTTCATTTTTTTATTGCCATGGCAGAACATTGCTGCCTTATTTTCTTTTACCATGGCATTCTTTTTTTTAATATGAGCATGGTTTCAAATAGTCTAAGTTTGCTAGGGAACTAGATACATACCACGTGCTAGGTGTGAATCAATTTCCTAAACTAGAGATCAATTGGCAAGCAACTTGACATACTATATACTGGCATGGAAAACTGAAGATTAAAAATTCATCATTGGGCAGATAACTAGGATCAAAATAAGCTTGCCTAACCAATTGTTAACAAACTTCAAATTTCGACCGAGACAAAATTTTCTTTTTCACTTATTTATGGTTCGGTATGGAACTACGCTACATGAACTACACGAAAAACAAAAAAATTAAACATGAAATGCATAGAATAATTTAAGAAAATGCACACCCCCAAACCCAAGATGCGCATTGTCCTCAATGCATGAAACAACACATATATACAAGAAAAACAGAAAAACAAAAATGCATGAACATGAAGATGCAAGAATGAAATACAAAGGAGTTAAGTAGAAGAAGACTCCCCTTCAGAGGCCTCTTCCTCTCGTTTGGCACGAGATTCTTTTTCTTTTCTGGCACGAGTCTTCCTCATTGTTAGGCTCTCACGTTCAGGGGCCATTTTTTCCTTCAATTTCAAGCCCTGCTTTGAGGCGACAGTGGTGGCTCCAATAACCTTCTTCTTCTTGGCATGGTTTATTGGCCGTGTAACTTGCGTAGACTTTAGCTTCTTGGCGAGAATGTCCTCCGATTCAGAGGACATAGGAACTGACTCGGAACTGACTAGACTGGCTTACTTGACTAGACTTGTTGATTTGACTGGACTGGCTAACTTGACTGGACTTGCATGACTGGCTGGACTTGCTGGCCTAGCATCACCGGCAGAGAGCTCGACATAGAAGGGTGGAAACAAGGGTACCTCGCAAGGTGAAAGTTTAACAATAACCTCATTGGTATAGTGCCTAAGTTTGGCACAATGTTGGGCTCTGCCTTTGGCTTTGGCGTGGCAGTCTTGACTTTTGCCTTTCCCTTCTCTTTTGGCTCTCCAGTCGTGAGATTTTTCCAAATAAGGACAATGATAGTGGTCCCTTCAATGACCTGGACACGATCCTCATCCATCCTTGACACGTCATCGCGCAAACAAATGTTAGAAATTAAGAAAGGGAAAAACAAACTTCTCTTATCCTTGGCAGCGCATTTGTGGGTTTCCTCGATGATGATTCTGTCAACATTTATTTTGCACCCCTTGATAATGGAGTGCAAAAAGATCAACCGGTCCTCCAAAAATGTGTCATTGTGAGATGTGAGAATGAGATTGTGCTTGATAAAATGGTTCCAAACCCGTATTTGAGGCTTCAATGCCAGCCTCTTGACAATTCGGTGGCCGGTGGATAATGTAATCCAAGTTGTGCCAGGTTCACACAAGTCTACCAGTATCTTTTTGTGTTTGGCAGCGTTCATGATCTCGATTTCCTCAAAATATTCATCTCCTCCACTAGGTAAACAAAAGAGTGAGTTAACATAACCCTTATCAAATTGGACACACTTACCTCGAATCATAAAAAATGGAGAGTCTTTGGTCAAGTGCATGTAAAAAATCTTGCACAATGATTGCGTAAACCTCTCCCTTCAGCTGGCAGAAAGCACTCCACTTGTGCATGTCGACGATAGCCATGAACTCCAGTGGGAATCCAACAACGGCGTCCGGTTGAAAATCGAAGTGCTTCTCATAAAGGAACAAACTTGAAGAGAAGTTCGTCTCGAACTTCTTGTGGATTTCATCACTGAAGAACCGCTTGAAAGGAGTAGATGATGAAGCCATGGAGATGAAAAGTCAATTTGGAAGAGAAGAAAAAGAAAGATGAAATGTTATTGAATCTTGCTTGAAGAAAGATGGAAAGTGAGAAAAATCTGTGAGAAATCGGTTTTAAGGTAAGGGGGAGAAAAGGTTGAGTGTTTAATAAGGTATTAATGGGGGTAGTCGAAAAATAGGGGTCGATAATGATGGGATGTAGAGAGTTTTAATTGGGAAAAGTTTAATTTTAAATGAAAAGTGATAATGATATGGAAAAGATTTGAAATGATAGGGTAATCATGATAAAATTAATTATCATTAAAAGGGGCGGCTAAAGATAATTCTCCCAAAAATATTTTCTCATCTTAATCAAGCTAGGGTTTCTTTTTCTTCCTTTACACAAAAAGTTTGTGCATGTCCTTGCATGGGACATGACATAATCTTTGGCAAGTATGCTGGCTTCCAGTCCATATGGTAATATTCTTGGCATCAATTTCTGTCAAAATTCATGCACACACTCAATAAAAAATCACGTAACACTGCAAAGGAACAAAAATTGAAAAACAAAAAAAAACAAAAATCTAATTCCTAAAAGAAAATAAAAACAACTATCATAATATTAACCAAGACTTTCAAACCTGTGGGTGTTTAATTCTAACTCTGTCAAGAGAATAACCTCATTGCCATTGTTTTGCTTACCATCCAAGTAATGCTTTAGATGTTGGCCATTCACCTTAAAAAAGTCCTCTCATTCTTAATGTCCACGGCCCCATGAATATATGGTTTCACAACTTCGTAAGGACCCGTCCACCTTGATTTGAGCTTACTTGGAAAAAGTTTAAGTCGTGAGTTAAACAATAGAACAAGTTGACCTATTTCGAACTGCCTCCGCATGATACGATTATCATGCCAGCATTTTACCTCATCTCTGTATATCCTAGCATTCTCATAAGCTTGCATCCTAAATTCCTCCAACTCATTGAGATCGAGAAACCTCTTTTCTCCAGCAACTCTCTATGCCATGTGAAGTTTTCGGATGACCCAATAGGCTTTATGTTCAAGTTCTACTGGTAGATGGCATGGTTTGCCAAAAATAAGTCTAAACAGTGAAGTACCCAAATGAGTTTTAAATGCAGTTCTGTAAGCCCACAAGGACTCATCTAGCCTCAAAGAACATTTTTTCCTTGCTGGGTTTACAGTCTTCTTTAGAATGTTCTTTATCTCCTTGTTTGATATCGCAGCTTGCCCATTCGTTTGTGGATGATAAGCTGTGGCAAATCGCTACTGAATCCCATACTTGCACAAAGCTTTACAGGTTAAATTACATTTAAAATGAGTACCCTTATCATGAATGATCATTCTAGGGGTACCAAATCGAGTAAAAATGTGCTTGTGCAAAAACTTGTTAAGAACCTTGGCATCATTTGTTGGCAGGGCAACAACCTCTACCCACTTAGATACATAGTTAACGGCCACAAGAATATACACATTACCAAATGATGGTGAAAAAGGACCCATAAAGTCTACCCCTCATACATCAAATAAATCCACAAGCATAATGTTTTGGAGTGGCAGTTGGTGTCTGTCAGAGATGTTCCATGTTCGTTGGCATCGATCGCATTCCTTGGCATACTCGTGGGCATCCTTGTACAGCGTGGGACAAATGAATCCTGACTGCAACACCTTGGCAGCAGTCTTCATCCCAGCAAAGTGACCTCCATATGGTGCAACATGGCATAGATGCAATATGTTTTGTTGCTCTTCCTCCGGCACGCACCGCCGAATCACTTGGTTTGTACACTATTTGAACAATATCGGCACATCCCAATAGTATTGAATTACCTCTTGTAGAAATATTTTCTTGGCATTGTATGCCAAGTCTGGTGGCAGAATATTGCTTACCAGGTAGTTGAGTATGTCAGTGTACCATGGCATGTCATTAACTGTAAGCAAATACTCGTCAGGAAAATCATCTCTAATAGTAGTGGTCTTACCATCCTCAATGTGATACTTTAATCGAGAGAGGTGGTCAGCTACTAAGTTTTCGCTGCCTTTCTTGTCTCTAATCTCTAAGTCAAATTCTTAAAGTAAGAGCATCCATCAGATCAGTTTGGGCTTGGCATCTTTCTTTTCCAAGAGATACTTCAATGCCGAGTGATCTGTATACACCACAACCTTGTTACCAATAAGATAATATCTAAATTTATCAAAAGTGAATACAAGCGCAAGAAACTCTTTCTCGGTTGTATAGTAATTTAGTTGCACGTCATTCAAGGTTCTGTTGGCATAGTAGATGGCATGGAAAACCTTGTCATGACGTTATCCCAAAACTACTCCAACGACATAGCCGTTGGCATCGCACATGAGCTCGAATGGCTTATTCCAATATGGTGCCACAACTATAGGGACATTGATCAATCTCTCTTTAAGTTCCTAAAATGCTCTCAAACAAGAATCATCAAAAGCAAATGTGACGTTATGTTCCAACAATGAGCATAAAGGTTTAGCAATTTTTGAAAAATATTTTATAAACTGCTGATAAAAACCGACATGACTTAGAAAACTCCTTATACCTTTAACACTCGTTGGAGGTGGAAATTGCTTAATTACCTCCACTTTGGCTTCATCAACTTCTAGTCCTCTCTTGGTTACCTTGTGATCGAGAACAATGCCCTCCTTCACCATGAAGTGGCATTTCTCCCAGCTCAACACTAGGTTTGTCTTAGTGCATCTCTTCAAGACTTGCTCCAGGCAATGGATGCATTCCTCAAATGTATCAACAAACACTGAGAAATCATCCATAAACACTTCCATGTTGTGCTCAATCAAATCAGAAAAATAGACATCACATAACGTTGAAACGTTGTCGGTACATTGCATAAACCGAATGGCATCTTTCTGAAGGCAAATGTCCCATGTGGACAGGTGAATGTGGTCTTTTCTTGGTCGTCAGGGTGCTATTGCAACCTGATTATAACCTGAATAACCATATAAAAAGTAGTAAAAAGCTTTACCTGCCAGCCTATCTAACATCTGGTCAATAAAAGACAAGGGGAAGTGGTCCTTCCTTGTAGCCTTATTTAACCTTTTGTAATCCATGCACACTCTTCATCCGGTGATGGTCCTAGAGGGAATCAATTTGGCTTCATTGTTTTGCACCACAGTCATGCCACCTTTCTTTGGCACGCACTGCATCGGGCTAACCCAAGAGCTATCAGAAATGGGATAAATAATTTCGGCATCAAGCCATTTTATTATCTCTTTCTTAACAACCTCTTTCATGCTTGGGTTTAGTCGTCTCTGACCTTCAATAGTCCTCTCATTGTATTCCTCTAAAATGATCTTGTACATGCAAATGGTTGGGCTAATACCTTGGATGTCTGCCAAGGTCCAACCCAACGCTTGCTTTTAATACCTTAATATTGCCAGTAATCTTGCCTCCTGATCATTAGTGAGATCAATGGCAATAATCACTTGTAGAGTTGAGTGCTCACCTAGATAGGCACACTTCAAGTGTTCTGGCAGTGGCTTATGCTCCAACTCTGGTGGTTCCTCAATTGATGGTTTTGGTTTCTTTATCTCTCTGCTGGCCAACTGGAGTGGCTCAAAGTAACTCACATCTTTAGCCTCCAAGGCTGATTCCTCAGTTTCCTCAAACAGTTCAGCTATGCCGTCAAGCATGTTGTCACGAATTCGGCATCCTGGAACAATTGTGCCATGTCCAAAGTATAAATGGCCTCCATCATCTCCTCGGCTTGACATTCATCCGGTTCATCTGTACATTTCAAAGCTTGAAACACGTTAAAAGTAACATGTTAGTCATTCATTTGCATGGTTAGTTCCCCTTTATGAACATCAATATGAGCTCTACCTGTGGCAAGGAATGGCCTACCCAAAATAATTGGCACATTAGTGTCAGCTTCATAATCCAAAATGATAAATTTGTCTACCTTGGGATGTGAATAGGATTGCTCTGCCAACTGAAGTGTCATTGTGGTAGGTCTTGCTTCTATGTCAAGCTTCTTAAAAACATATAGTGGCATCAAATTGGTACTAGCTCCTAAATCACACAATGCCTTACCCATGAACTTGTTACCAATTGTGCAAGGGATAGTGAAACTCCCTGGATCTTTCAGCTTTGGTGGCAATCGGTTTAGGATCATGGCACTGCATCCTTCAGTAAGAGCAATAATTTCAAACTCCCCCAACTTCCTCTTTTTGGACAAGATGTCCTTCATGAACTTTACATAGTTGGGTATTTCTTTAATGGCCTCTACCAATGGAATGTTAATTTGCAATTGCTTAAGCACTTCTAAGAAGCACTTAAATTGATGGTCCTACTTGTGTTTTTTAAGTCTTACTGGAAATGGTGGTGGTGGATACACATATGTTGGCACTATCGGCTTTGCCGAGGTAGTGTTGGCATATACTTTGGTATCAATATGCTTGTTAGCCTCAGCCTGCTTGTCATCATTGTTAACATCATCGTTGGCACTAGAACTAGCATCATGTTGAGCACTTGTACTGGCATGAGCGTTGGCATCATTGTGGGCATAACCAATGGCATCATCTGCTTTAGCTTTCCCCTTCTCTAATTCCCTGTGCTTGTCTGTTGGCACAAACTTAGCATCTTGGATATCAACTAGCTGCTTGGCAGCCATCTCAGCTTCACACTGCTTACCACTCCAAAGAGTTATTGCCTTGCATTGCTCATTTCCTTTGTGCCGAGCATCTTCGGTGTCACTTGGCAAAGCTCCTAGTGGACCATTATTGAGTGCATTTGCAATGTGTCCCATCTAAATCTCCAAATTTTGTATTGAGGCTGCCAGACTATGAACTATGACATCATTCTGCTCTGTGTATTCTATAAGATTGCCTCCTTGATTGAGTCTTTGCCCTTGCTGGAAATTATTTTGAGCTCTTTGTGGCATGGTATGTTGACAGAATACTGGCATGTCATTTTGGTTTTGCCTCTGGGCATTCTAACGTTGTGCATTGTACTGGTTTCCTCCTTGATTTCACCAAGCTAAGTTAGGGTGTTACCTTCAACCTGCATTATAAGTGTTGGAGTTAGAATTATAATAACGTCCAGAATTGCCAATGGAATTTACCGACTCGGGATTGGCAGTGCATTCATCCACATGGCTGTTCTCTCCACAGATAGTGCAAAATGGCTCCAATGCTTTAACTGCCTGGGACTCGTTGCTTTTTTGTAAAGTTCTCACCATGCTGGTGAGGTTGGAAATCTCGGCATGGATGGACGTTAGCTCATCCAATTGTAGTTTCCCACTGGCTTTGGTTCCAGTCCTAAGTCTAGCAACAAGATATTCAAAATCATTGATGGCTATCCTTTCAAGGATGCCAACGACTTCTGTATAATTTTTATCAAGCAATGATCCGTGTTGGGCTTGATAGGCTCGATTTCCTTCAATCGAAATGGATTGCAAAGTGGTGGAGAAGTTGAATTTTTGGGCAATTGATTTGTGGAACCCAAAAATGAATGACACAATGAATTTATAGATGTTCGGGCTTCGAACAAGCACCTACATCCACTATCTTAGCTCCCACTAAGGATTTTCCAACCAATTCACTAATTGATTCGTCCTCTTTTCTAGGCTTAGGAGGAAACCCTTACAAACGGTTAATCTTTCAACCCAAAGATTAACCAAACACTCTTTACAAGAGAAATAAAATAAGCAAACTAAAAATCCTCTCACAAGGTATTTGTTTGCACTCTTTAAGGTCTCACCCAAACCTAAACACTTGAGCAAATATGACAATTTTGGCTCACAAGTGTTGTCTATACAAAGAATGAATAATTAAAGCCCTAAGACAAATTTCTCATCATATAGTTGTTGAAAATTGAAGCATTAGTCTTCTTGATGCCTAGAGGTCCCTTTTATACTCCTCTTTAAGTTCATAGCCGTTACTAGTTGTTAGGGATGAATTGGAGCCATTGAAGCCTTTATTTCCTACCATAAATGCAGTTCTGTAGCTTAGCATTTCGATACTCAGATGTCCATATCGATATAGTCTCTTTTTGGAATTAGTCGTTGAGCACTTCCAGCTGATGCATATTGATACGCATGTTAAGCGTATTAGTACGGTCCTGCAATTTAAAAGACCATTGGGAAATTGACAGTTGGGGGTAGTTGAGCGTATCGATACGCGATCTAGCCATTGGGTATTTTAAAGAACACCGTATCGATACGACAAAGGCGTATCAGTACGGGTTTTGGCTATTGGAATTTCCCTGTAGCTAAAACCCTAAGGTGTATCGATAAAGTATGAACCGTATCGATACGGTAACATTAAATTTATGGGTTTGGCTACTTTAAAGACATTTTAAATTGTTCCAAAGCCTTTTAAAAACCCTTAAACATAATTTCAAGTTGTTTGGACTTTCAAAACGTTTTGAAATCTTTTCAATTTAGTCAAAATCAAATTTTCATTTATTATATTGAAACACAATGTTCTACGATCTCCCCCTTTTTTGATATAATAAAACCAACTTGAAAAATTGTTTGAGATTCCCCCCCTTTATATTTAAAAATTTGAATAAGAGATTTTAAAATTTAAAAGTAGTTAAAGCTCCCCCTTATTCACTTGAAAAATCATTTTTCAAACTTTTTCAAACCATTTCTCCCCTTTTTTGTTATATCAAATGGAATTCATGAAACTTTAGGCTCAAAAAATAACAAAAGAGGTTTAAAGAATTTGACTCTTTTGAAAATTTTGGTTTTAAAAATTGGCTCCCCCTTACTCAAGGCATCAAATAATGTTAGTCCAACAATATGATTATCTAGTTGTTATAAACTAATTGAAACAAAAAAACAAAAACAACTAGAAATTTACCAACACATGAACTTCAAGGGAGGATGTGAAGCCTTCTTTCTTCAAGTGTTCTCCTTCTTTTGTAAATGGAGCTCTCCCTCAAATTTGGACTTGTTGATCACTCTCCATCACACCTAAACAAAACAATCATGTAATCTTTGGTATCCAAATTGCTTTAGATCCATAAACGTTAGTAGCATATAATTTTGTCCCCTTTGGAATCCATTTTTCAAATTCATCATTTTTAGTTGAAGTACTTAGTTCTTTTGGGACCCAAATACTTCTAAAATTTTTGTCATTCAAGAATCTAGTGGGACTAGATTGTCTAACATAAAAATTTGATTTTCCAAAATCATTTTTCATTTTAAGCTCCTTGGAAATCAAATCATTTTTCTTTTTAAGATCATCAATTTCTTGTTGATGACCTTTTCCTAAATTTCGAAGCAAATTTTGTAAATCTAAAAAATTAAGTTCAAAACCTATGATTTTTTCTTCAAACTCTAATTTGGTTTTTAAAAGCAAATCATTTTCAATTTTTAATTTTGAGATCAACTTTTTGTTTTTCGAAAATAAAGCCTTGAATTCAAAAACCAATTTATCATAGGCTTCTTTTAACTCATCAAAAGTATAAGAATTTGAACAAGATGAGTTAGAAGTTACCTCACTCTCTTGGAGGGTCATCAAACATAAATGGGCTACCTCATCATCGATGGAGTCTTCATCACTCCAAGTTGCCACATATGCTTGCTTTGAAGATGATCTCCTTTTGTTGCTCATACGGGAATCCTATATCTTCTTCTTTGATTCATGTTTGGATTTAGCCATCTTGCTCTTCATGAATCGTGTAAACTTTTTGAAGAGGTGAACTGTTGGGATTCATGTGCTCGATTTCCTTCAACCGTTTTTGCTTGCCAAGTGTGGAGAAGTTGGATATTTGGTTGTTTTAGTGGGAGGTAAAGAATAGGCCATTGACACAATGATTTTAGAGTGGTTCGACCTTCTAAAAAGCACCTACATCTACTACCTTAGCTTCCCACTAAGGATTTCAAAAAATCACTCTTGAATTTCTTCCCATTTTCTAGGCTAAGGAGGCAACCTTTACACGCTCAAAGCTTTCTAACCCAAAGCTTGAGTAAACCCACTTTACAAGAGAAAATCTAAGCAAACTTGAAACCCCTCTAATAGGTATTTTTTTTGCACTAATAAGCTCTCACCCAAAACCTAAACAGTTGAGAAAATTTAACAATGTTTAGCTCACAAGTGTTGTCTATAAAAGAAATGGACAATTTAAGCTCTAAGATAATTTCTTGATCATAGTGTTGTTGACAATTGAAGCATTAGCCTTCGCTTGATGCTTGGAGGTTCCTTTTATACTCCTAATTGAGTTTGTAGCCGTTGAGGACCGTTGGGGTTGTTTTGGAGTCGTTGGAGACTATATTTCCTACCATAAATGTTGTTCTGCAGACGTCCGTTTCGAAACACTCGACCCCGTTTCGGAACACCCTTCTTCAGAACTAGCCGTTGAAGTCTGATGCAGCATACCGTATCGAAACGCCAATGGTCGTTTCAAAACCCTTCGAGCCGTATCAAAACGGTTACAACCCGTTTTGATACGATTTACAGTTAAGCTGCAATTTAAATTATTGTTGGGAAAATAGTCGTTGGGGCCTTTGCCATATAGGCGTATTGAAACGGTGAAGCCCGTATCGAAACGCTATGTAAAAATCCTCACCCATATTAAAGCCTGTTTCGAAACAGACAAAGTTGTATCGAAACGTTTTGAAACTGTGAATGGTTGTTTCGAAACGCCTAAGGGTGTTTCGAAACACCTGGGTGGTTTTGTAAAGTTTGGCTTTAGAAAACACTTCAAAACCTCTTTAAACAATCCTCAAACATATTTTTAAGTTGTTTGGACTTAAAGGTACTTTTGAAATCTTTTCAATTTAATCTAAAACTATTTTCAATTATTATATCAAAACATTAGTTCTTCAATCTCCCCCTTTTTGATATAATAAAAACTTGAAACATTGTTTGGGATTCTTCCCCTTTGTGAAATATATTTTGAATAAGAGAATTTAGATTCAAAATCAATTAAAGCTCCCCTTATTCATTTGAAAATTCAATTTTTCAAACAATTTCTCCCCCTTTTTTTATATCAAAAAGACTTTAAATAATTTTAAGTTCAAAATAACTTAGGACGTAAAAAAGGACACAAATAAGAATTTTGGTTTTAAAATTGGCTCCCCTTACTCAAAGCATCATAAATGAATGTTAGTCAAACACATGATAATCTAGTCGAATTAAAGGAAAATAAATCAAATTAAACAAATAAAAACAACTAGATTTTACCACACTTGAACTCAATGGAGGATGTGAAGCCTTCCTCAATATTTGACTTGTTTATCAATCTCCATCACACCTATCATAAGACAATCAAGTGATTTTTGGTATCCAAATTGTTTTGGATCCATACACGTTAGAAGCACAAAATTTTGTCCCCTTATGAATCTATTTTTCAATTTCATCCTTTTTAGTTGAAGTGGTTAGTCCTTTTGGGACCCAAACACTTCTAAAACATTTTCCATTTATAAATCTAGGGGCACTAGATTGTCTTACATAAAAATTTAATTTTCCAAAATTATTTTTTTTTCATGCTCTTTGGAAATCAACTATTTTTCTTCTTGAACTTTATGAAGCAAAATTTGTAAATCAAAACATTTTTGTTCAAACTCATTGAGTTTTGCTTCAAGTTCAATTTTGGTTTTAGAAATCAAATCATTTTGAATTTTCAAATTTGAAATCACTTTCTTGATTTTCAAAATGTGATTTTTAAACTCTAAAACCAAATCATCATATGCATCTTGTAATTCATCAAAGGAATATGAACATGAAGTAGATGAATTAGAAGTTACCCTTGAATCTTCTTCGATGGTCATGAGGCAAAGGTTGGCTTGTTCATCGTCGGTGGAGTCTTCATCACTTCAAGTAGCCACATATGCCTTCTTCTTATGGCTTGAAATGCTTGCCCTCTTCTTCTTCTTCATAGATTCATACTCGAATTCTTTCATTGCTTTCTTTATGAAAGGGCACACTTCTTGAAGAGATTGTTCATCTCTTCTTCTTCATTCTCCTCCTCACTTGTATCAACATGGTTGCACTTGGAGGACTTGAGAGCAATGGCATTTGTGTGGATGCCTAGCTTCACAATCTTCTTCTTTCCCATCCTTCTTATCTCTTCCTTCTTCTTCTCCTTTTTTTTCTTTCTTCATAATTTGGTGAGTGAGAAGTGACCCCATGAGTTCATCAAGCTTTAAAGTCTTCAAATTCTTAGCTTCGATGCTTGAGGTCCTCTTTGAGTCCCATGACTCGGGAAGAGAATAGATAAGCTTTCAGACAAGCTTTTCTTCGGGAATGACTTCTCCATAACCCTTGAGTCCATTGGTGATGGTGGAGAATCGATGGAACATCTTCTCAATATCCTCTTCCGAATCCATTTTTAAGTTTTCATACTCTAGGTTGAAAAGGTCGATCTTGGTCTCCTTTACTTTGTTTGTCCCCTCGTATGTAACTTCGAGCTTGTCCCAAACTTCCTTGGTACTCTCTCAAGAAGACATCTTCTCGTAGATGTTGAGGCTAAGTGCACAAAAGATGAAGTGCAAAGCCTTGCAATTTAGCTCCATCTTCTTACGATCGTCGGCACTCCACTATGCCTTGCTTCCTTTTGGTATGAGCGGGCCATCTTCAATGATATCACAAAGCTTGTAGTCTTTGGATTTGACAAAGAACATCATCATCGTCTTCTAATATGCATAATTTGTCCCGTCAAAGAAAAGTGGCTTGTCGATGGATTGCAACATTGAGCCGGTTGTTTGAAATGTTAATCGAGCTTGCCGGATCGCCTCAATATGGTGTTAATCCTCTTCAATTGTGCCAAGCTCTGATACCAATTGTTGGGATTTATGTACTTGATTTCCTTCAACCGTTTTTGCCCGTCAAGTGTGGAGAAGTTGTATATTTGGGTGTTTTAGTGGGAGGTAAAGAATAGGCAATTGACACAATGATTTTAGAGTGGTTCGGCCTTCTAACAAGCACCTACATCCACTACCTTAGCTTACCACTAAGGATTTCAAAAAATTCACTCTTGAATTTCTTCCCCTTTTCTAGGCTAAGGAGGCAACCTTTATACGCTCAAAGCTTTCTAACCCAAAGCTTAAGTAAAACCTCTTTAGAAGAGAAATTCTAAGCAAACCTGAAATCCCTCTAATATGTATTTGTTTGCACTAATAAGCTCTCATCCAAAACCTAAACACTTGAGAAAATTTAAAAATGTTTAGCTCACAAGTGTTGTCTATACAAGAAATGGACAATTTAAGCTCTAAGACAATTTCCTGATCATAATGTTGTTGACAATTGAAGCATTAGCATTCTCTTGATGCTTGGAGGTCCCTTTTATACTCCTAATTGAGTTTGAAGCCGTTGAAGACCGTTGGGGTTGTTTTGGAGTCGTTGGAGACTTTATTTCCCACAATAAATGATGTTCTGCAGACGTCTGTTTTGAAACACTCGACCCCGTTTCAGAACACCCTTCTTCAAAACTAGTCGTTGAAGTCAGATGCAGCATGCCGTATCAAAACGCAAATGGTCGTTTCAAAACCCTTTCGAGCCATATCGAAACGGTTACAACCCGTTTTGATACAATTGACAGTTAAGCTGCAATTTAAATTACTGTTGGGAAAATAGTCGTTGGGGTCTTTGCCACATAGGCGTATCGAAACGGTGAAGTACGTATCGAAACGCTATGTAAAAATCCTCACCCAGATTAAAGCATGTTTCGAAACAGACAGAGTTGTATCGAAACGTTTTGAAACTGTGAATGGTTGTTTCGAAACGCCTAAGGGTGTTTTGAAACACCTAGGTGGTTTTGTAAAGTTTGGCTTTAGAAAACACTTCAAAACCTCTTTAAACAATCCTCAAATATATTTTTAAGTTGTTTGGACTTAAAGGTACTTTTGAAATCTTTTCAATTTATTCTAAAACTAATTTTCAATTATTATATCAAAACATTAGTTCCTCAATCTCCCCCTTTTTGATATAATAAAAACAACTTGAAACATTGTTTGGGATTCTTCCCCTTTGTGAAATATATTTTGAATAAGAGAATTTAGATTCAAAATCAATTTTAGCTCTCCCTTATTCATTTGAAAATTCAATTTTTCAAACTATTTCTCCCCCTTTTTGTTATATCAAAAAGACTTTAAACAATTTTAAGTTCAAAATAACTTAGGAAGTAAAAAAAGGACACAAATAAGAATTTTGGTTTTAAAATTGGCTCCCCTTTATTCAAAGCATCATTAATGAATGTTAGTCAAACACATGATAATCTAGTTGAATTAAAGGAAAATAAATCAAATTAAACAAATAAAAACAACTAGATTTTACCACACTTGAACTCAAGGGAGGGTATGAAGTCTTCCTCAATATTTGATTTGTTTATCAATCTCCATCACACCTATCATAAGACAATCAAGTAATTTTTGGTATCCAAATTGTTTTGGATCCATACACGTTAGAAGCACAAAATTTTGTCCCCTTAGGAATCCATTTTTCAATTTCATCCTTTTTAGTTGAAGTGGTTAGTTCTTTTGGGACCCAAATACTTCTAAAACATTTTTCCATTTATAAATCTAGGGGCACTAGATTGTCTTACATAAAAATTTGATTTTCCAAAATTATTTTTCTTTTCAAGCTCTTTGGAAATCAAATCTTTTTCTTCTTGAACTTTATGAAGCAAATTTTGTAAATCAAAACATTTTTGTTCAAACTCATTGAGTTTTGCTTCAAGTTCAATTTCGGTTTTAGAAATCAAATCATTTTGAATTTTTAAATTTGAAATCACTTTCTTGTTTTTCAAAATGTGATTTTTAAACTCTAAAACCAAATCATCATAGGTATCTTGTAATTCATCAAAGGAATATGAACATGAAGTAGATGAATTAGAAGTTACCCTTGAATCTTCTTCGATAGGCATAAGGCAAAGGTTGGCTTGTTCATCGTCGGTGGAGTCTTCATCCCTCCAAGTAGCCACATATGCCTTCTTCTTATGGCTTGAAGTGCTTTCCCTCTTCTTCTTTTTCATAGATTCATACTCGAATTCTTTCATTGCTTTCTATATGAAAGGGGCACACTTCTTGAAGAGATGAACTATCTCTTCTTCTTCATTCTCCTCCTCACTTGTATCAACATGGTTGCATTGGAGGACTTGAGAGCAATGGCATTCACGTGGATGCCTAGCTTCATAATCTTCTTCTTCCCCATCCTTCTTATCTCTTCCTTCTTTTTCTCCTCTTCTTTTTCTTTCTTCATAATTTGGTGAGTGCGAAGTGACCCCATGAGTTCATCAAGCTTTAAAGACTTCAAATTCTTAGCTTCGATGCTTGCGGTCCTCTTTGAGTCTCATGTCTCGGGAAGAGAATAGATAAGCTTTCAGACAAGCTTTTCTTCAGGAATGACTTCTCCATAACCCTTGAGTCCATTGGTGATGGTGGAGATTCGATGGAACATCTTCTCAATGTCCTCTTCCGAATCCATTTTGAAGTTTTCATACTCTAGGTTGAGGAGGTCGATCTTGGTCTCCTTTACTTTGTTTGTCCCCTCGTATGTAACTTCAAGCTTGTCCCAAACTTCCTTGGCACTCTCTCAAGAAGATATCTTCTCGTAGATGTTGAGGCTAAGTGCACAAAAGATGAAGTGCAAAGCCTTGCAATTTAGCTCCATCTTCTTACGATCGTCGGCACTCCACTCCACCTTGCTTCCTTTTGGTATGAACGGGTCATCTTCAATGATATCACAAAGCTTGTAGTCTTTGGATTTGACAAAGAACATCATCATCGTCTTCCAATATGCATAATTTGTCCCGTCAAAGAAAGGTGGCTTGTCGATGGATTGCGCCATTGAGCCTGTTGTTTGAAATGTTAATCGAGCTTGCCGTATCGCCTCAATATGGTGTTAATCCTCTTCAATTGTGCCAAGCTCTGATTCCAATTGTTGGGATTTATGTGCTCGATTTCCTTCAACCGTTTTTGCTCACCAAGTGTGGAGAAGTTGGATATTTGGGTGTTTTAGTGGAAAGTAAAGAATAGGCAATTGACACAATAATTTTAGAGTGGTTCGACCTTCTAACAAGCACCTACGTCCACTACCTTAGCTTCCCACTAAGGATTTCAACAAATTCACTCTTGAATTTCTTCCCTTTTTCTAGGCTAAGGAGGCAACCTTTACATGCTCAAAGCTTTCTAACCCAAACCTTGAGTAAACCCTCTTTACAAGAGAAATTCTAAACAAACTTGAAATCCCTCTAATAGGTATTTGTTTGCACTAATAAGCTCTCACCCAAAACCTAAACACTTGAGGAAATTTAACAATGTTTAGCTCAAAAGTGTTTTATATACAAGAAATGTACAATTTAAGCTCTAAGACAATTTCTTGATCATAGTGTTGTTGACAATTGAAGCATTGGCATTCTCTAGATTCTTGAAGGTCCCTTTTATACTCATAATTGAGTTTATAGCCGCTGAGGACCGTTGGGGTTGTTTTGGAGCCGTTGGAGACTTTATTTTCCACCATAAATGATGTTCTGTAGACGTCTGTTTCAAAACACTCGACCCCGTTTCAGAACGCCCTTCATCAGAACTATCTGTTGAAGTCTGATACAGCAGGCCGTATCGAAATGCCAATGGCCATTTCGAAACCCTTCGAGCCATATCGAAACGGTTACAACTCATTTCAGTACGATTGATAGTTAAGCTGCAATTTAAATTACCGTTGGGAAAATAGCCGTTGGGGTCTTTGCCACATAGGCGTATTGAAACGGTGAAACCCGTATCAAAACACTATGTAAAAATCCTCACCCAGATTAAAGCATGTTTCGAAACAGACAGAGTTGTATCGAAACGTTTTGAAATTGTGAATGGTTGTTTCGAAACGCCTAAGGGTGTTTCGAAACACCTGGGTGGTTTTGTAAAGTTTGACTTTAGAAAACACTTCAAAACCTCTTTAAACAATCCTCAAACAAATTTTTAAGTTGTTTGGACTTAAAGGCACTTTTGAATTCTTTTCAATTTAGTCCAAAACTATTTTTCAATTATTATACCAAAACATTAGTTCTTCATGAACCATCTCTTCAACTTCACTTTCCTCCTCACTAGATTCTTCGTGTTGGCATGTGGAGGATGGAAGGGCAATGACATTGACATCAATGCCTTGCTTCTGTATCTTCTTCTCTTTCTCCCTCTTCAAGGGTTTAGACGTCATCTCATGGGTGAGCAAAGATCCCATGAGCTCATCAAGCTTGAGCTCTTTCAATTTCTTTTCTTCTACAATTGTCGTCTTTTTGGACTCCCATGAATCAGGAAGTGAGTAGATCAACTTTCGAATGAGTTTGTCTTTCGGAATATCTTCTCCAAAACCTTTGAGATTGTTGACGATTGTGGAGAAACGGTCGAACATCCTCGTGATGTCTTCATCTGGGTCCATCTTGAAGTTTTCATACTCGAGGTTGAGAAGACCGACCTTGGTCTCCTTTACTTCGTTGGTTCCTTCATATGTGACTTCAAGCTTGTCTCATACCTACTTGGCATCTTCACAAGAAAACATCTTCTCATAGATGTTGGGGCTAAATGCACAAAAGAGAATGTGCAAAGCCTTGCAATTTAGCTTTATCTTCATGCGATCATCTGCACTCCATTTCGCCTTTCTTCGTTGTGGCACGAACTGACCGTCTTCAACAATGTCCCAAAGCTTGTAATCTTTGGCTTTGATGAAGAACATCATTCTTGTCTTCCAATAAGCATAGTTGGTCTCCTCGAAGAAAGGTGGCTTGTCGATGGATTGCACCATTTGACCGGTTGATTGAATTGATGTATCGAGCTTTCCTGATCGCCTCAATAGGATGTTAATCCCCCTTCGATTGAGCTTCGATCTGATACCAATTGTTAGGCTTGATAGGCTCGATTTCCTTCAACCGAAATGGATTGTTAACTGGTGGAGAAGTTGGATTTTTGGGTGATTGATTTGTGGAAGCCAAAAATGAATGACACGATGAATTTATAGTGGCTCGGGCTTTGAACAAGCACCTACATCCACTACCTTGGCTCCCACTAAGGATTTTCCAACCAATTCACTAATTGATTCGTCTCCTTTTCTAGGCTTAGGAGGAAACCCTTACAAACGGTTAATCTTTCTACCCAAAGATTAACCAAACACTCTTTACAAGAGAAATAAAATAAGAAAACTAAAAATCCTCTCACAAGGTATTTGTTTACACTCTTTAAGCTCCCACCCAAACCTAAACACTTGAGCAAATATGACATTTTTGGCTCACAAGTGTTGTCTATGCAAAGAATGAATAATTAAAGCCCTAAGACAAATTTCTCATCATATAGTTGTTGAAAAATGAAGCATTAGTCTTCTCTTGATGCTTGGAGGTCCCTTTTTATACTCCTCTTTAAGTTCATAGCCATTACTAGATTTTAGGGATGAATTGGAGCCGTTAGAGCCTTTATTTCCCACCGTAAATGTAGTTCTGCAGCTTAGCGTATCGATACTCGAATGTCTGTATCGATACAGTCCCTTTTTGGAATTAGCCGTTAAGCACTTCTAGTTGATGCACATCGATACGCATGTTAAGCGTATCAGTATCGTCCTGCAATTTAAAAGACCATTGGGAAATTGACCGTTAGGGGTAGTTGAGCGTATCGGTACGTGATACAACCGTATTGGTATGTGATCTAGCCATTGGGTGTTTTAAAGCACATTGTGTCGATACGGCAAAGGCGTATCGATATGGGTTTTGGCTACTAGAATTTCCCTATAGTTGAAACCCTAAGGCGTATCGATACGTTATGAACCGTATCGGTATTGTAACATTAAATTTATAGGTTTGGCTACTTTAAAGACATTTTAAATTGTTCCAAAGCCTTTTAAAAACCCTTAAACGTATTTTCAAGTTGTTTGGACTTTCAAAACATTTTGAAATCTTTTTAATTTAGTCCAAATCAATTTTTCAATTATTATATCAAAACACATAGTTTTATAATCCGACTGCTGAAGCATAAAAAATAGTCTTTGTTTGTGCGTTCAATCCGTTGTAGAAGGTTTGTATTTGGGTTCAATTTAGGAACTCGTACGTTGGACATCTTCTTAACAAGTCTTTAAATCTTTTCCAAGCATCATACAAGGTCTCTTCCTCAACTTGCTTGAAGGTAATGATCTCACCACGCAACATGGTAGTGAGCGTTGGCGGCTGAAATCGCTTTAAAAACTTTTTGTAACCCCCTCGACCCGACCTAGTCACCAGACCGAACCGAACGGGTTACACGGTGAAACTCGAAGCGAAACCCGTTAAGGCCTCACACCGATTAGCAACTCTATTTTTTTAATTTATCTTGTCTAAATGCCATATTTGAACTTATGTGAGAAGGCAAACAGTGGAAAAGCAAACACGAACATGAACCAAGCAAGACAAACCTTAAAAGATAACCTTTAGCCATTTTACTCCAGGTCGTATCGATACGCCTAAGACCCGTATCGATACTCCTTCAATGGTCAAACTCCCCAAAGTCAACTTCAAGAGGTCGTATCGATACCCTTCAAGGCTGGTATCGATACGCCTTTAACGGTCAAGCTCCCAAGGTCAACTTCAAGGACCGTACCGATACACCTAAAGCTCGTACCGATACCTCAATTTCTCGCCAAAATCTCATATTTCCAAAGACCCAAAACGGTATCGGTATGCCCCCGCGTATCGATATGATAGGTTTAAAACAGGGGAACGTATTGATACTGCCCTTGAGCGTATCGATACGCCCTGCACAGAAAGACATAATTTTGCGATTTTAAGCACAAGGAGACTAACACAAACACGCTAAGCAAGCATATTAAACAACCCCTAACCACATTCACGACTTAAGACAACCATGAGAATTCATTTTAAACAAGGTAAGCAATCGAAAATACAAGATTAAACATGGCATAAATCACTAAAGGAAACATTCATGCTTGGCATTCATAAAGGGGTCAAAAGACAAACCATGGCATACTTCAACATTTTAAACATGTTAACAACAATAACAACAACATAGGAGTTTGGACACCAACTCCCCAACACAAAAGTCTAGCATTCTCATTGCCTAAGTATTATTACAACCATGAAAACCATACTTGAGCTAGCAAATGAACTCCAAGGTTCCTCCTTTTCCCCACTTGCCTCTCATAGCCACTAACAATATGCATTGTTGGAAAAGAGAGCGTAAGCTTGAGAGCTTAGTGAGCGGAGCTCAAAATCACAACAACAACAATGTAGTTTCAAAACATATATCTAGTTTAAAGACAAAACCATTTAGAAAGGAAAATATATTGAACTGAAAGCATAGGAACAAAATCATGGTATGCACATGCACAACCATTCTTGGTGGGACTACACATCACCGTTCACAACAACTAGCATACTTCCAGTTGGACTACACATCACAGTACTCGTCTACTAGTCACTTCCGGTGGGACTACACATCACCGTATTCAACAACACACTTCCCAATAACCATCGCGTGAGGCTTTGACAACAACAACAACAAAAACATCACAACATTAAAAAGGAGGTAAAAGCAAATCGTATTTCACCCAACAACATGTATAATCACATACACCAACACTTAACGAAACAAGGCAAAATTAGTTAAACTTACACTTGGTTTTAGATTGGCCCCTAAGGCTCCACCCAAACCCCAAGAAAACCTCTTTGAAACATTTTAAAGCTTCAAAACATTACCACTCACTATCACAATTCCAAAACTAGCTAACGGTCCACCTTCAAGCTTCCTCAACTCCCGGTGTAGTGCTCGAAGAACCCAAATCTTTATCCGTTGTTTCTACCCAAATTAAAACAAGGAGTTAACACACTTTTCAACCATCAAACCCACTGAAATCAACTCTGTCAAAATTCGACAACAACAAGTTTCCGATTCCTATCCGAAACTAACCAAAACCATCCTCATTTCTACTTTAACCTCAAGTCAGCCATAACTTCATCAATCTAACATTCAAAACATGTTCAAATACCCCAGAAACATCAACCCAACACCATCAAAACATTGGAAGTCCTTCTCCACCATTTCCAAGCCAAAAACCCAAATTTCTCTTATCCAAAATTACACATTTTCCAAATTCTGGGATTTCTTGATAAACCCATTATCTTAACAGCATTTCACACCTAAAATATGGTTTATAACTCACACAAAAATACTGTTTTGAACCACTTTACTTAAACCCTTAAAAAACCCATTATCTCCCAAAAGGAAGAACTTTGAGAAACCTTTCAAGGTTTTGAAATGAAGTTGATATAAAATAAGGAAATGTGAAGAAATGTTGGGTATAAAGCACTTACCTTGATGAATCTTCAAAAATGGTGGAGGTTTGATGGAGGGAAGAAAAATGATGTGAAAATGGTTTTGGGGAAGAAGAAGAGGTGGATAGTTTGAAATATAATATTTTATTTTAATTTAAAATCCATCTCTAAAAGCCTATTTGTTACCCATTTTAACAAAAATCCCATTTTTCTTCAAAGGCTTTAAAATTTGTTTATTTAAATTATTTCCCCCAAAATTAGCTTAACTCGAACCGACTTAACCAAACCCAAATATCTCTTGGGACCTAAACTCGGGAGTTACACTTTTGGTATAGATCTTCCTATAAAGTGACTGAGCCAGGTGGCAAGGAATTGAGTGGCGTCTTTGCTCTGTCTCTCAAAGAAAAAGTAAATAGTTTCAGCTTCACGGTATCCTCAGATACTTCTGATTGCTGAAATAATTAGCAGATCTCCATGAATTGCTTTAAATGTTGCCTTGGATCTCCAGTCAGTGCTCCATCGAATTGTCCTACATTCAAAAGAGTTGAGATCATTACGGGTTTGAGTTCGAAATTTGATGCATTTACCTCATTACCAATAACTTTTGGCATTAAGCCTATGATGTCATGTGCATATGTTGGAGTATGCCCAAAGACCAATCATGAGATGATTGTAAAAGACATACTTATTTTATCTTGTTTATTAATAAAGCCAATTTTATTATTTCAGTCTTATTTTGTGCATCTATAAATAAACTGAATTATAATAAAGTCCTTAGAATAGTATAGTTATTCTTGAATGTCCTTAGTCGAGAATTTTTGTGGGCATGAACAACAATAATATGTTAAGACTAATATGTAGTTGATTGATAACATAGTGTTGTTATTGACATAGAGATATCAAAATCAATACATAAGTATGTGTTAGAGAACGACATACTGGACTGGCCCGCTATAAGCATGTTTCTTGGATTATTATGTGACAGTCACAATATTTTTCATGGTGATAACTAAATGTATGATCCTTAGACTTGAGATCAACATTATTTCAATATCGAGAGTGACATATTTTGATGCAGTCAAACGTGTGTTGTAACAGACTACACTATAAAGACTGATATTGGATATGTCACACTCTATATAGCGAAATATGGTTGATCAAGATAGGATTTGTCCCTCCTACATAAGAGGAGTAATACCGTAGGCCACTTGATTATGTGGGACTAGAAAATGCATGGCCATGCTCGAATAAATTGATATGAGATATCATAGTTGTTCGTTTATCATAGTCTACTCAAGATATCAAGAAATATTAGATGGACTATACAAGTGTGACTAATACATGACTTGTGTTCGATCTAGATATAAGGACAAAAGGATGTAATACATAAAAGAAGTTAATCACGAAAAAAAGGTAAAGTCGAACCATGACTTCATGTAACTTAGGTAGCAATGATGTATTGCTAGATGCCACTCATTGTTTGTAATATTAGAATTGTTCTAGATATTACTACTAACGTTACATGAACCTACAAGGGTCACACCCTATGATTGAAACGAACAAATATACACTAGATAACATGTGTACAAACTTGTTGTACACGTAATAATGATTAAAGACGAAATTATTATAATTATTGTAATTATAGATAATCTCATTTATATATATTTTAATAATAATTAGATAATTATTGTAATTATCAAACACTATTAAAATATATATTCCTAAAGAAACCTAATTAAAGTAGAATCAGATTCTACATATTTAATTGTATTCGATTAAATATGTTGTATATTTAATGAATTCAAATTAAAGTAGAATTAGATTCTACATATTTAATTATATTCGGTTAAATATATTGTATATTCAATGAATCTGAATTTAATTAGAATTAAGTTTTTGAATGCTATATAAAGGCATAAGGTCTAGCAGCCAAAGTATGCTTTTTGGAAAACCTCTCTAACAATTAGAGAAGAGAAAATATTGTTCGTTTCGTTCGGGTGGATTGCGTAGAGGTTGGAGTGCTATCGTGACGACTCGGATTTGATTTGGTTTATCCTAACTCCCTAGGGATATCAAGATACCCGATTTATTAAGGTAATATTTCATCCTTACTCGCCCTGAATTCGTCCCTTGTACAAGGATCATTGGCAGAATTCGCCGAATAATTTTTCCGCAGCACTATGGGGTGTACCGTCATTTCCTACATCGATTGCTTCGAATGGGTCTCTCTTCTTCGGCATTGTTGACGACATTATTATTGTTCTCTAGTGGGCTCTGATTGTTGTTAACACCATTTGCTCATGCGTTTCCTTGATTTTCGTGATTCATTTCTCAAATTTTCTCTTTTCAATCCGCGCAAGGTGTGTTCAATCTCAGGGTCTAATGGATAAGCTTCCCTCTCAGTACGGTTCATGGTCATACACTGGTAAAAACAAAAATAAAACAAAAACGAAACAAGTAAAAATTTAAAAACAATCAAATCTGTCGCAATCCTAGTAACGGCGCCAAAAACTTGTAGACTCTATAGAAGATGTGTAAAATGGATGCTGGAAAAAGGTATAAAAATATGTATTGGGCAGGTTATGCCAAGAGTCTTTTGTGTGTAAGTATACACGATCTGCAAGTAATACAGCTTGGTAAGCTGAGTTATCGATCCCACAGAGATTGACTTGAATTCGATTATTCAATTGTTACTTGCTTTGAAAGAAAAGATGTTTGTTTTGAAGGTTCTTTTGAAGCTAAAGAAAAGAAAAATAAAATTAAGTAAATTATTGGCAAGAAAGGTGTTTCTAAAAGAGTGATGACTGTTGGCAGGGAATGCCTGGATTCAACATGGCTTATGCCAGCCTTTATTGGCAAAACTGTCTTGATATTGTTTGCCGAGCAGATTTAACATTAGCAAAGTCTCTCTTGATGGTCATTGCCCTAAATTGGCCAAGTAAAACCCCCTTATATCTCTATAGTGTATTTTTCTAAACTAATTTGATTAGAACCAATCTATACTCCGAGGGGGTAGATTTCACTTCCGTAGTAAGTTCGTCTACTTGAATGACTTCTCTCCCAAGTATTCAACAACTTAATCGTCACCAACCCAAGTCTGTTAAGATATTGGGAGGCAATAGACGTATTGTGCCAGCTCTCGCCTGACAAAGTGTTTAAGAAAAATTAGAGTATGCCAAATAGAAAATCTTTGTCAAAAACATAATTATTATAAAGAAACTAAGGCATAAAGCCAATATTCAATCCAAAACATCCCCCACTAACTATGAAAATTAGTCTATGGTGAGGGGATTAACCAACACAACCATAATAGTTTTCAAAAACATCATCATAAAAAAGTAAAGATAAACAACTTGTGCCAAGGGAGCATAGGGGTCTCTCGATGCAGCCCTCCACGCCAGGCTCTCGGCCAATAGGTTGAACCACCCTTCTTCGGTGCAGCCGGTCGTCACTCGCTAGTCATTCCAACGTCGTACTCTAGTCACTCGATCACTCTCACTTCGTCTTTCCTCGTCTCGTTATCTTCTCTTCTCAATGCTTGATTGTAACGCCTCGGTTTAGGGCCGGGAGTTTATCGGTTTTGATCTAAGATTAGTTTCGGGTTAAATTAGATTAAAATGCTGATTTTATATAAAAAGATGCCACTATTTACAAAAACGCCATTAATGAAATTTGAAAGGGGATTTTGAGATTTCATAGTCATCTTCATTTCAAAAGAACTAAAATCTAAAAAGCTTAAACTTTCTCCTAAAAAGCTCTTCATCATCTTTTCCCTTGGCTCAAAGGTTTTTCCATAGAAGATCTTCAAAGGTAATCATCACTTTACCTTGGCTTTTATTTATGGAATCTTATCTTTTTGAAAAACCTAACAAAGTATCGATTTTTTACTTTGGGCATCAAAGTTTTGATGGAAAGGATATAGGTTTGAGAAATTTTCGTAGGGGTTTTCAATGGGTACTTGGTGGAAAGTTTTTAAACTATTTTTGGTTGATAAATAATGTTAATAAGTAGCTTAAACCCATAAAACCCAAAACTAGGGCAGTGAGTGATTTTTGAAGGTGAAGAAGTGGTGTTTTTGGCTTAGTTTGGGGGTAAAACGAGAGCTAGATGTATATGAACCTAGGTTGGGTGTTTTTAGATGATTTTGATGTCTTTTGGATGTTTAATTTGATGGGTATTTGCTGGGCTTTCTCTTAAGAACGGGTTTGATGATGTTTTGATGGAGTTCGGCTTTGTGTTGATTGAGTAAATGTGTCGATTGATGGACTGTTGCTATTCAGTGAATTTATGGAAGAATAGGGGACTAATTGTAACACCCTAAAACCACCTTAGTTCGAATTATAGAAAACGACAAGGATAGCGTAAACAATTTACAAATTAGTTAAGATTACAATGAAACCACATAAGCTATGTTCTATTAAGATATAAATGGGTTAAACACTACATGTAAGTTCATATGTAAAATTAAAGAAATGAAGATTAATTTGTAACTAATATATATAAGTTAGATAATATGAAACGTAAAATAATATACATATATATATGTACGATTCGGTGGGCTGTATTTAAATGTACATATAAGTATATCTATAAGTAAAATATGATAAACTAATAATTAAGTAGTTAAATATTATAATGTTAGTGGGATATTAAGTGAAATTATAACAGAATTTCATGGAAATAAACTAACCCATGTGTCCTTTATACAAGAGATAGTCAGCCCACTAAGGAAAGAAAGTTAACATGTGTAAACCACTTACTTCCATCATCATCTTTCTCATGCAAACCTGCTGAACCAAAGAGAGGAAAGGAGAGATAGAAATCTGGAATCCTTAGGCTTAAGGACATCTTTATTTTGCTGGAAATTGAGCTAAAAGATCACCTAGGATCATGCATGTAGGCAGATATCAAGTAAGTACATCATATGTTACCCGATTCCTATGGTGTTTTTTTATTTTTGTATTTGATGATTCTGGGTTTGAACCACTAAAAAAATATGTTATAAATGTTTTATTATGAGTTATCAATGCTGGGTTCATGTTATACTTGAATAATTTCTGGAAATTAAAGCATGAACATGAACTTAGGTATGAATCTGCCCAGATTCGTTCTTGTATGATACCCTGTAGAAATCTGAAAAATTGAGCATGTTAGAGTGATTTCTGGAAAAAGTGTTCTTATACGAAGTTGTAGAGGACAAAATTTTACATGGAATAGAGGTATGGGTTGCTCAAATATGTTAAGTATAGGTCTCTGAATTGTTGTTAGAAGTTGACTGGACTGAAACTGAATGAATTTAGAATCTGCTGGACTAAATTGTGAAATTTGAAATGTTTAGGGGTCAAAATGGTGTTAATAAATTCTGAAAATTTATGCTTGAAACAGGGGAGTCATGGAATGAATAAAAATTAAATGGCCAAGCTTGAATTAAGTCTCAATTGGTAGGTTAAATGCATTTAGATCACATGTAGGATTATTAAAGGATTAAAGGGGACTGTTTTGTGGAAATTGATAAATTGAGGACTTGAATGCTCTGTTTTTAAAGATGTTAGAACTTCATTGTTATGTTAATACATGTAGGTTAATGTGGTTAATATCTTAGAATCAAATGAAATGTGAAATATAGGATTTAAATGCACTAAAGTCACTAAGTTAAGCTTGGACAGATTAGGCCCTGAAATTGTCCTGTTTTTAAATGTAAAACTGTATTAACTGGGAAATGCTAAAAATATGAGCCATACATGGTTTTAAAGGTGTGTTTATAAGCTTTCCATAATAGTATGATATGCCTTATTTGGATTAGGGAATAAAAAGTTATGGACAGATTAGTGGACAATGCTCAAAACTGCCATGTTAAGGACAACTTGTGTGTTTATTGTTGTTTGCTTGATTTGGTTGGATTTTTGTGCTAAGGTTGATACTAATGGATGTTATATATGTTGTAATATGATTCACGAGCATATTGGTGAAGAGATATTAGAGGAATCAAGGGGTGATCAAACCAAGAAGAAAGGGAGAGGCATCATCATTAAGGAGACAAACTAAGCTTGGAAGTATTTGTGAGTGTAGCTAGTTTAGGGTTGAGATTAGTGTCTCAACCAATGTGTTTATGTTTCTTGGATGATTTAAAATGAAGCATGTAATGAACTTAATAATGTATTGGTAAATTTAAATGCTAAGGAAGAAGGACTAAAGGAATGAACTATGAACTATGAACTAGGTATATGATGCTATCTAGATATGCTAGTTGATGTCTATATGGGTTGCTTTGTGATATGAGTTGTTTGAGTCACTTGAATTGAATTAATGTATGATTTAGCTACTGTTTGAAGATGGTTATATGATTGAAATGATGCTAAATGCTTGCTGGAAATTTGATTGAGCATGGCTTGAATGTGCACAATGTAAACATGATTGAATGTGTACATGACTTTGTGATATGTGTTTGATAAACAAGTAAAATGTTATTGTTAATAATGAAAGATAAGTAAAGTCCTTGGTTTGATTAGTGTCTATAGGTAGAAGGGCATGCCTTAGAGTCATTGAGCTCCTCTGATCTTTGTTACAGGATGGTGGTTAGTCACCTATAAACCTGATAAGGTGGTTAGTCGCCTTGATAATTGAATGGTGGTAAGTCACCATTGATGCCTATGCATCCTCTGTTATAAGTTGAAATGAGAAATTGATACTTTGAGTATCTAAAGTTACATGATACATGAAGACTTGATTACCTATTTCATTAATCATCCAAGGCAAAACATGATTAGAACAATGATATATGTTTAAATGAACAAGTTGGATATTAGCCCTTATGATATGGAATGAATATGTGTACTTGGTTGAGATTTAAAATGAACTATGTTGTGATGTGAAACTATGAAATGTTGCTGCCAAGATGATAATGAGATTACATGTTGTTTGTTGTCCAATTTAACTTGAATTGTACATGTGCTTGCTGCCCAAATTTGGCTTGAATTGTATATGTTGCTTGCTGTCCAATTTGGTATGAAATATACATGTAGTTTGCTGCCCAAATTGGTATGTTTTAAATGAAATGGTTGCTGCCCAATAAATCATTGTACATGTAAATACTTGCTGCCCTATTGGTTAGTACATGAAAATAGCTTTGTTAACTTTGTTTTGATAGGCTAGTTAGGTATTCCAATACGTGCTAAGCCTAGCTAAGTAACTTTAAAGATTGAATAAGACTTTAAAAGATTGAAACTAGTAAAGTTTAGGGCTGCCTCACTAAGTACATTATGTGTACTTATCACTCTCTTTGTTTCCTTCTTCCAAAATAACAGGTTCGTTGATATCCGAAAGCCATCCGTTTTGTTCCGAGAGCTTCGCAAGCCAAGAACAAGTATGATATAATCTTGCTTAGTCTCCTAGTTGGTGGCATAGTCTAAGTTAGTTTGTCATGCATTATGGAACATGTAATTGTTAAGTTTGGTTTGTATAAAACTAAGACATGTTATATTACGTAATGACTTGGTGAATGTTTATGTAAATATGGATATGATGATATGAATGAACTATGTTTGAAGTTAACTAAGCTTGATATGAATTTGAGTATCATTTATATGGTTCATGCCCTTGATGGATTTGAATGGTTGAATATGTATAAGTATGTTATCTTTATTTGAATTAGGAAGGTTTCATCTAGAATTGTTGTTGGATGATTTGTATAGTTCGAATGGTAATAGAATATTAGAATATAATGAATGCTGATTTCGAATACTATTGTATATGATTTAGGTTGTTTGAAAGTTGTTATATGTATTTGTATGGTTGTGTTGTAATATGAACTAAGATATGTATATAGATAATATTTGATTGTCTTAAGTATTCGAATAAGAAGCATTGGTATACTTGAATCAAATGTTCATGAGTTTGATTGAATACATGTATGTTAGTTAGGCTTGTTAATATGCATTTGCAACATGAATATAAGATTCATGTTAGAAAAGTTTTAAATTGGCTCACCTATATGTATTTATGATCTTGTTATTGGATAAATGATTATATGATTGTTTGCTTTGATGCTTGTTAAGTATGAATTGAATCTCATATAATTGTATGTTTGATATGTTGACATGTATGAATCTGTCCATCACCCGAATAGTAACATCGCTCGCTCGTAACCGGGTGAGGGGTGTTACATAAATTGGTATCAGAGCTTCGGTTTAGTCGATTCTCGGACTAAATCAGGTCTATTGCATCATATAGGTTAAACTATGCCACCTAGGAGTTTTATATCGAACTGCTTGCGATTGCGCTCTCTAACTTCGATCTTTTCTAAAATCTTATTAGAATGTCCGAATCACGTTTGGCTCGTGATAATGGAAGTCCTCGGGAATCATCTAACGAGGATGGTAGCGTTAGGATGAAAACCAACGCTCCGGGACAATCTAATCCTCCCGAGCAAGCGGACCCTCCGAGAAGATCGAAATCGCGAGAACCGACTCCACTCCCTGAACCTAATCAGACAACTCCGACAATTCCGACTGTTCAGAGTGCTCAGCGGGAATGTCTCCTAAGTATGAAGGAGATGTTCGATCAATTAGTAATGAACATCCGACGAGAACAACCGACTCCGGTGGTTGCTGCCCCGAGTCGAGCCCCTATCGACAAGCTCGCGCAACATCGAGCAACTACATTCACCGGTGAAAACGAGGAAAAGCCGGAAGAAGCTGAGAACTGGCTCGAAAGAACCACTCAAATCTTAACTCGTCAACTTCAATGTTCGGATGAACATAAACTTGAATGTGCGATTGCACTTCTAGACGAAGAAGCTCTAAGTTGGTGGGAAACCACAACTCTGACTGCCCCTGCCGAGTCAGTTACATGGAAATTCTTCGTTGATGAATTCAAAAAGAAATATATTAACGAACAATACCTTGCTGATCGGAGGAAGAAGTTCTTACATTTGAAACAGGCCAATCGGCCGATTGAACAATATGTTGCCGATTTCTGCAAATACTGCAAGTATGGCTCGGAGTACATCAAGACCAAGAAAGATAAATGCCGAATGTTCATCGACGGGCTAAGTGATGAATTGAGTCCGATGTTCACAGCACTTGACATTACGGATTTTCAAATCCTTGTGAATCGGGCCATCGCCACTGAATCTAAGATGCGGAATGCCGAGAAACGTAAGAGTGGATTCCGAACTGATAAGAAGCGGAAGAGTGACGACAAGTCTCGGTGGTCTAAGAAGCCGAAACATCAGAAGGAATCATCCTCCACCTATATACCATCTACTCGGAATAATTTCCAACCCCAACACTCCAACAAGATGGCTACTCCGGTTGTTTCCGTCAACAGTACTGGAAATGTCGACAGACCTCCTGTTTGCAAATTCTGTCAGAAGAATCACTTTGGCCAATGTCGAGCCCAGGCGAACCTCTGTTATGCTTGTGGCGCTGACGATCATTACATCCGAGACTGTCCAAAAAGAAATGATCAATCTTTTGTTCGACCGGCTAACCAAAGTTCTGTGCCGTCTAGCCGAGGCAAATATCCGAGACAAGTTCAGTCGAACAACCCCGGGAAAGGCAAGGCTGCCCAATCAAAAGCCACCACTTATCAGGAGTCCCGAGCCCCAGCTCGTGTCTATCACATTCGTGGCAAGGAAGAAGAAGAGTCTCCCGATGTCATTGCGGGTACGGTTGAACTTAACCTTAAACCTGTTTACGCATTGATAGATTCGGGATCAACCCATTCATTTATATGCTCATACTTGTTAGATGAACTTAAATTGAAACCTGAAACTGTACAAATTGGGCTAATTGTTTCGAATCCTATAGGAGGTAGTATGCCTATAAATTTGATTTGTAAAGACTGTCGGATAACAATCCGAAATGTACCCTTTCCTTGTAATCTATATGTATTACCCAAATGTGAATTTGATCTAGTTTTAGGACTAGATTGGTTGGGAAAACATGAAGCCTGGGTAGACTGTCAAAACCGTAGGTTATATTTACGGGGTTTAGGAAAAGAATCCATTCTATTGATAGACAAGAAACCGATCTCTATTTTCGCCGCTATGGCACTGCAAGATGAGCTTGATTTCGGTTTACTTGAAATGCCTGTTGTATCTGAATTTTCCGATGTTTTTCCCGAGGAACTCCCTGGCCTTCCTCCAACTCGAGAAGTTGAATTCAAGATCGAAGTTCAACCTGGAACTAATCCTGTATCCATTACACCTTATCGGATGGCACCTGTTGAACTCAAAGAACTAAAGAAGCAAATTCAAGAACTCGAGGATAAAGGATTCATCCGACCTAGCATCTCTCCCTGGGGTGCTCCTGTACTATTCGTGAAAAAGAAGGACGGTACGATGCGACTTTGTATCGATTACCGACAACTTAATAAAGTAACCATCAAGAACAAGTATCCGCTACCGAGAATCGAAGATTTGTTCGATCAACTCAAACACGCAGCCGTGTTCTCTAAGATTGATCTTCGGTCCGGTTACTATCAAATGAGGGTAAAAGAAGAAGATGTGCCCAAAACAGCTTTCCGAACTCGATATGGACATTACGAGTTCCTAGTAATGCCATTCGGTTTAACGAATGCCCCTGCTGCGTTCATGGACCTGATGAATCGAGTATTCAAGCCTTATCTTGACAAGTTCGTAGTTGTTTTCATTGACGACATCCTTGTATACTCTCAGAACAAGGAAGAACATGCTGATCATCTTCGGATTGTGCTTCAAACGCTCCGAGATCACCAATTGTTTGCCAAATTCACTAAGTGTGAGTTTTGGTTATCTGAAGTTTCATTCCTCGGACACATCATTTCTGCCGAAGGAATCAAAGTCGACTCCAAGAAAATTCAATCTATTCTTGATTGGAGACCTCCGAGAAATGTGAGCGAAGTCCGAAGTTTTCTTGGATTAGTCGGCTATTACCGAAGATTTGTGAAAGGATTTTCCACTATTGCCGCACCATTAACCAAACTCCTCCAAAAGGATGTAAACTTTGAGTGGTCAGAAAAACAGCAACGAAGTTTTGATCAACTCAAGCAAACTTTGACACACGCTCCTGTTCTTATTCAACCCGAATCGGGCAAAGAATTCATAGTGTACAGCGATGCATCACACTCAGGCCTAGGTTGTGTTCTGATGCAAGAAGGCAATGTGATTGCATACGCATCCCGGCAACTGAAGCAACACGAATTGAATTATCCTACTCACGATCTCGAGCTTGCAGCCATTGTGTTCGCGCTCAAAATTTGGCGACACTACTTGTACGGTGAAAGATGCAAGTTGTTCACTGATCACAAAAGCCTGAAGTATTTACTCACTCAAAAAGATCTGAACCTTAGACAAAGAAGATGGTTAGAGTTGCTCAAAGACTACGACCTGACCATCGATTATCATCCCGGAAAAGCCAATGTTGTTGCCGACGCTCTGAGTCGAAAACCGAACCTTTGTAAGTTACTCGAAATCCTCGAAAATTCGAAAACATTCAATCTTCAAATTTAAAGTGGTCATTCAAATTCATTCTTGATAGTTAAGGAAGAAATTGAACACTTTCTTGTTTAGCAAGAAATCCTTCAAATGAAATTTTGTAACCTAAGTAACGTCTTCAATTTGTTTATTCGTAGCTTCTTTGGCTATCAACGCTCATTTCCGGCTATGCAAGGCTCAGAATTATCTGAATGAACTTCAAGTTCAATCTACTCTGATCACCAGGATCAAAGAACTTCAACAAATTGATTCGGAACTTCAGAAAATCAATTCTAAGCTTGAGTCTAATCCTGACTTCTCTGTTAAGTCGAACGGTCTTCTATACTTCAAAGATCGTATATGTGTCCCTAATAACAAAGAATTACAGGATGAAATCCTACAAGAAGCGCACCAAAGTTCTTTTTTGATCCACCCTGGATCAGTTAAGATGTACAAGGATCTCAAGCCCTTGTATTGGTGGCCAGGAATGAAAACGGCTATCAACGACTCTGTAGCAAAATGTTTGAACTGCCAACGGGTTAAAGCCGAGCACCAAGTCCCTACTGGTTTGCTCCAACCTCTCAAATTTCCGCAATGGAAATGGGAACGGATCACAATGGACTTCGTAACCGGTCTTCCTTGTTCGTCAAAAAAGTGCGACGCTATCTGGGTGATCGTTGATCGTTTCACCAAGTCAGCACACTTCATTCCGGTGAGAATGAATCTCAGTCTTGAAGCCTTGGCTGAATTATACATCCGAGAAGTAATTCGTTTACATGGAGTTCCAATCTCAATAGTCTCCGATCGAGATCCCCGATTCACAGCTCGATTTTGGAAGACTCTACATAAAGCTCTCGGAACCAAACTGAATCTTAGCACAGCTTTCCATCCGCAAAGTGATGGTCAATCTGAACGAGTAATTCAAATTCTCGAAGACATGCTCAGAGCTTGTATCATTGATTTCGGAAAGAACTGGGAGAAATCGCTACCTTTGGTAGAATTCGCCTACAACAATAGCTTCCAATCTTCGATTCAAATGGCTCCTTTCGAAGCATTGTATGGTAGAAGATGTCGAACACCTCTATGTTGGTCTGAACTCGGTGATAATAAAGTTTTGGGACCACAATTGCTTCGGGAAACTGAAGAACAAGTTCAAATCATTCATTCTCGATTAAAGCAAGCTTTCGATCGCCAAAAGTCTTACGCCGATCTGAAACGTAGAGACATTCAACATGAAGTCGGAGATAAAGTGTTCCTCAAAGTTTCCCCGTGGAAGAAAGTATTCCGATTCGGCAAAAGAGGCAAGTTAAGTCCTCGATTTATCGGACCATTTGAAGTAGTTGAAAGAATTGATCTTGTAGCTTATCGACTCGCTCTTCCTCCCGAGTTCGATAAGATACACAATGTCTTCCATGTCTCAATGCTCAGAAGATATCGATCTGATCCGTCTCACGTCCTTGAGCCTGAAGAAGTTGAGCTCAATCCTGATCTTTCATACGAAGAAGAACCCATCCGAATCCTCGATCGAGAAGTCAAGAGACTTCGAAATAAAAGTGTTCCTCTCGTCAAAGTTCTTTGGAGGAATCACAACGTCGAAGAAGCGACGTGGGAACCTGAGGACACGATGAAGAAGCAGTATCCTCATCTGTTCGATTCAGGTAAAATTCGAGGACGAATTTTCTTTAAGGGTGGAGGAGTTGTAACACCCTAAAACCACCTTAGTTCGAATTATAGAAAACGACAAGGATAGCGTAAACAATTTACAAATTAGTTAAGATTACAATGAAACCACATAAGCTATGTTCTATTAAGATATAAATGGGTTAAACACTACATGTAAGTTCATATGTAAAATTAAAGAAATGAAGATTAATTTGTAACTAATATATATAAGTTAGATAATATGAAACGTAAAATAATATACATATATATATGTACGATTCGGTGGGCTGTATTTAAATGTACATATAAGTATATCTATAAGTAAAATATGATAAACTAATAATTAAGTAGTTAAATATTATAATGTTAGTGGGATATTAAGTGAAATTATAACAGAATTTCATGGAAATAAACTAATCCATGTGTCCTTTATACAAGAGATAGTCAGCCCACTAAGGAAAGAAAGTTAACATGTGTAAACCACTTACTTCCATCATCATCTTTCTCATGCAAACCTGCTGAACCAAAGAGAGGAAAGGAGAGATAGAAATCTGGAATCCTTAGGCTTAAGGACATCTTTATTTTGCTGGAAATTGAGCTAAAAGATCACATAGGATCATGCATGTAGGCAGATATCAAGTAAGTACATCATATGTTACCCGATTCCTATGGTGTTTTTTTATTTTTGTATTTGATGATTCTGGGTTTGAACCACTAAAAAAAATATGTTATAAATGTTTTATTATGAGTTATCAATGCTGGTTCATGTTATACTTGAATAATTTCTGGAAATTAAAGCATGAACATGAACTTAGGTATGAATCTGCCCAGATTCGTTCTTGTATGATACCCTGTAGAAATCTGGAAAATTGAGCATGTTAGAGTGATTTCTGGAAAACGTGTTCTTATACAAAGTTGTAGAGGACAAAATTTTACATGGAATAGAGGTATGGGTTGCTCAAATATGTTAAGTATAGGTCTCTGAATTGTTGTTAGAAGTTGACTGGACTGAAACTGAATGAATTTAGAATCTGCTGGACTAAATTGTGAAATTTGAAATGTTTAGGGGTCAAAATGGTGTTAATAAATTCTGAAAATTTATGCTTGAAACAGGGGAGTCATGGAATGAATAAAAATTAAATGGCCAAGCTTGAATTAAGTCTCAATTGGTAGGTTAAATGCATTTAGATCACATGTAGGATTATTAAAGGATTAAAGGGGACTGTTTTGTGGAAATTGATAAATTGAGGACTTGAATGCTCTGTTTTTAAAGATGTTAGAACTTCATTGTTATGTTAATACATGTAGGTTAATGTGGTTAATATCTTAGAATCAAATGAAATGTGGAATATAGGATTTAAATGCACTAAAGTCACTAAGTTAAGCTTGGACAGATTAGGCCCTGAAATTGTCCTGTTTTTAAATGTAAAACTGTATTAACTGGGAAATGCTAAAAATATGAGCCATACATGGTTTTAAAGGTGTGTTTATAAGCTTTCCAGAATAGTATGATATGCCTTATTTGGATTAGGGAATAAAAAGTTATGGACAGATTAGTGGACAATGCTCAAAACTGCCATGTTAAGGACAGCTTGTGTGTTTATTGTTGTTTGCTTGATTTGGTTGGATTTTTGTGCTAAGGTTGATACTAATGGATGTTATATATGTTGTAATATGATTCAAGAGCATATTGGTGAAGAGATATTAGAGGAATCAAGGGGTGATCAAACCAAGAAGAAAGGGAGAGGCATCATCATTAAGGAGACAAACTAAGCTTGGAAGTATTTGTGAGTGTAGCTAGTTTAGGGTTGAGATTAGTGTCTCAACCAATGTGTTTATGTTTCTTGGATGATTTAAAATGAAGCATGTAATGAACTTAATAATGGATTGGTAAATTTAAATGCTAAGGAAGAAGGACTAAAGGAATGAACTATGAACTAGGTATATGATGCTATCTAGATATGCTAGTTGATGTCTATATGGGTTGCTTTGTGATATGAGTTGTTTGAGTCACTTGAATTGAATTAATGTATGATTTAGCTACTGTTTGAAGATGGTTATATGATTGAAATGATGCTAAATGCTTGCTGGAAATTTGATTGAGCATGGCTTGAATGTGCACAATGTAAACATGATTGAATGTGTACATGACTTTGTGATATGTGTTTGATAAACAAGTAAAATGCTATTGTTAATAATGAAAGATAAGTAAAGTCCTTGGTTTGATTAGTGTCTATAGGTAGAAGGGCATGCCTTAGAGTCATTGAGCTCCTCTGATCTTTGTTACAGGATGGTGGTTAGTCACCTATAAACCTGTTAAGGTGGTTAGTCACCTTGATAATTGAATGGTGGTAAGTCACCATTGATGCCTATGCATCCTCTGTTATAAGTTGAAATGAGAAATTGATACTTTGAGTATCTAAAGTTACATGATACATGAAGACTTGATTACCTATTTCATTAATCATCCAAGGCAAAACATGATTAGAACAATGATATATGTTTAAATGAACAAGTTGGATATTAGCCCTTATGATATGGGATGAATATGTGTACTTGGTTGAGATTTAAAATGAACTATGTTGTGATGTGAAACTATGAAATGTTGCTGCCAAGATGATAATGAGATTACATGTTGTTTGTTGTCCAATTTAGCTTGAATTGTACATGTGCTTGCTGCCCAAATTTGGCTTGAATTGTATATGTTGCTTGCTGTCCAATTTGGTATGAAATGTACATGTAGTTTGCTGCCCAAATTGGTATGTTTTAAATGAAATGGTTGTTGCCCAATAAATCATTGTACATGTAAATACTTGCTGCCCTATTGGTTAGTACATGAAAATAGCTTTGTTAACTTGGTTTTGATAGGCTAGTTAGGTATTCCAATACGTGCTAAGCCTAGCTAAGTAACTTTAAAGATTGAATAAGACTTCTAAAAGATTGAAACTAGTAAAGTTTAGGGCTGCCTCACTAAGTACATTATGTGTACTTATCACTCTCTTTGTTTCCTTCTTCCAAAATAACAGGTTCGTTGATATCCGAAAGCCATCCGTTTTGTTCCGAGAGCTTCGCAAGCCAAGAACAAGTATGATATAATCTTGCTTAGTCTCCTAGTTGGTGGCATAGTCTAAGTTAGTTTGTCATGCATTATGGAACATGTAATTGTTAAGTTTGGTTTGTATAAAACTAAGACATGTTATATTACGTAATGACTTGATGAATGTTTATGTAAATATGGATATGATGATATGAATGAACTATGTTTGAAGTTAACTAAGCTTGATATGCATTTGAGTATCATTTATATGGTTCATGCCCTTGATGGATTTGAATGGTTGAATATGTATAAGTATGTTATCTTTATTTGAATTAGGAAGGTTTCATCTAGAATTGTTGTTGGATGATTTGTATAGTTCGAATGGTAATAGAATATTAGAATATAATGAATGCTGATTTCGAATACTATTGTATATGATTTAGGTTGTTTGAAAGTTGTTATATGTATTTGTATGGTTTTGTTGTAATATGAACTAAGATATGTATATAGATAATATTTGATTGTCTTAAGTATTCGAATAAGAAGCATTGGTATACTTGAATCAAATGTTCATGAGTTTGATTGAATACATGTATGTTAGTTAGGCTTGTTAATATGCATTTGCAACATGAATATAAGATTCATGTTAGAAAAGTTTTAAATTGGCTCACCTATATGTATTTATGATCTTGTTATTGGATAAATGATTATATGATTGTTTGCTTTGATGCTTGTTAAGTATGAATTGAATCTCATATAATTGTATGTTTGATATGTTGACATGTATGAATCTGTCCATCACCCGAATAGTAACATCGCTCGCTCGTAACCGGGTGAGGGGTGTTACAGTAATACATTGTTTTTGGTTGATGAGAGAAAGGGGAAACGAGTTTGGGTACTTTGGGCGCGATACCGGATACTACGGAGGCTTGAGATCGGCGTTTCGATTTTCTTTTAGGCTCAATATGTGAGTGATAATGTTTTGGAGTTTTAAATGATTTTAAAGTGGGTACTTAGGGTTTGGGTGGAGCCTTGAGGGCTAACCTAAACCCAAGTGTAAGTTTGCTAATTTACCTTGTTTCGTTAAGTGTTGGTGTGTGCGATTATTTGTGTTGATGTGTGAAACGTGGATTGCCTTTACTCTCCGTTTTAATGGTGTTGTGTAGTCGTTGTTGATGTCAAGCCTCACGTGATGGTTAGTCGTTGTATACGGTGATGTGTAGTCCCATCGGTAGTGACTAGTAGATGACTACGGTGATGTGTAATCCCATCAAAAAATACTAGTTGTTGTGTATGGTGATGTGTAGTCCCACCGGGAATGGTTGTGCATGTGCAAACCATGTTTCGTATATGCTTGCGTTTACTACATCTCTTTCTTAAATGGTTTTGCTTTTAAACTAAGATATATGTTTTAAACTACATTGTTGTTGTGTTTTAGAGCTCCGCTCACTAAGCTTTTAAGCTTACGCTCTCTCTTTTTCCAACAATGCAGATCGTTAGAGGTTTCGGGAGGCAAGTGGGCAAGTGAGGAGTTCTTAGAGTTCTTGCTAAGCTCAAAGTATGATTTTACTAGTTGTAATAATGCTTAAACAATGGGAATACTAGATTTTGTGTTAGGGAGTTGGTGTTCAAACTCCTATGTTTGGCCTTGTTTATGTTGCTAGCATGTTTTGATTGTTGACACCATGTATTGTTGAAGTTTGTTATAGCTTTTGGTGGATTACTTTGCATTTTGACTTGTTAGTGTTTTTGAATCTATGTGTTCTTGTGAGCTTAGGGCTTGAAATCCAATTTGTTGCTTGAATGTATGATTAATGTTGTGATTAGGACGCTTTGCCTCTAAATTGTTTACATGATATAATGCTATGTGGTTTTTGAGGTTTCGGGGCGAGTTTGGGGACGTTTGGAGGTGTCAAACTATGTTTTCGGGCCAAACTGTGTGTAGGCGTTTCGAAACGCCTGATATGGTTTCGAAACGGTCGAGCTCCAGGGGTACCCGTATTGGAACGGGGTTGGTGCTGTTTTGGTCCGAATTGCCACTGGAGGCTCTTGTTTTGGAACCATGTAGGGCCGTTTCGGTACGATTTTACACTGTGAGCCCTTGTTTCGGAACCCGTTCCGATACGTTTTGCCATTGTAGACTCTCGTTCCAGAACAAGGTGGGACCGTTTCGGAACGGCTTGGTCTTACTTTTTAAATGGAGCCCACGTTTCGGAACGAGCAAGCATGTTTCGAAATGCATGTAGTTGAATCAGTTAGATGGCATCTTCAAGGGTTTCTGAATGTTACTTTTTAGTCTCTAAAGCTTGTATGCTTCCTTGTGAGTTCATATGTGACCCTTGAGATGGTTTTGCCCCGTATGCATATAATTTGACTAACAAACTATATGGTAAGTTTAAATTATTGTATGCCCTATGCTCGATCGTATATGTGACCGCTTTTCCGCTTTTTTGATTAGCAACCCACTAAAGCCTAACCATCTAACTGATTCAATTGCCTACGTTTTGAAACAGGTTTGCTCGTTCCGAAATGCGGGCTCTATTTAAAAAGTAAGACCAAGTCGTTCCGAAAAGGTCCCACCTTGTTCTGGAACGGGAGTCTACAGTGGCAAAACATATCGGAACAGGTTCCGAAACAAGGGCTCACAGTGGAAAATTGTATCGAAACGACCCTACATGGTTCCGAAACAGGAGCCTCCAGTGGCAATTCGTACTGAAACAGCACCAACCCTGTTCCGATACGGGTACCCTTGGAGCTCCACCGTTCTGAAACCATATCAGGCGTTTCGAAACGCCTGCACACAGTTTGGCCCGAAAACATAGTTTGAAATCTCCAAACGTCCCCAAACTCGCCCCAAAACCTCAAAAACCACATAGCATTATATCATGCAAACAATCTAGAGGCAAAACGTCCTAATCACAACATTAATCATACATTCAAGCAACAAATTGGATTTCAAGCCCTAAGCTCACAAGAACACATAGATTCAAAAACACTAACAAGTCAAAATGCAAAGTAATCCACCAAAAGCTCTAACAAACTTCAACAATACATGGTGTCAACAATCAAAACATGCTAGCAACATGAACAAGGCACAACATAGGAGTTTGAACACCAACTCCCTAACACAAAATCTAGTATTCCCATTGTCTAAGCATTATTACAACTAGTAAAATCATACTTTGAGCATAGAAATAACTCTAAGAACTCCTCCCTTGCCCACTTGCCTCCCGAAACCTCTAACGATCTGCATTGTTGGAAAAAGAGAGAGTGTAAGCTTAGTGAGCGTAAGCTTAGTGAACGGAGCTCTAAAACACAACAACAATGCAGTTTAAAACATATATCTTAGTTTAAAAGCAAAACCATTTAAGAAAGAGATGTAATAAACGCAAGCATAGACGAAACATGGTTTGCACATGCACAACCATTCCCGGTGGGACTACACATCAACGTACACAACAACTAGCATTTTCTGATGGGACTACACATCACCGTACTCATCTACTAGTCACTACCGGTGGGACTACACATCACCGTATACAACGACTAACCATCACGTAAGGCTTGACATCAACAACGACTACACAACAACATTAAAACGAAGAGTAAAGGCAATCCACGTTTCACACAACAACACAAATAATCACACACACCAACACTTAACGAAACAAGGTAAATTAGCAAACTTACACTTGGGTTTAGGTTAGCCCTCAAGGCTCCACCAAAACCCCCAAGTACCCACTTTGAAATCATTTAAAACTCCAAAACATTACCACTCACCGATTGAGCCCAAACGAAAACCGAAACGCTGATCTCAAGCCTCTGTAGTATCTGGTATCGCGCCTAAAGTACCTGAACTCATTTCCCTTGTTTCTCATCAACCTAAAACAATGTATTACTCCCCTATTCTTCCATAAATTCACTGAATAGCAACAGTCCATCAATCGACACATTTACTCAATCAACACAAAGCTGAAATCCATCAAAACATCATCAAACCCGTTCTTAAGCAAATCCCAGCAAATACCCATCAAATTAAACATCCAAAACACATCAAAATCATCTAAAAACACCCAACCTAAGTCCATATACCTCCAGCCCTCGTTTTACCCCAAAACTAAGCCAAAAACACCACTTCTTCACCTTAAAAAATCACCCATTGTCCTAGTTTCGGGTTTTATGGGTTTAAGCTACTTATTAAAACTATTTATCAACCAAAAATAGTTTAAAAACTTCCCACCAAGTACCCACTGAAAACCCCTACGAAAAAATCTCAAACCTATCTCTTTATTATCAAAACTTTGAAGCCCAAAGTGAAAAATCGATACTTTGTTAGGTTTTTCAAAAAGATAAGATTCCATAAATAAAAAGCCAAGGTAAAGTGATGATTACCTTTGAAGATCTTCTATGGAAAAACTTTTGAGCCAAGGGAAAAGATGATGGAGAGCTTTTTAGGAGAAAGTTTAAGCTTTTTAGATTTTAGTTCTTTTGAAATGAAGATGACTATCAAATCTCGAAATCCCCTTTCAAATTTCATTAATGGCGTTTTTGTAAATAGTAACATCTTTTTATAAAATCAGCATTTTAATCTAATTTAACCCGAAACTAATCCTAGATCAAAACTGATAAACTTCTGGCCCTAAATCGGGGCGTTACAACTCTCCCGCACTTAAGGAATTTTGTCCCCGAAATTACTTGACGGAAAAAGATACGGAAATTGTTTCTCCATGTCTTCCTTCCTCTCCCAAGTATCCTCTTCCACACCTCGGTGTCCCCACAAAACCTTGACTAACTCGATAGACCTCCTACACAACATTTTCTTGTCAGTAGCAAGAATCTCAACTGGCTCTTCATCATACGAAAAGTTGGGGTTCAACTCAATCTCTTCCACTGGCATTATATGAGACGGATCTGATCTATACTTCTGAAGCATAGAAACATAGAACACGTCGTGAACCTTCTCTAACTCGGTCAGGAGTCTCAATCTATACGTAACGGGACCGATCCTCTCAACTACCTCGTAAGGTCCAATGAATCTCGGACTCAACTTACCTTTCCTACCAAACCTCATCACCTTTTTCCAAGGTGAGATTTCAAAAACACTTTCTCACCCACTGCATACTTTATCTCTTTTCTCTTCAAATCGGCATACGATTTCTGTCGGTCTGAAGCTGCCTTCAAGCAATCACAGATCAACTTTACCTTCTCGGTGGTGCCCTTAAGCAAGTCGGGCATAGTACAAGCTTCTGTCCGACCTCAGCCCAACAAATAGGGGTTCTACACTTCCTACCATACAAAGCTTCATACAGTGCCATCTGAACACTAGCCTGATAATTGTTGTTGTATGCAAACTCTACTAACGGTAGGTGTTTCTCCCAAGAACCCTAAAAGTCGATGATACCACACCTCAACATGTCCTCCAACACCTGAATAACTCTCTCTGACTGACCATCCCGACTGCGGGTGATATGAAGTACTGAAGTTCAACCAGTACCCAAAGCACGATGCAAACACTCCCAAAATCTAGCTGTAAACCTTAGGGATTGCAATTTGATCAGAATTCGATTCGATCCGAAAGAATTTATTCGATCCATATTCGATTAAAAAAGTCTGAATCCGAATCCGAGTAAAATGTTCGAGTCCTAATAGGAGATGGGTTGGATATGGATCATGCCAAGATCCGATCTGAATCCGAATTCGATCCATATCCGAGTCCGAATCAAAATATTTAGGGCTTTTAACTCCTTAAAACAAAATATCATGTATAATATTTACATTAAAACAAGAAGACAACATAAATAAAGTAAAAAGTTAAACTAAATACATTAAAAGAAACATAACTACATATATTTTTAAACAAGAACATAAATGTATATATTAGGTAATTTGGAATAATAGTAAAAATAAAATTAACTTTATATATATATATATATATATATTAAAAGTGATAATAAAAATATAAATGTCTTAAGAATGTAAGTTAAATAATAATAATATTTATTATGATTTATATATATTAATTAACCTTAATATAGTGAAATACATCTATTTATACCATATGCATGTATAAATAAATATGAAAAAAACAAATGCAAGATCAAGTCATAGATAAACAAACAATAAAATAAATATAATGGATAAATATCAATGAATTACTAAAAATTAAGAAAGTTAGTGAATGAAATAGTAAGTAATGTGCAATCGATAGATAAAGTTATGATATATTATGCTAAAATTATGAATTAAAATAGAAAGAAAATTAAAAGCATAAACAATAAACACAAAAAATTAAATGTAGTCAACAAATAAGAGATAAAAATGAACAAGTGTATAATTAAATAGCATAAATTAAATGCGTAAGAAATTAAATATACAAAATTATGAACTGATTTGCACGAAAACAAAATTATTAGAGGGTCAAAACACAATATACCCTAAAGACGCTAAAATTCGCGAATCTACCCATCAGACTTAGGTCAAGACTAGGGATGACAATTTAATCCGAATCCAAAAACTTTGATCTAAATACGGTTGAAACAAATCCGAATCCGATCCGAAAAAATCCGATCCAAAAACAATATGATCCAAATCCGTTTGAAAAAAAATCCGAATCCAAATCTGAAAAAAATATCCGAGTCCGATTGTAACGGATTCGGACTTGGATTTTATACAATCCAGTCCAAATCCGATCCATTGCCATCCCTAGTAAACCTCGGATCTCAGTCTGATACAAGCGACTTCGGTACCCCATGCAACCTCACTATCTCACTAATGTACAGATCGGCCAACTTATCTAAGGTGTAGGTGGTATGAACAAGTATGAAATGGGCACACTTAGTGAATCTATCGACAATCACCCATATCGAATTCTTCTTCGAATAAGTCAATGGTAAACCCGATACAAAGTCCATGATAATACGTTCCCACTTCCATTTCGAAATCTTCAACGGTTGTAACAAAACTGAAGGAAACTGATGCTCGGCTTTAACTCGATGATATACCATACACTTACTCACAAACTCGACCACATCTCTCTTCAACCCAATCCAGTAGTACTCTTCTTTTAACCCCACGATACATCTTCGTACAACCCGGATGCATAGCAAAAAGACTGTTATGGGCTTCATTCAAGATAGTACGCCTTAACTCGGCGTCTTCTGGAACTACTATCATATCCTTGAAACATAGGATCTCGTTCTCACCAAAGCAAAAATCTGTAGGCCTACCCTCGGTTATATCTTGCACGTGAGGTGCCAAAGACTCATCTTGCAACTGTTTCTCTCAAATCAACTGAACCAACGAAGGTTTAACCTGTAACTTGGCTATCAAACCACCATCCCGCGACACACTCAATCTCGCAAACATAGCTCGCAACTCAACTGCCACTTTTCTACTCAAAGCATCACCCACTACGTTTGCCTTACACGGATGGTACTCTATCGTAAGGTCATAGTCCTTAAGAAGCTCTAACCACTTATGTAACGTCCTGGGTTTAGGGGTCGGATGTTACACGGGTAAATCAGGTTTGAGTCGTGGGCTCGTTTTAAATTAAATTGGGTTTTGGTTTTTAATTAAAAGGGTTTGAAATTCATTAATGGAAAAATGGTGATTTTTAAATAAGGGAAAAAGGTACTTTTCAAATTGAAAGTAAAAGATGATGAAAAGGGGGTTTTATTTCAAAAAAATGATCATCTTATTCATTCCACCATTTTTGACGATCTAAAACCTCTCCCAAACCCCTTGTCACTATTTCATTCATTCCTCCATCGAATTCAAGTGATTTCAACGAGGTAAGACCATTTTTGACTTGTCCTTTCGATTCCTAACACATTTATGGTTTTAGATTTTAGAAAACCCCATTGTAGAGAAATTTGAGTTTTCAAAGTTTTCAAAGAAAATGGTGAAACTTTAATGGTTTTTTGATTTGCTTTTGATATGTAGAGTTAAGTTATGATCTAATCTTGCCTTAAGGAACATTATATCTCAATTTGGTTGGTTTTTATAAGGAATCCCGAAATGGGTTTTGGGGGTATTTTAAAAGTGTCAAAACTTGTGTTTTGGGAGTGGTTTTGTGAAAAAATTGTTGGGCTGATGTTATAGTGACATTGGATGGGTGTTTTTAGATGTTATTTGATGATTTTTAAGTGGTGATGGTGCTGGTTTGATTGGATTCCCGAAACTACTGTTGTAGGTGATTTTTAGGAGTGGAAAATAAGAGTTTTTAAGGTGTTTATGTGGGGAAATGAAGGGTTGATGGTTGTACAGCCTTAGGGTGATGTTTGGACATGTTTTGGAGTTTTTTAAGTGTTTAAATCGAGGGTAATGGCTGGGTTTTGGTGGAGTACGAAAATGAGATTATTTGGGAGGATTTTGGCTTTAAATTGTTGAGAAAATATTGTGGAATTGTGAGCTGATGTATAACAGTAAATATGTGGTTGATTAAGAGGTTAATACATTGTTTTTGACTGGTTAAAAACAGCGGATTTGGCCTTGGGTGGTTCAGACGCGGTCCCAGGAAGATCGAAAGCTTGAAACGACTTTGTGGTTTACATTGGTGTGCGAATGGTGAGTGGAAATGTTTTAAGCAACGTTTTGGTTTAAAGATGGTTTTGAAAGAGTTTAGGTTGAGCTTGAAAGGTCAATCTAAACTCAAGAGTAAGTTTATGTGTATCGCCTCTTTAAATTCCCCTTTTTACCATTTGTTTTTCAGTACTTGTGGTGATAACTTGTTATGCATGAAATTTCAATACTTTAGGAGGAAGGATGTTGTTTGTTATTATGTTGTTGATCATGCATAATGAAATCAATGGTGTTGTTGGTATGCCTTGTAAAATATATGTAAGTTGGTGCAGGTTGTGTACGGAAATGGTAAGTAAGACCATTTGCGGTTGGTAAGACTATAAGAAGTAAGATTGTGTATAATTGTGGATTTTGTTACAAGGTGCTTTGGTCATGCAAGATATAGTGTATCCATGTTGCATGATGGGGATTTGTATATCGTATTGCATGGTTGGTGTCGAACCTCACGTGATGGTTGTCGTTACTACGGTGATGTGTGGTCCCACCGGTAGTGACTAGTAGGAGAGTACGGTGATGTGTGGTCCCATCGGAAAACTACAAGTCGAACGGTGATGTGTGGTCCCACCGTGTTTTGGCTATGCTTGTGCATACCATGTATTGTTCATGTTTGTGTCTCACTATATCATTCCCTCTTAATGGTTTTGCTTTAAATATAAGTTTATGCCTTTATGCATACCATGAAGTGTGATGCCATGATAAAGGTCTATATTGTTGACTTATGGTTGATCTTGTGTGCTAGTAAGAGGATTATGTCGTTGGATGAATTGTATGTGTTGGCTTTTGTTTTAAAGAAAGCTTTGAACCCTGCATTGTCGTTGTTATGTTTTCGAGCTCCGCTCACTAAGCTTTATGCTTACGCTCTCTTTTTCTGACAATGCAGATCATTCGCGTGGAGTTAGCAAGGAGCAAAGAAAGGGTGTCCAAGTGTGTGGTAGTTGCTCAAGTATGGTTTGGTAAATAACGTAGTAGCTTAGCAATGGGAAATGCTACGTGTTGTAGGAGCGTGTATCTAGACTCCTTTGTGTTGGCTTTATGTTGTCAATGCTTGTGTTGATGGATTTGTAAACCATTTTTAAGTCGTATGCCTAAGTGTTTATATGGAAGGCTTATAACCATGTTCCTTGAGATGCCTATACCTTTGTGTTGAAGTTTGTAAGCCATGTCTTTTGAATGCTTATGTTTGTAGTGAAAGCATGTAAATCTTGTTATGCATGTATTTTGTGGATGCTTGTTCTTTTTAAAATGGTTAGCCTTGGATGTGTGTTCTTTTGAATGTTTGTTAAGTGTTGGATCATGCTCGAAGTAGGGTGAATGCCTCTAGGTTATGTGTATGTTTGTTTTTTCATGTTCTTGTGGTTTGGGAGTATGTTGTCAAGGCTTTTAACTCTTTTGTTGGTTTGCTAAGCATGTCTGTTTGCTAGTTTCCTCTATGTATGCTTAATTGGTGTTTGTTGCTCCGTTGTATGCTTAAACCGCTTCGTATGCTTATCTATAGTTGCTTAGTGATGTATGTGAGTTGGTATGTTGCTAGTCGAGTCGTTAAATGCATCTAGAGTTAAGTCCTTGTGCGTTTTGCAGCTAAATTGAGGCTTGCAGTGCAGGACGTATCGATACGGTCCTACACTTTGGGCCTCAGATTAAGCAGAGCATACCGATACACGAGGGTGTATCGATACGCCAAAACCTCTCTGGAAATCTGAGAAATTGGCGAGATTTTGGCGTATCGGTACGGGTCCTAAGGGTATCGATACGGTCCTTGTAGTTTGACCGTGAGAAGTTGACCATTGAGGGCGTATCGGTACGGTACCGCAGTGTACCGATACGGTATCTCTGTGTTGACTTTAGGGCGTTGACCAGGTCTAGGCGTATCGATACGGTCATCTAGCATATCCATACGACTTGTTATAAAAGATAAAATGGGTTGTTAATTTGTATGTCTTGGGTGTCTTGCATCCGTGTATGTTCGCTGCGTGTCCTAACACATAGGATTTAATAAAGGCATCTAGAAAAGATAAAGGAAAAAATAGGGTTGCTAATCGGAGTGGGACCTTAATGGGTTTCGCTTCAGTTTTCCTCGTGTAAACTACTCGGACCAGTCAGTCGCCCAGACCAGGACGAGGGGGTTACATTTGGTGGTATCAGAGCCATAGGTTTCCGAGACCTCGGGTAGGTAAGTGAGGTAAGTTTGATTTGTTATATTGTTGCTATGACTCGGTGAATGTTTTACCATGTATGCTTGACGTTGCTTGCTAGTACGGTGTTTGAAAGCATGTGTTAGCATGATGGTTGTGTTTAAGCGTAATGTCGAGTTCCCATTGCTACTACTATTACTTATTTAAAAAGGATTTTGAGTAGAAGAGTACTTGAGCACCTTAGACCCTTGCTCTTTGCTAACCCCATATATTTTGTTTGCGTGTTTTATTTGTTGTTGTATTATTGCTTTTGGCAAGTATGAGACCGAGGCGTGGGCCTGGAGCTGGTAATCATGAATCTGAGGTTTCAGAGAATATGAATGATGAGAGAGTTCATCGCTCTAGTTCAGGGCAGTATGGTCGTACTAGAGTTTGAGGTACAGTTTGTCTATTTGGGTCAGCGTGCACATGAGTTGGTTCCTATTGAGAAAGAACAATGTGACCGGTCCTGATATGAGTTGGTAAAAGAAGTGAAGACCTATGAGTTTGCTTGAGAATGATATCGATGTTATAGCAGGTAATTTCTCGATACAATCATTGAGTTTGTTTTCTCTGATTAATTCTGGATCTACGCATTCGTATATTTTGAGTTAGCATGCAAGTTGTTGAATTTACCTTGTGAGATACTAGAGGTAGGTGTTAGTGTTACTAGTTCCTTCGAGGATACAATTGTGGTCAAAAGGTTTTACAAAAGATGTTTGTTGGTGTTTCAGGGTCACGTGTTTCTAGTAAATGTGATGGGATTGCCTTTTACGATTTTGATGTGATACTGGGCACGGATTGGCTTGTAGAACATAGAGTTAGGGTAGACTTTGAGACAAAGGGAGTTTTCTTAAAGCTTGCGGATGACTATGAGATTGTAATGGTAGGTGAGAATGTGAATTTCTTATCGAACGTTGTTTTAGTTTTAGAGGTTTAGAGGTTGTTTGAGTTTGGTTGTCAGGCCTACCTAGCTTAGGGATGAATCTGAAATTGAATGAGGTCATACCATATGATATCAGAACAGTCTGTGATTTTCTGAGTGTGTTTCCAGAAGAGTTTCTCGGTTTACCGCATGAAAGAGAGGTAGAGTTTGCTATAGAGGCTTATTCAGATTTAGCTCATGTTTTGATTGCTCCGAACCATATGACACCGAAAGAATTGAAAGTGTTGAAGACTCAGTTGCAAGAGTTGTCAGATATAGGTTTCATCCGTTCGGGTTCTTCGCCTTGGGGCGCACCGGTATTGTTTGTGAAGAAGAAAAGACGGTAGTATGAGAATGTTCATCGATTACAAATAGTTGAATCAGTTGACAGTGAAGAACAAGTATCCGTTGCCGAGAATTGATGATTTGTTCGATCAGCTTAGAAGTGTTTCAATGTTTTCTAAGATAGATTTGAGATCCGGGTATTACTAGTTGAAGGTAAAGGAGGTTGATGTTCCGAAGACATCTTTTAGGACTAGATATGGTCACTATGAGTTCTTAGTTATGCCGTTTGGGTTGACGAATGCACCGGCTATTTTCATAGACATGATGAATAGGATTTTCCATCAGTACCTAGACCAATTTGTGGTTGTTTTCATAGATGGTATTTTGGTGTATTCGCGTACCGAGGAAGACCATGACCGGAATTTGAGGATAGTTTTGCAGACCTTGTTAGACAACCAGTTGTATGCAAAGTTGAGTAAGTGTTAGTTTTGGATCCGAGAAGTAGTCTTCCTAGGATATGTAGTGTCAGCCGATGGGATTAGAGTTGATCCGAAGAGGATAGAAGTCATTGTCGAGAGAAAGCAACCGAAGTCTGTGACAGAGATTCGTAGTTTTCTAGGCTTAGATGGATATGTAGTGTCAGCCAATGGGATTAGAGTTGATCCGAAGAAGATAGAAGTCATTGTCGAGAGAAAGCAACCGAAGTCTGTGACAGAGATTCGTAGTTTTCTAGGCTTAGCCGGATACTATGGGAGGTTTGTGAATGGCTTCTCGAAGATAGCCGCTCCTTGACGAAGTTACTTCAGAAGAATGTTCAGTTTGAGTGGTCAGATGCGAGACAACAAGCCTTTGATAAATTGAAAGAAACCTTGACCAATGCACCGATCTTGATTCAGCCAGAGTCGGGGAAAGAGTTTGTGTCTACAGTGATGCTTCGTATGTAGGGTTGGGTTGTGTTCTAATGCAAGACGGAAGAGTGGTAGCTTATACCTCGAGACAGTTGAAGACTCATGAGCGTAATTATCCGACACATGACATAGAGTTAGCTGCAGTTGTGTTTGCTTTGAAGAAGATTCAGAGGCATGATTTGTATGGTGAGAAATGCACCGTGTATACGGATCATAAGAGCCTGAAGTATATAATGACACAACGAGGGTTGAACCTTAGACATCGTAAGTGGCTAGAGTTGCTTAAAGACTACAACCTCACAATTGAGTACCATCCAGGTAAGGCCAATGTAGTGGCAGATGCTTTGAGTAGGAAGGTAGCCGTTGAGTTGAGAGCCATGTTTGCTAGTTTGACTTTGTCCGGTGATGGCGGTCTAGTGGCCGAGCTTCAGGTTAGACCTACTTTAGATCAGTTGATCAGAGAGAAGCAGTTGTTAGATAGATCTTTGACACCTCACGTGCAAGATTTAGCCGAGGGTAGACCATCGGACTACAGTTTCAGTGTTGATGGGGTCTTGTGTTTCATAGATAGAATAGTTGTGCCAGATGACAATGATTTGAGATGTACGATCTTAACCGAAGCACACAACAGCCCATTCGCTATACATCCGGATAGTACAAATGTGTGTCGTGTGTTGAAGGATGAGTACTATTGGGTTGGTCTGAAAGGAGATGTTGCCGATTTTGTGAACAAGTGCATGGTTTGTCAGTGTGTTAAGGCAGAATATCAATTTCCGTCTGGTTTGCTACAATCGTTGAGAATTTCATAATGGAAGTGAGAAAATATTACTATGGACTTCGTATCAGGTTTGCCTTTGACTTCTTCTAAGAAGAATTCAATTTGGGTAATTGTTGACCGTTTCACAAAGTGTGCTCATTTCATAGTCGTTCATACGACCTACTCTCTAGATAAGTTGGTCAGTTTGTACATCAGTGAGATTGTGAGATTGCATGGTGTGTCGAAGTCGATTGTGTCAAGTAAAGATTCGAGGTTTACAGCTAGATTTTGGGAATGTCTGCTTAGTGCTTTGGGTACCCATCTAAATTTTAGTACATCGTATCGCCCTCAGTCCGATGATCAGTCAGAGAGAGATATTCAAATATTAGAGGACGTGTTGAGATGTGCATTACTGACCTTCAGTGTTGTATGGGAGATATATCGTGCTTGTCAGGGTTAAGTAGCGACATAGAAGTGTGGAAGAAGCCACTTGGGGTAAAGAAAGGAGGATGTGGAAAGGCAGTTTCCTTATCTCTTTCCATCAGGTAATTTCGAGGACGAAATTCCTTAAGTAGGGGAGAGTTGTAACGCGCCGGGTTTAGGGGTCAGATGTTACACGGGTAAATCGGGTTTGAGTCGTGGGCTCGTTTTAAATTAAATTGGGTTTTGGTTTTTAATTAAAAGGGTTTGAAATTCATTAATGGCAAAAGTGTGATTTTTAAATAAGGGCAAAAAGGTACTTTTCAAATTGAAAGTAAAAGATGATGAAAAGGGGGTTTTATTTCAAAAAAATGATCATCTTCTTCATCCCACCATTTTTGACGACCTAAAACCTCTCCCAAACCCCTTGTCACTATTACATCCATTCCTCTATCGAATTCAAGTGATTTCAACGAGGTAAGACCATTTTTGACTTGTCCTTTCGATTCCTAACACATTTATGGTTTTAGATTTTAGAAAACCCCATTGTAGAGAAATTTGAGTTTTCAAAGAAAAGGGTGAAACTTTAATGGTTTTTCGTTTTACTTTTGATATGTAGAGTTAAGTTATGATCTAATCTTGCCTTAAGGAACATTATATCTCAATTTGGATGGTTTTTATAAAGAATCTCGAAATGGGTTTTTTGGGGTATTTTAAAAGTGTCAAAACTTGTGTTTTTGGAGTGGTTTTGTGAAAAATTGTTGGGCTGATGTTATAGTGACATTGGATGGGTGTTTTTAGATGTTATTTGATGATTTTTAAGTGGTGATGGTGGTTTGATTGGATTCCCGAAACTACTGTTGTAGGTGATCTTTAGGAGTGGAAAATAAGAGTTTTTAAGGTGTTTATGTGGGGAAATGAAGGGCTGATGGTTGTACAGCCTTAGGGTGATGTTTTGGACATGTTTTGGAGTTTTTTAAGTGTTTAAATCGAGGAGTAATAGCTGGGTTTTGCTGGAGTACGAAGATGAGATTATTTGGGAGGATTTCGGCTTTGAATTGTTGAGAAAATATTGTGGAATTGTGAGCTGATGTATAACAGTAAATTTGTGGTTGATTAAGAGGTTAATACATTGTTTTTGATTGGTTAGAAACATCGGATTTGGCCTTGGGTGGTTCGGACGCGGTCCCGGGAAGTTAGAAAGCTTGAAACGACTTTGTGGTTTGCATTGTTGTGCGAATGGTGAGTGGAAATGGTTTTAAGCAACGTTTTGGTTCAAAGATGGTTTTGAAAGAGTTTAGGTTGAGCTTGAAAGGTCAATCTAAACTCAAGAGTAAGTTGATGTGTATCGTCTCTTTAAATTCCCCTTTTTACCGTTTGTTTTTCATTACTTGTGGTGATAACTTGTTATGCATGAAATTTCAATACTTTGGGAGGAAGCATGTTTTTTGTTATTATGTTGTTGATCATGCATGATGAAATAAATGGTGTTGTTGGTATGCCTTGTAAAATATATGTAAGTTGGTATAGGTTGTAAACGGAAATGGTAAGTAAGACCATTTGCGGTTGGTAAGACTATAAGAAGTAAGATTGTGTATAATTGTGGATTTTGTTACGAGGTGTTTTGGTCATGCATGATATAGTGTATCCATGTTGCATGATGGTGATTTGTATATCGTATTGCATGGTTGGTGTCGAACCTCACGTGATGGTTGTCGTTACTACGGTGATGTGTGGTCCCACCGGTAGTGACTAGTAGGAGAGTACGGTGATGTGTGGTCCCATCGGAAAACTACCAGTCGAACGGTGATGTGTGGTCCCACCGTGTTTTGGCTATGCTTGTGCATACCATGTATTGTTCATGTTTGTATCTCACTATATCATTCCCTCTTAATGGTTTTGCTTTAAATCTAAGATTATGCCTTTATGCATACCATGAAGTGTGATACCATGATAAAGGTCTATATTGTTGACTTATGGTTAATCTTGTGTGCTAGTAAGAGGATTATGTCGTTGGATGAATTGTATGTGTTGGCTTTTGTTTTAAAGAAAGCTTTGAACCCTGCATTGTCGTTGTTATGTTTTCGAGCTCCGCTCACTAAGCTTTATGCTTACGCTCTCTTTTTCTGACAATGCAGATCATTAGCGTGGAGTTAGCAATGAGCAAAGAAAGGGCGTCCAAGTGTGTGGTAGTTGCTCAAGTATGGTTTGGTAAATAATGTAGTAGTTTAGCGATGGAAAATGCTACGTGTTGTAGGAGCGTGTATCTAGACTCTTTTGTGTTGGTTTTATGTTGTTAATGCTTGTGTTGATGGATTTGTAAACCATGTTTAAGTCGTATGCCTAAGTGTTTATATGGAAGGCTTATAACCATGTTCCTTGAGATGCCTATACCTTTGTGTTGAAGTTTGTAAGCCATGTCTTTTGAATGCTTATGTTTGTAGTGAAGGCATGTAAATCTTGTTATGCATGTATTTTGTGGATGCTTGTTCTTTTTAAAATGGTTAGCCTTGGATGTGTGTTCTTTTGAATGTATGTTAAGTATTGGATCATGCTCGAAGTAGGGTGAATGCCTCTAGGTTATGTTTATGTTTGATGTTTCATGTTCTTGTGGTTTGGGAGTATGTTGTCAAGGCTTTTAACTCTTTTGTTGGTTTGTTAAGCATGTATGTTTGCTAGTTTCCTCTATGTATGCTTAATTGGTGTTTGTTGCTCCGTTGTATGCTTAAACCGCTTCGTATGCTTATCTATAGTTGCTTAGTGATGTATGTGAGTTGGTATGTTGCTAGTCGAGTCGTTAAATGCATCTAGAGTTAAGTCATTGTGCGTTTTGCAGCTAAATTGAGGCTTGCAGCGCAGGGCGTATCGATACGCCCAAGGGCCATATCGATACGGTCCTACACTTTGGGCCTCAGTTTAAACAAAGCGTACTGATACACGTGGGTGTATCGATACGCCAAAACCTCTCTAGAAATCTGAGAAATTGACGAGATTTTGGCGTATCGGTACGGGTCCTAAGGGTATCGATACAGTCCTTGTAGTTTGACCGTGAGAAGTTGACTGTTGAGGGCGTATCGGTACGGTATCGCAGTGTACCGATACGGTCTCCCTGTGTTGACTTTAGGGCGTTGACCAGGTCCAGGCATATCGATACGGTCATCTAGCGTATCGATACGACCTGTTATAAAAGATAAAATGGGCTGTTAATTTGCATGTCTTGGGTGTCTTGTATCCGTGTATGTTCGATGCGTGTCCTAACACATAGGATTTAATAAAGGCATCTAGAAAAGATAAAGGAATAAAATAGGGTTGTTAATCGGAGTGGGACCTTAATGGGTTTCACTTTGGTTTTCCCCGTGTAACCTACTCGGACCGGTTAGTCGCCCAGACCGGGACGAGGGGGTTACAACCTACGTTGTATAAGGTTCAACTCTCTCTGAGTCATCAAGTACTTCAAGCTTTTGTGGTCGGTATAAACGGTGCACTTCTCACCATAAAGGTGATGTCTCCAAAAATTCAAAGCAAACTATATTGCGGCTAGCTCAATATCATGAGTGGGGTAGTTCTTCTCGTGAACCTTCAACTGTCTCAAAGCGTAAGCTACAACCTTACCTTCTTGCATAAGCACACAACCTAAACTTACATACGATGCATCATTGTAAATCACAAACTCTTTCCCTGATTCAGGCTGAATCAAAATAGGAGCTTCGGTCAAAGCTTTCTTCAACTTCTCAAACGCTTGTTGTCTTGCATCTGACCACTCATACGGAACATTCTTCTAAAGCAATTTAGTTAAAGGTGCCGCAATATTCGAAAATCCTTCGAAAAATCTTCGATAATACCCTACCAAGCCTAGGAAACTACGGATTTTTGTCACTGACTTCGGTTGCTTCCAACTCACTACGGCTTCTATCTTCTTGGAATCCACACTAATTCTATTGGCCGAGATCACATGACCTAGGAAGCCTACTTCCCTAATCCAAAACTCGCATTTACTCAACTTGGCATACAACTGATTTTCAAGAAAAGTTTGAAGCACTAGCCGCAAATGCTCATCATACTCTTCCTCGGTCCTAAAGTACACTAAGATATAATCTATGAACACTACCACAAACTTGTCCAAAAACTCGTGGAAAACTCGATTCATCATGTCCATAAATGCAGCTGGAGCATTAGTCAAACCGAAAGGCATTACCAAGAACTCATAGTGCCCATAACGTGTACGGAAAGCAGCCTTCGGTATGTCCGCATCCTTTACCTTCAACTGATAGTAACTGGATCTCAAATCAATCTTCGAAAACACTGAAGCACCTCTCAACTGATCAAGTAAATCATCTATTCGCGGCAAAGGATACTTGTTTTTCACTGTTACCTTGTTCAACTGTCTATAGTCTATACACATCCTCATACCGTCGTCATTTTTCTTCAAAAACAAGACCAGAGCACCCCACGGAGAAATATTAGGCCTAATGAAACCTCTATCTGACAATTCTTGAAGTTGTGTCTTCAACTCTTTCAACTCTTTCGGTGCCATTCTATACGGGGCAATAGACATAGGTACAGAATCATAATACGTCTCAATAACAAACTCAACTTCTCTATCTAGAGGCAAACCCGACAACTCTTCCGAAAAAACACTCGAAAAATCACAAATTGTTCTGATGTCTTGCAGTCTAATCTCACTAATATTCGGATTCATCACATAAGCCAAGTAAGCCTGAGGACCCGAATCTATCAATCTCTGAGCTTCTAGAGCGGAAACAATATTGGACAAGAACTTAATGTTCTCGCCCACCACTACAACTTCAAAATCATCTATTAGCCTCAAGGAGACTCTCTTGGTCTCAAAGTCTACCCTAGCTCTATGCTCTACGAGCCAATCCATGCTCAAAATCACATCAAAACCATAGAACGGTAACTCCATCATGTTAACCGGAAACGCATGGCCCTGAATCATCAAGGGACGCCTCTTATACATCTTCCTAACTACCACAGTATCACCGAAAGAACTAGTAACATTTACACCTACCTCTAATCACTCATACGGTAGGCCTAGGGACCTTGCATGCTCACTCAAAACATACGAATGTGTTGAACCCGAATCTATCAAAGAAAGCAAAGTCAAAGACTGTAACGAGAAATTGCATGCGATGACATACATGTCATTCCCAGCCTCTCACTGTGCATACACCCTAGCTGGTCCTCCACCCTTGGGCTGAACTGCCACCACATGAGCTAAGTTCCTCTGACCATCGTTCCTTGGCTAAAAATTACCTCGACCGCACCCACAACCTCTCTGATGCTCAAACCCCTTAGCTGGAGCTGGTCCGCCCCTAGCCGAGTGTGGACAGTTACACCTCAAATGATCCCGGGAACCACAGTTCCAACATACCTCAAAGGTACCCATACACTCGCCCGGATGGCGTCTCCCGCATCTAGTGCACTCAGGAGTGTGAACAACAGCTCCTTGGCCCTGATGGCCTCATCTATGATTACCGCCCTTATGTCTCGAATCGGGCTGATACCTCCTATCTCTATGCCTCTTGGCATGATCTCTGTCCCAATCTGCGGGTCTCTTTTCGGAATCAGACCCACTAGCACGAGTACTCGAGCCCAAGTTATGCTCAATATCATTGGCCCTAGAGACCAAAACATCAAACTCGGTGTAATCAGAAGCGAGAATATACGTCTTCACATCCCTAGTCAAACCATAACAGAAACGCTCACATCGTTCCCTCTCGCTGGGAACCAACTCGGGTGCATACTGGCTCAACCTCACAAATTGAACCTCATACTCGGACACTGTCTTACTACCCTGAACCAAGGCCATAAACTCTCTCTTCTTCTCATCATGATATCGAACTCCAAGATACTTCTTCTTAAAGGTTGTTCGAAAGAATTCCCAAGTGACATCCGCCTCTGCCATACCCGAAGTAACGGTAGTCCACCAAGCGTACGCATCTCCCTGAAGCAAATAGACAACACAACCCAACTTACGAGCGTCTGAGCACTTCATCTGGCCTAAGATTCGTGTAGTAATCTCGAGCCAAGCCTCTGAACCCTCGGGAATCAAACCATGAAACTCAACTCCACCCAAACTACAGAGCCTCTCAAGGGGTAAACTAGTCCTCGCACCCTGAGGTGGTGCTGCAGCATGCATACCGACCAAAGATGTCTGAAAAGCCCCGGCTATAGTCTGAATCAAGTGGGTCATATCCGCACATGCCGGACCCTGACCCGTCTGAGCTCCACTAACCCAACATTTGCATCGGCTTGAGGTCCATTACCATCACCTCCAGCATTCACACCGGCCTGAGGCACATTACCTTCGTCACCCACCCTATTACCATCGGGATCAGGAGGAACATGAGGCACACCCCCGGGTGCCTGGTCACCTGCTCTAGGTCGTCCTCTCGGTCTTACCGTCACGAAGATAAAATCTAAAACAACAAACACATCACACACAAGAAAACATGAGGTTAGCAAGGGCAAGGATCCAAGTTCTCAAGCTCTTTAAATCAACACCATTTTCCAATAACAACACCTAGCAATGGGAACACTCGACTAAACCTCAACCAACAACAAGGACAATAAAACATGCTTTCATACACTATGCAATGGCAAACAAACCAAACAAACCAACTTACCTGACTTACCTTCCCAAGAGACCTCGTAACCGAGGCTCTGATACCACCAAATGTAACCCCCTCGTCCCAGCCTAGCCAATAGACCGGATCGAACGGGTTACACGGGAAAAACCGAAGTGAAACCCTCTAAGGCCTCACTCCAATTAGCAACCTTAATTTTTTTTGTTTATTTATTATCTTGTCTAGATATCACAATTTACCCTAGGTGAGGAGACAACAGCGGAAAAGCGGTCACAGATACAATCGAGCAGAGGGCATACAGTAATTTAAACTTACCATATAGTTTGTTAGTCAAATTGCATGCATACGAGGTAAAACCATCTCAAGGGTCACATATGAACTCACAAGGAAGCATACTAGCTTTAGGGACTAAAAAGTAACATTTAGAAACCCTTGAAGATGCCATCTAGCCGATTCAACTGCATGCGTTTCGAAACAGGCTTACTCGTTCCGAAACGCGGGCTTCATTTAAAAAGTAAGACCAAGTCGTTCCGAAATGGTTCTACCTTGTTCCGGAACGGCTTGATGTTGCTTTTTAAATAGAGCCCGCGTTTTGGAACGGGCAGGCCTGTTTCGAAACGAAGGTAGTTAAAACAGTTTAAAGGCATCTTTGAAGGTTTCCAAATGTTACATTTTAGTCCCTAAAGCTTGTATGCTTCCTAGTTGAGTTTATATGTGTCCTACGTAATGGTTTACCTTGTGTGCATGAAACTTAACTAACAAACTACTTGGTAAGTTAAAACTTATCGTGTGCCACCTGATTGGTTCGTAATCTGTGTTCGCTTTTCCGTTGTTGTCATCACACATAGGATTAAGAGTGACATCTAGACAAGATAATTTTAAAAAAATTAGGGTTGCTAATCGGAGTGAGGCCTTAACGGGTTTCACTTCGATTTTCCCTGTGTAACCCGTTCGGTTCGGTCTGTTGGCTAGGTTGGGATGAGGGGGTTACATTGATCGTTTGGTCTTTATATGGGCGTGAGTGGGAAAGGATGAGATCGGCTTTAGTATTTGAATTTAAAATGATCAAGGGATAATAGATAGAGCTCTATCCGATCATTTTGACATCTTCTCAGCTCGTGTGATAGCTTATCTATTGAGTTGTGTGGGGCTCGATTCGTTCAACCGATGTGGCTCACCAAGTGGTGGAGAGGTGGAAGCTAAAATAAAATTGACACAATGATTTTAGAGTGGTTCAACCTTCTAACCAGGTTTACATCCACTAACTTAGCTCCCCACTAAGGATTTCCAATCAATCCACTATTGATTCGTCCCATTTTCTAGGCTTAGGAGGAAACCCTTACAATTGATCAAGCTTTCTACCCAAAGCCTTGATCAAACCCTCTTTTACAAAGAGAAAATAAAAGCAAACACAAATCCCTCTAATAGGTGTTTGTTTGCACAATTGAAGCACTCACCCAAAACCTAAAACACTTGAGCAAATTTGACAATTTTGGCTCACTAGTGTTTGTTTATACAATAAATGACAATTTAAGCTCTAAGACAGTTCTTGATCATTTGTTGATTGACAATATGAGCATTAGCCTTTACTTGATGCTTGGAGGTCCCTTTTATACTCCCAATTGAGTTTGTAGCTGTTACTAGCCGTTGGGATCAAATTGGAGCCGTTGAGGACTTTAATTCCCACCATTAATGTAGTTCTACAGCTCCCCGTTTCGAAACGCTCGAACCCATTTCGAAACGCTCTTTAAGTAGAAAGAGATGTTGCAGTCTGTCAGGGCACCCGTTTCGGAACACCCCCTAGCCGTTTCGGAACCCGTATCGAAACGCTATAGACCCGTATCGAAACGCCCTGCATTTAAATGTTAGTTGGGAAATAGCCGTTGGGGTTTATGACCGTTGTGGTCGAAGCCACGTAGGCGTATCGAAACGGAATAGCCCGTTTCGAAGCGCTGGGCAAAATCCTCATCCAGGGAAAGCCCATTTCGATACGAGTATCGAAACGTTTTTGCTACTGGAATCCCCTGTTTCGAAACACCTTAGGGCGTTTCGAAATGCCTGGACGGTTTTGTGAAGTTTGGCTTTGGAAAATATGTAAAACCCTTTTAAAAGCTTCCCTAAACATAATTTTAAGTTGTTTGGACTTTGGAAATTGTTTTAAATACTTTTTAAATCGGTCCAAAACATTTTTCAATTATTATATCAAAACATTAGTTCTACAAGGCTAGGGCTGACGTCATCATGTCGATGTCGCCTTGGCATCCAAGCTTGGCACAACGTCGCCAACATCACTTGGCACCACCTTATCCGCTATTTTTTCGGAGATTGGTCCATTAGAAATCTTTTAGGAGCCTGATTATTTCCTATTTTTTCGGGGGTTCATCATCTCTTGGCATGGCATCACTGGCATCTCTCTGCTAACAAGTGCTTGGCACACCTCTGGTCCATTTGTGCCCACAGCTCTTGGCATTCCTAACTACGTTCCTAATTGTGTTGCGTTCATGTGTCCATTCCTCTGCCAAATCTTATGTCAAACCTGTAAAATAGCCACGAAAACAACCCTTCACTCCGGTATAGGTATAATACTAAACTTTTTATGCAAATGCATGATTCTAACAACCTAATGTAACTAAATGTACCAGAATACAAGCAAAAGCATATCAAAATAAGCATGAAAAATAATACTTTTGAGAAGGTAACAAACGGAAACCCAACGATGTCTTGGTCTTTCAGTGAGGGAGGTGCTTCATTTTGTCGTCAGTGACGTGACCAACGCCGGCGGGAGTGGCCGAATTTGGGGTTTAAGAATTTGGGAATATTTGAGAATTTCAGAATTTTTTATAAATTCTGATTTCTTTTTTTTAAATAAAATAAAACTTGTTGTGTGTCACATTTTTATTGGCTAACAAAACTTTTTAAACGGCCGTTAACAGGTAGGCAATTAAAATTGTAACGGTGAAAACGTTAGGCGCCTATTTGAGCCAAAAAATAGTTTAGGCACATATTGCAAAAAAAAATGGCAGAGTTTGGCCACTTATTTTATGGTTAAGCCTTTTTCAAAAGGGTTATTACCCCATTCATTCATGAAGTATATCGAATTCTCACTTTCATACGTAACGTTTTAAAATTCTCAGTTTTATACATGGTGTTTTCTACCGTTAACGGGTTCACCCACTTTCATCACGGAAGGTGACAAGGAACCCTGTAACCACTAACAAAATCACATGTGACATTTTAATATATATATATATATATATATATATATATATATATATATATATATATATTTTAAAAAATAAAGCCCATTAACGATAGTTTTTCAAAATTCTAAAGCTTTCTTCCCCCACCACCTCTATCTGCATCACTGATCTACACCCTGGCCACCACTCGCGCAATAGCTATGTCGTTCGTCGTAGAACGAGATTCGAACGTTCATCAAAAACCTAAAATTCTAGAGTTGTTTTGGTCGATCTCGGCCACCGCTCGCCGTTGGTCATCACCATAATGAACGATGTCGCCTTCTAACCCAGCTTCGTGGGCCACTCGTGCCCTTTCACCGCTGGTCTCCATAGAAATCAGCTTCTAGGCTCGTCGAAAACCCAAGAGTTTTACCTCACCGTTTTTCTATCGTTCGGCCGCTATGCGCCGTCCGTGTACTGCATCGTCCCATCATTTAGTTCCCTAAGCTCCCGCAAATTGAACACCACCTTCCTTTATCCCACGGTCAGCCTATTGTATAGTTGAAAAGGATGGAAAAAATAGGGGGAATGAGTTTTGTTTTTTTTCTTAAATAAAAATATTTTTGAAATTGCCACGTGTCATTTTATTACTGGTCACATGGTTTCACGTCACTTTACGTGACGAAAGTGGGTGAACTCGTTAATGGCAGAAAACACCATGTATAAAACTGAGAATTTTAAAATGCTATTTATGAAAGTGAGAATTCAGTATACTTTATATATGATAGGTAATTAACTCTTTTCAAAAATAGAGGTTTTAGCTCAATCCACTATTCTAATCCGTTATTCACCAAATATTCAAATTAACGGATTTAACCTGTCAAACTTTTAATTAAGGATCTCTAAACTTAATTTGTTTTTATAAAGTATTAAACTTGTTTTTGAAGATTTATTGATTAAACTTTTAGAATTCCTTTTGTACACTTGTTAACTAAATGGCGGTGTGATAATCTATTGGTACATTTTAAAATTAAAAGTTAAAGGTAAAAGCGTGTGGATTTTAAATTAAAAATCCTACAAAATCTGCTATCATCGAAAATTTCTCAAGCAAAAACGCGTTTGCAGTAAAAGAAGAAGAAGAAGGTTAATTAGGAACTTCGTGTCCTATATTTCGTCGTTCATTTAGCAAGTACAAATTCCCCCATTTTTCAGCTCAAAGGTAATTTTTTAGGATTGGATTCAATTTTTTGTTGCTCTCTTATCAGATTCCTTCTTTCAGTTTTTTGTTTTTTCATCCTCTCATTTGTTCGGAAACCTCCGACCCGCTGCTCTTGCTCAGTGCGATCGGATCTCTTTTTTCAATTATGCATTTTCTATCATGTTGATGATTTTTTGGTTGAATCGTTGAATTAACTGAAAGATATGGAAAAATATATATATATTTTTTAAAATTTGTAGACATTATGAGTGATCACCTGGTGTTGTATGTGGATCGTCTGGTGAGGCCGGTGCACGTGCATCCAGTTGAATCGGAGGCTGGTCCCTCCACGGAGACGAAATCTCCGTCGTGCTCGGTGGATGAAAAGGAGAAGGAGAAAGATAAGGAGGTTGTCCAACAAGGCGAAGAGGACGAGGGCGACGAGGAGGAACCGCTTATTCAGGCGGCGGAGTGCCGCATTTGTCAGGAGGAAGATTCAATTAAGAATCTTGAGACTCCTTGTGCCTGCAATGGCAGCCTCAAGGTAATTCATTTCTTTTATTTTGTTGTTAAATTGATCAAGATTTTTTTGAAGGAATAAAAATTGCGTTCCAGCGATTTGGCTTTTCAGTTCAATAGACCTTATAAATTATGTCAATTTCTCAATCAGCTTTACTTGCTTTGGTATATTTAATGCTGTATGAAATATTTGTATGATGGACATTGTTTAGTTTTATATGTTCTGAATTGCAGTATGCGCATAGGAAGTGTGTGCAGCATTGGTGCAACGAAAAAGGAGATATAACTTGCGAGATATGTCATCAGGTATCTACTTCCGTCAAGCCTTCAAAAGTTTTTTTTGGTGAGAAATATGCATTGACCTACTTGCTACTTGCTACTGGATATCATTTTATGTTGTTAAAATAGTTTGAACTAGACTTTTAGGCCTTTAGTTTCCTTAGAAAAATGAACGTTCACGGATTTTGAGTAAGTAATTGTGAATGATTCTCGGACAGGGTGAATCATTTGCTTTTACGATGAGCTCGGCAGAGTGTAAAAAGGAAAGGAAATGAATTTTGGAGTGTGTTTTGTAGGAAAGATAGTTATTTTCCTCCTAATGCATAAAAATGAAGCATTCCGAATTTGAATGGTTATAGACCAAAAAATGAAAGAGATGAGTTAAGCGTGCGTACTTACAAGATTGTCTCTTGTTTTTTAAAATTGGTCCCTTTTTATCTTAATTTACAATTGGTATAATTGATATTCGGTTGTTTTGGCTCCTTGTTGATGTAGTCCGTCTTTAAATTACTGTGCAGCCTTATCAACCTGATTACACTGCTCCACCTCTCCCCCGGATTGAAGAAACAACGATTGATATTGGGTAAGTTTGATGTTGTTACATGTATCAGTTTCTTTATGAAATGATGGTGGGTGTACTTTTCTATTGGTAAAATTGAGTGTATGCCATTCGATTTACAATGCATGATGTCCACTAGAAACTTTGATCTAAACTTGCTTGAAAGCATATTGTATGATCTGTTTGGAAGATTGCATCATAATGATTGCATATCTGTCTTGTAGTGGAGGCTGGACAATCTCTGGCGCCCCTCTGGATTTACGTGATCCTCGCATTTTGGCCATTGCGGAGGCAGAACGCCAATTTTTGGAAACTGGGTATGATGAATATACTGCATCAAGTGCCACTGGAGCTGCTTTTTGCCGTTCAGCTGCTGTAATTGTAAGCATTTAGCTATGAATCAACCATCTTTATGTTCTTATGAGATAGTTTTAATCTCATTTTTTTAAGATGATTGATTTTTTTTTTCATTATTCCAGTTAATGGCACTTCTGTTGTTGCGGCATGCAGTGACTGTTCCAGATGCCGATTCAGATGATGATTTGTCTTCATTTTTCTCTGTAAGTTTTAACTTGTATAGTTGCATTTCTGTATTTCACCTATGCGCTTCTTAAAGATTATGCATTACAGTTACCATACAGTGGAGCCATTTTTCTTAAAACTGCTTGGTTTCTTGCAGTTTTTCTTGCTCCGAGCTGCCGGGTTTCTCTTGCCATGCTACATCATGGCTTGGGCCATCAGTATATTACAACAACGAAGGCAAAGACAGGTTATTATCTCGTTACTTCACAAAGACTTCCTTTTTTCATTTTTATCTATCCTTGCTTTTCTTCGGACCTCATTATAGAAATGCGTAAATTATCTGTATCAGGAAGCAGCAGCGTTGGCTGCCACCCAGGTTGCTTTTGTACTACAATCCGGGCAAAGTAGGGGCATGCATTTTGCGATAGCATCGGCACCTGCGGTGACTCCCCGCCAGGAAATTGTTTAACTTATAGGAGATATGAAGTCCTGCACTGACAGTTACATCATTGGTAGATTACGAGCAAATAAGGACAGTTACCCCCTATCAATAAACTTGTAATAACCATTATTTTTTCCTTAAAATTTTTTGTTATCCACAAATAGATTATTGAGAACGATTTGGAGCTTTACTAATTCATGTTTTAATGAATTGTTATGAAATTTGGGTCCATTTCTCATCATGTATATTCTTGCGGTGCTTCAGATTGAGCCATGAATGTCTTCCGAGTTTGCATCTTCGGGTGTGGTGATTTGCATTAGAGGTTACTAAGTACCTAAGTTCAAAACCCGAAACCTAGTCGGATAAATTCAAACCCGGCAGGCTCTCAAGATATTCAATATTTGGTTCCCTTTTAATTTGGAAAAAGATGTCATCTTCTCGAAGCACATAAATGCAATTAGGTGAATGCCGGTGATCCACCACCCACAACTCCCAAAATAAAAGTACTTTGTAAATATAGAACAAAAACAGGGGTCCTTGTGGGGGTCCCAATCAGTTACAGTAAAGAGTGGGAGTGGACCATGGAATCTGGTTCTATAGATTAAAGAAGAGTGGCCATGGTTGGTACAACACGAGGTGTTTCTGCAGGGAAATTAAGGGCCACTTCTCCTACTCCTACTCCTACTTTCTGCCATAGGCATTGAATTTAGGCACTTTGAGTCCTTAAAACCAACCCCCTCAGTTAGGACATTTTAACAAATGCCCCATTATTGGGACAATAATCCTCGGTTGCTCTGAATCTGATAAACACCAGTCGCAGGATCTGCTTTACAGCTTCTTTATTCCTACTTATCTAAAATTTATTGAATTAACCGAATTTAATCAAACGAGACTCTGTCGAGTCTTTGTTCCAATAGTATACTAATGCGCGTGCTTCTTTGATGAATGGTGACATGATTGAGATTAAGACATTGTTTCTATAGCTTAATTTTAGTGTCTTTGAACATTGAATTGTTTTTATAGCTTAATTTACAACTCATGTCTTGTCATTTTTCGTGCCTTGAAAGTGATTAAGACGCGCATCCTCACAAGCTTAGGGAAAGCTAATGTCAAAGTTTTACAAACAAGAGATTTGATTTTGATGCCTCTCTACTCTACTAATCTTTAATGAATTATGGCATTGGATTTGTTTCTTGGATTCTAATTAAATACCATGATTACTGATTAGGGTGAGTTGCAGAACATAAAAGACAAAAACAGCCCATAACTGTTAATGTTTTAATTAGGAAAGGTTCCGACCAAACCATCCCTCTCTTACCGACGTTTTAACTCAATTGTCCTTATCTTTGATCTATCTCATACTCTAGTCTTGGTTCATCATCAATCATCATAATTATTATTTATTAATTAGATCACAATCACAGCTCCCTTAAACCATCACCCCTTTTGTCCCTATATTCACCACTTTTAGACCAGGAAAAAAGGGAAACTTTCTTGAGCTTCGGCAAAACCCTAACCCCCACTAGAAGCCCCCCGGTCAAGCTTTCACTTTTTTTCAGAAAAATGGAGCTAATCAAGGACACTAAAACCATCCCGTACGCACAATCCGAGTCGTCATCAGAGACACACCCCAGCAACGTCAACAACGCCAAGACCAAGTCTTTGTCGCTCCTCGTCCATCATCAGCCAATGGTGGTTTCCTACAAAGAGTGCCTCAAAAACCATGCTGCTACCTTGGGTGGACATGCCCTTGATGGTTGTGGCGAGTTCATGCCAACAGACCCTGCTTCCTTCAAATGTGCCGCCTGTGGTTGCCACCGTAACTTCCACCGCCGTGACGCTCCTGCTTTCCTGCCTAATCCTCCTAGCTCAAGTCCAAGCCCAACGAGCAGCCCACCCTCACCTGTCCCTTACTCTTACTACTCTTCTGCACCCCACATGCTGCTCACCTTGAGCTCCACAGACAAAACCAACACGAGTGGGAGAAAGAGGTCAAGGACAAAGTTCAGCAAAGAACAGAAAGAAAAGATGCTTGCTTTTGCGGAGAAGGCCGGTTGGAGGATGCCGAGGGGAGAAGAACGCCTGGTAAAAGAGTTGTGCAATGAAGTCGGAGTCGACAGAGGGGTTCTCAAGGTCTGGATGCACAACAACAAGAACACTTTTGGTAAGAAAGAGATGTTAGCGGTCGGCAACAACAACAAAAACAGTACTAGTGGAGACAACAATGAAGATGATAATGGCAATGCTGGAAATAGCTTTGATTCCAATAGTGACACCCACAACAACAATGAGTATTGTATTCAGCTTCATGTTACTAACAATGGGTCTTCTTCTGCATCTTAATTTAACATCTAACTTATATTAATGGAAGAGGATAACAATTTAAGGGAGTTTACGTCTGCCATTTTCAGTTTTATCTACTAATACTTCTTTACACATATTACAACATCATTCTTTGTCTTGTAGCTTATACTTGATAGTTGCCTTTCTTTTCCTTCTTTACTACTTTCTGTTTATCTGTTTTGATTTGTCCAAAACCTGGTGGTTTTGTTCAAATTGTGGGTATTATTGGATCAGCCGAGCAGGTGTTGTCCTGGACCTGAATCTCCTTGTTACTAATTTATGGAGAATTAAATGTGAGTATGGGTTGCGGTTAAAAGACACGCAAGTTCTGAAATTTGTCCAAAAATTTAAAATACTAAATTTTTAGATAACATTTTAGGTTGATTTTTTCGTGATTTTTGACAAGACTTTGTCCAAAAACCTAAAATATTTAAGAAAAAGCAAGTATCGAAAGTTGTTTTGTAATATCGAAACATGTCAAAAATCATTAAAAAAATCGACCTAAAATGTTATAAAAAATCTAACATTTTAAGTTCTTGGACAAATTCCGTAACTTACCGTTTTTAGCCGTACTCTAGACCTGTTGTACATTAAACTCGCCGGAAAATTACTTATTTTTGCAGCAAAATCTTTGCACTTTGGAAAACTTTGTATTATTCAAAGATTAGAAAGTCCAACTCTGCTTTTGAGTTTGGTATACCATAATTATATTACTAATTTGATGTGTTGGTCGATGATAAAGATCAGAACATTTCTATTTTTGTATGTTATCTATGGTCTAATCTATCTTTAAAGGAAAGCAGTGTTTGATTAGTTTAAGGAAAATATTAATAATTTGATCTTTTTGCCTACTGATGATAAGCAACAAAACGAAGTTGCTTCTTCCGCCACATATTATTCTGTATTAATAATAGAGGTACATTATAAGGTGACATTTTTATTCTAATTTGTTCTATTCATAACATTAAAATTTAAAATTTTTAAACTTATTTAAATGATTTTGTTTCTCAACCCAATATTCTAACCGGTTGTTAGTAAAGAGAGCATATAGTTTAACATAAGTTTGATTTTTAAATTGAATTAATCTAACTGATTATAATTTAAAAAGATCGATTTGAATGGATAAAATTAATTTAATCAAAACAATATTTTAAGTCAATTTTTTGTGACTATATTTTAAGTCAATTTAATCAGTTATTTAAACTAATTTAATTTGAGTAGATTAAATTTGAGATTAATGATTAGTTTGATTTAATTTTTTTAGCATCTTGTGTAATCTCATAATAATTTATGTTTATTTTTTCTAGTCTTTTGATAAAACACAGATCTTACGAACAAATTATCCGAACCCATAACCTTGGTCCTAATGAAAAAAAAAAGCAGCAAAGGCCGAAGGAAGACAGATTGGGGCAGTGATGTAAGATTGGGGCCAGAATCCTCTGAATGTATTTAGGCCTAAATCAAACGAACAAGGCATTCTTTCGGCCCAACTTATTTATATTTAGCTTTCCATCTCCTTACTCCTCCAAATCTAATAATTTTTGCATTTACAAATTATTTTTCTAATTTTGAATTTAACATATTTGAAAAATAATAAGAAGAAATTAGTTGTTCTAATTTTTAAAAATTAGTTTATTTTACAAAAATGAGAAATTTATCTAATCGAGTAATATTGCTAAATATTCTTATTAAATTGTTGACTTGAAAATTAGTGGTTTAATAATGTGTAAGAAATTAGTAAAAGTAAACGATTCAATTTCAAGTGTTTACCAACAACAAGATTAACTGCTTAACTTTTGTAAACGATTCTCTATTCAAGATGATTCGATAGAAATACTTGGTTTAATTATGGGTTTGGTCCATTTATTGTAAAGAAATTCAAAAATCAATCTATCCACTTTAATTTTTGGTCTTCTATTATTATAATAGACTAATTGTGCTTTTTTTTTAATAGTCTTAAGGCAATTGTAAGGTACTATTTGTTTATATTTTTTCTTAAATCCTTTGATGGCGTATACACATTTTGTAAATAAATCTGTTCGAACCCGAGTATCATAATATATAAGTATCGAGTATTGTTAAAATTAAAATCTGGTGAGACCCATGGACGTTTGTAAGAGAATTGGCATCTTTGTGGAGTGATGGATATTTGTTGGCGAGGGGAATAATTCTCCCTAAAAATTCCCAGGCTAAGCCCATATTTATGACGCCATGAATATGTGCTGATTCTCCATTGGTTGGCCTTTGGTCCCTTGGCCGGTTCAAGATTTTTTATTCCTTTCTCTTCTATATTCAAATCTATCTGTTAATAATTTTTCTTTTTGATATTTTGAGTTTTGTTGATAAAAAATAATGTTATAATAATCCTATCTCATTTAAAAATTCGTTTTAAGACCTCAAATATAATTAGATTCATATGTCTATCGAATACTAAAATTCGAAGGAAAAAAACCATTTGCTAACAATTGTTAAGAGGAACTAAAGACAATGTGACAATTGGGTTGGGAGGATCATCCCCATAATGAATCTCTACAGTTCCTAATTCAAATTAGTCAGTCAATAAGTTGAATATCGGTAGTTATAAAAAAATAAAATGACAGTTTTAAAGTTGAATTTAGCTCAAGTATATTCTTAGAGTTAATTTTAAAATTGGTTAATATTATAATTGTAATTATATTTTATTAAATGTGATAATTGATTATATTTTTTATTTTCATGATATATAAATATAATTATTTGTGCATGTAATATATAAATGTAAAACAATATCAATCATAATATCATTGCTTTATAAAAGTTAAATCAAATCATCATTGTCGTCAGTATTATTATTATTGAAAAAAAAGTTTAAAGCTTAAAAATAAAAAAACAAGGAGAAAGCAAAGCTGCCAAATACAAAAACTATACATAATTGTTTTTATTAAAACTTATAAACTAATGCCATTTGGCAACCAAGAGCCAATACAATATGAAAGAAGAAGAAAAATCAGGGTTTACTATTTTTTTGACCAATAGGGTTTACCATTTCTTCATTAACAATGATGTTTGTAATGAAACATGCCATGGGGTTTTTTTTAATGGAGCCATGGGATATGTATACTTAAACTTTATAGCAAAAAAGAAAAACCAATCTAATTGATTATTGTCATGAAACATGCTCTGAGAAGAAAAATAATCATCCTTGAAAAATAAAATGTCACTGAAAGAGTTTTCTAATATACTAATTTTAAAGCATTTTTTGTTAGATAGTTAGTGTCAAGAGTGACTTGTAGTCTCATATATCCTCGGGACAGTATAAGAATACATTATAAGTAAAATTCAAATAACAGATTGCTCTGAAAATCGAAAGGACAATAAAATAAACAACAAAAATGTCTTATATGATTATAAAGATTTATGCTAATAAATTAATTTCTTAATATACGAATGTAGTTATATGGTAATATTTGTTTTTATTTTTTCTTAACCCTTTGACATTGCACACACACTTTGCATACATGTGCTCGAGCTCGAGTCTCATAGGATAAACATCATAGGCAGTTCAAAAAATTAGGGGGCTTTGTACAATTTATTAAAATGTGACCTTCAATTTTAAAAAATTAAATGTTTGTTGACTTGAATGAAAAATGAGTACAATATGACTCAAAACCTACAAAGTACAATAATATTTTATTTTTCCCATCTATTTTATTACTAGTCCATAACTATCTTTTGTTTTTCCTTGTAAGCATTAAATTTGATTTATTTTGAAATTATGTGTAGTCGCACCTATTGCACATGTCTAGAACCACCCCGGACGAATATTATCATCTTTTATATCGGAGCCACTCGTCAGATTCAACAAGTTAATTCTTTTATTGTTATTGATGAAGTTATTGGTTACCTAGTATAGAATTATCTCATACATTAATTTATTTATTAAAATCACACGTTGTGTTAGAATTAAAATATAAGAGAAAAATTGATCATGGGCATTTGTTTTAGACTTTATAAATGATTATATAAAGATAAATTTAAAAAAGAAAAAGAAAAGGAAAAGAAACTTTAACTCCCAACACCGACCAAATACCATACATAATAACATAAACAAAAAGAAATACCCTTTCGCTCAAACAAAGACTTATAACATTAACCACAATACGACGATTTTCATGTTTTTATTCTGAAATCACGACATTAAAGCATCGTTTGATATGCTCTCTGTTCATGAAAAATATTGTTTGATAAATTAAAATATTAAAGGTTAAAACTTAATTATTGAATTTAAATTATAAATATATTTATATTTTGTTTAAAATTAAATATTGGATATAATTAGGTTGTTGGATATATACTTTAAAGAAATAAAAATAAAATAAAAACCTTAGAAATATTTTTTTTTCATCAAGTAATAAGCATCTTTTTATCCGGTGGCGGAACTTGACGAAAGAGTTTGGGAGGACAACTTAATTTTTTTAAATAAAGGTTTGAATTGAATTTTTAAATTTTTTTGAGAGAATGAAAACTTTTAAAAGTTATAGGTGAAATTTAATTAAAAATATTCAAAATTTTTGAAGTTTAATATGAATTTCTAAAAATTTTATGGGGCCAAATTATATTCTCTTAAAGATTTTAAGGGACATAAATATGAATTTTTAAAATTTTGAGATCACGACCCTAAGTTCCATCTTTGTCTTTATTTGTTTAACATTCTTCACATTTTTATTGAAAAATTATAATACATAATTTTGAAAATATATATCATTGAAATTATTATTTTCAATGAATTCAAAATTTTAGTAAATTATCAAACAATCCCCAAGTAAAAAATTGAAGTCAAAATTGTTTATAAATTTCGATATAAATCAAAAGGATGATTTTATCATTATAGTATTTGTTTGCAACTTTATAATTTTATAAGAATTAAATAACATCTCATGTTAGTGAATTTATTGAAGATTTAATGACATCTTTAACTCTGAAAAAAATTTAAAATTGAAAACTTTAATTTTTCTTATTGTTTTGATATTAAATCTTATTTTCTGTAACAGACAGAAAAGGTAACAAAAATTTTAAGTTAAATTTATCTATTTTATATTTTTGTCGATATTGGTATCGATTTTTTTTTGTAAAAATATTAAAAATGATATTTTAAAAATATATATTAAATTTTAAAAAATAAAAATAACTTATGCTAGCTTAACATCTCTGTTATTTATTTATTTTCTTTGAGTGAATTTAATTTGTTTATAAAAATATTATTAGGCTCTTAGAAACGAGATGTAAAAACATAAAAACTTGTTCGAAATCAATAATTTTCTTTAACATAGTTAAATACATGTATATATTTTATCTCATAAGATGATTCGGTTTCGAGCAACATAATACAATTGTGAATTTATTTTAAAAAATAGATGTATATATTTTCCGCATTAGACAAGCACCTTTCTTTTTCCGTTTCTCTAAAATAAATGCCCTGGCGAAGTTCTCGCCTTTCGTCAATCAACTTAACTGCGAAGATTCCACTTTCAAACAAGTGGACCGTCCTACTTCTTTTGTAGCTTTGCTTAAGATCGAGAAATGAGAAGGTTGATTGAATCCATGGGTGCCAAAAGATTTACCCTTTTTGATTTCGTTTTTGGGTTTCGAGTCCTTAATTCCTTCCGGGTTTTTCTCTTCAAGTTCATTGGATCATTCTTCAGGTATTACAACTCTGTTCTATGTTTCCTTGTTTTTTTTTTTAAGTTTTATATTTCCTTTTTAGTTAATACTTTTCTGTGCTTGTTCGGGTCCTTTCCAGGTTTCCAATGAATGGATACCAAGAGGATTTGGGTTCAAACTTTTACGAGTTCAACGAAAGACATAGCAATGATCAAGGAAACAGAGGGGGGGAGAGTTCTGCTAGCAAATATGAGTTTTTGTATAGGAAAAGTATTAGTGGATTCATTGAAGAACCAACAACAAAGAGCTTTACTCTGCATGAGCTCCATATGGGTTCAAATTCAATTGACTCTTCCAATTGCAATGGTGATTCCTCGGACTCTGTCGGTGCTGATTTTGAGAAAGTCGAGGTCGAAGTAGGGAGAAGAGAGGAAACAAATGCTGTTTACGAAGACAAAACAGAGGAGTGTGCTTTGAGGTTTTCCTTTCAAAAGAGTTTCGACTTTGAGAAACATATCAAAGCCATCAAAGAAGAAGATCCGATTGAGAACTATGTCGGGAATTCACTTGTTGAGCAGCCAGAACAAGATATCAAAGATGTTAGAGAAAAAACAGAGCAGAATTTCATCGCTGAGATTGAAACAGAAGACATTTTCGAAGAAGAAGCAGAGGATTCTGCTGAGAGTTGCGTTACGGAAAAGATATTAGAGACAGAGAAAACTGGTGACTTTTTTGAGAGTACTGTAATTGACAAATACCTGGAAAAATGGCACCAAGAAAACGTGGAACACGGAAATTATGAACGGAACACATGTGTTTCATGTGAAAAAGCAGCAATCTTTGAAGGGCCAATCAATCTTGGACAAACACAGTCTGAAGAAGATGATAAAGAGACAGAGTCCATGGTTTTCTCAGAAAAGACCATAGGACAAAACATGAAAGACGATGAAGATTCAGAGTTTGGTTCAGAGCATGATGATGATGATGATGATTTGATCGAGCGGCTGAAAATGGAAGTGAAAATTGCGAGAACAGGTGGACTTCCAACTATTTTAGAAGATTTCGAGTCCCCAAAGATGGTGGTGGAGCCACTGCAAATTGATGAAAAATACGATCACAAAGATCATATTGCTGAAATCCAAAAGGTTTACAAGAGCTACTCTGATAAAATGAGGAAACTCGACATTCTCAATTCCCAGACCATGCATGCAATCAGTAAGTATTACTATTTCTAATTACTAATTACTAATTACCCCTTTTATTTTAGGTTTTTGAATTCTTCCTACTAGTGTATAATAGAGGGACCAAAATTAAAATTTAACCTTTTAACAATTGCAATCATTCTAGACCATTAACCAAATAATTTTGGGTCCATGTCTCATATAATCTAAGGGCTTCAAATAGCAGAAGATGCCACCTAGCTTCCCATATTTATTAACCTATGGTGGATATTTTCTTCTTTCTCCTTTCACAAGGAGATCTTTTAAAAGAACCCAATTGCTTGGTGGGTCTCAACTCAATCCCCTCTTTACTCCCCATCACTATTTTATAGGTGCATATCCTTATCAGATTGTGCTCTTTTAATGTCATCTGATGATGTCTATAAACACATGTCTTAAGATTCTAAAGTACCCTAAAAACATGTCTTAAGATTCTAAATCCCCCCTTGTTGGATGTGATTACTTAGGTTTACTTCAACTAAAAGATGTCCCAATTCAACCAAGCGTACCTGCAAAATCTTCAGCACCAGCGATTAAGTCGCTTCATAAAGCATTGTCATTCAGACAAAGGAAAGCTGGAGCTGACCCGACAATGAAGTTGATAAGAGATTTGCGTAAGGACTTTGAGACAGTCTATGTTGGACAAATATGTCTTTCTTGGGCAATACTCCATTGGCAGTTTGGACAAGTGAAGAAGTTGTTAGAATGTAACACTCTTAGTGTTCATCAGTACAACCAAGTTGCTGGTGAATTCCAACATTTTCAAGTCCTTTTGCAAAGATTCTTAGAGGATGAACCGTTTCGAACCAGATCCAGAGTTGAAAATTACATCAACTACCGATGTTCGGTTCGACGTCTTCTTCAAGTTCCGGTTATCAAAGGTAATATATATGATCTCCAACATGTGTTTTTAAGTTTAACCCCCAAAACAAATATGCTTAAGCAAAGCACAATGAATATTCCGTTGCAGATGATTGCTCAAAGTATAAGGAAGATGCGGTCTCAAGTGAGTTGCTTAAAGACATCATTGAGGAATCAATGCATGTTTTCTGGGAATTCCTTCGAGCCGATAAAGATGAACCGAATTCAACCTCTAAGCCTCCGTTTCACTCGCAGGTTGCCCCGCATGACCCTATCGATTTCAATCTCTTGATGGATGTTAGAACAAATCTTCAAAAGGTTTGATTAATTGCTTCCCTAAACCTCTTTGAATACATTTCTTTTTTGTGTATTCTAAATTTTTGTTCTCATATTGCAGAAGGAGAAAAGGCTTAAGGAAATTCATAGAGGCACGAACTGTATAATAAAGAAGTTTCAAAGGCAACAACATCGAGGGAATCTATTAGATCATGCATTGTTCATCGCTCACGTTGAACTGAAATTGGTTTCGAGAGTAATAAACATGTCGAAAATAAACACAGATCAATTAGTTTGGTGCCATGAGAAATTACAAAGGATTAACTTTAGCGGCAGGAAGATAGAGATAGAGCCCTCATTTACATTATTCCCATGTTAACAATGGCCACCACTGCTACACCACTGTACTAGTTAGTTATCAGTTGTAATTATATGTGTTTGTGTATATGGCAGATGAAGCAATACAAACATATTAGCTTCTTGATACAGGAAAAAAAAGATCTTTTACCAGTTGGTCTTCAGTTTTGTGCGTAGAATATTTTGTACAATCAATTCAACTGTAATGAAATGCTTTACACGATGGAGCTCAAATCCTTCTACTGCAGTTTGAGAAATGCCATGGGTTACTGAAGCTAAAACACATATATTTGCATATTGGGATCACGTTGAAAACTTTGAATCCAACGAGTATATGTACACACGTTTCATCAATACAGGACGACCCTCTGAATTGACTAAGTGTCTAATTATTCGGGTTTCATAATCCTTTTTGTCTAATTTTGTGGTATGTGTTGCTAATTACACATAACATGCTTCTAAGCTACCTACTTTCTATACATTTATTTAGGCAAGGTTCTAAAAGTTCAGATTCTGTCAGACTTGGCGTATCTTCTAAGGTGAAGAATTTATCAAATAATGTGTTTGTTCAGAAGGTAGCGTTTTCTTTCTCATCAGAGAATTAGTGTGGCCACGAAAGCAAGAATTATAGGTGCATGAAAAATGTCCTATAGGTGAAGACAATGGCTCTTTCTGTAACTCCTAGACTCGTCTATGCATTACCCCCGATGCTAAAGAGTCACATTAGAGTTACAAGAGCGACTTACAGTAAAAATCTACATAAAATATTTTTTAAACATTTAATTGAACCACAACATTGACTATTGTTTTAAAATACACTTCCAAAAAATCATTTAAACATATAACAATAATTTTAAAAAATATTTTACAGACACTATCATAAAATAATACTTAACATGCATGCCCACTAACTGGACTAGTACCGTACTCCAAAAGTAACGCCGAGATAACACCGAACAATGATGTCGATCACTATCATGATAGATATTTTCTAACCTGCGGTGGTAAGAACAACATGAGCTTGGGAAAGCTTAGTAATACAAAATGTTGAGTTGATCACACAATTGCAAATGGCCAAGAGGGAGGTGAATTGACGATAAAAATTTGAAGGGTGGAAATTTGGAAGAATAAAAATTGAGACACAAAGCAATTAGAGTGGTTCAAGTTCTCCAATGAACTCTACATCCACTACCTTAGCTCCCACTAAGAATTTTCAACCAATTCACTACTTGAATTCTTCCCATTTTCCTGGATAAGGAGGAAACTTTACAATTTAATTAAGCTTTCTACCCAAAGCTTAATCCACTCACTTTACAAAGAAGAATTTTTGGTAAATTTTACAAATTCCCCTCTAAGGATGATGTTTACCCCAATTACAATAAAACACTCCCCAAACTCACAATAAGAATTACAATGAAGAACACAAGGAGTTGGATACAAAAATTTGACTCTAGAAGTACAAAGTTTGGATTTGAGTGCTTTGATGTTGCTTGTAGGTTCAATAGTTGTTGTTGGTTCATTTGAGACTTGTTTTTATACCCTTGTAATGAATTCTAGCCGTTTGGGTGGTTGAGATCATCAATAGAGCCGTTGGGCTGCAATTTCCCGTAATAAATGTTGCTCAACAACCTACCGTATCGGTACGACTCAGGGGCGTATCGGTACCTGTCTCAAACAAGAAAGAGCCGTTGTGACTGAATATCAAGGTATATCGATACGCTTTGAGGGTGTATTGTTACGGTATTACGGGGTGTATCGATACGATAAGCCGTATCGATACAGAATTTGCTCACTGGAATCCCAATTTTGGTTTTGATAAAAAACGTATCGGTACGCTCCCTTAGCATATCGATACGATTCAACGTTCATTTAAAATTTGGGATACCAACTAACTGACAAGCAACGGTCAAAAATTAAATGCATGGATTTTGAAAAGGTCAGCATATCGTATTGATACAGTGACGTGCCGTATCGGTACGCTATAGCAAAATAATGTTTTGATAAGAAATCAATATCGATACGGTTCCAAAGCGTATCGATACGCTATAGATTAAAGTCTTGCCCAGATGAATGTCGTATCGATACAGGGTTATACTGTATCGGTACGCTATGAACGATTAAAATTCCAGTGTTGAAAAATTGTATCGATACGCATAAGGGTATCGATACGCCTGGGCATTTTGTTGAAGTTAGGCTTAAAAACACATAAAAAGACTTAGTGAAATTTGAACCTTTAAGTATGTTTTGTCTTGAAATAAAATTTGGTTCAAAATGGCTTGTCAAAATGTGAAACTTTGAAAAGTACTTAAAAATTTATTGTTTTGCAATTTAGTCCATAAGTCAAATTGTTATATCAAAATCGATTTAAGTTTCACACAAAACTACCAACTGAAGCTTCATGCCACACATAAGTATAAGATGTATCAGAACAAAAGGGATGAGCCAACATTAATATGTTTCAGAAGTGGAATATAATTATTTTAGGTATTACACTTCAAAGTAACATAGTCATTTATGATTTGATTCCCGATCACCAGACACGAGGTCTAACTTAGGAAATTATAGGGGACATACAAATTACAAAAATTCAGCCAGAAAGCTTAGAATATTCAATCAAATACCGATCGAGAATGATAGAAAAATATTTCAGATAACAACAGAGTTTTGACTGAGGCTAGATAGAGAACAAGGAAAATTAAGTATCAACCTAACTACCCCCAACCATACACTAATATGTAGTTCCCCAGAACTGCATCCATAAGGACTTACCCTAGGCCCGATGAGCATAGAAGCCAACCTAAGGGGATGCCTTAGGTCCATAAGGAATTACCCGTGTCGTAGCATCAGAACCTACCCAAGATGAGACCTAGGGTCCATAAGGAATTACCAGCGCTGAACCTGCAAAGACTTCATAACATAACCCAAAAGTACCCCAATTAAAATAATTTAGTGAATATAGACTGAATAGTAATCGTACATGTAATTTTCAGAGTATCAGAAATCAAAGAGCATGCATTACAGATCAGATACAAATGTATATAATTTAGCCATATAGAATTCATGATTCAAATCAGAGAGAAGATTAGTTTCAGATCAGAGATGATATACTTGTGCAATAAACACTCTATGGTTCGGTTCATTTTTTAGAGACACTTGGTAATTATCAGAAGGAGATCATTCGACGATTTGGGACTGATTGCAGAATGGGGTTCTACAAAAAGGGAAGTTCGGTGATAAAGGATCGAACCAAAATGTCAAAAGTTGATGTATCGAGATCATTGAGATTTTAACTATATTGTGAGGGATTCAAACATTAAAGCTTACGAGGGTGAAATGGCCATTCGAACCTTCAAGGGTAATTTGGTAATTTAAACCAACAAGGTAAGGACAGTGATGTGCATGATTCAAAAATTCTAGTTGTTCATCCAGTTTCCGAGTCCCTTCGAAACGATCAAAACTCATTAACACAGTGTTATTATTCAACCGTGTGGGTACACCTTAAACATTCATTTCTCAGAACCGACTAAAATGTATACCCGAAAAGCTCGCCATCACCAACCATCCGTTGAACTTACATCGAGCAATCGAATGTATATTCGAGTGATATATACCAAGTATTCAAACATGAACAATACACCCAAACTCAATCTATACGAATGAACGTACCCTTAAACAGATTACTCTTACCGTTAACCATGTATTTCCCCCAAATAGATCGAATATGCCTTCATGTGGCATTCATCCAATTTCACATATGTATAAAAAACGGCCAACAAACACGAGTCGTGTATTACCGCTTTCAGATCCATACACTTATTTAGCTTTATCGGTATTTCATAATCCGAGTCTTAGGGGTATTTTTAGTCATTTCAGTGTTCGAAGGTATTCCAGACACATCGATGCCCAAAGGTGTTTCAATTATACCGAGTCTTTCGATCCTTCCAAATATTCATTTGTTTTATGAATCAAATGTATATCTATCTGTAGAACTAATGTTTTGATATAAGAATTGAAAAATGTTTTGGACTGATTTAAAAAGTATTTAAAACATTTCCAAAGTCCAAACAACTTGAAATTATGTCTAGGGAATTTTTCAAAAGGGTTTTTCATGTTTTTCAAAGCCAAATTTCACAAAACTGTCCAGGTGTTTCGAAACACCTTGGGGCGTTTCGAAATAGGGGTTTATAGTAGCCAAAACGTTTCGAAACTTGTTTCGAAACGGGCTTTCTTTGGACAGGATTTTTGCCCAGCGTTTCGAAACGGGCTAGGCCGTTTCGATACGCCTACATGGCATTGACCATAACGGTCATAAAACCCAACGGCTCTTTCCCAACCAATTTTCAAATGCAGGCGTTTCGATACGGGCTCATAGCGTTTCGATACGCATTTCGAAACGGCAAGGGGGTGTTCCGAAACGGGTACCCTGACAAACTGCAACGGCTCTTTCTAAATTGAGAGTGTTTCGAAACGGCTTCGAGCGTTTCGAAACGGGGAGCTGCAGAACTGCATTTATGGTGGGAATTAAAGTCCTCAACGGCTCCAATTTGATCCCAACGGCTAATAACGGCTACAAACTCATTTGAGATTATAAAAGGGACCTCCAAGCATCAAGAGAAGGCTAATGCTCATATTGTCAAACATCAAATGATCAAAAAGTGTCTTAGTGCTTAAATTGTCAATTCTTGTATAGACAAACACTAGTGAGCCAAAATTGTTAAATTTGCTCAAGTGTTTTAGGTTTTGGGTGAGTGCTTAATTGTGCAAACAAACACCTATTAGAGGGTTTTAAGTTTGCTTTCTTTATCTCTTCGTAAAGAGGGTTTGGATCAAGGCTTTGGGTAGAAGCTTGATCGGTTGTAAGGGTTTCCTCCTAATCCTAGAAAAGGGGATGAATCAATTAGTGGATTGATTGTGAAATCCTTAGTGGGGAGCTAAGGTAGTGGATGTAGGTGCTTGTTAGAAGGCCGAACCACTATAAATCATTGTGTCTATTCTCTTTTTAGCTTCCTTAACCCTTCCACCCAAAAATCCACCTCTCCACCACTTGGTGAGCTAATTTGGTTGATCGAATCGAGCCCTTAAATACTCAACAATTGGTATCAGAGCTTGGCTCAATCGAAGGGGATTCACATCCTATTTAGAAGATCCGGCAAGCTCGATCACTATTTCATCAACCGGCTCAAATGGCGCAATCAATCGACAAACCGCCCTTCTTCGATGGAGACCACTATGCCCATTGGAAGACAAAGATGAAATTCTTCTTGAAGTCAAGAGATTACAAGCTATGGGACATAGTTGAAGATGGTCCGTTCGTGCCTCAAAGAAGTAAAGCGGAGTGGAGTGCCGACGATCGCAAGAAGATGGAGCTAAATTGCAAAGCCTTGCACATTTTATTTTGTGCATTTGGTCCATCCATCTATGAGAAGATGTCTTCTTGTGAGAGTGCCAAGGAGGTATGGGACAAGCTTGAAGTCACATACGAGGGGACAAATGAAGTCAATGAGACCAAAATTGGGCTCCTAACTTTAGAGTATGAGAACTTCAAAATGGATCCAGACGAGAACATCGAGAAGATGTTTGATAGGTTCTCCACCATCACCAACGGTCTTAAAGGTTTTGGAGAAGCCATCCCGGAGGAAAATCTTGTTCGAAAGCTCATCTACTCACTTCCCGAGTCTTGGGACTCAAAGAGGACCGCCATCATCGAAGCCAAAAATTTGAAGACTTTGAAGCTTGATGAACTAATGGGGTTACTTCTTACTCATCAAATCATGAAGAAGAACAAGGAGGATGAGAAGAAGAGGGAAGAAATAAGAGCTATGGGAGAGAAGAAAATCAAAGGGCTTGGCATCAATGCTAGTGCCATGGCTCTCAAATCCTCCACTTGCCATCATGTCTACTCAAGTGAAGAGGAGGGTGAAGATGAAGAGATAGTTCATCTCTTCAAGAAGTGTGCCCCGTTCATGAAGAAAGCCTTGAGAGAGCTTGAACGAGAACCTAAACGAAAGGAGAGGGCAAGCACTTCAAGCCATAAGAAGAAGGCACATTTGGCTACTTGGAGTGATGAAGACTCCACCGACGATGAACAAGCCAACCTTTGCCTTATGGCCATCGAAAAAGATTCAAGGGTAACTTCTAATTCATCTACTTCATGTTCTTATTCCTTTGATGAATTACAAGATGCCTATGATGATTTGGTTTTAGATTTTAAAAGCCACATTTTGAAAAACAATAAGTTGATTTCAAAGTTAAAAATTCAAAATGATTTGCTTTCTAAAACCAAACTTGAACTTGAAGCAAAACTTGAAGAATTTGAATTAAAATGTTTTGATTTACAAAAATTGCTTCAAAGAGTTCAAGAAGAAAAAGATTTGATTTCCAAAGAGCTTGAAAAGAAAAAACAATCTTGGAAAATCAAATTTTTATGTTAGACAATCTAGTGCCCCTAGATTTATTAAAGGAAAATGTTTTAGAAGTATTTGGATCCCAAAAGGACTTAATACTTCAATTAAAAAGGATGACATTGAAAAATGGATTCCTAAGGGGACTAAAATTTGTGCAACTAACGTTTATGGATCCAAAGCAATTTGGATACCAAAAATTACTTGATTGTCTATTGTAGGTGTGATGGAGATGTTCAACAAGTCAAACATTGAGGGGGAGCTCCATACACACAAGGAAGAACACTTGAAGAAGGAATGCTTCACATCCTCCCTTGGGTTCAAGTGTTGGTAAAAATCTAGTTGTTTTAGCACTTATTTGTTTTATTTTTAGGTTATTCAACTAGATGATCATAAATGTTGGACTAACTTTTTAATGATGCTTTGAGCAAGGGGGAGCCAATTTAAAACCAAATTCTTATTTTTGTCAAAGTTTTTACCTCTATTGTTATTTTTGAACTTAATGTTTTAAATTCTTTTTTATATAACAAAAAGGGGGAGAAATGGTTTGAAAAATTGAATTTTCAAATGAATAAGGGGAGCTTTATTTGAATTAAAATTTTTAATCTCTTATTCACATTTTTAAAGTTAAAGGGGGAGAATCCCAAACAATTTTTCAAGTGAGTTTTATTATATAAAAAAGGGGGAGATTGTAGAACTAATGTTTTGATATAATAATTGAAAAATGTTTTGGACTGATTTAAAAAGTATTTAAAACATTTCCAAAGTCCAAACAACTTGAAATTATGTCTAGGGAATTTTTCAAAAGGGTTTTTCATGTTTTTCAAAGCCAAATTTCACAAAACTGTCCAGGTGTTTCGAAACACCTTGGGGCGTTTCGAAACAGGGGTTTACAGTAGCCAAAACGTTTCGAAACTTGTTTCGAAACGGGCTTTCTTTGGACAGGATTTTTGCCCAGCGTTTCGAAACGGGCTAGGCCGTTTCGATACGCCTACATGGCATTGACCATAACGGTCATAAAACCCAACGGCTCTTTCCCAACCAACTTTCAAATGCAGGCGTTTCAATACGGGCTCATAGCGTTTCGATACGCGTTTCGAAACGGCAAGGGGGTGTTCCGAAACGGGTACCCTGACAGACTGCAACGGCTCTTTCTAAATTGAGAGTGTTTCGAAACGGCTTCGAGCGTTTCGAAACGGGGAGCTGTAGAACTGCATTTATGGTGGGAATTAAAGTCCTCAACGGCTCCAATTTGATCCCAACGGCTAATAACGGCTACAAACTCATTTGGGAGTATAAAAGGGACCTCCAAGCATCAAGAGAAGGCTAATGCTCATATTGTCAAACATCAAATGATCAAAAAGTGTCTTAGTGCTTAAATTGTCAATTCTTGTATAGACAAACACTAGTGAGCCAAAATTGTTAAATTTGCTCAAGTGTTTTAGGTTTTGGGTGAGTGCTTAATTGTGCAAACAAACACCTATTAGAGGGTTTTAAGTTTTCTTTCTTTATCTCTTCGTAAAGAGGGTTTTGATCAAGGCTTTGGGTAGAAGCTTGATCGGTTATAAGGGTTTCCTCCTAATCCTAGAAAAGGGGATGAATCAATTAGTGGATTGATTGTGAAATCCTTAGTGGGGAGCTAAGGTAGTGGATGTAGGTGCTTGTTAGAAGGCCGAACCACTATAAATCATTGTGTCTATTCTCTTTTTAGCTTCCTTAACCCTTCCACCCAAAAATCCACCTCTCCACCACTTGGTGAGCTAATTTGGTTGATCGAATCGAGACCCTAAATACTCAACACTATCACTTTGGTTAATTTGGCATCTAGCGCCCGAAGATATTTTAGCCTTTTTGGTCATTTCTCTCATTCCATTCAATACATTCTTATCAGCATTTCAATTGATTCAAGCCTTTTACGCCATTTAAAATTTATCTAGACATACGAATAGTTTCACATAACCTTATCTTCAGAGGTCTAATTGGAATTCAAGATAGTCCAAGTGCTTCACAATTTCGCTGGCTTAAGTCTTGTTACCATAATTTCCCAAGCTAAACGATATTTTCATATGAATCGATTGTTTTTCCAGATCTACTATAGACTTCTAAGCCACTTTCATTGATAGGGGTATTTTAGTCTTTCTTACACATCAAGACATCTTTTAGAATGAAATAAAGTAAATTTGAAGTTATAAGGTGAACTGTTTTTATCGAGTAAATCATTGAACTCAGATTTCTCATCAATCATCAATTCCTTATTCCTATTATTCAGGTCTTATTCAAATTAATTAGAGAACTGCATATCTTTCCAAATTATATTTTTTTCACAATCGAATATACCAAACTTATTTGAGTTATCATACTTAAATTCTGTATTTGATTCGTCTTAAGTAGCGTTAACGATATACTTCATTATCAGAATGCACGCATCAATCGATTACCGACATGTTCATAAAGCATACAAGATGTAGTAAAGTATTACCTTGAATCATTGCAATATCGCTCAACCGTAATACTCCATTCGATCACTCTCAAACCTGAATTCAGGTTCAAGGTCAGACTCAGAGGCTTTCGGGTTAGAATTTCGTGAAACGGGCTTCAAAATTGGACTCATGACGTAAAAAAACATAAATTAGGGCTTTTAAAAAAAATTGACTTTTTGGGTCAAAGTCAACGCTGACGTCACTGGTCAACTAGTTTGACTCGGCTGAGTCAACTCGGCAAACGGGTCGGGTCGGACTCATGCGGGCCGGATCATACACCAAACTGGGCTAGGTTTGGTTGAGATCAGACCGAGTTTGGTTAATGGGTTCGGACCGAGTTTAATATAGACCGGTTCGACCCACTTACCATTTTAGACCTTCAGGTCGTCGGACGGTCACCGGAAAAAGGTCGCCAGAGGTGCCATTTGCGTCGATTCTGCCAGAAAACAAAGCCCATGAGTTATTCAATTCATTTAAGCCGAAAAAAACACCAATCTAAGCCGGAAATCTCACCAGATTTAACCAAAAAGAGGAAACAGTGTTCGAAACAACGTAGCTCCGGCGAGGCGTTGAACTTTGATGGACCGGTGATCAGAAACCTGGGTTTTTCTCTCCTTGACACGAGGAGTCCGTTGATGGTGGCGGCGCGACGAAAGGACGGTCGTGTTGGCCGAAAAATGCAAAAAATAGAGGGTGCGAAAGGAGGGTTCTCAACCCACATTTCACGGTGAACGGCGGTGAGGTTGTGCGCGTGAGTGGCGGCTGTGGGTTCGGAGTGAGATGATGCGGACACCTGTGGTGGCGGTGTCGCGTACGGAGCAACGGTAACGGCGATCAGGCGGTGACCGATGTTGGTGCTTGGGAAGATGAGAAGTCGAGGAAGAGCAAGGGACAAAGAACCATATATTTTTCTTCAAGAACCAAGTAATAATAAGTAGATGAAAGTTGTAACCAAGAACTTGTATAGCTCGATTGGCTGGGCATATGGCTTGTAAGCCTCAGGTTGCGAGTTCTTAAACATTCAATAAATTTCAAACCAACCCTAACATCCTTTATTTCATTTTTTTTTCAACATCCAAATGGTAATGGGTTAATTCAAGCCCAAGTTCTTAAACATTCAATAAATTTCAAACCAACCTCTCAACTTTGAATCCTTTTTAAACATGTCCTTGAAATACAATTAAATTATTCCAAAAAAAATATCCCCACTTTTGGGGTGTTACACTTTGGACCATCTTAGAGGTGAAGTTCGTCCACAGTGGAACTGCTGATCCTATTCCATGAAACTCCAGTAACAGATAAAAAAAATGGTAATGCATGACTTAATGCGAGACATCCTGATGCATGGCATGTAAAATGAACATGATAATATGTGTAGAGTTGAAGAGAGCCACCAACCTTGCCTTTAAGGCTTTTAATGTTCATCATTATAATCAGTGTCAGGTGCCACCCAAAGTTCCCCCAAACACTTCAGTAGGTCTCAGGGACCTCCCTTTTATCAAGCTCCAACAAGACCAGACCCCACTACCCCAGTGAAGTGTTCAAGGGAACTCCAGACGACACCTGACTCTCTATTTCTTCTCTGTGGCAATATAAAGTAGCCTACCTATTTATAAGTGAAGGCTCTATATGTGTGTGTTGCGCCAATTGGACCTGGACCGGGTTAAAATATGAAACAAAATCCACTCATGGCAAGTTACTAAAGCTGAACCTAGGCAGGTTTATGGCGTTCAGGGGATTATAGATGATGAAACAGAGAATATTCTTGAGTTCTCCCTGCACCTTCCTACACTTCTGTCATTGTCATAGTTCGAAAACTGTTATATACATTGCCTGTAGTAACTTCGATATATCTGCCATTAACAGTCCATAGCTATGTTTATCTAGGAGTTGTCTTTATGTATGTTTAACAACTACTTAGATTCTATGGGGGTGAAGAAAAAAATGGTGGATGGAGAATAAAGTACACAAGGTAGAATTTAATGCAACTTTTGACCTGAGAATCTTTCCCAATGATCCATCTAGTCTGTTATTGCGTCTAGATTAATTTCTTTTCCAAGGGAATTATCCGAGCATCTTCCGTCTCACATGAATCAAACCAAACAACCAGAAATACTGAAAACAATCGCAATGTCTTGCAGAATAATTGAGGTAAATCAGCAGATGATACCACATGAAGCAACTAGACGCGACTGTGGCAAGTGAACATAGACGCGACTGTGGGATAAATGGGAGGTAAAAGAATCCGAGAGGTGTGAGTTGATTGTTGCTGTACTATCTTCAAGCTTTTATCCATCTTAGTCCCAAGCAGAATCTGAAACAGATGCTACAAGAGATTTCACTACTTAGTACTATTATTATACCTTTCATTTTGCCTCAAATATTGGGCAGGTTCAATTCCAGCAACATGAAACCTATGAATTTTCACTCACTTTTAAAGTTTGAACCATTCTCCCCACCATGGATCACCATTTCAAACTGTGACAATACCCAAGCTTATTGAAGCTTGGCTATATATAGAGTGAACCCTGTGTGCAAAATAAGAGAAAGGGAAGGTCAGGTGTTCCCCTGATCACTTCATTGGGGCTATTTTAAGCACCTTTAAGTGGGGAAATCTTGTCCCACTGAAGTGTTTGGGGGAACTCTGGGAGATAGTTGACATTGCTTAGCCTTTGCTGCAGCAAATACTGTTGGGGGCTTGTGTCATGTGTAGGCAAGGCAAGTTCTCTCCGCTACCATTCTTTTCGGCTAATGTTGTTGAAATTGTTCACATCTCACCAGATACATAAACAACTAAAACAACATTACAGACCATGTTGCTAAGTTTGGTTTCCACACAGTTTAAGCTGCTGCAATTTCGACTAAAATTCACATGATTAAAATTGGTTTTATTTGTCTAATCTCATATTACTATATTATTCATATTTTGTTATTTTTATTCACTACAGCATTGAAAAGAATCTTTAAAACAATTAATCAATACTAAAAGCAAGTATCAATCAATCAAATCAGTCTCTAATAAGCATCTTGGTTGGAGCTAATTATTTTAGTCCATGAAAAAGAAAGTAATCCATCAGTTACTAACCACCCTTTTTTAGTATCAATCAAATCAATCTTTATAAGACGATAATGTTAATAGTCAAATTTGTATGGTTTGGGACCTTAGTCCGTTGATTCCAAAGTTATAAATACATTTATTTATAATCATTTATATTTAAGGTAATTATCCATTCACGAGCGTTTGTTTAATTTTTTTTACACAAGCGTCTTAGTTTTAAGGGTTAGAGATTTTGTTTATGGTTTAAAGTTTAAGAATATAAGTATAGTAGTTTTGAATTTAGAGGTTGTTGATAGAATTTTTGGTTTATTGTTAAAATTTAGGGTTTATAGGTTAAAACTTAAATCCCTAACCCTAGCCCTTGAAAGCTAAACACTAACCCTAAACTCTAAACATAAATCCTAAATTTTAAACCACTATGCCAAAACCCATACACCCTAACCCTAAGCCCTATAATTGAGGCATTTGTGGAAACAAAAAATTTCCACCGCCGATGTATAGGATAATAATCCTTATATTTAAAGATTATTATCTTATATACTGGTAGTGGAAACTTTTTATTTTCACAAACGCCTTAATTATAGGGTTTATGATTTTAGTTTAAGGTTTAGAGTTTAGGGATTTTAATGTAAAAGTTTAGAATTTAGGGTTCATGATTAGAGTTTAGGGTTTCGTGTTTAGGGTAATATGGGTACATATTTAAGTTTTAACCTATAAACCCTAAATTTTAACACTAAACCCAAAATTCTATCAACATGACCTAAATTCAAAACTACAACACTTAAAATCTAAACGGAGTTTCTAACCCTATATTTAATATGTTAACCGATTAATTGAGAGTAACTCTTTAATTTAATTTAATTTTTTCCACAACTTCAAAATTTAAACTTTTAATGCCTCATTCGGTTATTCTATTAAACTATAAATATTTATATATTAGATCTATGTTGTTTGTATAATACTTATATAAGTAAAAAAATTAATCAATACATTTTATGTTTCACATCAAACTTAAACTTATATTTAATGTTCAAATGATCGATCAAATTCAAAGGACTTAATTGAAACACTGTTAATAATATGAGATTTCTATTAGAATAGTTTAACATTTAGGAACCAATTTAAAATTTAGAGAGAGGGTGGGGATGTGAAGTGTTTAATATTTGCAGGCCATATTCAACTCTTTCTTAGATCAGCATCAGTTTAGTCCCGGCCGAGAAAACAAAAGAATTTGGTCCAGAATCTTTCCTTTCTGTTCGAGGAATCTTTCGCGGTACGAATACGATCTTCAATGCTTCATTTTGTTTCCTTTCTTCTTGCTATTAGTATTACACTCTTTCTTCTTTTCTTAAAGCTTGCAAAGTAAAACTTGTTAAATAGAAGGAAAACACTAGATTCCTTCTTCAGATCTCTGAATGGTTACCGTTTACTCTTTCCTCCCCCACTAATGCCAAACTAAAACTTTGCATTTTTCAGGTAAAAGCTTTTGATTTCCAGTTCCGCCGACACGTTTTCTCTTTCTCTCTCTTTTAAAAATATTATTTACTGGCTTTAGCTATATATCAATTTGTGCTTTTATGGTAACTTATGAACTATTGATTATGTAGTGTAGTAACATTTTGACCGCCATTAATTGCATACATACTGTACTAATGATATTGAGAAGGCTTGCTTATTTTAAGATGCTATATATTTTTTTAAAGAACTTTTATTTAGTTTAATGCTAACATGCTAAATTCTGAGGTTCTAGTTGGGCATGACTTCTGCAGATTTCCAGATTTAGAAACTTGGCATTTTAATTATTTTGGGTTCAACTGAGATGGGAAAATCTCCAGCAAAATGGATCAAGACCTTGCTTCTAGGGAAGAAATCTTCAAAGTCCAATTTATCTAAAGGAAGAGAGAAGCTGGTAAGATGGCACTGGTTATCTTCAAATAGTAGTTAGCACTTGAAGATTGGAAATGTCGTATATTCTAATTGTTGCTATGTACAGAATTCTGCAAATAAAGGCGAGGTTTTGGTTTCGTCCAAGGTAACTGTGTCGGACCCATCAATTTCAGCACCTATTCCAGTGAGCAGCGCTTGGAATGAGGTTGACTCTGAGAAGGGTGTACCTGCCCAATTGCCATATGATGGGGTAAATATTCCATCTCCAAAAGCGGATGGAAATGATGTCACGGCTAGTGATTCTGGTAACCCAGAAGATCCTGATAGGATTAAGCTTAACCAAGCTGCTGCGACAGTACAGGCTGCTTTCAGAGGTTACCTGGTAGCTACTCTCCCTTTAAAAGTTACTTTTATACTAAAGGTCGTGCAGGGTTATGAAATTTGTAAGCCTTTTGCTGCTATGGTGTTCATTCAGCAGTGTGAAAGTTAATTACTTTTGCCAGCAACTTAACTTGAATGCACTGTCATTGTTCTGCTTATTTTGCTTGAGTTGGCATTTGGGTGGTAATATTGGAACCTTGTCACTATGCATCGTGCCTTATGTTGTTGATGATGATTGTTTTTAGTTAAAGTTAAGGTTATGCTGCCTGTTATATTTATTTCATACTTTTTTAGTGTGTGTATTAAATTTAGCCCCTTGCTGGTGAAAAAAAAAAACAAGCATAGGAAATGTAAGTGAATGAAATTTCTTTAAGGCATTGTTTACAATTTCCAGTAACTTGGGTAGTCAACCACTCATTTGACTAAACTTAGTGTTCAGATTAATACACGTATCATTTTCATACAAACATATTCAAGTTTAGAGATATTTCAATCTGTAAATAATTGACCACCTACTAATTTATAGTTTTCATATGACTTCTAAATGGAAATTTTGGAAAGTATGGGTTTTCATAAAATGTGATAGAAGTATAGAATCTGCTGTCAACTTTCGCATGTCCTTATGTTACAATTATTATCCTCCCTAAAATCATGTAGCTTTATTGATGACATTGTTATATGTTGGAAGGCTCGCCGGGCATTTCGAACTCTCAAGGGCATTATAAGGCTGCAAGCACTTATTCGTGGTCACTTGGTTAGAAGACAAGCTGTTGCTACTTTATGCTGTACATGGGGAATTGTTAAGTTGCAAGCACTAGCTCGTGGTCAAAAGGTCAGATGTTCAGATATTGCCATTGAAGTACAGGAAAAACATCTAAGGTTGCTTCAGGTGATTTTTCTTACCGACCAATGGATGATGGTTTGTCCCTTCTTGCTATCCCGACAAAAACTGTAAACACCAGCTGTACGCCCTAGTTATATTTGTTGTTTACGTAAAGGGTCTGAGAATAAAGGTATTTTTTGTGATTATATCAATATTAACATGGGCACTTATATAGTAACCATGCAATAATAATAAAGGATTATTTTGTTTCAGGATGCTTATTTGAAAATCAAACTATACCTCCCTTTTTTCCATTATGTGGCATTTTGAGTAGCTAATTACACATAACATGCTTCTAAGCTAGCTATATTTTTTTTATTTAAGCAGGGTTCTAAAAGCTTGGACTCTGTTAGAGTTAGCACATCTTCTAAGGTGAAGAACTTATCAAATAATATGTTTGTTCACAAGGTATGTTTACTTTCGCATACTACTATGGGATTCTGCTTACCATGTAAACGAGAACTTTGCTGATAGAAAGTCCATGATGTTTGGCCTTCTGAGGATATTTTACTCCTAAAATTCCTGCTTCTGTCGCCACACTAGTTTTTAGTGTTTTTTTTCCTCTGTGGTGCTTAATGTTTCTGATATCGGTACAATAGAGGCATCTTTCCTATTTAAACTTACCAGACATATCTAAATAGCTCTATGCCCCATCTTTATCTTGAGAGCCTCCATGCCTGAGTCTTTTATCTCACCTTTTGAGAATCACAAATGCAAATGTATCAGTTGTTTATAGATCCCTTCTTTTTGCACCAAAATGGCTATTATTTTGGGTCCCCACCTGCACATCTTCTTCTTTTTAAGCCTATTTATCTATCTGCCTTTTTTCCTACTCCTAGTTCTTGATGATGCTTGCTTAATTTATTCTTCTCAGAGAACTTAAATCTTAGAAAATGCCTTCAATTTTTTTGGGTCCCCACATGTGGCACTTGCTGTTAAACATCATGAAATGATACAAAAAACTCTTGTTATGCCAAGTGCCTTAAACTTTTGAACTCTAGCATCATTAGTCAATTATTTTACATGGAAGATTTAGTTTTTCTCTTGGTTCCGTTTTCTTTGAGACAGGCAATCTTAGTGATGGTTTTTTTTTCCTCCAAACTGTATGTGACTATGCATTTCCATCACTTTCAGCTTCTGGCCTCATCACCTGCCATATTACCTTTACAACTTCAGTATGGTCCAGAGGAACCTAACTCATCCTGGCAGTGGCTTCAACGATGGACAAAATCATGTTTCTGGGAATCCACATCAAAACCAATTAGGAGTGGAAAGACAAAGCGTAGTGTTCGGAAAGTGTCGAATGCCAAAGTTGTCAATGGATCTAGTCATTCTACCTTGGAGTCTGAAAAGAACAAACGAGGGCAGAGGAGAATTTCTGGCAACTCAGCATCTGATTCAGTTCGGGAGCATCCACAAAATGAGCCTGGGAGGGTTAAGCGCAATTCAAAAAAGCTTTCTGACTCTTCAAAGGAGGTTGCTGATAAGTCTGAGGCTGTTAATGAGAAAACAAAGAAGCCTCTTAAAAAAGCTTCTAGTTCTAATAACCCTGATGTTTCAGAACAGGAATCTGCTGAGAAGATGAGTGATGTGACTGCAAAACTATCAAAACTGTCAAATCTTGATACAGATCTGAAATTGTCTTCAGAAGATGCTTCTCTTGATGAGCCTAACATCTGTCCTGCAGTTGATTTGCCACCTGCTGAAAACAATGGTAAAATTGAGCACATGTCAGTGACAGAGGAGTTAAACTCTAAGGATAAGCAGGTCAGTGATGAGGTCTCAAAAGCAAACCAAAGAAGAGCTTCTTTCCCTGCAAAAATTAATAATCAGGCAAATGGGTTTAATAACAGTCCAAAAGTGCCCAGTTATATGGCACCGACTGAATCTGTGAAAGCTAGACTTAAGGGTCAAGGTTCCCCAAGGTTGACCGATGAGGTTGTTGAGAAAAATGAGTTAAGCAGACGATATTCTTTGCCATCTTCAACCAATAGTAATGTAAGTTCACTGCCCTCACGTGCTCAAACACGGGTTCGAATAGCTGGCAAAGGTGCTATCTCCAGTGACAAATCTCAACCATCCTCCAAAGATGCTAATGGTAAGCACTAAGTACAACTTAAAATTGGATGCTTTTTGGCCTCATGTTTGTGCGTTTGTTTTGCTATATCAGTATTACCTTAATATGCTGCTTAGTTTTTTTCCGTTCTTTAAGTAGGATATGGTAATTGACTCACTGTACACAAATCCATGTCTACATGTGTAGTTAAACATGCGCTTGTGGTTGTTCTTTGTAGTAATTAGCATGCAAGTTTCAGTTTGAGGATGATATCCGAACTAGATAGTCATTGTCTTTGCTTTATGAATCTTTATCAATATTCTTTTCTCATATTCAATAGAAGTATGCTGCTTCTGCATGATGACTATCTGTTCTTGTTGACTTGGAAATTTCAGACAAGGTGGTCAAAGCTGAGTGGAAGAGGTAATTTTTGCGCAAGGAGTTGTTTCGTTGTCGTTGACGTTCTCATGGAGTGCAGGCATAGATGCAACTTAATAGAAGTTTCGTTGTGCCTTGTAAACTTTTGGTGTCTTGTTGTTGAAGCAGGAGAATTAATCATCTAATCTTTTGTTGCATGGTGTATCTTTAAGTTTCCTTGCCACTTTCAGGAGTGTAGATGGTAAATATTTTTAGACGTTACAGTTGGTTATTTGGTTTGTTTTGGTTCTTTTGTGTTTGTAATGTATAAATTTTCGGATCCCATATCATAACTAATATAGTGTGCTGATTTGCAAAGCTGGCTCTCAGAGATCTTGATGTATGTTCAGTACTGTAAGTTGATTCTGTAGGGTTTACCGTATTCTGTATCCGTCTCGACATTAAATCGATGAAACAAAGGCATTCATAGCCTGATTGAATAAGTATTGTTCTGTGATCAAATCGATGAGAAACAGAATTTCACTTTTTATTACTACTAGCTTTAGCAGTGCTTGAGTTTTTTTCTATGAAACAAAGGCAGCATTCATAGCCGATTGAACCGTGATCAAATCTATGAGAAACAGTTTCAACATTCGATAGAATTGTATATACAAATTTGTGATTCCGACATAAGTATACACACAAAACTAAAGAAAAAGCATAAAACACTTGAATAAAGTAAAGAAGTATTATTGTATCATATCGCACATAAAATCAAAATTCATAAAAAAGAATTCCATGGGGCAAATAGAGTATGACCAATTCTGAACACTTTTGTATGCCCTAATCAACAAGAGTTGCTACTTTCTACAGATTGATCAATTTTCCCCATCCCCTCGATCAAAGACAAGTAAGTGCTGTCATCAGGGTTAATTCCCTTACTAATCATCTCCCTTAGGAGATCTTCAGCAATATCCCCTTCCTGGTTTTTGCAAAAACCTTGTATAAGGGCATTATAAGTAAGAAGGGTGGGATTGAAACCTGTACTCAACATCTCATCACGAACCCTCAACGCATCCTTCATATCACCTCTCCTGCTATACCCACTAATCAGAGTGTTGTAGCTAACGTGGTCGGGTTTAATTCCCCTCCGCTTCATCTCATTAAGAAGCTCACGAGCTTCTTCAACTCTACCCTCCCTACAATGACCTTGCATCAAAGTATTATAAGTCACGTCATCGGGAGGAACATTCAATTTATCCATTTCCTTCAACAACGAAAACGCACGCTCCATATTGCCATTGGCACAGTGACCATCAATCAATGCGTTAAATATTATCACATCTACCGCGACTCCCTTCTTCAATATCTTTTCAAACAGGTTATCTGCTTCCATCATTCTATTCCGTTTACTTAAAACATAGATAAGTGAAGTATATGTCATCCGTGTAGGTTGAATCCCCTTGGTTAACATCTCATCATGAAAACTAAATGCTTTCTTCAAATTCCCGCACCTGGAGTATCCATTAATTAAGATACTATAGGTAATCTGATCAGGGACCAACCCCTTTTCTCCCATTTCTTTAACCAAATCATCAGCCTCACTCATTCTACTTTCCATAAACAGAGCATGAATTAGCACGTTGTAAGTTGTGACGGTCGGTAATATACCCTGCTCTACCATTTCATCCCGATAACCGAATGCCTTATCCAAATCCCCTTCATTGCAATAACCATCAATTAAGATATTATAAGTCACAGCACTAGGAACCAACCCCATTTCTTTCATCTTCTCAAACGTCTGAGAAGCCTCCTCGAGTCTTTTATCCCTACACATCCCACTAATAAGTGAACCATACGTGTACGAGTCTGGCTGAATACCTTTACTTCTCATTGCATTCAAAACCAAACGAGCTCCATCAACTCTTCCTCTTGAACAATAAGCATGAATTATTGTGTTATAAGTAACAACATTCGGATTAACCCCTAAATTCTCCATGAACTCAACAAAATCTTTAGCTTTTTTCAGCTTCCCTTCCTTGCACAACACATTTATCATTATGTTAAACGTGTAAATACTCGACTTGATCCTCATTTTAAACATCTCAGCATAGAAAACCCAAGCACTTTCGGTTTTGTTCAACTTCAAAAACGTACTTAAAATAACATTACAAGTCTCAACCTTTGGAATTAAACCCTTAGCTTTCATCATATAAAAACACTCTAATCCTTCATCCACCCTCTTCATTTCACAACAAGCTTTTATTAACAAATCAAAAAGAATTGTTGTTGAGATGCCTAACCTTTCACGAGCAAGTGCCAGCTCATCGAAGATGACGGAAACACCGGCAATGCCACTAGAAATAGTTTCCTTTAAGAGTTGTAGAGTGGGTTTGGGAGATGAGAGCCGTGAGGCGACGGCAATGGCAAGACAACGGATTTTGATATCGAGTCGGTGGAATTCAATGTGGGAAATAAACTGGAGGGCTAATTCAGGGGATTTGTGGAGATTAAAGAGGACGGTTGATGAGATATGAGACCACAATTGTCAACTCTATACATTATTGAAATTAATGTTCAACTAAACAGTAAACAGATAGAAGCTGATGAGATCTAAAGTCTAAAACATGCAAAAAAGAGAAAAACCAGGGAAACATAATCTAATCTATGATCTATAAATATACAAATAGATATGAAGTGATTAGTAAATAAAGTAATCATGCAAGCAACACCTTTCCAACTGGCCACTATAAGACTTTCAAAAGTAATGGGGGCCAAGGCCAACCCACTGGACATGTCAGATAAATAATTATACACACCTGATTATTGCCAGAAACAGCTTTGTCAGTCCACCATTTTTATTCATATCTCTCGTTCTACCATTTTCACAAAAAATTAATTATTAATTTCATCTCTCCACTCTAATTTTTCAGATTTTGCTCCTCATAAATTAATATAATATAATAATACAGTTTGTCGGTGAATTTTGATTTCCCAAATTTAAAATAAAAATATTATTTGATAAATAAATGTTGAAAGTTAAATACTGTCGGTGTTTGTATAGTATATTCATTTCATTTTTATGCTACACCACGTTCCTACGTATAGAAATGTTTATTATTTATAATAGATATGGGAGTTGGCAGTGTCAATTAAAAGTCACACAATATCTCACTCTTGAAATGTCACACTGATCTTTCATGTGCACCATGTACCAAGTTGAGTCCCAACCTTTTTTTTAATTTTTGGCTAAACCCACGATTAAATTTGATATCTGATATGCTTATATGTACTTCTATTTTTCTATTTTAATATTATACATTAAAAAATATTAATACTATTTTTATTTTATATTTAATTATTATCTTGATTTAGAACTCATCAAGCAATATTGGTAGATAATAAAATATTATTAAAACAACCTGTCGTATAAATGAGATTCATTTTTCATTAAAAAAATATACATTTAGATCTAAAATTTCTTTATCATATGAAAACAACAGGGGTAGCAATTAAAAGGAGCGAATCACAAAAATGACAAAATTAAAATTAAAAAATATAATATACAGTACTGACATGATTTGAGTGGTACAGGGAACTCTTCTCACTATATACTTTTATTCATCTACATGGATAATTAATAGTATTTGCTAAAATAAAGGCAAAAGGAAGAGGTTACTTGAGAGTTTGGGAACCAATAAGTACCCTTTTCTCTCCCATGTCCCTACAGGGTACAGGCTACACCCTTCCTTTTTCTTTTCTAATTACTTGGAATCTTTGCCTGAAATGTTAACTTTTTAAACCAGTTACTTAGTTCTACTCTTGTAGAGTTAATGCCCTTATCCAAATGCTGTCGTAATTGAGCAGCAGCCAGCAGCTGCCCACGATATTTGTTCATCTTTTAATCCCACACCATTTGATGCGCCCTACTCATTCATCGGACGGTCTACAGCTACTCTCCCTATAATTTGATCTCAATCACCGCCTTTTTCAACGATTCCCACCGCCTCATTCTTTCAGTCAATTTCTTCACTTTTCTTCGCGCGTCGGTGGTCCGCCTGTCTGCCACTCCTCCCGTTTTCATAAAAAAACGCGGAATCGGTAATGGCTTAATTCCGCTAAAGATCCTCCAACTATTGACTAAATTCTAAATTAGCATGAGATTGAAAACGTTTCATATTGTCAGACTAACAATCGCTAAAAGTTTCGATTTATTGTCACTTCAATTAAAAATATTTTTTTTATTTTTTAAAATAATATATAAATCAATAAAATGGATATATTGTATAAAAATTTTAAATTTTACTTATTAATAAAAGCAAATAATATAATTAAAATTTACGAGACTTGTTTGTTAGAAAACCATATTTGATTTAACTTTTAATATTCAAGCTAACGACAAGTCAATAGAATCGTTTACCGGGACAATATTAATATTATGAACACTAAATTAAAACCATTTAAAATTTAAATTAAAAAATAAAGATAAAATTAAACTTATTGAGTGATTTCTTTCTAACGTGAGGATGATGTTATTATTTTTAGATAATATGATTCGAGTTGTATAGTACGTAATTGTGTAAAATTATTTTATTTTAAAATTAAATTAAATTTAAGATATTATCTTATAATTAAATTAGAATGTAGAAAATATGAAGACAAAATTAAAGTTGAGTATGGTTAAATTTTTTGGTTGTGCCAACTCCGCGCATAGATTTGTATCTTAAATTCAAGCCTAAACTTAAAAAATCAAATCAGATTAGAATTTATCAAGTTCGAATAATTTATTTATTTTTAAATAAAATTAAGGTAAAATGATAAAAAAAATACTCCCAACGTTTGTATTTTTGTCATTTGATCATCTATTTTTTTTGAGTCTAAATATAGCCCCAACGTTTGCTTGTTTTGTCATTTGGCTCCATATTCTTTCTTTTGGTCCAAATATGCCCCCAACGTTTCATTCGTAGTCCAAATATGCCCCCCAGCTTTTCAATTTGGTCCAAATATGTCCCCGTTAGATGAAAAGTGTCAGTCAACTGAGTTGATGCTGACTGGACTTGCCACGTATTAAGATCTGTTGATACCGCGTCAAAATTTTTTATAAGTCGTTGACCGTAAGTTAATTGACAGTTTACATCCAACAGGAGCATTTTTGGACTATGAATGAAACGTTGGGAGCATATTTGGACCAAAAGAAAGAATAGAGGCCAAATGACAAAACAAACAAACGTTGGGACATATTTAGACCAAAAAAAGAATAAGAGGCCAAATGACAAAATATGAAAATGTTGGGGCCATCTTTTGTTATTTTGCCTAAAATTAAATAAAAATATAAAAATAGACCATATTTAAATACGAAACTTTTTTATTTTAAAAAATAGGAAATATCTTTTAGGAGCTTTAAATTTTAAAACCATCCATCTACCAATCGAAACTCAATACGACAGACAAAGATATAGAAAGATTTGCGTTTTCGAATTTCTTGATAGCTATTTATCTCAATCTAGTCACCATTAATAAAGCGACGTACAGGGCCCAACGTCTTTGTGCTTTATTTTGATTTTCTTCTTCTTCTTCGATTCATTCTTTCTTTACCATAATTCAGAGAGTTTAGGGTTTTCTCTCTCTTTTCAGTGTTTTATTTACACGTCTACTTCTTTCTCACACCATCCTTACAAGATTCAATCTTGTTTACCATTGATGCGATTGGTAAGTTATCTGACATCTCGTTTCTTTGTTTCTCATTCTTTTTTTTGTTTCTGATTTAAAGATTTTCTTTATTTTTTTTTCTCAAGAAAGAGAATTTGCTAAAACGAGTTCCTACCTAGTTTTTACTAAGATTATGTTTAGATGTTAAAGATTTTGCCTTCTTGTTTTACATGGATATAAAATTAGGGAAGTAATTGCAGGTTAATATTTAAAAAAGAGAATGGCACTGAAACCGAATTCAGGTGACGCTAGAACTAGGAGTTCGATTCAAATATTCATTGTTGTCGGATTGTGTTGTTTCTTCTACATATTGGGAGCGTGGCAAAGAAGTGGTTTCGGCAAAGGGGATAGTATAGCTTTAGAAGTGACCAAACATAGTGCAGATTGCAACATCGTCCCGAACTTGAACTTCGAAACCCACCACGCCGGTGAAGTTGGTAGCGTTGATGAATCCGAAAAGCCCAAATCTTTCGAGCCCTGTCACCCTCGTTACGTTGATTACACGCCTTGCCAAGATCAAAGGCGCGCCATGACTTTTCCTAGGGACAACATGATCTATCGCGAGAGGCATTGTCCGAGAGAGGAAGACAAGTTGCACTGTCTTATCCCGGCGCCTAAAGGATATGTGACCCCTTTTCCTTGGCCTAAGAGTCGTGATTATGTGCCTTATGCTAATGCCCCTTATAAGGCTTTGACTGTTGAGAAAGCTATTCAGAATTGGATCCAATATGAAGGTAATGTGTTTAGGTTCCCTGGTGGAGGAACGCAGTTTCCACAAGGGGCAGACAAGTATATCAATCAGCTTGCTTCGGTTATACCCATTACTAATGGGACGGTTAGGACTGCACTTGATACTGGTTGTGGGGTATGTCATGCTTTTGAAAGTTTTTTAGTTGATCTGTTTACTTGTACGCTTGGAGTGTGTTGCTGTGTGATCTCTGTAGGTACTGAGTCTAACAATAGGTCCTTTTTTTGTAGGTTGCAAGCTGGGGTGCATACCTTTGGAGTAGAAATGTTATTGCCATGTCGTTTGCTCCAAGAGATTCACATGAAGCACAGGTTCAATTTGCTCTTGAAAGAGGTGTACCTGCTGTTATTGGCGTTCTTGGAACCATAAAGATGCCGTATCCGTCTAGAGCTTTTGATATGGCTCACTGTTCTCGTTGCTTGATTCCATGGGGAGCAAATGGTGAGTCATCTATCCTATTAAGTTTAGAAAGTCGTGGTATTTTAAGTAGATTTTGTCCGTTTAGGTGTCGCTTTAGTGAGAACTCTTGTTAGCAGAAATTGAGTGACTGAGCTTCATTATGGTTTTATCTATTTGCAGATGGAATGTACATGAAAGAGGTTGATCGTGTTCTTAGACCTGGTGGTTACTGGGTACTGTCAGGTCCACCAATCAATTGGAGGAACAATTACAAATCATGGCAGCGTCCCAAGAAGGAACTTCAAGAGGAACAACAAAAGATTGAGGATGTTGCCAAACTACTTTGCTGGGAGAAGAAACACGAGAAGGGTGAAATTGCCATTTGGCAAAAGAGGGTCAATGATGAAGCTTGCCGAGGTAGGCGAGATGATTCTAGTTTCTGCAAGGCTGGAGAATTTAATGATGTCTGGTATGTCCTCTGCTTGAAACTTTTAAAATCATACAATTTGCAATAAAAACAGCATTTCACGTTCCTGTTTAAGTTGCAAGCAGTAAAACAGTTTGTGCAATGTTAAAATTGCAGTGAAGTAGATTGCCTCTGCTCTGGCAATGTTTAAGCTTGGTTTCTAATGAGCTTCACACATATTCACTTATGTCATAGTTAATCTTGTCAATTGTAACAGACGTTGCCTCGTCCCTGCAAGCATTAGAAGTCGAAAACTAATGCGTGCCTCCTGACTTGGAACCTATATCACAGGCCTAGTAGTTTAGCAATTACATTATGCCTTTAAACCAACTGCACTAATTCTCTTCTGTTATTCTTAAGCAAGCCTGTGATCCATATGTTGGATCTGAAACCTATTTGCATTCCTTTTATGGGTTCTAAAACCAGTTGATATATTTTTACCCTTCATATTGTATGGGCTTTGCGGATCCCAGTAAGCTAATTCCTTTTTGTTCTTAAATTTCATTTTAATCAACTTTTCTTGTGATGGTTGATAGGTACAAGAAAATGGATGCATGTGTTACTCCTTATCCAGAAGTTAGTAGCCCAGAAGAAGTCGCTGGTGGGAAACTGAAGCCATTCCCAGAGAGGCTATATGCAGTCCCTCCTAGAATTGCGAGCGGAAGTGTTCCTGGAGTTTCTGTTGAGACATACCAAGAGGACAACCAGAAGTGGAAGAAGCATGTTGGTGCTTATAAGAACATCAATAGGCTTGTAGATTCTGGTCGGTATCGTAATATTTTGGACATGAATGCTGGGTTGGGAGGGTTTGCTGCAGCCCTTCATTCTTCCAAATTGTGGGTTATGAATGTGATGCCCACCATAGCAGAGAAAGATACCCTGGGTGTCATATATGAGCGTGGATTAATTGGCATCTACCATGACTGGTAAGGCTTATTCATCTTTTGTTTATACTCATCTTTTAGTGTTAAAAATGGTATGCTATATTCTTTTGTACATGGGAAGTTTATAGGTAGTGAAAAAGAAGGTAAAAGAAGTTACATTGCATATATCTATTTTGAAACCTGAGAGGGATCAAGCAACATTAAGCTATATAAGAAACTAGACCAAGATTTTGTACCTTAGACCACTCTGGTCCACTTAATATGGTTACATAACTTGAACTTGGTTTGATTGCTGTTCTCTGGTTCAGGTGCGAGGCCTTCTCCACATACCCGAGAACATATGATCTCATTCATGCCCATGGTCTTTTCAGTTTGTACCAGGACAAGTAAGTATCCCTAGTTAAATTGTGCATTCCATTACTTTTGAGCATTCTAATATACATGAATTCCTTTTGTTTGGGCCTAGTATTGATTGGTTTGAGTGAGTTCACTTTTAGCTGTGATTTGTTTTATTGCTTATACTCTGCAAATAAAGCCAGGAGTTTTGTTCTCATGCTTTTTGCTCTATTTAACTGCATTTTATTATGATTGTGACACTCGAATTGCAATATGCTCGTTTGATGTGATACTCCCATAGTCTGTAATTTCTATGATTTTTAAATACTTGTAAAGAGCTCATTGTTGTTAGATCTATTTGACATCCCATTTCTTATCATTAGAACTTCATATTATCCAATCCAATGTTTGCAGATGTAATCTGGAGGACATTCTATTGGAGATGGACCGAATTTTGCGTCCAGAAGGTGCGGTTATATTTCGTGATGAGGTTGATGTTCTAATTAAAGTGAAGAAGATAACAGCAGGAATGAGGTGGGACACTAAGATGGTAGACCATGAAGATGGCCCTTTAGTTCCTGAGAAGATATTGGTTGCTGTTAAGCAATATTGGGTAGTAGATGGAAACTCAACAGCTGCGCAGTGATCGGCCATGGTCGCTGCTAATGCTCTCTGTTGCAGGAAGTTCATTACATGAATCCTATTAATTTTGCGGCCTGAAAATTTTTGCTGAATGACTGTTCCGGTGTTAGGGAGGCAATTTCGGTAAAAAAAAACTATGGATTCATTTGTATTAAATTATGAATAGACAGCTATAAAAGGCTTATATGCGTCCAAAGTTGCATTATATTTTAGTTTTGGTCGTATTTGCAAAATGTTAGATGGAGTAGTTGGTACACGTTTTCTTGTCTGTCAATGAGTAGTTTTTGAAAATGAAAAAGATTGCGATAACCCTCCGTTTTTGATTATGTTTGGAATGTAGTGAATTGTGTATTGACTCGAACTCGGCCTAATCGGTATTGGTATCCATACATAATATGTTCTAAGCCTCCGTTTTGAAAGAAGAAGAAATTCGTTGCAAAAGATAGTTTAAAAGAAATTCGTGCTGATGTTCTAAGCCTACTGATAGTTGTTAAGACAAGCAGCCTGGAAGAACCCTCTCAACTCAACAACTTTTCTCTTAGTGTTTGTTTCAGCTTTATGTTGTCTTAAGAGGGAACTCCTACTTTGTTTTGTTTGGTTCATCGTCAATTCTCAATAAAGCTTCCCCTGGTCCCAGGTTTTGCTTTTTATCAGGACTTTTTTTTTGTAGTTTTGTTCTTCTTGTTTGAGTTTCTTTTTGGGGGGTCATTTTGTTTTATAAATTGCAGCAAATAGCTGAATTTGAAGAACTCCATGGCTATGGTTACATTCACATCCAATTACAACACAAACCTCTCACGAACCAATGGAGAGATTGGATTAATTTAAATTTTAAAATCAATTTGATTCTTTTCATGTTGGGATCATTTGAATTTGTGGTTAAAATATTGTTAAAACAAACTGTCTAAGCTAAAACAACAAAGGAAAATGATTCAACTTGATGACAAATCGGACCCAACAACTGTACAAGTCCCAAACCAAGCAATATTAATCCTTGTTCGGCTTAATAGGCCGCAACTGGAAGCCTCCTCCGTCTCTTTTCTCCACCCTATAATCCATATATGTCCCCAATATTTTGTCCCAAAACGGAAAGAAGGGCTGAGCAAAGTTGTATTTGCCACCGTAGAGCTGATGATGCACGTCATGATACGCAACATTGTTCGTAAACAAGATCTGAAAGGGATTCCAGGGAATCCAGAATCCGCTATGGTCGTCCACCGATTTCATGATGGAGAAAGACGTGAAAACGGCGGACGTTAACGGTGACATCCCCGACACATAAACAGCTAACGGACCGCCGATGATGTCCAAGAGAAACCCTTCTATCGGATGACTGTAGAAAGCACCGTATGCATAGTTAACAATCAGGCGATGGTGCTTCGAGTGCACGTGCTTGTACAAAAACTTGTTTTGGTGCAAGCATCTATGGAGGAAATATTGGTAGGTATCGAAAACCAAGAGCGCCACAACGATCTGCCGAGTTATAACAATAAGAGAAGAAGCTGGCTGTCCTAACGAAGCTCCAGTGCCGGCATCGACATTTCGTCTTGTCAGCTGCAGGAATCAAATGAATGAATAAGCCAAGTCCCCAAAGTTTAGACAAGATTTGTGTGGGTATGATCATTACCATATGCAATAGATTCATTATGATGGCGGTCAAGAATTGTTGACGAAGGACACCTTTGATGACTGTTCCTTTGGAAACTAGGTTCTTGTTATCTTCATCTTCCTTGGGGTGCAACCTGTAATTGTTGAAAAAGTTCCCAAAAACAGTGTAAAGCCCTGAATAAACCCAGTACACAACGATGGGGACCAAACTGCCCACCACCATTTCCTTTGTTATCTCCAAAGCCATATCTATTAGCTACTGCACTTCACAACACCCAATTTCAGAGCAATGGAAAATTTTGAACATGACCTGCCCTTCCTTTAAATTGGAGTATAAATTAAGACTGCTACTACTAGTGGACCCACAAATCTGTGAGAAAAGATATGAATCATTTTTTTTTAACAAAAGAAAAGATATGAATCAGAAGATTAGATAAATTTATTGAGAAATGGAGCAGAGTTGTTAGCAAATAATAGCTGGAATTCATTATTAATAATTTCTGTCCAAAATCGTCGCTATTTATTTTAACCCTTCCATTACTCATAGGTCGGTACTCCCAAAATTATTGTCCATACATGGATTTTATGTCACAAAAATAAATTGATGTTAAATGAATTTAGCACCCCAAGTAATTCAACCCCAACATTGTTTGTTTATATTCTGTCATGGTGGTATTTTATAGAACTAATGGATTTTTTTTTCTTCTAAAATTTTCAACATCAGATTAAGAAAGAGCCATTCACATGATAAAAGGGAGTCTAAAAAATTGACAATTATGTAAATTTTGAAACTTATTGAAATAACTTAAAATGTTATAAAACAATCAAGTTTTATTTTTTTGTGATTTTTAACTTAAAATATTATCAAAAAAAACTCCTAACATTTTAAGTTTTTAAACAAGTTCTAACCTTACCGTTTTTTAACCGGTCCGCACCCTATACTCATCCAATAAAAGATATTTGATATTAAAAGCAAATTATAAACGTGCAATAACTAGTAAAACCCTTGACCAAGTGACAATGATGTGCATCTCAACCACCAAAAACATATCCCAAACTGGATTTGGTCATCTATAACGACTCTTTTTATTATTATTATTATTTTGAATTATTTATCTTGTTTGAAAGATACCCTGGGTGTCATATATGAGCGTGGATTAATTGGCATATACCATGACTGGTAAGGCTTACTAAAATTTGAGAATAAATAATTTTGTTTATACTCATCTATTTTGAACACGAGAGGGATCGGGCAACAAAAGAGGATCAAAAGTTAAGGTATATAAGAAATTAGAGCAAGATTTTGTACCTTAGACCACTCTGGTCCACTTGAACTTGGTTTGATTGTCTTTCTCTGGTTCAGGTGTGAGGCCTTCTCCACATACCGAGGACATATGATCTCATTCATGTCCATTGTCTTTTCAGTTTGTAGCAGGACAAGCAAGTATCCCTACTTAAATTCTGCATTCCATTACTAATATATATGAATTCCTTTTGTATTGATTGCTCCGAGTGAGTTCACTTTTAGCTGTGATTTGTTTTACCATACTTGTGAACTTTGCTTATACTCTGCAAATAAAGCCAGGAGTTTTTGTTCTCATTCTTTTGCTCTATTTTACTGCATTTTATTATGATTGTGACACTTGAATTGCAATATGCTCGTTTGATGTGATACTCCCATAGTCTGTAATTTCTATGGTTTTTAAATACTTGTAAAGAGCTCATTGTTGTTAGATCTATTTGACATCCCATTTCTTATCATTAGAACTTCATATTATCCAATCCAATGTTTGCAGATGTAATCTGAAGGACATTCTATTGGAGATGGATCGAATTTTGCGTCCGGAAGGTGCGGTTACATTCCGTGATGACTGATGAGGTTGATGTTCTAATTAAAGTGAAGAAGATAACATCAAGAATGAGGTGGGTGTTAAGCAATGAGAATTGTAAAACGGTTAGGTTGTTAGATGGTTGTTGAATGATCCCTAACAAACTAACAGTCTAGGATTTCAGCTTATGATGATGTATAAAGAGGAGATGCATGAGTCATTGTAAATCATCCTTCTTGAATCAGTTCAACATGGCTCTCTTATAATCCATTGCCAATTTCAACATGGTATCAGTTGCTTAGTGTTAAACCTTCCTGGTATTTCGTTTTTTTTGTCTTCTTCTTCCTTGATTCTTTTCTTTGTCTCGTTCTGCTTCTTGATCCATGGCTCCCCCTGATGTTCTTTTTGTTACGGTTGATGATGAGCAAGTTCTTTGTTCTCAAACAAGAGAGTTAATGTCTGCTTGAATGAGACGAATTACCTCTTGTGGAAGTAGTAAGTTGTGCTCACAATCAGAGGCCTGGGCTTAGAAGATTATCTGGATGGTTCAGTGTCAATTCCTTCTAAGATAGCTCGCAATAGGGCTGGAGAAACTGTTCTCAATCCGGCGTATCTTCAATATGTAAAGTAAGATAGTTCTCTTGCTTCTTGGTTGCTGTCAACGGTTAGTTCATCAGTGCTACCTCAACTTGTGGGATCTGAAACCACAACTGTTGTGTGGAGTGCAGTCACTAGAGCTTACTCAACTCTCTCAACAACAAAGATTATGAATTTTCATTGTTGTCTTCGCTCCTTAAAAAAAGGTTCCCAGACGATGCGTGAATACACTATGGCCATTAAAAAAATATGTGATTTGTTAGGATCTTGTGGTAATTCTGTGTCCGATGTTGAACAAATTGCTACAATCCTAAATGGTTTGCCTATAGAGTATGAGCCAACGGTTGCAGCCATTACAGCCAGCAAGATGGCTTACACTGTTAAAAATGTTGTATCAATTCTTGTTGATGCAGAAACAAGGCTTGAAGACACATCAAGGTTCCCTGTTGGGATCAATTACACCAAATTTGCAGCCAAACAATCCAACTTTCATGCCTCTACAGGAAATGGTGATGAAGAACGCAAGAATCACACCAATGCTAGCAATCAATACAAAGGCAAAGTTAGACCTCAGTGCCAACTCTGTAGCAAAGTTGGTCACTTGGTTGATCGATGTTGGCATAGGTTCGATAAAAATTTCAAAGGAGTCTTCTCTCACTCCAGGGATGATAGTCATGTTGCAAAACCTCAAGCTAATGTTTGCACATGCTGCTCTGGTGCAAAGGAAGCGTCCTATAGTCCTTATGTTGCGTGTCATGGGGAAGATGCAAATGGTAGTATGGAAGAGGATGCTCAGGTTCACTCCTTAACAGTTGCAGGTACAACTTCATTCTCTAAATAGTTTCCAGACTCAGGTGCAACTCATCATGTAACAGGTGAGTCTGATTTATTAGTTTCTAGTCATATGTATTGTGGAAATGGCAAAGTGCACTTAGGTGATGGTAGTGCACTGTCTATACAACATGTTGGTCAGTCATATCTGGGTGCTAATGATAAAACATTATGCCTTGATCAAGTTTTATATGTCCCTCAAATTACAAAGAATTTGATGTCTGTTGCTAAATTTGCCAAGGATAACAAAGTTTTCTTTGAGTTTCATGAGGATTTTTGTTGTATCAAGGATTCAAGAACTAGTGCTGAGTTGCTTCGGGGTCGGTTGGATGGTGGATTGTATAGCTTTGGCTGCCTCAACGATCAAGAACCACCTTTATGTTTTCATGCTCGTGTGAAGAATGATTCAGAATATTGGCTTTGGCACAGACGTTTAGGGCATCCCTCTGGTGAAGTTGTTAAGAGAATCTCCAACAAAACAGTGTCAACGGAAAGCTCAACTGTGTGTATGGCGTGTCAAATGGGCAAAAGCCATGTTTTACCCTTTGCTACCTCTAGTTCAGTGTATAGCAAACCATTTGAGCTTGTAGAAATAGATGTCTGGGGCCCTGCACCTGTAAGCTTTAATGGATTTCGATATTTTGTTCTTTTTGTTGATTTGTATTCTCGAAACACATGGATGTACCTTCTCAAGAATAAAAGTGATGTTTCTGTTGCCTTTGAACTGTTTGTTAGTTTGGTTAACACGCAATTTGGTTCCAAGATACTTGCCCTACAAACCGATGTGGGAGGGGAATTTCGATTCCTAGAAACTGTTGCTATAAAGATGGGCATTAAACTGCGAAAGTCGTGTCCTCACACCTCTCAACAGAACAGAATCGTTGAAAGGAAACATAGGCATGTGGTTGAAACCACTCTCACGCTTTTAGCTCAAGCTAGTCTACCTTTGAAGTTTTGGTCCCATGTTGCCCTAAGTTCAGTATACCTCATTAACAGGATGCCCACACGTGTGTTAGATAATTTCTCTCTATTTCAGAAGCTTTATGGCACAGAGCCTGACTACAATTTTCTAAAGGTCTTTGGGTGTTTGTGCTATCCACACACTAGACCGTTTAATAGACACAAGATGGACCTTCGATCTACACCATGCACCTTTCTTGGATACTCCCCTCTTCATCATGGATATCTCTGTCTGGCTCAGGATGGAAAGGTTTTTATCTCCAGGAATGTTGTATTTGATGAAAACATTTTTCCCTTTGTGAATGCAGGAACCACTAAAGACTCACCTAATACAAGGACTCGATCACATGTTGTTCATGTGCTTCCAACAAGGGACGTCAGACACAATGGTAGGAATTTGGCACGTGAAGAATCAGCTGACCATGCATCTCATGCAGAGGCTGATGCTTGTAATGTTGCACCCACTGACCATGCAACCCATGCAGAGATTGATGGTTCTACAGCTGCTCCCACTGATCATGCACCTCATACAGATACTGATGAACCTATGGCTGAAATGCAGGATGACAGTGAAAGGTGCACTAACTCCAACTTTGAGGAGGTTGGTGTACGTGATGGTTCTCATGTGCAGCCTTCAGGGTCTCACAATACACAGTTTGAAGATAGAATCTTGAGGCAGCAGGATAATGTGAACGATGCCTTGTCCTCACCATTAACTGAGCCAGAAGAAGAATGTCTTGAGGCACCAATTCAACCCACTGGTTCATCTCTAAGATCATCATCTCCATCTTCAGTTAACCCTATCAACACTCATCCTATGGTCACGAGAAGGAAGAATGGCATTATCAAGCCCAAGGTATACAATGTACAACTTCATGAAACTCCTATTGATATTCAGCATGCCCTTGTTGATCCCAAGTGGAGGGCTGCAGTCATGGCTGAATATGAAGCCTTGCTGAGAAATAATACATGGGATATTTTGGAATTGCCACCTGGAAGAAAATCAGTTGGCTGCAAATGACTCTTTAGGGTAAAACTCAAAGCAGATGGCTCGGTAGAAAGGTACAAGGCAAGGCTTGTTGCAAAGGGCTTTGCTCAGGTACCTGGTTTTGACTTTATGGATACATTTAGTCCCATGGTTCGGTTTGCAACCATCAATGTTCTTCTCTCGTTGGCAGTTACTCATCACTGGGAGATTAGGCAAGTTGATGTAAACAATGTATTTTTAAAAGGGGATTTGCAGGAGGATGTGTACATGCAGATGGTTCCTGGCTTCGAGGAAAACTCAGGTGATGGGAGAAGGCTCGTGTGCAAATTGAAAAAGCTCTATATGGCTTGCGGCAAGCCCCGAGGAATTGGTTCCTTAAACTACAAAAATTCCTCTGTAGCTTAGGTTTTATGTCTTCAAAGGCAAACAGTTCCCTCTTCATTCTCAAGTCTGAAGCTTGTGTAACATACCTTGTTGTGTATATTGATGATATAATCATCACAAGTAGCTCTCAATCAGTTGTTGAACATGTCATTACACAGCTGCATGAACGATTCTCACTGAAAGATTTGGGCACTCTCAAGTTTTTTTTGGGGCTCGAAGTGCACAGGTCAGACAAGGGTCTATTTTTGAGCCAAAGGAAAGTCATCCTAGAGCTCCTGCACAAGGTCCATCTTCAAGACTCCAACTATGCTAGCACGCCTATGGCCACCTCTACCAAGCTTAGCAAGCATGATGGTATTCCTCTTGCTGATGTGCAGCTCTTTCGAAGTGTAGTAGGTGCACTTCAGTATGTTACACACATACGTCCTGACATCTCTTTTGCGGTAAACAAGGCTGCTCAGTTTCTTCAGCAACCCACTGATGCACATTGGCTGGCCGTAAATTGAATCCTACGCTACTTGAGGGGCACAACTGGTTTTGGTCTTTGGTTTCCTGCTCAAATACATGATGGTGTGCAACTTAATGCTTTCTCAGATGTTGATTGGGGAGGGGATGTAGATGACAGACGCTCTGTGTCAGGCTATTGTGTTTACAATGGGAGTCACCTTCTCACATGGAGCTCGAAGAAGCAGCGTGCAATTGCTCGTTCAACTGCTGAGGCTGAGTACAGGAGTCTAGCGGACACTGCATCTGAAGTAACTTGGCTCAAAGCAGTGCTTGTCGAGCTTGGAGTAGGGTTAACAGGAGTATCGAAAATTTGGTGTGATAACACCAGTGCAGTAGCAATGGCTGCCAACCCTATTTTGCATGCGAAAACCAAACACATCGAGTTGGATCTGCATTTTGTGAGAGAAAATATTGCTATGCAGGAACTTCAAGTTAACCACATCCCAGCTGACAGCCAAGTAGCAGATGTGTTAACAAAGCCTTTGGCAACCAGTTGGTTCGAAAGCTTCAGAAGTAAACTCTCCATTTTGATGTTGAAGATGTCTTTCCAGAGCTTAGAAAGCACGATAAATGTTAAGTAATGAGAATTGTAAAACGGTTAGGTTGTTAGATGGTTGTTGAATGATCCCTAACAAACTAACAGTCTAGGGTTTCAGCTTATGCTGGTGTATAAAGAGGAGATGCATGAGTCATTGTAAATCATCCTTCTTGAATCAATAATACAGAATCTCTTCTTATTCTTTCTTATACTCCATTGTCAATTTCAACAGTGGGACACTAAGATGGTAGACCATGAAGATGGCCCTTTACTTCCTGAGAACATATTGGTTGCTGTTAAGCAATATTGGGTTGTAGATGGAAACGCAACAGCTGCACAGTGATCGGCCTTGGTCGCTGCTAACGCTCTCTGTTGCAGGAAGTTCATTAATTTTTTGCTGAATGACTGTTCCGGTGTTAGGGAGGCAATTTCGGTAAAAAAAAAAACTATGGATTCATTTGTATTAAATTATGAATAGACAGCTATAAAAGGCTTATATGCGTCCAAAGTTGCATTATATTTTAGTTTTGGTCGTATTTGCAAAATGTTAGATCAAGTAGTTGATGCACGTTTTCTTGTCTGTCAAAGAAACACTTCTGGAAAATGAAAATGATTGCGATAACCCTCCGTTTTGATTATGTTCGGAATGTAGTCGATTGTGTATTGACTCGAACTCGAAAGTCGAAATCACTCGGCCTAATCCGTATTGGTATCCATACATAATATTTAAAACGCATTTCAAAGAGGAAGAAATACGTTGCAAAAGATAGCGGCGAAACAGCAGAGCTCCAAATCTCGGGGGGGAATAAAAAAAACAAAGTTTTGGTGAAGGCACTAGCAAGCACGTGGTCCTAACTCCTACGTATATTAACATATCTTTGCTGTGGCTGATGTTCTAAGCCTACTGACAGTTGTTAAGACAATCAGCCTGGAAGAACCCTCTCAAGTTCAACTCAAGAACTTTTCTCTCAGTTTCAGATTCGGCCTTTGGTTTCACAAAATCTTGTAGTTTTAGTGTTTGTTTCAGCTTTATGTTGTCTTAACTCTTAAGAAGGAACTCCTACTTTATCATGTTAAACAACGAAAAAATGAAAACGACAAAAATGGTCCCCCATTATGGCCTCACGTTTAGGGATGATAAATGAGCGAGCAGGTGTGGATATTTCTTTCTCGTACTCGTACTCACTTGAAATTTTATACACACGGTCTATCATTACTCGCTCCGAGAATTTTTTTAAAATTCACACATGTCCACGTGGGTTAATTCTTAGTAAAGAAGTTTAATTTTTAAACAATTTTAAATTTTTTGAAGTTAAATTAATTGAGTTCATCTACAAATTTAATCATTAGCGTTGATTATAAAATAAACTAAGATCTTAACAAAGGGGTTTAATTTTTTTTATATGATACATAATATGGTTCATAAATATAGATGCGGGGCGGACGAATATTAGATAATTAAGATCTCAAATCCATCACCTACCACTATTTATGGCGGGTATAATTTTTGACGTTCACATTTATGCAATTAGCCACCAAATTCATATTTATTCTTGCCCTAACGAATGCGGTACATAATCTATGAAATTGTACTTGTTTACCATCTCAACCCACGTTATGAACCGACAGTGACCAAAAACATACACTGGAACAAGATTACCATCTTCATTCAGGCTATTAAACAGTGGTTTGTTTACATTAAATTCGGAAGAAAGTGAAGAAAAGTACAATACTCAAATAAAATATTAGATCCCATGGGAATAAAACTTGAATCAACACAGATTTTTATCACTATATGAATAATTGGACAAAAATATTTAATTTTATATTGATAAATTTATTTAGATGGGATTCTTTTAAATTTTAAAAACAATTTGTTTCGTTTTATGTTGGGATCAATTGAATTTGTGGTTAAAATATTGTCATAGTATCTGACATTGCTAAAACAAACTGTCTAGCTAAAACAACAAAGAAAAATATTCAACTTTGCTCCTAAAAAGAGTCAACCTTTATTCTTAAGAATAACTTAATGACAAATCAGACTTAAAGTGAATTTATAACTTTGCTAGTTTTAAAGCCAATTTTGCTCCTAAAAAGTCAATTTACAACTTTGTTGTCCCAAACTAACTTTGCTCTTAAAAGAAATCAACCTTTATTCTTATTAGTAATTTGATGACAAATCGAACCCAAAGTAAATTTATAATTTTGCGAGTCTTAAACTAACTTTGTTCCTAAAAGAGACAACCTTTATTCTTACTAGTAACTTGATGACAAATCGAACCCAAAGTAAATTTACAATATTGCGAGTCTCAAACTAACTTTGTTCCTAAAAAAGTCAACATTTATTCTTACTAATAACTTGATGACAAATCGAACCCAAAGTAAATTTACAATTTTGCGAGTCTCAAACCAAAACTTTTATTCTTACTAGTAACTTGGTGACAAATCAAACTCAAAGTAAATTTACAACTTTGCGAGTCTCAAACTAACTTTGCTCTTAAAAGGAATCAACTTTTATTTTTACTAGTAACTTGATGACAAATCAGACTTAAAGTTTCAAACCAATTTTATTTCTAAAAGGAGTCAATCTTATTCTTACTAGTAACTTGATGATAAATCTGACCCAAAGTAAATTTAAAATTTTGCGTTCCCAAACCAAGCAATATTAATCCTTGTTCGGCTTAATAGGCCGCAACTGGAAGCCTCCTCCGTCTCTTTTCTCCACCCTATAATCCATATATGTCCCCAATATTTTGTCCCAAAACGGAAAGAAGGGCTGAGCAAAGTTGTATTTGCCACCGTAGAGCTGATGATGCACGTCATGATACGCAACATTGTTCGTAAACAAGATCTGAAAGGGATTCCAGGGAATCCAGAATCCGCTATGGTCGTCCACCGATTTCATGACGGAGAAAGACGTGAAAACGGTGGACGTTAACAGTGACATCCCCGACACATAAACAGCTAACGGACCGCCGATTATGCCTAAAAGCAACCCTTCTATTGGATGACAGTAGAAAGCACCGTATGCATAGTTAACAATCAGGCGATGGTGCTTCGAGTGCACGTGTTTGTACAAAAACTTGTTTTGGTGCAAGCATCTATGGAAGAAATATTGGAAGGTATCGGAAACCAAGAGCGCCACAACGATCTGCCGAGTTATAACAATAAGAGAAGAAGCTGGCTGTCCTAACGAAGCTCCAGTGCCGGCATCGACATTTCGTCTTGTCAGCTGCAGGAATCAAATGAATGAATAAGCCAAGTCCCCAAAGTTTAGACAAGATTTATGTGGGTATGATCATTACCATATGCAATAGATTCATTATGATGGCGGTCAAGAATTGTTGACGAAGGACACCTTTGATGACTGTTCCTTTGGAAACTAGGTTCTTGTTATCTTCATCTTCCTTGGGGTGCAACCTGTAATTGTTGAAAAAGTTCCCAAAAACAGTGTAAAGCCCTGAATAAACCCAGTACACAACGATGGGGACCAAACTGCCCACCACCATTTCCTTTGTTATCTCCAAAGCCATATCTATTAGCTACTGCACTTCACAACACCCAATTTCAGAGCAATGGAAAATTTTGAACATGACCTGCCCTGCCCTGCCTTGTGAATTATAAATTAAGAGAGCTACTACTAGTGTGCCCACAAATTTGTGAGACAAGATATGGATCAAAAGATGAGATAAATTTATTGAGAAATGGGGCCGAGTTGTTAGCAAATAATTGCTGGAATTCGTCCCTATTTAACCCTAAAATTAAAAGGCTACACAAGTTTGAGTATCAAAGTATTTTACTTGAGTAAAACCAAATTAAAAAGGCTAAAATTGAAAAGCTTGTCATTAGACAAATAGAAAAATGTCAAATACAAAATTGCATTAGCTAATATCTTAGCTGTGGCACTTTAACCCGTTTCCCCTTTTCTATTATGAACATCACCAGTATCAGCTCAAACAACTAAAAATGAAGGCCAACATACACGTCTCCTATACAGCCTTTAACTCCGTCGTCTCAGAAACTTCCTTGAGAAAGTTAAGAGTGGTCTGAGTGGTCCGCTTGCAAGGTGCTGAAGAATAAAAATATCAGTTATGCCGGTTTTCATCAACTTCATCTTTGCAGTGTGTAGAGTAGAGAATTCTTTCATTACCTTTTGTGCTCTTCTTGTTAGATGAGACAACAGTTGATTTCCACTCATCATAACCAACTTTCTCTGCTTTCTTTTGCCGCTTGCAACTTGAAAACTACAAGAGACCGCTCATGTCAGCTCTATTGTACAAGAGTATGCAAAGCTTAGACATCAAGAGATTTAACTTTCATCCAACATTCAGTAAACTAGTCTTATAGATTCTGCAGTATTACCTCTGGTCCATCATCGGATAAATAACCACCATCATCAAATTTTCTTTTCTCAGGCAACACGTCTAACAGTTCTACAGACAGATCAAACAAGTTTTAGAGATGTGATATCAAAATTGTACTGTAAATGGTAGAATCAAAAGCATATACATAGATGCTTGCCAATTCAATGGCGGACAACTACCTCGGTTTCCCTTCACTTCCTTGGGATCTTTTTTCTCATTCAAGATTCCGAAAACATCATGACACAAATCTTTCATGGAGGTAGAGACCTGTATCAAATGTTCCAAACAAATGCTCAGGGCACTAAACATTTACAATTACAAATTAACAATTGATAGATTGTATCTACAAAAAATCCATGTTACTTACACAAGAAAACTCAGATTCAGATGTGCCACAAACCTCAATCAACCTACCCTTGTCAATCTTCAGCTGGAAAGTAGAAAATTTATGTCAAAAACAAATAAAATAAAGGAATAAAAGCATTTAACGGAATGATTAGATCTACATTACCTTGTGTTTTTTAGCACACAAGTAAAATGCCACAGCAGTGAACACTGGCCTAGTGAAGTCTGCACTTGCCTGCCTGGAAGAAGGCAATGATGCCGTAAACCGGTCCTTATAGCTGACATAAACATCACTCAAGTCACTCAAACAGTTCAAAGAATGATAAAAGAAATACGTAAAATTTCATCTGATGATCAAACAAAATATGCCATGGATTTGTAATCCTAAACATTATGAGCATAGGCAGATTTAAAAAAATAATTGAGGGTGGGCACACATATATTAAGTCTTAACCATATAAAAAAATTGTACGTAAATGGGTACAAATAAAATTTTAGAGTAGACACACTTAGTAAAATAGATAACCAATAAAAGAAATTCAAATTTACAAGGTGAGCACAATAAAATTTCAAGGTGGACACACTCGGTAAAATAAATAGCTAGTAAATGAAATTCAGATTTTCAAGGTAGGCATAACTTACATCCACCACTAATTATGAGTACAATAAAGCTCATCTAATTTTTGGGATTTAACCATTCAGTCATTATTTCAAACACATGAATGATAAGGAAACATAATTTAATAAACTAAAAATCAAAGAATATTTGAGATTGGAAAGTATCTTACAGAGATAAGCCCTTCTTCACAAAAGGAATGAGTCTAACGCATCCAAATTGAATCCCCAATTCTCTAATATCCAGCGTTGTTCTGAAACACCAAAAATTCCCCAAATTAGTCAAAATCTGAGTACAATAACAACTCAGATTTGGAATGCAAAGAAGAAATGTGGGAAAGTAGTAGAAACCCACTTGATGTTTAGACCGTTCTGCAAGGAATTGAAAGATCTATTGTAAGCCTTTTCTGACATTCCACTTAGTTTGACAGCTTTTTGCCTATCAAATATAACATCTCCAAACCTGCAAATTTCATAACATTACGCATTAGAAAAGAACTACTACAATCCAAAACTTTAGAATGCATTAAAAAAATAAAGATGATGCGTCTTACCTTGTAGCAGCAATCTCTAAGCATATCACAGCCTTACAAACCTCTCCCTACAAACAGAACAAGAAAGGAAACGATGGATTAACACTTTAGATTTGAACTTCAATGGTGTTAAAGTAACAAATAATTAGAGGATAAAGTACTTACGATACCGATAATGGAGGAATCGAACTGGACATCGCAAAGGCGGCGGAGCTCCGCCGCTTTTCGGACCAGCATCTTGTGTTGTGATAGATCAAGCTTTCTCGCTATATCTGACAGATCCATATTGGCCCCGAAACCGTTATTGAATTTTCTCTAGTTCTTTTATGATTCTATGGGAAAACGGAGAATTAAGCCTGTGCTTACTTTTTTATGAATAAATGAGAACTGCCCGAAGAAAGATAAGCGGAAGGAGTTGGCGGGAGAAGTTAAAAATTCATGCGGGTTTTTTTTTTTTAATTTTGAGCGCGCCGGTCTTTACCCGGGAATTCATTGGCGCCATAATATACATTTTTAATTGCGCTTTTTCTTTTCTTTTGGATTTTACCACTCCCTCTTAGATTTTTTTTCCCTTTTTTGTCATACGCTCTGGGATATCCATTAAATAGGTAGAAAAAAAGGGTATTTTACCCCCTAAACAACATCGTTTTAAATTATTTAATGAAATTATATATTTTTAAAATATTTACAAAAATAGCATCTAATTTGACCATAAAGTGTGAAAATGCGTCATGTAAAAAATATTTTACGAAATATTTATCCTGCAAAAAGCATTTTGTAAAAGACGCGCAATGAAACAACATTTAAAAAGTGTCTTCATCATAAAAGCACACCTACAAAATTGTCTTCTTTAAATTTTACATCTAGTACCGAAAACACATTGTTCAACAATTTAGAAATTTTAGTTTTGAAGAAATTCCAAGCAATGTTAAAACAATGTAACATTTTTGGTGAGTGTTAAAGGGATGATGAGCAACGATGAAGAACAAATAATTTGGGGAAAATACATTAATTAAATTGATATAATCTTAGATATAAATGATTAAAATTATTGGATTAATTCGAATTGTGACAAATTTGATAGAATGCACAAATTTTAAACTTATAAATAGGTTAGACCATATCAATATTTTAATTGATTGTGTCAGTTACTAATAATTAAATGATCTGAGATGAATTTAGTTATAGTATTGGTATCAATATATTTTGATGTTACCATTTCAAGTATTTTAAACTTGTAATATTTATACATTAACATTGAAATTTATAGTTTCTTAATAAGACATATATCATATAAATGCAAATACACACTAATCATATCCATATGAAAGTATCCAAATATAAAATTATATCATCACTTAGGTTCAACAACTTAATTTAATAATTATTACACGATGACATGAAATTATAGAAAAAAGTGATTTGGTACAAGCCAAATTGGTAATGACCGTAACTCCGTAAGGAACTACAACACATTACACATTGAAGTTTGGATAAAAAAAAAACAACACATTGAAGTTTTTACTGAAACCTGACTAGTTTAGGATGGAAATACCAATCGGTACGGTAACGACAACTACAGTTGATAGGCAGTTTGGTCTGTTTTGCCCTTGGTTTTAGTTTGATTTAACGACCTCCGTTAGATAGCCTATGATCTATCCAAGTAAAGGCTGGCTGAACTAAAGATACATGGCCTGTCCTTAGGGAATAGGGATGTTAAGCAGTGCAATAAATTAGGAAAAGCATCAACCAACCCATATCCATTCAAAGTTCAACCAAATGGAGCTCGTATTGTATGTAAAACAAATTTTAACTTACCAACTGGGGTACAATTTCATTTTTCAACACTTACTTTTCCAAAATGAACAAAGAGATCTATTGAAGCCCCCTGTCTTAATCTTTAGGCTAGATACCGATACAATTTCCTATCAGTGCCGTCCCTTTCTAAGAATTCTCGCTCAATGAGAGACTCAATTCGTTTCTTTATCTCCGTTGGATTGGCCAAGAACCGCGATTGCAACTGCTTCGTAACCTCAGCTATTACATTGTTATGATCCAGCACCCTCCTCGATTTCATGATCCTAACAATAGCAGCTTCGATCTGCGGCTTCCTGTCCTCCTCCACTCTTTGTCGCGTCTCGAGTTTTTCGGGTTCTGATTCCTTTTGTGCAACCACAGTTCCAATCTTCACTTTGTAGAATTTGCTTGTGAACTTATCGTTGACAAAAAATGCATCATCGGTACCAATATCTTTACTCATAGGTTCTTTCCTAAGAACATTCTTTCCCTTGACACAGGCCATCGATTGCAAGCACCTTTTCAAGTCTGAAGCAGGGATCTCAGTGGCTTGTTCGATCTCCTTGTAGCTAAGCATATCAGCATTGTTGAAAAGCATCAATACACACATTTGGTACGTTGAAACATTCAACTCATGCTTTTGACCCTTCCCAAAAGTGGCTTTTATATCTGCCGTCCCCATATTAGTTTGCCAGGACAACCTCCGACCAGTATGAGTTCCGAGATAATATGACCGAAACTTCTCACACAGTGTTGCCATTTCAGTGGGCAGGTTGCAAGTAATAGTAGGCTGAGTGGGCCATGACCCTGTCGTTAGAACCTGAACAACTAGGGTAGGGCCATCTGCTAGCTCAGGATGGCTGGCATAAAACCCTTGCATTGTGTCCTGCGAGGTTTTCATGTCTGTAAACATGCCTTCTAATTTTGAAGTAAACTGATATCCACATTCTGTCTTAAGCTTAACTATGAGACTTCTCTCTGCATCATCACATGCAGTTTTGCCCGACAAAAGCCGCTTAGCTAAGTGTTGTTTGTAGTACTTTTCAAACACATCTTTCTCCTGCAGGTAGCGGAACAGCATCATAACTTTGTCAAGAATTATCTCCACACCCTCCTCACTGACTCCTTTAAATCCTTTGCGAAGCTTGTCATCCACAAACAAGGAAATGAACTCAGGAGAACGAGAATTCAAGTTAATGAAATACTCAAAAGAGGAGTTCAGGGCGTTTTGGAATGTCTTGGCATTACTAAATGCTTGACAAATGATTTTATTATATTTGTCCCTTTCATCCAAGAGCCGCTGGACAAATTCTACAGGATCTTTCGAACTTTCTACATCGGTAACCAGTTGTTTACCAGTTTCTCTGAGGTGAGAAGTCATCACATCTCGTATCATTGATAGACCGTTAGGAACTCTTTTAAATAAATTGTACATTTTACCCAAGTCTTCATACTTGTCATCAAGAAGCATATTTACCAAGCCTGAGTTATCCATGTGGACTAGTCTCGTCATGTGGTTAGCAATCATCTCCTTCTCCACCACATTAGTTATCTTGGCTTCACTCTTGACATCCAAATAGTGGGCAACTCTAGCGATTTCTTCATTTAGACGTATCTCTGCCTTTTTCAGATAGTCCCCACAATCACAGCACTCAATAAATTTCTGAGATTCGACCTTATAAAACTCTGCAGAAACCTCAAGAAATGGCTTCTCAAAATCCTCCTGGTAAACAGAAGTACCCAAATCCATAAGCATCTTGATCATATTCCTCATCAAACCCCGGTCTATAACTTCACCAGTTCGCTCTCTGTGCACTAATTCAAGAAGAGTGCTCAGAAGCCTCGACTGTATTTTGCCTGAATGTATGATATTATCCCTCCACAAGTTAAGCCCCAGCTCATGAACAGGGGTTTTACGAGTATTTGGAATATAAGTCCGGTCCATGTACATCAATATGTCTCGAATCATTTGCAGTGCCTTGTTGTGGTCATTCCATTTCCTGTTCAACTCTTCTAGAAACAAAGCACCTTGAGCAACTTCTATAGATTTTGATATTTCTTTGAGGTGTGCAGTCATAGTTGTAACAAGTCCAGAGTAAAGCTTCTCACCAAATTTGTGCAAAACCATATTGTACGCATTCCTGAATTCATATAAAAAAGTCAACATTATAAAGACAATATCCAAAATTTAATCAGCTGATGTGAAATTTCCGTAAGAAAGGTGCCAAAGAGAGATCTCACTCTTGCAAGCACATAACAGAAGTTTAGCACAGACCACAGATGCAATCTTCCTCTATAAACAACTATGGGAAATTAAGATAAAAATATCTGAACTAACCCTCGACTAGATTTGAGTTAGGACTTGGCAAAACACTTTAGCACAACACATGTTAAAAACTAAATGTAATTATTTTAAAGCAAACAACAAAATATTCTCTTTTGCATGCTATAAAATGAAAGGGCAAGGAAGAAAGTGTAATAGTCATTTGTGACTCGTCGCTCGAAGCATAATACCAAAGGAATCTAGTTGCTACTTGCCATTCGAAACACTATATCAATAGCCATTTGCAAGCAAACAAAGGCAAGAGGAATGAAGAAGGAAGCGTAAATACAAAAAAGACAGCTGCTACTCAAAACTAAAGGCAAGGGCGACGTAGGAATAAGCATAAATACCACAATAAAAGCCGGTTACTATTCAAAATTCCATATCAATAGTGAGTTTATAATAATAAAAAAACATTACATGTTTTCACTACAAGCAATATAAGAATCTTCCTTCACCTTTTCCCATCTAATTTTGTTCTTTTCTTATCATTTTTTTAGGGTGGAGTTTCAGAAGATCATCCAGGAACGGGCAATCCAATTGTTCCCAAAATGACAGTTACTAAAACAACACCTATAATAGTTTGATTAAATCCCAACACGATGATTACCTTCATAGTAATCTCAAATAAGTATTTTCAACAACTTTGTAACCTAAATCAATATGCAACACAATCTATAAGATGAGAAAATCAGAAATTTATGAAATGCTTTTCAACAACTTAAATGCAAATTCATTTCATGAAAACATCTACTCATATTTTTTCATCAATTTCATAGCAAAAACCGACTAAATTGAAACATCAAATTACATAAATTAAAAAAAACAGCAGAAACCTGTAAAGCTCTTCAAAACTGAGCCCACTAGCATTATGATTGTAAATCTCATGGATTGCATGTTCGAGAATTTTCCAGGTCTTTTCAGCATATTTCGGATCCACCACGACCCGGTGCTTGAACGCTTCTATCTGGAAATTCCTTTTCTTTTGATTACTCATTCCTTCCCTACCTTCCTTTTTCACTTCAAATCCCAAACCTGATCCGAATGAAAACCCGCCCGAAATAAACCGATATAACCCCTAATAAAAACAGAGGCGCAATAAAAATGATCTACAAAACGTCCAATTAAAAAAAGGTATTGGCCGATTAATTTCGCGTCCGGCAGTAAGTAGCGCGATGTTAGCCGATTGGGGTTTGAAAATGGTAAGATTACTTTCAATTACAATTGATATATACACGCGAAGATACAGATTTGAACAGTATGCCCTAAAATAAATGAAACTGATAAACAGATAATTATAATTAAATTATAGTTATAATTAAAAACTATTTATTAGTATTTGTTTGGCAAGCAGAGATAGAGGAAAAGATAAAGGAATACGTCGCCCTTTGCGGTATCGTTTGGGTAGGTGTTTTTTTTATGGTTTTGTTTGACAATTAGCAGATAGTGAATTATATTAATTGATAGCGAATAGTTTATTGTATTAACTGATTTAATTAGCGAATTAAATTAGTTAATTGTATAAAAGTGTTTGGTAAAATTAATTGATAGCTGATATCTGTTTGATTATCTGAACAAATAAAATGACATATAAAGACATAATTATATTTGATACTTGTTTGAATAATTTATTAATTATTAATATTGTGTATCTATTAATATTAATTAGATTATAAAAATTAATTTTTTAATATCATTACTGAGCATATACAAGGATGAACATATTAATTTTTATTTGTGAAATATTTTTCATATATTTTTAATAATAATTATATATATTATTTATCTATGGAATTATATTTTAAATATAAATTTATTATTAAATTAATATGCATTTATTAATTTATATATTAATTTTTTATTTATGAAATTATTTTTTAATTTTATTAGTTAATCAAATTTATGTTATTAAGAGAAATTTTTTATAATTATCAAGGATAAAATAGTATTCACAAGTCTTTTATCTAAATTTCTAACTCAAAAACTCATAAAATAAACTTTTCAAAATGAGAGGTTTCGCCTCAATCCACTATTACAATCTTCTATTTACCAAATATTCAAATTAACGGATTTGACTGGTCAAACCTCTAAAAATACTTCAAACTTCTAATTTTAGCTCAAAAAGTTGTTTACCAAACAAGACCAATAATTTGAATTAAATAATAAATATATGAGTGAAACAAAGAAGTTTTTTTTATCAAATATTATATTATAATATATTTTGGGAAAATATACGATGCACTGGTTATGGACACATTTTATTTTTACAAACGCCTTAATTTTAGGGGTTAAAGGTTTAATTTATGGTTTATAGTTTAGGGGTTTAAGTTTAGGGGTAGAATTTAAGGTTTATGGTTAGGTTTTAGGGGTTAGAGGTTAGTGTTTAGGTTTTAAGGTAATATGTTAGTGATTAGAGTTTTTACCTATAACTCCTAAGTTCTAACTCTAAATTCAAACCACAATCATTAAGTAAGTACATAAACTTAAACCCCTAAAGCATAAACCTTAAATTGAACTCTAAATATTTCCACCGCCAGTGCATCACATAATTACCCATATATTTTTATCTTTTATAATTATAACTTGAGAAAAAAAAATCTCTATTAAAACAAAAATAATAGAATTCTATCTTAATGTAATTAACGTGATTCATTTTCGCAAGTTAACGTTATAGTTTTTGTATATAATTTAAGAATAATTTCTTTTAATTATTTAACAGACTAAAGATGGATGATGAGGCTTTGTTTAGTGACATGTAAGAGATAAAGGAGGATTTTTAGGTTTTGTTCAAATTGGGCATTTTTTTAGGATGATTTCTTTACTCGTTCTTATCTCAAAATGAGATACTGAATGTCGACTTACTTTTCGAGTAGTCGGGAACAATGATTTTGTTAAAACGATTTTATACTTTTGGGTAAAATACAAATATAATGACTTAACTTTTGCCTCTTTTATATTTTATTCACTCATCTTTAAATTGAGTCGATTTGATGACTCAATTTTTAATATTGGATTTTTATCATCACCCAACTGTTATATTATAGACGACGTTAATGATGTGGTATTTTTTATTGATTTGGCCGCCACGTAAGCACACACACGTGTTAAAAAACCAAACCAAAGCGACATATTTTTATCTCGATTAACCTAAACGCATAGTTTAGAGGTTTAGTTCTTCAAACAAATCGTTATCTTTAGGTTTAAAAATCAGAGAATTTGAAAAAAAAATTAGAGCGTAAACATGAAATCCTCTGGATAAATCGTGTGGGTTAATCGTTTAGAATAATTTTTCGTTGAGTTTAACAATTACAAATAACGCTGAAAGGGTTTTCATCATCAAAAAATTGTTTGGTGAAACCTTACTGTGCAACATTTACAAACCGCTACAAGAAATAAAAGGTAAGTCTCCATTTACAAAATTATTTGGGTTAGGAAATTGAAAGGGTGAATGACATTGGACCAAATTTTCGGAAAGCATTTTGGTTTCGTATATGTATTAATTTGTTGGAGTTTCAGTTTTCTTTCAGTTTACTTGTTGAAAGGGTAAAATGTTGAATTTTCATCGGTTCTAATATGGTGATGTTTTTAATTTCAGTTTACTCATGGAAAAACGTGTGCTGCGTTCGAAGGGGATGACAAGAGTGCTATATGGTAAGTTTTATATTTCTATTAACTTGTTTGAGTAGTTTATGGATAAAACAATGATGAATTACTTTCTCGATTAAATTGTTCGAGTAGTTTAGGGATAAAACAATGCTAATTTAATGTATGTCTGATGGTTAAAGGGTATTTGTGTTTGAAAATTTAATGTAAGTTTTGTATTTGTATTAACTAGTTCGAGTAGTTTAGGGATGAAATAGTGGATGCCCTTATATACTAGTTTAAGGTCTGAAAAGAGATAAAATATGTGTGTGCCTGATAGTTATGGCCATTTAAGGTATGTTTGATGGTTAAAGGGTATTTGTGTTTGAAAATTTAATGTAAGTTTTGTATTTGTGATCACTAATGGTGATATTTTGTTACACAATTGTGAAGATTACATTATAAAGTTGGTATGTGAATGCAATTTACAAACAATGATTTTGCCATTATACTTTACTTATTTCCCCTTTCATTATTTTTTGTATTTTTTTTTTATAAATGAGTGAAGAAATGAATTATCATAGGCCTCATTAAAAACCCTCCTAACCTAATGCGGGAAAAGAGTACATATAGATAACCCATACAAGCCTCGATAGTAAACCGAAATTAAACGAAACAAACATAAAGCTATTGACAATCCTCCCTCAAAAGCTCAATCACCCCGACGGGAACGTGAGTGAAAACGCAAGTCTCAAATGTATCCCTCAACGCCATCTTTGTCAACGCGTCCGCCACTCGATTAGCGCCGCGATAAACATGTCTAAAGACCATTCCACCATGTATCGTCACAAGGTCTCTAATCGATTCAATCAAGAGAAGGAGATTAATCGAGATGCCAAATCTGATAGAACATGAACCACATCTAAATTATCCGTTTCCATCACAATCTTCATCCCATCCACACTCATAGCGCATTTAAGCCCCTCAAACACCGCCCAAAGCTCTGCTTCAATAGCCGAGCATTTTCTGATATACTTGGAAAAACCAGTGATCCAACCGCCCTGAGAATCACGGATTACCCCCCCCCCCCCCGGAAGAGGCTTCCCCGTCCAACCTGTTCCTCGCACCGTCCACGTTTACCTTCACAAACCCCCTACCCGACGACTGTCATCTCTTAAGCTGTTCATGATGTATATTATCGTTTGTAGGCGACTGCATGCAAGTCATCGACACCCCACATCGTGCACCAGCAACCAAACGCCAGCTGTGTTCCAACACCCCATCGCCATGCACGTTCCAACCACCAAAAATTCGTTCATTTCGAACACGCCAGAGGGTCCAAAGAATCCCTCCAAACAGCACGTCCCAATTAGCTTCATCCATAGCAAAATCCCCGCCCTTATGTAGGTTTGTCCGCAACCAATCCCGCAACGATAACATCAAAAAACCCGAGAGCCGATGTGTGTGAATAAGTGCCGACCAAGTCGTCATCGCCATTGGGAAAAAGCGCAATATGTGATCGATATCTTCACACACCGCCCCACACAACGCACAAGCTACCGAGTCCGACAAGTGTCGTCGAACCCTTTCCACATTAGTTAAAAGCCGTCCCTTTCCAAGGAGCCAAAGGAAGGCTCGAATCCGCGGTGGTCCTTTGTAAGCTTGAATTAGCTTCCATAACTTGTCATCGACCCCTTCCCATGGCTGAGATCGCGCCTCATAAGCTGACCTTACCGTGAAGTTCCGCGCCCGACTCCAACGCCAACCCGACCAATCAGGCCCATTTGAAGCCACATGCGGCTTGATTGCCGCGGTGTAATCCAACACCTTCCTCGGAAGCGCATCTTGAAAGGCATCCCATATCCACTCACCTCTATCATTAACCATATCTCGCACGGGTATGGAGACCACGGGCATTGACGCCCTTACGCAACAATCAACAAGTGGTCCAACATCCGCAATCCAACAATCCTTCCAAAAATCCACCGATGCACCATTACCAATGTTCCAAACAATTCCATTACGTACATCGCCCCACACTGCACTCACCCCCTCCATAAAACCGAACTATTACTTCTAGCAATTGTAACCGGAATGCGATCGAAGCACTTATACTTGGCGCGTAAGAAACGAACCCATAATTGATCCGTCTTAGCCACAATATTGTATGCTACTTTCATCTGAAACACATCATTCTGTAGGGCTAAAGATTTAAAACCAAGGTCGCCGTTAGCGATAGGCAACACAACCTCCTCCCATTTCACAAGGTGTACCCCCCTTTTTAATGTCGAATTCCCCAATATGAAAGTACGAATAATACCTTCAATCTTCTCGCACACACCCTTGGGAATCCTTGTCGTCTGCATGCAATAAGAAGGGATAGCCGAAAGTACCAATTTTGCCAATACAATGCGCCCAGCAAAAGATAAATACCGTGCCTTCCAACCATCCAATCGATCCATGACCTTTTGAACTAAAAAAACATAAGTACCATTCGTCACCCGCTGATGTAGCATAGGCACTCCCAAATATTTCCCTAGGTTCTGCACTTCCATAAATCCACATACCGTACATATAGAATGACAAAGTGGACTTGAAACTTTCTTAGAGGAGAAAACATTAGTCTTCGCAACACTAGCTTTCATCTCTGAGGCACTACAGAATTCAACAAGCACCGAATGTACCACCTCAACCTGTTCCATCGATGCCTCGACAAACAAGACCATGTCGTCTGCAAACATAAGATGAGAGATAACTGGGCACTGTCGCGACACCCGAAAACCTTTCCAAGTACCTTGCGCTATATTATGTTCGATAAGCTGACCAAGCCTCTCCATACAAAGGACAAAAAGGTAAGGTGATTACGGATCACCTTGACGAATTCCCCTGGATGGTCGAAACCTCATCGTCTGCGCCCCATTCCATAAGATACTAGTAGTCACAGAAGACACGCGGCGCATAATCAAATCACGTAATTTCCTCGGCAATCCAATATCGCAAAGAGTGTCATCAATAAAGGACCACTCAAGGCGGTCATACGCCTTTTCTAGGTCTATTTTCATTGCCATCCACCTTTTAGCACCAGTTTTTCTTCGCATGGAATGTACCACCTCCTGCGCAATGATAATGTTATCCGAAATTAACTGACCAAGAACAAAATCTAGTCTGGTTATCCTTTACCCACTCAGAGATAAAAGGTTTAATCCTGTTCACAATGACCTTAGTAACTATCTTATACAAAACCTGTCAGAGACTGATAGGCCTGAATTGATGCATACCCTCAGGCGATTTTACCTTCGGAATCAAAACCATCAATGTGTCATTCAACTTATTAGGGAAATGAGCTCCCTCAAAAATATCCTGAACCAAGTGACAGACATCAGCCCCCCACGTTATCTCAATTACGCTGATAAAACAAGGCATGAAGACCATCACTACCAGGAGCCTTAAGCGCATCCATCTGAAACACTGCCCTGCGAACCTCATCCATAGAAACCGAACTATCAAGGTAACCAGCTGTAGAAGTACTGAGAACAAGAAATTTACCACGAACCGAGAAATTAGAGGCATGCACATTCCCACTAGTAAACAATCTACTATTAAAATCCACAGCATGATTCTGGAGCTCCTCCTGCGACTCCAACCAACATCCATTACCATCTCGCAATCGAGCTATCAGATTCCTTTTCCTTCGGCTAACCGTAGAAGCATGGAAATACTTAGTGTTTCTATCTCCCTGCATGATCCAGCGACATCTCGATTTCTGAAACCATAAACTCTCCTCATGTTCCAAAACAACATCCAGCTCCGCTCGCAAAGTCCTTTCCAAATCCACAAGAAACTCTGAGTAGTTTTGACGCAGGGCACGATCAATTCCTCTCAGGCGCGCCAAAAGCTTCTGCTTCCGTGTGCCAATGTGTCCAAACACCTCAACATTCCACTCTAAAGCAGCAGTCTGAAACCTTGCTATATTCGATTCAACTGACTCCATTGGTTTCCAATTATCACCAAGAAGCTTAGCGAAATCTGGATGATCCTGCCAAGCCGCAAGGAAGCAAAAAGGTCTATCATCATCCGCCCTGGTACATGATTCATTCCTAAGGAGTAACATGCAATGATCTGACCCCAAACGATCCAAATGGAGGACCAAGCTATGTAGGAATAGATCCTGCCAAGTACCATTCACCAAGCACCTATCAAGGCGCTTGTACAAACGCCCACGTCTCCATGTAAAGTCATCTCCCCTATACTCAACCTCAAATAACCCTGCCGTATAGACAAACTCATGAAACAAAGAGTTAACACATGACACCCCAGAGCTGCTACCAAAACATTCCTCGGCACGAAGAATACAATTGAAATCGCCCTCTAACACCCATGCCTGCCCCGCGCTTGGTTGAACCTTGAGCAATTGATCCCAAATCAACTTACGCATGGTAACCGATGGTGAAGCATACACAGCCGTAAAGAGTACCCACTGATTGATATTCTCTTCAAAGAATCTCCCATGTACAAACTGATTCGAGATAACTAAAATTTCAACATTCACCTCCTCACGCCAAAGAACCCATATTCCACCACTAAAACCACGACATTCCACACGATAATAATTATCGAAACCCAATCTACGGATCACCTTATCCGCCTGTAAACCACTAACCCTTGGCTCAACAAGACACACAACCTTCGGATCACGTTTCCGCACAAACGATCTAAAATGACGACGAAATTCTGGGCTCGCCGCACCCTGGCAATTCCAAAACATTAAACTAATCATTAAAAATGCAAAGCAAGGGCACCAACCTAACCTTAACAGGACGGGATTGAGTTCTCCTTATCGGCACCCTCCACTACAACCTCACTATCCTGAGCTTTTGCAGCTGAGCTCATAACCGTTAGAGGCGGCCGCTCAACATTATCAGTAGAGACAACAACCCCATTCGTCCCCACCTTCGCATCCAACACTGCGTGATCGTGCATCACCTGCAGTTTGCCCGAAAGAGATTGTACCCACTCCGCCAACACTGGCTTCGACGGAGTATGCGCAACTTGTCCACGTTTCGACTGTTTCGAAGCTTTCTTAAGAGTATCCTTCTTTCCCGTTGCATCAACAACTCCCTTTCCAAGAGGCCTCTTTTCATAACTTCTGGCCGCTTGCATCTCAGCCCTTTGGTCCGGCTGTGATGTAGAGTCGTCATTCTCCTTACCACTGCCACTATCACCTTCTAACACGAGGAATCGAGAGCCTCCATGCCATGCCCGCCAACTTCATTTTGCTACCCCACACCTCTCATTGGCCTCTGTTTCTTCGTGTCCACCACCATCCATGGACCATATAGACTATTCGAAACATCATCCGACTCCGTAACACCCTTAGTCGTCCTTTCCATCACCGTAGGGCCAGCAGCCGATTCCACTCCTGCATGCTTTCCACACACATCTGACGAGTGCCCATAGATCCCGCACTTAAAACAAATTTGATGCAGCCTCTCGTACTCGAGCTTCTGAGTAAATCCATCAATACCGATACATGGTAACAGTGGCTTATTCAAATCCACAAGGACCGCAAGCCTAGCAAACTTGCCTCTCTCCCCCGCTGTCGTATTGTAATCAATTCGAATAACAGAACCGATAATGCTTCCAATCAACTTGAATAACGTTTGAGTGTAATACCTGTAGGGAAGTCCCGGAAGGCGTATCCAAACCACTACTTGCGATGGATGCCTCTGCGACATCGAAAAGGATCGCGACCATGGTTGCACTGTTAAATAACTACCATACAATATCCATGGCCCAGCCGAGAGGACCTTGGTATAGTCCTCGCTCGATTCAAAATTTACTAAAAATTAATTGTTGTCAAGGTCCACAACATAGTAATCTCCGGTTGGTGCCCACATGCCAGGGATGCGAGTTAACAGAGTCTTATATCCGATAGTTCACCCTAGTAGACGGACAATCACGGCTAGCTTCATACTCTCATCAATAGATGCATGAACTCGTTTGGAGAACCTTATTCATGGAAACGAACCACTACAGTCGATAGAGAAATCCGTTTTCAAAACTTGAATTCCATCCGTAGCCACACCGGACTTGTGTCGACCACCAGTGTTCCCGTCCCGCGCCACCATATTAGTATAAGTACCTCTGCTCGGACCAGAAGGGCTCGCTGCCGGCCTACTTGCATCTCCAGCGGTCACCACCTTCCCATCAGCCCCAGGCTATTCCCCACATC